>OU612074.1:21855066-24422204 GCA_914767715.1 Membranipora membranacea
ATCTTCTGGCTGCGAACAACTCGTTACCTGGTATACTCGGGCTAAGTGCTTGAAATTTAAATCTATTTATTTCCCTTTTTCCGAACAAAGCTACAATACATTTACTCAATAGGCTGATATGAGCATGACTCGCGATGCAGGGCTGAGATTTAGACTATTGAGCACAAATATTGCGACAAACTGATTAAAGTAAACAAGTTCCTAAACCGGCGATGGAAACTTTCACCGTTACCTACTATATTGGGAAAATGAACTACTTCGGGTGACATTTGTACCTAGTTTTAAGAAGAAAAGAATAACAATATTTGGGTGCCCCAATCAATTTATATGGTGGTTTTTGAGGTGGAGGCAAAGTAAGGAAGTAAAAACAGGAGTTTAACCTGATGAAACACTTTTATCTCTGTGGTTCATAGCATGCAAAAGGATTATTATGACTTACCAACCTGCAATGTCGACAACCCCCAGAATAAACATATATAGAATAGTTATGCTGGAATTCACTGAGGATCAATGCCAACTATATAGAGGCATTTTGCCAATAGATGATAAATGGTTAAACATTGGAAGATGAAAAATGTCGTGATGCACTATAGACTATGAAAAATAATATTTAGCTAGATTGAGTGATTGCTTACTTACATTGTTATCGATCTATATACATTGAAAAATGTATATTACTGATCTGATTTACAAAAAAAATAATAGTATTGCGTAAAAAGCCTTTGATAAAATTAAAAAAGAGGGATCTATATCATAGCCAACATTAGGTATCAGTTTCACACCATATTCCCATATATTTGATATAGAGACATTCTGCTGGCTAGTGCAGTGTTATAGGGAATGGTTCGTCTGTTAATGTTGCTCAGTCTAGTTTGGCAAAGTTTGCATGAGGATATCTCAGGAAGCCGATGTTTATGCATGTCTCGTTTCTTCTGGCAGTATATGACACATATCATCTGGAGTTGGTTTCATAGGTTCTCAATGTCATCAGCTTCCGCAGCATAGGTAGATGATTTTAAGGGCGAGCAATGGTATTGTCTCGAGTTGTTCCATGCTCTGTCTGGTTACATAAGGGAACCATGCAGGCGCTGCATATGTCGCTACAGATAGTATTTTGGCTTTGTAGGCATACTTAAAACTAGGTTTTAATACTCCGTACCGTTTGAGTTTGGTCAGACAGTTGCACTTAGATCTGCATTTCTCCACAAGGCCAGAAATCCTTCAATTTATTACCGTATTGAGCACGTATCCATCCTCTTTGTGTACAAGTCTTCTGTAACAGAATGATAACAGACATATTTAAATGGTGAGTTGTTCTGATAAATGGTACAAATAAATAGCAAATCGTTAAATGAAGGTTTCTCGATCACCCAGCCTTCCCCTCAAAGTTAAAATCACAACTCTTTTTTTAATCGGATCAAAAATTTATAAAAAGAATAGCTCAAACTTTTTTTTTCAATAACTTTGTCCGGATGTGTAAGCTGAGACTTTGAACTGGTTTGTTAAAAAGTGGTTGAAATCTTTTTTTAATAGTTAGTTGTTTGAAAATGCGGCGAGATTTGCGATGATTGATTTATGAACAGTAAAATGAAGGCCAGAGAGAAATTAATGAGAATGCGAAGCGAAACCTGTCCATGAAAACTAAACATAGATAAAACATACACTAGAGATACAGCAATTTTACGTTTTAAAGGAAACCATAGCTTTTCGCATTCAATATGATACACAAACTTTTACAGTAAAAGTCCATTATAATTTAAAAAGTAAAATGCAATGTGAAGGCAACCTCAGTTATCAGGAGAAGACAATTATGAGATTTTGCAAGCTCTCTATTGTCTCAGCGGGGAGGGTTGGATGCCCCCTCCCCGATCTTAGCATAAGCTCCAAATGGATGTTTGTTAAATCTGATGACAGTTTATTGTGATGATTATAAATGGTTTGCAGGTTGTTTGTAGTTGTCTTTAATACTAGGTAAAACTTCCATAAGATGGTCTGGTGATCCAAGCTGGTAATCTATGACAAAACTAGACATTAAGTATGAAATAATTCATTATTGCTGAGCTGAAGTGGAAAATTGATCAGTTTCAACTTGTGAATGTAACAAAATTATTACCTGAATTAATTTCTGCGCTGCACAATTTTCATGCTCTCCAGTTCATTCGTTTCCCCGCTAAATGGAATTTTTATTTTAGGCAGAAGCAGCCTAGCAATAAACGCTCTGAAAGAATATGGCACGCTTTGATGGCATGAAAAAAAGTGTTCTTGAGTAACAATCATAGTGAACTAAAAAATGAGGGTGTACCCAGCTGTAGTGGTCATCTTCAGCGGCAGCGAGGCAGCATATCTGCAATTTTCCACAAAGCTGCCTTTAATAGGTGGAATGTGAAGAGTTTGATAACAGTAAGCAGATGACACTGATAGTGACCGGGATTCAAACCTGCACTTTCAGATTGAGACGCTCAATCCTAACCACTGCACTACCCTGCCACCCTGCTACCCTATTTTTTATTACATGCATTTTCTTTCAAAATGTTGAGGTAAGCGGAGGGCGTCAGATGGGAAGAGCCACTTTTTTGGCAGGTCATTCCAGCGCCCATATACTATACAATCTTATTCAGAGTTCCTAATGGTTATATATTAATACCTTAAAAACTTGTATTGTATCAAGATAAAAAGCAGCTTGGCAGAGTGGGCAAACACCATATTTTCAGAGTCTTGAGTTTACTCTTTGAGCATGTGTAAGCTGACTTATATTACATTTTACTCCCCTTTCCTGTTTTGCTGCTAGTGTGAGATTCTATCATGATGTATGACACAAGGTGACACACCCGCAATGTTGGCAACTGACTTGGCGATATGTTATGCGCAACGTCAAAACTGCTGATTTATCAATTTATGATACTGTTCTAATTCTGACAAAATTATTATCTTGGCACTTTGTGACAAAAAACGATACCTAAATTCATAATAAAATTTTGATTTTCATGATTAATGTAAGTCAAGGTGTTTCTCTTCTACTGTGTTCAGTGGAATCAAAGGTGTTCCAAAACTTCAAATTACCATTAACTCATTACCTCTGATTGGTAACACGGCTGGTCGAGATATGGACAAAAAAGACAGCGTATCACAAAACACAGACTGCCTTTTTCCGTTTCAGTTAAAACTAATTTTTGTATATCTCACTAAAGTTTACTAGGGACCTTTAATTCTGAATGAATGACGGTTTTTGAAAGCAAATTATCACTATAACAGCGCTCTAAATTATTGCTCAGTTGTCATATCGTTTAGTCATAATTTTTTGACAAATCAGTGAGTCAGACTGTATATAGTTCCGTCAATCAGTGAGCAATATGGGAACAAGACCCTAGCAGATCTGAGTTAGCGATCAGCATTAAAATCCCCCTGACTGTTATATCCCTGGCTGTAAGCATTTTTTAGCGATGAATAAGTAATCAAATTTTCCGAACTCACGTCAATCTCAAGAATGAACCAACTTCCGACGGAACGATCTGTATGGAAAGCGATATTCATATATTCGTCAGTTCCGTCCCAACACCATTCAAAGTTTGTTCTCGAATGTGAGCAGAAATGCATATACTGCTGGGAGGTTCTACTGCCGAAAAACTGTAAAAAGAATAGATTGATAGCTCTTATGAACTCACTGTATTTCAAAAACTTAGCTTGAGCTGGTCAATGGACCGCTTAACCCAATTCAAAATACTCATTTCATCAGTTTAGCCAATAGCCTCATCAATATTCCATTGAATTGGCTAAAAAAGTCGTTCAGCCAAATGGACTATTTCAAAACAAATACATTGGAGTTTTGTACAATTAAAAGGCAATATTATTCACATGAGATAACAAAACAGCAGTTTGTACACCTTATATCAATCTCCCCATCTACCCAGTTAGATTACCTCTAATGTATCACAGCTGCAGTCATTACAGTCCTCAATGTCTCTATGTCTCAAATAAAAAATAATTCTTTTGCATTTCGATACGACTGTCCATGTGCAACTGGTATGATGAGGAGCCTTGCCAGGGTAGCCAGGAGAACTAACGGTACCTTTGAAGCCTTTCAGAAGAGCTACATGGCCACAACCTACATTAAAAACAAACATTGTATTCAACTCAAAACATTAATCAATAAACAAAAACTGTGTCAATCAAAACTGAAAATACCAGCATATTTAAATACCGGAGATCCACTGTGTGTTTGTGTACCCCCTCTGCCTCTTCGATATAAAGAGTAGCCGGATTTCCGGCGGGCATGGGTATAGGGTGCGGCATGAGTACTATGTGTCCCAGTTCCTGTACTCCAAGAGGATAACTCTCTCCGCTTCAAAGATGTTGATGTCCTAAATGAGTGCAATGCTGCCGGATTTAATTCCCTCACAGGATGTTGCTACCCTTTTTCAGCTATATTTTGTCAAGGAATAAGATGAAACTTGAACATAGGATCTTAAGAGATGAGGCGTAAACTGAATGTATGTGAACCCAGGGAGGTTATATCCCAACCTGCCTGGTGAAGCTATGAAGAAGTCGCAGGGTTGACTGTGTTGAATCCTACTTTAAACATTTAAAGAGTCTTGCCGTTACAAGAAAACCATCACCACAACCAAACATGAACCTGTAAGGGAAATCATCCTTAATCGAGTGTTGAGAGTGATGTTTTACCATCTTGATTATATTGCATGAAATTGTAGTTCTGAAATAGCCAAATAAACATCACAAATAAATAAAAGCAAAACCAAGCCGGGAGGGCTGGAGGGTTGGCCGCCACTCTAGTCACAGGCTATCTGGCTGACCCATGCTTTTATTTACTTTCTGTGAACATTTATTTCTCTTAATTTATATTTATAGCAAAATACAGAAGAAACAGAATAATTTGGTAGCAGTCTAAAAGCATAATGTTAAGTTTGCATTTTTGGCGAAAAGATCCTCTAGGGTAACGTTTTGTTGATTCCAGCAGGTGAGCAATTCTCCTGACCTGTGCATCTAATGCAATTCTATCTGGAATGTCGACAGGACTTATCTAAGCTCCAACAGCCTAAAATCCTTTTTTACCAGAGATCGAGCCCAAAACGTTCTAGCATGAAGATTATCTGGATATCATAAGAACACTGTTATATCTCCTAATATGGAGCAACGATCCAATATAATCGCACCTTTTTTGTTTGCTGCTTGAATGCTTGTACATCTAATATTGAGATGGACGATTGAAAGCGTGCAATCTATGAAATTTGTTTTTATTCATTTATCATCATGTGCAAAAATACAATCCACCCAAAACAAATGTTTTGAAAATGCATGCTATTTCAGATGTATGTATATGGCTGTATATGTATTATACTTTTCCTCTGGAAACAGCAGTAAAACCAACAATCTGTCACAAATCAATACTATCTATAATAGGTAGCTAGGAATTGCAGGGTACATATGTGGATGCTGCTTGATTATGAAATAAATTTATGGATTTTCCATAATGAATGGAATTCTAATTTCCCATTTTTATGGGATATTGGAAATTCCATAACTGCTCAGTTACAGCAATACTTACTGGTGATTGGTCAATGCAGAGTAACCTGGGCCTGATTCAGGAAAGGCAGAACAAGAAGGGTGGCAGGGGATATTGAAGGCATAAGCACACAAATAGAGCAACAAACCATCATACTAAACCACACAGGTATTTCATATAGGACCAGGTATTATTAATTTGCAGACACACCACACATCATTAAACTAGGACTTATTTACAGTGTCTACAATGCCAGTATTCAATTCAAGCTCAGTGTAGGGACTAAAGGGCCCCTCATCTCAGCAGCCCCACTTTTATTGGGTCACTGATATAAGGCTACTACTCCTTAGTAAATACATCAGCTATCGTTGTGGTCTACGATCCTAGTCCAGTTTATCATTATCATGACAACAACAAAGCCAATTCCAGTGAGATTGATGATAGCAGCAGTCGCCCTCAGCACAGCTTTTCAAAGTTAATAATAGTGGCCTTTAATCTGTGTAGGAAGCTGTAAGTACATTCATATTACACTACTTCTGAAATCGAAGCATGTGTGCTTATTGAATTCTGTGTAGCTCAAAACTAACAAAGTGAGCCTGCGATCTCGTATTTTCTGTCTTACTAGTTGAAAATAATAAAGTCATCACCTAGTGCGTTAATATCATATCCTGATTTTGACAATCATAAGGTGACAGTTCTGAGATAATAGCCTCAATAAGTTATCTTTGAACTTTACAGAATTCAAAGAGCGCACATTCCCTGAGTGGCAGCAGTAGTTTAAGTTTGTTACAGTGCTACTGGTTATACTGGTGCATACTTAGCCTTACGACACCTGCTTTGTGGTAATGATAGCCTAGTTTATCAGTGATCTACATGCCCAGTCAGATCACGAGAGTCAGTGTACTCATTTTGCTCATTCTGCGCATGCTCAGCTCTGGGCATGAGCTGATCTCTGCAAAATTGAGTCTTGGAATTCCGAAGCCATCTGATTGGCTACCTGCTCTGGTGACATACTCCCCAAAGCGTGCGGATTTGTTATTAATAGTTATCATCTCTTGTCATTATTAGCTGATTTTGATTGACAGTTTATGCAGGGGATATCCAATTTCCCCTTTCCAAAGTTGCAATCAGAACCCAAACTAAACTCATTGTTCTTGCACATGCGCAAATTCAAGTCACGCATGATGCATATTTAGCCTTACGACACCTGCTTGGTGGTAATGATAGCCTAGTTTATCAGTGATCTACATGCCCAGTCAGATCACGAGAGTCAGTATGCATTTTGCTAAAATAATTCATTTGACTTTTTACCTGCAAGCTTTTTTTGGGACTATGATCAACAATAGAGAAATTCAGAAATGCAGAAATTCTCAACTACATAAGAAAATGATTTTAATCTTGACATTGCTTGGTTAATTTTGACCATCAATCATTGTCATCACTCTTATTCAATGCCGAGATTATTCAAGATTGACAAGTAATAGATGTTAAAAGGGCGAGTAATAGAGATCATGTATAAATTAGGAATTGCCTACCCCTGGTTAACTCTTGATGGAGTATATAACAGTGTATTTATTGATCTGCGCTGGTGTCTTTCATAGCTAATGGCGGAAGCAGCAGCAACAGCGGACGTGGAGATAGAGGATGATACAGTCTACACTGTAAGGTGCACTTACTGCTTAGAGGTTGAGGGTTACCTGAGAAATCCAAAGAGACTACCATGTGGTCATGATATCTGTGAGAAGTGTCTGATAGATCAAGATAAAGAGAAGGCGGACACAATCAAATGTATTGTCTGCAGGTAAGTGGCTAGCTAGCTTGTTAACTTTTTGGTGAATTGTTATGTATATTCTGTATTCTACACGAACCTGATCATACTTATGATCTAATGCATCAATATCGGGGTGACCCTAGACCAAGTTTGGTCCATTTGCCTGCATTCCGAGTTGCTCCTGATCCGCTGATCGCGCTGCAGTCGTGACCTGTCTTCTCATTGATTAATAGCAGATTGCACCTGATGCAAAGTGAAAAAGACAAAATTCGGATGATTATTCAGCCAGGATTCTTGTGAAACATTTCATCCATCAGGTACTCAAACTCAGCTAAAATAGAATACCACAGAGCAGTTTCCTGTTCCTGTTATTATTTAGCCTTTGCTCTATCATTATTACAGCAATGTCTTGGAACCTTCCCTAAACTGAAGTGTTTCCTAGCTTAGAGTCAGCAACTACTTTGAGTTTTGCATTGTGTCACACACAAAGCAGATGCTGCATAGCACTTTCTACCCATTTATGCATTGCTGCGAAACCTTGGTTGAAGGCCGGAGCACACCTGGGGCCCGACAGGACTAACAACTTGCAAACTAAAGTCACGGAGATCTAACTAAATGTTTAATTTCAAATCCTCTTAAAACACCGGTTTTAGCTGAGGTTTCGGGCATACCCTAAACCATAGAAGTTCGTATGTCCAAAAATTAAAGGAGACACCTTTTTCTGTTTTATTCTCTCTAACAGCCAGGAGACAGCAATACCTGTAGTAGCTGATTTACCTTCTGCTATACCAAAACAAACATTCTGTGATACATGTGAGAAAAAAGGGAGAACTTTTATAACAGCTACGTCTTACTGCCTGGAGTGTAACAGGAAATACTGCGCCAAGCATGAGGAGGTATGGCTGTTGGCTGAAATTAAAAAAAACTCAAACTGTTACTCAATAGTATATATCCAGTTTGCCAGTTTCTCCTTGGTCTGTGCAAGGAGTTGTCTCTAACTCATTGGTCTGTGTGGCACACGTTTGTGGTTCATTGGTATTTGAAACCACTGTAAATTACAAAGTTAATGATTTTCCATTTAACTATATTACTTAAACAATATATAAACATTTGAATGTATATTTGTCTCTGGTTGTAACACTTCCATCAACTGTAGCGCATGGAAAAAGTGTTGCATTCATTTATTTGTCAAGAATAACTTTGGTTGATATGTAATAATATTATATCTATTTCTGTTTTATTTCCAGGTTCATCAGGACCTGAATGATCATCACCAGATTATGAGTATAGCAGACTTTCTCAAGTCCACATATGCGGTTGAAGTGAGATTCTGTGAGAAACACGTTGATAGAATCTTATCTATCGGCTGTAAGAAATGCTTCCTAATCACATGTGCAAAGTGCCTGTCTACTTCAGCTGAATGCAAGCAAGGTTTGTCCTTTGTCTATGGTCATTACTTAAAATATCCATAATCAGGTGACAAAAGGTTTTTAGCGTCTCTCCAAACCAAAAGTTTAAAACATAATGAGAAATATGTTGAACAAAATCTACATTTTAACCAATAAACACAGAGTCTATAGATGGAATGATCGGTTGGAAATGTTTTGCTGTTGCTAAAAAAAAGAACCCGCCCCATTTTCCCAATGTCATTTTCCCACCAAGCCATTTTCCCACCTCCTGTTATCCCACTCTGCTGTTTTCCTACCTGGACATTTTCCCACCGAGCCATTACCCCACCTGGTTGATTTCCCACCAAGCCATTTTCCCACCTGGATGTTTTCCCACCAATCTAGTTTTCCACCTGGACGTTTTCCCACCAATCCATTTTTCCACCTAGATGTTTTCTCAACAAGCCATTTTCCCACCAGACCGTTTTCCCACCAAACAATTTTCCCAACAGGACAATTTCCCACCAAACAATTTTCCCAACAGAAGAATTTACCACGGTGCTGTTTTCCCACCACAAAAAGTTTTCACCGCACAGTTTCCCTTCATAGCCTTTTTCTTCAGGCTAAGCCGTTCACATTGCTCAAATACGTTAACAATGTTCACATCCAGCCAACACTGGAGAAAGAAGCTTTGGAAATGGAGTTTGTCAGTAGCGGGTCGATTTTGATTTGAGTTTTTGCACAATTAGTCCAAGTGGTTGATTTCATCAAAATTGCCTCCTTTTCATAAACTTTTTTTTCGACAAAACAAATTAATGGTGCCTATGCCAATTCTCAAAAGTTTTGAGCTATTTAATCATTGCCCGAGCTGAAGAGATTATCATATTACGGTTATTGGTCATATCACTCTAAAAAATTAAGCTTACATCATATGTTATCCGCCACATGGCTTTCTCACTCTATGTATATTCACGCACATTATCCTTTCCGAGATGACAATGAATATTATTCAAGTTTACAACACTTATTTGCTTTGATCAGGGACCCTTACTGCTTTTACCAGGGAGGGTGGGACCTGCTTTTACCATATCAACAGTTTGAAACGTTAGAATTGTTTCCACTTGTAAAAAGTAGGGGACAACTACCTGCAATACTAAACGCAATTGGTGATGACCAATAAGCGTGAACAATTGAACATATTTGATTGCATTGAAGAATCTATCCTGATGAATAAGGCTTGGATGATACTTGGTTAATTATACTTGTAAACCAAAGACTGAGCTTTTGTAAGCATATCTATACACAATTTGGTTGTATGCTCTGTCTACATTAGCTGTTCAATTAAAATATTGTTAAGATTATGGGCATACTATTTATTTGTTTCATGTTGAAGGTTTTTACTCCATGAAATTTCTATTGAAAACGGAAATATAATATGAAAATACTACTAACAAAGTTATGGATTTGAGTAAAAGCTTAAAAATGTATAAAAAAACAGTCAACATGTTCCCCTTCTTTGCAACCTTCAAAGGGATCTAAGGCAAATATAAATACAAAAAATGTGATAATATTCAAAACATTTCAAAGAAAATGTTTAGCCTTTCATGTTAAGCCTCACTCCAGGACTTGGAGGGTTTCTAGTATTGTATATCGAAGCAGTCTGAAAACCAAAACCGTCACCGCGTTCAACTTAAGGTATTTTCTGTTTTATTTTTTTTTAGGTTGACAAACTTGAGAAATACAAAGCTTAAAAGTTAGGTAACTGAAAAATTCCAATTGCAAATTCTTGTCATTATAGCACTGCTTTTTGCCTCTAGCTATTAAAAAATAATAAAAGGAAACCCCATCTTCAAACAGGGGACAAACTCTCCTGAAACAATGTGGTGAATTTGAGTAGTGAACTATGGCAAGAGGGGCGGGTGCCTTGACGATAGCGACTTTGCGCCGATGAGCTGATGGAAAGCAAATCTCCCTGCACTGGTTTGGCTGAGAGTATAAGCAAGAGAGTAATAGGGCGAACAGTGTTGCACTGAAACAATGAAGAGTTGGCAGCCTCCCTGGTTGCGCAACAGCGTAAACACACAAATTATGTCAAACCACCGAAACTTACAAAATGCACTGATGGATCGATGAGATTGATTGAGATGCTCATCAACACACAGGGGTCGCTTCATGCTGCTGGGGCCGGCCATGAGGAGGTTGTACTAGAGAAGGCCTCGAAACAGCGCTTGACTCATGGTTTCTAGCTGAAGACCTGTGTGTTGTGCAGTGGTACGCGCACCACTGCATGTTGTAGCACCAGACCTGAATCACTATTTTATAATTTTTTTCTCTAAATGCATTTACCACTAAAATATTCAACCATAAAATATTATAGAGGAAATTCTTGACATGTGGTATAATTGATAGTGCCCTTAGGCTATCAGAATCATTGTTACGCCGGTGAGTTATATTTGTTATAATTGTGAACTTAGACAAATATCAAAATAGGACTTCCCCTATCAATAAATATCAATTGAATTTATAGGAATTATGCTGGCTCCTCTATCACATTAGGAGATCATCAGACAATACCTTTAACTGAACCTCATGCTGCAGTTGGAAAATTTGTGAGTGATGTCAAACCAAAACCAAACAACAAATTAGAAGCGCCCCAAACTTGCCATGACATCATTGAGGTGAAACATTTTAGAGGGATAATTAATGCATGTTTTCTTCTTTTTGTACAAGAAAAAACAATGCTGTGATCTATTTCTATTAACATTGTTCCAAATGCGCACAGTGCTCCCTGTTTTCCGGGCCCCCTTGTGCACTTCGCCAGGTTTACTGCAGGATTTAGATATGGGTCTTCCTGCTCTCCGCTCGTACTCACTCCTTGTTGGTGACTTAATATCGATTAAATGCAGAATAGTATTTAGTATAAAGTGACAAACATAATATCAATGTGTATGTTCTCTGCTTCTGAAACACCTCCAATGTAGTTACTAATCGACCCATACAATTATCTTTGTTACAGGATCCTCTCATGCCTTTGTATCGATGGAAGAGGTAGCAGAGGAGGTGAAATCTTCAGTTGAGCCCCTGAAAGTTGAGGTAGAGGATAGGTTTGATGAGATCGCCGCTTTGGTGAAGGAGGTAACAATCATCAACTCACAGTGGGAGATTGACACTGAGTTTGGTGTCAGGCTTATCGAGGAATCAGAGCAAGCGCAGGTGAGGACTTGTTTCAAGGATATTCCAACTCCCTATAAATTGTCACTTGAAGTAGAGAAATGACCACCGCTTCCAGACACCTATACCCCTATACATATAGACCTTGTAGCATACCTAAGCTTTGAACCTAGGGATTGGTTGGTTGTGACGATAATCAACCGAATCAGAGGTCAGCTTTATGACATCGTAATCGTTACATGGTCCTTGTATGTATGCCATGTCAAATTTTCAAGCCCTTAATGATTCATTCGAAGTGAAAATATGCACTTTCCAACAGGTGATGATAATACATGTTAACCCAGCCTCTATTTTATTTCTCTTTAAAGCTCTCTGCAATTCGTAAAAAGTACGCAACGTTAAAGGAACAGTATGTAAAGTCACGGAAGGCAGCCAAAGACAAAATAGAGAGTTATCTTGGCGAGCAGGCAAGTGTGAGAATGACTGAGTTTCTGGAGCATTTGAAGACTCTTAACTCGGACCTCTCAGACAAACATCCAGTGAGTATACAGTTTAACAAAGTCTTTGAAATGGGCTCATAGTATACAAAAATTTACAGCTAGTCATACTACAAATCAACTAACATGCTACTGGAAGTAACTACTTTGTTATCGTTTCTTTCAGGTTGATCTCGTAAAAGAAAAGGTTCATATTGAGGAGAGAATAGAAGAGTTGATAAGAGAGGACTTTCCAAAGTTGGTTCTTGAGAACCTATCAGAACCGAACCAAACAGGTTTGATTAGAAGTAGCCCACCATGTCATGAGCAAGACTTTGGGTTGAGCATGTTCAATCAACCAATCAGTTTTTAGCTTGTATGTAAAGTCAGGCAGCTTTTATTGCATTAAGGTGTGTTGGACTGTTTGTCGGTTTATGTCATGATCAAATCATCATCATCAATGAAGCAAACAGTCGCCGTCTTAAAGCGACTTCGCAATATGCCAGGGTTTTCTACATTTAATGCAATCGCAGTATGATCTGCACTGTCTGTGAATTATTTAACAAACCCATTATGAAAAACAGTTTCCTTTTCCCAAAAATAATTTCCATTTTGCAGAGAAGAAAATAATATGTTCTTCTTACCTTTGCAGACACACAGATGAGGGAATTGGAAGTCGTGCTCTCTTCTGTTGTTGATATCAGCATCGGGGATAATGTTAATAAACCCAAAAAGCTCCCCCTCCCAAGCTCCATGCAAATCATGAAATCTGTTGATGAGGGGTTCACAACAAGCAATCCTATGGCAATTTGCATGTACAGGGGTGTCACATATGTAGGGATGGAAAATGGCTCTGTTGTAAAGATTGATGAGGATGACCAAATTTCACCATCATTCATCAAGCCCGATAAACCAATCACCAGTATCAGGGCTCACAGCAATCAGTTGTTCATTCTTAAAACAGGAAAGCCCTACAGGGTTCTTGTTTATGACCTGATTGGTCATCTAGCGATGTCCTGGGACCACACTGAAAGTGACGACACATATTATGGTTCAAAAATGTCCATCGTAGGTAACAACATAGTTTTGGTAGACCGTGGTAATCAAAATATAACAGTTCATACCAGCGACGGAACTATTGTGAAAAGGGTAAATTGTCCAAAAATCAAAATGGGTCAGTATGTGACCATGTGTGAGGCGGGGGAGGATTGTGTTATATTAACTAGCCAGAACCCATCTGAAGTCTACAAACTCAATCTGACATCAGGAGAAGTTGAGTGGACAAATAAACAGATAGTGGCACCACAAGGTGTAACTTGCTACGGTACAGATTATGTGATTGTATCCCACTATGGTATATCAAAGATATGGATACTTGACGTCCATACAGGTATGAGCGAATTTTCTGCTTAGCATTAATCCAAAATACATTGATATGGTCTATACTCTATATGCTTGAAAAGTCTTTGTTTCACAGTTTATTTTTAAGCATGTTACAATTTAGATTGGGCAAAAAACGAACAGTAGTCTGCAATCCATCTTAGTACTCAGCACTTGCAGTGTACCTTGTACCTGTTGACTATTCATATTCACACAATTTGCTCTATAAATTGCAAAAAATAACATATCTATTTTCACAATTTATTTTCTTGATAGGGGAACTTCTCACTGAGCTGGAAGACATAACCAGGACATCCTCGTCATATGTCTTTGATTTGTGCGCAGACGGTGATACCTTAATAATGCCTCGTTATATTACCTCCACGCTGTTATATTACAAAATGGTTAAGGAAAGTCAATAAAATACATTAAAAGCCAATAAAAAAAGGATTTTCCCTGGAACGCAACATTTGTTTGACAAAGTTCAAAATTCAGTAGGGTAAGGGCTACATTGAAATGTTAAATCCTTTTTTTACATGATACGGACATGAATTGAATTCGCATTACTCAGTTTTGTGTATATACGTTTGAGCAGGATTTGAGTGACTACCTCAATTTATTTTTCTTGCTGGTGTGGATTGATTTTATTTTATCTTTGTAATAAATTATCTTTCCAGAACAATGAGTGACTTATCAGTGATAGCTACCAGCTGGCCTTGATTTTTCACCAGAATCAGAACTGGTTGAATTGACATTCATAAAAAATAATTAAAACTTCAAACAAAGAGATACAGTTGGGCAAGATAAGGCTGCTATAGTCTGAGCCCCCGACTCTTGCCCCCGTCTGTCGGCCCTCCGGCTAGTGCAAGATTGCTACCAAATTGCAGATGAAACATGTTTGTCTGTTGACGGATTACTAGGAGATAAAAATATCAGCTGTAGTAGCCTTTTGTGCCTCAGTTCAAAGTGTATGATGGATATTAACTTAATGGTCTATGATGATGAACAAAATGCGAAGTTGAATCTAATGGGAAGAAAAATTGTCATCAAGTCAACTCAATTGGCGATACCGATCAACACCACTGCCAACTTTTGGAAACAATCAGCAGTAAGTGATCGTTCTGAATCTATCTTATATTAGGTGATGCTAGAAGTGCATTAAGCCACACTGCTGCTGCGCTTTTGATGTAAACTCGATAAACAATTAACAATAAGCATTTAGGAAGTACTATTAAGGGTTCTTCTATACCTGTCTCCCATTGTCATTAATAGTCTTTGATTGAAATAATGTGTTAGTTTCCAAATCTATTAGTGTTGATATAACTCTACACCTCTGCTATCCTAGCTTCCATGTTTGTTTGAATAGAATATTCATATATAAAATTTAGTCAATTGCAGAGCTTACGGAATGTTTGGGAAGAATCTTTTGTTGGAATATCTTGAGATCTCTTTTTGGTCTAAGGTTTCTTGTCGAAATACAGTGATATCAACTTTTGCTGTTGTAATATGATCACCAAACTCAAAAAGTCATTTCAAAATGGTATAAAAATTGTCGTTATATTGAGGTAATGGAAATCGGACTTAGCCTTAGGTCTGAGCTACTTTCTAACCAAAAAAATTCAGCCAAAGGAACATAACTATAATCTTTATGGTCAATCATCATTCAATAACGGAATGTCCTTCTAAACAGCGTATTTTCTATGATTGCAGAATAATGAGGGAATAAAATTGGTGAAGATAAAAAAGATCAGTATCAGTAAGGATATGATCAAAACTATATATCAGACGAACGAGAGCAATTCAAAGGCGAGTTTCTACTTAACAGCAAATTTAATGTAAGCAAAGAGAGGCAACAGCAGATAATGCTGTTACTGAGTTAAAACAGCAACCAATCTTACTCATTTTAAACAACAACTATCAAAGCACTTTAAATCCTATTAATTTTTATTACTAATGTATTTTTGTCTTTTTCTCTCCACTTTTCCTTAGTGTATAAGTTTTTTGTTGTTCTGTCACTGCATGAAAAACATTCCTAAAGATGATTGTAGATTGGCAATAAAAGTATATATAACAGCCTGGGCTTGCCAGGCACTTGCCCTTAGGAATTTTGACGAAAAACCAGCTTGTTTATTTCCAAATTAAAAGAAGAGCCTCAGCAAGTGGAGTCAATTGTTGACTTGCTTTCTCATGTATAGAATTATTTTCAAACTCTCCTTGACCTGTCTGATGGATTAGCGATGGCAGGAATCTGTATTCTCATTATATGTCATATTCTGAGGACATGAGGTAGTCAGCACCAACTTTGCATAAGCTCCTGAGTTTGTCTTTATCGGGTAAACCAACCTGCATTACAAAAAATGAGATAAGAACTTGAAGGGCCCCTATATGTTCAAGTGCAATAAAAGTTTTTACATAGGTATGTAAAAGACTCTCGCATACGACATGGCGTTGCTGATTTGTCTTGTATAAAACCCTGCTAGGAGACCTTTAGTGTCTGTGAAGTTTATTTGGTCAATATCAATTAATGTATGTATAAAGGTGACAGCGCAGATTATGTTCATATGAAATGATGCGAAGCCTGATTAAATCTCAAATTTCAATTAAGGTACATATAACACATTGTTTCCTTGTGTTAATCACAATTCTACATCCGTGATTTAAGGTATTTAAGGCAGCTATCATAATTATCATGTCTTTTGCTGTCACTGGTAGTCTTGACTGTATAATTGATCATTATAAGCGATTCACAGATGTACATTGCACATGGGAATTCATGTAATCTGAGGTTAGCAGTTTTATCAATACCATGAAAGTTATTATCACAACAGGCAACACTTCAATTAGCCTGAGATTAGATCAAGTTTGATCTTTTTTGCCCGCATTGGAATTGTCCCCCCTCTAATGACACGCCGAAGGCAAAGAAGGGCAGATCCTTTTTGCCTTTGACGTGTCAGTAGAGGGGGAGGGGGCAATTCCAATGCGGGCAAAAAAGATCAAACTTGATCTAGCCTGAGATAATGTCATTTGAAAGTCATGTGACCTGCAGGGAGGCTGTCAAAACAAGCAATTAAACAAAATGTTGAGGAGAACTTTCCATCTGGCTATATGCATCCATGCTTAAAAATTTACAGTATGTAATGAAAGCCATTGTCAAATATTGTTTTTTTTAAAACTTTTTTGGCATAATTTTTATTCGATGAGAATGTGAAAGTAAGAAGGTGGTGGATTAGTTAGCTTAGACCTCGTGAGTGAACGACCAAGCTGAAAAGCTTGATGGTTCAACGTAAAAACTTACGGAGGGAGCTTTGTGAGAACTAGCATATTCAAAATGGGATATCTGCTTGCAGCAATAAGTCGCTCTGATAGCCGCCTATGTAATTCACTGGGTATTTCTGTAACTGTGCCGTTATATGTGACATCAGTAGACCAGGTAACTGTCAGAGTGTCATTCTTACAGCTAAGCTTAGCCTGAGAGCCAGGATTACAGTCTATAAAAATGTTCATACATACCAGGTCATATAACCGTGAAAAGTGATGACAACCATTCATGCTTGTTTATTCAACCGAAGACATAAATCAATGTGTTATCCTCTTTTTTGAAAGAGGAGTGTTACTCCAGATTTGAGGTCCAAAAAAAGATCAGTCCTCCAGTGCCATGAGAGTCAGTACAGAATATGTTGTGAAAACAAGGACAAGTCTTTCAGGACATAAATATCTGAATATGAGTAAGCATAGAGTTACATCTGAGATTCATTAAATGTGAGGAGACTGATAATAATTTACCCGTATATAATTTCACTTACCTTGCTGACAAACTCCTCTTATCTGATTAATGTTGCCATTAGCCAGACTATTCAGAGTAGTAGCAGCCAGATGATTAGTCATTAGTGAACACTCAATATTATAATCAGCAGCAAACTCCAACTGCCTAACCAAAAAGTGATCTGAAAAACATAATAATCATTGTTTGCTATTAGACGAGAAAATAAGCAATCCCACATCGATATAACAGGTTTGAGAGTATGATAAAATCATCCACGTGTTAACCAGTCGGAATGATGGAGTCAACATTATTCATAATTTGAATTAATGTCAAGTTAGATGAAGTATGTTCAAATTTGCCTGCATTTGGAGTTGCCTCCTTTGAGTCGAAGGTGAATGACCTAAAATGAAAGCAAGCAATGTTAGTCTCCCTCCTGTTTGCAATTTAACATGTTCTGCCCGCAGGAACACAGTGACAGAGATCCCATTAAACTGCTGGTATGAAACATTAAACTGTACCTTTAATTTCTATCGTGGATGAACAATTCTCATAGTTTCCCATTGTATGATAGCTGTAGGCTCCTACAGGAAGTTCTAGCCTATATGTTGCCCCATCTAACGTGACATCAAGTGATGATAATCCACTAACAGGAGACACGATCTTTCTCACTATTCCTGGACAGTCTTCCGGCCCAGAGTTTGTAGCTATTTGAAAATAGTTGACAAGAAATAATTCTACACAGTTTATGGTGGCAAAATGCAACATCATAATATCAAACCCAACTTTGGAACACTGATGCTGTCCAGGTATACTGGTGCCTCCGCATGACAAAGTGATTTTTTGGGAAAACCGAAATTTGGAGTTAAGGCCGAATTCTCACTATCACTGCCATGCATGTGACGACAGATAATCTAACCCAATCTCCAATCACATGAGGCCTAAAATGTCATGCAAATTTCATTTTCAAGCTCCTATCCGTACAGGGAAATGAAAAATAAATTTGACTTAATTTTACAAATCATTTTCATTACTTAAAATAAATGGATTCAGATATTGCTACTTATAATGACGAGCCCATTGGGAGGTGGAGCTTATATCAGCAAAGCAGTAATTTTACTCTTATCACTTGTGTCCATCTATACCCGTCTCATCAATAAATTTTAAAATTCTGAGAAAAGTTTGATTATCACGATGAGTACCTACCATTTTTAATGACCTGTATATTTACGACACATCCATCAGTATATATTGTGTGTCTACCTACAGATAAATCGGTATGAATAATTGGATTTATCTCCACCGTCGCCCTCTCATCCTCAGATGTGACATAGGCTGTCAGGTTTCTGTCGGTACAAGGTGCTCCCGTTGTTAATACATGGGATATAGAGGCTGGTGTGGTAGTGGTTGTAGCTGGCAGATTTAGATCTGTTGAGATGAAAAAAACTACATTGAAGGTTTACAAGACGTCTACTGCTACCTGGAGTTTTATATCAAAAGTGGGACATTTTAAATATATGCATTTCTTATGACATTATGTGACAATGATGGATGGGATAATGTCAAGGTCATCGAGTTGATTTTGTGAATATTCAAAGGGGAAATATAATAACATCGAACCTCCAAAACATTTATCTCCACAATTTAACCCTATCGAATAATCCAAACACAGGAATCACATAGGAATCTTGACTCTCCACAATCTTTTTCTTGTTGAATAGTTTACTTACATGTGTAGCGCTGGATTTTATCGTACTGTCCGACATAGAGCGAGTCATTTGTCAGGAGCAGGGAAGAAGGTTCTTTCAGACACCCAGGGCAGATATGCAGTGTTGTAACCCTATCTTCGTCCAGGTCTAACAGACGTACCTGTTTATTCCGTAGGTCAGGTACAAGCAGAGTCTTATGTCCGATGTATATTAGGTCAGATAGGAGATAGAACTGAGCGTTGAGTAGAGAACCGTCATTGTATCCTCCCTTATACCCTAGTGAGCCAGCGAGTAGAGTGATTACGCGATCTCCATATGCTATGCGAGAGATAGCATTTTGAGTTGTGACATACACGTCACCGTTTTTATCCTGTGTTATTCCTCTGATGTATGGAAGTGAACGAGACTTGACAAAAGTGCTGACAGCTCCCGAGCTGATATCTACAGTTCTCACAGCTTCGTTATTCGTGTCAGCGACAAGCAGCTGACTTGTATTCTTATGATCTCTCACTATAGCCCAGGGATCATAGAACTTACCAGGTGTACCATCAAAGTATCCACGAAAGTCACAGTGCCCACAGAATGGCCAGGTTCTTTTTGATGAGCGAGCGATCTTCCTGAGACAGTGATTACTTGAGTCAACAGCAACAATGCGCTCGTCTGTGATCTGTACGAATCCTTTAACCCATGAGAAGCGAGCCTCAGCTCCTACTCCTTCTCTGTATCCATATGAAGATGTGCTCCCAGCTATGAGGTATGTGTGAGTACCGTCACTAGTCATCAACGCATGATAGTCGGTGTAGATGATGAATCCTGGTCTAAACTGATCGACCTCCATGTGGTACACTGAGTGGGAGGATGTGGTGAAGTTTGTAGCTCTAGTTGTCTTTATCCTAAAGAAAAACAGCCAGATACGATACACACCTGGAAACGTGTACTTCTCATAGCACAATTTAAAAATATTTTAGTAGCTAATATAAGAGTGTTTATTTAGGTGTTGTCATAGATTAGGTCAAGTCACCATATAAAGCCGAAGCACTTAGTTACTGGAGCTGTTAGGACATTTAACTGTGTAGCAGCAACATTGTTACCACTGATTAGCAGTCCACACACAATGCTTTTTGTTGATAACTCGAGCAAGTTTGATTGGATTCAATTTTAAAAGTTGATTTACACAGAGCAGTTTCTTGTGATAAATTAATGTTGCTTTTACTTTAAAAAATATTTTTGTTCAGTGAATATGGGGCAACTCCAAAAACTTGTTAAAATATCTCATCGATCAAATAATATTTTCTGAGACACTGAGACGCACTCGTGTTACACGCCAAAGCAGAATGCAAAAAAAACTTCGACCAGATAAATATCATACTCCCACTTTTTGCATCTAAAAAAAGATGGAACAACAAGATCTAAAAAGTTCATGTTACATCATGGTGAAAATGTCAATCATGCTAGGGCATATTAGTATCCCACAATGCAACTTGAAATCTGGAATTCCTCTCAAGATCAGGTCAATCCCATATAAACTATATGATTGGGTATTTCACAAAACTGCATTGTGGGATACTCATAGATATGCGATGATGAAGTTACTTACTGATCGACCAGCTGTTGGGTCTTCTGATTCATACAAAACGCGGTCTCCATAGTCAAACAGACGACCAACTGCGGAAATAGAATTAGTATTAGTGAATATATGGTTGTAAAATTGTATGCCACTCTACTTTACCAGGCGTCTGCCCCTCCCCCCCCCCGCAGCCTAAATCCACATGGAAAAATCACCAACACTGTCTTCTGGCTTTAGGTATATCAAGTTTGATCCATTTGCCGGCAATTGAGTTGCTTCCCCTCCACTGGTCAAGCTTGGGCATGCCATGTGAAGGGGAGCAAATCCGAACGCAGTTAAATGGATCGATCTAGACCTAGATTTTAGGTTATCGAAGAGCTAATAAACTGTCAAAGGATCGTTGTTTGAACAGCTGCAAAACCAAAAATATTTACATCAAGCATGTATCCGAAGTGTTTGAAATGAATGGCAGAGCTCAGCACAACTTTTGTTAATTTTGTTTAATTTTCTTTCAATTTATTGGCTTAAATTCATTTTCAAAGCAAAAAAAACCGATTCCTTAACTTACCACTAATAACACTGTCCGTAACTCCATGTCTCTTGTATCAGTTTTACTTGTTATATAGTTTCCAAATTCTGCAGTCTCTCTGCATCGAAAGTATGAAGTGCTAGTCTACTGACACTACTTTATATACCTGCTGATACGTTAACCCCACATGATCCCGCATTCATATTTGCTACAAGCCTAACAACAGATAACAGCTGATAATATATGTATTTTATTGACATGATGAGACACTTTATTGGGCAAGGAAACTAAAATTTTACATCATGTTTTGTGATGACACAATACATAAAAACATACCAATATCAGCGGACAAAAACAACTACTGAATCATAAGGTCATTATCCAGTGACTTCCTTTTGCTGACAGTTTTATCAAGTGATATCAATCACAAAACTGTAAATAGTTAGCAGGGAATCACCAAAGATAAAACATAACAAACGGAACTGTAGCAATCTCAGCAATAATGATAACTGAATCACCATTTATAATCATGAAAGCTGATGAATCTATGCTTGCAACCCCAGATTGGGAATCTCAAAAACCCAGAGTGGAAATTCCGTCTAGTATTTGTTAGCTTGCTACAAGAAATCTTTATGAGGAAAACAAGCAACAGTTCAACTATCAAATTTTCCCGTGAATCAGAATAAAGAAAAATATGACTTGAAAAAAGCACTGACTTAAATTGTCCACATAGCACTTGCTAAGACTAGGATAAAATGGACCAGGCTTAGTATAAACCATAATTATTAAGTGTATGGTATGAACTCAATATTTCTAGGAGTTAGACGATAAGCAGTTTGTGTTTATGACTGACATCAATCTACATCGTTATTGGAAATTTTATCAATATGAAATCAGATGAAATGTAATGCAGTGCAGTTTCGGTAGTTACTAAGCTGGTTGGTGTTTGATAAGTGGCTATGAAAAGGTAGATAGGAAGGGCTGGTCCCCTGAGCTGATAGTCAGGTAGGGGGGACAACTCACATGCGGACGTGGTTTATAAGTTTTGCTATGATCACTCTGTTTCCACGTAAATCTTTAGCTCAAACTGAGTTGTCACCTCTTTGCTCGCCCTAGAAAACTGTATCTGTTTCAATTGGCATTGAGAACAGGCTTCTACCCTACAGACTTTGACGATAACCATTCAGCCAACACGCCATTCTCGCCGTACACAAAAAACAAACAACTCAAATATCCAGAAGCCTACCAATTACCATTTTACTTCTCCTGCCGGGGCGGGGGGGGGATGCGTCAGGTGGGGGTGAAAGTCTTGGGGGCTCCGACTAGAATTTCTCTGTTCTTTTAGTAACATTCGTATTTTTCTCGATTACAATAATGTGGATGAATATGCGAGTGATCTTGTCTAAAACTTGTCACAGAGTAAACACAAGTCAAATCTTGCATATTGGTAACTCAAATCCACTTTTAGCAATGTTAGCGTATCAAGGGAATTCCCAAGCCATTTTTTACAATACATCATAACTGTGCAGGTGTAGACTACTTTTCAAAGGGCTTTGAATAAAAAAAAACCAAAATAGTGAAAACCAAAATACCCTATTCTGACCTTAAGCTGTTGAAATTACAGCATTCCATAAAAATATGACATTTTGTCAATATATTTTAGTAAAACTGTCATTTGGAACAAGAAGGTAAATTTGTAACAAAAAGTTATCATGTTACAAGTGCTCCGGAATTCTGACTGAAATGTTTCAAAATGCCTCTCATTTTGCTAGATGCTGAAACTTTCAGTGTC
The DNA here is from genome assembly GCA_914767715.1 of Membranipora membranacea. Taxonomy (NCBI): domain Eukaryota; kingdom Metazoa; phylum Bryozoa; class Gymnolaemata; order Cheilostomatida; family Membraniporidae; genus Membranipora; species Membranipora membranacea. Next base: position 21,878,128 of record OU612074.1, read on the forward strand.
GATGTTTACCAGGTCTGCTGGTCCGGCTTGAGTTTGTCGATGATCTGATATTATTTGATGTTATCACTTTCAGTTGGCCTTACCTTGCTGAATTACTAAGCTCACAGCCCTAGGTTTACAAAACGTACAATTGATTGCATTAATCTTGGTACTAACACTCATTTGGACTATAGGTTATCAACATAGACTTATAATTATGTATATTTACTTTTACTGTCAATCTATCATCATCTTTATGAAAGTTTTTCATGCAGTGGCAGAACAAATAACTTAAAAACAGGGAAAAGTGGAGAGGCAAAGAAAGGCTCTTAAAAAAAAAGTCATTAAAAAAACACTGGTTGGTTATCAAGGCGATGGTTACCATTCAAGCAGGGCGGGATTCAAGACATTACAACACATTGTCGTACAATATCAAAGTTGTCTTCTCTTTGTACATGGAAAGATAACTAACAAAATTATTCACATTTTATTTGTTATACTATTTTTCATTCACAAGAGAATACATGCACAACATCATTGATGATGCCACAGCGATAACTTTTATACAGTTTGGGATTGCATATCCCTTTCTTATTTTGAATTTGTCATTATATTGGATTATTCACATCGAAAGTTAGCTGTTTGTGAATTTAACGGCAAAATCCTGGCCGACCTGGTTGATATGAAAAGACGCTATTGAGTGGTAGTGTCTCTCAAGATAATTAAAACTGGTCAACAAATGGCAGGTCATAAAATTCTTAGGATTGCGCTATAGCAGCAGTTGAATCCACTGCCACCAACACTCAGTGGTACCGATACACCGTATAGGGAAGAAAGTATTAGCCCTCAACTGCCTATACAACCATTCAGGCAGCTGTTTTGCCTAGCAATAGCTTATGTCCTTTTGTTTTGGCTTCCATTCGTGTATGTTGAATTTTAAGTTTGTAATCTTACCACGTTCACTCTCACAATTTCTGGCCTTATTTTGTCTAAATACCAAATTAGCAATTACTGTCACTGTGCAACTGTGTTTCCAACTACAGGCAATTCCTTGGGCGACAAAATGCCATAATGTTCTTCAATTCAACCTCGTTGCCAAAACTAGTTTGTAAGTGCTACGTGGTCATAAGGCTGTTGTACAGTTATAACATAAGACGTGTTTGAAACCCACTCCCAGACTCCTCTCCAGGTGGTAAAAGAGAACCATCACCCAGAGCCTTCCTGTCATATCTACAGTGTATAGCATACAGAATATTTACCACAACATCCTTGCAGTGGTTAAAAATGGGATGATACAGGAAGTATCGTTATGAGCATGAGGGGATAGAATGATTATCAGCCACTGACAAACTTCTAGTTCACTTTTCATCCGTTTTGTGACGTAGATCACCATCTCTATGATTCAAGTTTGTGTCAAAAGTACATTCAAAGTTTATTTGTATTAAACAAAGTCCTTGTTGATCATTATAATCACATAGAGTAGCCATCAAGATAAAAATAGAACAAAACAAATTGCCCTCACAAACATAATATTGTTGGTTCCTTGTTATGAGCAAACACATTATTTATTTACAAACTACGACAACGCAACATGAAACAAAAATAAATACTTGAAATACTTGTAGTTAAAAATAGCTGTGGAAAATTAGTTATAACAGTCAGTTACTGGGACCTAAGAAGATAGTGTTTGCAGCTCTAAGCATCATTACTTTATAACTATCAGAGTTAAGTCTCATGCACTGTAAAAGTGAAAAAAACTGAATATACACAGGATGCATTTTTTGAAATTGTGAAATTTGACTTATAATTCAATGTAGTAAAGCATTAGAATAATTTTATAGGATTATTCAAAAATTGACCGAAATAGGTTTGATTAACAAAAATTTAGAGCTGGAAGTTGAGCTGTAAGCAGAGTTTTCTGCAAATTTTATGCTCTTGCTCCCCAAAGGAGGTGACCCCGCCCCACACTGGGAATACAGTCGATTAAAAATTCAGTCAAAGTCACATTAACCACCGAAGGCATGTGTTGTATGTGGGCCTAATGTGAGATACAAATAGTCCAAGACGTTTGTTTAGTTCCTGTTCCACATGGACATACTGGTTTTAAAAAGCACCACCAGTTCAACCAACTTTTTTTTCCTACAGTAGGTAAAAGAAATGTACAAGTACAAAGACATTATTGACATCAATATTTTGTGTGCAACAAAACAACCTAGGGTAAGATCAGGTGATGCTATCTTTGTTTCTTTCCTTCAATTTCTGCCATACTAGCATCTTCTAGTGTGATGAACTTTGACCCGATGTATGCTGCTATACAGCTGATTACCACCAGCATGAAGAAGAATATGTAAAAGCTTTCCTCATCAAATATAGAATCAAAACTTGGCAGTTTACTACAAATATAACATAAACAATAACAGTAACAATAACAATAACAGTCAAATAGGGAAGAGTAAATATCTCACAATCACACACTTCGAATTGTAGGATTGATTGATTAATTTATCAAATATCACAGACAAGAACATCGTTAAGTTTAGACTGGAAACTTACCTGTGACAATACTCAACCTCAGCTACATGAAAGAGTGCTGGCCACGAAGGTAATTTTTTTTGTATCAACTTTGAGTTGTGTCATGATGGCGGTCAACTCTCAAACGACTCATGCACAACCCTAGATCAAGCATGATCGAGTTTGCCTGCATTTGGAATTCGAGCTACCAGCAGAATAGGATCAAACTTGATCTACAATATCCTATAGAATATAGGCGTGCACTGATATGTCAAACCTACATGTGTGGGCCTGCACGGCATTTAGCTTTTTTCACCTGCACTGGTATTTCAAGTAACTTTGATATATATACAGAAAACAAACCTGTATATGTGTTCTGTCAGTTTATAAGCAGGCAGGTCTTCAGCTTGTCTTCCCATATTTCAACGATTAAACAACCCCTGTAAACAGACCAAGATATTATTACAATGCCATTTTGTTCCGAATAACAAAACCAGTTAGCTGACTTCATATGAAATGTAAACTTGCTGTCACCAGTCCTCTGTTGTTACATGATTCTGTGTATTAGCAATATGCGGCTGATAACCTCAACCATGGAGTAACGTGGCAACCTTATATGCACTAGACCTTCCTCATCTAAATGGGAGATCAAGTTGATTCAACTTTCCTGAATTTCACTTAGTGATGGCAAATTGTCAGATTTTGGCGAGACGGGACGAGACCGAGACAGCAAGAAAATTCGGGACGAGACCGGGACGAGACCGAGACATATAACGATGCCGATAAAACATTCTTCAGATATCACAATTTAAAAGAATGGTGGATATTCACTATCACTAGTGCAATCAGCTTATAGTACATTTGATTCAAGTTGTAACTTGTGATCTATAGCAATAAGGATCTATGTTGAAACCAAGTTTCATCAAATTCTGTCAAGTATTTATTGAATTATAGAAAGCCACACGCTCGTGCAGATTTCCACTAATTCTTGCAAATTAAATTTTGTATGAGTATCAGCCTGCCACACATGATTGTCATTGCCCAAATTTATACTCATGATTTATGGGTGTAATCCTACTGTAATCCTCCTCAGCCAATCTAAAACATAGGCCCATCTATAGTGATAACTAAATAAAATAGTTAAACCAAGGAGAAGCTGTTTCTTCTTGTTTATTATACCAACCAGTCCAGTGATTCAGCTTCTGGATATGCTTAGGCTCAACTATCTCCTCATATTTATACAATTTGATACCCCATTAGTCATTGTATCCCTTCTCCTCTCTTGCCCCAGGTCCAAATCAATGAGAAAGCTCCACATTGATCATCCATTCCATCTTTTTAACAGAAGTTGTTTACATAGATATGGCATTGACTTATCAATCAAAACAGACAGCCAATCAATCAAATCTGACAGCCAATCAGATAACATTTCCGTTAAATATTTGCAGCAAAAGCATGACTAATAACTATCATTCCATTATGTCATAGTCAGAATTACATGTGACATCATATAATAACCAGAGCATGGACTGCTGATCACTAGGTCACCTTTGAGTCTGGGTGTAGGCAATGTTTTGACCAGCTACTACCATTTACAATGCCAGTGGTCTCGACCTGTAGTAAGAGTTGTCTGTCGACAAGACGAGATACTGTCTACAACTCCTATGTTATGAAACCTCTCTCGAATCCCGTGCCCGGATGCCTTTCATGCAACCAAATGACAATTTCGCACATGGTGGTTGTCTGAGTGCCAACCACCTACTTTCACACAGACAATAATTGGTTGTCAAATAGGCATCCGATTGAGTTCTCACCCCAGCAAGCTGCCCGAGCCCAGCACAAGTATTTTTCCAAGAATTCAGCCAGTACATAAAAAATAGCTGAGCAATTCGCGCTTACCAACTAGCTAACAGTAACTAGCAGGAAACTTGGGGCAATATTTTCCTTGAAAGTATGGTGCAAATTCCATGGGTTTTTCCAGTCCTGATCACTGTCTTGGTTTTTTTCTTCTGTAGTCAGTGTATTATTTATTTTATTTTTATGATTACATGAAGAATGGTTATTTAAGCAACCAGATAAGAAATGACAGTATATCACCTATATTCCTAGCAGGATGGGCTCAAGGTTTTTATACTTCAGAATCTTTTATCAGCATTGATTGAACAACCCAGCAGTGTGACTATTGATGACTAAAAAGAGAGAGCTTAGTTAGAATGAAGTTTTTTTTGCCAATATTTCAAAAATAGCTATAAATCAATATGTGAAGATGATGGAGTGTATTTGAGCGCCTCAATCCAAACCTAATCAGTTGAATCATAGAACCTGGGCCAAGCTGAATATGAGAAGGTCAAGGCATCTTAAATCTAGCTAATCAAAAATCTTTTGAGATGCAGATAAGCCAATCAGAGTGTGGCTTACAATGTGTATTTATTCTCTCAGAGATGGCTGGAATTGCTGGCAAAGTTTTGTCCCCTTCTCTGCTAAATCTCTGCAGACTGAGCAGAAGACATATATCCTCTTCCTCACAGTGTAAGTACAAAAATGTGAAAGTCTACTACCAATGTATCTAATGTTTAAGTTGTAGGCTCCTATTGAGAAATGGCATGTTTTCTTCATCCAAGTCCAGTCATCAGCATCAGTGAGTCTGGTTAGTGTGGACAGGACTGGCCATGGTTTTGTGCTACAACAACAACAAGATCAATTTTTTATTATAATGGTAATTGGTATCAATCAATTGGTATTAATCCCATGGAACCACCTTGTTAAGAAGTGGGCAGTTGGCCAGTTTAATGTGCAGAAGCAGAAGAATCTGGTTTATTCTTAGGATCAATCAATGAGTAACATGATTATTTCAGCACAACAACACGGTACATCATGCTTTCCAAGGTTATCTGAATAGGAAGGAGCAATCCTCAACTTACACAAATTAGATAACTTGCCTATGAAGTTGAAGGCTCCATGAGATGAGGTTGAAAACTAGATTAACTTAACTCAACCTTTTGAATACAGCAAATCTAGTGACAACGTCTGCCAGATTTTAATCTTCTATTCTCCCCAGAATGCCTCATTTCGCACCTCCCATTATTTGTCATATAGCACTTAACTCTCTGTATATGTAGTGTTAGGAGCATGGAATAAGGACTGGAAACCAGGACCACCCACAGAGACAGCTGAGGAGCGAGCCACAGCTGCTGAGAAGTATGGATTGAGAACGGAGGATTATATACCGTATAACCCTGATACAGGTAAGCTGCAGGGCATGATTACAGATCTCACTCTTATATGTTCTTTACAGTAGAAATTAGAATGGTAGCCAGCCTCAAGACTGAGCTAAGTCTAAGCACACAGTTACCTGGAACTTTTCTTTGATGTCACCGCTTCATTCTACCATAATCTAAACCTCCCTGTGGAGATATTCGGGTGAACTGTAGGAGCTTAGCCAGATTCCCTGGTCGCTCTCCTCCATCCCTCCCTTCCCTCCAGTCTATGCAGTACATTCTTCATCATATGAATTGCCTGTTATCATAAGTCCTGTGCAATAGTTAGCCTTGACTTAGAAAAGTTGAGGCCTGCTCTATGATTTCTTTTTTGGGGATGGTGAGATGGCGCAATCGGTTAGCGCGCTTGCTATTCACTGCCAGGCGATTAGTGCCGCAGGAGCTGTGGGTACGAGTCCCACTGGGGGAGCTTTCATTGTTGATTGTTCCAGCCCCCAGCAACCTCGGGTGTATACCTCTCCCATGATACAGTTTAACTGAATAATCGGGAGATAGTGAATTATTCTTATTATTTTCCTGGTTCATCTAAGGCTAGTGTTACATAATGCTACTTAAGTTTCATATAACTTGTTCCGAAACATCCCACACATTATGTCTGTTGAGCGGAGACTGCAGTAGCTGACTTATAACAGTACAGGCATTAGTAAACCTATGATGTCATTAATAGAACCACCTAGGTTTCACTCCCATCATCAACAATATCCACTTTTTATTTCAGAACCTGGATATGGAGATTACCCAAAATTAGCCGAGATTCATCATCCTACATTACTGGATCCGTGGGAGAGACGAGATTACCCCCATCTGGGGCGAGATTACGGGCAGACTATGCACGGAGACCTAGAGGTGTACACTATAGGAGAGAGACCAGTGTTCAAAGACAAAGCCATCACTTATTATAGCATGTGAGTACGGGCAGCAAGGATCCGTCCCTTCTATCCCACACATAAGTCTTTAGGGTATGGGGTCATTGAAGACCTAATTCTTTTGAGAAGGATTTTGGTGAGATGTCATGCTTCATGGCTGTCGGGTCACACTGAGATCGAGACTACACTATTCTCATTTGTATCTCTGATCGTTGGAGACAATTAAGTATGAGTACCTGACATGTACTTGCCTCTTATTAATAAAAATGACCTCTGGTCGTCGCATCAAATCCCTTGTGATGGTACTCATGCTAAGTGAATTAATTCACTCTCTATCGTTGAGAGACTTACATGCAATAGTATATCACGTCATCAGTGTACTGTAGGGTGCTACCTGAGGGTTGCTTAATGATTGCTAGATTGAATCAATTCATAGATGATGCAGTGATGAGATGTAAATGGGATATTTTATATTATAATGATATAACATTAGAACACCATTATGAACAGGGACAGCACTATATCCCCCTCCCCACCACTCATCTCCGTACCTGAGCTTACCAATTCTATTTTCTCATCACTGCCACTCAGATTTTAAGAGAACAATATTAAATGTGTGTTCCAGTGAGTTTTACATCCACCTTCCAGCTTTCAGTCCTGGAAATTATCAATACTTGAGATTAATCTATTTCAGCTCTACAAATTTGACCAAGCGATCGGAAACCCTTATACTCCATTTGTTATGTGATCAGTGCTTACAGCTGAGTCAGCTCCATTATGTTATAATGACCTTTATCGTGCCCATATTTAATTATATTATACTATATATTATATTATACTATATATTATATAACTTGTATTATTATGTGTGTTGTAGGCCAGTTTTATGGGCTCAGTTTCTGACAGTATTTCTTGGATTAGCTTTCCTGGATTATCTCTGTCACGCTTACGATATAAAAACACATATGCCTGTGGTAAGTAACAATATACATGTATAATAGACCAACCTGATGTCCTGTTACAGGTGTAAGTCAAGGTCAAATTAAGGTCAGGTGTAGTTCAGCTTCATTTCCATCCGTCAGGCCATGATCTAGACCAAGTTTGGTCCATTTGCCTGCATTCCGAGTTGCTCCTGATCAACTGGCCACGCCGCAGGGAGCAACTGGAATGCAGGCAATTGGATTAAACTCGATCTAGGCCAGATCAGATTGATATACTGCAAGAAAGTTAACCTGTACCTATGTCGTTTGTGTGTTTGAAACTTTTATTACTGTCTGAAAGGAAATGGAGAACTCCAATCATAGTGCTATAAATTGGTCTTTTATGTTGACTGGTATGCAAGTTATCATCTCTTGTTATGAGAGAGGACAATCTTGTAATTTTTGAAACAATGCTTGCCAAGACCAGAATCATCAAAGCTTGGAAATGGAATGTGTTATGAGTTTTTCAACTTCCCAGAAGGCAGGCTCGTAGTTCTAGGGGAGGCAGTACCTCCCCTAGAAAGCTAAATACAGTGACTTAAAAACACTATGATTGAATAATCCATGTCAGAATCAGCTCCTTTTTTGGATTTCCATTTGCTAATTATATGCCTTAAATTGTTTAGAGAGGAGGTTACAGCCCCCCTCCTGGTGATGCTTCAGACTCACCTCGGACATCCGCCTCCCCTACCATTTTTTCTAAACTACGGCCCTGGGAGGTACCTGATATTGCTCGGGTCGTGTCTTCATACATTGCTGTATATAGAGGGTGTTCGAGGTGATGATCAGAATGTTTACCGTGTCATATCAGTCATCAACACTTTCTAAGCCCCAAATAATGATTAGATTAGTTTTTGTTTATATATTTTCCTGATACAATATGTATGTTTTCTTCTTTGACTTTTACATTGTTTGCTCTTTTATTACAGATGCCGAAGCAGTACCCTGATAATTTGTGGATCCATCGCGGATTAGATCCAGATAATAAACCACCACCTCCTGTACATTACACCTTCGAGCCAGCCGAGTGAAGATTATAACTCGGGAGACATTTTTTGTGCTACACAGCGTGAATATTTAATATGGTTGCTTCCCCGATATGTTTTCCTGTGGGTCTTTTTGATTTTCTTGTGTACTAGATTGTCACATTATGATCTACTTGTCACTCTAGGTAATTTCCTGAGGCCCACATGTCTATTTGTGTACAAACAGGAATGAAAAGACCACAATAAATATCCTTAAAAAAGTAATTTTTTGTGTCCTTTCAATAGATCAATATGTTCTCTCCCAAAGCTGTTGAAAGTTGTGAGAAGAAATTTAAAATCACAATTGAGATTTTTTTCTTCAATCACTGTTAAGAGATGCCAAGTCAAGTGCGCCAAAGCGATAATAGGCAGCTGAAGGTAAACCAAACTAGTCTGAGCCCCCAGACTTTGCCCCCGCCCGACGCCCCCCCCCCCACCCCCCGGCGACGGGAAATAAAGTATCACCTCACATGTCTAATCAAACTGCTAAGCTTGATAAAGTGAACATAGTACTCGATAACTGCAGTCGATAGCAAACAACAACAATAATATCACTATGAAGAGTTATTGTCTCATGGTTAAATCACTTAGTAGATGAGCATTGGCACAGAGCTGTGTTAATAAAAAAAAAAAAAATAATCTGCCATCAAGGAAACATGTAGGCATGGTGCAAATTTGTATTTAACTGGGTCTCTAAACGTAGTGTAGATCTGCTCAGTTTACCTTACCTTTACCTTTCGACCTTGCATAAGTCCAGCAACATGATAATCCTGGTTCATTTATTGAGATTTTATCCTCAGACTATCACATCTCCTTGGGTTTCCCCTGTATTGGGGATCTGCTACGGCCATGCTTAGTTTTGACTGTGTAACAATTTGAACTCATGAATTTGAACCCATGTTATTATCTTCTCCCTAAAATTTCAGTCATGAATTTTACGTAGTGTCGGTTAAGGTGTTAGTGTGTTAAGGTATATTTATATCATTGAAAATAAAAGTAAATGGATAATCCAACAGCTTTGGATTCTTAAATAATGATTGACAGCAACTGAAAATTTCACTTGCCTCTCCAAAACAAACACTTGAAATGACCATTACATGGTGTAAAAAAATCAGATTTTGGAATGGTCAAGCGATGATTTCGTTCTATGCAACTACAGTTTTATTATATCTCCTCATATTTATACTTTATTGGCATAAATCGAATATATGTTTAAAATGTTTTCAGAATAATCCAAAACAAAAACAAAGCAATAACTAGTCACACAAAAATGGAGTAAAGCAATTGAGACTTTGTTTTGAAATGTTTAACATCCAATGTTTAAGCTGATATATTCATTCAGATGGGATAATTCTATACATATGTAAAGTGTAGTAGTGCTGGTCACTTAAGCTGTTATGAGGGATGGCGGCTTATTCTAGCTGGCAGGTGTGAGTCAGTGCTCTTCAGGATATAGACTAGTTGCAGTGCTGCTCTAACTCATGTATATCACACCGATTTATACAGCACTCACAGGCGATACCCTGTGTCATTTCATATGAAAGCAGAGTGTTTGCCTTTGACTTTTGTATCAGTTTTGCTTCCAGTGCCCTTCGCTCTGTAAACAAATTAGGGTTATACTCAGTATAGTGGCACATTTATCTTACCTCCGGGTTAAACCTGAGCGAAAATCTCGGAAAGTGGCCCGTTATAAAAATGATTTAACCCCCCCCCCTCTTCATCCCGAGTTGTCTTTTTTAAGTCTAGTAGAGCTGAAAGACTCTTAGTGGTTGAATTGGTCAAGTCAACTGAGTCAAATTCAGAAAGAGTATTGTAGAATCGAGATAATTCAAGGGGCCTGCACGACTGGATGAAAATTTAGCCTTACCGCTACCTGATAGAACTCAGTATTGTCTCTAGAGTTATTTTATGACCCTTATATGGTATTTGCTCGCATCAGAGGGTTTTTAAGGGGAATGTCAAGGTAAAAACCAGCTATAAAGAACGTATCCCATAATGCTGCTTTCAGTAGCCAATTATCAGGTCGATGAATTTGTTCCTATTTGGAACTGTGGGACTGCCCTGTTGCATTGTGGGAATTTTATTAATGTATCATATCGAAGAAACTAGTAGAGATCTTCTTGTATGTCATTCTCTAGTTCCTGCCCCTCAAAACGCTAGCCTATCAGTGTAATAACAGGGTCTTGAAACGCATGAAAAATCAGTCAAACTCTGCCTCATGTAAGCCTATGCTATGTATTAGTACTTGGCATTGATACTCACTTCTTGTTGTCTCGTAATGTGTCCGGTCATCTTGATCTTCAGGGGAGATTCGCGTATAAGAGCGGGCACGCATACTGAACACCCTTTCAGCTAAAATAGCACCGCAACGTCGAAGAAATAATACTCCCCTAGCGTAGTCCTGGGGTGAACAGGTACTTTCATAACCTGCATCACTGCCTTTGAGGATGCATGATATGATAACAAGTGTGCAAACGGTGAGCAGAGATAGACGGACAGACATGATCTACGATTAGTAGGAAGTTATGCTGTGATGATTTTGCCAGCAGTAGACTTGTATTTTCAGCTGAGACAGTGTGCTGACTGATGCTGTCCTGTCTTGTGACAGCTGACTTAAATATGCTCCGAGAAGTGGAAACAACAATCTTGTTTTTATCAATGCTCACCACTTGGTTTGATAATATTTATGTCAAGAATTGAAAAACACGCTTATTATTCAACTTGTTTTGATCATGCTTAGCTCATTTTGTTTCCATTGTTTATCATTTATTTCCTTGTTCTGTGTCAGCTGTCAGCAAGAGTTGTTTGTCTTAAATAGATACTCTCAGCTCCAATAGCACCTTATTGGATGGCACCGAGAGATATAAAAAACACAGTACCTGCCAATAATCAGCAGTTGTTGCGTTTTTGGCATCGAATCTGACTTGAATGAGAATAATATTTTGCAACATTAGAAATTTAAAGTCCGCATTCCAGCATTGATTATGGAGACAACGTAGGGCTAGGGATATTCTGTTACTTCCCTGTCGGTTTTGTTGAGGGTTTTCTAAGCGTTGTAGCTGGCGTTTATTGTAAAAATAACATGCCTCGCCAAAAAAATTTTCGGGGTTTCTCAATCCACATGATCAAAGAAGTTTAAACTCAAAATTTGACGACGCTACGCCATGACGTAACGTCATAGCACGAAACTGAATTTCAGCAACATGTCAAAACCTATTGTCACTATTGTCCACATACAAACACATTGCAAGTTCTTGGAGCAAAAAATTCAGTCAATACATAAAGACTACCCTTATATCATGCAGCCATAACAACAATAATGTTCAATGTTTGTTTTGACTTGAAAAAAGCGGCATCAAAATTCACATACTGATAGCTATGTCATTAGCCAAGGTGGACAAATGTAATTACCCTAGTGACTTCACTAACCCAGTGCGGGCCAGTATTGATGAATAGATTTCGAAGTGCCATTTTGCAATTTTGAATAATCATACTTCTAAAATGGTCAAAATTTTGAAAAAATGCTCCTTTGCTGTACAAAACGAGAAGTACAAATATGTGAAAACTGAACTAAGACTGAAATATTTTTTCTGATAGGGGCATCATCAAAAGCCTTGGTGAGGGCACTAGGCATTGACTTTGAACCAAATGAAACTTTTGTGTTTGGGAAGGGGTATGATAAGAAGGCCGATCATGCAGTCTTCCAGAGGCAGGCTATAAACTCAGTATTAATTTTGCCAAGCTAACTTCAAATAAAACATATGTCAAGTGAACAATTGCATTGGAATTATCTACAAACATATTCTATTTGTATATTCCCAAATTTTGAATCAACATCTTTACTGAAATTGAAAAAAATGCCTCATGAATACAGAGGAAAATCCAACCATTCATGGTTTTTTTCCTGATATATTTCTGCACCAGATTTGGCGTAGTAATATAAGTCTCTAAAATCCAGTCATTTTAGTGTATTTTACAATAGTTCACAGGCTGGCTTGTTAATTCCTGTCTGTTATTATAGAAATTTCCTTCTCTAGTACTTAAAATTCATTCTAAGGCTTGTTACTACGATTAATTATCACAAGTTAGTTTTATTGGGGCTACTTTGCGCTGCCAATTCTGGTTTGATACGAATAAATGGTTGTGAGGTGTCTGAGCCAGATGCTCCTAGTTATTGACAGTTCCTATTCTTTTGCATGGGCACTGGTAGCTTAAATTTTATAAATCGCCATCACAATAATAAAAAATTAAATTAAATATAATTGAGGGTTTGGAAATTGCTAAACAAGGAATGGCTACAATTAGAATGAAAAATTAAGGAAATCGGACCAGTAGTTCTCAAGTTAGTATGCTAGGCGAGGCATGACCTTAAGTTAATTAGCAGAAGATGTTTTAAAAAAAGCATGATATCATGTAATGGATAAATAACTACATACATGACTGATGGGGAAGTACCGGTTTTGTTTAGTCCAGTGTGTTTATTTATTTTGATATCACCAGGAGTTTCAGTATTTGTCAAATTGCCAAAGAAATTAGAATTAGCAGAAAATTGAGATGGCTATACAATACAGAGAAAGACACTACATACATTCAAAAAAATGTTCACAAAGCTGTATGGAAAGTCTACATAATTTCTGCAGAAGCTAAAGCTATAAATCGAGCTCCAAATCTGAACTCCCAAACACTGATTTTAACATTCGATGTGAACAAGTAGCTTCACTTCTTCATCATATTCGCAGTCTTTGAGTATGATTCTGTTTATCAGTGTCAGATATCAGCATATTGGATATTTATAATATACACCACAAATTGTGTAACCCCTAGCTGAGTTTGAATAACATGAATTATTGGTTAATGTAACTTTTGAGTTGTCTCCCCCTAGAGAGATCCAGCCCAATGAAGGGGCTCGCTGCATACAGAGCTGTTTTCAATTTCTTCGGAGAAAAACGTAGAAAAAAAGGGGATCTGCTTTTCAATTTTGGGGAAATGGGAATGGGGAAATCTTCTCTTCAGGTTTCTTTCAAACTGACCAAATTTTTTCTTCTTCTTCAACTTTGAAACACCCAATCTTCAATCTTCAGTAAAATACGCGTTGAGAGTAGGTTTCAGAAGCTAGCAGATTATCTTCAAATTCAAAACCTGCAACACCGCTGAAACTTTCCCGTCACATGATATTATGTCGATATCTCTACATCTTCACATCTTAAATTCTGTTTCTGGCCTCAAAGCCTGATAATCCGGCGATGATCTTCTCAAGATCCTAATCTCTCAGAGAATGGCTGAGATAAAATATAATACACAATAAGATGTGCAGGACTATGTCATCCAGTGCCGTGTAGAACCAGACCCGAGCACGTCTTCGCGTCTCCACTCACAGAATAGACTGTCATATTTATATAATCCGTTAATCCTGACACAGGATATTAGACCACAAAGCCGTCTCGTTTCCTTGTGGTTAGGTGTGAGTAAGCAACTTACCTCCCTGTCAAATATTCTTTGTTTGCAATCGAGAAATGTGACAATTTTTTGCACTTGCTAATACCATGTCAATTCCTCGTGTGATCCCCAAACCAAAGTGCGACCTGTGCTAGATCAAGTTCTACTGGTGAGCCACGGACACATTGGACGGATTGGATCCTACTTGATTGACTACTGTAGCTAGATTATGAGCTAGGTTATTTATCGGTTTATTGCCTCACACCATGCATAGGAATAAGCAGCTTTCCTTCGCCGGGGGGGGGGGCAAAAGTTTGGGGAGCTCAGACTACTTACTGGTGAATCTTTTCCATACTTCTTATAATATGTCTGAAGGGTGAAATTTTGTGTAAAATGTTTTCTGTTTCTGGTTTCTCATTGTTGCTAGCAAACCAAAATCAACACTTGTGGTATAATTTCAATCGCATAGCCAAATGGTTTGATGTAACTTTGTAGGGATCAGCCAATCGCAATGACAGAGAAACTCAATCTAGCATCTAATTATGTTTTGAGACCTCTGGCCTGTTTGTTCTTATCATCTACTCCCTTCCAACGCGGCCAAAAATCTGTTGTTAATTAAGGTAGGGTCGTTTGGACATCAGGTGTTGTAAACAAGGATTCTCTGAAAGTGATAATTTAGAATATAAGCCATCACCTGTCAAGTTTAATGGACATCACACAATTAATAGCTTCTGTATTTTTGTCACAAGACGGTACCATCCGGTGCTAGTAACCCAAGCAGTAACTCATTAACAAGATCACATGGAAATTAAGACTTCTAACAAGAAAGTCAACCTAATCTAAGCCAACTTAAAGTGATATGTTAGGAGCAGTATGCAGCAAGATTTTTTTTTATCAATTCGTTCTGTTTTTTTTGGTCTATTTTTGTACCTGTCTGAAAGATTATGAAGAATGCAGACATTCTATGCTGTTGACAAAAACTCTTAGTTTAGTGTGCGCATTTATTACAATTGTTAGAGAATTTTTTTATTCCAGTAAACAATTAAATGATAAAATGTCCGTAACGCCCATAAAGCTGATTGCCTCATGATAAAAAATAAACCACCCTGAAAATGTATACTGGTGAATCATTAATCCCCACATTATTTAGAACTGTGGGATTTACTTCACTTTTGTCATTATAAGAAAATGACGGATGCGATCACAACAGATATCAAACCCGATCAACTTACATGTAGGTTGAAAAATCAGAGAAATAAGACGGATAAATATTATGATAAGTGCACAAAAATAAGATTCCTAAATACATAAGACAGTATGTAGAAAGCTCAATGAGACAGTTTTATAAAAATGTCCCTCAGTTATCAGGGGTACAACTTGTTAGTGTAACCGATGGTAATATACAAGAGTAATACAGTATCTCACTGATAAAGTACAATCTTTATCCCGAACGCCATAAAGGGCTGGCTGTGGATGAACTAAGGCTATTTAATTTGACGAAGCTCAGCCGACTATCACTCCCTCCTGGTTGACAGCTTGTAACTGTTGTTGATTTTGTTGGTTTACGTTATTCTGAGCGTTAAGTGAGTTCTGATTCAGCGCATCAAGCGCTAACTGGTCTGATTCCTCTGTTAGTGACTCATCTACAGCCTCAGCCTCAACTATCTGCTCGGCAGCTAGATTATCAACCTGTAAACAGAAAGTCATAAGATTATCAGAGTAAGGGTGAAGTCTAAGTAAGTAGAGGATATTTGACACTAAGTAACAATTTGTGACACTTTGTGACGTTTCGTGATGTTTTGTGACGTTTTGTGACGTTTTGTGACGTTTTGTGGCACTTTGCTGCAGCCGGACCCTTGGGGAGGCATGCTTTACCACTTCCAAAGTTAGTTTCACCGCTAACAGTGTGCTGCCCACTTGAGCTTTCTTTGGTTTGGAAAACCCAATATGCACAATACAACCTAATAACATTCATCCACTCAGCGTCGCAGGTCACAGTAGCTGCTATTGTTCCATTTACATAAAGGCCTAGATGATGAAGCAAAAATTATTGGTTGCTATCTTGGACCAATGTTTGATTCCGCAGCCCTTACAACATAACAGCCTCGAAATATGTAGCTATAATTCTATTGAGGGTGATTATACTGGCACCACACATGTGCCAGGATCTCAGTAATCTCTATAATCTGTTCATTTGTATATCAGAGATAAAGCAAATGTTTCATACTTAATCTCCAATCATATAGAAAGCGTAATCTTGAGGATTATCCCTTTGATTCTAGATAAAGGTTTCCTGTATGGAGCTGAAGGCTCAAGTAATTAAGGATGACATAAAAATTATGTAGGCTCAGCAAATGAACATGATTTGCAAATGATTCACGAGGAATAATAAGTTACTTTCCAAACCTAAATCTAAAAGGCACAAATTGTAAATACGAATCTTACCACTTGAAGTTGTTGCCCCTGATTGATGGCTGATTGCTCTCCCAGTTTTAGATGGCCGCTCTCGCTGTTACTGTGCTCTATGTTCAGCGATAGAGAGATGCTTGATTTGTGGTTCTTCTCAAACCCAGCCTCTAGGTTACGGTTGGACGCTGCCTGATTTATTGACTGAGCGTTAAGTGCTTGTTCCCTGGCCAGTCTCTCCGCCCTCGCTGGAAAAACATCAGATTATATCAAATGAGTAATCAAAAGAATAATTTATTGGGTGTGTTAGTAATATTCTTGAAAACTTGATTTGAGCTTGGTGCTGCAGGATGATTGGTGATTGATTGATTGATTGATGATTGGTCTCAGTTATGATATTATGTACATTCTTACCAGTCCTGGCAAATTCCTAGAACTCTAGCCATTTGTTTTGTGGGGAACTTTTGGACAATCCCTGGTTGTTTCGTTTTTCAAATATTGATTCCTAATCAAGAAATAGTCTAGAATATTTTCCGAAGTTAAAACGCACCTGCTCTTCGAGCTGTTCTGGCTGCTTTGTTCCTCTTTCTTGCTGCTCTTATCTCTGCCTTGCTCAGCTGATTAGCATCCAGAGCGCTGTTAGAGCTGAGAGAGTCACCAGAAGCTGCATTGAGAGCACTCAGATTCTCTGCCCCTACAGCTGAACCTCCAGTGTTGCTTACTGGGCGATTCCTCCTTCGTCCTCCCTGTTGTTGGACATTTCCGCCCTCAGTTCTACGCTGACCAGCGGGTCTCGTAGCTACAAGGTTAGCTGACTCTGGCTCTTGGCCAGTAGATCTGCCTAGTCCAGTTCCTGAAAGCACTTGGTTGATTTGAGCTTGTACTTCCTCTGGAGATGCTTCACCTTCTTTAGGGGCATTCTCAGCTGCGTTTCTGGCGTCGTTGTCCGCTTGTTGCTTTGCCAGGGCGTCGTTTATCAGCTGCCCAATCACAGCAGGTGACTGGGAGGTAGAATCACCACTAGATTGGGGATTACTGCCTTGTGATGCCTGTAGGATACCCGCTATCAGACCTCCTATTCCTCCTATAGGGTCCTGAGTGACTGGTGGACTCGCTCTGGCTGGTGGATTATTCGGTTGTCTTGAGCGTGCACCCTCCAATCTTCTCTGACTTCCTTCAAGGCCAGCTACTTCAGACTCAGGGAGTGGGGTTGTTGACTGAGGAGGAGGTAGTGTCTCGGTGGTATCTGTTTGAGAAGGAACAGTGAGAATGACTTGTTCGCCATCTTCATTAGTAGTGATTACAAACTTTGGCACTCCGTTTTCAATAATAACTTGATCGCCATTTTCAGCTCTAGCGATTACAATCTGTGGCTCATCTGCTGATTCTTGATCCTGGAAAACTCCCTGTGTCGTCGGTGGCTCTGTTGTTGGTTGGAAGACCTGGACAATAACCTGATTTCCATTCTCATCTGTTATTATCTCGAATTGTGGTCCCGCTTGTGTTGAGTTGGTTGCCGCTATCGTTGTGTTACCATTCAGAGCTGCTGTTACTGCTGCTGGAGATGGAGTTGTTGTAGTTGTGGTTGTTGTTGTAGGGGTAGGTGTTGTTGTGGTGGTTGTTGTTGTTGTAGCTAGAAAATAATAATTTGCCAAGAATAAATAATCAGCAAAGCTCGTATGCAAAGCTAATGCTTATTAATGAAATATCACACATTCAAGATATAAAAAGTTATTGAGGACTCACAAGCAACATTTATTTATGAATGAAATGTAGCGTTTCAATGATGACATACTTGTCGTTGTGGTTGTTGGTCGCGGTGTTGTTGTTGTGGTTGTTGTAGTTGTTGCTGCTGCAGTTCTAGCTCTATCTGCCACCTCTTTATTACAGCCACGGGGCATATTGAACCCTGGTGTAAAGCTTACGCCGTCCGGCTGGATGTGTCCGTCGTATAATTGTCGACAAAGTTCATCCCTGTTACCTGTGACACATTGTACTGTTAGCAAACAGACAAAGATCGTCAGCAGACAAGACTTCATTTTATCTCTACGAAAGAAATTATATATATATATATATTTATATATACCATGTTTTATTTATGTTGGAGAATGAATAAGGCGTCATGATATTCTAAACCCACAATTTATAACAGTCACCTCGAACTTCTCAGATTTTAATTTTTTATGCTGCAATACTGATAACTTTGAATATGTGAATGTGTGGGAGACATACGGTGATTGACACAATTATTAGCCAAATTTGAATTAAAAGTGGTTTGTCAGCTTAATGACTAAGCGAAAGATCAATCAGCGCCATTATATCACACGTATAATTTCCATCATCCTATATCCCAAGTGTGATCCATTGTAAAACACCACTACCGATTTCAGCATCTAAATTGCCTCAAACTATTTGTTGTGTTGAGTCTGTAGAAAGTATACTTACGTTTATGAGGTTTTACCAGCCCTGAGAAGAGAATATTTATCTCCAGTGGGGCCTGCCCTGTTCACACCGACCTGCAGCTTTAAATGACGAGCTAAACCTACAAACCAATTATAATAAAGCGGTTGACGCTGGTTTTTTATATTGACGTCTTTTAATGTCTTAATCCTTTCAGATTTCAATGTGTCATCACACTGAGGTTATTCAAAACTCTGTACCAATTAATGAACTACTATTAGTTTGGGAGGCCCTGCGGATGTCTCTGATAAGTTGAGATCATCCCGTTGAAGATCTCAGGCTTTGTAACTGGAAGTATCAAGCACTGCTTGTCACTCAAAGGATTAAGTTAATTTATTTAATGTATTGCTGCAATGATTAATTATCTTGGCTCCTAACATATTTTTGGATTAATGCTCTTATTTAATCTCGCTTGACGGAAACATTTATAAAAAATGGTTCAGCCAGACGTACAGTGAATACCATCCACAAATGAAAGGAACTTATAACAAATTAAATAAGATAATGATATTTTTGTTTTCCCCCTGTCTGTTCACCTTATCTTACAAAGACAATGAGGCAAAAATACCTAAGGCTGAGATTGCATTCTTTAATCTCGCTTGACAAAAACATTTAACAATCTATGTAAAAAATCAACCAGCCAACCAGACAAACAGTAGATAACATCCTTGAATTGTATAAAATAAGGTAATGGTATGTTTTGTTTTTTCCCCTTAAAACTCACCTGATAAACAAGATCATTCTCAAGTTAGTGTATCAATGGAAAAATTAGATCATCTAGGTAATTAGGTCTTTTGAGTGCTGATGAGAGCTGATGCCACAATTTTTATTAACACATATTCTGTTTTAGTTTGCACAAAATACCAAGCCAAAATACACCTTGCATTCCATATTTATGCCTAAAAATAAGTTTGTTGAGACCTTTTGAGTAGAGCCTGCGTAAAAGTGGCCTTTTGCAATAGAAAATTGACCACCTATGATCTAGCTAGAATAAAATTTTGGCAACTATCCAGTCTAATGCCGAACAAATGAATGTCAAATAATGCCATGTACAGCTCACAGCTCACAGCTCTCGGACTGGATAAGAGGGATTGGAGGATCACCCTGATATATAGGTATAGAATCTGAATCGTTCTCTTATCACATCATAGACTGATAAATTGTAGATTGCATGATAAAACCTGGAGTAAAGAGGTTATACAGTTAGTAGACACATGATGAATATATTATATGTCTCACTCAGGGCTGTATTTTTGGGTTTTGAGGTGGTAAGGGGAGGCGGGACGGGACGGTAGGGGCGTTGGGGTAAGGGGGCCTTTTACAAAACTATTTTTGAAATCGAGGCATTTAATGCTTTCTTATTCCTATTTGAAGGGATTCACAGGCAACTGGCCACAGTGACCATGGTGTACCAGTTGAGTTTGAGGGGCATCATATCATATCTGATCCTTACTGTGATTGATATGCTTCTTCTGTAGAAAACAGTCTAAATTTCATTACTTGATGATAGATACACCATGGACATGTACTCTTGTTTGGCATTTGCGCAGGGGGTTATTGGATGGAAGGTATAGAGGTAGAGGCAGTTTTTTGGGTCAGCTATTGGCTCAATGGACCTCTGAGTAACCATAGAATTGCAGGGACATCACATTATATCTAATATCTACTGCTGTGCACATTGATATTTTAAATTTGATTTTCGGTGAACACGTTGCAGAGCGTGGCACATCAATATGAATACAGCAAAAAAAATCCCATGAATTTGTTGACAATTAATTTTCACAAGGTCAATCCCCTCACTGCCACCAACTTGGAATCTCTTCGGTGTTGCTCATAAGTAAGTATACATTACTTTCACACGTACTTATGCTAGGAGAGGGTATGCAAGCTAAGTGAATGCATTTGTTGAGATGCAACTTCAAATATTAGACGTCAATTAGAATCGGGCTGAAATGCTAACCTCTTCATTATCTCAATATTCAAATAACCAACAATAGCAGACTGATATGAATACTACTCTACCAGTATTATTTGTGAACAAAATCAGCATCTAGTTCATCTTTTTTTCCAACTCTAATTCTTTACCTACCTCTTGATCCTCTAATAAATTAAATCTAATGACTACAGAATGTAGAGTGTACAGCAGTTTCGGGAGTTTTGCTCCAATATTAAATTTGTTTGATGTTAAAGTCTTGGAACGTACCGGTACAGAATCAAAGCCGGGAGTAAAGACTAGCTGTTATCTATCAGCTTCCTATTGAGTTTTGTCTTTATTGCTCCTGTGAGTCATAAAACCATTCAAAGGTTTATACTGGGGGAGTTCGAGTCGATTCTAGCTAGTAATAGCTAGCTAATAGTAACTCATGTCTATGGTTTAAACAACTTGGCGCCGAAAACGGCGGCCGCGCCCTTAAGGCACTGATATTTCTCAGTCCTCGGATGGAGACAACACTTGCGATTTTAACCCACATTTTTAACCCACAATTAGTTGTGTGCTCCATAAGTAAAAGGAGACAACTCTTAAGACTCGTTTTTCTTGCGTTCTTTTCATTTCATGCTCAGGTACCTGTCATACACGAAATGCATAATACTGCAAATGAAAGTCTAGTCCACCGGGTGCTTTGAGTATGTATATTTTCAATTCACACAAATGGTAGGCTAAAGGTTAAAACTAAGCATAGACGGCATTAACTTCACATTTTATTATTAAAAAAAAAGATGGATTTTATAAAGTTTTTGCATCAAATTATCAGTCGGTTAAAAACACAAATCCGTAGCAGAACACCGAAACAGATCACTCCTTGGCCTGTTTGTTATGATCAATTTTAAATGGAAACAACTGATTTGTGCCCTGATAAGTTTTCAACATCTTGCTGCACACCCTAAGGCCTAGGTGGTCAATCTATGGCCTATAGGATGCAACCAACTTTCATTCTTACAATTTTCATTTTGGGCACCCAAACACAGCTGTTAACACCAAAAAACATGACGTGACAGTTTATGCCGATGATGGGTTCAGAAATTGATATAAATGCCAACTTCATCCAACAACTAATGATTGATTCAGGAAAGGGGAAGTATTAGTAAGCAATCAGCCATGATGGCAACTGTGTCTGTAAGTGATGTTTGTACATGATGAGATTAATAAAATAATAAATCTTCATGCATTTATCTTTGAACCCTTCATCATGGGAACTAAAACAAACATGTCACATATTTATTCAACAAGGAAGTTTTTGAGCTGCAAATATGCAAATATTTACAGCTGATCCATAAATGGTCAATGGTCAATGATCTTATGTAATGTATAACTATGTGTAAACAGTAACCCTTCCCTTTGAAGTTCTATGAACACAGATTCACAATAAATCAATATCATGATTTCACTGAGCAAACAAGGAAGTCATTTTTGACAGCGCAGTTTCACTCTCTATTCCACATCTATTGAAAGAAGAGATGTGATGACCTATTTGAAAAATTTAGTCTACTTTAGTAAGTGTTTGTGTGCTTCTAAGCTTCACAATTCTGTGTTTGTCACAAACATTATCTTTGCATGAATGACCCTAAACAAACATGCTGGGCGTCATATGGCCAACAGTCTCAAATATCCTAGAACAATTTTGAACTGCAATTTATATCTAGTTGCTCTTTGATAGTCCGGCTCAGAAAAATCATCTCCTACCGTTTCCTGCCAAAATAACTGCAACAGCCTATTTTTTTGAACACATAATTTTATATTATTTTAAGTGCGTAGCATAGTCACCATTAGACTGATCAGAATGCAAAAACAAAAAGACAATTTAATTGAATCATAAGCAGTATCTGCCAAGGGTTTTACAGAGTTTCACGCAACCCATAATCAGCTAAATCATTGTCATACATTTGATCTAAGTTTATTATTAATAATGATTGATTTCACTATAACTGACTTTCGCTCATGTTAAAAAATATATCAAACAATCCCTTCTTTTATTTATGCTAAATTTTCTTAACAGATGAGACAGATGGGAAATCAAAATAACTAATAACATAGCTGGGTTCAAGTATGCGTTTGTGAATTCAGTTGACAGGTAATACAACGTGATTTTTTGCTGAGAGAAAAGCCTGTCCTATATTGAAAAAGAAATGCACTATGCATTGATTGCGTATTCAAGTTGGACTGAAAAAAGTTTGAAAAGATTATGTTGATGAAGGAGGTGGGTTTGTGAAGTACCTATTTTGTACAGACGACACAAGTGAGTTGTCTGTTCTCAAAGTAGTTACCATATGGGGAGCAGTGTCCGATTGTCCCTGTGCTGCACAGTACAGTCAGGACGCACAAAGTAAAACAGGGCTCCATTGTAGTTCGAACCTAATCCAGATATATATTGAGGATTTTCATCCACACATTCAAAAGTGCTTCTTTGATGTCCAGAGTGCTCTGTCATCAGGTAACCTACATAAGTACAGTTACGTACCATGATACAAACAAATGAAGTTAGCATGCATGATAATATTCCTTATGGCTCATAAGGATGGGGGGGGGGGGGGAGGATTGATGTTTCTGGCTTGAAGGTGTTATTCTCTGAATCTATGAGCATTTCACGGTTCTTCTTCCATTATATCCATAGCAGCACCTCCCTTCATTTCGGAGATCAACATCAAGATCATTGCGGCAATCTTTTAAATTGCCTCTGAACACAGTTCAAAACTTTAGTTATACACTGGAAATACTACAAAAATTCTGAACAACTCACTAGAGTTGCCCTTCTTTATACGTTTGTAACACATAAATATGATTGCAATGTCCCAGTATCAGAGCAAGGGTCCCCTGAAGTCACAGAAACTATTTTTATAAATGGTAACTGGCATGAGCTTTGCCATATTTTCCCCTATGCAAAACTCACAGACCCACAAGAGCTACTATGGCTTGAAGTTTCATCAGGATTAAACTGTTTTTGTTCATACCATCATATTCCTCTGTCCACCCAGAGGGACATTTTGTCTTTGCTGGGATCATTATTGAGGTGGTTCTTGTCGTGTAACAGCGAGCACATGGGACATTCTCATTGTTAGCATCACTTGGAAACAGCGCACAACTACCACTCTCACACTCTACACCAGATATGTAGGCAAAGTAACCTCAACTTCCTGTGTAGTAAGTCTTGTAGTCAGTGTCCAATGGTAGGCATTGGTAGTTTGTTCCTCCACCTGGATTAAGGGCGTATGTCCCGGCTGCAAAACCTTCATTTATAGCCTATCAGAGCAGCAATCTGAAGTTACAAAAAAATCGAAGACAAATGCAGTAATTCAAAGTGAATTTTACAAAATTGAGGTAGTTAAACACAAGGACTAAATCAGTAGATTTATTGATGCAATGATCAGACCCAATAAGCTGCATATCAGCCCGAATATGGCATAAAAATGCTTTTTATCGAAGTGGGCATATCCTCAGCAAGCATATAATCTCGGGTGACATGGTGTTAAGATTCAGAACTACTGATCAGATGGACCCAGGATTGATTCTTGGAGGGGAAGCTTTTTTGATCAATTAGTAGTACAATGTACAAGTAATTAGTTGTTATGTTGCTATGAAGGCCTGATTGAGCGGGTAATAATGAAGCCAAAACCCGAACCGGTCTACAAATCAGGAACGGGTTCAGAACCTGTACGAGCCCTGCTGATAAGAGTCTGAAGTATACCAACATCTTACATTATAGAAGAAGAAGAGTGGCTAACATAGTAGAGATACACAGTCTGATAACTATTGAATACATCAAAGCAAGGATGTTACCTTTATATAAGGGCAGTCCTTTCTTCCCAATCTTATATAGCTGCTTCCTCCTACACCACTAGAGGACTCTGCACTCGTTCCTTTCTGTCCTTTTGATCCTGTATAACCAGGTGATCCTTTCGATCCATGATATCCCTTCTGATCATTCAGTCCTGGGCTTCCATCAACTCCATCTGTGCCTCTTCTGCCATCTTGGCCAGCAATTCCTTAAACAAAATGATATCATTAGGACAGCTGAGTAAAGAATTATCTGCACTTAAAGTTCTGGTATTTGATTGTCTCAAATTGTGTTCACTATCTGAACAGGATCCTCATACCGTTTGTTAAACCTATATGATTGTGTAATATATAAATTTTCTATGAAAATAATTATATAAACACAAACAAACTGCTTGGTAAGGTTTTGATTTGGATCTTCCTCTCTGATAAAACCCTTCGTTAATCAATATAGCTTCATGAGAATGAGAACATTTAATTGTGATGTAAGGTGACTTGTTCTCAGAAACGTTCTTATTGTAAGTACCTGATAACTAATACATTAATGTGCAATTTTATATTATGATGTTTTACCACTTTTAGCTGTTATTTCTAATTTACTTGAGATTATTATAGATTTTCATATTTTAGATTCTAACTTCTATAATATTTTTATGATTTATTTTAGATTCTCATGATTTAAAATTCCAGTTGCTACAATGTTTTATGATTTACTGCACGATATTACTTTTCTTAGCGTTGATAATTTTAGCAATGAACTAAACCTAAGGTTTAGGACATTGATTTTAGATTCTTAGTTATATAAAGATAGAGTGACAATACAATCTCTTACGAGACCAAAACACTATGGTTTAAGAGCTAACGTCTGAATAAGATCATTCAATGCCTATGCTATTGAGAAATCAAAACAGCCAGGATGATGAAAAGATTACTATCTTATGAGGGACAATAGTTAAACTAGAGTAAGAACATTTAAGAACTCTATAAGAATGTTCCAGAGCCCTTTAGAAAGGTAGCAAGACCTTTGTATGCAGGCACAAAGAAAGTGTCGCAATAATGTCGAAATTTAAGCGACCGATTGAAATGATTAAGGATCGACCCCGGCTGTGACCAATCAGCTCCCTCTCCTCATTCCTGTGACTATATAAAGAGTAGCAGAAAAACGCAAGCAGTAGCTCATCTTAGGAATAGTTTATGATTAGTTAACATTGATTTATCTGATAAGAATATTGATTTTTAAACTTATACTTTCAATAAAGATAAAGCTCATTTTGGTACAGCCTTGACGAACGTTGTGTTATGTGCAATTTACTTGGATTAATTTTTATGGAATAATTATAATTAAATAAATGTCTACTCCACATTAAGAACTTGGTGAAATTACTGAATTACTCAGAAACATACATATTGAATTCCGGCCGAAGGGAGCGAGCATCTTTCCGTCAGACAAATTGACGAGGTAAGTTTATCACAATTGTGAAAACTCTTATTAATATTGCGTGGCAATATTCAGGTTGAAATTTGTTTGATAAAATAATTATTATAAAGCTCCAGTTCAAGGCAAAAGTAAGTCCTTGGTTATATCGACTGATCATCGGTTATAATTTTGTCGAAGCTCCATCGTAATTGGCGAGTCTGCCATTTGTAATTTCCTGCAGAGGATCAAGTGAATCTTGTGTCTTATTGAAGGTGAAGTTGTCACCTCATACATTGAGTCGTCCTGGCGAGCATTTAGTCAGAGTATACCGGTTATTTTATTACTAGTCGCGCTACCTTCTGATAAAATCCAATATTTTATAACTGCAGTCATAATTATCTTTATTACCTATAAATTATATTTTTATATTGAACTTTAGGCGGTCATTTTACTTTCAGAGTACGGGCAACCACTTGTTCGCGACTCAACCACATGTTTAGGCCGAACTTTGCGGAATCACACATAATCAAGTTAATGATTGCTTAGGTGGATTTCAGAGGTCCATAAAGTTAAGAGTGCTAACCATTACATAGTAACACCATTACACATACACCATTACACAAAATAGAACCAAAATTTACCTTGTGTCAAACCAATCAAAGAGATAATTATAGTATTAATATTTGAATTATAAATTTATATGACAAACACAAGGAGTGTGCAGGACGGGACCTTACACTCCTGTAATTAGTATTAAAGTTACGGGAGTGTGCGTTTTTCGTCCCTCACATTATTGCTGAAAGGAAATGATAACCATACAATTGAAGAATTCCTGGTATCCCTGCAGAAGCTGTCGCTCCTTTTAAGCCTTTGTCTCCTTTATCACCGTTCAACCCTCTTATTTCATTTGCTCCACTGTTTCCTTTTGAACCAGAGGGTCCAACATCACCTTTCGGCCCTGCAGGCCCGCTGTCTCCTTTGTCACCTTTCAAACCTTCTCCCTTCTCACCTGTTTTGCCTTGGGAGGTAAAACAAGCATTACCCAAATGATTGTAATAATATCACTTTTCAATCTGCCTCTCTGCTTATGTATTTTTTGGCTGACCAAAGGCGCCAACAGTGATTCGACATTACATCTTTTAGGCCAAGCAAGGCTGGTAAACATTTTCGTTGAATGGAGTCATGAGACTTTTTTTATCAATGCTTATCACCTGTTATTGTCGAATGGTCACCTTTGGTCACCTTTCACCGCCGTGGTCCTGCGCGGGTGGCGGGTTTCTGCTTGATTCCAAGTTCTACCAAACTCCTCCATCGCACTCGATCTTCAGCATCTGATCCATCTAGATCAAGCCATCTAAGTTCTGAGTTCACCGTGTCACACCATCTTTGTTTCGGTCTACCCCTAGGTCGCACTCCTTCGGCTGTCATCTCTGACACTCTCCGGATGTCGTCCTCATTTTCTCTCCGTCTAACATGCCCATACCACTGCATTCTCTTTCTCCTCATCAGATCTTTAGTTGGCATTACTCCGGCCTCTGCTGTTATTTCTTCATTTCTCTTGTGGTCCTCTAGACTTATGCCCATACAATATCTCAACATTCGCATTTCGCAGGATGACATCTTATCCACCAGAGATCCTGTGATTGGCCATGTCTCATTTCCATATAGCAGAGCTGGTCTGATAGCTGTTTTATACATCAGCACTTTCAGTTTAGTAGGCATTTTCTTTTCATAGAGCACACCAGTCATTTCTCTCCACTTATTCCAAGCCTTGGATATTCTCAGCTCTATCTCCTTGCGGCAACATCCATCTTGGTGGATTGTTGTGCCCAAGTACTTGAACTGAGAACATTTAGGCAGGCTTTCCACTTCTCGACTCCCATACTTCTTCATCCTGATGTTCTCTTGGTCTCCAACTGCTGGCAAATGCTCTGTTTTCTTTCGGCTTATCCTCAATCCAGCTGCCTCCATCTTCTCTCTCCAGATCTCTAACCTTCCCTCTAGTCTCTCTCGATCACTATCGCAAAGGGCCAGATCATCAGCAAATAACATTGCCCATGGGCTGTCCTCATTTATGCCTTCTGTTATAACATCCATTATTATGATGAAAAGCAGCGGGCTTAGTGCCGATCCTTGATGTAATCCAACTTTAATGTGAATGTTGTCTGTCAGTCCGGAGACCGTCCTAACACTGGTGCTGCAGTCTTCGTACATGTCTTTGATGATGTCGATGTACTGCTGTCGAACCATTCGCTTTCGTAAGCAAAACCATATCAGCTCACGTGGTATGGTATCATAGGCTCTTTCAAGGTCCACGATCACCATATGAAGAGCTTTGTTGTACTCTCTGTGTTTCTCCTGAAGAATTCTGAGGCAGATCATGGGCTCTGTGGTTGATTTTCCCTTCTGAAATCCATACTGGTTTTCCTTGATTGTGACTAACTCTCTGAATCTCTGCTCAATTATCCTCTCCAGTAGCTTAAGGCAGTGGCTCAGCAGTTTAATCCCCCGGTAATTTCCGCAGTCTAAAGGGTCTCCTTTCTGCTTATATATTGGTGTTATTGTGCTCACCCTCCAGTATGGTGGTATCCTTTCAGAGATGATGTTGTTTAAGCATGCTGTCATCCAGGTGTTTCCTCTCTCTTTCAACAGCTTTATGATGTCTATCGGTAGTTGGTCTGGCCCCGTGGCTTTGTTGGGTTTCATCTTTCCTATCTAGATGTTAACTTCCTCTTCATTGATCGTGGGTACTGGCCGTTGTACTGGCAACTGCGGAGGCAGTTCCTCCCTGCTGTTCTCATTATTTAGTAGACCATTGAAATAATTTTTCCATCTCTTCTTGATTTGCTCATCTTCACGCAAAATCTTTCCATCTATGTCCTTGACAAAAGGTATTCTGTCAATATCCTTAGATCTCCGATGTCTATTTTTAGCTAGGCGGTGGATGATCTTTGGTCCATTCCTCTCTATTTCATCGTATAAGTTTTCTGATGCTGCTTCTTTTGCTACGGCCGCCTTTTCCTTGCTTGTCTTGTTTAGGCTGGTGTACCGTTCTCTTGCTTCTTCTTTGTTATCTTCACTTGCTCTTTTCCATTCTTTCCATGCTTTTCTGATCTTTCTTCTCTTTTACTGCTGTTTGTACTTCCTCATTCCACCACCAAGACTCTTTCTCTAAGTACTTTCCTGCCACTGACTCTCCGAGTATCTCCTTTGCTGCCTGCCTGCAATCCTTCCTCAGTATAGATTCCATCTAGCTTTTCACTCAGCTTCTCTATCAGTTCTTCTCCTTCCGGCTTTCTGAGCTTCCACCAGCTAATCTTCTTTTCCCTTTTTCTGGATCTCCTCTTATTCTTCTTAGCTAAAATTTCAACCACCAGAAGCCGATGTTGTGACACTACAGATTCTCCCTTGATCACTTTACAGTCCTTGATCTTGCTTATACTTTCTCTTCTTATCCCGATGTAGTCAATCAAGGTCTGATTAGGTCCACTCTTGAATGTGAAGGTCTGAGCATCACTTTTAGTGAAGAATGTGTTCACCAGCGCCAGGTCGCACTCCCTAGCATAGTTCAAAATCCGCTCTCCTTCTTCATTGATGTTTCCACGTGTCTTGTCACCATTCCATCTTTCAAATCCATCTCTCCTTACTCCGACATGTCCATTGAGGTCTCCGGCAATAATCAGTTCTTTAGATGTAGGCATACTGTCCGTTACCGCCCCGAGTTGTGTCCAGAATCTATCTTCTCTTCCTCTTGACATCCCTGTTGTGGCGCATAGGCTGACACGATGTTATAAGTCTGCCGAGGCGTCACCAGCTTCATACTCATTATCCTATCCGACTTCCTCTCTACTGCAATCACTTTGTCCTGCCATTCCTCTTTCAAGCAAATAGCAACTCCATTCTTCGGTCTTCCTCCACCACTGTAGTATAGCTTGATGCCTTCACCGATATTTCTCGCCTTGCCTCCGGATTTCCCTCCCGTTCATCTAGTTTCCTTCAGACATAGTATGTCAATGTTTCGCCTCACCATCAAATCGGCAATCTCTCGACTCTTAGCAGTCAGCGTACCGATGTTTAGGGTCGCTATCCTGATCTTCTGTAGCCTCGCTCGCATACTTCTCACAGGGTCAGCAAGGCCATCTAACCTCTGCGCATCGCTTAACACGGGGGATGCCCTAGCATTGTCTGGTATCTGTTGGTTTCTAAGCATATTGGCTGGGGTGTTTCATTGGCCGGATGCTCTTCCTGTCACCAAACAGAAGTGAGGGATGCATTAACTTAAACCTAAAATACCTGCTACTCCTGTTGGACCCGGTGCTCCTGTTAAACCAGCAATTCCATTAATTCCTTTATCTCCTTTATCTCCTTTGGATCCACCGTTTCCCTCAGAACCTGGAGCCCCAATATCTCCTTTTGGACTTATACCTCCCTTTTCTCCTACCAAACCTTGAAGAACAAACAACATGGTCCCCTCGTTTTCATGAAGTTAAATTGTTTGTTGTATCATGAATACTGGCCAAAACTAATTTGATTAACAAATTCAAAACTGCTGACTGATGGATACCAATGAATAGTGTTGATGCATGATGGCATTTCAAAGCTCTTAGGAATAGGAGGTAGCTCCGTTGGTTGAGCGCCTGCCCTCTGACGTGCAAGCGTTGGAGGTCTCGGGTTCAAATCCCGCTGCAGTCTACCAACTACTGGGCTCAATTGAAGCTCCAGGTGTGCTCCAATCTATCTGCAAACAGAGAGCAACTTTGCAGCAAAATTGCTGCCGTGCCCCGAAGGCACCTTTATTTCTCAGTCTTCGGACAGAGACAAAAACTTGCGATTTAACCCACAATTTTTCAAAGCAGTCAGGGATTGTCATGTACTTGGGGAATAAGTTTTGAAAAGAACTTGGGAGAATTGAAAGTTAAAGCAAGCTATTTAGTATGATTTCCTTACCTCGGACCATGCCTTTCATCATTTCTAGCTCACTTGATTTAGTTTGATTTTGGTGCTAGTTAGCGCCACCGCTCCCATAATTAACGTAACTATCATAGCGATCATCATAAGAATAATCATTGGCTGCGTCCATATGTTCGACTCTCCATGCTGAGATCTTTCATTACTGTAAATTTGACTGTTTTCAAGAAGATCTCCCGGCTCAGCACTGATTAAAATACAAAGGGGAACTCAAATTATGACATACAACCTAGTCTACGCACTGTGCAGGATTTGCTTGGATTTTTCCTCTCATTACTTCTACATTAATCTTACTTCATATAGCCTAGGGTCCAATAATACACATTGTATGACCTTTAGTCAATGTCATGAATGACCGCCCTTATTCAAAATGAAAGAAATTCTGGCTGACATTTTCTTCACTACTTGGCAGTGAATATCTCTGCTCATGGGTATTTCCCAAACATGAGGCTACTTTTCCCAGAGTCTGACTGGAATACTCTCATACCTGGAGCAATATAGTAGGTGGCATGAATAGAAATCAATAGATATTGCAGTTTTAGTGCTCCCCTTGATTAACTTATAACACTCAAGAGCAGACAACTCCAGCGAAATCCTGCATTGTTCTTAGACTTTTTCCCCTCCGAGGGGCCGTCGGACAGGGGGCAAAGTCTGGGGGGCTCAGACTACATACAACCTAGTTTTTATTTTATATATATATACTTTCATGGCAACCAAAGTCATCTCATTCAAAATGTTTTGCACTCAGTGCCAGTAAAATAAGTTAGAAGAAGTTTAAAAAATACTTTAACCCTGTGGAACATCCTCAAATTAAAATTCATTTATCAGATAGTTACTTCACAAACAACAACCAATCACGGCCTCCCTGTATTTCCTCCCTGCCAGGAACACAAATGACTTACCTTGGTTCTCTTCGTGTTGCTGCTGTCTCCTCGAAGGCTGGGTTGTCAAAACTAACATCTTCGGCAGCAGCCATGACTGTATCACGCTCGGTGTAGCTCACAGCACGAAGTGGAGAAAATAGTGACACTGCCTACATAATATGACTGACTTGGCCTGAATTCCGTGTTCATTCTGCCAATTTGTATAAAACATTCTTTTGCTATTCCACAATTTTAGAATTACAATTGATGATGGAAGTTTAGGTGGAAACAACTGGGTTGTTGCATATTGCTTATTGTTATTATAAATTGTCTGCTATTAGTGTTTTGATGGAGCAATAGGTAATTGTATAGACAACAAATCGCAAAACAATTCACCAGGATGTAATTTGATTGAATCAACAATCATAAGAAAATATTGCTTCATTCAAATATGTTGTTTGTTCAACAAAACAAGGCTCCTTTTGGCCACTTCAACAGTAGATGAAAGGACAAACATTTTTTCTCATATACATGCATTGAATTTTGTTCTTAACTGAATAACAGAGATTGGCAGGAGTTCTCGTCTAGAACAAGGTATTGATTTGAAGTGAATTTCTGCTCCAAGTTTCATGTGAACCTTTACTCGCAATCATATGTCATGCCAGCGGTAGGCAATCAAACTGGTCGCCTTTGTCCTCATGTAACACAGGCATCCAATAGGTTATTAGCACTCCAGTGTTCAGAGTTCCCATCTGACACAGACTTATTACCTATGTTATCATGCGGGGGGTCTTGTACAATCCCGATATTAGGGTGTCTGCTAAAAATAAAGTCTGGGTGCGGTACGTAATTTGGCAAAAAAGAATGTTTTCCAGCATGGGATTTCTTTTGCGTTGCAAAACTCTAGAACAAACAAGGAGTCCCATGAGTCACGAAACAATTAATAAGCTGTTTTTTCTCCAAACATAGAATTGATTCATTGATTATTACTTTTATGTAGGAATATATGGATTTTCGATAAATATACACATCCTTTGTCATCGGTATACAAATGGTCATATAGGACTTCTTCCACAAAAACACAAATAAATATGGTGAGGTGCTTGGACAAAATGTCAGCATTGAAAATACATTATTTCTCAATAAATATACAACTGAGCGTATTATTTGTTGAGTTGTCTTTTGAGTTTGGAGACTTGATTACTGATAGCTAGATCAAGTGTGGAACTTAGTGCAGACAAGGTGTTACATGCAGGTTGCCGGTAGAGCTTAACTCAGATATCCGCATTGTCATGTGAAAGGATATTGGTGCGCATATGTTTACCTTATATAGTTTTAATAATGAACCGTGCTGACAGTTATTCGTATGATCATTGTTGCTGATTACCTTTCGCCCCATTGTATTCAAAAGCTGTGAACGATTGTTAAATTGGCTACCCATTTTGTTAGCTTCATTTCAGTGTATTAATTTTTCTATACCAGCCTCAGTCAAGTCTGGGCTTTTGTACAAGTCAGTACACCATGGTTTTGGTTACAATTAAGCACATAATTCATGCAAACCGCATATTATTATACATGTACTGATATGGAATCTACCTTTTCTGGATGGTATGTTGTTTCAGATATAAATATATACATTTTCTTCATGCACTTAAAACTACACTGGGTATTTGAATAATGCTGTTTTGTCATAAATATTATATATACGCACACACACGCTGCTCTATACAAATGTTATGATGTGCTAAATTTGCTGCCGATTAATGCTGCCATCAGTATAACATTGTAGTTGTGTTGCAGCCGTAATACACCACATCAAACATCAAACTCAACACAGCTCCAGCTTGTCTCATAACAGAGACCATTCTTATAGTATGCGACAAACATACTCAGGTCCAAGCACCTAACTTGCAGTTTTTGAATGTGTAATTAATTAATTCGTAATGTAGTAAGAAATGTATATTATTGTTTATGTTTTATATTTGTATTGAAAAGAATGGCATTATTGTTTAATTGTATTTCATTGTATTTGTTGCCCACTCAAACAAACATTTTTTATTTATTCATTCGCTAATCTTCTGTTTGTTGTTTATTCAGTGTTTATGATCTCCAATGGTCTCAAAATTAGAAACAAGCTGTCTAGATCTATGCAGTATGTCTGTCCTAACAATCATTCCAATAAAAAACTAGTTTTCAGGACAAGTCCATGTACATGGAGTGACTAGTGAGATAAGCTCAAGAGACTAGTCACTAGTGTTCCAATCTGGAAAAGAACTTGGGGTCAAATGATGTAATTGATAGGACTTCTTTGGCCCAATGGTTATGTGATTTATTTTATGAAATGGATAAGACTCATTCAGAGATTAGAAGACGCAACACTGTCTTTGGTAGAATATCATCATGTCCCATAATGTGTCATCTGTGCAGGTATATCAGATTTGTTGTGATTCAGAACATTTCATACCTAACAAGCTTCAGGATTATATATCAAACTTTATTGGCATACACTCTCACCGAATGTTTTACACAAAGCTCAAAAAAATTAGGAAAACTGACATTATAATAAATTGAAGTGGAATGAAGTGTATATATGATATGATCTGATTGGATTTTGATGTTAATGCTTAGAAATATAATTGAAAAACAATTCTTTAAATAAAGTCGATAATTCTTTTGATCTGATCAAATAATGTGTGGATCAAATTATAATGTGTGGGAAAGATCATAGAAAAGAAGAATAAGTGACGGTAAAATTTGTGTGTGTCATGATTGGTAGCTTGTACAGCTTCCATTTTGTAGACAGTTTACTTAGTACAAACAACACAAGTGAGTTGTCTGTTCTCATAGTAGTTACCATATGGGGTGCAATGTCCGATTGTCCCTGTGCTACTGCACTCAGGACGCACAAAGTAAAACTGAGCTCCATTGTAGTTAGAACCCAATCCCGACACATATTGAGGACTTTCATCCACACATTCAAAAGTAGTTCTTTGACTTGAGCCCCCTGAGTATGCTGTCATTAAATAACCTACAACAATACACAGCCATGGTCAATGCTGTTCCTTATCAGTCCTGGCAGGTTTATCACAGCTGATTCAGACAAAAGATTTCAATATCACTGTAGAATTTGTCAGGGTTGTTGCATGATGATATTCAACTGTGGACCTGTTGGGAGGGGTATCATTTAGAGAACCTGTGCATTAGTTCCAAGAATCTCCAGAAACAACAACTTCAACAAAGTTCACAAAACAGTAATCCAACTTACGTAGGATTGTTCTGATGAACCCACAGTGTTATTAAAAAAAATGTAGTAATCAATTGAATTTTGCAGAATGAATAAATACTCCAGAACATTCTTACCATCATATTCCTCTGTCCATCCAGAGGGACAAATTGACTTTGCTGGGATCATTATTGAGGTGGATCTCGGTGCGTAACATAGGGCACACGGAACATTCTCATCATCGGCTCTACTTGGAAACAGCCCACAACTACCACTCTCATACTCTACACCCGATATATAGGCAAAAGAACCTCCACTTCCTGTGTAGTAAGTCTTGTAATCTGGGTCTAGCGGTAGACACTGGAAGTTTGATCCTCCTCCTGAAGTGCTGTAGTATGTTCCTGCTGCAAAACCTTCAACAAGAGAAAAATCCATCATGATTGGCACGTTATCAAAAAGGAGACCAAATTGTCTTATATGAATTCAAATCAGCTTGCTTTTAAATTGATTGTTGAAAAGAATATATTTAAAAGGTATGTGCTATGCTGTTGTAGGGAATCCAAATTTGCTTTGACGGAATTGTGGGAGTTCAATTTAAGAACTACAATAAAGAGATTTTCTTATGCGCAGATCATGCGTACACAGTATACAAACCAAATCATGCAAAACAAAATATTCAGTCATTGATTGTTGTGCAACATTGAGTATGTTCAAAAGTAATCTTAATGATATTGATCAAAAAGATGAAATTTCTAAGACATCTTTTTATCAAAAACACTTCGAAAATTCCATGCAGTCATGTTTTAATTTTTGGGATGCATTGAATTATCAAATTCACCCAATCTCCCACATTACAAGGATTGTGATACTGAAGCATACAGATATACCAGAACATAACACAAGCTAAGGCAATTCCAGTACATCATAAATCTCTTGTCTCAAATCTTTCAAATCTTTCAAAACAAAAACATTACCTTCGTATACGAGAGTGCGCCCATTAGGACAGTCCTTTCTCCCCCATCTTACATAACTGCTTCCTCCTACACCACTAGAAGATGAACCGCTTGTTCCTTTCTGTCCTTTTGATCCTGTATAACCTCGTGATCCTTTCAATCCATGATCCCCTTTCTGACCATTCTGTCCTGGGCTTCCATCAACTCCATCAGTTCCTCTACTCCCATCTTGGCCATCATCTCCTTGAAAAGTAAAAATATTATTGCGGGTAACCGATGGAAAAGTTTTCTGTGTTTTGTTCTCAGATGTTTTTGTTCAGTTGTATTTGTCAATTTCAATAATCAAGCTGCATAGAAAAGCTTGGAATGCATTGGTGGTCACAAATAGTTTAAATGTAACAGACCTTGTTTATTGTTTGAATTTCAGATATTTGTGTTCTGTTGCATCCCGTAATTTATAACATGGTTAAACTGAATGGATATAACATGAAATAACATACCTGGTACTCCTGCCCGACCTGGTGCCCCTTTCAGGCCTGTTCTACCCTTCTCCCCAGTTATCCCTCGATCTCCTTTGGCTCCAGTGTCTCCTCTTGAACCTGGGGACCCAACATCTCCCTTCTCTCCAGCCTCACCTTGAGGCCCTCTGCCACCAGTCTCTGCTTCTCCAATAACTGGCGACTCTGCAGGAAAAAATAAACAAAATAACAACAACTGACAAGTTATGCGTGCTTTGTTATATTCTCAATGGGCTTGGAGCTAGTTTTCTCATTTTCAAGCTGCTTATACTACATGCTCAGAATATCCGACACTCATGTAATCAGTTAAGGGTTGCATTATGGTGGTGGGTCAATTCGATTCGAAGACTACCAAAAGACAAAAGCAATATACAACCCATTTATGTTTTTTTTCTACCTGTTTGCTTGTAACTGGTTACATTTATATAAAAAACAAATAGAATGATGTCCAATGGATGTTCACAAGATTGAGATAAGGGAACAAGGAACCATGCAATTGTATAGAGCAACCCCTTCTTATGGTTTATATTACCTCCTCCTCCTCCTTGCACCTCTAAGTTAGTGTAGAGCTGAAGTTTGTTTTCTACTTCATGTAGTCTGATCTTGGTGTCGATTAGCGCTGCTACTGCAATGGTAAACACAACAAGCACTGCAATAAACATGATGATGTTGATTGGCTGCTTCCAGACGCTCTGCTCTCCATGCGGGCACTTGACTGGTAGTAGGATTGGATCATGGTGACATCTTGGCCCACTCTCACCTTCTCCGTTCATCTGTTCATAGATAGGAGCCTTCGGAGGAAGATTTCTTGGTTCAGCCCTGAAGAGAAAACAATATTGCTAGAAAATATATTCCTAATTGGGGAACTTTTTTGGACTCATTAGAACTAAGACATCCCACCTCGCTCGATTAATACCTTATGAACATTCATGAACAATAAATAGGCGATATGTTCATTTCTCTCAACATTGCAATATGTAAGAAGCAAAGAATACGTCAACAATCTGCTTGTGATATTTTCTGCAGTCTTATACAAACATTATCTAGGCTACTTACTTTGGTGGTTTACCAGCTGGGAACTTATCATCACCTGGCTTCTCAAAGGCCATGTTTACATAATTCTCTTCCTCACCATCAACCATTGTGTAAGTATTTTATCTCAAAGTAAAAAGCCTACAGCAGAGGTGAGCGTTGAGCAGCTGAGTATCAGTAGTTAACTGATCAGGCCCACTTGCACAGACACATCCTTTTTAATACTATATTATTCTCAGTTGCTGAGAGACAACACCTTAAGCCAAAGACGCAATGTATGTTTTCATTTTCCTCAACCTGGTTTTTTGTGACAACATAGGCTTGCTTAATGGGGCACACTATGAAAAAAATAACCTCCACCCCTCTCACTCTGTTGTTTTAGGTTTGAGGCTAAACTTTAGTGAAAATAATCTGACATAAAATCCGATAGATCAATAGTACGTCTGTGCTAAGTAAATAGGGGAGGAAGAAGAAGCCGAGAGTTTCCTATTCCACATATATAGTACAAAAAGAATGCTGACTCATGCATTCAGATGTAGACAATAGAGGTTTTTTATAACGTAAGCGGATTTACTTTATGGACAGCAGATCAACTGATAAGGATATCAAATAAATTTAAGTGAAACTTGTGCAGTTTTTTTAAAAGAACAAAAATTCTCATAATTTGTACCTAGACCAAGTTCAATCAATGTCTGCATTCAGCATTGCTTCCCCTGTCGATCAGTGGAAAAGGAATAAACCCAAATGCAGGCAAACCTGATCAAACTTGAGCTAATGTGTATTAATGTAAGGTGGTGAGGCAACCCATATATAGGAAATCAGGTCATTCGTTACCTGGTTAGCACCAAACTGATCAAGTTTTGGTGCAAAATTTATCCTATACCCTTTACTGGTTTAGCATTTATTTTCATTCGGAGGTTTCTTCGCATTCCTATATAAATCTGGAGGTAATCAATATCTTTTAATCACAAGATTGAGATAAATTAGTACAACACAATGCTGGGTCAACCATCACCAACGACATACTCAACAAACACCAGGATTGAGAGATGTAATATATACAACAACCTAGAAATATTGGTGTTTCTTTTATGTTTGAAATGCTGTTAAAACATTTTAGTCGGGAGAGACAATTTAGAATAACAAAAGGCAGAATGACTAAAAATAGATAGATGTTCTAAACTTTGCAAAACATTAAGCAGGTCACTTTAGCTCCAGATCTTATTGTTTGCTATCCAAGCACAACTTCTATAAATGTATTCGGTGAATGAGGGTAATAGTTGAAATTTTTCCGATCAAGGAAGAGGAATTTTCCTCTCTCTTCTCATGACCACACAACTCTTAAGAACATTTACCAAATTTAATTTTATTTCTAGATTATAGGTGCATTCACGTTTGAACATTGACAGCAATTCAAAGAGCGATGCATTGCAAGCAGTAAATTGAATAATTCTACAGTTCACCGTCTACTGTGAGAAAAGAAAACTGCCTGGCCAGTTCAAGAGACATAAAAGAATAGGGTACAGGAATATAAACAATGTCGTAAGAGAGAGTCTGACAGCTGTTTCTGCAATAATTATTATTAAGTGTAAAAACATATTGCACAGCTACTGAGCAATTAGCTGCCAGACTAAATATTTCTTTAGTAATTTGTAGTCTTTGAAACTCAGGCATGGTATATCACTTTTGGATTTTTTATAGGAATATATCCACTGTAATCACATTACACTTTACACATGGACCTCAATCTCGTATAAATTGAGGTAATTGTTCCCTT
The DNA here is from genome assembly GCA_914767715.1 of Membranipora membranacea. Classification (NCBI taxonomy): domain Eukaryota; kingdom Metazoa; phylum Bryozoa; class Gymnolaemata; order Cheilostomatida; family Membraniporidae; genus Membranipora; species Membranipora membranacea. The sequence continues at coordinate 21,917,590 of OU612074.1, forward strand.
CCACCAGTGTGACTCGGACAAAGCACCCAAATATGGCGGTGTAACAGCTATGCACTCTGACAGCAGGCTGAGGTCCGGGTGAATAGGAGCAGGCAGATTTAGTACCACATACACCAAATCCTTCCTCGCTATCATCTATCGATATGCTGATGATGACATTTTTCAGTCTGGCACACACATCTGAAATTATTATCATTGTTGAATTCATGAGTTAATTGGGGGTCCAGATATGGTGATAATCTTTATAAAATTCCTTGATGTAGCCTAAGCTATTTTTGGCAACCTCACTTCAATCTTATAACAATCAAATTAATGGACCAGGTTTCTATAAATGAAAAAAAACTAAATTCAAGATCCAATGTAAATTTTCATCCTGTAGGGAGCTGCACTGCATGAAACGGTGGTGCAAGTCTCATGCACCTAAAATTATAATACCCTGTCAAAAAAACTCATATAATTGTGGAGCATTCTTTCACATTTCCCTATTCAGCTTAATTGACCAGATAAAATTATAGTATTGTGCTATATTTATGAACAACCATCTTTTTTTCATTGAACTCATGAGATTATATCTTTCTCTTCTTCAAAGTATACTCATCCAGCTTTTCTAATCAACATTGGTTTTTTTCAAGAATAAACCTGACCATTGTAGGAATTCCAAATAGTCTATTTGATATTGACCTTTGACTGTAAGCATTTCGTCGTGGATGTGGATGATGCTAAAGATGCGAGACTTATTTCAAGAATCGATAATTTGAATTTTCAGTCAAGACAATCCTGTACTAGGGTTCGACAATTTATTGATACATGGGAAGTTTGCAGGTTAAATCAATTTTAATATCAAAGTTGAGATTTGTCATAGGCCTTTTTGTTCTTGGTTCTCGGATCTGTAGTCTACACCCATACCTGGCCAAGTTTCACATCGGTTCCATATCTTTGCACCTGTGACGCTCTCATCACTGGTTAGGTGAATTTGTATCCATGGAGATATCTCCTGTCCTGTGTGAGCAATACTCTGCTCATCACTGTACCTTCCATCGATAGCATAGCTGGCCTTGTCATCCAGGATTTGCAAACTCGACATGTTCGCAGTAGTTCCTGCTTCTACCAATGAATCATAGGACAATTAACAGTCCACATTTAAAAAAAACTCTAATACATTACAGAGTAAGAAGACAAATTAACCATACATATATACATGGCTGTGGTAAGTGATATATATATATATATATATATACACTGCCGAGGCGTTATAAATGAATGTTCACACACCTTTGTTCACACATTCCATCCCGCATTGAGTGGAAGTCTCCACCTGACGGATGGTTGTATCAGAAGAATGCGGCTTATCAACAGAAACAGCACTGAAAGTTGTATCAGATTCAGTAAAAACGCATTCAAAATATTGCAAAAACAAGAGCAAAATGTAGACCCTCATATTCTGGTAAGATTGTGCAGTGTGCCTGAGGGTGAGGATGTCACCCCTTGCCGATGCGTTATGTATAGCTTCCACTCAGGGTCTTAGTATAAATGCATGAAATAGAAAATGAAAACAATATGATCAGTAAAAGAAAGAAATAAATTTGTAATCATAAAATTTTTAATCTAGGTAAGAGAAAGTCTTAATTATAGATAAGACCTGATAACAGTCATGTGGAAGCTTGACATGCCTCGAGCTGATCTAAGTCATGTAACTAAATCATTAATGGCTGTAGTAATCACTAAATTATTACAGCAACTCTAAATAATCAAAGTTTCAGTACAATTTTAGTAAGTGAAAATTTCCTTACTGAAGAAAGAAAGAAAGAACAAAACAATATTTAGATTGGCAGCAAATTCAAGAAAAAAGTCATAGCCCTGGGTAAGAATTATGTTTTTGTGTTTGTCCCCCCCCCCCCTTATTTATGCCTTAGTCTGGTTACAATTGCAGACAAACTGCTATCGAAATCTCTAGTGGGATGCCAAGCTAAGTGGTGGTGGAGTCGTATCACACTCCGCTGCCCGAAGCGTGGGCAGGAAACATTAGTTGCCTTAGTGGCGAGGATGCAATATCTGCGCCAGGTTGCTCTCTGTTTGCAGGCAGGTTGCAGTACATCTGGAGGCCAACCAAACTCCAGTAGTCATTGGACTGAAGTAGAATTCGAATCCACAACCTTCAACATTTGAATGCTAAAGCAACAGCGCTCTAAACAACTAAGCCACCTCCTATTCCTATCATGTCACCTTTGCATATCTAGCACTGCCAGCTCTGAGTACACCAATTAGGATGAGGTTGATAATTTTTCTTTTTTTATGATTCTATTGCTTTGTTCCTAATTAAATTGATAACTCTAGTCGGCTGTAGTAATGCTTTGTATAAAAAGAGCCAGCTTTGTAGCTTCATTTGTTTTTTAATCAAGCTTAAATAATTCTACTTTAACGCCCACCCCCCTCCCCCAGCCTTACTTTGATGTCTAGTAAGCTATACAAGTAATACAAAAGTGCTGTGCCGCATTTTTGTTTAGTAGCAGCTGCCTTGAAATTTCAGTCGCCTTTCTTTTTAGGTTGTGGCTTATCGACTTGACAAACACGTATTTTTCGCAGCTACTGATTATAGAAATCATCCTTGGTTAAATTAGTTTGGGGACAGTAGCTGACAACACAATGCTCAGAAAATCGACATAAAACTTTTTCACTATGGCTACCTGTCAACTTCACATACAATGGCAAATTTGTCTTGCAAACATACCTACCCATTATAGACCTCGATTCGTTCCAATATTTAAGCGAGAAACTGCGGTCCACTGACATTTCCTTAATTTGCTAAACAAAAGCCAGCATAAATCATTATGATTTAACTCCTTACAAAACCCTCATACCTCACATCCCATGATCCTCGTACAAAATAACAATAATATGATGAGCTAGTTAGAAGGTTTGACGCATAGACACGCCATAGTGTTTTGTCTATGTTTGGACCTTTGAAATAAGTTGGAAATCAGTCTTCAGGGTAAATACCGAAAAGCAAAATTTCCCATATGTACGTCTGCAATAAAATGGTATTCAAATGTATTAAAACAAACATGATTGGATGATGAGTTTTGGCATCCGGCTGGGTATGATTTCTTATCTTTGATTGGTCCACAAGCGAAGTTCCAACAGTGAATGAACACTGCAGGTAATAAATAACTACCACTAAAGTGTCCCCCATAGACTTAATAATAAACCTAGACATGACACTGTATGGAGTATTAGCATTGAGGCAGTGAGGCACTTAATTATGGTGACGCGACGTCACTGGAGGGTGTGGAAACAGTGATTTTTACCCATAGCTATCATTGATTTACCTGTCCCAGCTCTGGTTAAATGTTGATAACTCTATTGGTTTCAAGTTTTAAAATTGCAATAAATTCAGCAGCTTCTGCTGATCATTTTGATAGTCTATTTAGCTTCATAGCTTAAATATTATCAATAAAGCAAGCTATTGGAAACGGTGTATTTAGACTTAAAGGTATAATTTTTTTTGCAGTTTCAGTCCTGAATAAATGCTTATATCTCTAACAATTTTGATTGAATTTTGAGTTTGAAAATTGCAATAGACTCAGCAGCTTCTGGTAATCATTTTGATAGTCTGTTTAGCTTTGTTGCGTAAATATTATCAAAAAAGCAAGCTATTGAAAATGGTGCATAGTCTCAAAACTATAACTTTTTTTGCAGTTTCAACCTTGATTTGAAGTTTATTGCCTAATCAATTTGAATGGGATTTCAAGTTTGAAAATTGCAATAGACTCAGCAGCTTCTGGGTCTCACTTTGAAGGTCTTTTCAGCGTTGAGCTCAGGTAAAACCAGGGAGTTTAGGACTTTCCTCCTTGTTATAACCGAACAAGCAAGGACAATACCTAGCAGGCAAAGGAAGGTATAGTCATTGTACCACAGTTACATACTGGTGCCCTGGCTTATCCATTGTGAACAAATAGTGCTTAGCTTGATGAGTGTTACAACTGCTGTGTACTCAGAAATCTAGAAATCTGTTGCTATATTGCTGACTCCAGCAGACCACAATAACCATAATAGTATTTCAAAAGTTCATAAGATTGTGTTTCTGGTCAGAATTGATGTATTATGATTTCCTAAATTACCAGATTTAGCTGTTGCTTGTTTTATCAGGCTGCTAATATAAGGTAAGAACGAGGAGAATGCTGCCGGGGCAGGAGGTCTCCCTTTACTTTTGACCCACCGAAGTGACCATTATATAAGCTACACAGAATATCATCTACTATGAACTTTTATTTGAAGCTTTGTGAGGTCCGGCCTTGACTTGTTTACTTCCAACTATCTCTGTTGGTCACATTTCAATAATGTTGGTGGATATTTTGTCTAAGGTCATGACATTTCTTATTGTGTATGCCTGGCTCAAAACGAGCAAAAAAGCATTCAAAAAAAGCAAAGATGAAATTAGTCATTTCTTTGGTAATAGTGTATTCACCAAGTAAATTCAATTGCTTGCTTCCTCAGTTATTCCAAGGAAGAATGTCCTGAACTTCCTGGTTATACTTGAGCTACAAGGCAGAACAGACCATCAAAATGATCTCCACAACCTACTGAATCTATTGCAATTTTTTGCTGCTGAATTGATAGCAATTTTCAAACTCAACATTCCAACAAAATTGTTTGAGAAATAAGCATTTAATCAGGACTGAAACTGCAAAAAAATTATGGCTTTGAGTCTATGCACTGTTTTCAATAGCTTGCTTTTTGATAGTATTTAAGCTATGAAGCTTAACAGACTATCAAAATGAGCACCAGAAGCTGCTGAGTCTATTGCAAATTTCAAACTTAAATTCCGATTGAAGCCAATTGAGTTATCCACATTTAACCAGAGCTGGGACAGGTAAATCAATCATAGCTATGAGTAAAAAATCACTGTTTCTACACCCTCCAGTGACGTCGTCGTGTCACCATAATTAAGTGCCTCACTTCAGCTATATACAGTGTCCTGTCTAGGTCTATTATTAAGTCTATGGTTTCCCCTCATTATACCCTTACTCTATGATATCATATTCATAAGGATGTATATATAGTATATGCACCCAAGCGAAGGTTACCAATCTCCCTGGCCCACCAAACGCAGATAATCACAGAGATGCCCCGAGTCGTTTGTATACCCCTCCAAGAAGTTAATCAACAGAATTAGTTTTGCTTTTACGCTGTTGAACTGTTTTTGTTAATCATTGCACAGTTTTTTTGAACCATAAGTAATGAAAGGCTTGCATGACATTCTAACAGTGGGAATAAAAATAATTCATAGGAAAAAAGTGTGCATTCTTACTATGGGACATTATTGCTCAGTAGTTGATATCATGATTGTGTCTGTATTTTGAATGAAGGATGATGTCATAAACTATTCAGCCGTAACATAACCATCGCAATCATGATTAGTGTCAACATGTTGTGATTACTCATCATATCAGGTTGTCAAGTTTCGGTACATGGTTCCTTGTTGATCAATTATACATGCTTACACTATATTACTACTTGTGAACATGTATGATAAAGCACAGTTCAATGTTTGTAAACCGAGCTCAATAGTTCAATGTTATATAGGCCTAGTAGTGCCAATGGAGCTGTAATAGAGGGACACATATCATTTAACATCAACAAGAAGGCTTGTCGGTAAAGAGATCCAGTCTGGTATGAGCGTACTGTGTCTTTCACTGTCACCGTAGAATAAGTACTAAAGTCAGTCCAGCTTTCTATCAATAAGATGGCACTTGAATCTGTGTTTGATGAGGGGCTTATTCTCAAAACAGAAGGGATCTCACTCAAGACGAAGACAAGAAACTATCCTCACACTTGTACCGCAGATAAGGCTCGGAGAACGGCCAGCGAAGCTAGGAATGTGTACTGTGATGTGGGATCTGAGCTCTCTAGTCCTGAGGTATTTACCAAAGTTACTACTTCTTCTTCAACAAAAATTAATTTGAGTTAAATTGTGTTAGGTTATGAACTGGCGGTTCATTCTTCACATCCCGTCGCATCTGGTGAGATTTGTAAGGACTTAACAGCACAGACAAACACCACTTGTGAATTCTTGAATTCTGTAAAAATTACTCCGTTTGATAATCATGAAAGGAGGAGGATTGTTTAGAGTTGGTTAGAGCGCCGACCTTTAGCATGCACATGTTGAATGTCGTGGGTTAGAATCTAACTGCAGTCCTCTGCCTACTGGGGTTAGGTAGACCCCCAGGTGTACTCCGACCTGCCTTCAAACAGTGAGCAATCTGACGCAGATATTGCGGCCTCGCCACTAAGGGACTTAAATCAACCAGCATGACACATGTGACAAAATTTTGGATCCATACTATTTTTCTTTTCTAAGGCTTTGTCAGGGATGTTGCAACTGGCTGACTCTTTCACACGGAGGGCAGAAAAGCTACCACATATCTACAGAAATGCAGCTGTTGGAATTACCATTGTTCTTCTCATATTATATGTGGAGATCGTGTCCTCTCTCCTCGGCATTTCAATCACCAAGGGGGAATTCTATAAAAATAATGTAGGTTTGTGCCCACACTAATTAGGAAATAAGAAACAGCCTCCTGCAATCAAACATGTAAAAACTGCAACCGCTACATTTGATTTTAGAATCATGCACCCTTGTGACTTTTCCTCAGGTTGTATTGACTCACATCGCTACAAAAAGTAGCCACTTGACAAAGCTAGTTCACACCCACTAGACAGCAAAACAGTAACCACTGTAATGGTTGTGGATGTACAAAATACCAAGGCTTAGTTTTCTCCATAGACTTTATAATAATAATTTAATAATTATTTATTATTAGGTCTAAGGTTTTCTCTAATCCTCTCAGATTAATTGCTACCAATTATTGTTTCATCAATACCCTTTTGCTTGCAGCTTTTTTGGCAATTTACCACTAAATGTTCAGTTTTATAACGTTATCGCCATTGCGATCAGCTCAAAAACAAGAAACAGCAGTCACATTCTAAGGAGGCTGCCACCAGACCAATTGTAATATTTTTATTTCCCGATTAACTATTACAGTACACAAAGGCATTGATAATGGCCTCAGTACCCGTCTTTGCATTTATCGGCTGGTGGTTTGGAGGAAGATGCTTCCCTGGATGTGGAAAGACCTACAAGCTAACACAGAAATTGAAATCCATGGAGCCATTTGTTGACTTGTGTGAGATATCAAATGAGGAATTCACAGACCTGTTTGATGAGGTAATAATTGCCAAGCTGTTCTGTGAATGGTATCCATGGTAGCTATAACATGGTGCCCCCCACCAAACAACTTGGCGCTCAAGCTATTAGTAGGAGACAGTAATTCCTATTTAGTTTATTGATGTATGATATTTGTAAATGTTATTTATAACTGTTTTCAAGCAAGCGTTGACAACTTAAAGTGTAGGAGTCAGAAGTGCAAGGTCTTATGGTCAAGGGTACAAGCGTGAGAGCTTTGAGATCTTGGTTCTGGCACACCATTCATCACGGCCAGGTCCTTGTAAAACGAGTTTAAAAATACCCCAGGCTCACTGTGTGTTTGCACATGCAGCAATAAAAGTAACCCATCTGCCTCCTCGAAACAAAGAATAGCCGGATTTCCGGTGGGCATGATGGGTGTAGGGGGCTCAATGAGAACCTAGTACATGTAAGAGAGGATAACTCGCCGCTTCGAAGATGATTGCAACAAAAGATTTGCCTATAAGAGAGTATAAAATGTTCTTTAATCTTATCTCAGAGAAACCATGGAGTATGTGACTATAAGCTGGTTGGGAGTGCTGGTGATGGTTTCGGTTTCTTTGCCTCACAAGGGAGTAACAAGCATCTCCTACAGGACAAAGCAGTCCTCACTCAGGACATCGACCTGAATATATTCCTCAATGCTGTCTCAGTGGAGGAGAAAAACCTGAGACCTGTTGTTAGTGCCACAGGATTCACACATTTACGCTTCACAAAGAAAGCGGTATGAATCAAACTTATAACCTCTTAAACAATTTCGCCGGTATTATAAACTGTGTAAATGAGAACAATTTCCGGGTTCTGATATCGATTTTAAGGTATACTGCAAGGTTTGACTAAGTTTTTATACCAAAGATGTCTCTGAAAGCACTCTATATTTACAAAGACCAGCAAATAATGTTTCAATCTACGGTTGAAGCATGACCATGACCGTTTTACATTGTAAGGTGATATAACCTTGATTATTTTTTGTTTCAGATGGCTTCAATCACTGACCCAATTATTTCACAAAGTCTGGTAAAAGATCCAACCTCAAAGAAGCATGTTTTCCTATCAGCGGCAGCTGTATCTAGGCAGGCAGCTCGATACATCAAATCAAACGAGATGCTGAACAGGCAAGCTGAGCTGATCGAACACTTCCCTGCTTTAACCCTGAAGATGGATAGTTTCGGTCCGAACGGAATGCAAAAATATGAGGTATGATTACTAAAACTGCGCAATTTAGAGCATACTTTCTTCCTAAAAACTTGTATCAGCAGTGTAAGCAAGGAATGTATCAGGTATAGACACAGCAGTGCATTCTGGTTATCATATACAATTGTACATTGTGAGATATGTAGCGGTAAGGAATATGGGTATTCTTAATACAATTATTCTTCCATGGTCTCTGGTCTATCATGGTCTCAATTTACAAAAGGAATACTATTGAACACGGCCGTATTGCGGTGCAATAAGAAGCCATTTTCTGCCGATGCTGTGACTCGGATCGGTTCACTAGTACGCTCTTGTTACACTCAATCAATAATTTACCTTATGACACAGGTGGACTACGCGTTTGCCCTGCGATACCCACATTGGCCAAAAGAGGCTTCTGAATGGATCGGGAGAGAGAGGTCGGGAATTGATGACACAACGATACAGAATATCTCACAAAGAGGCTGTTATCTGGTACATAAAGAATGTGGTCAAGATATAGGTATGCGCTAGCCCAACTGCTGTTATTATATAGTAAACGTTTGACCGATAGGTTTTTATCCAGCTTTAATTGTACCAAATCAGTGTACTACCTAGAAAAATATATTTGGTTATAAAAAGGCAAAGAGACAACCCGATAGCCAATAAAAGCTAGTGTGACGGCTGCCGGGCTCAATCTTTCCTCCCCTACCGCACAACCCTACTAAGAAGGCGGCAAGGGATACCAACCTGAAGCTGGTCTAGGCCACCACCCACAGCTGCCCAACCAGGGTTTATCATGCAAAAATCCTGGGTTAACTCTCAAATCATGTTAAGATTTTTCTGAACTTCAGGACATAGAGACTTTTTCATGCAATTTACCTGTTGTCATACATCTATTTATATGAAATATAAATGCGTATTTTGATCTAGATGATCCTTAAAAACAGCAATGCTACTGAAACACTGAAATCACAATAGAAAACTTTCACTTATAATGAAATTTGAAAGATATTTAGTTAGGTTCCATGAGGCGATAGCTGGTCGACAGTAGAATGGCGACTTTTCTCATACAAAATTGTGTCCGTGTTCCCATGAGTGCGAAATTGGTTTTGTTGAGATTTGGCAATCCTGAAATATTTTGCATCACAAATTGTGCCCTTTCATCTACCTTTATTAGATCAACGTAGCTGTAATTATGTGATATATGTTTGTTTTAGAGATAAGCGGTAAGCCTCATGAACATGATCTCGATTGGAGGCTCACGTTTGCGTCGGCCGAGGCAGACCTGTTTCACTATCACAGAGATAAGAAGGCGCTCAAGATGGCCTTTGTTATTCTCAAGTTCCTCATCAAGTATGAGACTCGCCAGCAGGGATTTTGGGATAAATGTTTTGCAAAGGTGAGCTTGAAAGTTATGCGACAAATATGAATTTCAATTTAACCTTCAAACAGTGTTTCCATTGTATTTATACAAGCTGGTATCCTGATTTGTCCCCTCACAACATGAATATAGTCAATTGTGAAATTCTGGACATTGGATTGGACATATATCGGAAAATATGATCGTAAAAGTTTTTTGTTAACGTACCGTCATGATAGTAGATATTGATACAGCATCACATGACACGACATCACATGACACGACATCACATGACTTTGGGGATTTTTCACAGAGATGCTATGAAAAAATCCAGAAACTGACCATTGCGTGAAAACTGATTAGTGACAAATCACAAATCATTTTATTTGTAGCTTCGTTGATAGTTCTTGAGAGTTATCTGTTCTCCCAACCTATATCAGATAATCTGTTACTATAGTCTCAGCATCAAATAATCGAAGGACGATTTGGTAATGTCAATTTCATCCATACCATGTCTCCCTGATTCCATAAGGCTGCTGGTTTTTCTGTTTTAACATTATACAGGTGTTGTAAGTAATAGCTTGGTAGGTATTCTGATCATGATCGTTTTAGTAACAGCTAGCTTGCTGAAACTATTGACTTGGGTATAAGAGAGTTTATATATATTTTATTATAGTATTCATGTCGCGTTGAAGAGAGATTTAACTTTGGAGAGATTCCAGTTCTGAGAACTTATCATCTGAAAACTATATTTCTCTGGATGGCTGAAGAGGTAAGTCGTAAAGAAGCCAACAAGTTAATATCTAACACCTACCGTAAGCCAGGGGCGTCTGGTAGGGGCAAGAGTATGGCGGGGGGACTCAGACTATTGTTAGCTGTAAACTATTAGAAAATCTCAATAAATATAAAAAATCTACCCTAAGAGGTCTTTGTAGCTACAGCTGGTCCAATAATTGTCTATTTGACCCACATGGCATGTTCATTGGCAGGTGTTTGAGGTTTGGGGCTGGAGTTTACATTAGTTATAGTCATGGAGAAAACAACCTGTGTAAATTATATTATGCGTCCTCAGGACCTCCCTCTCACAACCATTCATCAGTAAACAAACATCAATGTTGAGAGTTTGGGATTTCTTTGTTCGAACACAAAATCGACAGAAGATGAAGTTGACCATCCAATAAGACTTGCATGTCTGTTCTGCCCATAGGTATGAAAAAAGGGAGTATAGTTATTAGTTATATCTATGGTTCTGCCTAAGTGTCGACTGCCAGACTAGGCCAGTTACACCTGTACCGTTAGTACGCCGCCATTAAATGTAAACCAAGACACATATTTTTCAAGTCCCTATTTGAAATTAAAATTTTTCTTGTAGAAAACTTATCTGGACTACTATACAATCAAAGACAACAGCACCCTGAAAGATGTATTTCTTGAAATGCTAGAGAGATATCATTCTGCTGTTATTAGTAGAAAACTACCAAACTTTTTCATAAGGTATGACTGTTTCAGTTTCGTGTTGTCATGGTCAACAAATGTTAGTTTGTGAAAGGTCAGTACATGGGATAGGAATTTTGCAGAAATTATTTCCCCTGAGTATTTGTCATGTTGTGTTTGCCAGTGTCAATGCAATTTGGCCTATCAGTGACACCATTGCAATTTAGTTGAAGTGCTCATCTGCTTGTAATTCTCTCTGATTGTATTTTAGAAGCAGAAACATGTTAGGTGGTAGTCGTTACAGTGATGAAGACTTTGCGAAAGCTGACAAATTGTTGGAGACGTTGTTAAAGCGACCAACTTTGTCAATCCAGGAAAACTTTGAGAAGCAATTCATGAATATGAAGATTATGGCAGTTATCCTCATAGCCTGGTTAGGTAAGTTAGAAGGTGGGGCAGAAACCATGCCAGTCTTTTTATCTAGCCACGGTTTAGTGTAGAGTATAAGGGTATTGATCGAGGAGTGCTCTATGGTAACTAGAGTGTAAAAAGTTATATCCATGACTACTTAGGTGCTGCACATGTAACACAACCTCATTATCACTGGCTCGAATGACTCTGTAGAGTCATTATTTTTTTCAAAGAATAATGTCAATCTTTAGAGATATACCAAACCCATAATTCTTTTTACTGCACTAAGCCCAATGGTATCATTATTGCAATGATAGATTGTAGTGCTGTATTATTTCCTCTTTATTGTATTACAGTACTGTATTATGTCGGGATGGCTGGCTTCGTGTATTTGGAGTTCACAGCAGACAGATCTCCGTACGTTGTAGACTTAGACGGTAGTGGTTACCCCCTACCATCTCCACCCACCTTCCCTCCTATAGTAATACCGACCATACCAGATATAGACTGGGATCTGATCCGCCGTACAAACTACAGGCCGGCTGTTACTGCTCCAAACATACCGGATATAGACTGGGATCATATTCGCAGGACTCAGGATTATGTAGACTGCATCAGGGAAAAAGGGATCTCAAACTGTCATATGTAGAGCACTGTGTGGTAAAGTCATAATATTATACACTGACACAGTATACCATAAACATGGTTCACTATCACTGTTTCCCTACTTTTAACTTAAACTACTACTGCTGCCAATCAGGCAATTTGTGCTTATTGAAATCTGTATAGCTCCAAGATCAGAATTGTCACCTAATGCGCAAATAATTTGCACAAACTGATCTTCAAAACCAGGGCATGAAATTCACGCTCTGCTGATGATGTCATCGATCTCCGCTAGTAAGATGGTGACCACGTCACATGATACGCAAGATGTTTAATTTCAAACCCTAATTTTGACGATCAGTTATTACAAACTATTTGCGCTCACTAGGTGACAATACTGAGATTGCAGCCTCATTTTATTAGTTTTGAGCTATACAGAATTCAAAAAGCACACATTTGACTGTGTGGCAGCAGTTGTTAAAGTTTAAGAAACTGTCGGCTATATCCAGGTGCGGTGTGAGATTTAAGGCCAGATTTTGCATTCTTCACTTTAACTCCTTTTGCGTATTCAGATGGAATTGAGTCATCATTAGCAAGACAGTACTAAACTGTGTTGTATAAATAATATTATCATATTTTATTCCGATATTCATATTGAGCCATCTGCACTTTCTTAATAGAAAATCCATCAATGGTTACCATTCATTACATTATCTGCAGTTTTAATCCGAAAGACCCTTACAAAACTTCATCAATCTAAAGACCTTAACTCCTGGACAAGATAATAAAATGTTGCAATCAACTCAATGTCAGGTCATTCCGGATCTTTTCTTACATTCGTTTACGCTGATGCAGTCTCACTTTTTTTCAGAGTAGACGCCAACTCTTTAGCTTGTTTGAGAGATTCAGACAGTCTGTCATCATCAGCATCAATAGTTCCCTTAACCTGCTGTATTATCAAATCTACAATCCAAGTTATTATTTCATTTCTACTGGTGACTTTTATTTAGAATGAGTGAGATACTAAGAATCAGATGCCGCTGTTGTTAAAACCATTTGTGACAAGTCTTGTCTCATCATGCAGTGGACAATAGTGACAGAAAACAAGTCCTTTTGCACGTTGTATTGACTCTGTTGCGGAAATAATAAAAAGATTTTCAAGGATATCTATACAAATCATCTGGTCTTACTCTGACAAGATACCGGCTGAGAACACATACTATGTTTGTACTGGTGAAGTCATTCAATTAGAACAGTTGTTACATATAATCACTGACCTTGACACGAGGTAAGCACCTTGTAATTGTCCCCACTTAGATGAGGTCTGAGCTGTCTGACTATCTGAGGTATAAGTCTCCCAGTACAGTGTAGCATAGTCTGATTAACAGCTCCAAACAGCAGCACCACACAGTGATGGAAGGTAGTAGCAGCATCCATGTCTGAATCGGAGCTAGTGCTGTCAGTCTTGAGTTGTTCTAATACAGTCATACGGTGATTAAACTGAATTTGCCTATAAATAAATAGGGATATTTATGTAAATATGACACAGAAAGTCATTTACTCGTGGTTGACGTTGAGACGCAGAAGAAATGTAACAGCCGCGTATAAAAGCTGAACACTCAATGATTAGGCAGGTTTATATTTGAGTATCAGTAAAGTTGTTGTTGTTGTTGTTGTTGTTTAGACACAGATGAAGTTGATTTGGGACAACAGATTCAGATCTCACTTGGACAAAATCATATTATCAAAACTCATGGTAATGTAAGGCTAAAGAGACTCTTGCAAGGTCCTTAGGCAAAACTGTATATCACCAGCTAGACTTCCAGATTTTAGGCTACTCATATTGAACTTATACACCGTCCAATAGATACACTCATCAATACTATTCATGAATGGCTGACCTAATCAGATCAAGCACCTGGAAGTTGTGCAGAATATGAAATAAGAGGAATAATCTTGATACACACCTGTCTCTTTTCTTATCTGGTTTCTTGAGAAGAATTCCGACATATTTTGGTGACAGTAGAGCCAGTAAGGCGTCGTCAAACGTATCTAAACTCTACAATAGATAATCAGTAATGTGAACAGGCAAACCGAAACGGGTTAACAGATAAGTATAAAATAGATTAAATTGTGTTAGAGTTATCCTATTAGATTACATGAGAAGACAACTCCTTTTCTAGAATTGACTCAAAATCCTTATCATCATCATCATGTACAGTCTGATAAGGTCTTATATGCCTTAACTCTCAATCCAAAGTCTTAATTATTCTGTGGAAAAGGTAAAGATGTCAAACATATTTTGTTATTTCTTCACTACAAATCAGAATCACATTACAATGCAGTGATAAATCATACCTTTCCATTTAGGGCGGTGTGAACCTTGCTAGCTACGACTTTAACAGGGTCTGGTAGATTGGAGATGATCTTTGCTCGTCCCTGAAACAAAGCAATATCATATCATTCATTTGCTAACTCATCTCGCACAGTATAAGAGACAAAAATATTAATAGGGCAACCAGGAAAACTATAGTAGTTGGCTGAGGCGCCTACCATAAACACAGAGATAGAATTACTCCAGTCAGCTGGCCACAGAGGATCATGAAATTTAAATCTACTGGCAGTTATCAAAACAATACCAGCACAAAAGCTGCATGTGTGTTATAGTAGTCTGGTGTATGTATATAATAAACCCCGAATATAATGATTACACTCTATGAGCTTCAAGGCAATAATTTCTATTCACTGACCTCTACATTTTCCAGAGTATCAGCGGTTACTGTTATCATGTGATCGGTAGCGAGGGAGGTCAATGCAGCATTCAGTACTTCACTGCACAGAGTTTTCAGCAGATATTTAGCCAAGTTAGTTTGCAAATCCTCATCCTCTGCAAAAGATAAGAAGCTAACAAATTTATACATTGTCAAAAATAAAGTAGCCTGGGCAAGCACCTGTCACTAAAGGGGAGCACCTGTCACTAAAGGGGAGCACCTGTCACTAAAGGGGAGCTACCTGCACTGTCACTAAAGGGGAGCTCCCTGCGCTGAAAACTTAACCTGACTATGGTTTCATGGTTTGGTATCATATCACACTCCTTGGTTGACTGGCTGCAACTGATTGAGGACATTAATAATTCTGAGGAAAATCATAAGATCACAATCTGGGTTATGACAGCCTCGAGTGACAGTCTTGACATTAAACGCACAAACATACCCTAAAGGAGTTAAGTATATGCAAGAGGAAAGTTCACTTCGCACATGTTTCAAATAGCTAACATTCACACACCCTTTTTACTTTGTATCGACTGCCGCCTCAGCTAGCCAAAATTTAGTGCTAGCTAACATTGAGTCATCTTCAAACTAGCCACACTAAACTCTAGCTAACATTTACTCCTACAGAGTAGCATCACTACATGTGAGCAAGTATATTATAGACCTAGTGCATAATGACAAAATATATTTATCATGGATAACTTTGATAAAATAAGCTTACCATGGATGACCTTAATGGATTTTTCAAACAGTTTGATGTTTGAGTAGAGAGCGTTAATCTTCTCCTCCAGTTCAGCTTGTTTCTTCCTCTTGTTAGCGCCCCCTGGTGTGTGAGCAGTGGACGACTCCATAAACATACTCTTAGCTACCTCCTGGTACTTATCTCGCAGTGGTCTGTAATTGACATATGGTAATATTTAGAAAACAATTTTGAAACATTTCTTGGACTTTTGTGACCTCAGGGGTCTCTCAATTAGAATAAGCGATCACTACTCTCATTTGGTATTTCAATTAGAAAACTTTGTTCCCAAATCCTTCACTCAGAATTTAAGGTCCCATCAATGAGGGAACCGTTTAGGAAGGAAACTCCTAGCAAATCTCGCTCACTCACTAAGCGATAAGATAGAGAGTTCAGCTGTTTCCAGCTGATAGACCCTCCATAATCATCAGTAGGTAGTTGTTCCACTTTTAAATTAAATTAAATTAAAACCTTCTAAAAATAATATTTTGACAGCATTCAGCCAGATCGACTTGGCAAGCTGATGAGTTTTCTCGTCTGGTTTAAGGGGCCCTCACCTGTGCAGACGTTGTGCGATCTCCTCCTTCATCACATCAATACATTCCTCCATCTCAGGTAACTTCTCTATAACATCAACTATGTCCTCGACACTCAAAAAGTTCAGCATCTGAGAAATCCAATAATAAAATTCAATCGAATCATCGGTTTTTTGTAACAAAAATCAGGTGGGTAATGTTTGCAACACACTACGTTAAGTTTGGAACAGCACATACCCCTAGTCCCATCATTGTAACATTCTATGTCAAGAAGGTATAAAGCCGTTTTGTTTCATTTTGTTGATCAAATTTATTGCACTATTTTACACTCATGTGAAAGAAAGATAATCAGAGCGAAATATGATGTTGTTATCGTCTCTCTCGCTGTCCCTACAGGATAGGATAAGCTTTATTTATCTTATCCCTTAGTTTTACCTTCTGTCCGTGAGAAGAAGAGCTGGCGCTGCTAGTCATATCCTCATCATCACTGTCTCCGCCCTTAGCCCCGCCTCTTTTAAACTTACTCTTCACAGCCTTAGATTTGACCTCTCGACCTTGAGTGCCTCCTCCAGACTTAGATGTGGCTAAAATAGGAAAATGTGATGATTGATCTGGTGAAGGAAAGATGGGATTGTAGAAAGTTATATAATCAAGTATTAGAATGAAACGTAAAATGAAAAACTTGGTTTCGATTTACAAACCGGATAACTTTGACACCCACACTGATAAGGGGATTTAATTTGGTGAGTTCAGTTTTCCTCTGTTCACATAGTGTGGTGTCAAAATAGTATAAACAGCTGATGATGGTGTAATTAGGAGTTGTTGTCCCAAATTACATGTTTGTCAGCGAGGTGACAACTCCTGTTTGAGAAGTGGCAGTGTACTCATGTGCAGCTAATCCTCCGCCTCTGGGTCTGACTAAATAGGATATTCCAGATAACTAACCCAGAAATTTAGTGATGGCTCCAGCGCAGGCCATGCCTGAGGTAGCCTATAGTTTTGAGAATTCCTCAAGGAGTTACTGTTGCAGTATGTTAAAGCATATTTTAATCATAAGTAATCCTCAGACGACGCTGGAATACTATTTGCCCTTTTGAGGTTGATCATCTAATAATGTGCTAATGATATGGTGCAGCTAATTCATCTAGCTCTAGGTCTGACTATATGGTGATAATCTCAATAATGTAAGCAACGATTTGAGAAGTACAAGTACAAGCTAAAGAAACATTTTGTCTTTGAAGTTGGTCACCTAATAAGCTGTGTTTTGTGTCTTACCAGCAGCCTTCTTTTTCCTCTCATCTTTTTTGGAGCCGCTGTCGTCTCCAGCACCGAGCAGATTTCTCTTATCAGAAGAATCAGTAAACACACTGGCGTTCATCTTCATATCCTATATAACAGAAAAAACCCGACATGGTCAGTTACAGCATGATACCCGCGTCAATAAGCCTGGGAGATGAGCTGTGAGTCATGCAGATTACTGACAGCCTTATTTAAACAGCAAGCACCTGACAAACAATTACAAAGCAGGACTGCCTGGCTGGAATGAAATTAAAAACAGTTCTGTGCATTGGTTGTGTTCTTTTAGCTAGCTAGCAGTTCATATATATAGTGTAAAAATACATCCAGTCTCAATTGCCATTACAAATGAATAAATATGATGAATATTAAAGGGCTACAATGTCGCGAAACAGGAATCAATTCCGACAAAACAAACTCCATCAGGAGTAAAGATCTTAGCCTCACCTTTTTAGCTTTCTGGTTCATGATTTCCTCGAATGGAGCGGCGCACTTATTAATGAACTCCTGTGTAGTGACTATAGTATCAGCTAATAACACGGCGGTCTTATGTGACTTAATAGACATCTGTACCAGCTGAGCTCCATCCATAGGTGAGACAACCGAGGGTAAGATAGACTGTAACAAACAACATAGGAGGGGATAATATGTGGCATGCTTTGTGCTCAAAGGTGAACTGGCTCACTGTATTGGTGTTGGATTGAGCTTAGACTTAGTTTCTTAGAACAAGGGGTTTGATGTTAGTATGACCGCCCTAATTTTAAGTTACTAGTGCGAATCCATGTTGATTCTACAAAGGCTTTGTAGAAGCTCTCGTTCCCATATGTATAGTGCAATCTTCAACTCTTTGCTGTTGTATCAAGGGATTTATTCATATTCAAATAAAAGCTTTTAAGGATATATCTAGATTGTGAAAAGATGAGGAAGTTTGTCTATTGTATATGTCGCTTGCTTGACTTGTTAGATAAATCATAACACTAGGTCTAAAGTACTCACCATAGCGTCCACATAACTGTTAGCAGACAGACATTCCTCTATAGCCACATCCAGATTCTCCAGGCAGTTCTCACTAACACAGCAGGCGTTCAGCATGATAGCTGAGTTACTAAACAGCTTCTTAATATAAACCTTAGCGTCGGGTATACCAAGTCTGGTTACGGAATCAAACTCTACAAACAAGAACAACCACAATGATAACACTTAATTAAAGCTGAAACAGTAACAATTTAACATAACTTTCTGAAAAAAGGCTAATACGTGCAAAACAAAATCTTTGCAGTGGCGATGACAACATATAGAGGGTGGACAGGCAAGGATAGCCTTCGGTATCAAACAACCAAAGCCAAGTCTGCCATATCTTTGGTGTAATTTGAAATAATTGTTCGGATTTATCTCCCAGTGATTGACAAGCACTCTGTAATGTGAAAAGCTCCTCTACTTTTAGTATTCAAAGATACTATACCAGTTATTTGTTCTGTCTGAATCAAAGAACTAAACAACCACACTCCGCTTGTGATGACGCCGTACCGTAGTACCATGACTTGCGGAGTAAAACTCACCTAGATAACCGTTTTGGTTGTAGAAGTTTTTGACCCATGTAGACTGAGCGTCAGAGTAGATATCAGGAGTGTATGTAGTCTTATTACCGCTTAGTGTGCCCTTCAATCTACGGCTACTGATCAACTCCTCCAATAAATCTACAACAGGAGGAGGGAACAAAGGTACAAATCTCTGTATAACATAGCATGCCAAACAGCACACAAACAAGGCAGGTGTAGCACCTTTAGAAATTAACTACTCCTAATAACAACACATGTGTCTACGGCTACTGATCAACTCCTTCAATAAATCTACAATAAGAGGGAACAAATAATGCATCATAGCAGGCCAAACATAACGCATGTAGAGGGCAGGTGGAGCACCTCGAAAAATTATTATTATATTATTAGTATTATGCCCTTATTTAAAAGTTGTCTTCTCTTGGTTGCAATGGTTCAATACGCTGATAACTTCAACTATGGCACTTGATACTTGGAAACAACGAGTTAGGCCGGCAGATCTATATCAGATCTATATCAGACTCAGATCTATATCAGACTCAGATCTATATCAGACTCAGATCTATATCAGACTCAGATCTATATCAGACTCAGATCTATATCAGGAGCTGATTTCAACATTAGAATTAAATAAAAAAAGCTTGCTTCTTTGATGAGATTTGAACTCGAAGATAAGCGTGCAACGATCAGATGATGATGTGGGATATAATGTTGAAATGAAACATCTAAGACTAACTTACCATAGAGCAGTACTTCAGGGATGTTATATCTATTCATCACATTAGTCACTGACGTGGGTCTAAAACAACAACAACAACAATAATTGTAAAATCACAGAATGTTTTATAACACTGTCTATTGTAGGAACACATCACAATTTGACATGTAATGTCAGGGGGATACGCAATCACATGTTCTAGGTGCAGGTGAATTACAAAATTTGTGGTGTGGCTTGTTAATTCCTTACAGAGGAGCAATCACAGATACTCCCTTGCTGACTCAAATTTACGAATCGGTCACGACAGAAACTTTGTGAATTTGAGTTAGCAAGAAAGTCTGTGTGACCAAAAATTTGCTGTGGGGACCAATGTATGGTGACTTTTGTGACAAACTCAGTATACTACAAAGTAAGCCTTAAAGAATTTGTACACCAGCTTACCTGGTGACAGCCGAGAATATTCCTCTGATTCTAGCTTTATGTCTGCTAATATACGAGTCAGTATATAGGACATCTGTATTAGATGGATTTATCTTACCAAATATCAGCTCACCAACTCTACTACCCATCTCCTACATAATAAAAAGTCATGGATCATGGTCGTAAGAGGCTTCTATATCTGATGAGTTTTATGGAGTATGGAGTTAACAAAGGCTTTGTTTGAGAATTGCCTCAGAGCAACAGTGCAACAGAAACAGACGTTCATCATCCAATGAAAAATTACAGTCGCATATTAATTACCAACACAAATACAACAGAATAATCCACATTTAAAGAAAAAGATAAACAGCGACACAATTGTTTTTGGGCAACTACAGTGATAAGTAAAACCTTATAGGAAGGCCTGGTATATACTTATTGATACATTATCTATCTGTATATTAGAGAAATATGAGACTGACCTTTTTGATGAAATCTCCAGGTAGATCGTAGTCTTTAGTGAGCATAGCAAAGGTGACCTGTCCTAAATCCTGTAGCTGATCGTTAACATCACGAGCCATCTGATCAAGGTACGAGCTGAAATAATAAAATATGTACACAGTTATACAGTACCTCAACAGCATGTTAAAGTGTATGATGGGGTATAAAAAACTCAATAATCATATAAAAAATCATAAATTCCATGAGGGACCATGTCGATGGTATCACGCTGCAGGAGAGTGAATCGGTCCATGAGGGACCATGTCGATGGTATCACACCGCAGGAGAGTGAATCGGTCTCATGTCGATGGTATCACACCGCAGGAGAGTGAATCGGTCTCATGTCGATGGTATCACACAGCAGGAGAGTGAATCGGTCCATGAGGGACCATGTCGATGGTATCACGCCGCAGGAGAGTGAATCGGTCTCATGTCGATGGTATCACACCGCAGGAGAGTGAATCGGTCTCATGTCGATGGTATCACGCCGCAGGAGAGTGAATCGGTCTCATGTCGATGGTATCACGCCGCAGGAGAGTGAATCGGTCTCATGTCGATGGTATCACGCCGCAGGAGAGTGAATCGGTCTCATGTCGATGGTATCACATAGCAGGGGAGTGAATCGGTCTCATGTCGATGGTTTCACACCGCAGGAGAGTGAATCGGTCTCATGTCGATGGTATCACACCGCAGGAGAGTGAATCGGTCTTATGTCGATGGCATCACACTGCAGAAGAGTGAATCGGTCTCATGTCGATGGTATCACGCCGCAGGAGAGTGAATCGGTCTCATGTCGATGGTATCACGCCGCAGGAGAGTGAATCGGTCTCATATCGATGGTATCACATCGCAGGGGAGTGAATCGGTCTCATGTCGATGGTATCACGCCGCATGAGAGTGAATCGGTCTCATGTCGATGGTATCACGCCGCATGAGAGTGAATCGGTCTCATGTCGATGGTATCACGCCGCAGGAGAGTGAATCGGTCTCATTGGGAAGGTTTTCCATGACAATCATTGAGGTTAACTTCATTGAATATCAGCGGGGGAGACCCTATCAACTCTTATTGGAGTCCAGCTAGACAATCAGACTACACAATGACCTTATATTTGAAAGAGAACAAACTGATATTATGATCATAATAATAAATTATGTTATCATTTTGTCATTATTTGGTCTATTCCTGTCACCTTGATCAATAGTACTAAAACAATAACACAATACCTACAGGCAGGCTTGTGTTCATAAATAAAATATCATCATAGACCATACCTGTGTATAATCTGACCGAGTACAAACTGCGTCTCAGGATCATCTGCTACAATCTGGTGTGTTTTGCTCTCGATGTGATTCATGTTCACATTGATAGACTGCTGTATTGTCACCAGGTTAACTCTCCCTACAAACAAGTGTGAGGTTACAGGCATTATTCGTTGAGGATAATAGTCCAGTAAATAAACTTCTGGACATACTAGAGCAGTGACTAATTATATTTTACACAAAATAGTGAGTTCATTAAATTTCTTTTACCTTGGCTATCTTTACCAGCTCACTAGATTCAACTTGCAAAACAAGGCATTGAATTGAATGTAGCTGATGTCATACCATGAAAACACCAATAGTCTCTCCAAAGCAGTCTAGAAAATTGTTTGAAACCCAAGGAAGAGTGCCAGGTCCGTCCTTTAGCAGTACATATATTTAACAAAACAGGTCAAAACACGAACGAAAACAGAAACATTGTAATTGATCTTTCTTGAATGAGGTTAGCAATTACTCTGAGTTCACTTTTCCCTTCACTTATCATCAAGTTTGCCGTGTGCAAGTTTTCCTCTACCGCAAATGTTTCGGAGATTTATCTTGTGTTGCGAATTATATTTTATAGTTCAATTGAGTGAAAAACTGCGCTGTTGCAATGAATTAGGTTGCTTTTCTTTATTTCTTATGGTTGCAATGAATTAAAAAGTTGTGTCCAGCAAAGAGATGACCATAACAGAGTGGCTCAACGTACCCCATACAAAATGCGGACCCGGCTCAACGTGCCCCGTGCTTGGGGCACGTTGGGCCGCTTTCCAACTTTTTTTGAAACAGCAGTATTTCCTTTTCTTGCTGCAGTTGGTTTCTGACATCACTCATGTTGATGGAAGATATGAAGACCTATTTCAGTGCCAATTTTTGTTAATCTGGCGCAATTCAACTGCATGTTACAATCAAATATGTAAAAACTGGCTCAACGTACCCCGCCTTCCCCTACATTCTGAGTGAGCGATTTGGGAGCGATTTTCTCTAATTGAAACACCAAGTGAGTGATAATTTTGAGCAATGTGATAGTGATAACTTGCTGTAGTAAAGGATCACTCTTTCTAATTGAAAGACCCCCTGCTTACCTGCGTGTACCATCACTTCTTCTTGTATCTCCTTCTCTAGCTCCTGTGGGGTGAGATAACTCTTACCATCACTGGTATATATAACTTCTATCAGTCCTAGAGATATGAGCTTATCTACTATCTCATGACAGTTCCTCTCTGCTAACCTGGCAATATGAAAATATGTAAATCAGATGGCAGGCAGGGTAAGCAATGTATACATATGTATAAAGAAATTGCAGGCCTGTTAGAATAGATAGAGGAATAACAGGGAACTATGGACTGGGACAAGCCAGGGTAACTACTTGGTTTGACTGATTTCATTACTGATTACTCAATTACTTACTTTATACTGTAGCCTAGTAAGTAAGACATAAGTAAGTGTGATGATCCAAAACAGTTGTAATCACATTTTGTTGTTGTTACTAAATTATCAAATCAAGTCTTCACAAGTATTAATTACAATTATGTTGAAACAAGAAGTGAGAGACAAGTCTATAACGCTCTTGGTTGAAATCAGGGCATTTTTTTCAGTCTATTGAATAACATGATGATGGGCCTATATACATAGATATATTTACTGAAACACATTTTGGTTTGTTTCTCTTGTCATGTCATGTATGTTAGTTATTATTGGCCCATTATTAATATGATAGATTATAAATCATATTTATAATAATAAAAAATGACATCAGATCAAGGAATCCTTGATTAGAGCAATCAACTTGAATTTTATTTGCATTGATTGTATTTCTATTTTTTGTATTGGAATTTCCATGATTTTAATCAATTTAAAAAGATAGTTTACCTCTGAGTTGTGCTTGAAAGCTGGGCTCTCTGAAAGTCAGAAGCCAGCTTCTTAATTTCTTCCCATGTGGCAGCCATGGTCTTCTTTTATTCTCAAGGAATGATATGGGATATTGTCAGGGATCCAGTGGGTGGGAGCAAGAAAATGTTGGACAAGCTCTTCAGATTTCCACATGGCACTTTATTAGTACAATAAACAGTCCTTCATAGCATGGCAAAGTATCTCTTCACTCCGATGCTATATGCCTACATGGTAAGACTAACTTAAATTATTGCATCTGATTGGTTATGTGCTACGGTTTTCTAGGTATAAATATGATAGTCAAGTAACTACAACTCCATAAGTCATTATTTCAACCTAATTATACTTCACTCGCTGTGACTATGAGCTCTTACAGACTAATAATATGAACTGCTTGTAATTTCCAATTTAAACCTTTAGAGATCATCAATCAAGGATGTCAACAACCAAAAGTTTACTAATTATCCAGCTGTTTGCTATATTGCAGATTTGTGTCATATTAACTGCTACTGCAACCATGCTGGCTGGAGGCACCACAGAGGAGAAGGCTGCAAATGCAGATATCCAAGATAAAGTCAATCAGGTATTGTTTAATAGTTCCTAGTTGTAAAAAATACAAATTATAAATCTACTGATATGATATGATGATGATCATGAATTGAATGATTGATTCAATTGATGATTATTAGTTCTTATGAATATGTCTATGATCATAATGATTTTGATGTATTGCTCAATTACTAGTGTGTACTCACTAAGCTACTTAGTTAGAATAGAAAGCCTACTAAATTAATCTGATCAATGGTCTTACTATCTGATAGTTTAGTGTAACAGAGTATAGGTACAATTTACTTCTTAGCATCACAGTCACAAACTATTATGGATAGTTACCTGGTCTGATCAGTAGCAGGGAGGGTTGGTGGGCCTGACTAGTACTTGGCTGTTCTTGGCTCTGTTGGTTGTAACAGCTGCTGTGTTTGTCATCCCAGATTGTACCATAAATGATCTGCCATTGGCTCTCCGACTCCACCTGACCGATCAGAGCAGCACATTGGCTACATGTTTGGTAAATTCAAAAACAAATAAATTACCATCGATATAAAATGTTTTCTATATTTTCTTCATCCCTTAAGGTAAAGGCGAAATTTTTAGAGAATATGGGCGAGAATGCTGGCGATATCTCCGACTTCACCGCTGTGTCTTACAAAAGTCAAGTTGTTGCTGGAACAAACTACTTCGTCAAGGTAGGTGGATAAATCGGCAACTTAGGGTCTCGTAAGTGCCCGGTTGGTATGTATTGTAGTAGAATATACTAGGCTCAAAATACATAATATAATACGCTAGGAGTCATCTCCAAATACTTATGCAAGGCAGCCATTTTATCCTTAGGAAAGGTAGTAATACCTTGAGGACAATCCACATAAGATTTTAGAGAGTTGGATGACATCCATTCAGTCATTCATGTATCACCTGAAATCATAGATGATTATTGATAAACAATCCTTTGGAACATTAACAGCCATTATAGACCTAAGTCGATTATCAAAATCTTGATAAGTTGGTACTTTGTTTCGACACTCAAACATTTATAAGTGTCATGCTAACAAAGTTTTAGAACTCCACCAGAGCTTTTATCGAAGTTTCTAGTTGGGAAATTTTGGTTCTATATAGAACATGCTAGATGTGCATTGGAATAAGCGGTGGTTTCTTCAGATATTTTAAATCATTGAAGGCTGTTGTAGTAGATTATTGTAGGATTCACATTATTCTTTACCTCAATCATATTCAAATACATTGATATCCTCCGCCTGCTATAGTTTCTAGAGGAATAGCTGATTTCTTGAATGAAAGAAGCCTTACGCCTATTGTATTTTTATAACTTACATACTTTTTTCTCTTACACAGGTGAGAACTGGTGAGGATACCTACGCACACCTGAGAATCTTCATGCCCCTACCCTTCGCCGGAGATACACCAGAGCTAGTGGGAAACCAGACCAGCAAGACCAAGGAGGATCCAATCAGCTATTTCTAAATGTCTCTCAGCTCAGCTTGTCGATTGAAAAATTGGAGCTATATTCTCGTATCTGAGATTTTAACTTTGAAACCAATTGTCCATGCTGACACTCGATTCGTTTTTGTTCATAACTCTGTCTTACGCAACATTTTATGCTAGTTCGCTGATGATACCTTTGGAATAGGCTGTCGTTAGAATTAGCTAGTAGATCCCTGGGCTACTAGAAGCCATTCTCAGTTTGAAAATTCTTTTATCATGATGTGAACAAAGTGCAAAAGAGCAGCAAAGGGGCACTTCTAACATAAGCCACACATACAGACTTTCCCAGCCCTATCTCAAGGTAGAAACACACTGGCGATTGTTACTAAGTGAATAGTCAAAGCGAAATGTTTGCATTAGATGAACACCCATTGTGTCGCTGACAAATACGCTCAGTATCTAAACATTTCAATATTTGGATGAAAATGCACAGCATCAATTTATAACAACCTTGTTTGCTTAGATTCGCTAACGTTTCGCTTTGCTGATTCGCTTAGTAAGTAATCATCGCCAGTGTGTTTCTACCTTCATATATTTTTATTACTGTCCTTTATAATGATTAGCCCTAACTCAAATCCTCTCACAGATAAATCATATCTATTTATGTATCCGGAAGGAAAATTTTTATTTAACAACACTATTTATTCATTATTATACACTTTCTGATATTATGCAAAATAGACAGAATTGGTGCTAATTCAATCCTGCTTAATTGTGGTGAGGGGCTTTGATTTGGCGGTTAATTTAATAGCGCAATCACTTTCAGCCCAAATAAGCTTTACAAATTTTGAAATAGCCACAATTGGCTGCCACAAAATTGGCAGTCGATCACTGGATTTGTGTCGACACACAGCTGCTTTTGATACTGAAGACTAATAACTATACCAGATCTGATGCAGATGCTCTTGGCTGAAGATATGAGCTTTGTTATGTGAGAGTCAATTTCGTTTTATTGTTAGCATGTAATTCTCTACTGCTTCATTCATCGACCAATGCCTTTTGCCATGTGTGTGTGGCGACAGTTGGTTGAAAACCCTAATTTGATAGTGCGTGATTCGTATGAATATCTGTCACGCAGGGGATTGATTGAACTTTACACAAGATGCTGGATGTTTATAATGGAATGCCATTAGAAGCATCTCTGGCAATGTCTCAGCACTCGAACTATCAACCAGCAAATGCATCACTCCCAGCTGATACGCCATGATAAAGCTAGCCCTTGTCACATGCCGGATAACAATGACCAATAATGGTATGCATTTATCAGTCATGTGTCGTGTTATGTGTCGGACATAAATTACTTATCATGAGGGCCATTGTCTGATAAGTTTTGTCCGAGAGTATACCACCATATAATTTGTCTACCAACAATCGGAGACCAGATACCACTTAGGCTGCAAACTCTGATAACTCATGGTCTACCCGATTATGGTTATGCCTGGTTGGTATGTGTGATGACTCCAGCCTGAAGTGCAGTAGTACGAGAGTTAGCCAGTGAGATTCTCTGCAATAAAACTGCACAAATACCTTCTTTACCCACTGCTGATATCCTACGGCAGCAGGCACGAGATATATTCTGTTGTGATTTGAATTGAGGGCTGTGACTGTTCTGTATTGACCCATATCACCAGTATGACTGATAATTGCCTGAACGAACGTACTTGGAAACACCCTTCACCCCTTCCCTTCATTCCTATTCCCAGACAATAACCCATAACAGTGCGAATGAACTTTGACAAATAATAACTGCTCGGGTCTGTATTGATGCAATGCCGAGGTTCGTCAATTTTATGTTTGCCACAGTTGAGAGCAATGTTAAGGCAATGATCCATATACACCATTTCCGCTGTAAGCCATCTTACACATTTCTTTCCACTAACCTGTTATATAAAAGGAGACATTGCAATAGCCAGGTATTGGGGCACTTAAATATCCCTCTTTGCCTACCTAGTAACACGGTAGGTTTAGTTTTAATCTAGTAAACACTGATCTGTTTTAGGCCTGATGGCATCGGCGGCTGAGAGTTCATGTGATGACTCCGTACAGTGTATGATCTGCCTGGAGTACTCACCACATCTAGAAGATCCTAAAAGACTGCCATGTAATCATATATTATGTAGAGAGTGTCTGACCAACCTAGCGAATGTTTCCAAAGAAGACTTCCCATGTCCAACCTGCAGGTATGGGTTCTGAGCCGTACATGTTTGTCTTATCGCTCTTGTCTTAAGTTGGTAGAATTTGTGATGTCTGTTTCAGTTCCAAGACGGAGACCCGGGGGCTGCCATACTCGGCGCTAAGTCGTTCTCAGTAGCAGCCAGATAGGAGCATGTTTGGGCACCAAGCCCAGCAGACTGCAACTGGGGAAGGAAGTGGTATACTCTTTTGTTGTTGAATAAAGGTTTTAATGCTGATATCATTGGCATCAAGATCAAATCGCACAACAGATTTTATTTTTTGCTACCAGTTTTTCAAGTCTAATATAGTGGTATGAGCTATGCATATACATGGGAATTGCCTCCTAACTTTTCAGAGGTATAACGAAGGGGAATATTGACCTCTTACCATCAGCACTTTCTCTGGGAAAGGAAACAGTACTGACAGCACAAACAGAGGAGGTTACAGACAAGTCACGTGTATTATGTCATGTGTGTCTAAAAAAGAATAAGAAAAGTGAGACGAAAGCTGACATGTTCTGTCACACATGTAATAATGTCGTCTGTGACAGACACGCCGGGGTAAGTGACCAATACATATGCATCAAAAAAGAGAAAAATTTCCTTTTAAAGGCTACAGAAAGGCCAAAGCAACAGCATGGCAGCTAGTTCCGCAAGTTCATAGCACTTTTGAGTAAAAATTATGTTTAGCATTAGAAATCGCCCCCCATGTCTCCTGACATTAAAATGTATTCGATTTTTACTTATGTGGTACCTGTAATTATAAGTATTTGGAAGTGGGCTGTTCCAGCTGTAGGCATAAATACTTCGAAGGTGAGAAGGAGGAACAACTTCGTACTCTCTGATTATCTATTACCCTAAAGTGATATGAACTCTCTTGGTATAACATTTTATGGAACTATATAAATGTAGAACTAGCTGCCAGTCTCTATATTGCTTTGGTCTTTAGGTAGCCTTTAAGTATCAGCAGGTGTTTGCAATGATCCCGTATTTTCTGCTCATATGATATGATCATTTATTGCCGTTATTTTCTGTGCGGTTTTATGTGTCAAGCGTATTATGATAGCGTATCATGATCTGCAAAATGAATTGCCAATCATTTTTTAATGGTTGTGTTGACTGACATATATATATATATATATATATCAACACATTTTCTTTCTGTTTTAAGTTCCACTTTGAGCTATTGCGATTGCTGAGTATAATCAACAAGCTAAGAAGTTAGAGAAGAGATTCTGTCCTGATCACACACTGATTGAGTTATCTGTCGCCTGCTCTGTGTGCCATGTAGCAATATGTATGGAGTGTTTGCCTCACAAAATTCACAGGTGCTTGAATGGTAAGTTTGTGATACACTATAATATATTGATCTAATTGGATAAGTACTCGACACATATTGGATAAGAAAGTCATTAACTGCAAGGAGAGGTTAGAATCCTTCTCTGCCACATAACTGTGAGACAATTTAACAATGAACTCACTCCTAGAATAAAACAATGTCCGATAATTTTAGAAACTGGATGAAATGACACAATAATTGGCCGGTTTTGTGCTGAAAGCAAATGTATTCATCTCCAGTCGCTGTGGAATCTTGTCTACACACAGCTTTCAGAATATATTTTTCAAAGGACCACTAACCAATCATGTGTTATATGACTGGCCATATAAAACCAATAAACTGTCTAAGGGACCACTGTTTCATCAGAGTTTCAAACATTGTTCATTTTCACATTCGCATATAGTGTATGGTCAAGTCCACAAATATATGGCCTTGGATAAGCTTTCTAATCAGCTGATCGGACGGCTAGATAAGTTGAGGGCAGAGGCTCAGCAGAGGGAGAGTGAGGCAGATAAACTTGTCACAGATACCATGAATGAGGTTGACCAATGACAAGATGGAACTAAGGAACTGATAGATCAACTTCATGAAGCACGTGCAAAACAGGTAAAGGTCAATGTTAAGGTAACGAAGCCTTTTATGCTTCAGCTGACCACTCAGAACCTGTTGGACAGGACTAGATTGACTGGGTGTCCTACGTGTGTGTGTGTGTTATCTGCAAAAGGCAAAACCTTTCCCTCTGCCAGCCAGTTTGAACCTTGGAGCATCGCCTAATGTATGGCTGGTAATACAATAACATGCATCATCATCATCTTTGAAGCGGAGAGAGTTATCCTCTCATGGGTGCAGGAACCGGGACTCATAGTACTCATGCCACACTTTATACCCTCTTTATATCAGTGTGTATGTATGTGGGGTGTGGAGACACACAGTGGACCGCCGGTATTTTTAGTCCCGTTCCGCAAGGACCTGGCTAAAACGAATGGTGTGCCAGTACCAAATCGGAAATGACTGTCGGTGCCGGGAATTGAACCTAGACCTCAATGATCCAAAGCCCTTAACGATTAGACCACTCCTGACATGCATGCAATCGACATACTCGTGTATGGAGGGTGTACCCGCAACGACCCATCCTTTTATTTGCATAATTTGATGATTACAGATTGACCGAGTGAATGCTGAGTACACCAAACTTGAGAAGGCGATTGTCATAAGGAGAGAGGCTGGTAAGGGAGCTTTGGAGAACTTCCTGGAGCAGCAGCTGGTAGCCCAACATTCTGATATAGTGAGAAAACTGCAGATAAATGATTCTAAGCTCAAAGACTATCACCAGGTACAGTTGTATTATGATGTCTTGATTGTGAACTGTCTAGTGCCTTTTTGTCAAAGGCTAGACACAGCCCAATGCATGTTATAGTCATACAATTACTTATGATAAAGTAATGTAAAATTTGTGTGAGAAAAATTAGTTACAAACCTCTTCTGGGTAAGAGCTATCAGTGGTGTTACTTGTTGTCCCTGTGTGGTATCGAGCAAATAAACAGTGGTTATCCCCCTTGACATTAAACAAAGTATACTAACTGGCTCAGACATTTATCTTAGTACTCACTCTTGTTTTGTATTTGTATTGTCTATTATTTCTTACCTTGTCAATATGTATATATATTCTGTTTTATTCCAGTAATGCTTAGAGTGACAATCAACACTTGTCATTGTGTAACAAACCTTTACATTAGTGTTAATACAATTTTGCCAGTTTTGCAGTTAAGCAAATAAAAACACCCAAAATAAATATTCAGAATGCTTATTTCTGTGCAATATTTTTTTAGTATCGATCTAAGGAGGATATCTGGGATATCGGAGTTTGTTGATAGTTTTGCATCGAGGCTAAAAACGGATATAATCTCGGAAACTAAATATCGATCTAAGGAGGATTTCTGGAATATCAGAGTTTGTTGATAGTTTTGCATCGAGGCTAAAAACGGATATAATCTCGGAAACTAAATATCGATTCCCATACCCTGCAATGCGACTGTAAATGATGTCAGCTAGCGATGTATGAGATTGGCTGAGGGCACCAACAAGCGGTCTGTGCATTTAAAGATGAGATTAAAGAATTTGGTTTCCTGGCGAATGGGGCTTGGATTTGATCACCGCTCAGGGAACATTTTTGCACACAATACCACAAATCTGTATCAAAGTGTAATCACAGAGCTCATCATCAAAATTCGGAGTGCATATGTCAAAGAGTTTCAACCACCTTAATACTTACTTGAACTTGTAACAAAATCTGTTGGTGGTTCCATATGTGAGGTCGGGGATTGTATTTTTGCCTGGTTCCATGCTGGAATACAGTTTTCCCCTTAATTTCCGTGGCTTCTTTGCTGTTGGTTGGTAAATGTTTTGTTATAAAGGGAATACAAGCTTGTGAATTTCACTTCCATTCCGGTTCCATAAGGATAAATCAACCTTGCCAGCCTGTGTATCATCTTATTATTCAGGTGGATTATGTGGATAGGTTCAATGAAGATGTGGAATTTCTCCTAAGAGTTGCTTAGGATCCCCTGCCTAATTTTGCCTACAATGATGATGTCAAACTGAATCTGACAGGTAAATTTATCGGGGCTCCAGGAAGTCATACGTCACTGACCACAGGTCAAAACATAGAACTTGTAGTTGGAGATAAGGCTGGCAATCAATTAATAATTTACAGCGTGAATGGTGAAGTTATTAACAATATATCGCTAGAGAACTTTGTAAACGGTACAGGGCATCTAATAATTACAAGTTGTGGACCCAGAGGTGTCGTTATTTCTTCAAGCAACCGTAATGAGGCTGGAAGAATTCAGCTAGATGATGGTAAAGTTTTTAGCGTACATCATCACTTGAGAAACCCCGTGGATTAGTTGTCAAAGATGATTACCTGCTGGTGTCATCTGCTGATTCACCACTCTCAGTTGTTGATATAAAGACTGGTAAGCGTGTACCTAACCTTACTTTTTACACATCACCACAATGTCCCATACACCATAACCGGTACACATACCTATTTTGATATCGAGGGGTTAAAACTATCGGACTGAACGATTACAAGTTTTTGCAGCCGAGTTTCATCTGCCCCGACCAAATGAAAGCATATATGACAATTTCTTATAGGGGTTTGTTAGAACGCAACCCTGACGACCTGACAACCTGACGACCTGTTGATCACATTTTGTAAGCTCTGACAATTCACTTTTCTCTATGACAGGGAGATTACTTCACCAGAAGATAACAGAGCTAGGCAGAGACATCAGGATCTTACTCTCTTTGCGTGTACGGTGATACTCTAGTCGTGCAAAGAGCATATTCAAAAGAGGTGCTGTTCTATCAGCTGATTTGTTAATGAATTGACAATGAGTCAAATACAATGAATTTTTAGGCAGAATGCATAATGGAGACAAGTTTCTGCAGTCACGTGCATGTTCATCAATATTTCCTCTGATAACTTTAATTTTCTGCTATATACTCAATTAATTACTTTCATTATTTAAAATCTGATGATTCTGCCATAGGCATCGTCCAAACATTCAACTTTTAAAAGAAAAGTACATCTTATGCTGACTCAGCATGTGATAAAGGTGTTGGAAAGGAACCATAAACACATCTATCTAGCTTAGAAACCCTATCAACCTTGCGCACCTATCAAAAATTTCAATCATATACGAATACATTCTAAATTTCCGTCCTCGGGATCATTTGCATCAGCGGCCGTCCTTTGGAGTGGCGTGTACTGTCAATAGTCAATTAACAGAAGGGAGCTTGAGAGTTGTCCCAACTGCTGATACGATATTGACGTTTGCCTCGGCACCAGGTGTATCCCCTTGAGTTTTTGACATGACAATAGACGGAGGCATTAAATTAGCTTAGAGAGAAGGTTTGGATTCACTTTTTACTGGCAAGACTTAAGGCAGTGACTCTTACATTGTGGTATAGTAGCAGTTTTTTACTGAGATTGTTTGTACATTATTAGTAGATGATTGTTCATTACATATTATATTCTTTGCATTTTTTCCGAATGAAATTCTTGTAGCGATGCCCATTCCTGATTTCTAAATCACATGAAGATTTATATCCTTGTTTGAAAAAGTTGAGATATTTAAAATTCAGAATAAAAACCTGTAATAAAACTAGACATTTTTTTAATCAAATCCTTCCATATCCATGAGTGTCTACTACAGGGTAGAAGAAAAAGTAATGAAGCTTCTGCGTCATCCTACAGATGTGACTGCTCAGAATAAATTTAGATGATCATGCCTTTTATACAGCACTGAGGTGGAAATCTTTGAACGGCCAGACAGGATGGCTATGAGTTATCTTAAATATCTCAAAATAATCTCAAAGGCAAGGGGATTGTAGTTTAGGGTCACAAAGCTAGTGATCTACCACTCACAACAGCATTTAATGTGACAGATTATCAAAAAAGGAAAACCAACAGCACAGCAGATTAAAATATTAACAATATGTGATGGTCTGCTGGTCCAGGAAGTCAGAACTTGGAGACCTCAACCTAATATGCCGGTAACTGTGATGCCTTTTACATCCGCGTAAACTTTTATAGTTTTCATGCCAGCTCTTAGTTTTGTAGTGCTCACTTATGTACTTATGTAAATTTTGTGATACATCACATTATCCTTCCGTCCTGTACCACAGCTAGCCAGTACCTTGGTTCTTCAACTTAATTTATCGGAGCAATTAACTCATTCATTGGCACAACCAATATACACGCTTGATTGATAAACTATCCGCAATGAGCCATAATCACAGGCAGTCAAAATGAGTGAAAATGATTGATTTCATGCACTATCCTACAAGACTTGACAATATATCCCTACCCGCTGGTACACAACCGTATCATAGTGATCGGCAAAATTTGAAAAATCTCAAGTCAAGCCAGCAGGCTCACACCAGTACCGAGTCGAGCCGAGTCGGCTTCGCGCGACGTAACCATAGAGAGCTATTTGAGATACCAAACGACTGACAACATTTTATGATACATGGGATTGAGATCGATAAAGCTGAGGACATTGGTCGCTGGCAAGCTACATGTACATTCAATGGTGACTGGACTGGTTAAGATGTCAAACATTCTTCAGATGTCACAATATAAAAGAAAAGTGGATATTCATTCACCATCACTAGTGCAATCAGCTTATGGTACATTTGACTCAGTTTGTAACTCATCATCTAGAAAATACCATCTATAAAAACCACTGTGGCAGGGCGAGTAAAAACCAGTAAAAAATGCTCAGAATGGTCACGAGCAGTCAAAGTCCAGTGCTAACTCTAGACACTCTTCCGTCAGGAAGGTACCGAACACTTAAGCACAGGACCAACTTACGCAAGCTTTGTTTCCGAAATGCTGCTGCTAAAGTGCTAAACGATATCTTTTTCTAGTCAATCAAGTCATTTTATTTTTAACAGTTTTTTATAACTTTTGTTTTATTTGGAAAGAGCTCAAATTTTTCACAGTTTTTTAGACAGTACGGCTGTAAAGTTTTTTATTATTCACACGTGAATCAATAAAGGTACATACATACACATAAGGAACTATGTTGAGACCAAGTTTCATCAAATTCTGTCAAGCATTCTTTGAATTGTAGATGCCTAAAGAAAGCTTCATGTAGTGTTGTAAGCCGTTTAATAATCGCAGCAGAAGTATGACTAATAACTATCTTTTCATAATATAATAGTCTTAATTTCTTATGACGTCATATAAAATCCGTGGAGTAGTGGGTAAGGACTGCTTATCACAAGGTCACTGGTTCGAGTCTGTGTGTAGGCAACATTTTGACCAGCTACTACCATTTACAATGCTAGTAGTCCCGACATGTGCAGAACCTAACTCGACCAAGTGCAAACTCGTCAAGTCAGCTTGTGGCTTGACCTAGGCGAACTCGGCCAACCGAGCCATCACTACCGTATCATGCTGCCGAGCCATCACTACCGAGCCATCACTACCGTATCATGCTGCCACTTCTTTTGCTTTGTTCTCATGTGATGAGACTAAAAGGCATTTGCTTCCTGCACTCTAGCTGCATCAATAACTGCATTGAAATCTTATATGGCAATCCATTAGACTACCATATTGAATTTTACACAATCAGAACATCCAAACACAAAGCTCGAATATAATACACAATATACATTGCCCATTAAAGTGCATGACAACCACTAGTTAAGGCGCTCAAACTGTGCAGGAATAGCTGGTCGTAGAATTTCAAAATCAACCACCTTCCCCACCCATGGCGAAAGTGTCAAGTCATCTGTCTGGGTTGCCACACTTCTCCAATGTGGTCTGAGATGTCAATGTGATATGTCACATGACCTAGAGGGAATCCCCTTTATCGGCGTAACGACTAGAGAGATATCCCAAATAATTTTGTTTTCAACACCCATCAGGTATTGCTACTTATATCTTATCACTGGATTGCAGCAGAGTCATACTAATTAGTGAATGTATGTAATGGACCATGGAGATTCCAAATCTGGCAGTCAGAAGGCTCTCAGCTCATTCTTTGTCTATGACAATTTAAGTGAAAAATTCTGGAAGGCTGATAATTTCGATGTCCATTTAATTGAGCATAGAATTGAATGTTAAACTGATGTCACGATACAGTCACAGGGGGAAGGTGAAAAAGTTCTTCAACCACATCAGCAGTTGTATTAGGGTCTAACCTCACTTGTTTGTGGTTAAAACTGTTTTGCCTTATGGTACACTTTAATTATCTCAGCCACAACGATATTTACGCTCAACGGCACCCTAGGGCGGTATGAATGATTAATTCAACCTGTCTTAGTTTTCACCATCGTAAAAGGACAAGAAAACCTTATATCAGAGCAGTAAACCTTCTCCGACACAAAAATAACTATTTACAGTAATGGCGAATTGGCTGCACACATTTAAATTACAGATCCAGACTATCTGAAATGCCAATTTTTCCTAAGTCATACTCAACAGTTTATATTGTCATAATCTTGTGTTCATTGAACAGAGTGAAAACCATAAACTCTCTGACAATCAATGAGTGGATAGCGTGATATGTTTCTGTAATTTAATCAGATAAAAAGACCAAATAGTCAACTATATACAAGATCCGAGAGGCGGGAACATAAAGGTGTGCATAGTCATCTGAATTGTCACTAGTAGCGTCAAGTTGTCAGAAGGAGTATTCACAGATATAATGTTTAGTATTGGTACAGCCCTCATCAGTCCAGTAATACTGCTGACCGTCACCCCACGTCTCTACACATTGTCGTCCTGACCCGTCCGGCTGATTACTCGCCCAGGCTGTATCTGTGGTTAGCGGCTCTCCATTAACCCATGTACCTACACCATCATCCATCGTCAGTCCAATCCAGAATCTATTACCTCGTACTGGAAAGATATATACGCATCATGTGAAAGACTCAAAAAATCAACACAACAAAAGTGCTTATGCACTAAAGTGAATAAGGTGTGGTCTTAGTCTGTGTGTTTTATTTTTTTTATTGATGGAACAAAAATATTGTTTATCACATTTTATACACAATGACCTCTTTATATTTCGCATCATATTTTATCTGTGATCTTTGGCAGGCTTTCACAATCTTAGTTTTCTCAAACATGAGAGAATGAATATATATATATATACATAGAAGTACAATGTACAATGTACAATGTACAATGTACTTATGCACTTATAGTGAGATGCAAGGGCTATTTTAAAAGTAATGGCCGAAACTTGATTTTCCTAACAAGTCACAGTGGCACTATCAATCGTGAGTTAGACATTGCCTGTCATTGTTATAACCATGAATATATAACTACTTACATTGACTTGTTTATATGTTAATGATTATAACAATGTAAAGCACAATTAAAATCCCCCTCATTTCGAAGTTTATATAAAATGAATTTGGGATGCATCTGCTTTGAATCCCTGGTCTAATTAGGCCGACAGAATGAGGGATTTGGATTTACTTACTAAAATTATCAGAAGCGTCTCTCAATTCATTCAGCCAAAGTACTTTCTCATCCGTGTCTAGTACCGCCAGTTGTCCCCCATTACCCTCACATGCTGCCTGAGCATCGTCGAATCTCGTAGATCCCCACGTACTCCCAGTGTCCACAAACTCATAGTATACCTGGGCATCTGCATTACAAAACTCACCCTGCTCCTCGGGGCAAGGTGCTGGAAAGGACATAAGTTTAGTGTTCATATGTGTACATTGATCCTCTCTGATAGCAAATAGGAACCGGCCAATATTCACAAGTGTGTAAATTTCAGAGTTGAATGGCCTGTATTTGCTCGTAAATATAATTTGCTTGAAAGACAAAATTTAAAACATGCGTCGAAAGGTGGTGTTGTTTTATACATTTGCTATAGATGATTTATGATACACCAAAACATTACCAAAAATATTATAATTGCATGATCTTAGGAAGCTAGTTCAATTTCTGATGACTTAAAGGCAAATTAAATTTGAAGTAGGGGAGATAATAGAGAGAGAGGGTGGAAGAAGTATAAGTCACTGAGTTGCTGTGAAAAACTAGAACTGATCCCTGAGGGCCTCCAACTTTTGTGTCCCATTAATGTGTGTATCTGAGGCAAGGGCGCAAGATAGAAGTATAAATTGGAGTTCCGCGTGGCTAAGTTCTAGGGCTTCAGTTATTTTCAAGGCAAGGGCACTCGGTGATCAGTGAACACAAGATTCACAAAATATGCTTGATACTAATCTCTCGAGGAGCAGAAACTTTGAGTAAATTTACCTCTAGGATTGATACCATTTATTGTTCCATCGCCTTTCTGCAAGGTGCTGTTGAGAAGATTATTATCAGTAGATAAATGGCACATGTTTGACCTGCTGATGTATGTAACTGCTCTACAAGTCTCATCTGCCAGACAAAGGGAGGCACAGATAGTAAGAGAACTTATCTGTGACCTAGTCTGACGGCCGTCTTCTGAGACACATGTTTGCTTGTCAATCTCAAACGATGTAGCCTGAATAAAACAAGAGTTTAGTAATTATAAGGCAGTAAGCACACTGGTGAAGCCCATAATAGACTTTAGGAAATGAGTCCAGCAAATGATCATTGTTTCCGGTTACCTATGTTTAATTCAAACTCTATAAGGATGCGTTACGGGCAGGGGACTATCATAATCTGATTGTATCTGAATTCTAACTCAAAATTAGCATTAGAAATGGTATTGATCTTGCAATGAAAATAAAAAAAATTAAAAAAAACTAGTCAATGGCAGTGAAAAACAGTGTCAAAAGAAAAACAGACATCTGTTTTTATTACAAAAGATTCCAGTTCTGTATGAGCAGTAGCCAGTTTTATGGAAAGATTATAGTAGAGGGTTTGTTGGTGCAACCCGTGTTGCATGCTAAGACGCACTTTGGGTACTTAGTCCAATCCGACACTCGTGTGGCAGTGGCTGTGGCTGTGACTGTGGTTGTGTGGTTGTGTGGTGACTGTGGTTGTGACTGTGGTTGTGACTGTGGCTGTGACTGTGGTTGTGTGGTTGTGTGGTGACTGTGGTTGTGTGTGACTGTGGTTGTGTGGTTGTGGCTGTGACTGTGGCTGTGACTGTGGCTGTGTGGCAGGTGCTGTATGGAACATGTCTTACAGCACATGCGGCCCCTACAGCACCATCAACAATGCTTTATAGGCCTTGAGTGTCGTTAAGACATGACAGCACCTGCTGCACGTCTTATAAAACCCGTTGCCAGCGACGGTTCTTGGTGCCCATTCAGAACAGCATAGATTTTTGTAATGTATATTGAAAACTCCATTCAGATATTCAGTGTAATATCCAATAGCTCGGTCATAAACATCTCTCTTCATTTTTAGCTGCTGACTACTCGATAAAAATGTGAGATGTGCTCGCATAAAAAACATCCGTATAAAATAATTACAAATTTATAGCCCCACACCTTTTCAACGCCCCTGTATTGAGGAACAACTCCTGACACAAACCTAATACATAATTATCTGGACTAGATCTTATGCTGCTAATTCCAATAATTACATAAATAGATGTCAAGTAGCATTTTTAAATAATTGGTTCGGAAATGTTTAGGTTATAAAATTGCATTCCATGCTATTTTACGCAAATTACAATACAATATAATACAATACAATACAAAATACATTACAATATGTTTGAATCCTGCGCTCTCACCTCGACTATGCGGTCAGCAAAAATGATTCTCGCCGTGAAGATGAGCTGAAAGATAATCTGAAATATCTCCATGATGGTATTATTACAACTTGTCTCTGTTGTGAGGTTTTTTATTTAAATGGAATGTGTTATCCTTTCCCTGACCGTGATCAATATCCAACCACTTTAATTTATTTTAAGAGAATGAATTCCTGTGACTATCGTTGTTTGCTGATTACTATTTTGATGAATGACGTAATGATATATGATATTGACCTTCTCACAAAAGTGCCTCTGCATTTTAATGGTCGTTGCTATTTCCCCTCATGACAATAGTGCTGATCGATTTAAATTAATGGTGCTCTTATTGCACTCCCATACATCTAATATCTATTTATGATTTTCTATCAAATTCTGTTCTCTAGACTAAGTCTGAGAGCATATAAAATGCTTTTCAATTCAATACCAATATAATTTTATGCCACAGTTCATTAGGAAATTGCTCAACTTGAACTCCGCTGGTAGTTCCACAATTTAATTAGCAAGGTATAATATTGACGGCAGTGTTCGATATTTCGGCAAGTTTTGATGAAACAATGCAGCTCCAATACTGATTATTAATAAATGACTTGGTTATATATGTAAATATCTGATACTCAATCAGTGAGGATACTAAGATGTCTGTCGTATGGCTTTTAAACAAGCTCAGTTGATGGGGGGGGCAGTCAGATGGGGGGGGGGCAGTCGTACCAGGGGCAAGGGTTTGGGAAGCTCGAACTACCTTGAAGGACATCCTGCATCGAGCTCATTACTTAAAACTTCTATGAAATTGTCAAAATGCTGTCTTTGGAACTCAAAGTAGTTGCATCTACAAGTCTGAAGACATGACAATTCTAGCTTATCTTTAGGAAAATACACAATCGTGTGAATAAAATGCATTTATGTCAAAGTTTGGATAACCTGTTGCAGGAGTTGGCTTTTCTCCAAATCTGAGCAGACGACTCTAGTATGCAGTCTTAATTTGTACACTTTTTCACCCATCTCATCAGTAAACCTTCTCAACTATAGATCATCAGGACTGACTCTGTGGACAACCCAAGGAATACTTTGCCACAAAATTGTATTGCAGAAACTCTATCTCATAATCGTAATCCTCCGGATATAGAACCATTCAGTATCAATATGGTGTTATTTTGTATCACTTGGTGCATTTTTTGGTTGTGTCAGCTGAATTCCGCCGCCAACGTGTAATCATATAAGGCCTAAACTAGTTGTCTCCACCTTCGGATGTAAGCGTGCGGACAGACATTGTCCTAATACAATTCTAAGTTGTTCAGTGAGCGTTTATGACATGCATCAGCTTTAATGCTGCCACTTTGTTAAAATTATCGTGATAAATTCAATCATTAGTTTGTCCTGTTGTGGAATTTGAAATTAATTGAAGTCCTATCCTGAGCTAAACAGACAAACTGAACAATAATGTTATGTGTTTGAGAGGAACTGGATCAATCGATGATACTTATTCACTAATTGTGGCAATTGGCAAACAGAGAGACGCCTAACCTTTTGTAAAGCCCAATGCATTGTTATAGCATAAAATCTCCTCAATCTTGTTCTAGTGTGTTGTATTATCAGAACTTGTATACTACATAATATTATACTTCATAGATGAAAACCATTCAAACACAAGTTCATGGAGAAAACATAGATAAAAAACAGGTGCAGGGATGTCAAAAGTGACAACTCTTCATTTTATGATTACCATTTTATCACTGAAAGTATAAAGTCCTATGAATTGTGCAGCGGCATTGCACTATCGGGATGGCTTTTTCTCAAATTTGATGTCGTATGCTGAGTATCCAGTAGTATAGAAATAGACAGTGTGCAGAGTGCTGTAGGTGGGGCGGGGGGGAGCTCCCCCCTAAGTCTAATCATCTTTCTCCTCGTCCGACTCAACAGCGTTTTTATCAAAATACTTTTTGATCTTGTATTGGACTTTCTTTCCGTACCAGCCAGCAACAAATGACAGAACGGCGGTAGCTGTGAGAGTGATTACCAGTGAGGCGCCCTTCAATTTTAGCGATCCCATGGCTGTCTTCTTCCCAGGATACTTCAGACAATCTGTAAAAATAGATTATGCTTAGCTATATACAACATATTAAACATAATTGGCTCTTAACAAACCAAGCGTGTCATCTCAAACCTCATAATATTGCTTTTTAAAATGTATAACACAGTGACGGACACTAAGACACTAAGACACTAAGACACTAAGACACTAAGCCACTAAGACACTAAGACTGGGTATCGGACACCCCATTGATATCAGGCCTAGTAACTTCAAGCATGCTTCACAAAAGTATATGTGATAGGACCATTTGTTTGCTTTCTGTTGCACTATTGTAGCAACTGTCATTCAGAGTTACCCAATGTTCACCTTAACTGAACAAAATATACAGGTACTACACTAAACAGCTCTCACGCTTTAGCTTTCGGCCAGTGGAAATGTACACGTTATTTTATGTGTAGTTATTTGAAGCAGAAATCCTCCATGTAGATATTTAGTTTCTGACATCTGAATTCTTTCAGTTAATGTTGCTACGTTAAATCAAGATAATCAGCACATCGAGGAGGAGTTAAGACTGAATCTAGTCTTGACAAGCTAGTCAACAACTCAGCCAGATCAGATGTAAACATCAAAAGGTTTAGAAATGTATAAATAGAGGAAATACCACCTTAGATTCCTGTCTGTAAGAGTCCGAGTGCACAGTACTGCTTACTGTAGGTTATATATTGTAGAGTCCTCAGTTATCGACCCTCAGTCCCTCTCAGCTTCACAGCTTACTATCTTGCTAGTAGTAGTCTCTATTCAAAGTTCAGCTCATTATGTTCTGTCAGACTTAAGAATAATAAGTGTAATATTACTTGATACGCTTTGATTGATTTATTGTTGCCGGTCTAATCGATTCGTTTAACACACTGGATGTTGTTTCTGTTCTGTAATATAATTATAATACCATGAGGGCTCTGCGGGTCGGTTAGATGCGTCACTATGATGAATTGCATACATAACTCTACTCTGATCGTTAGAGCGATATGATCTCTCCAGTTCATTGACCCGATTAATGAAGCTTCGTTGCCTATTCAGACCCTTTGCTAGTTTAAGTGCTCAAACGGTGCAAGATGCTGGTAGAGGCATTTCATTATCAACAAGTGGTTGATAATGAAATGCCTCTACCAGCATCTTGCACCGTTTGAGCACTTAAACTA
This sequence comes from Membranipora membranacea, assembly GCA_914767715.1. Lineage (NCBI taxonomy): Eukaryota > Metazoa > Bryozoa > Gymnolaemata > Cheilostomatida > Membraniporidae > Membranipora > Membranipora membranacea. Next base: position 21,960,574 of record OU612074.1, read on the forward strand.
ACCCTTTGCAAAAAGTGAGATAAAATCTTCAGCCTCATGTTTACATTTACTGGTATCTGAGTATAATACTTGGCCGCGTTAACTCCTCAATGGGTATTGGGTATCTAGCTGGTTTTTTTTGGGTTCCTAACCTGTACGCCTAAGTAACTCGTTGGGCTGCTGTTGTGAATATATTAACTTTTTCAAACATTTAATTGAAAAATTCAAATTCTGCAGGCAAAATTGAAAATATTGTAGTTCTTCTCCATCGCAGAAACACATTCAACTCTAGAGGCACCGATGCAGATGTTTTTACGGAGTCCTGGTTTTACGTGACATGTGATATAATTTGTAGTAGCGTATTCATGATCTCGCTGCCAGTCTCAATATGTAAATGATTATGAATGCCCAAAATTCTCAGCCATATGTGAAAGTTAGATCAGAGACAACCCAGATAGTATTACAACTACCTAATATATGTCTTGTTGTGGCATAGATCATTTTTACTAATGTTGAAATTGATTATGACTCATTTATTTGAGTTTGCAGGTGGTTCGGCATATCCTAGTTTGGCTTGTTTACGTTTGCTAGAATATTTATATGTCAAAAACTTGAGACTTGAAAAAGTACAAACTGCCCCCAATGACGATGTATTGTAGTTGTAAAAAATGCAAACAGATGATTATTATAAAATTCTTTGAAAAATGAGTGTCAAGGTTCATCAATTTCATGACATCTTAGAATTCAAAAGTGATTTATCTATTTAAGGGGTGGATACACTGGGGGGATGAGAGGGGGGTGCAATGGAACATTATCTGCCTATTTGTATTATGTATTCACCATCATAAGACCATAACACAGGGTGTATCAAAGTGTAATGGGATATCGTGAGACAAATGTTGAGATGCCATATGGAAGAGTAAGCTTATTTAAACCATTTTTCGATATTATTGACATTGAGAAAAATTTGCCTGATTTGACACCCCTTAGGCTATTAAAAAAGTAGTACCAGCAGGAAATTATCATGACATAGTTGTGACTAAGAGAGATAGCGACCAGTACGTCTCTGGTGTAATAATTCTGGCTGGTGTAATAAGTGTTGATATTGTTGAGCAATGTGTTGTTTTACCGAAAGAGAATTTCTCTTTCCCCCTGACTAGCTAGTGACGATAGATTTAGAAATACCTGCATAAACATCTGATTTTGTTCTGCTGGTCATAAGACTAGAGGAGTCATTCAGTTCAAGGTGTCCAAAAGATACAGTAAAAAGTACATTAGTGACACAAGGACTCGCCTTCAAAGCCCTAAGAGATTACAGCTATACAATCGGCAATGAGGAGCTCGATTATAATCGCATACGTAACACTGCTGCACTCTCTAATACGAGGTATGTTATTCTCGGGCAAAGAGGGGGGGGGAGGGGGTTGTTGGGAGGGGGAAAAAGCTTCGATATATGGATGTGAGCCACAACTCTTTTTCAGAGAAATATTGTGATTGTTGTGATGTGAAAAAATAACAGGCTAGCATGCTATCAAGCTAGGCATCGTGCACCCTGATATATTGATGCTCGCTATGATGACCACCCAAACTAAGACACTCCAAGACACATTTATGATGAAGACCACACTTTATAAATGAGTTCCTAAATGAATGCCCATAAGGACATTACTGCACCATGAAATACAAAGGTGCTTGAGGCCGAGACTGCTTTTTATAACATCTGATTCTCACACTAAACAATATTCATAACTTTTACCACAGAGGCCTGATTTTTCTATGTTTTGTCTTTTGCCGGTGTCTACACAGAAAACTTCACGGCTTGTTTGTCCGTGATAGTAATTAATCCGTCCATCCATCCATCCATGATTGACTTACTGTGATATGGACGGGGGGGGGGGGGAAGGGAGAGAGGGCATGTTAGTATTGATCTGTGCAAGCGATATTCAGAAATATTGTTTGTTAGATTATTACATTTTTGACAATATGACCTAAATTCATACTACTTACATTACAGGTGCTGAGCAGCAGTCACACACAGAACCTAAATACTACCTATCAGATATCGGGCGTGGTGACACACTGCAACTAAATAACACACTGTCAGGGGAGATAATCAGTCATCGGGGCTTCGACAGAACGACAGAGTACGGCAGAAATATCGACAGTACAGTGACAATAAGTGATCTTAACTCACGATACGTACTCCGTGTGGTTTATGAATTTTTTGACATATACTATAATACTAAATATCCAAATTGTAATTCTGATTGGCTGGAATTCGGAGGTGTATCAGGACTGGGCTGGCGGGTAAGGCTCTGTGACTACTCGGTTTATCGACCGAGAACAAACACAACCTATCGCTATAGCGTCGTAGGGAGCTCAGTCAGCTTCCGATTCAGGACAAACGACGGAGAGACCTATGGAACCGGATTTAAATTCAGTTTTAGTCTGAGTGAGTACATACAATCTTGTTGTTATTTGTTGTTGAGACAATGGTATTATCAAAAATTAAAACCCAGTGGTAAATAAGGGCAGATGAAAGCATGCATTAAAATTCAATAATCAGTTCATCTGTTTCAAGTCATTTGTTATTAGGATTAATTATCACCATAGGAATTTTCAATACCCTAACTTCAATAGAAGGACATGACAGTTTTTATGTTATGACTTAACTTTGTGTGGCATTTCGCGGAAGAACAGCTCTAAGTTATTACTGACCAAAAAGAATGTACACAGTTTGTGGTCGGTCTGTGTTGTTGAACTAAACCCCCCACCCCCCCCCCCCCCCCCCCTGTTAGGAAAGCTGTGTTACATTTATAATAGCTGAGATCAGTTAAACAACACTGATTATGATAGCTGTTGCCTCTTTTTTTATATCAGTTGAGCCAGTTAACTCACAATCTCAGTCTAATGCTACAGAACACCAACAGAGTACAACGTCACAAACCTACAATGATGAAACAGGTGAGTTAACATAAGGTGTATAATAGTCTGAATAATTACTCACAGTAATTTCATCTATGCAAAAGCGGTCTCAACATGCCAAAACTCTTTTTTTTTACATACTTAGATAGCCAAATTTGATAAACGGCTCATTCATTTGTGCTGCTTCTGCAACTAAATTGAGTGACTTATACTAAAACAATAGCATAGTTCAAGACTAACACAGTAAAATGTTTGTTAGTATCAAGTAAAGCCTGAATAATTACTCACAGTAATTTCATCTATGCAAAAGCGGTCTCAACATGCCAAAACTCTTTTTTTTTACATACTTAGATAGCCAAATTTGATAAACGGCTCATTCATTTGTGCTGCTTCTGCAACTAAATTGAGTGACTTATACTAAAACAATAGCATAGTTCAAGACTAACACAGTAAAATGTTTGCTAGCATCAAGTATGTTGATATTGTACGGGATTCACCACGGTATGAGATTCTGTCTGAGAAACCTTAGAAATAACAACGGACCGGTATACATATAACAATCTATGAGTTGTCTGCTCAGAATAAAAAGGGGCACAACTTCAATCTGAATTCAGCAGTTGTTTAGATGTCACAAAACATACTAACCATGTTATGAGACTGGGAGGGTAATGTTGTGATTTATCATACTTACAGAAAAAGATAATTGGAATTCCAAAGAAGAGAAGCTCATTATTGGCGGAGTTGCCGGAGGATTAATTTTTGTAATTCTTCTTCTGATAGGCACTTTGGTTTTTGTGATGTATCGTCATTACTGCTCTCAGTATAGTTTTCAGTAAGTTCTCCCTGTTTACAGACTTGTGTATATTGTGACATAACTTGAACGCCCTCAACATAGTTTAAGTGATTAAACAGTGTCAGGTAAGCTGGTAGTAGCGCTTCATTATCAACAACATTCCCTTTCTCACTGGGGAAGCGGAGGATAATGCAATACTACTACAAGCTATCCTGACACAGTTTAATCCGGTTTAAACTCAATACCAAAAAATAAATGCTGTCCATTCAACTTGGATCTTGGGTATACATGAATAATTGTGTTACATTACAATCATTCCACCTTCAATTAGAGTTTCTTGACACTTAGCACACTTACGACTAATCAACTCAGGATTATTAACTTGTCACCGGTTTATTTTGCATTTTCAAGAGTCCCTATACTGAAAACTTGACCGAACCTGTGCCTGAATAACGCTGAATTCTTTCTTCTCAAATTGCCAGCAGGACCAGTCCAAAGTTCAGCATCCAATAGCCCCCCCCCCCCCACCCTCGATCTGTTTGATTAACTATCCTTGTAACTTTTAGAAATAAAAATCAACCAAAGAAGACAATGAACATCAAGCAATACCCATACCGAAACAATCCAAACAAAAATGGTAAGTATTTTCTACAAGAACCCTATCTATAAACATGTGGAGACAATAATACATCTGATTTTCTCTGGAAGTATAAACCTATCATCCGAGTACAATGTAATCTCTTGTAGTTAAATTCCAGATTTTTCAACCTAATAAAGGATTTAATTTGTTCTATGAAACAGAGTATCTACACAGAATATTCCTTAGTTTCAGGTATCATTTCATTCATCAGAACAAAAGGCATTACACTGATCGAACCAGCTGGTCAACTGCCTGTTAAACCGGCCGGTAACCAACAGGTAGATCCTTGTCAGTTAAGTTCCCAATCTACCACAACAGCGTCTTTGTATGATGGGATTTGTACCGTCTATTTCTACACAAATACCACCATGATATATACATTCTATGTGATAATTCTATGTAATATTTATATATAATATTCATTGATTTTGTTTGGTTTGCACAGTAAAGACAGCTCCTTTACCAGATATACCATCAGATGGAGCGGGAGAGATTTACGAGCCCATCCCGGGTGAGTACTCTCAGGCTAGACCAGTGTCATACACTAACCCACCTGCTCAGAGGTGTCAGCAGGCCCTCTCTGTATACATCGACCCGGCGACGCAGTCCGGTCTCATGAGTGCTGACCGTCCAATCAGTGACACTGAGATGTACGCTGACTCGGGATGTCTAAGTGATAACTACTGATAAGGAGAGTCAGGTGTCTCAGAGGCCATCACCCATTGGCTAAGAACTGTGATCAGGTGACCAATCATGTGACTTATCAGGACCGATCAGGTGACCAATCACATGACCGATCATGTGACCCATCTTGTGACCAATCATATGGAGTGTATCAGTCAGCTGTTCATCACATCCTAGACAATCTGATTATTAACATTAGTACTATAGGACCTACTGTGATCTTGGACAATTTTCTTGTTGGGAGAAAATGAACATTCACTCGAGCTGTGGAAGACGATTATGATGATCTCAAATATACCGTGACAATAAATAAATTCTCAGGGCACATCACCAGCTGATCACCAGCTGATCACATGTGTCACACATTGAGATATGTGAGTGGTGTACACACGACGGCTCAGATATTTGTAACTTTGTCCTGTGGAGATATGACACCTCTAGATTTTCTTATATCATTGTAAAGCTCTTAATCAGACTAACAGTACCAGAGGGACATTGTGTACACCAACCCTGCCATAAATTGAGTTGTAAAAGTTCTAGAATTTTTGGGGTGACCTTGGGGTAACAACTTTTCGAGTTTTCCCACCGAATAATAATTATAATTTCTGCATTAAGTAACAATCCAAATTTAAGACTTTGAGCAGATTTCCATGATCAGCGTTTCTTGCTAATGTTGCAAAATTGTATCTTTGTACAAGGAGCCTGAATTTTATTTTTTAATATGTTAAACGCTGACAAATATATGCCTTACAATTAAAGGATGGACCATATAGTACATCATGACTATTATGTTTGTTTGCTGAAGAATTGAAAAGGATTAAAATGTTTGTCAATCAAGATACAAAAGTCTAAAAACTCCAACAATTTCTTATTCTTTTACATGAGAGTTTAAAGCATAGTTATAACTGTGACCAGTGACTAACAGAGTGCACCTTATCTAACCTCACATGGCCTTCTGATCGATAAGATATTGCCTGGTTGTAGGATGTAGGGATTGTAACACTAACTTAGACACCTCATCGTGTTCAGGAGCTGAAAAGAGAAAAGTCATTGTAAAATCAGCTCGAATAGCAGTCAATGAGAAGGATATGGAAGAGTTTGCAGCAGGCTTTTGTAAAACATTGTTATGACTTAAAACTTCCAAAATTCATACCTCAGTATTCTGAAATCCCACCACATTAACCCTAACCCTGTGACGTGGCCACAAAAACCAAAGAACTGGCCGCCGTGTGTGTCAAGGCTACCTTAACCTGAAAGTGACAGTCCTAACTAGGCCATGTTTGGTATGGTTTTAAAGATCTCAGGCTGAAAAGTCATTGGGGCATATGAAATGAAACAGCCTGTGAACCTAGTTGCAGTAAAACTGCTGCAAAGTCTGAAAATTGGGATCATAGTGGATCATAGTGATTTATTGCCTACCCCTGACCACTATGATCCACTATGACCTTGCTAAAATATTTTTAAAAAACTAAAATGCTATTTTCCACAATTTTAATTTTTCAATTATTTTTATTGGCCCTATGAACTCACAATATTCAAGTTACTGGGGTTATGTATCCCCTTTCCTAGTAGGACTGTCACTTTAACCAAATTCTTCCCTAACGGGGGGCAAGAGACTGGGGATGCTCAGACAACATAAACCTATGAGTATGAGAACTAGATTAGATGGAAAGTGCAACCATTCTGCACTCATAGAATTATTTGTTACTAACTGTCATTCGTACAGAGTAAGACCCTCACCTGATAGAGCCTGCTCAATCTGCGGGGTGGAGATAACTCTCTGACAGAGTCTGAGAGTAGAGTTATCCTCTCCGGAGAGGATTTTAGATTTATCATCACCTCCAGTTGGATTATTTACTGCGAGCAACGAGTCAATCACATTAAGCGTAAAAAGTCCGAGGCTGAATAGCAGTTGGTTATCAACCCTACAACAACAGTGATAAAATCATGTGAGTCTAGTGATAAGTGTGAGAAGGACATTTTAGATTACCCTAAATCCAAATCAAGTCAAGAGTCACAGTTTTGACTTCAGCCAGATTGGCTGATGATACTCATTTTCTATTGTGGATTGGTTTTTGCTAAAGTTTGATGAGGTATTTAAGGCCATTTGACTGCTACTCCATCATAATACAGACACAACGCACTCAAAAACATTAGAATAGCAGACGAGGTATCTAATCAAGCTTAAGCAAAAAATTTAATATAATAGTTTACTTACCGATAAGCGGTGTCAGTGTGTATGAGGGACGTCTCTATATTTCTCATCATATCGACGAGGTTTGTGTTTGAGAGACTCAGTTTATCCAGTCCTTGTTCTAACAGGTAAACCATCAGCCTAGAGCCACCCTGATAACAGAAACATATTCATTGCTGTACAATCTTCAAAATTATTGTTAATTGGTACAGATATGCACATGAAAAAAGAAACAACCGTTATAAGTTTAAGTGGAAAAAGATTCAAGATCAAAAATTATGTATAGCTGGGAAGTACATTCCCGATATCTACGAATATCTGCTTAAAACAAGATTGCATGGTATCCCATAATGCAATTCTCTTAAATCTTTGATTAGCTGGAACTTTGAACAATTTTAAATTTGAACATCACCCTTATATCTGCTGACACAAAATTATACACACAAGTAAGGATACACACGGAGAAGGATACACAGGTTCAAACTTTGATCCCCTTTATACGTAGACAGGAAAGTTTCCCATCATAACAGATCATGACCTTGACGACTGACATTTAAATTCAAACTGATCCTCCAAGTCTCTTACTCAGAAGAGTATTTTAACTCAAAAACGCTGAAATCACAATCTGAACGATCGCTTATTGAGTGAACTAGTTGTCCTGCTAGGGATCTCGTTCCCAAATCACTTACTCATCGATGGAACTATATTATATATATTCTGAGTGAGCAACTTGGGAACTAATTCGTCTAAGATCAGATGAGCAATTGTTTTGAGCAAGGTGATAGTTATCATTTGCCTCAAAAAACATTGCTCATTTTAATAGAGTGACCCCGCAGACTCCCATATCGTGATCTCCTAAGTTACAACGGGACAGTTAGATATGAGGTCATATACCTGATTAATATAGAGTATAGACTGTGAGATGATATCATCTATCTCATACTCAGACAGGTCAAGGTCAGATATCCAGCTCTCATACTGGTCTATAGATACGTCTGCTGTTATTAGTGTCTGCAGGTAAACCTGTATATGAAAGTAACATTGAGGTATTTTACCTGCATCTAATATTTACATTGCCGTTTATCATTTTATTAAACAAAAATGTCAACAATAGCCCGGGACTTACACCTTGCAGGTGATTAAGGATAAATAACTTGAATTGTCTTGCTGATGGTCTGGGGGAGGGAGGGATCGCATTAAACCTGTAGCGGCAGACCAAATGGTTTCCGTTGAACAATCAATATAAAGCTTCAAAAATGTTCATTGACTTTTTAAGTTTTATATATAAATATGAGTTGCTGACTCTTTCTAGATGTATTCATATTCATGGGTGCGACAGCGATCTATATAAAATCTGAACACTAGTTTGCGTGCACTCTAATGTATCTGTGGAGCATTACTACCCATAACAATTCTAATTTCACCCACTATCGGAGCTCTGATAAATTGTTACAGTACAACGCAAAACCATTCATTTCATATTTGTCTGAAATGGTAACCATCATTGGATATGCAGCATTACGCTGATTCATCATTACCTGAGACATTGCATTAGCTAGTGCAGCTTTAGAATTGAGTAGCTGATTGGTGAAGAGTTTCATAGTCTGTGATGGATGAATAGAGAGGAGGATGGCTAATGTGTTACTTATCTACAACAAGACACAACGGCTCAGCTGTACAAGTACTCAAACATTCACAGGGTCATTTCACAGTGAACTAAAACAATAGATGACCCAACAATATGAGAGCTATCCAAGCGTATGGCTGTCTAGATTGAGTTATTACTATAACTAACTAAGAGAAGGATGATTTAGTCTCAAACAAATACAAAAAAACTGTCAAAGCTTTAAGTTGAGTCTGCAAAGACTGACAGTTTTGACGATTTGTGGACAATGTTGCCATAACTCTATGCACCTAGTTTCAATTATGGTGCTTTGAAATCAATTGTGTAGGTAGGTATAATTCTAAACAGAGGACTGGCTTTATATCCGACACTTGTAAGCGTTCTTCAATGGAAAAATCAGAAAAAAAAACAAACAAATTAACCGTACCTTGATATCCACTTGTCCCGGTCTGATGTGGTTTAGATTTAGATTGATCAAGTTGTGATAATTCTCAGTAAAGCAGTCAGAGAAAGGTCTCAGATAATCCAGTGTTAGCAGCTTGCAGGTTGAATGTTGTCTTGTTAATGCTGATATAACAATCTACAGGAAAAATCAAGACTCAATCACATCACAATCACATATAATAGAAAAGTGATGATCTACAAAAGAATCAAAACCTTTTGTCTGCTCGTTATTTTAAGCTCAGAGAGTGGGTAACTCCTGATATACAAGCAACATATTTTTAAAAGTAAAATATATACCAGGTTTAATAGGGAAAGATAGTTTTACAGAGGCATGGTAAACTTTTGTGGGTTCAGTTCTACTCTAGTGACTCTTTACATGTTTCCACTCGTATTTATACCATAGTCAGACTAGATATAGTCTTAGTCATAGTAATAGTTATAGTAGTAGAGGGTGGCTCAGTTGGTTAGAGCGATGTACCTTTACCATGCAAATGCTGAAAGTCATGGGTTTGAATCCCACTGCGGTCCATTGACCTGCCTGCAAAAAGAGAGTAACCTGGCGCAGATATTGAGGCCATGCCACTATGGCAGCCAATTTCGCCGCCTATGCTTCGGGAGTGACATGTGACAAGACATCTGATTTTTAATCAAGTACTAGTCATAGTACTAGTGCTATTTATAGTTACAGTTATAGTACTGTTTACTAGTTAAATGACAAGACCATCATGCAGCCTAATCCGATCAGCGATTTCCAAATAACATTTTGTTGACTCAAACGTAATCATACCTTTTGCAAAGAAGAAGTAGAATTGTGGTCGCTCTTTGTTTTACGTTCAGAGTGAGCCGAATTTAAATTATCCAGTAACAAAGCAACATGATCTTCACTCCAAGATATTGGCTCGCTAACAAGGAAATCTCGTACACTGCAACAAAAAACAGCAAGATGCTTCAGAAATCACAAGGATTTGAGACAACTAGGTACTTGTCAGAAGGCATTAGCTTCCAACAAGGCCAAGGAACTACGTCCGTAAAATCACAAAGGACACCAAAACATAACAACCTTTTAACTGCAAAAAGCCATAAATTTCGAAATATCGGCTATTAATGCTGATAGGTATAACTTGTGAAGTCAAAGATTATCTAAACATTGAAGTCAAATGAAATATTTGAAGCCCATAAGAACTTTTTGTAGCCTAATGTGCAAAGGTAACTTTCTCACAGATTATAGCCTATGTGACATACCTGTTGTGGGTGCTAGTGTAATACCCGATATTCTCGACCAGGTATTTGAGCCTTTCAGAATCAGAGCTAGCTGCAGCTAACATAGCACAACTGAGCATAAACCCTTCTGTGCCTTTCAACTCGTCTTCAGCTAAAACGTCAGTCAAAACTCTTTCTAACATGACAGCAATCTATGAATGTATATTATGTGCTTAGACAAAGTCAACCAATAAATCCCTCAAAACATTCGTTGAACCATTTTTAGAATTTATCCAAGCTATAAGGAGGTGAGAACTAGATAAGTACAGGTAGTACAGGTTGAACTAGCAGGAGTACAAGCAATATTTACAATAACATATCGGAATGGCCAACACTACAAGTTACTCACAACTGAATGACACTATATATGCAAGGCCTCAATACATCTATCATTGACTCATCTTCCGTAGGATTAATTGATTCTAGAATGAGCTTAGAACTAGGGTATCCAGTTGCCTAAGCATGTTAGAACATCTACTGTTGGCACTCGTCAAAATGGTCAGCGACTTGATGCCTGTCCGCTGTACACTAAGTTAGCATGATTATATAGCGAACTTTAGTAACATATTCTTACCATTACACTTGGGTGGTCTGAAACGTGTAGCAGGTGCTGTATGTGACATGTCTTACAGCACTTATGCGGCCCAAACAGCACCAACAACAATGTTTTATAGGCCTTAAGTGTTGTTATGAAATGACAGCACGTGCCGGACGTCTTACAACACGCGTTGCCAGCGATGGTTAGGACTGGGGAGCCTTTCAATTAGAAACAGCCAAAATCGCAATCTGATCGCTCACTCAGGGAGTGAGCGATACCTGCTAGGGGTCTGGCTTTCAAATCGCTCTGTCAATGATGGAACTATATACATTCTGAGTGAGCGATTTGAGAGCCATTTTGTCTAATTGAAAGACCAAATGAGTGATAATTTTGAGCGATGTGATAGTGATAACTTGCATTGGTAAAGCATCGCTTTGTCTAATTGAAAGACCCCAGAACAGCATATATTTGTGTAATGACAGTACCTTGAGTTACCCACAGCTGAATTCCACTCAGCATGCTGAGTTCCTCTTCTCGGAGATTTCCTGACTCAGACGAGTCTCTCTGTGAGATTGCGTCCTGTATCTGGTGCATGCTTATTAACCTCTCAGTTACTGTAAGGTAGCATTCACTGGAAGAGAATCGTTGTATCACGTAAAGTCAACATTTGTCAGTAGAGCAGCGTGAACTCTGCCCAAAGATTTCTGACTCTTTGGTATTTTGAACTAGTGAGTCAAGTATTTTTCGTATTTATTGTACAATGTGATTGGGGCAAGTCAACGTCATTCCCACAATGCTACATTGTCCCGGAATATGCCGGTATTTCAAGTCTGTTCTGTACGTTATCATTGAGCTCAGAATTTGAGAAAATTACATGGTGGGATGGACAAAATCGGTATGCCCTCCCTATTGGCAGATTTCTACTCTACAGGCGAACTAGAGGATAAGGAAAGCAGTATGGATCCGGAAATTAGAATAAAGCTACTCTGACTTTCAGAAAATATTGATTACCATTACAGAGACCGGGAGCGCTTTGTATATCAACAAATGACCCTGGGCAAAAAAGAGATAAACACATAGACTCAATAATAAACCTAGACAGGACACTATCTACAGCTGAAGAGAGGCACTTAATTGTGGGGCAAGGTTTTTTGTTCATAACTCGATCAATTTTGACCGGATTTTGAATTGGAAAATTGCTTTACAATCAGCAACATCTTGTTATCAAAATTTTTTTTGCCTAAAATTAGTATCAAACTGTTCAGGACAAACTGCTTACTCTATTCTAATTTTCAAACTCAAAATCTGATCAAAATTGATCGAGTTATCAACAAAAAACCTGGATTTTGGACAGTAAATCAATGATAGCATCATTGCTTCTGCACCTTCCAATGACGTTACGTTGCCCATAATTAAGTGCCTCAGTGTCTCAATGCTAATGCTCCATATAGTGTCCTGTCTAGGTTTATTATTAAGTCAACGGATAGACATGATTTTAATATAAGGCTGCAACCACATGTATGAGTATGAGAAACCATTATAAGTCTGATGACTTAGAATAGAGATATTACGGTAAAAGCAATTTTCAATTGAATAATTCCTAAAGACCAATCCATGTTATAGTCAGGCAGTTGATTATGATGAAGTTATGTCAGATTTGCATGGTAAAAAGTTTCTATGCTCCACTCGGCATGATTTGTTGATGTTGGTATGACTGTCTTCCATAGGGAAGTTAATTATCATTTTCTGCATTATTGGGTAGTCTTTAATTGTCACAATTAATCCACTCACCACAGTGCCTTTATATTTTCATCTCCTCTTTGGCTTGTCTTATACATATGAACACATTCTGTACAGGATATCAGTAGCCGCTTCTTCCACTCCGGCCAAATCTCGTGGTGTTCGTCGACCATTTCACTAAGTATATCCTTCACTAAGCTGCTTACATCTGGTAAAGTGATGGTTTCATCTGGAGTCACACAATCTACCAACATAAAGGCTCGTTATTCAATTCTGTACTTAGTGATGTCACCACAGGTACTTCGTGATGACGCAACAAGTACTTTGTGATGTCAAAAATGGTACTTAGTGATGTCACAAATGTTACTTTAACTCCAATCAAGTTTTGTGTTCTGATCGGATTTAACTTATAGGTAGGAAAATGACTCACAAGAGGGATAATTTATTTTTCTGCATACACTTGAAGAACTTGAAGAAGTGAAATTTATGACTAGCTAACTCATCATCTTAACATTAAAATTCCCCATCTAAGGTGGTGAAACATTGGTGCTAGCTAAGATCGATAAACCTCGAAATTAGTTAGACTTAACTCTAGCTAATAATAACCTATCTATAGTTTCTGAAAGCAGACTATATGATCGTGTAGGAGTAATGACAACGGAAGAAAGCTATAATAAACCTGTTTTGCTTTCTGACCATCTTATCATCGTTACCTTCATATTCCAGGGCTATTTCTTCTAATTTTCTGCTGTTTTGTGTTCTGGCATACTCATATATAAAGTTCTGTTCTGTTGTTGAGCTCATCGACTGGCAACACTCAGATCCAGACCTAAGCCATGATAATGTATCAGCTAAAGTGTCAATGTCAGCCGAGCTCCATATATCCTCAACCATCCATACTGCAATGTAGCACATGCACTGTGTCATGCTTAACCCACAGATAAACAAAATTATCACTTTGTCTGAATGTGACCCGCAGGATCTGACAAGCTCTAGAACTTCAAATCATTTATTTGAGCTGACAGGCATGATTACTGACAGGCAGCCATTAGCGCGAGAAGCAATGTTAGTAATAGTTAGGAATTATAACAGTACTAAATAAAGATTGTGTGACATAAATCACTGTGGAACAATAATCCAAGACCACATCAACTAAAGCAAGCGTACCTTACTCATGTACCTGTACAACAACACACCATCACCTCTTAAATTTTACAATGCTTGAGCAGATTGTTTAATCTTACACATTTCTGTACAGAAACGTCCCTGAATCAAGTTTCTCAGCAGATCATGGAATACATGACTATTTCCGGGATGGTGAGTCTCTATCAGAGATAATATTCTATTCTGTACAGCGAGGGGCAAGGCTGAAAGCTACAAACACATGAAAGATTTGATTAAGATTGTTCTGCCGTATGCAGACAAAGATAAATCTCTAAAACACATACAGCGTGTTATATCTCGTGAAGATTCAATACTTCATATCCTTGGGAAGTCCAAGATACCCATTAATATAAGCTGTTTCATAATTAGGAATATATCAGGAAATATCGAGGAGAAACATTAAATATTTCCCTGAGTCAAAGCTGCTTATCATAATTCTATAACTTTATCATGCAAATTACCGTTCAAACAATTTTTATTCAAATTGAAAGATCCTTTGTATTAACCACAATAATCTGTTGTACTTTCGAAATGTCATATGATAAAAATCAGTTATCATGATAAACTGAAAGAAGTAGTTTACTATAATCATTCACTGACTTACCTCATTCAGATAAAATATATATACACTATAAGCCGTCCTATTTTTTAGGAATATGGCAATGTTGCGTCAGAATTTCACTCGGAAAACAAACACCGCTAGCTTTACACCAGCCGTTTAATTTGCAGTACTGTTTTTCGAGTGCCTTTACTGCCTGATACAAAGTTGATCAGGTACCTAAAATATGATACAGCTGCAAGACTGACTCACCTTTCGTGTACAAATCACATCGAGTAACCGCATGTAGCCAGTAAGTTCTACAAACACTCTATCGGAGATTCTGATATCCTCAGACCAAAGTGCTCTGTAGAGCGCACACTCATCGCTCCACAGTGACTGATCATTGTAAAATAACTAAAATGGAGTACTCTGAGTGTTACTTTTTAGTTTAGTGGGATATGCATGCATGATAGACTTAAAAATAGAACTAGACAGGTGTCAGTTGGCACATTATAGCCTAAGGATATCAAATCAAAACAAAATCAAATAAAGAACAAGTTGAACCTCAGGAATATAACTCACCATACAAATGAACAGCTGAGTGTCACAAATGTTTATCCGTTTCAGCTCAGAACCAATTTGTGCAAATTTCTCACGAGTGAAGCTCTTATATATCTCCGACTCTGAGCTATCACCAGGTGTGAAATACGTCCTCATGACCTCACGTAACTGTGCCAAAGCTGGACAGAACTTCACCTCATACACCATTGTCGCCCCTACCCTGTCAACATATTGTATGATTAAAATACTTTTCCATAGCCATTAATAGGCCTGTAGAATAAGTTTAGCAGGAAAAAATAGGCCTAAACATTCCAGCGACTAAGCTCATGAAGTTATCTCACTTGATCTTCCTACTTAAATACATCAAATACTGAATCTTGGTGTTCTGTCAGGAAACTATACAAAGAAAGTACAGTTGTAAAATACCCTTTACCAGTGGTTCCTACATATTGTAGCCGTGTATACCCACAAATGAGTGTAGCATAAGTGGAGAACTGTGGCTACAGGACAGCTATCAAACAGTTCCTCAACCGTCGATCACGCAAGGGAGAGCTCCTCCCCCTTTCATTCTCCCTGATCACACACATCCAACACTTATTCTGACAAGAAAACTTTGCCTGCCATTGTATTCCTTTGTTCACCATACAAAATGCCTTTCGTTATACAAGTCTCATAGGTGTCTTGAGACATGTCTGAAGAAGGTTTCCAGACATCGTCCCCGAGGGCCTATCCAACATACTACAGTATAACTGTACTTTATTTTGTAATGTGCACTAGTTTACTATGGGAAAGGAGTAATTTTACTCCGTTATATTTTTGATTTGGCTTCATTACAAAAAAATTCAGCTATTCTGAATGGCGCTAGTGACGTGTGATCATTACAAAAATTTATGCAGTTCTAATGATTGTATCCCGTTGAAGATTGTCACGTGTAGTCAGAGTCACTCAGTACACCCTAGTGTTGGATTGGGAATAAATAGAAATACATAAATTATATCTTAGCATGCAACATTGGCTGCACCGAGAAGCCCTCAACTATGATTTCCTTCTTAGAACTGGCTACTGCCCATACAGAACTGGACTTCTGTGATGACCCAAAATACTGTGACTCTACAACTGGAGTGGCACATAAAATTAAATATAAATAGGCATGTAAGTATGTACCAGGGGCCAATTGTTATTCCCACAGTGGGTAAATGCCCAACTTGACATAACTGTCTTCTCTTTTCCTCCTTTCCTCTCTAAAGTACTGTATGATATAAATAAATAAAGGCCAAGGGTCTAATACGCTTGAAAAGCACAGGTCTACTCCAAAACCTGGGATTTTTGCAATGTTTGACTGCCCCCCTTGAGTTTTTGTTGTTTGAAACGTAACAATTGATCAACAAAAACTCTAGGGGGGCAGTCAAACATTGCCAAAATCCCAGGTTTTGGAGTAGACCTGTGTTGAAAAGGCTTGAGCCTGATTTCATTCAAGAAATTATGAGAAATGATATCATGTTGAAAAGGTTAGAATCCGAAATGAAAGATGGGTTTTGATTGGACAAATTATTAATGTGAATCGAGTTGTCCTCTCTTGAAACATGAGAGCCAAACTCCCGTAACCACGTAATGCCTCGTTAGGCTAACTCCCACCCTCCCTGACTTGACTAATAGGGTTATGACAGCAATGAACTAAACTTTAGTTCATTGATAACAGCTTTGCATCTTTTACTCCTTGCTTGAATCCTAGAAGTTATTTCCTTGAACTCAAACACTCCATTGATCGTTGCCCCGGTATTCCAACAGTGCATTACAAATAAAGTACACCTATGCTGTAGTATGTTGGAT
Source organism: Membranipora membranacea (assembly GCA_914767715.1). Classification (NCBI taxonomy): domain Eukaryota; kingdom Metazoa; phylum Bryozoa; class Gymnolaemata; order Cheilostomatida; family Membraniporidae; genus Membranipora; species Membranipora membranacea. Next base: position 21,977,491 of record OU612074.1, read on the forward strand.
AGGCCCTGGGGGCCGTTGTCAGGGAGACATGCCCCAATGCACCTATGAGAGTTGTGTAACAAAAGGCTTTTTGTTTGGTGAACAAAGGAGTACAATGGCAGGCAAAGTGTGCTTGTCTGAATACATGTTAGATTCATGTGATTGCATGCTGGGGCGCGTGTATGCTAGGCTCAGCTCTCTACTTTTGCTACACTCATTTGTGGGTATACACAATCCACCCGCTGCTACGATATGTAGGAACCACTGGTAAAGGGTATTTCACAACTGTACTTTATTTTGTAATGTGAGGACAAAAGTAAAATGTACTCAAGTGCGCAGTCCCTAATGTGTGAAGAAAAATTTAATGTATTATATAAGATAAAAGTTTGATCCATTTTGCCTGCATTCCGGTTATCTAACCTTACACTGCTCACGTCTGGTGTTAACAATGGAGAAGGAGCAACTATGAATGCAGGCAAATCGTCAAAACTTGGTCTAAGATCAAAGTGTCACTGCCAAATGGCTGATTAGTGCCCGGCTGTTTCAGTTTCTGGCACTAAGATCAAAGTGTCACTGCCAAATGGCTGATTAGTGCCAGTTCAGTTTTGGCAGCTCGCTGCATACCCATGATTAGGAGGTCCACCATGGCCTCACCTCTAGGATGCATTCTAGTTTTCTAGGATGTATCACATTCTCAGTATGAGGATTTAGGGCACCTTGCGTCCCTCTTTAGGGGCAGCCCAATCTTCTGTTTCTCACTAAACAGCAGGAGCTGCAGTTTCTCCTTGGTCTAACATATAAAATGTTTAACAGAAAGTAACATACCATCTTAGAGTAAATGTAGCAATCGTTTCAGTGGATGAAACAATCAGTCTGTATATGTTATAAACAAAATCAAACAATGGCGCACTACACCACTGAACCATCCAAGAGGTCTGGCTTGACTAAAGCTTCACATTAGTCATAGGAAAAAAAGATCATAAGAACAAGAAGCTAACGGAAATAGCCATGCAAGCACGTGGGCACAGTTAGTGCACCCAATAAGATGACAGATAAATCAGCAACATCCAAATTAGAATCCCAAGTAGCCCCTCAAAAATTTTCTGCGTTTAAGCTTCTTTATCACATATTTTATTGGCGGTAACAGTCTCCGTCTCATTGTATTGCTATTAAATTGAGACCACATAATAAAGCGGGAAGCGGAGATAGCTGCTGTGCGATAAATGTAAACGAGTGAGTGTATTGGCTCAGTGTGAACACAACACCATCATTTCTACAGACAGCGTGAGTAACACAGATCAACATTGTTTACCAGCAGGTCTTCAGGTGTATGTCTCATCATTGCACTACAAAAAAAAAGAACCATTAAATGAGAAAATTATTTTTCCACATTTTTAGAGCAATAGATTAGGTTACCGATTTATTATAACTATGTTAAAAAGTCCTAAATTTAGTGGAATACTTATTGGTAGCGCTCCTAGTCAACATCTAAATGTCTTGAACCAGCTAAATACAGCTTGCCTCAAATAATTGAGTGTAAGAGGATTCGAAACATTTCAGCTCATCTAATGATTGAGCAGTTACCAGTCTCTGTAAATTGCTCATCTGATCTTTCTTTCCTACTAGCCTGACGAAAACTTCTCCTTTAATAATAATTTACGGGCACAGCAAAGCCATCGTAGTTGTCTTCTTCGGATAGATGAAATTATGCCACTTATGCGTTTGCACTCCCAAGTTTTACGTTGTAGGTCAGTTTTTACCCTACCGATATTCAGAGTTGCACACTCATGACAATAGAAAAGAAAACCTCATATAATCGATTCTTATACTGTACCTAGACCCCTAGACATGTCACGTACACTGTATAGCTATTCAGTGCCCCTTTCGGGGCCAATGAGAATATGCTTACATTCATAATAAAGATCCACTGATCTCTTTAGTGCACCCTTGTACAAGGTAAGGGTAGGCAAGCTAGGCTATTGTCCGGAGAGCTCACCTCCCCTAGCAGCATGTGTAGTGAGTGGAATTCGATCCTGTAAGATTTTTCAAACTCTCTTTTACCCTGTCAGATACCTGAAAAAACTTTTACTTGCGATTTTAGGTGTTGTTTGTCTTTTACTCAATATGATATTCTTTTTGCCCTGATTTTAATTTTGTTTTCGTACCCCTCAAAATATAGTTTCTTTTCAGTCTGGATATCATTCAGCGTTTCCATTGAGGTGACTCTCTATTAATATATTTTATCCAAGAGTCTCTTGACCGAATCCCTTCATATGAATAATACAATGATTATGGGATCAAATTCTACAGTGAACTAATTAATAGGGTCATCATTAATTGATTCCACTTCTATTTTAAACTTCATTATAAAAAATTCAAATTATTCCACTATGATAGATCCAACAGCTTCACAGCCTGGAGCGATTGGTGATGGTGGAAGCCTGGAGCGATTGGTGATGGTGGAAGATTTGCTCGCATCGTCTGGATGAAAAACTGTAATGACAGATAGTTGGCAAAACTGGGAAACGGAAAACATGAACTTGTCTGTGTCTAGTTAAAAGATTAGGTTGTTAGAGAAAGCTTAAATCAACCTCTTTCGTATCAAATGGCATGGATGAAATGGATAAAAATTAGATAAATGAATTACTAGTCCTAAACAAATGACAAGCAACCTAAACATATTGTAGCTTCACATCAGAGGGTCCAGGAGTGGTCTGATGGTTAAGGGTGCGGACTTATGATCTGTGAGGTCCAGGTTCAATTCCCGGCTCCTGCAGTAATTTCTGATTTGGTACTGGCGCGTGACTCATCCTAGCCAGGTCCTTGCGGAACGGGAATAAAAATACCTGAGGTCAACTGTGTGTTTGCACATCCCAAACATGCAGTAAAAAGATCCCCCTCTACCTCTTCGATAAAAAGAGTAGGTCCCTGAACCTGTACTCTAGAGGGGTAACCCTCTCCGCAATGACGACTTAGGTTTAGCTTCTCATCTAGCTCAAGTGATTGTAAAGGAGTTATCTGGCGGGGAAGTGTTTGAGGAGAGGGAAGGGCAGGTCTATCGAGTTCATATATGTGTCCAGATCAATCAGTTTTTATTGATGAACATTTCATGCAGTGTAATCAAGGAGAGTCAGTCAGTAGCCAGATAGAGATCTCCATCATGGGTATAGTTATGTAGAAGAGGCGGCTGCTTTAAAATATCTTAAAACAACTGGAGGCATATCAAATCCAATCAAATATTATACCAAAGTATCTACAAAGGATGCTAGTACCGGATTAGGCACAAGCAGCGACAGCAACAAAACATCAACATCCACAGGCCCTTCTACACCGCTTTCCACGATGACAACAGAGAACATGGACACTTATTCACTGCAAGCAGAGTCTGACCTGGACCACTGCCAATCATGCCAGAAAATGCTGAGCATCATCGAAATTATGTCTGACAGACTAGAGCAGATGCATGCTAAGCTAGAAGCATTCTCTATACCAAATGAAAACCCCATTGAGAGAGCAGTTCAAGTCATGTCAGAGAAACTAGACATGATGGAGGCCAAACTTGACAAAGTCTCCTCACCCCCAGCTGACTATCGTCAGGCAGTAATGAGAAATATCCAACAACCGATTCCGCCTAAGTCAGCTTTCACTGAACAAAGAAACCAATATCACCAATCTCTCAACCAACGAGAACAACCTCAACAGACACAACAACAGCAGCAACAGCAACAACAGCAACAACAGCAGCAACAACAGCAGCAAAAGCGACAACAGCAGCAACAAGCACAACAACAACGTCAAGATCAGCGCCTTACACAACCACCGAAAAGTCAATATACTGACAAATCTACCCCTGGATTCGACCATGAAAAATGCTTTATAATACACAGTACAAAACAGGACTTCACGTCAATCAGTCAGGATGACGTGAGAAAAGCAATCGGCAAATTAAACGGACCAACGATGATTGACTTTATCAAGCGATACAAGTTCAACTCGGCAGACCCGAAATTCATAATACAGATAACAAAACCTGAACAAGTAGATATAATAATAAAAAAATGGGAAGCTGAAGCACTTGGAGGCTCATCAGCAAGACGACCCATTCAACCGAGCCAACATGTTGGCATCATCAAAGATGTTCCTATTTACATAATGAATGAAGACCTCCAACAAGAGGTCCAAACAGTATTCAAAGACGCTACAGTGTACCGAATGAGGACCAAAGATGGCACTAACCCTCTACGAACTGTAAAAGTTAACTTCAATGATGAAACACAGCTAGGAAATGCACTGGCAAACGGCATAACCTTTAACAAGCATCAGCTTTTGTTTCGAGTAGAGAAACCCTACGTCTTCCCTCCCAGGACCTACAATGGCTAATCTAAGCGTAAGAAACCAAGCATCAATAAACTCGTCTAACATTTATGAACAAAGTCTCTGCTACCATAACCGCATATGGAATACTATTAGCTCCCTATCTGAGATGAAGCCTGCATCCAGCAACAATTTGAGACTTCTACATCACAACGTAAGGTCATTATATAAAAAGATGTTTTATTATGAAAGCCTCAATCTTTTTAAGTCAACCGACATTTTTTCTGTTTCTGAAACATGGCTCACTCCTGATATTCCAGATAGTCTTGTTGACTTGCCTGGATTCTCAATAGCTAGATGTGACAGAAAATCTACAACCAAAACCCGGGGAGGCGGTGCTGCGCTCTTTGTAAAATCTTCATATAAATTCTCTATAATAAGTCAATTAAGTGTTAAACTGTCCAAATTTTGTGACTCGGTTTGGATAAAAATACCTTCCACAAACAACCAACACGGCTACATCATCGGATCAATTTATCTTCCCCCTGATGCTAACAAAACCGAATTCATTACAATGATGAGCTCAATTCTACATCAAAACCAATATGTTGGCCATAAGTTTATACTACTAGGAGATTTTAATATTAATTGGAATTCCTCCTCAAACGAAAAAACACATTTAGAGCAGAGCTTCTTGTCTGCAGGGCTATTACAGCAAGTTAATGGGATTTCATACATTAGCCATTTAGGGAGAGAAAGCTTATTAGACCACAACTATGTGAACAGTGACATTAGCATTAATAGTTGCAAGATCCTGACATGCGATAGATCAATTTCTGATCACTATGCCACATACTTAGTAATTAATCAACATCATGCTATAAAACAGCCACGCAAACTAATTAGAACCAGAAATATTCACAGCATTAATCATGAGGAATTTTATAATGACTGTTCGAAACTTCCACTACTGCAAACAGCAACTGACATGAACAAATCATTGCATCACCGCATGGAAAATATCGAAAACTTTATCTCTGACCTGATTGACAAGCATGCTCCAGTTAAAACAAAAAGAGTGCGAGGGGCTAAAAACCAGTGGCTTTTCCCTGATATTCAGCATCTCATTAATTTAAGAAACAAATTTCACAAGAGAGTATTCAAGGATATACCTAATCCAGCTACAGCGCAAGTCAAACAGTTCAACAAGTTTCGAAACTTTGTTACAAATAAAATTAGGAATGCTAAGAAAGACTTTATAAATGACTCGTTATCTAAAGATGAAAAAAGTTTTTTCACCTGCCTGAAATCACTGACAGGAAAGAAGAAATCCTCTGATCAAATCGAGAAAATTAGCTATCAATACTCTACCTACACCTCAAACTCTGACAAGGCAAATGCCCTTAATAGATATTTCACCACGGTCGCTGGACAATCGGTTTTTATTCCTAAGATCGATCCACAACCTGACCTTTTCCATGGTCCAAGTTTCTCTTTCACATATGTTGAGAGCGAAACAATCTACAAACTGATAAAGTCCCTCAAACCAAATAAACGGGGTGGCTTGACCATGTTTCCAGCTTCCCTGTACCAAATTGTTGCAGACCTATTAGCTCTTCCCATAGCCCTGATCATTAACGAATGCTACAAGAAATCAATATTCCCTGACTGCCTAAAAACAGCCCTGGTCACCCCACTCTTTAAGAAGGGCGATAAAACAGACCCTTGCAATTACAGACCAATTTCCAGTCTGCCAATCATATCAAAGGTGTTTGAGCTAGATATGAAAAATCAAATTATGACCTTTATCGAAACACATGGAATACTCTCAGATCGACAATTCGGTTTTCGTAAGCACCATTCTAGTGAACAGTTACTACTTTCTCTTTTACAAAATTGGAGAACAACGCTAGACAACCCTCAACCGAATTTCATAGGTGCACTGTCTTTGGACGTACGTAAAGCATTTGACACTATAAATCATGGACAACTCATCCACACTCTAAAGCGACTAAATTTTGCAGAGTCAACAACAAAATTATTTACATCCTATCTTTCACATCGAACCCAAATCATGAAAGTTGATCATGATCAGTCCATTGCACTACCGATTACATGTGGAGTACCCCAAGGAAGTGTTCTAGGTCCAATCTTATTCAATCTTGCTATCAATGATCTCCTTAACAAGCACAAAACTGCATTCGCTTACGCTGATGACACCGTTATTTACTGCACAGCAACAGATATCCATACCTTAATGGATAAATCTGAGTCATTGATGAGAGAAGTATCGAATTGGTATTCAAACAATCTCCTTCAACTCAACTTATCCAAAACTCAATACTGTATTTTCTCAAATAGGAAAGTAGAAGATTTTTACCAAATCCAAATAAACAATTTGAAAATAGAATCCAAGCATTCACTCAATCTTCTTGGAGTTATTCTTGATTCAGAACTTAGTTTAACCCCTCAGGCTAATGCCACCGCCTCTAAAGCAAACAAAATGGTCTACTTGTTATCAAAACTAAAAAAATACATGACAGTAGAAAACTCATTGAAGACTTGCAAATCACTGATCAGACCTATAGTAGAATACTGCTCATCATTGTACCTTGATGGTTTAGCCAAAAATTCAGATACATTAGAAAAAGTACAAAATAAAGCAATCAGAATCATAACTTCAGCCCCCAAACAATTTTCTGTCACATCTGGCCGCTTGCTCCTAAATTTACATACTCTCCACAGTAGAAGGAATTTTCTTTTTCACAATTTTGTCAAATCGAGGGTCCATAAAGGCCGTGCATCCAAGCACATACTTCATCTCGTTAGCAAATCAAACAGACATACACGATCACTTCGTAGCAACTGTGCAATAATTAAACCCTCATTTAGATCAAACCTAGGCAAATCAGCCTTTTTAAATATTTTTCATACATTTGTAACTAAATCAACCAAGCCTCATGAATCATTATCATTTAATCCCACCTAATGTTGTTAACTTGTATTTTTGTTTGCCACTCTCTGTTTCTTCTCCTCTTTTTTCATCTTATTCATGCAATTTATGATACCATGCTTTCATTATCCTACACACTATATAGTATGTAACACCCTACCACTTATATCTTTTTATTCAAGTCATTTTTTGTATCTATGTTAATGTGTATGAGGTCAACAAGTTATTTTTAATTTGCTTTAATTATAAACTTTTAGAAAACCTCAATAAATAAATAAATAAATAAATAAATAGAAGTTTGCAGCTTCCGCAACAACTTTCGTCAAATAAACATAGTGCGCTATACTTAAATTTACTTATTACTAATTTCAAATCCAACAAACGGTATTTTTCCAGCTTATGTAGGTGCACAGTTATTGAGGGTGAGGTTTGTTGCAAAAAAGGACATGTACCGATCAAAATCCAGTCCCATCGGCCATGTGAGACATTTTAATACCTGCAGGTTGGTCTCTGTTAATATAATTGAAAACCATAAACACCATACAGACTGGATATGATGTTGAATTAGTCACCAGACCAGGTGATCAGGGAATGTGCTCCAACACTTGACACTGGTATAAAAAATGGTCTGTCTCAGAAACTGTCAGAGATGCCAAATCTCAACTGGAGATAAGTGAGATTGTGGGTGCTGTGACAACTGCACGTCATGGCATCGGCTGAGAAGCAAACCGGTGGTTCTCAAAGGAAAGCCCAAAGGTTAGACGGGAGATGGAAGTTGATGAGGTGCGCAAGATGGAAGAGGAGCGCCGCCAGACACAAGCTGTAGGTCAAGCCTAACAAGGCAGGTGGACTTGTTGGGAGTCCGTTGAGCAGCATCAGCTCAAATGGACAGATAAGTGTTCGATGGAGCTACAAAGGATCAGCTTTCTTGTTGGTGCAGCTTATGATCAACTACCGACCCCGGCGAACCTGTAACGCTTGAATTTGACCGAGAACTCGAAATGCGATGAGTGCTCGTCCAAGGGCACACTTCGACATATACTGTCAAATTGCACGCAGCTCCTTTTTCCTTTGCTGCTTTGGTTAAAGAGTACCAAACTGGAGAGAAGACAACTCGAAACACAGGCTCAAATTTGAGCTCAGAACATTGTCTATCGGCAATCACACACCCGACAGCTTACAGCTGTCTTTTCCATCGACAAAATTATGCAAGACAGCTTGAAAAGGGGGACTACTCATCTGTTGAGACAAATAACCAATCAGGGATATCAAAAATGAAGACTCCAAGTCCCTCCTGAGAGCAGTAGCAGGTATCAGCAGCAAGAGGGTTTCTCTTTTATGTGTAGACAACATGCTGACCTGTAACGTAATAATTTCTTTTTTTTTTGTTTTTTTTGTTTGTTTGTTTAATTTATACTCTTTGTCCAAAGATGTTTACATTGAGATAAAAAGCCCCCTTGGAGAGAGAAAATAATAAATAATAAATTGTAAAAACAGAAACAATTTAAACTTGTTAGGCTAGATAGTCTTTGTTTTTTAAGATTGCCTTGCTACATTTCACAGTTCGTGACCGTTTTATATACACATCAGTTTGACACTTTCTTACAGATCTCTGTGGTCTTACGTTGGTTTTGTTATTTAGGCGGTTTCTCAGCAGATGTTCTGGATTATTGACGATTTTCAGCACATAGGTTGAGCATACGTCATGGAGTAAATCGCAAAGTGGCGTTAACTTAGCAGCGTTGAGTCTATCGATATAATGTTCAAGGTCATTGAAAATTATTCGCAGTGCTAGTTTCTGGATCTTTTCCAGCTCGTTCCTGAGATAGTCTGCTAAGAAAGGAAACCAAGCTGGAGCTGAGTAGGTTATTGTTGGCAGTATTTGGGCTCTGTACATCATCACAAGTGTTTCTGTGTTAACCCCAGATTGTTTCAGGACTAACAATCCGTGGATTTTACGGTTTGCAGCCTTTCGTACCTCGGACACATGTTCGCTGAATGTAAGGTGGCTATCAAGTGTCACGCCTAGTAATTTTGTACTTGAGACGTTAGTGACGCTCTGGTTGGTGTTCATAATTATTCAACGGGAAAGTCTTATACAAATGTATAAATATGTTGTTTGTTCCTTTTCGATGTATATATACAGGATTATAGAGCCGTGTTTATACATTCACGACTGCAAAGTGTGCATGAATGATCAGAAAGGAATTCGCGCTGCGCATAAATATTTACTTGACGACGTGTGCCACTTATAATTTGCTAGTGGGCCACAATTGGCCTACAGCCGCGGTTTAAACACTCACACTCCTCAAATAGATGATAAGGAGATGTGTGACTGATTGCAGTGTACATAGAGTAAGTCGGTAATGCACTGTTGATGAAGTGTTCAATCAAGTTAAAAGCAACCATGTTTGGCACACAGTGCAAATCATTTTGTAAGGGATGACCTTGAATGTTAGCGAAAAGTCAACACCCAGCAAGTTTTATAAGCAACTGCTCATCAACACCCAATACAGCTATGCTTGCAGAATGTTAAGAAAAAATCAGATCCTGTTTAATCTTGGCCAGCACAATGACATGCTATTGGAGAATCGGAAAGATCCCATAGCTGAGCATGAGATTTAAATGCCGATCCTTATATTTCTCCCTCTTATACTGTGGGCTGAGGAAAAATGTATCGGCTTTATAGGCCTTGAAAAGTGCTGTAAGACAATTCCGCTGCATCACCCGCCCCATGTCTTACAACAGCCGTCGCCAGCGACGGTTCTTAGTGCCAAGGCACGGAAAAGGATAGGTTTTTGTAATGTAACGACTTTTTAGTCGGTAATAGATGAAAGTCTACATGATGACAGGTACAATATGTACCTTTCAGAACAGGGTCAGTTTTGTATGGGAGTAAAAAACGTCCTTGGTTGAAAAAGTTACTATGCTATGGCTATGTATATTTATAGGGTCTCCTTGGACTTGACTTTTGCCAGTGAGTATCAGTACGGGTATCGTGATCATAGACAAATCACACAACACTAGACTGGATATTGAGGATCAGAAAGTGTCCTCATTAAATACTGCAACGCAACGACATCTCACTGTGGTAGAAAAGCAATGATGCATGTGTTTTTCGGAGTAATCTCCCTTTGATGCAGATAATTTTATAGATTTTATAGAATTTGATAAAGAATAACAGCAATCTTCTGCAGCACGGGTTACAGCTTTGTCTATATTCTGTCTAACTCATCACTTATTTTGATTAAGCAAAAATGGCATAGAAATATTAGTTAAACAGCATATCATACTTGCCAAGTAATCTAAATTCAAAAGTGGGAGATTTCAATTTACTGCGATACTGCACGTCATTGCAATGCTCCGAGGGTGCGAAGTACTTGAACGATCCACATAGGGGTTTGAGGGCAGTGTGATCCCCCAATAGAACCCGGCCGCTGATGCTCTGAGAGCGTTTCTAGCCACTAGGAAGGGCTATAAACACATATTTGATCCCAAATAATTTCATCTCGAAGGCCATGATAACATATATTGCTATTTGCACATAGAATCAAACCGAGCATCGTTTTTCTAGGGCTAGCTTTGTGATTTTGTTGATGGCTGGGAATCAGAGCATACCGCAGAATAAGAGTTTTAAAGAGTTAAGTACAGTGGGATGCACATTTAAATGTGCCATGAATCTTGTTGACAACCATATTAGTCGAATTTGGCGCAAGCCTTACGGTAACAATAAAGTGTTGGACTGCCCTTTCTGCTGCATGGAAATTTTTATCTACAACTGGGTTAGTGAGTTGAGCACTCCTTGGTTTGAGGCCTCCCGATTCTTGCGGCCGAATAGAGGGCAGTCCGCTGCTGAGGGATCACTAGTTGCACTTAAAAAGTCTGCACACTCAGAGCAGTTTAGTTTTTGACTTCTAAGAATGTATTCACCTCAAAAATACGTAATAATAAGAACTAATAATGAGCAGCCAGCCTGATACACATAGGGATATCAATACAGGCATATACCAACCATACAAATTATATTTTTTCTGGTAACAAATAGCATGTGGTGGTCTAGCCTGTTATCACAAGCTTCGTTTTGGGGTAGGAGGTTCAACAAGCTTATCAAGACAGTTGGGGGTCATTCAAACATACTTCGCTAAATAAAACTGATGCATCAACTAATCCAGCACACAAGATAATCTTGTAACATTGTTTGGTGAAAGATTGATTCCCACAATGCAATTCTAGATTGGAATTTCTGAAGGGGATCAGAAGAAAATCCTAAATCCTATTATGCCTATTATAATACTGATGGGAATCAAACCACAATGCATTATTGGATATTGCTGCAAGGTGATTGTGACCCTGTTCTCAGTAGTTGTTTTAGGAAATGTAGAATTCATGGCTAATGATTATTACCTAACATCTATTATAGAATTTTAGCAGATCAAATCCTTTACACCAAAACCTGAAAATTATCCCATGAAACAATTTGAGCATAATATGGGAAGATGACATTCTTCCAACAATACAATATAGAGAGCTTTGAGGGGATTGGGAGAAGATCTTTAATGATATTATATACTGATGAGAATTAAACCACTACGATGTATTATGGTATATTTCAACAAGGTTTTTGTGACCCAGTGGCAGCAGTTGTCTTATAAAATGTAGAATTCATACCAAATAATTTTTTTAAGGCATTATGTCAAACGAACCTTGAAAACATTGTTTTTAATGGATCACCATGGATATTCCTAAAAAAACGATGCTCGGTTTGATTCCAAGTGCAAATAGCTATATATGTTATCATAGCCTTCGAGATGAGACAGTGTAGCGTGCAGGTATATTCATTTACAAAATGTTCAGTACCCTGATTTAGGCTCCAATGGGTACTAAGTATCAGCATTATATTTACAATCACTGTTTAACTAATATTTCTATGTCATTTTTTGCTCAATCAAAATAAGTGATGAGTTAGACAGAATAAAGACAAATGTGTCAAATATGCATTTTCAGCCCTTCCTAGTGGCTAGAAACGAGTATCAGCGGCCGGGTTCTATCCCGGACCCTGTAGGGGGATCACACTGTCCTCAAACCTCCATGTGGATCGTTCGGGTACTTCGCACCCTCGGAGCATTGCGATGACATGCAGTATCGCTGTAGATTGAAATCTCCCATTTTTGAACTTATATTACTTGGCAAGTATGATATGCTGTTTAATGAATATTTCTATGCCATCAAAATAAGTGATGAGTTAGACAGAATATAGACAAAGCTGTTGCCTGTGCTGCAGAAGGTTGCTGCTGCTATTCTGTATCAAGTTCTATAAAATCTATAAAATCATCTGCATCAAAGGGAGATTACTCCGAAAAACACATGCATCATTGCTTTTTCCACCACAGTGAGATGTCGTTGCGTCGCAGTATTCAATGAGGACACTTTTTGATAGGCTATTCACTACACAGTGTCCAGTCTAGTGTTGTGTGTTTTGTCTATGATCGTGATCATCAACCGCCAAAAAAAACTACTCAGTAGATTTTGCCTATGTCACTTCAGTAGTCTACTGAAGTGTCAAGGCCAAATATATAGGCATATGCGCCCTTGGGCCAATGTTTCTTCCTACATCAAGGTCAAGGGATGACCTTGGGATGCTAGTAAACACCCAGCAAGTTCTATAAACAACTGCTAATCAACATGCCTAACAAATATGTTTGCAGAAAATTCAATAAAAATGCAGATCCTGTTTAATCTTGGCAAGCGCAGTGTCCTGTCATTTGAGAATTGGCAAGATCCATAGCATCTTATCACAGAGTAAGGACGATTCAATGATTGTTATAGTGCCTGTGGTTTTTGATCCAGTGGGGGAAAATCATCAATCTGGCCACCTGCAAGTTTCAATAATTATATAAGTTACAATGTAAAGTTTGATGCAGACATGCCTACCTTTGATAGGTCATAATTAATTCTGTATTTATCCTTAAGACTGATTTCCAACCTTTTTGAAATGTCCAACCTTCCAGCTATACATAAAATACAAAATATAAAATATTTATAGAAAAACTTTCATGATTATATCAAGTCTGACCTGACTGTCTGACAAATATAAGTTTCCTTTTACTTGCAATGCTCTTATATAGCATGGTTGAAGACACATCCACAATTTCTGATGGTATGTGTACGCATAAAACAAGATTTAATATTATTTTATCTTCTGGCAAAAGTAGGGCTTATCGGTTTTCATGTTGATGCAGCAGTAGATTGATGTATGTTGCCCGATGACATACTATGGTAATTCTGGATTGTTTCTGTTGCTTCTAGCGTGACTTCATTGTTACGGGTCTGCTGTAAGAGTGGTACTAGGATCAGAATTAGGATTTAGATTTGAATTCAGCTCGCTGATCTGGGTGTTGCTGTTAAATGCGTGTTCTCGAGTCTAATCGTTTGAGCTCAATGCACACCCAGCATAGCAAAGCAGATTTTATGAGGTGCAAATTTCTTGTGGTAAGAAATGAATATTTTCTTTACCACTTTAGGAAATATGATGGCAGAAACTCAGCTGAGTGAGCTTGGTTGAGTTGCTGATATGACCTGATATAACCTTGAGCTCCTAGAAGACCGAATGGTGACATTGAACTTTTCTCCCCACTGAAATACTGGGTAATCGCCTTATGGATTACTCGTAAAGATGCCCTGTTTAGATGCAATATGACAATATCACATTAATGTAAACCTAGTATAGTGATTGTAGTTGTGTGGTATAGTGGTGCACTACTTCATCCTGATCAATCAATCAACGATCATTGGCCTTTGCTGCTCATATATTGTATATATGTCCTTTAGCCCAGCATGAAAATACAGAAATATATGTTTAGCCATGACAAAAATTTGCTTCTCCCTGTGCTGTCTCAAGAACTGACTAAATTGGATGGAGCAAGTCTTAGTATTTGATATCACTTTTCAGAAAAGCAAGCAGTCTAAGATCAGGCGAACATAGCTAAAAGTCTACCATGGGACAGTTTAAAATCACAATCTATCTCTTTACAAATTGTTAGTGGTTTTCCTTTCTGCACAGGTCTATTTCTGCTGCATGGCTAGAAAGAAGTAGACAGGTCCGTCCAGGGGCAGGGCGTGACTGAAACACTGGAGGTTTACAATATCTTTTGTCTCCCCCAATTAATCCTGCCCTCGGCCTCCTCCTTCACAGGGTTTCAGATCCTTCCTGATTGTGTCTTTCCACCTATTTTTTCATCACTTTCTCCCAACGAACGTCTCCAAACCAATGCAGTTTTCTTTTTCTCATCAGCTAAAATTAATTCAGGTCATTAAATTTTTGTCTTATGCCTTCATTTGTTAGGCTCCTCAAGGGTTATTCCAAAGCTGTAGCGCAACATTCTCATCTCACATCGTATACTCTGGACCTTTCAGCAAGATAATCTGTCGGTGGCCATATTTCAGCTCAATACACCAGGAGCAGGAAAATCACTGACCTGTGGGTGAGCACTTTCAGCTTATGACTTTCCTGTCAAACACTACAGTCAAACCTCACAATTTAGACCAGGCTCTGCAAATGCAGACCATTACCTCTGCCTTGCATCTTCCTCTTGCATATATTTGATATCTTTGATTTAGTATATTTCAAAATAATAAATCGCTATCACATCAATTAAATACTTTAACACATTTAGGTAAGGATGACTCGACTGCATTGTATATACACTAGAGGTCTAAACTACATGAAATATGGCTCTGATAGATGCACCAGTACCTTCTGTGGCATAGAAATGGAGCTGGATAGAACCCTAAAGTGCATTTTGGATTCCGATCAATTTTTGCATATTGCTTGTATACTAAACTCAGTGTTGTCATAATTGAGAAGAAGAATCAAATTGGCGAGTTGAAAGCGATGCCAAAGCACAAGAAGAATTATTTGGCGTCATATAAGTAGGTTCGAGTTTGTTCCCGTACAAAACCAGCGCACAGTAACTTGGCGCAAAATTTGCTACTACTCTGTTACTGACCTTAAAAGGCAATGTCACATGAACTGAATCGCTTTTCGTAAACTTTAAAATTAAACTGTAATTATGAGATTGTAAACATAATCAACATCCACATCAAAAATAAATTATCCTATGCAACTGATGATGGGCCTCCAGTGATCAAGAAAACCACCACAACAGGGATGGCATCTGAATCTTGATGTCTATGTTCAGCCTCCAAGCAAACCAGATACAAGCACTAGCCAATGTGGCCCTGACACATCCAGTAGCAGCGTTCAATCATTTGAAGAAAATGCACACCCAGCATAGTCGAAGGCAGATTTTGTGAAGTGCAAATTTCTTGTGGTAAGAAATAATTATTTACTTTATCGCATCAGGGAATATGATGGCAGAAACTCAGCTGAGTGAGCTTGGATGAGTTGCTGATTTAACTTGTTTACATTCATTTTGCTGCTCATAGATCGTATATATGTCTTCTGAACCCAGCATGAAATTACAGAAATATATATTTAGCCATGACAAAGAGTTGTTTCACCCCTGCACAAACCCAGAACTGACTAACTTGGATGGAGCAAGTCTTAGTATTTGATATAATAACATTTGTTTTGTAAGGGTTTACCAGGATGACAACCTGCAGTGTGAAGCTCTGTTGTTGAGGTGATACACAGTTTCCTGGTTTCCGTGTCACTACCTAAATCAGTATGAAGGTTCAAACGATATTATGTCTGGTGAAATGTTTTGATAAAAAACACAAACCTCTATTGAATCATCCTGGTTGTCTGTAAGTTTTCTGTGAACTAATATGTTGATGAATCTGTTTCCCTGTGGTTGTGAGAAACATATTTTGATATCACCTTTCAGAAAAGCAATTAGGCTAAGATCAGGCGAGCATAGCTAAAATTCTACCATGGGACACTCTAAAATCACAATTTAGCTCTTTACTATTTGTTAGTGAGTAACCTTTATGCACAGATCTTTTTCTGCTGCACATACTGCTATGGAGCAGAGCATGGCTAGCAAGAAAGTAGGCAGGTCCTTTTCGAACGGGACTGAAACACAGGATGTCAAATGTGTGTTTACCTCTTCCATCTAATCCTGTCCTGGGCATCCTCCTCCATTGAGGGAACAGAGTTTGAAATCCTCCCTGATCACATCTTTCCAACTATGTTGTCATCACTGACTCCCTGACACACATCTCCAAACCAATGCAGTTTTCTTCTTCTCATCAGGTCATATGAATTTGTGACATTCCATTCTTTCCTTATGTCTTATGGATCTTTCAGCAAAGTA
The DNA here is from genome assembly GCA_914767715.1 of Membranipora membranacea. Lineage (NCBI taxonomy): Eukaryota > Metazoa > Bryozoa > Gymnolaemata > Cheilostomatida > Membraniporidae > Membranipora > Membranipora membranacea. Next base: position 21,994,012 of record OU612074.1, read on the forward strand.
GTCTGTCATTGGCCATATTTCAGCTCTATAAAAACAGGACTGGACATATCGCTGTTCTGTAGATGGGCACTTTCATTTTATCACTTTCCTGTCAAACATACTCTCGGCAAACCTCTTCATTTATACCAGGCTCTGCCAAGGGTCACTTTTTCACGTCTGCCTCGCATCCTCTTCCCTGATGAATTCTAAGTACCAGGTGTTTGAATTTAATTATTTCAGAGCAATTGACAGGCTGAGAAGTGGAACTTCTGTAATCTGATGCTGTGTCTGCTTTCTCTAGGTGGTAGATTCTCATCCTCAAGTCTTTTTCTTCTCTTATGTCTCCTTCAGATTGTCTGGTGCATCATATCATGAAACCAGATCCTTTACAGGCAGTATTGTCAATGGTGTGTCCTTTCCATCGAAATGTATACACCAAATATATTAATGATTAGTAAGGGTCTTAGGGCTGAAGGTTGGTGTAATCAAACTTCCACTCAAAATTCCTCCATCTCACCCACATTTGTTGCTTCATCATCCGCAACACTTTCAGCATAGTATATAGATGATTAAATAACGGATGTTTAGGTGATGGTATTGCATTTGTTTTAGAGAAGTTAAATGGGGTCCAGTTGTTTCGTTAAGGCTAACAGCTCCCCTCCAGAATTTCAGTCTCAACAAGGACCCGTCTACGTTATTATTCCTAGACATGCTCTGTTTGCATTAACACCTAGTGCGTGCAGTAGAAACAGACATGTACAGAAAAGTAACACACAAATTGTGATTATAGAATGTCATATGGTAAACTCTTAACAGTTTTCTTCTAGGTATTTGCTTCTCTGAAAATAAGAACGGTGGTGGGAATGGGATTGTGGGAACGGGACACTTCTTATTTTGCGATGACGAGATGGCGCAATCAGTAAGCTCGCTTCACTGCCAGGTGATCGGTGCCGCTGTAGTCGACAGTTTGAGTTCCAACAACATCCTGTGGTGGTGCATTTGAATACCGATAATAAGAGAAAGCATCGCATGAGCGATTATGCTGGTATTGCAGTATAAAAGAGATTGTAAAGATCTAATCTACTCATTACCTATTCAGTTGTATCTCAGTGTTCCAACATGAACAGTAGGCTAATTATCGTCACCATCACAGTGTCTCTAATTCTGACAGTTGCAGGTAAGGATTCAATTCATACATCAAGTGTTTTGAAGTTCCTTCAACAGCTCAAATCCTCTATCACTATGACTGTTATTGTTGTCTTTAACAAATTTTCTGTAAATTAAAAAATTTGTTTCTCCTTACTTGTCAAAACCCAGCTGTAACAAACCCGTCTCATCCACACTATCTCTTTGAAGAATGGGATTTTGCAAATTCATAACAGGCAATGATAGTATCTACTTAATTCATGAATGTAGCATTTTTAAGCATTTCTCACTTATATCCAGTTTAACCAGGAAGTTACAGTTTTCAAACTCCTTGGTTTAACTCAGGTCATTGAATGTAAATGCAGGCCATTGCCTTGCCATTACATGGCGTGACCTGTAATCTTCATCCAGGTCATGCTAAAAAGTATAAATTAGTCTTTTGTCCAACTAAGCTTTTCTTTGTTATGATGATTTGCTTGTACAAAGAACATTTCAGCAACTTTAGGGTTAGTAAAGTCAGAGTTTTCAAAACACCAATACATTTATAGTGTATTTTTTCAAATCAAACATCATTTTTTGCTAATAATACATGGATAGACCGTAATGGGGATGTTTGGTTCTATGATAGTGTCTGTATCCCGTGATTTAAAATGAGAATATATCTGCAAATTCACCTGTCTTTTGATTTTACAGCTCAGAGCACAACATTTGAAGATGCAGTGAAAAGATGTAACGACTTTTGGACTGAGAATGATTTGTGTAAGTCACTATGTAATTTATTACCAAAAGTTTCATTCCGTATTCAAGTCTCATTTTTTTTGTAATACACTTTTGTTCACCATCTAAATATTATTGGAAGTTTCTGCGATGACACGTCATGTAGTGCAGCTTAATTTAATTTGTATAAATGTTAAACTACCTAGGACTGTTTTGTCTCGATTCACTAGGTCGCAGGGCAGTGCTACTTAAGACCTCTTTCCGTGTCGAGGAGAAGGTGGAGAAATGTGAATTTGACGGCAAAGTATTCTGTGGTGACGAGCCTGAAAAATGGCTAGAGAGAGCAGAAACAGCAAAAACTAAAATTGATGCCGCCTATAAACTAAAAGCCTAATTTATTAATTCCATTTCTGAATCTGATTCTATCGGAGAAAATACATACCACCATGAGATGAACTTAAAATCAGTTTATATCCATAATGTTTTCTTTGGAGCATTTTGTTTCCATAATTACCATTGGAGCACCGGCAGGTCATTTTTAATGTACAAATTTCAATATCGTGATCTCTTTGATTTAGGTAATTTGGCAATCATAAATCTTTTTGACATCAGTTAAATACTCTAACAAATTTAGGTTAGGATGACTCAACTACAGTGGACATACATATGAGGTCTGAGCTGCATGAAATGTTTGGTTCTATAGATGCACCAGTACCTTCTGTTGCGTAGAAATGGAGGGAGATAGAAACCTAAAATGCACTTTGGATTCTGATAAATTTTCGCATATTGCTTTTATACCCAACTCAGTGTTGTCATCATTGAGAAAAAGAATCAGATTGGCTAGTTGAAAGCAATACCAAAGCGCCTAAAGAATTATTTGGTGTTATATGTGTAGGTTCTGGTTTGCCTCAGAACAAAACCGCCACACTTTTACTAGGTACAAAGTTTGCAACTACCCTGCTACTGACCTTTTAAGGCAATGTCACTTAAACTGAATTGTTTATTATTTCAACTTATCATTAATATTCAACAGCTCAAAGTTTAATTGAGAGTTTGTTAACATAATCAACATCCACATTAAAAACAAATTAACTTCTGTTTGCACTACTGACGATGTGCTGGTAAAGCTGGCGAATATTGTTAATTCATGACTGACATCGGTACCCCTATCGTAGACGAGTCTCCTGGCTAGTTATCAGCTTCGTTTGTGTTTTAGTTTTGACAATGCACTCGATGTGTGTGTGTGTGTTTGTCTGAAGGTTAAGGCTGGTCCGCATCGTCCCAGATGAAATACGGATATCAATCCAGTATCTGGAAAGTTACAACCTTGCCAGATACTGTACCAGACCAATTTCTATTGCTGGGATTTTGTAATTTTCATGTTCATATTGACTGGGATGGCTGTCTGGAACAATATGGACCAGCCTTTAACATTGCTATGTGATTCAAATACGCAGGCTCAAATACCTGAAGTACAGCTTGTCTATATTAACAAATATCATATCCAAAATAGCATTATGACTATAAACAAAATTCAGCATTGTTTTGCAGCAAACGATTTTTACCTATAATCCATGATATAAATGCGGATAAGTTTGGACCACCCAAATAGTCTCAAGGAAATTATTGATTACAAATAAGTACGTAAAGGACATGAACAAAAGTACTGCTCGGGTAAACAACTTTTTTTTGACAGACAGGAAATGGAATGCCAACTCTACTCTGTTAAGAGTACATCTACTCTGATAAGAGTACATCTACTCTGATAAGAGTACATCTACTCTGATAAGAGTACATCTACTCTGATAAGAGTACATCTACTCTGATAAGAGTACATCTACTCTGATAAGAGTACATCTACTCTGATAAGAGTACATCTACTCTGATAAGAGTACATCTACTCTGATAAGAGTACATCTACTCTGATAAGAGTACATCTACTCTGATAAGAGTACATCTACTCTGATAAGAGTACATCTACTCTGATAAGAGTACATCTACTCTGTTAAGAGTACATCTACTCTGATAAGAGTACATCTACTCTGATAAGAGTACATCTACTCTGTTAAGAGTACATCTACTCTGATAAGAGTACATCTACTCTGATAAGAGTACATCTACTCTGATAAGAGTACATCTACTCTGATAAGAGTACATCTACTCTGATAAGAGTACATCTACTCTGATAAGAGTACATCTACTCTGATAAGAGTACATCTACTCTGTTAAGAGTACATCTACTCTGATAAGAGTACATCTACTCTGATAAGAGTACATCTACTCTGATAAGAGTACATCTACTCTGATAAGAGTACATCTACTCTGATAAGAGTACATCTACTCTGATAAGAGTACATCTACTCTGATAAGAGTACATCTACTCTGATAAGAGTACATCTACTCTGATAAGAGTACATCTACTCTGATAAGAGTACATCTACTCTGTTAAGAGTACATCTACTCTGATAAGAGTACATCTACTCTGATAAGAGTACATCTACTCTGTTAAGAGTACATCTACTCTGATAAGAGTACATCTACTCTGATAAGAGTACATCTACTCTGATAAGAGTACATCTACTCTGATAAGAGTACATCTACTCTGATAAGAGTACATCTACTCTGATAAGAGTACATCTACTCTGCACACTTCTGCTCTTTTTCAAAAAACATGGTCTCCTACTCTTTTTTTACATTTGACCTAATGCTTTTTATTTGTGATCCTGATCTCCGTTAAATACTTATACCTATTCATATTCATGCTTTATAGCTATTATTACAATCAACTATCACTACCTTATAAATTTTTGTTCATTGGTTTATGGTTTCAAAGCCAAAGCCAAAGCAATTTAGTCCTCTGGTTCTTTTAGAGTTGTTAGCAGATCATTGACATAGAATCACTGTAAAATTCAACATGGTTAATGCATTTCATATATCACAACATAAAATTGTTTCTTTATAATCATACAACTAGGCCACACCCAGAGGAATTCCCCAACTTTGATGAATATGAGGCAAAATCTGAGCTTTTAGCTAATTATCTGAAACCCCCTGAGTTGCCTGAGTTGAACCCAAAAACCTGAGTAACTCGGGCTAAATCTGAGTGGTTGAGAGCCCTGCCGTATGTTGTTTTCCTTTGCAAAAATTTTTAGTTGCAAATCATTATCAAACTGCTAGCGCCAAGTTTCTTGTTCTATCTCAATTTCTAAACTCAAAATCTGAACGAAATTGATTTAGTTATAAAAAGAAGACTGGTGTTGACTGCAAGGCAATGACGGGGTTGTGTTTTTCGGAGTAATCTCCCTTGATTATTTACAGATGAGACCATACTTTTTCAAAGTTTTATATAAGCCATAAAGGAAGCAGATGAGACCTTTTGCTGTAAAAACTCCTCGGTTTCTGCTAACTACAATTGATATTTTTATTCGGTAATCCAAAAATCTGACCTATATGCTGAAATAAAAAAGTATCGGAAAATCTTAATTTTTAATACAATTAAAATTAAATAATAATACATTAAATTATACAAACCTGATCAATCACAATGAAATTCAGTGTCAGGAAGGAAGGTGTCATGTAATATACAGCTAAATTTGTTTTGCAAAAAGATTCCATATATATATTAAGTTATTGTATTAAATATAGAATTGTTTTGTATTACAATAACATAAAATATATATATGTCATTCTGAATTTTTTTTCTGCAATCAATATTTTCAGGTTGGCTTTATATAACATTCAAAATTCGAAGCTGGATGTAGTTTGTTAGATAAAAGTTGAGAAGTTTCTTCATCCTTCTTGTTTCAACGGCAGGTTGTATAATGTTGGAAGTGAAGATCTGAATTTTGTTTTTATGCTTCTTATTTTTAGCTATAGATCAAACCTTGAACGCATTCAGCAATTATGTACCAAGATAATTTTGCCGTTTAAAGAGAGTTACCCACAGTGCCTTATCATCCTGTTATTTCTTTTAGTGAGGATCAGGACAGACAACATTCTTTTCAAAAGTTTTAGTAACCGAAATCATGTATTATCCTCTTTGATACCTGAGAGACAATCTACCAAGCCCAGACAGACAGGGAGACGCCCTGATACATTTCTCACACCTGCCAAAACAATTTAACGACAAAATTCTCTTCCAACTTTGCAGATAAAAAGTTTCTGCGAATCATCTGTATTATTTAATGAAAGGACTGCTTGACATGATCTTATCAAGGAGTATAAGAGGCTGAACTGAGCATTATGATAGACGACAGCCGTTATGTAAAATATTGACAATATGATAATCAAGTGGAAACCTTTCGCTTAATAGCTCGGAACCAGCACTATTCTAATCATAAGATATTACAAATAAATATTCTGCTTTTTCACTGCATTCAATCACTTAGTTTGGCACTGCTGGTTTTGAAAAAAACTGCATATAAGTGCGCTATTACTCCCTGATTATACCTTCATAACAACTTATTTATCAGTTCTGAACGGACACCTTGACCAGTCGCAGTCAAAGGCTCATAAGACGTGTCTTGAGACGCTGTAAGTCAGTTTGAGAGGCGTGAAAACAGTTGAGAGACACTTCACGACTGACCAAGATAATTTCAGACAAAAAATCGATGTATGAGTAAACCATCAACAGGCCTTATCTCAAAGGCATTAGAATTAGGCTAACCATGGAGGAATAGAAGTTACTCTTTGGGATAACCAGGGAGGGTGGGATATACCCACCCTCCCTGGGCTAACCAAGAGTCATAAAGTGTTTGTTATCGAGTTGTCTCCTCTTGTCCCGAGAGAGGACAACTATTCCCAACCCACAACAAATGACATCATGTTGATAAGCTAAAATACAAAATGAAAGATGAGCTTTTATTGGACAAAAAGCTATTGGCCAATCAAAACACAGTAGTAGAACAAGATCATAACCTGGAAACCAATAATGACCCCAATTCCTTCTTGGGGGAGGGGGTTGATTCACCTGATCCTTAATGATCATCATTGACACCAGCTCGCACTATTTTGCAATAGTTGCAATAATTCCAATTCTGAGTGAGAAATTCTTACAAGATCTTGCTGATTTTCACGTCCCATTGCTGGTTCTGGGTGATGATTCATTAGTACAAACCAATGCAAGCTCACATGATTACTTAGGAATGATGAAACTAGTGAGACAGATGCTGATTCCAAGCTAGAGCTGCAGAGAAAAGGTGAAATTATGTACGTGTCTTAATAATTAATTAACTTAACGAGTGTGACTGTCTTTTTTTAGCCATCATCATCAGACCAAAGAGTAAATAAAGGGAGGGTTTGAGGATCAACTCCTTTAATCATTCACCCAAATGAAGCGACAGCAAGACAGTGGTGGCCGCATGTTAAATGATACCAGAGGCATGGAATTGTTGGTTTTGCAGTGAGACTTTATCATCAAGGTATGTGCTTGCAACGATTTATATGGACTAGCTAAAAAACCGTAATTCATTGCAAGGAGGTTTGCCTCATAGGAAGGTCCATCCACCGAGGGTTTTTTTCATGGCAAAAACAGTGTAGCTCATCACTTGATAGCCTGTATTCTGTGTTGAGACCTAAATAAAGAACCACATACCTTGGGACTTGCGAGCCTCCTATTTTTGACCCTTGTCAATTATCACCCCAGGGGGTTAAGAGAGTTTTTACCACCACCTGCATGACCTTTTTTCCTTTTTGGACAAGTTGTGTAGATCTGAATGTGTAATGTCATACCGGATCTTACAACACCTAATTTAAACTGCCACATTATTCAATTCTTTTCCACTCCCTTGAGTCTATATGGCGTTTTAGTGCCTGTACAGAACAATAGTATTGTGGCGCTTCCTATAGTTAGGCTTACCTGATTACTGAACACAATACTCTGGGTATTTTTATACAACTATGTATGAGTTCAAGTCATTGCGGTGGTCAACCGTAGACCCGAGCACAAGATATATCTTTGTTACACAAAGTCCATAAGCCAATATGCTTTGGTACCACTCTCAGTGTCTCTGTCTCTTATACCCTAAATGACACTGAGAGAAACCAAATTTAGACAGTTTAATTTTTTTATATTTCAGAAGCTCGATGATGGTGTAGGGAGGGAATAACCTTATAATTAGCTAAGTTATAATATTGTGTCACAAAGCAATATGTATATCACAACTGCTACAGGCTTGTTACAAGCTCTTCTCACCGTCAGTTTAACCTCTGTCCACTGTCAAGGTCTGTACGATGAACATTGTCACATAAATCCATCCATCTATACCCTAATGAGACTCAATTGTTTTTTTTACTTTCCAAAACATGGCATGTCCAAAATAATCCAATCATGCAACTCTATGCTGGCACTCAAAGGAAAGCCAAATCTGAATGGTATCATGAACCTGACCTCACCTTGGTAATCGCATAAAATGTTACACATAAAGTTGCCCTGTAAAGATTCAATAACTAGATATTACAGACAATATATCATACAGCCAAGTAGAGATAGGCCTAGGTAGTTTGTTTGTGGAACAATTTCTTGAGACAGTCTTTGATCAGGACTGTTTTTGTATTGACTGATGTATCATTGGAATTCCTTATAGCCTCTTTTGAACACTCTGGTTTTAAATTGAGGAAACCTTTTGGCTGTATCAAGTTGATAATGTAAAAAAACTTAGTTTTAGTATAGGCCTATGTCATTTTTGTTCTACGGCATTAGCTAGTTCCCTCAAGTGCAATATACCAGATTATCTTTCATTGACAGAAGTTATTCATGCCAATGAGAATCTACTGATTGGCCAGTGCTGCTTTACATGTAAAATAGAAGAGCGATTCATCGTGCCGCTCATCCTGATTAATATTGAGACTATGATAAATAAATTGATATTGAGGCAAAAAAACGTGATTTATAGATTGATGGATCATTTTTTGCTCTTGATGCGGCTTGTTTTGAATTTTACGTACATGTGCAGGAAAATTTAGCAGCTCAGTCCATGTTATTCTTTGGAAATATATAATTTTCACAGGTCAATCAATTGTTAAATTGCTGGTCAATGAGTAGCCTAGCCTGTCTTGACAAGCTTTTTCTGGTATCTTGTCATGACAGTCAATGAAATGAAAACAGTTGGGGAAAAGCTGTCAGGGAACCTGCTTGCTTGACTTCTCTCACCTTAGGAACAAGATAAAATAGAGAACTGTGTGACAAATTTAAATAAAATCTTAGCAACCATTGCGTTCCTCTCTAGTCTTTCAATGTGGCACCCTACACAAAACACAAGAGGCAGTTAATTAAACTGGAACCGGGCCGTGTACTGTGAGAAGGAAGTTGAGAGTCTTCCTAGTAGCCCTAGTTACTACAGCATACCTACGCGTTCGTTCAGCGGTAATGATCTCTATTTGATAGTTTTATTAGGAGATGGAGGCCGCATTAGAAAGAGGGAAGCTGAGCTGGCTGCCAATGATGTAGATGAGTTAGCATACCGTCGCAGTGTGAGTACAGCTTCATTACTTCATTCAGACACGACAAATATTATTATTCAACAATGCTGCATTAGTTCTACCATGATCCTTTTCAAAATCGAATGAAGCAAGAAAATTAGCTACATGAAACTGCAATACCTTACCATCGCAACACTGTATTTATGTAGATAACTGACATAGATTTGAAGTGATATATTCTTAACCTGCCACAACCCCCTCTTCCATACCCGCCACAACCCCCGTCCTCCATACCCGCAGCTCAAATATCGAACCCCCTGTTTTGTTGTATCACTAATCATTGGAGTCATGCATAATTACAAATTTCTCATTTTTTTTAGATTCTCAAAAACGTAGTTAGTAACGGCGAACTTGGCAGATATAAACGCCAAACGTGAGTAACACATATCATCTTTCTTTACTGTCACACACACACACACATTGCAGATTTGAACTGAGAATTTTTTTTTCCCCAATTTAAGCTTAATTTCGATGTTACCAATTTATTGAACTATGTATAAATACTAGAGCAGGGGTGCCCAAGCTTTTCATTGAGGGGGCCGCATCCACAAGTTGCAATGTCCCTGAGGGCCTGCAACCTCGCCATAAATCAAACATTCATATATGGGTGTGCAGTATTTTCATCTCTGCAGTGGGGAATCTTTTTATTGGAGCTCACTCAAATGCAATGGTTGGGGAATTCCAAATTACTGTGACTAGATGTAGAGCGTTCCTTATTATTGTACAAATGAGGAATGTAAAAATATAGCGGTGGAAATTGTTTTCGCGACTATACTATTTTCTCAGACGGGTTGGGGGCCGCATAAAATTGTGTCGGGGGGGGGGGGGGGGGGGCGCATGCGGCCCCAGGGACACTTGATGGGCAGCCCTGTACTAGAGGATATATTTGTTGGTTGCGCTCCAATTTGAAAACTCGCTTCTACCCATCGACTCTTTTAAGTCTGTGTTTTTGGGGTCTTGTTAGAACGTTTATTTGTACTGATAATTTTCATTTTTGAAATATATCTATGATAGTCATGTTAAAACAGTAAGTCACTGAGAGAGGAATCTCAGCTCAGAGTGTGCTTGCTGATGATGATGAATTACCCCTCCGGGGGGCCGTCGGACAGGGGACAAAGTCTGGGGGGCTCAGACTACCCCTTACATTATTTTACTAACCCCTAAACTTGATACGTACAAAAATTACACACATTGTTGCACAGCGATACTTGGTCAGACTGGTTTAGTAATTGGAGTGACGGTTGGAGTTATTGGGATGAGTGGAATCAATGGAATAACTGGTATGAGTACAGCCTATGGGAGACATGGAATAGCTGGAGTTATTATGATACCACCACACAAAGACCAGGTGATAATATGGTAGTGTGTGAATAGTTGTTATAGAGCAATCGAGAATTCTGATATCTCCCGAATCAGTTATATTCTTGAGCGAATCAAACAAAAATAAGGATTGAGATTGAAGTCTGGTAAATTTATAATCGGAAATCAGTAGTTTATAGCAGAGTGCACTTATACCAGGTCTTTCACTCGCTCCAATCGTCTCAATAGTACTGACTGCTCTGACAACATCGTATCGCTGTGGAACAATTTTATCATTCGCGTAAAGAGGAATTCATTCATCGGCATAGGCAGACACATTCTACCAATGTCTACAAATATCACTTTTTGAGGACTGAGTCCTATAAGCAACATCTTGAATACAAGTCAAGGTACCATAAAAATAAAATGATTTGTTACGTGCACAAGGAGGGAGAATCGCTGCAAAATACTATCAAAGATATGAATTAACTGATGAAGTTTTTATTTTTGAGCGCGTTATAGCGGACCCACCAAATTTATAAAGAGTTTATATTCTCTAGTTTTATGAAAAATAATATTGAATCTTGTGGCATAAGTGTTTGGAAGTGCACATTTCTCTATTGGATTGATTTATTGGTTCAAGTTAGAAAAATGTGTATTTTTATATTACAAGATTAATTTTCATGGTAAATTTAATTGTCACACCTTTCAAATTTAGTTGTTCAACTTTTCAAATTGGTGTAGATCGGAAAGATTGGGATAATTTGGAAGATTTTGAACGAAGAGTTTTAAAATGTATTCAAACAAATTAATCCACAGCGATTCCTCAGACTGGTATGATGATTGGAGCAACTGGTATGACTGGGAAAGGTGGAGCGAGTGGAACACCTGGAAAGACTGGGTGACCTGGAATGACTGGTACAACTGGAAATCTTGGCAGGACAGCTGGTCTGACTGGAACTCTTACTTGAGTTATACCACTGAGAGATATGAATCTGGTACTATATACCTAAGAGACTAAAGAGTTGTTTGAGCAAGCTAGAATTATGCAATTTTGCATCAAATAAATGATTTGGGAATAAAAACATTAAAATGGTGACACGTCAGATTTCTTTGCCTTAAATGTATTTGTGGTCAAACTGAACATAGCTGACTGTGAATGTGTAGCCCATCTACGGAGCTCACTAAAAGCTGATTGTTAGGCCTATTTTATTTTGTGTGTTGGATTCATCCAGTCTCTACGGTTTGCCCAGTTGAAACAGGTAAAAGAGGTAATTTGGATCAGTGGCCAAATTCTGTGTTTTATGACATTAACTTTGTGGCTTGGAAGCCCCTCCCCCACCATCAATATGCAGTCGATCCCAGCCAATATATCATCAACAGATTATCTAGAATTAGCTGAATTGCCTATAATTGAAGTTACCTCCCCGCATGAATAGTAGATCTCTTGTCGAGTGTAAAAATTATACATGTGATCAAGTCTGGATATGTATGTTATTGTAATTTGTAACTTCATCATCTACTTTTCTTGTTTTGTTTCACCAGAGGGACTCTCTACAATGGGTATAGTTGGCATCGTGGCTGGCTGCTTTGCGTTATCCTGCTGTATCGGATGCTGTAAAGCATTCTGTTGTAGTAAAAAATCCAATCAGGAAAATAATGCTCAAGGTACAACTACTATCCCTGTAGGTAAGTTTTTTATTTATATTTTGCTAGTTTGATGCACCAAGTAGATATTCTCATTAGGGCTCACCAGACGTTTCCTTAGACAAGATAATCTGAAACTCTATTCCGTTAACGTGTCAGCAAAAAAGCTACAGAGATGCTTGTGTTCGGAGTAAAAAGCAATGTTGGCTTTGATTAGTAGTCCAGCCTGTATGAAGAAATGCCATCTCATCTTTTTTCTCAGAACATTTTTAGGAAACTTGTCTGTCTAATACGGATTGAAGAAAGCTAGTGGTTTTAGTCCATTCGACAAACCAGACTGAGTCACATTGTCCGAATGTAATGTATGCTGACGCCTGGGCCATGCCAAGCAAATTGAATGACATTTTTATAACCAGTACATTATTGACTTACCCATCCTCCTTTACTTGAGCTAAATGCCCAACTGGAGCGTGGAACCAGTTTACATTCACCTTATTGTTCTTATCCATGAAGTTCTCATTTGTTCAGGAGAGGGACAGCCTGCATCTTATTCCACCACAGTGACCACAGCTGACGGGCGGACAATGAGGACACATCAGGTCTTCCTCGGCGGTCAGCCTCTTAATACCACCACTACATCAGGAGCTACAGCGTGGTCAGTATGCCTTGGTCTTTCCTTAGCAGCCTATTTATTTTAGGCTAAATCTCCTTTGTTACTAGTATAAGTAGATCTACTCAACAGCCATTGAGGCTCACTTAACGTTTAGATGATGTGATTGGTGTTTGCTACCATGGATCAGTGACGTCACTTCCAATAATTCTCATAATGTCCTAAAAATTAGCAGTTCACCACTGATCATCGATGTTGAGATGGGATGTTTTGCTTTCCATTTTACATGTTGTGGCATTTCTAAGGAGTTTCTCAAATTCTCAACTTCTGTCATATTTTAGGGCTCCTCCAGAGGCGGGATATCCAGCGTACCCTCCTGCACAAAATCCAACTATCACTGTGTACTCTGGGTCACCTACCGCTCCATCAGCACCAGGCCCAGCAACTTACAATGACAGTATGCCTCCACCACCTTCATACGATCAGGCTGTGGACAATTCTGAGGTATTTAACATATCAAACATTTTGAGTGTAACCTTTGAATTGAGATATCTTCTCTTTGAAAATGTCCAGTCACTTTCCAACTTGTTGCTTCATGATATGAGGTGTATCATCTCGCAATACTGTCAGGGCAGTGTTTATGTGCCCTTAGTAGTGATGTGAGTTTAAGGGATGTGGTCCATCAATTGACTGTTTTGCGACGCCACTGAGTGCATCATCTATGATATTATTTTGGCTGGTGTCCCACTAGTACTGGTTGTCCACATCTATGTACGTGTAGCTTATATGCTGGTGTCTAACGCCAGTCCAGAGATGCTTGCCCTAGAGGCTTATCCTCACGATCTCTTAATATATTGATTTTTCTGTTTCAGTATGTACAGCCTCCCCCTGAGCTAACAGCCAATCAGTTACCCACTTATAATGATTATATCAGAAGTTCTCCCTTCGCTTCTCAAGAGAGAATTGACGCTATCTCAACATCGCAAGTTAATATCAGCAACAATCAAGCAACGGAAAGGCATACTGAGGCTGGTCCTGATACGCCCCTCACACAATCTAGTTAATGTGTTGGAACCATGACTATTTTTTTATCATGAATGAAGCTACGACTGAAATGTGCTCATTTTATCCTGAGATCTGACGAGAGCTCAGGCTATTGTACAAATAGGTTGGACACATTACTAGCTTCACCCTCACTATCACTATATGTGACAAGGGTTAGTCTAACATCTAGGAAAACACGTAATTATAAATTAGTCTAAATGTAGGAAAATCTTTGTTAGATAAAAAGTTGAAACTATCTGTGACTTGGAGAAGCTTTTTTCTCATTCTTGTTTTTACGGAAGGTTGTATAGATATCGGAAGTTAAGATCTGAATTTTCTTTTTATACTCCTTATTATACATTATATCGTAGAGAAGTTATTAATTGTTGTTAATTCCTAATTTGATATCAGCTAATAATCATGACCGATATAAAGTATTGTTGTTGTTGTTAATTTTGGTACCTTTTTTTAACATGGTCGACAGATATGATATTTTCTGATTTTAACAATGATCTGAAATAACATTAGTCAGTAAATTATTATTACTATGACTTTACTGTTGAGTTTACACATAGGTGTTCTGTGTACACTATCATGTCTTTTTTAACTCTAAAAGTTTTATTGTTCTGAGATCGGCGTAGAAAATTCACACACTGTCAGTGGGTCTGGGACTAAATGTGTATTTGTCCTTTTTGTATCCTCTTTCTTACTTCCTTACTTATGTTTGTTTTTCGACCGGTGGCCTTTTGATGCATTTGTGATGTATGTGATAGCTTTAGTATGTGATTGCTTTAGTACCTATATGTGGTGCTTATGGAACTCCTAACACATTCTGTCTTTTGTGTTTATTTGACCAGTTGGTTTATTTTACACATCCCAGCAAACCTGATATTTACCCTTCTTATTTGATGGCTTTTCTCTGACACATTGTTTTAGGGCAGATTGAAATAAATCTGAGATTATCCAAAGTTATACAGGCTTTTGAGTGGCTGCTGCTTCCTTAAAAAATAGGATATGATCAGTTCATATTTTTGTTTTTCAAAACGAAATGGGATTATCCTTGATGCAGGTTTTGTATTAATGCATTACAGTTGACCTTGATAAAATAACAAGCTGCGGTCTAATAGTTAATACTTTTCACTATGCACACAGGAAGATAACTTACCTGGAAAATGTCACCTCAGTCCTGAATACTACATAACATCAATACACTGGAGATTGCTTCGATTGAATACGAGTTGAGAAAAGTAAGTGCTCTCTTGAATAAAATAAATAACTTGTGATCGAGGAGAGAAGACGAATTGGAAAGGATCCCATGCCGCCATATTTGGACCTACAGATGTTTATACTCTTTATTATTTATGTGCTAACCACATGAGGAGAAGGTTGTTGTTTTGAGTAAAATATCTGAAACTAACAACATGAAATTTGGAATGTTGTCTGATAACGAACACATGATCTGCAAACTAAGTGGCACCATACTCAACCTACTAGAACATGGATCAGCAGAGTATAGGCACTATTGAATGACTTGTTGGACAAAATTTTTAAGAATACCACGCGGGCTGACCATATTAATTGAATATATAATATATCCCTCTTATTGTGACAATCTAACAAGTGTAAGGCAGTTTGTCAAACTTTAATTACATCAGAAGGTTGTGTTTTAGTCTTGTTGTGGTTTTATTGCAGGCAATCCCCTTGTCTTTTCAGTTTACAGTTATATACAATCAAATGGTGTAGGTTTAAACCGTGAAGAATATGCAAATAGAATCTTCAATTACAAGAGAGCTAACAGTGTAATAGTGTTATCGCTTGTGTAAGTCGGTCGTTGCAGTAGTTGTCCTGTGTTCCAGCTCTCGTGTCACTATGGGTCTGGCCCGTTGACCATAGGGAATGCCGTTGCTACATGGAGGCCAGGTAAAATTGCCATCGAGAGTCTGTGTGTATACAGCGTTTTCCTAGATACTTAGATTACAGGTTCCGTCTGGCCGAGCGAGGAAACAAAGGGTGTACACATCCAACTCAAACTAGGGGAAAGTACCTCAAACAATAAAAAAAAAACGAAAGTCAAGCATTAAATGTTTTTTTGGCTGAATTATCTTTGCCACCCTAGGAATGATATGTGCTGATTTGTCCTGCAACCATTGAGTCTATGTAGGTCAGATTAATTGTGGTTTGAAAGGTGTAACCTATCATTTCGCAGGTATCGGTGAGAAAATTATATCTCTCCCCATGGCCATAACTACCACTGGATGAAGACTAGTTAGTAAAGGTAAGGCTGGATTATTTAGATCGGCCTGGATCCCGGGATCTGTAGACTGATAGACCAGCTTTATTGGTGGTTATACGGTTAAGTGTTTAAGGTTGGCACCTTCTGGGTACACCATCCTTTTTTTTTACAAGATTTTCCACCAATCATCGCCAGAATCTCACAAAGAGAACTTAGAGGATGAAACTAGGGATTGACATAGAAATGAATTGTGAATTATCCTGATTAATAAAACTCACTGAGGATCTTAATTGTGCCCTAACATTTAATTCCGCAACTATCAAAGTTTGCAGTAAAGCCAGGGAGTAGGCTTAGAAAAGAAAACAAGACGTGAACTTGAAGGTGCACTTCCATGCAATGCCAAACTGCACTACAGCAACATCAGTACTGTGACACATGTCCCATACAACAACTGCCACACATCTCACAACACCTGAGAGTTGGATTGGACTAATTAACTAAAATGTGTCTCTGCACGCAAGACGGGCTGCACCAACGAACCCACTTTAATGATTTGTTCTTGAAGAAACATTTGCTTGCAACTCTTGCTCAGTTTAAATGCAAAACCCGTGATTGTGATTAATCACAAGCTAGAGTGTTACCTGGAACCTGGCAATAATATCCTTACTCCAAAGTGAAAGCTACACATGATCTTGTATTATGCAGATGGTTGTGTATGATGATGATTAATGTGTCACAATAAATATGGCTATAGCCAAGGCAATAATTGAACCTTGTCTTTTGTATTTTTTTATGGAAACATTTGCTTGAAAAATGATCTTGAGATTGTGATTAATCTCAAGCCAAAGTGTTAGCTGGAATCTGGCAATTATATTTCAAAATAAAAGAGAAAACCATTATATTAAGATGAGGCTGCAGTAAGTGCTAACACTAAAGCCTAGCTCAATTAAGGCGATTTAGCTTACATCAAAAAACGGGGTGTTTCACCAAGTATCAAGCGGACCACAAATAGGATAAAGCAAAAATATAACTGGCCATACATCGACTCGGACAAAAAGGAAAGCTGTAAGAAGTGTGTAGCTGTTAACCTGCGTAAAGGTAACACACCTGGTCATACACTAACCGGATTCCTTGTATTTGAGATAGAAATTGTAGATATCGCTGGTCCCATGAGGATTACACATATGCTAGCTTACACCACCCTTATCATGCAGCTGTTTTTTTTTAAAATAGAAGCTGAGGCCTTTATGGATTACGTGGTTCGAAATTTTACCTGCCAAAATACATACTGTCAGATTGTGGCATTGAATCTAAACTATTCTGAAGCATCTACAAATTTCAGTCTAGAGAATACTACTTCTTCATTCCGCAACTACACACTCCCTCCCCCGGAGAACTTCAACACTATTACAGCAACAGCTGCTCTTCAAACTCACCTCATTACCTGCTGCTATAATCCTGCGGAACATTTGATATCTTTAAACCAAATTTAAACAAAACTCCCAAGAAGAAATGGGAGTGATGATGCTAGATTGTGGTAGTTCAACTTCTCACAAACTTAGGGGCATGTCTAAACGATTCTTATAGACCAACCAAAATCTATTTCCAGAAACAGAGAAAGCACGGTTGCACCTTTTTATCATATAACTTTCATTTGTAACCAACAACCCTAAAATCAAGATAAGTCCGATGTAGCGGTCTGCAAGAGTACGCAAGACTGGCCATAAACTATTTCACCTTGACTATGACATTTTGTTGCCCCGTCCCCGTATGCCCCGTCCCCGTATGCCCCGTCCCCGTATGCCCCGTCCTCGTATGCCCCGTCCCCGTATGCCCCGTCCCCGTATGCCCCGTCCCCGTATGCGCCGTACCACCCACGGCTTTAGTATTGATGTAAATCTTATACGTTTTATGTATTAACCGTCTTGAATATAAATTGATGTACATATTTATTTTAAGAAATCCGGAGTCAGCTCTGGTCATTATTAACCACTTTAACTTGACAAAATAGGCTGTTTTTATTACAAGTTTAAATACTTTTTATCGGGTAAATTTTTATGTGTTACTCAGTTGCTCTTCTGTAACCTAGAAAGTGGGTGTGCAATTTGTAATATTGATCAGTTCGAAATTTATCTGTGAAAGGTATCTATGAAGGGGTATAAGTTCATACAATTATCAGCTTGTTGTTGTATTCACATTTCTTAAAGCTGTGATCTATATCGTCAAAAACAAATTTGTATGACTATACATGTTTATTCTATGTCTTTTTGAATATTGAACGTTAATAATTATTGATACGTAAGGTTTCTATTGTAAAATGACAGTATTTGAGGGTAAAAAAAAGTGACATAAAACTTTGTATAATCAATAAAATAAAATAGTCCAAGAATAGTTTCGAGATTAATTAACACATCGACACTTGTAGGTTATGCTTATGAGACAGAGTCTCAAGCAATCTATCTGATATTACGCTCACAGATGAAGCCGTATGTATCGTGATAGTTAACATCATCCCATGTTCCATCTCTGTACATCTGTATGACATCACCAGTATCGTTAGGCTCACCGTCTGCAAACTTATCAAGGCCAAGTGCAGCGGTTTCATTATTATCCCACATCCAAACACCTGGACTTGTTTCTGTGGCTCCTACTCTCATCACATCCTCTGCCATCCAGCCTACAGTTCAATATCATTGATATTGAAACCATGGACTGAAATGTTTTACCTGTATTGTGCTTTTCAAATTACTTACTTTTTAAATTCATTTTTCCATCATATTGGATAAAATGTAAAAAAAAACATTATGTCTGCTCTAGGAGATACACGGGACTCGGGGAAAGAAATCAATCGCTTGACCCTTGCTCTATTGTATTGCCATTTTTCAGTGAAACTTATTCTTTGAGTAGATGAACCCATCCCTACCTACCTGCATTATTATTTCTGAGTGTTTTCATCCAAAGTACTGACTCATCACTGTCCAGTATGACCAGCCAGCCATTCAGCTCTCTACACGTGTCTTGAGCTGTCGTATAATCAACATTAGTGATGTCTGCCATTACACAAGTATTCCGGAAGGGATTCCATACCCAGTCATCATCACAAGGGGTAACTTCAAAAGATAAAAATAGAAGGTCAATCCTTGAGTAATGCTGTTCATTCAGAATCACAGATTTCTAATCAATATTTTCCCAGTAATCTGTGCTGATCATATCACATAGGTTATTTTAATTTTCAAAATCAATTTGTGTATATTGATCCACTGTTTTTACAAGCCTGAGTGGTTATGATAAATTTTCACTTCTAGCTGGAAACTGAAATCGATTTTACTGTTTCACCTAACATCCCAGTTACTTTGAACAAAACTCTATTTATATTTCTGGCTAGAATGAAAACTGCAGTTGAGGTTTGGTTGTCGTTATCATAGTGCTCTCGCTCTCAGCGGGAAGATTTTTTTGCAAATTTGAAGAAGTTATGATATCAAAATTAGATTAGATTTTAATGTTCTGGTATAAGTTTAAAATCGGCCTTGACTCCATCAATTTTAATTATTGATGATTTAATTTGACAATAATATACTCCTTTAGATTTTTATTTCCATCAGTAAAACTAGAGCTTACTTGTTAATTTCAGTCACAATAATCAATAATAACAAATATGTTTTATTGTTTAAATTTGATATCATTTGATATTATTGTTTTTAAATCGAGACACATAACAATCCTACCTTTGTCATAAATCTCTACATCAGCACCTGCTACGCCTGTTAGATTTGTAATCAGTTGTACTTCAAACCATGAAAGTCCACATGTATTACTTTCCTAACCACAAAGAAAAACAGCAGGATATATTATTAAAAATTCAATATTGTTAATAAATGTAAAGTTGCATACTAATAGGCAATCTTATTTCTTTTGGCAGCCATGTCAATTTCTCCTGTTAGAATCAGCCAAGTTGTTTGGAATTTCGATCTGAATCAAAAAGGAACCTTAAGAAAGCCGCAGTTGAACGAAACGGTGAGATCAACCCAGCAATCGTACTATTAGATGTTTTCTCACTTATGTTTTCATTTGAGGAAAAGCTGCCACTTACCTGATCAAATGAGAAAGATGAGCATGGTTCACTCAGGCAGAGTACCGCACAGCTCATTGAGGACCTCACTTGGGTAACATTTTTATACATCGTACCTCCAAGGTGGATGGTTTCTCGTTTGTTGAAAATCCCAGTGAAAGACATTGACTATGTAAAATAAAAGACAGAGGTACTTTCATGAACGTCATTATATAATAATATAGTAATGTAGAAAATCGGAATTTAGAATGCTGTGACAGCAGTAATATTGTATTTATGAATGGCTCAAACCAGAGGATGATTTCAGCGCAAGTGAAGTTTTTGGCGATGCTTGCAGGCTGTTTTACATCGATATTTATTGATTTATCAAGGCTTATATTTTAGAATTTTATATAAAATAGATAACGGGCCAGTACCAACCGATCAATAACCTAGCACCTATACCGGGCAAGAATCGAAATCCCTGCACAAATATCTAGTTTACAGACAAAATTCCCTACTTTTGTATGGGAGAAGCTTATAATAACGGTACCACACAGGAGATCGTTATGGTGATCTGACATGATGTGTCCAGACGCTCTCCCAAAATGAGTGCGGAAAGATTGTTGATACAGATGATGTGAAAAGAACTGAAGTTGAGGAAGTAGAAATTCTGTTTTAACTATTTTGTTGTAAGGCCACATTCAACTTGGTAAGTGTAAACGGAAACCAATTTCAACAATTTTTGTTTGCAGATTCATGTTTAATGTTTGTAATATTCAATATGTCTTACCCTTTGATGGCTTCCCTTTTAACGGCTGTACTCAAAGTGTTGTTGGTGACACAGTAATGCTTTTATATTAACAGATAAATGATAATATCTTTTCTAATATGAAGGCATATAACAATTACAGACCTTGTGACTGAAAATGTCAGATACTAAACACCCTTATAGTAAAAATACATACTTTGAACATGTCAAAGTGGTTAACTAAATAACTCTATTTGTAGCAACATATTTCAGTCTATCCCCAGGGTCCTATAACAAAGTTTGATTGTGTAACTTAACTACCTTGTAATGATGTCCCGGGCGACACCACTTAACTGAACAATTAACTTACCTTTACAGCAGTAAAAAATGAAGCTGATAAAATAAAGATCACATAAGCTGAGTGCATCATTTTCTCTCTTTGCCAAGTTGAAGTCAAGAGCCTTTAACTTGGAATGAAATGAAAGCTCTTTTGCAGGCAATATTTATTTCACATTATGTATATATATTATGCTTGGAGACGGCTACCGGCTGATTCTTGATTGATTATTGGGCCACATGTATTAATACCTTGTAAGTACATTTGATGTGTATACTAAACAAACATCAAGCAGCTGTATTTCTGCTAATCAATATCAGTTTCCTGTAAATCCCGCCGAAAAGGCAACATCAATATCAGCAGACCGGAAATCGAGCGCTATTGAGTATTGTTTCCCAGAAGGGAATGGTCATTGTAAAAGCGTACAAATCCCTGATGTTGTCCTAGATATTCTGTTTATTTTTTCAATTAAGCTATTCGGTGAAATGCTTGTTGCCATAATAGGGCAATTTGTTGTCATCTGCTCGTATATCAATACAAAAAAAAATCAAGATCAACTCATACGATCATATTTATCCATTTATTGTGATAATGTATGCTGCAATCAGAATGGTAATGCTGATATTCATTGATTTGTGCCAGCTTTTAAAAAGTAGTGGTGAATGCATAATCTGGTTTTCATGTATCGTAACGTGCATCAACTGTCCCTATTAATAATAATAATTATGCATTATTATTCCATTGCCATTGCAGAAGATGTCTAATTGGTATTCGAATGTTGACACAAGGCCAGCTAGCTCTAGGGATGTTTTGAAAGCCAAGGACTAAATCCCAAGCCTCCAATAAAACAATGTAAGACTAAAGTGAGGCTACATTGATACTGATGAGTGTAGATGTACATTCAACTGGGTTTGTGTAGCTGTCAACCAATTCTCACAATATTTTTTGCAGATTCATGATCATTGTTAATTATGTTCCGGCTCTTCTGAAGGGGGGGGGGGGTTACTCAAACTTTTATTGGTGACATCTTAATAACAGACAATTGGTTATCTATTATATATCATGAAGGCATATAAATATTCATTGACCAGGCGGCTGAAGTTGTCAGATACAAAACGCCCTTATACTTGACATACACATTATTTACATGTTAAAGTGGTTAGCTAAATAACTTTAATTTTTAACAAAACTATGGGGTTCATAAGAATCAGCAGGGTCCTTGAATAATTTGTGGCTGTTTTGTGTAACTGAGCCACTTTGTAATGATTTTCTCAACAACACCAGTTAACTGAACAATTAACTTACCCTTACAGCAGAAAAATATAAAGCTGATAGAGTAAAGATCGCATAAGTTGAGTGCATCATTTTCTCTCTTTGCCAAGTTGTAGTCAAGAGTCTTTGACTTTGAATGAAATGAAAGCTCTTTTGCAAGCAATATTTGTTTCAATTTCATGCTCACTTGATTATTGGGCCAAATAGAATCATACCTTGAAAGTACATTTGATGTGTTAACTAAGCCAACATCAAACCACTATATTTCTTGTAAATCAATATAGATTTCCTGCAAATGCTGCCGAAAAGGCAACATCAATACAAGTAGACCGGAAATTGAGCGCTATTGAGTATCCTTTCTCAGAAGTGAATGGTCAATGTAGAAGGGTAAACAGCCCTGATATTGTCCTAAAATTGTTCTGTTTATTTTTCGAATTAAGCGATTCGGTGTTATGCTTGTTGCCATAATATTGCAAGCCGTTGTTATCTGTGTGTGTATTGATTTGAAAATAGAAAATCATGATCACCTCATATGATCAGATTTATCCAATAATCATCATATTATGTGCAGAATTCAGTATCATTCTAAGAGAACACTAATACTCATTGATTTGTGCAGTTTTTCACAAGGTTGTGGTGGATGCATTTTCTAATTTTTATGTGGCTTGCTTCAACTGACTTGATTGCACATCTGCCTTTTACAGATAGGCAATGATAGCAGAGTTCAGAGGGCATCTGGTTGATATTCCATTTGATTTTCTTATGCACTGCTTAGACAGTTTTATGAGGAATATACCGCTTCCTATACCCAAAGGGGTCATTTGATAAGTTGTTGAAAGCATGAACATCGTCATCCAGGGTTTATTGTTTTTTTTTTAGAGTTGAGCTGATAGGATTTTTGGAGACTTTTCAAGACAATCC
Organism: Membranipora membranacea; assembly: GCA_914767715.1. Classification (NCBI taxonomy): domain Eukaryota; kingdom Metazoa; phylum Bryozoa; class Gymnolaemata; order Cheilostomatida; family Membraniporidae; genus Membranipora; species Membranipora membranacea. The sequence continues at coordinate 22,017,495 of OU612074.1, forward strand.
CTGTTGAATAAGCTTTACATAATCACAGATAAATAGACATAATCCATTATCAGTTATTGCCTGGATATTTGTCTGATCATTTGAACAAAGAGACAGTATTAGCAAATATGCACATACAGTGATATCAATTTCACTGAATTGATGATCAATTGATCACTCTCACTACAACCTTTGGTCTCCATAGCTTTGGTCAGGGATATATGTGACATTCCGGTACATATCTGCTGTAAACCCTGATAAAAGGTGTTAGAAACCCAAATTTATTTAGAAAATTTGCTGAATCAGGTTTGACAATGAATCTCGGTATTCCCAAGATTACTGCATTGGTTAAGATTTCAACAAGATAATCATGAAATTTAGCAGCTTCTAGTAAAAGACGCTGATTTCAAAGTACAAAAATTCTGAAATATCATTGACCCTGGATAAACAGAGAGATGTTTATACAAAGCTTAGGTTTAAATTCTACTTCTCAGACCAATGGTTTGACGTGAAAAAATGCTTTGAATTTGGGTTGGAAGCCATTTCAGATTTGCTGTCTATGAAAGCAGCTCGGTTGTTTTCCTATCTGAGCCTTTAAAAGTAACACCATTATAACTTAGTATTGATGTTGTACCAGGGCAATATTTTAAAAAAATTCGAAAATTTAACCGCAGCATGAATGCAGTCCTGGTGCAGGTAAGTCTAATATAAAGGATTGAATTTCTAAATTGTGATGATTATAACGAGATAGACCATAAAGAAATACTAGCTCTGCTATAGAATTTTCTGCAAAATTCTTGTGTGTCATTAGGATCAAGGATCATCATAGTCCGAGCTTCCAAGACTGTTGCCCGCCCTGGCTGAAACCCATTCCCTTTCCACCAGTTTGTCATAATTATATACGCATCCAACATGAAAAAGTACATCAGCGTTTTTCAATTATAATTGTTGGCTGATTAAATTCCATAATAGATCAACTCATCAACACACTCATCTCAATAGTATGACAAAGCCTACTGATTGGTCATGATGATGTTTTATATATTAACACATTGCATTATAGTTCTGATAAAAAGATGGGGCACGTTTGATATGTTCACTATTTTATATGGATAAAATTGCAGCAGTATCAGACAATAAAGAGAGTACCAATCTTAATTAGACTCTAGCAATTTCTGAATATTTATCAAGAATGGGTATATTAGTCATCTTGATAGAATTAGATGGAGTGCTTACTATCGATATAACAATTAAATAAATACGACAGTATCTCCAATCCACACTCAACACTCAGAAAGCCCCAGAACCATTATTTTGCTTAGATTATCATCTTCATTGTAGTTTTTCCATTGCTATAGTCCTCTTATGGTAGCCATTATAAATTTGTATGAATCTGTACATAATGACACAGAAAGCAAAAATATATAGGCTCGTTGCACCACATTGGGTAACAATGCCACAGCACTGATGGGGGAAATAGACAGTTATACATCGCATTATAGATCGCATTTTAATGCGTTCTCAAGAGTGCACTTTTAGAAAATTTGATGTTCTAGTGCTCCACAAAACCCACATCTCTGTCACTTACCATGTTGAAATGTCAACCATCATAAACAGAAAAAAAAGTGGTCTTGAGAATATTTTTTCTTAAATTTTAAGCTTTTTGCAGAACAAATTTGATGCTAGTTGACTGACTGACTGCAATGCTTGCACTGAGCAAAGTATCATTATTCTGAATTGAAGACTGTAGGTAGCAGATAGCTTTCAGAAAAGTAAGTAAAAGTAATTTTTAATTAAATAGCTAGAGCCAAAGAAAGCTGCAGTAAACACTTAAATGTACAACTATTTGGCTTATAATTTTCTGTGTCACACGAAACTGCCTTCAGATAAAGCTTTGAATCACCAGGGTGAAATTGTAATAACTTTATCAACTGAGGCACATAATCATCAGATGGACTTTTTTCAAATGTATATAATGTGTGTGGTATACCCCATCAAGTAAGTTCGAGCTCATTGGGATGCTGAAATTTAACCTGTGTATTGGCAGGCAGGTCTGTGCGGGGATTGATAAGCGCCCAAATTTTGGATCTTGACTGGGGGCAATCTAAATATGCATTTAATTATTTTCTTCATTTGTAACATTTCTGATGATACATGGAGCGGTGATTATAATAAAGTTTATATAAAAAAATAAATAAATAAAGCGTTTGTTTGCTGGTATTGACTTGAGGCATTTCTTGGCTGTGATAGCTGAGTGTGGTGCAGGGCCCGATGTGAATAGTTTTAATTGCCTTTCAGTGCAGGACTGCTGGCCGATGAGCAAATATCTATATCATATTTTCTTTCAGCAATAATGTAACATTATCTTAATCTTCAACTTAAGATTGTAATACTAATCCATGGCGCACTGAGGTAAATATAATATATAACTTGTTTGACATTTATCTTTGGTGTATTTTTTGTGCTGTTTAAAGTTTATTTTTCTTCAAATTGAGGTTAGCAACAATTGTTTCCAAGACCGAAAACATCATTTGCACCATCTTTGTATTAAAGTTTTACGAAGTGAACGACAACAAATGAGTCTAGCACTTATTCATCTGTCATACACGTCCCCAAAATGCAGTGAATTGAACCCGCACTCTTCTTATACACTGCATACTTACACTTGCAGTAATAAGGATTAATCACTACTTATTTTTATGAACCATTTGGGTATGAGGCTGTATGCTGGTTAATGAGAAGAGTTTTTTTTTTTTATTTTCATGTCCGGTCAACTTTGTAACCTGACGAGATAGTAACAGGTTCATAGCACATATCATAACAATTGTCATATTAAGGAAATGTCAAAGACCGATCCGAATATTTCTTGAATTTAACGCAAAAGAATGTTAAAAAACAGCTATGTTTAGGGACTTTTGAGGTCTTTTTAAGGACTTTTGAGGTGTTTTTTGTTATTCTTTTGCGTTAAATTCAAGAAAAATAAAGATGCAATAAAAAATTATGTTGGCATTTCTTGTGTGCAACATAGTTAATGAAAGCGGCTTCGTATGTGAGAACTTTCAAAAAAACTGTGTTTGGCCACAATAATGGTTATTTGGACAGCATGTTTGGCGTTATGCAAACGTGGCGAAAATATTAGCCGCGTTCGAGAGTCTACTTTTTTGAAAGTCAATGTGTATGACATTTGAAGAGTACTCTAAGAGAAAATCATAATTAATTTTGATTCGAGCCTATGATCTGTTGTGAATTTATGATTGAAATTTCACATATTTTCACGGCTTCACAAAAAATGCGTTGTATGGCGTGACGTAAAAAGTCAATTTAGACTAGTCATATATATCAGAGAAAATCAAAATTTATGATGAATGCAATCTCTAAGTATACATTCCACATGTCTTGAAATTTTTGCAATGAATTTGACTCCTCCATCTGCATTGACAAAAACAGCGGTTTTTGCCTCATGTCCTCCCTAAAATGACACAATGTCATCGAATCAAGTTTTTGTTCAGATATTCATTTTCAGTAGCTCGGCAGCTTTCCAACGGTATATGATATGTTTATATTCGGATAGGTCTTTGACATTACCTTAATCTTGCAAAGATTTTTTGGGTATCCTTCTCGGAGCATTTCTTATATAATTATATTTATTTACTTCTGTGAGGGAGCAGATTTCCAGTAAATATGTCACAGTCAAATATTACAAGTTACTAGCACAGTTTAACAGCTCCGGCAGTGCAAGAGGCAATCAGATATCATTGACAAAGTATTTGTCCGAGATACTGACATTAGACCGAGTTAAGTATCATTGATTACATCATACATTTAATCTGCAGGCACCCCTCCATTGCAGAGATATTTTAATAATTATTGGAAATGAATAGCAATGTTTCCATTGGACAGGGTATATCCATGACATTTTTTGAAAGTCAATAGCGGAAAATATGAGACCTGATGCCAAATTTCATTGATGCATTACTCATCAACTACTCTAAAGTCTACAAAGGCTACAATCTGTTTTGATATCATCCACTGAAAATGGGAGTTGTCTTCTTAACATCAGGGACAGGATAACTCTTTACAAACACATTGATTGCCATTCTAATGATTTGAGAGTGGGCACAAAATTAAAAAATATACATACATCCTAAGTAAAAATTCTGCTACTATATCATATGAGCAAGTAAACAATTGCATATATGTCAGATAATCATTTAATATTTTATTGATTGGACTGTGGATTTGGTGACGATGTTGTATATTTTTGATAAACCTTACTTTTACATATGATAGATCAGTTTTAGGATGAATATTCTCAGGCTCAGATGAATATATTTCAGTTGGTTAAATGTCTCGATTCAGTTGCTTAAGAGTCCTATGCACTTCTCTAAAGAACAACTCGAACAGGGAAACTCGGACAAGTAATTGCATTGTTGCTAGGTCACTTCTTTCTCAATTCACATTATGTTCTTTGATAATATTTTGATTCAAAGTTCTTTAATCAAGACATTGTTTGTGTATACAATGTTTCGACAATTATCAAGCTCTTCGGAAAAGAAAAAACCTGGAATTGTCGTGCCAGGTGTATTTTTTTGCAAAGACAAAGTCAAGTAGTGCAGTGGCACCCCCTGCAAAGGCGGCTAGAAATGCAACTTGATTTACAAAAGTCACAGGCTCAGGCTCGACGGTTGTCTCTGATAGGGTTGTTAAGACTGATCACAATTCTTGTGAGAATGTATATTATGATAGCTCATAAAACATGACAAGCAACTGTTAAAAACTCTTTAAATTTATGAATGAATGCGGAAGTTGGGAAGAGGCTGCGACTGAATTACGCGTTGTAGATGACCTGTGGTTAACCAAAAACATACTTTAGGATACAGAAAGCCACAAATTATATGTAGGGTTATACAAAAGTGAATCCAGACGACTAGTCTGAAAGTATTGTTCAAGTTGCTTATTAGTTATTTGGTAATTCTTTGTAGCCTGTAGTTCTCTGCTTAAAAAGGAGGGAACAACTCCTGTTATATTGAACTGGGCAACAAATAATTGCTTCAATTTTGTTCCTGTATCACATAGACTGGAAATAGGTAATCAATTCTCTCCTCTATATAAATATAATTTGTCATTTGACAAATTGAGTATTAGTATCCATTCTCTCTCACTGCTGACTGGTAACCAATAATAACATGAACCAAATAGACTGGGTAGGCATCATTTTAGATTAAGCAGAAAAAAAGAATTGAGGGCCAAATCAAATCAATCATGTTTTTGGAATTTCCATGATCAACCCAGCTAACTCTCAATAAGCACCCCTGTTGTCATTGCTAGACTGACTGGGTGCAGGAAGTAGCATTGAAAATATATCTATACTCGGATTTCAACAATAGTGGCTATCCGTTTATTAGTCCTCAATTACAACCTGTTAGTTTATGACATCACAAGCATGGAAGAAAACTTCTTTTGTAGAGCAGAAATATAATTCAGCCTGTGAGATTCCTCTCAACGAAACAGTGAACTTTAGGTTAAGGTCTGGGATGTTGTGTTTTTGACAAATACTTCCTTCAATCTGACTAAACAGTTCACATTTAGTTAATAAGCATGTGCCTAGTTGGGCAATGTCACTCGATCTTATCCTCAATGATTTCTTTCATCTATTACACTGCTCGTTTATCATCACACAGCATCTGACAGAAATAGTAACTTCTAGAATCGTCTTCTTAGTTGTGCAAGGGGATGTAACCCGTACATTTGTTATAAGAAAAATTTGAAACTAGTAATAATAAATAATATCAATATAGTAAAAAAAAGAATCATAACTACTAGGAGTAAGTACAATTATAGCTCTTCCGACGCTTTGTGGGGATCACATTAATATATTTAGTAGCAATTTCCTTCTATCATAGACCATCAAACTTTTTTCATTGATATCCCAATTTGCGACTCTCTGATTTGATTTGTCCAATACACAAGGTACCAACTTGATATACCTGCACACTTTGTTGATATTAGACAGCTAGTAAAACAGCTTTTGGACTCGGGTTGTAACAGCTATTATCTTATTAACAATCATGTGTTCTTGTATAACAAGACATCTATTTTCACTGTGATAATAATGAAGACAAAATTGTCACGGGTCGAGAAATGAGGCCGCAGAGACTCGGACTATTTTTCACATTCTGCTGCTGGGAAAGGTGTCTTGACTCATGGAAAGACATGCTGACAAGCTGGAAAGACATGCTGACAAGCTAGAAAGACAGCCAAACCTACTACAAGGGGTCCCAGCATTGGGCCATGTAAGGCCAATAACCCTAACACGTACGCTGTGTTTCATAGGGTGGCAATGGTGGATTGGAATGTGCTGTGGGATGAGAGAACACAACTCCGAGTAGTGAATAGCAGGCTATCTAATTAGCGCCATCGACCCATTCTTTTTTGAGGATGGTGAGATGGCGCAATCGGTTAGCGCGCTTGCTATTCACTGCCAGGCGATTAGTGCCGCAGGAGTTGTGGGTTCGAGTCCCACTGGGGGAGCTTCCATTGTTGATTGTTCCAGCCCCCAGAACCCTCGGGTGTATACCTCTCCTCTACAATCATGTGTTCTTGTATAACAAGGCATCTATTTTCACTGTGATAATAATGAAGACAACATTGTCATGGGTCGAGAAATGAGGCCGCAGAGACTCGGACTATTTTTCACATTCTGCTGCTGGGAAAGGTGCTTTGTCTCAAAATGTCACAGCAAAACAGAGGTGTGTCAGTTTTACCATCATAAATAAAAGAATGATTGACCGGCACATTGTCCTTTCAATCTCTTGTTGAGCTAAGCAGATCAGTAGCTGTCTTCCATCACATCATTCTGAAGCTACACGCATGATACTGTGAAACAGGCTAAAAGTGAGTTTGAAACCCTCAGCTAACATCAGCCAGAATATAATCTTCTCTCTGACCAAAGTAAAATGGGTCAAATGAAACCTTTGAGTTTGTTAAGTAGAATTCAACGGCCACAGTTTGATTAACTTGTTCGGAAATAAGTTATTAAAGTTGAACTATTGATTTTCTCTATGCTGGAGGTTTCTAGACTGGAATGCTGTGTAAAATATTTTCTTGATGTTATATGAATGACGTTTTGGATCACTCAGAGAACATACGACCTTTAGAACTATTCTCTTTAATCAATATTACTTACGTTATGCACTCATTACTCTATGCTCTTTAGACGTAGGCAGTTTGGGATCAATAAACACAAGAGAGCTTGATGGCCCAGCTAGATCTCATCTGCTCAGACGTCATTTTCTCTGTAAGTCGGTGACCATGCCGCATATATTGTTGTCTTTAAATATACCAGGTGTTGTGATATAAGTGTATTGACTGGTTCTATAGCAAGGATGTGCCAGCGGTCACCAACCAGTCTCCAGGCTAATTGAGATGTAATTCTCAAGTTTAATAACTTCTTGTTGATAATTAGTTTTCTAGTATGCAACGGGAGATCGAAAAGCAGCCCTGTATTTTTCTAAACACAGCTATCATCCCATTTTGGAGTTTTCCTGTTTTTTGCGAACAATGTGTATGTGTCAGGGTTCTCAACCTTAGAGGGAGTTTTGCCTACACAGTGGTGCGTAGGTGGCACATCAAAGACGCAAACCCCCTGGGGGTTAATAGCTAAGGGCTCTTGGGGCTATGCAAGCTTTCCAAACAATGTTTGCCATAGAAACCTAGAGACCAATAAGGACTCTACAGATTAATTCCATTTGTCTTAGTTATGTAAACTTTCATCTAGACGCCAATAAATTATCACTGAATTTAGAAAAAAACAAATTATACTTTGATAAAGAATTTCAAAAACTCATCGCAGCTACTTTCTGATATATTGATGGACTCTAGAAAACTTATTGTGATGAGCTCTTTAAAACTTTTAGTTGTCACAATAAATCAAACACTAAACTGGGAGCTCACATTTCTGATTTAAGAAAATCTTTGAACAACGTTTCTGGCCTTTTTTTAGGGCATCCAATAATCTACCACTGTCACCCATGATCTTGCGTTACAATACATTAGCATACAGTAGAATTGTGTATTGCATTGAAACTTGGGGCAACGCGCCACAAACTCATTTTGATAATATCGGTATCCGCCAAAACAGATTAGTGAAAAATGTTATCAAAAACCCTGCTATAAAGAGCATACTGTTCCACTTTTCAGAAAAGCAAAAATTATTGCTCTACCACATTTATATACCCATAGGATCTGCCTTGTTGCTCATTCCTCTATCACTATTTCCCTCAACCTTGCCATCCCTACAACACTGGAATTTCAAACTTAATCTTCCTTTTTCCAAATACACATCGCCTGTGGCCATCACCAGCCAAACTATCAAGCATGCTTGGAATAGTTTGCCTGCTCCTTTCCGGGAGAATAAACCCCCTTGTCTTTTAGGGCGGCGATGAAGCAGCATCTACTTGCCGCTCTTATGTAGTCTTTGTTACGGATGGTAACCACAGGAAGTGAGCCTTGTTGGTAGGTGTTTTTTTTCCCTTCCCATATTTTGACTGCCTTCAACGTCAACTTTTTTTTTGGCTTCCGCCCCTCGAACAGCATCCAAGATGCTACTGCGCACATAGAGCCTCATCGCCTCACTAGTTTATAACTGTCATTTGTTTTTACTTATGATGAAAATACACCAAACCAAACCAAACCAGACAGGAGTAGGAGGTGGCTCAGATGGTTAAAGCGTCGTACCTTTGGCATGCGAATGCGGAAGGTCGTGGGTTCGAATCGTACTGCGGTCCATAAATTCTGTTGTGTCCTCATGTGCAGTGACCACTAATTAAGTCACGTGCTCATTTAGCATGCTGTCGATAGTATACATTGGCATGGCATCACAATTATAATATATACAACCAACAAAACACAAAATAAACACCATTGGCTACTGGGGCTTGGTTTGTGTGTTCCAACCTGCCTGCAAATAGAGAGCAACCCAAGTAACGAGTTTCGCCCCAATGCTTCGGAACGTGGCATGTGGCAAGACATCTGATATTTTGTTGATCAACTGATACTCACATCATACACCTTGATGCCATGAACAGCAACACCACAGTGTCTAGCTCGCTCATAATGATTATTATCTTGGCAGTGCTTTTCTAATATGAGCTGAAATATGAGACAAAGTACGATTTTTCGTTTGATATCGTTACTGCCTTACATTTTACATTTAATAACTCTCTGTCAATATCATTTTAAGTTCGGGCTTGATTAGTTCCAAGAAGAAAATGTTGCAGGATCTTCATGAATCCCAGGGTAATTATAGAGCTGCATTATTATTATCATGTTATCCATTTCTAATTTTACAGTAGATAGCGTCTTGTGGTATATCAGACAAAAGAAATCATTAAAGTTCAACTTGAAAAAAAAATGTATAAAAGTGGGTGCAGCATCTTCTTATTACAGTCAGCTCTCGATTGTTTTACTCAGAAGTCTGCTCTTGATTCTCTTGCTAAGAAGCCTACCTTTTTAACCTCAGCTCCAACTGCTGTACTCATCACAAACCTGACCAGGCTCTTGTATTGAAGAGATATTAACAATATTGGTACATAAATCTTATTGCTCAAAACATAATCAATGAATTTTCAATTGCTGCTCCATGACTTTTAAATTTTCTGGATTGCATTATCGGGTATCTCTGTGATATGCACAAAATTTCTTTTTGTCTTCTTCATGAAAGGCAAATTGGTCTTAATCAACTTTAATCTGAATTGATCAAGTCAGCAAAAAAAAGTTGTGCTATAAGTATATTCAATCCACTGTTTGTTGCAGATGATGAATAACAAGATAATTCTTGCTTTCCTGCTCGTCTCATTTGTAGGTAAGTTCATGTCTGCACTTAGCATGGCTTTCAAAAATGATGACATACTCAATCAATGATATCCAGCCAGTTATTCCTTTGTCAGCAAGTGTTATGGTCTGAATTTGAAACAAGATCTTCAAAAATATTGCTACTCCTGTATTTGAGAGTCTCAATGTATGTTACAGCTTTGAGTTTTGCTGCGGCTGATAGCGATGGTAACAGGGCTCAACCATTCAGAACTAGGAATGAACCAGTAGGAGGCAGGGGTAGAGGCCAAGGAAGAGCTGGTCAAAAGGGAGGCGCAAGAGATAGTCCTGCAGGTCCGAGAGAAAGTCTAGGAGGCCCAGGAAGTGTTAGGGCTGGTCCCGGAGGTCCAGGAGGCCCAAGAGGTGGCCCAGGAGGTGATAGGCGTTTGCCCAGAAGAGGAGCTGGCGGCTTCAGAGGATAAAAAGAGCATGTATTCAGGTACCCTCTCCATATGATATACTTTTGATGGTTTGCTGTTCTCAGGTAGCAGTGTTACTCCATCACAGTATTTGCTTTTGATTTGATGGAGGGACTTTCTTACTTGGACGATGTTGCATCTTTAAAGCCGTGGCAATCACTGCCCTAACCTCATCCTCTGTTTACTAAATGATTTGTTTAAACAAATGTATATTGTTAAGATGCCAGTAAGTGAGTCAACTGGCTTTTTTCTAGCGAACACAATTTTGAAAAATAAATTAATGTAATTTGCACAAGAAGCCAGCTATATCAACTATTCTTTACCTATACCAATATCAATTTTCACAATGTTGTTCCCAACAAAAAGCTAAGTAATTTCAGGCAGCCTCAGCTTACATAGATCATAGCCTCCTATGATAGGAATTTGCTGGAAGAAATTGTTTGGCCGTTAACAGGGTGGCCTGCATTGTCTTCATCAGACTATTCTTATTAGTCCTTTGCTGTCAGAAAAAGAAGAAAGATGTCAGTACTCAAAATTGTTGTCTTCACTCGCTAATTTCTTGGTTTCATCATCGTTCTTGGTTTGTGATGATTAGGTTAGCGATCTCAAACTGCAATAACTTCCTTCACAAATCTAACCAACAGTAAAGTTATTTCCTGACCTATTAATGAGGGGACAAGTGACATTAGACTGTTTCATGTCTCATGTCAAATATGCTGACGACAGGTAATTTTATACAGCTGTATCAGAGAATAAACCGCTCTTTGTGGTGGGGTTTGTGATGATGATGGTGATGTTAGGCAGTGTGAATAATGGTTGTCCTAATTTGATCCTATGATAAGGCCTCAATAAATCAAAAGTTGTCTTCTCTTTGAACACGTTGAGACAATTCTAATAAAATAACACATTATGTAGAACAAACTTGGTTCAACAAGTATTATCTCAGCAGCTTAATTTTTTGGAGGCACTGAGAGAAAATGTTCAATGTAGTGTAGAATGTAAATCATTAACTGGTAATCAATAACTTCCGGTGTGCAGGAGATGAAAAGTGGAATAGGAAATGAAAGGATTTATTAATAATTTTGCAGTATTCTAATCTTTATATCTATATCTATCTATCTGAGAATTAGCAAATTGTTTAGCGAAATTAATTTTTTGATTTCTAATGTTACAAACATCGTTGAAAGAATTAGAATACAACATTGAGGGCTATGAAGTTTGTAGAGTCACTTCAAAGGAAACCGGGATGGAGCCGCAAGCAGACTAAACAGTTAAGAGAGTACCTAGTTTGATTTAACCCTGTTCTTAATGTGAAAGGTGACTGGATGTTGAGTCAGTCTCTGAAATTTACCTGCGGATTGCATTCCGGAAGAGTTTCCAGAATTATTTTAAGAGCGATCAAAATCTACAAAAGGCGTGTCGGGATATCCAAACAGAAAAATCTCAGTGGCATAAAACTGTCTCAACTCTTCTATATCTTGTGCTGACACGTTCTCGTAGTGGAATTGATAGCTGGCAGTGATGTGCCGCCACTCAGAGGGTCTCATCGCCTTCTCTCTAGATCCTGTGATTTGTTCTCTTATATTTGGCATTCCTGCATTTTCATATTCAAACATCACAACAGCTTCCTCATTCATGTTTTCTGATGATACTGCAACAAATGAACATGTAATCAAAAGAAATTAGCATTAATTTTGAAAATTTCAAAATCAATTAAATAAACTTGCTGTGTTGACAATTTTTTTCAGGAAAATTAATGTTGTTTTAAGCTTGATTTACACCTGTATTTCTCACATTTGTTTCAGAGATTTGAAATGTAGACACTTGATTGGGTCAGCTTTGTGATGATAATGTTGATGTTTGATAATGGTACAAATGGTTGTCATAATACTATGATCCCATAATAAGACCTGGATAATTCAGAAGTTGTCTTCTCTTTGAACAGGTGGAGACAATTCGTACACAATATCAAACAGTATGTAAAACAATTATTTGGAACAATAAGTCTTATCTCAATGACTTCATTTTTGGGGCATCTGAGATAAAACATGCAGTGACAATGCAGTGAAGAATTCACTTCAGTACCTTGAGTTGATCAATTGAGACATATAATGAGAGCTCACTTATGTAGTCGAATCGTCTCGGTGCGTTTTTGTCACATATTTGGCAACGATCTATAACTGGAGCCCAGTGATTGTTCCAGCGGTGTCTTCTCCATAATTTTAGAACACATTCAGACACAAATACGCTGTGAAAAAAAACAACACTCAACATGATTATATGAGTAACTTTTACAGATCTTGTCCTTTAATTAAGACAAAACCGATGAGTTAGCGATCAAGGTCTGTTCAAATTTGAAATTCTGTTACTCAGTGGCTTAGTTAGCTGCTCCGTTAAGGATGGTTTGACCAAAGGTTTGCTGCCTTCATTGTTTGTAGAATTGAGGTTAAAAAGTGAAGTGCTGCATTTTTATCCTGACCACATTTTGGGCAGTCTATTTCATCTGTTAGAGTTTTTGTATGTAACTGGCGCTATCCTATCGGCCACAAAGAATGAACAGAAAAGCTAGATGGAGATTACTTTTTGACTGTCCCGGCTACTTTCATAGACAAGTCAAAGGCGTTTGATAGAATGAACGGAACCAAAGTCATACAAATGTCGCCGTCCAGTAAGACAAACAAAATACTCATCAAAATCATTTGTAGTTTTCTAAATGACAAGTTACCACAAGTCAGGGTAGGCAACTGTGACAGCCATTCACCCAACCACTCTCCTTTCTTCTGGCTGCTATAAATTGCCTTTAACCAACCAAAGTTTTATTGGTCACTGTGAAAAAGTTGGTTTTACATTTTAGGTATACTTTGAATCGCCCGTGATATGAGGTTTCCTGATATCTGAGCACCCTGGAGAGAAGCCCAGTTAAGACAGATTGAAATCGCTCCTAAATGAAATAATTAAGCCCAAAAATCCCAATCTTGTGTAACACTGACAATCCACTGTTTCTCACTCACTTGAATGGAGGGCATGACTCCCAAGTCTTTCCTGTACACATTGCCCTCATCCAAAACTTGTCTTGGCCATGTTCCATGTTGAACTTGTCACCCCAAGCACTAACTAGACGATGCCATGGGTTCCTAGACACCACAAACTTCTAATAAAAAACTGCATGACTATCTATATTATATCACCTACCATACTTGATCATTGCATGATATAATATTTTCAGCATTCCAAAGTTTGGTATATTTTCTGATCCATATGACAGTGATAATCTTTTTGTAAATATATAGCATGATGTAGGGTTGTGGAACTTACTACAGTTGTTTCGTTTCCAGCTGTTTTCTGCTTGTTCTCCAATCTACGCTGCTTTTGTAGGAAAACCTTTCAGAAGCTGCTTCCAGCCTTAGCGGTGGTGCACATCCTTATGAATCGTGAACCCACTATGAGGGGTGCAGCGCGCTGTCTCTTGAAAGGATATGAGTATGGTTCTAGGCTCTCACACCTAAGATGAAGAAAAGCAATAATAAAATCATTAAAGTTATTGGCGTAAAAAGACTAACTATTTTGGGAGGGAAGTGAATCATACCTACCTTTCCGAAGTAAATGGAGCACCAAATTATTATAGAAAAATTACTGGTGAAGTTGCACAGGATTTGCGGGGGTTCCAACAGACTTAAATGTTTGGTTGAATGTTTAATAACGTTTTTGAATCAAAAGTCATGTGATAATTTTGGTGCCTTTCATTCACAAATACAGTGTGTGTGTCCAGTTCGGAACAATTTTCTTGACTCTGATTACCCAGAAAATTAGTCTTTGCTTGCTTTAGCCTGTTTATAATTCTCTAAAATGTTACGTCTAAAAGTCGAAAAAAAAACCTGTATCAAGTGCTATAATTTTGTTTACAGTGGTTGGAAGAGTGTATTGTATGTTGCTTATTCCCCGAGAGATCTCAAAAGCAAGGTGTATCCATAGAGACAGTTGACGCTGATTTTGTTAAGAACTACTGAGTGCTGCATATCTACTGAGTTTGTGATCCAATTAGATGATGATTTCATTTTATAAAAGAAATGATACAGAAAGAGCTGCTAGACCGCAAATGGTAGAGACAAGGTCACCAGATATTTCAGTTAACTGAGCCTGGGTCTATTTGTGCTTTGAGAAACTTTCTTGCACAATATTTTCATAGCAGGCTCAAGGAGTGAGAAGCTACAACTGCCTCTTAGCAGAAGAAAGAAGGAGGGGGGGGGGATGAAGTAAATGGGTAAGGTTAGGGAGTGCTAGGTGGGAAAAATTGAATTATCATTCCTCAAACAGTCTCGACAAAATCTGTCCAGCAAATATTTATCGGTGAAAACTCGCAGCGGCAAAACCATATTACTGCACAACTCAAACGACTACATAGGATGTGATTATTCGATATTGTTGCACCTCTACTCTCAGAAGGAAAAACCAAAATTTATTCCTTGTATTTACATTAATTTTGAAATTCATTTGCGATAATAATTAAATATGCAGTATAAGTTCTATAAGCAGGAGAAAAGAATGATCTAAGCCGATGAATCTTTGAGCAATAAATCTAAATTAAAAGAGGGAAATGTTAGCTTAGGTTTATCATTACAATCCATGTGGTTCGACTTTGACTGATCACACAGTCACTTCGGATCAGGACCTAACATTATGGAGGCTCGATGTACAACAAAATTGTGCATGCTGATAAAAGAACACGACTGTATGGGATAGCTCTATACATGAGGATGCTGTCACCTATCACTGCAGCTCCGGCCATGTAGATCTATGCTTCACGCTCGGTTGAAGCTGTCAGTGGTTGAAAATGGCACTAACAACTTTGAACCTTAGATGTCGCTATAAAACCCTCTTCCTAGCAACGCCAGCTCCATTACAAATAAAATTGTTCAATTTCATTATCTCTTATGTAGCAAAGTATGATCTATACCCATATAACTATATTGAAAACAAATTGGTAACATTTAAAACTATGTTATATCATGTAATTCTTTCTCGAAAAGTTTGACTCGGATTTGCACCTGAAAAGCGGCTGAAAAGCTGTTGAAACAACTTGTTTAAACTGAAGTGCAGACATTTAGCGTGGCTTCTATTGTCTCCAAAACTTTTTCAATGAAGCTTCAAGACTAAAGTTTTTTTGTACATTCCTTTTTAAGAATGTTTGTGGGTGTTTCTAAAGACAAGCTTAATTGGCGAAACAAGAAAGCACTTTTGGGAATAATATAAATGCAGAGTAGTTGTGATTACTGATCCATGATCATAGCTTAGAATTACAATAATAGATTATACTGCTCAAACTAAGCTTATTCAGGCATAGTTATTTGTTATATTTTTGCTGAGGACTAAATAAGATTGCTTCCTTTGATCAATTTTCTATTTTTTATTTTGTCATTTAAATTCAGAAATATTCTATCAGTGATCAGACCAAATAGGTAGACAGCCAATTTTACTGGGAATTGTCACGGTTTAGTTTCATGTCAGGACGCTGGAATGCAGCAGCAGCAGCAGCAGCAGCAGCAGCAGCAGCAGCAGCAGCAGCAGCAGCAGCAGCAGTCAAGTGGCTTGATTAATTACAGTACTATAAAAAGTGACCAGCTTTCTCAAACAAGCCGTACTATCAAACAAGACTTCCCTCTTATTAAATAAATTGAGTCAAAAGAGTCAAGGGTTGGGACTAGATGAAAATATCCCTCGTGCTTATAAACCATGTGAAACACAACTGTCCACTATGGTCACAATAAGGATTATATAACTATTATGACTACATACTTCCAGCATAGAATTATCTATTTTGCTAAACATTTTGGAGACAGCCATCATAAAACTGTTATGAAAATAATTGTAACTTCTGAGGCATCCCAATGATTAACAAGCTATTGTCCTGGCTAGCATCCACAGCAAGTTGCTAGAAAAGCTTGTAAAGCATTTTATGTCAAGACACGACCCTAGAACTACTGCAGTTATTTAAAAACCAATCATAAACTTCATAAATCCAGATGGTCGTCACCCAATGCAACTATTTTATTGGTTACTATCAAAAATTGTGTTAATTTGTATTTTTGTGCTCAGTGCATTTTCAATCATGAGCAACAGACAAATCTTGCTATGTATTTTTATATATGTGGCCTTCAACTAAAACCAAACCAGATTAATCAGGATAAATGTTTTCTGAAAAGTGATGGTTACATAACATGTCACATACAAACCACACATGTATCAGTACTCAACCACAGGGTACAGAGGGCTGGACAAATCATTTTTGAAACTTCCCCACGCAGTATTTTGCCCATCGGTGTCTTGGGGGTAGCCCCTTTCCAGACTATCTCCGGCAATATAACAGTAGGCAGCTCTCCACCCCCTTAGCTAGTACAAGACCAAGGCTATGAGTAGAAAACTTACCTATCATCTACTGTTTCCTTCGGTTCACAAGGACCTGATTTAGATTTGTTTTGTTTTCCCAGTCAGGTATCCAATGTATATATATATATAGTTGCTTTATATTTGCTTAGAGATTTTAAAAATTATTCAAAATCTATTATTGATCTTTGGATATTAAAACAAAAAAGTGGAATCGAGAATGACTTTTAAACATTATGATAGAAAATGAGCGGACACTCCGATCGGAGTTCGGTTCGAGTGGTTGGTGGTATGGGCAGGTCTAGGCGGGTGGATCTCCGAGGGGGTGCTGCAGGAGTATAGCTATGGGCTAGCTGGTGGAGACAATGTTCAGGGCTGCCCATGATGCGATTGATGTAACTCTTGCCGGTGTCTTCGAGTATAGTGAGAATGGGCACTATTTCGTCGGTTTGAACGCATTCGTCGTAGTCTCGGCTGCTTGGGTCCATGATCATCAGAGCTAAGTTTTCTAGTCTTACTAGCCGCAGTCTCTGCTCACCGGATGTGAAGGAGTACCAGGACGGGCAGGCGTAAAGGATGATGGGTCGAATGCATGTTGTGTAGAATTTTGTCATGATGTGTGTCGGTACTCCTCATCTCTTCAGGTCTAGTAGTGAGTACACAAGACCATGGATTTTCTTTATAACATGATCCACGTGATCTTTGAATGTCAGATGTTCATCAATAATGACGCCAAGAAACTGGGTGCTAATCTCGTTCGAGATCTGCTCACCATTCATTGTGAAGGTGGGTGCTTCAGGTACAAAGTTGTTGTGGATGTTAGAGATGGACATGGTGACAGACTACGGAGGTGTGGTTTGGTGTGAGAGTAATGTCGTCGGCATATTTGATGGTTTCAGTTGTAGTAGTGGCAAGAGTGTCTATATATAGCAGCCAGAACATTGGTCCCAGCAGTGTACCCTGCAGCGTTCCGTTGTTCGCAGGTAGGTCGGCACTTTTGGAGTTGCCCAACCTCACATATTGACAGCGGCCGCTCAGAAAACTCTCAACTATAGCCACAATTTGTCTACTCACACCTCTTTCTGCCAGCATGGTGAGAAACTTGGACTTATCAAACGCCTAAGACATGTCTAGGAAGGCTATGGGGATACCGTGGATCTTCTCATCGAGCATTTCCGCCCATCCGTTGACTGCTGAGAGAATGGCATCGGTGGTGCTTTTGCCTTTCTGATACGCAAACTGGTCGGAGCCTATGGTTGGTAACACTACTTTGGAATAGAAAAACATGATTGCTCTCACTAAAACCTTTCCTAGATTCCACAGCAATAACATAGGTCTAAAATCAGATGGGTGGTTTACAGATTTAGTTTTCTTAAATGGTATCACTTCTGCTTGTTTCCAAACATCAAGGGAAAATCCCTTAAGCACACGATCATTTATGAGATCACACAATGGCACATAGATATCTTCTCTACATAGCTTAAAGACCCACGATGGAAAATCAGACGAGCAGGTCGACTTGCTGGTGTCTATACTATTTAGCCAGTGTTTTACCTGTCGGACGCTGACGCGTATCTCGTGATCGGGAAGAGTAGCTAGCAGTGCGTCAGTGTCTAGGTCTGATGGAGTGCCGGAGATGCTGGTGAAGTATTTATTCAGCGTCTCTGCAGCAGTGGAGGTGGTCATCAATGTTTAGGATTAGAGATGCTGTAATGAGAATTGTCGGAAGAGCCGCAGGCCTAAACCAATCAGTCTGTTCTTCTGTGGACAGTTGCAGTAATGTTGAGGTGGTCCCGGTATGAGATCCAGTGGCTAGCTCGTCTTGATCATTATCACTAATACCTCACTTCATTACTCGGAGTTGTGTAATGATGCGGGATAAATTGTCCTTAGAGGCTGAGAGAAATCTTCTCATTACATTATACCATGCCGGTGAGCTGTTGTCTGGAGATGCAAATACATTCTGATGCATGTTTATAGAAGAGTTTGGAAGAAAGAGTTGTACGAGATCTGATCTCATGTCCATATCCGTGGGCTTGACTGATTTTCTTGTTGGATTTTTTTATATTGCTATTTGAATAAGAACCTCTAAACCAAGCACTGATAAAAGAATCATCATAAGATTTTTATTCACGCATAAGAAAAAGTCAAGGGCAACAATTATAATTTCTTAAGTTTGCAAAACAACCCCCTTCATCAATTATGATTATTATAAGTTGCTGGATGATGATGTATATTTTATTGTTATTGTTGAAACTTGCTTTGGGAGGGTGGTAAATCCATTCGACTCCGGAAGCCCTCAATAACATCAAGTGTGAAGTAATTAGCGGCAGAATATCCTCTAGCCCCGGGGCTTCCGGTTCCTTTTAGGATCTTGTTGTCTTATTCGGCATGCATTCTAAAAGTGATTCACACGATCCACATTAGCAATATCTTGTGTTTATTAACTGGCAGCTTGCCTGTTGTTGTGATTGCATTATTGGTAACTATTTGGTGAATCTCTGCAAGGGATTATTGCATAAACATGAAATACTGGTAATCTGGAAGCAATCTTGTCAGTTAATTAATAATATGCATTGAACAATGAGCACAAAGGTTTCGTTAAACAGACTATGTCATAAATGGAATCTATCAATGTTCACCCTCATTGATCGTCTGACTGGTTGTCGCAAGTGGAAATTAGATGTTGCATTATGGTCTATGATGTCATGATAAATTGTTAATCGAAAAAGGGCTCGAAATTTCCCAATGGTCTTCTGTTGGTTGTTTATGTTTTGCCTGCTAGGGTGGGGCATAACATATTTACTTTATAATTATAATAATGAGTGTTACTGCCCTATTAGAGACAATTCGGTCCACAGGGAAGGCATAATAGGATATAGCATAACTTACCTTCAACCAAGATTTACCAATGTATAATCCACAGCTACTATTTTCAGCAAAGTTTTGAAAAGGTAGCTCTATGACCTAAAGCAGATCTATTATCTACACAACTACACCACCAACAATGATCTCATAGCTTAGAGATAATAATAGATTGTACACAATGAGCTAATTCAGTGATGGATGTTTGTTTTGTGTTTGCTCTGTCACAAAATGAGATTGTGTCCCTTGTTTTTTTCTTTCATAATCCGAAACATTCTTTCAGTGAAAGGAT
Organism: Membranipora membranacea; assembly: GCA_914767715.1. NCBI lineage: Eukaryota > Metazoa > Bryozoa > Gymnolaemata > Cheilostomatida > Membraniporidae > Membranipora > Membranipora membranacea. Next base: position 22,037,301 of record OU612074.1, read on the forward strand.
CATTTGATATTGTTCAAAATTTGAATCAAGACTGCCAGTTTTCTTGGGAGTCAGAGTACAAGTCAGTAAAATAAAAATTGTCGATAATGAAATGCTACTCCCAGTTATCCAAGCACAGTTTAGGCTATTAAACTAGTCTTGACATTATTTACCTGGGTATGACTTGTAGCAACAGTTAAATGGCTTGATCACTTACAGTGCTATAAAAAGACACAAACCTTCTCAAACAAGCCGTGCTATCGGACACAGATAATCACAGGTTTCTGACCTAACAAAGATATCCTCTATTCTACTATAGTTCAGGGTGTATTAACCTACACTTTTGGCGGACAATCAACAAAACTTTCAGGTACACAATAAAAGCTGCTGCGTTAAGTGATGCTAACGAGAATTTAACATACAGACTGGACTGAGAGTTATTTATCTATATACCCAGTATACCCAGCTAACTTGCTGAATGGTCTGTCCTTGTTGTAGGATTAAATCTTATCCCTATTATTATAAGGAAAATAGAAATATATATAACCTACCTTCTACCAAGATTTAACGGTGTGTCTGATGATAGTAAGTGAATAATCGAGTGCTACTAATTTTGAGAAAGTTTCGAAAATTTTACCAAAGCTCTATGTTTTGATATAAACCCTAAAACACCAAACTTTGTATTTATATAGACTGTGTGACTACATACAGTTAATTCAGGGTTTTCAATAGATTAGATTAGACTATATTTTCTTTTAATTTAATTGATATGAATATGAATTTATGAACCGTGCCTGCCGTCTTTTTCTTATTATTTATTACTAAAGTATGAGCCATACATGAATTCAACAAAGAATACATCGGGGAATAGAGCTCAGTGAAGAGCACTTTGCGAATTTATTTAACTTATAAGTAATTTTTGTTTGCTGATCAATTGGTAGATTTTCATCTGAAAATGCATACGATAATAAAAACTACATCATAAGATTAAATTCTAAAAAATCAATTATTCAAAGTTCAAAAAGTCTTTCTTTGGAAGATTGGAAAAAGTGATAGAAAAAAAGGACACAAAAGTGTTAACATTGGTTTAACCACAAAACTATTTTGGGTTAGCTAAATTTGAGTCATTTTGATTTACAGTTCTGGTCTTTGCATAATATAAGTCAGACAGTGCGCTGCTAAATATACTCAGGGTCCGTGGAAGACTTTGAAGCTGTCTCTCGGCATATGAAACTTGCCATCCAGCCGTCCTTTCAGGTACAGAACCACTTACAAAAGTCTTTATCAGATTCAAACATGCAGAAGCTGCACACCAGGGTAGAAATACCTCAGTAAATGCCATAAGGTCAGCAGGTATCCACCTTGTTGGTTATGGCATCAAGACGATACCCTCTGTTATCTATAACTGCATCAAATGTAAGAAAATCCGAGGTGCTCCAGTTAGCCAAAAAATGGCAGATCTCCCCTCGTCTAGAGTGTAGCCTTCTCCCCCATTCACTCACACTGCAATGGATATCTTTGGCCCTTTCATGGTCCAGGACTACAGGAATCAGCTGAAGAGGTATGGCCTGATATTTATGGTAAGTGGGCTTTTATGGTAAGTGGATATTTATGGTAAGTAGGGCTGTCCATCACAAAGTCTTGGACGATCTCACCACTGACTGCTTCATCAATGGAATGAGGAACTTCTTGGCTATCCGGGGACCAGTACAAGGTTTCTATTCGGACAGGGGTACCAACTTTGTCTGAGCCGATAATGAGCTCCATAAAGGATTTGATGTACTCTCCGCACAAGAGCTGAACAAATTTCTGCAACCTCGTCAAAGCACCCTCAGCTTCACTGTCCCGTATGCCACTCACAAGGGAGGCGCATGGGAACGCCTCATTCGTACATTTATGTATGAATGCATGTACATAATCAACTCGAGGCCTGTTACTACTCAACAACTCAGCAAAACTCATCCTGTTAGCCTCTCCCTCTGACACCAAATAATCTACTGGCATGGAAACACCAAGGTCCGCCACCAGGAAGGTTCGAGGAACCAGACATCTACAGCAGAAAGCGATGTAGAAGAATACAGTATTTAGCGGACCAGTTCTGGAATAGATAGAAGCTGGAGTACTTACAAACACTCCAAAAAAGATCGAAGTGGAATGACAAACAACAAAATCTACAAGAAGGTTACATTGTACTTCTGAAGGAGAAAGATACTCCAAGATGCAAATGGAGACTTGCCCGAATCCTCAAGGGGATAGAGAGCCCTGATGGCCTGGTCAGGAAGGTAGAGCTGAAGACTTCGTCAGAGCAAGTGTACCAACGCCCTATACACAATCTGATACTGCTCGTGCCAAACCAAACTAAAGGTCAAATGGAAAACCAGAGAGTTTGCGGTGGGGTTGTAGCTGCGGGGAGTTGTTCGCTTGTTTCTGCGCTGCGTTGCATGCGTTTTCCACCCCTGGCAAACTTATCATCATTCACCCTCATTTGCATATCTATTCACCTAGTTTGTGTGTGTGCTGTATCCTAATAAGGGTTAATACCGTGACCATATTTGGGGAACAGCGCATACTGGCACATCATCGCCACGTCATAATTTTGGGGCACAGTCATACAAGCAGTGCTTGGGGCCAGATGGTCTAGCTTTAAATGTGAGAGTAAAAATTCTTAAACAATATTGACTTAGAAGGATTATGTTTTTTGTACTTAAATCAGAGTGACTTAGATGGAAAGGTATGTTTATAATGATTAATCATCTGTTTTATTTGATATGCTATTACGCGTTCGGGAATTATTTGATGCACCTTTTTCCGTATTATCTATTTACCAATTGTTATGCTTCTGTAATCAAAGCAATCGAACTTCGAATTGATTTCTCAAAGCAATTGAACCGTTATTTTTTATTTCAGTTTTACGAGCAAAATATAACACCAACTCCGTAAATCCTGTCACAAGTCACTCGAGTGCAGAAACATCATAATATGTGGCCTTCATTCACCATAAAGATTATAGGTATATAGAAAAGTCGAAAGAATTCAGGGGTGAACAAAAGAAGAGCAACCAAATAAATATCTGCCCTCAAAGACATCCTTCTCAATTTTCAAACTCTAGTACGAGACTCAGATAAGTATCAAATTATTGTGAGAAAAAACTTTTATTTGTCACCAAGGATAACAGATCAAAATATTAAAGTAGGAGGTAGCTCAGTTGGTTAGAGCGCCGGCCCTTTTAAGCGCAAGCGTTGGAGGTCCTGGGTTCGAATCCCACTGCCGTATACTGACTACTGGGCTCATATGACGCCCCAGGTGTGCTCCGACCTCGATTTATCAGTCCTATTATGGAGACAACACTTGCGATTTCAACCCATTAACCCACAAAGACAATATTGCAAAAACTTGATAAAAAATTGCTGGAAAAATTCTTATGCACATTCAAGATTCTAAACAACTCTCATGGAGCAAGATGTAGCTGTTGGATAAGGCACAGGCATATTTCCAGAACAAAACAATTTGTTGTTTATGATTTGCAGCTATCTATTATTTTAAACTGGAAGAAATTCATCAAAGGATTAGCTAAAGAGATTTGAGATGTAATAGTTAGAAAACAAAATGCAAGACTTTGGATCGGAGCTGTACTATGAAGCTTATGGAATGACTGTCACATACATAATGAAAATTGTTGTACCTTTGAAAAGAACTCATGTGTTTTAATTTTTGAAAATCTCTTGTGACATGAGTATCTGGTTCATGTTTGAGTATGACTCTTAGGATGGCTTTTTGAATGAGTAAAACACTTTCCAATTCTGCTTTGTTTTTATGCCCTCAAAGCTCTTAACCATACAAAAAATGGGATAACAGAATGTGTAATATATGTCAATGAGAAGTTTTTGGTCTAAGTATGGAGCCATGGCATGCATCATGAGAAAACATGAATTCTATTTTCTATTTAGTTCAGCTTTGTGCTTTGATAATGATCTACTGCCTTCAAAATTTAATCCGAGAAATCCTTTTTTCCCAATTTTATTTGAAGAAGAATGTTGTTTATATTGAGAGAAGAATCATCAAAATCAAGTTCTATTGTTCGATAGTCTGAAAGTCGCCCAAAAAGTTTTGTCATAACTTATAATCAGCTTATTTGCAAGACACCAGTGTTGTATGTTAGAAAGTTCAATTTTCATTTTGATGGCTCAGAGGAAAATATATTTGTCTCATCGGCAAGAAAAGATGTATTTCTAGCTTGGTGATGCCTTCGACAGATGGTTGATAAACAACTTTGCATCATTTATTTGAACAAATTGTCATCCGTTTAAAGGTAGTATTTTCTGAAGTCTTTTGAATAGTCTGTAAAGCTGAAAAAAAGTAAGATTTTGTAATAAAATATCATGGTCATTGGTGTCAAAACCTTAAAAAAAGTCTGCAAAAGTCTGAGTGATCTTGCTAGAATTGTCCAATCAAATCACAACTCGGAAGTAAGGTATTCAGCCCAGTAGCAATATCAGCAAGTTAAGATCTATCAATCAATTTCGGCAAAACACAAAAAACACATAAATCAAATCTATGCAGCAAAACCGCTACAAATTATAAAAAGCCTACTGAATCACATGCTAGCCATCTCGATTGATCTCTTGAGGTCCATATTGATGATCGTGCATATACCTCTTTGTCGTTTCAAGTAAAACAATGATAATGCTTAGTAATTAAGCTTCCCCTTTGATTGTGCCAAAAACTCTCATAAATGTAAACGTTAAAAATTTCCCTCTTAGAATAAGGAGCTTAATTCACAATTGGTCTTCTTACCTCCGCCTAGACCAAACTTGGTTTACTTGCCTGCATTTAGAATTGCTCCCATTCACTGGTCAGTCCACCTCAGGCTGCGTAGTGACCAGTTGAATGGGAGCAACTAGTATGCATGCAAGCTGAATCAATCTTGTTCTACCCGCCACCAAACAATATACACTTTGGCCTACCAAGCTGGAAAACTCTACTACAGGCACTGAAAAACCACCATCTCAATTTTATACCATTATCTATATTACATTGGCAGGTGGTCCAGTACATATTTCCAGCTCACCCAATTCTTCTCTCGCAATTTATTTTACCTGTGCAATGGTAACCCTTAGAATTTTTTACTTACCAGACTTGTTCGTGGTAATAAGACCTCCATGAGTAAAAACAATACTTACAGCCCAGTACATGACTACGCTTCTACTGACACTTACAAACTAAACAGTATAACACAGGAAACCCAGCTTCAATAAATTATACATATATAATGTATAAAATAATCTCTCCAGAAAAAAATGTCTCATTGTTCTCCTTAGATGCTGCCTCAGGATTCCCTTCCATTGTTGCCTCAGTTGCTGCAAAAGACCCTAAGTTGTATTTCGTATTTGAGGAAGTTCACTGGCAGAGAGCATGAGCCGATAATAATGGTAGGTATAAATATTTTATTGGCAAGCGTTTGAAATTATATAGAAGTATATTAGAAGTATTGTACAGCTAAAACTCAAACTAAATAAGACTCAACTAAAAACGACTGTCATGATAAAATGATTCGATAGTTTGTATAAATAGAAAGGTATTAAATTTATGAAATTAAAATAAAGTCTTTGTTGAGGTAAACACTGTGAAGGTTCACCAAAATATAATATATTCATATGTATTTATGTATATATATAATACTATAATTGAATATAACAATCCAAATCCAGTCAATTTTGATTCCAGATACAGTTAGATTTTGAAAGGTTAAATGGATACGTTGCTTGTGAGTGAATACAAGGTACAACAAAGAAGCCTAATGAATCACAGCTAAAAAATAAGAGTGGTAAATATGGCAGTGATTGCTTTATTCGGTCCTCTAAGAATTCCAAAACTTCTAGTGAGAACTGTTGCGAGCCTTTTGTCTGAATATAAAGATCTTCATTCTCTGTCACTTTATAGGCTGTAGATGTTGAAGCATGAGGATGATAAAACCTTCACTGATTGAATCTTATCGACCACTTGTAGAAGGTGGTATGTCTAAGACTTTGTCCATTCCTTGTTACAGTCAGTATCTCATCTATAGCAACAAAACTGAATGATTACAGTTTTGATTTACGTGATATATTGACTTAAAAGTTTCTCAGGTACGACTTGTCCTGTTCAAAAAAATGCCTCCACTGACGCATCTGTAGTAGACTGATTAAATTTCCATTTATCACAAGACCGCATTTTACTATTTAGAATAATCTTATTGTTTGTATGTACCTTACAGATTGGTCAGTGAACATTAAACTAAACAAAACTCTTAATATTGGATCTTTAGTACTCACCTTGTTGTTGTTCAATGTTAGTGACTGTTGGATTTGGTAACACAGGATATCTCAGTGAGTCTGGATGGTTCCTTGTTCGCATACTTATTCCAGGCTGTAGATAAAATTTCTCTGTGAGAAATGTACATCTAATCTGTGGCATAGATGCAACATGGGCTCGTGCTGGATCTCTCTGGTATCTATTTGTATTCAGTAGGTAGTCTGTTCTCTGTACTCCATTCCTCGCTACAATCTGTCTGATCTAAAAGATATGTAAAGAACAACTGCATTCTCCTGGAAATTCATGTGGGCTAGTCACAAATAATTCTATAAATCTATCAAATAATGAAGCAGCATATGAACTTTAAAAAAAATGTAACCAAAAGTTATAAGAACATTGATGTACTTACACTTGCTGCCAGCTCCTCCATATGAAGTCTGTGAGAGTATTTGTAGAACACAGTGACAAGTACTCTTATAAATGGTGAGCCTACACTGGTTCTCCTTGGTGATGCAAAAGCTAAAAATAACAAAAAACCGTCCGAAGTAAAGTATGAAGGAGAGAGCCAGGGGGTATCTGTATAACATGTGCACATTTTGTCAGACAATAGAAAGTAGGTCTATCACTGGTATTGGTAATGGCGTTGACGGAATATTGACAAAAAGTAAATTTAGGTGATGATATTTTGTTAAGTGATACTTTGGGTTGGATTCAAGCTTTGAGAAAGAATGCTATATGGAGTAGATGAGGTGAATGACATAAAATCCAATAGTATCTATCAGCTTACAGTCGAAGCTTGATTGCATGATTATGAAATCAGCAGTAGAGATATCCTCTGGAGTAGAGTCTTGTAAATCTTCACCAGAATCTGATACTAGAGCTCTCTGGATAAGATCTACGCCAGCTTGATTCTGAGTAGGTGCAGCCTGGGGTGTTCCATCAAGCATCATTTCTCTCTTGCCTGAAATCATCAGTTACAGATTCACAAACATCTTAATAACAGAAAATATATCGCCAATTGATATATTTTGTCAAGACCAGGAATCTCAGATGGGATCTGCTGGTATGATCACTGGTTATCTTTATTTTTTGTTTTTCATATTAAAGATACAGTCAGTATAGAAATCAATGGTTTCTAGAACTAAAAGTTGCACTTTTAGGACCCAAATATACGGTAAAGAGGTTGCAGCGATGAAACCTCTTCTGATCCTAATCATGTCTGAAGAATACCAATATGAGGATTGCATTAATTTGTCTGTTCGGATCATACCATCAGGAATTCTTCTCTGATATTGATTATCTATAATTATACTTACGTCCCGCACATGCCTGGATGATCACAATCTTTGGTTTCCCCTTCATGGAGGGGAAGTTCTTTGGAGAGACCAGGTCCATGATATCAGTGATCTTTATATGCTTCCTATCTGATCCACCTATTGATCCTTCATCACCATGACTTGTTAGAACTAAGACGAATGATCCAAGATGAGTGTGTACAGATTCTCCTGTATGTCTGTCTACTAGCTGTGTCTCTTTGTGGATCTCTGTGACTATATCCTAAACAACAATGCCATACTCTAATAAATTTCATCATTGGTGTGAAAAAGAAATAAGTTAACCTGATCATGTATGGGGGTAATAGATCATGAATTGTAATATAGTAATTTATCATAATATCAATATTGTTTTAAAGGAACGGTCTTACTTGTGCTGTGTAGCTCTTATGTTCTCCTACAGTGATATATCCGAGCCTGTCCCACAGTCTCTTCATATTAGTATAATCATGTTCTGATCCTGGTCTTGTGTTGTTGAACGAGTTAGATATGATGAGAGCTCTGCCTCGTGTCTCAGTCATTGGATATATCGTCTACAAACACGTAAACAACTATATAAAGTGAGACAATATGCTGTGTCGTCATTCATTGCTATGTTGCCTATGAAAGGTGTCCACTAGGGGGCGAGCATGTCAAGTTTTCCAATTACATTTCATAATCCTAATGATTGAGAGGTAAAAGCTTTGAATATTTGTGAGCTACTATGCTACAGACCATATTCTCAGTGACCGTGGTACCAGGAGTGGCTAGTACAGGCTCTATATCTATATCTGCTGTCTCAGAGTTTACTATAGCAATAATCTCATCCAGTTGATCTGTGTGTAAGTCAGAGGTAGCAGCTGATGACTCTGCGATTTCAGCAGCCTGAGGAGACATACCTACAGAAATCAGAACAAAATCCATATTTACACTGCAATGCTATGAAACTTCTCATAAATGTTCGATGCTGGATCATGTTCTCAATTTTTTTTCAAATCATGGTTGTACTTACGTCTTCACAGACTTCTGCTTGGCTTATTTGGATTTTGTCTACCAGGAACAATTATGAATGAATAACAAATGTGAATAGTTACCTTGCTGGGGCAGATGATCATTGATCTGCAGTAAGTATGTGCCCAAAGCATGTACTCCACTTTCTGTGACTTGGCCACCTGGTAAAATGAATAACTTATTGAAGTAAAACTGCTATTGACACAAAACTCAAGGCTTTTCTTAATATTGAGCGTTGAAACTGAATGCCTTTTTTGTGCAAAGAGAGGCAATTAGCCGCATACATTTAGGGGGGCTCAGGAGTCTGTAATACTGGCTAGGGTAATTGCTTGTTATGCGTCCTAAAAACAGTAAGCAATGTATGCAAAAACACATCAAATACCTGTCACAGCTAACCATTTACTCACAAGGGAAAAGGAGTGGATGTGGGACTGATGGCCGGCCTTTGGCACCTTCATCTCTGTTACATACTCCCATCTCATCACCAGTGTAGAGGAAGTTTGATCTTTGGGTCCATGTTGGATCCACCTTCACGGTTGGTTTCTCTTGTTTGGTGAGCAGACAATGTGAGCAGTAAAACACTTTATCAAAATGGGCTCCCTTCCACACGGATTGTAATTCTGCTTCCAAGAGCTGCACTGCAGTCAGTTGACCCTCCCAACACTCTGCGATGTGTTTTGGTTTTGCCAATGTTATAATCGACACAGTCCTCTGTTGTTGATCGTGGATAAAATATTTGATCGCCCCGTTACTTTCTTTTACACACGCGCCATTCATTAGAGCTTCAATATGGTTGAACTGAGTGATGTTAAGGTTGATAAATATTGCAGTGAGCAGATAGTACACATAGCTGGGCAATGGCAGCCCATTGAAGTGAATCTCGACTTTCAGCGGAATGAAATCCCCCGACTCCAGAACAGTGATCCCTTTTTGACTGAAGTATGGGACTATGTAGTGTTCCTCACCAGATACCTTGATTGGACCACACACCAGATGAAAGACTTTCAGCACTTCGACAGCAATGTCAGGGGTAATCTCAGACTCATTGGCTATCAGGTTCAAAAGTAGAACAGAGTCCATCATTCCAGTTTCCTCAAATCTTTCAACCATTTCCACGTACTTCCTTTTGTTGATTTTCTTCCCGCTGCTGGATCGGAACGGCTCAAAACTTGAAACCCGTATTTTCCACGCTTCTTCGCTGGAGTGATCGAAAATTAACTCAACAAGTTTCAGGAGCAAGTCAATACGATGAAACACTATCTTGGACAGTTTTACCCTATTCTTGTACCACATAACTCTTGTTATCTCATGGAGATATTGTAGAATGTACCGCTCTCCATCATCTGGAAACATCTCATCTAGCTTTTCCAGGGTAAGAAACGGCCAATCCGTTTTCCCTGCACATAGATCCATCAAGTTGTACCAGCTTTCTGGTATTTCTGAGAGCAATGGAATACCAATAGACCTGAGAACAGACTTCAAGTTTGCGATGACTTCTTCTCCAGATTCCTCATAAATGAGAATGGGTTGATGGCTTGTGAGCAGAGGCTCTGAAGTATCACAGAAACTTTTCATAGAGAAGAATCGACTGGCTTTTGGAGCCATTACTTTTTCCTCATTTATTATTGTTCTCCTCAAGGTCTCAGTTGCCTCTATCACTTCCCTCTTCCTCTTATCCAATATTTCTGGGTCCTTGATGAGATCACAATGAGTAAGAACTAGTAGAGGTCGGCCAGCTCCAGGACAGGCGAGGAACAAATGGGACAGCCATCCGAAGCAAAGCTGTTCACAGGCACCTTCTATGCCGACCTCAGATACAAGCGAATCAAACTCAGCTATATCTATGACAAGAAGAGGTACAAACTGTGACCGGGTGGAGAGCTGATACGAGAACTGATAAATCATCTGACCACCGAAGTCATGAAATACCAGCTTGGTTTGAGGGTCAGCAGCAGCCTCACAGACTTTGAATATTTTGGTAGCCTCATCTAGTACGCTTCGATCTAGTACGGTCGATCGGAATGTTAGATATCGTTTCCCATCCTGTATTGATTTCACAAGGCTAGTCTTCCCAGCCCTAGTCTTCCCAATCACTGTGACTGGAATGTACTTCACCCCAATTCCCTTTTCAAGATCAGTCAGAAACTTTTGTACTGCTCCCAGTCCTTGTTTATACACAGCAGGTGGCGGGAATGATAGAGATATACAACGATCAAGCTGAAGAACTTTCAGATTTTTGAGTCTATGTAGGTGAGCTGGAAGCCTGATGATCTTCTTATTGTAGTCGAGGTGTAGTTCCTTTAAGTTCATTAATCTAGAAAAACTAAAGAGAAATTTATGATATATACATTTTTTTTGTAAATACCATCACCCATTATGTGAGATGGATCTGTACTAGCTTACTCCAGGAGAAGCCAGGAGGTTGAATGCAGCAGGACGAGGAGAAGCTCGGAGAAATCCAGATTTCCCAGCTCACAGCCAGGTGACATCATGCATCAATGAAGAGGGGGAATATGATGATGAGATAAGATGGACGCCTAACAGGAGGCATCATGCACCCTACACATGCTCTTGATAGATCTCTATCTTTAAATTTGATCTATGAAATTTTCGAACTATATATTGCCACTTGTTCTACATTAGTGTAACAATTAAAGCACAAGTCAATAAGCTTGAGTGGGTACTCATTATAGTTCACAATAAAATAGCAACCTAAACTCCCTAACCTGCCCTAACTCCCTAATAATTAAGTATAAATCACTCATTACTTTTTGATACGATATTGTCTGTGAGAGTCCTAGTTGTTACGTCGAATTCAGTTTAATCTATGAAGACAAAAAAGGATCCCATTTTTGCCATCGGTTGATTTATCAACCAGTTTGGGGGTGGGAGAAAGTGAATCTGATGAAAATACCACTGTCTGATATAAGGTATGTGCGTATTACCTGGTAGGTTGACTAGAAACAGCATGAAACAGCCATTGGAATATTTATTGATTTTCTTAAGTTTGGCTTAACTGTGCCTGTGTTTAAAATGCAGAGCTTATTATAAAGGACTCCCAATCATAGGCTTATGCTTGAATGTGTTTAGTATGAATCAGAATGATCTGGTTTAATGGCAGTCTAAATGTGACAGGTGTGTGTGTTTGCTAATGTAGGCATGAAGGCAAGTAGTAAAAAAAGTATCATCAAAAGTCAATCACTGGATAGACATAGGTTGATAAATAGAATTTAGATTCTATATGTTTAGCTTCAAGGTACCACTAACACAACTATAGTTTGACAACTTAGGAAGTACAATAGATGGTCGGGTGTTTTATACTACACAACGAGTTTTCACAGGCCATGTATGCTGCAATAGGAGTCGCAGGGAACCCGCGGTAGCAAGTGTTAAACATGAATGATTGTGCCAAGTAGAAACTTTGTAAAGAATAGACTGTTAGGAATCTGAAGACTTTTCTGACGGCCATTTGTTTGCTCCAATTGGTATTAGAATGTTCCCTCTCTGATTCCTAATGATGTGTGTGGAAGCAGAAAGGATTTGTTAGGTCTCTCCCAAAACTATCGCTACCCTAGCTTAGATTCTTATGATAAATTTATCCTGTGCTTGTCGTTTGGACCTGTTTTAAAGGTAATTAAACTGAGATTCGCCCTTTCTTGAGGAATTTTTTATAGGGAATGAAATTATCTGCAGCTGACTCCCATACTGGTACAAGGTGATACCCTAAGATTAGATAACGAGGCATACAAGAAGATAACCAGAAGCAAAGTAAAGTTGACAATCTGATAATCTTTAGATTCTTTGATATAATAATTGGTTAATTTGCGCCACCGATAGGCTCAATTGGTTAGTTTTCTTAGCATCGCAGCAACTGAACTAATTCAAAAGTTTTGACCTATGAGTTAACAAATTACAGGCAAAGAAATTAATTGTTAGCATCAATTTTATATCCTATCTTATCATTTTTATTCTCTATCTATTCTATCAAGTAAGCCAGTTTCAGCATTAGAATCCTAGTTTTGAGGAATTTAAGGAATCGTAATCTTTTATGGAACCAGGGTCACATTAACAACAATTAATACTGGCAGATCCCAAAAACTACAAACAACAACTACTCCACTAAGTTATTTGGAGAAATATAAGCCACAACATACTATGCCGATTTAGCCTTGTTACGAGGCTATTTTATAGCTTGACAAGGCTAATGCTGACTTACCTGTCAGGCAGCTCAGTAAGATTACACCCTGACACATCAAGCTTCTTGAGGCTCTTGAATTCTCCGATCTCATCAGGTAATGTACACAGGCTCTTATTCCATGATACATTCAGCTCTTCCAGACAAGTTAGAGATCTTATGCTATAAATACCCATTTAGATTAAATTTACAAATGATGACACTATTTGAGTAAAGTTACAGTGAATACCTCAAAATTTACTTAAATGATGTAGTATGTAGAAATATTAATTCCACTATTATCATGCTGACTTACCTGTCAGGTAGCGCAGTAAGATCACAGCGTGGCACATCAAGCTTCCTGAGGCTCTTTAATTCTCCGATCCAATCAGGTAAATTACGCAGAGTCTTATTCCCTGATAAAATCAGCTCCTCCAGACAAGCTAGAAATCTTATGCTATAAATACCAATATATTATATTAAATTGACAAATGATGACACTTTTGGGTAAAATTACAGCGAATACCTAAAAATTTACTTAAATGATGGAGTATGTAGAAATATGAATTCAACTATTATTTTATTCGACTCACCTGGCAGGAAGCTTTGTAATACCACAATATGACATATCAAGCTTCGTGAGGCTCTTTAGTTCTCCGATCCCATCAGGTAATGTACACAGGCTCTTATTACTGGATACATTCAGCTCTCCCAGACAAGTTAGAGATGTTATGCTATAATTATCCATGTAGATTAAATTGACAAATGATGACGCTATTTGGGTAAAATTAAAGTGAATACCTCAAAATTTACTTAAATGATGTAGTATGTAGAAATACTAAATCCACTATTATTATGCTGACTTACCTGTCAGGTAGCGCAGTAAGATCACAGCGTGACACATCAAGCTTCCTGAGGCTCTTTAGTTCTCCGATTCCATCAGGTAATGTACACAGGCTCTTATTACTGGATACATTCAGCTCTTCCAGACAAGTTAGAGATGTTATGCTATAATTATCCATGTAGATTAAACTTACGAATGATAACACTATTTGGGTTAATTTACTGCGAAAACCTCATAATTTACTTATATTATGTAGTATGTATAAAATATTAATTCCACAATTATTTTATTAGACTTACCTGGCAGGCAGCTTAGTAAGTTTACAGCATGACACATCAAGCTTCGTGAGGCTCTTTAGTCCTCTGGTCCCATCAGGTAATTTACGCATACAATTATTCCCTGATACAATCAGTCCATCCAGACAAGCTAGATATCTTATGCTATAAATACCCATATAGATTAAATTGACCAATGATGACACTATTTGTGTTAAATTACAGTGCAGACCTCCAAATATACTTAAATGATGTAGAATGTAGAAATATTAATTCCACTATTATTATATTTGACTTACCTGGCAGGCAGCTCACTAAGTTTACACTGTGACACATCAAGCTTTGTGAGGCTCTTTAGTCCTCTGATCCCGTCAGGTAGTTTACGCAGACTCTTATTCTCTGATACGATCAGTTCCTCCAGACGAGCTAGAGATCTTATGCTATAAATACCGATGTAGATTAAATTTACAAATGATGACACTATTCGGGTGAAATTACAGTGAATACCTCAAAATTTACTTAAATGATGTAGTATGTAGAACTATTAATCCCACTATTATGATGCTGACTTACCTGTCAGGTAGCGTAGTAAGATCACAGCGTGACACATCAAGCTTCCTGAGGCTCTTTAATTCTCCGATCCCATCAGGTAAATTACGCAGAGTCTTATTCCCTGATACAATCAGCTCCTCCAGACGAGCTAGAGATCTTATGCTATAAATACCCATATATTATATTAAATTGACAAATGATGACACTTTTGGGTAAAATTACAGCGAATACCTCAAAATTTACTTAAATGATGGAGTATGTAGAAATATGAATTCAACTATTATTTTATTCGACTCGCCTGGCAGGAAGCTTTGTAATACCACAATATGACATATCAAGCTTCGTGAGGCTCTTTAGTTCTCCGATCCCATCAGGTAATGTACACAGGCTCCTATTACTGGATACATTCAGCTCTTCCAGACAAGTTAGAGATGTTATGCTATAATTATCCATGTAGATTAAATTTACAAATGATAACACTATTTGGGTAAATTTACTACGAAAACCTCATAATTTACTTATATGATGTAGTATGTAGAAATATTAATTCCACAATTATTTTATTTGACTTACCTGGCAGGCAGCTTAGTAAGTTTACACCGTGACACATCAAGCTTCCTGAGGTTCTTTAGTTCTCCGATCGAATCAGGTAATCTCTGCAGACTCTCATTGACTGATACTCTTAGTTGCTCCAGACAAGTAAGATATCTGATGCTATAAATACCCATATGGATTAAATTTTAACATGTAGACACTATATGAGAATAAAAAGAGCTGATATCTCAAAACTGCAAAACCGAGATAATTTGTAGAAATGTTAGCTCCATTGTTATTATACTCGACTTACCTGCCAGGAAGCTCAGTAATACCACAATATGACATATGAAGCTGCGTGAGGCTCTTTAGATCTCCGATCCAATCAGGTAATCTCTGCAGACTCTCATTGACTGATACTGTTAGTTGCTCCAGACAAGTAAGATATCTGATGCTATAAATACCCATATGGATTAAATTTTCATCATTTAGACACTATATGAGAATAATAAGAGCTGGTATCTCCAAACTGCAAAACCGAAATAATTTGTAGAAATATTAGCTCAATTGTTATTATACTTGACTTACCTGTTAGGAAGCTCAGTAATACCACAATTTGTCATATCAAGCTTCGTGAGGCTCTTTAGTTCTCCGATCCCATCAGGTAATGTACACAGGCTCCTATTACTGGATACATTCAGCTCTTCCAGACAAGTTAGAGATGTTATGCTATAATTATCCATGTAGATTAAACTTACGAATGATAACACTATTTGGGTTAATTTACTGCGAAAACCTCATAATTTACTTATATTATGTAGTATGTATAAAATATTAATTCCACAATTATTTTATTAGACTTACCTGGCAGGCAGCTGAGTAAGTTTACACCGTGACACATCAAGCTTCCTGAGGTTCTTTAGATCTCCGATCCAATCAGGTAATCTCTGCAGACTCTCATTGACTGATACTCTCAGTTGCTCCAGACAGGTAAGATATCTGATGCTATAAATACCCATATGGATTAAATTTTCATCATTTAGCCACTACATGAGAATAATAAGAGCTAGTATCTCCAAACTGCAAAACCGAAATAATTTGTAGAAATATTAGCTCAATTGTTATTATACTTGACTTACCTGTTAGGAAGCTCAGTAATACCACAATTTGTCATATCAAGCTTCGTGAGGCTCTTTAGTTCTCCGATCCCATCAGGTAATGTACACAGGCTCCTATTACTGGATACATTCAGCTCTTCCAGACAAGTTAGAGATGTTATGCTATAATTATCCATGTAGATTAAATTTACAAATGATAACACTATTTGGGTAAATTTACTGCGAAAACCTCATAATTTACTTATATTTTGTAGAATGTAGAAATATTAAAACCACAATTATTTTATTTGACTTACCTGGCAGGCAGCTTAGTAAGTTTACACCGTGACACATCAAGCTTCGTGAGGCTCTTTAGTCCTCTGATCCCATCAGGTAATTTACGCAGACTCTTATTCCCTGATACAATCAGTTCCTCCAGACAAGCTAGAAATCTTATGCTATAAATACCCAAATAGATTAAATTGACAAATGATGACACTTTTTGGGTAAAATTACAGTGAATACCTCAAAATTTACTTAAATGATGTAGTATGTAGAAATATTAATTCCACTATTATGATGCTGACTTACCTGTCAGGTAGCGTAGTAAGATCACAGCGTGACACATCAAGCTTCCTGAGGCTCTTTAATTCTCCGATCCCATCAGGTAAATTACGCAGAGTGTTATTCCCTGATACAATCAGCTCCTCCAGACGAGCTAGAGATCTTATGCTATACATACCAATATATTATATTAAATTGACAAATGATGACACTTTTGGGTAAAATTACAGTGAATACCTCAAAATTTACTTAAATGATGGAGTATGTAGATATATTAATTCCACTATTATTTTATTTTACTCACCTGGCAGGAAGCTTAGTAAGATCACACCTTGCCACATCAAGCTTCCTGAGGTTCTTTAGTTCTCCGATCGAATCAGGTAATCTCTGCAGACTCTCATTGACTGATACTCTTAGTTGCTCCAGACAAGTAAGATATCTGATGCTATAAATACCCATATGGATTAAATTTTAACATGTAGACACTATATGAGAATAATAAGAGCTGATATCTCAAAACTGCAAAACCGAGATAATTTGTAGAAATATAAGCTCCATTGTTATTATACTCGACTTACCTGTCAGGAAGCTCAGTAATACCACAATATGACATATCAAGCTTCGTGAGGCTCTTTAGATCTCCGATCTCATCAGGTAATCTTTGCAGACTCTCATTGACTGATACTCTCAGTTGCTCCAGACAAGTAAGATGTATGATGCTATAAATACTTATATGGATTAAACTTTCATCATTTAGACACTATATGAGAATAATAAGAGCTGGTATCTCCAAACTGCAAAACCGAAATAATTTGTAGAAATATTAGCTCAATTGTTATTATACTTGAATTACCTGTCAGGAAGCTCAGTAATACCACAATATGACATATCAAGCTTCGTGAGGCTCTTTAGTTCTCCGATCCCATCAGGTAATGTACACAGGCTCCTATTACTGGATACATTCAGTTCTTCCAGACAAGTTAGAGATGTTATGCTATAATTATCCATGTAGATTAAATTTACAAATGATAACACTATTTTGGTAAATTTACTGCGAAAACCTCATAATTTAGTTATATGATGTAGTATGTAGAAATATTAATTCCACAATTATTTTATTTGACTTACCTGGCAGGCAGCTTAGTAAGTTTACACCGTGACACATCAAGCTTCGTGAGGCTATTTAGTCCTCTGATCCCATCAGGTAATTTACGCAGACTCTTATTCCCTGATACAATCAGTTCCTCCAGACAAGCTAGAGATCTTATGCTATAAATACCCAAATAGATTAAATTGACAAATGATGACACTTTTGGGCAAAATTTCAGTGAATACCTCAAAATTTACTTAAATGATGGAGTATGTAGATATATTAATTCCACTATTATTTTATTTGACTTACCTGTCAGGTAGCGTAGTAAGATCACAGCGTGACACATCAAGCTTCGTGAGGCTCTTTAGTCCTCTGATCACATCAGGTAGATTACGCAGGCTCTTATTCCCTGATACGATCAGTTCCTCCAGACGAGCTAGAGATCTTATGCTATAAATACCCATGTAGATTAAATTGACAAGTGATGACACTATTTCGGTAAAATTACAGTGAAAACCTACTCCAGGGCAATAAGGTAACTGGTTCGGAATTGCCCTCTCACGTTAAAACCTTCAAAATGAAGAGTTGCCCTCTCTCTTCGAATTTTCACAGGCTTTGATATGATTGGCCCATTACATCTTACTTGTTCCTTATTGGCCTGTTCAATAACTTCATACTGATTACAATATCTGTGTTGGGGAACACTGAGCTAGTTATCGATATTGCTAGTAGTCAACTTTCTGAACAGCAGTCAGACTCAGTGGCACCAATCAGTAACTTCACAGACACATAAGACCACGATGAAGAGATGATGAGCCAACTCAGCTTCACAAGAAGAAGAAGAATGAAATTAGAACAGCTGTGAATGGACTTGATTGAATCAATTTGTTGTAGCTCTCACTCTCAGGTAAATCAATGCTATTTAGTATTTATTTGGTACACTACTATTCTACTACTCAGTTGTGAGTGAAAGATGAGTAGACTAACTAAGAAGTCTAGCTAGTAATTGTTAGTTACTATCACTAATAGTAGCTTTCTGTAGTTTGCCAATGGTACCAATGTACATGTGCAGTGTAATATCAAGCAAGGAGAATGACTCTAAGCGTTGTAAGAGGGGGGGGGGGAGGCTCATACAACTCCAAGGAGTTTACTCCTTACTCCTCGCTTTGTTGTTTGTGGTGGTGGCAAGTTTAGGTGGGCAACTCTCGTGCAACTAATTGTCTAGAACTGTTATTGCTAATCTACTATGGCTACATGTAGGCCTACATACTTTACATTGTAAGGAAATGCCCCCTCTCTTTACTACAACTACAGCCTATGTAGGCTGGGTCTTGTATTTGTATAAAGTGTGTGCATAGACTTTGCCTCGGCGCAACTGAGGGATCATTTGCTTTATGTCAACCATTCCCAACTGTCTGAGACTGGTGGGGTCACCCTAAAATACAAACAGCAAAACTATAACATATTAGTATACACTTTATTTACTGATAAAGCATGCGCATATAAGACCAAGTGGTACATCGTCATCTAGCTTAGTAGGCGAGACCTGCTTTTAGCTTCGTTCGAGAATTGGCCACTAATCAATTGAACTATGCTCACTCTTGTGTGAACTATTTGTGAACAAAATTATCTAAGGAGCAAGGATATTGAGCATTTAAGTTGTAATGATCTTTTGGTTTACAAAGCACAGCTCATGCTAATTGAAATATCCCCTGGTCTATAATGTAATAAAGAATATACCAAACCCGATCACCAGAGGAAGGAAACCAGTGCAGACCTTGCCTTTTGACAATGGTATTGAATTTAAATGATTTGTTGGCTGTACAGATTCTCAACTGTGTCACAGTGGTCATTTCATTATAATAAGCAGTGATCGGGGAGGGGGACGGATTGCATATAATATTACATGTGTGGGCTCTTTGAGTTGCAAGCATGTACTTCGCCTTAATTCAGGGTCAACCACTGCCAACCATTGGTTATTGTGGTCTGTAGTTGGAGAGTAGAGAAATTGGTTACTGAGAGAAACTAGACCATTGCCAGCTTGCACACAATTGCAAAAGTTTCCCAAATGTAAATCTTCATCAATAGAATGGTGTATTCAAGTGTTGTAGAGGCACTAGCTCTCTAGCGTATAACGCTGGTTTAATTATTCGTCTTGTTAATTTGGGAAAAAAGTAGATAGGCCTAGATACAAGAAATGACTCCTTTTGATTGCAGATTTTTTTGTATTTTAGTCTACATTGTAAAGCAACACATACCGCAGAATAGTACTGAGAACAGTACAATGAAGAAGAGAGTGTTTGGGTGGTTTATAGCAGATGTGATACAACTCGTAGTATTAATAGTCATTCAGGTTACTCAATTCAAACAGGTAAGCAGACAATCAAATTTTCAATTTTGGTTATAAAATTTGATTAAGTTGCAGCAGGGAACTGACCCAGAAAGGCTTGAGATGGCTGGGGTCATAAGCATCGATATCTCCACTGTTACGCTTGCATCGAGCATCGTTAGTAATAATATAATGATATAAATGTCAGGTGATATGTGTAGGTTAACTGATGATAATTGCGTCGGTGTAATCGTTGAAGTCTCATGGCATAAATTTGGTAAAACTGCTTGAACACTGGCAGGCCTCAGCAAGAATTTTTCATTGAAGCCGGCCAGTTGGTGTAATTAGGAGTTCAGTGACTATTGGAGTTGTGCTCTTTTTTTCATGGAGGGAACAACTCATTCCATCTCGCAACATCAAGTCACCTATTCCCTATATTCCACCCTCCTTGCCACATCTCATTATCTTGACTGATCATTTTAGTTACAAACTTGCTGGCGTTATGTGCTGATCAAACCTATAGATCGAGTGTTTCCATTCCAAGAAACCAGATATAAAACTTCACAAACTTCTTCACCAACGGCTGGCAAATCTGTTTCCATCATAGGGATTGTAGATTTAACCAGGTCTTTAAGTGGTGTGTTATTTGTAATTTGGCAACATGCTAGAATCAGGCTCTCAATGCAGAGAAAATTGAAGGGTCCAGGGATGAACCTTGTAGCAGCAAAGCCTTGTTATAAGACTGCAAATAATTTGAATGCAAATAATGTACTTAGGACATTGGAATGTATTATATTCATACTTTATCACATCATCAACTAAATATTTGTTGCAGAGTATACAGGAGAAAGACTGATTCAGTATGGCATGATAATGGCAGAGATACGCATCAGAACCTTTGGTGGTTTGAATTCTGTCCTGAGAAATGTTGATGTACCGAGTGAGTGTCTGAGTGTCAAATAGTTACATTATTATGATTCATGATGGGTCATGATATACTCTTCGCTACCCTGATGCAGTGATAATTTGTATTTGATTGTCCAAATCAAGGATATCATCGGTAGCCTAATTGCTAACCATATCTCATACTCTCATATCTCATATCTCTCCCTTCACCTCCTATCTACCTTATCGACCTAATTAGTGATTAACTAATTATGTTGATAAGGTAGATTGCAGGTGAAGGAAGGGGGGGGGGGGTGAATGAAATGATAATGAAATCTGTCTCTTAAAGCATTGTCAATTGTTCGATTGTGGTTATCATGGGGCATTTAACTTCCCAACATATGTTGGTGTGTGGGTAATTCTAGGTAACAGGCCCTACAAAAATTAAACAGCATAAAACTTGTTTCTAATTTATAGTCAACTAAACCTATAGCCTTGGGAGTAAGTATTAGCTAAAGTTTAGTTTAGCTAGTCTTGAGATGACTTAATGTGAGCTAGCATTAAATTTTGGCTAGTGAAGGTTGAAGTCCATAAAAAGAATAAAAAAAGGGCGGGCGTATGTTTGCTACTCTTGAAGTTAGCTTTTTCAAGCCTGCGCAAAATGAAGAAAATTTCCTCCTATGAATACTTTACTCCTCTATGGAACTTTGTATGGACATTATATCTGCTTGATTTTTATTACTGTACCTTACATTTTAGAACGTAACTGAGGCATTGGATTAGCAGGATGTTGGCATCTATTGACATTTGACTACCGCGTCAAACAACTTGAAGGCAGTTAGTGTAGGAAGAACAAGTATTCATCAGATAAAGTGGTAAGCTACTCTGTAAGTCTACTCATTCTTCACTCACGACTGAGTAGTAGAGTAGTACTCTACTACTCAGTCGTGAAGAATGAGTAGACTAACTAAGAAGTCTAGCTAGTAACTGTTAGTTATTATCACTACTAGTAGCCTTCTGTAGTTTGCCAATCAGGGGTGTCTTTCAATTAGAAAGAGCGATACTTTACTTAAGCAAATTATCACTATCGCATCACTCGAAATTATTGCCCACTTGGTCTTTCAATTAGACAACATCACTCCCAGAATGTATATAGTTCAATCATTGACTGAACGATTTAAAAGTGAGACCCCTAACAGGTATTGCTCACTCACCTGGTGAGCGATCAGATTGTGATTTTGGTTTTTAAGTGATGTGTTATTTGTAATTTGTTAAAATGTTAGAATCCGGCTCCAAATGCAATGATCTCAGTGCCCTAACTTCATATCTAGATAGGGTGAAAGAAAGAGGGCTTACACGGTTTTCATCAGTAATAATGCATCTGGAAAAAGATCCAAAACTAAGAATTGCGAAAAAAATTCATCCTCAGCCATTCATATTCGTTGTGCCGAAATGTGAGTTGCTGGCAGTCAATGTAACATTGTGTATACCCTAAGAGAGTTAAGTATTTGCAGCAGGGAAAATTCACAAATAGCTACATTTAAAGCAAGCTAACATTTGCTCTCATTTCTTCATATAGACTCCCACCTCCGCTAGAGGAGTAATTTACTGCAAATCATCTTTAGACAACTGTCCTGAATATTATGTAATATCAAGTTTATCGTCCTATTGTATTTAGAGTGATATATGAATATCTCAAAAAAACTCAATATTCACAACCGTGTATATATATATAATATGTGGTTTTGGATCAGAAGATGATTTGATGGTATTCAGTAGCTAATAAACCATGGCTTCCCGCCAGAAATTGCCAGCAGATTAAACCGCGAGTTACTTCAATACCATTGGACCCCACTTTCAATGATGGGATTACTCTAGTGGAGTAATGTTAGTTCAAAAGGAAAAGTTTGCATTTCGAGAAGATGGCTTGAAGTAATAAAATTATGGCTAGCCAGCATTTTCTCAACTCCGTCACTTGACATTAACTTCCAGTGGGTGACCTCACGTTCAAAGTTTTAAGATACTTGAGTTTTAATGAGCTCATTGGATGGTTGTGACAGGGTTGTCACATCCAATTCTTGAGAAAGGCACCCAAGTGCCTTCAGAGTTCTCCTCTATTACAAAAATTAAGTGCAGACAACCATTGCAGTACGAACAGTATGCTGAATAACAATAAAAAAAGCATGGCTGTAAATGCTGTTGGCAAATTCCCACATGATTATAATATAAGTTGTATGTCAATTAAAATATTTTCACCCCTGCATTTCCGGTTGCTCCAATCCTAGTAAAATCCAAGTAAAACGACGTTGTCTTGTGTTGATGGCTGGAGGGAGAGCAACTCCAAATATATGCAAAATAGATTGAAATTTTTCTTGAGGTAGAGAATGTTTTACTTTTTGTCACCATGCTCAGTAAATAACCTAACAAAGAGTCAAATAGATGTCGAGCACATAGTGCTTGCTTTCCAATCTAGTCAATGCAATGTCACGGTGTATGTTATGTCATTATCCCTATAGTTTTATCCAATTTGCTTCTGGTGTCACCAGTAAAATGGGAGGAACTTGAAATGTAGGCATTTATCACAGAACTTGTAATGGTTCTGGATCAAAAAAAGAAAGTAGAAATATGCCTTCATCCAACCAACTTAACATTATTGATGGCCAACCACCTAACCAACGCTACTCCATATTGAAAAGTTTCCCCACTCCTGATTGCTAAAATGAATTATTCTGAGCCATGATTTTTGCGTCATATTGTGTACTCTGATCTAAACTTCAACAATGCCTCTGTTAGAAAGGAAGGGAGGGGATTAGGGGGGGGGGGGGGGGTTATTGTATGACACCTGAAGCTTTTGCACAAACCATTGGAGTGAGCATTTGCTAATGTTGTTTCACCTTGGGCCTGACACTGAGCTTATATATATAATATCTGCTTTCGCTTTGCATACTTTTGTGATAGAATGGTACTTCAAAAAGTGCTGTTTTGATGTGGTCGCGTGGGCCTACATACATCTCAATTGGGAGTTTAGTGGACAGTCATAGCTTCATCATATTCTATAGACGGCATACAATAGATAGCTGTCAGGAGGTCATTTCTCACAGATATACTCATATATGGTGTCCCAAACTCCGCACATAGTTTTTTTTCTACAACAATCTTACCGTTGTTTTGACTTCACATCATGAAATTTCTACATACAAGATTATTTTTTACAGTGTTACTATTTGGAGGAGTGAACGTAGAATGGGGACAGTGACTCAGAAGATATACGACAGAGCATCATACTCAGCAGATTTCTCACACCTTGTCACCCACCACCAATAACTCCAGCTTCAAAGAAGCACACTCTGCTGATGCTCTCTTTGTTACACTTGGAACTGAAGTTGTGAAGACACCAAGGACAAATACCCCCCCCCCCCCGCCCCACCCAAGGTATGTATGGGCTTGAATGATCACCAATGCTTATCTATCAATATTTTGGGAGTCACCAGCAAAATTATTATGTCAAACAATGTAATCCTCTGATTCATGATTGTTGCTACATCACTTAGACGCGTATTATATATAGTTTTTTTTGGTGATGGGTTGCTGTAAATATCGAATATACCAAATATATCAAATTGAGGATACTTTAGCCAGCAACGTGATTTAGCCACAATCGCTCTGAAAGTATGACATGGTGATTGATATACATTTTTCTTCTTTTCAGACTATAATTGAGACTCATGGTGGTATAGAGCGGACACCAGTCATGACACATCAAATATGCACCATAAGCACCTCCTCCGATATAGTCTGAGCCCCCAGACTTTTGCCTCTCGTCCGACGCCCCCCCCCCCCCCCCCCCCCCCGATAGTGAACTGTCACAAAAGTCACACTCTTATATCTGCGCAGCACTATGTTGTCACTGCACACTGTTGAATCGATAGATCAAAAATTAGTGCCACATAAACTTTCCCCATATGATAATTGATAGGGATGGGCACATGCTCTCATTTTATCAAAGTTTCAAGCTGTTCAGTGTTCACATTTGTATTGATATATCAATTGACTTTAGGGCATTTCTTGCGCCTACTGGTATTTTATTATCCTGTTGACAATCGCAATAGGCCTTCTCGGGTTGCTGATTGTGAATGCCAATTTTTTGTGGGTTAACATATGCGAAGAATAACATCTAAACTTTTTTGTATTTTCTACTGATTCAATTTTTTTTTGACAGTTTATTGTTCTCACCTCGTCGATTATTCATAATTTTTCATTCCAATGCTTTGCATCCTATTCAGGTATCAGTGAACTTTAGTTCAATGTAGGTATTCCTACTGTGGATTAACATGTATATCAGTTATATTTAAGAGTACGATGAGTACGACTTGTTTTTTAAAATAAACAGCTTTCAATTCATTTCCAAAACATGATCAAAAGGTTCATCACTCGACAAATAGGCTGAGCACTAGGTTCATATTGATGCACTGATCTTACATCTTGTCATATATGATTAGATGATACATTCGGTTGTCACTGAACTGTGTGGGTGAGTCCGGTTGAGGTTGGTGAGAGGGTCGGTCTACTGTATAGTGCACACATACATATTGAGGTTTGATCACAGAATGGTTACTCGGGCATTGTGTTTAGCAATGGCAGGCAAATTTACAAGTCGGTTTATCCCTGTGTTAAGCTTCTTATGGCTCATAGAGGGTTGCAGTTAGGTGGGAATTGGTGCTGCTAGTACACACTTTTTGGTTAGTGAGGTCCAAGACTACTATCCTGGTTAGTAGTTAGTACAAGGCAGTTTAATAATTTTTAGAAATTAGTACAAAGCAGCTTACCAATTGATAGAGGATTATAGTACGATGGCACTGCTTGCATAAACTTTGCTAATATTGAACCCTCCTTGCTATAAACATCACCATGGTAGTATCATTGCTCGTAAAGAGTTAGTTATTTTTTCATTTCTCATCTAAACAAAATTCCCTGTCCAGTGGTACAAATTATGGCTCTGTAAGACCGGTGTGAGAGTATTTGTGTTCAGATATATACAAAATAATTCTATTTGTACACTTTTTTGTGTGTTTCAATACCTCATCAATAATTTCTGTTATTGCTGGATGGTTAAAAGTTATATAGATAGATCAGGAATCTTGTTTAGAAGAAGTTTATATTTAAACTTTCCTTCTACACCCTCTAGATTTTAAAATCAACCTCCTATAATTTTTAGGAATTTCAACAAGAATAGCTAACCAGAGGGATTATATAGATGACACACTAAGGGTTAATCTAAGCTCCTTGGGATTTTTTAGCATGGATGGCTTTCATTAGCTGTTTGTTGGCTGAAGATGTTCTGGGCATGGAGTGCAAGCTCTGAATTTTATGGAATGTGGGTAGAGAGAAGCAAGGGTAAATCAAACCAAGGAGTAACAGCTTCCCCTGTTACTTCTTGATCAAACAGACCTATAGTTCAATGACACAATAGAACTCGTTTGTACGGAATTTCTGGTGGTCACTGTAAATTCTAAATATATTAATGCAGGCGATAATATTAAGCTGATAGCTTTGAAAGATTATCTGCTACAAGGCTGTCCAGGCAATTATTTATCGCTCTAAATCTTAACTGATGTAATGGCCCTACAAGCCCCTAATCTGGCAACCCAGCCGCCTGTCTAAGCTACCGGTCTCATATATAACAGAATAAATATCAGTGTGGGTATTCCTTTGGCAGGAATTTGTTGAAATGATTGGAACAAGGAGTAAAAGTACTCCTTGATTGGAACTCCAGACTATAGCTGCATTGTGGAAATCCTGTCGTAATGGTCGAAACTTCTAGGAAATGTATTTGGTAGACGACATGGAACTGATGCATCGATGTTGTTTCGCCCGATACTAGCCACATCACTCAATTATATGCAATTGATTTGAAATGAAATGTTAAAAAAATTAAAAATGTTTAGTTGAAAACTGTATTAATCTGGAGTAGGTTGGTGAAATCAGTCTTGATATTCATTGATAAACCTTTAGGTTGAAAGAACTTTCAACACACCAAACTTTTCAATGCATGCATTCAATGGCTACAATGTACAGTTTAATCTGCCTGATCACTTTCAATGAGATTAGCTTATTGAATTGAACAAGATTCTCAGTGTCTATTTGCCAATTGTTTACCTTTTACTGGACATCAACATCTTAGCCAAGCAGCTGAGTTCAAGCATAATTGGATGTATTGTTGTTATCCAAGTTGTTTACCCATGAAGTCATAATCAAGATTAGCCAGTCAGAATGTTAATTTTGTTGCTATTGGCATTCATAGGCAACCTGCACAGAACTTAAAAGGTACCAGTACATTTAAAAATGGTTAACCCTTTGGGTAAACACACAGATTATCGTAATGAGCTAGCAGCAGATAATCAAGAGCTGACCCAGATACAGTGGCGTATATTAGCACTCACGGCCCACGGATTTCCGTGAGTGGCTGAATAGCTCAGTGTGTAGAGCGTTCGCCTTATAATCACTGTTAATAAGATTGTAGTGGGTTCGTATCCCATCAAGGACAGTTTTTTTTCAAATGGGTGCTTTATAACTGGAGCATTTTTACCGTAATCTTCTACTGCTATTGAGTTGTTTTCTGAAAGTACCCAACAGCTCAGTGAGCTATTGAAATACCTCTCTGCTTGCACTATTTTGCTACCGATATGCAAAAATTTCCGTGGTGGGAGGGCGCTTAAGCGCCCCTCCCACACCCTCCCCGCCTGCTGCGCCCGATTATTATGCTCACCTCTGAAAAGTCAGTGGGTGAAATTTTTTAGAATATACGCCCCTGCCCAGATACAACCACTGTATGTTGTATCTGGCTCAGCTCTTGTAGTTGACCAAGTAGCAGCGGAAAATCAATGAAACATTGTTGCAAATACTGGATAATAAGGGGCCAAGAGATTTTTTTGCAAAGCAATCTCATTCTTGGCATAGTTACTCTGTACTATGATGAGCATGGAAGCAGAGTTTGGTGATATAATTTGATGAAAATATACAAATGGAATTTGGTCAACCATCTAGTATTTTTCCTAAAAGGTTAAAACTTCCCGCCCCCTCACTCTTCTGTCAAAGAATGATCATGATTGTACTTTCACCAAAACAACCATCATTGTAAACATGTACATTCGCAAAATTAAAAACTCATTGCATTCATTATCAGCAGCAAAAGACAGGAAGTTTGGTCAGCTTACGATGACATCCTGTCTCTCTAATTCCACAAGTGTGTCATGATGACTTGTTACAAGTGCAATGGAATGTGTGTGAAGGATTAACTACCAGCGACAATTAATTTGATACTTAAAAATTTTGACGAGGAATATTGAGGTAATTAAGTCATTATGCCTGTTAAAGGTTAACCTCCCTGCTTGTGGCACACAAGCTGACAGCTAAAAATGTGTTACTGTAAACGTTGTTGTCACTAGCCTAACATTTAAAAAATATCTGTACTAGTGCCAATACCTGCTAGGGAACTACCATCCAAGAGTGAGAGAGAAAAATGCCACAATTGCTTCCTGTACACCATATAACTGAGATGGCTGGGAATGATAAAGTTTAACATCAAGAGCTCCTTTGTAGACAGGTAATGAATATATACCAGGCTTACAATAAATTTACCTTTGCCTCTCTCTACCCACATACCATAGCATTCAGAGCTAAATCCTTGCTCAGAGCCATTCAATCTCAAAAATCCCAGCGTAGATTAAGACTATGCCAATAATCAGTATTAATACTGCATGCTTTGACACCAAGTATGTTTTCTAGCATCAGTCAGCATATTTTCGGTAGTTCTGTGGAGAATATGGCCTCATTCGCATATCACTTCTCTCAACTTAGGCATGTAGGGCGATTAATACAAAGTAGATCCTCGCTCAACTGGTGAGCGATGTTGTACTTTTTTATTAGTAGCAAAGTTTTGTGATAATTCTGCTAGCATAATTTAGCTGATGTATTCTATTTATGCAGTTGCTGCCTACATTCTCAGATTGCACAAGATATAGCTTAGGGTACAGTACAACACAGGAGAGTTAAACATAGGTATTTTGTCGGCTCATCGTACTCAATACTAAGAGTTTTCTGTGCTTACAAAAATTGTGAGGACAATTCGAATGGAATCCTTTTGAGTTCCATCATGATGAAACGAAAAGAAAAGATTTGCCCCAGTATGGATTTGAAACTGATCTAATCATTGTAGCAGCTAACTTGCCTGGTCACCTAAATATAAACTCATTGAATACAATGTCAATCCAATCATATAATATTGACTAGAACTGTAAAGGATTATACTATAACAATACAATAGCAAAGATGAATGTAGTTTATTTGGCAGGCAGGGTTAATTATACAATAATGTTGCTGGTTGGGTGATGATATATGGGGCATGAAACTCAGTGTATGTCCTGAAAATCTGAGGTCTGCAGCTCAATAATTGCTTATTATGCCAGCTACAAAAGAAGCTTTCTCTAAAGCATCACAAATCAGTAAAATAATATGTAGGCACATTTTCTCTTGAGCAGCAGCATGGGTTCGAATGGTCTGACACCACAAATTTTTATATCATTGGATTGCTCATCTTCTGAGGAACACAGTGGTTACTTTCTTTAGTAAACAAGGAAAATATCTATTAACATATCGAAAGCTTTATGGAAAACAGTTAAAAAATGATATAAATTGCTGCCCTGCTGCCGGCTTATGTATGCAATCATTCCACTTTCATGGGGGCAGAAAAATACACAGTTTGTGAGTGTGTCCTGAAAATCTGAGGTCTGTAGCTTAAAAATTGCATATGCCAGCTACAAAAGAAGCTTTCTCTAAAGCATCACAAATCAGTAAAATAATGTGTAGGCACATTTTCTTTTGAGCAGCAGCATGGGTTCGAATGGTCTGACACCACAAATTTTTATATCATTGGATTGCTCATTTTCTGAGGAACACAGTGGTTATTTTCTTTAGTAAACAAGGAAAATATCTACCAACATATCGAAAGCTTTATGGAAAACAGTTGAAAAATTATATTAATTGCTGCCCTGCTGCCGGCTTATGTATGAAATTATTCCACTTTCATGGGGGGCAAAGAAATACACAGTTTGTCAGTGTGTCCTGAAAATCTGAGGTCTGTAGCTCAATATTTGCTTATGCCAGCTACAAAAGAAGCTTTTTCTAAAGCATCACAAATCAGTAAAATAATGTGTAGCCAAATTATCTTTTGAGCAGCAGCATCACTTCTAAAGGTTAGACTGCACAAATTTTTATATCATTGGATTGCTCATCTCTCGAGGAACATAGTGTTAATGTTTTTAGTAAAAAAGAAAAACATCTGCCAACATTTCGAGAGCTTTAGTGAAAACAGTTTAACAATGAAAAATTGCTGCCCTGCTGCCAGCATATGTATGCAACTACTCCATTTTCATGGCGGGCATTTTTTGAGTATGATCTGAAAATCTGAGGTCTGTAGCTCGACAACTTATTTTGTTTGCAACAAAAAAGGATTCCTCTTTACAATCATTATGATTTATAGCCATATTGAGAGTATAAAAAATTTGGCACCGAACCCAGAGCTCTGTGTTGACGAATAGAGAATTATCCACCGAGCTACACAGACATGTTGTATCAAATTAAGAGTGGCTGGCTTCAATTCAGTGGAGCATGAATTCTGTATTACAATAATTACATTACATTACTGATGATGAATACACACACAATCAGCATATTTGTGCACAGCTAAATCATCGCAAATCAATAAAATAATGTAAAAGCACATTTTCTTTTGAGCAGCAGCATGGCTTCAAATGGTCTGACACCACAAATTTTTATATCATTGGATTGCTCATCTTCTGAGGAACATAGTGGTTATTTTCTTTAGTAAACAAGGAAAATATCTACCAACATATCGAAAGCTTTACGGAAAACGGTTAAAAAATGATATAAATTGCTGCCCTGCTGCCGGCTTATGTATGCAATTATTCCACTTTCATGGGGGGCAAAGAAATACACAGTTTGTGAGTGTGTCCTGAAAATTTGAGGTCTGTAGCTTGATAACTTTTTATGCCAGCCACAAAAGAAGTTTTTCGCTTTATAATGTATATGATTTTTGGCCTTTTCGAGATGTGGAGATAACTCGGGTTCACAAAATTACCTTATATGCCCTGAGTAAAAGTATACTTAAATGATGTTGAATGAAGAAATATTATTAATTGCACTATTATTATATTTGACTTACCTGGCAGGCAGCGTAGTAAGATCACACATTGACACATCAAGCTTCCTGAGGTTCTTTAGATCTCCGATCCAATCAGGTAATCTCTGCAGACTCTCATTGACTGATACTCTCAGTTGCTCCAGACAAGTAAGATATCTGATGCTATAAATACCCATATGGATTAAATTTTCATCATTTAGACACTACATGAGAATAATAAGAGCTAGTATCTCAAAACTGCAAAACCGAAATACTTTGTAGAAATATTAGCTCCATTGTTATTATACTCGACTTACCTGTCAGGAAGCTCAGTAATACCACAATATGACATATCAAGCTTCGTGAGGCTCTTTAGTTCTCCGATCCCATCAGGTAATGTACACAGGCTCCTATTACTGGATACATTCAGCTCTTCCAGACAGGTTAGAGATGTTATGCTATAATTATCCATGTAGATTAAATTTACAAATGATAACACTATTTGGGTAAATTTACTGCGAAAACCTCATAATTTACTTCTATGATGTAGTATGTAGAAATATTAAATCCACAATTATTTTATTTGACTTACCTGGCAGGCAGCTTAGTAAGTTTACACTGTGACACATCAAGCTTCGTGAGGCTATTTAGTCCTCTGATCCCATCAGGTAATTTACGCAGACTCTTATTCCCTGATACAATCAGTTCCTCCAGACAAGCTAGAGATCTTATGCTATAAATACCCAAATAGATTAAATTGACAAATGATGACACTTTTGGGCAAAATTTCAGTGAATACCTCAAAATTTACTTAAATGATTGAGTATGTAGATATATTAATTCCACTATTATTTTATTTGACTCACCTGGCAGGAAGCTTAGTAAGATCACACCTTGACACATCAAGCTTCCTGAGGCTCTTCAGTTCTCCGATCCCATCAGGTAATGTACACAGGCTCCTATTACTGGATACATTCAGCTCTTCCAGACAAGTTAGAGATGTTATGCTATAATTATCCATGTAGATTAAATTTAAAAATGAAGACACTATTTGGGTAAAATTACTGCGAAAACCTCAAAATTTACTTAAATGATGTAATATGTAGAAATATTAATTCCACTATTATTATGCTGACTTACCTGTCGGGCAGCTTAGTAAGATCACAGTATGACACACCGAGCTTCTTGAGGCTCTCTAGGTCTCCGATCCCATCAGGTAATGTACACAGACTCTTATTCCCTGATACAATGAGCTCCACCAGATTGTCCAAAGATCCAATACTGTAAATATATGAAACAATTTCAACAGAAACATGAATATCTCAAAAATTTAGTTGGGAATCAGGAGTGGTCTGACGGTTAAGGGTAAGGACTTGCGATCTAATGCTCCCGCTTTGATTCCCGGCGCCGGCTGTCATTTCTGATTTGACACTGGAAAGCCATTCATCCTAGCCAGGTCTGTTCGGATCAGCACCATATTTTCAGAAGGTCTTCCTGCCTGCCTGCACACACTATAAATATTCCCCTCCAGCTCTATTCAATAAAGAGTAGCCGGCAACGGCCAACAAGGTATTAGTGAGCATAACCTGAACAAGCCACCTGCCCCCATTAAATGGTGTTATCAAATAAGACGCAGTGTATAGAAGAAACAAAAACTCCCTGGATAAGTATTAACAGCATTATTCTTATGCTCGCTTATCTGTCAGGAAGTATATATCTCATACTATTAATGAGATTATTGAATTATCCTGTGCTGGTAATAAATATGAAAATAACTTAAAGATAATTCATGGCAGTTGTCTTGTTTTTTTTACAGGGGAAGACAACTCTGATTCACACTGCAAGATATATATCATTGACACCAGGGAGGATGGGAGGGTATTCACCTTTTCTGTTGACATGTTTGTCTTATTCATATTCTCAATATCGTCATAAGATAAAATCAGAGACTCAAGAATAGTAAGATGCTGATATTGAGAATATGAACTCATCTAAATATAACAATGCTGCCTAGATACAGGTACAACATTTATTTCTAAAACATAAGAGAATTATTGACCTGAATTGTTTTTCGTTATACTGATTTACATGATATCGTCACAAGGTGCCTTAAATTTCTCACATCATCCAGTGCTGCAGATTTACTGCTACTCACCTCTTTAACTCAGCTGAACCAGTATAGTCTATGACCTTCAGCACTTTTAGATGAGGTGCTATCTGGTGCAGTGGTGGTATGTCTTCTTCTATAGCCAAATGAGTCACAGTGTGACCCTTTGTAGCTGATATCAACAGTTCTAATGTCAGGCTTCTATAGTACGGGTATTTTGGTATCTCATCAACATCTCTCTCACTGTCGTCTCTGTACCAGACACTGTACATCTCTGTTTAAATAGAGATCATTACTTTGCAAAATCACTGGCTATGCCCAACAGAGTCACAAGTTTACAATCATATACAATCAAGCAATTTCAACACAATTAAAGGAGATTTTAGTTGAACAGATTAATAAGTTCCTCTTTGCAACAAATGGAGGATTCTTCACCAAAAGCAAACCGATATCCATATGTCATAGGGTCTCACGTTAGCATTCTAAATGTCAGGAAATGAAAAGAACGATCTGATACATACAGATAACATTTCTAATGGCCACAAATCAATAATTTCAGGTTGTGAAGATGGATTTCAATACGCTTCATACATGCATTCCAAGGAATGAGAGACTCAACTATCAAGGTGACTAACTAACTTCCAAATACTTTGATCTCAATTTTCAGCGTTCAAGTACAACATACCCGTTTCTCCAACCTGTACACTAATTGAACTTCATAGAGATTTAAAACGTTAGGGATAACCCTCTCCTCTCTTATATGCTATTATAGAGCTTTTATGTTTGTGATATTAGTTGGGGTGAAAATTATGGCGAATCACATCCCAATAATCATGTATTTCAAATATTTTTCCCAACTTCATGGGACAATGATCTGAAATTTGAGCATTTCAGACTTTCAGTCTTATTTCTTATAGAGGGACAAGTAGAGAAGTATTTTCTTTCAACGGTGTCCAGGGATTCCCCTTTCTGGCCTACCCCACATGAAGGTCCTTGGATGCGTAGTTTCTGGGTTGTAAATTCTAGTGGTACCTGTTTTAATATGATAGCAAGTTCTTAGCGATCGAATTAGCTACAGTCACTGATATATTTATATATTCATACACACATGTACACACATATTCTTATCAATAGCTACAGTATTATGTAGATGGCAGTGGGTTCTTAGCTTACATGACATAGGGCAACAAATTGTACAATCATCCCTCACCACACACGCATGTGATGTTACTTCATCTGTGTGAACTTGGGCTAACTTACTGATTGTGCCATTTACACAACACCTCTTTACCAATAAGGAAAGCTGCATGAGGTGACCAGAGTATTCCCTACATCACGGTGGTTTATTGACTATGTACCCATGTTCTGTTTATCTGAGAGGAGTCTCACACACTACTATGGGCCCTAGGGAGAATTGCTAAGACCTGGTTGGGTATATAGGTGTACAAGTATTCCACTAAAATTAGATGTTAGATGAGAAACTGAACAGCATAACAATAAGCAAACAAGCATTCGCAACTCTTCAACTGTAAAGGACATGTAGATTCAAGAAGCTTGTGAAGGAATAATGTATTAATACATCCTTCTTCCAATAGATGGATGATTATCATCAGAAACAAACCAATATTTATCTGTCAGAGGGTCTCAATTTACATTTAATCTAGACCCCAAAGGGTCCAAATGTACATTTTACAAAGCTTATTAATGCTAATCTACATCAGCTTTTGAGCAGATATTCCTTTGAACGACCCTCTGAGGTAGCAAGCTTATCAACAATACTACATGGCCTTTGACAGGACATAGCTATGGTGACTCACAAAACATAAATAATTAGGTAGCAAACTTACTCGACATATCAGCCTGCTGTTCATCTTCTGCTTTTCTCCTTTCAGTAACCTGACCTTCATTTTGTCCTCCTGAATAAGTGGTTGTAGTATCAGTGTTGTCATCTTCTATGTTGAATCTCCTAGCAATTATTCTACCTAGCACAGGATCCATAATATTGTCTTTGACTGTCTTCACACAACCACAGAGGACAAAAACCTAAAAAAAAAGTGCTGTAGGTATTTTTGGCAACCTAACACGACAGTCTACCAAGGTGACTGAGGTACTAAGGTGACGGCAGTGTACCAAGGTACTAAGGTGACCTCACGCAGCAGTCCTGACTAGATCTTTTGCGCCATTTCATAATCTTGATAAGAAATTTTATGCTCAATGGTAAATTGGCATTGTGTAAATATCACAACCAGTAAGTTAGCCCACACTCACAAGATAAGGTTATGTCACATGCATGATGGGTGTGTGATTATTGTACACATTTATTGCCCTAAATCAAAATAGCGACTCTGGTCCAGAATCACTTGCAATAACCGTACAACTATAGCTCTCATAAGTCAATCAAGGCAAGGGAAAATTACCAGGATTTTACATAGAAACACAATCATTTTACTTTGACTTCGCAATAGGTAAATTCGCGCCCTCGGTATCTATATTAAATAATCATTCATCATAATCATTTTCATGGAGTTATCCAACTGAATAGATTTTATGATTAGTTATACGGTTTTTCTATATCAGCCAAATGAAACTTAGAATTATCTCCTCATTTGTAATAGGGAGACAACTTGAATTCAAGTTGGATTCAGTTGGATTTCCCCATGAAAATGATTATGATTAATGATTATTTAATATAGATACCAAGGGCGCGAATTTACCTATTGACCGCAAAGCCATAACAGAAATTTCAGTTATTTTCACCTTTTACGGCTCAAATACTTTGATATCCAGTCTTATAATAGATTTGCTCTATCAAATGGTTCAGACAGTTCAGCTGGAATCAGTAGGCCTATCACAGTAGTTCTGTGAGAAAGGCCTCAATATAGCATTCCACTGCACTGAGGATGGTCTTGTACATATATCTGTGCTCTAAATAAAGTAAATGTTATTGTTACAATGATAGTGATGGCCAAGACTGCAGAAACCTGATTATCTCTAATTTTAGCACACTACACTGATAATGATTCAAGATAAGATCAGGACATAGATCTACTACTGGAAGCGCCAGGTTATTTTTTATATTATTTCTTGCCATCATCAATGATCAATAATTAACTGAAGGCATCCAGTGATCAGGTTGACAAAACTTGGGCAGAAACACAAACCACAAAACTAGATAGCGATTGACTCAACATGTTTATCATATCTAAATGCTTCATAAATACACAGAATATGAATACAGCTGATTATTAAATGTTATCACAGGGTAAGGTTATACAGAGATAAACCTTCAATGACAGTTATAGTGCCTGCGGTTTTTGATTTACCGGGGTGAATATTGTGCAGCTGGATGCCAAACTTCAGAATCTCTTTATGTTACAATGGCATGTTTCTTGGAAACATACCTGCTTATAATTGGTCATAATTCATTCTGTATTTAACCTATTGACTGATTTTTAAATTTTTTTAAATGTCCCATCTTTCAAAAAGGTTGAAAATTGGTCTTTAGGTTAAATACGAAATGAAATATGACCAATCATAGGCAGGTATGTTTGCGTTAAAAATTGTCATTGTTGTTTAAATAATTATTATCAAAATTGGCAGGTATCCAGATCTGTGTTTTCATCTTTATGAAGCCCACAACTGCGTTATGAGGCAGTGGATATGGGTTTATTTGTTTTATATACACATGTGTTAATCATAAACACAAAACTGAAGTTTTGTGTAAAATTGGCAGGTATCCAGATCTATGTTTTCATCTTGATGAAGCCCACAACTTCACAGTCATGACTCATGTGATTCTAATTGTGGCCAAAGTCACCACAGAGAAATATAGAGGTGATTCTGTAGTACAGCTCTTATCTGCTTTTGTGCAATATGTCAAGTGCGCTGAGATAAATATGAGACTTGATAATACGCTAATATCATAGTTATCCAGAGCGAACCGGTACAGCCATGTTACCAAGGAGCCTGCTACATTAACCTCAATGTAAAGGATGATAATGTGTTACTTGGTAACGGAAGGGAGTACCACAAAACACAAAGCATAATTCTGTTACTTTATGGTCAGGTTTTTGAGTTGATGAGGACAGGAGTGCAGTATGTTCTATCAGGGTAATATATAAGAGATCTACCAAAGTCAAGGATCATTGTGTGACTCAGATTTAAATTCTGATCATCGAATTACCTACTCGCAAACTTTCATTTATTGCTAAAGCTATCATGATTGTAATTGTGACAATGAACTAGCTGTTGCAGTTTAAAATGTCACTTTCAGATCACTTGTTGCAGACCACATTCTTGCTCTCTGATGCTCCACTAATTCACTCACCTTAGTCAGCTTTCATTGATCTATATCAGCAAATTGGCCAAATGAGTCTCCTGTGTGGGCTCTCTGCTTCTGCAACTGATAACAGATATTCTTAGCGCCTGATTTGTGTCAGTTTATCAAGCAGTTTCACTACAGACTGTTCACTGCTTGGCGGTCATGCCTGATAAACCTGATCACAAGACTACTGACTACTACTATGGCCTTTATATTTATGATTAAGTCTAAACCTTTACCAAAAATGTCAAGATTGATTGATGAGCACATTATGAGGAATGTTGTTGTCGTCTACCAGTGACTATACTTGCCAAAAACATTTTCCTGATTATGGTTATATGCCTGTCGTCAGATTGCAGTGCAAAGTCATGCCAAAATTATTATGGAATTGATTGATAAGTTGGTTCATTCACATCAAAAAACACATGACAAATTTCCACTGGCTGCACACAAAAACACTTGCATGGTAATATGTGTGAATTTTTCTGTATAACAGCGCACAAAAAAGACAAGTTTGCACGCCCAACTCTGATATTCTTAATGATAATTTAAATGATACTAGCAACAGCAGCCATGCACAAACAAATAGATTTTGCAATAAGGTTTGTTGTTTTTGTACACATGTCCACTCTAGAGTAAATCATATTTCTATAGCAACAAATCCTCCTGCTAAGGCTAAATACCTAGTGGAATACAGAAAGCAAACAATTACTTTGAGGGAAAATTGCAAACAACTTCGAAAAGAGAATTCAAGAGCACATGAAACTGCCTGCAAACGGACGGTCAGAACTGGGCGAGTTCCCTGTCATCTGTGGCCCCAGCGGCAGAGTGCACTCAGTTTTGCCTTTCCAGCACTGCGACTGACCCGTCTTGAAAAATGTACTAAGGAGTTGAGCTATGCTGCAAGTAACAAGGCCTCACAAACCCTCACGGTGTAGCAATTGGGAAACGGCTGCAATCCAGCGTCCCTTGGCATCGGCGCAGCAACGGCCTGCGGCACGCTCGTTGCCAGCTGCGGCGGAGCAAGAGCAGTAGGGCTCAGACCCAAAAGGTGGTGAACTATGCTTGATCAGGGCGAAGCCAGAGGAAACTTTGATGGAAGCTCTTAGCAATCCTGATGTGCAAATCGGTTGTCAAACTTGAGCATAGGGCCAAACACTAATCGTGCAACCTAACTGGTTCCTGTTGAAGTTTCCCTCCGGATAGCTGACGGCCAATATCTAACCTTTACCTTCTCTCTGTTAACCAACTGATCGATTCTACTGTTAAACCTGACCAAACACAGAGGCTGAAAATCAGTGGCAGTAAAGCTGGTGGTTACAAATTATATTACAGCAGTTACTTTTAGTTGTTGCCTTATTCCAGTGCATCATTTTGGGCAATTCTAGAGGGAAATATTGGGAAAATATACATACAATACAGAAATATTGCAGGGTAACTGATAAGGTCTCAACTTATAGAATAAACTAGCAACTATAACCTCCTCTATCCACAAAGTCTGTGTCTTCTCTACTTCACATGAAAGTCAATTCCACATCATTGGTTTGGTTATATAAATGGTTTGAACAAGATCTAAAGCAAAAAACTTCAACAGCGAGACGTTATAGAATGAAAGTTTCACAACATCTCAAAACCGTTGCAGTAACTTTGATATCATCAATACAGCGGGCCGACTGCAATATACATTTCAAATGTTTCAGTCTGCTTAAGTAACTTTCTCAACATGCTATTAGCTGAATTTTTGGAGTTGTCTACATAGTGATAGAGAGATTGCAACTCCTAGTACATGAAAATGGTTTAACTGTCAAACAATACTTAGTTCAAATATTACCTTATAGTACTTTTAATGTTTATAATCACTGAGGACCCCTATAGAACAAAGCCCTATTATTTATATTATCATCGAAAAGACCAGAATATTAATATCTACACACATTACATATTCCTGCTGTTTTCCCCTAGGAGATTGATGTTCGAAAGCAGGGCAGAAATAAATCTAACAACACTAACTTCTTTACTCTTGTAATAATGTTGATCGCAATCAATCAGTCACTTTGACCTGGTCAAATAATTGTGATATAGATGACAATCACAGCTACTGCCTCGTACCGCCTGAACTGTTCTTACATTACCATAATGTGAGATGCAAGTCTATTTATTAAATGATTTAAATGGTTATGAATATTTTGAATGTATAAATGAAGACATCAAAGGCTGCAGACTCGATGGTTAACAGTATGAGAGGTTATGTTATGTTTTATTAGTGATCATCATTGCCGAGCCCCAGGTATATTGAATGAGCCTGCTCAGAAGAGAGACAATTGATTGTCACATGAATTTTAAGTGATATTATTTGAGGTGAAGCATAAAAATTTTCAACAATACTGTAACATTAACATTAGTAATAGTCAAAATATTTTTCCTTTGTTTGACTTAAGAAAGCAACTCTTTTATCAGTCAACAATCAATTATAGAAAGTTTGTCTCCATGACATCATTAAGACAGTATTGACTTTGTGCTGACGCTGACACAATCTGATAACAGTAACAGATGGCTTAGTTATGCTGCTGATACTCAGAATTATTGTCTCTTTGCACAGTCTCACCTTTTCCAGGTGTGGCAGCAGCAGAGATATGTTGTACACTTCAGAAAATCTAACTATGATGTAAACTACTATGAACTAAGTCAGGATGAGTGTCACTTAGCATGTCAGATGGATAATGCATGTTTGAATCTAAAAAAAAATCAGCGAAAATTATTCTGATTCCCACAGTTTAACTTCAAATATGGCATGCAAACTACACTGTTTACTATAACTTCACATTTAATATGGTAGTGTGAAAAGTTTTTAGAGCAGGTGAGAATCTCATACCATGTCACTCCTTAAGAAAATATAACAGCAAACAGGAATACTCCTAAATTTGAAGTGTGGTAGAACTATTTTTTGAAATAATCATTTCCAGCGGAGTGAAATTATACCAGGTCTTTCACTCGCTCCAATTCTCCCAACAGTACTGACTGCTCTGACGACACCGTATCACTGTGGAACAATTTGTTTGAATTTTGTGTAATAAGTTTATTATAGAGAGAACAAAGAGACTTAATTATCCTGATACCAATATTATTAAGTCGATGGGAGAAAAACTTTAACAATTTTATTATTTGCATGAAGAGAAATTCATCGACATAGGCAACAAAAACATTGTGGGTGCAATTTCTCGCCAAAATTTTTAAGGAATTCACCTTTCACTACAAGAACGATTAATATTTTAAATTTTGGGAGTGTGCGTTCAGAATTTATTGGTTTTGGTTGGGAAATGTGTTTTTCATATGACAACGAAAATTTTTATGTCAAATTAAATTTTAAAGTTTTTCAAATTGGTTGCAGTGAGCCATGGGAAAGAGCTTGAACAAAGAGTTTTATCTTCGCCAATGGAAATAAATTCTCCTTTACATTAAGAACACAATAAAATTAATTTATCTGGATTCTACTTTTTTTGAAATGTATTAAAACAAGGAAGTCCACAGCGATTCATCAGACTGGTATTATGATTGGTGGACCGATTGGTACGACTGGGAAAGGTGGAGCGATTGGTACAACTGGGAAAGGTGGAGCGATTGGTACGACTGGGAAAGGTTGAGCGATTGGTATGACTGGAAAAGGTTGAGCGAGTGGAACGACGTGTACAATGATAATACCTACTACAGTTATACCACTGAGAGATATGAATCTAGTACTATATAATTCATTGTTTTTATTTTAAACTCTATTGGCATAACCTTCATTCCATGAGAGTTTTTTTCAAAATCAGCCATTGAGAAAAAAGGGGAAAAACAAATTTCAGGCAATTTTGTATCAAATAAATAAATTTAAAATAAAAAAACATTGGGTGAAAATGGTGACAAGTCAGGTTTATCGATTCCTTGTCTTGGATGTTTCCACTGCTGGTCAAACCGATTGTAAATTCTAAGTCCATCGAAGGAAATCAGTGAAAAATGATTGTAAAGCCTAGTTCAATTTGTGTGTTCAATTCATCCAATCTCTACAGTTGTGTAGCAGTTAAAGCAGGCTTGAAAACCCCCGCCCCAAACCATCAATATGCAGCCAATCAGAGCCAATATACTCTCAATAGATTATCTAGAATTAGCTGGATTGCATTTAATTGGAGTTACCTCCCCGCATGAAAAGTAGATCACTTGGTGAGTGTATAAAATATACACATGGTCAAGTCTGGTTATGAATGTTATTGTAATTTGTAAGTATCATCTACTTTTCTTGTTTTATTTCACTAGAGGGACTTTCTACAATGGGTATAGTTGGCATTTTGGCAGGCTGCTTTGCCTTACCTGCTGTATCGGATTTTGTAAAGCGTTCTGTTGTAGTAAAAGGTCAAATCAGGAAAATAATGCTCAAGGAACAACAAACATCCCCGTAGGTAAGTTATCAAGTCATATTTTGTGTACTCATAGTGAGGAGTTTGGAGTTGGGTGCTTTGGTTTAGCATTTATTTATATAAAGCATGCTGGTTTAGTGCACCAAGGGAACATTATTCCTTTTACTCACATTCATTACTAACTTCAGACTCTATTTCGTTGATGTGTCAGTCAAACTTTGACTGAGTCACATTGTCAAGGTTTAATTTATGCTAATGCTGTTACCCAGGCATCCGTAACAATTATGTATTATATGATTTTGAGAGCCTTCCTTCTGCTTGCGCCAAGTGAAGCCAATTGAATGACACTTTTATATCCAGTGGCGTAACCAGTATATTGGCTTACCCTTCCGTTTTTTTTTCCTTTTGGTAAAAGCACAGCTTAAAAAGCTACACCAACATGCCCTCGCGATATCTTTTTTATCCATGAAGTATTTATTTATTCAGGAGAGGGACAGCCTGCCTCTTATTCCACCACAGTGACATCAGCTGACAGGCGGACAGTGAGGACACATCAGGTATTCCTCGACGGTCAGCCTCTTAATACCACCACTACATCAGGAGCTACAGTGTGGTCGGTTTGCTCACCGGGAATCGTAGCCTGTATATGCCTTAGCGTGTCATTAGGAGCATTTTTGTTTTGTTAAAACTCCTTTGTCCTTTTTATTAGTAGCATGCATGCAACAGGCAATTGGCTTATCATGGTGTGTAATCTGTGGTGCTGAAAGGGCCCAACTGACAGCACCTTGTATGCGACATGCCACATTTTAGGTGGGGGGGGAGAATTGAGGGGAAGCTCACCTCTAAAATTGCCGCTACACAAAGGTAGATAGTCCCCGCAGCAGCTCCTAAATTTACCACATTTAGAGTTACACTGATATGAGAGGGTAGAGTTATATCTATCTTCACATCTCTCTACACAGCTGTCACCTGCTAAATTACAACATATCTCATACTATTTAAAAACGAGCAAGTGCTTCTAAACATACACAAAGCACAAACACATGTATTCATATGAGTATGAATATACATGGAATTCCTATCAAAACACAAATAAAATATCGAAAAAACAAAAAAACTCAAGTTAATTTAGTATCAATATCCTGTCTCTGTTTTTGTTTCCTGGATGCAATAATCTAAGAAGTGAAGCCCAATGGCCCAATGCTGCCCGATTGAAATTTTGAAATTACTCGACCTCAAGCAGCTAATATATGCAGTAACTGAGCACAACTATCTAATTGACAATGTTATAGGTATCCTATGTCATATCAAGGATATGTGGTAAAATACACAGCAGTAAGGCTATTTATGGATAAATGACATCAGTATAATATTATAGCTTTGTGTCAGAGGAAGGAGGAAGATTACTATTAAAAAAACAGATGAATAACTATGATATGGTTAGAGAATGATTGCCTCAAATAAATATCTACTCTGGTATTAGTGAATAGACAATGAAGCTGCCTTCAACAGACATCATACTTACCTTTGACCTGCGATCTCAGAGATTAGAGAACACCACCCAAACAGATAAATAACAGCAGCAAAGATGCCCAAACTTCTGATCGCCATCGCCACCAGTGTTAACATTGGCAATTTCTGCACTTTCAACACAACCTGCTTGCTCGGTGTTGAGACATACAGTGATCGGCAACATGGAAATTAATATCACATCTAGAGCTTACCCTCCACCTGTCAATAATGATT
The DNA here is from genome assembly GCA_914767715.1 of Membranipora membranacea. Lineage (NCBI taxonomy): Eukaryota > Metazoa > Bryozoa > Gymnolaemata > Cheilostomatida > Membraniporidae > Membranipora > Membranipora membranacea. Next base: position 22,081,008 of record OU612074.1, read on the forward strand.
TAAATACTACTCATTACTACTTAATACTACTCCATACTACTCAATCATACTATCAAAGTGAAATAAATTATGAGGGTGATGTGTACTTTGTCGATGATCACTCAAGGTTAAAAAATCTAGGTGAATTTCCATAAACATAATGTCTGGGCTGCAAACATTTTTTTTCATTTGATGATAGCCATTACAGTGTCTGATGACTTATCACCTGAGTTGTCCCGTCACTGATGTTAAGAAGACAACTCCCGTTTGCAAAGAATGATTTCAAAAGGAATTGTATTTATAATTGAGTGTAGTTATGGGTTATGAAGCAATGAAATGCAACGTTATATCTGATTCTGTATTACAGATATGAAATAAGAAAAGAAAATCTGACATCTCAGTTATACAGAGTCCATTACAGGATCTATAATTAGATCAGGCAGTGTATCAGGAATAAGTTTGACAGGTTAGCACCAGGCCAGATGGAAAAAAAAATTCTACCCTTTATATAGAATTTGACAGCAGTTTAGCATAGAAGCACAGGCTTTGACTTTACATTTCAATTTTGTGAAGGTGGAAGGTTTGAGGGCTTTAGAGGAATAACATGTCTTACATTTCACAGTCCACATACTTTTATATCTAGTATGGTCTTATATGGTCCGCTGGATCAGATGGTCAGGATGCAGACAAGACGGTTCTAATCAGTATCTCTATAGTTCTATCAGGTAGGCCTCAGTGTCATATTCTACTGGTCCAATAGCGTTCTGGTACACATAATAGTTCTGTAAACAAACAAAAAGTATTGTTACAAAGCCTCAGCAAATTTCATATGGTTCATTTACTGGTGATATCACAACAAGGGCGCATTTTGGCTGGCATAAGAGTACTAAAATTATTTGCCTATTCCATTTGCAATTCATATGTTAACTTTAATTGAGGATAGACTTAGGATAAGTAATCCTTGTGTGGGGAGAATGAAATTAATCTAAAACTCTTCTGACAACTGCCTTCTTCTTCCAAAAGACTCATCACAATCACAATTCAAATATGGCTACTCATGTATGTACACACGCATATAGCATGAAAGGTCAAATCTGGCCTCATCTGCCTGGATTTAAAATTGCTCCTGTCCGACAAGCAAGCTTGCAGCTGGAGGGGAAACAACTCCAAATACAGACTGATTTGTTGAAACTTATAGGATGCTGTGATATTTGAATGTATATTATACACTGATTGTACCATCCTGTATCAGGCCTCACCTGTGGTTTGTCTCTTATCAGTCTTAAGTTGAAGTGGTTGGGAGATTTTCTTAGTGTGGATTTTGGACAGTTTAACGCTCTTCAGATTAAGATGGTTCCAGAGCCAAGTTTGATTCTGACAATCCCTGTAATATCGTTCTAATACATCAGAGTATAATTCACTCTCAACACTGAATCTGTGTCACTATACGTCACCACTGTACCTGATAATAAAGTGAATTAATGTGACATGCAGAGGCAAATTGGGTGAACTCAAAAACACATGGTAAAATTTAAACGCCGCAAGTGAAATAGATATCTTTACAAAATTAAAAAGAAGCTGGCTCAAAGTAGCAAATGCTTCTAAAAAAAATATATGACTTAAAAATCAACAGTGCAGCCTCTTACAATTAATCAATAATTCTCATATCTATACCAACAGAGCTTCTTGAAATGATAATTTGCATGAAATGTCATAAAAAAATGCTCAAGTGAACTCATCCCAAATCTCATTGTAGTTAATAGCCTTCTGGTAAGATATATCTAAGTGCCCTGCTATTCAACTGTATAGGTGTATTGTCCGCTCCACATCATGACTAAAGAACTTTTATAGATATACAGTAAGATAATTCAATACACAGTAACTGAGAATACAAAGTGGTTCTTATCGTAATTCTCAACGGCAGGTCTGTTATCACTTGTTAAGAGGTATGATCCGCTTAATATGAGGTAATTATATCTTGGCTTTTTGTTAGAATATGCGTAATAAACAGTGCTTACAATTATACGAAAAATAATGAAGATACAGGGTGTGTAATCAAGTAGGAAGCTACCTTGTTCATCCAAATCATCCTGTCTACCTACCTGCCCGCCCTTCCGCCCGCCCATCCTTCCATCTGCCCGCCCACCCGCCTGCCCATCTACCTACCTACCTACCCACCGACCGAAGTAACGATCAACCTTCATATTATTAGGTTTATTCAAAATTGAAAACGTGTTCACTGCTGTGCATCTAAATATCTTTCTTGATTCATTCTCAGTACAATATTTGATATTTTCATTGTTACCAAAGCCTAGCCTTCATAGGTAATATTGGTCGCACTGAGACAAGAATTTTCTAAGGTGTTGGGCAAAGAGCTTTTCTATACATAGAATGCCGAAACAAGTCACCCCACAGATACAATGATTCTTATATTGAGACGAGCAGCACCATGTGTAATTAATTTACTATTTCATACTGCAGCGCGGTTAATATATAACCTGTGCTGTTTGTAATGACCTTCCTCACAGTGCTCGTTAATTTCGAGGCAGAATTTAGATTTGAACATATCTAACCACAAACCTATCAGAATTGTGAAGCATATGACTAGTTGCATCGTTGTTGTTGCATAACTGTGCTATATTTTGTCAAGATAAGCCCGTGTTTCCATCCGAGGAAACATGTGAGAGCAGCCTTGATTGAAAATAGGCATCGTTATTTCTAAACAGATTATATGGGGGTTGTCTTGCCTATTGAGAAGGGATCGTTAAAAATAGAGCCTATATTCTGAAATCATGATTTGAGGCAAGGGTCAAGTTCAAGGTTGCAATTAAGAAGAAAAAAACATGTGAATTGAAAGAATTTCAACAGGAGTACCCAGCCGGCACAACTGTATCTAAACTATGTTGAAAAGATGTTTACCTTAGAGGCTGAACTACGTCTGCCTAATGTGGCAATCTGTCACGCTATTATATGTTGGAATGGTGCATTTTAGTAGATATTGTTACGATATATAAACTGCCTCTGCTACACATCTAACTAGAGGCTTGTATATATAGTAACCATGCGTTTTCTACACAGCAAATTTATACACAATATATCATACCTCAGTATGTATTTCATTTTAATTACGATTTATTAGATTTAATATCAATTAGCATTTAGGAGGGTGTTTTACTCATAGTTATTCAGTCCACTGTGGATGTTGAGTAGTAGGCCTATTAAACCATCGGACTTCCACTAGTGTAGGGTAACTCATTGAGTCATTTGCAGTGTAACTCTTGCCACTCAATTTGAATACAATCTGGTTCAACTTTATTCGCAAAGAACATTAAGTGGTGCTTAATGCAGGTAATCTAAACCCTGTCTATTTATTAACCAATTTCAAAATACTGACATGTATTAATGTTTCAAAGTAATTGAATAATGGTTTATTTAAATAATTATCTAGCACTGTTGTGTTGTCACAAGGGCTTACCAAACGTTAGCAGCTTACCAGGGGAGATAAATGCAAGTAATGTATACAAATTCAACAGCTACGCAGTTATGAACGCATCGTTCCCATGCAGTTTAGAGACTAGATTTGATTTTAAGAAAATGGAATACAACAGTGCAAAATAGAATTGCACACAATTTGGAGCCACACAGAGTGTTAGCAAACAAATGGCAAAGCATTTTATCACATATGATGCCAGAATTCTTGCAAATTACTCTCGAGTAAAGTAGCTGTAGTTACTGCGCAGTTACCATATTGGAAAAAACTGTGTTGCTTTGTATGCACCATTTATGCATCTACAAGATATTGAATGTTAAACGTGTACCATGCAACACAGAAACAATCCAATTGCGACATTGGAAACATGTTGCCGCATACAATGTGCCCGCTGGGTAGTTCGTCTTTTCTCATAACTATCTGTTGCTACCTGACTATATCATGGAGGCTTCACTGAAGGTATTGACACTCAACTGCTGGTAAGTGGTTCTAATCAGTCGTTGTGGTAATTTAATGTGCATGTATGGTCATCAAGTAAATGGTGGGGAGGGGACTGACTGAAGAAGAAAGAAAAGACTCGAAGATTATGATTTGGTATGGCCTCATTTTAGATAGAAAAGTAGTGCTTTATCAATTGCTGCTATGATTCATTGTAGTGAGTGGAGGTTAAGTATAAGTTAAGTTATGAAAATATACCGAACCCAAATGTGATCCTGTAAGACAGTGGGGCTGATACTAATAAATAGGGTAGCCCAACAAAACCACTACAGTAGGCTAGTCACTGTCAGGCCTACTAAACAAACTACAAACAATGATATTCATTATATTCACATCGATTGATCTGATAATTAGTCTTGACTTGTGCTGTCAGTGTTTTAGCACAGCATACAACGCAATGATTTTCATTTTCATCTGTCATACAGTAATAAAAGACAAGATGCTGCAGAAACAATTATATTTATTTTGCTGACTTTGTTGTATTTGTTTGATTGCCTTATTCAATGTCAAGATTATCAGGTCCTAGGGCTTACAAATATATTGAGTATCAGGTTTCAGGGCTTGCAAACATGTTAGGCCTATATGACTAAGTTCAGTGTTAATAATTCAGTAAATTAGGATCATGCTGTTTATCAAAAGCAGGCCCCGATGAGTAAGACAAGCCACTAGATATTTGAACTGAGTGATATAATTTGCACTACTGTAACCACAGCATCATGATTAGAAGCATCATAGCAGAAAAAGTTCTGTTCTGTACGGGCAACAGCATGTTTAATGAAAAAGTCATAGTAGAGGGTTTCCTGGTGAGCTCATGTTGCATGCTCAGACATATTTTAAGTAGTTTTCCGATTCAACACTCTTTATAGACTGTATAGGTCTTGAGTGCTGTAAGGCATGTCAGATACAACACCTGCCTTACGTATTACAAAACCCATCGCCAACGCCAGTTTTTAGTGCCCTTTCAGAACAGCATAAATGTTTGTTATGACCACTATATCTTCCACAGTGTCATCATTGCAATCATGTAGACTCAGCCATTGCTCAGCTGATGTATCCAGTGGATATCAACACTGAGTACTTTAAAGGGGTTAAGTAGCCTATGTGCAGGAAATTACATTCCGCATAGGCTGTAAAAAATGAAATCGGTTGCTTCAAAACAAATACTTCAAACTTCATGTCAGCTTCCACTCTAGCTAGTCACAATGATCCTTAAAGTTTCCCCAAAACTAACAAAGCTAAACTGAAACTAATATTTCCTCCTCTAGGGTCCTCCATACCCAACAGACAATCAGATCCAACACATTGGCTTGAGTAGGGGGCTCGTTAGGCAAAATTCATCTCTATATATTGCTCTCTATCATCCTCTGAACAGGATGAAAACTCAGTCTTAACTGATTTCACACATTGAAGGGACTTTTTTCTGTTTCAACCAGAGGTATTGGTATACCCGACTTTGGTTTGTATCTATAAGGGGTATTCTTATACTGGTGAGGTTTCAGTTTTACCTAACCTAACTTCATGTATAATGTTACGCTATTTTATTCCTTTCAGGGGTTTTCGTATACAGGTATTTTTTTTATTTCTAATAGGGGTATTACCTTACTATGTGTATAGGCCTATGGTAACTCTATTTCGTTATTATCAGGGGTATTACCTTACTCAGCATTTAAGATAACTCTATTTTGTTTCTATAAGAGACATTACCTAACTATATGTATAAGGTAACTCTATTTTGTTTCTATCAGGGGTATTCGTATACCAGTATTTGGATCAGCAGTGGTAACAGAGCGTATGGCTGCCATAGCAGACTATGTGAGCAGTAAAGACTATGATATTGTCGTCTTCCAAGAGGTAAGTAGCTAGGGTTCTTATGATGTTTAGAGTTGCTCACTGCCAACCACCCAACTTTTAATCGGTCTGAGCCCTAAGGATTACAGAATGGAATATGATGTCAATATCATGTTCCTCAAAAGCCTTTATATATAGAGCAATGAAATCAAAAAAATATACTGATAATAGCTGATAAGTAGTGTTCACATTATCTTAGTGTTAGCCTCAAGCATTAACAGTCTGAACACTTATTTTATTCTCTGTTACACATGGCAAAATGCTAAATTTACATTAAATCTTTCATACCCATAGCCTACTGTTTTTTGTTTGACATGTCTTTCTATTACAATACGCGGACACACATTCATTAATATATTTGTCAACAATGAATAAATTGTTGGAATGTATTGTCTCTCTTGAAGGAAATACACATAGAAAGGAAGGCCTAACTCTCTTTGATTGTGGGTTTATTTATATTGCAGGTTTGGAGTCATGCTGACCATTTGAAGCTCAGTGTGAAGATTCTTGACAAGATGCCTCATACTCACTACTTTAACGGGTAAGAACCACTCGTACCTGTCAGGTAACTGGTGTAAGACTCAGTGGTACCTGTTAAGTACCTGGTGGTAACAGAAGGGTTCAATCGGCTTGTTTAGCTTCAGTTCAAGAGACCCCTAAGTTGTTGACACCATGCCACATAGAAGTGTCTTTTACAGGTTCTCAAAAACCACTATGACTGACAATTTCACAGCTTGTAATAAAATACACCCATGTCTTGCAGTATTTCCAGAAACATACCAACTAAGGAAAATGATAAATGTCACTTCTCCATCATGATAAATTGTATACTGAATTCTATCTGGTTAAGAACCGAGCAACAGGAAATTTTACATATTAAGTCATCAACACCATGTACAAATCAGTGTCTCACTAAAGTTCGTGGCATGACATAGCTCATTCCCGAACCGATTAGAATTTGTAGAGGGTAGTTGTAATGTGTAGACTGTGTTTGTGTCTTGTAGACTGTGTTTTATAGGGGCGGGTGTTTATATTTATTGTAGGGGATTTATAGGGGCTGGTGCTTGTGTGTTCTCACCATATCCAATGCTAGAGACTATGGATAATAGATTCCCTCTCAACGGTCATCCACAGAAGATCTTCCATGGTGATTTCTACGGTAACAAGTCATGTGGACTTCTAATACTGAAAGTTAAGGACCTCACTGTGAATCTCTATACTAAGCGTGTAAGTGATCAGCCCTCAGTTAGCTCTGTGTAATAATCCCCGTATGGATATCCAGCACTGCTGGTCTGCAGGAAGGTAGGTGATCCTTTAAACAGAACAAATATATACTCTTTGGGAGCTTAGTTGCTGCATTTAATGCTCATCAGGTTTCGATTTAATAAGGCACACTGATGAGATTGTCCAGATGATTTTGTTCAGCGTCACAATTAGTTAGGTTCCATGGGGTGATAACCAGTCGATAGTGTGTCGACTTTGGTCAAAGGCGACTCAATTTGGCCATGGGGCCATTTTGGTCGACTGGTCATCTGGTCATCAAGTGGCTTGCAATTAATAATTTGAAACAATTTCAATTGCGGCAATTGAAAAGGCAGCTACAGCACCATATGAAATCTAGTCAGATTGTCACACTGCGCTCTGATGAACCATGTCCTGTTGACTCTTGCCAACTACAAATAATAGCTGAATCCTAAACAGATTTGTATGAGGTCCAGCGGACGTTCTAGTGTTAGCTTGGCCGGAATTACATTTCATTTTAGAAAAGAAATACGGAAATTTATGCCTTTTGACTATAGTGTTTTTGTGATGCAACTTTTCATTTTCCAGTCGTTATTCAGCCTAACAGTTCTCTTGACCACAATCTTATGACTGCAAATCATGACCTTCAACACCATACTCAACAATATCACTGTATTGTCTGCTTGTAGATGCACGCTCGATATAACCACGTTACAGAGTTTGATGAATACACCAGACATAGATCAGCTCAGGCCTTCTCTCTTAATCAGTTCGTCAAGCATACCTCGACGTCATGTGATGTGTGATCATCACGGGGGACTTTAACTCTACACCTACAGAGCTGGCTTATAGAGTTATCCGCAGTAACGCTGTCGTCAACGACGTCTAGCTCGTCAAGGTGAGAGCTCAGTGGCTGTGGGAGCGAAATCTGTTTTTTTCTGATAAGATGAGATACAATTTCAAAATGCAGTAGATTTTAGTTGCTAATTATATTAAATTATGTGAATGAGCTAATCTAGCATGTCAAAATCATCCCACATTGGCCGGATACAGGATGCAGGGCCCTGCAACATTCTTTTAAATATTTCTAATTACTAGCGGGTATATGCACGATATACCAGTATACTCTTAGGCTGTTACATAGACATCATCTCATAGATACTACTGAGCTTTTTGTATCAATGGGCACTCAAAGGCACTCGCATCAGTGACAGTATCTTGTTATCTGTCTTGTTATCAGTAATCATGCTATCTGACCATACAACGATATTCAGGGACATCTCAATGTTAGACTGGGAATACTACAAAAGTCAAGTGACCAAAAACCCTCTCTCAGTTTAGGTCTGAAATAGGTCATATTTTTCATGGCTCTTTAGATGAGTAGGGGTAGCCTTTGTGAGAGTTTTAGTTATATATCTTGTGTTGTAGAATGCTGAGGGTAGCAGTGAGGGTGGATATACATGTGATACACCAGATAACTGCTTCACACCAGCCTCAGTAACACAGCAGTTACCACACGGACAGAGGATAGATTATATATTCTACAGAGCTAATGACTGTATGTACAATCGTCCTTATTGCTAAGTTGTGCACACACTTACTTATAAACTACCTTTCCTAAGGAAACTTTGTACATTAGACCTATACATAGCAATCTGAGAGTTGCAGGTTCGAATCCCAGTCACAACCCTTGCTTCTAATGGAAGTGAACTTTTCATACATAATCCTAGCTTGCCCACCCTTACCTTGTACGAGTTAAATAGATGAGCTGATCTAAATCATTAATGTAAGCATTATACTCATTGGCCCCGAAAGGGGCACTGAATAGCAATAAAGCGTACATCATATAATATATAAAAAATTCTCATAAGCAGTGTCTCAAAACTTGGTTTGATGAAAGTAATACGTCGTTAGACCCAGATAAATAGATATACTATACGAAATGAGCAGCTCTCCATTTCAGTATGTCTGTCAAATTACCTCATATAGTGCTGAATCTCTCTTTGATTGTAAATGTTTGTAATGACTTTCTATGTCTGTCTGTTTGCAGTGAGTGGTATTCGGTTAGATGAATGTAGTGTAGTCAAAGATAAGATACCAGGTACAGATACACATCTATCTGATCACTTCGGTGTGCAGGCTAAGATGGTCATCAAGAAGAATATTACAGGTAAATTACTCAGAGGGGGGGGGGTACTCTTAAAATGAGCGAAGCTTTGTGAACAAAATTATCGCTGTCCCTGTGCTCATTCCTTGCTCATTTGGTATTTCAATTCAATAAATTTGTTCGCCTAGATTAAAAGTTTGATTAAAATCAGTTGGTTTTTCACACGCCACATCCCGAGGCATAAATGTTTACAATCACATTAATGAGTGAGCAATTATTGACAAGACCCCTAAAATGTCTCGCTCACTCAGCTAGGGGCGATCAGATATTAAATCAGTTCTTATTCACAACCTCTCCTAAGTATAGCTGTGAGTTTGTTACTAGTTGCATTCTGTTACTGAACACAAAATCTTCAATCTGAGGGCAAGATTACAAATCATCTTCTATCGGTTTAGGTTCATATTTGGAAGTTGTCTGCCCATTAAGTTGCCACATCTCTCAATATGCTTCGTAAAGCCCTGTATCGAGATGTAGTGGTTGTCTCACCACAAATTTTAAGACAATTTAAAATCCTGCTAACTTTCAGTGTGAGATAGACTGACTCCTACGTAAGTGTTAAGGGAAGCAAAAAACAACCATTGTTCATATCAAAGTTTTCCCATAGCAATGAACAAAAAACTGAAATTAATCCCACACAAGCGTTGTTGAATGATGTAACCTATTTCAAAGTGCAAAAACCTAGGCTATACAAGGTCAAAGGTAGCCTAGTCAAAGATATTTTAGTATTGACCTGTGACAGGGGTGATAACTCTTGACCCTTATACACCCTTTGAAATCGCTTACATCATCCAATGATATCATTGTGCGTGTTAATTTCTTTTTCTTCTCCATTTTGCTTAGATTAGTTTTGTGTGAAATGTGGGTGTTTTTTTGAACAAAGCATTTTTAATTGAGTATGCAAAATTGAGCTGTAGATTATCTTCAATTATTGCATCCATCCAATTACTAATTGCTGTAGCTGCTATCTGCTATCTTTATTGAATTGGGTTTATTCTTAGTTTTAGCCTTCCGCTCTGTGGAATGGGCCGTTCACAGCGGTCAGCGGTCATCGGGTTTAGTCAAACATCAGAGCTTGTACGCGTCTATATATCTTACATACATCGCTTTCTTACTTCACTCATTTTATGGAAATCAACATCACAGCACTAATATGCCAACTCGTTTGAATAAGCTCATTTCTTTGTATGTCAAAAACCTTTGAAACATAACTAGCTACTAGTTGATTCCATAGATATGAGTGTAGTTATGTATGTATGTATGTATGTATGTATATATTTGTATCAATTCTCATGATAAAATCAATGTTTCTCTTGTGCTCTGTGAATAAAAATAAAGTTTTTAAAAATTATAATAAAACATTGACTAGATTTATAATAAATGAATCAAGCTATTCGATTGAGCAGTTTTACACATAATGAGCGAAAACAGTGTTTACGGCAGTTTACACGGTAGGCTGGCACTCTGTATCTACCAGATGGGAGTTGTTCTAGCGTTATGACAGTGTCTTTGCCCGAAGCGAACATTCTCAGGCATTTAGTTTTGAAGAACTTATCGAATATATCGTCTATGGTTGTAACTTCAAGCCTGCCTTTGCTTAGTCTACGTGCTGTGTTGATGAGGTGATTGTACTGGTTCTTAATATCAGATGAGAGGTGTCCGTATATAATACATAGGTGATATTGTAGGACGCTTTCGAGAAATGAGGTGTATGCCAGCTTAATGGTAGTTGTCTTGACATTCATAAAGGCTAGCTGCTTCATGATGAATAGTCGTTTGTTAGCTTTGCTGATGATGTTTTTGGTGTTCGTATTGAAGTTAAGCTTATGATTGAGTGTGGTGCCAAGATATTTGTATTCATCTACTCGTTCGATGGCGGAGTTGTTGATCATGATGGGTGGAGGGTCAGGATCATCGCGTAGATTACAGAAAACAAGCTCTTTGGTTTTCTTTGTGTTGATGAGCAGACTGTTTCTTGTGCACCAGGATTCGATATTATTGATTTCAACTTGCAGTGATGATGGTGATTTTGGCGAGATGAATTCTAATATCACAGTGTCATCGGCGTATTTTATGATGGTGTGATCATCGCTTACTGCCATGTCGTCTACGTAAAGTGAGAAGAGGATGGGACTGAGGACACATCCCTGAGGGCATCCAGTTGATGTTATGAATCCAAAGCTTACCATTCCCTCCTGTGCTTTGCTGAGTGCTTTAATGCAGCCTGATCACTTTGTATAGTTAGCTAGATTCTACCTCTGCAGCAGATAACTTTACTTTGCATTGCCTTCACTTGATTGAATTCCATGCATAAATCTAGTTGCAAAGTTGTCCTCTTATAATTTCGAAAGAGAAAACTTACTATTAATGTAAAATAGTAGGAATCAATATTTAATGCAAGAGGACAACATTGCTCATCCTTAAAATAAATCAAACTTTACCTTTTTTTAGTTGTCAGCAGTGACTAATATTGATGATTACCATTCTGTTTGCATCAAAGTCTTCTTACTTCTCAGGAGGTTTTCCATTTCGTTGTATAGTACTTCAATCATACCTACCTGTATAAACGAGATTCGTAACTGAGAATAGTTACCATTAAATCTTGCTGTAAAATGATGATTTTAAAACAACATCACTTTTAACACAACTCATCTACTAACTGAAATACTTTAAGTTGCGCTTTTGCCTTAATTAACTAACGACTAAAATACTTCAAAAGGTTGAAATATTCACTACTTACCTCAGTAGATTTTTGAAGCTGGACCATACATTGAAACCTCCCTTGTTAAAGGACTCTGTGAAGTTATTTTTCATCATACTATATTACTAAGTTAATTTTGTCTCATCCATTTGAACTCTGTACCATAGAGTTTCCTGTATTTCAATTTACAAAATTTCTCCTCTTCTTATGGTTTAATGGTAGTTCAAATTGTGTTTGATTGTATCTTAGATATGTGAAGGTGTATTTGTTGGATGCCGAGGGCCAAAGGCTGAAGAAAAGAAAGGCAAGTGTGAAAAAGTCCACCAACAATCCTCAGTATGGATAGACATTCAGCTATACGCTCAAGGAGGCTGATCTTCTATCTCTAACCATGCAGGTATGATACTCTACAGTTTACAACTATAGCCACGCCACGGGATATACATGTCAACTACTCATTATTGGTAAGACTACTCAGAGACCAATGCATGTTTTGTAAGATTTTCATGTTAAAAAATTCAATGCTCCCGGTAGTGCTTGTTTCTTGTATTGCGCTTCCGGGAGACTGTGACATCATATTGCAGGGAAAGTGAGTTACCTTCCCTAATGGAGGCACTTTTTCCAACAAATATAATTCATGCCAAGTAGGGCATTGAATTTTTCATTACCCTACAAATCTGACAAAACTTTATTATAAGCAACTACCTGACTATAACATGCATTGGACTTTGGGTAGTCTTTAGAGATTTAATTTTCACATGCTTCGGGAGCAAACCTTGAGTCTCTTATTGTATCTCCCACTCTCATATCTGTTGTTACTTTTAGTTGTCAGTATGGAACTTCAGTAGACTGGGTCATAGTGAATTCCTTGGAGAGATTAACTCACCGTTTGACACCTACCACTTTGATACAGCCCGTGAGAGGCAATGGTACCCTCTGTCTGAAAAGGTAACAATGACTACGCCACAGCACCATTTATTTTCATTTTTCAATCATTTATTTCTAATGACTTGCACATTATTCTACCATTCCAAATTCTATCATAGATTTTTAGAATTGCTCACGTATGTGAGACGTGTAAGCCAATGCATTACATTATTCTCATTCAATTTTACATACTCCAGTGATTCCTTTTTATTGACTTTCATTATAAGTATTAAAACTATTTTAGTTTTTGCAAGCTTTCACAGATTTCTTTCCCTTATCGTGTTCTTAAGAATAATTAAATTATCGCGATTGCTGACCTTTTAATAAAATTAATATTATCATTTTTATTTCCAGCCTCACATGAAGAGACATGGCTCCGAACTTTCCATAATCTCTCCTGAGCTCAAGATTGCGGTAAAGTACACCCCACCCCCACTGATCGCTGCAGATACAGCTCCAGCTAAAGGTTCTAAGGCTAGTAAGCAGACAGGAGGTGACCTTCATGTCAAGGTCATATCTGCTCAGTATCTACCCACCAAGAAGTCGGGTGTATATGATCTCTATGTCAAATGGTGAGTGAACTAATACTAGATACTAAGCAAACTTTCATTAATATTAGCTGCCTCACATTGATGGGAGAAGGTTCACTACCATTGTATGGACAAGCTTCAGTTGTGTTCATGGAGGTGTGTACAAAGCTTATTAACTCTTTCAATCAAAGCCGAGAGTAGATTTGTTTGCGAAATTTAAAGAAAGTTACTTGTTTGAGAAGGATTGTTTATCCCGGCCTACCTATAAGTTGTATCACACAATCGATGTTTTGCAAAGCAATATTTGATAAAGCAATGTCTGCAATGGCTTGACTGCGATGCAAAATTGAGTAACCCCAGGACCCGTTTCACAAGTTGTTATTATCTATTCTTTAATCCCAGTTTGTTGATGCCAGAGAGGATGAAGCACAAAACTGGAGTTATCAAGAACAATCTGAACCCTGTTTGGGATGAGGGATTCACCTATCATAAGGTAGGCTTATCTTGTTAGGGGAGCAATGTTACAGTAAACCAGCCTCACTAATCTCACAATTGCGGTGGAAAAAATTATCAACGAAAATATTATTATTTAAAAAAAATTAGATTGAAAGTTCTGATAAGATGAGATTGATTGAGATGCTCAGCAACACACAGGGGTGGCTTCATGCTGCTGGGGCCAGCAATGAGGAGGTTGTACTAGAGAAGGCCTCGAAACAGCGCTCGACTCATGGTTTCTAGCTGAAGACCTTGTTGTTGTGCAGTGGTACGCGCACCACTGTATGTTGTATCTGAGCAATTAATGAGATTTCACTTGAAAAGTGTTACCTAAGTAGAGCCTATGATGTCTGTCTTGTAGAATGATCGAAAAATAAATTTCTGTAACATGTTGTTCAGTGAAAAAAATCGAAAAAAAGAGTGTAACAGATTTACCAACAAACTGTAACAGATTTTCGAGTGGGAATGTAATTCTAGTTTAAGTGATTTTGAAGTAATTTTTTAGATTATGTATAAAGTTCTATCTTTCTCACTGTTGAAAAATGCATCACTCAGTTGGCCCATGGGGGGGGGGGTCTTTCAATTAGAAACAGCCCAAATCGCAATCTGATCGCTCAGTGAGTGAGCGATACTTGCTAGGCTCTTGCTTTTAAATCGCTCAGTCATTGATGGAACTATATACATTCTGAGTGAGCAATTTGGGATAGAATTTGTCTAAATGAGTTACTACTCAGTGAAATCTATGAATAGCCTTAGGTTTATAAGTGATTTGGTTGAGGAGGAGAGCCGTCAAGGTCAATTCTGATTTTCTGCCCTTAAAAAATATGTGAGGTTTTTATGTTGCAGATTGGTGACAACTCATAAAATACAATCTCAAATTTCACCCATTGTTATCACCCATGTACCCCTCAACTTTTCATCAGCCAACGCCGCAAATTCTGACTGATCCCTAACCCTGTTCCCTAGGACTCCACAGTCATTATACACAGTTTGTTTGACAGTCCCCGTCCCCGTCCCCCTACTATAGATAGTGCAGGGATATAGTATGGGGCCGTGAATTGGAGTAAATTCTGTTTTGAATATTAACTCAGCACGCTATACATTCCTACTGTAGTTTCTTAAATAAACTCGGCTCCAATGAAGGCTTATGTGTTAATTAGCCGTATTTAATTTGAGTGAGACTATTGTGTCACAAACTCTCTCCTTATAATTAACTCTTCTACTCTAATTGCTTGTAGCTAGCAGATACGCTGGTGCCATCCATGAATAGCTGGTCTGAAAATTATTAACTCAGTACACAATACATTCCTATTGTAATTCCGTTACAAAAAGTTGCAATTCAGTCACAATGTTTATTTATTTATTTATTTATTTATTTATTGAGGTTTTCTAAAAGTTTATAATTAAAGCAAATTAAAAATAACTTGTTGACCTCATACACATTAACATAGATACAAAAGATGACTTGAATAAAAAGATATAAGTGGTAGGGTGTTACATACTATATAGTGTGTAGGATAATGAAAGCATGGTATCATAAATTGCATGAATAAGATGAAAAAAAAGAAAAGAAGAAACAGAGAGTGGCAAACAAAAATACAAGTTAACAACATTAGGTGGGATTAAATGATAATGATTCATGAGGCTTGGTTGATTTAGTTACAAATGTATGAAAAATATTTAAAAAGGCTGATTTGCCTAGGTTTGATCTAAATGAGGGTTTAATTATTGCACAGTTGCTACGAAGTGATCGTGTATGTCTGTTTGATTTGCTAACGAGATGAAGTATGTGCTTGGATGCACGGCCTTTATGGACCCTCGATTTGACAAAATTGTGAAAAAGAAAATTCCTTCTACTGTGGAGAGTATGTAAATTTAGGAGCAAGCGGCCAGATGTGACAGAAAATTGTTTGGGGGCTGAAGTTATGATTCTGATTGCTTTATTTTGTACTTTTTCTAATGTATCTGAATTTTTGGATAAACCATCAAGGTACAATGATGAGCAGTATTCTACTATAGGTCTGATCAGTGATTTGTAAGTCTTCAATGAGTTTTCTACTGTCATGTATTTTTTTAGTTTTGATAACAAGTAGACCATTTTGTTTGCTTTAGAGGCGGTGGCATTAGCCTGAGGGGTTAAACTAAGTTCTGAATCAAGAATAACTCCAAGAAGATTGAGTGAATGCTTGGATTCTATTTTCAAATTGTTTATTTGGATTTGGTAAAAATCTTCTACTTTCCTATTTGAGAAAATACAGTATTGAGTTTTGGATAAGTTGAGTTGAAGGAGATTGTTTGAATACCAATTCGATACTTCTCTCATCGATGACTCAGATTTATCCATTAAGGTATGGATATCTGTTGCTGTGCAGTAAATAACGGTGTCATCAGCGTAAGCGAATGCAGTTTTGTGCTTGTTAAGGAGATCATTGATAGCAAGATTGAATAAGATTGGACCTAGAACACTTCCTTGGGGTACTCCACATGTAATCGGTAGTGCACTGGACTGATCATGATCAACTTTCTTGATTCGGGTTCGATGTGAAAGATAGGATGTAAATAATTTTGTTGTTGACTCTGCAAAATTTAGTCGCTTTAGAGTGTGGATGAGTTGTCCATGATTTATAGTGTCAAATGCTTTACGTACGTCCAAAGACAGTGCACCTATGAAATTCGGTTGAGGGTTGTCTAGCGTTGTTCTCCAATTTTGTAAAAGAGAAAGTAGTAACTGTTCACTAGAATGGTGCTTACGAAAACCGAATTGTCGATCTGAGAGTATTCCATGTGTTTCGATAAAGGTCATAATTTGATTTTTCATATCTAGCTCAAACACCTTTGATATGATTGGCAGACTGGAAATTGGTCTGTAATTGCAAGGGTCTGTTTTATCGCCCTTCTTAAAGAGTGGGATGACCAGGGCTGTTTTTAGGCAGTCAGGGAATATTGATTTCTTGTAGCATTCATTAATGGTCAGGGCTATGGGAAGAGCTAATAGGTCTGCAACAATTTGGTACAGGGAAGCTGGAAACATGGTCAAGCCACCCCGTTTATTTGGTTTGAGGGACTTTATCAGTTTGTAGATTGTTTCGCTCTCAACATATGTGAAAGAGAAACTTGGACCATGGAAAAGGTCAGGTTGTGGATCGATCTTAGGAATAAAAACCGATTGTCCAGCGACCGTGGTGAAATATCTATTAAGGGCATTTGCCTTGTCAGAGTTTGAGGTGTAGGTAGAGTTTTGATAGCTAATTTTCTCGATTTGATCAGAGGATTTCTTTTTTCCTGTCAGTGATTTCAGGCAGGTGAAAAAACTTTTTTCATCTTTAGATAACGAGTCATTTATAAAGTCTTTCTTAGCATTCCTAATTTTATTTGTAACAAAGTTTCGAAACTTGTTGAACTGTTTGACTTGCGCTGTAGCTGGATTAGGTATATCCTTGAATACCCTCTTGTGAAATTTGTTTCTTAAATTAATGAGATGCTGAATATCAGGGAAAAGCCACTGGTTTTTAGCCCCTCGCACTCTTTTTGTTTTAACTGGAGCATGCTTGTCAATCAGGTCAGAGATAAAGTTTTCGATATTTTCCATGCGGTGATGCAATGATTTGTTCATGTCAGTTGCTGTTTGCAGTAGTGGAAGTTTCGAACAGTCATTATAAAATTCCTCATGATTAATGCTGTGAATATTTCTGGTTCTAATTAGTTTGTGTGGCTGTTTTATAGCATGATGTTGATTAATTATTAAGTATGTGGCATAGTGATCAGAAATTGATCTATCGCATGTCAGGATCTTGCAACTATTAATGCTAATGTCACTGTCCACATAGTTGTGGTCTAATAAGCTTTCTCTCCCTAAATGGCTAATGTATGAAATCCCATTAACTTGCTGTAATAGCCCTGCAGACAAGAAGCTCTGCTCTAAATGTGTTTTTTCGTTTGATGAGGAATTCCAATTAATATTAAAATCTCCTAGTAGTATAAACTTATGGCCAACATATTGGTTTTGATGTAGAATTGAGCTCATCATTGTAATGAATTCGGTTTTGTTAGCATCAGGGGGAAGATAAATTGATCCGATGATGTAGCCGTGTTGGTTGTTTGTGGAAGGTATTTTTATCCAAACCGAGTCACAAAATTTGGACAGTTTAACACTTAATTGACTTATTATAGAGAATTTATATGAAGATTTTACAAAGAGCGCAGCACCGCCTCCCCGGGTTTTGGTTGTAGATTTTCTGTCACATCTAGCTATTGAGAATCCAGGCAAGTCAACAAGACTATCTGGAATATCAGGAGTGAGCCATGTTTCAGAAACAGAAAAAATGTCGGTTGACTTAAAAAGATTGAGGCTTTCATAATAAAACATCTTTTTATATAATGACCTTACGTTGTGATGTAGAAGTCTCAAATTGTTGCTGGATGCAGGCTTCATCTCAGATAGGGAGCTAATAGTATTCCATATGCGGTTATGGTAGCAGAGACTTTGTTCATAAATGTTAGACGAGTTTATTGATGCTTGGTTTCTGTTATGCCTAAAAAATGATGAAAAAAATAGTTTTTTCTATTTTTGATACCCCAGTAACATTCAGCATGGTTGGAAACCCAGGTTTACATAGGTTTATAGCTTCAAAAATAAAAATGCAGCAAAATCTTTTGTATCTTTTATTGTAACAGATTTTCAGTCACCACCCTATTTTTATTTGGGTGCTGAAGAAAAAATTATCCAAATTAATTGAATGTTTTTAAATGTCATTTTCGATACCATAACATCCTTACAAGCCATGGTCTGGGCCTGTATTAAAATAGCTTTACAATCAGTCAATAAAATTATTGATTTACATCTTTTTAAACAGCTAACAGTTTTTTGTTGTTTGCAGCAAACAGATTGTAATGCGAATTTTCAATAGGTTGAGACTCTCAGCTTTCAGAAAATGTGCGACTTGAAAATTTTTCTGGATGTGTCATTTCATCAGAATTGCCCTTCTTAAAGAGATATTACCTCTCAATTAGTTCTGTATAATAATATCAATATGGATATCCAGTATCGCTGGTCTGTAGGTAGGTAGATGATCCTTTATACAGCGGCAAGTCTCATATCCTCGGTTTTCTGTCGGTATTATAGATATTTGTAAGTTTTGTCACTACAATATGGCTCAATGATGAGGCTATCCGGATGATTTCTTTCAGTGTCACAATGAAACATCAAGTAGCTTCAATTTTTGTTTTGAGTGTGGTTATTAAAAGGGCTTCAACAGCACCATATGGAATTCATTCAGAACAATGTTCTGTTGTCAAGATAACTTTTGCCAGTAATAGCTGCCTTGACCAGAATTTCATTTCATGTTGGAACAGAAAAACAGAAACTGATGCCCCAATTGACTATAGCGTGTTTGTGCAGCAACTCTTCAATTTTTTGTCTCTTTTTATCCCAGTATTTCCTTTCACTACACTCTTGCGACTGTGATTATATCCTTCAACACCATAGTCAACAGTATCACTGTATTGTCTGCTTGTAGATGCACGCTCGATATAACCATGTAACAGAGTTTGATGAATACGCCGGACATAGGGCTGCTCAGGCTTTCTCTCTTAGTCAGTTCGTTAAGCATACCTCGACGTCAAGTTAAGCTTGGTATAATGATTAGTGGAGCAAGTGGGAGACCTGGAATGACTGGAATACCTGGCTGGACTGAGACAGCTGGTATAACTGGAACGCTTACACCAGTTATACAACGGAGAGATATGAATCCGGTAACAATATGATAATTGTTTTTTCTTTCAAAATTTATTGGCATAACTTTCATTCTATGAGAGTTCTTCAAAATCAGCCATTGAGAAAAATGATTCCACTGTGGTCAAACTGAACAAACTGAAGCTTCACTAATTATCGTTTAGCTGATGGTAAATGTGTAGCCCATCTGTGGAAGTCAGAAGGAGTTTAGTGTAAGGCCTGGTTGAATTTTGTGTGTTCAGTTCATCCTGTCTCTACAGTTGTGTAGCAGAGCCATTTTGCCCAGTTGAAACAGGTAAAATGAATCTGTAGCCAGGCTCTGTGTTTTATACCTCTAACTTTGTGGTTCGAAAGCCCCCGTCCCCACCATCAATATGCTGCCAATCAGAGCCAATATGTTGTCAACTAGAATCAGCTGCATTGCCTTAAATTGAAGTTAACCTCCCCGCATGAATAGCAGATCTCTTGTTGAGTGTATAAAATATACAATTGGTCAAGTCTGGTTATGAATATTATTCTAACTTTTAAGTTCATCTACTTTTCTTGTTTTATCCCACTTTCTACATCGGGTGCAGTTGGCATCGTGGCAGGCTGCTTCGCCTTATCCTGTTGTATCAGATGCTGTAAAGGGTTCTGTTGAAGTAAAAAGTCAAATCAAGAAAACAATGCTCAAGGCGCAACTTCCATCCCCGTAGGTAAGTTATTAATTAATTTTTTGCGTACTCATAGTTACGAGTTTGCAGTTGGGTGCTTTGGTTTAGCATTTATTTATGTAAATCATGCTAGTTTAGTGCACCGAGCGAATGTTTCTCATTACAATCCCCTTTTACTCGCCATGCATTATTAATCTCAAGCTGTTATTTTGTTAAATGTGTCAGCAAAACATTGAGAAGTAGCCTGGCATGAAGAAATGTCATCACATCTTTGTTCTGAGAAAATATGTAGAAAACTTGTCTGTCTGATAAAGAAAGCTAGTGGTTGACCGGGTCACATTGTCACAATTAAATTTATGCTGACGCTGTGGCCTAGGCTTCAATAACAATATTACTTGTGCCATGTGAAGCCAACTGAATGACACTTTTACAACCAGGGGTATTACCAGTATATTGCCTTACCCTTCCTTTTTTCCTTTGGCTAAACGCACAGCTTAAAAAGCTACACAAATATACCCTTGCGAAATTTTTTTTATCCATGAAGTATTTATTTATTCAGAGGAGGGACAGCCTGCCTCTTATTCCACCACAGTGACCACAGCTGACGGGCGGACAGTGAGGACACACCAGGTATTCCCCGGAGGTCAGCCTCTTAATACCACCACTACATCAGGAGCTACAGCGTGGTCAGTATACTTCACAGGAATAAGAGCCTGTATATGCCTTGGCCTTTCCTTAGGAGCCTTTTTGTTTTGGGCTAAATCTACTTTGTCACTAACATAAGTAAATCTACTCAACAGCCATTGAGGTCAACTTAATGTTTAGATGATGTGACTGGTGTTTGCCACCCATGTATCAGTTACGTCACTTCCAGTAAGTTTCATAAAATTTAATGGTTTAGCACTGACCATCAATATTGTGATGGGATGTTTTGGTTTCCATTTCAAATTTTGCAGTATTTTAAAGGTGTTTCTCAAACTGTCAACTTTTTATCGACTTTTAGAGCTCCTCTAGAGGCGGGATATCCAGCTTACCCTTCTTCACAAAATCCAAATATCTCTGTGTACCCTGGGTCACCTACAGCTCCATCAGCACCAGGCCTAGTACCAGGCCCAGCAACTTACAGTGACAGTATGCCTCCACCACCTTCATATGATCAGGCTGTGGACAACTCGGAGGTGTGTTATAATAATAATGATTCTTATAAGTGTATCCCTTTCCTCTTACTTTACAAGTAAGCTATCTTTTCTTTGAAAATGTCCAGACAACTCCGAACTGTTCATGTCAAGACAGGGAAGTGTCTGTGTGTCCTAAGTAATGATGTCAGTTTAAGGGATACGGTCATACGTACTTCATTAACTATTTTGTGATCCCGCATCATCTATAATATCATTCAAACGGGTGTCCTACTAGTACCGGATATGCACACTTGTCACTTGTGTATACTTAGCCTATATACTGGTGTCTAATGCCAGCCCACTCTTTTTGAATATTTGTCAGGGTAACTTTTGCCCTAGAGGGTTATCCTTGCAGATCTCTCAGACTCACCATTTTAATTCATTTGTTTCAGTATGTACAGCCTCCCCCTGAGCTAACAGCCAATCAGTTACCCACTTATAATGATTGTATCAGAAGTTCTCCCTTTGCTTCTCAAGAGGGCATACTGAGGCTGGTCCTGATACGCCCCTCTCACAATCTAGTTAATGTGATGGAACCATGACTATTTTGTCATTGTGGAAGAAGTCTTTGCTGAAATGTGCTCACTTAACCTGAGATCTGATTTGAGCTCAGGCTATTGTACAAGTAGGTTGGACACACTACTAGCCTCACCCTCACTATCACTGTATGTGACAAGGCTTTGTCTAACAATTAGAAATCAGTTTATTATTACTATGACTTTACTGTTAAGTTTACACTTCAGCTTTTTGTGTACACTGTCATGTCTTTTCAACTCTACAAATTTTATCGTGCTAAGATCAGCGTAGAAAATTCACATACTGTCAGTAGGTCTGGGAGTATATGTGTCTGTGTCCTTTTTGTATCCTTTTACTTACTTACTTACTCATGTTTGCTTTTCGACCGGTGGCTTTTTTATGCATTTTTTATGTATGTGATAGCTCTAGTATGTGTGGTGCACATGGAACGTGTGTGCAGCTCCTAACACATTCTGTCTTTAGTGTTATTCCGACTAGTTGGTTTATTTTATTAGCTAAACGTAAAAAGATCCTAGTAAATCGGATATTATCCCATTTACCCCATTACTTACTTACTTTACTTTCTCTGACAAAATGTTGTATGGCAGAGGAAAATAAATCCGGAGTAATATAGTCTTATAATTGGTTGCTACTTCCTGAAAATATAGACTACGGATGGGTTATACCTTTGTTTGTGTTTGTCAAAACAAAATGAGAATTATGCTTGAGGCAGGTTCCGTATTGTTGCATAACAGTTGACCATGGTAAAATTATGAGCTGCCGAACTAATAGGTTGGTACTAGGCACCAAGCGTTATCTTTTCAATGGATCTGAGAAGACAACTAACATGGAAATTTGTTCCCTCAGTTCTGAATAGCATCAAACTGGAATATATTAGAGTCTGTTTCAAAAGGATTGAGTTGGAACACTTTGGTTTTCTGCCGAATGATCGAGAAGGACATCATACGAATTCGAAGGTTTCCATGCGGTCATATTTGGACCTCCAGATGTCCTTACTTATTATTTATTTGCTAGCCACATGAGACGGCTCTTGCTTTGAGTAAAACTGCATAAACAAACAATATCGTAAAACTTTTGTAATTTTGTCTGAAAACCTACACATGATCTCTAAACTGAGTAGCGCCATACTCATTCTACTAGAACATGCGGCAGCCGAGTATAGGCTTTTTGTTTCATTATTAATAACCCAACCAAACATGTAAAGAATGAAAGACGCATAGAATGGGTACCTGTAATATTGTTACTCTTTTTTATATCATCATACACTAAATGTATGATGAGAATGTTATCTGACATACATACTCTAACACAAAGATGAAGTAATATACAGTTATATGAGTTATACTTACAGGCACGTCAAGGCTACCTGGGAACATTCCTTCATAACACAGTGTTCTAAGAGGAAGTGGTAGGTATTAACTAGCTAATGTAGACACAGATCAGGTGAGGTCTACCCGACTGTATTGTTTTTGGCGTGAGGTCAGCTGGGCTCATCCGTTTGGTATCTAAATTGCCTCACAGCATTACAAGATTGTTTAACAACGTCTCTACACTGCCTTGGAATGATGTGAGGTCAGAAGTCACGGATGCCGGGCTGTGACATTTTAAATGGTGTGGTAGTTTTCTTCTCGTAAACGGAAGGAAGATAACTATTACAAACTCACAATTACATCAGGGAGGTTGACAAGTATGTTGAGAAATCTTATCTTTACAAACTTTCTTGATATGAGATTATGTATGCTTGTTAAGCATTAAAGTCAAGGTATAGATAGAAGGTAATAGGTTGAAGTAAGTTTCGATATCAATTCATTGCAATTGACTTTAATCAAATTATTAACTGCCATTCTCATTCATTGTGATTAATACTTAGGATTTATCATCAATGTCAACAGAGAAGATAATACCATACATCAACTGCCACACATCTCACAACACCTGAGTGTTGGATTGGACTAAATAACTAAAATGTGTCTTTGCATGCAAGACGGGCTGCACCAACGAACCCGCTACAACAATTTGTTTACGAAGAAACATTTGCTTGCAACTTTTGCTCAGTATAAATGCAAAACCTGTGATTGTGACTAATCACAAGCTAGAGTGTTACCTTGAACCTGGCAATCATATTATTACACTAAATGATCTTGTATTATGTATATGGTTGTATATGATGATGATAAATGTGACACAATTAATATGGCTATAGCCAGGGCAATAAATTAAAAAGTGTCTTTTGTATTTTTTATGGAAACATTTGGTCGGAAAATGATCTTGAGCTTGCGATTAATCGCAAGCCAAAGTGATACCTGGAACCTGGCAATCATATTTCAAAATAAAAGAGAAAACTATAATATTAAGATGAGGCTGCAGTAAGTGCTAACACTACAGCCTAGCTCAATGAAGGTGATTTAGCTTACATCAAAAAACGGGGTGTTTCACCAAGTATCAAGCGGACCACAAATAGGATAAAGCAAAAATATTTCTGGCCATACATCGACACGGACAAAAAGGAAAGCTGTAAGAAGTGTGTAGCTGTTAACCTGCGTAAAGGTAACACACCTGGTCATACACTAACCGGATTCCCTGTATTTGAGATAGAAATTGTAGATATCGCTGGTCCAATGAGGATTACATATATGCTAGCTTACACCACCCTTATCATTCAGCTGTTTTAAAAAAAATAGAAGCTGAGGCCTTTATTGATCACGTGGTTCGAAATTTTACCTGTCGAAAATACATACTGTCAGATTGTGGCGTTGAATCTAAACTATTCTGAAGCATCTACAAATTTCAGTCTAGAGAATACTACTTCTTCATTCTGCAACTACACACTCCCTCCCCCCGGAGAACTTCAACACTATTACAGCAACAGCTGCTCTTCAAACTCACCACATTACCTGCTGCTATAATCCTGCGGAACATTTGATAACTTCAAACCAAACTTCAAAAAAACTCCCAAGAAGGAATTGGAGTGATGATGCTAGATTGTGGTAGTACAACTTCCCACAAACTGAGGGGCATGTCTAAACGATTTTTATAGACCAACAAAAATCTATTTCCAGAACCAGAGAAAGCACGGGTGCACCTTTTTATCATATAACTTTCATTTGTAACCAACAACCCTAAAATCAAGATACGTCCGACGCAGCAGACTGGCCATAAACTATTTCACCTTAATGTATGTTTTGCCTCTTTTGCAATTTATGACTATGAAATTCTGTTGCCCTGTCCCCGTATGCCCCGTCCCCGTATGCCCCGTCCCCATATGCCCCGTCCCCGTATGCCCTGTCCCCGTATGCCCCGTCACCGTATGCCCCGTCCCCGTCCCCGTATGCGCCGTACCACCCACGGCTTTAGTATTGATGTAAATCTTATACGTTTTATGTATTAACCGTCTTGAATATAAATTGATGTAAATATTTTTTTTAAGAAATCCGGAGTCAGCTCTGGTCATTATTAACCACTTTAACTTGACAAAATAGGCTGTTTTTATTACAAGTTTAAATACTTTTTATCGGGTAAATTTTTATGTGTTACTCAGTTTGCTCTTCTGTAACCTAGAAAGTGGGTGTGCAATTCATAATATTTATCAGTTCGAAATTGATCTGTGAAAGGTATCTGTGAAGGGATATAAGTTCATACAATTATCAGCTTGATGTTGAATTCACATTTTTTAAAGCTGTAATCATCAAAAACAAATTTGTATGACTATACATGTTTATTCTATGTCTTTTTGAATATTGAATGTTAATAATAAGGGAGACATAAGGTTTCTATTGTAAAATGACAGTATTTGAGGGTAAACAAAAGTGACATAAAACTTTGTATAAACAATAAAATAAAATAGTCCAAGAATAGTTTCGAGATTAATTTACACATCGACACTTGTAGGTTATGCTTATTAGACAGAGTCTCAAGCAATCTATCTGATATTACGCTCACAGATGAAGCCATAGGTATCATGGTAGTTAACATCATCCCATGTGCCATCTTGATACATCTGTATGACATCACCAGTATCGTTAGGCTCACCGTCTGCAAACTTATCAAGGCCAAGTGCAGCGGTTTCACCGTTTTCCCACATCCAAACACCTGGACTTGTCTCTTTAGCTCCCACTCTCATCACGTTCTCAGCCATCCAGCCTACAGTTCAATATCATTGATATTGAAACCATGGACTGAAATGTCTTACCTGTATTGTGCTTTTCAAATTACTTGACTTACTTTTCCAATTCACCTTTCGATCATCTCGCATAAAATGTAAACAAAACATTTTGTCTGCTATGGGAGATATATGAGACTCTCGAAAAGAAATTAATCGCTTGGCCCTTGCTCTATTGTATCCATTGGCTCAGTATATAAACACATCCCTACCTACCTGCATTATTATTTCTCAGTGTTTTCATCCAAAGTACTGCCTCATCACTGTCCAGTATAACCAGCCAGCCATTCAGCTCTCTACACGTGTCTTGAGCAGTCGTGTAATTAACATTAGTGATGTCTGCCATTACACAAGTATTCCGGAAAGGATTCCATACCCAGTGATCATCACAAGGGGTAACTTCAAAAAGGAAAAATAAAATAAGATAAAATTTTGACACATGCTGTACATCCAGAAACTTAAATGAATGAATGAGGTCACAAACATCAGTTATTTAATACACAAATACTAAAAGGTACAAAACTTGGCTTTTTATTCAATATTTTTCTGAAAATCTGTGCCGATCATATTACACAGGTTATTTTGGTTTTTAAAATCAGTTCGTGTATATTGATCACACTGTTTTTTTTAAGCTGGACTGTCACAATCAATTTTCAGCTATATTTGGGCAATATAACTGATTATCACTACTTCATGAAATGATACAGTTACCTCAAATGAGGGTAAACAAAAATTGATGTTGATCTTTCTGGCACCAACTTAAACTGGAGTGAAGTTTCGGTGGTCACAATCTTCCATTTGAGCACCCTACTTAACGGGCCCCCCTTAAGCAGAGGTGGCTTGTGTGGGTAGATAACCTAAACCCTTGCCTGTCTTCCCCGGCTACTCTACTGTTGAAGTGGCAGAGGGGGATCTTTGAACTGCGTTGACTTCCTGTATTTATGGTCCTTATATGTGCAGTGCTGGCAGGGCCGCCCCAATAATCGAACCTATAGATCATCACATCTTGTTGATCACAAGCTCTTACCGTAATCATCAGACCACTCCTGACTCCTAATCATGGTGCTCTCACTCTAAGTGGCTGAATTTTTGACGAATCCAGAGAAGATCGTTTTCCAAAACTGGATTAATTTTTCATCTGCACTATGTTATAAATTAGACAATATGACTTTCTTTATTTTTTTGCAGTAGTAAAACAAGCTAACACGCATGTTCGAGTGACAAAAGTAATCAATATTATTCACATTTTTATTTTGTTATCATTTTTAAAATCATGCAATATAACAATAATACCTCTGTCATATATGTCTATATCAGGGCCTGCTGCTCCAGTTAGATCTGTAATCAGTTGTACTTCAAACCATGAAAGTCCACATGTTTTACTTATCTATCAACAACAAAGAGCAGGCTACAATTACTGAAAATTCAATGTCATTCATATTTAAAACAGCATACTCTTAGGCAATGTTTTCTCTGAAAACGTTATGACAGTATTTTCAAAGAATTCATTTTCAATTTTGCTCGTTAAGTACAGTGTCAAAAAGTGTTTTAAATCCTTCCTGATCTAATTTCCTTCTGTGGGAACACCAATCTAATTCAAAGATTAAGCAGTTATCAAACATTTTTAGTCAAGAGACAGGTTTGTTCGTAAGGAACTGGAAACAGATAAACAAGACAAAAATAGTTGGCCTACTGGCGTCTGATATACCTGACCTACACTGTTTCCTATGTTATTTTCTGCAGGACAAACTGGCACTTACCTGATCAAATGAGAAAGAAGAGCAAGGTCCACTCAGGCAGAGTACCGCACAGCTAATTGAGGACCTCACTTGGGTAACATTTTGATACACCGTACCTTCAAGGTGGATGGTTTCTCGCTTGTTGAAAATCCCAGTGAAAGATATTGACTATGTATAAAAAAAACAGAGATATTCTCATGAAAGGCTCTCAATAACAATGATGTAGAAAATATGCATGAGATATGCAGTGACAGCAGTGATATTGTATTGGTGAAAGGCTCAAACCGCTGTTTGATTTAATCGTGCACACAATGTTAAGATTTTGGCGATGCTTGCAGGCTTTTTTACATCGTTATTACATCGATATTACATCGCTATAATAATTTTAACAACATCTTTTGACCCATCCCCAGGGTCCTATAATAAATTGTGATTGTGTAACTTAGCTACCTTGTGATTTTTCCTGGGCGACACCACGTAACTGAACAATTAACTTACCTTTACAGCAGTGAAATATGAAGCTGATAGAGTAAAGATCACATAAGCTGAGTGCATCATTTTCTCTCTTTGCAAAGTTGAAGTCGAGAGCCTTCCACTTTGAATGGTATGAAATCTGTTTTGCAGGCACTATTTAGTTCACTCCATGCATATATGTGTTTGGAGACCGCTACCGGCTAATGCTTGATTGATTATTGGCCCTTGAAAGTACATCTGATGTGTTTACTAAACAAACATCAAGCAGCTGTATATCGTGTAATCAATACAGGTTCCCTGCAAGCGCTGCCAAAAAGGCAACATCAATACTAGTAGACCGGAAATCGAGCCCTTTTGAGTACCGTTACTCAGAAGTCAATGGTCATTGTAGATGTGTAAACATTCTTGATATTCTGTTTATTCTTAAATTTAAGTGACTCAGTGAAATGCTTGTTGCCATAATAGTTCACTTCGTTGCTATCTTTTTGTATATCGATATAAGAATATAAAATCAAGATAAGCTCACATGATGATCTATGATCACATTTATCCAGTAATAATGATAATTGTGTGCTGCAGTCAGTATTTTGTAGATCACCTCATAAATGATCATATTTATCATATTATCGTGATATTACGAGCTGGAATCAGTATGTTTAAGGTTGATGCTGAAATTCATTGATTTGTGCTAGTTTTTCAAAAGGTATTGATGGATGCATGCTATATGTTGTGCCTCAACTGTCTTTGTTGCATATTAATAATGATGCAATATCCACTTTTATGTGTCTTGACCCGAATTCAACCCAACGAGATGTGATACCATACTACGTCTTTATTTTTTGCCATCAGTTCTACATATATTGTTGTTGTAACATTCCACGATTTGAGCATTACCTGATGTCAGCCATGGTTTATTGGTCTTTTTTTAAATACTAGCTGGTAGGAATTCTGGATACTTAATGCAAAAACATTTCATGGCAATCCTTGTTGAACAAGCTTAATGTTACAGCAGGTCAATAGACATAATGCAGTATCAAATATATTACCTGGTTGATTGTCTGATCACTTTGAATAAATTGTTAGCATTAGCAAATACACACATACAGTGTTACCAGTTTCATTGAATAAACCGTAAAATACATATGATAACTTTCACCACAACCTCTGGCCTCAATAAATTTTTGTCATAGAGCTGTATGTAAATCTGGCATAGTAAACCCTGACAAAAGATGTTAGAAATGCAACTCTATTTAGAAAATTGACTGAATCAGTTTTGACAGTGATTCCTGGCATAGGCGTATTTAACTATCTCGAACTCTCGAATGTTAGAGGCAAGGATGGTTAGAGTGTTGGGAAAAATGTTCCACCCTTGAATCAAGTAATGAGGAATTGTCTTCTTCTTCTGTTATTATTATTAGTTGTCCTCTCTTTGTCACTGGACATAAAAGTAAAATTTTGATATGAAACCAGTAGACTTTTTGTTGTCTATTGACATTCCAAGGTCATCTTAATTAATACTTTGGGATGCAACGAAGTTACAGGAAAATACAGATAGAGCAAATCTTTTCTCCCTAAAAACTTCCTCATGCTACTCTAATGCTACCCAAATCTCTGGAGTATTGCTCTGTATATATTGTTACCCAGAAAGTCCCTTGACTTTTATCCCTCCAATCCTCTCATCAATATGCATATTTAGCAACAAAGCAAAGCAAGCACACCTGTCTGTTTTTGTTTTTTTTTCATCATCATCATCATGATCATCATTTCATTATTGATGATGATGGTTGGTGGTTGATTGATTGCTTGTTGTTGATTCATTGATTTTATTGTTGTGTTGATTGATTGAGACTGTCAACAGAACCCCACAGAACCACCACTTGGCCTGGCCATCATAGTCATAGCTATCAATCATGGTCACAACACAGCCTCAGAGTCAGACCCACTGCAGTCATCATGGGCACCTGCTGGATCAGACATAGTACACAACATATTGCAAAAGTCTACTATCAACCGGTATACGGACACTTCGAAAATGTTCATTTCAAAAATGGTGTTTGTGGTTTGATTTTTGAAATTGCATTTTCGAGTTGTCACGGATCCTTATCAACCACCCAACCAATGGGTTGATAATGGGCTTTTGAAATGTGTACTATGTCTGATCTCCCAGATACCCATGACTGAATTCTGCAAAAGATTTGTGAGTGAACCTGAAGCTTGTTGGCAGCCTTAGGGCCTCAAGTCAAGTCAGACATTCTAAAGCGTAGCTGTGGCCGGGCCAGACCACCACCTCAACTCAAGCCAAAGATCCAATCACATGCTGAAATAGCTGAGGCCAAAACCACCACCACAAGCCTCCGATCCACTCACAAGCTTCACTGAAAAATCCTTGAGTGGATCTGAGGCTTATGTTAATATTCTCTACTCTAACAATTTGTTAGAGACTCTAACAAATTTGTTAGAGTCTCTAACAGATGCTTGTCTCCTGAAAAAAAATTTTCCGCTGCGCAGGGCTTTTTTTGTTAGAGAGTTGACCAGACAGATTAAATACGCCTATGATTCCTGGTATAAGTTTTCAAGATCATTGCCATGGGCAACATTACCATTAAATAATCATTAACATTTAGCTGCTTCTTGCCATAAGCGCTGTCAGCAAATTACAATTAATATGAGTTATTACTCAGAGTTAGAGTGTGTATGATGTTTCGTGGGTCGGATATCCTTAATGGTGAATAAAAGACCAAATAAAATTGCGATAATCACTAATGTAGATTGTGTACAATTATATGAATGTGCAATAATTATCAATAATTTTATGCAGCATGCAAAACTGGCTTCAGGTGATCCTAAAGCTCTCAATGGTAAGTGGAACTTGTATTGACTTAATCAATTGAGGTTCATTATTATCATCAGGCAGTTAATTTTTTGCATCTACATCAATTGGACATCAGATTGATGTCTGCTTGCACGCTGGGTAGATGATAATGAACAGATGGAATAATCTCACTGAGTGGGTAACACATACATGAGAGAGACAGAACACAGCTCATATGGCTGGGAAGTGGCAAAAACAAGTTAGCCTGATAATTGCGATTTTAGAGATATGATGTGTTTGTGGTTGAGATTTTGGCTTATTCTAATGGTAAAACACTGAAAAATTTTCCACCGGTTGCAAGAGAAAGTACTTGCAACTGATCAACATGGTATTACATGTGATGTTTTCTGAATAAAAATAAAAATCAAAATTTTGTGCCCAACTCTGATCTTTTCAATGATAAAATCGATGATACTATCACTTGCCATGCACAACCAGATTGTGTTGCGTCATGGATTTCGCAATAATTAAGTAGGACACCGACTGATGCTATTTTCATACACATTGTCCACTGAGAACTTTATGCATAGTAATCATGTCTTCAAAAATTTCTCTCATGTATCACGCTGCTCGTTATAGCATCACACAGCATCAGACAAAAAGAGTAACTCCTAGAGTCGTCGGGAATGTGACTCATAACCTTATAACAATAATAACCTAACACTGGTAATATATCATAACTAATATAAGTGAGGACAATTCCAGTTCTATTGAGGCTTTGTGGGTATCACATAAATTATTATATTTAGTGGCAATTTTCTCCTAGCATTGACCATCAACATTATACAATGCACCGAAATTATATACATACCTGCACACTTTGTTAAATATTGTGGATATTGGAAAGCAAGAATTGCAGCTTTTGGAATCAGATTGCGACAACTATTATCCTATTCACAATGGTTTGTAATGGTATTGTAAGGTGTCTATTTTCACTGCGATGATTGTATAGAACAAAAATTGTTATGTATGAGAAGTGGAGAAGGAGAAATGAGGCCGCAGAGCCTGATCTCTTTTGATATCAGACTGCTGGTGTGAAAGGTGCCCTGTCTTAAATTTCACATCAAAACAGGTGCGTGTATGTTTTATCTTCGAATAATTGGCCAACTCATCATCTTGTTAATCTCTTGTTGAGCTAACTTGATCAGTAGCTGTCTTCCATCTCATGACTCAAGCTACATACATGATACTGGTAATCAGACTAAAAATGAGTCTGAAACCCTAAGCAAATATTCACCGGAATTTAATCTATTCTCTTACCGAAGTAAGATGGGTCAGATGACACCTTAGAGCCCGAGAAGTAAAGTTCAACAGCCATAATTTAATGAACTTAGAACTTGATGGAAAAGAAGTTATTAAAGTTGAACTATTGATTTTCCTTACTCTGGAGGTTTCTAACCTGGAATGCTGTGTAAAATATCATCTCGATGTTTTATGAATGAGGTTTTGGATCACTCAGAGAAATTACTATCTTAAAAACCATTCTCTCAAATCAATATTATTTATGTGATGCACCCATTACTCTATGCTCGTTAGACGTAGGCAGTTTGGGATCAATAAACACAAGAGAGCTTGATGGCTCAGCTAGATCTCATCTTTCAGACGTCATTTTCTCTGTAAGTCAGTGACCATGCTGAATATACTGACGTGTCTTTAAATAAACTGAGTGTTTTGATAAAGAATATGGATTGGTCCTATAGGAAGGATGTGCCAGGGTTCACCAACCAGTCTTGAGACAAACTAAGATGTAAATTTCAATGTTAATAACCTCTATTTTATAATCGGTTTTCTAGTATGCAATGCGAGATTGAAAAGCATCCCTGTTATCTGTCCATACATCTATCAGCCCATATTTTAGACATACTGTTTTGTATATTGTATCATATAGCAAACAAAATTTTTTAGACATATGACGCATCATTGTTTTGATTAGTAAGTAAAATATCATGGTTTAACAAATTTTGTTGACAGCATCCCCTTTGAATAAATGAATTTGTATAAACTTCACATTATTACTGTCAGCCTTTAGTTAGTGATCTTTAACGGATAGAAGGCTATTTTCAAACTCTACTGGAAACTGTCTGTTGGAGTGCCTGGTCTTCAGGCTTCTGACGATTGATGAGAACGAACACTTTTTCTACCTTTGATATGATTTTAGTCCAAACCAAATTAAACATAGAGGATCGCCCATGTGATTTGCAAGGCTAGCTAGCAATATATTTGAGATAACAGGTAGTGTATAAACAGACATGATAAGGTAGCATCGATTGGGGCCTTTGGCTTGTCTCAGGTAGAAAATAACAGGTGAGAAGGGGATGATGCTTGCAATAAACAATCATTGAACACAGTTTGAATGTGTTATTTTGAAATCTTCAGTGTTTCAATCGTATGCAACAAAAGGCTTTGCATCAATGAGACATTCTCTAATCGATATTCTAAAGAACAATACTGTGGGTATTTTCAGTATATGATCGTCATCTTTAAAGCGGATACAGTTTTCCTTCCTTTGGTCCAGGTACAGACATTCATAGTACTGACATCACGCCCTAATACCATACCTGCTGAAATCTACAACTCTTCATATCCTGGTAAGGATAAATGGTGTGCCAGTACCAAATCAGGTATGCCAGGATATGAAGCTAGAGCTCAAAGATTGTATTTCCCTACTTGAGACCATTAGACCACTCCTGACTCCTATCATGAAGATCTCAAATATATTGGTGATTATTTTCCTTCAAGCTATCCTTTTTTTCTCTTCCTTATGAAGCTGGTCATAACACTCATATTTTCTGATTTTCTGGCTTGCTGAGTTGGTCATCCAGATATTTCCCAAGACAGACCAGATCTGCATGCACCCCGATCCAGCTTCATGAGGCCATTACCGCTGATTTTTCTCAACTCTTAAATCTTGTTGCTATAAATAGCAGCGCCATGATGTCAAGCAGGCTCATAATTATGCTTATATTGGCTGTGCTTTCTTAATATGAGCTGCCATATGAAATGAAGTACGATTGCCAGTTTGATACCATTACTGCTTCACACTTTACATTTTTAAACTTCCTGTCAATAAACTCTCGAGCTGTTATTGAATAGATTTTTCGAAGAAATGTGGCAGGATCTTAATGAGCTGCAGGATTATAATAGACTAACATAACATTAGTATGCCATCAATGTCTAATTTATTTAAGAGTCGATGGCATCTTGGCATATATCAGAAAAGATAAATTATTAAAGTTCAACTTGAAAAAAATGTATAAAAGTGGGTGCAGCATCTTCTTATTACAGTCAGCTCTCGATTCTCATACTCAGAAGTCTGCTTACTAAACTTCTGCTCAACCTGCTGTACTCATCATAAACCTTACCGGCTTTTTGTATTAAAGAGGTACTACTCACAATTTAGTTATAGTAATCTTATTTCGTTTCTAAATATTATTCTGGATTGAAATCTTGTTATCTCACTCATGCATACAACGTTATCTTTGTCATCTTCACGAAAGACAAGTTGATCTTAATGAACTTTAATCTGAATTGATCAAATCAGTAGATATAAAGTTGTTCTCTAATTATATTCAATCCTCTATTCATTGCAGACGATGAATAACAAGATAATTCTTGCTTTCCTGCTCGTCGCACTTGTAGGTAAGTTTATGTCTAATGTCTGCATTTATTTTATCTTTTAAAAATGATGACTTACTTAATTAATGTTATCCAGTCAGTTTTTGGTCAGCAAGACTGACATTACAGTCCCAATTTGTCTACAGATATTTTAAATTTGCTATACAAACACCAACATCTGTTACAGGTTTGACTTTTGCTGCAGCTGATAGCGGCGGTAACAGGGCTAGACCATTCAGGGCTAGGAATGCACAAGTAGGAGTCAGAGGTAGAGGCCAAGGAATAGCTGGCCAAAGAGGTGGCCCAAGAGATGGTCCCGGAGGCCCGGGAGGCAGTCCTGGAGGCCGCAGAGAAGGTCTTGCAGGAAGTGTGAGGGCTGGTCCGGGTGGTCCTGGAAGCCCGGGATCAGGTCTAGGAGGCCCAAGAGGTGGTCCAGGTGGTGGAAGGCGTGGACCCAGAAGAGGAGCTGGCGGCTTCAGAGGATAAAAAGAACATGTATTCAGGTACCCTCTTTATATGATATACTTGAGATTGTTTGCTGTTTTCAGTTAACAATGTTAGCAATCAAAGATAGCACTTACTTACAACATTTCTCCCTCTCAAAATTAGATGGTGCCAATGTCAGAAACCTTGTATTTCCCTTAATATTAAGTTATCTAACAATTTAATTTGTGTTTGGATAAATAATATTGAAATGCTTTCATGTAGTGCTCAGAATGAATACTATTCATGCCTCCATCACACTATTGACTTTTGATTTGTTTTTGTAGAGGAGGGTACTGATTGAGGGAATTTTTCTTATAAGGAGGATGTTGCAACTTTAAAGCCGTGACAATCACTGCCCTAACCTCAAACTCTGTTTATTAAATGATTTGTTTGAATAAATGTATATTGCAAAGATGCCGTTGTGCTTGTGAGTCAACTGTTTTTTGCAAACAAACACAATTTTGAAAAATAAATGAATATAACTTGCCAGCTATATAAATTATTCTTTTCTATACAAGTAGCAATTTTCACAATGTTATTCCCAACCTCAAAGCTAAGTAATTGAATGCAGCCTCAGCTTACATAGATCATAGGCTCATATGATATATATATCCCATTTTTAATCTGGTGAAGAATAAGTCTTCAACACTTGTTACCAGAAAACAGAAATATTGATTAAATATGGTGTAGAATTAAAAGGACATGTAGCTAAAAAATCAAGAACAATGACAGATGAAATTACGGAGTACACACAGGCACTAATTAGCAGTAAAACGGTACACAATTTAATACACAATAGCTGGGAAAAGGAAAGTTAGAGCAATGCAGCAGTAGGCTACAACGAAATGATAAATACTGACTTATAAATTGAGTAGTTTGATAGGAATTTGCTGGAGGAGATTGTTTGGCCGTTGATAGGGTGGCCTTCAGTATCTTCATCAGAATGTTCTTATTAGTCCGTTGTTGTGAGAAAAGGAAGAAACATGGCAGTACTCAAAATTGTTGTTTTCACTCCCTCATTTCTTGGTTTCATGATCATACTTGGTTTGTGATGATTTATTTTAATGAACTTACACTGCCATAAAATCTAGCCAATATTAAACTTATTTCCTGGCCTATTTATGAGGGGTCAAGTCACATTAGATTGTTCGCGAAGCAGACATTCACAAATACAAAGAGAGGAGTTCGAAGTTTGTTGTATATGTATAAGATCGTCTGAATCTGTCACTTTAAGTTCAGCAACTGATTAAGTGTTTACTGGAGGTTGCTAATCTTAGGCTGCAACATGTCCGAAAAAGCTAATCAATGATTTTAACTGACATGTTTAATTACTTAGCGATAAAGCTGAAACACCTGGAAACATGGAATTTAATCAATATTGTATGAGATGTGTCCACATCTCAACCTTTTTGATTCATTTGCTTATGAAATTCATCAAGCTTACCCTCACAAGAATTCTGAGTTGGATTCACATAGATAAAATACATATCATATCATATCATATCATACAGGCTAGGCTGGGTGAGAGCAGACAACTAACAATGATGACACAGAATTCTTGATGACACAGGCAATGGTGACACTAACAGACTCAATTGAACTTTGATACATATTTTTAATTTTATGTAATTCAAGCAATTTAAATACAGTCTACAGTCTACATTTATAAGGTTCAAAAATTATAATTGTGATAATAAATGAGTTAACATGAACAAGCAGATTGAAGTTTGTACATAACTGATTTTAATCTCTCCCGCCAACCTGCTCAGTTTTCACAACTTTCTCACATATTTTATCAGAGTCTAAATCTGCAGGAGTTTTATTGATCAATTTTAGGCTGTGGTGAAGAAATTTGTTAGCTAAAGGAGACCTTCCACCGGGAGGGCCCTGACAAAGCTCTGTTCTATGCCTTAACAATCCAAAAAGTTACAGGCATAAGTGACAAAAAGATGGCTCAAGAAATGGCATAGAAAAGAACAGTTGGCAGAAAATAGTGATCTACTAAGGACTACAAAAGCTTTAGACGATGAATACAATAGGCAATAGTTGTGATGAATAAATTCTGATTCAACAAAAACTTCTCAATAAACCACAATAAGCTGGAGGTGAGGTCTGGTAAAATAGACAATAATATTTAGGGGCTTCAGGTGAACCTATGGACTTTATACTTTGGATTTTGAGTTTTAAATAAAAAAGAACATCAAATTAGTTGCAAGATGAAACTTTCCAACTCGAAAAGTCAGCATTAAATACATAGATTCTGGAAAACGAGTCAATATTAACACCGACGTTTAACACAGATGGAGCTGTTGAATGATGAATGTTTTGTTTGACATTAACTTGTCTTTATTGCTGACTCATAATTAAGTTCATTTTAGCGTTTTATTTATTGAATTTCTTTTTAATACACAATTTTGGCATTTTTTCTAACACTATTAACAATACAAGGATGGACAGCATATTGCCTCACTGACAAGGAGAGTCACTGGCTTGGTCTGATTGTAGAGGGTGACTTAGACAGCAGATGAGTCAGCCTCTTAACACCATTCAAGGAGTGTCCCATAGGATACAGTTTGGTTTCATTGAGATAAACAGGATATCCCATGAACGTTCAAAATTTACAAAGGGCCTGTAAGGATATAGAGACAGATAAATCTCATCAGCGTAAATCTGTCTCAACTCTTCTGTATCTCTTGCTTACACATCCTGGTAGTGGTATTGATAGCTTGCGGTGACATGCTTCCTCTCAGAGGGTCTCATCGCCCTCTCCCTAGACCCTGTGATGTGATTCTGTGTTTTGTTCTGATCTTTTAATCCGTAACAGGGGAGATAAAATACTTAAGACCTTTCTTGGCACCGGGTTTTCGCACTTCAAATTAGGTGACATCATTCAATAATGTCCCTCTGCAAAAAAATAACTTTTCTTCTTCATTGCTATGGCAAAGCTTTGATATGAACAGTAGCTTTTTTTGCTTTTCTAAACACTTTAATTCATTATAGGAGTTGATCAATTTAGTCCTATAATGAGAGCTCACCTATGTAGTCAAATTGTCTCGCAGCCTTTTGGGCACTTACTTGACAGAGATCATTAAACGGAGCCCAGTGTTTAATCAAGCGTTTTCTTTCTCTATAACTTCACTACAAATTCAGACAAAATTTATTCAGACAAAAATTATTGAATATTTTATGTCTAAAAGCTTATTCCTTTGTAACAAAAATGATGAGGAAACAACAACTGAACATCATGTGGGCACAATTTCCTACTCACCAGTAGATCGTTATTTGGTTTGGTCACAGATGATCTCAATACTAACGTCAAGGGAGGGCAAGGGGCCCATATTTTGCCATAACAGATTATTTCTCTAAGCACTGACTAAGACTCCACAATTTCTCAATTACAATAAATAAATCATATTCAATGTTATAGCTTTGATTTTATTAAAACTGCATAATACAAATTATAATAAACATTATTCCCCCTCAAGCGCATCCTACATTTCATTCAAAATTAACTAGGGGCCCATAATATTTCACAAAACTGATAGCAGGTAATCCTTTCAATCATATGTATACAAGCTGAACATGACTTAAAACTAGACAAGGTCTTCCAAATAAAATCAAACATTTCTAAAGTTATTTTTTAGACTGAAATCAATCCAAAACAAAGTATCAAGTATCAAATCACATTTCCAAATTTCAGGGTTTTCTAGCCTTCTACAAGGATATGACAACTACGACTAATTTACTATGTTTGTTGCCACAAATAATCATGTGACCACTGTCTATTGAGTTGTGGGAATTCTAAAACTACCGGTCCTTTGATTGATTGCCCTGAATCTGAGAACTATTGTATCTCTGCTACCTCTGCAGCTGCCTGATATTACTTGGAAGTCAGGACTTCTTTTACATTGGTAAGTTGCTAGGTGGTGTTTTCAAACCTATGTTGAGATTGTTTGAACTGACCTCAACTATGAATAAATTGAGCAAATATATGCAATGTAATGACCTCATAATCCTACACTACAGAGTATGAGCCAAATGTTAAACTTATCTAGATAGCTTCTTTACAAGTACCCCAATGTACAACACAGATGAGTCTTGCAGGCCTTCCTCTCATCATCAACCATTATTTTAATCATTTCCTCGTTACTTCCCAGAACACACCAGTAATAAAAAAAACAAAATGCAGTTTATGACAAAGAATTTGCTGCAAAAATTATATATAAGGATATAGGGATGAAAGTCTTGTTAAACTTATCCCAATCTTTGCCAAATGAACCAATCGTTGTTATGGCACTTTCGTTTTCTCTCTCTCCAACCCTTGGCATAATTCTGGTGTTGGCAAAAATAACAAGCCCTGCGGACTTGCATTGAATTGATTGCAAACTTAAATAACTTTTATTCTCAGTGTGTAGACATTATGGGGCCACTTAATGAGGCAACAGTCAATGGCGATTTTTTTTATGGGATGTCAAATATCTAATCACTTGTTTAGCAACAAAGTATCTCAACGACATTGCTATCTTCCCAGCATATTAATTGTGATTAATTGTTATGATGACTAATTTTGTTTCTTTGAATATGTTCTGTATGTACGCATGCTCACTGTATCAACGGCTTACAGCACAACCGTGGGAGGTTTACGATATGAGGGACCAGCAATTTTTACATTCCTGGCAATTGACAAATTTAGGTAGAATCCTGAACTAGCCTCTTTATCCTTCAGATTTCAACAACCCTGCTTTCATGTTGTAATAGGTTAGCGACTAGGCCAGAACTAACAGGAAACAATTTAGACATACTTACTTGCTAAACTGTCGGTAACCATCCAATTGAAAAAAAAAAACAAAAAACAAACTGCAGCTCAATTTTCATTCTTTGGCCGCTAGTAGCTAAAAAGGTTAGCTTGATATGATAATTACTATCTTAATATGTTGCTATGTGTTGCCTTGTTCTGCTGGGTTTTATTTATATTTTCAGTTTCCGTTAGTACACCAATACAATCAATACATTCGAGCACGAGAACTGGACCGTGAATAGAACCGGTCATCGCTAAATCTTCAAGAAAAGTTAAGCAGTGATCTCCTATCATTAGAACATGATGTAAATCAATTTGCTAATCAAATCTATGTAGTTGTGAAGAATTGATGACTACCATGCCCTACATTGCTTAAACTAAAATATCTTCAGCTGATTTAATTTGAGGCTTTGGCATCTACAGATTTAATTTCCAGCTTATTTGAGTTTAAAGTTTGAAAGGCTTGACAAATGAATAATGCTCCTTATGCTGGTGGTAACAGAACGTAACCAGTCTTTAGATCAAACTGTCTCAGCATTACAGACAGATTTGCATATCTTTGCACATATCATCATCATCACTTAGGGCGTATAATAATTCCTAGTTAATTAACTTAGCCAGCTCAAGCACTCCTCAAAAGAGCTTCGGTGGATTGAAAAAAATAGTTTTCAACCCTTTCTGACATGAATAACAGGGAGTTTCTGTTAATTGAGTTTTTTTTTAGCTTACTGTGTTCCTGAGTACTAGGGCAAGCGTCAGATCATTCATCGTACCTGCAGATGATATACTATTATGTGCGTCTGATGAATTTCATGTCTAATTCTGATATATAGCCTATATCATAAAAAATTTAGCTACGCGGCGGCGGTAGTGCGAACTCAATTTGAATTGATTTAATTTGAGAAATAAACAAAGCAGTCATACATACTAGAAATAAGCTTAATCTTAGCAAAATCTAGGTAAATAAATGAAAATTGGATATCAAATATATGTTATAAATGTAAATGGGTGTAAACCCACATAATAATAAAAATCAGGGTATTAAAGTTTAAAAATAGAGAACATCATACCCACTTTCTGCTACTAAAACCAAATCCGTAAATTGTCATTAGTACTTCAATTTTATCAATCAATTTCATCAAATCCTGTCTTTTATTTCGTTTGGCGATTTGCCGTGGGCACAACATAACTATTTAGTGTTAGGAATTTCTATGTTGAAATAAGTTTTTCGCTAACTGGTGTAAAGCTGTGACAAATTCTACATGCTATCACTGTAGTTAAAAAAGTACTGAGGTCTTGAACAGGTGTAGCAGTTATCAACCATTTCAAATAGATCCTTATAGGGCGAATCCCAATTCGATCTGTTGCCAAAGAGGGTTGGTCGAAATTAAAATTGCGCTGCTGGAAACACATTGAGGGGCTGCTAAAATAACTTCGGGTGTGCAAGAGAGGACAAGTGGAAAGGAAATGTAATGAATTGTTAATAATTTTGCAGTATTCTGATCTTTATATTTATCTATCTGAGAGTTAGCAATTGTTTAGCGACATTAATTTTTTTCATTCCTTTTATTACAATGATCTTTGAAAGAATTGAAATACAAAACTGATGGCTGTCAGGTTCGTAGAGTCACTACATAGAAAACTGCAAGCAGACTGAACAGTTAAGAGAGTACCTAGATTCAACCAAGTTCGTACTGTGAAAGGTGACTGGATGCTGAGTCAGTCTCTGAAATTAATCCGCAGAGTGTGCATGTCATTAAAATTTTGATACACTCAAGAAAAAAGTAAAAAAATACATTCCAAAAGAGGTTCTAGGGTTTTCTAAGAGCGATCAAAATCTACAATAGGCGTGTCGGGATATCCAAACAGAAAAATCTCAGTGGCATAAAACTGTCTCAACTCTTCTATATCTTGTGCTGACACATTCTAGTAGTGGTATTGATATCTTGCAGTGACATGCTGCCTCTCAGAGGGTCTCAATGCCCTCTCCCTAGATCCTGTGATTTGTTCTCTTATATTTATATATATTATTCCTGCGTTTTCATGTTCGAACATCACGACAGCTTCCTCATTCATGTTTTCTGATGATACTGTAACAAATGTAATCAAAGGAAATTTGCGCTGATTTTTTGGTACTATTTTAAAATCAATCCAATAATCTTGTTGTGTTGACAGTTTTTTTCAGAAAATTACTGTTGATTTAAGCCTGATTTACACCAGTATTTCTCACTTTTGCTTCAGAGATATGAAATGTAAACACTCGATAGGGTCAGCTTTGTGATGATTATGGTGATGTTTGGTAACGTTACAAATGGTTGTCATATTATAATCCCATAATAAGGCCCCAATAATTTAGAATTCTCTTTGAACAAGTTGAGACAATTCATACAAATTATCAAACAGTATGTAGAACTATTTGGAACAATAAGTCTTATCACAATGATTTAATTTTTTTGAGAATCTGAGATAACACATGCGCAATGTAGTGAAGAACTTAATTCAGTACCTGGAGTTGATCAATTGAGACAGATAATAAGAGCTCACCTATGTAGTCGAATCGTCTCGGTGCGTTTTTGTCACATATTTGGCAGCGATCTATAACTGGAGCCCAGTGATTGTCCCAGCGGTTTTTTCTCCGTAATTTCAGAACACATTCAGATACAAAAACGCTGTGAACGAAAACAACACGCAACATAATTATTTGGGTAACTTTTACAGGTCTCGTCCTTCAATTAAGATAAAACAAATGAGTGCACAATCAAGGCCTGTGCAAATCTGAAATTGTTTTACACAGTGGCTTAGTTAGCTGGAACGTTTAGGATGGTTTGACCAAATGTTTGCTGCCTTCATTGTTTGTAGATTTGAGGTAACAAAGTGAAGTGACGTATTTGTATCCTGACCACTATTTCATCCATTAGAGTTTTAGTCTGTAACTGGCACAGAAATGCTAGATGGAAATAACTTTC
Organism: Membranipora membranacea; assembly: GCA_914767715.1. Lineage (NCBI taxonomy): Eukaryota > Metazoa > Bryozoa > Gymnolaemata > Cheilostomatida > Membraniporidae > Membranipora > Membranipora membranacea. The sequence goes on from OU612074.1 coordinate 22,124,090, forward strand.
TCTCTGTCCAAGCTACCTTCCTAGGCATGTCAAAGGCATCTAATAGAATGGACAAAATCAAAGTCATTCAAATGTTGCCACCAAGTAAGGCAAACAAAATACTCATCAAAATCATTCATAGTTTTCTAAGTGACAGGATACAACAAGTCAGAGTAGGCAACTGTAACATCCATTCACCCAACCACTCTCCTTTCGTCTGGCTGCTATGAATCGCCTTTTACCAACCAAAATTTTTTTGGTCAATGCGACGAAGCTGGTTTTACATTTTAGGTAAACCTTGAACTGCCCGTGATATATGGGTTCCTGAAATCGAAGCACCCTGAACAGAAGCCCAGTTAAGAATGATTGAAAGAGCTAACAAACGAAAAAATCAAGCCCAAAATCTGAAACTTTTGTAAGACTGACTATACACTGTTTCTCACTCACTTGAGTGAAGGGCACGACTCCCAAGTCTTGCCTGCACACATCGCCCTCATCCAGAACTTGCTCCGATGACCGGCCTTGTTAAACTTGTCACTCCAAGCACTGACTAGACGATGCCATGGGTTCCTAGACACCACAAACTTCTAATAAAAAACCGCATGACTATCTATATTACATCACCTAGCATACTTGAACATTGCATGATATAATATTTTCATCGTTCCAAAGTTTAGTATATTTTCTGATCCATGTGGCAGTGATAATTTTTTTGTAAATAAATAGCATGATGTAGGGTTGTGGAACTTACTACAGTTGTTTCGTTTCCAGCTGTTTTCTGCTTGTTCTCCAATCTACGCTGCTTTTGTAGGAAAACCTTCCAGAAGCTGCTTCCAGCCTTAGCGGTGGTGCACATCCTTATGAACCGCGAACCCACAATGAGGGGTGCAGCTCGCTGTCCCTTGAAAGGATATGAGTATGGTTGTAGGCTCTCACACCTAAGATGAAGAAAAGCGTTCATAAAATGAATAAATTGATTAGTGCATTAAAACCAACTGTTTTAGTAGGATGTGTATCGAATCTGTCCTTTACAAAGTAAGTGGCACAAAGTAATGTGCACAAAGTAAGTGGCGCACAATATTTCTATAGAAAAAAACGACTGGTGAAGTTGCAGCACTATCTTACTGGAGCTAATGTCGAATTCGTTTTCAATACCAAGAGCTGCCTAGCTACTGAAAGTGTGTGTGATCCAACTTGATGATATAATGCCATTTTATTGAGGAAATTAGACAGGAAGGGCTGCTGTACCAAAAATGGTAGAGCCTAAGTGAGACAGGAATCGATCCCCAGTGCACCAAATCTAAATTTCACACCCATAGCAACGATTCAACAATCAGGTTTATGATGCAGCATGGGAAGAAAACATATTTCGTTTCAATATCTCTTATGTTCACAAGGTAGTAAAGTATGATCTAATGCAGAAAACTATATGGGAAACAAATTATTAAATTTGCAATTAATTTTACAGTTGAGTTGAAATATTTTATGTCACAAAATTCTATTTTGATAAAAATTTGGTACTGTTTTGCAACCGACAAGGGATTAAAGTGCTTGAAATAGCTTGTTTAAACTGAAGTGCACACAGTCAATAAAGCATGACTGCTATAGTCATCAATTTTTTTTCAATGGAGCTTCATGACTAAAGTTTTTTTTTGTAGTTCCCTTTTAAGAATATCTGTGCACGTTGCTAAGGACAGGCTTAATTGGTACAACAAAGAAAGCACTTTTGATGAGAATTTCTAGTTATGATCCATAATTGAAGCTTATAATAATAATAATATATATAACTAATCACACTGAGCACTAAATAAGATTGCCTTCCTTGATCAAATTTTTCTTTTTTCTTTTGAACTCAGAACTAATTTTTCCAGGGAATAACTTATTATTATTGTTCAAAACTCCCATCAAGATAGCCAGTCTTAATGATTAGTCTCAACAGACTAAGTATTTAAAATGTGCAGGGATAGCTGGTAGTAGCATTTCCTTAACGACCACTTCCCCTTTTAACTCAGCTTAAACTAGTCTTGACATTTTTGTTTTATGACCAGGCACTGGTATGCAGCAGTGGTCAAGCAGCTTGATTACTTACAGTACTATAAAAAGTAACCAACTTCTCAAACAAGCCGTACTATCAAACAAGACTTCCCAAACAAAGTTGAGTCAAAAGAGTCAAGGTGTGGGACCAGACGAAAATATCCCTCATGCAAATAAACTATGCGAAACACAACTGTCCACTATGATCACAATAAGGACTATATAACTATTATGACTACATACCTCCAGCATTGAAGTATCTATTTTACCAAACACTTTGGAGACTTTGGATGAAAATAGCTAGCTGCCACAGCAAGATTCTAGAAAAGCTTGTAAAGCATTTTATATATCAAGACACGACTCTAGACCTACTGCAGTTATTTGAAGACCACTCATAAACTTCATAAATCCAAGTTGGTCTTCACCCAATGCAACTATTTTACCAGTTTTTATCAAAAACTGTGTAAATTTGTATATTTGTTCTCAGTGCATGTTCAATCATGAGCGACAGACCAATCTCGGTATGTATATTTTATATATGTGACCTTCAACTAAAACCAAACCAACTTAATCAGGATAACTTTTTTCTGTAAAGTGATGGTTACATAACATAACGCATACAAACCAAAAATGTATCAGTACACAACCACAGGGTACAGGGGGCTGCACAAATCATTCTTGTAACTCCCCCATGTGGTATTTTGCCCTTCGGTGTCTTGGGGGTAGCCCCTTTCCAGGCTATCCCCAGCACTATAACGGAAGGCAACTCTTCACCCCCTTAGATAATACCAGACTAAGGCTATTAGAAGAAAACTTACCTATCATCTACTGTCTTCCTTCGGTTCACAAGGACCTGATATAGATCGGTTTTGGTTTTCTGTTTTTTTTTGTTTTGTTTAGGATTAGAGATGCTGTAATGAGATATAACCTTTGTCGGAAGAGCAGCAGGCCTAACCCAATCAGTCTGTTCTTCTGTGGACAGTTGCAGTTATGTTGAGGTGGTCCCAGTATGAGATCCAATGGCTAGCTCGTCTTGATCATTATCACTACTACCTTTCTTCATTACTCGGAGTTGTGTAATGATGGGGATGAATCGTCCTTAGAGGCGGAGCGAAATCTTCTCATCACGTTATCCCATATAGTTGGGCTGTTGTCAGGAGCGGCAAATAAATTCTGATGCATATTTATAGAAGAGTTTGTGAGAAAAAGTTGTGCCAGGTCTGATCTCAGGTTCATATCTGCGGGCTTTGCTGATTCTCTTGTCGGATTTCTGTATTTTGCTATCTGGAGTAGAACCACTAAATCAAGAACTGATAACAGTATCATCATCCGATTCTGATCCATGCCTAAAAAGTCAAGGGCAGCGATTAAAATTTCTTCAGTCTGAGACCCCAGGCTCTTGCCGCCGCCTGACGCCCCACCCCTGTCAGAATTCATTTAACAATTTTGTATATTACATATCTCAAATTTCTGCATTTGTGTATAATATTTCATCAAATCAAATTCTTGCCAAGGCAGGTAACGTTCTCACCTGTTTAGAAGCAATCTTCTTACAACCATATTAAAGATGTTCCAAGAATAATCTAGAGAGCTCAATATACGGTATCCCACAATGCAATAGCTAGAGAAATCATCAGATTGACCAACTCTAAAAAACTAATGTAGGCTGAAACTGCATTATGGGATAGAGTGCAGATATCCATCTCTACAATGAGTTTAAGTAACAACCAGATAATTATCCTCCGGAAGAATTCACACGATTGGCAGTGTGTGTGTGTGTGACTGTATTCCAGCAGCCTGGCTTCTGATGATCATTATAATGTGTGCACAGGATGTAGTCACTCGTATGGATATATCCTTACTCTGTGTTCTGATGGTTGTCGTTTTTGTTGTCCAAGTGGACACCAATCTGTGACCTCACAAAGAGCAACGCTCTTTGATCATATCAGTACTCCCTATTCTAGCTCTAGTTCAGGCTGTATTAACCTAACTTATGCGATAAACTGGTTGACAATAAGCAAATCTTCAGGTTCAAAATGAAAGCTGTCGAGTTGAGTTATGATAATGGATGTTTACCATGACATGATCAAAGCCTAAGGATTTGGACATAACTATCTATATACCCAGTATACTCGGCTAACTTAGTGGATGGCCCACTCTGGTCGTGGGATTAAATCTTACAAAAAAAGAGTATTATCCAAAATGAAGTTAATATATATTTACTTATTAATATATATATATATACATATAAGTATATAATTATGAGTGTTATTGTCCTAAAGAGACAATCTTCAGTCTACAGGGAAGACAAAAGAAGATATTATACAACTTACCGTCGACCAAGATTTGACGATGTATATTCCACTGCTCCTATTTTCAGCAAAGTTTTGAGAACGTAGCTCTATGACTTAAAGCACATATATTATCTACACAACTACAGACACCAAACAATGATCTTATAGCTTAGCTATAAAAATGGATGGAACTCTGTGCTAATTCGGTCATAGATGTTTGTTTTGTGTTTGCTTGTCACTTATTGAGATTGCACCTCTTGCCCCATTGTTTACGTTTTATTTTTTCGAAAGCAGAAACATTCTTTCAGCGAAAGGATATAATTGCTATTGATTGTTGAAAATTCCAATCAAGACTGCCAGTTTTCTTGGAAATCAGAGTAGCACAATAACTAAAATGATAATGGTTGATAATGAAATGCTACTCCCAGTTATCCCAGCACATTCTAAGCTGTTAAACTAGTCTTGACATTTTTGTTTTATGACCTGGCACTGGAATGCAGCAACAGGTAAATGGCTTGATTACTTACAGTGCTATAAAAAACACAAACCTTCTCAAACAAGCTGTGCGATCGGACACAGATAATCACATGTTTTTGACCTCACAAAGATATTCCCTATTCTATTCAGGGTGTATTAATCTACCAACAACAACAAACAAAACCTTCAGATACACAATAAATGCTGCTGATTTAAGTGATGCTAACGAGAATAAGCTCAAGCAAAATTTACCATAGACTGGGACTAAGAGTTATTTATCTATATACCCAGTATACCGAGCTAATTCGCTGAATGGTCTGTCCTGGTTGTGGGATTTAATCTTATCTTATTATTATAAGTAAAAGATAAACTCTACAGAGCACAGAGAAGGAAAAAATTAGATAACATATAACTTACCTTCTCACAAGATTTAACAATCTGTCTGATGTTAATAAATGTATCATCGAGTGCTGCTAATTTGAAGAAAGTTTTGGAAATTGTACCAAAGCTCTATGTTTAGATATAAACTCTAAAACTCCAAACTTAGTATTGATTTCGACTCAGTGACTACATTCAATTAATTGAGGGTGTTTGATAGATTATATTAAGGGCATACTACTAGGATGGCTAGCTGCACTTATTGATGGGCATTGTCACTGTGAAACTATATTTTTTTTCAATATAATTGATATGAATATGAATTTATGAATTCAACTAAGAATACATCGCTGAAGAGAGCTAGGTGAAGAGCACTTTGCGAATTTATTTAACTCAAAAGTAACGTTTGTTTGTTAAATTGGTAGCTTTTCATCTGAAAATGCTTACAATAATAAAAACTACATCATAAAAACGCATTCTAAAAAATATATTATTTAAAGTTCAAAAAGTCTTTCCTTGGTAGATCAGAAAGGTGATGCAAGACAAAAAGTACACAAAAGTGTTAAAATTGGCTTAATCACTAAACTATTTTAGGTTAGCTAAATTTAAATCATAATAATAAAAGTCAGGCTATGCGCTGCTGAGTCTGACCACTGATCATCCAGTGTGGTGCACAAGGTTGTAATCTGTGCAGCTTCTAGTCATGGTAATGTTTCACGTCATTGGAATGCAAGTTTTTGATTTTTCTCCAGATCGGATTTCTGCTTATCTCTGATTTTAAGCGGACAGTCATTCTCAATTTGTGATTATATATGTTTCCGCGCCTAGCTGCTTTATTGAGGTGGAAGACAAAGTAAACACTATTCCATACTTTCCCTAGTTTGGATTGGTTTATGAGGAACGAATAGTTTTAGTTTAATTGAATGAAGGTAACTTTTAATCTTTTAAATAGAGACTACTTGGCCTACAGAGTAAGCGATCATGGATATTAAACTCAACTGTCCCACTTAGCAGTGTGAGTCCAACTGTAATCCAGGAGCTCCTAATTATCAAGTATGATGATGAATTGAAATCCTGAAATCTGGATGAGACCATTAAAGAAGCTGTAGTATTTCAGTACATTAATAAATTAATCTCCTTTGTTTTGAGCATTTATTAATGATTTTTCATTTTAAAATCCTCACAAACCCATAAGTTATATAAACTATATGTAAGTTTAATGAAATATGTTGCCAATCTATTAAGAAATAGTTGTCCAAAATCGGCTGTAGAATTGGAATAATAGCCCTAAGGAAAATTATTATTCTCCGTTTTTTGGGGGTGACAACCAGAATATGTTTTTATTAATTAAGATCAGCCCATGTTTTTAGCGCACCCTTGTACAAGGTGAGGATACAAGATACAGTATTGTATAAAGAGCTTGGCATGGGTAGTGCCCAAGATTCGAACCTGCAACTCTCAGATTGAGAAGCCCGAATCTTAACCACTACACCACCCTGCCAGCCACAGCACCAAACAGAATAACACAGATGTACCTATAAATCATATTTAGACTTAATTAAACCTAGAAATGATACAAAATACAAAGTAAATCTTAAATACTTTCTTATAGTGAAACACAGCGTTGGACTGTGTTCATCACAAATTATTTTACCTAACCAAATTTCTGTAAAATTTTATTTTTTAAAATAGATCATTCGTCAGGATAACTGAAAAACTAAACAAACTAAAATTGAAACCAGTGCTCAGCAGAGTCACACTTGCACATTGTACATTAGTTGTTCTGCTTGCCGCTGAGCTCTTCTTGATTATTTTCTGTCAGAATAATCCATAGTAACATATCCGAAGTTATAATATTGTCAGTCACTAAGTCTAACTGAGCGACTACCACTACCACGGAACCATAAACCCAGGACCATTATTCGTTCTGAAAATAAATCACGCAAATATTATCTTGTAATCGACAATAACCCTAAAACAACACCCAAAACCAACAAATTACACCCGTGACCCAAAACACAACTAACCCCCTGAAAACCGATGAAGATTGTAAAGCTGACACTACATCGACAAGATACTATTGAATGAAAGTTTCGGTGCAGTATCTTTGATATCAATATAGCTGGTCCATACTGCCAAGTAATCTAAATTAAAAAGTGGGACATTTTAATTTACAGCGATACTGAATCGCATCGCGGTGATTCCTTGGTGTGAAGCACCCGAGCAATCGACCTGGGGTTTATCGGATGGTGTGAGCACCTCAACCGAGTCTGGGATGCCGCTGATACTCTAAGACTGTTTCTAGCAACTTGGAAGGGCTAAAAACGCAGAGTTAATCCCAATTATTTTGCAAGTATGGCATGCATGAGCCGGTCTACTGCATGTACAATTCAAATGATTTAGTCTGCTTAGTAACTCGCCCGAACAAGCTGTTAGCTGTATTTTTGGAGTTGTTTACTCAGTGATAGAGAGATTGCAACTCCCAGTACATGGAAAACGATTTAAGTGTAAAACAGAACTTAGTTCCAATATTACCTTATTGTACACTTAATGATGATAATCACTGAGGACCCCTACAGAACAAAGCCTAATTATCATCGAAAAAAACCACTGTTATAAGATCTGAACACATTGCATATTCCTGCTGTTTTCCCCTAGGAGAGTGAGGTTAAAACAGGACAGAAATATATCTAATAACACTAACTTCTTTACTCATGATAATGATCTCAACAAAACAGTCACATTCACCTGGTCAAGTAATTGTGATACATTGTAATCAAGAGCTTTTCTTATTTAATTTGAAGGATTATGAGACAAAAACTCGGTTGTTTTTTTAAGAACAGAAAAAGTTTTATCTGTTATTCTATTCTATTATTTCATGGTGGCAGAAATTACACATTTTACGTCAGAAATTAAAGGGGATCTAACAAATATTATTTGATTTATGACACTAGATGGAGAGCCAACCCAAGCTGAGAATTTAGCCTAAACAGTACTCGATATGAAGATGAAATGAAATGAACTTGTCAAGAAACTCAAAGATGGAAAGGTGAATTTGAGACGAGGCACTCCTTTCTGTGTAAATCAGGAAAGGTAGCTTTTTTGTCAGAAAAATTTTCTTGCGTTTGCCACGCCCATAAAAATAGTATTGTCTTGGTGAAGGTATCATAACTGCTTCCTTAAAAGACTTCCTAAAATCCTTTGCCCAAATCATAAAGAATATCTTCTCTTTTCCATACAGGGTAGAGCTTCAAAAAGAAGATTGCATACAAAGCAACCGAAAGCTAAAACTCCTAAAAAATTGTGAGCGGGTAAAAGATGTGGACAGCAGAGTCAACAGAACATGTCCTCAGCACCCCTCCTCATTCACCCAATCAGTCTATTGATCAAATGCAGGCCTCCGGATGGACCCGTGGTATGGCCAACTTTCCACTTCCTGAGATATCAAGAAAACTGAAAGGCAAAAGGAAACAATAACAGTCCAGTGATAACTCAAAGCATCGCTTACAAAATTTCACTAGATTTTATGCTTGCAGTAGCTCTGTAAACTATTCTCACTGTGATCATAAGGTTTTGAGTTCATTGCTACTCAAACTGACCAACAGGCTCTGAAGAGACAAAATTATCAAGTTACAGCAGTTTCATGAAATCTGCATACATTTAGAGGAGCCAGTCTCATGGAATCTGCATCAGCATACATTTAGTTTGTGTTTATTAGTGAACTGAAAATAAAATTTTTCATATAATTGTTCAATCATGTTTTTAGTATCTCTACAGTTATTCAAATGTATTATTGAATACTTCAAGAATTCCTTAGGAAGTTCTGCAGTTGTGAAGTTCATAGAACGTCTCTTCATCTATGAGGTGTTCTACCACTTCACTACCACTTCTGGAAAACTAATTTTGTAGAGCTTAGGTTTTTCGGTACATTTGCGCTCAAAACCTAATGGTGAGCTATTAATACCCGTCATTGGCAAATAATGCACCTGTTCTTGTGCATTTACCAGTTCTCAGTTACTGTCATGTTGATCGTAATTGACAATTGAGAAATTTTTCAGAGTCGTTCACTGGTTTAGTGAAAGAGATTCCCTGACACATTGAATATGTCCTTGCATTTTGTACAGGCAATAACATTTCTCGGATCTTTGACAAGTTGGGAGTTGTAGGCCTACTTCCTGCAGGCTTAGTAAGACAGAAATCTTTGTATGCATCATATCAAATTTCTCCAAAATATCGAGGACATCCATTAAATGATTTGGGGGGCGCACAGCCTATAAGCCCTTGGGGTATATCAATCTCACTCCTGGTCTCCATATATAATCACACATGGAATTTCATTGTCAGGATATGCAGTTTTTGCCTTTTGGTTAAATATATTCCTTCTTTATTCATCTCTCTATAATGTATTCAATATAGCTAGAGCAAGTGATAAAGTCAGTTTTTGTCACCCAAGCAAAAGAGCAGTGGCTCGAGGAAAAGTTTACATTAACAAATGTTCCTATAATGACAGGTCATCCAATGAACTGGGGCTTGGAATGAACATATTCACCAAGGTAAATGGTGAAGATGCTAATCTCCAAATGCAAACCAAAATGTTTCTATTTCACTATCTGTTACATCAACTGTTTTTCAATCTGAAATGCTTGCAATAGCCACTGCTGCTGCTGTTTTCAATTATATCTGATAGCAGGTCAGCGTCAGTCTCTTCTCAAAATCCAGCAATAAGAACTAAGACCAAACTTAACTGTATGAAAAGTATAAACCAACTGGCCCAAACTAACCATTTAGACCTCTTATGGTTGCCTGGTCGCTGTCTGGTACTGTCTGAGGAAGCGTGGAGTTCCAGAGACATATGACAGTGTAATTAAAGACATGTACAAGGACTGCAACACATCAGTTGTGACAAGTGTAGGTGAAACAGGTGAGATTGAGATAAAAGTAGGATTACATCAAGGATCTGCACTTAGCCCTTTCCTTTTCATAATGATCTTGGATGTCATCACCGAGGATATTCAGGAGGACACGCCGTGGGCAATGCTGTTTGCTGACGACCTTGTTCTCTGCGATGAAACTAGGGGGAGGATGGAAGATATACTGGAGTACCGGAGGGGGTGTTTAGAAGAAGCAGGATTAAACGTGAGTAGGCCAAAGACAGAACATCTACCGCCAGCCGGAAACTTACAAAGGATAGAAATGAAGAAGTATGATGGAGAAGGTTCAACTGATCTGCCGCAGGTAACAACATTCAAATACCTGGGAACCACAATAGATCAAGAGGGAGGATGCGGAATAGAAATTGCAAGGAGGATAGAGAAGGCATGGAATAGATGGAGAGAGCTGACAGGAGTGCTTTGCAATAAAAAAATTCCCACCAAGCTCAATGTTCTATTGTACAAGACAGCAATAAAACCTACACTGATGTATGGAAATGAGATCTGGCCACTGACTCAAAGACAAGAAGACAAGATAAGTGCAACTGAGATGGGGATGCTCCGGCACATTTATAATATAGACTGGGAAGAGCACAAAACAAATGAAAGTATAAGGGAGGAGGCCAGAAAAGAAGCAGTTGCAATAGGTATGAGGAAGAGACGTCTTCAACGGTATGGACCTGTACGCAGGAGAGATAGGAAGGAAGATATTAGAATGGTGGCTGAGATGAGAAAACAGGGAAAGAGAAAGAGAGGGAGGCCAAATAAAAGATGGATGGATACAGTGGAGGATGACATGCTGAGATGGGGCCTCTCAGTTGAAGATGTTGATGAAAGAATCAGATGGCATTCTCTGATAGAACTTGGTGCCCTGCAGGACCGCCACCCATCCCGTAACACGGCGGACTAGGTGAGAAGGGTGAGATGGGTGCCTGGTCACACAGGTATCCAGGATAATGAGCGGGCTGATGAACTCGCTAACATTGGTGCGGCGCTTGACACCATGGGTCCTGACCCTGTCCCTCCAATTCCTTTAAGCTACATAAAAGCTTAAAAAAAGCAATGGATGCAGGAACAGGTGCATTCAGAATGGCTCAACACCAAAAAATGCAAAGCCAATAAGGAATTTTTGCTCACCCTGAATATGAAGAGCCTTTTCAAAATTACCAAATCAACACAAACCACTCATCTCACACACAATCAACACAATCACAGGCCATGGACAGTTCAGTTCAGTTCAGTTCAGTTCAGTTCAGTTCATGTTCTGGTTATGGTGCAAACTTGGATGACCATATCCACTATGTTTACCATTGTCCCAAATACAGTTGCATAAGGCAATTTCGAAAAACCACTGGATAAACTAACTATCATCCAGGAAACCAAAATCGCATCAAGGTCCTAGATCTTGTTGATAATCATTAGATGCAAGAGCAAACTTGCTTTCCGGGGCCTCTGAATACTATGGTTACCTGCGCCTGTACTCTGATAATACAATCATGTTGTACTATCCCCCATTGAAGACAAGACAAATAGCTTGATCAACATCTTTATGCAGTAGAAAGAGTATTCAATACCACAAGTTGTCTTCTTTTAGGTCAATGACAGGGCAACTCCAAAAGATTTTGTACTTGCTTGCAATTTTTTCTTATTCATACTCATATGTAGGATATAAAGATCATTAAGAGCCACAATATAATGATAGCTGCTATATTTTATCTTCCACAGTGCAATCTGCTAATTTCCCAGGTCCATTGTTTCAGTTCATTAATAAGGACAGGTTTTTTCTTGTAGACATATAATACTTTTTTTGTTCTGGCTGCAATTTTGTTTTGATTTGTCATAATATTATTACCAACTAACATTGCATGAGTCTCATTGATTCAGTATTTTAGGTGACTCGTCATGTAAAACAACCAATAGATCTGATAAGGAACTAAAATTCTGGTTAGGTATTGGACACTCTATCGATGAAATCTTTCCCGCTAGAATAAAATCAATAACATGTAGAACTTTCATGGATAAAACCACCAGGGATCTCCGCAATGGCCCACGTAAGGTTCAATGACCCTACCAGATACGCTGTGGTGATGAGGTGGCAGAGATGGAAACTAACTAACTAGCTAACTAGCTACAAAACGTTGAGATCTGGCAAACAGTTAGTATGCTTGCTATCCACTGCAAGGAGATTGATGAGGCAGGAGCCAATGGTTCGTGTCCATCAGAGGAAGCTTCCTACTTTGATCGTTAGCGTCCGTAAAATTATAAATGAATATCCGAGCTGCTATTAAACAAAAATAAGGGGGTTCATCACATGTTCCATTGAGCTTTTACAACAAATTTGGGAGCTGACATCATATTCAAGTACAACATAGTGCCTGACCACCCGGTAAACAGTTGTTAACATCCTGAGCGCCATCTCATAAAAATTATTACAACACCTATTTAAATGTTTAAGTGTCCGCTGTCAACAGGATGAGCCACAAAATGAGCACACTGAGGGAGATAAGTGATAACTGTAAGACAAACATACCGTGAGAAATCCCCGACAGTTTGAGGAAATATCATCTTGTGATTCAAGGATTGTGTTACAAGAATTAAGATGTACCCCACAGTAAATTACCTGATAGTTCAATAGTTACCTCAATAGTTGAGTCATCCTCGTAACCAGGCCCAACCCAAATCATGTAAACAATAGTTTCTAACACAGTGGCTGGATTCTGTTTGTCAACGTGATGACATTGTATCTATTTTTATAATACAGGGTTATTGTACTCCAGATTTTCAGAAGATACATTGTTTGCAATGAAACTTAGGCTCAGAATATACCTGGAAAAAATTTAATCCTACAATGATAGCAGTGTTTGTTTTCATATTAGCAATGCACACAAGGAAGGCTTTGTAAACTAAAAATGCTGATAAAATATGCACTGTATTAACTCATTGCATAGAAGTCTGTTAATAAATCCATCTAGTGTCCGCTGTCATTACAGGCAAGGTGAGATTTTACAGCCTTTGTCTGAATATACAACCAGTTAGTACTGATTTTTTTCAAAAACTGTGTGATAACTTTCATTGAGGAGACAGACCATTTTGCTGAGACAGAATTCCACCACCTTAAATTAAGGTAAGCAAGTTTACATGTTACCGACCTTACCCTCCCTCTTCATTGGCATCTTGCATTCCATGAGATAATAATGTAACTTTATCATCTGACATAATTACTCTGCGAAGCTAATATAATCTGCCAAACATCACCTCTATATTTCTGCGCTTAAATGTCATCGTGTAAGCTTCATTCACCTTGTCACAAATATGCCGCCTTTTTAGATAATACTATTTTGAAAATTCAAAAGTTAGGCATAGCTGAACCAAACTTGACGATATTGTATGCAGGGCCGTAGTTTATAGAAGAGATCTTGGTTGGTGTTTTTAAGGGGTGTGTAAGCCCCACCTGTTTGGTCTCGGGCCAAGCTCCATCCAATAAAACACATACAGGTATATTAAAAGCTTACTTTGAATTTGACGATTGAATTTAAATATTTGGAGCCCACGTCATGAAGCTAACTAGGGGAGGCAGTGCCTCCCTGCCTCCCCCCCCCCCCGGGTTTGTATGATGACTGCTTGACACACTTGTCACAAGATAAGATGAAGATATGACACCTCTGTTTTTATGCACACAGGTGGATGATGTCAACAAATTTTCCTTTTCAACAACCAAGCACACCAAAAGCTTTATTAACTATTTTGACCCCCTCACTACTTTGTGGGCGGTCTGATCGTTAAAAATACTGGTGCAATGATTAGTTGGCATCCTCAGGTTAAAATAAAACACACACACCAGGTAACAAGTCGAGAGGTGTGTCCCAAAAGTATCATTCTAAGATTAAATGAGTTACTAAAGGTTAGATGTGATGACAGCGGCGCTCCTTTTTTAGGCAATATGCTCATCGTATACAAATATTCTCATTTTTTCCTCCTGCCAGTTTATAGCCATAGTTTACACTGCATTATAATTGAACCGGCACACCGACACTGATCACACAGGAGGGAAGGCTGACTGTAACATAGAGACTACCTTGTCTGATTCTTTGAGCCAATGCTGACCATGTGGATCAGATTATTCTTACTAACACTGCTGCCGGTTTATGTCTCAGGTAAGCAATACACAGCTAAATCTGCTTTCAAATTTTTGGCTCCTCTCAATGCCATACACCCTGTGTGTCAGTACACAGCTACCAGGGAGGGTGCGGATATCATGATTAAAGCAAAGGGATAAAGCATGACATAGATTGGGTTTCTTCATTGTTTAATTGACAGGTAGTAAACAGCTAGGTTAACTTCATTATTAAGGCAGGTTAACATGCGCTGTGCATTGCCACTTAAACACACAGTTACACTTTTAACTGTTTACGTTAGATCTGATAAGTTTGTTTTAACTGAGAGGTCAACCGTTCCAAAATGGAAGTGTTGAGAGATAGCTATAAACCGACTCAGTTAGGCATAAGTAGTACAAATACCTACAGTAATGGCATAAGTAATGTTCCTAAAGTGTTCGAATAGGCATATCAATTTCCTTTGAGTTTTAGCTTTATCTATTTGATCTTTATATTTTTGTTATGTACTGCTGACAAAAGAGATTGTAGTAATAAGATGCCATTATGTTTTTGTACACTATTGTGTAGCATTTTGAAAGTATTGGGCCATGAAACTAGTCCCATGCGGCTTTGATTCACATAATACATTTATTTTTGTGTTGATAGTTAAATACAAAGGAATTCTACTCAGAATTTAACCCCCACCATAGTCAGCCATTACAAATCACTATTCGATGACAGCTAGAATCAAAAACTTTTGCCGGATATCGTTTTAGGTTTTTACAGTCCAGTCATGATGCACCTGACAACCCAGTGAGTTATCTACCCCATACCTAAATATCGTTATCATACCATTATACGGGGTCCTATAAGCGCTCAAATTGATTGATATATTTTTATCAATTTTGTTTACAGCTTGGGAATTGAGAGTTGTCTCATCATCGAACAATACAGACCTTTTCCAGATTAACTGCTCATCCGGAAACCTTACACACGCGGAGCAGCTTCTCTGTGACTTATACAGCGATAAAGAGGCAGATGATTGTCCACAAAATTCCACAAACCTGTGCACTGTGTATGTGTCTAAAACTCTGCAGGAAAGTCATGCGCCATTACCGATCACTCGACCAGTCATAGAAAATGGGTGAGCTTGGGATTCTAATCTTTTTTGCGTATATGACTTCTATTTGAGCAAAGACCTTAAATTTCAAATATAAATACTCATAACTTTTACTCATAACTGTTGAATCATATTTTGTAAAAGGCGATGGTAATGAATTTGTAAGCTAACTCACCACTTCCCCTCTCATCCCATAAGACCATCACCTCCCCCTCTCAGCCCACAGACCATCACCTCCCCCTCTCAGCCCACAGACCATCACCTCCCCCTCTCAGCCCACAGACCATCACCTCCCCCTCTCACCCCACAGACCATCACCTCCCCCTCTCACCCCACATACCGTCACCTCCCCCTCTCACCCCACATACCATCACCTCCCCCCTCTCACCCCACATACCGTCACCTCCCCCTCTCACCCCACAGACCATCACCTCCCCCCTCTCACCCCACATACCATCACCACCACCTATGCAATATCATGTGTCATGGATCTGACATAGCAAATTGCAGGTTTTGCTAGCTTAACAGGTAACACATAAAACATAAGGACATTGGGATTACTAACATGGCCATGTGAAAGTTTTTCAGGACATGATTATTTCTCTGTTTTAGTGAGTATGAGGGGATGACTCCTGGACATGTTGCAGCTGTAGTACTCTGTGTACTATTATCTGTTGGGATAGTAGCTCTTGCTGTTGTATTGTACGCTCTCAACCAAAGGTATGATGATAATAAATCCTCTGTACAACTCTAAATATTGCCTCAAACATTATACTGCCTCATTTTATTACCTTCTTACCGAATCGTTACGGCGAACAAAAGCCATGACGTTGACTTGTTGTAACCCATTCTTGTTGATAGAGTTCACCCACAGCATCAGCCCTTGAGAATTTGAAATCTACTCGTAAGACTAATTTGATTATCAAAGAGTATATTTATTCACAGACAGAAAAGTTACATGAACTCACTAGATAGAACCAAAACAAATCGGATGGTTCACTCTGAAAGCAAAACTGCATTCACCAACATTGACAGTAAGTGTAAAAATCATGAGTTTTTGCTGACCTGAACTGAACCATGCTTGACAAATTTATCTATCAGTTGTGGTTCAGTCCAATCCCTAAAAAGCTCTAGGGAAGTTCAGTAGGACGATGGAACTCAATTTTCTCCTCCTGGGGGTAGGCTTGAAGAGATCAGAAAATGGCCGATCTCGTTTTCCATTTAGTGGAATGCTACAAAAGATTTTGTAGTTTCTTGTTGCGATTTCCTCCTTCCCGTCGCATCTTAGAACAAATTTGATCATGTTTGCCTGTATTTCGGTTGCTCTCCCTACACTGTGGCCTAACAGAGAAAGGGGGAGCAACTCCAAATGCTAGAAAACTTGATAAACTTGGTCTAGTGACTACTACTTTAATTTGATAACTAGTGACATTGAGTACCATTTCTTTGGAAAACTATATCAGGACAAATTTACTTTGCTCGATATATAAGGCATACTCAAAATTAAATTAATTTTTGACTGTTTTCATGATATTTCAAGTCTTTGTAAAAATAAATTTTGTTGTAGTTGAGAAAGCCGGTGAGATAAATCCTGCCTTTGAGGTTGAGAACGAGGAAGTGTACTACTCTCCTGTACCAGATAGTAACCATATCCCTGTCATAAAACCAGAACAGGACACCAAACTGAACAGTGCACCTCCTACAGTGAGTGGGGAACACAACAACAACACCACAGACCAAGGATTCGTCGAGGACGCATCACAAGATGTCTATGAACCAGTTGATGTTGTAGACGATCAGATTAATATGAGAGGTGTAAGCACGAGAAAATTCCAGAAGAAGAATTCTAAAGATGACCTACATCAGCAAGGTGGTGAGTTTGTAGTTACAGCAGATCCTTTAGCAATAAGACAATACCGTAAGCATTATTATATTATGATGTGTGTTTGTCAAAACGTAGTTTAAACGCTCAAAATGTGACGGGATAGCTGGTAGTAGCGTTTTATTGCTACCAGTTAACCCTTCACAGTTTTAGAGGGTTTAAATTTGTCAAATTGAGTCATTTTTTGATAAAGTTTCAATTGGCAACCGCTGGACTTTTATCTGAAATGCAAATGTTTTCTGGAACCTCAATTCATGAGCGGCTACGAAATTCCCTGACTAACGTCATTTACATTTTTCATGCATATCTTTTTTCAGATGATAAAAAACCAGCAGCTGCGATTAGACAGGACACTTTATATGATGAGCCGTGGGACTCTAATATGATATCAGTAGTGATAGACTCTGTGATTAATCATCATCAGGCTCACCAGAGAGAGACTGAACACCTCTCACAAGTCCTCGAGGAAGAAAACAGGGGAGAAGTGTGACATGTAAATCACCAGGGAGTTTAAGACATTTGTCCCACGTCTAGAGCCTGGGCACATTACTAATAGGTCATACAACGTGTAAATAAACTATGATTGAGTTATGTTCTTACATTAAACCTACTGCCATGACATTAATGCTTACACATTGCCACATTAAACCTACTGCCATGACATTAATGCTTACACATTACCACACAGACGTTTGTTTTATACCAGAGGCAATCATTGTATTAATATTTTGTCCACAGCAAAGTTGTCCTCCCTTTGCTGGATAAACTCTGAGAAAACCTACCGCATTTCGCTTAGCCTCTCCAAATATTTCATACTTGGAGAGGGTGTGATCCCACCCTCCCTGCGTGAATACACAAATACCATGGCCTGAATTTTGAGTTGTCTTTCCTTTTCTTGGCCTTCAAGAGTCAAAATCAAACCTTTCCCTTCTCATCAGATGAGCAGCAGCTTACATAAAGGTACACGCTCAAAATTCCTCAGGCTGAAATTTTTTACACGATTAATCTTTTATGAATGGAGTTTGTGAAACGCTTAGCTTCATTTTATAGAGCTCTTCAGTGCTGATATCTTTCCTACCATTGATTTGCGGGTGTTTGTTGCAATGTTGACTTGTTTTACCTTATTAATATATCAGAGAAGATTTGTTGTCTTTTTTTGTGGAAAATAAACAAAACATTGATTTAATAAGGGTCACCATAGTATATTGATTCTTTGTTAGTCATGCTCTGTAAATTGGCATTCCAAACTGGTTTATTATTGTGATATTGTTAATAAATCGAAATTAAAAATTCGATATGCCTCATATTTCTCAATTATCATCTAAGCAGAATGTAAAATTCAGTTTACTCTCAGTGGTATCAGATGAGAATGAAATCAGAACTGCTAATATGGTGAACGTCCCACCGTCCATCCTAAAGACTACGCTGTTCACTCTAAATAAAATGCCCAATTGCACTTGTTGGACTCAACAAATATTTATTTCCTAAATTAGCAGTTCCTAAATGAAAACCCTGTGTGTGTCTCTCTTGGGGCCGGGGGTGATAACTTTGACGGTAGGAGAAGGGGGAAGTTCAGTAATTAAAGTGTAAGACCTTCAGCACACAAGATGTAGGTCACAAAACCAACATCAGTCCACTGACCACAGAACGTTTTATGGGGCGTGTGTAGCCTGAGCAAACTGTCGGGGGTGGTGGTACCACCTCCAACAGCCTGTCCAGGCTAGGATGTGTATGCTCAGACTATAGCCTTATCTAAAAAGCCTCTGAGATAAGGCTAGCTCAGACTTGCCTGTAAAAATAAAAACATATTGGCAACATGTAAACAACAAGGCAACAAGTATTCTGCTGCCCATAGTATGGAAAGCAGCTTTTGGTTTGAGCCGTTGATTTCAACCAGTATTACTGTGACAAGTCTACTAAGACTGATTGGCTGGTCTCAGTAATTATGCAATCAAATAGCCAAAGTTCAAAGAGTCGAAGTTTGGGCCGACTGTATTTGGATTTGGAATCATGTCAACAATAATCCCACAATGCATTATTCACAGCGAATTCCTTAGAAAATGTGATCAGCCTCAAAATAGTCATTATTAGCTCTTTGAAGTCCTAACATTGCATTGTGGGATTGGTAAACGAAGTAGCGTGGGCTTTACACAAGGTATTATTCAAAATCCATCACAACTTAGATTTATCTGAGACCAAATATAGACTGCTCCAGTGCTCCTTGAGATTTCCTTTTCTTAAAATAGCCAGGAGTTAGCTCAATATGGTAATAGTATCGGGAAATTTACCTCGCCGGGATAGCCAGCATGGGCTTGGCTTAATTAATGCCGATCTCCAACTTGTTCGGATGAAAGTGTAAAGCCTAAAGGCAACCTGCCAGTTGAAAAGTCAGATTGAAACAAGGTTACCAACCAGGCATAAAAATGTGTTGTTCATCAACTATGATAGGATTTTATTTTGTACTTACTTACTACCTAACACTAACCAAGGAGTTAACTCCTTGCACTACAGAGAAACTGAATATAATTTGATTAATACAGTAAAATAATATTTACACTGTTGGTTTAGTCCATTTGGTTTAGTCTGCTAACAAACATGAAGTGCAAAGTTGTAAGAGGGGGGAGCAGTATTAGGTTGCTAAAAATAGTTACAGTTGTAGCATTTCATTAACTATTATGATAAAGGGTTATTAAAACAGGCAAAACAAATTGAAGGAATTGTATGCATGAATAGGATTTAATCTAAATCACAGTCCAGGAAATTCTCCACAATAGTATATACTCAATCATGTCACTGAAGAGTTAGATATGGACTCACTGAAAATTAATAAAACATTTAGCTCTGGTAAAAACCAAACTGACAACTACCTTTGTGAATAGCAGTAGTTTTGACACTCCCGCAAAGGCCATATCTGACAGAGAAGATTATTTGCAGTAAACCCTTAGATTAGGAGACTAACATAGCACATTGTTGCCCATTGGATTGGGGTATGAATAGAAAGTTGATCATCATCTCTATTCAACTCATCTTGAGGTCGTTGCTTGGATCAGAAGTTAACTCAGTAAATTCTATAGCCTTGAACTTATCGGAAATGATTAAAGGTTGTAAACGAACCGTCCCTTATTTTACTCCAACTGAACTGAGCCCACTTTACTGAATTTTTTTTAACAGTCTGTGATTATCTCTTTTTATAAGAGCGATTACAGCTAAATAGTTTTTTCATCATAAAATTCAGCTATGCCCGACATAGCTGAATTGCCTTGTCCTTGTCAATCGTTCTCATCATCACTATACAGGCAGCTGATTAGCATATTGTCACTGGAAATAACAGCGGATTATCTCTTGTTCGGATAATCTTCACCCCCTTTGATTGTATCATATGAAACAAATTCCTGAAGGTTATTTAATCCTAGCATGATTAGAAATGATTTCCATTTCCATTCACTGTAGATTTGATATTAATTATTACTAATTAATCAACACTTTATGGGGCAATATTAAGAAAACTTTTGTTTCTGCGCGTATAATGAAAGAAAAAGAATTAAAAATCATGCCGGGATATTTAGATTTAAAGACCACTTTTGGAAAAGTGTACAAGATCACTGTAAAATACCCTGCACTAGCAAGTGCAATTGGCTGAGATTACATAATATTTGCAATTTCCCATCTTAACATAGTGGCTTCATGTCATGTCCAAGTTTCATCCTATATTCTATCAGTAGCTCAAAGTTGTTGCAAGAAAAATAACAACAAACTCAAGCAAAAAAGAATTCATACTACAGTAAGTTTGTCTGACTAATTATATTGACAAATTCAAATCAAAGCTCTATTATGCTACTGTTGATACACAGAATAGGCTTTGCAAAATTGATTTAGTATTTCATTGAAATGTTTAATAAAAACTAGAAATGCCTCTGTCATAAACAACCATTTTAGAGGCAGATCTATTCAGAGGCCAGCTGAATCACAATAGGCATTCATTTGCAAACCCAATAGACAATTGAACTATGAGGAATGCCTTTGAAAGACCAGTAAAGAATTTATAATCCTTGCTAATGGTATATTATTATCCTAGCTACAGAGAGTCAATAATAATAGCGAAACTCAAGTGAAATCCGATCAGGTGTATAAATTATGTTTATCAAGCTCTAGTAAGTAAACATTAGTAGGCTAGTGGTATTAACAGCTCAATCTGCTCCATGTTTTATGTGACCTGAATATGATAGTCACAATCACTCATAAAACTGTAACACACAATATCATCCCTGACTGAAGGACAGTGGTGAGACTTTACAGTGGAGGCGTACAACTTACAAGAGCACTCATAACACACAATATCATCCCTGACTGAAGGACAGTGGTGAGACTTTACAGTGGAGGCGTACAAGAGCGGCCTCACATCACTACTACTCTGATATTTAGATGGTGTCTCGAAGCTGCCTGTTGAAGCTTGCAGTAGTTGTCATAATAGCTCTAATTCTAGTTCATTTCCTGCTTGTTCCGAATATAATCGGATACTACAATGAAGACTGCGAGCTCTCACAAACTCGCTATGAAGCCTACAGACTTTTATTCCAGCGTATCGTGACGAGCTATAACAAACTTAATCAGACATACTGGGTTGATAGTGGATTACTGTTGGGATATTATCGTACTGGAGACATGTTAGCTCACGACGGGGATATTGACTTATCCAGGATACACCTTGCAGGTGAGATATAGGTAGCATTCATAATTAGTGTCCCATCTAGGACACAGCCACTCCTGATAAAATGCAGGATGGCGATCGAGGCCGTAGGCGGTCGTTAACAAGTTAATGTTAACAACCGCCCCGACCCATCTAGGACACAGCCACTCCTGATGAAACGCAGAATGGCGATCGAGGCCGTAGGCGGTCGTTAACAAGTTAATGTTAACAACCGCCCCGACCCATCTAGGACACAGCCACTCCTGATGAAACGCAGAATGGCGATCGAGGCCGTAGGCGTTCGTTAACAAGTTAACGTTAACAACCGCCCGACCATCCTAGTTGTGATCTAGGGATGTAGGTGGGTAATGACTAAAGTGAATTGACTAGAAGGTCAAATTATTGGATAATTGAGGTGATCACTTCTGACCAACATCCCCAGTTAAAGCCTAATCCTAAAGCAAGCCACTCACAGGCGCTGACCCACCTCAATCTACGACAGCTAGGACAAACAGGAGGTAATCTGTCTTTATACTGAGTACCTGCTGCCAGCCAAATTGGGCGTGTCATCCCAGTACTCTTTGATTTAGCATCGAAAATTATTTTCAGTTGCATTGTGGGATACGATTGCGCTAGATGCTTTTGTTGGGATAATTTTGCCAAACTTATAACGTTGACTAGAGCAAATGCGAGTTACCTGAGCTTCATATTCACGGTTGGCAGACAGGTGACTGATCAGTGAGCGGGTTAGGTTCGGGGACAAGGTTATTTGAGTTTAACACCACATTGACTAGAGCCCACAGCTATCGCCGACCGCCGACCACTTCTATCTGTTATTATATTAATATGTCACAGGTAAAGAGAAGATGTTTGATGATAAGTTTCAGCCTATGATGGCGGCCTACCCTGAGACTTTGGGTAACGCCATCGTGGCTGAGATGAACTACACTGGAGCTAACGGAGACAGAGTCTACGTCACTGGTGATCTCATGAGAATGCAGATCACTGTGAGCAACGAGAAAAAGTTTGTCATCCCGTACTGGAATAAGGGACATCGTGAAGACAAGAGGTGAGTATTTTGTTGGTCAGAAGGTTAAAGGTGTAGCTAGACAGGCCCACGAAATCGCGTGGGGAGGCAATTCCACACATTGTTGATGCCAAACCACGCCGTTGGCCATGCTAACGATGCGTCTTTTCAAAGACCAGCATGTTCGTGTTGTTAACCACGTTGTGAACCTACGCTTCTGTCATTGGCCAGTTGGTACAATAGAGCGTATTTAATTGGTCATTACTCCTTACTCATTGGTCATGGCTCATTGGTTACTCACTTAGCAATAATATTGTCACAAGGGGTTGTGTTTAGCCTATGAAGCCACGCCCACCACGCGTGGGAAGACAATTCCACGCATTTCGCGGGCTCATGTAGCAAGGCCTTAAGGGATAAACTCTGTAGTATCCCTTTGTATTGTCCAAATCTGTTTGTTTGTTTAATTTATTACTCTCTCTCCCCCTGAGATGTTTACGAGTGAAAGAGGTTTCGTCGTTGAGCAAATGAAAACCTATTTATGTGACAATGATAGAATACAAAAGTTTGCCAATAAAAACACTTTAAATTGGAAAGTATTGCTTGCCCTCATTTGAATCTAAGGTAAAGGTCAGAGAGACAGTTAATGTGAAGTGTTTAAGTCTGGAAGTTAGTCTTGTGTTTAAGCTATGTGTAAAGAAATGCTCTTGGTTGTTATTCAGCTGATCGGCATTGGTATGACATGTCAAGTTCCAGGGCAGGATGTTCATGTGGCTTCTCTCTATCATTTTTAACACCAAATGACTGACTTACTACAGAGCCCTATTCAACAACATTGTATTTATTGCCGGATAGTCAATAATACCAAGAATTAAAGACGCCTACGATTTCCGTGTAAGCCTTGTCAGGAGGCGACAAAAAAAGTAGCTGCGTGACACAGCTTAGTGCTGGTTAGCGAATATGGACATATGTTATAAGTATGATGTGTCTCTGAGAGAAATACCTGAGTCAGATCGACTACCAGCAAAAATCACTGAATTTGAATACGATAACAATAATTATGATTTATGTCATATTTTGTTTTGCAGATACCAGCTATTTCAGAAACCCTTTGAGGCGACCTTTCCATATGAAGATATAGTCCCGCTACAGCACCATATGTTTCTTGGTGTGAACGCCTCATTCCCTAACAACATTGCAGCTGTACTGCGGCGCAGATATGGACGGCTATATAGAATACCGATACCTTATAAGTGGAAATGTTATCTCAATACAACCAGTATTATGTGCCTTATATTGTTAGCCATTTTTCTTTCAAGTGTCATTTATTACCGAAAGCAACGAAGCAGATGAAATACTTACCATATAAATCGCGGGCCAGTAGCACCTGTCTAATCGTTTCATTGAGTCTTGGTATACAGTATACCTGTGTAGAACTGCTAAATGTGCCAAATTTTCCATTTTTTATGAAGTATTGCAATAACTTCTGATCCTTTTTTGCTATGCTATATTTTTATTTTCTACATAATTTTAATATTGTGCGCATTCGTTTTTATCAATATCTGATACTGAATGCTTCAATAAACTAAACTACACAGTATTCTGTTCCCAACCTAGACAGTCTGCTCAGGTTAATAAGTCTCACCAGTTGTGCCTGAAACCTCAGCGAGCCATTGAGGGCCATGCGTCTTGACACTTGCTTTGATTACTGGCCCCAAGTCTTAAAGGCTATACTGTATAACTGCTGGCAAAATCCATCCACAAACTTCTCCATTTCTATTTGCCCTGAGAGGTCATTATGTAAGGTGATCCTGGTATGCTCTGAGTGTGGGAAGTTGTCTCACTATTATTATTGTGTCGGGTCAACTGTTATAATAGGTACTCCTCTATTTTTAAGACAAGTTGTTGCAATTCATCAGCAATTAATTGATCTAATGCAGGAATTAAACAGAACTATGTTTTTTTATCCCCAATCTGTAACATCTAACTCGAGATCCATTCAATGATTGCTGACAATGTGTTCCATCTGATACTACTGCATCTAGTTAGCGTTCAGTTGTAAAATAATCACATGGACTGTACAAATATATACACCACATATATATGACCACTCGCAGACATGTTTTATACTGGCAATGAGAAAACCTAGAGAAAGTTTGTTCTCTCTTTGGTGGCAGACTGCAATTACAGAATTTGAGTATCGACAAGCCACTTTTAAAATATCCCTCTGTATCAATACAGGGAGCAAACATACCTGACCTTGACGCCCGTCAAAAGACTTCAGCGTACGATCGGTAGCTACCCGCTGGCTGCCTGTTAGAGATCATTATAATGACCAGCTCCCATGTTCAGCATATTGTGTGCCAAAGAGCTCTATGTGGGTCAGGAGACATCCTAATGAGCTTGAGGCTTTGGACAAGAGACATTTAATTTATTGAGAAGCAGCGATAAAAAAAAAGATTGCGACGATATACTAAGTGACGATATACTAAGTGAACACAAATAGATATGACATGTCCTTAAGAAATTAAAGTGTTAAATTAAACAGTGACAACACTAACCTTGTACAATATACTATGTACTGACTCTCAATCACTAGAAATTACAGACCAGGCAGCACAACATGTTCGAAGCACTTAAGTCAAGTATACAGGTGATCAAACTGACTACATTAATGAGTTGTGTAATATGATCCAATAATTTTGTTTTCATAAGATGTAGGATTGGTTTCGTTTGATAAAAAATCTACTTTGTCAGATTTGTACGGTAAAAAGATTCAATGCTCTACTTGGCATCAACAATTCATGCCTAGTAAACATGAAATTTTTCACCATACAAATCTAATCATCATAAGTACTTGCCTGACTATAACATGCATTGGTCTTTGGGTAGTCTTTAAGTAACCTATAGAGTAGCCCTAATTCTACAATAATTAAGAAAATAATAACAGATATAAAATAAATCACATATATATGTCAGTATAATGACGATAATAGCAGAGATTATCAATCTGTCTTCTGTATTTTACCGAGCGTGGCTCCCTTCAGTAGATTCTCTAAGTCAGCTTTCTGTGCCAGGTATGCGTTCTGTTCACATTTAGAGACGTACGCTGATATCCAGAAACTCACACCAGTAAACACAGCCATCACACCCTACAACATAATATACCATACCATTGTGAGAAAGTAACAAACAAACAGGGGGACAGTCGGGCATGTAACTCATCTAAAAGGCTTCACCAGAACAAGCGGTACAGCTAATAGATTTGGGAAATTACAATCCCATATTTACTTTTGAAAAGTATTACTTGAGGCCCGCGGCCTAGCCTCGTCACGCTGCCAAAAAATATAGTAGCTGCGTGACTAGGCTTACTGTTGGGTACGCAGTAAAAGGCACTGTACAAGCCCAATAAACTTACAACATGTCAACGTAGACGCTCTTTAATTACTGCAGAGGTTGAATTTTCTAAATATTTTACTGGTTTGGGTCACTATCATTAACAGATCTCCTGAGGATTTTATGTTGGTGTAAATAATTGTGTAGGTATTTGATGTGATTAGGTGTACAGTATGTAACTACAATGAAGTAGATAAAACTTCAATCTTGTCCCATCAATATTCTGTGGGTAAAATCTGATATCCTGATATCACACAAACCTGAAGTATCTCCAGTACGACGTGGAGGAAATGTCCAACTTGTCCGATGTATCTCTCTCTGCACATTAATAATACCATCGTACATAACAGCATCGTCACAAAGTAAAAATATCTACAAAAATAGAAAGGTATGTTACAACAAGACGTGACAAACCGACTTAGTCACAAATCGTACATAACAGCATTGTCACAAAGTAAAAATATCTACAAATATGAAAATATGCTACAACACGTAGTGACACACCGACTTTGTCACATCCACACTAAAGAGACCCAACCATGGCATATTGTGTTGTTGTAGCGACATCATGTTATCAACGAAGGTTGGATATCAGATGCCACCTACACAAATCATGTGTATGGTCAATTCTAATGCATCTAGCTCATCAAAGCTAATGTGCTTTTTAAATAGCAGCAGTGGCCCGGAGGTGTGAATGTTAATGAAAGGGAAACTTATCACGCCCCTTCAACGCTTTTTGTATGACTGAAGTTATCCCCCCCCCATCCCCCCGAAAACACATTGAGGAATTTTCACCTGTCAACCAACTTTATGAGCCAATAAACCAAACCTGTCAGTACAGAGCCATTCAACTTCATCTTAGATCCTGAAAAATTGCTTAGCCCCTACCCCTTAATGCTTGATTTTTGACTAGCCTGAGATCTTCTTTTTCTGAATTCCTGAGTTGACAGGTTATCATCAACTACCTTCGCTCACTTATTACAACAAATCAAATCTCAAACATGGTTCAGTAAGGAGATCAGCCAATAAAAATCAGCTGTGTGCGACTGTTTCTACCAGTAATATTCAATGCAATAGCCTTAATATAAAGGATATTGATAGATGAGGGAAGATACAAGATATACAGTGGTGCGCGTACCACTGCACAACACACAGGTCTTCAGATAGAAACCATGAGTCAAGCGCTGTTTCGAGGCCTTCTCTAGTACAACCTCCTCATGGCCGGCCCTAGCAGCATGAAGCCACCCCTGTGTGTTGATGAGCATCTCAATCAATCTCATCGATCCCTCAGTGCATTTTGTAAGTTTCGGTGGTTTGACATAATTGGTGTGTTTACACTGTTGCGCAACCAGGGAGGCTGCCAACTCTTCATTGTTTCAGTGCAACAATGTTCGCCCCATCACTCTCATGCTTATACTCCAAGCCAAACCAGTGCAGGAAGGTTTGCTTTCCATCAACTCATCGGTGTAAGGCACCTGTCCCTCGTGCCATAGTTCACTACTCAAATTCACCACATTGAGCATAGTACAACTCATACACAAGTCAGAGAGATGACTTGTTTGCGCTACAGCCAGTGGGCTGACTGTGATCTCCTATCTCGCTCTGCCTGCTTTTTATTCGAGGGCCAAGCTTTTAATCCTATGTTTGTAATACCTTAGATCTAACTCAGACTCACTTTGATTTTTGACCCTGCAGAGATTAAAGCACTTTAATTTGAGTATTAAAGGCATATCCTGCTTAGCCTTCTACCCGAGCAGTTTGCTAATCATCACTTAATCCCCTCAGTCTAATCTTTACAAGGATTATAACAAAAGGAATTAAATGCTGGCCAACTCGACAAAACAAAGTGAGTGTATTTAACCCCAGCTTACAAGCAATATGATTACTTAGCTTTTGTCATCACACAGTGCTGTTGCCAAATCCATGCAGATGCACTTTCTGCCTTATGTACTATACTTTTTGTGGCTTGTTTGAGTTCTCTGCCTGACAGCCCAACTCTAGTCAGAAATTTGGTAGCTGATCTAGCCATGAATCCACGGCAGCCAACTTCCACTGCGAATAACTCGCAATTCCAACCTTTGTCTTGGCATTGTGTCACCAGATCTTCGTATCTTGTCAATTTTCTCTCATGCGCGTATGAGAGATTTTCTTCCCAAGGCACCGTAAATTCCATCAGTATTAGTGCTCTTTCTTTGTCAGACCAGACAGTTAAGTCTGGTCTTTGGTTCGTGATCACAACATGCTGTGGCATGCTGAGCTGCTCTGTCAGGTCTAGACAAGAGCATAAAATATCCTCCTCTCTCTGCTCCTCTTATAAACCCAAACAAAGCTGAGAGAAGAGTTATCTACAAACTCAAACTTGAGCTGGTTACGTTCACCTTGTCATCCTAAACTCAATGGATCCTATCTAAAGAAAACTGCCCCAGTGAACAAGGGATAATAAATGTCTAAAAATTAATTTGTTGGTCTTAATTTAAATCAAACTTAAATTTTGTGCGCAAGTCCACAAATGACTAGCCTGGGGTTCAGGTGATCAGCTGGGCCTTGTCTGTATTATTGGTTGTTGGGATATTGCTTCTGTTGTGTTCTCTACTTGTGTACATAATAAAATATATATTATTTATTTGTTATTATGTGGAGTTGTCTTTTCATGTTCAAATCAAATCGGAATAGATAACTCCGAATTATTCGGCTGATTCCCAGTCTAACAGATAATTCATATAAGGTGTACATACTTGTTATATCTAGCTCTGGCACATCCCTTCTCAGTAGAAGATATCATCTCTTTGATCACGTTCTGTCTAACACCGGTATCCAACACTGGTACTTGGTGAGCTGTAACATAATACAGAGTCTCAGTAACAAAGAGCAGCCGAGCTAAGATACGTAAACATGGTCTAACAAAGAGCAGACGTAACACACAGGGTGTGATAAGTCAGAATGTGTCCTCGGGGCTGACTCTATACGATAGTTTTGACGAAAACATAGTCTAAGATGGGTCTATTTTTAAAGTACATTTATCAGTTAACGTCGTATCAGTAGTAATAATATGTAACGTCAGGAGCCGAAAGCCTGAACAGTCCAAAAGGCTTCTCACGATACACGAGTTCAAAGAATCCCGTTACTAAATACTAGTGATTCTAAAGCAGGTCCGCTTAGAAAACCGAAAACAGTGTTATAATAAGGAAAGCAAAAAACAACCACTGTTCATATCAAAGTAATCATAGCACAATAGAGAAAATAAATTTACTCGCACGCTACATTATTAAATGATGTAACCGATTTCAAAGTTCGAAAACCAAATGTGTCGCAGGAGAGATGACATACTCTAGAGTCTACACCCTTCTAGACTCTTTGTTGTTGCACTTTGAGATCTGTTACATCATTCAATAATGTTCTTGTTTGATTGAATTAGGTTTTTTTTTTCATTGCTAAGGGATTACTTTGATATGAGCAGTGGTTGTATTTTGCTTTCTTAAATACTTATGTAGAACTCAGTCTATCTCACACTACAAGTTGGAAAGATTTTAAATTGTCACAAAATTTTAGATCTCAATATAGGGTTTTGCGAAGCTTTTGAGAGATGTGGCAACTTAATGGGCAGACAACTTCCAAATAAGAACCTTAACCGACATAGGATAATGGGTAATTTTGCCCTCAGATTGAAAATTTGAGTTCGGTGATGAAATGCAACTTAAGTAACAAATTAACAGCTATACCGAGGAGAGGTTGTGAATAACAACTGATTTAATATCTGATCGCTCATTGTTGAGTGAGCGAGACCTTTTAGGGGTGTTGTCTCAAGTTGCTCACTCATTGTCATAATTGTATACATTCTAAGTAAACGTTTGGGAACAAATTTATCAAATTTAAAGACCAAATGAGCGAGGACTTTCAGCTAAACGACAACAACATTTTTGTTCACAAAGCATCACCCTTTCTGAGACCCGCACCCCCTCCCCTCTGAGTAACTTACCAGTAATATTCTTCTTGATGACCATCTTAGCCTGCACACCGAAGTGATCAGATAGATGTGTATCTGTACCTGGTATCTTATCTTTGACTACACTACATTCATCTAACCGAATATCACTCACTGCAAACAGACAGAGGGAGAAAGTCTAGACAAACATTTACAATCAAAGAGAGATTCAGCACTATACGAGGTGGTTTGACAGATATACTGAAATGGAAATTTGCTCACTTCGTGTATTATATCTATTTATCTGGGTCTAACGACGTATTACTTTCATCAAACCAAGTTTTGAGACACTGCTTATGAGATTTTTTTATTTGACTTGACAAATTTCTATGTATTATATAATGTACACTTTATTGCTATTCAATGTCCCTTTCGGCGCCAATGAGAATAATGCTTACATTAATGATTAAGATCAACTCATCTTTTTAGCGCACCCTCGAACAAGGTAAGGGTGGGGTTATGTATGAAGAGCTCACCTCCATTAGCAGCAAGGGTAGTGACTGGGATTTGAACCTGCAACTCTCAGATTGACAAGCTCGAATCCTAACCACTACACCATCCTGCCACCCATCTACAAATGGCAACAATCTGAGAGGGGGGAAGGGAATTTCATGAACTAGTGCTAACTCCATGGCT
Organism: Membranipora membranacea; assembly: GCA_914767715.1. Taxonomy (NCBI): domain Eukaryota; kingdom Metazoa; phylum Bryozoa; class Gymnolaemata; order Cheilostomatida; family Membraniporidae; genus Membranipora; species Membranipora membranacea. The sequence goes on from OU612074.1 coordinate 22,155,004, forward strand.
GGCAGCAACATAACAACAGCCAACACAATCCGGCGAATGAGGAAAAGTAAAAGTCTGAAAAATTAGAATCGCACCCCCTGAACGGTGACGATTTTTTACACAAAATATAAGCAAGATTTTACTGAAGTTGAGTCTACCTGCAACCTAAAGCTTTGTTTTGTGGTGAGGGTAGGGAGAAAGGAGAAGTTAAAAGGGTACATGTTTCGCCTTAGTGGGGATTTATCCCCTCAATATTCTTAGTCAAATCTCCTCCAAACGTTCGGGTTGCTATGTATAGGTCTAATGTACACATTTTCCTTAGGAAAGGTAGGTTATATGTAAGTGTGTGCACAACTTAGTAATAAGGACGATTGTACATACAGTCATTAGCTCTGTAGAATATATAATCTATCCTCTGTCCATGTGGTAACTGCTGTGTTACTGAGGCTGGTGTGAAGCAGTTATCTGGTGTATCACATGTATATCCACCCTCACTGCTACCCTCAGCATTCTACAAGATGAGATGTAAAAGTAAAACTCTTTCATTGGCGACCCCTACATATAATAGGTGCCGTGAAAAATTAGACTCAATGCAAACCTAAACTGAGAGACGATTTTTGGTCACTTGACTATTTTAGTGTTCCCAGTCTAACTTTGAGATGTCCCTGAATATCGTTGTATGGTCAGATAGCATGATTACTGATAACAAGACAGATAACAAGATACTGTCACTGATGCGAGTGCCTTTGAGTGCCCATTGATACAAAAAGCTGAGTAGTATCTATGAGATGATGTCTATGTAATAGCCTAAGAGTATACTGGTATATCTTGCACATACCTGCTTGTAATTAGAAATTTTCAATTTCATGGATGACTGGACTGCAAAAGAAAGTTGCAGGGCCCTGCATCCTGTATCCTGCCAATGTGGGATGATTTTGACATGCTAGATTAGCTCATCCACATAATTTAGTATAATTAGCAACTGCAATCTACTGCATTTTTAAATTGTATCTCATCTTATCAGAAAAAAAGCAGATTTTGATCCCACAGCCACTGAGCACTCACCTTGACGAGCCAGGCGTCGTTGACGACAGCGTTACTGCGGATAACTCTATAAGCCAGCTCTGTAGGTGTAGAGTTAAAGTCCCCCGTGATGATCACACCGTCACATGACGTCGAGGTATGCTTAACGAACTGACTAAGAGAGAAGGCCTGAGCCGCTCTATGTCCGGCGTATTCATCAAACTCTGTAACGTGGTTATATCGAGCGTGCATCTACAATCAGAAAATACAGTGATATTGTTGAGTATGGTGTTGAAGGTCATGATTTGCAGTCATAAGATTGTGGTCAAGAGAATTGTTAGGCTGAATAACGACTGGAAAATGAAAAGTTGCAACACAAAACACTATAGTCTAAAGGCATAAATTTCCGTATTTCTTTTTATAAAATGAAATGTAATTCCGACCAAGCTAACACTAGAACGTCCGCTGGACCTCATACAAATTTGTTTAGGATTCAGCTATTATTTGTAGTTGGCAAGAGTTATCTTGTCAACAGGACATGGTTCATCAAAGTGCAGTGTGACAATCTGACTAGATTTCATATGGTGCTGTAGCTGCCTTTTCAATTGCCGCAATTGAAATTGTTTCAAATCATTAATTGCAAGCCACTTGATGCCCTGTCGACCAAAGTGGCCCCGTGGCCAAATTGAGTCGCCTTTGACCAAAGTCGACACACTATCGACCAGTTATCACCCCATGGAACCTAACTAATTGTGACGCTGAACAAAATCATCTGGACAATCTCATCAGTGTGCCTTATTAAATCGAAACCTGATGAGCATTAAATGCAGCAACTAAGCTCCCAAAGAGTATACATTTGTTTTGTTTAAAGGATCACCTACCTTCCCACAGACCATCAGTGCTGGATAGCCATACCGGCATTATTACACAGAGCTAACTGAGGGCTGATCACTTACATGTGTAGTATAGAGATTCACAGTGAGGTCCTTAACTTTCAGTATTAGAAGTCCACATGACTTGTTACCGTAGAAATCACCATGGAAGATCTTCTGTGGATGACCGTTGAGAGGGAATCTATTCTCCATAGTCTCTAGTATTGGATAGCGTGAGAACACACAAACACCAGCCCCTATAAAACCCCTGCAATAAATATAAACACCCGCCCCTGTAAAACACAGTCTACAAGACACAAACACAGTCTACACATTACAACTACCCTCTACAAATTCTAATCGGTTCGGGAATGAGCTATGTCATGCCACGAACTTTAGTGAGACACTGATTTGTACATGGTGTTGATGACTTATTATGTAAAATTTCCTGTTGCTCATTTCTTAGCCAGATAGAATTCAGTATACAATTTATCATGATGGAGAAGTGACATTTATCATTTTCCTTAGTTGGTATGTTTCTGGAACTACTGCAAGACATGGGTGTATTTTATTACAAGCTGTGAAATTGTCAGTCATAGTGGGTTTTGAGAATCTGTAAAAGACACTTCTATGTGGTATGGTGTCAACAACTTAAGGGTCTCTTGAACTGAAGCTAAACAAGCCGATTGAACCCTTCTGTTACCACCAGGTACTTAACAGGTACCACTGAGTCTTACACTACGTACGTACGAGTGGTTCTTACCCGTTAAAGTAGTGAGTATGAGGCATCTTGTCAAGAATCTTCACACTGAGCTTCAAATAGTCAGCATGACTCCAAACCTGCAATAAATATAAACCCACAATCAAAGAGAGTTAGGCCTACCTTTCTATGTGTATTTCCTTCAAGAGAGACAATACATTCCAACAATTTATTAATTGTTGGCAAATATATTAATGTATGTGTGTTCGCGTATTGTAATAGAAATTCATATCAAACAAGACACAGTATGGGTATGAAAGATTTAATGTAAATTTAGTATTTTGCCATGTGTAACAGAGAATAAAATAGTGTTCAGACTGTTGATGCTTGAGGCTAACACTAAGATAATGTGAACACTACTTATCAGCTCTTATCAGTATATTATCTTGATTTCTATGCTCTACATATAAATGCTTTTGAGGAACATGATATTGACATCAGATTCCATTCTGTAATCCTGAGGGCTCAGACCGATTAAAAGGTGGGTGATTGGCAGTGAGCCTAACAACCCCACATCTAGAAATCATAAGAACCCTAGCTACTAACCTCTTGGAAGACAACAATATCATAGTCTTTACTGCTCACATAGTCTGCTATGGCAGCCATCCGCTCTGTTACCACTGCTGATCCAAATACTGGTATACGAATACCCCTGATAGAAACAAAATAGAGTTACCTTATACATATAGTAAGGTTATATATCCCTGATAGGAACAAAATAGAGTTACCTTATACACATAGTAAGGTTATATACCCCTGATAGGAACATAATAGAGTTACCTTATACATATAGTAAGGTTATATACTCCTGATAGGAACATGATAGAGTTACCTTATACATATAGTTAGGTTATATACCCCTGATAGGAACAAAATAGAGTTACCTTATACATATAGTTAGGTTATATACCCCTGATAGGAACATGATAGAGTTACCTTATACATATAGTAAGGTTATATACCCCTGATAGGAACAAAATAGAGTTACCTTATACATATAGTAAGGTTATGTACCCCTGATAGGAACAAAATAGAGTTACCTTATACATATAGTAAGGTTATGTACCCCTGATAGGAACATAATAGAGTTACCTTATACATATAGTAAGGTTATATACTCCTGATAGGAACATGATAGAGTTACCTTATACATATAGTTAGGTTATATACCCCTGATAGGAACAAAATAGAGTTACCTTATACATATAGTTAGGTTATATACCCCTGATAGGAACATGATAGAGTTACCTTATACATATAGTTAGGTTATATACCCCTGATAGGAACAAAACAGAGTTACCTTATACATATAGTAAGGTTATATACCCCTGATAGGAACAAAATAGAGTTACCTTATACATATAGTAAGGTTATATTCCCCTGATAGGAACAAAACAGAGTAACATTATAGGTGGAGTAAGGCTGTACCCCTGACAGAAACAAAATATACCGGTATGAAAACCCCTGATAGAAACAAAATAGAGTGATCTTTTAGATGAGGTATGGTAAAACTGAGACCTCACTAGTATAAGAATTCCCCTTATAACAACAAACCAAAGTTGGGTATACAAATTACCCCTGATATAAGCGGAAAAAAGTCATTTAATGTTTGAAATAAGGTTCAACTGAGGGCTCATCCAGTTCAGAGATCGATAGTGAGCAATATATACAGAAGAAATTTGCCTAACAAGCCTAACCAGGCCAAAGTGTTGGCTCTTATTGGCTCTTTGGTATGGGAGACCTGACGCCAAAAATATTGTATATTCCAGACAGCAATTGTTGACAACGGAGTTTCATGTGTTATTTCATTACCAACGCAGTTCATGCACTCTTAAACTTGCTCTCAAAAATCAATGTATTTTCAAATCGGTATCATACAAACAGGGTAGCAATATATTTCACCTATTTCCAGCATGTGTAAGATGGCACTTCTTGCGCATACTTAACTCATTTCAGTACTCAGAGAAGATATCCACTTGATACATCAGCTGAGCACAAACGTTTATGCTGTTCTGAGAGGGCACTAAAACTGGTGTTGTCATCAGGCTTTGTAAATGTATGGCAGGTGTTTTATCGGACATGTCTTGGGCACTCAAGGCCTATACAGTCTATGAAGAGTGTTGGATTGGAAAAGTACTTAAAATATATCTTAGCATGCACCAAGAGCTGCACCATCAAACCCTCTACAAGGCCTATGATTATTTCATTAACCATGCTGTTGCCCATACAGAACAGGACTTTTTTTGTAATGATGCTTATAATCATGACCCTGTGGTTACAACAGTTTAAATTATGAAACCCAGTTCAAATATTGGCTTGTCTTATTCATAGACGCCAGTTTTGGAAAAAAAAACAAGAGCATGGGCCTAATTTACTGACTAATTAGTCATATTACATGTTTGTAAGCCCTAGGACCTGACAATCTTGACATTGAAAAAGGTGATCAAACAAATACCACAATGTCAGCAAATAAATATTATTGTTTCTGCAGCATACCTATTGGTTTTCATTACTGTATGACAGATGAAAATGATGAAGACCTTAATCAGCGGTGTGTTTATATCCCTTGGATAATGCTTTCTCAGCAAATCATTGCGTTGTAAGCTGTGCTAAAACACTGACAGCACAAGTTAAGACTAAATATCAAATCAATGAATGTGAATATCATCAATATCATTGTTTGTAGTTTGTTTAATAGGCCTGACTAGCCTACTGAGTGTAGTGGTTTTGTATGGACCCTATCAGTATCAGCCCCACTGTCTTACAGGCTTTACATTTGGGTTCAATACATTTTCATAAATTTACTCGTACTCCACTCACTACACTGAATCATACCAGCAATTGATAAAGCACTACTCTTCTATCTAAAATGAGGCCATACCTAATCATAACAAACTCTAGCTGAAAGACGACAAAATTCCGATCTAAAATTGTACTTCAAAATCATTGCAGGTTCAGCAGCTGTTGATGAAGGCAAAGTCTCCACAAGCCATATGCACGATCACAACACCCGGACAGGTTCTGTTGTTGGTACAATCAACACCAATGTGAAGAAATATGCTTTCAAACAGCAAGTGTACCGATATCTCAACCCAGCTATCCATCGAACTGATTTATGATAACTGTATATGTTGTTCGTTGTTCGCATTACTATATCCCTTGTTGCTCATTTATCTATTGATCGTTATTGTACTACTGATGACTCATGATATTGTTTACTGACTTATGACTCACACCACTGACTACTCTCATCGACATACTGGACTGTCCTATTTCATTGTATATTAGCCATCCTACTCCGTTTATAATTTGTTGCTCTCGTCTTACTCAACTCCAACAATATTTACCAACTCATGAAACAAGTACTCAGTGCTGTTTCGATTGTGCATTTGTTGCCGTTTTCTCGAGGGCACCAAGCCCCCTTCCCCGTGCTCGGCTCCCGGCGCCCTGTTGTGGTTGATTTTAGTGTATGGGCAAGAACTTGTTACCCTGATCTGGTCCCGAGTGTGGTGTGGCCTGGTGTCTGATAATCCACTGGAAACCCCTACAGTGTTGTCCCAGATTACTAACAAAAGTTGTCTGTCAATTTCTCCTTATCCTCCCCTTATATGTTAACAACCCACTGCTGAAAACCCTGCGATTGTGAATGTGACGCCAAAACCCTCCTTGAATTGATCCCTTGCGAGTCGTGGCTGTGAAGCTATACAAAATACCTAACTGTTACATCTCCGATGAAAGATATACTGTTATTTACATCCAGATAATCAAGTCTCACTCTGTTATCACTACACAGCATATTGCCCTTGAAAAGAGACAACTACTCCGATGGCGATCAACCTATCGGAAGAATCGGAAGAATAATAATCTTTCAGTCTTCTCTCTCTTTCTTCAGCCCCCTCCCCACCATTTACTTGCTTGATGACCAGACATGCACATGAAATTACCACAACAACTGATTAGAACCACTTACCAGCAATTGAGTGTCAATACCTTCAGTGAAGCCTCCATGATATAGACAGGTAGCAACAGAGTTATGAGAAAAGACGAACTAAGCCTGATGAAATTCTTACAACTCACTTATCTTTTTTCCTTCTTAATTGCAACCTTGAATCTGACCCTTGCCTCAAACCATGATTTAGAAATAAAGGCTATATTTTTAACGATCCCTTCTCAATAGGCAAGACAACTCTCATATAATCTGTTTAGAGATAACAATTCCTATTTTCAATCTAGGCTGCTCTCACCTGCTTCCTCGGTGACAAATATAGCACAGCTATGCAACAACAATACAACTAGTCATATGCTTCACAGTTCTGATAGGCTTGTGGTTAGATTTGTTAAATTTTAAATTCTGCCTAGAAACTAACGAGCACTGTGAGGAAGGTCATTACGCACAGGTTATATAATATCACTGCTGAGTATCAATTAGTGAATAAATTACACATGGCGCTGCTGATCTTAATATAAGGGTCATCGTAACTATGGGTTGACTTGTTTGGACATTAAGTTCTTCAGCCATGATGTGGAACGTACAATACACCTATACCTATCCATACAGTTGAATAGCAGGTTTAAATTTTACCATGTGTTTTTTGAGTTTACCCAATTTGCCTCTGTCTTATTAATTTACTTTATTATCAGGTAAAGTGGTGACATATAGTGACACAGGCTCAGTGTTGAGAGTGAATTATACTCTGATGTATTAGAACGATATAACAGGGATTGTCAGAATCAAACATGGCTCTGGAACCATCTTAATCTGAAGAGCGTTAAACTGTCCAAAATCCACACTAAGAAAATCTCCCAACCACTTCAACTTAAGACTGATAAGAGACAAACCACAGGTGAGGCCTGATACATGATTGTACAGTACAATCAGTGTATGATATACACTCAAGTATCAAAGCGTCCTATAAGTTTCAACAAATCAGTCTGTATACGGAGTTGTTTCCCCTCTGGCTGCTGGCTTGCTAGTCGGACAGGAGCAATTTTAAATCCAGACAGATGAGGCCAGATTTGACCTTGCATCTTATATGTGTGTGTACATACATGAGTAGCCCGATTTAAATAGATTGTGATGAGTCTTTTGGACGTAAAAGGCAGTTGTCAGAAGAGATTTAGATGAATTTCTTTCACCGCACACAAAGATTACTTATCCTAAGTCTATCCTCGATTAAAGTTAACATATTATGAATAAGAAATGGAATAGGCAAATAAATTTTAGTACTCTTATGTCAGCCAAAATGCGCCCTTGTTGTGATATCACCAGTAAATGAACCATATGAACATTGCTGACGCTTTGTAAAAATACCTTTTGTTTGTTTACAAAACTAATGTGTGTACCAGAACGCTATTAGACCAGTAGAATGTGGCAGCGACTTGTCTGCATCCTAACAATCCGATCCAGCGGACGGTATAAAACCATACTAGATATCAAAGTATGTTGACTGTGAAAGGTGAGACATGTTTTTCCTCTAAAGCCCTCAAAGCTTCCACCTTCACAAAATTGTACCAATTAAGCAGAAAAATGTAAAGTCAAAGTCTGTGCTTCTATGCTAAACTGCTGTCAAATTCTATATAAAGGGTAGGAATAGTTTTTTAATGGGCCTGATGCTAACCAGTGATACACTGCCTGATCTAACTAGATCATTTACCCAGCGATCAAAAATAGGCTCTGTATAACTGAGATGTCAGAGTTTTTTCTTATTTTATATTCTCCTCAGGGCGCCTGACACACAAAGCAGATAAGAGCTGTAATACAGTATCACCTCTATATTTCTCTGTGTCATGAGTCATGAGTCATGACTGTGAAGTTGTCGGCCGCATAAAGATAACAATAAATAATCAGCTGAATTCACATTCAGTAAACGTTATCAGGACCAAAGTGTCTGCACATGATGTTAGCTGGCACAACGATTACAATACCCATTGTGTATTTATGAAACATCGAGATATGGTAAACATGTTGAGTCAGTCGCTTTGTAGTTAGGTGACTTGTGTTTCTGCCCAGGTCATGTATGACCTAACTAGAGAAACCAAAACAGTAAAACACTACTGAACATGATATGACACCATTTGGGGCTGACCTGACCTAGAACCACCTGGCTTAGTTTGGTCTCGTACCAACCTGACCAGAATCCTTCACTATCAACATTTAAATACTATATATATGTTTATGACTATATCAGAAAACATGAAGCTTGATGCAATCTGTATGTGTGTGGAGTTATTCCCCCCTTATCACCGTTACATAACCAGCATGCGATCTCTCATCATCCATTCTGCCCCATCATGGAATACTCTCCTATATGACAGTTGACAACAACAAACAAAGACTAGAAACAATCCAAAAACCACCTCTCAATATCTTCCTTCCAGTGTTCAGCTATGAAGAATTGTTAATTGCTCTTGATATGCTCACTTTAGTATAGTTCAAAATGATCCTACCGACCCATTATAAAATATAACTTTTTTGATAACTCCACACGGACATCTTCTTGGACAGCCAGCAATTTTAGACGATGTCGCACTGAAAAGAGACGTCTCAGATTTTTCAATATTTTTATTTCATAGCGTGACAACAATTTTTAAGTAAGCTGAAAGCTTTTTAGTACCGATTTTACCCAGATCACCGTGGTCAATCGTTATTATCACATGGGAATATCGGAATCACAATGATTCAAAAGAATCTGTCTGTTCTGTCCTAGCATCGGTTTGCATTCACTCATCACACTATCAAGCGCAGATGGTTGCCTGTGTGTAAACAGATTGGCAACTGCAAGTTTCTATTACAAGTTTCCAGAGGTTTCTCAAAGTTTCCAGGTTGCGAGTTTCCAGTTGCCAGTTTCTTCTGTGTAAACTCAGCTTAAACTAAACACTAGACGTGGTACATATAATTTCCCCGTTTTGCCGCCTCATATTACGGACCTTGAAGGCTTAGTGTCTAGGTAAGTATCCCTCAATATAGCATTGGATACTGGTTTTAGTGTTTGACGTATACGGTAGTTATAGTTGTATGGTCATTGCAAGTGATTCAGAACGAAGATCGCTGTTTTGATTTAGGGCAATAAATGTGTACAATAATCACACACCCCTCATGCATGTGATATAACCTTATCTTGTGAATGTGGGCTAACTTACTGGTTGTGATATTTACACAATGCCAATTTACCAATGAGCAACAGAATTCTTATCAAGATAAATGCATTGGTAGCGCAAACAATCTAGTCAGAATGCCTCAGTTGACTGCTGCGTGAAGTCACCTTAGTCACCTCGGTCACCTTGGTAAACTGCTGTGTTAGGTCGTCAAAAATACCTACAGCACTGTTTTTTTTAGGTTTTTGTCCTCTGTGGTTGTGTGAAGACGGTCAAAGAAAATATTATGGGTACTGTGCTAGGTAGAATTGCTAGGAGATTCAAGATAGAAGATGACAACACTGATACTACAACCACTTATTCAGGAGGACAAAATGAAGGTCAGGCTACTGAAAGGAGAAAAGCTGAAGATAAACAACAGGCCGATATGGCGAGTAAGTTAACTACCTAATATATTTACGTTCTGTGAGTCACCATAGCTATGTCCTCAGAGGGTCGTTCAAAGGAATATCTGCTCAGAAGCTGATGTTGATTAGCATTAATGAGCTTTGTAAAATGTACATTTGGACCCTTTGGGGTCTAGATTAAATGTAAATTGAGACCCTCTGACAGATGAATATTGGCTCTTTTCTGATGATAATCATCCATCTATTGGAAGAAGGATGAACAGAACATGGGTACATAGTCAATAAACCACCGTGATATAGGGAATACTCTGGTCACCTCAGGCAGCATTCCTCATTGGTAAAGAGGTGTTGTGTAAATGGCACAATCAGTAAGTTAGCCCAAGTTCACACAGATGAGGTAACATCACATGCGTGTGTGGTGAGGGATGATTGTACACATTTCTTGACCTGTGTCATTTAAGCGTATATGATTGTAAACTTGTGACTCTGTTGCGAATAGCCAGTGATTTTGCTAAGTGATGATCTCTATTTAAACAGAAGTGTACAGTGTCTGGTACAGAGATTACAGTGAGGAAGGTATTGATGAGATACCTCTGGAGCCTGACTACAGAAGCCTGACGCTAGAACAGTTAGTATCAGCTACAAAAGGTCACAAAGTGACACATATGGCAATAGAAGGAGACATACCACCACTTCACCCGATAGCACCTGATCTCAAGGTGCTGAAGGTCATATATAATACCGGTTCAGCTATGTTAGAGAGGTGAGTAGCGTGTGACGATATCAGATGAATCAGTATTACGAAAAAATAATTCAAGTCAATAATTCTCTCATGTTTTAGAAATAAATGTTGTACCTGTATCTAGGCAGCATTGTTATCTTTAGATAAGTTCATATTCTCAATATCAGCATCTTACTATTCTTGAGTCCCTGATTTTATCTTATGACGATATTGAGAATATGAATAAGATGTCAATGATATATATCTTGCAGTGTGAATCAGAGTTGTCTTCCCCTGTAAACAATGAAGACAACTACCATAAATTGTCTTTAAGTTATTTTCATATTTTATTACCAGCACAGGTTAATTCTATAATCTTATTTATAGCATAACACAATCATACTTTGCTGACAGATAAGCCAGCATAAGAATAATGCTGTTATTACTTCTCCAGGGAGGTTTTTTCCTTCTATACACTTTGTCTTATTTGATTGCGCCATTTAACGGGCGCAAGTGGCTTGTGCAGGTTAGGCTCACTAATACCTTGCCGGCCGTTTCCGGCTACTCTTTTTCTAATAAGAGCAAAATAGGGATATTTATACTGTGTGCAGGCACACAGTAGACTTCCTGTTAATATGGTCCTGATCCGAACAGACCTGGCTAGGATGAATGGCTTCCAAGTGTCAAAACAGAAATGACAGCCGGCGCCGGGAATCAAAGCTGGTTCATTGGATCACAAGTCCTTACCCTTAACAGTCAGACCACTCATGACTTTTAAGATATTTAAGTTTCTGTTGAAATGGTTTCACTGTTGTGTGAGTAAGAGATTGTTATTTATATTAAAATTATACGATCTGGAGGAGCTGACTGTATCTGGTAATGAGAGACTGTGTAGATCATCTGTTTGGATTAAAGAATAAAGAGCATGATAATAGTGGAATTAATATTTCTATATACTACACCAGTTGAATAAATTTTTAGGTATTCACTGTAATTTTACTCAAATAGTGTCATCATTTGTAAATTTAATCTATATGGGTATTTATAGCATAAGATCTCTAACTTGTCTGGAAGAGCTGATTGTAACAGGGAATAAGAGTCTGTGTACATTACCTGATTGGATCGGAGAACTAAAGAGCCTCAGGAAGCTTGATGTGTCTGACTGTGATCTTACTAAGCTGTCTGAGAGGTAAGTCAGCATAATAAAAGTAGAATTAATAATTCTACATACTACATTAGTAAAGTAAATTTTGAGGTATTTGCTGTAATTTTACTCAAATAGTGTCATTGCTTGTAATTTTGATCTAAATGATAATTATAGCATAAGATCTCTTACTCGTCTGGAAGAGCTGATTGTAACAGGGAATAAGAGTCTGTGTACATTACCTGATTGGATCGGAGAACTAAAGAGCCTCAGGAACCTTAATGTGTCAGATTGTGATCTTACTGCGCTATCTGCCAGGTAAGTCGAGTATAATAACGATGGAGCTTATATTTCTACAAAATATCTCGGTTTTGCAGTTTTGAGATATCAGCTCTTATTATTCTCATATAGTGTCTAAATGTTAAAATTCAATCTATATGGGTATTTATAGCATAAGATCTCTCACTTGTCTGGAAGAGCTTAATGTATGGAACAATAAGAGCCTGTGTACATTACCTGATGGGATCGGAGAACTAAAGAGCCTCAGGAAGCTTAGTGTGTCAGGGTGTAAACTTACTGCGCTGCCTGAGAGGTAAGTCGAGTATAATAACGATGGAGCTTATATTTCTACAAAATATCTCGGTTTTGCAGTTTTGAGATATCAGCTCTTATTATTCTCATATAGTGTCTAAATGTTAAAATTCAATCTATATGGGTATTTATAGCATAAGATCTCTCACTTGTCTGGAAGAGCTAAATGTATGGAACAATAAGAGCCTGTGTACATTACCTGATGGGATCGGAGAACTAAAGAGCCTCAGGAAGCTTAATGTGTCAGGGTGTAAACTTACTGCGCTGCCTGAGAGGTAAGTCGAGTATAATAACGACAGAGCTTATATTTCTACAAATTATCTCGGTTTTGCAGTTTTGAGATATCAGCTTTTATTATCCTCATATAGTGTCTAAATGTTAAAATTCAATCTATATGGGTATTTATAGCATAAGATCTCTCACTTGTCTGGAAGAGCTAAATGTACGGTACAATAAGAGTCTGTGTACATTACCTGATGAGATCGGAGAACTAAAGAGCCTCAGGAAGCTTAATGTGTCAGAATGTGATCTTACTAAGCTGCCTGAGAGGTAAGTCAAGTATAATAACGATGGAGCTTATATTTCTACAAAATATCTCGGTTTTGCAGTTTTGAGATATCAGCTTTTATTATTCTCATATAGTGTCTAAATGTTAAAATTCAATCTATATGGGTATTTATAGCATAAGATCTCTCACTTGTCTGGAAGAGCTAAATGCATGGTACAATAAGAGTCTGTGTACATTACCTGATGAGATCGGAGAACTAAAGAGCCTCAGGAAGCTTGATGTGTCATGGTGTGATCTTACTAAGCTGTCTGACAGGTAAGTCGAGTATAATAACGATGGAGCTTATATTTCTAAAAATTATCTCAGTTCTGCAGTTTTGAGATATCAGCTCTTATTATTCTCATTTAGTGTCTAAATGTTAAAATTCAATCTATATGGGTATTTATAGCATAAGATCTCTCACTTGTCTGGAAGAGCTAAATGTAAGGAACAATAAGAGTCTGTGTACATTACCTGATGGGATCGGAGAACTAAAGACCCTCAGAATGCTTGATGTGTCATGGTGTGATCTTACTAAGCTGTCTGACAGGTAAGTCGAGTATAATAACGATGGAACTTATATTTCTAAAAATTATCTCAGTTCTGCAGTTTTGAGATATCAGCTCTTATTATTCTCATATAGTGTCTAAATGTTAAAATTCAATCTATATGGGTATTTATAGCATAAGATCTCTAACTTGTCTGGGAGAGCTAGATGTATCAGGGAATGAGGGTCTGTGTACATTACCTGATGAGATCGGAGAACTAAAGAACCTCAGGAAGCTTGATGTGTCATGGTGTGATCTTACTAAGCTGTCTGACAGGTAAGTCGAGTATAATAACGATGGAGCTCATATTTCTACAAATTATCTCGGTTTTGCAGTTTTGTGATATCAGCTCTTATTATTCTCATATAGTGTCTAAATGTTAAAATTCAATCTATATGGGTATTTATAGCATAAGATCTCTCACTTGTCTGGAAGAGCTAAATGTATCAGGGAATGAGCGTCAGTGTACATTACCTGATGGGATCGGAGAACTAAAGAGCCTCAGGAAGCTTAGTGTGTCAGGGTGTAAACTTACTGCGCTGCCTGAGAGGTAAGTCGAGTATAATAACGATGGAGCTTATATTTCTACAAAATTATCTCAGTTCTGCAGTTTTGAGATATCAGCATATAGTGTCTAAATGTTAAAATTCAATCTATATGGGTATTTATAGCATAAGATCTCTCACTTGTCTGGAAGAGCTAAATGTATGGAACAATAAGAGTCTGTGTACATTACCTGATGAGATCGGAGAACTAAAGAACCTCAGGAAGCTTGATGTGTCATGGTGTGATCTTACTAAGCTGTCTGACAGGTAAGTCGAGTATAATAACGATGGAGCTTATATTTCTACAAATTATCTCGGTTTTGCAGTTTTGAGATATCAGCTCTTATTATTCTCATATAGTGTCTAAATGTTAAAATTCAATCTATATGGGTATTTATAGCATAAGATCTCTCACTTGTCTGGAAGAGCTAAATGTATGGAACAATAAGAGTCTGTGTACATTACCTGATGAGATCGGAGAACTAAAGAACCTCAGGAAGCTTGATGTGTCATGGTGTGATCTTACTAAGCTGTCTGACAGGTAAGTCGAGTATAATAACGATGGAGCTTATATTTCTACAAATTATCTCGGTTTTGCAGTTTTGAGATATCAGCTCTTATTATTCTCATATAGTGTCTAAATGTTAAAATTCAATCTATATGGGTATTTATAGCATAAGATCTCTAACTTGTCTGGAAGAGCTGATTGTAGGAGGGAGAGAGGTTCTGCGAAGATCACCTGATTGGATCGGATTACCTGATTGGATCGGAGAACTAAAGACCCTCAGGAAGCTTGATGTGTCATGGTGTGGTCTTACTAAGCTTCCTGACAGGTAAGTCGAGTATAATAACGATGGAGCTTATATTTCTAAAAATTATCTCGGTTCTGCAGTTTTGTGATATCAGCTCTTATTATTCTCATATAGTGTCTAAATGTTAAAATTCAATCTATATGGGTATTTATAGCATGAGATCTCTAACTTGTCTGGAAAAGCTAAATGTATCAGGGAATGAGCGTCAGTGTACATTACCTGATTGGATCGGAGAACTAAAGAGCCTCAGGAAGCTTAATGTGTCAGGGTGTAAACTTACTGAGCTGCCTGACAGGTAATTCGAGTATAATAACGATGGAGCTTATATTTCTACAAATTATCTCGGTTCTGCAGTTTTGAGATATCAGCTCTTGTTATTCTCGTATAGTGTCTAAATGTTAAAATTCAATCTATATGGGTATTTATAGCATGAGATCTCTAATTTGTCTGGAAGTGCTAAATGTATCAGGGAATGAGGGTCTGTGTACATTACCTGATGAGATCGGAGAACTAAAGACCCTCAGGAAGCTTGATGTGTCATGGTGTGGTCTTACTAAGCTTCCTGACAAGTAAGTCGAGTATAATAACGATGGAGCTTATATTTCTACAAAGTATCTCGGTTCTGCAGTTTTAAGATATCAGCTCTCATTATTCTCATATAGTGTCTAAATGTTAAAATTCAATCTATATGGGTATTTATAGCATGAGATCTCTAACTTGTCTGGAAGAGCTAAATGTATCAGGGAAAAAGGGTCTGTGTACATTACCCGATTGGATCGGAGAACTAAAGACCCTCAGGAAGCTTGATGTGTCAGGGTGTGGTCTTACTAAGCTTCCTGACAGGTAAGTCGAGTATAATAACGATGGAGCTTATATTTCTAAAAATGATCTCGTTTCTGCAGTTTTGAGATATCAGCTCTTATTATTCTCATATAGTGTCTAAATGTTAAAATTCAATCTATATGGGTATTTATAGCATGAGATCTCTAACTTGTCTGGAAGAGCTAAATGTATCAGGGAAAAAGGGTCTGTGTACATTACCTGATTGGATCGGAGAACTAAAGACCCTCAGGAGGCTTGATGTCTCAGGGTGTGGTCTTACTAAGCTTCCTGACAGGTAAGTCGAGTATAATAACGATGGAGCTTATATTTCTAAAAATTATCTCGGTTCTGCAGTTTTGAGATATCAGCTCTTATTATTCTCATATAGTGTCTAAATGTTAAAATTCAATATATATGGGTATTTATAGCATGAGATCTCTCACTTGTCTGGAAGATCTAAATGTATCATGGAATAAGAGCCTGTGTACATTACCTGATTGGATCGGAGAACTAAAGAGCCTCAGGAAGCTTGATGTGTCAGGGTGTGGTCTTACTAAGCTGTCTTACAGGCAAGTCGAGTATAATAAGGATGGAGCTTATATTTCTACAAAATATCTCGGTTTTGCAGTTTTGAGATATCAGCTCTTATTATTCTCATATAGTGTCTAAATGTTAAAATTCAATCTATATGGGTATTTATAGCATAAGATCTCTAACTTGTCTGGAAGTGCTAAATGTATCAGGGAATGAGGGTCTGTGTACATTACCTGATGAGGTCGGAGAACTAAAGACCCTCAGGAAGCTTGATGTGTCACGGTGTGATCTTACTAAGCTGTCTGACAGGTAAGTCGAGTATAATAATGATGGAGCTTATATTTCTACAAAATATCTCGGTTTTGCAGTTTTGAGATATCAGCTTTTATTATTCTCATATAGTGTCTAAATGTTAAAATTCAATCTATATGGGTATTTATAGCATAAGATTTCTCACTTGTCTGGAAGAGCTAAATGTATGGAACAATAAGAGCCTGTGTACATTACCTGATTGGATCGGAGAACTAAAGAGCCTCAGGAAGCTCAATGTGGCAGATCTTACTAAGCTGCCTGAGAGGTAAGTCGAGTATAATAACGATGGAGCTTATATTTCTACAAATTATCTCGGTTTTGCAGTTTTGAGATATCAGCTCTCATTATTCTCATATAGTGTCTAAATGTTAAAATTCAGTCTATATGGGTATTTATAGCATAAGATCTCTCACTTGTCTGGAAGAGCTAAATGTAAGGAACAATAAGAGTCTGTGTACATTACCTGATGGGATCGGAGAACTAAAGACCCTCAGAATGCTTGATGTGTCATGGTGTGATCTTACTAAGCTGTCTGACAGGTAAGTCGAGTATAATAACGATGGAGCTTATATTTCTACAAAATATCTCGGTTTTGCAGTTTTGAGATATCAGCTCTCATTATTCTCATATAGTGTCTAAATGTTAAAATTCAATCTATATGGGTATTTATAGCATAAGATCTCTCACTTGTCTGGAAGAGCTAAATGTAAGGAACAATAAGAGTCTGTGTACATTACCTGATGGGATCGGAGAACTAAAGACCCTCAGAATGCTTGATGTGTCATGGTGTGATCTTACTAAGCTGTCTGACAGGTAAGTCGAGTATAATAACGATGGAGCTTATATTTCTAAAAATTATCTCGGTTTTGCAGTTTTGAGATATCAGCTCTTATTATTCTCATATAGTGTCTAAATGTTAAAATTCAATCTATATGGGTATTTATAGCATGAGATCTCTCACTTGTCTGGAAGAGCTAAATGTATCATGGAATAAGGGCCTGTGTACATTACCTGATTGGATCGGAGAACTAAAGAGCCTCAGGAAGCTGAATGTGTCAGGGTGTAAACTTACTGAGCTGCCTGACAGGTAATTCGAGTATAATAACGATGGAGCTTATATTTCTACAAATTATCTCGGTTCTGCAGTTTTGAGATATCAGCTCTTGTTATTCTCGTATAGTGTCTAAATGTTAAAATTCAATCTATATGGGTATTTATAGCATAAGATCTCTCACTTGTCTGGAAGAGCTAAATGTATCAGGGAATGAGGGTCTGTGTACATTACCTGATGAGGTCGGAGAACTAAAGACCCTCAGGAAGCTTGATGTGTCACGGTGTGATCTTACTAAGCTGTCTGACATGTAAGTCGAGTATAATAACGATGGAGCTTATATTTCTACAAATTATCTCGGTTTTGCAGTTTTGAGATATCAGCTCTTATCATTCTCATATAGTGTCTAAATGTTAAAATTCAATCTATATGGGTATTTATAGCATAAGATCTCTCACTTGTCTGGAAGAGCTAAATGTATCAGGGAATGAGGGTCTGTGTACATTACCTGATGAGGTCGGAGAACTAAAGACCCTCAGGAAGCTTGATGTGTCACGGTGTGATCTTACTAAGCTGTCTGACAGGTAAGTCGAGTATAATAACGATGGAGCTTATATTTCTACAAATTATCTCGGTTTTGCAGTTTTGAGATATCAGCTCTTATCATTCTCATATAGTGTCGAAATGTTAAGTCAGCATTACCCTTGTCACGCTAGAAAGTAGCCGCGTAACAAGGCTAAATCGGCATAGTATGTTGTGGTTCATATTTATCCAAATAACTTAGTTGAGTAGTTGTTGTTTGTAGTTTTGGGGATCAGCCAGTATTAATTGTTGTTAATGTGACCCTGGTTCCATAACAGATTACAATTCCTTAACTTCCTCAAAATTAGGATTCTAATGCTGAAACTGGCTCGCTTTATAGAATAGATAGAGAATAAAAATAATAAGATATAAAATTGATGCTAACAATCAATTTCTTTGCCTGTAATTTGTTAGTTTATAGTGTGGGATTCCGGGTAATGGAGTCACCACATTAACTCTCCGCTACTGAGATCTGTGCTCACGAGCTCGGTATGATGATGCTCACTATGTGACACTGACTTATTTACATAATTGTGATCTCATTTATTTCGAGATCAAACACTTGACTCAAGAGCATGCCTTTTAACTCTTATCAAGTTTAATATTAAACACAATTCAACTTAAAATGTTTGTAAAGGAACAGGGTTCTTTGTATCCTTTTTGAGCTTGAATTGAGATTAAGACAGCTATCACACATGCATTTGCATGAAAAATAAGTCTTCAGGGTTACTTGGTCTGGTAGGTTTGGGGGTTATAAGTTAACACTATTGAGTTGCCTACTCATGCACAGCCCAACTTGTCCAGGCAATTTGTAATGAGCCTATTATGGGGGCAATACAGTAATATTAGTGACTATTGTGGTTAGATAACAACTTTTGCAAATACATGACAAAGTCACTCACAAGTCTGTCGATGACATAAAAGTTCAAATTTAATGAGTTGAGACCGCTAATCAAAACAACCTTCATTTCTGTTATGAGCCCATGTTGAAGACGAGATTAGAAGAACCACTGTACCAAAGATTATAAATTCTGACTGTACATTACATTACAATCAATGACAATGACCCATTCCCTGTCCACAGCTTTTCAAGCAAGTGATTTTCATTTCATACCGCTGCGCTTGTTTGCTCTGTTTAAATAAGATTACACTGGAGTAATGGATTCTTCCTGCTGACAAAGCCTTGCTTATTTCAGATTGGTCCATACAATGCTTTATGGTTACTACCAAATCTTGCGATAATATCCAACACTAGCCCCCCAAATAAGATCCATACTGATGAAATAACTCAAAAATTCGACAAATTAATTTCCTATGTGTGCTTTGACATAGGTTCTCATATGGCATGCTTCACTCAGTCAGTAATATTGATAGTCCATGTTTAGATGTGCTGAGTATCTGTGATGCACAGATGAACAAGATCTGATGTAAAATAATATAGAAAGTTTCTCAAGGTATTCCACTGCTTACACGATTATCAATACTCCTCTCTTTAGGAGGCAGTCAAATTCATTCACATTTTTCATCACCCTGAAGTCCGAAATAGCTAGATGACAATTTTATTTACTTCAATTTACTTTGTGACTTGTAAATTCCAGTTTTTGATGTAAACAACAATGTTTACCCGAGAAAATCTTGTGAGTCCAAACATCAGAATATTTGCAAAAATTGTTGTAAAGATTCTCAAAACTTCAAATCACTCAGTATTAATCATCGCATGCTTTGGATTTTAACATCATCCTAATGCCTGAAATGTCGAGATTTAAAAACAAATTATTTTAGATTTTCGTGCAAATTAGAAAAACATCCAGTCTACATGTGTAAATTTTGTATCTTCCATTGAAATTCTATTGAAAGCCACTAATCATAAAGCATAACGGCTGGAGACAGAGTTTGATTGGAATGTCACATCTTAGTATTTATAATCTTCAATACAATCCATGTAGCCACAATCTCATTTATTCATCAAATAAATATAAACAAAACCTTGAAATACTTTTGCCATGTATTGATCTGCCTTTATATTGCCAATTTCTATCTCGAGCAGTAACCATGGTTAACAGAAAATGTTGTATCTGTCAAAGCACTGTGGGTTATTTCAAGTGGCCGAAATCATACAGATTTAAACTTAGTGGTGTGACCAATGAACTAAGTTCATTGGTGTGACTACCTCAGGGACATTTTCCCTATGATAATCACATGGACTCGATGTCGATTTGCTACAATTGCCTCCTGAATGTTATTCAAACTCGCTCTCACTGGACCTGTTAATCTCCCTATAATTTTCACTCTCGCTGTCGGATGAGCTAGAGTTGTAATTTTTGCCGTGCTTGATTTCGATCGTTTGCTTTGTCATTCAATTATGAAATTTTATACACTATCCCATTTTACAAGCTAAGCCACATAACATGGGACAGATTAACTTCGCATTGTATTCACTCATTCATTCAATAGATAAATTCTGTGCTGTTTAATATTGTATGCAGGGAATATCAAAACCACTGTGTCATAACAAAAAGTCTTATTTACGAGATACTGTATATTCCCATTATAATCTAAGGTACTAAAAAGGTACTATTTTCTACAAGTCATCACAACTCCAAAGGAGAAAAATAGTACCTTTTTAGTACCTTCTCATCCCAACTTTGAGTGAAAATAATTCTTAACTGGGCCACAGGCTGCTTTTGGACATAGCATAATGTTCTAAACTAGACTGAGAGCTCTAGAATGATACCAAAAACCTGTTCCCTTTACAAGCACTTTAACAATGCATGTATTATTTCTACAAGTCATATTTTCTAGTCAATGATGCCATGCATGCTGGATTTAATTCGTTTAACTCAATTAGTTGATGGTATATATAATCCAATCAAACGTTATACTGTGCCATTATTAAATAATAAGGCGAGTTCTATTTCCCTATAAATATCACTAACGTACAATAAATGAAAATATTATGATAACAACTCGTAAAACTTCCATGTTTAAGAAACTGACCTGTCTCCAAATGAAGTTGCAAACAAAGAGCGCTGCTTGTCGACCAGAGGGTCGCCAAACAGATCAATGAATTTCAATAGACAACAATGTTCTTAAATACTATGAACCCAGACAAATTACAAAACTGCTGACGTCAATAAGCAAAAAAAACAGGTTTTAAACACAATTTTCAATTACCGCAAAAAGAGGGTTGATCGGCCGCAAGAGTGGGTTGATCGGCCACAAGAGTTGGTTGGTGTAAGTCAGACATCATGCTTATTCTTGATTGTCTCTGTTGGTGCCACCTTTACTGCATTGTCATGGTTGTCACGGTTCTGGCGTTAGAGTGGCACCGGTATTAAGAATAGAATTTAGATTTGCATATATTTTCATGTCCCCGATTCGAGGTGATATGCACTGGCTGGTAACTGCGTGTCCTCAAGTCGAGGTTTGAGTGTACTGAAGATGATGCTGGCTAAGATATTGGATGTTGTTGTTGTTGTGTCGGATGTTGGTATAGACGATTCTCGTGTTTGCTGCTGTGTATGCGACATCTGCACTCCCTTAGGTGCAATCGTCCTCGATTGTTATGACATGTTATCCGCTCCCTGCTATTGATGCGACAATAGGTCAAAAATTTTCCTATTCTTTGGTAACTTTTGAATTAGTTCAGTTGCTTGGATGCTAAGAAAACTAACCAATTGTGCCGATCGGTTGCGCAAATTATTATATCAAAAAATCCACAGATTATCAGATTGTCAACTTTACTTTGCTTCTGATTGTCTTCTTGTATGCCTCGTTATCTATTCTTATGGTATAACCTTGTATCAGTAAGGGAGTCAGCTGCAGATAATTTGATTCCCTATACAGAATTCCTCAAAAAAGGGCAAATCTCAGTTTAATTACCTTTAAAACAGGTCCATACGACAAGCACAGATTTACTAACCGCAGTTCATTATAGTTCCTTTGAAAGGATAAATTTATCATAAGAATCTAAGCTAGGGTAGCGATAATTTTGGGAGAGCCCTAAAACATCCCTTCTGCATCCACACACATCATTAGGAATCAGAGAGGAAACATTCTAATACCAACAGGAACAAACAAATGACCGAAAGAAAAGTCTTTGGATACCTCACAGTCTATTCTTTACAAAGTCTCTACTTGGCACAATCATTCATGTTTAACACTTGCTACCGCGGGTTCCCTGCGACTCCTATTGCTACATATATGGCCTGTGAAAACTCATTGTGTAGTATAAAAGACCCAACTGACTAGGGTACTCAGTTCTCAGTAGTAAGTTCTCAAACTATAATTGTATAAGTGGTACATTGAAGCTAAACATATAGAATTTAAATTCTATTTATCAATCTATGTCTTTCCAGTGATTGACTTTTGTCACATTTAGACTGCCATTAAAGAAGATCATTCTGATTCATTCTAAACACATTCTCACATGAGCTTAGACAGCCTTTTGTTCAGGTTTAAAAAACCAACGAACAAAGAACATACAGTGACGACCAGTCGTCAATGAGCAATGAGGGCGGACATTGAATGAGTCTTTTTTATGACCGTCATCTGTTTCTGTAAATTTTGGTGCTAATTTAACTACATGACAAATCCATTGACGCGACTTATGCCAGGTTACCATCAGCACTCTTTTATTGCAATTATTTGTCAGTCTGAAAGAAATTTAAAAATTACTGCTTAAATCTTGTCTCATTCATCCCAATCCAATTCCATTACACTGTTAATAAGTAGTAGAAGTGATTTGGGTAAGGGGCAAACCCAGAAAGGTGAATCTAAGTTTGCCTTTCCCTCTAAAGTGAGTGAGACAAAATCCCAGTCACACTCTCCAAATCCGACTCAGAGTTGAACCCTAGTAGTAATAGTATGCAAGTAGCAACATACACTGAGTCCCCAAAACCAGCAGTGATGGATATCACAGGTGATGATGATTCATCATCTGAGTCGGATAGTGAGGTGTTGGTCACCCAGGTTTAAAAAGCGGCGCCGGAACTTTGCTGACCTGCCGACAGGCCTGTTCTCAGATATTTCAGTCTTAGCATTTGATTTCCAACCTAAATGCAAAATGCAAGTGCATATGCTAACAGTATGCAAGTGCATATACTAACAGTGTTGTATTATTGTTATCATGACTCATATCACATGACTGTTATGTGATCACCCTATTATCCACATAATATGCTCCTTCATATTGGAGTCAGAAAAGTCAGTTGATGACCATGAGGAGACCAGATCTGCTGAAATATAAAAGTCTACCGTTTGCTAAAACTTATACCTAGTCATATGAGTACTCATTAGTTAGGCTGGCCAGCCCTTAGGTACATCAGACATCTTCACCAGGTAATTATACATACTACATGGTGGCAGCTTACATGGAGTGTACCCTGGAGCTGATTAGGGTTGACTGGATTGATGCTGTTCTGGAATTTGTTGTGCTGCTTGATTTGCTACTCAGGTGGCTGGATATTGCTCATTTGCTGTGATCTGTGGTCCAGATCTGGTGCTTGATTTGCCCTGCTTGCTGCTCTGCTTGCTGCTACTATTTGTGTCATGGATTCCCTGGGTCTTGCCCCCCCTTCCCAGTTGAGTTTTGATGGTAACCAGGCTGAAAACTGGAGGAAATAGAAAAGAAGCTTTGAAAACTACCTGCTAGCTATTGACTCTGTGGTGCAGCCCTATGATGAGACCAATAACCGCTGGCCCGTAGCTAATGGAGCTATCTGGTTGAGACAAATTGCTATTTTGCGCCATTGCATTGGTGAGGATGCGGTTGAGATTCTGGACCAATTTGAGTTCAGTGCTACTGATGGAGAAGATGCTAACAGACTATTTGATGTTTCTGGCTAAATTTGATGGATACTTCAACCCAAGGAGAAATGTACTATTTGAGTGGTATGTGTTTCAGTCACTAGTACAGGCTGAAAATGAGCCCATTGACCTGTTTGTGAAGATACTTAGAACCCAAGCTGCTATGTGTGAATTTGGTGAGCAAAAAGATATGAATCTGCTTACCCGTTGTGTGTTTGGTCTGAAGAATGTCAAGCTAAAGGAAAAACTCCTATCGAACCCTGATATCACCCTCCCTGCTGCTATTGAGCTCACAAGAGCGTCGGAGATGACAAGACCACAAATGGAGAGCATGGGGGCAAGCCAATCTATGACATGTAAAAGGCAAATGCCCAGCTTACAGCAAAACCTGCCGCAAGTGTGGTGGCCGTAATCACTTCGCTAGTGCCTGCAACAACACTCGCAAGGAGGTCAACACCGTTGCTGATAGTAGTAAGGAGTTGAGTATGAATGACCTATTCATTGGTATGGTTAATGGCCAAACAAAGGAGAGCTCCTGGTATAAAAAAATTCAGTGTTAGCCACGGAGCAGCCAAACAGGAGGTAAAACTCAAGCTTGATACTGGTGCTCAAGCTTACATCCTCCCTGTCAACATAGCTCAAGCACTGGGTGCTACGATCTAAAGGAGTAGTGCTAAGTTGATTGATTACAACGGAGATGTAATCAGGAATCATGGCCACACTATACTGTCTGAAGGCAGTGCACCTGATGGGTAGCCAATCTCATTCGAACTCGCTGATAATGACAGATGCCCACTGCTGGGGTTGTCCTCATGTGTCGAGCTGAACTTGGTGCGTCGAGTCGAGTTTGATGAGTGCTTTAGTGGTATTGGCTGTCTGGATAGAGAGCATGAGATAAAATTAGACCCTTCAGTCAAACCTGTTGTTAACAGGGCACGAAGAATTCCATTATCAATGACGAACAAAGTTAAGGTTGAGCTGCAGAAGATGGAGGACTCTGGGATAATTGCTAAGGTTGATGAGCCGACTGAGTGGGTTAGCAGCATGGTGGTCGCCGAGAAAAAGCATGGTGGTGTCAGAATCTGCCTTGACCCCAGAGAATTGAATAAGGCGATCCTACGAAAACATCACCATATACCCACCCTAGATGATATTGCCCACAAGTTCGCTGGCATGAGAATATCCACCATCCTCGACATGAAGCATGCATACTGGCATGTGCCCCTGGACAAGAAAAGTCAACTGCTGACTACCTTCAACACCCCCTTTGGGAGACGTTGTTTCCTGCGTCTGCCCTTTGGCATAAACTCCGCGGCCGAGGTATTCGAAAAGAGGGTTGAAGGGATGTTTGGTGACCTCCAAGTTGCCATATACTTTGATGATCTAATAGTATATGGCAAAGATCAGGAAGAACATGATCATAGCCTAAGGAGGCAGCTAGAGAGGGCCAAGAAATGTAATGTCAAGTTCAATAAGGAGAAAATGCAGCTCAACAAGACAGAAGTAAAGTATTTGGGCCACATTGTATCTGCGGATGGACCGCGTCCAGACCCAGACAAGGTTCAAGCCATCAATGACATGCCAAACCCTACAGACAGCAAGGGCATACAGAGACTGATGGGGTCGCTCAACTTCCTATGTGGATTCATACCCAACATAACTGACATGACTACTCCCCTGAGGTCTCTTCTCAATACAGATGAGTCCTGTTGGGTATGGGGCCCACAACAAGACAGAGCCATGGAGGAAATCAAAAAGGCACTCACCAGTCAGCCACAGAGCAAAACTGGCCACAAATCGACAAAGAGCTGCTTGCCATTGTGTATGGATTTGAAAGATTTCACAGCTATGTGTATGGCAGGCCTGTAGACGTTCAGTCGGACCACAATCCCTTGGTCAGCATAGTGGAAAAAGAGCTGCACAAAGCATCCCCTTGCTTGCAGAAACTCCTGCTCAGACTGATGAAGTATCATGTCAACCACATATCCTATGTTCCTGACAAACACCTATATCTGGCCGACACCCTATCACGAGCCTACATAGGTGATGCAGATGGTGAAATAGAGGACGAGATAATCATGGTCCATACTGTACAAGTGTGTGAGGAGAAGGAAGAAGCCCTTCGTGAAGACTACCTGGCATATGGAATCATGCAGCTGCTCAAGACAACCATACTGGAGGGTTGGATCTGGCAGACTAAGGCACGAGCACCCTCCGAGCTCCACCCATACTGGAATGTAAGGGACGAGTTGAATATTCAGGATGGCTTCATATATAGAGGGGAACAGCTCCTGATTCCTCAACAACTACAACCAGAATACCTCCGTGTTGTCCATAGAGGCCATCTAGGCATTACCGAATGCACTGAGAGAGCTCGTCAGTACATGTTCTGGCCAGGGATGGCTACGGACGTAAGGGAGATGGTGTCGAACTGCAACACTTGTCAGAAGTATGCCAACCAACAGCAGAAGGAACCCCTAATGCCTCATGCGATACCTGATCTTCCCTGGTGCAAGGTTGGTATGGACATAATGGATTTTCAGGAGAAGTCTTACTTGGTAGTCGTCGACTTCTATTCCCATTACCCCGAGATAAGAATAATGAAACAGAAGAGCAGCGAAGATGTGGTAATGGCACTCAAGTCCATATTTGCTGGTATACTTCAGGAGATAGTTGCCGACAATATGCCCTTCAACAGTTATGTGATGGGTCAGTTTGCTTCTCTATGGGGTTTCAAGATCACCACGTCCAGCCCTAAAAGTCGAATGGCCTGGCTGAGAGGTACGTTCAAACCATCAAACAGTTCCTGAGGAAAACTGCAGACTCTGGTGAGGACCTATATGAGTCACAGTTAGCATACAAACAGACACCTGCAACGGGGCTCCCTTTTAGTCCAGCTGAGATGGGTTTTGGCAGGAACATAAGGGGCCCTCTGCCCTGCACACACTCATACCTCCAGCCCGCTGCAGTGATTGCACATGACAGGCTTACCCAGAGGCAGGAGACTCACAAGGAGACTTACCATAAAACAGCTAGACAACTTGGACCACTGACTGAAGGTGACAATGTGCTGGTGAGAACAGGCAAAGAAGACCGATGGCAACCTGGACGTGTTGTAGAGACACACTCATCCCCTAGATTGTATGTGGTGCACAATGGACGAAACTTGGCGAGAAGGAACAGAGTGCATCTCAAACATGCTATGGCCACTCCGGATGCCAACTTAGCTAAGCCCTCTCCCCCTGGCCCACCTTGTCCACCAAGGTCTGAGGAGACTGCTGCTGAGGGTAACATGGCACCCTCTTCCCCTTCCCCGGCCACTCCCCTGCCCCCCCCCAAGACACGGCGCTCAGTTGAACCGAGGCACTATGCCTGCCCGATTTGAGGGCTTCACGATGGGTTAACTCTGTTAACGCCTCTGCCCCATGTACATAGCCTATATATATAAATACCCATTTTAGTCCTAGTTCATACCTTCCGCGGTGACGGTTTAGTTCTAACCCATTTGTGTTTGTCCCCTGTTTCCCAAAAAGGGGAGGATGTTGTATTATTGTTATCATGACTCATATCACATGACTGTCATGTGATCACCCTATTATGCTCTTTGATATTGGAGTCAGAAAAGTCAGTTGATGACCATGAGGAGAGCAGATCTGCTGAAATATAAAAGTCTACCGGTTGCTGAAACTTATACCTAGTTATATGAGTACTCATTAGTTAGGCTGGCCAGCCCTTAGGTACACCAGACATCTACACCAGGTAATTGTACATACTACAAACAGTACCCCCAGCACATGTTGGTAACCCATTTAGGTCAGTGAACTGACTGAACTTACCATGTTTCCTTGCTTTTTCCTCTCCCTTTCGAAAACTTTTCTTTTTGCATGGGGGCCGCCATTGTGAATTATAATTTTCAGTTACAGCTGCATTGGGAGTTGTACTCTTTATTTCCATTGAATCATAACTCTTAAAAATTCTAGCAATGAGATCATTCAGAATGTACTCCTAAGGGTTTAGACAATTTTTAGCCAACCATGCAACCAACACTGCCTAAGCCCTTAGACAATGCAGAATGGTCCATCTACTACTATTGGAACAGACCAATGAATGACAACTGAGAACAATTGCCTAGAATCCCAATACCCTGGTAGGCTTCCGATAAGGCTTTGTTGAGTGGAGTGCAAATCACAGTTTTTGTGAGCTTGTGTGGGGTAGCACATTGTGCTGCCTTTCTATCATAAATCAGCAGCAGTTATGGGCTACTTACAACAAAAATCATCAGGCACAACAGAATCTATATAGTCTATCATTCTGGCACACTTACGGGACCATCATTGAACGAACATCGTGTTTTAGGCCAATGGAATTCCAAATACCAACTGCTTCTACCTTGAGAATAATGGGAAACCAAGTGCTGCTGTTTTGGCCTCCACCAACATTCAAATAGAGCCCTTGTTTTTAAACAGCGACATGGTAGCCATCTCCATACGACCTGACCCAACCCAGATTCTTTACAATATAAAACCAACCATTGTAGTATCTATCTATCTCCCTATTGAAGATCTAAACATTCCAAGCACACAGCTCCAGAACCTCATAACATATTGAAAGACAAATTCCATTTGTTGGAGGCTATGACCGCAATGCACATAACATTATCAAGGGGTCAGCTTTTACTAGACTTTTCGCTATCCAGTGAGCTGAAGATTGCCAACCAGGGCAACGAAACAACATTTGTGTCAACCAATGCCCAATCGCTCATTGACATCACCGTTATTTCACGCTGTCTATTGCAAAATCTTGATAAGTGGCAAATGTCACCTCATGTAACCTTGAGTGACCATAAACAATTAGAAAAAGAGCTCTTTCTGAGTATACCAATAAATCCCAACCCTCCCAAAATCCAAAAAAACTCAACGACAAATTATTTAATCATGAGCTAATGCTTTCTCATGACCGTTTTAGTTTGTGGAGTGAGAATTGATATTGATTGATAATCAGACTAGCCAAGAATGTATTGATAACACTGCCAATACACTGACCATAATAATCAAAACAGCATTTCACACTGCTTGCCCAGTTTAAAAAAAAACAAGCGGAAAGGCTGCAAAACATGGTAGAACAACAACCTCGAAAAGCTTTGTAGCAATACCAGACCTTGCACTTTGATCAAAAATTGCCCTGGTCATACCATGTGACATCCAAAATTGACAGAGCCTTGAAAAAGCTATGGTTATAGGGTTATGGGCTATAGGAATGAGATAAGGGCCTCGGACCCACCCAACTATTATGGGTCTGGTCATGTTCTGGTGGTGGTCCTTCCAGCCGATGAACCCTCATGTCCTGGTTGTGGTCCATCCAGCAGATGAACCCTCATGTCCTGGTTGTGGTCCTTCCAGCCGATGAACCCTCATGTCCTGGTTGTGGTCCATCCAGCCGATGAACCCTCATGTCCTGGTTGTGGTCCATCCAGCCGATGAACCCTCATGTCCTGGTTGTGGTCCATCCAGCCGATGAACCCTCATGTCCCGGTTGTGGTCCATCCAGCCGATGAACCCTCATGTCCTGGTTGTGGTCCATCCAGCCGATGAGCCCTCATGTCCTGGGTGTGGTCCATCCAGCCGATGAACCCTCATGTCCTGGTTGTGGTCCATCCAGCCGATGAACCCTCATGTCCTGGTTGTGGTCCATCAGGCCGATGAACCCTCATGTCCTGGTTGTGGTCCAAACCTGGATGACCATATTCACTTTGTTTACTATTGTCCCAAATACAATAGCATTAGACGTTTTCCAAAAACCAATCACTTTCTGGATAAACCAAAATAGGCATCGAGGTTCCAGATCTTGTTGTCTTCATTTGTCAGTCATGCAAATTTGATAACCATAAAATGTAAGAGCATACTTGCTTACCAGGGCCTCTGAGTACTATGTGTACCTGTACCTGTACTATGATAATACAATCATGTTGCATTATCCCTCATTGAAGACAAGACAATTTGTAGGTCACAGGTTCCATTCAATCATATCACTACTAATGCCCATAATTATGATTTTATCGCTTTGAGTAACTTTCACTAACCTGTGGTGGTATTTTTGAGTATTTTAATTTGAGATGTTAAAAAATTTCTTTTTCGAAATGTTTCAGAGAATCATATAGGATGTATTGTGGTTCAGCATAGAAAAGAAATAGCCACTGCATTGTGGTCTATATAATAGAAAAAAATATTAACAACATTACATCCTGTCATGTGTGTTAGCAATCTGGGTAATTACGGGTTATTCAGTCATTCTCATAGTCATGGCATATATAACAACACTATTAACATTATATTTTGTAGGAAACAATGTTCAATTCAACCATATTCCCACTAATGCCCATGACATGCATTAATCTCATAAGAGGTCAAAATAATTGGTGATGTGATGTGTGAGATTTACTATTAGAATGCATGCAGCTTAAGCCCCAGCCTAGCATAGGATTGATTGATTGATTGTTGGACTGATCGATCGATCGATCGACCGATCGATTGATTGATTGATTGATTGATTGATTGATTGATTGATTGATTGATTGATTGATTGATTGATTGATTGATTGATTGATTGATTGATTGTTGATTGATTGATTGATTGATTGGTCCCAACCACATAGCATTTGGCATGTCGTGAGTTCAGCAAGTGACTTCTGATCACTCAGGCTTCATATAGCAACAGCCTATCAGGACAAATCTCCCATTCTCCCTGCTTACATTAAGAGATTCTTCACTCTGTGCAAAGATTATCAAAACTTAAAACAAGTATATTATTATATGAACACTTTCTGTTCTTCAGTCTGTCTGGATTGTCGAAGCTAGAGGAACTCGCCATCTCATACAATAAAAAGATCATCAGACTTCCAGCTCAGCTACACAGACTTAACAAACTGATAGAACTGGAACTTTCAGGATGTAAATCTCTAACATTCCCACCACCTGAAGTGATTGAACAGGGTCTGCCAGCAATACGAAAATTTCTGACTGATCTTGACAACGGTATTGGAGTTAAATTCATGCCTGTGACTGTGATCGGTGAGGCTATGGCAGGGAAAACAAGCCTCGTTAAATCTATACAGACTGGTAAAAGACAGCTAACATACAGGTCGACCATAAGTGAACTAGATGAGGCTACCAAAATATTCAAAGTCTGCGAGGCTGCTGCTGACCCTCAAACCAAATTGGTATTTCATGATTTTGGCGGCCAGAAGATCTATCAGTTTGGTTATCAGCTGTCCACCAGGTCTCAGTTTGTACCACTTCTCGTCATAGACATAGCAGAGTTCAATAGACAAGTAAAAAAAAGTGGTGCGGAGACAGCGTGTCAGACGCTTTGTTTCGACTGGCTGTCTCATCTCTATCTTGCATGTCCGCAAGCAGGCCCTCCCCTTGTAGTGCTGACTCACTGCGATGAATTACAAGACATAGAGGCGGTTAAAGAAAACTTGGAGCTATTGGATGAGTTTACAGAGACATTGCGTCAGAGAATAATCACAGAGGAGAATGCTATGGCCCCGTCGTCGAGTCCATTATCAGCGATGAAAAGCTTTAGTGATACATCAGAACCTCTTCTCACAAAACATAGACCCATGACAGTTCACACACTATCAAAAAATGAGATATTCACTGAACTTATAACTGCTTTGATCTCCATTGGTTCGTCACTACTAAGAGAAATTCCGGAAAGCTGGTACAACCTGATGTATCGTATCGTAGAGAGGACTGATCTGCCCTGCCTGACACTCAAGGAACTAGATGATATGTTTCCAGATGACAAAGAGCGTTTTGTTTTACAATACCTTCATGACATAGGAAAGGTAATGTGGTACAGAAACAGGCCCAAACTATCTGATATAGTGTTCCATCGCATTGAGGTGCTCACAGAGCTAGTGGTGTTGATCTTTGATCACTCTAGCCATGAAGTCTGGTCTAAACGCATCAAGTCATTTGTACCTTTTTCACATGATGGCAAAGGGGTCAACAAAAAGAGATATGAAGAAATGGTAAACGACTTCCTGAGCACAGGAAAGATGAACTCAGCCCTATTGTTCAATCTTATTGAACAAGAGTCCGAACTATCCCCTGACACAGCAGTTGAGGTTCTTAGAGTGTTTCATCTGGTGTGTGGTCCGATCCTGAATGATGATGAAAGCCATTATATCATCCCCTACTTTAGTCCGAAAGTAATCAATCTAATGGAGAAGGAGAACTATATCCCCATGAAGGTCGAACTGTGTTTTAATGGACTCGGCATTCCAAGTTACGCGTACTTCCTCCTGACAGCGTTTTACATTGACCTCAATATCAATGACTTTAACCACATAGATGTTGGTCGTAATGGCGCCCGAGTTATGGATACAGATGGTACAATAAAGTACATTATCCACAGCAACTCTGATAGGATGGTCCACCTTATTGTGTTCACTCGAGCGGATACTATAGCTGCTTCCTGGAAGGATCTGCTAACCACTTTGCATCGCCTAACATCAGAAGTTGACAAAGTGTGGGAGGGAGCTCACTATGAGACAGTGTTTTACTGTTCACACTGCCTACTGTCCAAACAAGATATGCCAACTTCTCAAGTGGACCCAAACTGGTATAGGAAATACCAGCCTTCTCGGAATGACCAACATATCTCTTATACTGGGAAGGAAGTGCGTGTATGCAGCCAAAACAGACAATCTTCAGATCCGTTATCAGTACCATACCCACTACAAACTCCATGTAAGTCTAACACAAAGTGATGCGATGTGTATTGGAAGATTATTTATTATCATAAACATATTTTTACTGATAGAAAATTTAAAATAGCTGCATTGATACACATAGATGAGACCAATGAAGGTTAACATGTTTTGGCTACTCAAATTTATACTCTTGTTGATTGCATTAATTCATCTCATATTCCAGGCAGCTCAATCACGGCGGAGGGTGTCAAGGCTCTTGATTCATACTTATCAGCTCTTCAATCAGAACAGGTTACAGCAGGTTCGTCCACATTGTCATTCAGATACACTCAGCTATAACTTACAGTCTATGGTTAATTCAATTTTTTGGAAATCTTGTGAACTAGTGGTGGGCAGAGTTTGTGTGCATCGCCAAAATTCTTTTTTGGGTTTCTCTATCCACATGATCAATGAAGCCTAACCCATGCCAACCATGACCTTCAGTTCAATCACAAAAGATTGAAAATGTTTTGCATGAATACTGTGAGCACATCAGGTCCAATGGTAAGACATAGGGCATACTAAACCTGCCAAAAATATCTTCTCAGATTGGACTCCTTGCACTAAAATTTAAGCTTGCCCTTGTCATAATATTATACATTAAAGTTGTCATTGTTTATGTTCAAGTCACGAACTGTGAAATGTAGCAAGGCAATCTTAAAAAACAAAGACTATCTAGCCTAACAAGTTTAAATTGTTTCTGTTTTTACAATTTATTATTTATTATTTTCTCTCTCCGAGGGGGCTTTTTATCTCGATGTAAACATCTTTGGACAAAGAGTATAAATTAAACAAACAAACAAACAAACAAGTATGAATATCACCATGACATTGCGAACAACAATCCGCTTACCTTAAATGGTGGAAGGATGTAATTAATGGAATCAATAAAAATAGCTAAGAGGATTCAAGTCCATCAACTCAGCACTATCAAAACTTTCTTATCTGATTCTAACTATTACCAATATGCCTGACATTAGTCTTCTGAGATAGAAATAATTTAATCTTTAATCAACTTCTTTTATTTTGTAGATATGTCCTCATCCTCTTCACAGTCTCACGAGGCAGCAATGCTAACGGATATTGCTGATGTTGTTAACTCACAGAAAGGGCTGATTATCCTAGAGCCAATCACACGTGATAATAATGAGTCTACCAAGGTATAGCAGGCAGAATGATTATTCAGTGCTTTCCCAAACATAATAATCTATTTCAATAAGCCTCACTGGTTACTGTGCTTTTGATGCTTATATGAAACAAGACCTTGCACTCTGCAGATCATTAACCAAAGTGCAAACATAAGAGCGACACTCTTTGAGGACATCAACAGAACTATATATTGCTTACACGACATTCACCAGTTACATTTTGTCAAAGCAATTCTGCTAGGCACTATATTGTTAGAATTGTTTTCTGCCCACATCCCTATTGCAGATCTCTGTACAGTCAAATTCTATCACCAAATTTCAGTTTCTCTTGCCAACTTGCTCAAGATTATTGCAATTTACAGATCACAGGAGCAAGTGGAACAGTGAATGAGGTGTATGTTTGTGATTCACGACGAATTGGGCTGATCCTTTATAATCCACATGATCGTGAAGGTTCCAAGGAGGAAGCTGACAATTTAAACGTTGGTTTAGAAGCTGCAGGCTGTGACATCACTAAAAAGGAATGGTCATCTAAGGCAGATATCCGAAAACTCATCGACGAAGGAGTTGATTCATCTGCCGGCTGCAGTTTGCTCATTACCTGCATCATGTCACATGGTTGTGCGGGAAAGCTTAAGACCTCGGATGGTGAAATTGTCATAAATGATATCCTGGTCCAGATCAATAAGAAACTGGATAAGAAGACACCAATGGTAAGCAAGTCCCTTGATTGATGGCTTACGTTTAATTTTGTAATATAAATCAATTGATCAGTTGATTTCGTTTGTCAACATTATCATTGTTAGTTAGAGATTCTGTAGTTGAACACAATACAACACATAACATATATCTCCAGTCGTGCTTATTGTAGCAACATTATAACCAGCATAGAAATTATAATTGTAATTTAGATTGTGGTGGTACAGGCATGTCAACATCACATTCAGAGCTATGACGCCTGGAAGACCTCTACAGAGAACACTACTAATATCATCTTAGATAGAGCACATACTGTGCTTCTTCTGTCCACGATGAGACATGGGTATGCCAAGCGTGGTGCTTATACTGGTGCATTATCGGAGCAGTTCAAAAAGGCCAACAACAAAACGGACATACATGAGATGCACAACAACGCTGTCGCAGAAATGACAAAGAAATTTGGAGATGAGCAATGCCCTGAAATCCGTTCTACATTGAAAAAGAAACTTGTGCTTCCTGGCAGAGCAGCTGCTCAGGTGGTGAGTTATTATTCTTTAAATTGAACCCAGTCACAGTTCAGGTGAATGTTCCCAGTATTATTTAGTTCCTTGACCAGCCAACAACCTCATCATTTGAACCACGAAAATGACGCATATTGATGAGGTTTGGTCAACAAAAGAGCAGTTAAAGAGTTAATGAATCAAGAAAAATATTTTCTCTAGGAAACATATCCAATGTCTAAGTCCCCTGGAAGAGCGCTCATTATATCCAACACCTACCACAACACAACACAAGGAGCTTATCATGATTATGGAAACATTGAAAGGATGCTGGATAGTTTTGGATTCATCACCAATGGAGGTCATAGGGGCTACACTGCCAAGGTAAGACAAATGAAGTACTTTGTCTGTGTCAAATTTACTAAATCACAGACATCAATAGTAACATCAACAAGTTACATCCAACCTTTGCAATGGAGTAGGTGGTTATCTTAAATGATTGTTGACATGAGTCACCTCCAAATCCAAGAATGAAGTTTATGAATGAGTATCATAATCTTCCTTTCAGTGATCAACATACACTGAACCAAACTATAATGCAGAATAGGAATACTTGGTTTTCTTATTTTGTGCAGTTAATCGCAAGACAGCATATTAATTTATGACATTTCAATGAGCAAATGTGAGAGGTGCACCTCAACCAGATCCATGTGATTCCACTCGATGCAGCAACAACTCAGATGGTTTTTACATATATATTTTTCCTTAAACAGTCATGCCTCGACACAAAACATATTGGACTGCAATGGCAACAGAAAACCATAAGTGATGAAATAGTTCTGATATTTCATTTGTCAACATCAGTGCCTTTGTATAAAAACAGTCCTACCTGTGGCAGACCTCAGATTATGTACAATCACTCAGATCCCTCAATCGCTTGAACTTGACTAAAAAATGGTCACTCTTTTGTTGAACAGGAAATGATTGAGGAGATCCGTAAAGAGACACAGCTACTGGATAGCCAGACAGGGGAATCAGTACACACACATCTCAACTCATTCATATTAGTGGTTATATCTACGGGTACAGAAAACACAGTTATTGGGTCTGATGATAAACATATCAACATATCAGATATACTGGATTTACTGTCCCCTAAGAACTTCTGTGTTATGAGAGGAAATCCAAAACTAGTTCTTATTCAAAGCGTAGAAGGCAGTAAGTTAGACTAAATGAGTGTCATCCTCAAGGAACGTCATTATCTGTGTCATGCATAGTTATATACATGATTGGTATAAAATACTGCCCCAATCAAATTGCATTCATCAAGTTCTTAAGGATGATATTCTGGATCATTTCTTTAGGATTTGAAAATATGCTATTGAAACCCAAATGTTGTTTAAGCTAATCATATTGATAACTACAACGTCCATAAATGTCTAAGTCTGTTTTAGTTAGAGGAAGAAATGATGTCCTGCACACTGCCTCTGCTACTCAGGCTGATGTTAATCAGGATATCCCTGGAGGAGATCATCAGCCTCAGCCAAAGGTGTCTGACTCACAAACTGATACACCTGAAGCCGACAGCACATCTGACCTCATCATCATCCAATCAGGATTTGAATGTGAGCTATCAATGGAAACCAAATTGAGAATATATTGAATCATGAGTATAATTATTCTTTTTTGGTTCATTCAAGTAAGGGAAGCACATGTCAACATGTCAAGTCAACCACTTTTGTAGTTATCATTTATATCTGCATGTGGGTTTGCAAAGCTATAGCAGTTTCCCCAGACAGAATTCAACCCTCCATTATACTCCTATGTGTTATGTTTTGCCAAGAAGAATATTTTCTCCTTTATACTTTCCCAGCCATTGTTATTGACAGATTACTCGCTACTTTAATTTAACTTTAATTTAATTCGCAAGAGCTCGTTTTGATGGCCGAACCCTTTTAATTGTGTCATGGGTTACGAAGACAGCTGCAAAGTACAATGAAACATTGCGATATGCTGAGTTGTATGATTGTATCACACTAAATACTAAATTTCCTTTTCAGCCTTTACCTCACCTCGCCGATCTACCTTTGGCTCACTGTTTATCAGATCACTGGTGTCAGTATTTTATAAGTATGCTCATCGATATCATGTTGAAGAACTCTCGGAAATGGTAAGTTTTGATTACAATCAATAAGAAGTTACTAACCATATGATATTTGTCTGCTTCTTGTATCTCAAAATTAATTAGGCGTTTCATATCAATGATTTAAACATAAAAAAGACATCTCAGAGCAGTTCATTATTGTCATATCAGTCATCAATGTCTCTATTAACATGTTATTGTCTTCAGATCATCAAATTTCTATCAAAGATAGATCAAGTAGATACACCAGTGCATTATCTTGAATACCTCAAATATTGGCTTTTTTAGACCAGGAAAGTTATGAAATTCATAGGAGAACAAAGAACAGATTACCTACTGAGACCAAGAAGATACAGAGTAAGTCATGAAGCAGCTCACATTCCTTCAATACTTCAGTCCCAATGTCGGTTCACAGGAAAGAAGCTCTACTTACAGCACAGAGATAATGTAACATCAGGGGATCCAAACAAAGGTCAGACAACTCCTGTCCTGCCGGATCCACCAACTTCTAGCGTTGCACAATAGACCTGTGAGTTTATCTTATTCTAATCGTGATTAAAACAGGGATTTAAAATTTGATTATTTTTATTAAAGCTCGTAAACTTACTTACTATTTGATGCTGTAGATTCTGATTCATGCTTGTTATCTTACTCTGCTGAATCACAGTAGCTATGTAACACATTGATATACTCTTTTTTTTTTCTTAGACGAGATACACAACACAAGTACGAGAGGATGGGCACAAAGAGAGTAAAGATATTTATTAAAAGTGGTTTGGACGATACAGTGAAAGAGTGATAAGTGAAAAACTAGGATGCTCTGAATAGTTTGTTTTCTGTTTATTATACCCTGATAGATACGCTAGCATACTAGCTTTGCATGATCAAAGTATTTTATTTTCTGTTCACTATTAAAACTCATAAAATTAGCAAAATAAACTTAAAAGCTGCTCTGTAGAGTTTATATAACCGTTATAAGTGGTCTATATTTACTGAACTGATAATTCTGTTCCCTCAGAGTCTGTTGGTCAGTTTGAATAACAATGAACTATCAACCTCATGTTCACTGAAAGAGCTACTTCAGGTATTTGAAATTTATTGAATGTATTTAAACTACGTCTTGCGGTATCACTTGGCTATTAATCTTTCTTTCTGCCTTCATTTTACTTGATATCTCAGAAATTGGCAAGTTGGTCATACCACGGGTCCATCCGGAGGCCTGCATCTGATCAATAGACTGATTGGGTGAATGAGGATGGGTGCTGAGGACATGTTCTGTTGACTGTGCTGTCCACATCTTTGACCCACTAACATTTTTTAAGGAGTTTTAGCTTTCGGTTGCTTAGTATGCAATTTCCTTTTTGAACCTTTACCCTGTATGGAAAAAAGAAGATATTTATCGTGTTTTAATGAAGCATTAATGATACCTTCAACTGACAAAACTTTTTTATGGGCGTGGCAAACGCTGAAAGTATCTCTGACAAAAATCTTCTTTTCCTGATTTACACGGAATACTGAAAGAGTGCCTCGTCTCAAATTCACCTTGCCATCTTCGAGTGTCTTGACAAGTTCGTTCCGTTTCTTCTTCATATCGAGTCCAATTTAAAACTTCCAGCCACTGCTTTTTTGTTGACGCTACGCCACTTCTCATGCAGTCTAATTATAGATTAGTGAATGGAGAGACATGTAGTTGGAGCTATCTCCCCCGTATTTAATTTTAGGTCGACGTTCTAGCAGAATCAATATTGGACGCATAGAAAGTCATTGGACTTTAACCAAATTCCCTTTTAAACATTGCTAGCCCATTTAAAACTACTAAAACTACTCCACTTCTCATGCAGTCTAATTATAGATTATTGAATGGAGAGACATGTAGGGGAGTTGTTTCCCCCAAATGTAATTTGAGGTCGGAGTTCCAGCAGAATCATTATTGGAATGTCTGTACTCAGCCTGATGATGTGTTGTTAACTCTATGTCACCTGTCCAATTAATTACTTATTGATTAATTAATCAATTACGCGGCAAATGGAAAAACACACCTGGCGAAGGTAAGTATGACGTAACGTAAAAAGCCAAAAGTTTACCGTTAAACTTTCCTTTACAACCTTACTGTGATATTTGTGCAACTCTGTGATATTTACATTCCTCCTATTTATTCTCCTTATAGACGCTTATTTATTCCCTATTTATTGCCTATTTATTTGCTATTAATTCGCCTTCACTGCTGCTCTGTTACTGCTTATACATCATGGGTAGACGTCGAGGAAGAACCGGTGAGTTTTATTGTTATACTTTGTATTCACTGTGTGCTAATCTTATTGTCATAAAAATGCGGTGCTTTTGCATGCAACGAAGGTGCACTTGTGGGCTGAGAGGGCACCGAAATAGTAAGTTGATTCTTTCAGTACTATGTTGAATGCAAATCTGTGAATTTGATGAGTGCACGTGGAGCTTTTAAGTTGCTGGTGTTAATGATGTTCAATGCATGTGAGTTTTAGGAGCTGTTTCATCGTCATCAGGAGCCTGGGGAAGACAGACTCAGTCCCAAGAGACTACACAAGAACAAGCCATTCCATCCAGATCCAGTACGCCCATAGATGAGCTCGTGGTGCGTCTCCAGAGGTATCAAAGCACTGTTTCTTCTTTCCAGGGTTCTTCAAAGCTTTGGTGAGACCATCTATAGAGGTAGTATTGCTGGTAGCTAGGAAGGCTTCTTTCTTGACAAAGGCTGCATACTCATGGAAGTTTGGATGGCGTTTATGATCATAGCGTAGGCTTCAAGCTTGCCTTGACCATTCGCTCATTAAACCAGTGGAGAGAGTGGTAGGAAAACATTTCATCTCATGAGGATAGCTCAGCTTCTGAAGTTCTGATACCGCAGACATTGTTATGATGCATTGTTCAAGAAAGTTGGAATATTTCTGTAGGCCTTGACTATCACTGCTAGAGAGTTGAGGCCATGATTCCAGTCGATCTCGGAATGCTTCTGTAAGATCAAACGGGTTGCCGTACTTCTCATCTAATCTCTGTTTGGCCTGGCTATAGGCATGAGCTGTATTTGAACATTGAATATCGAACATACACCTTTCACCAGGTCTAATGCTTCACCTGTCAAATAGTCTTCTAGGTAGACTAACTTTCGGCGAGATTTGCTTTCAACAAGTAAATCAAATATTGATTGCCACTTGGGATAGTCGATTATATCCCCTGAGAATTTGATATGCTTGGCGGGTGGTAGGCTGTTGATGTCTACCGACTGTTTCACTAGGTGCAACATTGAAGAGTGGGCTTCTGATGAGTTGAGAGAGAACTATGAAACCTCTTCAGGAGGACAGGTGAGCCTATGGTGATAAGTCCGGATCTCGTCCTTAGCTTTGAGTATCTTCAACTCCATTTCTAAAGCTTTAAGCTCTGAGTGATGACCAAGTTGAGACTGAGGATTTACTGCTGATGAAGCGTAGGTAGTCCGATGATCTAGCCTTGTAGACGCCAGATCTGGTACAATAGCACTGAGTGTAGGCAGGCTGTTGCCTTGAGTGAGCACTTGGGTCTGAGTAGTGTGAGCGTGTATGTTGGAGACCGATGAAAACATAGGATTGTCCCGTACGTCTGATCGATGAAGCCAAATACAGAGTTGTTTTGGAAGACATGGGGATGTGTGTTTATCCCCTTAGTACCACCAGAGTTAACATATGAGTTAGGTGGCTGACTGGCAGTAGGTAAATGAGTGGGATTTATCCCTGGATGGTAGCTGAGAGGATCCAGGTTTGAATACACCGAGTTAGGTCAAGACTCAGAACCAATGCGATAGCCAGTAGAGTGTGGGTGTGAAGCCTAATGAATACCAATTGAGTACGAGTTGGGAGTTATCCTGGTATCATGAGAGGCAACACCTGAGCGTGGGTTTTGTATCCTGTGTGCACCAGGTGGCGCATCACTATTGTAAGTGACCAGGTGCGGGTTACTGGGCTGAGATTCAGAATGTATACCAGTTGAGTACAAATTAGGAGTTATCCCAGTACCATGAGAGGCAACACCTGAGTGGGGTTATGAATCCTATGTGTACCAGGTGGCACATCACTATTGTAAGTGAT
Source organism: Membranipora membranacea (assembly GCA_914767715.1). Taxonomy (NCBI): domain Eukaryota; kingdom Metazoa; phylum Bryozoa; class Gymnolaemata; order Cheilostomatida; family Membraniporidae; genus Membranipora; species Membranipora membranacea. The sequence goes on from OU612074.1 coordinate 22,196,499, forward strand.
TGGGTTTGGGTTACTGGGCTGAGAAACAGAACATATACCAGTTGAGTACAAATTAGGAGTTATCCCAGTATCATGAGAGGCAGCAACTGAGTGGGGTTATGAATCCTATGTGTACCAGGTGGCGCATCACTATTGTAGGTGACTAGGTGCGGGTTACTGGGCTGAGAAACAGAATGTATACCAGTTGAGGACAAATTAGGAGTTATCCCAGTATCATGAGAGGCAACACCTGAGTGGGGTTATATCCTATGTGTACCAGGTGGCACATCACTATTGTAAGTGATTGGGTTCGGGTTACTGGGCTGAGAAACAGAATGTTTACCAGTTGAGTACAAGTTGGGAGTTATCCCAGACCCATGAGATGCACTAGTGACTGAATTATGAGTACCATCTATATAAGCGGGTTCACCACTAGTGTAGGCAGCAGGGCGAGAGAGGCCTGGTTGAGGCACTGAATGATCACCATGAAGATAGGGATAAGGAGTTGTCCCAAAACCATGATTGGCGACCCTTAGAACTGACTGATGAGCGGCATGTACATCATGGTGCACTGACACTGGAGGCAGCAGAGTATGGGTTGGTCGATTGAGGTACCGAATTTACGACAGAGGGATAGAGATTAGGAGTTGCCCCAAAACCATGATGGGCAATACCAGGCATTGATGGATCCCTACTACCAATAGATTGAGTAACAACTGAGGACCGACGGCCCAGATAGGGCTGAGTTGTCTCCCTCTACTGCTGATTATACCCCGATATGGTTGAGAACTGAGGAGTTGTCCCCCATGACCAATGAAGGAGGTTGGGTATGTGTATTTACCTCCCCTGTCTGTGTCAAAGGAAAGTGTTGGGTTTGTAGGTTTGTAGTTGTCCCCCCTGCCTGATGTGACCATAATTGAGGTAATGGTGGAGGTGGGAGCTGGGCAGTTGTCCCACCTGTGTGATGTTGAGACCCGGGTTGGGATATGATTGGACTGGTTGTCCCCCTTGACCCTTGATCTAACCATGGTTGGGGATTAGCCTGACTAGTTATCCCCCTGGACTGATAATGACCTCCCAAGGGCTGTACCGGGACATTTGGGCCAGGGTAAGGATCCCTATGGGCTTGACTAACCTGGGAATAAGTGGACTGATAATTGCCTACTGAGGTTGGCATAGGCGTTATGCGCTGCAGTTTGATTGCAGCTGGAGGAGACACAAATGCAGATGGTGTGACACTGAAGAGTACCGTTGAAGCAGTTTGTGTTGTAGGTTGGGGTGTTGCAACTGCAGTAAGTAGAGGGGAAAATATTTCAAGTGAAGGATTGTCTTCTCTTTTTGCGAGTGGTCGAGCTGGGGTGGTGTCAATCATTGAGCTAGAATCTTCCCCCCTGTTGGCTGTGGTGTGGTCAACATTGTGAAGTTAAGTTTGCTGACCTAGGGAGCCAGTAGTGGTGTCCAGAGTAGAAGAAGCAGCAGCTTGAAGTTGTCTGAGCTCACCCGTATTGACGTCTGTGATTGGCTGTGATGGGGTGGCTCGCTGGAGATCAGGATCGTTCTCATTGTAGTAGGACTGCAACCGTAGAACAAGTTGAGGTTTGCTGGCACTGTAGGGTTGGTCGAGCCAACTAGCTCCTCCTTCAGCATCGGGAAGTTCCATCGGGTGAGACTATCTAGGAATCGCTGTTGTAGTGACATGATTGGTTTGGTAGCGTGAATGCTGATACTGAGAAGTGACGGAGTTTAAACCGCTTATTTGAGAGACAAAATCCACTTTTACGCAGGGGCAAGGTACACGGTGTATAGCATTGACAATTACAGTGATGAGGGTTTGTGGTAACAATAGCAATAAAACCACAAATGAATAATGTGTTATAATGTACACAGGCAAAATAGGTCTATCTATATTTTTTTATATTACGTAATAATGGGTTTTTTCTGAGTCAACAATGGTTTTCAATTATTCTCTTTTTTATTTTTTATAAATTCAACTGCTAATCTATTAAGCTTTTCTCAGGCTTTCATTCAATACCAAACTTGTGTGGATCAGAAAAGGCACTTGCGCATAACGTGCAAAAAACGAAATACCCCCAAAGTTACAAGCGAGAATGGTCTATCTGCATGCAAATAGACCTTTTTGCCAACATAGCAGCTGGCCAGAATTGACAAACAAAAACGGTCTATGTGTCATTTTTTTGCAGCAACACACCACCTTGTCCATTTATGCCAACCTCATCAATCTTTTATCAACTCATAACCATCCCGCACAGGGGAGACAATCCCAAAGGTGCAATTACCAGATCTATTTACTTGTTCTGAGTAAAACCACAGTCAGAAATACTACACAATGTTTGAGGTAAGGGTGTCATTTTCCATTTTATTTATCTTTCAAATGGAAATTTTAACATAACGAAAAAAATAATCGTTATCAATAAAAATGCAACTACTTGTGATGCTAGTACACAGGCTACTGTACACAATGAACTTTGGTTCCGTCAATTCCATATACTCTTCCAGAACCAGGGGCTAGGATGACATCAGATGTCATCCTCCTGAGTCTGCTCTGCCACAGCAGGATACAGGCGCTCCTGGTCCCTGACAAGCCCCTCAAAGAACTGCTACAAGATGATTAGCAAGCTTGTCAACGAGCTCCAGGCAGTCTTTGAGCTTCAACCTTGACACACGCTGCGGCTTATCACAGGCAGCATTAATCAGTTGAAGGTTGGCTGGTGCCCCAACCCTCCTCCAGCTGACCTGTCTCAGATCCACCTCGTAGTTCTTACTGACAGCCATAGAAATGGCTCTCCCAGCCTTTACGAGTCGGATCGCATGCCACTGCGATATACCAAACACGCAGGTTTCACCGATTGCCCTTTCAGAGAGCTCTCTGAAATTTAGGAAATTTGTGAAATCCATCATCTTCACGGTATATTTAGGTGGCTTGACTTTCTGGAAGAGCGTGTAGTAGCTGTCTGGAGTGACAAGCTCAACACCTCTCCCTGCTCTTTCAATGAGACCATGCATGCCATCGGCCTCCATCATGCTATGGCCTGTCTCAAAGTACTTGATGGCAATGCTGATCTCACCATCAAGAGCAGGTCGAGTGGAGACGGCAGCTAGCAGAGCATCTACAACCATCTGGTTTTTGTTTTTCCCACGCAACCGTCTGACCACAGAATGATGTTTTTTTCTCTGATCAGGGACGGTACATGCCTTCCACTTCCGTCTAGGTGTAACAGTAACCATGTGTACTGGCATCACTTAGAGTTGCATGAAAACAAAGGTTAAAAAGTGTCAAATTACGTTTGTAAAAAGCAGACCCCGCTGCCAAGCGCGGCACCTGCATGATCTGCTGGAGATCGAAGCTTGCGTTGTTGGTATTCGACTTGATTCGATCTCCAGCTTTCTCGATCTTACTCAGCTCTTTTCTATCTTTATGGATCAGATGGGCTGCCGCGTCACCCCCTATCCGCTCGTACTGGATACATCGGTCACAGCTAAAACAAAAACAAGGTTGGATTATGCCACTTTGCTCAAGAGCATTGATAACTGAATAGCATACAATCAATTGAAGCGCATGATACAGACTCTATCTCAGTTAACCATAAATCTACAGTGGAATGGACTACTTACAGATCTGATTTGGGTATAAAGAACCCGATGTTGGTGTTTGTGTTAAGCCACTCTCGTTACCAGCTGATAGATGGAGGAATGGCTTGGCAGTGGCCCCGGAAATCCTTGTATAGGATACGAATGTTGAGTCCATGCTCGAGATAAAACTTTTTTGTCTTGGCTCGGCAGTAGTGAGGTGGTATCCTGGGGAAATAAAAACAGAACCGATGGTAAGCGCAAGCTTCACATAAATCATGAACAAGCTACAGCTACTGAACTGATGTACCAGCTGTATCCACCAATGAGTCAATTGCTTCTAACTTTCAATGGATAGACTTAAAGACTTGGTTTGAGGCTGCTCTTTTGTATCACAACTTATTCTCCATATTTTATTCTATCATGTGAGTAAATTCCAGCTCAAGAATCCAAATATTGAGGAAGTTATGGCCTCTCAAACTTTTCTAAGGTGACGGCAATTAATCGGCAGTAAGAATCAGCCGGCAATCCCTATGGTACGTCACAACCATCTTACTAATTACGATACGCTAATAAATATGTAGATGATCAAAATGTTCAGTTAAGTAACGGTCTCGAACCCAGGTCCAATTGGCTTTGCAGGCAACGCCGCTAAAGCTGAGATATATTGTCTGCAGGCTCATCTAGTTGGTCCAAGTGACACGATGGTAGCGTCGTTGCTTAGAGGTTTGTGGACCCGGGTTCGATTCCCACCCAGGTCTGAATTTTGATCATCATCTTGTCTGCGTGATTATTAGTGTATTACCTCATAGTCATGTCTATGTCTATGTCTATGGTCTATGTCTATGGTCTATTGATTGAAGGCAATCACCCTTGAAGTTTGATTCTTGCTGCCCATAAATTGCCGTCACCTTGGAAGTTTGAGAGGCCATAACTTCCTCAATATTTGGATTCTAAAGCTGAAAATCGCTCACATGATAGAATAAAATATGGAGAATAAGATGTGATACAAAAGAGCAGCCCCAAACTAAGTCTGTAATTACCTGTTCAAAGTCTCGAGACGTTCCTTGGCAAGCCGTATAGTGATCTCAGGAACTTTGATGGCTGGTGTGTGAGAGATGGGTGGCGTCCGGATATTACTGACGCACACCTTCTTAGTTCTTGCCGCGTGAAAGAGACAAGGGAAGAGTTACAAAGGCTGTTAGTGGAGAAGCTAATTAACAGCAGCTCTGACTTTATTCAAAGACACAGTTACCCATAATTCATAGCTCATTCCCAACAGAAACTATCGAAGGCACAAACCTTGTGAATACGACATGTCAAGTGTACAGTTGTAGAACTCTTTAAAAACCCGTCTCTGCGTGTTGTCTGCCATTGTGATGTAATACTGGTTGGAGACGGACTTTCTCCCACATGTTACACGTCCAGGAGCACTCTGAAAGAGAACAGTCACAACATTAAGAGGCAGTTGATTTGGAGTAAAAGTGGTACATACAAACAGGTTTGGGAAAACAAAAGCAAACATACTGGTAGTGATAAGATTGTAACAGTAGGAACGTATTAAAGTAATATTTTTCACACATTTGTAACGGTAAGAACTTGTGATCAACAAGATGTGATGATATATAGGTGCGATTCTGGGGGCGGCCCTGCCAGCATTGTACATATTAGGACCATAAATACAGGAAGTCAACACAGTTCAGAGATCCTCCTCTGCCACTTCAACAATAGAGTAGCCGGGGAAGACAGGCAAGGGTTTAGGTTATCTACCCACACAAGCCACCTCTGCCTAAGGGGGGCCCGTTAAACAGGGTGCTCAGATGGAAGATTATGACCACCGAAACTTCACTCCAGTTTAAGTTTGTGCCAGAAAGATCAACATTAATATTTGTTTACCCACATTTGAGGTAACTGTATCATTTCATGAAGTAGTGATAATCAATTATATTGCCCAAATATAGCTGAAAATTGATCGTAACACTCAAGCGTGAAAAAAAGACAGTGCTGTCAATATACACAAATTGACTTTAAAAACCAAAATAACCTGTGAAATATGATCAGCACAGATTATTGGGAAAATATTGATTAAAAATTCAAGTTTTGTACCTTTTAGTATTTGTGTATTAAATAACTGATGTTTGTGACCTCATTCATTCATTTGATTTCTGGATGTACAGCATGTGTCAAAATTTTATCTTATTTTAATTTGATTTTTTTAAGTTACCCCTTGTGATGATCACTGGGTATGGAATCCCTTCCGGAATACTTGTGTAATGGCAGACGCTACTAATGTTGATTACACGACAGCTCAAGACACATGCAGAGAGTTGAATGGCTAGCTGGTTATACTGGACAGTGATGAGTCAGTACTTTGGATGAAAACACTCAGAAATAATAATGCAGGTAGGTAGAGGTGCGTTTATATACTGAGAAAACGAACACTCTCTGTGTATTTAGTACGTCATCACATTTGGACTAACATTGAGAATAAAAGTAACTTACTTTTTCGGTGCCTGTTCAATGAAAAAGTTTCTCTGAGATATGGCAATAAAAAGAACACGGGCCAAGCAATGAAATTGTTTTCCCTGTATAAGAACCTTTCTTTTGTATTAGGTTTCTGCACTAACTAAATGACAAATTGAACAACTTATTTCAAAAATGATAAAAGGATGCAGTGGTGTGGCCTATCAGTCAACGCATGACAGCCAAAACTAGAGTGGTTACCACCCAATCAAAGAAAGGTTTGCCAGACAACTTGAAAAACCCAAACCACCAAAGCCACCTACCCACCATCCTCCCACAAGGCCCCCGCCAGCTAGTCAACAGTGACCTTTGAAAAATGGTTGACGATTGTGTTTTTTTCATTTTTTTGGGATTTCCGACTAATTTCCCTCTCATGAATTAAGAAATAAAGGTTCTGCCAATGGTTCCTGAATATCCACTTTGGCAGACAACATTTTTTACATTTTACGTCTTAATCAACTCAATCGAAAATAGAATTTGAAAATTAAGTCAAGGAGTTCGAATAGCAAGAAACAGGTAGAAAACAGAAGCTGAAAACTTAAATATGCTGATATTGAACTTTAGGCTGGATGGCTGAAGATGTGATGAGAGTGGGAGCTAAAGAGACAAGTCCAGGTGTATGGACGTGGGATAATGGTGAAACCGCTGCACTCGGTCTCGATAAGTTCGCTGATGGTGAGCCGAATAACACTGGTGATGTCATACAGATGTACCGAGATGGCACATGGGATGATGTTAACTACCATGATACCTATGGCTTCATATGTGAGCGTAGTATCAGATAGATTTCCTTAGCTTGAGACCTTGTTTAATAAGCATACTAAGCATAACCTACAAGTGTCAATGTGTAAATTAATCTCAAAACTATTCTTAGACTATTTTTTTTATTGTTGTTACAAAGTTCTTATGTCACTTTTATTTAGCATTAGATACTGTTATTTTACAAGAAAAATATCTTGTGTTCGTTATTATTAATGTCCAATATGCAAAAAGGTATTGAATAACCATGTATGGTCAAACACATTGTTTATTGACGATATAGATTACAGCATTGCGAGCTGATAATGGCCTGGTCGTTATCCCCATATGCAAATACCTAAGAGGAAACATCCAACTGTTATGGTTATGGTATAACAATATCTAGGTTACAAAAGAAGGTTTCAAGACGGTATTTTGAAAAATATGATAGAGGAGGCAAATCCCATTTAGGACCAAAGAAGCTTTTTAAGGCATATCAATAGCAAACTGAAGTCTCTATAAACCTGATCTTGACATGGAAAATCCAGTTATAGTGTTTTTGTTGCATTATCTAGCAGTCTGCCTTGCTTTCCTTTGAACTAACAGGCTTGCTTTTTCATTGGCTCATGAGTCCATCATCAATAATTGTGCATTATACAGCCTGGCTTCTGAAAATCAATAATTTACAGAGAGCAACATTATATATATATACACTTTTATTGTCAGCAACAATTCATTATTTCTAATGTTTTTCATGATGTGACATAAACGGCAAAAAAGAAAAATGATACAAACAAAGATTCAACAAAAAATAAGACTATGCCAATAAACTGAAAAAATGTTGCATGAGCCTTTTCTTAAACATATTCAAAGTAAGAGTGCTTCTCAATGAAGAGGGTAAAATACTAAAGTTTGTTGCTATTTTGTGGTTTAAGTTGTCTAATGGAGGTTTAAGTAAGTGTGTATCTCTTCTTGGAAATCGGTGTGGTGTGGTAACAAAAAAATCAGAGATGTATGGAGGTGATAAATTATTCAGAGCCTTAAATCCCGTAATTAATGCAAGTAAAATAATTGCTCAGTATTGGAAGGGGTAAAATTTTAAGTGATGTACATAGGTCATTAGTAGGTGACAAATAAAAAGGTATATGTTGAACATTGGCCACAATTCTCAAGGCTCTTTTTTGCTGAGTGAAAATAGGGTTTGTGATATTTGATGCACAAGTTGTAATATATATATGGATACCATAAATGAGATAACAGTGAATAAATTGAAAATAAAATTGTTTAGCAGAATGCGTGGTCAAGTAGGGTCTGCATAGCTTAAGTAGGTTTGTATTTTTTGACACCTTATCCAAAACAGTCTCACAATGGCCATTCAATGAAAATGAGTCAGATATCTTAAAGCCAAGAAGTTCAGTTTCATGCCTTTGAAATATTTGGTTATTGTCAATTTTTAAATTTAATGATGAATCCTCCCCAAAAGAACTTAAAACGTGTGATTTTTTATAATTTATTGTCATGTGATTATTTTTGCACCACTTGTTGATTGAAACCAAATCTTGATTACAAATTTGAACTAACGTAGAGGGAACAGAATGGCTTGCTACAAAGACAGTGTCATCAGCATATGCATAAGAGTTTGAGGAGAGAGGTAGATTTAGTAGGTCATTTATATAAATCTGAAAATAAAGTTGGTGCCAGTATTGAGCCTTGCATTAGAGAGTTTCATAAACAAATCTGTGTAAAAAAAAGGGATAAGTGAGGCTTATGCTAGTCCTGCAATACAGAGCTCTGTTTAAAGGATGATCTTCTCAGGGCGGTTACATTAATCCTAATCTGCTCGAGATCAAAAACTGAAAACTCACCCATTCATGCGATGGGGAAGAAGTTGATTCAAATGGTCAGATGTAAATATGTCAATCAGGCCACTTCAATATGGTGCAGAGAGGTCAATATAGTTCCAAGTCGTTCTGCAGGAAACATGGTTGAATAGCTGTGTGCTCTGTGATGGTAAATAGCATTCTGTTATTGATCTGCTTGTGACGAAGTTGGGTTCTATACAAGGAAGGCAAGTTTTAAGGCAGTCCACTCACCATGAAAGGCAATAGGCTAGTGCACATGTGTAGTATCTTCAAGGTCAGGGTCAAGTCAGGTCAGGGTAACTTGTAAACCTGAACTCTGTAATTCTTCTTTGTGATCGCCTCTGTCACTGTGTCTTCAAACTTGTAATCCTGAACTCTGTAATTCTTCTTTGTGATCGCCTCTGTCACTGGTTCTTCAAACATGTAATCCTGAACTCTGTAATTCTTCTTTGTGATCGCCTCTGTCACTGTGTCTTCCAACTTGTAAACCTAAACTCTGTAACTCTTCTTTGTGATCACCTCTGTCACTGTGTCTTCAAACTTGTAATCCTGAACTCTGTAATTCTTCTTTGTGATCGCCTCTGTCACTGTGTCTTCAAACTTGTAATCCTGAACTCTGTAACTCTTCTTTGTGATCACCTCTGTCACTGTGTCTTCAAACTTGTAATCCTGAACTCTGTAATTCTTCTTTGTGATCGCCTCTGTCACTGGTTCTTCAAACTTGTAATCCTGAACTCTGCAATTCTTCTTTGTGATCGCCTCTGTCACTGTGTCTTCAAACTTATAAACCTGAACTCTGTAACTCATCTTTGTGGTCGCCTCTGTCACTGTGTCTTCAAACTTGTAATCCTGAACTCTGTATTTCACCTTGGTAAATCCTTGCTACCAAAGTCTAAAATTACGCATTATGCATTATGCATTATGCATTATGCATTATTGGTTGTCGTAGGGGTTGTTGTAGTAATTAGTCATCGTACACATGCAGTGTTAGTAGTGGCTGCTCTCACATATTCTCCACATTCAGTAAAATATTAACACATAATCATCTTCTATCACTCATACTATTTTTTATTTATTTGGGAGGGGAGATTCTTTGATGGATCATACAGAGTAGGTAATTCCATATACAAAACTTTCTTTTTTGTCTAGACCATACTATTTAATTTTGTTGCCCTGGGTACGATTGCCAGCTGTAGAAGATTATGATTGAGTAACTGGGTATCGCATGCAATGGTGAGAATTCTGGGATATTTTTGGCAATGGTGAGAATGCCACGATATTTTTTGTTTATATATTGGTCAGCCTTAGGAGCTGCCTTCAGGGCTGATTGTGGCTATCTTTCCAAATATTTTGTGGACCTATGTGCGCATGCAAGGTCGAAGAGTGGTCTTGATAAAAGTAATGATTTAACTCTCCTGAAATACTCTGTTCCATCTGTGATATGGTGCCTTGTTGTCTTCTGGCGTTGACTAGACTGGTACTGCTCATAGGTTACTGACCCCCTGTATTGTTCAGCTCAAATTTGTTTGTATCACTTGATTATACACAATCAATGATCTGATACAAAGGCATTTAGCACCTGTTGCATACATGATATTAAATCGTGTATTTTGAAAGATTGATTTCCATCCTTTTATCTATGCTGCTCCAACAAAACTGGCAAAACTGGCTGATGACTGAAATTCATTTATCGGATCTATCGGATAAAAGTAATCATCAATAACGCCTGAGACAGTAATCTTTAGAAGAAAAAAATGAGAGACATCCTGCAGCCACCGATCACTACAGCAATTGATGTGTTTTATTACTCTCTGTGTTTTTGTTTCCACTATATAGATATATTCACACATATTATACAGGGAAGGTAATTATCTTATTTTCAAATCAATAAATATTATTTTATTTTTAACCATAATTTAGTAGGTATCATTTATCTTGCATGAACTTTTTTAATAGTCTCCACTTTTTTAACCTCATGTCCACATTAACCATGTTGTGTCACATGACTCGACAACTCCAATGTCACGAATCAGTCAGAATCATGATCATTTATTTCTCTTTAATAGGTCAAATACGAGTATCCTGTTCTGTAATTGACCAATCATTAGCATAAACATATCTGCGATGTATCATATGTCAGGGCTTCTCTACGGCATCTGAGCGCAAACATTCGACTATTCGACGGTGAACTACTAATATAATAGATACCTTAGACACTGAACAGTCAACAGCTATAATCTTGCACAGCACTCAACATCTGAACTAAAACCCTAAACAGCTACCACTTTCAAAATTCTTGAGTCAGAGAGCAGATAGCAACTGCGACAACCCCTTTTTAGCAGGTAGTTTGGCACAAACGCCCTGATTTCAGGATGTTATGACTGATAAACAGGAGTTATCTTCCTAGCACAGACGAGAAGATAATCTACCTAAAAAGTAGTGAGTAGTGAACTATGGCACGAGAGGCGGGTGCCTTGACAATTAGCGATGTTGTGCCGATGAGTTGATGGAAAGCAAACCTCCCTGCACTGGTTTAGCTTAGAGTATAAGCATGAGAGTGATGGGGCGAACATTGTTACACTGAAACAATGACGAGTTGGCAGCCTCCCTGGTTGTGCAACAGCGTAAACACACCAATTATGTCAAACCACCGAACCTTACAAAATGCACTGAGGGATCGATGAGATTGATTGAGATGCTCATCAACACACAGGGGTGGCTTCATGCTGCTGGGGCATGAGGAGGTTGTACTAGAGAAGGCCTCGAAACAGCGCATGACTCATGGTTTCTAGCTGAAGACCTGTGTGTTGTGCAATGGTACGCGCACCACTGTATGTTGTATCATGCACAGTACATGGTATTCTTTACAACAGTTGCCAAAGACAACACAAAGGCCGTTACACTGGCATGGCCTCTCTCCTTCAGAGTAAACATCACATTTGTCTCTGCAGGATTCCTCAGCTGTAATAGTAATGTAGACCAAAGTGTAGAAGTAGAATGGATTTCTCAAACATTTCCTGTATCCTTATAATCTAATCAGGTGTGACAGCCTATCTCAATCTGTGGTAGGGCTTCTTTAATAACAAACTTGTGCTGAACTCCTCAACAGTCCATGATCCATTGATTTTTATTTATTTGCATGTCTCGGAAAACTGATGCTTCTAGCAAAGTGTTTCACCAATTATTATTTTAATATTTACATTACTTTTTTTTTAGGATGATGGGGACTGTATCATGCTAATGGTTGATAAATTTGAACATCATGATTTCTTTATGCAGACAATAAATCCCAGGACAGTTCTAATGAATCAATTAAAGTTGATTTTGTTCACACAAAAAAAGATAAAGGTGTTGGCCAAATGTTTTTTTGAGAACGAAAACGGTGCTCAAAAATTTTGTTGTTGGCATTAAACTATCAGTTTAATTGCCCCAGTGATTACTGCTGTCAAAAGGTTCTTAGAAAGAGCTAAGCAATGAAATTGTAATGATAGAAAATAAATATTTGGAAGCTTGAAGATCAATACCAATGAACTCAACTTCTTCAATATTACTGACATATTCTCGGATCTATACACACTCTAAATTCATTCCAAAACCTTTCTTGCTGCCAGTTGAACCGTCAAACCTTATATACAAAGCACAAAGCATAAACTGTTTATTTATTTCCAATGATATGTGTGATTTATTGCCTAAAAAAAGAGACTCAACTAACAGTGATTTGTATTTTATACACCATATTGTTTAGGAGGGGAGGATGTAAGCTTGCCATTAAGATTGCCGATCCTGACAGGAAGATAGTCATCACAGCAGTTCCTAGTTTTACCACATTTAGAGTCACACTGACATGAGAGAGTAGAGTTATCTATCCTCACATCTCTCTACACAGCTGTTATCTGCTGAATCACACAATAATTATCATATTATTCCAAATACACACAAGTATACATAGAAATTCTATTGCACCCATTGCTTTTGAAGGGTCATTCAATCCTTCACAATATGTAAATGAAATTATCACTGATATCTTTTCAAAGTTGTGAAATTACTACTTTTCCTATATATCGCACAGAAAAGAAACTGTATACTTCCGAGAACAATTACTTCTTACCTTGACCTTCGATCTCAGAGATCAGAGCAGACACCACAAGCAGATAAATGCCCCATCCACTGATTGTCATCCTAAGTTTTAACTTTGGTGATTAGTACACTTTTTACAAGACCTGTTTGCTCGGTGTTGAGGCACACAGTGATCGCCAGCACAAACATAAATACCACATCTGGAGTTTGTGAAACATCTAACATCAAAGAGAAATAACAAAACTTGAAAGGGAGTTGACTATTTTGAAAATTGGTCACTAAATGTTCTGACATCAAAGGCAAAAGACATAAATTATCAGGGTGCCCTGCAATCTGTAACAGCTAGATTTTAATATTGGAAAAAAACAGATATTATAAAGGTACTGTATATAGTATTGATGGTGTTTTCCGGTGATGACACATGAGCAACTTATAGACACATCAATCTAAAAATATTGCCCTTAGTGTGAATTGATATAAAACTGACAACAATAATGTAATTCATCGGAAAAATTTGATAGCTTAAACTGTTTTGCTAGAAAAACAAGTTGAACTTAAAAATTGACATCGATGTTGTGTTTGTATGAATATCAGATCATTGTCTCAGATATTTTGATATTTGATATTAATAGCTAAGCATCCCGTTCGCCAAGCCACACCAAGCTACACCAACCCATACCAACCCATACCAACCCATACCAACCCATACCAATAAACACTGGCACATACTGGCCAACTTCAAACCTACACCAACCCATATCAGCACACTTTGTCAAAGTTGACATTCATCTAAAAACACGTAGGAACCGGCCGGGGCTTTCTTTGTAGGAACCGGCGGGCGGGGGCTTTCTTTGTAGGAACCGGCAGGGCGGGGGCTTTCTTTGTAGGAACCGGCGGGGGCGTTCTTTGACAGGTATTTTGGAAGTTCTCTTTGGTAGTGAGTATTACAGATAGCCAATGTTAGAGATTATGAGATATAATGCTACATTTATCGCTGCATAATTTATCACCTACACACAATTATAAACACTACAGATTTTGTTCGCACGCACAAGGGTTTGTTTGTAAGAGTTATCTTCCCATATTGCTATAGAATTCATTCCATTGACTGTTAGGATAAATAGGGCTGTACCAACAATATAAGATAACAGTTTTAGCAATTGCTAACAATCAACACTCTCATTGTTATCATGTGCTATTGTTCAATACTATCCCTTTCAACCAACTTGACAAGGTGTTTATGTTGTCTCAATGGCCATGAATTGAGACCACGCAACATTGACACTGCAGACTAATGACACCCAAACAAAAATCGGCAGCAGTTGGCTGAAGGGGATCAAATCCAAAAATATTTGCTTGGCGATTACCCTGCACTCTATCATAGATTGGTGCAGGATCAAAAATTACTCACAAGTAAGCACTCTCTAGCACAGGTTCAGTCTGAGCTCAGAATTTTGGTATTGAGGTTTGAAGTGTGAAGTTTGTTTATTGCTTTATTATTATCCATCCATCCTATAATAGGTTGATAGCATCCAATGTATGGCACATAAATAAAATAAAAATGAGTCTGAGCTGCAACGGTTGAAAAATCGAATCCGCCCCATTTTCCCAATGTCATTTTCCCACCTCCTGTTATCCCACTCTGCTGTTTTCCCACCGGGACATTTTCCCACATAGCCATTATCCCACGTGGTTGATTTCCCACTGTGCCATTTTCCCACCTGGATGTTTTCCCACCAATCTAGTTTCCCACCTGGTTGTTTTCCAACCAATCCATATTTCCACCTAGATATTTTCTCAACAAGCCATTTTCCCACCAGACCGTTTTCCCACCAAACAATTTTCCCAACAGGACAATTTACCACAGTGCTGTTTTCCCACCACAAAAATTTTTCACCTCACAATTTTCCTTTTTTCAGGCTAAGCCGTTCACATTGCACAAATATGTTATCAATGTTCACATCCAGCCAACGCAGGAGAAAGTAGCTTTGGAAATGGAGATGTGACTTTATCAGTAGCAGGTTGCTTTTGATATGAGTTTTTAATTGCACAAGTTAGTCCAAGTGGTTGATTTCATCAAAATTGCATCCTTGTTATAAACTACTTTTTGCGACAAAACAAATCAATGGTGCCTATGCCAACTCTCAATAGAGCCATTTGAGCCATTTAATTATCGCCCGAGCTGAAGAGATTATCAAATTAACGCTTTCATCATATGTTATCCGCCACATGGCTTTTGGTAAAGATTGTTTTACTGGTCTACCAGCTCAATCAACCACCAAACAATGTAAAAAAAATTCTCACTCTATGTATATTCACACACATGATCCTTTCTGAGATGAAAATAAATATTATTCAAGTTACAACAATTATTTGCTTTGATCAGAGACCCTTCCTGCTTTTACCAGGGAGGGTGGGACCTGCTTTTACCATATCAACAGTTTGAAGCGTTAGAATTGTTTCCACTTGTAAAATGAAGAGACAACTACCTGCAATACTAAATTCAATTGGTGATGATCAATAAGCGTGAACAATTGAACGTATTTGATTGCATTGAAGAATCTATGCTGATAAATAAGGGTTGCCATTTTAAGCAGACAAGGCATAGATGATATTTGGTGAATTATACTTGTAAACCAAAGACTGAGCTTTTGTAACCATATCTATACACAATTTGGTTGTATGCTCTGTCTACATTATCTGATCAATTAAAATATTGTTAAAATTATGGGCATACTATTTATTTGTTTCATGTTGAAGGTTTCTACTCAGTGAAATTTCTATTGAGTACGGAAATATAATATGAAAATACGACTAACAAAGTTATGGATTGAGTAAAAACTTTAAAATTTATAATAAAACGTCAACCTGTGCCCCTTCTTTGCAACCTGCAAAGGGATCTAAGGCAAATATGAACACCGAAAATGTGATAATTTTCAAAACATTCCAAAGAAAATGATTAGCTCTTCATGTTAACCCTGACTCAGGACTTGGAGGGGTTCTAGTATTGTATATCGAAGCATTCTGAAAACCAAAACCGTCACCGCGTGACAAGGCTATTGTCGTTCAACTTAAGGTATTTTCTGTTTATTTTTTTTAGGTTGACAAACTTGAGAAATACAAAGCTTAAAAATTAGGTAACTGAGAAAATTCCATTTGCAAAATCTTGTAATTATAGCACTGCTTTTTACCTCCAGCTTTTAAAAAATAGTTAAAGGGAACCCCATCTTCAAACAGGGGACAAATTCTATTGAAACAATGTGGTGAATTTGAGTAGTGAACTATGGCACGAGGGGCGTGTGCCTTGACGATAGTGACTTTGCACCGATGAGCTGATGGAAAGCAAACCTCCCTGCACTGGTTTGGCTTAGAGTATAAGCATGAAAGTGATTGGGCGAACATTGTTGCACTGAAACAATGAAGAGTTGGCAGCCTCCCTGGTTGCACTTCGCCAGGTTTACTGCAGGATTTAGATATGGGTCTTCCTGCTCTCCGCTCGTACTCACTCCTTGTTGGTGACTTAATATCGATTGAATGCAGAATAGTATTGAGTCTTCTCTTCAGAAGACTAAAGCGATTTGATTGAAAACCAATAATTTTAACAATTTCATCCAATCCCCAACAAGAAATTGCAAAAAAAAAAAATATTTGAGATCAAATTCTTGTTAAAAATACAAATTCGCACATCAGGTCAATGCACCCTAGAATCATATCATATGCTGGTGTGTGCAGGGGATTGGAATGAACGTCCGCTTGAATGAACGCCGACGGGACTGAAATTAGCACAAATGAATGTAGACTGGTATGAAAGTCGAAAATCCTGAAATGAACGCAGAGGAAGTGCTGAATTGAACATCGACTGCATTAGTATATAGAATCAACGCAAGAGCAACTCCCCAAAACCATTGTGTGAATTAATGATGATCATCAACAAAGGCACTCGCATCTGTTTATGATGATGGTTACTAAATTTCTGATGGCTAGATGGAATCAAGCAGGAATTTGGTAAAAAAACTGAAATGGTAATGAAATGCTGAAAGAGAAACAGTGACCCTTTGTATATTTCATCAGCAAAACAATGGTAAAGCATTAAAGAAATCAGGTGAAACTAATGAATTGTAGAAGTTTACACCTTGGTTCACTGTTATCTGTGAACATTCATTTTTTTGTAACTTGGTAATCGTGACAGTGTACATTGTTCTCCCTGCACGCTGTCCACCAGTCGTCATTTATCGAATTTTTTTTAAAAGTTTTTACAAACCTTTGTCTTAAAGACTTAGTTTGAGGCTGCTATTTTGTATCACATTTTATTCTCCATATTTTATTCTATCATGTGAGCAATTTTCAGCTTTAGAATCCAAATGATGAGGATGTTATGGCCTCTCAAACTTCCAGGGTGATAACCTTCAATTGCCATTGGGATTCATACCAGCAGGCAACGCCGCTACCATCGCACTACTAGGTTCAGCGTTAGCGGCGTTGCCTGCATGGCCATTTTGACCAGGGTTCGAGATCCTCTATCTCCCTGAACATTTTGATCATCATCCTGTCTATTAGTATATGATAAAAAGTATGACGCGTTGTGACGTCCAACAAGGTGTGCCAGCTGATTCTCTATGCCAATAGACTGCCGTCACTTTGGAAGTTTGAGAGGCCATAACTTCCTCAGAATTTGGATTCTAAAGCTGGAATTTGCTCACATGATAGAATAAAATATGGAGAGTAAAATGTGATACAAAATAGCAGCCTCTTAGGGTGCAAATAAATTTGCATGTAGGAAACACAGGAGCACTAAGGACGCCTGTGTATTTTTGGATCTCTTTTTACGATCGCATTTAGAGTAACAAATTTGTATGCTAGAGTGCGTTTTGAGGATTCTTCATCAGTTTTTAACTCATAAAAATGCTGGCGCTGTAGCCATTACAGAAAAAGTCCTGTTCCGTATGTTCTGTAGAGTGTTCTTTGATGCAGCCGATGTTGCATGCTAAAACATATGTAAGGTAGACATGTGGCAGTTGATGTATGGGACATGTCTTACGGCACTCATGCCACCCCACAGTAGAAACAATAATGCTTTATGGGCCCCAAGTGCCGTAAGACATACCCAATGCAGCAACTGCCACACATCTGACAACACCTGTTGCCAGCAACGGTTTTATTGCCCATTCGGAACAGCAAAAATTAATGTAATGGCTGTATTTAATATTTGATTCCATAATTCCAGATAAATGACAAGCTAGAGATCACTGTTTGTGTTTATGCTGAGTTGAAAGGCGTGTAGTAAGAACAATTGCCACCACAGTTAGATCTAAAGATGACACTCATTGGTCGGGGAGTGTTTTTTGCCGTTCTTCATCTACTCGCAATCGGAGTTGCTTGTTGGCACTATAACGTATACAAGTTATAAACGGCTGTTATCACACTTCTTCTGTAATTCAAGTCTACACCACTAAACTCACAATTTAGCAGTTATGTTCTTAATATTATTGATTCGTGTCTAAATTGGCTATTTTGATACCAGAATGCACCTTCCAGTCACACTTCCTCTGAGAAGTGCATGATGTGGTCAAGACATATTTGCTTCGAGATTGCCTGGTATGCCTTGGGGAAACTAAAACAGATACATGCTGGTTTATGTCTGTCACTTGTTCTTGTGCCAGATATTAATGTGCTATATCACTTATTGGAATTTTCAATATTATTTTGAATATCCTGTTTAATAACATTTAGTAAATTCAACCACTTACTGGACATTGAACATAATGTGATTGTGATCTACTTTCAGAGAAACCAGCAATATATCACATTATTTGGATAACGATGTTTTATTTAAGCTGTTATACTTAAAACAAGAGTCGTCTCCTCATGTGGTAAGCACATAAAGATAAAGAGGATAAACATTGTTAGGTCCTTATTTATGGCTGCTGCAGGAATCCTTTAGAATTCATTGTCTTTCCTCCTCGATCACAAGTAATCCATTTTACTCAACAAAGCACCAAACTTTTCCAACTCATATTCAATTGAAACAAACTCTATTATTTATATTCCTGTAATTAGAACTAGGAAGGTGACACATTTGAAGGTAAGTTATCTTCTCATGTGTGGTGAGAAGATAACTCTTAGTGAAGAGTGTCAACCTATTAGTCCGGCAGCTTGTAATTGTATCAAGGCCAAATGTTATGCAAAACAAAGGTATTAACAACCCGTGGTATTTTCAGGAAGTAGCAACCAATTATAAGCCGCCTATAGTACTCCGGAAACTCTCAGATTTATTTTACTCTGCCGTACAACATTTCGCCAGAGAAAAGCCATTAAGTAATGGGGATAATATCAGGTTTACTGGGATTTATAATTAGTAAATATATGAAGATAAACCAACTAGTCGTATAAACAATAAAGACATAATGTGTTTGGAACAACTCAAAGTTCTATAAGCACCACATATACTAAAGCTATCACATACTAAAGCTATCACATACTAAAGCTATCACATACTAAAGCTATCACACACTAAAGCTATCACATACTAAAGCTATCACACACTAAAGCTATCACATACTAAAGCTATCACACACTAAAGCTATCACATACTAAAGCTATCACACACTAAAGCTATCACACACTAAAGCTATCACATACTAAAGCTATCACACACTAAAGCTATCACATACTAAAGCTATCACACACTAAAGCTATCACATACTAAAGCTATCACACACTAAAGCTATCACACACTAAAGCTATCACACACTAAAGCTATCACACACTAAAGCTATCACACACTAAAGCTATCACACACTAAAGCTATCACACACTAAAGCTATCACACACTAAAGCTATCACACACTAAAGCTATCACACACTAAAGCTATCACATACTAAAGCTATCACACACTAAAGCTATCACACACTAAAGCTATCACACACTAAAGCTATCACACACTAAAGCTATCACACACTAAAGCTATCACACACTAAAGCTATCACATACATCACAAATGCATCAAAAGGCCATCGGTCGAAAACAAACATAAGCAAGGAAGTAAGGATCACAGGAGAAGGATATAAAAAACACATATAGCTCCAGACCTGCTGACAATGTGTGAATTGATACGCCGATTTCAGCACAATAAAAGTTTTAGAGTTACAAAGACATGATAGTGTACACTGAACACTGATGTGGGAACTTGACAGTAAAGTTATAGTATTAATAAGCTGATTAATGATGTATCAGATTGTTACTTAAATCAGAAAATATCATATCTGTCGACCAGGTCAAAGAGAGGTACAAAAATTAACAACAACAACAATACTTTATATCGGTCATGATTATTAGCTGATATCAAATAAGGAATTAACAACAATTAATAACTTCTCTACGATATAATGTATAATAAGAAGTATAAAAAGAAAGTTCAGATCTTAACTTCCGATATCTATACAACCTTCCGTAAAAACAAAAATAAAAAATATCTTCTCCAAGTCACAGATAGTTCCAACTTTTTATCTAACAAAGATTTTCCTACATTTAGACTTATTTATAATTACGTGTTTTCCTAGATGTTAGACTAAGCCTTGTCACATACAGTGATAGTGAGGGTGAAGCTAGTAATGTGTCCAACCTACTGGAACAATAGCCCTAGCTCAAGTCAGATCTCAGGCTAAGTGAGCACATTTCAGCAGAGACTTCTTCCACAATGAAAAAATAGTCATGGTTCCATCACCTTAACTAGATTGTGTGAGGGGCGTATCAGAAGCAGCCTCAGTATGCCCTTCTGCTGCTTGATTAGTGTTCATATTCACTTGCGATGATGAGATAGCGTCAATTCTCTCTTGAGAAGCGAAGGGATAACTTCTGATATAATCATTATAAGTGGGTAACTGATTGGCTGTTAGCTCAGGGGGAGGCTGTACATACTGAAACAAATTAATTGAAATGGTGAGTCTGAGAGATCTGCAAGGATAACCCTCTAGGGCAAAAGTCCCCCTGACAAATATTCAGACAGAGTGGGCCGGCATTAGACACCAGTATATAGGCTAAGTATACACAAGTGACAAGTGTGCATATCCGGTACTAGTATGACACCCGTTTGAATGATATTATAGATGATGCAGGATCACAAAAATAGTTAATGCAGTACGTAAGACCATATCCTTTAAACTGACATCATTACTTAGTGTACACAAACACTTCCCTGCCATGACATGAACAGTTTGGAGTTGTCTGGACATTTTCAAAGAGAAGATAGCTTACTTGTTAAGTAAGAGGAAAGGGATACACTTATAAGAATCATTATTATTATAACACACCTCCGAGTTCTCCACAGCCTGATCGTATGAAGGTGGTGGAGGCCTACTGTCACTGTAAGTTGCTGGACCTGGTACTAGGCCTGGTGCTGATGGAGCTGTAGGTGACCCAGGGTACACAGAGATAGTTGGATTTTGTTCAGGAGGGTAAGCTGGATATCCCGCCTCTAGAGGAGCTCTAAAAGTCGATAAAAAGTTGAAGGTTTGAGAAACACCTTATAAATACTGCAAAATTTGAAATGGAAACCAAAACATCCCATCTCAATATTGATGGTCAGTGGTAAACCATTAATTTTTATGAAACTTACTGGAAGTGACGTAACTGATACATGGGTGGCAAACATCAATCACATCATCTAAATGTTAAGTTGACCTCAATGGCTGTTGAGTAGATTTACTTATAATAGTGACTAAGGAGATTTAGCCCAAAACAAAAAGGCTCCTAAGGAAAGGCTAAGGCATATACAGGCTCTTATTCCTGTGGAGTATACTGACCACGCTGTCGCTCCTGATGTAGTGGTGGTATTAAGAGGCTGACCTGCGGGGAATACCTGGTGTGTCCTCACTGTCCACCCGTCAGCTGTGGTCACTGTGGTGGAATAAGAGGCAGGCTGTCCCTCTCCTGAATAAATAAATACTTCATGGATAAAAAGTTTAGCCAAAGGAAAAAAGGAAGGGTAAGCCAATATACTGGTAATACCCCTGGCTGTAAAAGTGTCATTCAGTTGGCTTCACAAGGCACAAGTAATATTGTTATCGAAGCCTAGGCCACAGCGTCAGCATAAATTTAATTGTGACAATGTGACCCAGTCAACCACTAGCTTTCTTTATCAGACAGACGAGTTTTCTACATATTTTCTCAGAACAAAGATGTGATGACATTTCTTCATGCCAGGCTACTTCTCAATGTTTTGCTGACACATTTAACAAAATAACAGCTTGAGATTAATAATGCATGGCGAGTAAAAGGGGGGTCATAATGAAAAACATTCGCTCGGTGCACTAAACTAGCATGATTTACATAAATAAATGCTAAACCAAAGCACCCAACTCCAAACTCGTAACTATGAGTACACAAGAAATTAATTAATAACTTACCTACGGGGATGGTAGTTGCGCCTTGAGCATTGTTTTCCTGATTTGACTTTTTACTACAACAGAACGCTTTACAGCATCCGATACAACAGCATAAGGCGAAGCAGCCTGCCACGATGCCAACTGCACCCGTTGTAGAAAGTCCCTCTGGTGGAATAAAACAAGAAAATTAGATGAATTTAAAAATTAGAATAACATTCATAACCAGACTTGACCAACTGTATATTTTATACACTCAACAAGAGATCTGCTATTCATGCGGGGAGGTTAACTTCAATTAAAGGCAATGCAGCTAATTCTAGTTGACAACATATTGGCTCTGATTGGCTGCATATTGATGGTGGGGACGGGGGCTTTCAAACCACACAGTTAGAGCTACAGATTCATTTTACCTGTTTCAACTGGGCAAAATGGCTCTGCTACACAACCGTAGAGACAGGATGAACTGAACACAACATTCAATCAGGCCTTACACTAAACTCCTTCTGACTTCCACAGATGGGCTACACATTTACCATCAGCTAAACTATAATTAGTGAAGCTTCAGTTTGTTCAGTTTGACCACAATGGAATCATTAACAATATAATTTATACATATGGATTACCCTTTTCTTTATCTCAATTGAATTTTTTTCCCCATTTTTCTCAATGGCTGATTTTGAAGAACTCTCATAGAATGAAAGTTATGCCAATAAAGTTTAAAAGAAAAACAATTATCATATCATTACCGGATTCATATCTCTCAGTTGTATAACTGGTGTAAGCGTTCCAGTTATACCAGCTGTCTCAGTCCAGCCAGGTATTCCAGTTGTTCCAGTCATTCCAGGTCTCCCACTTGCTCCACTAATCATTATACCAAGCTTAACTTGACGTCGAGGTATGCTTAACGAACTGACTAACAAGAAAGCTTGAGCAGCCCAATGTCCGGCGTATTAATCAAACTCTGTTACATGGTTATATCGACAGCATCTACAAGCAGACAATACAGTGATACTGTAGAGTATGGTGTTGAAGGATATAACCACAGTCGCAAGAGTGTAGTGAAAGGAATTATTGGGATAAAAAAAGACAAATTGAAGAGTTGCTGCACAAACACGCTATAGTCAATTGGGGCATCAGTTTCTGTTTTTCTGTTCCAAAATGAAATGAAATTCTGGTCAAGTCAGCTATTACTGGCAATTGGCAAAAGTTATCATGACAACAGAACATTGTTCTTGTTCATAAATATTTTGAGGGCAATTCTGAATGAATTCCATATGGTGCTGTTGAAGCCCTTTTAATAACCACACTCAAAACAAAAAATTGAAGCTACTTGATGTTTCATTGTGACACTGAAAAAAATCATCTGGAAAGCCTCATAAGTAAGCCATATTGTAGTGACAAAACTTACAAATATCTATAATACCGACAGAAAACCAAGGATATGAGACTTGCCGCTGTATAAAGGATCATCTACCTACCTACAGACCAGCGATACTGGATATCCATAATGATATTATTATACAGAGCTAATTGAGAGGTAATATCTCTTATAGAAGGGCAATTCTGATGGAATGACACATCCAGAAAAATTTTTCAAGTCATACATTTTCTGAAAGCTGAGAGTCTCAACCTATTGAAAATTCGCATTACAATCTGTTTGCTGCAAACTACAAAAAACAGTTAGCTGTTTAAAAAAATGTAAATTGATAATTTTATTGACTGACTGTATAGCAATTTTAATACAGGCCCATAACTTGGCTTGTAAGGATGTTATGGTATTGAAAATGAAATCTTTCAGTTCCCAGTAGATGTGATGAGGTATGAATTTAAAAACATTCAATTAATTTGGATATTTTTTTCTTCAGCACCCAAATAAAAAATAGGGTGGTGACTGAAAATCTGTTACAATAAGAGATACAAAAGATTTTGCTGCGTTTTTAATTTTGAAGCTATAAACCTCAACCTACGTAAACCTGGGTTTCCAACCATGCTGAATGTTACTGGGGTATCACAAATAGAAAAACTATTTTTTTCATCATTTTTTTTGCATAACAGAATTACATTGTGACTGAATTGCA
This sequence comes from Membranipora membranacea, assembly GCA_914767715.1. Classification (NCBI taxonomy): domain Eukaryota; kingdom Metazoa; phylum Bryozoa; class Gymnolaemata; order Cheilostomatida; family Membraniporidae; genus Membranipora; species Membranipora membranacea. Next base: position 22,220,728 of record OU612074.1, read on the forward strand.
ACTTTTTGTTACGGAATTACGATAGGAATATATTGTGTACTGAGTTAATAACTTACAGACCAACTATTCATGGATGGCACCAGCGTATTCTGCTAGCTACAACCAATTCGAGTAGAAGAGTTAATTATAAGGAGAGAGTTTGTGACACAATAGTCTCACTCAAATTAAATACGACTAATTAACTCATAAGCCTTCATTGGAGCCGAGTTTATTTAAGAAACTTCAGTAGGAATGTATAGCGTGCTGAGTTAATATTAAAATCAGAGTTTACTCCAATTCACGGCCCCATACTATATCCCTGCACTATCTATAGTAGGGGGACGGGGACTGTCAAACAAACTGTGTATAATGACTGTGGAGTCCTAGGGAACAGGGTTAGGGATCAGTCAGAATTTGCGGCGTTGGCTGATGAAAAGTTGAGGGGTACATGGGTGATAACAATGGGGGAAATTTGAGATTGTATTTTATGAATTGTCACCAATCTGCAACATAAAAACTTCACATATTTTTTCAGGGCAGAAAATCAGAATTGACCTTGACGGCTCTCCTCCTCAATCATATCACCTATAAACCTAAGGCTATTCATAGATTTAACTGAGTAGTAACTCATTTAGAAAAATTCTATCCCAAATTGCTCACTCAGAATGAATATAGTTCCATCAATGACTGAGCGATTTAAAAGCAAGAGCCTAGCAAGTATCGCTCACTCACTGAGCGATCAGATTGCGATTTGCGCTGTTTCTAATTGAAAAAGCCCCCCTCCCCTGGGCCAACTGAGTGATGCATTTTTCAACAGTGAGAAAGATAGAACTTTATACATAATCTAAAACATTACTGCAAAATCACTTAAACTAGAATTACATTCCCACTCGAAAATCTGTTACAGTTTGTCGGTAAATCTGTTACACTCTTTTTTTCGATTTTTTTCACTGAACAACATGTTACAGAAAATTATTTTTCGATCATTCTACAAGACAGACATCATAGGCTCTACTTAGGTAACACTTTTCAAGTGAAATCTCATTAATTGCTCAGATACAACATGCAGTGGTGCGCGTACCACTGCACAACACACAGGTCTACAGCTAGAAACCATGAGTCAAGCGCTGTTTCGAGGCCTTCTCTAGTACAACCCCTCATTGCCGGCCCCAGCAGCATGAAGCCACCCCTGTGTGTTGCTGAGCATCTCAATCAATCTCATCTTATCAGAACTTTCAATTCAATTTTTTTAAATAATAATATTTTCGTTGATAATTTTTTCAACCGCAATTGTGAGATTAGTGAGGCTGGTTTACTGTAACATTGCTCCCCTAACCAGATAAGCCTACCTTATGATAGGTGAATCCCTCATCCCAAACAGGGTTCAGATTGTTCTTGATAACTCCAGTTTTGTGCTTCATCCTCTCTGGCATCAACAAACTGGGATTAAAAAATAGATAATAACAACTCGTGAAACGGGTCCTGGGGTTACTCAATTTTGTATCGCAGTCAAGCCATTGCAGACATTGCTTTATCAAATATTGCTTTGCAGAACATCGAATGTGTGATACAACTTATAGGTAGGCCGGGATAAACAATCCTTCTCAAAGAAGTAACTTTCTTTAAATTTCGCAAGCAAATCTGCTCTCGGCTTTGATTGAAAGAGTTGATAAGCTTTGTACACACCTCCATGAACACAACTGAAGCTTGTCCATACCATGGTAGTCAACTTTCTCCCATCAATGTGAGGCAGCTAATATTAATGAAAGTTTGCTTAGTATCTAGTATTAGTTCACTCACCATTTGACATAGGGATCATATACACCCGACTTCTTGGTGGGTAGATACTGAGCAGATTTGACCTTGACATGAAGGTCACCTCCTGTCTGCTTACTAGCCTTAGAACCTTTAGCTGGAGCTGTATCTGCAGCGATCAGTGGGGGTGGGGTGTACTTTACCGCAATCTTGTGCTCAGGAGAGATTATGGAAAGTTGAAATTTTGTTATTTGAAATACAGGAAACTCTATGGTACAGAGTTTCTCCAACGAGTTGATGATATATTTAAATAGTGAGTTATTCAAATGGATGAGACAAAATTAACTTAGTAATATAGTATGATGAAAAATAACTTCACAGAGTCCTTTAACAAGGGAGGTTTCAATGTATGGTCCAGCTTCAAAAATTTACTGAGGTAAGTAGTGAATATTTCAACCTTTTGAGGTATTTTAGTCGTTAGTTAATTAAGGCAAAAGCGCAACTTAAAGTATTTCAGTTAGTAGATGAGTTGTGTTAAAAGTGATGCTGTTTTAAAATCATCATTATACAGCAAGATTTAATGGTAACTATTCTCAGTTACGATTCTCGTTTATACAATTAGTAGGTATGATTGAAGTACTAATACAATGAAATGGAAAACTTCCTGAGATGTAAGAAGACTTTGATGCAAACAGAATGGCAATCATCAATATTAGTCACTGCTAGCAACCAGAAAAGGTAAAGTTTAATTTATTCCAAGGATGAGCAATGTTGTCCTCTTGCATAAAATATTGATTCCTACTATTTTCCATTAATAAGAAGTTTTCTCTTTCGAAATTATAAGAGGACAACTTTGCAATTAGATTTATGCATGGAATTCAATCAAGTGAAGGCAATGCAAAGTAAAGTTATCTGCTGCACAGGTAGAATCTAGCGAACTATACAAAGTGATCAGGCTGCATTAAAGCACTCAGCAAAACAAAGGAGGGAATGGTAAGCTTTGGATTCATAACTACACTCATATCTATGGGATCAACTAGTAGCTAGTTATGTTTCAAAGGTTTTTGACATACAAAGAAATGAGCTTATTCAAACGAGTTGGCATATTAGTGCTGTGATGTTGATTTCCATAAAATGAGTGAAGTAAGAAAGCGATGTATGTAAGAGATATAGACGCGTACAAGCTCTGATGTTTGACTAAACCCGATGACCGCTGACCGATGACCGCTGTGAACGGCCCATTCCACAGAGCGGAAGGCTAAAACTAAGAATAAATCCAATTCAATAAAGATAGCAGATAGCAGCTACAGCAATTAGTAATTGGATGGATGCAATCATTGAAGATAATCTACAGCTCGATTTTGCATACTCAATTAAAAATGCTTTGTTCAAAAAAACACCCACATTTCACACAAAACTAATCTAAGCAAAATGGAGAAGAAAAAGATATTTACACGCACAATGATATCATTGGATGATGTAAGCGATTTCAAAGGGTGTATAAGGGTCAAGAGTAATCACCCCTGTTACAGGTCAATACTAAAATATCTTTGATTAGGCTACCTTTGACCTTGTATAGCCTAGGTTTTTGCACTTTGAAATAGGTTACATCATTCAACAACGCTTGTGTGGGATTAATTTTAGTTTTTTGTTCATTGCTATGGGAAAACTTTGATATGAACAATGGTTGTTTTTTGCTTCCCTTAACACTTACGTAGGAGTGAGTCTATCTCACACTGAAAGTTAGCAGGATTTTAAATTGTCTTAAAATTTGTGGTGAGACAACCACTACATCTCGATACAGGGCTTTACGAAGCATATTGAGAGATGTGGCAACTTAATGGGCAGACAACTTCCAAATATGAACCTAAACCGATAGAAGATGATTTGTAATCTTGCCCTCAGATTGAGGATTTTGTGTTCAGTAATAGAATGCAACTAGTAACAAACTCACAGCTATACTTAGGAGAGGTTGTGAATAAGAACTGATTTAATATCTGATTGCTCATAGCTGAGTGAGCGAGACCTTTTAGGGGTCTTGTCAATAATTGCTCACTCATTAATGTGATTGTAAACATTTATGCCCCTCGGGATGTGGCGTGTGAAAAACCAACTGATTTTAATCAAACTTTTAATCTAAGTGAACAAATTTATTGAATTGAAATACTAAATGAGCAAGGAATGAGCACAGGGACAGCGATAATTTTGTTCACAAAGCTTCGCTCATTTTAAGAGTACCCCCCCCCTCTCTGAGTAACTTACCTGTAATATTCTTTTTGATGACCATCTTAGCCTGCACACTGAAATGATCAGATAGATGTGTATCTGTACCTGGTATCTTATCTTTAACTACACTACATTCATCTAACCGAATATCACTCACTGCAAACAGACAGACATAGAAAGTCACTACAAACATTTACAATCAAAGAGAGATTCAGCACTATACGAGGTGGTTTGACAGATATACTGAAATGGAGAGCTGCTCATTCCGTATAGTATATATATTTATCTGGGTCTAACGACGTATTACTTTCATCAAACCAAATTTTGAGAAACTGCTTATGAGAATTTTTTATATATTATGTGATGTACACTTTATTGCTATTCAGTGCCCCTTTCGGGGCCAATGAGAATAATGCTTACATTAATGATTTAGATCAACTCATCTTTTTAACTCGTACAAGGTAAGGGTGGGCAAGCTAGGATTATGTATGAAAAGCTCACCTCAATTAGAAGCATGGGTTGTGACTAAGATTCGAACCTGCAACTCTCACATTGAGAAGCTCGAATCCTAACCACTACACCACCCTGCCAATCCATCCACAAATAGCAACAATCTGAGGTAGGGGATAGAATTTCGTAAACTTGTGCTAACTCCATAGCTGGCAGCATGACAAATGGTAGAAAACTAGCCGCGGGCAACACCAAACAGTGAACGAGAAAATGTAGGTTCTATAAAATTAGAATCACATCCCTCCTGATTGATGATTTATTTCACATAATGTGAGCAAGACTTCACTCGATTGAGTCTACTTTGGGTTGTGGTGAGGGTAAAAAAAAAGGAGAAGTTAGAAGGGAGAAAATTTCGCCTTAGTGGGGATTCATCCCCTCAACATCCTTAGTCAAATCTCCTCCAAACGTTCGGGTTGCTATGTATAGGTCTAATGTACACAGTTTCCTTAGGAAAGGTAGGTTATAAGTAAGTGTGTGCACAACTTAGTAATAAGGACGATTGTACATACAGTCATTAGCTCTGTAGAATATATAATCTATCCCCTGTCCGTGTGGTAACTGCTGTGTTACTGAGGCTGGTGTGAAGCAGTTATCTGGTGTATCACATGTATATCCACCCTCACTGCTACCCTCAGCATTCTGCAACACAAGATATATAACTAAAACTCTCACAAAGGCTACCCCTACCCATCTAAAGAGCCATGAAAATTATGCCCATTTCAGACCTAAACTGAGAGAGGATTTTTGGTCACTTGACTTTTGTAGTATTCCCAGTCTAACATTGAGATGTCCCTGAATATCGTTGTATGGTCAGAGAGCATGATTACTGATAACGGGACAGATAACAAAATACTGTCACTGATGTGAGTATCTGTGAGATGATGTCTATGTAACAGCCTAAGAGTATACTGGTATATCGTGCACATAACTGCTAGTAATTTTTAATTTCATGGATGACTGGACTGCAGACAGAATGCAGAAGGGGCCTGCATCCTGTATCCGGCCAAAGTGGGATGATTGTCATAAGCTAAAACACGCTAGCTCAGCTCATTCAGATCTTTTAATATAATTAGCAACTACAATCTACTGCACTTTCTAAATTGTATCATTTCTTATCAGAAAAAGGCAGATCTCGATCCCACAGCCACTGAGCACTCACTTTGACCAGCCAGGCGTCGTTGACGACAGCGTTACTGCGGATAACTCTATAAGCCAGCTCTGTAGGTGTAGAGTTAAAGTCCCCCGTGATGATCACACCGTCACATGATGTTGAGGTATGCTTAACGAACTGACTAAGAGAGAAGGCCTGAGCTGCTCTATGTCCGGCGTATTCATCAAACTCTGTTATGTGGTTATATAGAGCGTGCATCTACAAGAAGGCAAAATATATCGATAATGTTGGGTATGGATAGTTTTGAAGGTCATGATTCGCAGTCATAAGATTGTGGTAAAAAGCAAGATCGGGCTAAATAACAATGAGCATTATCAAACTGTAACCTGATGAGCACTAGATGCAGTGACAATACAGTCAGAGAATATCTACGGTAACGAAATAATCAGTATACTAGATCTGACCTTTGGTATAGAGCTTATGGTTGCACATTACTTACATTACCTACCTACCTACAGACCAGCGTTACTGGATATCCATACATTATTATACAGAGCTAACTGAGGGCTGCACACTTACACGGGTAGTATAGAGATTATTATACAGAGCTAACTAAGAGCTGCACACTTACATGTGTAGTATAGAGATTATTATACAGAGCTAACTGAGGGCTGCACACTTACATATGTAGTATAGAGATTATTATACAGAGCTAACTAAGGGCTGCACACTTACATGTGTAGTATAGAGATTATTATACAGAGCTAACTAAGAGCTGCACACTTACATTTGTAGTATAGAGAATATTATACAGAGCTAACTGAGGGCTGCACACTTACATGTGTAGTGTAGAGATTATTACACAGAGCTAACTGAGGGATGATCACTTACATGTGTAATATAGAGAGTATTATACAGAGCTAACTAAGAGCTGCACACTTAAATGTGTAGTACAGAGATTATTATACAGAGCTAACTGAGGGCTGCACACTTACATGTGTAGTGTAGAGATTATTACACAGAGCTAACTGAGGGATGATCACTTACATGTGTAACATAGAGAGTATTATACAGAGCTAACTAAGAGCTGCACACTTACATGTGTAGTATAGAGAATATTATACAGAGCTAACTGAGGGCTGCACACTTACATGTGTAGTATAGAGATTATTATACAGAGCTAACTGAGGGCTGCACACTTACATGTGTAGTATAGAGATTATTATACAGAGCTAACTGAGGGCTGCACACTTACATGTGTAGTGTAGAGATTATTACACAGAGCTAACTGAGGGATGATCACTTACATGTGTAATATAGAGAGTATTATACAGAGCTAACTAAGAGCTGCACACTTAAATGTGTAGTACAGAGATTATTATACAGAGCTAACTGAGGGCTGCACACTTACATGTGTAGTATAGAGATTATTATACAGAGCTAACTGAGGGCTGCACACTTACATGTGTAGTATAGAGATTATTATACAGAGCTAACTAAGGGCTGCACACTTACATGTGTAGTATAGAGATTATTATACAGAGCTAACTGAGGGCTGATCACTTACATGTGTAGTATAGAGATTATTATACAGAGCTAACTGAGGGCTGCACACTTACATGTGTAGTGTAGAGATTATTATACAGAGCTAACTGAGGGCTGCACACTTACATGTGTAGTATAGAGATTATTATACAGAGCTAACTAAGGGCTGCACACTCACATGTGTAGTATAGAGATTATTATACAGAGCTAACTGAGGGCTGATCACTTACATGTGTAGTATAGAGGTTATTATACAGAGCTAACTAAGGGCTGCACACTCACATGTGTAATATAGAGATTATTATACAGAGCTAACTGAGGGCTGATCACTTACATGTGTAGTATAGAGATTATTATACAGAGCTAACTAAGGGCTGCACACTTACATGTGTAGTATAGAGATTATTATACAGAGCTAACTGAGGGCTGCACACATACAGTGTAGTATAGAGATTATTATACAGAGCTAACTGAGGGCTGATCACTTACATGTGTAGTATAGAGATTATTATACAGAGCTACCTAAGGGCTGCACACTTACATGTGTAGTATAGAGATTATTATACAGAGCTAACTAAGAGCTGCACACTTACGTGTGTAGTATAGAGATTATTAAACAGAGCTAACTGAGGGCTGCACACTTACATGTATAGTATAGAGAGTATTATGCAGAGCTAACTAAGGGCTGCACACTTACATGTGTAGTATAGAGAGTATTATGCAGAGCTAACAAAGGGCTGCACACTCACATGTGTAGTATAGAGAGTATTATGCAGAGCTAACTAAGGGCTGTACACTTACATGTGTACTACAGAGATTATTATACAGAGCTAACTGAGCGCTGCACACTTACATGTGTAGTATAGAGATTATTATACAGAGCTAACTAAGGGCTGCACACTTACATGTGTAGTATAGAGATTATTATACAGAGCTAACTGAGGGCTGCACACATACAGTGTAGTATAGAGATTATTATACAGAGCTAACTGAGGGCTGATCACTTACATGTGTAGTATAGAGATGATTATACAGAGCTACCTAAGGGCTGCACACTTACATGTGTAGTATAGAGATTATTATACAGAGCTAACTAAGAGCTGCACACTTACGTGTGTAGTATAGAGATTATTAAACAGAGCTAACTGAGGGCTGCACACTTACATGTGTAGTACAGAGATTATTATACAGAGCTAACTGAGGGCTGCACACATACAGTGTAGTATAGAGATTATTATACAGAGCTAACTGAGGGCTGATCACTTACATGTGTAGTATAGAGATGATTATACAGAGCTACCTAAGGGCTGCACACTTACATGTGTAGTATAGAGATTATTATACAGAGCTAACTAAGAGCTGCACACTTACGTGTGTAGTATAGAGATTATTAAACAGAGCTAACTAAGGGCTGCACACTTACATGTATAGTATAGAGAGTATTATGCAGAGCTAACTAAGGGCTGCACACTTACATGTGTAGTATAGAGAGTATTATGCAGAGCTAACAAAGGGCTGCACACTCACATGTGTGGTATAGAGAGTATTATGCAGAGCTAACTAAGGGCTGCACACTTACATGTGTAGTATAGAGATTATTATACAGGGCTAACTAAGAGCTGCACACTTACATGTGTAGTATAGAGATTATTATACAGAGCTAACTGAGCGCTGCACACTTACATGTGTAGTACAGAGATTATTATACAGAGCTAACTGAGGGCTGCACACTTACATGTGTAGTATAGAGATTATTATACAGAGCTAACTAAGAGCTGCACACTTACATGTGTAGTATAGAGGTTATTATACAGAGCTAACTAAGAGCTGCACACTTACGTGTGTAGTATAGAGATTATTAAACAGAGCTAACTGAGGGCTGCACACTTACATGTGTAGTATAGAGAGTATTATGCAGAGCTAACTAAGGGCTGCACACTTACATGTGTAGTATAGAGAGTATTATGCAGAGCTAACTAAGGGCTGCACACTTACATGTGTAGTATAGAGATTATTAAACAGAGCTAACTGAGGGCTGATCACTTACATGTGTAGTACAGAGATTATTATACAGAGCTAACTGAGCGCTGCACACTTACATGTGTAGTATAGAGATTATTATACAGAGCTAACTGAGGGCTGCACACTTACATGTGTAGTATAGAGAGTATTATGCAGAGCTAACTAAGGGCTGCACACTTACATGTGTAGTATAGAGATTATTATACAGAGCTAACTGAGCGCAGCACACTTACATGTGTAGTACAGAGATTATTATACAGAGCTAACTGAGCGCTGCACACTTACATGTGTAGTATAGAGATTATTATACAGAGCTAACTGAGGGCTGCACACTTACATGTGTAGTATAGAGATTATTATACAGAGCTAACTAAGGGCTGCACACTTACATGTGTAGTGTAGAGATTATTATACAGAGCTAACTAAGGGCTGCACACCTACATGTGTAGTGTAGAGATTATTATACAGAGCTAACTAAGGGCTGTACACTTACATGTGTAGTATAGAGATTATTATACACAGCTAACTAAGAGCTGCACACTTACATGTGTAGTATAGAGATTATTATACAGAGCTAACTAAGGGCTGCACACTTACATGTGTAGTATAGAGAGTATTATGCAGAGCTAACTGAGGGCTGCACACTTACATGTGTAGTATAGAGATTATTATACAGAGCTAACTGAGGGCTGTACACTTACATGTGTAGTATAGAGATTATTATACAGAGCTAACTGAGGGCTGCACACTTACATGTGTAGTATAGAGATTATTATACAGAGCTAACTGAGGGCTGCACACTTACATGTGTAGTATAGAGATTATTATACAGAGCTAACTGAGGGCTGTACACTTACATGTGTAGTATAGAGATCATTATACAGAGCTAACTGAGGGCTGATCACTTACATGTGTAGTATAGAGATTATTATACAGAGCTAACTAAGGGCTGCACACTTACATGTGTAGTGTAGAGATTATTATACAGAGCTAACTAAGGGCTGCACACCTACATGTGTAGTGTAGAGATTATTATACAGAGCTAACTAAGGGCTGTACACTTACATGTGTAGTATAGAGATTATTATACAGAGCTAACTGAGGGCTGCACACTTACATGTGTAGTATAGAGATTATTATACAGAGCTAACTGAGGGCTGCACACTTACATGTGTAGTATAGAGAGTATTATGCAGAGCTAACTAAGGGCTGCACACTTACATGTGTAGTGTAGAGATTATTATACAGAGCTAACTAAGGGCTGTACACTTACATGTGTAGTATAGAGATTATTATACAGAGCTAACTAAGGGCTGTACACTTACATGTGTACTACAGAGATTATTATACAGAGCTAACTGAGCGCTGCACACTTACATGTGTAGTATAGAGATTATTATACAGAGCTAACTAAGGGCTGCACACTTACATGTGTAGTATAGAGATTATTATACAGAGCTAACTGAGGGCTGCACACATACAGTGTAGTATAGAGATTATTATACAGAGCTAACTGAGGGCTGATCACTTACATGTGTAGTATAGAGATGATTATACAGAGCTACCTAAGGGCTGCACACTTACATGTGTAGTATAGAGATTATTATACAGAGCTAACTAAGAGCTGCACACTTACGTGTGTAGTATAGAGATTATTAAACAGAGCTAACTGAGGGCTGCACACTTACATGTATAGTATAGAGAGTATTATGCAGAGCTAACTAAGGGCTGCACACTTACATGTGTAGTATAGAGAGTATTATGCAGAGCTAACAAAGGGCTGCACACTCACATGTGTAGTATAGAGAGTATTATGCAGAGCTAACTAAGGGCTGCACACTTACATGTGTAGTATAGAGATTATTATACAGGGCTAACTAAGAGCTGCACACTTACATGTGTAGTAGAGAGATTATTATACAGAGCTAACTGAGCGCTGCACACTTACATGTGTAGTACAGAGATTATTATACAGAGCTAACTGAGGGCTGCACACTTACATGTGTAGTATAGAGATTATTATACAGAGCTAACTAAGAGCTGCACACTTACATGTGTAGTATAGAGGTTATTATACAGAGCTAACTAAGAGCTGCACACTTACGTGTGTAGTATAGAGATTATTAAACAGAGCTAACTGAGGGCTGCACACTTACATGTGTAGTATAGAGAGTATTATGCAGAGCTAACTAAGGGCTGCACACTTACATGTGTAGTATAGAGATTATTAAACAGAGCTAACTGAGGGCTGCACACTCACATGTGTAGTATAGAGAGTATTATGCAGAGCTAGCTAAGGGCTGCACACTTACATGTGTAGTATAGAGATTATTATACAGAGCTAACTGAGCGCAGCACACTTACATGTGTAGTACAGAGATTATTATACAGAGCTAACTGAGCGCTGCACACTTACATGTGTAGTATAGAGATTATTATACAGAGCTAACTGAGGGCTGCACACTTACATGTGTAGTATAGAGAGTATTATGCAGAGCTAACTAAGAGCTGCACACTTACATGTGTAGTGTAGAGATTATTATACAGAGCTAACTAAGGGCTGTACACTTACATGTGTAGTATAGAGATCATTATACAGAGCTAACTGAGGGCTGATCACTTACATGTGTAGTATAGAGATTATTATACAGAGCTAACTAAGAGCTGCACACTTACATGTGGAGTATAGAGATTATTATACAGAGCTAACTAAGGGCTGCACACTTACATGTGTAGTGTAGAGATTATTACACAGAGCTAACTAAGGGCTGCACACTTACATGTGTAGTGTAGAGATTATTATACAGAGCTAACTAAGGGCTGCACACTTACATGTGTAGTGTAGAGATTATTACACAGAGCTAACTAAGGGCTGCACACTTACATGTGTAGTATAGAGATTATTATACAGAGCTAACTGAGGGCTGCACACTTACATGTGTAGTATAGAGATTATTATACAGAGCTAACTGAGGGCTGCACACTTACATGTGTAGTATAGAGATTATTATACAGAGCTAACTAAGGGCTGCACACTTACATGTGTAGTGTAGAGATTATTACACAGAGCTAACTAAGGGCTGCACACTTACATGTGTAGTGTAGAGATTATTATACAGAGCTAACTAAGGGCTGTACACTTACATGTGTAGTATAGAGATTATTATACAGAGCTAACTGAGGGCTGCACACTTACATGTGTAGTATAGAGATTATTATACAGAGCTAACTGAGGGCTGCACACTTACATGTGTAGTGTAGAGATTATTATACAGAGCTAACTAAGGGCTGTACACTTACATGTGTAGTATAGAGATTATTATACAGAGCTAACTAAGGGCTGTACACTTACATGTGTACTACAGAGATTATTATACAGAGCTAACTGAGCGCTGCACACTTACATGTGTAGTATAGAGATTATTATACAGAGCTAACTGAGGGCTGCGCACTTACATGTGTAGTATAGAGAGTATTATGCAGAGCTAACTAAGGGCTGCACACTTACATGTGTAGTGTAGAGATTATTATACAGAGCTAACTAAGAGCTGCACACTTACATGTGTAGTATAGAGGTTATTATACACAGCTAACTGAGGGCTGCACACATACATGTGTAGTATAGAAATTATTATACAGAGCTAACTAAGAGCTGCACACTTACATGTGTAGTTATAGAGATTATTATACAGAGCTAACTGAGGGCTGCACACTTACATGTGTAGTTATAGACATTATTTATTGTATTGAAAGATCAGCTGATCAAGAATTTTGAGAAAAGTGACAGCAGTAACTTCGTTCACGAAGCATAGCTCATTCTAAGAGCACCCCCACCCCTCTCTGAGTAACTTACCAGTAATATTCTTCTTGATGACCATTTTAGCCTGCACACCGAAGTGATCAGATAGATGTGTATCTGTACCTGGTATCTTATCTTTGACTACACTGCATTCATCTAACCAAATATCACTCACTGCAATCAGACAGGGAGGAAGTCTATACAAACATTTACAATCAAAGAGAGATTCAGCACTATACGAGGTGGTTTGACAGATATACTGAAATGGAAAGTTGCTCACTTCATGTAGTATATCTATTTATCTGGGTCCAACGACGTATTACTTTCATCAAACCAAGTTTTGAGACACTGCTTATGAGATTATTTTATTTGACAAATGTATGTATTTATGTATTATATAATGTAGGCCTACACTTTATTACTATTCAGTGTCCCTTTCGGCGCCAATGAGAATAATGGTTACATAAATGATTAAGATCAACTCATCTTTTTAGCGCACCCTCGAACAAGGTAAGGGTGGGGTTATGTATGACGAGCTCACCTCCATTAGCAGCATGGGTAGTGACTGGGATTTGAACCTGCAACTCTCAGATTGAGAAGCTCGAATCCTAACCACTACACCATCCTGCCACCCATCTACAAATGGCAACAATCTGAGAGGGGGAAGGGAATTTCATGAACTAGTGCTAACTCCATGGCTGGCAGCAACATAACAACAGCCAACACAAACCGGCGAATGAGGAAAAGTAAGTCTGAAAAATTAGAATCACACCCCCCTGAACGGTGATGATTTTTTCCACAAAATATAAGCAAGATTTTACTGAAGTTGAGTCTACCTGCAACCTAAAGCTTTGTTTTGTGGTGAGGGTAGGGAGAAAGGAGAAGTTAAAAGGGAACATGTTTCACCTTAGTGAGGATTTATCCCCTCAATATTCTTAGTCAAATCTCCTCCAAACGTTCGGGTTGCTATGTATAGGTCTAATGTACATATTTTCTTTAGGAAAGGTAGGTTATATGTAAGTGTGTGCACAACTTAGTAATAAGGACGATTGTACATACAGCGATTAGCTCTGTAGAATATATAATCTATCCTCTGTCCGTGTGGCAACTTCTGTGTTACTGAGGCTGGTGTGAAGCAGTTATCTGGTGTATCACATGTATATCCACCCTCACTGCTACCCTCAGCATTCTACAACACAAGATATATAACTAAAGCTCTCACAAAGGCTACCCCTACTCATCTGAAGAGCCATGAAAAATATGACCTATTTCAGACCTAAACTGAGAGAGGATTTTTGTCACTTGGCTATTTTAGTATGCCCAGTCTAACATTGAGATGTCCCTGAATATCATTGTATGGTCAGATAGCATGATTACTGATAACAAGACTTTGAGTGTCTTTGAGTGCCCATTGATACAAAAAGCTGAGTAGTATCTATGAGATGATGTCTATGTAACAGCCTAAGAGTATACTGGTATATTGTGCACATACCTGCTAGTAATTAGAAATTTTTAATTTCATGGATGACTGGACTGCAAAAAGAATGTTGCAGGGCCCTGCATCCTGTATCCGGCCAATGTGGGATGATTTTGACATGCTAGATTAGCTCATCCACATAATTTAATATAATCAGCAACTACAATCTACTGCATTTTTAAATTGTATCTCATCTTATCAGAAAAAAGCAGATTTCGATCCCACAGCCACTGAGCGATCACCTTGACTCTATAAGCCAGCTCTGTAGGTGTAGAGTTAAAGTCCCCCGTGATGATCACACCGTCACATGATGTTGAGGTATGCTTAACGAACTGACTAAGAGAGAAGGCCTGAGCTGCTCTATGTCCGGCGTATTAATCAAACTCTGTAACGTGGTTATAACGAGCGTGCATCTACAAGCAGACAATACAGTGATATTGTTGAGTATGGTGCTGAATAACGACTGGAAAATGAAAAGTTGCACCACAAAACACTATAGTCAAAAGGCATAAATTTCAGTATTTCTTTTTATAAAATGAAATGTAATTCCGGCCAAGCTAACACTAGAACGTCCGCTGGACCTCATAAAAATTTGTTTAGGATTCAGCTATTATTTGTAGTTGGCAAGAGTTATCTTGTCAACAGGACATGGTTCATCAAAGCGCAGTGTGACAATCTGACTAGATTTCATATGGCGCTGTAGCTGCCTTTTCAATTGCCGCAATTGAAATTGTTTCAAATTATTAATTGCAAGCCACTTGATGCCCAGATGACCAGTCGACCACAGTGGCCCCATGGCCAAATTGAGTCGCCTTTGACCAAAGTCGACACACTATAGAGCAGTTATCACCCCATGGAACCTAACTAATTGTGACGCTGAACAAAATCATCTGGACAATCTCATCAGTGTGCCTTATTAAATTGAAACCTGATGAGCATTAAATGCAGCAACTAAGCTCCCAAAGAGTATATATTCATTTTGTTTAAAGGATCACCTACCTTCCTACAGACCAGCAGTGCTGGATATCCATACCTGCATTATAACACAGAGCTAACTGAGGGCTGATCACTTACATGTGTAGTATAGAGATTCACAGTGAGGTCCTTAACTTTCAGTATTAGAAGTCCACATGACTTGTTACCGTAGAAATCACCATGGAAGATCTTCTGTGGATGTCCGTTAAGAGGAAATCTATTCTCCATGGTCTCTAGTATGGGATAGCGTGAGAACACACAAACACCCGCACCGATAAAACCCCTACAATAACAAACACCCGCCCCTATAAACACAGTCTACAAGACACAAACACAGTCTACATATTACAACTACCCTCTACAAATTCTGATCGGCTTCGAAATAAGTAAAATACCCAACTTTAGTGAGAAACTGGACTTCAAATAGTTTGATAACTCATAAGAAATTCAGTATAGAATATATATGAGGGTAGAAGTGGCATCATCAATTCCCTTTGTCGGCATGTTTAAGAGGCTATGAAGGGTGTATTTTACAAGCAGTGGAACGGTCTATTGTTGTTCAAACACTATGGGAATTGACGAAGAACTGTAAATGACACTTATACATGGTATGGTGTCATAGTGTTTCTATTAGGGGAGGGGTGGGGGGGTTGGTGGTTCGCTCTCGTTCTGTGGTTAAACAATCCAATTAACCCTTTATGTTACACCCAGATATCAAACTCTGCCTCTTACCCGTTAATGTAGTGAGTATGAGGCATCTTGTCAAGGATCTTCACGCTGAGCTTCAAATAGTCGGCGTGACTCCAAACCTGTAATATAATATATCCATAATCAAAGAGAGTTAGAGCAGACATTTTTATGAGTATTTCTATCAAGAGAGGGAATAAAAATCTAAAGAAGTAATTTATTGCTGACCAATTTATTCTTAATGTTTGTGGGTTCGCGGTTCGTAACAGAAATACAAATCAAACAAAAAACAGTAAGGGTATAAAAAATTGAAATTAATTGAGAATTTATTATTTTTCTTAAAATTTTTCCATGTGTAATAGAGACTCAAACAATGAACTCCCTCTTCCTTGAGGAAGAGGGAGTTCATTGACTCAAATAAGTATTCAATTTGTTGATGCATGAGGCTAAAGCTAAGATCATGTGAACACTACATATCAGTCTTATCAGTACATTTCCTGGTTTTCATAGCTCTACATATCTATAATATACATATCGATGCTTTTGAGGAACATGGTATTGACATCATATTCCATTCTGTAATCCTTATTGCTCAGACCGATTGAAAGGTGGGTGATTGGCAGTGATCCTAACAACCTGACATCTAGAAATCATAAGAACCCCAGCTACTAACCTCTTGGAAGACAACAAAATCATAGTTTTTACTGCTCACAGAGTCTGCTATGGCAGCCATCCGCTCTGTTACCACTGCTGATCCAAATACTGGTATACGAAGACCCCTGATAGAAACAAAATAGAGTTACCTTATCCATATAGTAAGGTTATATACCCCTGATAGGAACAAAATAGAGTTATCTTTTAGATGAAGTTTGGTAAAACTGAGACCTCATTAGTATAAGAATTCCCTTAGGCCTATAGCAACAAACCAAAGTTGGGTATACAAATTACCCCTGATATACGCAGAAAAAAGTCATTTAATGTTTGAAATAAGGTTCAACTGAGGGCTCATCCAGTTCAGAGATCGTTAGTGAGCAATATATAGAGAAGAAATTTGCCTAACAAGCCTACCCTACCCTTATCGGGGGGATCGGCTCTTTGGTATGGGAGAGCCGACGCCAAGAATATTGTACTTTCCGGACAGCAATTGTTGACAACAGTGTTTCATGTGTTGTTTCGTTACAAACGCAGTTCATGCACTATTTCTATTAAACTTGCTCTCAAAAATCAATGGATTTTCAAAGTGGTATCATACAAACATCACTCTGAAAATTAGATAAGGTTTGTACTGACGGTATGAGCCTTCTTTACCTACTGAGTGTAGTGGTTTTGTATGGACCCTATCAGTATCAGCCCCACTGTCTTACAGGCTTTACATTAGGGTTCAATACATTTTCATAAATTGACTCGTACTCCACTCACTACAATAAATCATAGCAGCATTCTTTCTTCAGTCCCCTCCCCATTTACTTTATGGCCATACATGCATATGAAATTACCACAAAGAAACTGATTAGAACCACTTAGCAGCAATTGAGTGTCAATACCTTCAGTGAAGCCTCCATGATATAGACAGGTAGCAACAGATAGTTATGAGAAAAGACGAACTAAGCCTGATGAAATTCTTACAACTCACTTATCTTTTTTCCTTCTTAATTGCAACCTTGATTCTGACCCTTGCCTCAAACCATGATTTAGGAATATAGGCTATATTTTTAATGATCCCTTCTCAATAGGCAAGACAACTGTTGAGTTTAGAAGAGTTGTCTTCCCTCGGAATAAAGGGGCACAACTCCAAGAACCATGCAATGGCTCATTAGGCTAATCAGGGCTAATTGGGCCATGGCGGTGGTGTGCACGGGGTATGACAACCATGCCTCCTGGCAGTTATTTCCCTTGAACCAAACTCTTCATCAACAGGTGGCCCTGTGCTCCAACAGAAAGACCGGAAACAACCATCACCGAGCTGACAGCGCTGCCAACGGGTATAATTGGACGGCATGAACTTTTTGGGATATATAATAATTGAGATACGGAGCTAGTGACGACGGCCATCTAGATAGGTTTAAGCCTTCCTGTGTTGGCGGCAGGCGCTACCAGTAAGCTGATCACCGCACTCTGAGTATGTTCTTGGATTGTGACTTGCTAGCCAGCAGCTTAATACAGGCAATCCGACCAGCGCAGAACAGTTGCTATACCACCTTCGGAAGTGGCTGATACATTGTATCACTTATAGCAGACCTTCTCAGCAGCAGGTCCCGGGTTAAAGTAGTAAGTAGGTGACCAGGTTAAATCCTGAGGTAAGAGACCGGGTTTTATCCCGAGGTAGGCGACCAGGTTTAGGCCTGAAGTTCTGGGTTTAGGCCCGAGGTAGGAGACCAGGTTAAATCCTGAGGTAGGAGACCAGGTTAAATCCTGAGGTAGGAGACCGGGTTTAATCCTGAAGTACCTCACTGGGTTCAATCCCGAGGTAACAGAAGAATACAATTTAGAAGTTGCCTCCCTGGAGGCGAAGAGAAGATAACTCACCATCATTGAAGCAGTTGAGATCTTAGTCCTTTGACTTTACAAGCTGGAATCACTGTACTTATATCATATGCATATAACCAAGTCGAGTCCTATTTGTAATCAAGGTTTGCTTCTCTTTTGCAG
Source organism: Membranipora membranacea (assembly GCA_914767715.1). NCBI lineage: Eukaryota > Metazoa > Bryozoa > Gymnolaemata > Cheilostomatida > Membraniporidae > Membranipora > Membranipora membranacea. The sequence goes on from OU612074.1 coordinate 22,239,463, forward strand.
CTAAAGAAGGGTAAAGACCGAAGAACCAGCACAGATAAAGAAAGACAGCACAGACACCAAATAAGACACATGAATACGTTGTATCATTTTATTTGTGAACAGTAATAAAAAGTCTTATTACGAAAAACACATCCGGTTTCTGTTTGTTCTCCAGCATCTGAAAAAGAAAATGAACTGCAATTGGCCTCAAACAAAATCTAACAGTATTTAGCAAAGCCTCGGGGGCAGCCCCGAGCCGAACCACAAGCTCGATCTGAATAGTAACGTTTGAACTTATAGCAGTTGGCGACTCCGGTGGGACTATTTCTTAAAATATATATTTTTTGGAATTACCCGTCTAAACAATGCCGGGAAAGGCTGAAAGAAGACGACGACAGAAAGCACGGGAATCGGAGCTTAATGCGCAAGAAATGCAGAGACAGGCTGTTGCAAAGGCTGCGGCCCCAGCGGCGGTTTCCCGCCGCAGAGTATTGCCGCCAGCACCACATGAAACCCAGCTAATAGAGACAATCAGGCTCCTCAACGACCAGTTACATGATATGAGACTAGAGATGAATGAGTTAAGAGAGCAAAACAGACAGAATGAAGAGAGAGAGGTCCAACGGTATAGGCAATATATCAAAGCCAGGAATGGCGGCCCAAGTGGTAACCGAGGACCAGTATGTAAACATGTAAGGAGGATCACCCTTCCTTCATCGTAGACCATGTAGACATTGTCAAGGGCCCCATTATGATAACCAGTGTCCGGAAAGAAACGGGTTGGGAAACTCTCGACCCATTTCTTAAACCCGGTCAATGGAAATGGGAAAGTTGACGAACCGGAATTCTCAACTAAACAGTACTGACCTTAAGTGAGGGTGAGCAGAGTATGCTTCCCTCAAGCACTAGTGTCTGTACAAGAAGAGTTTGTACCCCTTGCAGCAGCAGTTACTACCCAACCAATCGACCTACATCAGATCCAGCCTTACGCTGTAAGAAAGTAAAATATGATTCATGCATTGTTAACCGAATTCGGAGTTATGCTCCGTGTATACTTATCTCAAGGAGAGAACAACTCCCTGTAGCTTTATCAGAAGTTGATTGTAAGGCCCAATATGGTGCAATCGAGATTAAGGTACAGCGAGTGGCTGATAATTGTTCAACTGATATCTTATACAGTTGCGAGGTTCACACAGAGTCAGCAGACAAAAACATATATGAAGTGGATAAGATGGAAGGTCGAACATCTGAGGTTGAAGGTACATAACCTGCAGATGTAGATAACTGCTCAGCTATTGCAGATAGTGGCTCAAACGCTCCCTGTGCTGGTGTCCACGTTGATGACACACCACCGTGGGATCCTGGTGAAAGGGGTGAAAAGGGCGATGCCAGAGTAACTCTCCAGGGTATCCCTCTAAAAGGTACGGGAGTTAAAGACAGAAAGTGTATGAGAGGTATAGCCACCTATGTATGAGTGGTAGTAAATGGATATGTTTCATTATTTCAGTTGGATACAGGCTGTAGTTCAACGGTCATCAGCGAGCACTTTGCCCAGTTTATTGGCCTCATCTCACTAGAAGACAAACAAGACCCAAAGTGATAAACAGGGTTGCTGACGGGGCCAATATACCGAGCTACGGCTTTAAACTGGTTGAGGTCGAGATTAATGGTATTAAACTACTGGGTAAGATGATGGTCAGCCAAGTGAGTGAGAATGGATTTCTAAGGATGGATCTGCTGTCCCAAGCCGGCGCTATCATCAATTTTGATGAAATGTACATACAGCTGTATGAGCAAAAGATACCATTGCTAAACAAAGAAGGAAAGAGAATAGTCAACAGCCTGATCACTAGAGAATCAGTTTGCTTACCTAAGTATAGCCAGAATATTGTCGGCTTAGATCTGAGGAGAGGTAGCTCTATGATTGGTCTGGTTGAGCCCCGTACCTCGGTTTTGGACCATTACCAGGTCATAGGAGGGCAAAACCTGGGAAACGCAGCTAATCTCAGAATGAAGGTAAACAATCCTTCGCCACATGATGTGATCATACCGTCGGGTACATCTATCGCGTACTATGTTTCTGAATCAGCTCTGCAGTTACCCAGGAAAGAAGAACCAGAGAGTTGTGTGAACAATACATCAGTAGAGAAGGTCGATGAGAATACGGCCTTACCAGTGCATGTACAATGCCTCTATGGCCAGATCCCAGATGATATTTCTGCAGAGACTAGGCAACTAGTAAGGGGCTTGTTAATTCGATATGCTTCTGTATTCTCTAAAGATGAAAATGACGTTGGGTATTGTGACTGGATTAAACATGAAATCAGGTTGCTTCCAGGAACAAAACCTATCCGTCAGCCCCCATACAGGGTGGGACATCATGAAAGTACAGATATACAGAATCATGTCACCAAGTTGTTAAAAAGCGGGATGCTTGAAAGGGTTGTCTCCCATGGAGCTCCCCAGTTCTAACAGTGATGAAGAAAAATGGGAAAACCAGGTTTGTGCAAGATTACAGGAAGTTAAATACATGCACCGAACAGGAATCCTATCCGCTACCCAGACAAGATGATGCTTTAGAAGCGCTTAGTGGTTCTAAGTATTTTACTACGGCAGATCTCACTTCTGGGTATTATCAGATTCCCTCAGTGAAGAAGCGACTAAGATAAGTTCCTTTGTGACAAAAACCGGTACTTACGGCTTTAAAAGGCTGCCTATGGGGTTATCGTCTAGCAGTCACTGTTTTGAACGCCTCATGGAAACCGTGCTCCGTGGCTTACAATATGAAGAGCTACTTGTCTACATGGATGATGTGATAGTGTTTTCAGCTACCCAAAGCCAGCATGTGGAGCGTCTCAGCAAGATGTTGAGCAGGCTTCATGACGCTGGTCTGAAAATAAAACCATCAAAGACGTTCGTGTTCCAGAGGCAAGTTGAATATTTGGGCCACATTGTTAATGAGCAGGGTATACATACAGACCCGAAAAGAGTCAAAGCCATGGCCGATATATCAAGCCCAGCCGAAGTTATTCAACTGAGGAGTTTGCTGGGGCTTGCAGGATATTATCGCAAATTTATTCCTAACTATGGCGGAGTTACCCAGTCTTTGTGTAGGTTGCTCAAGAAGAAGATCAAGTATGTATGGGACGAGGAGTGTGAAAAAGCATTTTTATGCTTAAAACAGTTGCTATGCGACCATACCGTATTGGCCTACCCGGACTATCAGAAACCATTCATACTGGACACTGATGCCAGTTACATGGCTTGTGGGGCTGTGATAGGCCAGCTGGATGATAATGGAGATGAGCAACCAATAGCTTACTTTAGCTTCGCTTCAAAGGACTCACAAAAAAAGTATGGAGTTACAAAATTGGAGATGTTGGGACTGGTCAGTGGCATCAGACATCTCAAGACGTATTTGTATGGCGCGAAATTTGTCTGCCGCACAGATCACCACAGCCTTATTTGGCTTAAGAATATGAATCATCCCCAGGGCATATTAGCCAGATGGCTTGAGACATTATCGCATTATGATTTCACAGTGCACCACCGTGCTGGGCAGCTACATGCCAATGCCAACACTTTGAGCAGGCTGCCATATAATATTCAAGGTGAAGATACACATTTTGCCCAGAGTATAGAAAATCATGGATCAAGCTTTGCCATCAGAAGGAATAGCTGGGGACGACATTGAGCTCACCAGTGTGGCTATCAGCCAAGATGAAATAAGGGATGCTCAGAAAGCTGACCCGGATGTGAGTCGAATCCGTGAATGGATAAGTAATGATGTTTATCCGCCAAACAAAGAGCTGAAAAAGCTAACTCGTTGCATAAGGTTCTACCTTGGCAAAAGAGATTCGCTCGAATTGAAGGACGAGCTACTGGTTGAAAATTCTACAATGGTCAACCGGGTGGTAATTCCTCACTCAATTCAGGGCAATCGCTAGCTTCCATCATGATGACCACGCCGGCATCGAACGTACCTACAAAAGAATAAATACAGATTACATATGGCATCTTATGCACTCACAGATAAGAGATTATATACAGCTATGTCATAGCTGCCAGTTGCATAAAGCCGCCAGGAATCCATCCAGACCCCGCAGCTTAGCTAACGGGGCAATAATGGATCAGGTCAGCCTGGACATTGTTGGCAGTTTCAGAGCCACAAATAATGATAACACAGTGATCCTAGTGGCCATCGAACACTTCTCAAGGTGGGCTGAGGCTTACCCCCTTCCGCCTGCCACTGCGGAGAGTTGTGCACAGGCATTATATAATGGTATATTCGCTAAATTTGGGTTTAGCAGAATCATCCATATGGACAGGGCTGCCTAATTTATGTCAGAATTAGTGGCTGAGCTGGCGCGGGAACAGTAAAAATACGTTCTCATGCAGGTACCACCCTGAGGGTTACAGCATGGTGGAACGGATGAATGGGACACTAATAAATAGCCTGCGTACCTCTTTTGGGGCCGATGCCAACCGAGAGTGGGATGAAGTGCTGGAGACAGTGATGGTAGCCTACCGGGCAATGCCTCATCCAGCTACAGGCTTCACACCAAACAGAATAATGCTCGGTAGGGAAACCAGGCTATGCCAGGTAATGTGCCCAGAATCTGATCCGAAGCCTGTAACAGAATATATAAAAGCACTGGATAATACTCTCTATGAGGTATACAACAGATAGAGGAATTTATTGGCTGAAGAGTGCCATTTTGATGGGACTATCCATGCACCCTTCAGCGAGGGTGACAGGGTGCTCATTAAAAAGAAGAAATCCGAGCTGAACTAGCCGGGCAAACTAGAGATTCGGTACTATGGGCCATTTACCATCAAGAAACGGATGGACTTTGACTCATACGTGTTAAGTGAGGGTGATAGACATGTGATTGAACATCATTCTCGCCTCAAATTGTACCATGAAGACGGCGACTCATCGGCCGATGGTATGGAGTTACCGCTACCGGGTGGAGAGCTACCCGCTAGCCCCGATGACAATAGCCAGGATAGCGCAGGCCCTAATATGGAACATAATGGGGCTGAAACCAGTTTGGTCGATGAGAATAGTGACGAGTTTGTCACAATGGTCCGCCCGAATAAGAACCGACCAATCAGGTTTGACGACTTCCTGATGGGCTCGCCCGAGTAAAGACAATATGCTGCATACAGGTGGGGGCAACGCCATGGTTTGGTAGCCCCGCCTCCATTAAAGATTATATAATCACACGCGCCGCGGCTTAGCGGTCAACTACGCGATACCAAAATAATCTAGGAAAAATGGGTAAACATTTTTAGTGTAAAAATTGTGACTATGAATGCCGTGTATTGTCAGACATGGTAACACACTATGCGGAATGTCAGGAAGAGATGGACCAGGAATCTGGGCCGGAGGTTGACATCGATGGGGCTTCCAACGCTGTGAACGTTGACCTAGAGGATGTAAGAGACTCACCTGGAAAAGAAAAAGCCGATCTCTCCAGTAAAGCCGCCGAAAGAGGTATGTAGAGAGTTGTTATGGTTACACTCCCAAACCCTGAGGTCAAATTGCTGAAAGAGGAAAATCGCATATAATTATATTATCATCTAGTCTAGTCTAGGCAGCTGTTATTTATTGCTCCCTGTTGCTGTTGACAAAATATATATTGGATTTTTATTGTTACAGACCATGAGACCAGCGATCAAATCGGGCCAGCCACCATCCAGAACAGAGGCCATCTTGATCCCTAGGGAGGAGGCCCCTCTGCCGCCAAAGGGAAGAGGAGGAAGAGGTAAAGGAAGAGCCAAGCTAACTGGCATCGCAAAAAGGATTGCCAACTCCTACAAAAATACCAAGAAACCTACACCTGCCAAAAATGTGCCCACGCCATACAAGGCCCTTGGATGGCGTGGGCACCATTTTGGTAGGTCTAGGTTTCTTTGCACTTCTACAGTGGCTGTCCCTGGCGTTACCTGAGGTAACGCCAGGGACAGCCATTGTAGAAGTGCAAAGTATCAAACAAGAGTGCAGACACGAGGCTATAGACACGACCGTAACAGTGCAAGGCGAGCCAGGCCAGGGGGATGCAGGGCGGTATGCCCAGCTCTCTATTCGCCTCCACGTATTCCACCATTATGATAGACAAAACACAGATGGAGGGAGACCCTCAATGGCGGATACCACGCACCGATCCAGGACCGGACGCGGCTCGAACCCAGGATACTAACTAGCTAGACCACAGACAGATCTTACAGAATTGATTATTCTTTACGCTTAACATGTCCTCTATTTATGGTTTAAATACAAAAAAATACGTATCACAAATAAATACATACATGCAACCGTATTATTAATCAAATTTGAAATACAGGTCTAATATATCATAAACCTGTCTAAAGATTTGTTTGTGTACTTGGGCAGGTCATTGATGTAGAGTAGGAACAACAGTGGCCCAAGTACACTCCCCTGTGGAACACCTGAGGACACTTCACTTCTACCGGAGCTCACACCATCGACCACGACTTCCTGGGTACGGTTTGGGAGAATGATGTAATCCAGCTATGTACCTGAGGACTGATACCATATCTTTGTAGCTTGGCTAGGAGAAGGTGATGAGGTACCCTGTCAAAGGCTTTAGAAAAGTCTAAGAGTATCACATCACATTGGCCCCTGTCTTCAATAGTGCTGACAAAGCCGGTAATTGTTGAGACTAGTTGAGTCTCACAAGAACGCCTCTATCTAAAACCGTGTTGTTCACTGCATAATATGCCATACCTCTCGAGATGTCGGTTTATTTGACTTGAGATAATATGTTCCATCACTTCGCAGACTATTGAGGTTAAGGAAACTGGTCGATAGTTTTCCGCCTTTTCTTTATCTCCTTTCTTAAATATTGGACTCACATTGGCATGGCGCCAGTCATCAGGTACCTGACCCTGACTCCTTTCATAGATGAGTTTCAGAGTTGGTGCAATCTCAGATGCTACCGATTGCAAGAGTTTAGGTGTCAGACCAACAGGACCAGGGGCTTTGTTCATTTTCAGGTTACGGAGTAGTTTCCTTACTCCCTCTATGGTGATGGTGAATTGAGTCATTGGATTTTGCGGCATTTCTTGTACTGGTGTGGTGTTCTTCCTAGCGAATACTGATGTAAACTGGGCATTTAGCAGGGAAGCTTTCTCTTTGCCATCGGTCACGGCATTCCCAACGCGATCCTTGAGAGTACCTATACCAACATTCTCTGATAGTCTGCTTTTAATATAGGACCAGAACCTCTTATTAAAGATCTGCGGGTGGTCACCACTTTCGTCGGTCATCAGTTCAATCAGGAACTGATTATAATGTTTGCTTGGCTAACAGCCTCGTTTTCTGTTTTACAGCCTTGTAGGTTTCCCAATCTGATGGTTTATTGGTTTGGCGAGCTCTTCGGAAGGTCTTTTTCTTGGTACGAGAGAGAGCCGCATAATAGATGTAGTGATCCATGGCTGGTGGTGTTTTACCAATGCTGTTTTGCTAGGTACACATCTGTCCTGAACGGCTTTGATTTCTCTAAGGAAGTAGTTCCAGATGCTATTGATATTAGTATCTTCTGGAAACTTTTCTTATCATCTTGTGCTTTAGTTCTTCTGTTTCTTTTTTGAGCTCTCTTCCATAATTATATTTTCCTAGGAAGAGGCTTTCGGCGTTGAGCTATAAGACGGTTTTCAGTCATGACTCTATGGACTCTATCACCGAAACCGGGCTCAATGTGGCATTTAATCATCAATGCTGGTCTGTTGGTGAAAAAGAGGTCAAGGATATTTTGCTCTCTGGTAGGTGAATCAACCATTTGAGACAGTCCGCAGGTGTGCATCATATCGAGATACCTTTGATTTAGTTCTGTTGGATATTGATGGCCTGTGATTGTCCCGGTCCGCCAGCATATATCGGGGAGTTTGAAATCTCCTCCTAACCATACACTAGCCTTCTTTCGTCTCCTCTGTATCTTTTCAATAGTAGTACATAGTGATGTTGGGTAGTTGATATCTCTGTTTGTTGGGCGGTAAACTGAGCCTACAATTAAAGCTGGTTTACCCTTCTGAGTGTTTACTTTGATGAATACTGCTTCAACGTCTTTGCTAGTCTCCAGCTGTTCACAGGTGAACTCTGTCTTTATTGCAATCAGGGCCCCACCATGACTACTACCTATTCTGTCAGATCGATAGACATTATAATCTGATGGAAAAATCTCAGAGGAGGAGATAGAGCTATTTAACCAAGTTTCACAGCCAGCAATTATATCAGGCTTCTCTGCATCAATGAAGTTCAGTAAATCTGCCTTCTTATTGTTGATACTTTGAAAATTGGCTATGTGAAAGGTCACCGGTCGTCTGTAGTGTCTCTTCTGTTTATTTTCAGACTGGTCTCTCTTCGGAGAAGAGCAGCATCTTGGGTTCGGTTGGAAATTCACAAGATCGACTTGCTCACTCTCTGCTGATGTCAAGTTGTTTAGTGAATTGAATCTTGTCTGATGGCAATCCAAGGACAGGTCTAAGAAGGCTGTTACGTTTGGTAAGGCACAGTTCAGGCAGTGCCATGACGAGTTACCAAGGCTTAGGAAAATATCCTTTCTCACGCCCAGACATCTGCGGTGGTACCAGATGTCACAGGTATCACATGCGACAGCATCAGTCTTCACATGTTTAATACAGTTACCACATGGGTATTTGGTTGGTCCTGGGTTTAGTTCGACATCTCATGATAGTAGCAGGAGGATGGCGATCATAAGAAGACAGTGTATTGGTTGTCTTTTAATTTTCCAGGTTTTTCGTTTGAAAATCTGCGTCCCCAACCCTGTATTTTTGGTTGGGGCTTCATGATCATGATGTGTAAGCCAGTTATTGTGTTGTAGTTTGTCTGGGGTATTGTTATCTTGTGTGGCAAGTTTGCTTGTGATGGTCACAACAAGCAGTGAATAGATGACAAGCTATGTCGACAGATTAATCTTGCTGCAGTTCTTTCAATTTCGGTAGGGAGAGGGCACCAGAGAGTAAGGAACAAACCAATGCTCCCACAGAGTGGTGGCCACGAGCCGCGGTTGCGGTGTCAACTCCTTCCACTCCGCCTCTCAAACGGACCAGATGTAAGAAGTAGACTATGGTATGACAGGGAGGGAATGTATGTATGGTGGGATTTTGTGTTCTTACTGATTTGGAGAGAAGTATGTGTAGGTATGACTTACTATGTATGTTGAATCTTGAGTAGATTTGCTGCAGAGAGTTAACAGCAGATTGTAGTATGTGAAGATTCAATAAGAGGTGTAGAGTAACTCTGGAGTCAATAAAATGCTGTATCTTCCAAGTCCAATATCTCCAGTATCTATCCAGTTGTTTCCATACAATCCAGTACTGGCTGTTTCAGAAGAGATTCCTCTCGTTTCCTGACTGATTTTATTGTCCTCCAAGGGTTTCTAGTTGGCTACTTGGGTTAAAATCTTGTCCAGTTTTCAGCTTGAACAATTTTCTCAACCTTCACTGGTGACCTTGACCTGACGTAATGGTTCACGTACCCTCAACATAATCACAATAAAGTGGTCGCAACTTGCTGCATGATGATAAATTGATATTATATTACCCATGACTCTTCCAGTCTCATGACTTAAGCCTACTTTACTCACTGAGAGTCAGAGCAATGTGCATATATGTAGAATCTATTATGAGTGGCACTCATCCATATACACAACTGATCGCAATGTGCCATGATGATGATAAAACTGGTGACCTTGGTGCATATTTATGGTTGGGCCTGCTAGTCTACTAGTCCTTGTTCCTGGTTTAACCCCATATTCAAACCTTCACAATAAGAGCTCTATGTTGCCAAACCTAAATTGTGGAATATCCCCTTATTCTTATGGCTCTTTAATACTTGTAGATCCTTCTGTTTGAGAGGTTCCAGTAATTTTGGAGGGCAAGTTATTTGATGACTGACATGGACCGATTGACAAGCCTGAAACATTCCTGGAGCCTTCATCAGTGGAAGCGACTACTCCAGTCCTTAGTGTCTGATTACTCACCGATTGGTTAAGTAATGCAAATAGGCATTGTTGTTCCACTGTGTCGTCTAGGTATCCAAATGGAGCTTGTGCAGTCTCCCTACCAACATTACAAAATAAAGTACAGTTGTGAAATACCCTTTACCAGCGGTTCCTACATATCGTAGCAGCGGATGGATTGTGTATACCCACAAATGAGTGTAGCAAAAGTAGAGAGCTGAGCCTAGCATACACGCGCCCCAGCATGCAATCACATGAATCCAACATGCATTCATTCAGACAAGCACAATTTGCCTGCCATTGTGTACTCCTTTGTTCACCAAACAAAAGGCCTTTTGACTTGTTACACAACTCTCATAGGTGCATTGGGGCATGTCTCCCTAACATCGGCCCCCAGGGCCTATCCAACATACTACAGCATAGGTGTACTTTATTTTGTAATGAGATTCCGTGGTTTCAATGTGATTGTATTGCATCAAGCATCATTAGTGACCACATGCAGGATAGCCTTGTGACATTTGCCTCAACAGTTCGCACATGCGCAGACTGTGTCCAGCATTCAATATATGAGGTGCCACTCTGTTCTTGCAAGTTCTCTTTCTAGATGGGTCGATACTAAACCTCGATCTAAGGGTTTCTTAGACGTGTTGAGGGAACAACTCCGGCACTGGACTTTTGCAAGAGTTACCACGATAGGAGCCGCTACGGCAGCTGGAGAATGTTGGAAAACCAAAATATCTTGACAGTTTCCTCTCCTCATTGGGCTAAAACGAGCTACAATTGGGCAAATAACACAGAATTAAATTCAATGGAATTCAATTAGGCCAGAAGCAGCTATAGCCTAAGTTGTTATGGCACGGACAATATTTGATGGCAGGATTCTGATCACTTTTTATACTACATCAATATATGTTCTGTAAAATTCACCGGGTGTACCCAGTTGTAGTGGTCATATTTTGAAAATAAATGGCAATTCGTTTTCAATTTAAATGAAGAGAACATAAATCCTCAAGCTGACCTACTTGTATAGAGGACCAATCATCAGTGTGATAATAAAGAAATCTATTTATAAAATACTCAATCGCATCAACTTGAATTTGGCATTGACATAGCAAATATTAATAATGCATCTTTGTACGGTGCTATTGACTTACGCCCAGCCTTTGTTAAATTTAACTCTCATGCTTTAGCAGATGACATAATACAAGGAAGCATGAACATGTCTAACATAATGACAGTATCACTTTGACTAACATTATGGAGTGTATTGATCACTATGTGAGAGTGTTGTTTTGTCAGCCTCAAAGCTTGCTGAACTAAATACTGCACAGAGTAATTTTATAGAACATCAATCATCCAACCTAAATGGTTCCAAGTCCAATCAGTTTTGGAACAATTTTAAAAAGACTTTTTACAATAACCATAAAAGTCCTATAGGCAATTTAAAAAATGAGAAAGGCGTGATCCTTACTGAGGATCACGATAAAGCAAATGCACTTTATGACAGCTTATTCTTAGGTCAACACCTAGACATTAATACATTAGATAAGAATTGGTACCACCAAATCATGGAGGGCAAATCTAATATCGATAAGCCTTCACAGGTGTCATCTGTTTTTTCCATTGAACTTTCCTCAAAAATAACAAAAGACGAATTAGACTGTGCAATTAAATCAACCAACCAAAATAAATCCAATGCTGATCCGGATGGATTTCATCCTAAATTAATAAAAAGTTCAAAACCATTTTTTCGCATTCTCTTGCTGCACCTTTTTAACTTGGTGATGAAAACTGGAGACTGGCCATGGAAAACTGGCACAGTAACATTCCTACCAAAACCAGGAAAAGATACAACAACTCTAGGAGCATACAGACCAATTACTCTAACATCATATATTGGTAAACTCCTTGAAAGAATATTAGAAACTAGAATTAAAAATCATATTGAAACTAATAACCTACTTCCCCCGTTCCAACACGGATTTCGTAAAAACTACTCAACTGACACATATCTATTCCAATTAATATCATTCGTTGAACATAACAGAAAGAGTAAACAAAAAGTGGCTGCCCTGTTTCTCGATTTTCAAAAGGCTTTTGATTCCATCTGGCTTGAAGGAATGTTGTATAGATTGGTGGAGGTTGGTATTCCAATTCAACTTGTTAAGGTGTTTAGAAGTTTTCTATGCAACAGAACTGTAAAGTTGCAAATTAATGACTACTGCTCCGAGGGGAAACCACATGTCATCGGCCTACCACAAGGTTCAGTCTTGTCACCAATTTTCTTTTCTATTTTTATTCGTGACATGGTATCCCCGGAATCAAATCAAATGCCACTGCAGTATGCAGACGATGCAACTATGCTATTTAATGCCCACAACAGTCAAACTCTCTGCGCAAATATAAATGACACAATTACTAAAATTCATCAATGGTTATTGAAATGGCGACTGAAACTAAACTGTTCTAAAACATCTCTTATTTTTTTCAATCCTGAGGGCAATGAAACTCCTATTAAAATCTCAGACAATATCATTTCCCCATGCACCGAAACTAAAGTATTAGGTAGTACTATTGACAATAAACTTAAATTTTCTACACACAAAGCCCATGCACAATACTCAATGCAACGAAAATGGAATATGTTGCTGCCTTTTATAAACTCTTTAACACCCAAAACCCTAAGAACAATATACAACTCTGTCATCAAACCCTCAGGATTCTATTGCTCTCATCTATGGGACTCTGACAATCAATTAAACACATACAATTTTCTAAAAGGGATCACAGGCACTCCCCATAAACCACCAGAAGAATTTTTACATGTTGCCACTCAAATACTACCAACTAGACTCGATCATATCAAAGCACGTTTAAACCTTTTCAAAAGGATGTTCACCATAAATCAGATACCTTGGCATCACACAAACAGCAAACTTTTTAAAAATTTTCTTGCCGATGTGTGCCGGTTACTAGGCACCCGTTCTCTCAAGCACGAGGATGTCAATGTGAAGGACTTTTCCAAAACTCTGATAAATAAACATGTAAAACAACTTTGGCTTTCCTCATGGGAAAGATTTTTTAAAACACATGATTATGGAGTATTATTTACCTCTGATTGTGAACCAAACCTCATTTTTAAAAATCCCCTGCCACTCGATCAAAATAAAAAACTCTTCGGATCCCTATGTGCTCTTCTCTCAGGCCATAGTAGACTCCAAGCACATATGTTCCTTTTAAAGCTAACCCATACACCCCTATGCCTTTGCTGGCAAGAGGACGAAACATCAGAGCATTTTCTCTTCGACTGCCACATTAACAACAACCCAAGAGAACAGCTCAATCCTCGCATAGGGGATTGGACAAATATAATAAATTATATAAGCGTATGTCATCATGCTCCATAGGAAGGTCTTATTGTCAATAACATCTCAATAATATATGCATCCATCATCACTAAAATAACCTCAAAGAAAATAATTTCTTTCCCTTTTATCACATAACAATTAAATAAAACTTGTGAAATTTTAGCATGCCTGCAAATAGAGGCTTTACTATTCATGATATCTATCATGAAAAGTTATTTTTATCAGAATTATTATTATTATTATTATTATTATTATAAATATGTGGCTAAAGAGTGGGTGAAAACTGGGAAAGAGCCGGAATGCTTCATTGCCAAAAATCTATTGACAATGACAATGAATGAATATATATAGTACCTATAAATACCATCGTCTTTGTATGTTCAGATTTTCTAAATCCAAGCTAGAAAGAGCCAAGGAAAGTGTCATTTAGAGAAAGGTATATATAGAACATGCTCATGATTCAGGATTTACTCTCAAGGTATTAATTGATGACCACGGTGCTGTATGGAAGACCACCTTGTGTTGCTTTGTTTGAACCGATATGAAACTTTTGTGACGTTGCTCTCAGTCAGAGATAGTGTTTGGGCCAAGAAGGTCATTCTGTGATAAATAAGAGAGTTCTATCAAGGAGTAAAAGACTTTTACTCCTTGATAGAACTCTATTATTTATCACAGAATGATCACAACACTGAATTAAATCATAGTTGGAAAATCTGAGATGCCTTCAATTTTTTTCAGTCTTGATTGATTGACCCTTGTAATTGCTACTCATTAACCCTGCTCTAATAATTTCCTGTTTTTAAGACTGAGGATGGAGCCAATTTGCCGAGCCCAAAGAAACTCAGGTCTTCAGAACCGAGTACTAGTAAGCCTCAGACATTCTCTTCTACCTGTGTCATATGTAATAAGGAGAAGTACAAAAACTGCAAAAAACTACCGACCTCTAGAGCTGAGACTTTAGATGCTGGTAAGTACAACAAACTGCTACATCATAATCTCAGGTTTTATTCTGCCTTCTGCAGACTCTGTAGGGTTGAATTGTTGATTAATTGAGGGAACTTTTTCAATTACATGTGTTGTATGATCTAAGCTGCATCAATCATAACTATCTGGAGACGAATGATATATCAGTGAGAGAGCCAGCTTATATATTGTCCTTCTATTTAGGGGGTTTACTTCCTGCCGCAGAAGCCAAGAATGACACAAAGCTGTTGTCAAGTTTTCAGTTAGGAGATCCTGTTGCCCGTGAAATGAGATATCATCATGCATGCCACAAGAGTTATATCGCAACTGTTACGAACCAGCTCAGGTAAAAACTATAAAATCTGTTTGCCACTTATCATTGTCATTTGTCTGGCTCAACATTATGTGTGTTACATTCCTATGCTGTCCCTCTTTGAAAATTGTTAACAAGTTCACTTGGGCGTAGAGATGAGTTCATATGAAGTGCTGTAAAATTGTTATACCAATTGTTTTAGATCTAAATCAAAAGCTCGCTTTGTGAGATCTGCATCATGGCGACAACTTGAGGACCTGGTTAGCTCAAAGATAGAGCGCGAGAAGGGTTCTTACACTTGTTTTTTTCCTGCCATCAAAAATTGTCTGTGCCATTTTTTTTTAGAGCACTTAGAGCTAGGCTGCTTCTGGCCTAAATGGCGAATAAGAATTCATGAGCAAGGGAATAGTTCCTTGTTCTGAAGATCCCAATTTTGCAAGGGGCACCTGTTGTGAGTTAAGAAGAGTTGTCTTCCCTCGGAATAAAGGGGCACAACTCCAAGAACCATGTAATGGCTAATCATGGCTAAATGGGCCAAGGCAGTGGTGTGCTCGGGGTATGACAACCATGCCTCCTGGCAGTTATTTCCCTTGAACCAAACTCTTCATCAACAGGTGGCCTTGTGTTCCGACAGAAAGACCGGAAACAACCATCACCGAGCTGTCAGCGCTGCCAACGGGTATAGTTCGACGGCATGAACTTTTTGGGATTAATAATAATTGAGATACGGAGCTAGTGACGACAACCATCTAGATAGGTTTAAGCCTTCCTGGGTTGGCCGCATGCGCTACCAGTAAGCAGATTACCGCACTGTGAGTATATTCTTGGATTGTGACTTGCTAACCAGCAGCTTAATACAGGCAATCGGACCAGCGCAGAACAGTTGCTATACCACCTTCGGGAGTGGCTGATACATCGTTTCACTTATAGCAGACCTCGTCAGCAGCAGGTCCCGGGTTCAGGCCCGAGGTAGGAGACAAGGTTAAATCATGAGGTAGGCGACCAGGTTTAGGCCTGAAGTTCCGGGTTTAGGCCCGAGGTAGGAGACCAGGTTAAACCCTCAGGTAGGAGAACGGGTTTAATCCCGAGGTAGGCGGCCAGGTGTAGGCCTGAAGTTCCGTTTTAGGCCCGAGGTAGGAGACCAGGATAAATCCTGAGGTAGGAGACCAGGTTTAATCCGGAGGTAGGCGACCAGGTTTAGGCCTGAAAATCCAGGTTTAGGTCCGAGGTAGGAGACCAGGTTGAATCCTGAGGTAGGAGACCGGGTTTAATCCCGAGGTATTAGACCAGGTTAAATCCTGAGGAAGGAGACCAGGTTAAATCCTGAGGTAGGAGACCAGGTTAAATCCTGAAGTACCTGACTGGGTTCAATCCCGAGGTAACAGCAGAATACCAGGAGAGATCCTGAAGTAACTGACTGGGTTCAATCCCGAGGTAACAGAAGAATACCAGGAGGAATCCTGAAATATCAGGAATCTAGAAGTTGCCTCCCTGGAGGCGAAGAGAAGATAACTCACCATCATTGAAGCAGCTAAAGAAGGGTAAAGACCGAAGAACCAGCACAGATAAAGAAAGACAGCACAGACACCAAATAATACACATGAATACGTTGTATCATTTTATTTGTGAACAGTAATAAAAAGTCTTATTACGAAATACACATCCGGTTTCTGTTTGTTCTCCAGTATCTGAAAAAGAAAATGAACTCCAATTAGCCTCAAACAAAATCTAACAGTATTTAGCAAAGCCTCGGGGGGGGGGGGGGGGGGGGTCACATATTCTGATGATGATTAATCAGGGTCATGATAATCAGAGCCAGGTCAATGATAATTAATACAGGTCATGATTAATCAGAGCCATAAATAGCAATACAATATCATGATTCACCTGTCTTATTTTGGCAAACACTCCATATTTTGATAACAATTAGTGGTCATCAATCAAACCGCGCTGTTGGCCTCATTCGCTCTTTCGTGGCCGTTGACTTTGATCTGTAGCACAGTTTTGGTTGGATGAGTACTGTGGCATGCCTTACTTTTGATGGTTTTGCCTCGGCCCACAGGCTTTGTTTATTCCGGCCCCTCAGAGTGAGACACAATCATTTTCAATTTTGTAATAAATGTTTCTCAATATTTTTCTATGCTTCAAACCTGGTAACGGTAACAAAAAAGACCTCACATATAAATATGCTGCCTTAAACTATCGACACCAGTCAACACGTTACTCGCTTGGCACGACATGCTGCCATTCTAACTTCAGTCATAAGATACCCTTGGCGCAATTTATTCTGCCAAAACATTACAGTTTGTTCTTTATTATTCATTATCTTGCTTCCTGACTGCTTGTTCATCAAATATAGGGGGTGCTTTCGAAATATTAGCCTGCGTGCAGATAATGATGTTAATTTATACATTTCATTTTAGGTTTCCCTTTACCGAGTTCTGCGATTGCTGAGAATAGCTGTCTTTGTGAACTGAAGCTGCCTGGGAAGACGTTTTTGATCATATTTTACCGGGAGTCTGAAAATACAGCTGTCAATGCGGGAGTTTTTGTGGTAACGCTACTCAGGAAGATTAAATGTTAGCTAGAATTTAGTTGTATCTAGTTTGAGGATGACTCAATTTTACCTCTCATCAATTTTTGCTAATCAAGGACTGGCCACTGTCAAGTAACATCGCAAGCAATAAATTTCCTCCTGTAAATATTTTACCCCATTAGAGTTGATCAATATTGTCTTATAAACACCACAGTGAAACAAGCTTTAATCTCGCCTACCACATACTTACGTTTGATTATAGTAACATTTTGACGGGTATTTTGCACCGATAGTCACAACAAATAACAATGAGATGACTTTTTTATTATGTATAATATGTATGGCACCTGTGAACTTTTGCAATACACACAAGGCAATCATAATTATTATACTAGGTTTTATATCTAGTCGCTTGATTGTGACAATTGTGGTAAATAATAAAATGATCCGCAATCTTGAAGACTCGCTGTTTATATAGCAATGTTTGAGAATTTTCATTTGTTCTGTTGCACTACAATAAAACTGCATGTTACCAGAAAAAAATTCTCTCTTTTGTTTTAATTCTGGCTGCAATACCAGCTAGCCTTCCTTAGTGCCAAAGTTGGTGGCTGAGTACTTCTAAATAGAGTGATTGTCTATTACATGATCATTTGAGCAGACTGATTTGCGTAAAGCATGTGGAGTTTGTTTTGCAATGCTCCTCAGTTTACATTACTATTACTTCATTGATAATCACCAACTCAACTAATGGTAAGATACCAGATTTACTATTGCTCAGGTGTATTGCGCTCACACTGTATAATAGTACCCTCAAAAGAATTTCTGCTCATGACTAATGTTAAAAACTGTTGAAGTGCAAAGTTAGCTTTCCCTGCAAATTAATGTCAGCATTGCACAGGGAATTCCGCAATACAGAAATAGTGCTACAGCTGTACTATACCACATGAATTCTGATCCAGATTATTTATGAACATAGCTTTGGAGGTGGTTTCATAAAATACATATCAAATTTCCACATGTAGGACACATTCAGTGGTAAAAAATTAGTTAAAAGTATTTCCGCATTTAAGTCAATCCCACACAGGATTGACTAAAATGCGGAAATACGCTCTAATTCCCGCAACACGCATGTGAATTTGCGTGTACACGGATTTCCGAAAAAATGATTCTGCGTAGACTATAATCCTTAAGTTTTTTTTAGGAATTCAGCTACACGGATGTGACCTTGACCATAATAGAAGCTAGCAGAGGAAATCAAGGCAAGATGTCAGTTTATGCTTGTAACTCAATCTGTGAAGTTGATATAGCTTATTATTTTGATTACTATACAAGATGGAGAAACCTACCACATCAACAGTCATACCATGCTCATCTGTCAGCATTGTTAACAACAATGATCCAGACCAACAACAATGTAAGAAAAGTGACATTGAATTAAGGAGTATTGATTGAATTGAACCTAATATTACTAATAAATAATCAAGGATGGAACCAGTATCATACCATTATTCTAACCAGGTGCTATTCTATATAAATAATATAATAATTCTTGGTTAGAATATTATAATTATAACATTCATCCATCCAAGAATTTCTCTTACTCTGTACAACGATGACAATGTGTCAAAGGTCCATTGCAGTTTGTGCAAGTCCATACAGGTAACAAAATTACAGGAGCACTACCTAACAGCAGTTTTTTTAAACACTAAACACCACGTCTACAGATCTACTCCAAAACCTGGGTAGGCGTCGGGTAATATTTGACTGGTCCCCCTTGGGTTTTTGTTACAAACAACAAACACCCAAGAGGATGCCAGTCAAACATTGTCAGATACCCACCCAGTGACCCAGGTTTTAGAGTAGACCTGTGATATACACGCAATATATAAACACACAGGTCCTAACTTGTACAAGCTGTGTTAGAAGTGAGTGGGACTGGAAACTGAGAACCCACAGCAAAGAATTATAGAGGAAGATTGCTTTAGAAAACAGTTCCCATTGGATTCTACCCCATTTTGACCAGTTAAAATCCTATGTAATGTATTTTAAAATTGATAGGTGTGATACCCAGTTGCACTCTGATGCTATGGTGGTTCAACTTAGCTCAATGCTAAGGTTTAGGTCTGACAGAAATAAGGCAGAGTTGTAAAAATAATTACCAGCAGTTATAGCAGTCGAGTAGGTATGTCCGTAAGCCCGGGTAAGTGATGTCTGTTGCTCAGCTCAGTTGCATATCCTGTCCCAGTCCCCTTGCCAGTCATGTCTTATTATACTAGCCAGCCAGGTTCAGTAATTATGCAGAGCGACTCAGTCATTGCATTGTCAATGAAGAAAGCCATGGTTTGTCGTAGATGGTACAAATCTTTACAAGGCCAGAGCTGCAGCGGCAGTCACTCTACCCATCCGATGGTAACCTCAAACATTTTAGTATTTTGAAAAGAGGTATTTACAGCTGCATGTATGATGAGTAGTAATCTGAAGTGAGAACTGAGGTACATAATTACTTATTATCACTATGTCCCAACAGCGGCTCATTATGCAGGCCCGTTGTTCTAGAGGAGGCAGAAAGGCACTGCCTCCCCTAGAAAGATTAATACATTATAATTGAATAATCCATGTCAGAATCAGCTCCTCTGGAATTTCGATTTGCTAATTAATGCTTGGGGAGGAGCTTACAGCACCCCTCCTGCACTTTTGTCTCCCCTAGCATTTTTCCTAAAATATGGCCCTGCTATGAGCTTGGGATGGTGATATTGATTTATTGATCTAGTCACTAGAAGGGGAATCCCCCTCCTCCGTCAGTGCATTCTATGTCTGTGCTTTGAAACCATGATTGTGTTATTTTATGTTGCTAAGAAACAACACAAGCTTAGTTTTGTATTATATCAAACCTATTCAGTTTTTTAAAGTTGTATCAACAAGAATAGAAAGTAGGCCTATTATGTGTCTGATATTTAACAAAACAAGAGATATTGATTATTTATTACTGGCTGCAATGCTCAAATAAATTTGGATTAAATATATATTAAGGTATGCCAAAGCCTTTTATAACACAATACTTTTGCAGGAGCAGTGGAAACTACATCCATCAGTCTGCTGTGAGCTGGTTCAACAGTTTTGAGGTAAGTCCGAGCATTCCAACTCCCAAGGCAAATAATGTTTGTTTCGGGATCTTTGTTTTATAAAATTTGGATTGTCATTGTCTGTCGGTATTTCGGAAGCGCAGTTAAAACAAGTGAAGTATTCACAGGAATAAAAGTTCAACAATTTTCACATGCTTGAAATGGTGAAACTTATGGCAAGCTAACATTACTCAGAATAAATAATAAATAAGTTGCACAAACTAATCTTCAAAATCAGGGTATGAAATTAAACGCACTTACTGATGACGTCATTATTGTCCAATAGTAAGATGATGCCTATGTCACAATGTATGCTGGATACTGAAATTCATAACCTGACGTTGACGATCACTGGTAACTAATGCCTCCTTGGTACGAAACAATTACAATGCACTGCCAATCCCTGGAAGAGAAAGACAAAGCCCAAAGTTTTGATGCATTCTTATAATGCTTCCTGCTGATTAAGATTGAAAGTGCTAGCGGGATTGGTCTAATTAATTGTTATTGCTGCAAATATCTTTATTGGCACTTCCTATGAGGTGCAGGAATTTTCGGCAGTGATGGACATCAATATTACTTGTATTATATGCTGCAATTTAAGGTGACACAACTTTGTTAATAGGTCAAAGCCGCAGTGGCCGTGGTGGTTGCAGTGGCCGCAGTGGCCGCAGCTTTCCCAAACCCCAATGATGATGATTATGAGCTGGGGATAGTGATATTAGAGATATTGCAAAGTTTTGTAATCGCCTTCTACCGGTACATGGAATTGTTGACACATATAAATTCACGTTTTTTGTCCCTTTTGACTTTAAGGTTATTGGGAGATAAGAAAAGACAAGATGATTTCCCTGGAACGAGGACTTGTGATTTCACATCTTCTTTTTTACAGATTGTTTCACAGGGAGGAGTTTCCTCCAAACGAAAAATCTATGTCTGCTCTGAAACAAAGATTGTGTTGCTTTTTGTTGCTAAGAGACAACACATTCCTTGTCTTGTGTAAACAGTGAACAGGGCCCTAACTTTCAAAACATATCCTACATTTATTAAGTGATTGATTGAAGGGTATTTGATACAAGGATCTTAGTTTTGTGTAAACACTAAACATGGCTCAAATGTCTAAACGCACGAAGAAATATCCAGCAAGCGAAAAACAAGCGTAAAACAAAGCATTTGATTGAGGAGTATTCATTACACAGTTATTACATCAATATTACAAACGAACCTATTGTGTTGATATTTCAAATTTTTGCTGACAAGAATAGAAATGTTTTGAAACAATATACCTAAAATTTTGATTAATAAATCTTCTATGTTATGATAGGCAAAAGCCTGGCATGCATGTTTTGGAAAGAAAATTCATTGTTAATAATCACTTTCCTTTCCACAACGCATGCTGGCTTATTGACCCGCTGTGCGGGGCCGCGGACAGGCAGGGGGTGGGCTCAGACATGCTTATGCCTAATGTCTTACTAAAAGGATTTTATCATACTGGCTTGAGTTGACCTATAATGCCTCTTTTTTCAATATTATAGGAGCTGCAGAAACTGAATCAAACAAACGGACTTCTGTGAGTCGGTTCAACAGTTGCAAGGTAAGTGATTCTAAACATTCTAACTCTGTGTAAATAATGCTAGATTTAACGTGACACGATAACATGGTAACATGATATCAAAGGATGTAAAGTTGCCTTCATATGTACGATTCTGTTGTTATGAATGCCCAACAAAAAATTCATGGCCAACCGATGAAATTGCAAGATAAACGGACCTTATGCGATAAGAAAGCCGTGCACTCGTGACATCGCAGGAGATAGATCTGGAAATTTTTTTAAGTGGTTAGATTTATCGGATAAAGCTTTTGACATAAGACAGTTTAGTACATGAGTCAAGCATGGATAAACAGGAAACTGAAAGAGCAAAATAATGATACCCATAAACATAGACAAAACACACAACACTAGACTGGACACTGTGTAGTGAATAGCCTATCAAAAAGTGTCCTCATTAAATACTGTGACGCAACGACATCTCACTGTGGTAGAAAAAGCAATGATGCATGTGTTTTTCGGAGTAATCTCCCTTTGAGGCAGATAATTTTATAGATTTTATAGAATTTGATAGAGAGTAGCAGCAGCAATCTTCTGCAGCACAGGTAACAGTTTTGTCTATATTCTGTCTAACTCATCACTCATTTTGATTGAGCAAAAATGACATAAAAATATTAGTAAAACAGCATATCATACTTGTCAAGTAAGCTAAATTCAAAAGTTGGAGAGTTCAATTTACATGGATGGAGCTTTCATTGTTGATTGTTCCAGCCCCCAGCACCCTCGGGTGTATACCTCTCCAGTAAAACAGCATATCATACTTGTCAAGTAATCTAAATTCAAAAGTGGGAGAGTTCAATTCACATTGATCCCACTTTTTGTAATTATTCTCATGCACTATTTCCTCCAGATTTGAGAGAGAGAACAGCCCTATCGCAGTTTTTAGTAACTTTCCAAACACTTGTCGATGAGTGACTGGTATTGAGATCCAAAGTAGTTTCATGTTTCTCTGAAATTAATTGGTAGCAATTATGCGTTTTTAGCCCTTTCTAGTGGATTGAAACGCTCTCAGAGCATCAGCAGCCGGGTTCTATCCCGGAGCCTGTTCGGGGATCACACTGCCCTTAAACCCCCAGGTGGATCCCTCGGGTACTTCGCACCCTCAGGGCATTGTGATGACGTGCAGTATTGATTACTTGGCAAGTATGATTTGCAGTTTAACTTGTATTTCTGTGTTATTTTTGCTCAATCAAAATAAGTGATGAGTTAGACAGAATATCGATAAAGCTGTTACCTGTGCTGCAGAAGATTGCTGCCGCTATTCTGTATCAAATTCTATAAAACCTATAAAATTATCTGCATCAAAGGGAGATTACTCCGAAAAACACATGCATCATTGCTTTTCCTACCACAGTGAGATGTCGTTGCGTCGCAGTATTTAATGAGGACACTTTTTGATGCTCAGTGTCCAGTCTAGTGTTGTGTGTTTTGTCTATGCCCATGAACCTCAGTTAGGGAAACATATCAAAGTCGGGTAGCTAACACTGCGTTTCATACTCAAGAATTGTTGGTAAATTCTGTACAATTCTAGATTTGTTCGAAACTGACCCATATATCATTACCCAACCAGCAACCATTATTGTGTAATTAACCCTGCCTGCTAAATAAATTACATTCATTATTGCTATTGCATAGTTATAGGAGTTAAGAGGGACTGCATATGTGCGAGTGTTTACTGCTTAGCGAGGGAAAACTGTTTGTTTAGTGGTCTAAGTTCCGCCCCTCTTATAGTAAGCGGCTTATAATTGCAGATACTAGGGCAATGTTTGCCAGCGAGAGAATAGTCTCATTGGTTAATTAGCAGTATCCAGTTGTACGTTTATGACGGGAATCATTAAAAGGCTTTGTTTATGGAAAATCATTGGCTGATAGCTAACCTTATGATTATATCGCAGCTTGTAAACACGCTTTGTGTCTGCAGTGAAAAATGAGGGGATAATGAGCGAAGCTAGAATTTCAAGCTCTATTTTTTACTAGCTCTAGTTTTCTAGCTGGTCTGTGGACTGCTCAAGCCTTTACAGTTCTAGTCAATATTATATAATTGGATTGACATTGTATTCAATGAGTTTGTATTTAGATGACCAGGCAAGATCTCCTATAATGAATAGATATTGTTGTGCAAGGTAGTGTCAGGCTGGTAAGGTGGGCTTTTGGTTTTACGCCGTTAGTAAATACTAATTTTCTCAGGTTCCTAGCAGGGGTAATATCTCAAAATACAAAGTAATAATAAGCGTTAAATTCTATGGTCAATTAATACTATTCAACTGTAGTTACTCAAGATAGTTTAACTTAGGGAATTCCCTCCTCAATATTACAAAGGAACTTCACGGGGAAACCCTATTGTAACTTCCTTATTATGACGTGGTTAGGAAAGTTTACAAGAATGCGACAAATTATGTATGATCTGTCTATGTTTATGTCTACACACTAGGTTAATAAACCAGATTAATATCTCAATTAGTCTATTATGTCAATAATCAAGTGCTTTGTTAACAAAAGGCAACCCAAAAATAGACTTCGTTCTACCGTTCACAGTTCTGAACAGAAAAGGCTACTTGATAGAACTAGGACTATCCTTACCCTGACTTGCGGGGAAATGATACTTCAAAGAGTTAGCTTTACTATTACATAACATATAACTTAATAGTCTACTTATGATAACAAAATTAAATTTCAGCCTTATAAATAATCCCTTTCAATTACATCAAAGGATGACTTTAATTCAAGCTCTCCAATAGTTATGTTAACTTATTAAAGTATTTGACCCAAGCGAAGCAGTCTCACTAGCCAAAATAAACTGCTTTACGCCCCACTTTAGGTATACCAATAAATACCCTGAAGTGCCACCTTCCCGGCTAGAAAATATTAGCCTCTTGCGAATTTTGAATTTATTGAAAACAAAATCAGATGACACTTTAACTTCATAAAATTTGAGATATAAATAAATCTTCAAGGTCTTAAAAATAATTGCCTTACGAAATAATACGGTACTTGCTATATTCTAGTGAAGTCTGTAATTCTTCTTTGTGAATGCTCTTGTCACTATGTCTTCAAACTAGTAATCTTGAACTCTGTAATTCCTCTTTGTGTACGTCTCTGTCACCGTGGCTTCAACTTGTAATCTTGAACTCTGTAATTCCTCCTTGTGTACGTCTCTGTCACCGTGTCTTCAACTCGTAATCTTGAACTCTGTAATTCCTCTTTGTGTACGTCTCTGTCACCGTGTCTTCAACTCGTAATCTTGAACTCTGTGATTCCTCCTTGTGTACGTTTCTGTCACCGTGTCTTCAACTCGTAATCTTGAACTCTGTAATTCCTCTTTGTGTACGTCTCTGTCACCGTGTCTTCAACTTGTAATCTTGAACTCTGTATTTCACCTCAATAATCTCTTACCACCAATGTCTATAATTGATACTCTTGGTAAACCCTTGCTACCAAAGTCTAAAATGCTACCACTCTGACAAACCCTTGCTGCCAAAGTCCAAAAATGATACTACTCTGACAAACCCTTGCTGCCAAAGTCTAAAATGATACTCTCTGACAAACCCTTGCTGCCAAAGTCTAAAATGATACTACAACTTACTACGGTGGGCCCTGCCTTATATAGGGTGTTATTATTGTTGAGTTGGCATGGTGCAATAATGTTGAGGTGACGCATAAAAAATTCCGTTGGCTGATAAGTAGAACATTTGCTAGGGTCGATATTTTGCAATGATGCTGACTGTTTGCTGACTATACATGACTCATAAACCCAAGATTAATTATAAAACATATGATAAATATTGGTTAGCACATGGCATTGCTACGTATGTCATTTATTTGATAATAAATAATTATTAAACATGAAAATGATCTTACTCCTAATCTGAAGTTTCCAGTATGTATAAGTTATGTTAATCATAGAATTAATAATAATTCTACAGCCATCAGTCTTTCTAATGCTGCTTTCCATGACCAGATAAATAGTCACAACTAAAAACCAATAATAAATACATAATCATAATGTAGTGGCTAATAAAATGGGGGGGGGGATAGCATTGATTAAAAGGTCACTGTTGTAATAAACATTGTTGAACACTATTTTTGTTGAGGCAGTTGTGTCTCTAATAGTTGCTGCCTAAATTTACATATTACTAACTAATTATCTTCCTAATTATATTTTTGTTTCATAATAATTAAACTGAAGCTAAATCAAACATCCTTCAATCATTATTAGCACGCCAAGCATTTGGCGCTTGATATAATGATCAGTTATGCCTTAATGATCGGCTCCTTTGTGCTACACTTTTGCATTGTACGGCAGATTATTTAAGATAGTACAATAAGTTACATTTTGCTAGCTCAGCATACCAAGGTTAAATAAATTAAACATCTCTGAGAGCCATGGAATAACACAAGCATGCTTTTAGCGCATGCACAGTTTATAAACCATTAATTTGCACTGTGCCGTCCATAATAATCATAATTCAATTGATAAATACAGGGCCTATAAGGCTGCTGCTTACCTACACTAATAAATATCAGTATAATAACTATGGTATTTGTCAGGAGTTACAAAAATGCTCCTGACAGTAGCATCAAAGTCTATAACGCGGGAGGCCCAGGTTCAAATCCCCGACGGGGCAAATCTTTTCTTTTCGTCATGATTGAAATCGAAAGCATTCCAATCAAATTGTCCGCTCACAATTTTTGCAAGCACAGAAAACTCTTAGTAATGAGTATTATGACCCGACAAAATACTAATGTTCAACTCTTCTGTGTTGTACCATACCCTATGTTATATTTTGTGCAATCTGTTAATATTGGCTGCAACTGCATAAATAGAATACATCAGCTAAACTATGCTAGCAGAATTATCAGAAAACTTTGCTACTAATAATACAGACCAGTATATTTTTGTGCTCAATTGAGGTGCACGTTGCTATGGAGCAGTAAACACTCTGAAGTTTCATCATAAATTGATATCGATTGCCTTCAGGCTCTCAGTACAGACCAGTATATGTTTGTGCTCAATTGACGTGCACATTGCTATGGAGCAGTAAACACTCTGAAGTTTCATAATAAATTGATATTGATTGCCTTCAGGCTCTCAGTACTACTACAGATTTTGTTGGTGACGAACAAGGCTTTGTTTGTAAGAGTTATATTCCCGAATTGCCATAGAATTCATTCCATTGACTGTTAGGATAAATAGAGCTGAACCAATAATATAAGATAACAGTAGCTACTGCAAACACTCAACACTCTCATTGTTAACCTGCTCTATTGTACAATATATTCCTGTCACCCAACTTGACAAGGTGTCCATGCTCCCTCAATGGCCATGAATTGGGACTGCTCAAGATCGACATTGCAGACATGACTGCCCAACAAAACCCGGCAGCAGTTGACTGAAGGGGTATCAAATCCAATAATATTAGCTTAGCGATGACCTTGCACTCTAACATAGATGGGAGGGGGATAGAGGTTACTCAAAAGTGAGCGCTCTCTAACAAAGGTTCAGTCTGAGCTAAAAATTTTAATCGATGCTCGTGGCTTGATATGGGAATCCACAAGCTACCTTTTCGATTTAATTTTTGGAAGCAGAATTAGCGAAACACCATCATTCCAATCATTCCTCAAGATTATTGCCTATGTAATTAGGGATAATCTTGATTGGAATGTGATATTGGCACCAGTTTAAACTCAAACGTATCATTCATGTCTTTGGATTATGAGCTAGTTCAACATTGTTCTGAAAGCAATCCTAGACTAATCTGTTTGTCAAATAGTATTTTGGGAGTACATAGCCAGATTTGCTTTCAAATCCATGCAAAGGATGCTATGTGTGCAATTTGCACTGTATATCAGCGTTCCTGATAGAGTAGTGAATAGCGGACTATCTAATTAGCACCATCGGCCCATTCCTTTTTGGGGATGGTGTGATGGAGCAATCGGTTAGCGCGCTTGCTATTCACTGCCAGGCGATTGGTGCCGCAGGAGTTGTGGGTTCGAGTCCCACTGGGGGAGCTTTCATTGTTGATTGTTCCAGCACCCAGCACCCTCGGGTGTATACCTCTCCCGTTCCTGGTACAGAAACATCATAAGAATATAAATAACAACAGGGAATCACAAGCAAATAAAAATTTCTATCATATTTTAGATATTCTGTAATTTTAAAACAGCTTTCATGTAATGACGAACATATATGACGGGCATCTGTGGCACCTCAATAGCAGGAAATCGCGACACAATATGCGATGTGAATGAAGCGACAGCAACTGGTAACGGACAACAAATGGCGCATAAGAATTATAATGCTAGGGCTTTATGCATTTCTGGGCCTTGTACAAATTCAAGAGTGGTGCAGCTTTTCAAACACCATTCTTAATCACCCAAAATCACCTACAAAAACTCATGAACTTCAACAGTTGTGTGCTTATAAGCTGCACCACCCTACCCCTGCCCGCCCTCAGATTTCAGTTTTCAATGTTGTATGGTAGAGAAAAAGGTTGCAATAGCAGCACTATTCTCCCACTTCATTTTATTGTACAAGAAAGCAAATACTATTGATTCAAAATTCTACTGACAGGCATCAAATTACACCCAATAGTTGAAGCCGGTTAAGATAAATATCCTGCCCTGATCCCGACTGTTCTTAACAGCTTTTTTAATTTACTGGTCTATTATCACACCGTAAAGTGATATATTCCCGCAATTAATAAGGTTGATCAAATTCTTCTATTAAATTTCAGTTTCAAAGTTACAGATTCTTGCTAGGTATCTAAATACCAAATGTTAAATGCTCTTAGCAAGGCAGAAGCACTCTACAGACCCCACTCAGCCAGTACTGCTTACTCCCTCTCCCACAGGCCTTCTGGGTAATTTTAGAAAATAAATAAATATAACAAATAAATTAACCATATAATCTTAATATCGATCAAATCAATAAAAACCTAGAGCATTTATTGTAATCATAAAATCGTAAACAATTTTAGATTTGATCCAGATGATCTAATTCATATTGACTAACCAAGGCCGTCGCCACAGGCGAAAATGTATCCCCATGATGTTAAAATATGATGTTTGTAGAAATATTGATTTATAGGCTGACGAATCGAGATGCCAGGGTAGAAAGGCATAATTAATGTAATGTGATGCTATTGAAATCATTGCTTGGATTTATCCGGTTCACCTGCAAAATCACTTTTTTAACATGTCTAAAATTCCAACTTCTATTTAGACATATAATAATCTATTTCGCAAATCACTGGGAAAAAGAACAATATTGTTCTCTTTGTCTAGATTTCACATTTTGCATCAATGCTGCTTGTTTAGGTTCAATTGTAATGTCTCCTCTTAAATTTATCCCTGAGCAAACAAATCATAATCAGCTGTGCATACATTAGTTATAGGGTATGCTATGGCACAATAGATACATGAGGCAGAACTTAATCAATTCAAAGGAGCCAAGATATTTTATTGCTTGACAGCTCTTGTACAGGAGTCACAATGTCTATGCATATACAAGGGTCAGTGATTCAAAGTAATCTTGAATCAAGTGTAATCAATAGCTGTTCCAATTTTTTTCCCCGAGCACAGGTGTGCATTCATGTATTGTATTATGAACTGTTATTAACCACCGATCAATGCATGAAGCAAATTAGACCATGTGAAAACAAAAAACAAAAGAAGCAATAAGAAGGCATTGACATATTTATGAGTGAAACGAGTGTAATCAATAGCTGTTCCAATTTTTTGCCCGAGCACAGGTGTGCATTCATGTAGATCCTGATAGACACATATGTTGACTAATGCTAACCCTTACGTTACACAAATATTCATAAGTGTAGGCATTTAATGACCTTGAACATTATATCGATAGACTCAACGCTGCTAAGTTAACACCACTTTGCGATTTACTCCATGACGTATGCTCAACCTATGTGCTGAGAATCGTCAATAATCCAGAACATCTGCTGAGAAACCGCCTAAATAACAAAACCAACGTAAGACCACAGAGATCTGTAAGAAAGTGTCAAACTGATGTGTATATAAAACGGTCACGAACTGTGAAATGTAGCAAGGCAATCTTAAAAAACAAAGACTATCTAGCCTAACAAGTTTAAATTGTTTCTGTTTTTACAATTTATTATTTATTATTTTCTCTCTCCAAGGGGGCTTTTTATCTCGATGTAAACATCTTTGGACAAAGAGTATAAATTAAACAAACAAACAAACAAACAAACAAACAAACAAACATTTAATATAAAAATAGAGGATTGTCAAGTTTGAATTTCACTCTCGCTTGGTTTACTGAGAAAGAAATGAATCAGTGATTGCAATGTAGCATTACTGATTGTTTGTGTTTTGCAAAGGTTGTTTGTTGTATTGAAACATATATTCAATTTATATTTCAGCTGGAACAGAACTGTGATATTGAACCCAGTAAGTATTGTCAGGTGTTTTCGAATTGGATATTTTTAGTTTTAAAGTTTGAAATAATTTTTTGCATAATCATTTTGGGAGGTTTAATGCATACAGGGTGGGCTAATGAAAATAAGGCGAGAAATGTCTGAAAAATTTAATGGGCGCACTGAAAATATCATTTCGAGTGGCAAGTTAAAGAATTGAATGTTTCTGAAGCGGGCCTGTTCAGGTTTGCATGTAAAGTAATGGGAAATAAATAGAGGCATTAGACGGAAGCAGTTTGCTGTTTATGGCGGAAAATTTGATTTGAAACTCATATGACGTCAAAAATTGATGATGTCATAATATAATCAGTGATTACTATTGGCAAGCATCGCAGTTGGGAGGGGGGGACAAAGCTTGTCAAATCTTGCGAACGAGCTGTCGAGAGGCTGATTTCTCACCTCTTAAAATCGGGTATAAAACCTCTGTTAACTACTGTCATAAATTGGTATGGAAATGGGAAATCCAAAGTTTCATAAACTTTCAGGATTTCCGTTGTTCCTAACCATATTGAAAAATGATTCCTACCTGTTTAAAGGAGGGAACAACTCAGCTTCTCTGCAGCTCTTTGGCAAGAGTTGTTAAGCTTCGTTTGCCCCACTCATCGAGCAAAATTTGTCAAGAAAAGGCTGGAATTGAAGCTGCTGTTAAAATATTTTCACAAGTTTTTATCTGCATGGCTATGGTAAAACCCTTGTGTCACAGAGAAAATCAAATTTCATCAGGCAATATGTACTCAGACTATTGAGAACAATGGGAGAGTGTTCAGTGTTTCCTTACTCCACTCACATGTGATATTGTCTGATCTGCTGTGTGTAGGCTAACTGATTGAAGGATATGAGAAATATGTTTACAAAAACAAAGATGAATCATCCAGAGGAAAGTAGTCAGTACACCTTTGTGATACATTAGACACCCACCATCTTATCTACAGCAAAGTTCTTCCTGGGTTTCTTGACTTATCCTGACTTTATTCTCACACTATTTTTCTCGTACAAGGTGCATTGAAGAAGACAGTGTATGTATTATGGATGATCAACAAGAAATAATTGCTGCTAAGAGAGAAATTGATCCTGGAGAACACAATGAAGGTCAGTCTACAGATAAGACTCGAGCCGCGGAGGAACGTGAAGGTGAGATGATGCTACCAATCCTAGCTACCCAAGGAGGTTATTTCTGGGATTCTCAGCACCGGTCGGACGTTACTGTTTAATCATCGATCTGTTTCTAGTAAAAATTCGTCCATATGTTGCTAAGTAGAATTTATTGATCTATCTAATTGAAAAGATCATGAATTGTCCAAGCTCCAAGCTATGATATTGACATGCCAGTTCACTGACACAAATTTGAACCCAGACCCTGATACGTCTCTGTACAAACATTGTACAATTCTTCCTAAAACCTCACTTATCAATGATAAAAACAGATTTAAATAATACAACTTTAAATTTATTGCTATAATCATTTTTCATATGGTAGTTTTAGAGGTTTTGGGATAGAGAGAGCTTGAAAAATTGTTCTTAGCCGAATTTGTGAAAAATTTCAAAGGTCAAGCTTCTTGCCAAAAACTTGAGTTTGTTGACTTAACTGGAGTTTTAGAGGTTTAAGGACTTGGAGAACTCAAAAGGCATACTTGGACGTTTTCCGCCTTGGGCCGTTCTTGGCCTCGGAGCGTTCTTGGCCTCAGGCCGTTTTCTGCCGATGGCTATATTTGGACCGAACTGTTTTTTCTCCTGTTCAGCTCTCTAAGACTCACTCTCATCACCTTAGTTACCTCTTTAGGAGAATAAATGATATCATATGTGACAATTTTCCTACAATGAATTTCAATTTTAAAAGTTCGACCGGGTATGAAAACTCGCATTTGGCTTGAGCAGACCTTTGCCATTGGAGAATTGGTACTTTAAGATTTTTTTGCTTACACAGTTATAATATATCCAGCTTGCCGAAGGAGATAAGTCGAGGTTACAAGCTTTGCTGTCAGTATATGGATTGCAGAGTCTCAAATTAGAGCTCTTTGTAGTCTCGTGTGTGCTGATATGGATCCTTGGAAAAATAGTCATGAAATTTTGATATGTCCATAGTAGTATGTTCTCTGTATCTAAGTAAACTTATTGCTGGGATTGTTAATGAAAGGGCTGCCTTGGGTGTAGATTCATGCTCCTTAGTTGTATTGGGATTGGACTTTAGGTGATACTGAAGCAGAGATCTATTGAGGAGGCGATATGATATGGATAATACCGAGGCAATCTTATGCACTAACATTTTGAGACTCTCATGCATGTTTTGTACCAATGTGACATGATAATATTTGGCTGTCAAAACGGATCCAAATCACCAAAATTATTCGCTGCTGTGCTTTCCAACGCATTAACGTAACTGGGTCGAAAAAACTTCTTTAGTCTGAATCTTACATGATATTAGGAAATAAATGATATTTCAATGTTCATATAACCCAATTAAATTGGAAATTGTATCATATTTTTCGGTATGAGGCGAGGTCTCCAGGTTGTTTGGGACTAATACGAATATCCTTGCAAGCTCCTCTTTAAACCAAAAATCTCATGCAGCGCCAATTACCTCGAAGTAAAGAACAAGCTCATTAACTGATTGTGCCATCTCACCATCTCCAAAAAAGAATTGGTTGATGACGCTAATCAGAAAGCCTATTCTTTACTGCTCAGAGCTGTGTGCTCCGATCCCATAGTGTTTGATGTGATCAATAACAGTCTTTTTATATTTGAACAGAAGTGTACCGAGTCTGGTACAGAGACGACAGTGAACCATATGAGGATGATAAGATAAAACACTACAGAAGCCTGACATTAGAACAGTTAGTATCAGCTACAAGAGGTGTCACTGTGACAAATGTGGCTACCAGAGTAGACATACCACCACTACACCAGATAGCACCTCATCTCAAGGTGCTGAAGGTCAAAGACTATACTGGTTCAGCTAAGTTAGAGAGGTGAGTAGCAGCAAGACTACAGCATCAGATGATGCAAATAATTCAAGGCTCCTTGCATGGATGACTCATGAATCAGTAATCCGAAGATTAAGTCAATAATAATGTTTTAGAAATTATAATGTTGAAATTGTATTCTAAGCAACATTGTTATCTTAAGGGAAAATAATATTTTCAATATCACCATCTTACTCATCTTGAGTCCTGATTTTATTTTTAACGAGATCGTGATAGGAATAATAAAAATGTTCAATGAAACAGCTCTTGCAGTGGGAATCAGTTGTCTTTACCTGCACAAAAAGAAGACAACTGCTACAAATTATATTTTAGTCTCTTTCACATAATACATCTTACCATCATGATTCCCTGATTTTATCGTATAACGAGATCTTGTGTATATTACCTGATTAAATTGGAAAATTGCAGCACTTTTAAGAGCTTGGTGTGTCTTAGTGTAGAATTTCTCAGCTGTCTGACAGGTAAATCATCATAATTAAAAATCTTCAGATCATGGCTACATTTTACAGATCGTTTAGTTTCACATGGAATTGTATTGTTATGTTTTGTTATAAGCTTTAAGTTCCATATTCTTATTTATAGCATGATATATATAGTTGCCTGATAGACAAGCCAGCATAAGAATAATGCTGTTGATACTTCTCCAGGGAGTTTTTTTTTCTTCTATACACTGGGTCTTATTTGATTGCACGAGTTAACGGGCACATGTAGCTTGTGTGGGTTGGGCACACTATACCCTTGCCCGCCATTGCCGCCTAATCCTTTTTGAACAAGACTAAGAGGGGGCATATTTATACATGATGAAGGCACCCAGTCGACCTCCTGTTTATATGGTCTTGATCCGAACAAACCTGGCTAGGAGTTGGCTTCCGAGTGCTAAATCAGGAATAACAGCCAGTGCCAGAGATCAAACATGGATCATTAGATCATAAGTTCTTACCCTTAACCGTCAGAACACTCATGACTTTTGAGATATTTAAGTGTCTGTTGAAATGGTTTCATATGTTGCGTGATTAAGAGATTGTTATCCCACCGAAACACATAGTTTTAAGGTGGTTTATTGCAATGTACCAAAAAAAGATCTTTCAGTTTACTTGAGACATTTTATGTGGCAGCTGAGCCCTATTTTCGCACACATTAAACACCTACAGTTTTGCCGATCAATGTTCAGTTTTGACAATTGTACTAGATTCATACCTGATCTTCTCTTTGGAAGAAGTTTAAAAAAGCAGTTGATGCTATGACATAGAATACTTCCAAAAGACAGCACAAGTATTTTGGATTTTTCTAGCAATTTATTTTGCAATCCTCCAACAACATTGAACTGTTACTCCCTTCCCTCCTCAGAGCAATTCTTATCCATTAGCCTGCTCTCAGAGTTGCTTCCACTCCAGTGGAGGATCAGCAACTGCAAATGCATTCAGATGGATCGAAATTGATCTAACAAAAATTAGAATTCTTTGATCTAACATCACTCTGACCAATGAACTAAGCTATGATCTGTCCACCTGAGTCAAAAAGTTTTGCTTCTTTATGGTGGGGTCTCAGAAAATATCATTTCTGGTTAATATTGACAGTGTGAGATCTCTTGACAATCTGGAGGAGCTGACTGTATCTCAATCTCGTAATATGAGTCCGTGTAAATTACCTGATTGGATCGGAGAACTAAAGATGCTTAAGAAGCTCAATGTGTCATTTTGTAATCTTCCTGAGCTGCCTGCCAGGTAAGTCATTGTAATGAGGCTTATTACATCAATGTATTGTCTCAGTAGCCTGCCTGATTAGTAAGTCATCTTCATAGCGCTTATAATATCAATGTGTTGTCTTAGCAGACTGCCTGATATGCAAGTAAAGCTTAACTGCGAAGTTAACTTTTTCTACTAACTAAATCGGTTTTGTGATTTCGAGGTATTCTCTGTAATTTTACTCAAATAGTGTCAGCTTTTGTTAGTTTAATCTATATGGATATTTATAGCATTGCATCTCTAACTTGTCTGGTGGAACTGAGAGTATCAAGCAGTGTTGGGTGTACATTACCTGAATGGATTGGAGAACTAAAGAGCCTCAGGAAGCTTGATGTGTCACACTGTTCTCTTACTGAGCTGTCTGACAGGTAAGTCAGCATAATGATAGTGGAACTAATATTTCTACATACTACATCAGTTTAGTAATTTTAAGGTATTTGCTGTAATTTTACTCAAATAGTGTCATCATTTGTTAATTCGATCTATACGGGTATTTGCAGCGTCAGATCTCTAGCTTGTCTGGAGGAGCTGACAGTATCAAACAATGTGAGACTGTGTACCTTACCTGATTGGATCGAAGAACTAAAGAGACTCACAAAGCTTGATGTATCAAAGTGTAATCTTACTAAGCTACCTGACAGGTAAGTCAGCATAACAATAGTTGAATTAATATTTCTACATACTTCATCAGTTTAGTAAATTTGAGGTCTTTGCTGTAATTTTACCCAAATAGTGTCATCATTTGTAAATTTAATCTACATGGATAATTATAGCATAAGATCTCTAACTTATTTGGAGGAGCTGGATGTATCCAGGAATTTCAAGCTGTTTAAATTACCTGATTGGATTGGAGAACTAAAGAGCCTCAAGAAGCTTGATTTGTCATGTTGTGATCGTACTGAGCTACCTGACAGGTAAGTCAGCATAGTTATAATGGAGAATATTTTCTAAAAATGGCATCGGTTTTGTATTCTCTGGGTATACGCTACAATACTTCCCAAATTGTGCCAAATTATAAATTAAATCCTTACGCTTATTTATAGCATCAGAACTCTCTCTTTTCTTGAGCAGCTGATTTTATACCACAATACTAGACTGAGTACATTACCTGATAGTAATAAATGCAATTGAGAAGGTTCAGACTTTAATGGTATATTGAGATTCAAGTAATCTGGTGACTGAGCATTTGACCTTGTGGTGAAATCGCTCAATTTTTTAACCTGAGTTTACAATTCCCTTATCTTTTGTGTGTAAAAGGAAAAGATATGGAAAAGGCAAATGAGCATCTGACCTCCTGCAGTGGTAGTATCTCTGAGCATTAGTCTGATTTTCCTCAGACATTGACTTTCATCAATCTCAAGCTATATTTTAAGAGAAATAAATTCATTATAGATATAAGTTCTTATTGTGACAGTGCACGCCTCGGTTACTTGAAATGATCAGGTTACCTTAACTTCCCAAAAATTAGGATCGCATAAATTGTGGTATTTATAGCATAAGATCTCTTACTTGTCTGGAAGAGCTAAATGTACTGAAAAATAGGAGTCTGCGGAGATTACCTGATTGGATTGGAGAACTAAAGGCCCTCAGGAAGCTTGATGTGTCAGGGTGTGGTCTTACTAAGCTTCCTGAAAGGTAAGTCGAGTATAATAACGATGGAGCTTATATTTCTACAAATTATCTCGGTTTTACAGTTTTGAGATATCAGCTCTTATTATTCTCATATTGTGTATGAATGTTAAAATTCAATCTATATGGGTATTTATAGCATGAGATCTCTAACTTGTCTGGAAGAGCTAAATGTATCAGTGAATGAGGGTCTGTGTACATTACCTGATTGGATCGGAGAACTAAAGAGCCTCAGGAAGCTTAATGTGTCATGGTGTGGTCTTACTAAGCTTCCTGACTGGTAAGTCGAGTATAATAACGATGGAGCTTATATTTCTAAAAATGATCTCGGTTTTACAGTTTTGAGATATCAGCTATTATTATTCTCATATACTATAGTGTATGAATGTTAAAATTCAATCTAAATGGGTATTTATAGCATGAGATCTCTAACTTGTCTGGAAGAGCTGATTGTATCATGGAATACGAGTCTGTGTACATTACCTGATTGGATCAGAGAACTAAAGAGCCTCAGGAAGCTTAATGTGTCACGGTGTGATCTTACTAAGCTTCCTGACAGGTAAGTCGAGTATAATAACGATGGAGCTTATATTTCTAAAAATTATCTTGGTTCTGCAGTTTTGAGATATCAGCTATTATTATTCTCATATACTATAGTGTCTAAATGTTAAAATTCAATCTATATGGGTATTTATAGCATGAGATCTCTAACTTGTCTGGAAGAGCTGATTGTATCATGGAATACGAGTCTGTGTACATTACCTGATTCGATCAGAGAACTAAAGAGCCTCAGGAAGCTTGATGTGTCACACTGTGGTCTTACTGTGCTGTCTGACAGGTAAGTCGAGTATAATAACGATGGAGCATATATTTCTACAAATTATCTCGGTTTTACAGTTTTGAGATATCAGCTCTTATTATTCTCATATAGTGTCTAAATGTTAAAATTCAATCTATATGGGCATTTATAGCATAAGATCTCTTACTCATCTGGAAGAGCTGAATGTATCATGGAATAAGAGCCTGTGTACATTACCTGATGAGATCGGAGAACTAAAGACCCTCAGGAAGCTTGATGTGTCACACTGTGGTCTTACTGAGCTGTCTGACAGGTAAGTCGAGTATAATAACGATGGAGCATATATTTCTACAAATTATCTCGGTTTTGCAGTTTTGAGATATCAGCTCTTATTATTCTCATTATATAGTGTCTAAATGTTAAAATTCAATCTATATGTGTATTTATAGCATAAGATCTCTTACTCATCTGGAAGAGCTGAATATATCATGGAATACGAGTCTGTGTACATTACCTGATGAGATCGGAGAACTAAAGACCCTCAGGAAGCTTGATGTGTCATGGTGTGGTCTTACTGAGCTGTCTGACAGGTAAGTTTGAGTATAATAACGATGGAGCTTATATTTCTACAAATTATCTCGGTTTTGCAGTTTTGAGATATCAGCTCTTATTATTCTCATAATATAGTGTCTAAATGTTAAAATTCAATCTATATTGGCATTTATAGCATAAGATCTCTTACTCATCTGGAGGAGCTGATTGTAACAGGGAATAAGAGCCTGTGTACATTACCTGATTGGATCAGAGAACTAAAGAGCCTCAGGAAGCTTAATGTGTCACGGTGTGATCTTACTAAGCTGTTTGACAGGTAAGTTGAGTATAATAACGATGGAGCTTATATTTCTACAAATTATCTCGGTTCTGCAGTTTTGAGATATCAGCTCTTATTATTCTCATATAGTGTCTAAATATTAAAATTCAATCTATATGGGTATTTATAGCATAAGATCTCTTACTCATCTGGAAGAGCTAAATGTATCACGGAATAAGAGCCTGTGTACATTACCTGATGAGATCAGAGAACTAAAGACCCTCAGGAAGCTTGATGTGTCATGGTGTGGTCTTACTGAGCTGTCTGACAGGTAAGTCGAGTATAATAGCAATGGAGCATATATTTCTACAAATTATCTCGGTTTTGCAGTTTTGAGATATTAGCTGTTATTATTCTCATATAGTGTCTAAATGTTAAAATTCAATCTATTTGGGTATTTATAGCATAAGATCTCTAACTTGTCTGGAAGAGCTAAATGTATCATGGAATAAGAGCCTGTGTACATTACCTGATCAGATCGGAGAACTAAAGACCCTCAGGAAGCTTGATGTGTCACACTGTGGTCTTACTGAGCTGTCTGACAGGTAAGTCGAGTATAATAACGATGGAGCATATATTTCTACAAATTATCTCGGTTTTGCAGTTTTGAGATATTAGCTGTTATTATTCTCATATAGTGTCTAAATGTTAAAATTCAATCTATTTGGGTATTTATAGCATAAGATCTCTTATTTGTCTGGAGGAGCTGATTGTAACAGGGAATAAGAGTCTGTGTACATTACCTGATTGGATCGAAGAACTAAAGACCCTCAGGAAGCTTAATGTGTCAAGGTGTGATCTTACTAAGCTTCCTGACAGGTAAGTCGAGTATAATAACGATGGAGCTTATATTTCTAAAAATTATCTCGGTTCTGCAGTTTTGAGATATCAGCTGTTATTATTCTCATATAGTGTCTAAATGTTAAAATTCAATCTATAGGGGTATTTATAGCATGAGATCTCTTACTTGTCTGGAAGAGCTAAATGTATCAGGGAATGAGGGTCTGTGTACATTACCTGATTGGATCAGAGAACTAAAGAGCCTCAGGAAGCTTGATGTGTCATGGTGTGGTCTTACTAAGCTTCCTGACAGGTAAGTCGCGTATAATAACAATGGAGCTCATATTTCTAAAAATTATCTCGGTTCTGCAGTTTTGAGATATCAGCTATTATTATTCTCATATACTATAGTGTCTAAATATTAAAATTCAATCTATGTATGTATATATTTGTATCAATTCTCATGATAAAATCAATGTTTCTCTTGTCCTCTGTGAATAAAAATAAAGTTTTTTAAATTATAATAATACATTGACTAGATTTATAATAAATGAATCAAGCTATTCGATTGAGCAGTTTTACACATAATGAGCGAAAACAGTATTTACGGCAGGTTATACGGTAGGCTGGCACTCTGTATCTACCAGATGGGAGTTGTTCTAGCGTTATGACAGTGTCGTTGCCCGAAGCATACATTCTCAGGCATTTAGTTTTGTAGTACTTATCGAATATATAGTCTATG
Source organism: Membranipora membranacea (assembly GCA_914767715.1). Classification (NCBI taxonomy): domain Eukaryota; kingdom Metazoa; phylum Bryozoa; class Gymnolaemata; order Cheilostomatida; family Membraniporidae; genus Membranipora; species Membranipora membranacea. Next base: position 22,279,360 of record OU612074.1, read on the forward strand.
GTTGTAACTTCAAGCCTGCCTTTGCTTAGTCTACGTGCTGTGTTGATGAGGTGATTGTACTGGTGATTGTATCTATATGGGTATTTATAGCATAAGATCTCTAACTTGTCTGGAAGAGCTAAATGTACGGTACAATAAGAGTCTGCGGAGATTACCTGATTGGATCGGTTTTGCAGTTTTGAGATATCAGCTCTTATTATTCTCATATAGTGTCTAAATGTAAAAAATCAATCTATATGGGTATTTATAGCATAAGATCTCTAACTTGTCTGGAAGAGCTGATTGTATCATTGAATATGAGTCTGCGGAGATTACCTGATTGGATCGGAGAACTAAAGACCCTCAGGAAGCTTGATGTGTCAGGGTGTGGTCTTACTAAGCTTCCTGACAGGTAAGTCAAGTATAATAACGATGGAGCTTATATTTCTACAAATTATCTCGGTTTTACAGTTTTGAGATATCAGCTCTTATTATTCTCATATTGTGTATGAATGTTAAAATTAAATCTATATGGGTATTTATCATAGACTTAATATACTACCTAGACAGGCCAATAGCATTCAATACTGTCCCACTTAATAGCACGACATGACGTAATTAGTTTGTGCTGTGAGCCATAGTTTACTATATACCATTCAATGAGATAATGTGAAAAATGAAGGGACGCCGGGCATGATATCGGCCCTTGTCCGGCCCCTAATTATTTAAACACAGAAAATTTTGTGAGTTTATGTAAAAGACCTTTCCGCACGAGATGGTGTAAAAAATTGACTCCTTAGGCGGATCCAAAGTGAGAACAAACCTGATAAGTTACAATCATTAGCCAATAAATATTGAAACAAATACAGCCGTCTACCATTACCACTTCTACCAATACTATTCAAATGCACAGAATACCCACAACACAGTATCACAAATATTTTGTTGGATGAGCCAGATCAAAGCACCACCACCATCATCATAGATTTTTGCATAAACATTCCTAGTCATGACTGAGCACAACCTGCTCAGCTTGGATTCCTTGTTAAAAGATTTTCCTGCAAATTTTATTGTCGCTTCATGAGGAAGAATAGATCTGTGCTGTAAATTGAGTATGCTAACTCCAGATATGTATGTATGATGAAGCTAGGGTACGTGACATATATATATATATATAAAGTCTTTGGTAATCTCTCATCAATGAAATAATATAGTAAATCAAGACATGCAGGGTATAATACCAGCCAAATTATACTAGATCTGTTTTATTTTATGAGATAAAAAATATCAAAACAATTACAGCCCTGTACTTAACCACTTCTATCACTACATGGCAAAAAAGAGGGCTGTTACTGTGGGATTATACTAATTTCTGAGGGCACGATCAAGGCTAACGGCTACTTCTATCAGCGATTGCTGCCATATTCGTTGTGACTGATTACAGCACAAGCTAGAGCTTATCGACACAAATACAGCCATGAAGCTAGCCACTTCTTATCACTACTTTGTAAAAAATATGAATATATACTGTTGAGTTATACTAATTGTTGTGGGCACGACAAAAATTAAAAACACTACCACTATCAGCGAGCATTGCAAAGTTAGATATGACTGGTTGCAGTATATGTTAAAATTAATCAAATTAGTAGAGCAATGTGAGCTATCCACTTCTTACACTACTTAGCAAAAAAATTTTCACAGCCGTAGGCAGCACACCAGTTTCTAGATGACTTTTTTTAAAAGCATCACAAATGATAACATGTACAAACAATTATCATTAAACTACAGCTTTTGATATAATAAACAGAAATTGTAAAATCAATTTCATAGCAGTGTCAGCATGGCCAAGAAAGATTTGCGAGATCACCGATTAAGTCTACTCACACTTTTTGACTGCTGTGCCAGTTCTGAGTTAGATATTTCGGGAGTAAATCAGAATTGTCATCTCAAATAGTGTCCCTCCAGCCCCCCCCCCCCCACCCCATCAATATTGTTCCACCTTTTTTTTCTTACATTCAAATTTTATCACACCCATTGATTATTATTTACTATGTCTATAGCCTTAAATTTATGTGCATGTATAGAAGGATGTGGGTATTATTAAGTGACAATATTTAATTGGTTTCTATCTAAAAAATTAAGGAAGACTGTCCTCTTAGATGGATGGGACAAGCAGAAATTATGCCAAGAAATTCAATCCAATAAAGACCGAGATATGACAATGCATACATGAGAGCCACCACTGGGCTGTTCTTACCTTATCATCTTGTGAAGTGGTAGCAGCAGGATTTTCATCTTGTGAAGATGAGGCAGCAAGATTACCATCTTGTGAAGATGAGGTAGCAGGCTGTAGGCTCATTTAAAAGTAGTTTTGCTATAAACTGAGCAGCGTGGGTATTATATCCAGAACTTCTATGTTTGCCTTGTATCTCGCAACTGATGATAGTAAAATTGCAGCTGGGCTTACTTGTGAAGATGAGACAGCAGGCTGCAGGTTCACGTTATATGAATAAATAATCTCAACGAAGTATGAATATTAAAACCAGTAACCACTTTGTTTACATAGTATCTTTCATCTTCTGTTTTAGTACAGGGCTGTATTTGTTTTGATAATTTGTATCTCATAAATTAAAACAGTTCTAAAATAATTTGGCTGGTATTATACCCTGTGTGCCTTGATTTACTATATTATTTCATTGATGAGAGATGACCATAGACTTAAAGGGCAACCAAGGTTTCAAACAACTTCTCAGTGATGGCCATTGATTAATAGCAGATTGCACCTTCTGCATGGGGAAAAAGACAAAATATAATTCGGATGATTATTCAGCCAGAATTCTTGTGAAACATTTCTTCCATCAGGTACTCAAACTCAGCTAAAAGATAATACCACATAGCAGTTTCCTGTTCCTCTTATTATTTAGCCTGTGCTCTATAATTATTACAGCAAAGTCTTGGAACCTCCCCTAAATTGAAGTGTTACCCAGCTTAGGGTCAGCAACTACTTTGAGTTTTGCATCACGTAATGCACAAAGCTGATGCTGCCAAGCACATTATTTGCTACCCATGAATGCATTGCTGCGAAACCTTGGTTGCCCTTTAAAGACTTTGTTTGAGGCTGCTCTTTTGTATCACATCTTATTCTCCATATTTTATTCTATCATGTGAGCGATTTTCAGCTTTAGAATCCAAATATTGAGGAAGCTATGGCCTCGCAAACTTCCAAGGTGACGGCAATTTATCGGCATTGGGAATAAGCGGATGTTTCCCCTGGGGTACCTCACAACCATAGACATGTGTTTTGTCTATGGTGATACTTATTATGAGTTAATAGTTAATACACTAATAATCACACAGATAAGATGATGTGGATAATAGGGTGATCACATATATATATATATATATATATATATATATATATATATATATATATGTGCCACGTACCCTAGCTTCATGATACATACATACATACCTTGAGTTGGCATACTCAATTTACAGCACAGATCTATTCTTCCTAATGAAGCGTTAAAAAAATAGGAGTAAAAAATTGTAACAAGGAATCCAAGCTGAGCAGGTTGTGCTCAGTCATGACTAGGAATATTTATGCAAAAATCTATGATGATGGTGGTGGTGCTTTGATCTGGCTCATCCAACAAAATATTTGTGATACTGTGTTGTGGGTATTCTGTGCATTTATATAGTAGTGGCAGAAGTGTTAAGGGTATATGGCTGTATTTGTTTCAATATTTATTGGCTAATGACTGTAACTTATCAGATCTGTTCTCGCTCTAGATTCGCCTAAGGCGTCAATTTTTTATACCATCTCGTGCGGAAAAGTCTTTTACATAAACTCACAAATTTTCTCTGTGTCTGAATAATTAGGGGCCGGACAAGGGCTGATATCATGCCCGGCGTCCCTTGATTTTTCACATTATTTCATGGAATGGCATATAGTAACCTATGGCTCACAGCACAAACTACTTACGTCATGTCGTGCTATTTAAGTGGGACACATTATGATCAGTGAAGCATAAGCATTGTCCTGTCTAGGTAGTATATTAAGTCTATGGTATTTATAGCATAAGATCTCTTACTTGTCTGGAAGAGCTGATTGTAACAGTGAATAAGAGTCTGTGTACATTACCTGATTGGATTGGAGAACTAAAAAGCCTCAGAAATTCCTCAAGAAAGGGCAAATCTCAGTTTAATTACCTTTAAAACAGGTCCAAACGATAAGCACAGATTTACTAACCGCAGTTCATTATAGTTCCTTTGAAAGGATAAATTTATCATAAGAATCTAAGCTAGGGTAGCGATAATTTTGGGAGAGCCCTAAAACATCCCTTCTGCATCCACACACATCATTAGGAATCAGAGAGGAAACATTCTAATACCAATAGGAACAAACAAATGGCCGAAAGAAAAGTCTTTGGATACCTCACAGTCTATTCTTTACAAAGTCTCTACTTGGCGCAATCATTCATGTTTAACACTTGCTACCGCGGGTTCCCTGCGACTCCTATTGCTACATATATGGCCTGTGAAAACTCATAGTGTAGTATAAAACACCCGACCGACTAGGGTACTTCCTAAGTTGTCAAACTATAATTGTATAAGTGGTACATTGAAGCTAAACCTATAGAATTTAAATTCTATTTATCAATCTATGTCTTTCCAGTGATTGACTTTTGTCACATTTAGACTGCCAATAAAGAAGATCATTCTGATTCATACTAAACACATTCTCACATAAGCCTATTAGTACATGAGCTTAGACAGCCTTTTGTTCAGGTTCAAAAAACCAACGAACGATGAACAAACAGTGACATCCAGTCGTCAATGAGCAATGAGGGCGGACATTGAATGAGTCTTTTTTATGCCCGTAACCTGTTTCTGTAAATTTTGGAGCTAATTTAACTACATGACAAATCCATTGACGCGACTTATGCCAGGTTACCATCAGCACTCTTTTATTGCAATTATTTGTCAGTCTGAAAAAAATTCAAAATTGTTCAAAATTACTGCTTAAATCTTGTCTCATTCATCCCAATTCAACTCCATTACACTGTTAATAAGTAGTAGAAGTGATTTGGGTAAGGGGCAAACCTAGAAAGGTGAATCTAAGTTTGCCTTTCCCTCTAAAGTGAGTGAGACAAAATCCCAGTCACACTCTCCAAATCCGACTCAGAGTTGAACCCTAATAGTAATAGTATGCAAGTAGCAACATACACTGAGTCCCCAAAACCAACAGTGATGGATATCATAGGTGATGATGATACATCATCTGAGTCGGATAGTGAGGTGTTGGTCACCCAGGTTGAAAAAGCGGCGCCGGAACTTTGCCGACCTGCCGACAGGCCTGTTCTCAGATATTTCAGTCTTAGCATTTGATTTCCAACCTAAATGCAAAATGCAAGTGCATATGCTAACAGTATGCAAGTGCATATACTATATAACAATGTTGTATTATTGTTATCATGATTCATATTACATGACTGTTATGTGATATCACCCTATTATCCATATATTATGCTCTTTGATATTGGAGTCAGAAAAGTCAGTTGATGACCATGAGGAGACCAGATCTGCTGAAATATAAAAGTCTACCAGTTGCTAAAACTTATACCTAGTTATATGAGTACTCATTAGTTAGGCTGGCCAGCCCTTAGGTACATCAGACATCTTCACCAGGTAGTTATACATACTACATGGTGGCAGCTTACATGGAGTGAACCCTGGAGCTGATTAGAGTTGACTGGATTGGTGCTGTTCTGGATTTTGTTGTGCTGCTTGATTTGCTACTCAGGTGGCTGGATATTGCTGATTTGCTGTGATCTGTGGTCCAGATCTGGTGCTTGATTTGCCCTGATTGCTGCTCTGCTTGCTGCTACTGTTTGTGTCATGGATTCCCTGGGTCTTGCCCCCCCCCTTCCCAGTTGAGTTTTGATGGTAAATAGGCTGAAAACTGGAGGAAATGGAAAAGAAGCTTTGAAAACTACCTGCTAGCTATTAACTCTGTGGTGCAGCCCTATGATGAGACCAATATCCGCTGGCCCGTAGCTAATGGAGCTATCTGGTTGAGACAAACTGCTTTTTTGCGCCATTGCATTGGTGAGGATGCGATTGAGATTCTCGACCAATTTGAGTTCAGTGCTATTGATGGAGAAGATGCTAACAGACTACCTGATGTCCTGGCTAAATTTGATGGATACTTCAACCCAAGGAGGAATGTACTATTTGAGTGGTATGTGTTTCAGTCACTAGTTCAGGCTGAAAATGAGCCAATTGACATGTTTGTGAAGAGACTTAGAACCCAAGCTGCTATGTGTGAATTTGGTGAGCAAAAAGATATGAATCTGCTTACCCGTTGTGTGTTTGGTCTGAAGAATGTCAAGCTAAAGGAAAAACTCCTATCGAACCCTGATATCACCCTCCCTGCTGCTATTGAGCTCACAAGAGCGTCGGAGATGACAAGAACACAAATGGAGAGCATGGGAGCCAGCCAATCTATTGCTGCTGTGGAGAAAGAGACACCACCCACACCTGCACCCGGTAAACTCAACTGCAAGTTCTGTGGCTATGAGCATGTAAAAGGCAAATGCCCAGTTTACAGCAAAACCTGCCGCAAGTGTGGTGGCCGTAATCACTTCGCTAGTGCCTGCAACGACACTCGCAAGGAAGTCAACACCATTGCTGATAGTAGTAAGGAGTTGAGTATGAATGACCTATTCATTGGTATGGTTAATGGCCAAACATAGGAGAGCACCTGGTTTAAAAAAATTCAGTGTTAGCCACGGAGCAGCCAAACAGGAGGTAAAATTCAAGCTTGATACTGGTGCTCAAGCTAATATCCTCCCTGTCAACATAGCTCAAGCACTGGGTGCTACGATCCAAAGGAGTAGTGCTAAGTTGATTGATTACAGCGGAGATGTAATCAGGAATCATGGCCACACTATATTGTCTGAAGGCAGTGCACCTGATGGGAAGCCAATCTCATTCGAACTCGCTGATAATGACAGATGCCCACTGCTGGGGTTGTCCTCATGTGTCGAACTGAACTTGCGTCGAGTTGACCGTGTCAAAACCGAGGATATCATTGCTGAGGTTGATGAGTGCTTTAGTGGTATTGGCTGTCTGGATAGAGAGCATGAGATAAAAGTAGACCCTTCAGTCAAACCTGTTGTTAACAGGGCACGAAGAATTCCATTATCAATGACGAATAAAGTTAAGGCTGAGCTGCAGAAGATGGAGGACTTTGGGATAATTGCTAAGGTTTATGAGCCGACTGAGTGGGTTAGCAGCATGGTGGTCGCCGAGAAAAAGGATGGTGGTGTCAGAATCTGCCTTGACCCCAAAGAATTGAATAAGGCGATCCTACGAGAACATCACCATATACCCACCCTAGATGATATTGCCCACAAGTTCGCTGGCATGAGAATATTCACCATCCTCGACATGAAGCATGCATACTGGCATGTGCCCCTGGACAAGAAAAGTCAACTGCTGACTACCTTCAACACCCCCTTTGGGAGATGTTGTTTCCTGCGTCTGCCCTTTGGCATAAACACCGCGGCCGAGGTATTCGAAAAGAGGGTTGAAGAGATGTTTGGTGACCTCCAAGTTGCCATATACTTTGATGATCTAATAGTATATGGCAAAGATAAGGAAGAACATGATCATAGCCTAAGGAGGCTGCTAGAGAGGGCCAAGAAATGTAATGTCAAGTTCAATAAGGAGAAAATGCAGCTCAACAAGACAGAAGTAAAGTATTTGGGCCATATTGTATCTGCGGATGGACCGCGTCCAGACCCAGACAAGGTTCAAACCCTACAGACAGCAAGGGCATACAGAGACTGATGGGGTCGCTCAACTTCCTATGTGGATTCATACCCAACATAACTGACATGACTGCTTCCCTGAGGTCTCTTCTCAATACATATGAGTCCAGTTGGGTATGGGGCCCACAACAAGACAGAGCCATGGAGGGAATCAAAAAGGCACTCACCAGTCAGCCACAGAGCAAAACTGGCCACAAATCGACAAAGAGCTGCATGCCATTGTGTATGGATTTGAAAAATTTCACAGCTATGTGTATGGCAGGCCTGTAGACGTTCAGTCGGACCACAATCCCTTGGTCAGCATAGTGGAAAAAGAGCTGCACAAAGCATCCCCTCGCTTGCAGAAACTCCTGCTCAGACTGATGAAGTATCATGTCAACCGCATATCCTATGTTCCTGGCAAATACCTATATCTGGCCGACACCCTATCACGAGCCTACATAGGTGATGCAGATGGTGAAATAGAGGAAGAGATAATCATGGTCCATACTGTACAAGTGTGTGAGGAGAAGGAAGAAGCCCTTCGTGAAGACTACCTGGCAGATGGAATCATGCAGCTGCTCAAGACAACCATACTGGAGGGTTGGATCTGGCAGGCTAAGGCTCGAGCACCCTCCGAGCTCCACCCATACTGGAATGTAAGGGACGAGTTGAATATTCAGGATGGCTTCATATATAGAGGGGAACAGCTCCTGAATCCTCAACAACTACGACCAGAATACCTCCGTGTTGTCCATAGAGGCCATCTAGGCATTACCAAATGCACTGAGAGAGCTCGTCATGCAGTACATGTTCTGGCCAGGGATGGCTACGGACATAAGGGAGATGGTGTCGAACTGCAACACTTGTCAGAACTATGCCAACCAACAGCAGAAGGAACCCCTAATGCCTCATGCGATACCTGATCTTCCCTGGTGCAAGGTTGGTATGGACATAATGGATTTTCAGGAGAAGTCTTACTTGGTAGTCGTCGACTTTTGTTCCCATTACCCAGAGATAAGAATAATGAAAGAGAAGAGAGGCGAAGATGTGGTAATGGCACTCAAGTCCATATTTGCTGCTCATGGTATACTTCAGGAGATAGTTGCCGACAATATGCCCTTCAACAGTTATGTGATGGGTCAGTTTGCTTCTCTATGGGTGTCAAGATCACCACGTCCAGCCCTAAAAGTCTAATGGCCTGGCTGAGAGGTATGTTCAGACCATCAAACAGTTCCTGAAGAAAACTGCAGACTCTGGTGAGGACCTGTATGAGTCACTGTTAGCATACAAACAGACACCTGCAAGGGGGCTCCCTTGTAGTCCAGCTGAGATGCTTTTTGGCAGGAACATAAGGGGCCCTCTGCCCTGCAAACACTCACACCTCCAGCCCGCTGCAGTGAGTGCACATGACAGGCTGAGCCCCCTCCCCCTAGTCCACCTGGTCCACCAACGTCTGGGGAAACTGCTGCTGAGGGTAACATGGCACCCTCTTCCCCTGCCCCCCAAGACGCGGCGCCCGGTTGAACCGAGGCACTATGCCCGCCCGATTTGAGGGCTTCCAGATGGGTTAACTCTGTTAACGCCTCTGCCCCATGTACATAGCCTATATATATAAATACCCATTTTAGTCCTAGCTCATACCTTCCGCGGTGACGGTTTAGTTCTAACCCCTTTGTGTTTGTCCCCTGTTTCCCAAAAAGGGGAGGATGTTGTATTATCGTTATCATGACTCATATCACATGACTGTCATGTGATCACCCTATTATCCACATATTATGCTCTTTGATATTGGAGTCAGAAAAGTCAGTTGATGACCATGAGGAGACCAGATCTGCTGAAATATAAAAGTCTACCGGTTGCTGAAACTTATACCTAGATATATGAGTACTCATTAGTTAGGCTGGCCAGCCCTTAGGTACATCAGACATCTACACCAGGTAATTATACATACTACAAACAGTACCCCCAGCACATGTTGGTAACCCATTTAGGTCAGTGAACTGAATGAACTTTACCATGTTTCCTTGCTTTTTCCTCTCCCTTGTGAAAACTTTTCTTTTTGCATGGGGGCCGCCATTTTGAATTATAATTTTCAGTTACAGCTGCATTGGGAGTTGTACTCTTTATTTCCATTGAATCATAACTCCTAAAAATTCTAGCAATGAGATCATTCAGAATGTACTCCTAAGGGTTTAGACAATTTTTAGCCAACCATGCAACCAACACTGCCTAAGCCCTTAGACAATGCAGAATGGTCCATCTACTACTATTGGAACAGACCAATGAATGACAACTGAGTACAATTGCCTAGAATCCCAATACCCTGGTAGGCTTCCGATAAGGCTTTGTTGAGTGGAGTGCAAATCACAGTTTTTGTGAGCTTGTGTGGGGTAGCACATTGTGCTGCCTTTCTATCACAAATCAGCAGCAGTTAGGGGCTACATACAACAAAAATCATCAGGCACAACAGAATCTAAATAATCTATCATTCTGGCACACTTACGGGACCAACATTGAACGAACATCGTGTTTTAGGCCTAAGTATGGCACCAATTGTTGCCGCAAACGGTTCTAGTTAAACTTAACTGTGGAACTAGCAATGCGATCACAATGGAATTTTTTATTTTCCTGGACCAATTTCAAACAAGGAACCTAGACTGCTCTACAGTCCAACCTGTCGTATTTTGGGTCTATGGTTAGACCCAAAATACAACCGGTTTGACTGCAGAGCAGTCTACAAGGAACCCACAAGAAGCATTGGGATCAACACCATAATGATATGCATACATTAAAAGCATGACGAATCCCGGCCAGTCTCGCCAGGGGCACTAAAATTGATGTCCAGGTGCTCCCGGCTCCCAGGGAACACTCTTAAGAAACCCGGGATGGACGGGAATTCCCGGCCCGACGCAGGTCTCTGATACGTACAAACATGAATGGATTTGGGTCTTTGATTTTGAGTATCCACTTTCAAAAGCATAATACTGTATTTGTATTTAGTTAACAAATGGTTTTAAAATTTTAGTGTACACAAAATATTATATACATATGAGTGACAACTTAGAAGAAGGCACGACAACTCTGTTATACGCAAAACTGAAACATTTTTGCAGAGTATTCTACATTCTTTGTTAACTCACATAATTCTAGCTCCAAAATAAAAATTAAAAATATGTCAGACGAGACATTCATTTGGCCTAGCTTAAATAATAATCCATAAAACATATTTAGAATGGTAGTCTCTGACAGACCAATGAGCATCAACAGACCTTAAAAATTTCTGATATAATAACTTTTCTGAAAACTATGTACAGAACATTATGTTTGTTTGATTTAGTCAGGGAATCCATACCAGTTTCTCCCTGCTTAGTCGGAAAATAGTATCATAAGGGGCAAATCCCCTTATTGTTGCGCAATAGAGGCGATTACAAGTAAAATTATGCCAAGCCTACTATTATTGTCATATTCCTTGCAATATGAATATTGATCGTTATTGTACTACTGATGACTCATGATATTGTTTACTGACTTATGACTCACACCACTGACTACTCTCATCGACATACTGGACTGTCCTATTTCATTGTATATTAGCCATCCTACTCCGTTTATAATTTGTTGCTCTCGTCTCACTCAACTCCAACAATATTTACCAACTCATGAAACAAGTACTCAGTGCTGTTTCGATTGTGCATTTGTTGCCGTTTTCTCGAGGGCACCAAGCCCCCTTCCCCGTGCTCGGCTCCCGGCGCCCTGTTGTGGTTGATTTTAGTGAATGGGCAAGGACTTGTTACCCTGATCTGGTCCCGAGTGTGGTGTGGCCTGGTGTCTGATAATCCACTGGAAACCCCTACAGTGTTGTCCCAGATTACTAACAAAACTTGTCTGTCAATTTCTCCTTATCCTCCCCTTATATGTTAACAACCCACTGCTGAAACCCCTGCGATTGTGAATGTGACGCCAAAACCCTCCTTGAATTGATCCCTTGCGAGTCGTGGCTGTGAAGCTATACAAAATACCTAACTGTTACATCTCCGATGACTGATATACTGTTATTTACATCCAGATAATCAAGTCTCACTCTGTTATCACTACACAGCATATCGCCCTTGAAAGGAGACAACTACTCCGATGGCGATCAACCTATCGGAAGAATCGGAAGACAACATCTTGAATGTATGTAGGAAGTATAATTAGAATAGGCAATAAAAAGATACCTTTGGCTAAGTTGTACAGCCTGATGTCAGATGAAGGGGGCAAACATGCCATTTGACAGCGTAAGCATTCACCCGAAAAGCCTGTGTACAGAGAAGGAAATCAATGGTGCATTGTCAAAGTTGAACATGTTTAACAAATATGACAAAAACCAATCAATAACATGCAATCCTACTGTTTCACTGGCTTTGGTTTTGCATGTACATGTGATTCTGTCACCAAACCTAAACCAAAATGTGTCACAAATAGTAAACGGATGCAAGGTATAACCCTAACTTAATTCATACTGTGTATGAGCTTCAATCTGGACTAGTGTATAGCAAGAACTAGCAATCATAATGAAAAGCATGAACTGACATTGCCAACTTATTGAACTATCACCAACTTGTTTACCAAAATGTAGGTTGCTGTGATCACAGAAAAAATGTCAAACTTGAACTGAAGAGATGATACCTTCCATATTATTAATTTTGTCCAAAACGGCATAGGCCTAGTTTAACAAGGATTCAGATTCATGAATTTATTACTTACACAAATCAGTAGCCACCTGGTCCTGGCGCATCAGCTGCACCCCGCAGTTGAAAAAACAGCTATTTCCAAAATTACCCATGCCAGTCAACTCTGAAACAAAATACAACACTTATGATCAGAATCTAGCCTGGATAGGGCTGCACATGATTGGGCTTTTGTACTTCGTTATGTTTATTGAAAAGTTGAATTTGACACACAAGGCTTCCTATGATGACCTATGGCAAACCAAGTAAACTATAATGTATTGTTCTGTAACAAAGTGTTACATATACTGCTTGTGAAATGAACTGCTGGCTGCCTGGTGATCATTTTGATGGAGATCCATGAAATGTAAAGTATTCAAGCCTGCTCCTTAAAAAGGGCAAATAAAATGAAAAATAGGTGGCCCTGGTCCAAAACTATATGCACAAAATAAAAAATGGGTAGGCCTGGTCATATTTGTAAAATATCAAAAAATACAAATTTGACAGCAAGAAATAGAATTCCTGCCTGGTCCCTCATTTCTGGGCAATCAATAATAAAATAAAAAATTAAACCCCTGCCGGCCTGGTCCTTTTTGAGCCTGAAACCTGATACATATCTAGGGTGTCAGTTGTCTTGGCCTTATTGTAAAAATAGCCCCAGAAGCCCATGGGTGCTGGCTACATGGGCACCTGGGGATAAACCAGTTATGCAATTTCCACTACCACTACCAAGAGAGGTGTTTTCTCTTGGTAGTGAAAATTGCATTACTGGTTTACCCCCGTGTGACCATGATGGGCACCCTAATGGGGATAGTGAGTAATAATACTGTCATCCACTGGACCAGGTGCAGCTGGCCAGCTTAACTCATCTCTTACTTTCTCGTGGTCTATTTTATTTTGACTATATTCTACTAATTCATAATCTCAATTTACTAACTAACTTGTCACTAGCCTTTTCTCTGCGGCTAACTTCTTAACATAGGCCACTCTGCTAATAGTCTTTGAGGGGTGAATGAGTGAGACTCAGCCAATCTCATGACCTATCTCTGACTCTGCCTTTAGTGACTGTGAGGTTGACTTGACAGACATCATTCATTCATTCAAATCATTGACTTGAGATTCATTGACACACACACACACAAGTCTGCAAAATACCATAAGATAGTTCCAAACCACCAACTTGTTTATCAAGCAAGGCATCACTCAACAAACATCGCCATCAGAGACTATAGATAATGAGACCTTCCACTTGCCATGTTAACGTATATAACCGATGCGAACTCATTGAAAATTAGGCTCCACACCTTTCTGGTGGTAATCACTTGGAGGTAAGCGTACCCAGTGCTATGAATTTACTATCAAAAATTGACAAGCTGAATGATTTACTTGTTTATTTTATAAGTACATTCACACAAAACTCTCAATAATATCAACTGGGACAAATGAAATCTAAGATGGGACTTTTATATAAAATATAGGCATCAAGGAAACCAAATACTTGGTGGATGATAGAGCGTTTTGGTAGTGTAGCCCCCATGCAAAAAGAAAATTTTTCACAAGGGTGAGGAAGAAGGTGGGAAGAAACAAGGAAACATGGTAAGTTCAGTCAGTTCACTGCCCTAAATGGGTTACCAACATGAACTGGGGGGAGGGGGTACTGTTAGTATATGCACTTGCATACTGTTAGCATATGCAATTGCATTTTGCATTTTGGTCGAAAATCAAATGCTAAGACTGAAATATCTGAGAACAGGCCTGTCAGCAGTCGGCAGCTGGCAAAGTTCCAGCACCAGTTAAAAAAGAGCCAATGACTGACGTCACCAAATCCAATCACACAACCCTCCGATTCAAGTCCACTGGCATAATAAAACCAAGTTACCTTAAATTTCCAAGCAGAGATATCAAGTTACCTGGTATAGCAGCCTATCAAGAGCTAGTAGCAACCAGTCAACCCCATCAAGAAATAATCTATTTTACATTGATTCACCTGAGCATAGGCCAAGGCTCCACTCAAACAATACTGATGTATCTATCAGTGAAACTCTCACAACTACCCACTTATTAGACCAAGGTGGGAACAAAAACATCTATTCATATGCCTCAGCTGCAACCAAACATCCCGTTGTATATATACTTTCAGAAGATGAGTCTGATATGACACAGGCCCAATCTGAGCACAACATATATTCTCTAGTGACCCTTTTATACCTAGAAAGCTCCCCCACATCCAGCAGCGGCCCAATTCCATCAATTTGGCCTCACCAAAAAAAAATTCAAGGTCACCTGTGTCAATGACACATCCTTCGAATGGGTCTTCCAACAAACAAACAAAATCCCACCATGCAACTCTGCAGCCGTATCTTTCAAACCTGTCACAAACAATAAACTTCCACAATTATTTTGCTTCTCTGCAAGAAATCTGCAAGCAATATTACCCAGATCAGACAGGGACTGGCCCGCTCTATTCAACATCTGAACCCTAACTCATGGAAAATATACTGGGCTTATGGAAAGAGTTTGGGCCACAAAAATTCTATGGAATACCCCTAGGGCAATACAATCAGTTAATAGCAGTGGACTATAAGCCATACTTTGAGCTAAGCAGTGATGAGCTTAAATTCTATGGTACTCCTTGGCTCCACCTGGTGGAAAGAAACCTCCCCACATCAATGAACCAAAGCCCATAACCAAACTACCCCAAAACAAGGTAGCCCGGACCCAAGTAGCTCCACAGCCAGCAGCTGCAAACACACTGCCTTCACAGAAAACCAAACCAACAAAGCAAAAAGCTACCTTACCTTACCTTAACTCCTTACCTTAATCAGAAAATAATCAAAACCAACAGGGATATTAGGTATTAGCCCTTCTTAAACAACGACGGGAAACATCAGCAAGATACAATTAGTCCAGATCAACTGTGGGATTCCGGGTTATGGAGTCACCACATTAACTCTCCGCTACTGAGATCTGTGCTAACGAGCTCGGTATGATGATTCTCACTATATGACACTGACTTATTTACATAATGGTGATCTCATTTGTTCGAGGTTAAACACTTGACTCAAGAGCATGCCTTTTAATTCTTATCAAGTTTAACATTAAATGCAATTCAACTTAACAATGCACGTCTTATTTCTACAAGTCATGCTCTCTAGTTAATGATGCCATGCATGCTGGCTTTAATTCATTTAACTCAATTAGATGAAGGTATAGATAATCCAACCAAATGTTATACTGTGCCATTATTAAATAATAAGGCAAGTTCTATTTCCCTATAAATATCACTAACGTACAATAAATGAAAATATTATAATAATAACTCATAGAACTTTCATGTTTAAAAAAACTGACCTGTCTCCAAATGAAGTTGCAAACAAAGAGCGCTGCTTGACGACCAGAGGGTCGCCAAACAAATCAATCAATTCAATTCAAATCATTCATACTTTCCATTGGTGAACCATGCTCTTATATAGCATGGTTCCAGACACATTAAAAAACTGCTGACGTCAATAAGCAAAAAAACAAGATTTAAAACACATTTCTCAATTGCCGCAAAAAGAGGGTTGATCGGCCGCAAGCGTGGGTTGATCGGCCGCAAGTGATGGTTGGTGTAAGTTACACATCATGCTAATCCTGGATTATCTCTGTTGGCGCCACCTTCACTGCATTGTCATGGTTGTCACGGTTCTGGCGTTAAGGTGGCACCGGTGTTAAGAATAGAATTTAGATTTGCATATATTTGCCTGTCCCTGATTCGAGGTGATATGCACTAGCTGGTAACTGCGTGTCCTCGAGTCGAGGTTGAGTGTACTGATGATGATGCTAGCTATAATATTGGATGTTCTTATTGCGTCTGATGTTGATATAGAAATTATCCTGTTTGCTGCTGTAAATGCGACACAACTTGCAGCATGCCAAAACTAGCATATTCTTACTATGTGCTCAGCTCTCACGGCTGCATACATCTATAGCTCTAATCCAAAAACCTTGGGTTCTGAGCAATGTGATACAAGAGCTCCTCATCATTCCAAACACCAACTGCTTCTACCTTGAGAATAATGGAAAACCAAGTGCTGCTGTTTTGGCCTCCATCAACATTCAAATAGAGCCCTTGTTTTTAAACAGCGACATGGTAGCCATCTCCATACGACTTGACCCAACCCAGCATCTTTACAATATAAAACCAACCATTGTAGTATCTATCTATCTCCCTATTGAAGATCTAAACATTCCAAGCACAGAGCTCCAGAACCTCATAACATATTGAAAGACAAATTCCATTTGTTGGAGGCTATGACCGCAATGCACATGACATTATCAAGGGGTCAGCTTTTACTAGACTTTTCGCTATCCAGTGAGCTGAAGATTGCCAACCAGGGCAACGAAACAACATTTGTGTCAACCCATGCCCAATCGCTCATTGACATCACCATTATTTCACGCTGTCTATTGCAAAATCTTGATAAGTGGCAAATGTCACCTCATGTAACCTTGAGTGACCATGAACAATTAGAAAAAGAGCTCTTTCTGAGTATACCAATAAATCCCAACCCTCCCAAAATCCAAAAAAACTCAACCACAAATTATTTAATGATGAGCTAATGCTTTCTCATGACCGTTTTAGTTTGTGGAATGAGAATTGATATTGATTGATTATCAGACTAGCCAAGAATGTATTGATAACACTGCCAATACACTGACCATAATAATCAAAACAGCATTTCACACTGCTTGCCCAGTTTAAAAAAAACAAGCGGAAAGGCTGCAAAACATGGTAGAACAACAACCTCGAAAAGCTTCATCGCAATACCAGGCCTTGCACTTTGATCATAGATTGACCTGGTCATACCATGTTACGTCCAAAATTGACAGAGCCTTGAAAAAACTATGGTTATAGGGTTATGGGCTATAGGAATGAGATAAGGGCCTCGGACCCACCCAACTATTATGGGTCTGGTCATGTCCTGATGGTAGTCCTTCCAGCCGATGAACCCTCATGTCCCGGTTGTGGTCCATCCAGCAGATGAACCCTCATGTCCTGGTTGTGGTCCATCCAGCCGATGAACCCTAATGTCCCGGTTGTGGTCCATCCAGCCGATGAACCCTCATGTCCTGGTTGTGGTCCATCCAGCCAATGAGCCTCATGTCCTGGTTGTGTCTTAAACCTGGATGGACATATTCACTATGTTTACTATTGTCCCGAATACAATAGCATTAGACGTTTTCCAAAAACCAATCACTTTCTGGATAAACCAAAATAGGCATCGAGGTTCCAGATCTTGTTGTCTTCATTTGTCAGTCATGCAAGTTTGATAACCATAAGATGTAAGAGCATACTTGCTTACCGGGCCCTCTGAGTACTATGGGTACCTGTACCTGTACTATGATAATACAATCATGTTGCATTATCCCCCATTGAAGACCAGACAAGACAATTTGTAGGTCACAGGTTCCATTCAATCATATCACTACTAATGCCCATAATTATGATTTTATCGCTTTGAGTAACTTTCACAAACCTGTGGTGGTATTTTGGAGTATTTTAATTTGAGATGTTAAAAAATTTATTTTTCGAAATGTTTCAGAGAATCATATAGGATGTATTGTGGTTCAGCATAGAAAAGAAATAGTCACTGCATTGTGGTCTATATAATGGAAAAAAATATTAACAACATTACATCCTGTCATGTGTGTTAGCAATCTGGGTAATTACAGGTTATTCAGTCATTCTCATAGTCATGGCATATATAACAACACTATTAATATTATATTTTGTAGGAAACAATGTTCAATTCAACCATATTCCCACTAATGCCCATGACATGCATTAATCTCATAACAGGTCAAAATAATTGGTGATGTGATGTGTGAGATTTACTATTAGAATGCATGCAGCTTAAGCCCCAGCCTAGCATAGGATTGATTGATTGACTGATTGTTGGATTGATCGATCGATCGATTGATTGATTGATTGATTGATTGATTGATTGATTGATTGATTGATTGATTGATTGATTGATTGGTCCCAACCACATAGCATTTGGCATGTCGCGAGTTCAGCAAGTGACTTTTGATCACTCAGGCTTCATATAGCAACAGCCTATCAGGACAAACCTCCCATTCTCCCTGCTTACATTAAGAGATTCTTCACTCTGTGCAAAGATTATCAAAACTTAAAAAAAGTATATTATTATATGAACACTTTCTGTTCTTCAGTCTGTCTGGATTGTCGAAGCTAGTGGAACTCAACCTCTCAGACAATGAAGAGATCATCAGACTTCCAGCTCAGCTACACAGACTTAACAAACTGATAAATGTGAAACTTTCAGGATGTAAATCTCTAACATTCCCACCACCTGAAGTGACTCGACAGGGTCTGCCAGCAATACGAAAATTTCTGACTGATCTTGACAACGGTATTGGAGTTAAATTCATGCCTGTGACTGTGATCGGTGAGGCTATGGCAGGGAAGACAAGCCTCGTTAAATCTATACAGACTGGTAAAAGACAGCTAACATACAGGTCGACCATAAGTGAACTAGATGAGGCTACCAAAATATTCAAAGTCTGCGAGGCTGCTGCTGACCCTCAAACCAAGCTGGTATTTCATGATTTTGGCGGCCAGAAGATCTATCAGTTTGGTTATCAGCTGTCCACCAGGTCTCAGTTTGTAGCACTTCTTGTCATAGACATAGCAGAGTTCAATAGACAAGTAAATAAAAGTGGTGCAGAGACAGCCTGTCAGACACTTTGCTTCGACTGGCTGTCTCATCTCTTTCTTGCATGTCCGCAAGCAGGCGCTCCCCTTGTAGTGCTGACTCACTGCGATGAATTACAAGACATAGAGGCTGTTAGAGA
This sequence comes from Membranipora membranacea, assembly GCA_914767715.1. Lineage (NCBI taxonomy): Eukaryota > Metazoa > Bryozoa > Gymnolaemata > Cheilostomatida > Membraniporidae > Membranipora > Membranipora membranacea. The sequence continues at coordinate 22,298,726 of OU612074.1, forward strand.
AAACTTGGAGCTATTGGATAAGTTTACAGAGACTTTGCGTCAGAGAATAATCACAGAGGAGAATGCTATGGCCCCTTTGTCGAGTCCATTATCAGCAATGAAAAGCTTTAGTGATACATCAGTGCCTCTTCTTACAAAACACCGGCCCAGGACAGTTCATAAACTATCAAAAAAGGAAGCATTCACTGAACTCATAACTGCTTTGATCTCCGTTGGTTCGTCACTACTAAGAGAAATTCCGGAAAGCTGGTACAACCTGATGTATCGTATCGTAGAGAGGACTGATCTGCCCTGCCTGACACTCGAGGAACTAGATGAGATGTTTCCAGATGACAAAGAGCGTTTTGTTCTGCAATACCTTCATGACATAGGAAAGGTAATGTGGTACAGAAACAGGCCCAAACTAGCTGATATAGTGTTCCATCGCATTGAGGTGCTCACAGAGCTAGTAGTGTTGATCTTTGATCACTCTAGCCAGGAAGTCTGGTCTAAACGCATCAAGTCATTTGTACCTTTTCCACATGATGGCAAAGGAGTCAACAAAAAGAGATATAAGGAAATGGTAAACGACTTCCTGAGCACAGGAAAGATGAACTCAGTCCTATTGTTCAATCTTATTGAACAAGAGTCCGAACTGTCCCCTGACACAGCAGTTGAGGTTCTTAGAGTGTTTCATCTGGTGTGTGGCCCGATCCAAAATGACGATGAAAGCCATTATATCATCCCCTACTTTAGTCTGAAAGTAATCAATATAATGAAGACGGAGAACTATATCCCCATGAAGGTTGAACTGTGTTTTAATGGACTCGGCATTCCAAGTTACGCGTACTTCCTCCTCACAGCGATTTACATTGGCCTCCATATCAATGACTACAACCACATAGATGTTGGTCGTAATGGTGTCCGAGTTATGGAAACAGACGGTACGGTAAAGTACATAATCCACAGCAGCTCTGATAGGATGGTTCACCTTATTGTGTTCACTCGAGCGGATACTATAGCTGCTTCCTGGAAGGATCTGCTAACCACTTTGCATCGCCTAACATCCGAAGTCGACGAAGTGTGGAAGGGAGCTCACTATGAGACAGTGTTCTACTGTTCACACTGTCTACTGTCCAAGCAAGATATGCCAACTACTCAAGTTGACCCAAAATGGTATCGCAAATACCAGCCTTCTCGAAATGACCAACATAAGTCTTATACTGGGAAGGAAGTGTGCGTATGCAGCCAAAACCGACAATCTGAAGTTCCGTTACCACTACCCTACCCACTACAGTATCCATGTAAGTTCATCGCGAGATTGGGTGTATAGGAAGTTACTATTATGAACACTTTGCTACATTCAGAAAATTCAAAACTGCTGCATTCATACTGAACCAATATTGGTTAAATGTTTCAGCTAATTCATTTTTATACTACTCAGACTGATTCCATTGACTTATTTGAGATCTTATTTATTCCAGGCAGCTCAATCACAGCAGAGGGGGTGAAGGCTCTTGATTCATGCTTATCAGCTATCCAACCAGAACAGGTTACTACAGGTTGGTTTGTGATTTGTCGACAACAAAATCAATATAGAGAAGCTGATGTGTTCAAATTCAATCGGATACATCCTGGTAAAGTAAAAGTTTGCGGTCAATTTCAATTTATTGAAAATGTTGTTAACTTGTGTTGTAGAATTTGTGTTGAATGTCAAATACAAATACTATGCCTATTCGATTTATACTGAAACTATGACAACAGGTTAAGCCATCAAGTTTGTTTACAATACACAAACAGAGATGAAATTGCTCTTCACTTATTCACTTACTCACTTTGCCTTACTTCTTTGTTACAGCAAACTCAGCACAGCCTGATAGAGTTCCTGCTCCAGTGACGGTTATACAGCCATCACAGATAGATGAGATTCTTACTGATGTAACTTCAGATGAACCTTTGATCATTCAGCCAGTAACATCTGATCAATCCGGCATCATTCTAGAGGACCAGGTAACTCCTTTATGTGACCAGTGCCTTAAGTCATCTCAAACAAACTCTTGTCAGTAAAGAGCCGGTAAAATGTGTGTGTAAAATATGTGTTTGACTGAGCATTGCATTAATCATTTGGGCTACTTAGATTTAGATCCACAATGCATTGAAGTGTAGTTTAAAGCTTACGTTCTTGAAGTTGGTGTATGAGATGTCTGCTACCCGAGGAAGGGCACTAATCATATCTAATACCTGCAATGGTACCAGAGCAGGCTCAGAACATGACTACAGGAATATGAAGGAGATGTTTGACAAGTATGGATTCATCACAGTAGGAGGGCACAGAGACTTCACAGCTCAGGTAATGCCTAAGCTATTTGAGTGTAATAACAGCTGAAGATTTGCCTGTAGCAATGCCAAAAAATATTCCAACGGTTGTGGGTGCGACTAATAGAATATGTCTAGTATCTTTGTTAAACATGTGTGAGACATAGGCTATTAACAGCACCAGGTTAACTTTAATTTGGTTGTTATCTGCAGCATTATCATTTTCATCTCCGGGTTTCAGGTATTGGGACCCATAGGAATATTTCAAGGCCCGATTCCAATGTCCTTGGCAATCCCCTATTCTTAATATCAAAGAGGTATAGGATTTCCTTTTAATTGCATGCGGGGTGTGAAAACACACAGTATTCTTAGACCCATTTACGCAAGGACCTCGCTTGGATCAATGGTGTGCCAGTACCAAATTAGGGATGCTTTCATGAGCCAGGAATCGATCCTTTGTGTCAGAGATCACAAGTCTCCACAACGATTAGACCACATTTGTCATCTGTGACTTACTACCATCCATTAACATAATAATATACATAATATACATCTAACAATCCTTCAGGATATCATATCTACTATCCATTCCGAGACACAGCTAGTGGATCCACAGACAGGAGAAACAGTCCACAAAGAACTCAATTCTTTTGTGTTAGTACTGACAAGTCATGGTGATGAAGGATCAGTTGTTGGATGTGACGCTAAACATATCAAGATAACCGACCTGATAGATCTTCTATCACCTAAAAACTTTCCTGCCTTGAAAGGGAAACCAAAGCTGGTGATCATTCAGGCTTGTGCTGGTGGTAAGTTTGATCCTTACTAGTTTTACGATCAATCTAATATGATGACCATGAAGCCTTCATACATTGGGTTATTCAACAAGCTATGTTGTTTTCCGCCTGTCCGCTCAGAAATTATCCATTATTATTGCGGAAACTCCTAATTATTCTCTATCCTTCTGTTGATATTTCTCATGACAGGTCGGAGAGAAATGCTGCTCACAGACACGACCACTGCTCTGACTGCAGCCAATCAGAGTCAACGAGGGACTGACACCATTCAGCAGCCTCCCGAGCCTGATGCTGCCGATGATGTAGACGCTGCCGAAGCACATGATATTTCTACATCCGACTTCCTTATAATGCAGTCAAGTTTTGACTGTAAGTTCGCGGTATCCTACTTTTGACTTTAATCAGCTAGACTTCCCTCTAAAGTATTCTTAAACAAATAATAGCTGCAGTATCACTTGCATCCATCTGTGGAATGTAGTTAAGTGTCATGTTTTCCAACAAGGTATCTTCTCTAAAACTATATGTTCCGCCTATCTGAGACAATATGGGTAACATGGAACCATGTTTACCTGAGAGAGTATTGTTGAGTCATCCTCACTAGACATACTCACTAACTCACTAAATTTTTAATCTACAGGTCACCTGGTTATGACTGTGTTAGTCTGATTATAGCCCGAGTTTTTAATTTTCAATTTAATTTTCGCAGCATTTGTTTCACCGAGAAGACGTGATGTTGGGTCAGTGTTTATTAGATGCATCGTATCATCATTCTACAGACATGCACACCAGCTTCATCTGCAGGAACTAGCAGAAGTGGTGAGTTAAAATTGGTTGAATGAAGGATAAGCCTTGAGGAGATTATGTAGTTGAATGAATGATATAAAAAGGAATTCATCCAGTAACATTGGCTATGGCTTATGGCTACGGGCCGTGTCTAAGTCTCCTAGACACTTCCATAGAATTAATTGTTATTATACATGGCATTGTCAGGTCTATTAAATGAGCATTGTTCAGTTTGAGTATAGAAAATTTGTCTCCATCTTCAGATCGGGGATGCTGTGGCCAGGGCTGGAGTAGAGAGGACAGAATATCTGCTGAACTTCCGAAGAAATCGAAGAAATCCAGCTAATGCGTATGTTGCCTCAATGCCTCAGACAAGGTGCACTTTTCTAGGACGTAAGAAATTCTATCTTAAACCCGGGATCGATATGACAACGGCAGATAACCACCCTGACCAGCTGAGGAACCCAGTGTTACCTAATCCAACCGCTACTAGGATAGACCAACAGGCCGGTGAGTTTTTATTCTTCCAACTTTTCTGACATTACATACGCGCTGTCTGGATGTCCTGTGGTGTTTTTTCACAGGTTAATTTTGTACAAATATCTCATTTTGTTATAAGACGCTCTTTAACAACTTGGTTGACAACATACAGACTGACTGACTGACCTCTTTCCTAGAGATTTTTTGAGACATTTTGTTAATCATTCAATGAAATCCTTTCTAATATAATGCAACAAAGACCATGTTAATATTACATAACTAAAATTACAAATATCTATTATTTACAGAGGAAACGGTAAAATCAGAAATTAATGGACATGCGGTGGGTGAGAAAACTTTCTACAAGTGGTCAGTAAAGAGAAATCAGCCATGACGATGTAGCTGACCAATCATCCTCAATTAAATGAAGAAGACTAGAATTTGAGTCAATTTCGAGTGAAGCGATATCCCTTGTAACAGTAGTCTTTTTTCCTAAACTTAACCTAACCTAGGCTAAATAATACAATACATGATTAACTGTAGTTATTTTTAGAGCACTACACCACTGCACTGATGTTTAGTTTTCTTTTTATATGGAGTTCAATGAAGAACGAGAATTCCGGCCCTCACCAATCTAGCTGGTACACTTATTACCTGTTGAGGTCGTCTATTTTTCTCTCTGATCGGATATTACCGCATATTTAATACCACTGCTCTTGACCTTGTAAACTCTGAGGTTGTACATTATAAAAAGTTTGAGAGAAAGTATAGAGTGCACTATGTTTGACCACACTAAGGGATACCCCAATGGACTGATTATGTGGGCTGACTCCTTCATCGCCCAATATATCGATTAGCTGGATAATTACTATGTTATGTATGTATATTGTATTGTTATCAATAATTGATAAAATTCATTGTTGTTTTGCTCTGTGATGCCAACAAAATATAAAATAAATTATAAATAAAAAATATAAAACGTCCAACTTATAAGATGGAATTATTCAGTCGAGCACACTCTGTTCGGAAACAGCTTTTACGAATGTTTACTCGCTGCTTGGGAATACAGAATCTACCAGAGTGCAGTCTCACTAGCTCGATTGGTGGATCGAGGCTAGTATAGGTACGCAGACATTTACTTTTAAAACGTTCCTGGTACAGCTCATTGAGGTTCTTACATTTGAGCTTTTTATTACTGAGTTTGTAGGCTGGTTTTGTGACATGGTTCAGCTCATTGCGGTTTTCGACTGACATATGGCCGTGGATAATACTGAGGTGAAAGGCTAGCACACTTTCTATAAATGACTCATAGGCTAGACGAGTAGTGCTGTCTTTGACTTTCATTGATGATAAACGCTTCATTATATAGAGATGCTTGCTTGCCTTCTCCACAGTTAGAGCAGTATTCTCTGTAAAGTCAAGTTTGGGAGTTAGGATTGTCCCGAGATATTTGTACTTGACTACTCGCTCGATTACGCTTTGGTGAATAGTGACTGGGTCTGGAGTTGGGTTGGGACGCTGATTTGTAAATAGGAGCTCTTTGGTCTTATTGGAGTTTATGGTAAGGTGGCTATCGTCACACCATTTAGCTATTCTGTCAACATCCGATTGTAGTTGGGAGTTGTCTCCTCGGTTCAAGGATGATTGTATCATCTGCGTATTTTATGATATGTGTGTTTGGCAGTGTAGTAGACATAGCCTCAACATAGATAGAGAATAATATAGGGCTCAGTACACAGCCCTGGGGACTGCCCACTGAGGTGCTGATGGATTGAAATTTTCGACCAGCGGCAACAACGGTCTGAGATCTGTTTGTAAGGAAGCTGTGAACCCAGCGGATAATATTACCATTTATTCCTTTAGCATGCAGTTTATCTACTAGTATAGATGGATAGATAGTGTTGAAGGCACTGCTAAAGTCGATAAACACCGCCCTGACGTAGTTCTTAGCGTCACTGTTCTGATGTTCTGAGATGATGTCAAGAAGCACAAGCAACTATATTTTGCTCTTACAGTCTTTATTACCCAATGATGATTTTATATACCTGAATATACTATTGTCAGTTTTCTATGGTATTCTTAGATGCTTCCTATCTTATAGTCCGAAAATAAATTAATAGTTAACCGTATGACATAAAAATCTTTTGAGCAGGCAAGGTACACAAGAAAGCAGATGTATTTCTGTTGGGACCAACAGTCCATCAGCACACAGTTCTAATCTCAATTGCCTTAGTTAAGCTAGACTAGCAAAATCTTACAATACATTACATCGAAATTTGATAATGTTGACCAGTCTGATATAATCACAGCAATTTGCTCGTAGTGACATTACAAATCGCATCAAAACCAAATGATATTGTCTGTTTGTTGAAGACTGAATCCTCGACTCAGACTTGATACAAAATACTCGTAAAATAATATTTATAAAATTAGGTTGTTATTTCTTTGTGAATCAATCAGATGATTGAATTTGTTTATTCTGTTACTTACTTTAAAAATCATGAGGATAATAGTTTAGAGTGGGTCTGGAGTCTTCAAATAAATTATCAGTAAGTGAAATTATTGGCATGGATATTTAAAAAAAAAAGCTCAAGCAAGAGTAGCATACTACTTTTCAATGGAGAACATTAGAGAACTTTGCATTCAACAATCAAATACCTCAGGTTGCCGATGTAATACCAATGGGGTAGTTAAACTTGCACTAGTTTAAATCACAACTAATGAAATAAAACACAAAATCACAATGCAACGCAATACTCCAGTGTCATTGCCAGTATTTCAGACAAGTAGTTGTTGGAAAACAGTGGAAATCGTAAAATACTGCAGCCACTGAATCTGTAACTTGAGAGCATCCGAAAAATTTGAATTTTAAATCAATCGTCTGATGTAATAAAGATCTTTTATTGAGATGAACTAAAACAATCACCTACACCCGAGTTTATTTCCCTAATGTGATAAATAGATATCAGTGCAACAGATTTGACAACATCCCTACTTGACATTATTAGATATGCCACATTTTAATCTATTGATATCATCAGATACATCCGACTGGTATCTTAGAAAAAGAGGAATTAATCCCTGCACTATGAAATCAGATCAGAAGAACACACCTGAAGGCAGCTGGGGCTTATTTCTTGATATACGAATCTGAGTATAATATAAGAACAAATTAGACACAGAGTAGGAGATCTTTGTTACAGTATCACATCAACACAAAACACACAGATGTACTTATTCCCTAAATAATCACAAAAATAGTTATTTATGATCAACAGAACCCTAACACAGTATGTCATGACTATTAGGTGATATATCCATGGACATCAGCTGGTGCTGCCTCACAGTAATATGGTGAGAATGTAGAATAGCTGGACATGTCATATTGGGTGTTGTCTCCCCCGACTTTACTTATATCATCCAACTCCTCATAGACGTTCTCAGATCTGACAGCAGCTTGGAGATCATCTCTAGGACTAGATCCCTGATGGTATGTAAAGTTTGTCACTGCATTTGTAGTCACTGAATCTTGGTACCTGAAATGTGACAATAATAATAGATCTTAGGTTGATTAATAAAAACAGAAAAAAATGACTTGACGTATTTCTTTGTAGCCTGTCTGACAAGCTTAGTTCGGTGGGTGGAGGAGGGGCAAAGCATGTCAACTCTTGCGAGTGAGCTATCGAGAAGGGGAATTGTCCCCTCTTAAACTCGTAGAAAACTATAATACCTGGGATAAATTTGATCTGAAAATAGAAATCCAGATTTTTATGAGATATGAGAATTGTCTCCTAGGGAAGACAGCTCCAATTTTTCTTTACAAATTGATTGGTGTTATCTCACAAATTTCAAGACGGATCAACTCCCCTTTTCGAAACTCAATTGAAGGAATTTACAAGCTTTGCCCCCCCCCCCCCCCCAAACAACCATACAAAGACAGGCTCATTTCTTTGATATGACGTTTGGCCTGAAAAGAACGATGTGTCGAGAAGACATTCTAATATTATAGGCTTAGCTGGCTACAATCTCTGTCCTATAGTGCGTTTCAGATTTGATTGGCTACCCTATGCATAGATAATAAAATTACCTCAATCCTATGGAAAACATGGTGTGTGAAGCCACAGCCTAAGTATTTCATTTCATGGTCTGGTTGTTCAAAAGAGTAAAGTTTACTCCTTGGTTGTTATTAGTCTGGTGATAATATATTTCGCATGCGAAAGTTACGTTTCAAATGACAATGTTACCAATAAAGCCGTACCTTGCCATCTTTATATTCTTCTTCCTTCTGACAACCAAAACAACTGTTATCATAACTAGTAATGTAATCACAACAGCCGTAGGAAGCAGCACAGCTATAAGAGGAACTGATGTCTCATCATCTCCTTTCACTTGATCTAAAGTAAACAAGAGGTACTAAATTATCATATTGAATTGAACATTTCATTTCTGTTTATTTGGATTTATGTCAAAAAGTTAATATAGAGAGGTATGTATGATAATCAACCTATTTCAATTTTTTCGGAGATATGATAATATGTATGTTGCAGCTCATCGCTTTAGGACCTCCTGACAGCAGACGGTTAAGGATTAAACACTGCTGTTTGTTGAGGTATTTCAGAGGGCTTTAAGAGGAATGTCAGTGTGAGTATCAAAAAGGGCAACCCAGACCGTAATGGCCTGAACTTATTACAGCATGGAGTGCTTCAAGAATTACAGTTTAACAAACTGGCTTAGACCACTTGATTGCATTTGGGTAATGCAGAGTCTTTTGAGCATATCACAAGAAGGAACTGCAAGAGGATACAAAAATTCCGACAGACAGAAAGAGTGAAAAACTAGTACCTGTTATGTCACCATTCAGTGCTACAGTATACCCTCTCACTCCAGCAGACACTGATGTTACTTGGTTCCTTCTAGTAGAACTCTGAGTGGATGGGTTCATACTATCTCGTTCCCTGTTAGTACTAGAGTTTGTGCTAGTAGTAGTATCAGTCTTGTGCATTGGTGTGGTACGAGTGTTACGTGCATGAATTGTGCTCCCCTTAATGACCGGAGTGGTGACATCAGATGAGGACAACTCTGCGCTGGATGGAGACGTGTTACCAACTTCTGATGCAGTTGTGCTGTTTGCAATACTGCCTATCACTATACAAAAGGATGATCATTATATGTATTGTTGTAATATTATGTGGGTTTCTACCCTGTCTCAACAAAATATTGTTGTGATCATTACAAAGCTATCCCAGATTTGAAAGTTACTGTACAACAGTGCTACAGAAATCAAAGGTTTTGAGCGTATCTCTACAACATCTCAAAACTGCCTGACACAGACCTTATGAGTCTTCACACACCAACTGGTCAAGGTTTCCTTTCAAAACGGATAAATAAGTTGTAATGATGACAGAGAATTTCACCGCAAACAACAGCGAAGCAATGTTGTGTGGGGTTTAGAAGTTGCTTCACTACACCCGAAGGGTGCACAACTCCCAAAAAACACGCTTTGGTAAGTCTGTTCAGGTACCCTATGATTATACAGCGAATGTGCCAAAGTGCTTACCTTTAAACTCATATGTAAATTGGAATCCTCTGCCCTCTTCTGTATCATTGTTAGCCAGAAATCTGAACAGTACAGAGCCGCTTCCTTGTTCTACACTGATGACATAACGCTCCCCAATTATCGGCTGTTCAACCACATCTGGTCCAACATCACATCCACTAAACCGTTGGCTAGCTAACATAACGTGGTCTCCTAGGGGACTACATCCATTAGGCTCAACCTCATACACAAAACTGGCTCCTACTATTGTGTAGTCTTTATATGTGTAGATATGCTGAGGGGGTAGCTGGAAGATATCGCTGAACTGGACCTCTAGTTGGTAGATGTTGTATGGGTTTAGTCCTTCAATTGTGATAGTTGAGTTTGTGTTTGGTTTGTAGTTTGTCGATGAAAAGCTACAATGGCTTGTAATAGAACCATTCATCTTTGTCAAGTTCACCTGTTGGTCATTGCTGCGTCAGAAGCACGCCAGCTCTTGTTCCTCCATTACCTGGCCTGTAAGAAGAATGACAAAACTGATTGGAGATTCGGCGCTGAGAAAAGAAGTAGCATTGGTGGCATTTCATTGGGCAACAGTTTCTGCCAATTGCATTGGCTAAGGTCTGCTATGCTTGCCCCTCAAATGGTGATTTTTAAAGTCATGACCTTCATGATATTTGATGTTGTGTAATTTATTGCACCTGACAATGGTTTGTACAGAGAAAGCTGCAAACTTACCAGAAGATATTCCTATTAGAGTCACAGAGAAGAGGAATAAAATGTTAGACATTGTCAAGGTTAGCTTACGGTGAAATTAAATGAATATGTGAAGGAGCAACTTTGTACAACATTATCCAGTTTTCAAACGTAATAACTTCCCTCATGAAATAGGCAATACGATATCGAATTCTGAAGCTTGATCATGAAATCCAAAACTTCAAATCTTATGCGCAAACAAACCATGAAAGTAAATTTCAAATAAGTAAAGATACACCCTCAGTTAATACCAATATGGGTTTAGGGTTTAATTACCATAATGCTTACTCATACTTGTGAGACTGAGAACCTAAATGTCAAACGAGCCATCAGTACGATTTCTATCGGTTGATTCAAACAATGCAATGGCTGTGACATCTAGCTGGCAGTTAGCCAATGTGTCGGCTCTGATATTGCTCTGACAGAGGACCTATACTTAGGCTTACGAACTTGCTTCTCTTATCAAAGTTAATGCAACTCCGAATGTGTTGAGACAAAATCAGAGGTTTATAGCTTTAATTATTTCTCTTCCTTTGGTGGTAGAGCGGACAATACATGGCAGCAGCCTGTTTGAACTTTACTTTAGCCAATAGGATCCCTGCAGGCGGTATATAGCAGTGTGAAATATAAGAAAAAAAATATTGTGATCTTGTACACTTTAGCAGGGTGTGAATTTTGTGACACTATGATAAAAGCTTGAAGCTGGTTAGTAAATTAGCCTGCCCAAGTTAGTAGTAAGTACTAAGTAGTGGAGTTATGAATGACAAACCATTTGGAATAAGAATGTATCTCGTGAACTAACTGTTGATTAATCATTGTTACTAGTTACTACTATAGTAAATTTAAGCTTAGCATCAGTAGTGAGAGCACAGTTGGCAGCGTTGTGCAAAACACGTCTTTTCAGTGAAATACCTTCAATCAATGGATAGTTGTCTTCCCCTACACAGCCCTGAAATATCGATCCAGTTTACAATGGTCAGTTGAATCAAAGAGTTAGAGGGACTAGCTCTAATCCTTGTTAGGATAACCCATACTTGCCAAGTAATCTAAATACAAAATAGGGAGATTCCATTTTACGGCGATACTGCACCACAACGTGGTGCTTCGAGGGTGCGAAGCACCCGAGCCATCCACCTGGGGGTTTGGGGGGCGGTGTGAGCCCCCCAGCGGGGTACGGGGCGGAGCCCCGTCTGCAGAAGCTCTGAGAGCGTTTCCAGCCACTAGAAAGGGCTGAAAAGGTATATTTGACCCCAAATAATTTCATGTTTGTACTAGTACTAAAATATCAAACTGAGGTAAAATACACTTTAAACAATTACAATCAATCCATGGGCCCCTGGGACTCTTACATACATGCCTTTACATTGCCAATGTACAGTATCAAACACCCCATTGGCAAAGTAGAGGCATGTAAGTCCCAGGGGCCCTTGCCTGTCAAGATAGGCTACAAGTGCCCATGCATCATCAACATCTGAAAATATGCTCAGTCACAGACAGTGAGAATCCAGATAAGGTACTATATTCCTGTTTGACTAACATTAAATATGTTTCAAAGTGTTTGGTCCGAGCATTAACTAGACTAGACAGTATAAAATTATTACTATAAAAAATGTGTGATCTGAAAGGAAATGAAAACTAAATGTATCACTTGACTAGCTACTTTATATTTTGACCAATGACAGTCAGTGTTGTGAGTTATGAGAGGATGCTATTGGTCATTTACAATAATAGGCTGAATCTTAACAAAACAGGTAAATTTGTTCATTCTGCGCATGCTCAGCTCTGGGCATGAGCTGATCTCTGCAAAATTTAGCCTCGGAATTCCGAAGCCATCTGATTGGCTACCTGCTCTGGTGGCACACTCACAAATGCGTGCGGAATTGTTAGAAAGAGTTATCTTCTATTGTCACTATTAACTAACGTTGACTAGCAATTTATGCAGGGGGTGTCCTATCTCCCCAGACCAAAATTGCAATTAGAACCCAGACTAAACTCATTGTTCTTGCACATGCGCAAATTCAAGTCACGCATGATACATACTTAGCCTTACGACATTCTCTTTGTGGTAATGATAGCCTAGTTTATCAGTGATCTACATGCCCAGTCAGATCACGAGAGTCAGTATGAAATTTGTTAGGATTGTTTAATTTGATATTTCCTTTCAATTTTGTGTGCAAATACCTTAACAGTAACTAGTCAACAACAACATGTGCTTGGATAACTATCAAAAAATTGCGATTGGGCTGTTTTCTCTAAAATCTGGAGGAAATAGTGAGATTTACAAAAAGTGGGAGGTGGGTGTAAAAATCTGGAGGGTCACGCCTAAATCGGGAGACTTGGCAAGTATGGGATAACCTAATGGGTGTCATTTTTTCAATCCCACTTTTATAGAACAAGAAAAATGGATGTATGTAATCGATTTTAAATTTTATAGACTAAATATATAAAATCAGTGTAAAAAGAAATACATTTAATAACATTAATATCCATTCCCTGCTCCGTGACAAAGAACATACGAGTAAAAGTTATGATAATTTAAATGAAATATCTAAATACATACTTATACTTGACTAGACCATGAATATAGAATATGTATAGCAGAAAATAGAGCCTAAAAAGTCACTTATTCAGAGATAAATGCTCATGTTAGAGATTAACATAGAAAATAGTAGAGATAATCATTTTGAGAAAAATCCATGTAGCAATATAATAGAGATTAGTTTCCTTTGAATTCATACGCCGGATACCATTTATCATGTCAGCAAAGACACAGAGCCGTCATCTGGATATAAAGGAAACAAAAGGACACAGAAGGACAAAAAAAGGCGACTTTTACTACCAGGCTCTTTGACACATTCTAAACAAAGATGTCCGGGATAATAGTGATTTCCAGAGAAAAATTCAATGTTAAAACCATATTAATTAAATAAAAGCAATTTATCTTGTGAGGCAATGATGGTGATCAGAACTTGATGTCAATGTATCAACATAAGATTCTGTTTATCTATCTGCTCTTATGATGACAAGGTTTTCTGGATGGGAGTTTTATGTGACGTACTAGCTACAGTTCCATCTCGGAGGGGGAGGGTGTGCTCCACCCATTCTGAAGGATTATTTATCATCTCCTCCCACATGCTACATTCCTGTTCTACGGCATCCATCCAATCACAGGCCTTCCCAAAACTTTCGCCTGTAAGAACGATTAAACAATGAAATGTATTATTCTTACTCCTCAAGTAAATACACCTGAGAGTCAGGCCACTTAATATTCAGATATATTATTGGCTGAGTATAATTATCGTATCCATAGACTTAATAATAAACCTAGACAGGACACTATATACAGCTGATGTGAGGCACTTAATTTTGGGGCAACGTAACTTCATTGGAAGGTGTAGAAGCAATGATGCTATCATAATTTACTGTCCATAATCAAGGTTATTTATTCATAACTCAATCAATTTTGATCGGATTTTGAATTTGAAAATTGCTTTACAATCAGCAGCATCTTGTTATCAACCTGATGCTGTTTCTTCTTCAAAAAGATTTGTTGCCTAAAATTAGTATCAAACTGTTCAGGACAAGCTGCTAACTCTATTGTAATTTTCAAACTCAAAATCCGATCAAAATTTATGAGTTATCAACAAAAAACCTGGATTTTGGACTTCTAAACCTTCCAATGACGTTACGTTGCCCATAATTAAGTGCCTCAGTGCCTCAATGCTAATGCTCCATATAGTGTCCTGTCTAGGTTTATTATTAAGTCTATGATCGTATCCATAGACTTAATAATTATTAAGTCTATGGTCATATCTTTACCTTTTCCTGTGTTCAGTCTTATCAGACCGAGAAGCTCATTAGAGCTGAATCTATCGTGATCCCAGACGGCTAACTCCAGAGATAACTCACACAACTCCTCTGCCTGAATCTGTAAACATGGAAGGTCTCATTAGATGATTCCCATATGTGAATACGCAGTTACTATCAAACAGATCGGAGAAGGTAGTTATGAGGTAAAGAGGATATCTAAACACAGTGATGATTTCAAAACAGAATTCTCACAGTAATATTGCCATCTGCCATTATTTCAAATTTAAAGGGTGTCCTTTGTTGCCTGCTCTTGGATCGATATGAAACTGTGAATTGAAGTTGTCTGTCATTGACTGAGTTCATATTTATTGGAGATCTTGGAGAGTAAACAGAACTAAACAACCATATCATCACAAGTGTGAACATTGAAGGAGGATGGAGGTGGAGGAATTTTATCTCAAAGTAATTAGGGCGTGATGATATCACATCACATCTTTCAATCCAATTTTTTGTAAACAATAATATTTCCGTTGTTAATTTTTTCCATCGCAATTGTGAAATTAGTGAGGCCGGTTCACTGTAACACTGCTCTCCTAACCAGATAAGCCTACCTTATGATATGTGAATCCCTCATAACAGTTTTGTGCTTCATCCTCTCTGGCATCAACAAACTGGGATTCAAGAATAGATAATAACAACTTGTGAAACGGGTCCTGGGGTTACTCAATTTTATATCGCAGTCAAGCCATTGCAGACATTGCTTTATCAAATATTGCTTTGCAGAACATCGATTGTGTGATACAACTTACAGATAGGCCGGGATAAACAATCCTTCTCAAACAAGTAACTTTCTTTAAATTTTGCAAACAAATCTACTCTCGGCTTTGATTGAAAGAGTTAATAAGCTTTGTACACACCTCCATGAACACAACTGAAGCTTGTCCATACAATGGTAGTGAACTTTCTCCCATCAATGTGAGGCAGCTAATATTAATGAAAGTCTGCTTAGTATCTAGTATTAGTCCACTCACCATTTGACATAGGGATCATATACACCCGACTTCTAGGTGGGTAGATACTGAGCAGATATGACCTTGACATGAAGGTCACCTCCTGTCCGCTTACTAGCCTTGAAACCTTTAGCTCGAGCTGTATCTGCAGCGATCGGTGGGGGTGGGGTGTACTTTACCGCAATCTTGAGCTCAGGAGAGATTATGATGGAAAGTTCGGAGCCATGTCTCTTCATGTGCGGCTGGAAATAAAAATAATAATTTTATTAATAGGTCAGCAATCGCGATAATTTAATCATTCCTAAGGACACAATAAGGGAAAGAAATCTGTGAAAGCTTGCAAAAACTAAAATAGTTTTAATACTTATAATGAAAGTCAATAAAAAGGAATCACTGGAGTATGTACAATTGAATGAGAATAATGTAATGCATTGGCTTACACGTCTCACATATGTGAGCAATTCTAAAAATCTATGATAGAATTTGACCAAATAATGTGCAAGTCATTAGAAATAAATGATTGAAAAATGAAAATAAATGGTGCTGTGGCGTAGTCATTGTTACCTATTCAGACAGAGGGTACCATTGCCTCTCACGGGCTGTATCAAAGTGGTAGGTTTCAAACGGTATGTTAATCTCTCCAAGGAATTCACTATGACCCAGTCTACTGAAGTTCCATACTGACAACTAAAAGTAACAACAGATATGAGAGTGGGAGATACAATAAGAGACTCTAGGTTTGCTCCCGAAGCATGTGAAAATTAAATCTCTAAAGACTATCCAAAGTCCAACGCATGTTATAGTCAGGTAGTTGCTTATAATAAAGTTTTGTCAGATTTGTAGGGTAATGAAAAATTCAATGCCCTACTTGGCATGAATTATATTTGTTAGAAAAAGTGCCTGCATAAGGAAAGGTAACTCCCTTTCTCTGCAATATGATGTCACAGTTTCCCGGAAGCGCAATACAAGAAACAAGCACTACCGGGAGCATTGAATAACATGAAAATCTTACAAAACATGCATTGGTCTCTGAGTAGTCTTACCAATAATGAGTAGTTGACATGTATCTCCCGTGGCGTGGCTATAGTTGTTAACTGTAGAGTATCATACCTGCATGGTTAGAGATAGAAGATCAGCCTCCTTGAGCGTATAGCTGAATGTCTATCCATACTGAGGATTGATGGTGGACTTTTTCACACTTGCCTTTCTTTTCTTCAGCCTTTGGCCCTCGGCATCCAACAAATACACCTTCACATATCTAAGATACAATCAAACACAATTTGAACTACCATTAAACCATAAGAAGAGGAGAAATTTTGTAAATAGAAATACAGGAAACTCTATTGTACAGAGTTCAAATGGATGAGACAAAATTAACTTAGTAATATAGTATGATGAAAAATAACTTCACAGAGTCCTTTAACAAGGGAGGTTTCAATGTATGGTCCAGCTTCAAAAATCTACTGAGGTAAGTAGTGAATATTTCAACCTTTTGAAGTATTTTAGTCGTTAGTTAATTAAGGCAAAAGCGCAACTTAAAGTATTTCAGTTAGTAGATGAGTTGTGTTAAAAGTGATGTTGTTTTAAAATCATCATTTTACAGCAAGATTTAATGGTAACTATTCTCAGTTACGATTCTCGTTTATACAAGTAGGTATGATTGAAGTACTATACAATGAAATGGAAAACCTCCTGAGAAGTAAGAAGACTTAGATGCAAACAGAATGGTAATCATCAATATTAGTCACTGCTGACAACTAAAAAAAGGTACAGTTTGATTTATTTTAAGGATGAGCAATGTTGTCCTCTTGCATTAAATATTGATTCCTACTATTTTCCATTAACAGTAAGTTTTCTCTTTCGAAATTATAAGAGAACAACTTTGCAATTAGATTTATGCATGGAATTCAATCAAGTGAAGGCAATGCAAAGTAAAGTTATCTGCTGCAGAGGTAGAATCTAGCGAACTATACAAAGTGATCAGGCTGCATTAAAGCACTCAGCAAAACACAGGAGGGAATGGTAAGCTTTGGATTCATAACTACACTCATATCTATGGAATCAACTAGTAGCTAGTTATGTTTCAAAGGTTTTTGACATACAAAGAAATGAGCTTATTCAAACGAGTTGGCATATTAGTGCTGTGATGTTGATTTCCATAAAATGAGTGAAGTAAGAAAGCGATGTATGTAAGAGATATAGACGCGTACAAGCTCTGATGTTTGACTAAACCCGGTGACCGCTGACCGATGACCGCTGTGAACGGCCCATTCCACAGAGCGGAAGGCTAAAACTAAGAATAAATCCAATTCAATAAAGATAGCAGATAGCAGATAGCAGCTACAGCAATTAGTAATTGGATGGATGCAATAATTGAAGATAATCTACAGCTCAATTTTACATACTCAATTAAAAACGCTTTGTTAAAAAAACACCCACTTTTCACACAAAACTAATCTAAGCAAAATGGAGAAGAAAAAGAAATTTACACGCACAATGATATCATTGGATGATGTAAGCGATTTCAAAGGGTGTATAAGGATCAAGAGTTATCACCCCTGTTACAGGTCAATACTAAAATATCTTTGATTAGGCTACCTTTGACCTTGTATAGCCTAGGTTTTTGCACTTTAAAATAGGTTACATCATTCAACAACGCTTGTGTGGGATTAATTTTAGTTTTTTGTTCATTGCTATGGGAAAACTTTGATATGAACAATGGTTGTTTTTTGCTTCCCTTAACACTTACGTAGGAGTCAGTCTATCTCACACTGAAAGTTAGCAGGATTTTAAATTGTCTTAAAATTTGTGGTGAGACAACCACTACATCTCGATACAGGGCTTTACGAAGCATATTGTGAGATGTGGCAACTTAATGGGCAGACAACTTCCAAATATGAACCTAAACCGATAGAAGATGATTCGTAATCTTGCCCTCAGATTGAAGATTTTGTGTTCAGTAATAGAATGCAACTAGTAACAAACTCACAGCTATACTTAGGAGAGGTTGTGAATAAGAACTGATTTAATATCTGATTGCCCCTAGCTGAGTGAGCGAGACCTTTTAGGGGTCTTGTCAATAATTGCTCACTCATTAATGTGATTGTAAACATTTATGCCCCTCGGGATGTGGCGTGTGAAAAACCAACTGATTTTAATCAAACTTTTGATCTAAGTGAACAAATTTATTGAATTGAAATACTAAATGAGCAAGGAATGAGCACAGCGACAGCGATAATTTTGTTCACAAAGCTTCGCTCATTTTAAGAGTACCCCCCCCCCCCTCTCTGAGTAACTTACCTGTAATATTCTTTTTGATGACCATCTTAGCCTGCACACCGAAATGATCAGATAGATGTGTGTCCGTACCTGGTATCTTATCTTTAACTACACTACATTCATCTAACCGAATATCACTCACTGCAAACAGACAGACATAGAAAGTCACTACAAACATTTACAATCAAAGAGAGATTCAGCAGCACTATACGAGGTGGTTTGACAGATATACTGAAATGGAGAGCTGCTCACTTCATGTATTATATCTATTTATCTGGGTCTAACGACGTATTACTTTCATCAAACCAAATTTTGAGAAACTGCTTACGAGAATTTTTTATATATTATATGATGTACACTTTATCGCTATTCAGTGCCCCTTTCGGGGCCAATGAGTATAATGCTTACATTAATGATTTAGATCAGCTCATCTATTTAACTCGTACAAGGTAAGGGTGGGCAAGCTAGGATTATGTATGAAAAGCTCACCTCAATTAGAAGCATGGGTTGTGACTAAGATTCGAACCTGCAACTCTCAGATTGAGAAGCTCGAATCCTAACCACTACACCACCCTGCCAACCCATCCACAAATAGCAACAATCTGAGGTAGGGGATAGAATATCGTAAACTTGTGCTAACTCCATAGCTGGCAGCATGACAAATGGTAGAAAAATAACCGCGGGCAACACCAAACGGTGAACGAGAAAATGTAGGTTCTACAAAATTAGAATCACATCCCTCCTGATTGATGATTTATTTCACATAATGTGAGCAAGACTTCACTCAATTGAGTCT
Organism: Membranipora membranacea; assembly: GCA_914767715.1. NCBI lineage: Eukaryota > Metazoa > Bryozoa > Gymnolaemata > Cheilostomatida > Membraniporidae > Membranipora > Membranipora membranacea. The sequence goes on from OU612074.1 coordinate 22,318,268, forward strand.
ACCTGCAACCTAAAGCATTGTTTTGTGGTGAGGGTAGGGAAAAATGAGAAGTTAAAAGGGAACATGTTTCGCCTTAGTGAGGATTAATCCCCTCAACATTCTTAGGAAAATCTCCTACAAACGATCGGGTTGCTATGTATAGGTCTAATGTACACAGTTTCCTTAGGAAAGGTAGGTTATAAGTAAGTGTGTGCACAACTTAGTAATAAGGACGATTGTACATACAGTCATTAGCTCTGTAGAATATATAATCTATCCTCCGTCCATGTGGTAACTCCTGTGTTACTGAGGCTGGTGTGAAGCAGTTATCTGGCGTATCACATGTATATCCACCCTCACTGCTACCCTCAGCATTCTACAACACAAGATATATAACTAAAACTCTCACAAAGGCTACCCCTACTCATCTAAAGAGCCATGAAAAATTAGACTCAATGCAAACCTAAACTGAGAGAGGATTTTTGTCACTTGACTATTTTAGTCTAACAGTCTAACATTGAGATGTCCCTGAATATCGTTGTATGGTCAGATAGCATGATTACTGATAACAAGACAGATAACAAAATACTGTCACTGATGCGAGTGCCTTTGAGTGCCCATTGATACAAAAAGCTGAGTAGTATCTATGAGATGATGTCTATGTAATAGCCTAAGAGTATACTGGTATATCGTGCACATACCTGCTTGTAATTAGAAATTTTCAATTTCATGGATGAATGGACTGCAAAAGAAAGTTGCAGGGCCCTGCATCCTGTATCCGGCCAATGTGGGATGATTTTGACATGCTAGATTAGCTCATCCACATAATTTAGTATAATTAGCAACTGCAATCTACTGCATTTTTAAATTGTATCTCATCTTATCAGAAAAAAAGCAGATTTCGATCCCACAGCCACTGAGCACTCACCTTGACAAGCCAGGCGTCGTTGACGACAGCGTTACTGCGGATAACTCTATAAGCCAGCTCTGTAGGTGTAGAGTTAAAGTCCCCCGTGATGATCACATCATCACATGACGTCGAGGTATGCTTAACGAACTGACTAAGAGAGAAGGCCTGAGCCGCTCTATGTCCGGCGTATTCATCAAACTCTGTAACGTGGTTATATCGAGCGTGCATCTACAAGCAGACAATACAGTGATATTGTTGAGTATGGTGTTGAAGGTCATGATTTGCAGTCATAAGATTGTGGTCAAGAGAATTGTTAGGCTGAATAACGACTGGAAAATGAAAAGTTGCAACACAAAACACCATAGTCTAAAGGCATAAATTTCCGTATTTCTTTTTATAAAATGAAATGTAATTCCGGCCAAGCTAACACTAGAACGTCCGCTGGACCTCATACAAATTTGTTTAGGATTCAGCTATTATTTGTAGTTGGCAAGAGTTATCTTGTCAACAGGACATGGTTCATCAAAGCGCAGTGTGACAATCTGACTAGATTTCATATGGTGCTGTAGCTGCCTTTTCAATTGCCGCAATTGAAATTGTTTCAAATCATTAATTGCAAGCCACTTGATGCCCTGTTGACCAAAGTGGCCCCGTGGCCAAATTGAGTCGCCTTTGACCAAAGTTGACACACTATCGACCAGTTATCACCCCATTGAACCTAACTAATTGTGACGCTGAACAAAATCATCTGGACAATCTCATCAGTGTGCCTTATTAAATCGAAACCTGATGAGCATTAAATGCAGCAACTAAGCTCCCAAAGAGTATACATTTGTTTTGTTTAAAGGATCACCTACCTTCCCACAGACCATCAGTGCTGGATATCCATACCGGCATTATTACACAGAGCTAACTGAGGGCTGATCACTTACATGTGTAGTATAGAGATTCACAGTGAGGTCCTTAACTTTCCGTATTAGAAGTCCACATGACTTGTTACCGTAGAAATCACCATGGAAGATCTTCTGTGGATGACCGTTGAGAGGGAATCTATTCTCCATAGTCTCTAGTATTGGATAGCGTGAGAACACACAAACACCAGCCCCTATAAAACCCCTGCAATAAATATAAACACCCGCCCCTATAAAACACAGTCTACAAGACACAAACACAGTCTACACATTACAACTACCCTCTACAAATTCTAATCGGTCTGGGAATGAGCTATGTCATGCCACGAACTTTAGTGAGACACTGATTTGTACATGGTGTTGATGACTTATTATGTAAAATTTCCTGTTGCTCATTTCTTAGCCAGATAGAATTCAGTATACAATTTATCATGATGGAGAAGTGACATTTATCATTTTCCTTAGTTGGTATGTTTCTGGAACTACTGCAAGACATGGGTGTATTTTATTACAAGCTGTGAAATTGTCAGTCATAGTGGGTTTTGAGAATCTGTAAAAGACACTTCTATGTGGCATGGTGTCAACAACTTAGGGGTCTCTTGAACTGAAGCTAAACAAGCCGATTGAACCCTTCTGTTACCACCAGGTACTTAACAGGTACCACTGAGTCTTACACCAGTTACCTGACAGGTACGAGTGGTTCTTACCCGTTAAAGTAGTGAGTATGAGGCATCTTGTCAAGAATCTTCACACTGAGCTTCAAATAGTCAGCATGACTCCAAACCTGCAATATAAATAAACCCTTAATCAAAGAGAGTTAGGCCTTCCTTTCTATGTGTATTTCCTTCAAGAGAGACAATACATTCCAACAATTTATTCATTGTTGACAAATATATTAATGAATGTGTGTCCGCGTATTGTAATAGAAATACATATCAAACAAAAAACAGTATGGGTATGAAAGATTTAATGTAAATTTAGTATTTTGCCATGTGTAACAGAGAATAAAATAAGTGTTTAGACTGTTGATGCTTGAGGCTAACGCTAAGATAATGTGAACATTACTTATCAGCTCTTATCAGTATATTTTTTTGATTTCGTTGCTCTATATATAAAGGCTTTTGAGGAACATGATATTGACATCATATTCCATTCTGTAATCCTTAGGGCTCAGACCGATTAAAAGTTGGGTGGTTGGCAGTGAGCCTAACCACCCCAACTCTAAACATCATAAGAACCCTAGCTACTTACCTCTTGGAAGATGACAATATCATAGTCTTTACTGCTCACATAGTCTGCTATGGCAGCCATACGCTCTGTTACCACTGCTGATCCAAATACTGGTATACGAATACCCCTGATAGAAACAAAATAGAGTTACCTCATACATTTAGTTAGGTAATGTCTCTTATAGAAACAAAATAGAGTTATCTTAAATGCTGAGTAAGGTAATACCCCTGATAATAACGAAATAGAGTTACCATAGGCCTATACACATAGTAAGGTAATACCCCTATTAGAAATAAAAAAATACCTGTATATGAAAACCCCTGAAAGGAATAAAATAGCGTAACATTATACATGAAGTTAGGTTAGGTAAAACTGAAACCTCACCAGTATAAGAATACCCCTTATAGATATAAACCAAAGTCGGGTATACCAATACCTCTGGTTGAAACAGAAAAAAGTCCCTTCAATGTGTGAAATCAGTTAAGACTGAGTTTTCATCCTGTTCAGAGGATGATAGAGAGCAATATATAGAGATGAATTTTGTCTAACGAGCCTCCTACTCAAGCCAATGTGTTGGATCTGATTGTCTGTTGGGTATGGAGGACCCTAGAGGAGGAAATATTAGTTTCAGTTTAGCTTTGTTAGTTTTGGGGAAACTTTAAGGATCATTGTGACTAGCTAGAGTGGAAGCTGACATGAAGTTTGAAGTATTTGTTTTGAAGCAACCGATTTCATTTTTTACAGCCTATGCGGAATGTAATTTCCTGCACATAGGCTACTTAACCCCTTTAAAGTACTCAGTGTTGATATCCACTGGATACATCAGCTGAGCAATGGCTGAGTCTACATGATTGCAATGATGACACTGTGGAAGATATAGTGGTCATAACAAACATTTATGCTGTTCTGAAAGGGCACTAAAAACTGGCGTTGGCGATGGGTTTTGTAATACGTAAGGCAGGTGTTGTATCTGACATGCCTTACAGCACCCAAGACCTATACAGTCTATAAAGAGTGTTGAATTGGAAAACTACTTAAAATATGTCTGAGCATGCAACATGAGCTCACCAGGAAACCCTCTACTATGACTTTTTCATTAAACATGCTGTTGCCCGTACAGAACAGAACTTTTTCTGCTATGATGCTTCTAATCATGATGCTGTGGTTACAGTAGTGCAAATTATATCACTCAGTTCAAATATCTAGTGGCTTGTCTTACTCATCGGGGCCTGCTTTTGATAAACAGCATGATCCTAATTTAATGAATTATTAACACTGAACTTAGTCATATAGGCCTAACATTTTTGCAAGCCCTGAAACCTGATACTCAATATATTTGTAAGCCCTAGGACCTGATAATCTTGCCATTGAATAAGGCAATCAAACAAATACAACAAAGTCAGCAAAATAAATATAATTGTTTCTGCAGCATCTTGTTTTTTATTACTGTATGACAGATGAAAATGAAAATCATTGCGTTGTATGCTGTGGTAAAACACTGACAGCACTAGTCAAGACTAATTATCAGATCAATCGATGTGAATATAATGAATATCATTGTTTGTAGTTTGTTTAGTAGGCCTGACAGTGACTAGCCTACTGTAGTGGTTTTGTTGGGCTACCCTATTTATTAGTATCAGCCCCACTGTCTTACAGGATCACATTTGGGTTCGGTTTATTTTCATAACTTAACTTATACTTAACCTCCACTCACTACAATGAATCATAGCAGCAATTGATAAAGCACTACTTTTCTATCTAAAATGAGGCCATACCAAATCATAATCTTCGAGTCTTTTCTTTCTTCTTCAGTCAGTCCCCTCCCCACCATTTACTTGATGACCATACATGCACATTAAATTACCACAACGACTGATTAGAACCACTTACCAGCAGTTGAGTGTCAATACCTTCAGTGAAGCCTCCATGATATAGTCAGGTAGCAACAGATAGTTATGAGAAAAGACGAACTACTCCTGTTGAAATTCTTTCAATTCACATGTTTTTTTCTTCTTAATTGCAACCTTGAACTTGACCCTTGCCTGAAATCATGATTTCAGAATATAGGCTCTATTTTTAACGATCCCTTCTCAATAGGCAAGACAACTCCCATATAATCTGTTTAGAAATAATATAAATTGTAAGCACTGTTTATTACGCTTATTCTAACAAAAAGCCAAGATATAATTACCTCCTACTAAGCGGATCATACCTCTTAACAAGTGATAACAGACCTGCCGTTGAGAATTACGATAAGAACAACTTTGTATTCTCAGTTACTGTGTATTGAATTATCTTACTGTATATATATAAAAGTTCTTTAGTCATGATGTGGAGCGGACAATACACCTATACAGTTGAATAGCAGGGCACTTAGATATATCTTACCAGAAGGCTATTAGCCACAATGAGATTTGGGATGAGTTCACCTGAGCATTTTTTATGACATGTCATGCAAATTATCATTTCAAGAAGCTCTGTTGGTATAGATATGAGAATTATCGATTAATTGTAAGAGGCTGCACTGTTGATTTTTAAGTCATATATTTTTTTTAAAAGCATTTGCTTCTTTGAGCGAGCTTCTTTTTAATTTTGTAAAGATATCTATTTTAACTTGCGGCGTTTAAATTTTACCATGTGTTTTTGAGTTCACCCAATTTGCCTCTGCATGTCACATTAATTCACTTTATTATCAGGTAAAGTGGTGACATATAGTGACACAGGCTCAGTGTTGAGAGTGAATTATACTCTGATGTATTAGAACGATATTACAGGGATTGTCAGAATCAAACATGGCTCTGGAACCATCTTAATCTGAAGAGCGTTAAACTGTCCAAAATCCACACTAAGAAAATCTCCCAACCACTTCAACGTAAGACTGATAACAAACAAACCACAGGTGAGGCCTGATACATGATGGTACAATAAGTGTATAATGTACATTCAAATATCACAGCATCCTATAAGTTTCAACAAATCAGTCTGTATTTGGAGTTGTTTCCCCTCCAGCTGCAAGCTTGCTAGTCCGACAGGAGCAGTTTTAAATCCAGGCAGATGAGGCCAGATTTGACCTTGCATGCTATATGCGTGTGTACATACATGAGTTGCCATATTTGAATTGTGATTGTGATGAGTCTTTTGGAAAAAGAAGGCAGTTGTCAGAAGAGTTTTAGATTAATTTCATTCTCCCCACACAAGGATTACTTATCCTAAGTCTATCCTCAATTAAAGTTAACATATGAATTGCAAATGGAATAGGCAAATAATTTTAGTACTCTTATTCCAGCCAAAATGCGCCCTTGTTGTGATATCATCAGTAAATAACCTATATGAAATTTGCTGACGCTTTGTAACAATACTTTTTGTTTGTTTACAAAACTAATATGTGTACCAGAACGCTATTAGACCAGTAGAATATGACACTGAGGCCTACCTGATAGAACTATAGAGATACTGATTAGAACCGTCTTGTCTGCATCCTGACCATCTGATCCAGCGGACCATATAAGACCATACTAGATATAAAAGTATGTGGACTGTGAAATGTAAGACATGTTTTTCCTCTAAACCCCTCAAAGCTTCCACCTTCACAAAATTGTACCAATTAAGCAGAAAAATTTAAAGTCAAAGTCTGTGCTTCTATGCTAAACTGCTGTCAAATTCTATATAAAGGGTAGGAATAGTTTTTTTAATGGGCCTGATGCTAACCAGTCAAACTTATACCTGATACACTGCCTGATCTAACTATAGATCCTGTAATGGACTCTGTATAACTGAGATGTCAGATTTTCTTTTCTTATTTCATATCTGTAATACAGAATCACATATAACGTTGCATTTCATTGCTTCATAACCCATAACTACACTCAATTATAAATACAATTCCTTTTGAAATCATTCTTTGCAAACGGGAGTTGTCTTCTTAACACCAGTGACGGGACAACTCAGGTGATCAGGTGGTCATCAGACACTGTAATGGCTATCATCAAATGAAAAAAAATGTTTGCAGCCCAGACATTATGTTTATGGAAATTCACCTAGATTTTTTAACCTTGAGTGATCATCGACAAAGTACACATCACCCTCATAATTTCACTTTGATAGTATGATTGAGTAGTATGGAGTAGTATTAAGTAGTAATGAGTAGTATTTAAATCATTATTGACAGGTGGAGGGTAAGCTCTAGATGTGATATTAATTTCCATGTTGCCGATCACTGTACGTCTCAACACCGAGCAAGCAGGTTGTGTTGAAAGTGCAGAAATCGCCAATGTTAACACTGGTGGCGATGGCGATCAGAAGTTTGGGCATCTTTGCTGCTGTTATTTTTCTGTTTGGATGGTGTTCTCTAATCTCTGAGATCGCAGGTCAAGGTAAGAATGATATCTGTTGAAGGCAGCTTCATTGTCTATTCACTAATACCAGAGTAGATATTTATTTGAGGCAATCATTCTCTAACCATACATCATAGTTATTCATCTGGTTTTTTTTAATAGTAATCTTCCTCCTTCCTCTGACACAAAGCTATAATATTATACTGATGTCATTTATCCATAAACAGCCTTACTGCCGTGTATTTTACCACATATCCTTGATATAACATGGATACCATTGTCAATTAGATAGTTGTGCTCAGTTACTGCATATATTAGCTGCTTGAGGTCGAGTAATTTCAAAATTTCAATCGGGCAGCATTGGGCCATTGGGCTTCACTTAGATAATTGCATCCAGGAAACAAAAACAGAGACAGGATATTGATACTAAATTAACGTTAGTTTTTTTGTTTTTTCGATATTTTATTTGTGTTTTGATAGGAATTCCATGTATATTCATACTCATATGAATACATGTGTTTGTGCTTTGTGTATGTTTAGAAGCACTTGCTCGTTTTTAAATAGTATGAGATATGTTGTAATTTAGCAGGGGAAAGCTGTGTAGAGAGATGTGAGGATAGATATAACTCTACTCTCTCATGTCAGTGTTACTCTAAATGTGGTAAATTTAGGAGCTGCTGCGGGGACTATCTACTTTTGTGTATCGGCAATTTTAGGGGTGAGCTTACCCTCAATTCTCCCCCCCCCCACCTAAAATGTGGCATGTCGCATACAAGGTGCTGTCAGTTGGGCTCTTTCAGCACCATAGATTACACACCATGATAAGCCAATTGCCTGTTGCATGCTTGGCTTGCTCTGTGCTTTGTCTTGTTGGCAGTTTGTTCGATTAAACAGCAAGAGGTATCCACATTATTTCAGTATTTCGCTGTGTATATAATAATCAATGTCTCTATTATTGTAAAGGTTGTGTTTGATTCTCTTGATCTTTAGATTTCAATGTTTTTATTTGGTATTGTTACACCTTGATTTCAAGGCTCATTTTAGGAGCCTGTTGACAACATTTGACAACCTGTGCCAGTACTGATTGGATATTGCCAATATTAATGATTTTAATTTGGAAATAAATCAACATAGACCAAACATTTTTGAAACATTTGGCAACAATTAATTGCACTATAACAGGTCAAAGAGAGGTACAAAATTAACAACAACATTACTTTATATCAGTCATGATTATTAGCTGATATCAAATTAGGAATGAACAACAATAATAACTTATCTACAATAAAATGTATATTAAGAAGTATAAAAAGAAAATTCAGATCTTAACTTCACATATCTATACAACCTTCCGTAAAAACAAGAATGATAAAAAAACACCTCCAAGTCACAGATAGTTCCAACTTTTTATCTAACAAAGATTTTCCTACATTCAGACTTATTTATAATTACGTGTTTTCCTAGATGTTAGACTAAGCCTTGTCACATATAGTGATAGTGGGCGAAGCTGGTAGTGTGTCCAACCTACTTGTACAATAGCCTGAGCTCAAATCAGATCTCAGGTTATGTGAGCACATTACAGCCGCGATTTCAAAATAGTCATGGTTCCAACACATTAACTAGATTGTGTGAGGGGCGTATTGGGACCAGCCTCTGTATGCCCTTCCGTTGCTTGATCATTGCTGATATTAACTTGTGGTGTTGAGATAGCGTCTATTCTCTCTTGAGAAGCGAAGGAAGAACTTCTGATATAATCATTATAAGTGGGTAACTGATTGGCTGTTAGCTCAGGGGGAGGCTGTACATACTGAAACAGAGAAATTAAAATAGTAAGAGATGGGCGAGGATAACCCTCTAGGGCAAAAGTCCCCCTGACAGATATTCAGACAGAGTGGGCCGGCATTAGACACCAGTATATAGGCTAAGTATACACAAGTGACAAGTGTGCGTGTCCGGTACTAGTATGACACCCATTTGAATGATATTATAGATGATGCGGGTTCACAAAATAGTTAATGAAGAACGGATGAAGAACCATATTCCTTAAACTCACATCATTATTTAGGACACACAAACATTTCCCTGTCTTGACATGAACAGTTTGGAGTTGTCTGGACATTTTCAAAGAGAAGATAACTTATTTGTTGAACAAGAGGGCAGGGATAAGAATCGTTATTATTATAACAAACCTCCCAATTGTCCACAGCCTGGTCGTATGAAGGCGGTGGAGGCATACTATCACTGTAAGTTGCTAGCCCTGGTGCCTGGCCTGGTGCTGATGGAGCGGTAGGTGACCCCGGATACACAGCGATAGTCGGATTTTGTGCAAGAGGGTAGGCTGGATATCCAGTCTCTGGAGGAGCCCTAAAAGTTGAAGAAAAGTTGAAATTCGGAGAAACTCCTTAAAAATGCCACAACATGTAAAATGGAACCCAAAACATCCCATCTCAACATCGATGATCAGTGGTGAACTGCTAATTTTTAGGACGTTATGAAACTTATGGGAAGTGACATAACTGATTCACGGAGGCAAACACCAATCACATCATTCTAAATGTTAAGTGTACCTCAATGGCTGTTGAGTTGAGCTACTAATAAAAAGGACAAAGGAGTTTTAGCAAAACAAAAATGCTCCTAATGAAACGCTAAGGCATATACAGGCTACGATTCCCGGTGAGCAAACCGACCACGCTGTCGCTCCTGATGTAGTGGTGGTATTAAGAGGCTGACCGTCGAGGAATACCTGATGTGTCCTCACTGTCTGCCTGTCAGCTGATGTCACTGTGGTGGAATAAGAGGCAGGCTGTCCCTCTCCTGAATAAATAAATACTTCATGGATAAAAAAGATATCGCGAGGGTATGTTGGTGTAGCTTTTTAAGCTGTGCGTTTAGCCAAAGGAAAAAAACGGAAGGGTAAGCCAATATACTGGTTATGCCACTGGATATAAAACTGTCCTTCAATTGGCTTCACTTGGCGCAAGCAGAAGGAAGGCTCTCAAAATCATATAATACATAACTGTTACGGATGCCTGGGTAACAGCATTAGCATAAATTAAACCTTGACAATGTGACTCAGTCAAAGTTTGGCTGACACATAAACAAAAAAGAGTTTGAGGTTAGTAATGTATGTGAGTAAAAGGAATAATGTTCCCTTGGTGCTCTAAACTAGCATGCTTTACATAAATAAATGCTTAACCAAAGCACCCAACTCCAAACTCCTAACTATGAGTACGCAAATTATGACTTGATAACTTACTTACGGGGATGGTAGTTGTACCTTGAGTAATATTTTCCTGATTTGATTTTTTACTACATCAGAACGCTTTACAGAATCCGCTACAGCAGGTTAGACAAAGCAGCCTGCCACAATGCCAACTATACCCATTGTAGAAAGTCCCTCTTGTGAAAAAAAACAAGAAAAGTAGATGATACTTACAAATTACAATAACATTCATAACCAGACTTGACCATGTGTATATTTTACACACTCACAAAGTGATCTACTGCTCATGCGGGGAGGTAACTCCAATTAAATGCAATCCAGCTAATTCTAGATAATCTATCGAGAGTATAAATTGGCTCTGATTGGCTGCATATTGATGGTTTGGGGCGGGGGTTTTCAAGCCTGCTTTAACTGCTACACAACTGTAGAGACTGGATGAATTGAACACACAAATTGAACTAGGCTTTACAATCTTTTCACTGATTTCCTTCGATGGTTTTAGCATTTACAATCAGCTTGACCAGCAGTGGAAACATCTAAGACAAGGAATCGATAAACCTGAATTGTCACCGTTTTTTTATTTTAAATTTATTTATTTGATACAAAATTGCCTGAAATTTGTTTTTTCCCCTTTTTTCTCAATGGCTGATTTTAAAAAAAACTCTCATGGAATGAAGGTTATGCCAATAAAGTTTAAAAGGAAAAACAATGAATTATATAGTACTAGATTCATATCTCTCAGTGGTATAGCTGTAGTAGGTATTATCATCATACACGTCGTTCCACTCGCTCAACCTTTCCCAGTCATACCAATCGCTCCACCTTTCCCAGTCGTACCAATTGCTTCACCTTTCCCAGTCGTACCAATCGCTCCACCTTTCTCAGTCGTACCAATCGCTCCACCTTTCCCAGTCGTACCAATCGCTCCACCTTTCCCAGTCGTACCAATCGCTCCACCTTTCCCAGTCGTACCAATCGCTCCACCAATCATTATACTAGTCTGAGGAATCGCTGTGGACTTACATGTTTTAATACATTTCAAAATAAGTAGAATCCAGGTAACTTAATTTTATTGTATTGTTTATGTAAAGGAGAACCTATTACCATTGGCGAAGATAAAACTCTTTGTTCAAGCTCTTTCCTATGGCTCACTGCAACCAATTTGAAAAAACTTAAAAATTTAATTTGGCATACAAATTTTCGTTGTCATATGAAAGACACATTTCCCAACCTTAGCCAATAAATTCTGAACGCACACTCCCAAAATTAAAAATATTAATCGTTCTTATAGAGAAATGTGAATTCCTAAAAAAATTGTTGCGAGAAATTGCACCCACAATGTTTTTGTTTCCTATGTCGATGAATTTCTCTTCACGCAAATAATAAAATTGTTAAAGTTTCTCTACCATTGACTTAATAATATTGGTATCAGGATAGTTAAGTCTCTTGGTTCTCTTTATTATAAACTTATTACACAAAATTCAAACAAATTGTTCCACAGTGATCGGTGTCGTTAGAGCAGTCAGTACTATTGGGAGAATTAGAGGGAGTGAAAGACCTGGTATAATTTCACTCTGCTGGAAATGATTATTTCAAATAATCGTTCTACCAGACTTCAACTTTAGGAGTATTCCTGTTTGCTGTTATATTTTCCTAAGGAGTGACATGGTATGAGATTCTCACTTGCTCTAACAACTATTCACACCACCATATTGGATGTGAAGTTATAGTAAACAGTGTAGTTTGCATGCCATATTTGAAGTTAAACTGTGGGAATCTGAATAATTTAGCTGATTTTTCTTTAGATTCAAACATGCATTATCCATCTGACATGCTAAGTGACACTCATCCTGACTTAGTTCATAGTAGTTTATATCATAGTTAGATTTCTGAAATGTACAGCATATCTCTGCTGCTGCCACAACTGGGAAAGGTGAGATTGTGCAAAGAGACAATAATTCCGAGTATCAGCAGCATAACTAAAGCATCTGTTACTGTTATCAGATTGTGTCAGCGTCAGCACAAAGTCAATACTGTCTTAATGATGTCATGGAGACAAACTTTCTGTAATTGATTGTTGACTGATAAAAGAGTTGCTTTCTTAAGTCAAACAAAGGAAAAATATTTTGACTATTACTAATGTTAATGTTACAGTATTGTTGACAATTTTTTATGCTTCACCAAATAATATCACTTAAAATTCATGTGACAATCAGTTTTCTCTCTTCTGAGCAGGCTCATTCAATATACCTGGGGCTTGGCATTGATGATCACTAATAAAACATAGCCTTTCATGCTGTTAACCATTGAGTCTGCAGGATTAGATGTCTTTATTTATACATTCAAAATGTTTATAATCATTTAAATCATTTAATAAATAGACTTGCATCTCACATTATGGTAATGTAAGAACTGTTCAGGCGGGCGAGGCAGTAGCTGTGATTGTCATCTATATCACAATTATTTGACCAGGTCAAAGTGACTGATTGATTGAGATCAACATTATTATGAGAGTAAACAAGTTAGTGTTGTTAGGTTTATTTCTGCCCTGCTTTAGAACATCGATCTCCTAGGGGAAAACCACAGGAATATGTAATGTGTGTAGATATTATTATTCTGGCCTTTCGATGATAATATAGATAATAAGGCTTTGTTCTATAGGGGTCCTCAGTGATCATAAACATTAAGAGTACATGAAGGTAATATTTAAACAAAGTTCAGTTTTACAGTTCAACTGTTTTCATGTACTGGGAGTTGCAATCTCTCTATCACTGAGTAGATAACTCCAAAATACAGCTAAAAGCGCGTTAGAGATATGCTAAGCAGACTAAATCATTATAATTGTATACGCAGTAGACCAGCTCATACTTGCCAAGTCTCCCTATTTAGGTTGGACCCTCAAGATTTCCACATCCACTTCTGTCCTCTTCCCACTTTTTGTAATTTGAGAGAAAACAGCCATATCGCAATTTTTTAGTAACAATCCAAGCACTTGCTGATGAGTTACTTGTAAGGGCTTTTCATACAAAATTATAATCAATTGTGCTATTCAATAAAGTTCACAAATATACTTATTGTATAAAAACTCAGACTATTATTGTCAATGAGGTGGTTGATTTTGGACATTGGCAAAGTAAGGGTATATCAGTCCCAGGGGCCCATGTGTTGATGGTAAGCGTTTAAAGTGTATTTCACCTCAGTTTGAAATTTAAGTACTAGTACAAAGTGCAAACATGAAATAATATGGGATCAACTACGCGTTTTAGCCCTTCCCAGTGGCAAAATTCGCTCTCAGGGTATCAGCAGTGAGGGGCTCCATCCCAAACTCCATTGAGGTGCTCACACCACCACAAAACCCCTAGGTGGATCGATCGGGTGCTTCGTAACCACGAAGCACCCGAGTGATGCGGTGCAGTATCGCTGTAAATAACCAAATAGTTGATATAATGTGGCATTGACTTTGTTGTGAAGTTGAGAAGAGATCCATAATCTGTAACTGGGTTCAGGGACTATGACACAGATTTTGTGGATAGATGAGGTTAAAGTAGCTAGTATATTTTATAAGATGAGACCTAATCAGTTAGGCCTGCTATTTTTCTGCATCGTATGAATGTGTATTCAATATTTCAATCTTCAATCGCCCAAAAAGCAATGCACTGGAATCAGGAAACAACTAAAAATGACTGCTGTAATAGAATTTTCAGCCTATGTGATTGGTCATGTTTAAATCGGTTAACAATAGAATCAATCAGTTGGTTAACGTAGAGAAGTTAGAGAGGTTAGATATGGGCCGTCAGCTATTCTGAGGGAAACTTCAACGGGAACCAGCTAGGTAGTTCAATTAATCTTTGACCCCTATGCTCAACTTTGACGACTGATTTGCACGTCAGAGTTTCCTCTGGCTCTGCTCAAACATAGTTCACCACATGTCGGGGCTGAAGCTGGCGACGAGCATGCCACAGGCCGATGCTGCGCCAGTGCCAAGGGACGCCAGATCGCACCCGTTTCAAGTTAGCTTCGCCATGAGAGTTCGTGAGGCCTCGTGACATGCAGCAGAGGTCAACTCCTTAGTCTGTACTTCAAGGCGGGTAAGTTGAAGTGCTGAAATGTTGGACGCTACGCATCCCACGGCACCTAGTGCACTCTGCTGCCAAGGCCGCAGCGCTAAATGATGATGGGGAACACTCCCAGTTCTGGCCGTTTGCTTGCAGGCAGTATCATCTACTCTTGAATTCTCATTTCAAAGTTCTTGGCAATTTTCCCTCACGGTTTGCTTTAGGTGTGCCACATGGTATTTAGCCTTAGCAGTGGATTTGTTTTCATAGAGTTTTATTTACCATAGAGTGGACTGTGTACAAAATTATATAGCATAAGTTGTCCAACTTAATTATTGCAAAATCCATGACGCAATGCAATCTGGTTGTTCATGGCTGCTAGTGCTTTAATCATTGAATTTATCATTAAGAAGATCAGAATTGGGCACGCGAACTTGATTTTTATTTGGTCTTTTAAACAGAAAACTTCACACATAATACCATGTAGATTAGTTGCAAGAATTTTCTCGTGTAGCCAGTGGAAATTTGTTTGTGTATTTTCTGATCAAGAATAAGCCAAAGTCCCAACCACAAGGCCAGTTTGTTTTTACCACTCCCACTGGCCAGCCATATTGGTGTGTCCTGTGTCTATCATCTGTATGTTACACACTCAGTGGGTTAATTTTTATTACACAGTGTGCAAGAAGCCAATATAAAATGTGTTAAAAAGCTTTGCACTTGCCTTACTTGTATTTTACATAGTTTCCAGAATCCAGTCTAAATGTTTTCAGTGTTTTAAGTTTCTCAATGGACATCTTACGAATTCTAGAATTTTTTCAGCACTTTAATTCATGGCAGGGTTGGTGCGCTCAAGGTCTCTTTGGTACTGTTAGTCTGATTAAGAGTTTTACAATGATATAAGAAAACGTATATATACGTTATATCTCCTTTAAAGAACTGGATTGGTTGTGGCATTAACTGTTCTAGTCGCACTCCACGTTAAAACGTTGAGTGTCTGTTTTCATGACCTTGTAATCAGCAAGTTTCGGCTCTTGTAGCAAGCATCAAGCCGAAATTTAACATGTTAGAAATTATGCAGACAGCGCAATAGTACATAACAACACGGAGTAAGGATATACAGAGAGGACTCTTCAATGATCGTTATAGTGCCTGCGGTTTTTATCCACTGGGGGAAATTCATCAATCTGGCCATCTGCCAATTTCAGAATATATATAAGTTACAGTGGAGTTTTGTCATGCAGACATAGCCACCTTTGATAGGTCATAATTCATTCTGTATTTATCCTAAAGACTGATTTCTAACTTTTCTGAAATGTCCAATCTTCAAGCTATACACCATATTATTGTCATTTTTTGCTAGGATACATAGGCTATGAGTAATCCAAGTTTTTAAAAAGGGTTTATCGTATAGATTTACATAGGGCTTAGGTCAATGCACGGACATTTCCTAATTTTGATGACCAGCCGTCTATAAATTGTCACATGTAAATCTATATGACAAAACTCATTTCAAAAACCTGGATTACTCTTAGCCTATGAATCCTAGCTAAAAATGACAATAATATGGTGTATAGCTTGAAGCTTGGACATTCCAACAAAGTTGGAAATCAGTCTTTAGGATAAATACAGAATGAATTATGGCCCATCAAAGGTAGGGATGTCTGCAAGAAAAATGCCATTATAACATATAGAGATAATGAGATTTTGGCATCCAGATCCAGCTGTGCACAATTTTCCCCCAGTGAATCAAAAACCGCAGGCACTATAACTATCATTGAAGTGTCCACTCTGTATATCCTTACTCTGTGATAACAACTCTTGCTCTGAGAGCCTATGTCATACCTGACAAGTCTCCCTTTTTGGTAGGGAGCCTCCCAGTTTTTAGGGGTATTTTCCATCTCCTCCCTATCTCCCTTTTTCCTCCCTTTTTTCAGCTTCCTTCACCCAGAAGAATTTTTAAGCTTCTCGTTGCAAGAAAACTATGTTTTCCTACCCCCACAGTACATATACATATATATAATTGCCTATTAACATACTATCTCTCCTCGTTCATATAAAGTGCAACAATATAATTTGTAAAATCAGGTAAAATTATGCATTGCATAATATGAACGCTCCAGTTTTGGCTTAAAATAAATGACAACAAGGGCCAAATTACACCCTCGCTGCGGGACGCGCAGAGTGGTACTCCGGGTCGGGAGTTCGTCCGCAGAGACCTCCTGATTTCTGGGTCTACCAACTTGTCATGTATGGCCTATGTAACCCGTTTAACGACAAAATTAATAAGGACAACAACATAAGCTCATCAATCAATCCCATAACAGTTTTGGCACGACTTTACACTGCAATCTCACCACATACATATAATTATAATCAGGAAATAGTTTTTGGCAAGTATAGTCGCTGGTGGACTACAACAACATTCATCATCATGTGCTAATATTTTCTATGCATTGTTTTTACATGATTGCAGGTTACAATTAAAATGAATGGCTACGAAGCTCATTTACTGTTGACAATCCACGATCCCAATCCCATCCCAATACACTATGCTTACCTCAGTGACTTATATGGTTTCCTCGTTATCTCCCCCTACATTTTTTAAATTTGATGCAGAAACCATCACAAATTGATTGAAAGTTATTGTGCAGGCTTGGTGGTTGAATTACCATTTAATCCACGAAATGAATGCAAAAAATCATGAATTTCATAAAAAATGATGAATTGTTGGCAAAAAATTCTCTTTTAACCAGATGACTCAATTAAAATGCACTTCTACATATGCTAGAAGCGTCAAATTTTTTTGCTAACCACATTATGATGATATCAATATATGAATCATTTTGGATCACTCTATCGCTATTTCCCTTCATTTAATGCAGCATTTCTTAAAATTTATTCTGAGTTTTCTCATATAAACTTTTGATGCAAGCTGACATGGTACATTTATCCTCTATTGTATAGAACGAGGCACAGCATATAAAGGATTCCTTTGTTTACCAAATGCTGAAACAATGAAAAGTATTGAATCGTATAGAGGCCTCACACTCAGCACAATACAATGTTACAAAATTAATATCACAATGAAGGTTTGATGTGAACCTGTAGTCTTGTCTTCTAACATGACATCACTTAAAATGATAACAGATTATGAGCATCGAATGCTGACTTAGATTATTGTTCCTAAAATGAAGATGGAACCCTTATTTAATTTTGAAAGCAGAATATAATAATTACTTAGGTATGATAGAAAAACCAGTAATTTTAGAAAACTCCACATGACAGAGAATATTAGGGTTCTAAAACAGGGACCGGCAGATTTATTCAATATTTTACCTTAGTCATTTCAGTACCCATGAATGGGGGTTAATGTGACCACAGTACACTCTTCATTTTTTAATACCTATAAGATAATTTGTCAGGTCTTATGAGCTTGCCCAGATCACAACCTTACAGCAAATTTACACATCAAGCAACACTATTAGCAATGACAGTAGTAACAAGATCTCGGAAATCCCTGTCAAAGAGTAGCAAATTCAAGCAGCATCCAAGCATTGTATCATTTTACATTGTACAGGGGCACACACAGCAATTCCACTGTGTTATGTTGTAATATTTCAAAACTTCTAGACTCTAGTCTTTTGTCAGATCAGGGAAACACATTTCTTCTCAGCTGTAAACACTTGATTACGTATTTTTCACATATTTTGAGTACCATAAACCATTTACCATAAACCCTGCTTGGTGATTTCACCTGGGTGTGTTATTGAAACATCTATTGTGAAAACTACTCTGAGTTTGTTCACCTAAACAAGGATAGGTGTCTCCTGTCTCTTTGAAATAGTTTCATTGATATTGAGTTTACAATGGATGTGAAGCCTAATCCCCCAAGAAACAATAGAGTGAAGGCTGATTATTATCTCTAGGTATTTACACATTAAAGTGTGCTATGTAATGTTACTTGATAAAATCTCTTATAAATGGTCTGTGTAAGGTGGGTTCAATGAATGAGATTATCCTGTTATTGCCAAAAATTTTCAATGGCTCCTGCAGTGAGAGTTCGCTCCTGTAGACTAGCTATATTGTAGAAGACCATATCAAATTGTTTGCAATTATGGACTCAAATTTAATTGCTTGAGTTTGATATTTCAGGGAGGGTGGCAGAGGGTATATCCCACCCTCCCTGGTTATTTCAGACCATCATTGTATTGGTATTAATTTTAAATATGTGTAGATTGGTGTACCAAAATCAAGGATGAAGAAAATTAGTGCCTAGTGACGTTGGCTATAGCTTTTTGCTCAGATTGCAGGCAAAAACATATGAAAGACATTTATTCTGTGTCACAGGTATTTCATGATGCAAGCCTGTTTTAAACCACTGCTGCCACACAGCCAAATGTGTGCTTATAGAATTCTGTGTAGCTCAAAACTAATAAAATGAGGCTGCAATCTCAGCATTGTCACCTAATGAGCAAATAATTTGCACAAACTGATCGTCAATATTAGGGTATGAATCTAATTATGTCTTACTAGCGCACACTGTACACGTCATAAGCTGGTGGTAGATTTCATGCCCTGATTTTGAAGATCAGTTTGTGCAAATTATTTGTCCATTAGATGACAATTATGAGATTTAAGTCTCAATTAATTATCTTGGAGCTATGCAGAATTCAATGAGCACAAATTTGTATGAGTGGCAGCAGTAGTTTAAGGGCAGTCCAAGGGAAAAATCATGGTAATTGGCTATTGCACTGCTCTGCCTATTCTACCCAGGGCTGTATCCATGGATTTTGTATAGGCAAACCAGGCTGGGTACAGGAAATGCGTTGGAAAGTCTTTCCGCAGGGAAGGATATTGAGGAACTATCTGAGGAATAGAGGTAGTTTAATGTGTTCCAGCCCATTTTGGAAGGAAAATTATCGATCGGCTTGCTGCAGAAACAATCCATGGAAAATTTATCGAATTACAGAGCTCATTCATGAGCTGCTTGATGATTTTGACTTTGCTGCAACAAATATTATGCATGGGTGTTATTTCATTCGACGGGCATCTTAAATTGAGACTTGCTTGAAAATGATTCAGACAGCGGCAATATCAAATTTCTGGCCATAGCCTACCTTATGTCAAAAATATCAGTTTAAAACTCATTGATGACATCTTAACCTCAAAACATGTAAGAATTGGCAAACCACACCATATCAACCAGCCTAATCCATTCATAATCCCAACCAATCTCACAATGGCCCCTCTGCGTGCCTGGTTATTAAAAGTTTAAGAGGTTTCAAGAGGATTTTCAAAATTGACACGCTGAAAATTGGTAGGGTCAAGCCCACTAAAAGCCCTTCCGACGAATACACTATTGACTCTACCCCACATACCTGTAATACCAACTTGTGGCAAGAAATTTAAAAGTATCATAGAGAATAAAGAGTAGAGAAAACTATCGGATACTAAGTTGTTGCAGCTCTAATGCTGCCATCGTGAGTTAAATGCTGCTGCTCTAGATTATCATCAATTTGACAAGTTTGTTTAAGGAAACTTTATACCTCCTAGTCCCCAGTCCTCTGTCGATAAAGTTCCAACTCAGTGAGCATGGTATACGATAGGCAGATTTGAAAATACCATACAAGGCTAAGACCAAAGCTACCAAAACCTTGCAGAATCAAACTCAAATTTAATCAGTCATTGTGTGTATTGATAATATCACTTGTTAATTTCCGGATCTTATTAAAGTTAGAATTGACAAAAATTCACTGCTGCTGCATAAGTATTTCTCCATTACTTTTGCTTAGTAATAGTTCAGTATAGCAAAATTTTGTGTGCATTGAATTCTATTTCAAAATGACAATGTTTCAATATGTTTGTGTGGCATCATTTGAGTGCCATACATGGAATTAGCATCAACACTTAATTTTAGTATAGCACGTCAAATTCAAAACTGCTGGGCTTTCAATCAACAGACAAACCAGTTGATACAAACAAGAATATCCACTGTCTTTTGTTTCTTTTCTTCTAAATTTCTTGTGGATTTTGTTTAGCAGAACAAAAGACTTTCTATATGTATATAAAATTTGTGGGGTAATAACTCTGGCTTAAATATTTATACAAACAAGGAGAGGATAATTCCTGCAGCTATTGAACTACGAAATCCATATAAGTCACTGAGACACTAGGAAACTTGCATTTTTTATGAGGCCTTGTATTTATGAATTGGCATGAAATTTTACCAAACCTGCGAGAAAGATTTTTCTGATGGAGTATATGTAGTTCTTTTCTGACGAATATATTTTCGAACAGTAATACGGACAGAATAGTAATTTGTTTTGTTCATGTCTAGTCCTTAAATTGCCTCATTTTGATCACAACTTCCAGTATATAGCGCTGCCATTTTCCAGTCAATTTGAGAAGGCCTCTGAAATTTCAGTTTTTCTGTTTATTGTTAATCCTTCTATCAATTAAGGGTGTTCTTAGATTTTCTTGGATTAATTATTCCTGGGTAGATTTCATTTTTTGTTGATAAAATATTTTTGACAATCTCATAATTTAGCATGGCCCTCTACATACAGTCTCGCACACTTTTTTGTTGTTTTCCAGTTTTTTTATAGAGTATTATTTCTAACAATTACTACATAGATAAATTACAATTGAAATAAAGAAAAGCGTAAATTTAAAACTTACATGTAGGTTGAATACAATAGAAATAAATAATAAGCTAAGGGGTTTTGTATAGGCTGTGGTTAGAGTGACACTGACCAACTGTAAAAATTACAGGTCAAATGCACTGCACACCAGCAAAGAAACATAGCACCGGTATTTCCACAGAGATGAAACCAGGCCTGCGGGAATGCAATCCTTAGAAAACATGCAACTTCCTTTATGAATTGCAGTGTTACAATACAACCCAATTGTTACTGGCCACTTATTTGAATTTTAAATCATTATTTTGAGTGTTGTAAAGGGTTTTAGATTCCAACTCCAACTCAGTAAGAAATGTTTTAATGATTTTTTTTTTAGAGAAATGAAGAATTCCAACTTCATTTGGATGGGTACAATTCCTAGGGTTATATAAAAACGATATGGTGTGTAATCTGTAATCTTGGCCTCTGCTCAGAGTAAGAAGCACATATCCTTTTCGTCATAATCTGTTTCTTTGGCATAGCCCAAGAATTAATGCTGGAAGGTAAATGCGGGTAAAATTAACAGTCTATCATATTTTTGTTATCAACATAAAAGTGGGCTTCCCTCAATATAGTGAAATTGTATTAGGTTTATTTTATTTTTCATTTTAGACAAGTTTTCGACAGAGTTCTCTATAATTTTCCTTAAGAGTTAAATTAGGGTTTATGTTGGTTAACATCGCAAGGTTTTGTCCCAGCCAAAAGATAGATAGTAAAAGAGATTCGGGGGTTAGCAAATATTAACTTTCTACTCCCGGGCCCTAGTGCCAAACCTAGGGCTCATGAGTCCAAATGGCTCATTTTTAAAATATTGGTGGCTCATTTCCTTTTTTCAGAATTTTGTGGTTAAGCTGCGCGAAACTGACATGTGCGTCATCATTTATCACCAATGTACATAAGTTGGATATAATATCTCTATTCTAAACTCTCTGTCTACTCTAATGTCAAATTTCTGCTTGTTACCAGGTTTAGAGTTCATCAATACATCTATGACTAAAACATGTGAGCCATTCTTCCGCGCCACGGCTGTCTCAAAACCTTTTGGCTAAAATTAAACATGCAGCCTCTTAACGTTACTTGTTCTAAACTGATTACAGATGATGTTCGTGTTAGTTTTTACTATTTACAGTCTTTAATTGTCACTGATAATATCTCGTCTATCAAGCAAAGCACAACTTGCTACTACACAACACAGGTTATGATATAACATACAGCACAGCTACAGCGGTATCATATAACACACAGTGCAAAAACCGTAAAGCGTAAAATGTCAAGAATACAAGAGTTAGGCAACATGAGTAAATTATTATGACAGGCATGATAAAGCAATTAACACAATGTATGAGTCATGTATCAGACAACTACATGTATCTATGTGAATTCTACTCCCAACAGTTCGGCCTTGTGAAAATTCAATGTAAGCAAATTCATGGCACACCATGGTGGTCGATAAAATTAGAATTTCATCAAGAAATTCCCCCACACCCTAAAACCGATTATTACTAAACTAATATTAAATCTATTCATGGGGAATACAGCACTGTCACATCTTGGTTGACTGGTAACATCCACTTCTTCTCTGTAAGCAGATAAGTGAAGGACTGGTTCCTACCTCCTACGACTCACTTGTGTTCTTTTCAACCAACATTTAAATTTGACATTTTGGATCTTTTTTACTGTCCAATCTCTTTCCGCGCTCCATGAAATTTAAAGTATCAATAACTGTTGGATAAGATATGATGTTACACTAAGATTACTTGTCATTTTTCCTCTCAAAAAGGGCCGGAGTGCCTTAAAACTGCATCTGTGTTTTGAGAATTTTCCCATACCCCTACTACAGCATATCTCCCGCATCCATCCCGCCTGGCCCAACCACTGTCACTAATTATTAATCGCTGTTCAATGCATGTATTTTATGTTATTTTATTAAAATAAATTTCGCAGATTTTTGGTATTTTGATCATCATCATCATCATCAAATTTTAACTGCTATTTGGTCACAAGCATATGTCAGATGCCTCAATTTTGCGATGATAACCCCATACCCCCAAGCAGGAGGCTGCTCTGGCACCCCTTCCACACCCTCACCGTACGTACAATCCATACACATCAGGCCTCGGCCCCTTTATCACGCCAGGCAAGGCTTCTTGAACATATTAAAATTCAAATTTGGTCCTTTACTTAAGCTGCTAAGCTTCTGATGGCAAAAAGCTCATCAAAACTTTGATTGAATGACGCCGAATCATTTTATTAAAGAAAATGAGGCAACAGACCGTTTTTAGCAAAGATGATGACTGAGCCAATTTAAAATTTAAAAAAGGTACTATTTATTCTTAGTGATATAGTTCATCACAACTTTTGGTTTAAAATTACATATGGTAGTGAGCCTTAATTGGCTCCTTTAGTCACAACATAATGTGAGTAATATTTTAAATTTGATGATACAATTTGAAATTTCAAGCAACCATTCGAGACTGTTAAATGTTTGAGTCGATGGCACACAACCATCTTTGAAAAGTATAGCTAACGTATCATGATCACCACAGACCATCAAAGGCAAATTGTTTTCCGTAAACATTACATGACATCAAACATGCTGTTGGAAGGACCATTATTGTGGCCACACAACCCGTTTTTGGAAGTTCTCACATACTAAGCAGCTTTCATGAAGCATAGTACATACAGTACAAGTTTTCCTTGATTTTTAAGTTGTTTTTGAGCGTTCTGTGGTGCGCAATTCAGGAAAACCTGTCACGCAGTGCCAAAATCTGTTGGTATTTCCTGTATATATTATGCTTAATCGAAGCGGTTTTGTATGATAGAATTTACAAATAAAAATTGTGTGGCCATAGTTATGATTCTTTTAACAGCATGGTTGGTGTCATGGAGAAATAACGCCAAATGTATACCTTTGATGGTCTGTGCTGATCTTGAAACATTAGCTGTATTACTGAAAATTAGGTTGTGCGTCAATTACACATCACTCAAGAGGAAATCACTAATTTGATCAGTCTCATATTGCTGAAATTTCACAACGTATCATCAAATTAAAAAAAATCACACACATTATAACATGACGTAAAAAAAGTCACTTCAGGCTCATCCTATATCATCTAAACCTAAGGTTATGATGAAATATAGTGCTTATCACACTTGTATGCTTTGTTATGTTAGGCTCTAACCAACTAAGCTACCTGGTACCCGGCCATAATGCCATGGTCAAAATGCCATTGGGACAAAATGCCATTGCCATAATGCCAGTGCCATAATGCCATGGCCATAATGCCATAGGTCATAACACCACTGCACAATATACCAATGCCAAAATATCAGTTGTACAAAACGCCAGTTGTGTCAAAATACCAGTGGATATAAAGCCAGATTGGACATAATACCATTTGGGACAACATACCATATCCCAAAATACCATTGCCAAAATATGTAATAAAAGAAGATCAAGCCACGTTGTATTTTTTTTGTTAGTAACATAACAGCTGCGGGTTGCTCGATCAGAGTAGGAGGTGGTTCAGCTGGTTAGAGCCATCTCCTTCACTGTTCAAGTCTCGAATTTACTACATTTGAATTTTTCTCTGGGGTTTGTTGGGCCCCATTGTACTGAAGGCTAGTGTGTGCTGCAGAAATTGCAGCCAAGTATTGCGTCACCAACTATGTGGGTTATGGCAAATTAATTGACTCTTTAAGTTTGACCAACTTTATGGCTTGGCTTGAAGGGTTTTGACTGGTTTTGTCTGATGCTATTACCGGCGTCATGAAGGCTAGGATGATTGCACTCTGGCCCTGCCCAAACTGCCGGTATGAACTTTTTGAACAAGCCTATGCAATTGCTTAACAAGGATCTCTCTCCTCGCTTGTCATTGGTTTTAATAAATTCAAGTTTGTTCATACCTATGAAGTGTTCTATGAAAGATCTTTTTTATAGTCTGACAGATCAATTTGTGTCTTTGACAATTAGAAAATAAGTTGAAACATTTTTTAAATACTTTACAAATAAGACAGTCGTTCAGCATTTTCAACTTTTTGCGTTTTAATACATCCCTGTACTTATTGTTCTCAGTAAAATAGACTGAAAATTCCAAATCAAAACACAAGAAATGGAAATATATTTCAGTCGCATCAATGCAAAAAGAACAACCGGAAGATTTTAACGATTCGTTGAAACAAAATTGTGTGTTAACGCTGAACAGTTTGGGACTCCCTGCACTCTGTGAGGATGGGAGATCCCACCCTCCCTGCTGCACCGAATAACAGAAAACCCACAACTTGTTCAGTTGTCTTCACTTACTTTAAAAGGGGGCAACTCCTTAGACACAATAGTAATCTTGAACAGCTGTTATGAGAGACGTATGCTAATATCTGACAATTTGCAGTAAGAGGCCATGCAACGAAAGTATTCCAACTGTTTTGCAGCCTCAAAGTAATCGAAGGATTAATTTAAAAGTCCTCTTTGCAACGGCTAAGTAGGACTGAGCAGGTAATAATACAAAATGACAACAGCAATCAATGACATGCATGGAATATAATAATCGGCAACTTGGATCACTGAAAAGATATACATCGAGAATGGAAGATGAAAAGCCCTGTTTGCCACATATGTTCAAGATAAGAATCTGACATACGGTGGGCTGCACTCCTTGACACCCACGGTATGGAACTCCCCAGAGGAGTAAAAAATACTCAGGAGGAAAGGTTATCATTACGTATCGTCATGTATGGCTAGCCCACGTTTACCCTACTTCATAACTTAACATAACATGAACTCCCATGTCAGCTAAAAATATTGACTCACCTCCAAACCAGCAAAACTAACTATAGGTTATATTTACTCGTCTAAGGTAAGCGCTCTCTATCAATAAATGATGACACAGCCAGGTTGGGTTGAAAGTGAACAAGGATATAAGAAGATTGTGAGCTCGGGTGAATTCATTGATTATGATGTATTCGAAACAGAGTATGGCGGATTCAATACTCCAGATGGCTAATTCAATAAACTATGACTTATCCCAAGCATACATTATCGTTCATAACACTCTCAATATGGCGCATAATAATGGAATTCTTTGTTTTCCGCAGATATCTATGATGACAGCCTGATTAATAACAGCTGAAATCAATGACGTCCATGGTATGAGGTGAGGTGAGCTGTACGGTACAGAAAAAATTAGATCTAGCTTTCCGCTCTTCTCAAGCGAGAATACGAAACAACTCGTGTAATCAATAGTATGTGAGCAGCTCGGGTTGCGCACTAACAGACAAACTATTTGTGCTGAATTACAGAGTGTAGGCTGCTCCTTGAGTTTTGATAAGTCTTGGAACGTACCGCAGATTGACAAGTTATTTCTAGGTCCTAAAAGGCGATCCAAAATCATATACCTGCCTCGAAAGTATGCACAGGTGCTTCCAAATTCCAGTCTATGTAACTCCCCATACAAACGAGCTAGCTAGGACTCAGGTAGACAATAGGCCTACTCAGGCTATACTTACTAACAGTATCACTAACAGTCACTGTCAATATGAATTATAAGTTGTTCCTGGATTATGTGTGAATGTTTGGGGAGACAGTACAGTGGTTAGAGCAAGGAGTCTTTTACTCCTTGGTTAGAGTATATGAGAAGCACATAACCACACAGCCATATATATGAGATAATACTTCAGTACCTGAACCTACACTTCACATCAATATTCCAACAACACAAACACTAGCCTGTATACATATTTATACACAGAACTGGGTCAGCAATAATAATAATAGCCTACTTACTACCTGCTACCAATAACCACAAGTCAGAATTTTCCCTGTATTACCTGTTATTTTGATTACTTAATCTCTTAATTCTGTTAGTGCAAATGGACACACATTCTTCTTGAACCTGTCATGTACAAGGAGTGTCTCAGTAGAGTGATGTGGCTCTCTCTCTCTCTTTTTCCACCTCATCTCCTGTCTTTGACTTGAGTTGGTGTACGGAAAAATTTACCTTTTCTTTTGCCTATTTAGATCAGTTAACTTTGGAATGAAGAAGGACCCGGTAGTAACACCCCAACATTTCACTTACTTATTGGATGATAAAACACAGCTATTTTGAAATGGCCTGCCTTTGACCTTGACAAGGAATTGCTTTTTCTTTTCAGTATACTCTATCATCATAACAATAGAAGACAACTCCTAAAATTACGCAAATTCTAAATTAATATAATTACGCAAATTATTACGCGTAATACGGCAATTACGCAAATTCACAAACCCCGTGAATCAGTCTGAAGTGAAACTACTTGATAAACTAACATATATCGGGTGCTAAGAATATCTGTTATCAGTTGCAGTAGCAGAGGGCCCACACAGGAGACTAATTTTGCCAATTTGCTGATAGAGATCAATGAAAGCTGACAAAGGTGAGTGAATTAGTAGAGCATCAAAGAGTAAGAATGTGGTCTGCAACAAGTGATCTGAAAGTGACATTTTAAACTGCAACAGCTAGTTTATTGTCACAATTACAATCATGATCATGAAAGCCATAGGAATCCATAGATCTACCTGCAACTGGATATCTGAATGGCTATCCAACCGACTACTCACAGTGACAGTTAATGGTGTCCAATCTTCTTTGCATCATGTCACCTCTGGTGTGCCCCAGGGCAGTGTTCTGGGGCCCCTCCTGTTCTTATTATATATCAACGACATGCCATCTTGTGTCCATTTTTGTAACCTTAGACTATTTGCAGATGACTCTTTAGCTTTTCACCGAATACAATCACAGGTGGATGTGGATCATATGCAGAGCGATCTTGATCGACTAATTGAGTGGGCTAACACCTGGCAGATGAAGTTTAATGTGGATAAGTGTGAGCACATGAGAATACAGCGTCAAAAACATAACTCAACCCAGGCTAGTTACATGCTCAACAACTCCAAGCTGACTCAAGTCTCCAGTATTAAATATCTTGGTGTACATATAGATGACCAATTATCCTTCGACAAACACATCAGGGAGATATGTAAAAAAGCCACTCAAATACTTCATATGTTGATGAGAAATTTGAAAAAAGCTCGTACAAAATCCAGAGCTATTTGCTATAAATGTATTTGTAGGCCTATACTGGAATACGCTTCTCAAAGCTGGTCGCCTCACTTGGTGAAACACATCGACACTATGGAAGCGATTAATCGGAAGGCTTTCAGATGGGCTTTTCACAAAAAGAAGTCGGATCATATCAGTGATCTCATGTCTCAGTTCGATTGGCAGACTCTAGCTGAAAGACGACAAAATTCCGATCTAAAATTGTACTTCAAAATCATTGCAGGTTCAGCAGCTGTTGATGAAGGCAAAGTCTCCACAAGCCATATGCACAATCACAACACCCGGACAGGTTCTGTTGTTGGTACAATCAACACCAATGTGAAGAAATATGCTTTCAAACAGCGAGTCTACCGATATCTCAACCCAGCTATCCATCGAACTGATTTATGATAACTGTATATGTTGTTCGTTGTTCGCATTACTATATCCCTTGTTGCTCATTTATCTATTGATCGTTATTGTACTACTGATGACTCATGATATTGTTTACTGACTTATGACTCACACCACTGACTACTCTCATCGACATACTGGACTGTCCTATTTCATTGTATATTAGCCATCCTACTCCGTTTATAATTTGTTGCTCTCGTCTTACTCAACTCCAACAATATTTACCAACTCATGAAACAAGTACTCAGTGCTGTTTCGATTGTGCATTTGTTGCCGTTTTCTCGAAGGCACTAAGCCCCCTTCCCCGTGCTCGGCTCCCGGCGCCTGTTGTGGTTGATTTTAGTGTATGGG
Organism: Membranipora membranacea; assembly: GCA_914767715.1. NCBI lineage: Eukaryota > Metazoa > Bryozoa > Gymnolaemata > Cheilostomatida > Membraniporidae > Membranipora > Membranipora membranacea. Next base: position 22,347,425 of record OU612074.1, read on the forward strand.
CAAGGACTTGTTGCCCTGACCTGGTCCCGAGTGTGGTGTGGCCTGGTGTCTGATAATCCACTGGAAACCCCTACAGTGTTGTCCCAGATTACTAACAAAAGTTGTCTGTCAATTTCTCCTTATCCTCCCCTTATATGTTAACAACCCACTGCTGAAAACCCTGCGATTGTGAATGTGACGCCAAAACCCTCCTTGAATTGATCCCTTGCGAGTCGTGGCTGTGAAGCTATACAAAATACCTAACTGTTACATCTCCGATGACTGATATACTGTTATTTACATCCAGATAATCAAGTCTCACTCTGTTATCACTACACAGCATATCGCCCTTGAAAGGAGACAACTACTCCGACGGCGATCAACCTATCGGAAGAATCGGAAGAATGATAGGTATAGCAATTAATGAAAGGTTGCGAGCAGATAATTCAATGATCCGAATTTAAATCTGTGTCATACAATGATCCTTGACTTTGGTAGATCTCTTATATATTACCTCAGTGGACTGCTGCGTGAGGTCACCTTAGTCACCTTAGTCACCTTGGTCACCTTGGTAGACTGCAGCATGAAGAAACCTTCCCAGCCGGCAAGGTTTAGCCAGCAACCTTTTGTAGAGGTTGCCAATGGGCAGCTTTATTGTTGGCCAATATCCTCTGACATCACCTGTCTTTGATAGGTATGCCAGAGGGAGCCAGATATCCCAATTTCCCAGCAACAGATATTGTAGATGTTTCTGCTTTTATACTCTATTTTCTTGCCATTGGCGGTTGCAGAAATAACCTTTCTGGACTGACAACACATAGCCAACACTCAAATATTAATGTATTTACCATCTATTAGTATGGCTCCAGCATGAGAACAGTTTACTCCCCATTGTTTTCGACAGGGCTCTCAACCACTCAGGTTTAGCCCGAGTTACTCAGATTTTTGGGTTCAACTCAGGCTACTCAGGGGATTTGAGAATGAAAGCTAAAAACTCAGATTTTGCTCGTTGGCAGAGATGAATAATATATAAACAATGCTAAATGTTGCCTTACAATAATTTATGCCATATTATTACTGAATGATCAGGTATTAGATTCTAGTTGTGATAAGCTATGTAAATAATACTGCACTGCCTAAACTAATAATACCAAAGATTATGAATACTCTCACTGCGCTGCCTATTCAAGTCATTTATGTGAAATCGATATGGCTAAATTCCAATTTGCATTTGAGAATGCTTTTAAAATTTAGCTTGTAACGAACTTGACATGATTGAATGAATCTAGTCTCTAATTTGAATACACTAATAATAATAAATTCTATTTATGAAACACTTAATAAAATTGTTTAAAAACAATGGTTTCTAAGCGTTATAGAATATCGACACATTACACCCAGACCCCCACTGAGATGAATAATAAAGAGAACATCAACCTTTTGCATGAGAATAATGTGTGGTATTTGTTGTAGGTATTTTATTTCATTTGTGATAAGCTATGCTCTTATTGATCTGCCAATCCCAGTGATTTGCGAAATAGATTATCATGTCTAAATAGAAGTTTAGACATGTTAAAAAAGTGATTTTGCAGGTGAACCGGATAAATCCAGGCAATGATTTCAATAGCATCAAATTACATTGATTATGGCTTTCTACCATGGCACCTCGACTCGTCAGCCTTTAAATGAATATTTCTACAACCATCATATTTTAACATCATGGGGATACATTTTCGCCTGTGGCGACGGTCTTGGTTAGTCCATATGAATTGGTTCATCTGGATCAAATCTAAAATTGTTTACGATTTTATGTTTACAAGAAATGCTCTAGGTTTTTATTGATTTACTTGCTATCACAAACATGAAATGTTGCGAGAAAAGGATGCATATACTTTGTCAATAAAGGAGCTTGTTGCTAGAGTATGGAACTTGCATTTGAGGGCATCGCTCTAAAAAAATTGCGTTTGATGTGATGCTCATCAGCAAAACAGCACAATAATATCGAGGTCGCCTACGTCAAGCCTCAAATTCTTGGCAACATTAAAAACTTTCCTTAGTAATTTCTTGTCTATGGTACATATGCTCATGTGCAAAACAGGTAGACAGTACATCAAGAGGGAAACTACAAAACCTTTGAACATCATGAAAGCTAATGGCTTTGATCTTAGATGCAACTTTTTTTTAACAACATCCATTCTTTGACTTGCTTTGCCAGCTATTCTTTGGGCATAATCATCAAATATCAGGGGTTTCACCCGACAATATTTCTGTGCCATCTCAGGCGTACCCTCAGCTGTTTATGCTCAGGGTGTTTTACACCTTTAAAATACCACTATATGACATGCTAATATCAAAACTCAGGTTTTGAATCCTCCCAGGTTGAGAGCCCTGGGTTTCGATGGTACAAATTTACTGCAGTACCAATCCTAGAGGTCTAGGCTGAGTGTAAAAATGGTTGTCACGGTTAGGTCGATGTAATTTGCAGACCAATGTAGCATTTGTCTCCCCTAGCGAAGTGCTTGTTTTTGAGAATGCTTTACATCTAGACACCAAGTAATCAAATAAGACATGAGCATCCTCAAATAATTCCTTTGAACCAGTATCACATCCAAGAAATTTGAAATAGGCAAATAAGACGTGGCCATTGATTGAATCAATTGCTTCTGGCACCACTTAATACGCAACACAACAAGTGGTGGTCAGGAACTGATACATTTGTTAAATTATGAATTAATTATTCTTGCTAGGTATCTAAATACCAAATGCTAAATGCTCTTAGCAAGGCAGAAGCACACTACAGACCCCACTCAGCCAGTACCTCTTACTCCCTCTCCCACAGACCTTCTAGGTAATTTTATAAAATAAATAAATATAACAAATAATTTAACGATATAATCTTAATATCGGATAATATTGGATAGAGACAGTTAATAATTTCCCTGATATATCCTTCCCTGAGAAGGATATAAAACCTCTATTAAACTTCTTGAATAGGTTGCTAAAAATCCCTTTTTGGCAACCTCTTCCACCGGTCCATATGGCATACTATTGGCAACAGTGTTCAGCCTCTTCCGGTAACCTCTTTCCAACTCAGTTTAGACAACTATTTGCCCGCTGGGTTAGTACCTTGGTACACTGCCGTCACCTTAGTACCTCAGTCACCTTGGTAGACTGCCGTGTTATGTCGCCAAAAATACCTACAGCACTGTTTTTTTAGGTTTGTGTCCTCTGTGGTTGTGTGAAGACAGTCAAAGACAATATTATGGGTACTGTGCTAGGTTGTATTGCCAGGAGATTCAACATAGAAGATGACAACACTGATACTACAACCACTTATTCAGGAGGAGAAAATGAAGGTCAGGTTACTGAAAGGAGAAAAGCTAAAGATAAACAACAGGCCGATATGTCGAGTAAGTTTACTACCTAATATATTTGCGTTCTGTGAGTCACCATAGCTATGTCCTGTCAAAGGCCATTTAGTTTTGTTGATAAGCTCGCTACCTCAGAGGGTCGTTCAAAGGAATATCTGCTCAGAAGCTGATGTTGATTAGCATTAATGAGCTTTGTAAAATGTACATTTGGACCCTTTGGGGTCTAGACTAAATGTAAATTGAGACCCTCTGACAGATGAATATTGGCTTGTTTCTGATGAAAATCAGCCATCTATTGGAAGAAGGATGAACAGAACATGGGTACATAGTCAATAAACCACCGTGATATAGGGAATACTCTGGTCACCTCAGGCAGCATTCCTCATTGGTAAAGAGGTGTTGTGTAAATGACACAATCAGTAAGTTAGCCCAAGTTCACACAGATGAAGTAACATGTGTGTGTGTGGTGAGGGATGATTGTACACATTTCTTGACCTATGTCAATTAAGCGTATATGATTGTAAACTTGTGACTCTGTTGCGCATAGCCAGTGATTTTGCTAAGTGATGATCTCTATTTAAACAGAAGTGTACAGTGTCTGGTACAGAGATTACAGTGAGGGAGGTATTGATGAGATACCTGAGAAGCCTGACTACAGAAGCCTGACGCTAGAACAGTTAGTATCAGCTACAAAAGGTCACAAGGTGACACATATGGCAATAAAAGGAGACATACCACCACTACACCCGATAGCACCTGATCTCAAGGTGCTGAAGGTCATATATAATACCGGTTCAGCTAAGTTAGAGAGGTGAGTAGCGTGTGACAATATCAGATGAATCAGTATTACGAAAAATAATTCAAGTCATTAATTCTCGCATGTTTTAGAAATAAACGTTGTAACTATATCTAGGCAGCATTGTTATCTTTAGATAAGTTCATATTCTCAATATCAGCATCTTGAGTCCCTGATTTTATCTGATGACGAGATTGAGAATATGAATAATACAAACATGTCAACAGAAAGGGTGGGATACCCTCCCATCCTCCCTGGTGTCAATGATATATATCTTGCAGTGTGAATCAGAATTGTCTTCCCCTGTAAAAAAGTGAGATAACTGCCATGAATTATATTTAAGTTATTTTCATAGTTATTACCAGCACAGGATAATTCTATAATCTCATTTATAGCATGAGATATATACTTTCCTGACAGATAAGCCAGCATAAGAAATCTTCTATACACTTTGTCTTATTTGATTGCGCCATTTAACGGGCGCTAGTGGCTTGTGCAGGTGCACTAATACCTTGCCGGCCGTTTCCGGCTACTCTTTATCTAATAAGAGCAATAGGGGGGATATTTATACTGTGTGCAGGCACACGGTAGACTTCCTGTAAATATGGTCCTGATCCGAACAGACCTGGCTAGGATGAATGGCTTTCCAGTGTAAAAACAGAAATGACAGCCGGCGCCGGGAATCAAAGCTGGTTCATTGGATCAAAAGTCCTCACCCTTAACCGTCAGACCACTCATGACTTTTGAGATATATAGGTTTCTGTTGAAATGTTTTCGTTGTTGTGTGAGTAAGAGATTGTTATTTATATTAATATTATATGATCTGGGGAAGCTGACCGTATCTGGTAATGAGAGACTGTGTGCATCATCTGTTTGGATCAAAGAATAAAGAGCACAATAATAGTGGAATTAATATTTCTATATATTAACACCAGTTAAATAAATTTGAGGTATTACCTGTAATTTCACTCAGATAGTGTCATCATTTGTAAATTTAATCTATATGGGTATTTATAGCATAAGATCTCTAACTTGTCTGGAGGAGCTGATTGTAACAGGGAATGAGAGCCTGTGTACATTACCTGATGGGATCGGAGAACTAAAGAGCCTCAGGAAGCTTGATGTGTCATGGTGTGATCTTACTAAGCTTCCTGACAGGTAAGTCGAGTATAATAACGATGGAGCTTATATTTCTACAAATTATCTCGGTTTTGCAGTTTTGAGATATCAGCTCTTATTATTCTCATATAGTGTCTAAATGTTAAAATTCAATCTATATGGGTATTTATAGCATGAGATCTCTAACTTGTCTGGAAGAGCTTAATGTATCAGTGAATGAGGGTCTGTGTACATTACCTGATTGGATCGGAGAACTAAAGAGCCTCAGGAAGCTTTATGTGTCACACTGTGGTCTTACTAAGCTTCCTGACAGGTAAGTCGAGTATAATAACGATGGAGCTTATATTTCTAAAAATTATCTCGGTTCTGCAGTTTTAAGATATCAGCTCTTATTGTTCTCATATAGTGTCTAAATGTTAAAATTCAATATATATGGGTATTTATAGCATAGGATCTCTTATTTGTCTGGAGGAGCTGATTGTAACAGGGAATAAGAGCCTGTGTACATTACCTGATGAGATCGGAGAACTAAAGACCCTCAGGAAGCTTTTTGTGTCACGGTGTGGTCTTACTAAGCTATCTGCCAGGTAAGTCGAGTATAATAACGATGGAGCTTATATTTCTAAAAATTATCTCGGTTCTGCAGTTTTAAGATATCAGCTCTTATTGTTCTCATATAGTGTTTAAATGTTAAAATTCAATATATATGGGTATTTATAGCATAGGATCTCTTATTTGTCTGGAAGAGCTGAATGTATCAGAGAATGAGGGTCTGTGTACATTACCTGATTGGATCGGAGAACTAAAGACCCTCAGGAAGCTTTTTGTGTCATGGTGTGATCTTACTAAGCTGTCTGCCAGGTAAGTCGAGTATAATAACGATGGAGCATATATTTCTACAAATTATCTCGGTTTTGCAGTTTTGAGGTATTAGCTATTATTATTCTCATATAGTGTCTAAATGTTAAAATTCAATCTATATGGGTATTTATAGCATGAGATCTCTAACTTGTCTGGAAGAGCTTAATGTATCAGTGAATGAGGGTCTGTGTACATTACCTGATTGGATCGGAGAACTAAAGACCCTCAGGAAGCTTTTTGTGTCATGGTGTGGTCTTACTAAGCTTCCTGACAGGTAAGTCGAGTATGATAACGATGGAGCTTATATTTCTAAAAATTATCTCGGTTCTGCAGTTTTGAGATATCAGCTCTTATTATTCTCATATAGTGTCTAAATGTTAAAATTCAATCTATATGGGTATTTATAGCATAAGATCTCTTACTCGTCTGGAAGAGCTGAATGTATCAGAGAATGAGGGTCTGTGTACATTACCTGATTGGATCGGAGAACTAAAGAGCCTCAGGAAGCTTAATGTGTCACACTGTGGTCTTACTAAGCTTCCTGACAGGTAAGTCGAGTATAATAACGATGGAGCTTATATTTCTAAAGATTATCTCGGTTCTGCAGTTTTGAGATATCAGCTCTTATTATTCTCATATAGTGTCTAAATGTTAAAATTCAATCTATATGGGTATTTATAGCATAAGATCTCTTACTCGTCTGGAAGAGCTAAATGTATGGAACAATAAGAGTCTGTGTACATTACCTGATGAGATCGGAGAACTAAAGAGCCTCAGGAAGCTTAATGTGTCACACTGTGGTCTTACTAAGCTTCCTGACAGGTAAGTCGAGTATGATAACGATGGAGCCTATATTTCTAAAAATTATCTCGGTTCTGCAGTTTAGAGATATCAGCTCTTATTATTCTCATATACTATAGTGTCTAAATGTTAAAATTCAATCTATGTATGTATGTATATATCTGTATCAATTCCCATGATAAAATCAATGTTTCTCTTGTGCTCTGTGAATAAAAATAAAGTTTTATAAATTATAATAAAACATTGACTAGATTTATAATAAATGAATCAAGCTATTCGATTGAGCAGTTTTACACATAATGAGCGAAAACAGTATTTACGGCAGTTTATACGGTAGGCTGGCACTCTGTATCTACCAGATGGGAGTTGTTCTAGCGTTATGACAGTGTCGTTGCCCGAAGCAAACATTCTTAGGCATTTAGTTTTGAAGTACTTATCGAATATATGGTCTATGGTTGTAACTTCAAGCCTGCCTTTGCTTAGTCTACGTGCTGTGGTTATGAGGTGATTGTACTGGTGATTGTATCTATATGGGTATTTTTAGCATAAGATCTCTAACTTGTCTGGAAGAGCTGATTGTATCATGGAATAACAATCTGTGTACATTACCTGATGGGATCGGAGAACTAAAGACCCTCAGGAACCTTGATGTGTCAGACTGTGATCTTACTAAGCTTCCTGACAGGTAAGTCGAGTATAATAACGATGGAGCTTATATTTCTACAAATTATCTCGGTTTTACAGTTTTGAGATATCAGCTCTTATTATTCTCATATTGTGTATGAATGTTAAAATTCAATCTATATGGGTATTTATCATAGACTTAATATACTCCCTAGACAGGCCAATAGCATTCAATACTGTCCCACTTAAATAGCACGACATGACGTAATTAGTTTGTGCTGTGAGCCATAGTTTACTATATACCATTCAATGAAATAATGTGAAAAATCAAGGGACGCCAGGCATGATATCGGCCCTTGTCCGGCCCCTAATTATTTAAACACAGAGAAAATTTTGTGAGTTTATGTAAAAGACCGTTCCCCACGAGATGGTATAAAAAATTGACTCCTTAGGCGAATCCAAAGTGAGAACAAACCTGATAAGTTACAATCATTAGCCAATAAATATTGAAACAAATACAGCCGTCTACCATTAACACTTCTACCACTACTATTCAAATGCATAGAATATCCACAACACAGTATCACAAATATTTTGTTGGATGAGCCAGATCAAAGCACCACCACCATCATCATAGATTTTTGCCTAAACATTCCTAGTCATAACTGAGCACAACCTGCTCAGCTTGGATTCCTTGTTAAAAGATTTTACTGCAAATTTTATTGTCGCTTCATGAGGAAGAATAGATCTGTGCTGTAAATTGAGTATGCTAACTCCAGATATGTATGTATGATGAAGCTAGGGTACGTGACATATATATATATATATAAAGTCTTTGGTAATCTCTCATCAATGAAATAATATAGTAAATCAAGACATGCAGGGTATAATACCAGCCAAATTATACTAGATCTGTTTTATTTTATGAGATAAAAAATATCAAAACAAATACAGCCCTGTACTTAACCACTTCTATCACTACATGACAAAAAAGATGAGGGCTGTTACTGTGGGATTATACTAATTTCTGAGGGCACGACCAAGGCTAGCGGCTACTTCTATCAGCGATTGCTGCCATATTCGATGTGACTGATTACAGCATAAGCTAAAGATTATCGACACAAGTACAGCCATGAAGCTAGCCACTTCTTATCACTACTTTGTAAAAAATATGAATATATACTGTTGAGTTATACTAATTGTTGTGGGCACGACAAAAATTAAAAACACTACCACTATCAGCGAGCATTGCAAAGTTAGATATGACTGGTTGCAGTATATGTTAAAATTATTCAAATTAGTAGAGCAATGTGAGCTAACCACTTCTTACACTACTTAGCAAAAAAAATAATATACTGTTGGATTATACTGAATTTTGCGGATGGGTCAAAGACTAGAAAACTACCACTATCGGTGATTACTGCAAAATTTCCAAATGAGACACTGTCAATTTTGGATGTAACATGGTATGACCAGGTCAATTTTTGATCAGAGCCTTGAAAAAACTATGGTTATAGGGTTATGGGCTATAGGAATGAGATAAGGGTCTCGGACCCACCCAACTATTATGGGTCTGGTCATGTTCTGGTGGTGGTCCTTCCAGCCGATGAACCCTCATGTCCTGGTGGTGGTCCATCCAGCAGATGAACCCTCATGTTCTGGTGGTGGTCCTTCCAGCCGATGAGCCCTCATGTTCTGGTGGTGGTCCTTCCAGCCGATGAACCCTCATGTCCTGGTTGTGGTCCATCCAGCATATGAACCCTCATGTCCTGGTTGTGGTCCATCCAGCCGATGAACCCTCATGTTCTGGTTGTAGTCCATCCAGCCGATGAACCCTCATGTCCTGGTTGTGGTCCATCCAGCCGATGAACCCTCATGTCCTGGTTGTGGTCCATCCAGCCGATGAACCCTCATGTCCTGGTGGTGGTCCTTCCAGCCGATGAGCCCTCATGTTCTGGTGGTGGTCCTTCCAGCCGATGAACCCTCATGTCCTGGTTGTGGTCCATCCAGCATATGAACCCTCATGTCCTGGTTGTGGTCCATCCAGCCGATGAACCCTCATGTTCTGGTTGTAGTCCATCCAGCCGATGAACCCTCATGTCCTGGTTGTGGTCCATCCAGCCGATGAACCCTCATGTCCTGGTTGTGGTCCATCCAGCCGATGAACCCTCATGTCCTGGTTGTGGTCCATCCAGCCGATGACCCCTCATGTCCTGGTTGTGGTCCATCCAGCAGATGAACCCTCATGTCCCGGTTGTGATCCATCAGGCCGATGAACCCTCATGTCCTGGTTGTGGTTCAAACCTGGATGACCATATTCACTATGTTTACTATTGTCCCAAATACAATAGCATTAGACGTTTTCCTAAAACCAATCACTTTCTAGATAAACCAAAATAGGCATCGAGGTTCCAGATCTTGTTGTCTTCATTTGTCAGTCATGCAAGTTTGATAACCATAAGATGTAAGAGCATACTTGCTTACCTGGGCCTCTGAGTACTATGTGTACCTGTACCTGTACTATGATAATACAATCATGTTGCATTATCCCCCATTGAAGACCAGACAAGACAATTTGTAGGTCACAGGTTCCATTCAATTATATCACTACTAATGCTCATAATTATGATTTTATCGCTTTGAGTAACTTTCACAAACCTGTGGTGGTATTTTGGAGTATTTTAATTTGAGATGTTAAAAAATTTATTTTTCGAAATGTTTCAGAGAATCATATAGGATGTATTGTGGTTCAGCATAGAAATGAAATAGCCACTGCATTGTGGTCTATATAATAGAAAAAAATATTAACAACATTACATCCTGTCATGTGTGTTAGCAATCTGGGTAATTACGGGATATTCAGTCATTCTCATAGTCATGGCATATATAACAACACTATTAATATTATATTTTGTAGGAAACAATGTTCAATTCAAACATGTTCCCACTAATGCCCATGACATGCATTAATCTCATAAGAGGTCAAAATAATTGGTGATGTGATGTGTGAGATTTACTATTAGAATGCATGCAGCTTAAGCTCCAGCCTAGCATATTGATTGATAGATTGATTGATTGATTGATTGATTGATTGATTGGTTGGTTGATTGATTGATTGATTGACTGATTGATTGATTGATTGATTGATTGATTGATTGATTGATTGATTGATTGATTGATTGATTAATTGGTCCCAACCACATAACATTTGGCATGTCGTGAGTCCAGCAAGTGACTTTTGATCACTCAGGCTTCATATAGCAACAGCCTATCAGGACAAATCTCCCATTCTCCCTGCATACATTAAGAGATTCTTCACTCTGTGCAAGGATTATCAAAACTTAAAACAAGTATATTATTATATGAACATTTTTTGTTCTTCAGTCTGTGTGGATTGTCGAAGCTAGAGGTACTCTTTCTCTCAAAAAATGAAGAGATCATCAGACTTCCAGCTCAGCTACACAGACTTAACAGACTGATAAGACTGGAACTTTCAGGATGTAAATCTCTAACATTCCCACCGCCTGAAGTGATTGGACAGGGTCTGCCAGCAATACGAAAATTTCTGACTGATCTTGACAACGGTGTTGGAGTTAAATTCATGCCAGTGACTGATAAACAACAGGCCGATATGTCGAGTAAGTTTACTACCTAATATATTTGCGTTCTGTGAGTCACCATAGCTATGTCCTGTCAAAGGCCATTTAGTTTTGTTGATAAGCTCGCTACCTCAGAGGGTCGTTCAAAGGAATATCTGCTCAGAAGCTGATGTTGATTAGCATTAATGAGCTTTGTAAAATGTACATTTGGACCCTTTGGGGTCTAGACTAAATGTAAATTGAGACCCTCTGACAGATGAATATTGGCTTGTTTCTGATGAAAATCAGCCATCTATTGGAAGAAGGATGAACAGAACATGGGTACATAGTCAATAAACCACCGTGATATAGGGAATACTCTGGTCACCTCAGGCAGCATTCCTCATTGGTAAAGAGGTGTTGTGTAAATGACACAATCAGTAAGTTAGCCCAAGTTCACACAGATGAAGTAACATGTGTGTGTGTGGTGAGGGATGATTGTACACATTTCTTGACCTATGTCAATTAAGCGTATATGATTGTAAACTTGTGACTCTGTTGCGCATAGCCAGTGATTTTGCTAAGTGATGATCTCTATTTAAACAGAAGTGTACAGTGTCTGGTACAGAGATTACAGTGAGGGAGGTATTGATGAGATACCTGAGAAGCCTGACTACAGAAGCCTGACGCTAGAACAGTTAGTATCAGCTACAAAAGGTCACAAGGTGACACATATGGCAATAAAAGGAGACATACCACCACTACACCCGATAGCACCTGATCTCAAGGTGCTGAAGGTCATATATAATACCGGTTCAGCTAAGTTAGAGAGGTGAGTAGCGTGTGACAATATCAGATGAATCAGTATTACGAAAAATAATTCAAGTCATTAATTCTCGCATGTTTTAGAAATAAACGTTGTAACTATATCTAGGCAGCATTGTTATCTTTAGATAAGTTCATATTCTCAATATCAGCATCTTGAGTCCCTGATTTTATCTGATGACGAGATTGAGAATATGAATAATACAAACATGTCAACAGAAAGGGTGGGATACCCTCCCATCCTCCCTGGTGTCAATGATATATATCTTGCAGTGTGAATCAGAATTGTCTTCCCCTGTAAAAAAGTGAGATAACTGCCATGAATTATATTTAAGTTATTTTCATAGTTATTACCAGCACAGGATAATTCTATAATCTCATTTATAGCATGAGATATATACTTTCCTGACAGATAAGCCAGCATAAGAAATCTTCTATACACTTTGTCTTATTTGATTGCGCCATTTAACGGGCGCTAGTGGCTTGTGCAGGTGCACTAATACCTTGCCGGCCGTTTCCGGCTACTCTTTATCTAATAAGAGCAATAGGGGGGATATTTATACTGTGTGCAGGCACACGGTAGACTTCCTGTAAATATGGTCCTGATCCGAACAGACCTGGCTAGGATGAATGGCTTTCCAGTGTAAAAACAGAAATGACAGCCGGCGCCGGGAATCAAAGCTGGTTCATTGGATCAAAAGTCCTCACCCTTAACCGTCAGACCACTCATGACTTTTGAGATATATAGGTTTCTGTTGAAATGTTTTCGTTGTTGTGTGAGTAAGAGATTGTTATTTATATTAATATTATATGATCTGGGGAAGCTGACCGTATCTGGTAATGAGAGACTGTGTGCATCATCTGTTTGGATCAAAGAATAAAGAGCACAATAATAGTGGAATTAATATTTCTATATATTAACACCAGTTAAATAAATTTGAGGTATTACCTGTAATTTCACTCAGATAGTGTCATCATTTGTAAATTTAATCTATATGGGTATTTATAGCATAAGATCTCTAACTTGTCTGGAGGAGCTGATTGTAACAGGGAATAAGAGCCTGTGTACATTACCTGATGGGATCGGAGAACTAAAGAGCCTCAGGAAGCTTGATGTGTCATGGTGTGATCTTACTAAGCTTCCTGACAGGTAAGTCGAGTATAATAACGATGGAGCTTATATTTCTACAAATTATCTCGGTTTTGCAGTTTTGAGATATCAGCTCTTATTATTCTCATATAGTGTCTAAATGTTAAAATTCAATCTATATGGGTATTTATAGCATGAGATCTCTAACTTGTCTGGAAGAGCTTAATGTATCAGTGAATGAGGGTCTGTGTACATTACCTGATTGGATCGGAGAACTAAAGAGCCTCAGGAAGCTTTATGTGTCACACTGTGGTCTTACTAAGCTTCCTGACAGGTAAGTCGAGTATAATAACGATGGAGCTTATATTTCTAAAAATTATCTCGGTTCTGCAGTTTTAAGATATCAGCTCTTATTGTTCTCATATAGTGTCTAAATGTTAAAATTCAATATATATGGGTATTTATAGCATAGGATCTCTTATTTGTCTGGAGGAGCTGATTGTAACAGGGAATAAGAGCCTGTGTACATTACCTGATGAGATCGGAGAACTAAAGACCCTCAGGAAGCTTTTTGTGTCACGGTGTGGTCTTACTAAGCTATCTGCCAGGTAAGTCGAGTATAATAACGATGGAGCTTATATTTCTACAAATTATCTCGGTTTTGCAGTTTTGAGGTATTAGCTATTATTATTCTCATATAGTGTCTAAATGTTAAAATTCAATCTATATGGGTATTTATAGCATAAGATCTCTTACTCGTCTGGAAGAGCTAGATGTATGGCGCAATAAGGTTCTGTGTACATTACCTGATGAGATCGGAGAACTAAAGAGCCTCAGGAAGCTTGATGTGTCAGAGTGTGGTCTTACTAAGCTTCCTGACAGGTAAGTCGAGTATGATAACGATGGAGCTTATATTTCTAAAAATTATCTCGGTTCTGCAGTTTTGAGATATCAGCTCTTATTATTCTCATATAGTGTCTAAATGTTAAAATTCAATCTATATGGGTATTTATAGCATAAGATCTCTTACTCGTCTGGAAGAGCTGAATGTATCAGAGAATGAGGGTCTGTGTACATTACCTGATTGGATCGGAGAACTAAAGAGCCTCAGGAAGCTTAATGTGTCACACTGTGGTCTTACTAAGCTTCCTGACAGGTAAGTCGAGTATAATAACGATGGAGCTTATATTTCTAAAGATTATCTCGGTTCTGCAGTTTTGAGATATCAGCTCTTATTATTCTCATATAGTGTCTAAATGTTAAAATTCAATCTATATGGGTATTTATAGCATAAGATCTCTTACTCGTCTGGAAGAGCTAAATGTATGGAACAATAAGAGTCTGTGTACATTACCTGATGAGATCGGAGAACTAAAGAGCCTCAGGAAGCTTAATGTGTCACACTGTGGTCTTACTAAGCTTCCTGACAGGTAAGTCGAGTATGATAACGATGGAGCCTATATTTCTAAAAATTATCTCGGTTCTGCAGTTTAGAGATATCAGCTCTTATTATTCTCATATACTATAGTGTCTAAATGTTAAAATTCAATCTATGTATGTATGTATATATCTGTATCAATTCCCATGATAAAATCAATGTTTCTCTTGTGCTCTGTGAATAAAAATAAAGTTTTATAAATTATAATAAAACATTGACTAGATTTATAATAAATGAATCAAGCTATTCGATTGAGCAGTTTTACACATAATGAGCGAAAACAGTATTTACGGCAGTTTATACGGTAGGCTGGCACTCTGTATCTACCAGATGGGAGTTGTTCTAGCGTTATGACAGTGTCGTTGCCCGAAGCAAACATTCTTAGGCATTTAGTTTTGAAGTACTTATCGAATATATGGTCTATGGTTGTAACTTCAAGCCTGCCTTTGCTTAGTCTACGTGCTGTGGTTATGAGGTGATTGTACTGGTGATTGTATCTATATGGGTATTTTTAGCATAAGATCTCTAACTTGTCTGGAAGAGCTGATTGTATCATGGAATAACAATCTGTGTACATTACCTGATGGGATCGGAGAACTAAAGACCCTCAGGAACCTTGATGTGTCAGACTGTGATCTTACTAAGCTTCCTGACAGGTAAGTCGAGTATAATAACGATGGAGCTTATATTTCTACAAATTATCTCGGTTTTACAGTTTTGAGATATCAGCTCTTATTATTCTCATATTGTGTATGAATGTTAAAATTCAATCTATATGGGTATTTATCATAGACTTAATATACTCCCTAGACAGGCCAATAGCATTCAATACTGTCCCACTTAAATAGCACGACATGACGTAATTAGTTTGTGCTGTGAGCCATAGTTTACTATATACCATTCAATGAAATAATGTGAAAAATCAAGGGACGCCAGGCATGATATCGGCCCTTGTCCGGCCCCTAATTATTTAAACACAGAGAAAATTTTGTGAGTTTATGTAAAAGACCGTTCCCCACGAGATGGTATAAAAAATTGACTCCTTAGGCGAATCCAAAGTGAGAACAAACCTGATAAGTTACAATCATTAGCCAATAAATATTGAAACAAATACAGCCGTCTACCATTAACACTTCTACCACTACTATTCAAATGTATAGAATATCCACAACACAGTATCACAAATATTTTGTTGGATGAGCCAGATCAAAGCACCACCACCATCATCATAGATTTTTGCCTAAACATTCCTAGTCATAACTGAGCACAACCTGCTCAGCTTGGATTCCTTGTTAAAAGATTTTACTGCAAATTTTATTGTCGCTTCATGAGGAAGAATAGATCTGTGCTGTAAATTGAGTATGCTAACTCCAGATATGTATGTATGATGAAGCTAGGGTACGTGACATATATATATATATATATAAAGTCTTTGGTAATCTCTCATCAATGAAATAATATAGTAAATCAAGACATGCAGGGTATAATACCAGCCAAATTATACTAGATCTGTTTTATTTTATGAGATAAAAAATATCAAAACAAATACAGCCCTGTACTTAACCACTTCTATCACTACATGACAAAAAAGATGAGGGCTGTTACTGTGGGATTATACTAATTTCTGAGGGCACGACCAAGGCTAGCGGCTACTTCTATCAGCGATTGCTGCCATATTCGATGTGACTGATTACAGCATAAGCTAAAGATTATCGACACAAGTACAGCCATGAAGCTAGCCACTTCTTATCACTACTTTGTAAAAAATATGAATATATACTGTTGAGTTATACTAATTGTTGTGGGCACGACAAAAATTAAAAACACTACCACTATCAGCGAGCATTGCAAAGTTAGATATGACTGGTTGCAGTATATGTTAAAATTATTCAAATTAGTAGAGCAATGTGAGCTAACCACTTCTTACACTACTTAGCAAAAAAAATAATATACTGTGGGATTATACTGAATTTTGCGGATGGGTCAAAGACTAGAAAACTACCACTATCGGTGATTACTGCAAAATTTCCAAATGAGACACTGTCAATTTTGGATGTAACATGGTATGACCAGGTCAATTTTTGATCAGAGCCTTGAAAAAACTATGGTTATAGGGTTATGGGCTATAGGAATGAGATAAGGGTCTCGGACCCACCCAACTATTATGGGTCTGGTCATGTTCTGGTGGTGGTCCTTCCAGCCGATGAGCCCTCATGTTCTGGTGGTGGTCCTTCCAGCCGATGAACCCTCATGTCCTGGTTGTGGTCCATCCAGCATATGAACCCTCATGTCCTGGTTGTGGTCCATCCAGCCGATGAACCCTCATGTTCTGGTTGTAGTCCATCCAGCCGATGAACCCTCATGTCCTGGTTGTGGTCCATCCAGCCGATGAACCCTCATGTCCTGGTTGTGGTCCATCCAGCCGATGAACCCTCATGTCCTGGTTGTGGTCCATCCAGCCGATGACCCCTCATGTCCTGGTTGTGGTCCATCCAGCAGATGAACCCTCATGTCCCGGTTGTGATCCATCAGGCCGATGAACCCTCATGTCCTGGTTGTGGTTCAAACCTGGATGACCATATTCACTATGTTTACTATTGTCCCAAATACAATAGCATTAGACGTTTTCCAAAAACCAATCACTTTCTAGATAAACCAAAATAGGCATCGAGGTTCCAGATCTTGTTGTCTTCATTTGTCAGTCATGCAAGTTTGATAACCATAAGATGTAAGAGCATACTTGCTTACCTGGGCCTCTGAGTACTATGTGTACCTGTACCTGTACTATGATAATACAATCATGTTGCATTATCCCCCATTGAAGACCAGACAAGACAATTTGTAGGTCACAGGTTCCATTCAATTATATCACTACTAATGCTCATAATTATGATTTTATCGCTTTGAGTAACTTTCACAAACCTGTGGTGGTATTTTGGAGTATTTTAATTTGAGATGTTAAAAAATTTATTTTTCGAAATGTTTCAGAGAATCATATAGGATGTATTGTGGTTCAGCATAGAAATGAAATAGCCACTGCATTGTGGTCTATATAATAGAAAAAAATATTAACAACATTACATCCTGTCATGTGTGTTAGCAATCTGGGTAATTACGGGATATTCAGTCATTCTCATAGTCATGGCATATATAACAACACTATTAATATTATATTTTGTAGGAAACAATGTTCAATTCAAACATGTTCCCACTAATGCCCATGACATGCATTAATCTCATAAGAGGTCAAAATAATTGGTGATGTGATGTGTGAGATTTACTATTAGAATGCATGCAGCTTAAGCTCCAGCCTAGCATATTGATTGATAGATTGATTGATTGATTGATTGATTGATTGATTGGTTGGTTGATTGATTGATTGATTGACTGATTGATTGATTGATTGATTGATTGATTGATTGATTGATTGATTGATTGATTGATTGATTGATTGATTGATTGATTGATTAATTGGTCCCAACCACATAACATTTGGCATGTCGTGAGTCCAGCAAGTGACTTTTGATCACTCAGGCTTCATATAGCAACAGCCTATCAGGACAAATCTCCCATTCTCCCTGCATACATTAAGAGATTCTTCACTCTGTGCAAGGATTATCAAAACTTAAAACAAGTATATTATTATATGAACATTTTTTGTTCTTCAGTCTGTGTGGATTGTCGAAGCTAGAGGTACTCTTTCTCTCAAAAAATGAAGAGATCATCAGACTTCCAGCTCAGCTACACAGACTTAACAGACTGATAAGACTGGAACTTTCAGGATGTAAATCTCTAACATTCCCACCGCCTGAAGTGATTGGACAGGGTCTGCCAGCAATACGAAAATTTCTGACTGATCTTGACAACGGTGTTGGAGTTAAATTCATGCCAGTGACTGATAAACAACAGGCCGATATGTCGAGTAAGTTTACTACCTAATATATTTGCGTTCTGTGAGTCACCATAGCTATGTCCTGTCAAAGGCCATTTAGTTTTGTTGATAAGCTCGCTACCTCAGAGGGTCGTTCAAAGGAATATCTGCTCAGAAGCTGATGTTGATTAGCATTAATGAGCTTTGTAAAATGTACATTTGGACCCTTTGGGGTCTAGACTAAATGTAAATTGAGACCCTCTGACAGATGAATATTGGCTTGTTTCTGATGATAATCAGCCATCTATTGGAAGAAGGATGAACAGAACATGGGTACATAGTCAATAAACCACCGTGATATAGGGAATACTCTGGTCACCTCAGGCAGCATTCCTCATTGGTAAAGAGGTGTTGTGTAAATGACACAATCAGTAAGTTAGCCCAAGTTCACACAGATGAAGTAACATGTGTGTGTGTGGTGAGGGATGATTGTACACATTTCTTGACCTATGTCAATTAAGCGTATATGATTGTAAACTTGTGACTCTGTTGCGCATAGCCAGTGATTTTGCTAAGTGATGATCTCTATTTAAACAGAAGTGTACAGTGTCTGGTACAGAGATTACAGTGAGGGAGGTATTGATGAGATACCTGAGAAGCCTGACTACAGAAGCCTGACGCTAGAACAGTTAGTATCAGCTACAAAAGGTCACAAGGTGACACATATGGCAATAAAAGGAGACATACCACCACTACACCCGATAGCACCTGATCTCAAGGTGCTGAAGGTCATATATAATACCGGTTCAGCTAAGTTAGAGAGGTGAGTAGCGTGTGACAATATCAGATGAATCAGTATTACGAAAAATAATTCAAGTCATTAATTCTCGCATGTTTTAGAAATAAACGTTGTAACTATATCTAGGCAGCATTGTTATCTTTAGATAAGTTCATATTCTCAATATCAGCATCTTGAGTCCCTGATTTTATCTGATGACGAGATTGAGAATATGAATAATACAAACATGTCAACAGAAAGGGTGGGATACCCTCCCATCCTCCCTGGTGTCAATGATATATATCTTGCAGTGTGAATCAGAATTGTCTTCCCCTGTAAAAAAGTGAGATAACTGCCATGAATTATATTTAAGTTATTTTCATAGTTATTACCAGCACAGGATAATTCTATAATCTCATTTATAGCATGAGATATATACTTTCCTGACAGATAAGCCAGCATAAGAAATCTTCTATACACTTTGTCTTATTTGATTGCGCCATTTAACGGGCGCTAGTGGCTTGTGCAGGTGCACTAATACCTTGCCGGCCGTTTCCGGCTACTCTTTATCTAATAAGAGCAATAGGGGGGATATTTATACTGTGTGCAGGCACACGGTAGACTTCCTGTAAATATGGTCCTGATCCGAACAGACCTGGCTAGGATGAATGGCTTTCCAGTGTAAAAACAGAAATGACAGCCGGCGCCGGGAATCAAAGCTGGTTCATTGGATCAAAAGTCCTCACCCTTAACCGTCAGACCACTCATGACTTTTGAGATATATAGGTTTCTGTTGAAATGTTTTCGTTGTTGTGTGAGTAAGAGATTGTTATTTATATTAATATTATATGATCTGGGGAAGCTGACCGTATCTGGTAATGAGAGACTGTGTGCATCATCTGTTTGGATCAAAGAATAAAGAGCACAATAATAGTGGAATTAATATTTCTATATATTAACACCAGTTAAATAAATTTGAGGTATTACCTGTAATTTCACTCAGATAGTGTCATCATTTGTAAATTTAATCTATATGGGTATTTATAGCATAAGATCTCTAACTTGTCTGGAGGAGCTGATTGTAACAGGGAATAAGAGCCTGTGTACATTACCTGATGGGATCGGAGAACTAAAGAGCCTCAGGAAGCTTGATGTGTCATGGTGTGATCTTACTAAGCTTCCTGACTGGTAAGTCGAGTATAATAACGATGGAGCTTATATTTCTACAAATTATCTCGGTTTTGCAGTTTTGAGATATCAGCTCTTATTATTCTCATATAGTGTCTAAATGTTAAAATTCAATCTATATGGGTATTTATAGCATAAGATCTCTTACTCACCTGGAAGAGCTGAATTTATCATGGAATGAGAGCCTGTGTACATTACCTGATGGGATCGGAGAACTAAAGAGCCTCAGGAAGCTTGATGTGTCATGGTGTGGTCTCACTAAGCTTCCTGACAGGTAAGTCGAGTATAATAACGATGGAGCTTATATTTCTAAAAATTATCTCGGTTCTGCAGTTTTGAGATATCAGCTCTTATTATTTTCATATTGTGTATGAATGTTAAAATTCAATCTATATGGGTATTTATCATAGACTTAATATACTACCTAGACAGGCCAATAGCATTCAATACTGTCCCACTTAAATAACACGACATGACGTAATTAGTTTGTGCTGTGAGCCATAGTTTACTATATACCATTCAATGAGATAATGTGAAAAATGAAGGGACGCCGGGCATGATATCGGCCCTTGTCCGGCCCCTAATTATTTAAACACAGAAAATTTTGTGAGTTTATGTAAAAGACCGTTCCCCACGAGATGGTATAAAAAATTGACTCCTTAGGCGAATCCAAAGTGAGAACAAACCTGATAAGTTACAATCATTAGCCAATAAATATTGAAACAAATACAGCCGTCTACCATTAACACTTCTACCACTACTATTCAAATGCATAGAATACCCACAACACAGTATCACAAATATTTTGTTGGATGAGCCAGATCAAAGCACCACCACCATCATCATAGATTTTTGCCTAAACATTCCTAGTCATGACTGAGCACAACCTGCTCAGCTTGGATTCCTTGTTAAAAGATTTTACTGCAAATTTTATTGTCGCTTCATGAGGAAGAATAGATCTGTGCTGTAAATTGAGTATGCTAACTCCAGATATGTATGTATGATGAAGCTAGGGTACGTGACATATATACATATATATATATATATATATATAAAGTCTTTGGTAATCTCTCATCAATGAAATAATATAGTGAATCAAGACATGCAGGGTATAATACCAGCCAAATTATACTAGATCTGTTTTATTTTATGAGATAAAAAATATCAAAACAAATACAGCCCTGTACTTAACCACTTCTATCACTACATGACAAAAAAGATGAGGGCTGTTACTGTGGGATTATACTAATTTCTGAGGGCACGACCAAGGCTAGCGGCTACTTCTATCAGCGATTGCTGCCATATTCGATGTGACTGATTACAGCATAAGCTAAAGATTATCGACACAAATACAGCCATGAAGCTAGCCACTTCTTATCACTACTTTGTAAAAAATATGAATATATACTGTTGAGTTATACTAATTGTTGTGGGCACGACAAAAATTAAAAACACTACCACTATCAGCGAGCATTGCAAAGTTAGATATGACTGGTTGCAGTATATGTTAAAATTATTCAAATTAGTAGAGCAATGTGAGCTAACCACTTCTTACACTACTTAGCAAAAAAAATAATATACTGTTGGATTATACTGAATTTTGCGGATGGGTCAAAGACTAGAAAACTACCACTATCGGTGATTACTGCAAAATTTCCAAATGAGACACCATCAATATCAGCGATCGCTGAAAATTAGATATGACTGAACACAAAAGCCTGCTCAGTTTGGAGCGCTTATTGTCAGTGTTTGCTGCGAGTTTGGTTGTTTCATGGTGTATTCTGACCAGCGTTTATCTCTTCACTATTAGGGGTTTGTAGATAGTGTGGGAAGGATTGGAAAATTGTTGGGATAGCATCCTTTTTTAGCAAAGCTCTCCCACACCAGGAGGCCTTCTAAATGTATCTCGTTTCAAATGTTCGCTACATAGAACAGCATATTTGGATGGAGTCTAGTTCTTGCGTTTAACGGCCGAAACCCATACCTTTAGTCTCTCCTCGTTATTTCTGGGGAAGGCGTGGAAGCTTAAATTAGGATTTCCTGCTGGGTTATTTCCACAGCAGTAGGCAGCACACCAGTTTCTAGATGACTTTTTTTAAAAGCATCACAAATGATAACATGTACAAACAATTATCATTAAACTACAGCTTTTGATATAATAAACAGAAATTGTAAAATCAATTTCATAGCAGCGTCAGCATGGCCAAAAAAGATTTGCGAGATCACCAATTAAGTCTACTCACATTTTTTGACTGCTGTGCCAGTTCTGAGTTTGATATTTCGGGAGTAAATCAGAATTGTCATCACAAATAGTGTCCCTCCAGCCCCCCCCCCCCGCCCCATCAATATTGTTCCACCTTTTTTTTCTTACATTCAAATTTTATCACACCCATCGATTATTATTTACTATGTCTATAGCCTTAAATTTATGTGCATGTATAGAAGGATGTGGGTATTATCTAAAAAATTAAGGAAGCCTGTCCTCTTAGATGGATGGGACAAGCAGAAATTATGCCAAAAAATTCAATCCAATAAAGACCGAGATATGACAATGCATACATGAGAGCCACCACTGGGCTGTTTCTTACCTTATCATCTTGTGAAGTGGTAGCAGCAGGATTTTCATCTTGTGAAGATGAGGCAGCAAGATTACCATCTTGTAAAGATGAGGCAGCCAGATTATCATCTTGTGAAGATGAGGTAGCAGGCTGTAGGCTCATTTAAAATTAGTTTTGCTATAAACTGAGCAGCGTGGGTATTATATCCAGAACTTCTATGTTTGCCTTGTATCTCGCAACTGATGGTAGTAAAATTGCAGCTGGGCTTACTTGTGAAGATGAGACAGCAGGCTGCAGGTTCACGTTATATGAATAAATAATCTCAACGAAGTATGAATATTAAAACCAGTAACCACTTTGTTTACCTAGTATCTTTCATCTTCTGTTTAAGTACAGGGCTGTATTTGTTTTGATAATTTGTATCTCATAAATTAAAATAGTTCTAAAATAATTTGGCTGGTATTATACCCGGTGTGCCTTGATTTACTATATTATTTCATTGATGAGAGATGACCATAGACTTAAAGACTTTGTTTGAGGCTGCTCTTTTGTATCACATCTTATTCTCCATATTTTATTCTATCATGTGAGCGATTTTCAGCTTTAGAATCCAAATATTGAGGAAGTTATGGCCTCTCAAACTTCCAAGGTGACGGCAATTTATCGGCAGTAAGAGTCAGCCGGCAATCCCTAGGGTACGTCACAACCATCATACTTATTACGATACACTAATAAATATGTTGATGATCAAAATGTTCAGATCTGTAACGGTCTCGAACCCAGGACCAAATGGCTTTGCAGGCAACGCCGCTAACACTGAGCTATATTGTCTACTGGCCCACCTAGTTGGTCCAAGTGGCGTGATGGGTGATGTTAGCGTCGATGCCTATAGGTATGGGAACCCGGGTTCGATTCCCACCCAGGTCTGAATTTTGATCATCCTCTTATCTGTGTGATTATTAGTGTATTAACTATTAACTCATAATAATTATCACCATAGACAAAACACATGTCTATGGTTGTGAGGTACCCCAGGGGAAACATCCGCTTATTCCCAATGCCGATTGAAGGCAATCACCCTGGAAGTTTGAGAGGCCATAACTTCCTCAATATTTGAATTCTAAAGCTGAAAATCGCTCACATGATAGAATAAAATATGGAGAATAAGATGTGATACAAAAGAGCAGCTTCAAAAAAAGTCTTTAATATATATATATATATATTTATATGTGCCACGTACCCTAGCTTCATGATACATACATACCTTGAGTTGGCATACTCAATTTACAGCACAGATCTATTCTTCCTAATGAAGTGATGAAAAAAAAAATAGGAGTAAAAAACTGTAACAAGGAATCCAAGCTGTTGTTAACAGGGCACGAAGAATTCCATTATCAATGACGAACAAAGTTAAGGTTGAGCTGCAAAAGATGGAGGACTCTGGGATAATTGCTAAGGTTGATGAGCCGACTGAGTGGGTTAGCAGCATGGTGGTCGCCGAGAAAAAGGATGGTGGTGTCAGAATCTGCCTTGACCCCAGAGCATTGAATAAGGCGATCCTACGAAAACATCACAATATACCCACCCTAGATAATATTGCCCACAAGTTCGTTGGCAAGAGAATATCCACCATCCTCGACATGAAGCATGCATACTGGCATGTGCCCCTGGACAAGAAAAGTCAACTGCTGACTGCCTTCAACACCCCCTTTGGGAGACGTTGTTTCCTGCGTCTGCCCTTTGGCATAAACTCCGCGGCCGAGGTATTCGAAAAGAGGGTTGAAGAGATGTTTGGTGACCTCCAAGTTGCCATATACTTTGATGATCTAATAGTATATGGCAAAGATCAGGAAGAACATGATCATAGCCTAAGGAGGCTGCTAGAGAGGGCCAAGAAATGTAATGTCAAGTTCAATAAGGAGAAAATGCAGCTCAACAAGACAGAAGTAAAGTATTTGGGCCGCATTGTATCTGCGGATGGACCGCGTCCAGACCCAGACAAGGTTCAAGCCATCAATGACATGCCAAACCCTACAGACAGCAAGGGCATACAGAGACTGATGGGGTCGCTCAACTTCCTATGTGGATTCATACCCAACATGTGAGGAGAAGGAAGAAGCCCTTCGTGAAGACTACCTGGCAGATGGAATCATGCAGCTGCTGAAGACAACCATACTGGAGGGTTGGATCTGGCAGACTAAGGCTCGAGCACCCTCCAAGCTCTACCATACTGGAATGTAAGGGACGAGTTGAATATTCAGGATGGCTTCATATATAGAGGGGAACAGCTCCTGATTCCTCAACAACTACGACCAGAATACCTCCGTGTTGTCCATAGAGGCCATCTAGGCATTACCAAATGCACTGAGAGAGCTCGTCAGTACATGTTCTGGCCAGGGATGGCTACGGACATAAGGGAGATGGTGTCGAACTGCAACACTTGTCAGAAGTATGCCAACCAACAGCAGAAGGAACCCCGAATGCCTCATGCGATACCTGATCTTCCCTGGTGCAAGGTTGGTATGGACATAATGGATTTTCAGGAGAAGTCTTACTTGGTAGTCGTCGACTTCAAATCCCATTACCCCGAGATAAGAATAATGAAACAGAAGAGCAGCGAAGATGTGGTAATGGCACTCAAGTTCATATTTGCTGCTCATGGTATACTTCAGGAGATAGTCGCCGACAATATGCCCTTCAACAGTTATGTGATGGGTCAGTTTGCTTCTCTATGGGGTTTCAAGATCACCACGTTAAGCCCTAAAAGTCTAATGGCCTGGCTGAGAGGTACGTTCAGACCATCAAACAGTTCCTGAGGAAAACTGCAGACTCTGGTGAGGACCTGTATGAGTCACTGTTAGCATACAAACAGACACCTGCAACGGGGCTCCCTTTTAGTCCAGCTGAGATGGTTTTTGGCAGGAACATAAGGGGCCCTCTGCCCTGCACACACTCACACCTCCAGCCCACTGCAGTGAGTGCACATGACAGGCTTACCCAGAGGCAGGAGATTCACAAGGAGACTTACCATAAAACAGCTAGACCACTTGGACCACTGACTGAAGGTGACAATGTGCTGGTCAGAACAGGCAAAGAAGACCGATGGCAACCTGGACGTGTTGTAGAGACACACTCATCCCCTAGATCGTATGTGGTGCACAATGGACGAAACTTGGCGAGAAGGAACAGAGTGCATCTCAAACATGCTATGGCCACTCCGGCTGCCAACTTAGCTGAGCCCCCTCCCCCTGGCCCACCTGGTCCACCAACGTCTGAGGAGACTGCTGCTGAGGGTAACATGGCACCCTCTTCCCCTGCCCCCGCCACTCCCCAGCCCCCCCCCCCAAGACACGGCGCCCGGTTGAACCGAGGCACTATGCCTGCCCGATTTGAGGGCTTCCAGATGGGTTAACTCTGTTAACGCCTCTGCCCCATGTACATAGCCTATATATATAAATACCCATTCTAGTCCTAGCTCATACCTTCCGCGGTGACGGTTTAGTTCTAACCCCTTTGTGTTTGTCCCCTGTTTCCCAAAAAGGGGAGGATGTTGTATTATTGTTATCATGACTCATATCACATGACTGTCATGTGATCACCCTATTATCCACATATTATGCTCTTTGATATTGGAGTCAGAAAAGTCAGTTGATGACCATGAGGAGACCAGATCTGCTGAAATATAAAAGTCTACCGGTTGCTGAAACTTATACCTAGTTATATGAGTACTCATTAGTTAGGCTGGCCAGCCCTTAGGTACATCAGACATCTACACCAGGTAATTGTACATACTACAAACAGTACCCCCAGCACCTGTTGGTAACCCATTTAGGTCAGTGAACTGACTGAACTTACCATGTTTCCTTGCTTTTTCCTCTCCCTTTCGAAAACTTTTCTTTTTGCATGGGGGCCGCCATTTTGAATTATAATTTTCAGTTACAGCTGCATTGGGAGTTGTACTCTTTATTTCCATTGAAACATAACTCCTAAAAATTCTAGCAATGAGATCATTCAGAATGTACTCCTAAGGGTTTAGACAATTTTTAGCCAACCATGCAACCAACACTGCCTAAGCCCTTAGACAATGCAGAATGGTCCATCTACTACTATTAGAACAGACCAATGAATGACAACTGAGAACAATTGCCTAGAATCCCAATACCCTGGCAGGCTTCGGATAAGGCTTTGTTGAGTGGAGTGCAAATCACAGTTTTTGTGAGCTTGTGTGGGGTAGCACATTGTGCTGCCTTTCTATCACAAATCAGCAGCAGTTATGGGCTACGTACAACAAAAATCATCAGGCACAACAGAATCTAAATAGTCTATCATTCTGGCACACTTACGGGACCATCATTGAACGAACATCGTGTTTTAGGCCTAAGTATGGCACCAATTGTTGCCGCAAACGGTTCTAGTTACACTTAACTGTGGAACTAGCAATGCGATCACAATGGAATTTTTTATTTTCCTGGACCAATTTCATCCAAGGAGCCTAGACTGCTCTACAGTCCAACCTGTCGTATTTTGAATCTATGGTTAGGCCCAAAATACAACCGGTTTGACTGCAGAGCAGTCTACAAGGAACCCACAAGAAGCATTGGGATCAACACCATAATGATATGCATACATTAAAAGCATGACGAATCCCGGCCAGTCCTGCCCGGGGCACTAAAATTGAAGTCCAGGTGCTCTCGGCTCCCAGGGAACACTCTTAAAAACCCGGAAACCAGCTCCCGGAAACCAGCTCCCGGCTGGGAAACCCGGGATGGACGGGAATTCCCGGCCCGACGCAGGTCTCTGATACGTACAAACATGAAAGGATTTGGGTCTTTGATTTTGAGTATCCACTTTCAAAAGCATAATACTGTATTTGTATTTAGTTAACAAATGGTTTTGAAATTATAGTGTACACAAAATATTATATACATATGAGTGACAACTTAGAAGAAGGCACGACAACTCTGTTATACGCAAAACTGAAACATTTTTGCAGAGTATTCTACATTCTTTGTTAACTCACATAATTCTAGCTCCAAAATAAAAATTAAAAAAATGTCAGACGAGACATTCATCTGGCCTAGCTTAAATAATAATCCATAAAACATATTTAGAATGGTAGTCTCTGACAGACTAATGAGCATCAACAGACCTTAAAAACTTCTGATATAATAACTTTTCTGAAAACTATGTACGGCCTGTATAATATAAATCTCTGGCTAAGAATGCAACAACAAATTGATAGTGACTTTGTTGCTGTCTGGTCTGGTTTTGTCATCAAGATTGTGGTTATTTTGCCTCAATTAACTGAACTTGAAATTTTATTGAGAAACCCATTGCTGTCCAAGGCAGCAGCGCTTACTTTACAACCAGAAGTGGGCGTGACCGTTAAATAACGCTGATTGGCTATTCGCATTTTATGCGCAAGTTGAAGGTCTCTATATCTATAGTCTCTGTCACCATCATACATGCATAAGTTTAAGCAATATAAGGCTCACCCATTGTACAATAATGTTTGTTGAGAATAACTAGTTGAGAAGTTGAGAACTGTTGAACGCAGTTGGCAATGTGAGAAAGAAAGGAAGAGCAATATTTGAGAGTTCACACTATTATGATACATCTCGGAAATATACAAACAATTTATTAAATCCCTGAATCCAGAGAGCTTCATTCATGCTTTAACTAAACTCAAAAGACTTTTAAATCCCAGGCAGCGTAAAAGGAATAAGAGAAATGTACTGGATAAAAATTCCAACATTTGTATTTTATTGAATAACAGCTATAAATAAAAAGCATGAGGGTTGTCTTTTCAAAATGAGAATGAGAGCGCGATTCCCAAAACATTTCAAAGAAAGATGGCGGCCCCCATGCAAAAAGAAAATTTTTCACAAGGGAGAGGAAGAAGGTGGGAAGAAGCAAGGAAACATGGTAAGTTCAGTCAGTTCACTGCCCTAAATGGGTTACCAACATGAACTGGGGGGGGGGGGGTACTGTTAGTATATGCACTTGCATACTGTTAGCATATGCACTTGCATTTTGGTCGGAAATCAAATGCTAAGACTGAAATATCTGAGAACAGGCCTGTCGGCAGTCGTCAGCTGGCAAAGTTCCGGCGCCGGTTAAAAAAGAGCCAATGACTGACGTCACCAAATCCAATCACACAACCCTCCGATTCAAGTCCACTGGCATAATAAAACCAAGTAACCTTAAATTTCCAAGCAGAGATATCAAGTTACCTGGTATAGCAGCCTATCAAGAGCTAGTAGCAACCAGTCAACCCCATCAAGAAATAATCTATTTTACATTGATTCACCTGAGCATAGGCCAAGGCTCCACTCAAACAATACTGATGTATCCATCAGTGAAACTCTCACAACTACCCACTTATTAGACCAAGGTGGGAACAAAAACATCTAATCATATGCCTCAGCTGCAACCAAACATCCCGTTGTATATATACTTTCAGAAGATGAGTCTGATATGACACAGGCCCAATCTGAGCACAACAGATATTCTCTAGTGACCCTTTTATACCTAGAAAGCTCCCCCACATCCAGCAGCGGCCCAATTCCATCAATTTGGCCTCACCAAAAAAAAATTCAAGGTCACCTGTGTCAATGACACATCCTTGGAATGGGTCTTCCAATAAGCAAACAAAATCCCACCATGCAACTCTGCAGCCGTGTCTTTCAAACCTGTCACAAACAATAAACTTCCACAATTATTTTGCTTCTCTGCAAGAAATCTGCAAACAATATTACCCAGATCAGACAGGGACTGGCCCGCTCTATTCAACATCTGAACCCTAACTCATGGAAAATATACTGGGCTTTTGGAAAGAGTTTGGGCCACAAATATTCTATGGAATACCCCTAGGGCAATACAATCAGTTAATAGCAGTGGACTATAAGCCATACTTTGAGCTAAGCAGTGATGAGCTTAAATTCTATGGTACTCCTTGGCTCCACCTGGTGGAAAGAAACCTCCTCACATCAATGAACCAAAGCCCATAACCAAACCACCCCAAAACAAGGCAGCCCGGACCCAAGTAGCTCCACAACCAGCAGCTGCAAACACACTGCCTTCACAGAAAACCAAACCAACAAAGCAAAAAGCTACCTTAACTCCTTACCTTAACTCCTTACCTTAATCAGAAAATAATCAAAACCAACTGGGACATTAGGTATGCGCCCTTCTTAAACAATGACGGGAAACATCAGCAAGATACAAATAGTCCAGATCAACTTGCAGCATGCCAGAACTAGCATATACTTACTATGTGCTCAGCCCTCACGGCTGCATACATTTATAGCTCTAATCCAAGAACCTTGGGTTCTGAACAATGTGATACAAGAGCTCCCCAACATTCCAAATACCAACTGCTTCTACCTTGAGAATAATGGGAAACCAAGTGCTGCTGTTTTGGCCTCCATCAACATTCAAATAGAGCCCTTGTTTTTAAACAGCGACATGGTAGCCATCTCCATACGACCTGACCCAACCCAGAATCTTTACAATATAAAACCAACCATTGTAGTATCTATCTATCTCCCTATTGAAGATCTAAACATTCTAAGCACACAGCTCCAGAACCTCATAACATATTGAAAGACAAATTCCATTTGTTGGAGGCTATGACCGCAATGCACATAACATTATCAAGGGGTCAGCTTTTACTAGACTTTTCGCTATCCAGTGAGCTGAAGATTGCCAACCAGGGCAACGAAACAACATTTGTGTCAACCCATGCCCAATCGCTCATTGACATCACCGTTATTTCACGCTGTCTATTGCAAAATCTTGATAAGTGGCAAATGTCACCTCATGTAACCTTGAGTGACCATAAACAATTAGAAAAAGAGCTCTTTCTGAGTATACCAATAAATCCCAACCCTCCCAAAATCCAAAAAAACTCAACGACAAATTATTTAATCATGAGCTAATGCTTTCTCATGACCGTTTTAGTTTGTGGAATGAGAATTGATATTGATTGATAATCAGACTAGCCAAGAATGTATTGATAACACTGCCAATACACTGACCATAATAATCAAAACAACATTTCACACTGCTTGCCCAGTTTATAAAAAAACAAGTGGAAAGGCTGCAAAACATGGTAGAACAACAACCTCGAAAAGCTTCGTAGCAATACCAGACCTTGCACTTTGATCAAAAATTGACCTGGTCATACCATGTTACATCCAAAATTGACAGAGCCTTGAAAAAACTATGGTTATAGGGTTATGGGCTATAGGAATGAGATAAGGGCCTCGGACCCACCCAACTATTATGGGTCTGGTCATGTTCTGGTGGTGGTCCTTCCAGCCGATGAACCCTCATGTCCTGGTTGTGGTCCATCCAGCAGATGAACCCTCATGTCCTCGTTGTGGTCCATCCAGCCGATGAACCCTCATGTCCTGGTTGTAGTCCATCCAGCCGATGAACCCTCATGTCCTGGTTGTGGTCCATCCAGCCGATGAACCCTCATGTCCTGGTTGTGGTCCATCCAGCCGATGAACCCTCATGTCCCGGTTGTGGTCCATCCAGCCGATGAGCCCTCATGTCCTGGTTGTGGTCCATCCAGCCAATGAGCCTCATGTCCTGGTTGTGGTCCATCCAGCCGATGAACCCTCATGTCCTGGTTGTGGTCCAAACCTGGATGACCATATTCACTATGTTTACTATTGTCCCAAATACAATAGCATTAGATGTTTTCCAAAAACCAATCACTTTCTGGATAAACCAAAATGGCATCGAGGTTCCAGATCTTGTTGTCTTCATTTGTCAGTCATGCAAGTTTGATAACCATAAGATGTAAGAGCATACTTGCTTACCTGGGCCTCTGAGTACTATGTGTACCTGTACCTGTACTATGATAATACAATCATGTTGCATTATCCCCCATTGAAGACCAGACAAGACAATTTGTAGGTCACAGGTTCCATTCAATTATATCACTACTAATGCCCATAATTATGATTTTATCGCTTTGAGTAACTTTCACAAACCTGTGGTGGTATTTTGGAGTATTTTAATTTGAGATGTTAAAAAATTTATTTTTCGAAATGTTTCAGAGAATCATATAGGATGTATTGTGGTTCAGCATAGAAATGAAATAGCCACTGCATTGTGGTCTATATAATAGAAAAAAATATTAACAACATAACATCCTGTCATGTGTGTTAGCAATCTGGGTAATTACAGGTTATTCAGTCATTCTCATAGTCATGGCATATATAACAACACTATTAATATTATATTTTGTAGGAAACAATGTTCAATTCAACCATATTCCCACTAATGCCCATGACATGCATTAACGTGATATATCGCCTTTTCAGTTTCTCAGGGACTACTTGTCCCACTGACGGGAAATTCTATCTTGTCAGGATAGCCAGCATGGGTTTGGCATAATTATTCCCGATCTCCAACTTGTTCTGATGAACGCGTAAGGCTTAACGGCAACCTGCCAGTCAAAAAGTCTGTTTAAATCAAGGCTACCAGCCAGGCATAAAAATGTGTTGTTTATCAACTATACTATGATTATATTGTGTACTAACTATCTAACTAAAACTAACAGAGTTACAAAGATTTAATGTATAAATCAGTAAAAATAATCAGTGCGTTTAGTCTCGTCCGCTAGCAAACATGAAGTGTCAAGTTGTAAGAGGGAAGAGTGTAAGCTTGCTAAAAGTAGTTACAGTCGTAGCGTTAATAAATGATTATTATAACAGACAAAACATGTGAAGTCTACTGACTGCTGGGGTTTGGTTGGACCCCCAGGTGTGCTCCGACCTGCCTGCAAACTGAGAGCAAATGGGGGCAGATATTGCAGCCTAGGGCAACTATATTAAATAAATGATTATTATAACAGACAAAACATGTGAAGTCTACTGACTGCTGGGGTTTGGTTGGACCCCCAGGTGTGCTCCGACCTGCCTGCAAACTGAGAGCAAATGGGCGCAGATATTGCAGCCTAAGGCAACTATATTTCGCCGCCCATGCTTCGGGATGTGGCGTGTGATATGTCATCTGATTTTAATCAACCTTTTTTTTAATCAAGAATGTATGATTAGAATGTATGAATAGAATTTGTCCTCAGTGCTTAATATATATAACAGCCAAAAACTGAAATTCCCCACACCACCTCAAAAATTCATTCACTGACACGTTGCCAGTAGTCTGGCTTATTTTAAATATTGCAATTTTTTTAAACCGCATGTTCCTAAGTTGATCAATTGTACATTAACTAAAATACATTGAAAACATAGGCAGCAAAGGGCAAAATGATGCAGTAAATTACGTTATGCAAAAGCGTGATGAAAATCTATGCAGTATTACATGCAAAGCTCATTGTGTACAACAATGGATCACCTATTTTGGGTGATTGTTTAGCATCGAAAGAGAACTGTTTATGCCCTTAACTTTTCAACTATTGAATTCATCATCAAATGCTACTGACAAAACCTCAGAAATACTCTCTAGTGTGATGGAAGCTAGTGTATGTAACAAGTCCTTTAACCTATTTTCAGTTTTTTGGCTGGAGAGGAGTGCATGTTTTGGACGAAATAAAGCTTGTTTTGCCACAACAATCCAAATATCTCGAAATGTAAAGCTATAATCAACAATCGCTTCGATCAAAACCTAGACAATCTCCTGCTGTTCATCACGCTGACAACAAATTTGACAGACATCTTTCTGAATTTCTGAATTTTGGCTGGAAAATTTTGACCAAAATTAGTTATAATTTGGGTTATTATCTTTTACAGTTGTGACAACCAGGATCTGTAAGCTGGTAAGATTATTGATGGAAGTGACAATACAAGACCAAAATGAATAATACGATGGAAATTTTGGTTTTTGCAGTATTGGGGTCGCATGTAATGAGAGGTCAGAAATAGCCCTATTACTATTGCAAAAATTAATTTCAAGTCTCGAAGACAGGAAGCCTTAAATCATAAAATTTCACTAAAATGTCACTCCTCCAGTTAGTGCCATGCCTCCTCTACATGGTGAAAGCATAAACTAATCAAATACCTCAAAAACAAGGCACAGAGAGTTTAATTTAAAAAGGGCACTTTTTGCCCCAAAATAAACTTCCAGAGGTCACTGCGACTCAACGTCAAATATTTGGGGGGTTTCAACTGTGGGATTAAACTATTAGACATGATCCCCAATACAACATTAAAAAGTTTTAAATAGCGATAAATCACGTTAATCTCATAAGAGGTCAAAATAATTGGTGATGTGAGGTGTGAGATTTACTATTAGAATGCATGCAGCTTAAGCCCCAGCCTAGCATAGGATTGATTGATTGATTGATTGACTGATTGACTGATTGATTGATTGATTGATTGATTGATTGATTGATTGATTGATTGATTGGTCCCAACCACATAACATTTGACATGTTGTGAGTTCAGCAAGTGACTTTTGATAACTCAGGCTTCATATAGCAACAGCCTATCAGGACAAATCTCCCATTCTCCCTGCTTACATTAAGAGATTCTTCACTCTGTGCAAAGATTATCAAAACTTAAAACAAGTGCATTATTACATGAACACTTTCTGTTCTTCAGTTTGTCTGGATTGTCGAAGCTAGAGGAACTCAACCTCTCATACAATATAGAGATCATCAGACTTCCAGCTCAGCTACACAGACTTAACAGACTGATAGAACTGGACCTTTCAGTATGTAGCGCTCTAACATTCCCACCGCCTGAAGTGATTGGACAGGGTTTGCCAGCAATACGAAAGTTTCTGACTGATCTTGACAATGGTATTGGAGTTAAATTCATGCCAGTGACTGTGATCGGTGAGGCTATGGCAGGGAAGACAAGCCTTGTCAAATCTATACAGACTGGTAAAAGACAGCTAACATACAGATCGACCATAAGTGAACTGGATGAGGCTACCAAAATATTCAAAGTCTGCGAGGCTGCTGCTGACCCTCAAACCAAGCTGGTATTTCATGATTTTGGCGGCCAGAAGATCTATCAGTTTGGTTATCAGCTGTCCACCAGGTCTCAGTTTGTACCACTTCTTGTCATAGACATTGCAGAGTTTAATAGACAAGTAAATAAAAGTGGTGCAGAGACAGCCTGTCAGACGCTTTGCTTCGACTGGCTGTCTCATCTCTTTCTTGCATGTCCGCACGCAGGCCCTCCCCTTGTAGTGCTGACTCACTGCGATGAATTACAAGACATAGAGGCTGTTAGAGAAAACTTGGAGCTATTGGATAAGTTTACAGAGACTTTGCGTCAGAGAATAATCACAGAGGAGAATGCTATGGCCCCTTTGTCCAGTCCATTATCAGCAATGAAAAGCTTTAGTGATACATCAGTGCCTCTTCTTACAACGCACCGGCCCAGGACAGTTCATAAACTATCAAAAAAGGAAGTATTCACTGAACTCATAACTGCTTTGATCTCCGTTGGTTCGTCACTACTAAGAGAAATTCCGGAAAGCTGGTACAACCTGATGTATCGTATTGTAGAGAGGACTGATCTGCCCTGCCTGACACTCGAGGAACTAGATGAGATGTTTCCAGATGACAAAGAGCGTTTTGTTCTGCAATACCTTCATGACATAGGAAAGGTAATGTGGTACAGAAACAGGCCCAAACTAGCTGATATAGTGTTCCATCGCATTGAGGTGCTCACAGAGCTAGTAGTGTTGATCTTTGATCACTCTAGCCAGGAAGTCTGGTCTAAACGCATCAAGTCATTTGTACCTTTTCCACATGATGGCAAAGGAGTGAACAAAAAGAGATATGAGGAAATGGTAAACGACTTCCTGAGCACAGGAAAGATGAACTCAGTCCTATTGTTCAATCTTATTGAACAAGGGTCCGAACTGTCCCCTGACACAGCAGTTGAGGTTCTTAGAGTGTTTCATCTGGTGTGTGGCCCGATCCTGAATGACGATGAAAGCCATTATATCATCCCCTACTTTAGTCTGAAAGTAATCAATATAATGAAGACGGAGAACTATATCCCCATGAAGGTTGAACTGTGTTTTAATGGACTCGGCATTCCAAGTTACGCGTACTTCCTCCTCACAGCGATTTACATTGACCTCCATATCAATGACTTCAACCACATATATGTTGGTCGTAATGGTGTCCGAGTTATGGAAACAGACGGTACGATAAAGTACATAATCCACAGCAACTCTGATAGGATGGTCCACCTTATTGTCTTCACTCGAGCGGATACTATAGCTGCTTCCTGGAAGGATCTGCTAACCACTTTGCATCGCCTAACATCCGAAGTCGACAAAGTGTGGAAGGGAGCTCACTATGAGACAGTGTTCTACTGTTCACACTGCCTACTGTCCAAGCAAGATATGCCAACTACTCAAGTGGACCCAAAATGGTATCGCAAATACCAGCCTTCTCGAAATGACCAACATAAGTCTTATACTGGGAAGGAAGTGTGCGTATGCAGCCAAAACCAACAAGCTGAAGTTCCGTTATCACTACCCTACCCACTACAGTATCCATGTAAGTTCATCGCGAGATTGGATGTATTAGGAAGTTACTATTATGAACACTTTTCTACATTTAGAAAATTCAAAACTGCTGCATTCATACTAAACCAATAACGGTTAAATGTTTCAGCTTGTCAATCTTTATACTCAGGCTGATTCCATTGACTTATTTGAGATCTCATTTATTGCAGGCAGCTCAATCACAGCAGAGGGGGTCAAGGCGCTTGATTCATACTTATCAGCTATCCAACCAGAACAGGTTGCTACAGGTTGGTTTGTGATTGGTCAACAACGATATCAATATAGAGAAGCTGAAGTGTTCAATTTCAATCAGATACATCCTGCTGAAGAAAAAGTTTGTGGAAATTTGAATTTATTGGAAATGGGGTAAACTGGTTTCGTAGAATTTGTGTTCAATGTCAATTACAAATAAATTAAGCCTATTCGATTTATGCTGAAACTATGACTACAGATGAAGCCGTCAAGTTTGTTTACAATACACAAACGGAGATAAAATTGTTCTTCCCTTATTTACTTACATTACTTACTCACTTACTTTGTTACAGCAAACTCAGCGCAACATAATAGAGTTCCTGCTCCAGTGACGGTTATACAGCCATCACAGATAGATGAGATTCTTACTGATGTAACTTCAGATGAACCTTTGATCTCTCAGCCAGTAACATCTGATCAATCCGACATCATTCTAGAGAACCAGGTAACTCTTTTATGTGACCAGTGCCTTAAGTCATCTCAACCAAACTCTTGTCAGT
This sequence comes from Membranipora membranacea, assembly GCA_914767715.1. NCBI lineage: Eukaryota > Metazoa > Bryozoa > Gymnolaemata > Cheilostomatida > Membraniporidae > Membranipora > Membranipora membranacea. Next base: position 22,384,563 of record OU612074.1, read on the forward strand.
AAATAGCCGGTAAAATGTGTGTGTAAAATATGTGTTTGACCAATGAACTAAAGTTCATTCGTTTTACTGAACATAGCATTAATCATTTGGGCTACTTAGATTTAGATCCACAATGCATTGAAGTGTAGTTTAAAGCTTACGTTCTTGCAGTTGGTGTATGAGATGTCTGCTACCCGAGGAAGGGCACTAATCATATCTAATACCTGCAATGGTACCAGAGCAGGCTCAGAACATGACTACAGGAATATGAAGGAGATGTTTGACAAGTATGGATTCATCACAGTAGGAGGGCACAGAGACTTCACAGCTCAGGTAATGCCTAAGCTATTTGAGTATAATAACAGCTGAAGATTTGCCTGTAGCAATGCCAAAAAATATTCCAACGGTTGTGGGTGCGACTAATAGAATATGTCTAGTATCTTTGTTAAACATGTGTGAGACATAGGCTATTAACAGCACCAGGTTAACTTTAATTTGGTTGTTATCTGCAGCATTATCATTTTCATCTCCGGGTTTCAGGTATTGGGACCCATAGGAATATTTCAAGGCCCGATTCCAATGTCCTTGGCAATCCCCTATTCTTAATATCAAAGAGGTATAGGATTTCCTTTTAATTGCATGCGGGGTGTGAAAACACACAGTATTCTTAGACCCATTTACGCAAGGACCTCGCTTGGATCAATGGTGTGCCAGTACCAAATTAGGGATGCTTTCATGAGCCAGGAATCGATCCTTTGTGTCAGAGATCACAAGTCTCCACAACGATTAGACCACATTTGTCATCTGTGACTTACTACCATCCATTAACATAATAATATACATATTATACATCTAACAATCCTTCAGGATATCATATCTACTATCCATTCCGAGACACAGCTAGTGGATCCACAGACAGGAGAAACAGTCCACAAAGAACTCAATTCTTTTGTGTTAGTACTGACAAGTCATGGTGATGAAGGATCAGTTGTTGGATGTGACGCTAAACATATCAAGATAACCGACCTGATAGATCTTCTATCACCTAAAAACTTTCCTGTCTTGAAAGGGAAACCAAAGCTGGTGATCATTCAGGCTTGTGCTGGTGGTAAGTTTGATCCTTACTAGTTTTACGATCAATCTAATATGATGACCATGAAGCCCTCATACATTGGGTTATTCAACAAGCTATGTTGTTTTCCGCCTGTCCGCTCATAAATTATCCATTATTATTGCGGAAACTCCTAATTATTCTCTATCCTTCTGTTGATATTTCTCATGACAGGTCGGAGAGAAATGCTGCTCACAGACACGACCACTGCTCTGACTGCAGCCAATCAGAGTCAACGAGGGACTGACACCATTCAGCAGCCTCCCGAACCTGATGCTGCCGATGATGTAGACGCTGCCGAAGCACATGATATTTCTACATCCGACTTCCTTATAATGCAGTCAAGTTTTGACTGTAAGTTCGCGGTATCCTACTTGTGACTTTAATCAGCTAGACTTCCCTCTAAAGTATTCTTAAACAAATAATAGCGGCAGTATCACTTGCATCCATCTGTGGAATGTAGTTAAGTGTCATGTTTTCAAACAAGGTATCTTCTCTAAAACTATATGTTCCGCCTATCTGAGACAATATGGGTAACATGGAAGCATGTTTACCTGAGAGAGTATTGTTGAGTCATCCTCACTAGACATACTCACTAACTCACTAATTTTTAATCTACAGGTCACCTGGTTATGACTGTGTTAGTCTGATTATAGCCCGAGTTTTTAATTTTCAATTTAATTTTCGCAGCATTTGTTTCACCGAGAAGACGTGATGTTGGGTCAGTGTTTATTAGATGCATCGTATCATCATTCTACAGACATGCACACCAGCTTCATCTGCAGGAACTAGCAGAAGTGGTGAGTTAAAATTGGTTGAATGAAGGATAAGCCTTGAGGAGATTATGTAGTTGAATGAATGATATAAAAAGGAATTCATCCAGTAACATTGGCTATGGCTTATGGCTACGGGCCGTGTCTAAGTCTCCTAGACACTTCCATAGAATTAATTGTTATTATACATGGCATTGTCAGGTCTATTAAATGAGCATTGTTCAGTTTGAGTATAGAAAATTTGTCTCCATCTTCAGATCGGGGATGCTGTGGCCAGGGCTGGAGTAGAGAGGACAGAATATCTGCTGAACTTCCGAAGAAATCGAAGAAATCCAGCTAATGCGTATGTTGCCTCAATGCCTCAGACAAGGTGCACTTTTCTAGGACGTAAGAAATTCTATCTTAAACCCGGGATCGATATGACAACGGCAGATAACCACCCTGACCAGCTGAGGAACCCAGTGTTACCTAATCCAACCGCTACTAGGATAGACCAACAGGCCGGTGAGTTTTTATTCTTCCAACTTTTCTGACATTACATACGCGCTGTCTGGATGTCCTGTGGTGTTTTTTCACAGGTTAATTTTGTACAAATATCTCATTTTGTTATAAGACGCTCTTAACAACTTGGTTGACAACATACAGACTGACTGACTGACCTCTTTCCTAGAGATTTTTTGAGACATTTTGTTAATCATTCAATGAAATCCTTTCTAATATAATGCAACAAAGACCATGTTAATATTACATAAGTAAAATTACAAATATCTATTATTTACAGAGGAAACGGTAAAATCAGAAATTAATGGACATGCGGTGGGTGAGAAAACTTTCTACAAGTGGTCAGTAAAGAGAAATCAGCCATGACGATGTAGCTGACCAATCATCCTCAATTAAATGAAGAAGACTAGAATTTGAGTCAATTTCGAGTGAAGCGATATCCCTTGTAACAGTAGTCTTTTTTTCCTAAACTTAACCTAACCTAGGCTAAATCATACAATACATGATTAACTGTAGTTATTTTTAGAGCACTATACCACTGCACTGATGTTTAGTTTTCTTTTTATATGGAGTTCAATGAAGAACGAGAATTCCGGCCCTCACCAATCTAGCTGGAACACTTATTACCTGTTGAGGTCGTCTATTTTTCTCTCTGATCGGATATTACCGCATATTTAATACCACTGCTCTTGACCTTGTAAACTCTGAGGTTGTACATTATAAAAAGTTTGAGAGAAAGTATAGAGTGCACTATGTTTGACCACACTAAGGGATACCCCAATGGACTGATTATGTGGGCTGACTCCTTGATCGCCCAATATATCGATTAGCTGGATAATTACTATGTTATGTATGTATATTGTATTGTTATCAATAATTGATAAAATTCATTGTTGTTTTGCTCTGTGATGCCAACAAAATATAAAATAAATTATAAATAAAAAATATAAAACGTCCAACTTATAAGATGGAATTATTCAGTCGAGCACACTCTGTTCGGAAACAGTTTTTACGAATGTTTACTCGCTGCTTGGGAATACAGAATCTACCAGAGTGCAGTCTCACTAGCTCGATTGGTGGATCGAGGCTAGTATAGGTACGCAGACATTTACTTTTAAAACGTTCCTGGTACAGCTCATTGAAGTTCTTACATTTGAGCTTTTTATTACTGAGTTTGTAGGCTGGTTTTGTGACATGGTTCAGCTCATTGCGGTTTTCGACTGACATATGGCCGTGGATAATACTGAGGTGAAAGGCTAGCACACTTTCTATAAATGACTCATAGGCTAGACGAATAGTGCTGTCTTTGACTTTCATTGATGATAAACGCTTCATTATATAGAGATGCTTGCTTGCCTTCTCCACAGTTAGAGCAGTATTCTCTGTAAAGTCAAGTTTGGGAGTTAGGATTGTCCCGAGATATTTGTACTTGACTACTCGCTCGATTACGCTTTGGTGAATAGTGACTGGGTCTGGAGTTGGGTTGGGACGCTGATTTGTAAATAGGAGCTCTTTGGTCTTATTGGAGTTTATGGTAAGGTGGCTATCGTCACACCATTTAGCTATTCTGTCCACATCCGATTGTAGTTGGGAGTTGTCTCCTCGGTTCAAGCATTCAAGGATGATTGTATCATCTGCGTATTTTATGATATGTGTGTTTGGCAGTGTAGTAGACATAGCCTCAACATAGATAGAGAATAATATAGGGCTCAGTACACAGCCCTGGGGACTGCCCACTGAGGTGCTGATGGATTGAAATTTTCGACCAGCGGCAACAACGGTCTGAGATCTGTTTGTACGGAAGCTGTGAACCCAGCGGATAATATTACCATTTATTCCTTTAGCATGCAGTTTATCTACTAGTATAGATGGATCGATAGTGTTGAAGGCACTGCTAAAGTCGATAAACACCGCCTTGACGTAGTTCTTAGCGTCACTGTTCTGATGTTCTGAGATGATGTCAAGAAGCACAAGCAACTATATTTTGCTCTTACAGTCTTTATTACCCAATGATGATTTTATATACCTGAATATACTATTGTCAGTTTTCTATGGTATTCTTAGATGCTTCCTATCTTATAGTCCGAAAATAAATTAATAGTTAACCGTATGACATAAAAATCTTTTGAGCAGGCAAGGTACACAAGAAAGCAGATGTATTTCTGTTGGGACCAACAGTCCATCAGCACACAGTTCTAATCTCAATTGCCTTAGTTAAGCTAGACTAGCAAAATCTTACAATACATTACATCGAAATTTGATAATGTTGACCAGTCTGATATAATCACAGCAATTTGCTCGTAGTGACATTACAAATCGCATCAAAACCAAATGATATTGTCTGTTTGTTGAAGACTGAATCCTCGACTCAGACTTGATACAAAATACTCGTAAAATGATATTTATAAAATTAGGTTGTTATTTCTTTGTGAATCAATCAGATGATTGAATTTGTTTATTCTGTTACTTACTTTAAAAATCATGAGGATAATAGTTTAGAGTGGGTCTGGAGTCTTCAAATAAATTATCAGTAAGTGAAATTATTGGCATGGATATTTAAAAAAAAAAGAAGCTCAAGCAAGAGTAGCATACTACTTTTCAATGGAGAACATTAGAGAACTTTGCATTCAACAATCAAATACCTCAGGTTGCCGATGTAATACCAATGGGGTAGTTAAACTTGCACTAGTTTAAATCACAACTAATGAAATAAAACACAAAATCACAATGCAACGCAATACTCCAGTGTCATTGCCAGTATTTCAGACAAGTAGTTGTTGGAAAACAGTGGAAATCGTAAAATACTGCAGCCACTGAATCTGTAACTTGAGAGCATCCGAAAAATTTGAATTTTAAATCAATCGTCTGATGTAATAAAGATCTTTTATTGAGATGAACTAAAACAATCACCTACACCCGAGTTTATTTCCCTAATGTGATAAATAGATATCAGTGCAACAGATTTGACAACATCCCTACTTGACATTATTAGATATGCCACATTTTAATCTATTGATACATTTGAATCCCACAATGACTTTTATAGAGAGAGTAACCTCTGAAGTGATATCATCAGATACATCCGACTGGTATCTTAGAAAAAAAGGAATTAATCCCTGCACTATGAAATCAGATCAGAAGAACACACCTGAAGGCAGCTGGGGCTTATTTCTTGATATACGAATCTGAGTATAATATAAGAACAAATTAGACACAGAGTAGGAGATCTTTGTTACAGTGTCACATCAACACAAAACACACAGATGTACTTATTCCCTAAATAATCACAAAAATAGTTATTTATGATCAACAGAACCCTAACACAGTATGTCATGACTATTATAGGTGATATATCCATGGACATCAGCTGGTGCTGCCTCAGAGTAATATGGTGAGAATGTAGAATAGCTGGACATGTCATATTGGGTGTTGTCTCCCCCGACTTTACTTATATCATCCAACTCCTCATAGACATTCTCAGATCTGACAGCAGCTTGGAGATCATCTCTAGGACTAGAACCCTGCTGGTATGTAAGGTTTGTCACTGCATTTGTAGTCACTGAATCTTGGTACCTGAAATGTGACAATAATAATAGATCTTAGGTTGATTAATAAAAACAGAAAAAAATGACTTGACATGTTTCTTTGTAGCCTGTCTGACAATCTTTGTTCGGTGGGTGGAGGAGGGGCAAAGCTTGTCAACTCTTGCGAGTGAGCTATCGAGAAGGGGAATTGTCCCCTCTTAAACTCGTAGAAAACTCTATAATACCTGGGATAAATTTGATCTGAAAATGGAAATCCAGATTTTTATGAGATATGAGAATTGTCTCCTAGGGAAGACAGCTCCATTTTTTTTTTACAAATTGATTGGTGTTATCTCACAAATTTCAAGACGGATCAACTCCCCTTTTCGAAACTCGATTGAAGGAATTTACAAGCTTTGCCCCCCCCCCCAAACCACCAAACAAAGACAGGCTCATTTCTTTGATATGACGTTTGGCCTGAAAAGAACGATGTGTCGAGAAGACATTCTAATATTATAGGCTTAGCTGGCTACAATCTCTGTCCTATAGTGCGTTTCAGATTTGATTGGCTATCCTATGCATAGATAATAAAATTACCTCAATCCTATGGAAAACATGGTGTGTGAAGCCACAGCCTAAGTATTTGATTTCATGGTCTGGTTGTTCAAAAGAGTAAAGTTTACTCCTTGGTTGTTATTAGTCTGGTGATAATATATTTCGCATGCGAAAGTTACGTTTCAAATGACAATGTTACCAATAAAGCCGTACCTTGCCATCTTTATATTCTTCTTCCTTCTGACAACCAAAACAACTGTTATCATAACTAGTAATGTAATCACAACAGCCGTAGGAAGCAGCACAGCTATAAGAGGAACTGATATCTCATCATCTCCTTTCACTTGATCTAAAGTAAACAAGAGGTACTAAACTATCATATTGAATTGAATATTTCATTTCTGTTTATTTGGATTTATGTCAAAAAGTTAATACAGAGAGGTATGATAATCAACCTATTTCAATTTTTTCGGAGATATGATAATATGTATGTTGCAGCTCATCGCTTTAGGACCTCCTGACAGCAGACGGTTAAGGATTAAACACTGCTGTTTGTTGAGGTATTTCAGAGGGCTTTAAGAGGAATGTCAGTGTGAGTATCAAAAAGGGCAACCCAGACCGTAATGGCTTGAACTTATTACAGCATGGAGTGCTTCAAGAATTACAGTTTAACAAACTGGCTTAGACCACTTGATTGCATTTGGGTAATGCAGAGTCTTTTGATCATTCCTGCGTGTATCATATCACAAGAAGGAACTGCAAGAGGATACAAAAATTCCGAGAGACACAAAGAGTGAAAAATTAGTACCTGTTTTGTCACCATTCAGTGCTACAGTATACCCTCTCACTCCAGCAGACACTGATGTTACTTGGTTCCTTCTAGTAGAACTCTGAGTGGATGGGTTCATACTATCTCGCTCCCTGTTAGTACTAGAGTTTGTGCTAGTAGTAGTATCAGTCTTGTGCATTGGTGTGGTACGAGTGTTACGTGCATGAATTGTGCTCCCCTTAATGACCGAAATGGTGACATCAGATGAGGACAACTCTGCGCTGGATGGAGACGTGTTACCAACTTCTGATGCAGTCGTGCTGTTTGCAATACTGCCTATCACTATACAAAAGGATGATCATTATATGTATTGTTGTAATATTATGTGGGTTTCTACCCTGTCTCAACAAAATATTGTTGTGATAATTACAAAGCTATCCCAGATTTGAAAGTTACTGTACAACAGTGCTACAGAATTCAAAGGTTTTGAGTGTATCTCTACAACATCTCAAAAATTTAGAAGTTGCTTCACTACTCCCGAAGGGTGCACAACTCCCAAAAAACAAGCTTTTGTAAGTCTGTTCAGGTACCCTATGATTATACAGCGAATGTGCCAAAGTGCTAACCTTTAAACTCATATGTAAATTGGAATCCTCTGCCCTCTTCTGTATCATTGTTAGCCAGAAATCTGAACAGTACAGAGCTGCTTCATTGTTCTACACTGATGACATAACGCTCCCCAGTTACAGGCTGTTCAACCATATCTGGTCCAACATCACATCCACTAAATCGTTGGCTAGCTAACATAACGTGGTCTCCTAGGGGACTACATCCATTAGCCTCAACTGCATACACAAAACTGGCTCCTACTATTGTGTAGTCTTTATATGTGTAGATATGCTGAGGGGGTAGCTGGAAGATATCGCTGAACTGGACCTCTAGTTGGTAGATGTTGTATGGGTTTAGTCCTTCAATTGTGATAGTTGAGTTTGTGTTTGGTTTGTAGTTTGTCGATGAAAAGCTACAATGGCTTGTAATAGAACCATTCATCTTTGTCAAGTTCACCTGTTGGTCATTGCTGCGTCGGAAGCAAGCCAGTTCTTTTTCCACCATTACCTGGCCTGTAAGAAGAATGACAAAACTGATTGGAGATTCGGCGCTGAGAAAAGAAGTAGCATTGGTGGCATTTCATTGGGCAACAGTTTCTGCCAATTGCATTGGCTAAGGTCTGCTATGCTTGCCCCTCAAATGGTGATTTTAAAGTCAAGACCTTCATGATATTTGATGTTGTGTAAATTATTGCACCTGGCAATGGTTTGTACAGAGAAAGCTGCAAACTTACCAGAAGATATTCCTATTAGAGTCACGGAGAAGAGGAATAAAATGTTAGACATTGTCAAGGTTAGCTTACGGTGAAATTAAATGAATATGTGAAGGAGCAACTTTGTACAACATTATCCAGTTTTCAAACGTAATAACTTCCCTCATGAATTAGGCAATACGATATCGAATTCTGAAGCTTGATCATGAAATCCAAAACTTCAAATCTTATGCGCAAACAAACCATGAAAGTAAATTTCAAATAAGTAAAGTTACACCCTCAGTTAATACCAATATGGGTTTAGGGTTTAATTACCATAATGCTTACTCATACTTGTGAGACTGAGAACCTAAATGTCAAACGAGCCATCAGTACGATTTCTATCGGTTGATTCGAGCAATGCAATGGCTGTGACATCTAGCTGGCAGTTAGCCAATGTGTCGGCTCTGATATTGCTCTGACAGAGGACCTATGCTTAGGCTTACGAACTTGTTTTTCTTATCAAAGTTAATGCAACTCCGAATGTGTTGAGACAAAATCAGAGGTTTATAGCTTTAATTATTTCTCTTCCTTTGTTGGTAGAGCGGACATTACATGGCAGCAGCCTGTTTGAACTTTACTTTAGCCAATAGGATCCCTGCAGGCGGTATATAGCAGTGTGAAATATAAATAAAACAATATTGTGATCTTGTACACTTTAGCAGGGTGTGAATTTTGTGACACTATGATAAAAGCTTGAAGCTGGTTAGTAAATTAGCCTGCCCAAGTTAGTAGTAAGTACTAAGTAGTGGAGTTATGAATGACAAACCATTTGGAATAAGAATGTATCTTGTGAACAAACTGTTGATTAATCATTGTTACTAGTTACTACTATAGTAAATTTAAGCTTAGCATCAGTAGTGAGAGCACAGTTGGCCGGTAACTGTAAATTGCTGAACAGACTGAACAGACTGAACAGCTGAACAGAATTTCTCAGTCTACAATATTCTACTACTTGATTGGCTAATTTTGCACAAGTGTGGACAAATGCTTATATTTTGCAGATTAGTCTTCTGATTTTAAGTTAGCATTCCCCTTTGTTTCCTTCAATTTATTTTTTGGTGGAGAAAATTCTTTTTGGTGAACACCCTATGTCACTGAGGTATATATAAATATCAATGTCCTATTTGAAGACAGCTGACTGAGATATGGTACACAATATTGCAACTAAGAGGTTAGTTAAATTATCACATCAGATCATATTTGATATTTAGGAGGAAGTGCTGGTTAGCAGTTGTAAGCACCATTTCTGACCATATATATATATATATATATATATGACATTTGTATGTATGTTGCACTGATACCAACGTCTCAAGACCGTCTTACATTACAACGTCTCAAGACTCCCCTAAACACTTCTTATGTGTCATCACGTACCCGTCGCTAGCAACTGGTCAAGGTGTCCTTTCAGAACTGTTGTAATGTCTAGAGTTAGACACACAAAAAAAGTGAAGTGAGTAGAAATCAGGCGGCGTCCACTATTTTTTTTATGATGTTATGTACCAATACTTGTCTCAAAAATAGTGTCGTATTCCGATCTTCAATGAATCAGTATTTTTCTTTTTACTCTTTGCAGAATGTTGTGTCAGATCTGTGCGCTGTGGTTTTGTCAGGGAATTGACATAGCACTAGCAGTGGTAAGTGCAAATCCTAAATCGAGTTTTTCCTCTTGCTCTTAAAGCTGCCTACTTGGAGGACATAAATGAGAATCACCACCCAGAGTGATCAAACATGGAAACAGATGTGGCAAACAGGTGCAAACGGGTGTGGCAGCCATTGCAGTACATGATGTCAAATTGTTAGGGATAACATTGATGCTGGTCCATCAACAATTTTCCAGATTAGCTCAAAATATGTATCCCTGAAAGCTGTCGCTTAATTCAAACATAAGATGCTAATTATCATGGGAACTGAGTGTGTTTGATTAATTTTGAAATTCTGAAAAGATAGATATCATTTGATGTTATTTTTTATTATCTGCAGGTCACATGGTGATAAGAGCAAGCAAACTGAGATTCAAACCATTCTGTAAGCACTTTACGCTTTCTCACTCTGTCAGCTACTCGCCTCAATCACACCATGTATGATATGATGAAAGGAATCAAAGCATGTTGAATCAATATGAATGCAGAAGAGAAAAACGCTCTAGAAATCACACCACACATTTTTAATTGTCATTTGTAGTTGTTACCTGTTTGTTCGTAGATTGAAATTGAACTTCAAAACATTTCAATGACCAAGTTCTATCTCTATGTTTCAATACTATGTTATATAAGAATAATAAAATAATGTTATAAAATCATAGTGGACCAACTGTTTTGTTATATTCATGTTGATGAGTGGACATACCAATGAAAAAGTTGTTTGTGCGTGAATAGGGATCTGATAAAAACGTGATGGGGTTGCAACAGGGTGTTGCTATGAATGTATTATTTATCAGAAGCGGCAATTTAACTTATGCATTATCCATTTGTTATTCCTGAGACTCAATGGTGTAATGTGTTCACAGTAAATGTTGTAGCATTGCACTGGCGAAATGCATAGAACACTCCATCTAATCATAAGTGTATGCACATTGATTTCTTCATTTGCTTGCCCTATCTCGGTTCAACATAGACATCCAAGTGCCTGATGAGGAGGAAAGCCATATCAGGTGCCAATGGTTGACTCATTATAATCTTAAAATTGTTCGGCTAGAAGGAATGTGTTTGAGTAATAAACTTGTTCATTTGATTGTCAAATTGTTAGAAATTGCTTGAAGTTGCCTTCTCTACCAAATAATAGCCAATCGCATGGAAGAATATTAAAGTAGTCTGAGAAATTCTGTTCAGCTGTTCAGTCTGTTCAGCCTGTTCAGCAATTTACAGTTACCGCACAGTTGGCAGCGTTGTGCAAAACACAACGTCTTTTCAGTGAAATACCTTCAATCAATGGATAGTTGTCTTCCCCTACACAGCCCTGAAATATCGATCCAGTTTACAATGGTCAGTTGAATCAAAGCGTTAGAGGGACTAGCTCTAACTCCTTGTTTGGATAACCTAATGGGTGTCATTTTTTCCATCCCACTTTTATAGAACATGAAAAATGGATGTATGTAATCGATTTTAAATTTTATAGACTAAATGTATAAAATCGGTGTAAAAAGAAATACATTTAATAACATTAATATCCATTCCCTGCTCCGTGACAAAGAACATACGAGTAAAAGTTATGATAATTTAAATGAAATATCTAAATACATAATTACACTTGACTAGACCATGAATATAGAATATGTATAGGACAAAATAGAGCCTAAAAAGTCACTTATTCAGAGATAAATGCTCAAGTTAGAGATTAACATAGAAAATAGTAGAGATAATCATTTTGAGAAAAAGCCATGAAGCAATATAATAGAGATAATTTTTCTTTGAATTCATACGCCGGATACCATTTATCATGTCAGCATACCATTTATCATGTCAGCAAAGACACAGAGCCGCCATCTGGATATAAAGGAAACAAAAGGACACAGAAGGACAAAAAAGGCGACTTTTACTACCAGGCTCTTTGACACATTCTAAACAAAGATGTCCGGGATAATAGTGATTTCCAGAGAAAAATTCAATGTTAAAACCATATTAATTAAATAAAAGCAATTTATCTTGTGAGGCAATGATGGTGATCAGAACTTGATGTCAATGTATCAACATAAGATTCTGTTTATCTATCTGCTCTTATGATGACAAGGTTTTCTGGATGGGAGTTTTATGTGACGTACTAGCTACAGTTCCATCTCGGAGGGGGAGGGTGTGCTCCACCCATTCTGAAGGATTATTTATCATCTCCTCCCACATGCTACATTCCTGTTCTATAGCATCCATCCAATCACAGGCCTTCCCAAAACTTTCGCCTGTAAGAACGATTAAACAATGAAATGTATTATTCTTACTCCTCAAGTAAATACACCTGAGAGACAGGCCACTTAATATTCAGATATATTATTGGCTGAGTATAATCATCGTATCCATAGACTTAATAATAAACCTAGACAGGACACTCTATACAGCTGAAGTGAGGCACTTAATTTTGGGGCAACGTAACGTCATTGGAAGGTGTAGAAGCAATGATGCCATCATGATTTACTGTCCATAATCAAGGTTATTTATTCATAACTCAATCAATTTTGATCGGATTTTGAATTTGAAAATTGCTTTACAATCAGCAGCATCTTGTTATCAACCTGATGCTGTTTCTTCTTCAAAAATATTTGTTGCCTAAAATTAGTATCAGACTGTTCAGGACAAGCTGCTAACTCTATTGTAATTTTCAAACTTGAAATCCGATCAAAATTTATGAGTTATCAACAAAAAACCTGGATTTTGGACTTCTAAACCTTCCAATGACGTTACGTTGCCCATAATTAAGTGCCTCAGTGCCTCAATGCTAATGCTCCATATAGTGTCCTGTCTAGGTTTATTATTAAGTCTATGATCGTATCCATAGACTTAATAATTATTAAGTCTATAGTCATATCTTTACCTTTTCCTGTGTTCAGTCTAACCAGTCTGAGAAGCTCATTAGAGCTGAATCTATCGTGATCCCAGACGGCAAACTCCAGAGATAGCTCACACAACTCCTCTGCCTGAATCTGTAAACATGGAAGGTCTCATTAGATGATTCCCATATGTGAATACGCAGTTACTATCAAACAGATCGGAGAAGGTAGTTATGAGGTAAAGAGGATATCTAAACACAGTGATGATTTCAAAACAGAATTCTCACAGTAATATTGCCATCTGCCATTATTTCAAATTTAAAGGGTGTCCTTTGTTGCCTGCTCTTGGATCGATATGAAACTGTGAATTGAAGTTGTCTGTCATTGACTGAGTTCATATTTATTGGAGATCTTGGAGAGTAAACAGAACTAAACAACCATATCATCACAAGTGTGAACATTGAAGGAGGATGGAGGTGGAGGAATTTTATCTCAAAGTAATTAGGGCGTGATGATATCACATCACATCTTTCAATCCAATTTTTTGTAAACAATAATATTTCCGTTGTTAATTTTTTCCATCGCAATTGTGAAATTAGTGAGGCCGGTTCACTGTAACACTGCTCTCCTAACCAGATAAGCCTACCTTATGATATGTGAATCCCTCATAACAGTTTTGTGCTTCATCCTCTCTGGCATCAACAAACTGGGATTCAAGAATAGATAATAACAACTTGTGAAACGGGTCCTGGGGTTACTCAATTTTATATCGCAGTCAAGCCATTGCAGACATTGCTTTATCAAATATTGCTTTGCAGAACATCGATTGTGTGATACAACTTACAGATAGGCCAAGATAAACAATCCTTCTCAAACAAGTAACTTTCTTTAAATTTTGCAAACAAATCTACTCTCGGCTTTGATTGAAAGAGTTAATAAGCTTTGTACACACCTCCATGAACACAACTGAAGCTTGTCCATACAATGGTAGTGAACTTTCTCCCATCAATGTGAGGCAGCTAATATTAATGAAAGTTTGCTTAGTATCTAGTATTAGTCCACTCACCATTTGACATAGGGATCATATACACCCGACTTCTAGGTGGGTAGATACTGAGCAGATATGACCTTGACATGAAGGTCACCTCCTGTCCGCTTACTAGCCTTAAAACCTTTAGCTCGAGCTGTATCTGCAGCGATCGGTGGGGGTGGGGTGTTTTTTACCGCAATCTTGAGCTCAGGAGAGATTATGATGGAAAGTTCGGAGCCATGTCTCTTCATGTGCGGCTGGAAATAAAAATAATAATTTTATTAATAGGTCAGCAATCGCGATAATTTAATCATTCCTAAGGACACAATAAGGGAAAGAAATCTGTGAAAGCTTGCAAAAACTAAAATAGTTTTAATACTTATAATGAAAGTCAATAAAAAGGAATCACTGGAGTATGTACAATTGAATGAGAATAATGTAATGCATTGGCTTACACGTCTCACATATGTGAGCAATTCTAAAAATCTATGATAGAATTTGACCAAATAATGTGCAAGTCATTAGAAATAAATGATTGAAAAATGAAAATAAATGGTGCTGTGGCGTAGTCATTGTTACCTTTTCAGACAGAGGGTACCATTGCCTCTCACGGGCTGTATCAAAGTGGTAGGTGTCAAACGGTATGTTAATCTCTCCAAGGAATTCACTATGACCCAGTCTACTGAAGTTCCATACTGACAACTAAAAGTAACAACAGATATGAGAGTGGGAGATACAATAAGAGACTCTAGGTTTGCTCCCGAAGCATGTGAAAATTAAATCTCTAAAGACTATCCAAAGTCCAACGCATGTTATAGTCAGGTAGTTGCTTATAATAAAGTTTTGTCAGATTTGTAGGGTAATGAAAAATTCAATGCCCTACTTGGCATGAATTATATTTGTTGGAAAAAGTGCCTGCATAAGGAAAGGTAACTCCCTTTCTCTGCAATATGATGTCACAGTTTCCCGGAAGCGCAATACAAGAAACAAGCACTACCGGGAGCATTGAATAACATGAAAATCTTACAAAACATGCATTGGTCTCTGAGTAGTCTTACCAATAATGAGTAGTTGACATGTATCTCCCGTGGCGTGGCTATAGTTGTTAACTGTAGAGTATCATACCTGCATGGTTAGAGATAGAAGATCAGCCTCCTTGAGCGTATAGCTGAATGTCTATCCATACTGAGGATTGATGGTGGACTTTTTCACACTTGCCTTTCTTTTCTTCAGCCTTTGGCCCTCGGCATCCAACAAATACACCTTCACATATCTAAGATACAATCAAACACAATTTGAACTACCATTAAACCATAAGAAGAGGAGAAATTTTGTAAATAGAAATACAGGAAACTCTATTGTACAGAGTTCAAATGGATGAGACAAAATTAACTTAGTAATATAGTATGATGAAAAATAACTTCACAGAGTCCTTTAACAAGGGAGGTTTCAATGTATGGTCCAGCTTCAAAAATCTACTGAGGTAAGTAGTGAATATTTCAACCTTTTGAAGTATTTTAGTCGTTAGTTAATTAAGGCAAAAGCGCAACTTAAAGTATTTCAGTTAGTAGATGAGTTGTGTTAAAAGTGATGTTGTTTTAAAATCATCATTTTACAGCAAGATTTAATGGTAACTATTCTCAGTTACGATTCTCGTTTATACAATTAGTAGGTATGATTGAAGTACTAATACAATGAAATGGAAAACCCCCTGAGAAGTAAGAAGACTTAGATGCAAACAGAATGGTAATCATCAATATTAGTCACTGCTGACAACTAAAAAAAGGTACAGTTTGATTTATTTTAAGGATGAGCAATGTTGTCCTCTTGCATTAAATATTGATTCCTACTATTTTCCATTAACAGTAAGTTTTCTCTTTCGAAATTATAAGAGAACAACTTTGCAATTAGATTTATGCATGGAATTCAATCAAGTGAAGGCAATGCAAAGTAAAGTTATCTGCTGCAGAGGTAGAATCTAGCGAACTATACAAAGTGATCAGGCTGCATTAAAGCACTCAGCAAAACACAGGAAGAAATGGTAAGCTTTGGATTCATAACTACACTCATATCTATGGAATCAACTAGTAGCTAGTTATGTTTCAAAGGTTTTTGACATACAAAGAAATGAGCTTATTCAAACGAGTTGGCATATTAGTGCTGTGATGTTGATTTCCATAAAATGAGTGAAGTAAGAAAGCGATGTATGTAAGAGATATAGACACGTACAAGCTCTGATGTTTGACTAAACCCGGTGACCGCTGACCGATGACCGCTGTGAACGGCCCATTCCACAGAGCGGAAGGCTAAAACTAAGAATAAATCCAATTCAATAAAGATAGCAGATAGCAGATAGCAGCTACAGCAATTAGTAATTGGATGGATGCAATCATTGAAGATAATCTACAGCTCAATTTTGCATACTCAATTAAAAATGCTTTGTTAAAAAAACACCCACTTTTCACACAAAACTAATCTAAGCAAAATGGAGAAGAAAAAGAAATTTACACGCACAATGATATCATTGGATGATGTAAGCGATTTCAAAGGGTGTATAAGGGTCAAGAGTTATCACCCCTGTTACAGGTCAATACTAAAATATCTTTGATTAGGCTACCTTTGACCTTGTATAGCCTAGGTTTTTGCACTTTGAAATAGGTTACATCATTCAACAACGCTTGTGTGGGATTAATTTTAGTTTTTTGTTCATTGCTATGGGAAAACTTTGATATGAACAATGGTTGTTTTTTGCTTCCCTTAACACTTACGTAGGAGTCAGTCTATCTCACACTGAAAGTTAGCAGGATTTTAAATTGTCTTAAAATTTGTGGTGAGACAACCACTACATCTCGATACAGGGCTTTACGAAGCATATTGTGAGATGTGGCAACTTAATGGGCAGACAACTTCCAAATATGAACCTAAACCGATAGAAGATGATTTGTAATCTTGCCCTCAGATTGAAGATTTTGTGTTCAGTAATAGAATGCAACTAGTAACAAACTCACAGCTATACTTAGGAGAGGTTGTGAATAAGAACTGATTTAATATCCGATTGCCCCTAGCTGAGTGAGCGAGACCTTATAGGGGTCTTGTCAATAATTGCTCACTCATTAATGTGATTGTAAACATTTATGCCCCTCGGGATGTGGCGTGTGAAAAACCAACTGATTTTAATCAAACCTTTAATCTAAGTGAGCAAATTTATTGAATTGAAATACTAAATGAGCAAGGAATGAGCACAGCGACAGCGATAACTTTGTTCACAAAGCTTCGCTCATTTTAAGAGTACCCCCCCCCCTCTCTGAGTAACTTACCTGTAATATTCTTTTTGATGACCATCTTAGCCTGCACACTGAAGTGATCAAATAGATGTGTATCTGTACCTGATATCTTATCTTTAACTACACTACATTCATCTAACCGAATATCACTCACTGCAAACAGACAGACATAGAAAGTCACTACAAACATTTACAATCAAAGAGAGATTCAGCACTAGATGAGGTGATTTGACAGATATACTGAAATGGAGAGCTGCTCATTCCGTATAGTATATATATTTATCTGGGTCTAACGACGTATTACTTTCATCAAACCAAATTTTGAGAAACTGCTTATGAGAATTTTTTATATATTATATGATGTACACTTTATTGCTATTCAGTGCCCCTTTCGGGGCCAATGAGAATAATGCTTACATTAATGATTTAGATTAGCTCATCTATTTAACTCGTACAAGGTAAGGGTGGGCAAGCTAGGATTATGTATGAAAAGCTCACCTCAATTAGAAGCATGGGTTGTGACTAAGATTCGAACCTGCAACTCTCACATTGAGAAGCTCGAATCCTAACCACTACACCACCCTGCCAATCCATCCACAAATAGCAACAATCTGAGGTAGGGGATAGAATTTCGTAAACTTGTGCTAACTCCATAGCTGGCAGCATGACAAATGGTAGAAAACTAACCGCGGGCAACACCAAACAGTGAACGAGAAAATGTAGGTTCTATAAAATTAGAATCACATCCCTCCTGATTCATGATTTATTTCACATAATGTGAGCAAAACTACACTCGATTGAGTCTACTTTGGGTTGTGGTGAGGGTAAAAAAAAGGAGAAGTTAGAAGGGAGAAAATTTCGCCTTAGTGGGGATTCATCCCCTCAACATCCTTAGTCAAATCTCCTCCAAACGTTCGGGTTGCTATGTATAGGTCTAATGTACACAGTTTCCTTAGGAAAGGTAGGTTATAAGTAAGTGTGTGCACAACTTAGTAATAAGGACGATTGTACATACAGCGATTAGCTCTGTAGAATATATAATCTATCCTCTGTCCGTGTGGTAACTGCTGTGTTACTGAGGCTGGTGTGAAGCAGTTATCTGGTGTATCACATGTATATCCACCCTCACTGCTACCCTCAGTATTCTACAACACAAGATATATAACTAAAACTTTCACAAAGGCTACCCCTACCCATCTAAAGAGCCATGAAAAATATGCCCATTTCAGACCTAAACTGAGAGAGGATTTTTGGTCACTTGACTTTTGTAGTATTCCCAGTCTAACATTGAGATGTCCCTGAATATCGTTGTATGGTCAGAGAGCATGATTACTGATAACGGGACAGATAACAAAATACTGTCACTGATGTGAGTATCTGTGAGATGATGTCTATGTAACAGCCTAAGAGTATACTGGTATATCGTGCACATAACTGCTAGAAATTTTTAATTTCATGGATGACTACACTGCAGACAGAATGCAGAAGGGGCCTGCATCCTGTATCCGGCCAAAGTGGGATGATTGTCATAAGCTAAAACACGCTAGCTCAGCTCATTCAGATCTTTTAATATAATTAGCAACTACAATCTACTGCACTTTCTAAATTGTATCATTTCTTATCAGAAAAAGGCAGATCTCGATCCCACAGCCACTGAGCACTCACTTTGACCAGCCAGGCGTCCTTGACGACAGCGTTACTGCGGATAACTCTATAAGCCAGCTCTGTAGGTGTAGAGTTAAAGTCCCCCGTGATGATCACACCGTCACATGACGTTGAGGTATGCTTAACGAACTGACTAAGAGAGAAGGCCTGAGCTGCTCTATGTCCAGCGCATTCATCAAACTCTGTTATGTGGTTATATAGAGCGTGCATCTACAAGAAGGCAAAATATATCGATAATGTTGGGTATGGATAGTTTTGAAGGTCATGATTCGCAGTCATAAGATTGTGGTAAAAAGCATGATCATGCTTAATAACAATGAGCATTATCAAACTGTAACCTGATGAGCACTAGATGCAGTGACAAAACAGTCAGAGAATATCTACGGTAACGAAATAATCAGTATACTAGATCTGAACTTTGGTATAGAGCTTATGGTTGCACACTACTTACATTACCTACCTACCTACAGACCAGCGTTACTGGATATCCAAACCAATATTATTATACAGAGCTAACTGAGGGCTGCACACTTACATGTGTAGTATAGAGATTATTATACAGAGCTAACTGAGGGCTGCGCACTTACACGTGTAGTATAGAGATTATTAGACAGAGCTAACTGAGGGCTGCACACTTACGTGTGTAGTATAGAGATTATTATACAGAGCTAACTAAGGGCTGCACACTTACATGTGTAGTGTAGAGATTATTATACAGAGCTAACTGAGGGCTGCACACTTACATGTGTAGTGTAGAGATTATTATACAGAGCTAACTAAGGGCTGCACACTTACATGTGTAGTATAGAGATTATTATACAGAGCTAACTGAGGGCTGCACACTTACATGTGTAGTGTAGAGATTATTATACAGAGCTAACTAAGAGCTGCACACTTACATGTGTAGTATAGAGATTATTATACAGAGCTAACTGAGGGCTGCACACTTACATATGTAGTATAGAGATTATTATACAGAGCTAACTAAGGGCTGCACACTTACATGTGTAGTATAGAGATTATTATACAGAGCTAACTAAGGGCTGCACACTTACATGTGTAGTATAGAGATTATTATACAGAGCTAACTGAGGGCTGATCATTTACATGTGTAGTATAGAGATTATTATACAGAGCTAACTAAGGGCTGCACACTTACATGTGTAGTATAGAGATTATTATACACAGCTAACTAAGGGCTGCACACTTACATGTGTAGTATAGAGATTATTATACAGAGCTAACTGAGGGCTGATCATTTACATGTGTAGTATAGAGATTATTATACAGAGCTAACTAAGGGCTGCACACTTACATGTGTAGTATAGAGATTATTATACAGAGCTAACTAAGGGCTGCACACTTACATGTGTAGTATAGAGATTATTATACAGAGCTAACTGAGGGCTGCACACTTACGTGTGTAGTATAGAGAGTACTATGCAGAGCTAACTAAGGGCTGCACACTTACATGTGTAGTATAGAGATTATTATACAGAGCTAACTGAGGTCTGATCACTTACATGTGTAGTATAGAGAGTACTATGCAGAGCTAACTAAGGGCTGCACACTTACATGTGTAGTATAGAGATTATTATACAGAGCTAACTGAGGGCTGCACACTTACATGTGTAGTGCAGAGATTATTACACAGAGCTAACTGAGGGATGATAACTTACATGTGTAATATAGAGTGTATTATACAGAGCTAACTAAGAGCTGCACACTTACATGTGTAGTACAGAGATTATTATACAGAGCTAACTGAGGGCTGCACACTTACATGTGTAGTATAGAGATTATTATACAGAGCTAACTAAGGGCTGCACACTTACATGTGTAGTATAGAGATTATTATACAGAGCTAACTGAGGGCTGCACACTGACATGTGTAGTGTAGAGATTATTACACAGAGCTAACTGAGGGATGATAACTTACATGTGTAATATAGAGTGTATCATACAGAGCTAACTAAGAGCTGCACACTTACATGTGTAGTACAGAGATTATTATACAGAGCTAACTGAGGGCTGCACACTTACATGTGTAGTATAGAGATTATTATACAGAGCTAACTAAGGGCTGCACACTTACATGTGTAGTATAGAGATTATTATACAGAGCTAACTGAGGGCTGCACACTGACATGTGTAGTGTAGAGATTATTACACAGAGCTAACTGAGGGATGATAACTTACATGTGTAATATAGAGTGTATCATACAGAGCTAACTAAGAGCTGCACACTTACATGTGTAGTACAGAGATTATTATACAGAGCTAACTGAGGGCTGCACACATACATGTGTAGTATAGAGATTATTATACAGAGCTAACTAAGGGCTGCACACTTACATGTGTAGTATAGAGATTATTATACAGAGCTAACTGAGGTCTGCACACTTACATGTGTAGTATAGAGATTATTATACAGAGCTAACTGAGGGCTGCACACTTACATGTGTAGTGTAGAGATTATTACACAGAGCTAACTGAGGGATGATCACTTACATGTGTAATATAGAGAGTATTATACAGAGCTAACTAAGAGCTGCACACTTACATGTGTAGTTTAGAGATTATTACACAGAGCTAACTGAGGGATGATCACATACATGTGTAATATAGAGAGTATTTTACAGAGCTAACTAAGAGCTGCACACTTACATGGGTAGTACAGAGATTATTATACAGAGCTAACTGAGGGCTGCACACTTACATGTGTAGTATAGAGATTATTATACAGAGCTAACTGAGGGCTGCACACTTACATGTGTAGTTATAGAGATTATTTATTGTATTGAAAGACCAAATGATCAAGAATTTTGAGAAAAGTGACAGCAGTAACTTCGTTCACAAAGCATAGCTCATTCTAAGAGCACCCCCACCCCTCTCTGAGTAACTTACCAGTAATATTCTTCTTGATGACCATTTTAGCCTGCACACTGAAGTGATCAGATAGATGTGTGTCCGTACCTGGTATCTTATCTTTAACTACACTGCATTCATCTAACCAAATATCACTCACTGCAATCAGACAGAGGGAGGAAGCCTATACAAACATTTACAATCAAAGAGAGATTCAGCAGCACTATACGAGGTGGTTTGACAGATATACTGAAATGGAAAGTTGCTCACTTCATGTAGTAAATCTATTTATCTGGGTCTAACGACGTATTACTTTCATCAAACCAAATTTTGAGACACTGCTTATGAGATTATTTCATTTGACAAATTTTTATGTATTATATAATGTACACTTTATTACTATTCAGTGTCCCTTTCGGCGCCAATGAGAATAATGCTTACATTAATGATTAAGATCAACTCATCTTTTTAGCGCACCCTCGAACAAGGTAAGGGTGGGGCCTGTATGAAGAGCTCACCTCCATTAGCAGCAAGGGTAGTGACTGGGATTTGAACCTGCAACTCTCAGATTGACAAGCTCGAATCCTAACCACTACACCATCCTGCCACCCATCTACAAATGGCAACAATCTTAGAGGGGGAAGGGAATTTCATGAACTAGTGCTAACTCCATGGCTGGCAGCAACATAACAACAGCCAACACAATCCGGCGAATGAGAAAAAGTAAAAGTCTGAAAAATTAGAATCGCACCCCCTGAATGGTGATGATTTTTCCCACAAAATATAAGCAAGATTTTACTGAAGTTGAGTCTACCTGCAACCTAAAGCTTTGTTTTGTGGTGAGGGTAGGGAGAAAGGAGAAGTTAAAAGGGAACATGTTTCGCCTTAGTGAGGATTTATCCCCTCAACATTCTTAGTCAAATCTCCTCCAAACGTTCGGGTTGCTATGTATAGGTCTAATGTACACATTTTCCTTAGGAAAGGTAGGTTATATGTAAGTGTGTGCACAACTTAGTAATAAGGACGATTGTACATACAGCGATTAGCTCTGTAGAATATATAATCTATCCTCTGTCTGTGTGGTAACTTCTGTGTTACTGAGGCTGGTGTGAAGCAGTTATCTGGTGTATCACATGTATATCCACCCTCACTGCTACTCTCAGCATTCTACAACACAAGATATATAACTAAAGCTGTCACAAAGGCTACCCCTACTCATCTGAAGAGCCATGAAAAATATGACCTATTTCAGACCTAAACTGAGAGAGGATTTTTGTCACTTGGCTATTTTAGTATGCCCAGTCTAACATTGAGATGTCCCTGAATATCATTGTATGGTCAGATAGCATGATTACTGATAACAAGACTTTGAGTGCCTTTGAGTGCCCATTGATACAAAAAGCTGAGTAGTATCTATGAGATGATGTCTATGTAACAGCCTAAGAGTATACTGGTATATTGTGCACATACCTGCTAGTAATTAGAAATTTTAAATTTCATGGATGACTGGACTGCAAAAAGAATGTTGCAGGGCCCTGCATCCTGTATCCGGCCAATGTGGGATGATTTTGACATGCTAGATTAGCTCATCCACATAATTTTATATAATCAGCAACTACAATCTACTGCATTTTTAAATTGTATCTCATCTTATCAGAAAAAAGCAGATTTCGATCCCACAGCCACTGAGCGCTCACCTTGACGAGCCAGGCGTCGTTGACGACAGCGTTACTACGGACAACTCTATAAGCCAGCTCTGTAGGTGTAGAGTTAAAATCCCCCGTGATGATCACACCGTCACATGACGTTGAGGTATGCTTAACGAACTGACTAAGAGAGAAGGCCTGAGCTGCTCTATGTCCGGCGTATTCATCAAACTCTGTAACGTGGTTATATCGAGCGTGCATCTACAAGCAGACAATACAGTGATATTGTTGAGTATGGTGTTGAAGGTCATGATTTGCTGTCATAAGATTGTGGTCAAGAGAATTGTTAGGCTGAATAACGACTGGAAAATGAAAAGTTGCACCACAAAAACACTATAGTCAAAAGGCATAAATTTCAGTATTTCTTTTTATAAAATGAAATGTAATTCCGGCCAAGCTAACACTAGAACGTCCGCTGGACCTCATACAAATTTGTTTAGGATTCAGCTATTATTTGTAGTTGGCAAGAGTTATCTTGTCAACAGGACATGGTTCATCAAAGCGCAGTGTGACAATCTGACTAGATTTCATCATGGTGCTGTAGCTGCCTTTTCAATTGCCGCAATTGAAATTGTTTCAAATCATTAATTGCAAGCCACTTGATGCCCTGTCAACCAAAGTGGCCCCATGGCCAAATTGAGTCGCCTTTGACCAAAGTCGACACACTATCGACCAGTTATCCCCCCATGGAACCTAACTAATTGTGACGCTGAACAAAATCATCTGGACAATCCCATCAGTGTGCCCTATTAAATCGAAACCTGATGAGCATTAAATGCAGCAACTAAGCTCCCAAAGAGTATACATTTGTTTTGTTTAAAGGATCACCTACCTTCCCACAGACCATCAGTGCTGGATATCCATACCGGCATTATTACACAGAACTAACTGAGGGCTGATCACTTACATGTGTAGTATAGAGATTCACAGTGAGGTCCTTAACTTTCAGTATTAGAAGTCCACAAGACTTGTTACCGTAGAAATCACAATGGAAGATCTTCTGTGGATGACCGTTGAGAGGGAATCTATTCTCCATAGTCTCTAGTATTGGATAGCGTGAGAACACACAGACACCAGCCCCTTTAAAACCCCTGCAATAAATATAAACACCCGCCCCTATAAAACACAGTCTACAAGACACAAACACAGTCTACACATTACAACTACCCTCTACAAATTCTAATCGGTCTGGGAATGAGCTATGTCATGCCACGAACTTTAGTGAGACACTGATTTGTACATGGTGTTGATGACTTATTATGTAAAATTTCCTGTTGCTCATTTCTTAGCCAGATAGAATTCAGTATACAATTTATCATGATGGAGAAGTGACATTTATCATTTTCCTTAGTTGGTATGTTTCTGGCACTACTGCAAGACATAGGTGTATTTTATTACAAGCTGTGAAATTGTCAGTCATAGTGGGTTTTGAGAATCTGTAAAAGACACTTCTATGTGGTATGGTGTCAACAACTTAGGGGTCTCTTGAACTGAAGCTAAACAAGCCGATTGAACCCTTCTGTTACCGCCAGGTACTTAACAGGTACCACTGAGTCTTACACTACGTACGTACGAGTGGTTCTTACCCGTTAAAGTAGTGAGTATGAGGCATCTTGTCAAGAATCTTCACACTGAGCTTCAAATAGTCAGCATGACTCCAAACCTGCAATAAATATAAACCCACAATCAAAGAGATTTAGGCCTACCTTTCTATGTGTATTTCCTTCAAGAGAAACAATACATTCCAACAATTTATTAATTGTTGACAAATATATTAATGTATGTGTGTTCGCTTATTGTAATAGAAATACATATCAAACAAAAAACAGTATGGGTATGAAAGATTTAATGTAAATTTAGTATTTTGCCATGTGTAACAGAGAATACAACAAGTGTTCAGACTGTTGATGCTTGAGGCTAACGCTAAGATAATGTGAACACTACTTATCAGCTCTTATCAGTATATTTTCTTGATTTCTATGCTCTACATATAAATGCTTTTGAGCAACATGATATTGACATCAGATTCCATTCTGTAATCCTGAGGGCTCAGACCGATTAAAAGGTGGGTGATTGGCAGTGAGCCTAACAACCCCACATCTAGAAATCATAAGAACCCTAGCTACTAACCTCTTGGAAGACAACAATATCATAGTCTTTACTGCTCACATAGTCTGCTATAGCAGCCATCCGCTCTGTTACCACTGCTGATCCAAATACTGGTATACGAATACCCCTGATAGGAACAAAATAGAGTTACCTTATACATATAGTAAGGTTATATACCCCTGATACGACCAAAATAGAGTTACCTTATACATATAGTAAGGTTATATACCCCTGATAGGAACAAAATAGAGTTACCTTATACATATAGTTAGGTTATATACCCCTGATAGGAACAAAACAGAGTAACATTATAGGTGGAGTAAGGCTGTACCCCTGACAGAAACAAAATATACCAGTATGAAAACCCCTGATAGAAACAAAATAGAGTGATCTTTTAGATGAGGTTTGGTAAAACTGAGACCTCACTAGTATAAGAATTCCCCTTATAACAACAAACCAAAGTTGGGTATACAAATTACCCCTGATATAAGGAGAAAAAAGTCATTTAATGTTTGAAATAAGGTTCAACTGAGGGCTCATCCAGTTCAGAGATCGATAGTGAGCAATATATACAGAATAAATTTGCCTAACAAGCCTACCCAGGCCAAAGTGTTGGCTCTTATCGGCTCTTTGGTATGGGAGAGCTGACGCCAAGAATATTGTATTTTCCAGACAGCAATTGTTGACAACGGTGTTTCATGTGTTATTTCATTACCAACGCAGTTCATGCACTCTTAAACTTGCTCTCAAAAATCAATGGATTTTCAAATCGGTATCATACAAACAGGGTAGCAATATATTTCACCTATTTCCAGCATGTGTAAGATGGCACTTCTTGCGCATACTTAACTCATTCCAGTACTCAGAGTAGATATCCACTTGATACATCAGCTGAGCACAAACGTTTATGCTGTTCTGAGAGGGCACTAAAACTGGTGTTGTCAACGGGCTTTGTAAATGTATGGCAGGTGTTTTATCGGACATGTCTTGGGCACTCAAGGCCTATACAGTCTATGAAGAGTGTTGGATTGGAAAAGTACTTAAAATATATCTTAGCATGCACCAAGAGCTGCACCATCAAACCCTCTACAAGGCCTATGATTATTTCATTAAACATGCTATTGCCCATACAGAACAGGACTTTTTTTGTAATGATGCTTATAATCATGACCCTGTGGTTACAACAGTTCAAATTATGAAACCCAGTTCAAATATTGGCTTGTCTTATTCATAGACGCCAGTTTTGGAAAAAAAAACAAGAGCATGGGCCTAATTTACTGACTAATTAGTCATATCAGAGACTATAGATATAGAGACCTTCCACTTGCCATGATAACATATATAACCGATGCGAACACATTGAAAATTAGGCTCCGCCCCTTTCTGGTGGTAATTGCTTGGAGGTAAGGGTACCCAGTGCTATGAATTTACTATAAAAAATTGACAAGGTGAATGATTCAGCTGTTTATTTTATAAGTACATTCACACAAAACTCTCAATAATATCAACTGGGACAAATGAAATCTAAGATGTGCGACTTTTATATAAAATATAGGCATCAAGGAAACAAAATACTTGGTGGATGACCTTTTGGTAATGTAGCCCCCATATGTATAGAAAATTGAATATTCAATGTGAAAATAGTTAAATGTGAACAAGCACTGATGTTATATTCTCCAGTTCCGGTGACTGAATTGAATTCATCAGTTAGGTCAGCACAGAAACTTTCTATAGCATAGGTCTGAGAAAAGTATCATCCTCAAAAAGTCTAAGTTTTCCCGTTTTAAGTCAGCATACTGCTGATTGTTGGCTGAAGATATGTGCTTTGAACTGCTCTGAATCTGTCTATGAAGCCCAAACAAGTTTTCAAGGCGATTTGTAAAAATAAGCTTTCCATAGCCCCAACCATCCCACAATAACTTTGAGGCAGAGAGGGAGGTCTTCTATCTCTCAATGCAGTAAATTCTTTACATTTGTCAGCATTGAATTGTCAGTATGAATCTGCTGACGATGCACTTTACTCTGATGCCATTCTTACTTCAATTTTGAATGTGTGTGTATGGTTGGTACTAGTCACCATGATTAAATTCTTTTATATTAATCTTAGAGCATATATTAACAAACAAAAAGAAGCCCTCTTCCTCTTGTCCTCACTCATGAAAACTTTGTCCGTGAAACTCATTACAACAGCTAACCTATGGCAGGCCATCATTACATCGCAGTGGGCAACAATGATGGATTATACTGCATAGCCCCCTTACTTTCTTACAAAAATACAGGCCTGTATAATATAAATCTCTGGCTAAGAATGCAACAACAAGTTGATCGTGACTTTGTTGCTGTCTGATCTGGTTTTGTCATCAAGATTGTGGTTATTTTGCCTCAAATAACTCAGGTGAAAAACCTGAAATTTTATTGAGAAAGCCATTGCTGTCTAAGGCAGCAGCGCTTACTATACAACCGGAAGTGGGCGTGACCGTTAAATAACGCTGATTGGCTATTCGCATTTTATGCGCAAGTGGAAGGTCTCTATATCTATAGTCTCTGGTCATATTACATGTTTGTAAGCCCTAGGACCTGACAATCTTGACATTGAAAAAGGTGATCAAACAAATACCACAATGTCAGCAAATAAATATTATTGTTTCTGCAGCATATTGGTTTTCATTACTGTATGACAGATGAAAATGATGAAGACCTTAATCAGCGGTGTGTTTATAGCCCTTGGATAATGCTTTCTCAGCAAATCATTGCGTTGTAAGCTGTGCTAAAACACTGACAGCACAAGTTAAGACTAAATATCAGATCAATGGATGTGAATATCATCAATATCATTGTTTGTAGTTTGTTTAATAGGCCTGACTAGCCTACTGAGTGTAGTGGTTTTGTATGGACCCTATCAGTATCAGCCCCACTGTCTTACAGGCTTTACATAAGGGTTCAATACATTTTCATAAATTTACTCGTGCTCCACTCACTACAATGAATCATACCAGCAATTGATAAAGCACTACTTTTCTATCTAAAATGAGGCCATACCGAATCATAATCTTTCAGTCTTCTCTTTCTAGCAGTCCCCTCCCCATTTCCTTTATGGCCATACATGCTTATGAAATTACCACAACAACTGATTAGAACCACTTACCAGCAATTGAGTGTCAATACCTTCAGTGAAGCCTCCATGATATAGACAGGTAGCAACAGATAGTTATGAGAAAAGACGAACTAAGCCTGATGAAATTCTTACAACTCACTTATCTTTTTTCCTTCTTAATTGCAACCTTGAATCTGACCCTTGCCTCAAACCATATTTTAGGAATAAAGGCTATATATCTAACGATCCCTTCTCAATAGGCAAGACAACTCTTATATAATCTGTTTAGAGATAACAATTCCTATTTTCAATCTATGCTGCTAGTGCTCACACCTGCTTCCTCGGTGACAAATATAGCACAGCTATGCAACAACAATGCAACTTGTCATATGCTTCACAGTTCTGATAGGCTTGTGGTTAGATATGTTAAATTTTAAATTCTGCCTAGAAACTAACGAGCACTGTGAGGAAGGTCATTACGCACAGGTTATATACTATCACTGCTGAGTATCAATTAGTGAATAAATTACACATGGCGCTGCTACTATGGATGGCATGTCAGGACAGCTTCCATTTCCAAGTGATACAGCTATTACCTTCCATATTTTCACTACAGCACCACTCCTATCTTTGTAGTTATGGTCTTTTTTATCATAAATAGGAGGATGTGATTTAACTACAGATATTATCAACTCCTCCATTTTTGATAGCCTGTCATGATTTGATAGATGACGTGTTTAACCGCGTAATTATTGAAGCAAACAATCAACAACCAATCAGCATAGAGGATCGTCCAGATCACTGGGCAAAAGACCAACAAGTTCGATGTCCACTTAACACGAGTAATCACTCGTGCAGATCCACCTATTAACCACTCGTGACCCCAAATCGATGTAAAAATCGTGTCATGTAGCCATAGCTTAAGGGGGATGGGGAGCTGCCTACTGTTATAGTGCCGGAGATAGTCTGGAATGGGGACACTCCCCAAAACTCCGATGGGCAAAATACTGCACAGGGAGCTCTCAAGCTTGATTTGTGCAGCCCTCTGTGCCCTGTGATTGTGTACTTATACTGATCCTGATATTTTAACTCAACCAGTGACCATAAACTATTGGTCATTGCAGGATATTTAAATCGTTCTCGTTTGTACACTTTATGTTATGTAACCATCACTTTTTGGATAACATATTTTGGATTACATTTATCCTTATTAATTTGGTTAGGTTTTATTTGAAGGTCACTTATATAATATTTACATAACAAGATTGTTCTGGGCTCATGATTAAAAATGCACAGAGAACAAAAAAGTTTAGAAAGTTAGAAACTGATAAAAATGTTGCAATGGGTGACGACCACCTTGGGTTTACAAAGTTTATGAGTGGTCTTCAAATAACTGCAGTGGGTCTAGAATCGTGTCTTGACATATAAAATGCTTTACAAGCTTTTCTAGAATCTTGCGGTGGCAGCTTGCCAGGACAATAGCTTGTTAATCATTGAGATGCCTCAGAAGTTGAATTATTTTTGCAGGGGTCTTATGATGGCTGTCTTCCAAACAGTTGGTGCAACGGATAATTCTATGCTGGTGTCATATAGTTATTATAGTTCTTTTATTCATCATAGTGGAAAGCTGTGTTGCACATAGTGTGTTCACACGATGGATGTCACCATCTGGTCCCAACCCTTGACTCTTTTGACTCAATTTATTTGATAAGAGGGAAGTCTGGTCACTTTTTATAGTACTGTAATTAATCAAGCCGCTTGACTGCTGCTACTGCATTTCAGCGCCCTGACATGAAACTAAACCGTGACCATAACTGAGAGAATATTTTTGAATTGAAATGACAAAAGAAAAGAGAAAAAAATTGATTAAAGGAAGCAATCTTATTTAGTGCCCAGCAAAAACGTAACAAATATCTATGCCTGAATAAGCTTAGTTTGAGCAGTATAATCTATCATTGTTATTCTAAGCTATGATCATGGATCAGTAATGAAAACTTCTTTGTATTTATACTACTTTCAAAAGTGCTTTCTTTGTTGTGCCAATTAAGCCTGTCCTTAGCAACATGCACGGATATTCTTAAAATAGAAGGTACAAAAAAGCTTTAGTCATGAAGCTCCATTGAACACTTTTTGAAGACAATAGAAGCCATGCTTTATTGACTGTGTGCAACTTAGTTCAAACAAGTTATTTCCATAGCATTTTAATTGCTTGTTGGTTTCAAAATAGTACCAAATTTATCGAAATAAAATTTTGTGACATAACGTATTTTAACTCAACTGTAAAATTAATTGAAAATTAATAATTTGTTTCCCATAGAGTTTTCTGCATTATATTATACTTTGCTACCTTGTAACATAAGGGATATTGAAATAAATAATTTGTCTTGTCATGTTGCATCATAGACCTGATTGTTGAATTGTTGCTGTCGGTGTGAAATATAGTTTCGCTTCACTGAGAATCGATTCCTGTATAACTAAGGCAGGCTAGGCATTAAGGCTCTGAATATGTTTCCCTCTTTTTGTTTAGATTAAGTGTTCAACCATTCATCAGCTTAGATGATTCAATCCTCATGCTTTGGTGCGAATACTGCATCTTTAGTAATTATCTGAAATTAATTTCAAAATTAAATAAATAAATATGAGGACTAAGGAAGGAAATGATTTTTTTTTATACTCGAGGTGCAACTAGTTTGAAGTAAGACTGACCTCTGATATATTTGTACATTAGACTTGTGCAGTTAAAGATGTATTGAGGCTGCAAGTTCTACCCACAAATGCCTTGCTTGCTACAGATTGTCAACCCGGTTTTGAGGGAAACATGATAATTCAATTTAATTGAATTTTAGTAACAGCTACCCCATGCCTTTCCTAACCTTGCCCTCTTACTTTCTTTATTGTGTGAGAAAATTCCTCAAAACACAAATAGTCTCAGGCTCAAATAACTGAAATATATGGTGAATGTGTCTCTTCCATTTTTGGTCAAGCAGCCCTTCCTGTCTAATTTTTTCAATAAAATGGCAGTATATCATTAAATTGGATCAGACGCGCTTTCAGTAGCTAGGCAGCTCTTGGTATTTAAAACGAATTCAACATTAGCCGACTCCAATAAGATAGTGCTGCAACTCCACCAGTCATTTTCCTATAGAAATATTGTACGCCACTTACTTTGGAAAGGACAGATTCGATACACATCCTACCAAAATAGCTGGATTATTGCACTAATAAATTTCATGATTTTATGAATGCTTTCTTCATCTTAGGTGTGAGAGACTACAACCATACTCATATCCTTTCAAAAGACAGCGAGCTGTACCCCTCATAGTGAGTTCACGATACATAAGGATGTGCACCGCCGTGAAGGCTGGAAGCAGCTTCTGGAAGGTTCTCCTACAAAAGCAGCGAGCCTTGGAGACCAAACAGAAAACAGCTGGAAACGAAACAACTGTAGTAAGTCCACCATCCACATCATGCTATCTATTTACAAATTATCACTGCCATGTTGATCAGAAAATATACTTAAATTTGGAACGATGAAAGTATTATATCATGCAATGTTCAAGTATGCTAGGTGATATAATATAGATAGTCATGCGTTTTTGTATTAGAAGTTTGTGGTGTCTAGGAACCCATGGCATCGTCTAGTCAGTGCTTGGAGTGACAAGTTCAACATGGAGCGTGGCCTGGACAAGTTCTGGATGAGGGCAATGTGTGCGGGCAAGACTTGGGAGTCGTGCCTCCATTCAAGTGAGTGAGAAACAGTGTATTGTCAGTGGAGTTTGTAGATTTTTGGGCTTACTTTTTCATTTGTGAGCTCTTTCAATCATTATTAACTGGGCTTCTGTTCAGGGTGCTTATATATCGGGAAACCTCATATCAAGGGCGGTTCAAGGTATACCTAAAATGTAAAACCAGCTTCATTGCATCGACCAATAAAACTTTGGTTGGTAAAAGGCGATTTATAGCAGCCAGAAGAAAGGAGAGTGGCATGGGGAGTGCCTTTAAGTGGTTAGGTAAATGGCTGTTTCAGTTGCCTACCCTGACTTGTTGTATCTTGTCATTTCGAAAACTATGGATGACTTTGATGAGTATTTTGTTTGCATTACTGGGTGGCAACATTAGAATGACTTTAGTTCCGTCCATTCTATTAGATGCCTTTGACATGCCTAGGAAGGTAGCTTGGACAGAGAGAAAGTTATTTCCATCTAGCATTTCTGTCCATTTACAGACAAAAACTCTAACAGATGAAATAGACTGTTTAAAATGTGGTAAGAATAAAAATGCAGCGCTTCATTTTTTAGCCTCAATTCTACAAACAATGAAGATCCGTTACTCATATAATCATGTTCAGTATTGTTTTCTTTCACAGCGTATTTGTGTCTTAATGTGTTCTAAAATATGGAGAAGACACCGCTGGAACAATCACTGGGCTCCAGTTATAGATTGTTGCCAAAAATGTGACAAAACGCACCGAGACGATTCGACTACATAGGTGAGCTCTTCTTATATGTCTCAATTGATCAACTCAAGGTACTGAATTAAATTCTTCACTGCATTGTCACTGCATGTTTTATCTCAGATGCCCCAAAAAATGAAATCATTGAGATAAGCCTTATTGTTCCAAATAATTGTTCTACACACTGTTTGATATTGTGTATGAATTGTCTACACCTGTTCAATGAGAAGACAAGTTCTGAATTATCCAGGTCTTATTATGGGATCATAGTAATGACAACCATTTGTAACATTATCAAACATCACCATTATCGTCACAAATCTGACCCAATCGAGTGTCTACATTTCAAATCTCTGAAACAAATGTGAGAACTACAGGTGTAAATCAGGCTTAAAACAACATTAATTTTCCTGAAAAAAATTGTCAGCACAACAAGTTTATTTAATTGATTTTAAAATTTTGAAAATTAATGCTAATTTCTTTTGATTGCATCTTCATTTGTTGCAGTATCATCAGAAAACATGAATGAGGAAGCTGTTGTGATGTTTGAACATGAAAATGCAGGAATCCCAAATATAAGAGAACAAATCACAGGATCTAGATAGAAGGCGATGAGACTCTCTGAGAGGCGGCACATCACTGCCAGCTATCAATACCACTTCAGCACAAGATATAGAAGAGTTGAGACAGTTTTATGCCACTGAGATTTTTCTGTTTGGATATCCCGACACGCCTTTTGTAGATTTCGATTGCTCTTAAAATAATTCTTGAAACTCTTTCGGAATGTCTTTTATTGTACTTTTTTCTTGAGTTTATCAAAATGTTTTTGAATTAATTTCAGAGACTGACTCGACATCCATTCACCTTTCATATTAAGAACAGTTTCAAATCAAACTAGGTACTCTCTTAACTGTTTAGTCTGCTTGCGGCTCCATCCCGGTTTTCTTTGTAGCGACTCTACGAACTTGACAGCCCTCAATTTTGTATTCTAATTCTTTCAACGATCTTTGTAAAAATAGAAATAAAAAAATTAATTTCGCTAAACAATTTGCTAATTCTCAGATAGATAGATATAGATATAAAGATTAGAATACTGCAAAATCATTAATAAATCCTTTCACTTCCTATTCCACTTGTCATCTCTTGTCAAACCGGAAGTTTTTGATTTACATACTACACTACATTGAACATTTTGCCTCAGTGCCT
This sequence comes from Membranipora membranacea, assembly GCA_914767715.1. Taxonomy (NCBI): domain Eukaryota; kingdom Metazoa; phylum Bryozoa; class Gymnolaemata; order Cheilostomatida; family Membraniporidae; genus Membranipora; species Membranipora membranacea. The sequence continues at coordinate 22,419,030 of OU612074.1, forward strand.
CCAAAAAATTAAGCTGCTGAGATAATATTTGTTGAACCAAACTTTTTCTACATAATGTGTTACTTTATTAGAATTGTCTTCATGTGTTCAAAAAGAAGACAACTTTTGATTTATTAAGGCCTTATTTTAGGATCAAATTACGACAAGCATTTTTTAAACTGCCTAACATCACCACCATCATGACAAGCCTCACCACAAAGAACGGTTTATTCTCTGATACAGCTGTATAAAAATACCTGTGGTCAGTATATTTGACTTGAGACATGAAACCGGGGACTTTGAGATCATTACCGTAGATAAGCCAAAGTATTGGGCCCTGTTTACTGCCTTTTAGTTTTCCAACCATTGATGGTATATAGCTTGAGGACTGGGTGAGGCCATTTCTTACAGTCTGAAGTTTGGTTTTGCAGAAACTCAGCAATAAGAGAAGTGATTTTCACAATAAAACAGTGTCCACCATTGACTAGGGTATAAGGCTGGAGTCTGTTGAAAGCTTTTGAAAGATTCACCTCTGCAAGTTGGACAAATTTGGTATTCGCTTGTCCAGGTTAACACTAAAAGCCATCAAGAAACTATATTAAAGTCCACAGTTCCAATCTTGGTACGCATATTGGTTACAGTCTATTTTTTCTGAGAGTTGTTTTTTCGTTTTATTCATTATAACTGAGAGCTTGCCAAGGTGGAACAACAAATAGATGGGACGATAGTCGTTATACTGAGTAGGCAAGGATGATAGGAACAGGTTTTATCTGTGCACATTTCCATTTACGTGGAAATTCTGATGTTGTTAGCATGGTGGTTATTATGTCCTGTAAGGGTACACGTATAGCCCTCGGTGGATACCCAGGTATAGGAAAATCTTCGGTTGATGTTGATTATCTGGTGAATCAAACTCTGTATTCTTGTGAATGATAATTTTATGTGAGGGCAAGCTTGATGAATTTCAATAGTATAAGAATCAAAAAAGGATGCGATGTGGTCACAGAATTTGTCTTTTAGGACGTCGTTGATTCTCATCTGCCTTTTTCAATCCAGAAGTGTAAATTAAAGCTCATACAAATATTAATTCAATTCCATGTTTCCAGGTGTTTCACCTTTATCACTAAAATAATGAAACATGTCAGTTCAAATCGTTGATTAGCTCTTTTGGAGCTGTTGCAGCAGGAGATTAGCATCCTCCAGTAAACACTTAATCAGTTGCTGCACTTTAAGTGACAAATTCAAAAGAGATCTAGCACATATACAGCAAACTTTGTATTTGTGAAAGTCTGCTTCGCAAAAAGTCTCATGTCATTTGACCTTCCATTATTAGGTCAGGAAGTACTTTAACATTGGTTAGATTTGTGAAGGACTTTATGGCAGTTTGAGATCACTAACCGAATAATCACAAACCAAGAACGATCATGAAACCAGGAAATTAGCGAGTGAAGACAACGATTTTAAGTACTGACATCTTTCTTCTTTTTCTGACAGCAAAGGACTAATAAGAATAGTCTGATGAAGACAATGCAGGCCAGCAAATTACTATCATAGGACCCTATGATCTTTGTAAGCTGAGGCTGCCTGAAATTAATTAGCTTTTTGGTTGGGAATAACATTGTAAAATTTCTAGTTGTATAGAAGAGAATTATTGTAATAAGAAGATGCTGCACCCACTTTTATACATTTTTTTTCAAGTTGAACTTTAATGATTTCTTTTGTCTGATATACCACAAGACGCTATCTACTGTAAAATTAGAAATTGATAACATGATAATATAATGCTGTTCTATAATTACCCTGGGATTTATGAATCCTGCCACATTTTCTTCTTAGAACTAATCAAGCCAGAACTTAAAATGTTATTGACAGAGAGTTATGAAATGGAAAATATAAGGCAGTAACGATATCGAACGGAAAATCGTACTTTGGCTCATATTTCAGCTCATATTAGAAAAGCACTGCCAAGATAAGCATCATTATGAGCGAGCTAGACACTGTCGTGATGCTGTTCATGGCATCAAGGTGTATGATTTGAGTATCAGTTGATCAACAAAATATCAGATGTCTTGCCACATGCCACATTCCGAAGCGTGGGGGCGAAACTCCTTACTTGGGTTGCTCTCTGTTTGCAGGCAGGTTGGAACACACAAACCAAGCCCCAGTAGTCGCTGGTGTTAATTTTGTGTTTTGTTGGTTGTATATATTATAATTGTGATGCCATGCCAATTTATACTATCAGCAGCATGCTAAATGAGCACGTGACTTAATTAGTGGTCACTGCACATGAGGACACAACAGAATTCATGGACCGCAGTACGATTCGAACCCACGACCTTCCGCATCCGCATGCCAAAGGTATGAGGCTCTAACCATCTGAGCCACCTCCTACTCCTGTCTGGTTTGGTTTGGTGTATTTTCATCATAAGTAAAAAAAATGACAGTTATAAACTAGTGAGGCGATGAGGCTCTATGCGCGCATTAGCATCTTGAATGCTGTTCGAGGCGCGGAAGCCAAAAAAAAGGTTGACATTGAAGGCAGTCAAAATATGGGAAGGGAAAAAAACACCCACCAACAAGGCTCACTTCCTGTGGTTACTATCCGCTCTGAAAGCAGAGGGGTGTTTATTCTCCCGGAAAGGAGCAGGCAAGCTATTCCAAGCATGCTTGATAGTTTGGCTGGTGATGGCCACAGGCGATGTGGAAAAGGAAGATTAAGTTTGAAATTCCAGTGTTGTAGGGGTGGCAAGGTTGAGGGAAATAGTGATAGAGGAATGAGCAACAAGGCAGATCCTATGGGTATATAAATGTGGCAGAGCAATAATTTTTGCTTTTCTGAAAAGTGGAACAGTATGCTCTTTATAGCAGGGCTTTTGAAAACATTTTTCACTAATCTGTTTTGGTGGATACCGATATTATCAAAATGAGTTTGTGGCGCGTTGCCCAAAGTTTCAATGCAACACACAATTCTACTGTACGCTTATGTATTGTAACGCAAGATCATGGGTGACAGTGGTACATTATTGGATGCTCTAAAAAAAGCCAGAAATTTTGTTCAAAGATTTTCTCAAATCAGAAATGTGAGCTCCCAGTTTAATGTTTTATTTATTGGGACAACTAAAATTTTTAAAGAGCTCACCACAATAAGTTTTCTAGAGTCCATCAATATATCAGAAAGTAGTTGCGATGAGTTTTTGCAATTCTTGATCAAAATATAATTGTTTTTTTTTCTAAATTCAGTGATAATTTATTGGCGTCTAGATGAAAGTTTACATAACTAAAATCAATGGAATTAATCTGTAGAGTCCTTTTTGGGCTTTAGGTTTCTATGGCAAACATTGTTTGGAAAGCTTGCATAGCCCCAAAAGCCCCTAGCTATTAACCCCCAGGGGGTTTGCGTCTTTGATGTGCCACCTACGCACCATTGTTTAGGCAAAACTCCCTCTAAGGTTGAGAACCCTGACACATACACATTGTTCACCAAAAACAGGGAGACTCCAAAATGGGATGATAGCTGTGTTGAGAAAAATACAGGGTTGCTTTTCGATCTCCCATTGCATACTAGAAAACTAATCATCAACAAGAAGTTATTAACCTTGAGAATTGCATCTCAATTAGTCTGGAGAATGGTTGGTGACCACTGTCACATCCTTGCTATAGAACCAGTCAATACACTTATATCACAACAAGTGGTATATTTAAAGACAACAGTATATGCGGCATGGTCACTGACTTACAGAGAAAATGACGTCTGAGCAAATAAGATCTAGCTGAGCCATCAAGCTCTCTTGTGTTTATTGATCCAAAACCACCTACGTCTAAAGAGCATAGAGTAATGAGTGCATCACATAAGTAATAATTTGAAAGAATAGTTCTATGGATAGTTATCTCTCTGAGTGAGCAAAAACGTCATTCATAAACCATAGAGAAGAGATTTTACATTGTTGTGCAGGTTAGCAACCTCCAGCACAAGGAAAGTCCAATGTTCAACTCTAGTATCTAATTTTCTGACGAGGTCATCAAACTGTGGCCGTTGAACTCTACTTAGGTTTCATTTATCCCATCTTACTTCGGTCAGAGAATCACAAATTGAGATATGTATGAAAAATGTTTGGTGGCCTATGAAAGGAGGACAGGGCCACTGAATATATTTATGTGATCCGAAAAAAACGCCAACAGAACTGGAGCGGTATTTATCTATAGTAGTTATGATATATTATTACTAGTGTTAGGTTTTTTTTCAATAAAGTTATGAGTTACATCCCCTTGCATAACTAAGAGGACGACTCAAGAAGTTGCTTTATCTGTCACATGCTGTCTGATGATAAACAAGCAACGTAATAGATAAGAGGACTCGATAAGAGAAATTGATGAGAGAAATCATTGAGGATAAGATCGGGTGACATTGTGCAACTTACACACAGGTTGATAAACTAAACTCTACAATTCGCTCACTGTTCCATTGAGAAATCTCACTGGCTGAATTGAATTTCTGCTCCACAAAAGAAGTATTCTTCCATGCATGAGATGTCATTTACTTTTGGGTTGAAATCCAGGACTGATAAACACGTAGCAACTTTTGTTGAGATCTGAGCATGGATTAGAAATTGCAGGTCATTTCTTAGCTGTATTTCCATGCTTCTTCCTGCACCCTGTCAGTCTAGCAGTGCATTAGAATAGGGGTGCTTGTTGAGAGAAAGTTGTGTTGCTCAATGAAATTCAAAAAACTCGATTTTACCCTCAAATTTTTTTCTGCTTTATCAAAAGTGATGCCTTCCGAGTTGATGTGGTTTATGTTATTATTGGTTATCAATCACCAGTGGTGAAAATAATTTGCCTTGAGAATGGATAATTATAAACAATTTGTCTAATGACAAATTATATTGCTATAAAGGAGTGAATCAATGACCTATATTCAGTTCATGTGATACAGGGACAAAATGGGAGCGATTATTCGTTGCCAAGCTGAATTTTACAGGAGTTTTTCCCTCCTTTTTAAGCAGAGAACTACAGACTACAAAGAAGTACCAAATAACTAATAAGTAACTTGAGCATTACATTCAGACTACTCATTTGCATTCACATTTGTATAACCCTACATATAATCTGTGGGTTTCTGTGTCCTAAAGAATGTTCATCATTTTCCACAGGTCATCTACAATGTTTAGTTCAGTCGAAGCCTCCTCCCAACTTCCACTTCTATTCATAAATTTGGCTGAGTGCTTTTAACAGTTGCTTGTCATGTTTTATGAGCTGTTATAATTTACATTCTTACAAGAATTTTGATCAGCCTTAAAAACAACTGTCAAGCTTTAAAAAGTACACCTGGCTCTACAACTTCAGGTATTCTTTTCAAAAGAGCTTGATCATGGTCGAAACTTTGTATACACGAACAATGTCTTGATTTAAGAATTTTGAATTGAAACACTATACAAAGAAGATAATGTTAATTGATAACACAAGTTACCAAGTAGCAATGCAAATACTTGACCGAGGTTCTCTGTTTGATTTGTTCTTCAAAGAAGTGCATAGGACTCTCAAGCGAATAATAATCTGTCATATGTGCAATTTCTTACTTGCTTATATGATACAGAACAATATTTTTCCACTCTAAGTTTGTTAAAATGACAATCAAGTTGTTTGTAAGGAGTTATCCCATCACTGATGTTAAGAAGACAACTCCCATTTTCAGTGGATAATATCAAAACAGATTGTAGCCTATGTAGATTTAAGGTAGTTGATGAGTAATGCATCGATGAAATGCTGCATCATGTCTTATATTTTCTGTCTTTGACTTTCAAAATATGCCCTGTCTAATGGAAACATTGCTATTCATTTCTAATAATTAAAATATCTTTGTAATTCAGACGGAGCTCGCAGATTAAATGTGTTATATAATCTATTATACCTCACTTGTTCTAATGCCAGTATCTAAGACAAATACTGCATACATGGATATCTGATAACCTCTCAAACTGTAACTTTTAACATTTATGACTGCGACAGCTTTACTGGAAATCTTCTCGATCACTTAGGTTGTCTCTTCTTAACAAGTAACATAAAATGATAATATATAAGAAATGCTCCAAATTCTGAGCATGATGCCCTTAAAATATTTGCCAAAATATGACAATTGTCATGATATGCCCTATAAAATACAAAGTTACCATGGCATATAAATAATAACCCAGTTTATCTCCTTAACCAGCATATAGCCTCATACCCAAATAAATAACTAGTAGATAAATCCCTGGTATTGCGAGTGTAAGTATGAAGTATGGTGTGAATTCACTGCATAGTGGAGCCAAGAATGATGCACTGATGAGTGCTAGATTTCTTTTTTTTGTCGTTCACATAGTAAAATAGTACTACACAAATGGTTCCAATAATGTTTTTGGTCTTGGTGACAATTGGTGCTATTATCAATTTAAATAAATATAAATATACAACAGGAAAATGAAGATTACATCAAAAATAAAAGGCAAACCACTGACAAATTATATTTACCGCAGTGCTCCTCGTGGCATAGTTTACATCTTGATGTCGAAAACTAAGATCATCTAACATTATAGCTGATAATGAATATTGTTTTGTTCATTGTTCATCCGTCAGCAAACCAGCACTGAAAGGCAATATGAATATCAACCCTGCACCACATTCAGCCATCACAGCAATACAGTAACACAGCGATACAGTAGCGTGCTCCCAGAGCAGATCCAAGTTTGGGGCGCTATGCAATCCCTGCACTGTCACTGTCACTGCACTGCGGTCACGGTCCCTTTTGAATTTTTGTACACATAATATACAGGGTGAATTCTAAAATCCCAATGAGCTTACACTGATTGAAGGGCTCATATCACTTATATAATTTTTTTTAAATTTGACTGCCTGATGATGATAATGTACTTCAATTGATTAAGTCAATACAAATTCCACTTACCATTGAGAGCTTTGGGTTCACCTGAAGCCAGTTTTGCGTGCTGCAGAAAATTATTAAAAATTAGTGCACATTGATATACTTGCACAGAACCTATATCAGTTTTAATTGCAATTTTCTTTGACTGCTTTTCAACTATCAAAGATAGAGGACCCATGAAACATCTTACAGGCTCAATGTCTGAAAAATATTTTAGATGTTTTGTAATTATTGCTGGCAGCGATTTTGGTTAGAAGCTGCTAAATGTTCATTATTATTTAATGGTTATCTTGAGCATTGCAATAATCCTGAGAAATACAACCAGGAATTACCGTCAAACCCGACTCAGCCAATTTTCCTAATTATGTTGCACTTCTTATCATATCAGGGTATACTCTGCCAGATTTACATACAGCTTTTTCACTGAAATTTAACAATAATATGTGTCTAACAATTGACCATGTATTAATTGAAATGGATATCACTGTATGTGAGTATTTGTATGTGAGTATTTACTAAATGATCAGACAAAAATCCAGATAATATTTGATTCTGTATTATGTCTATTGATTTGTAATTATGTAAACTTTATTCACCAGGGATTGTCTTAAATAATTGATGCATTAAGTCTCCTTAATTCCAGCTAGTCGTTCAGCCATAGACAACATCGGGTAAAGCTCAACTTTTGAATTTCAGATTTTTCCTCTCCCCAGACCACCTCCTGACCTCGTGCTCGCAACCAAAGAACAAGCTCTGCTTTTTTACTGCCTAAAACCGTGAGATCTCAGCATAAATACAGTATTTCACATTTAGAGAAGGACTATCTGAGGAGGATACTTGCAGTATCTGGACACTTATAAACTTTTGTTGAGGCTTGCACATGTCGCATATTCGACCCACTTGGGGCCGAATACCCAAGCAGAACAGGCACCACTATTTTTATTCATTATTGCTCATGTTTATTTTGTATGGAGTTGGCCTCTGATTTGAAGTGGTGGACGCTGTCTGTTATCACTTGTTGTCATCTCTTTGTCTTTATGCCCTCTCTCTCTCTCTGAAATCTGCTGACCCTTTGCTGCGAGAACTTGAGATCTCACAGCTTCTGTTCCCCCTTCACATGACTCTCCTGAGTCATCCAAACAAAGCTGTGATGTAATCTCACACACACACAATGTTTGATGAAACAAAAACGGGTCAAATTCAAGTCAAAGTCAGACAAAAATCCAGGTAGTATTTGATACTGAATTATGTCTATTGATTTGCTATTATATCAAGCTTATTCAACAGGGATTGTCATAAAAATTTAATGCATTAGGGCTCCAGAATTCCTACCAGCTAATCTTCGAGAATACCAATAAACTCTGGCCTAGGTTATGTCAAATTGTGGAATGTCGCAACAATAATATTATATGAACTGATGGCAAAGACACAACAAATCAAACTTTAAATCATAAACATGTGAATACTATCCATGTTTATGCTTTCGATATTCAAAGGAAAGAAGCAATATATATATTTTTTTAAATTGTGTGAATGAAACTCAGATGGTCAAATAAAATATCAACTGAGGATTGCACCAGATGTCACCTGTCACATCTCAGGCATAGATAATATTGCACTGTTATCACAGAGTGTTATATTTCTTATATCTTTTTTATAACAGTAAACATATCAAATATCATAGGTAAGATTTTATATGGCCAAAAAATCAATCAAGCCTTTTCCATGACCAGGGATATATATGCATACAAGTGGATTGAAAAATGCCTTCACAAGAGCTTTAATTCCATTTTAAGACAAACACTCTTGAAAAAAACTCGGCAAAGAGGAGAAATGAAGCGCTCAGCATGTGCGACATTTATTTTATCAGCTTCATATTTAACTGCTGTAAAGGTAAGTTAATGGTTCAGTTTTTTGGTGCTGCCGAAAAAAATCGCATAGCTAAAACAGTACTTCTATTTCCTTCGCAATATTGGTTTCAAAATTTTATCTGCACTCATTCGGGGAAAGCACGCGGGGACAGCCTGCGGATACATCGTGTTATTACAACAGAGCGGTCTACTGTTTAATTGTGTTATGACCTTTTCGCATTCACAAGTAGCCTATTAAATATTGTAAATAAGTCTGTAGATTAGACATTTGTGTAGCGAATTTAAGTTTTCCCTGCTATAGGTGCTAGGTGATTATTTGGTTGTTGCCGGGTTATCTAGTTGATTACATTCTAACATTCAAGCTTTGATAACTCAATAAATATCGTTGTGAAACAGCCTGCAAGCATCACAAAATATCTAAACTTCGCGTGCACGATGAAATTCAGTCTGAGCCATTCATCAATACAAAATCACTGCTGTCACTGCATATCTCATGCTGATTTTCTACATTGTTGTTATTGAGACACTTTGTTGAGAATATCTTCGTCTTTTATATACATAGTCAATGTCTTTCGCTGGGATTTTCAACAAACGAGAAACCATCCAACTTGAAGGTACGGTGTATAAAAATGTTACTCAAGTGAGGTCCTCAATGCACTGTGCTGTACTCTGTCTCAACGAACCTTGCTCTTCCTTCTCATTTGATCAGGTAAGTGCCAGTTTGTTCTGGGGAGGAAAACTAGGAAAGAGAAATCATTCATAATAGATCATTGACCTCAAATCTCCATTTTACATCGAATGACACCTTCCAATAATGTTTGCATAGAAAATGTAAGTGTTTGATATTAACTGAGGTAAAAACAGTGTAGGTCAGATATATTATCGGACGCTTATCTGTTTTTAATTTTAAACAAACATACCTGACTCTTGGTTAAAAATGTTATATAGCTGCTAAATCTTCGAATTAGATTAATGTTATAAGTGTTTGCACAGAAAGGATCTGGTAGAAATATTTGCTCTAGAAGGAAATCATACTAGTCAGAATGTGAAACAATAATTTAACAAGGTACCTAATTGGTTTAATTGAAAATTAAATTTCTGACGTGTGTCATAATAAAAAAAACATTGCCTATTAGTATGCAACTTTACATTTATTAACAATATTGAATTTACAGTAATATATCCTGCTGTTTTTCTTTGGGGTTAGAAAAGTAATAAATGTGGACTTTCATGGTTTGAAGTACAACTGATTACAGATCTAACTGGAGTAGCAGGTGCTGATGTAGAGATTTATGACCAAGGTAGGATTGTTATGTGTCTCAATTTAAAAACAATAATATCAAATGATATCAATTTTAAACAATAAAACATATTCGTTATTATTGATCGTTGTGACTGAAACTAACAAGTAAGCTCTAGTTTTACTGATGGAAATAAAAATCTAAAGGAGTATATTGTCAAATCAAATTATCAATAATTAAAATTGATGGAGTCAAGTCCGATTTTAAACTTATACCAGATCATATAAATCTAATCTAATTTTGATATCATAACTTCTTCAAATTAACAAAAAAAATCTTCCCGCTGAGAGCAAGAGCACTATGATAACGACAACCAAACCTCAACTGCAGTTTTCATTCTAGCCAGAAAGATAAATAGAGTTTTGTTAAAAGAAACTGGGATGTTAGGTGAAACAGTAAAATCAATTTCATTTTCCAGCTAGAAGTGAAAATTTATCAAAAGCTTTATCAATCTTGTAAAAACGGTGGATCAATATACACAAATTGATTTTAAAAATTAAAATGTGATATGATCAGCACAGATTACCGGGAAAATATTGTTAAGAAATCTGTGTTTCTGGATGAATAGCATTATTCAAGGTTTGACCTTCCATTTTTACTTTTTGAGTTTTGTACCTTTTAGTATTTGTGTATTAAATAACTGATGTTTGTGACTTCATTCATTCATTTATGTTTCTGGATGTAGAGCATGTGTCAAAATGTTATCTTATTTTATTTTTCCTTTTTGAAGTTACCCCTTGTGATGATCACTGGGTATGGAATCCCTTCCGGAATACTTGTGTAATGGCAGACATCACTAATGTTAATTACACGACTGCTCAAGACACGTGTAGAGAGCTGAATGGCTGGCTGGTTATACTGGACAGTGATGAGGCAGTACTTTGGATGAAAACACTGAGAAATAATAATGCAGGTAGGTAGGGATGTGTTTATATACTGACCCAATGGATACAATAGAGCAAGGGCCAAGCGATTAATTTCTTTTCGAGAGTCCCATATGTCTCCCATAGCAGACAAAATGTTTTGTTTACGTTTTATGCGAGATGATCGAAAATTGAATTGGAAAAGTAAGTCAAGTAATTTGAAAAGCACAATACAGGTAAAACATTTCAGTCCATGGTTTCAATATCAATGATATTGAACTGTAGGCTGGATGGCTGAGAACGTGATGAGAGTGGGAGCTAAAGAGACAAGTCCAGGTGTTTGGATGTGGGATAACGGTGAAACCGCTGCACTTGGCCTTGATAAGTTTGCAGACGGTGAGCCTAACGATACTGGTGATGTCATACAGATGTACAGAGATGGAACATGGGATGATGTTGACTACCACGCTACATACGGCTTCATCTGTGAGCGTAATATCAGATAGATTCGTGAGAGTCTGTCCAATAAGCATAACCTACAAGTGTCGATGTGTAAATTAATCTCGAAACTATTCTTGGACTATTAATTATTTTATTGTTTATACAAAGTTTTTATGTCACTTTTGTTTACCCTCAAATACTGTCATTTTACAATAGAAACCTTATGTCTCCCTTATTATTAACGTTCAATATTCAAAAAGCCATAGAATAAACATGTATGGTCATACAAGTTTGTTTTTGACGATATAGATTACAGCTTTTAAAAATGTGAATTCAACATCAAGCTGATAATTGTTTGAACTTATACCCCTTCACAGATACCTAGGATATAGGAAATTTCGAACTGATAAATATTATGAATTGTACACCAACTTTCTAGGGTACAGAAGACCAAACCATTTTAAGGTATATCAATAGCAAATCAAACCCTGAAATGACATGATTCTTACATAATCAGGAAAATTCAATACGATGCACAAAGGATAATATATTTCAGAGTCGGTCTCCAAAAAGCGTGGTTGAAGAGCTGTCTGCTCTGTGGTGGTACATAGCACCCTGTTATTGATCTGATAGTGTAGCATGTTCTCTTGTTATGTCTTTAATATTCTCGTTTGTGATATGAGGATTATTTTATTAAAGTTTCAAAAAAAAGTTTTAGCTATTAGTTGTGGTTGAATAGGAAACTTGTGGCATCTAAGAAAAAAGATTAAGATATGTAAGATTATGTATGCTGCATAATATGGTAGGGAGAGATCAATTGGAGTTGTTTCTCCTCAGCGGGTATAGAAAAATAAAACATTAAGATGAGTAATTTTATCTGATTGTGGGGATTATTTGTGAGATCAGTGTGATGTTATTCAGGGTATCGCATGAATTTATATTATTAAAAAATAAAACAAATAAGTTAAAAGTAAATGGGCTGGTATTGATAAAATGTCGAATTTCTGCTAGTTTATATTAAATTAAAAAAGTTCCATTTCCAAAATGAGTCAGATAGGATAAAAAAACCAACATTTTGCAATCTTGTTTTGACATAAAATAATGTCGCTTATAAGGAATGGTCGGGCAAATATAAACATTTTTATTATAATTAGAATTTTCTCATTCAAGACAGCATGAGAATGATGCAGATATATAATACAGGCCCAGATTGGCCGACGCTAATTACACACACACTATCCAGGATTCCTAAAAATTCACTGCTCATAAACGGTTTTCACTGCTCTGAGTTTTTATCTCTCGCTTGATCCAGTTTGCCTGCCTTCAGGGTTGCTCCTCTTTCACTGATCAGCCACAAGAGGATGAGGTTACTGTCATTGAAGGCAAACTAAAACAAATTTGTGGTTTGATATATCACTGGCATGGTGCTTCCACAAAGCTTTGCAGTCAGAATTCACCCTCTCTCATTGCGTTCCAAAAGAAATAATAGAAGCCGGCCCAGAGCATACTCGTCAAACCTGTAAATACAAATGTGAATCTAGAACCTCAAACACACTGCCACCTTCTGTGTGTGCTACTTTCAAAATTATTTTTACATTATCTTGATATGTACAGCCCAAGTAATAACCAAGGCATTCTTTCAGACAAAGATATTTATATTGAAAGAAATAAACAGACCAGCAAATCCTGTGAATACTACTGCCAATGCCTTCATATTGATGAATTGCCTCTCAAAGTTTTCTTGAATAGCTAGAGTTGGTCTCCTTTTTATTTCAGCCAATAAGCTTGCAGCTCTAATGAAGTCAGTATCCTTATATCTGCTGCCAGCCAGCATGTTTCTGTCCCTGTAATAAGTAACAAACAATTCATAAAAAGGAGTCCTAATGCATTATCTGGTTTGTGATGTTTTGGCTTTGCTATTGTCGCCTGAAAATCTTTCAAAAATAAGTTATTGCTAGGGTTTTCTATCTAACTCGCCAACATTCTTTTTAATCTTTTCAAAACACCGAACCTTATGACTTGCACACATGTATTTTATTTTGAATATTGGAAAAAATGGGATATGTAAGAGATTTGATTTTAATTTCTCTATCTAAATTGTTGATTTAAAACCCTATCAAACATGGTCAACCATGGCACATTTAGCACTCTCGATGCTGACTCAACAGCTGACATCCAACCCATGAAGCAACACTTACCTTTTTGAATAGTTAACATAACCCGGAATTCATCTCTCTTGGCAAATTTGAAATCAGTAATAGGTCTATTACCTCACATAATTTTGGAAATTTCTTATATCATACAATTTGAAAGTTGTTCACAGTGTTTAAGACTTTGTTTGAGGCTGCTCTTTTGTATCACATCTTATCCTCCATATTTTATTCTATCATGTGAGCGATTTTCAGCTTTAGAATCCAAATATTGAGGTAGTTATGGCCTCTCAAACTTCCAGGGTGATTGCCTTCAATCGGCATTGGGTATAAGCGGATGTCACAACCATATACATGTGACATAGACATGAGTTATTAGTTAATACACTAATAATCACAAAGATAAGATGATGATCAAAATTCAGACCTGGGTGGGAATCGAACCCGGGTCCCCATACCTATAGGAACGATGCTACCATCACGCCACTTGGACCAACTAGGTTAGCTGGTTGTGACGTACCCTAGGGATTGCCAGCTGATTCTTACTGCCGATAAATTGCCGTCACCTTGGAAGTTTGAGAGGCCATAACCTCCTCAATATTTGGATTCTAAAGCTGAAAATCGTTCACATGATAGAATAAAATATGCAGAATAAGATGTGATACAAAAGAGCAGCCTCAAACAAAGTCTTTAAGTGCCATGCATGATTCTTGTTTGTCAATGATACATCGCAAAAATACCTTATGAAAAAGTTCGGCAGATTTCTTTGCTTGACTGCTGTTTTGTATAAACGCAGCATCCTCATGAAAACATAATCCAGCGTTTTATTCCCTTTGATAGTGTACAAGTCTAGTTTAGTTTCCTATTAAAACAATAAGATTGATTTTATTAGGAGGTCATAATGTGAAAAACTTCATGGACTTTCTGGGTTTTGTGGGTTAAATTGCAAGTGTTGTCTCTGTCCGAGGACTGAGAAATATCAGTGCCTTAAGGGCGCGGCCGCCGTATTTGGGGCCAAGTTGCTCTCAGTTTGCAGGCAGGTCGGAGTACGCCTGGGGTCTCAGCTGAATGAGCATACACATCTGATTCTACAATTTGTCTGAAGTTATAGGTTAAGTCCTGCTGCGGTCTACTGGCACTGTGCTCTTAGATTGTTTCAAAACTAACAATAATATTTTATAATTCTGTAAGAATTGTTTTAGGCCTTATAAAAATTGGTTTTTAACTTTTTAATCACTTGAGAGATAAGATGCTTGCTTTATTGTAATGTGTTTCATACCACAATCGCCAGATAAAAAAGCCTATTGCGAATATGGTGTGAAATCTGCAGATGGCGCTACTTTCTTCTTTAAATCTTTTTCGCAGGGAACCGATGTCATTATTCTGTGTCTGAAGAGAAATATCCACTGTAAACAACTGATATACAAAGTATGATACTATCAGCTCCAACCTCTACATACCTCTTCTGCCATCCAAAGGAATATAGTCTTTAGGTGATACGTTCTCAGAACTGGATTTTCTTTCCGCTTCTTTGCAAGTTCACAGAGGCATCCGTACTGAAAATATAACACAACGTCACATGTCATGAATTGTATTGTTAATAATAGTGCTGAATTCATAAGACAACAAGGTGATGTTCCTATTTTTAAGAAGGGTGTTGATATTAAACTAATATCGCATATTGATACACAACTACAATTTTTCATGAAGGCCTATTCGGGTAATAAGATAAGTGTGAGCACCTTGTTACATTGAACGTTTTCACTTGTTTATCAAAGTCATGTGTCTGAATTCTATAATCTTAATACTATATGAAACTGATGCTTTGTTACCAGGGAATGCTGGCCAGTATCAAGGTGTCTAGAGTATGAGTGAAGAATTTCATGTCAAAAGCTTGGCTAGCAGAATATCAATATCCAAGCTTGTGTATGGGGAAGGTCTGGTGAGAATGTGTAATAATCTGCAACTGGTGTAACTGTAGCAGTAAACCTTATTTGCTACTGTTATGAAAACACCCATATTGGCACTATTAACTACTCACATTGTGGAAGCACATGTCAAATATTCCCTGGGGTCTCATCTTGTACTTGATGAGAAACTTAAGGATTACAAATACCAGTTTCAGCGCCTT
This sequence comes from Membranipora membranacea, assembly GCA_914767715.1. Lineage (NCBI taxonomy): Eukaryota > Metazoa > Bryozoa > Gymnolaemata > Cheilostomatida > Membraniporidae > Membranipora > Membranipora membranacea. The sequence goes on from OU612074.1 coordinate 22,434,682, forward strand.
CTTATCTTTGTGATAGTGAAACAAGTCTGCTTCTGCAGAAGCGAATGTGAACCTCCAATCAAATTCATGATTATGGCCTCCTTGGATATCAGTGCCTAGAATTGACAAAAGAAAATGAATACACTTTAAAGCTCTTGTATGATGTTTAGCAGTTTCATATGTTTGCTAGGGTTCTATCTGACGGCGATTCAGATTAAGGAAGTTTTTTTCTTCACATAATTCATTATTTTAGCATCTACAGTCGTGTATAGCACATTTTGCAATTTGCTATTGGAATGGCAAATTCTCTATCCCCTGATCACATGCTCATAATGTTTAATTAATAGCTGCTCACCCCTTGGTATCAATGGCATTCATGGTTGTTAAAGTACTGATAGTATTTATGGTTTGTAAGCGGACAAATTAAGAAAGTGTCGGACAGTCTATTTAACTTAGCTAACAGAGCCTCATACCAAGTGCCTTTATAGCTAACAAACACAACATCAGTCTTAGTTTTAACTGTCAGAGTGCAAGGTTGGACTTCTTGTTCTCAGTTTGTTGCTGTATATAAGTTAGAGAAATAGTGAAGAAAATTACATATTAATAACGAAACGACCAATTTATAATGATAAATGTCATTGCAATTACATACATAGATAAAAGGTGGATCCAATTTGCCTGCATTCAAGTGGGAGAACAACTTCTTATGCAGGCAAACCGGACCAAACTAGGTCTAATACTTACTTGCTCCACAAGGTTTGTGCACTAGATAACACCCTCTTGATGCTATACTCTCAGCGGTTTTCAAATCTAGACCACTTCTCTTACGTGTGACCCACTCAGCAGCTTCTACGGGCCATTGAGGGTATCTCAGAGCAAAGGCATAATCAACCTTGAAAACACAATGGAATGTCCCTAGTCTGCAGCAAAGCATTTGAACGGTGCTCAACTGTAAATTTGTTAATGATTAGGCATCTATACTACAATTTACTGTTTCAGTGTGGGCCGTGAATGCAGAACTCCACTATAGCGTAAACGTCTTCTACTCAGGCACGATGGCTTCTTTTAACACCAACCTAAGTGTGGGCTAATATTTACGAGTACACTATCAGTGATTAAAAATGACACAGCCGTTTCACTAAACTTCGAAGAATAATATTGAAAATAATAAACACCTCGTATATCTGCTTGCCGTTGGGACCTAAAGTTGTCATCTTGAACGTGATGGCGGGGAAATGTTCCACTATTTCTGTATCTGGTACATCAGCTTTCTGTTTAGCTGTGAAGTAAACAGTAGCTTCCCTGGAGATGGCAGCAGCTGATAAAATATATCTGTTGGTATCTTGTTGCCGGACAAGACTACTTCTGATTATTGGATCCAGGATTGAATGCACCTTTTGAAAAAAACAATTGTTACTTAAATTATACCTAATTTTAATTTATACAGGATTAAAACTATCAATCAAATTGGTCGCTCATTTGGGTAGATATTGGGAACATATTCACCAGAAGAAACAGACTCAACCCTTACAAATTAACATGACTGGAAAGAGTAACATGCAAAACAGGTGCCTCAACAAGTATTTCAATCAACCATGCCGAAACCGACCAAGATTTGACACAGATTGCCAATCAAATGCTAAGAGCGTTGTATATTTGATATCAACAGTCCTTTACTCAAATCTGCAAAACCACTATTGTAAGAGAAGTTTTACCTGATCTTCATCAAGAATGATCCAAGTGAACCCTTTTCCTCCAGCACAGGGTAGAAGGTTGTGAGATTGCACCTCTATTTGGCTCAGGAAGATATTCACATCAATGTCCTGTGTCATAACCGATTTTCTCTGCAGCGGATGCTTGTTACTGCCGAGTGAAGGAAAGAAACCGAAACCATCATCAGCACTCCCAACCAGCTTATAGTCACACACTCCATGGTTCTCCTGAATCAAAGTCACATGGAAACATTAAAGGATTGACAAGTGACCAAGAAAGATAAATCAATTTTTCGCTCATATTGTTTTGTGTCCGGCCAAGCAAAAGTGCTAAGAGAAAAACCAATGCCTAGTACATAGAGTGTCAGAGAGGGTGCTTTTTAAAATGTATGCACTCATATTTAATATTGAATACCTGAAATCTTCGCATCTAGTAAGACACATATACCTGTTATCATATCATTAATCAACCATACATATAGTATTGATGCTATCATAGTAAATGATTGGATGCATTCCTTCTCTAAAGCACAGTCAATGTCAAAATCTTCTGAACCAAATTTGTTTTACATCCAACAAAACCTGTTGGTCAGTGTGTAGCTATGAATTTATCTGGTTTACCAATGGAAAATGAGTCAACCTGCCTGATATACATTCTCACCTCATTTATCAAAGAGTTGCTCTGCTCGAGAGACAACTCGCACAACTCCATATAAGGCTCCATTGATATAAGCCTCCTCTTCAGGCCTACATACCCGCTACATCTTGGCCAGCATCGCCAGCCAATTGCAGTTAAAACAAAAAGAGAGACTGGAGCAAACAGGAACAGTATGAGGATGAGAGCATGCTGTAAACAATGAAAAAAATATTCATCAATCTATGGAGTAAGTGATGACTCAAATCTCAAAAACTCTCAAAAATAAACAAATTGTGTTTATTTTTCATATGAGAGAAATAGAAAGTATAAAAATAGATCTTGCGCTGTAAGAAGTCTATTAAGATAGGCCAAGGAGCACTGAGTGCTTTCTAAACTTTGTCTCAAATCCTATGAAGTTGTCAGACCCGTTAAATCTTTCATATTAATGGGGGAAAAAACTATAAAAATGTGCAATTTTAGGGACTTGTTTAAAGACTTTGTTTTAGGCTGCTCTTTTGTATCACATCTTATTCTCCATATTTTATTCTATCGTGTGAGCGATTTTCAGCTTTAGAATTCAAATATTGAGGAAGTTATGGCCTCTCAAACTTCCAAGGTGACGGCAATTTATCGGCAGCAAAAATCAGCCGGCAATCCCTAGGGTACGTCACAACCAGCTAAGTTGGTCCAAGTGGCGTGATGGTAGCGTCGTTGCCTATAGGTATGGGGACCCGGGTTCGATTCCCACCCACGTCTGAATTTTGATCATCAACTATTATGTGATTATTAGTGTATTAACTAATAACTCATAATGTCTATGTCACATGTCTATGGTTGTGACATACCCCAGGGGAAACATCCGCTTATTCCCAATGCCGATTGAAGGCAATCACCCTGGAAGTTTGAGAGGCCATAACTTCCTCAATATTTGGATTCTAAAGCTGAAAATCGCTCACATGATAGAATAAAATATGGAGAATAAGATGTGATACAAAAGAGCAGCCTCAAACAAAGTCTTTAAACAAGTCCCTAAAATTGCAGCCACTATTGCGTTGCCCACCACCACATAGCTCTTGTTGTGAGTGGTAAGTTCTCAGAAGATGTTGCAACTATTTATCCCGTGCTGGTAATTTGTAGTAAATTGGTGGTTTCATTTTAATAACCCAACACAAAGATGATCTGAACGCAATCAGCAAACCATGAGACTGAAAACTTACTGAGGTTGATATGCTGTCACTAGAGACTGAGAGTATGATAAGTGATGTCATTACACTGATATACATGATGAGAGGAAGAGCGATGATCTTCAGGGCTACAGCTCTATAGATGTGAGGTAGTTTCTCTGCTCTCCGTGTAAACTCCGCTGCTAACTGGATCAGGCCAGTGAGCATCTGAAACGAATTCCTAAATGACTGTAATGGAATATGGCATGACCCATTCAACAAGCTTGATATACATTTTCATGAAGTTTGTAAATTTTTCCTGTAGCCAGGTTACAGGTTCGGGTCAAGAGGAAATTATGAGAGCTTCTATTTCGTAGGATTCATTCACATATCATGTTAGATCGCAGGAATGAGGAGGATTCAGCATAAAAGAGCCTGATATCATTTATTTTCTTCTTGCCACTCTTCCTACCTGTCTGATGTTAGAATTTCATGTGAAGATTGACAGTTGACCCATACAAGGCATCAGCGAATCAACTCAACACATTGAGATTGTTCATAAAAGTTCTTCAACACACTTTACCTTTGGACTGGCTAGGGTAGTTGAGACTTTCTGGTATATTTTCTTTATCTCCTCCAAGTTCAGTTCACTGGTTCCACTTATCTCCATAAAAGGAAGATTTCTTGTCTTCATCTTCAAAGATATCCCACTTGATTTTATCAACAGCCCGTCGTGCACAACATGTGTCAACCCAAATGTATCCATGCTTAACAAGCAATCAATCCAGCTGCTGCAACTGTGTGGAAATGGCTGATTTAATTACTAATCCAGATTCTATAATACAATGTCACTAGTTCTGTATCATTAGCTAGACTCAATGATAATTCTTATGAGTCGACACAACAAACGGCGGGTAATACAATTATAGTTCCTTGTTATCAAGTTAACAGTTTATGACCTGGTGACCTGTAGACATAGTCATAGTTTATCAAAACTTCATTAGCAATAACTCACTTAGATTGCGTAAGTGATATCAATTGTTGACTGTGTACACAAAACATCAATGACGCAACTATGTTACTACAGACTAAATTACAAGATAAGAGCTATCCAATCAGCAGACAACAAACTTAAATTATATCTGGTTATGGGTAATATAATAGGGAATTTATGCCCATGCAAAAATTTGATAGCAGGTTTTCATCCTGTTATTATTTGAATCATATAAGGAAGCGTAGATTAGTGTAGTTAACTTTTTGATTGAATTAAAGCAGGAGTAAGTGTTTGCCAACTCGGCTCAGACACCCTATACACCGTACGGCCTGGGGAGAAGAGACACATGTGCATTTATATTAACAATGAAAACTTATTTTTGCATGCAATGCGACTTCCCTATTTTTTACAAGTAGAGTGTACCACCAACTGTTTTCTCACGACTCACGAGTTTGTGATAGTAATACAATAAATCAATCAATCAATTTCGATATGATCGAAGGAGCTAGATTTAAGGTCAGACGACATTTGCTCATCATATTCAACTCAATCCAGACCTAGAAAAACCGAAACGTAGCTAATATTAACTCTTTAAGCTTTGGAACAATTGTTTTCGTTCTGAGAATTCCAGCAGGAAGAGATACATTATGTTGTGTTATCTGTCACCCCTTTATTACACACAAAAAGTGAAGTCAGAAATTATATTAAAAAAGAGCAGTTTATAACTGATCAAAAAGTTGCTGGTTTCTTGTTCTGGACTTAGGCTGGTTGGGTCGGTGTTGATGTGGTGAGGTTTGAAAAGGGTCAGTATGCGCTGGTGGAGGTCGGTGTGGGTCAACAGCTCTATGACAAATGGACCACATAATGAATGAACCACAAGACGAATGGACCGCAAGACAAATGGATCACATGCAAATTTCACCACAAGACAAATGGACCACAACTGTACTATGTTGATGTCTACGAGATACTATATCCACTAGGTCTGAAACTTATTACACATATTTATCAACACAGAATTAGTCTTTTGAGCAAAGAATTTCAGTAAAAGCTTTGAAAATGTCTACATATAGCTTTAATCAAGGAGTAACAGTTACTCATTGCTTTAATATAAATGAAAAACAGATCTATTTTGGTAAGTCAAAAGCTTTTTCGGAGATTTCCTTTCGCTCTATGTACTAATTTTATGACATTGACTATGAGTGTAAAGTGTCGGTCCTCTAAATATAGTTCATCGCCATCAGGTCCAGTTGTGGTCTAGTTTTTTGCCCTATTTGACCCTGGAAAATAAGGTAGCCCTTAGCTTGACAACCAGACAAAATGATCTTTACTAGTGGTACTGGCTGCATTGAGAAGTGATATTTTTGTTTGGGACACCAGGGTATCAATGGTACCACTAATTGTAAAGAAAAACAAAATTTTTTTGGAAAATATTGGCATCAGACATTCAGACAAAGAGAGATGTGAGAAGTGTGTACCCTGTTACCTACCCAGAGGTAACACATTGACATCAGACATGCAGACAAAGAGAGATGTGAGAAGTGTGTACCCTGTTACCTACCCAGAGGTAACACATTGACATCAGACATGCAGACAAAGAGAGATGTGAGAAGTGTGTACCCTGTTACCTACCCAGAGGTAACACATTGACATCAGACATTCAGACAAAGAGAGATGTGAGAAGTGTGTACCCTGTTACCTACCCAGAGGTAACACATTGACATCAGACATGCAGACAAAGAGAGATGTGAGAAGTGTGTACCCTGTTACCTACCCAGAGGTAACACATTGACATCAGACATTCAGACAAAGAGAGATGTGAGAAGTGTGTACCCTGTTACCTACCCAGAGGTAACACATTGACATCAGACATGCAGACAAAGAGAGATGTGAGAAGTGTGTACCCTGTTACCTACCCGAAGGTAACAAATACGATCTCACACTAACCCTAATTCTCTGATGCTCGATTCCAGATGGAAAGTGTAGATGATGCCTGTCCTATTAGGGCTACTGTCAGGCTAATTATATATATTCTAGCTCTAATTGTTGCATTCAAAAAATGGGTAATGTTTCTACCTATCCCCCATCATGACTTGGAATAAGTGGCTAAGACTTCATGGATTCTGTGATTCCTAGTTTACCTGTCCGTAGTACGTACTATCAAGCGGTGGCGCTATATGCACCTATTAACTCTTTGGCAAGCTGCTAGTGATTTGGTTATAGCCAAGTGCTTTACCACTTCCTAAAACTCTCAGACTATTGTCATATCTGAGAGATTTTTCTCTACACCCATTACAATGGTTTCTGCACTGCTGCATATGTACCAAGACGAATGTGACATCATGACTAATTATGCCGTGTATGCATGCAACAGCAGTGAGCAAACTTTAATTGGAATCTCCTCTATATTTCTGATACATGGCTCTGATTCTGAAAAACCATATCACGTTTTAATGCCCCACCATAGCAAGGTATCCTACCTCATTACTGCGGATACTGCTGACAGTATATAAGAGAGCTTACACTTACACAGGCCTGCTGGCTGTCAAAGGTTAATATTGAGCAGACACAAATTATTTGAAGTGTGTGCGTGATGGTAAGAAACTGGTGCAATCATTGGTGGAAATGATGTTGTGTATATCAACATTTCAGTGCATGAACTGCCCTGTCAAAAGAAATTCTGAATTACATTTACCGGTTCCTGCATTGTGATCCAAGTCCAAGCACAGTGAATCAAAACGCTATCATTGCCAATGGTTAACATATATGATTTTTTTCTTTCCAATATTTCCAGTCCTGCTTCAGCTAAGCACACCAACTTTTGACCAAATCGTCTTAGCTACTTACTCTTGTAGGGGACTTTTTTGAGTTATTGAAAAACTATGGAAAACACCTCTTAAGACTAAATTTCCATTTTTCCTGAGTTTAGGGCTGCGCCAATACCAAAATCTTATTCTACTAATACCGTGTAAGTCACTCAAAATCCATTGAACATTGCTTATATACTTTTGGACGCTAATTTCAATAACCACCAATTATGAAAAAAGTCTAAATTCCAATTCCAAAATGTGATGCCAAAGGGAAAAATATCTATTGCAACGCTCAGCCCTAATCTGGGGGAAAAATCGCATTTAATTCACTGAGAGGTCTTGTCGTGACATGTAAAGTCTTAGCGAGGCCTGCACGCCAATAGAAGTTCAAACTCAAGAAATCGTTGATGCCTGATGATCTCCATACTGCTATACAGTATGACCATCCACCTCACTCAGCCCCATGCTGGCCAGTGTCTGCACCAAGCGCTCATCAATATGACCTGAGGCCCAGAAATTTAATCTGGAAACTGACGCCTCAGAAATATTTAATCATATTGTATTTATCTTCACTTATGTTTCTTCTATGCATTTAGATCTGAAAACATTACTTAGACCTAATCATTAATTGTAAACTATCTAATCAGATAACGTCTTAACTATGATATTTTCGCTCTTTCACTAAAATATCAGTATATCTATTTTTAAGCTGGAAGTTGTCTACATATGTTTGAGAACCGACAACTCTGTTTCTTGAGTGACTTTATATTATATTATACTGTATTATATATATATTACATTATATTGCTACTAGACTCTATATGTGAACGGATTTAACATATGCATAATAATAACTGGAGCTGTAGTTCAAGACTTTCTTCCTGATGTGTGCTACACACGACCTTATATCACATGAACTGTTAATAACACATTGTCTCTAATGCACATATTATACAAAATGGATTATCTTTTGTTGAGCTTGATTTCTCTTTAGAAAACCCATAACTAGCTTCCTACCTCCTGTGGGCTTAAAGACCACTATCGATGCATAGTATTACTATAGTTTAGTCTTTGTTGTCTGGTTTGTGTCATTGTATCGTATTGTATCTCTGCATGAATAGTTGCCGAAGGCGTCTGTGTAGTGATTAGTCTTAGTACACCTGCAGTGACAGTAGCCTCCACTTTTCAGTTTACATTTATATTGTGTAATACCACTTTATGAAGCATATCCAAATATTGTTTTAGAATTAAAGGGCAACCAAGGTTTCGCAGCGATGCATTAATGGGTAGTAAATTATGTGCTAGGCAGCATCAGCTTTGTGCATTACGCGACGCAAAACTGAAAGTAGTTGCTGACTCTAAGCTGGGTAACACTTCAATTTAGGGGAGGTTCCAAGACATTGCTGTTATGATGATAGAGTACAGGCTAAATAATAACAGGAACAGGAAACTGCTCTGTGGTATTCTATTTTAGCTGAGTTTGAGTACCTGATGAATGAAATGTTTCCCAATAACTCTGGCTGAATAATCATCCGAATTAGATTTGGTCTTTTTCCCTATTTCCCTATATGCAGAAGGTGCAATCTGCTATCAATCAACGAGAACATGTTTGAAACCTTGGTTGCCCTTTAATAACATGTTCAACATTAGAACATGAGATGTGTGAGATATAAAGTCTGTGAATGCCAGCGGTTGAAGTGATTGTACTTTGTTAAAACTCTAGTTTCACTTTCGGTCTGGCCCGTTGACCATAGGGAATGCAGATGCTACATGAAGGCCAGGTAAATGGCCTACATTATATGTCCCTATGTAGACGTCCTGTCCCTGGATGTTTAGTTTGCAGGTTCCGCCTGGTCGGCCAAGAAAACAAAGGGTGTGTACAGCCAACTCAAGCTCCGGGGAAGTACCTGAAACAAATCAAATAAACACTCAGCTTTGGAATTAACGTTTGGCCAGATTATTGTGGAATACTAATTACAGAGTGCTGTGGTAGTGAGCGCATCATTGATAAATTCTCTTTACTTACCGACAAACATTGAGGCCCTTCTCTTCATATGTCCATCCCACTTCAACTTAACCTCCAAAAGCTCAGGCTGAAAGTAAACAATATAACATTATACTTTCATACACATCTCCTTGGGAGAAAGCCTCTAAATATTAGCTGCTGACATTTGATGGCCAGTTTTCATTTGAAATACTTATATCTGTCTGTTCGAAATACTTGGAAATAAAGGAGTACACATTGGGCATAAACAGTTCAGTAGTAAATAGACTAAATAGGATTCAAACTAAAGATTTAAAAACAATTGCATTTGGGGATGTAACAAAAATGAAGGTTGTACTGTCGAGCAGGGCGCACCGTCTTAGGCAGGGAGGTTCATGGTGAAAGCCTAAACACGTTTATATATTGTTGTCTACATATTCAATAGCTCGTAATTTAAGGTGAAAAGATCTTTATTTACGCTGGTGCAGGTCCACTCTCTCACAAGTCGAACTCTGCTCTGCTCTCAATTCATAAAACAAGACAGACTAAGTGCCTGCACTATCAATATACAAGGCATTAAGTGAGTCGTTTGATTCAATTACTGGTTGGCAACAAAAATGACAACGCAGTATGGTACAGTATTTTCCACGGTAGATGAACGTAGGTAGAAATCACAGCGACAGTGATCTTCATCGCAGTCCATGAGCCACTCAATAGAACCATGTTCTACAGTATCCATAGCTTTGATCTCGGAATAGGTAGGTGTCGTTATCTAAATAGGCTCAGAATTTAATTTGCTGCCGACTAGACTAAGCAACCGTAGAGCTGACATTTCAATTAACTGAGTAATTGGGCAGGAAGATGCCGAATGATTCTTAAACACCAAAAGGAAGCTGGCGGATGAAATGTCAGCTCTGCGGTTGCTTAGTCTAGTCGGCAGCAAATTAAATTCCGAGCCTAAAACAATATTTGGATATTCTTCATTACACAATATAAATGTAAACTGAAAAGTGAAGGCTTCATTTTGTTACATCCCCATATATGATTGCATACACATTTGAGGGAAGGTACTCTAACTAACTGCTCGACCTTCTTCACTGGCAGTATTGGGGTGATGTGCTCATGGAATCTTTGACAAACTTCCCATTCATCAAGTATGCTCAATTAAATTAACCCACTCTCTTGCAAAAGTTATTGCTAACCTCTGCTTTGTAACCATATCCTTGGTACTCAATAGCTCCAGACTTCTCTAGCAGGTAAAACTGTACCCAATTGTGAAACCCGTTCACTTTTGTCCGCTTCTTTTCACCAACAAATACATGCCCAAAACCGCTGCTATCTGTGACATTTCGTCTTGAAGAGCAGGCATATGGATGGTACCAAATCTCCTGTAGGAGGGATCTCAATTCTGTTCTGTACTGGGGATTGATCCAATGCATCGCTATGTGTAGACAAACCTGCTATATACATATTAAATATATACAAACTGAATAGGACCAAGCTCTTATCTCAAATTAACAATTGCTTATTTAAATTGTACTGTCAGGAAGGAAATTTTTATCTCCCAAAAAGGAGACAGAAACTTGCTTTATTGAAATGATGTTAGAAAAAGTCCCAACGACTAGAAAAGGCGTTTTGCCAAATACTGCAAGCTCAATCAATATAAGAGATACATCATGACCTGAGAACTGCACAGAGCAGTGTGGATTGTGCGGCAGTGAGGAAGATTTGTCTTTTGAGTTAGCCCAGTTCATAGATTAGACTCATAGAATATAACTAACTTACTCTTTGATAGAAGAAAGTCTTTCTCCACGGTTATCACTGACCTGTATTCTGTCAGTAAGTTAAGATAAAGCTCGATCTCTCCTAAGTCTTCAGCGGTGTGTTCAGGCTCCAGCTCATTGTTATAAGGATTATAATTGTCAAGTGGGTCGATAAAGAGTGTGTAGGCCATGTTCTCAACTTCAATTCATTTGCCAACTGAATCAATCTGGCAATAAGAAACAACGACAAAATGATTTCTGTTATTCGGTTGATTTTGAGCCTGGAAAATGGTGAGGTTGGTCTGGCTGTCTTCGCTTGTTTTTGCCCTTGCTCACAGATCATACGGTATCCTACCTTTCAGAAGCCACGTCCTCAGTAATACTGTGGTTAGTTTGGTTTTGATGGCTTCAACCCATAGAGATCAGCACTATACAGTCTGTCCCCCATCATCAGTAAGTCCGCATCAGAGATATCTCTTTCCTCTGTTAACAATTTACCAAGACATAAGTTGCCAGAAAGCTGAATGCATCTAATGAAATTGAAAGTGAAACTGAATCACTTTCATATTCACTGTACATCAACCAGCTGTTGTAGGAATGAACTATCTGACCTGCCAAGAAATTAGAGCAAACCCAAAGATGGCAAGTAAAATATGATGAAAAGTTCATAAATCTGGAGTCTACAAACATCGTTATGTTTTTGTGAGAGACTGGCAATATGGCTCAATGTGCCGGCTCTGATATGATTGGCTTTTGGACTGGAGAGAGGGAGAGCCGATACCATGTTACTGAATGGAATAAAATATTGAAATATATTGAACGTTGAGCTAAGCTACTTTCATATTTACTATATATCAGATAGCTGTTCTTAGGAAAGTACCATCTGGCCTGGTATATTATTCCGTCTCCCTCTCCCTGCCAGTATGGAATGGTGCAAATAAAAGCATTGCAAGGTGACATTACAGCTGATGACATGTTGATTGGTGTTAAAAAATAAGCAGAGGAAAGTCCAACCTGCCATGCACAGTACATGATAGTCTTTACAACAGTTGCCGAAGATAAAACAAAGGCCATTACACTGACACTGCCTCTCTCCTTCAGAGTAAGCATCACATTTGTGTCTACAGGATCCTTCAGCTGAAATAGAAGTAATAGTGTAGATCAAACTGTAGAAGTAGAATGTATTTCCTGTACCCTAATAAGGTATGACGGCATCTCTCAACCTGTGGTAGTGGATTTGAAATAACAAACTTGTGATAACTCCTCAATTTTCATTGATCCATATGTCTCTGAAAACTACTCCTGCCTGCCGAAGTCTATTAAAAATTATTATCCAATATGAGCAGCCACGTTATGTCTTAGGGTGATAGGGTGTGTATCATGCTGATGTATGAGTACTACCAAGATCATCTAGATCCAATACATGTAATAAATCCCAGGACAGGTCGCATATCTTGATTAAATCTGCTTCATGTTCAAATGAAAAAGTGACAAATGTTTTGGCAAAGTGTACAATTATTGCTGTCAAATATTTCAGAAATGTTTTAGAATGCACTTTTTTTTCAAAATTAAAAATGTTAATATTGGCATCGAACTATCAGTATTGTCACAGCTCTTTGTACATCAAACCATCAGTATTGTCACAGCTCTTTGTACAACAAACTATCAGTATTGTCACAGCTCATTGTACATCAAACTATCAGTATTGTCACAGCTCTTTGTACATCACACTGTCAGTATTGTCACAGCTCTTTGTACATCACACTATCAGTATTGTCACAGCTCTTGGTACATCAAAGTATCAGTATTGTCACAGCTCTTTGTAAAAAGGTTCCTACCAAGAGCCAAGTAAACAATTTTTAATAATTATTTTTAATTCTTGAGATCAAGGTCATCAAACGCAACCTTTTCAATACTGGAGTCATTGCCTCTAGATAGTTTAATTCTAATGAGATCCTAAAAAATTTCTGCTGTCCGTTAAACCGCCATACTAATTTACCAACAGCAGAGAATAAATGTTTGTATTCAGTTCATTTGATCTGCATGATTGATTGCCTAAGGGGCTCAACTGTCAGTGATTTGTATTTTATATGCCATAATGTTAGGGAGGGTAAGCTCACCGCTGAGACTGCCGATACAGAGAAGAAGATAGTTGTCACAGCAGTTCCTAAATCTACGAAGTTTAGAGTTACACTGACATGAGAGTGTAGAGTTATATCCATGCTCACATCTCTCCACACAACTGTCACCTGTTAAATTACAAAATATCTCATATTATTCCAAAAAATGGCGAGTGCTTCCAAACATATACAAGAAATTGAATATTAATGGAAATAAAAAAATATATATATATATTTATCAGACAATAACAATCCAAATTAGTTTAATATCAATAGCTTGTCTCGGTTTTTTACTACTTGATGCAAATATCTGAATAGTATTTTCTATAGAGATCACTGGCTGCTGATGACTTTTTGAAGAGTGAATCAATACCCCACAATAATGTGAATAAAATGTATTCCGATCCCCGATCGAAGTTGTGAAATAACTTCGAAAGGAGACCGTTTTGGTCCTTTTTCTTGTGCAAAACAACGAGATGCAAACAATACAAATTCTGAATTTTAATTTCATTATAAATTGGGTTAAGGTAAAATATGGATGCAAAACAATGTTTAGAACAGTGTCCAATGATTACAAATAATCCAATAATGCAAAAAAATGCAATTTGAATATTTTGTCAGTTACAGTGTTTTGCCAGCTCAGGGCAGTACTATATTCGAAGAATCAGGCGAATCCTTGTAATAAACAATTAAATATTAATAACTGTACATCGTTATCTAGACAGACATCATTCCTACTTTTAGCTGCGATCTCGGAGATTAGAGAAGACACCACAAGCAGATAAATAACAGCAGCAAACATGCCCCAACTTCTGATTGTCATCGTTCTCAGTTTTTACTCTGGTGATTTGTACACATTTAACACAACCTGTTCGTTCGGTGTTGGGGCACACAGTGATGGTCATCATGTACATAAATACCACAGCTGGAGTTTGTGAATCATCTAACATCAAAGAGAAAAAAGCAACCTTATGAAAGAGTTGTGGATTTTGAAAATTGGTCACTCAATGTTCTGCCATGTAATCTGTAGATGCCAATTTTAAATTGGAATTGCAGATATTATAAGTATACTGGGTATTTGTAGATGGTTGTGTACGGGTGATGATTAATGCGCTACTGTAAATACATCACTCAAAGAGAGACCTATTATTTATATAGGAAGATAGCATTATCTGAGAAGATTCCGCTTTACTGAGATATTTCAATTAAGTAAGCAATAGCTAATGACATCTAAAAGTCTTCGGAAAACAAGCCTGTATAATCAAGCTATCTTCGGTGGGAGAGGGGGACAAAGCTTGTCAACTCTTGCACTGCTCGATGTCGAGCAGCTTAGATTGAATATTTTCTTCTCTTGTGATCGGGTGGATAGCTTCTTCATCACACTTATCAATTTGTAAAGGAATACGAGATTTCCTATACAAATGGTTGTCATATCATTAGAGAGTATATTTTAGCGACAGCTTAGTTTGTTGAGTTGCCCCACTTGCAACCATTAGCAGGTTCGTGCGTATGCGACTCTAAACTACTTGGATCCTTGTGGGATTGCGACATTAGTAGAACACTAAATTTTGACCTTTTGACGTTTGGGACGTTTGCGACGTTTTGACACTCAATTATGAATACGTCGCTTTGGAAATCATTCTTTGAAAACGGAAGTTGTCTTCTTAACATCAGTGACAGGACAACTCAGGTGTTAAGTCATTTGACACTTTAATGGGTATCCTGGTATAAGGTTGTCATCCAATGAAAATAAATATGTGTAGGCCAGACAAGTTTAAAGACAACAGGTATTTTGATTATTGAACACAAGGGAATTTCATTTTAGGAATGATCAAAGACTTACTTTGAGGCTGCTATTTTGTATCATATCTGATTCTCCCTATTGTATTCTATTATGTGAGCGATTTCCACCTTTAGAATTCAAATATTGAGGAAGTTATGGTATCTCAAATTTTCAAGATGCTCACCTTCAAATGGCATTGGGAATCAGCGGGCACACCTTGTTGGACATCACAACTCGGCATACTAACTACCCGATCAGGACATGGAGGTGTAAGGTGAACAATCGATAGGATGATGATCAAAATGTTCAGGAATATAGAAAAAACAGTAAACAATAAAAGAGTTTAATCCCTCTAGGTCACAAAAACATGAGTAAATTGAAACTGATATTGCTCATATTTACATATAATATTGAGATATGGTAATTTTCAGCCATCCAGGGTAAAAGAGACAAACTTTTCTGTCAAAGGAAACAATCCAAGCATCTCCTGCCTAAACATCAAGCATTAACACGACTCCACTGTACAAGCAGCAGTAGCGCTACGATCCACCACCACACTGCTCTCGCTAGCAAATGACTGTTAGTAAATTTCGGCAAATTGATATAATGATCTTTAATTAACTTTATAATGTTCATACCAACACCAAATTTCTATTGTGTAACTCATCTCAATTATACACATTTTTAATGTATACAGATCAATCAACAAAGTAATCATCAATCAATCAATTCACTGAGAATACTTATTTTTTTTAAACTGATGTATTTATAGCGGCCCATAAATCATCACCAGAGTATATTTATCTACAAAGTAGACAGGCACACTCTGGTTTAAGCGCTTAAACTGTGCCGGATTTTTGTTAACTAACGTTGATTTTAGAATATTGAGCAATCATCTACAAAGTACACATCATCCTTGTTATTTATTTCACTTTGATAGTATGATTGAGTA
Source organism: Membranipora membranacea (assembly GCA_914767715.1). Lineage (NCBI taxonomy): Eukaryota > Metazoa > Bryozoa > Gymnolaemata > Cheilostomatida > Membraniporidae > Membranipora > Membranipora membranacea. The sequence continues at coordinate 22,450,579 of OU612074.1, forward strand.
GTATCGGGAGTATCGATTTCTGGTGACGAACAGCTGGTTCCCGCTACTCCACAAAGCAATTTACTAAGGGTTTGTTATTGAGCCTGACCTTTTCTTAGCTTCACTAGAAGTTGCCTTCAAGTTATTTAAGAAAGGTTCCTGCCGATAACCTGCTAAGACCCCTGTCTTGTTCTAACAGTAAAACTCTTGATGAGTTTTGAGACAATGCTCTTACACCACAAAGTCAATAATTATTATCCTTAGATGTTAGTACGACACAATCACTATTTATGAATGTGTTCAGGTACGTTTGATTTTTGTTATTCAACTTAGGTGACTGATTTTAATTATGAGCACCTACTTGATCTCTGTATAGTGCCTGGAAGCCCAATCAGGTAATCAAGGCAGTGTATCAGTATCACAGGCCTCTTAGCCAAGTTAAATTAGCTAAAGACTACAGCCCAATTTCTAGTGAAGGAAAGAGGTATCATCAGTCTGTGGTCACTCTAAAATTGATGTTCAATTTTTATATTCAATGTTGAATTAATGTTTCACAGATTAGAGGTATCTTATCTTAAATCGGTAGCGTCCTACTTCTTTAAAACACAAGAATCTAATTCTAAACTATTATTCCGAAACTTAATCTATCTAACCCCCAAGCAAATATGACTACTAATCATTTCTGTTCTGCTTTAACAGTAGTTCCCAATGATACTTCTCAATGATTTCCGACTTGATATGATCACAGACGCGAATTACCTGCATTTAACTGTGGGTCACAATGATTTCCGACTTGATATGAGCACCAACGCGAATTACATGCGTTTTACGGTTGGTCACAATAATTTCCGACTTTGATATGAGCACCAACGCGAATTACATGCGTTTTACGGTGGGTCACAATGATTAAACCTCCCAAAGTTAATTTTTAATCCTGTTTCAGAGTGTTGTTATAGTAACAATTAACAACGACTTACTTTAGTTGATTGCAAAATTGTCTTATAAACTCTTAGTGAATATGACCTAACGTCTGAGTACCTGACGAACTGTCCCTAATTACTTTGCCAATTACTATATGCATAGAAATCAACTACAACAGTATATTCACTAAAGTTATGGTTTATTGTCTTGATACTTATAAAAAAATGATAGTGTAATTCAAATGATACTCACAGTATATATTGGTCCTTAGACTCCACTTTAGTTTTAGCGTTCCAACAAATATCTCTGATTTAAAGCTAGCAATTATTAAATCAAAATATAATGTCTTTTACTAGCTATGTAAAAAGTTGACTGTGCTGCTCAAAAAATTAAACTGTACTGATTTACTGTTCAAAATTTCGGCCTTTATATAGGTGCCGATTTTTTGTGCTGACTCTGCTTGTCGTCGTCTGATTAGCTGTCAGCGGATTAGTGGATTAGTGTCTCTTGTGGCTTTGTTATATGAAACTGTTCTGTGGTCACATCACGTGGTATATTGTTGCTGTTCCTCAGTCTACCCTCTGGAATTTATTGTTCTATTTTGGGCTGACTTTGTTGTTGTTACTCCATGATTAATTACTTCCGTGTCACCCTGAAGATTACTTGGTACTTGGTACTATGACGTTTTGGAAAACCAAAATCCTGAAGATTACTTGGTACTATGACGTGTTGGAAAACTAAATTACTGCGTCACTGGAATTCCTATTTTCTGACCGGATTAGCATTCTCCGGTTGTCTTCGTTACATCTTCGATGGATTACTTCTGCGTCTCTCTGCTCGTTGTGTATGCTTGTGACTACTAAATACCATGGAGGTTACTGGGTGCATTTGTTTTCATATCTATCTGTACCCTCTGACTTCTGCGGCCGGCTGAATATAACTACATATCTCAAGTGCTCATTTTTGGTGCTGACAAGTATCGGTAGTATTGATAGTATGATCAAGTAGTATCGGTAGCATTAATAGTATGATCGAGTAGTATCGGTAGAATTGATAGTATGATTGAGCAGTATCGGTAGAATTGATAGTATGATCGAGTAGTATCGGTAGAATTGATAGTATGATCGAGTAGTATCGGTAGAATTGATAGTATGATCGAGTAGTATCGGTAGAATTGATAGTATGATCGAGTAGTATCGGTAGAATTGATAGTATGATTGAGCAGTATCGGTAGTATTGATAGTATGATCGAGTGGTATCGGTAGAATTGATAGTATGATCGAGTAGTATCGGTAGAATTGATAGTATGATTGAGCAGTATCGGTAGTATTAATAGTATGATCGAGTAGTATCGGTAGTATTGATAGTATGATTGAGCAGTATCGGTAGTATTGATAGTATGATTGAGCAGTATCGGTAGTATTGATAGTATGATTGAGCAGTATCGGTAGTATTGATAGTATGATTGAGCAGTATCGGTAGTATTAATAGTATGATCGAGTAGTATCGGTAGAATTGATAGTATGATCGAGTAGTATCGGTAGTATTAATAGTATGATCGAGTAGTATCGGTAGAATTGATAGTATGATTGAGCAGTATCGGTAGTATTAATAGTATAATTGAGCAGTATCGGTAGTATTGATAGTATGATTGAGCAGTATCGGTAGTATTAATAGTATGATCGAGTAGTATCGGTAGTATTGATAGTATGATTGAGCAGTATCGGTAGTATTGATAGTATGATTGAGCAGTATCGGTAGTATTGATAGTATGATTGAGCAGTATCGGTAGTATTGATAGTATGATTGAGCAGTATCGGTAGTATTGATAGTATGATTGAGCAGTATCGGTAGTATTGATAGTATGATTGAGCAGTATTGGTAGTATTGATAGTATGATTGAGCAGTATCGGTAGTATTGATAGTATGATTGAGCAGTATCGGTAGTATTGATAGTATGATTGAGCAGTATCGGTAGTATTGATAGTATGATTATACGTAGATATAAGGATAGGACCCAGTCAGTAAGTGAGTTACACTTAGATACCTTCTGGTCTGTTGAGGGTTAATTATACATAGATATAAGGATAGGACCCGGTCAGTAAGTGAGTTACGCTTAGGTACTCAATGTGTGAGCTACATTAGATTGAGTAAGTTCACAGTTTCAATCCGGGATTGGAATTTTTTGTTTTTTGTTTTTTTGAGGCAAAGATTGATCCTTTAAAGCTCATCAATCGTCATTGGCAGCAGCCAGATATCCTAAGAGAAAAATTGGTGCTTTTGAAGAGACACACGTTTTAAATGACTGTATTTAGGCAAAAAAGACAAGTCAAGCTGATGATACTAAATCCATTTTAGTTATATCTGTTAGATATTTTACTTGTGGAGCATCCAACTAGGATTTCCATCTATATTTAAGTGTATGTTTTTTAATTAAATGTGATATTCTGTATTTCAGCAGATGACAGTTGTGCACAGAGAGGCGATGATAGATATAACTCTACACTACCATGTCAATGTAACTCTGTATGTGGTAAATTTAGGAACTGCTGCTAGGACTATCTTCCTGTCTGTATCGGCAATTTTAGCGGTGAGCTTACCCTCGATCCCCATCCCCTAAAATGTGGCATATAGCAAACAGGGTCCTGTCAGTTGGGCCCTTTTAGCACCAAGGAATACATGCAATGATAAGCTAGCTGCCTGTTGCATAATTAACAATGACACAAATTTTCGCTCTGCACTTTGTCTTGGTAGTTTGTTCGATTTATCGTATTGTCACACTTTTATATCTAGGCTGATTTTAGGAGCCTCTTGACGATATTAATCAGCCCATGCCAATACTGATACAATAGTGCACAACTTTTTAATTTGAAATCAATCAACATTCACTAAAACATTTATGAAGCTTTTGGCAACAAAAATAATTGCACTGTCACTTTGCCAACATCTTTCTTCATTTCATGGAAAAAAACAGCTTTGATTGATTGGTGAGAACTGTCCCTAGATTAATTGCTGCATAGGCACTTGATTTTTCAACTGAGGTTTGTGGCTTTTATTTCAATGTGATTAACTTATTAATTGGGATTAAGTTTTAAGAAATGGAAACAAAAAAACTTGACTTCTAACTTCTACCTCTCACTCTACATTTACTGTCTGGTTTCAGCTGGTGAGTCTTGCAGAGACAATTGTGTCGATGCTTACGATGTAGAGAGGCAGTGTCAGTGTAACGAACTTTGTGTTATCTTTGGGGACTGTTGTAAATACTTCCCTGTACTCTGCTTCTCAGGTCAGTCACTTCTCTGCTTTCTTCTCATGATAATAATAAAGTAGTCAGATATCCCTGTCACCAAGCTATGCTATTAGTTGTCATCCTGCCTTAACCGATGTGTTCCCTCTGATCAGCTGGTGAGAGGGAGAACGAAATTCGCAGGTCAGAATGTTGTTTCCTAAAGGTACTGAATGTGAAAGTGGTTCAATTTCGGCTCCACTATTTATTTCAATAGGTACTTTCAATATCCACTCTCTCAACCGAAAGGCCAATCAGATCAAAGCCAACACATTGACTCACATTGCCCGCCACTCACAAAAATACGTACAATGTTAATATTCACAGTGGAAACAGACATCGAAGATGCAGAGTTACTGACGATGGGGGACATATCTACAGGATGAAGCCATGAGACACCATTATGCACCTTCAAAACCAAACTAACAGCAGCATTCCTGAGGATATGGCATCTCAAAGGTAGGAAATAATTAGAATGTGTGAGAGCAGCTATAGGCAAAATTAAACCAAAGCCGGACTCACCAATTTTCACTGAAAATATTGTTGTTGTTTTTTGTCAGTTTGATTCAGTGGACACATGAATGGAAGTTAAGAACATGGCCGAGCTACAAAGCCTTTATTGACCTTCTTGACAAGTATAATCCTTATAACAATGAGCTGGAGCCTGAATACACCTCTGATGAGCTAGGAGAGATTGAGTCATATCTTAACTTACTGACAGAACACAGGCCACTGATTACTGTGGTGAAAGACTTTCTTCTATCAAAGAGTAAGTTAGTTAAATTTATCGCCCTATGAAGCAGGCTAGCTCACATTTTGTCGTTGCTGCACAAGTCTCGCTGCAATGTGCAGTCTTCAGATCATGATAGCCTGTGTATCTCTTAGCGATTGACCTTGCAGTAATTCGAAAAGTCTTTTTTTATAGGAAATTTTTAGGTCTATACCTCAATTTCATAGCAAAATGAATAGTCCTGTTTGTTAATTCAGATTAGGGAGAGCTGTCTAATTAAAGTGTACTTGTGAATATTTCGAATGCATAATCCTAGTAATTTACTGAACAAGCTAATTCATTTAGCTTCCTTATAACCTTATTAAACAAGGACCACACATTAATCTCAAATAAGATGGTATCTTGACAATTCTCAAATAATACGGCATTGCGCTTGCCAAGATTGAATGGGATTTGCTTATTTTATTGAAATTCTGAGAAATTGACAAGCAGGTATTAATTAAACTTGACTCTTGATTTTTCTCAATAGCATTCTTAGAAAAATGATTTACACTGTGTGCCAAATATGGCTGCTTGGTGCTTGATTGAGCAAGTCATCAATACCGCAGTGCGAAAGGCCTTTATTATAATTCCGCAGTAGCTTGTATGCCCTAATGATAATTGATGAGTAGGTTGCAGTCTTGAATGCAAAAACAGAGCTCTACAATCCTGCAAACAAAAGTCGTTAAAGAAAAAATACACATATTCATTGATATATTATTTCATTAAGGAAAGAAAGAACTTCTTTTCCACTCCAATTCACCGGTTCACCCCGGGCACACATGGGATACACATATGACAAAAAGGGGAGAATTCACGTGATTATCTCAAATTTTACTATATTTCATCTTAGTCACAACATGTTCTGATTTAAAAAAGACAAAAACAGTTTTTAACTCAAAAAAATGCTGGCGCTGTAGCCATTACAGAAAAAGTCCTGTTCCGTATGTTCTGTAGAGTGTTCTTTGATGCAGCCGATGTTGCATGCTAAAACATATGAACGGTAGACATGTGGCAGTTGATGTATGGGACATGTCTTACGGCACTCATGCCGCCCCACAGTAGAAACAATAATGCTTTATGGGCCCCAAGTGCTGTAAGACATACCCAATGCAGCAACTGCCACACGTCTGACAACACCCGTTGCCAGCAACGGTTTTATTGCCCATTCGGAACAGCAAAAATTAATGCAATGGCTGTATTTAATATTTGATTTCATAATTCCAGATTAATGACAAGCTGGAGATCACTGTTTGTGTTTATGCTGAGTTGAAAGGCGTGTAGTAAGAACAATTGCCACCACAGTTAGATCTAAAGATGACACTCATTGGTCGGGGAGTGTTTTTGGCCGTCCTACATCTACTCCCAATCGGAGTAAGTTGTTAAGTTATAAACGGCTATTATCACACTTCTTCTGTAATTCAAGTCTACACCACTAAACTCACAATTTAGCAGTTACGTTCTAAATCTTATTGATTTGTGTCTAAATTGGCTACTTTGATACCAAAATGCACCTTCCAGTCACACTTCCTCTGAGAAGTGCATGATGTGGTCAAGACATATTTGATTCGAGATTGCCTGGTATGCCTTGGGGAAACTAAAAAAGATACATGCTGTTTTATGTCTGTCACTTGTTCTTGTGCCAGATATTAATGTGCTATATCGCTTATTGGAATTTTCAATATTATTTTGAATATCCTGTTTAATAACATTTAGTAAATTCAACCACTTACTGGTCATTGAACATAATGTGATTGTGATCTGCTTTCAGAGAAACCAGCAATATATCACATTATTTGGATAACGATGTTTATTTAAGCTGTTTTACTTAAAACAAGAGTCGTCTCCTCATGTGGTAAGCACAAAGATAAGGAGGATAAACATTGTTAGGTCCTTATATGGCTGCTGGGGAATCCTTTAGAATTCATTGTCTTTCCTCCTCGATCACAAGTAATCCATTTTATTCAACAAAGCACCAAACTTTTCCAACTCATATTCAATTGAAACAAACTCTAACATTTATATTCCTGTAATGTATTATTTAGAACCAGGGTGGTGACACATTTCAAGGTAAGTTATCTTCTCATGTGTGGTGAGAAGATAACTCTTAGTGGAGAGTGTCAACCTATTAGTCCAGCAGCTTGTAATTGTATCAAGGCCAAATGTTATGCAAAACAAAGGTATTAACAACCAGTGGTATTTTCAGGAAGTAGCAACCAATTATAAGCCGCCTATAGTACTCCGGAAACTCTCAGATTTGTTTTACTCTGCCGTACAACATTTTGCCAGAGAAAAGCCATTAAGTAATGGGGATAATATCAGGTTTACTGGGATTTATAATTAGTAAATATATGAAGATAAACCAACTAGTCGTATAAACAATAAAGACATAATGTGTTTGGAACAACTCACAAGTTCTATAAGCACCACATATACTAAAGCTATCACACACTAAAGCTATCACACACTAAAGCTATCACACACTAAAGCTATCACACACTAAAGCTATCACACACTAAAGCTATCACACACTAAAGCTATCACACACTAAAGCTATCACACACTAAAGCTATCACACACTAAAGCTATCACACACTAAAGCTATCACACACTAAAGCTATCACACACTAAAGCTATCACACACTAAAGCTATCACACACTAAAGCTATCACACACTAAAGCTATCACACACTAAAGCTATCACACACTAAAGCTATCACACACTAAAGCTATCACACACTAAAGCTATCACACACTAAAGCTATCACACACTAAAGCTATCACACACTAAAGCTATCACACACTAAAGCTATCACACACTAAAGCTATCACACACTAAAGCTATAACACACTAAAGCTATAACACACTAAAGCTATCACACACTAAAGCTATCACACACTAAAGCTATCACACACTAAAGCTATCACACACTAAAGCTATCACACACTAAAGCTATCACACACTAAAGCTATCACACACTAAAGCTATCACACACTAAAGCTATCACACACTAAAGCTATCACACACTAAAGCTATCACACACTAAAGCTATCACACACTAAAGCTATCACACACTAAAGCTATCACACACTAAAGCTATCACACACTAAAGCTATCACACACTAAAGCTATCACACACTAAAGCTATCACACACTAAAGCTATCACACACTAAAGCTATCACATACATCACAAATGTATCAAAAGGCCATCGGTCAAAAACAAACATAAGGAAGGAAGTAAGGATCACAGGAGAAGGATATAAAAAACACATATAGCTCCAGACCTGCTGACAGTGTGTGAATTGATACGCCGATTTCAGCACAATAAAAGTTTTAGAGTTACAAAGACATGATAGTGTACACTGAACACATATGTGTAAACTCAACAGTAAAGTCATAGTAATAATAAGCTGATTAATTATATATCAGATTGTTACTTAAATCAGAAAATATCATATCTGTCGACCATGTTAACAAAAGGTACCAAAATAAACAACAACAACAATACTTTATATCGGTCATGATTATTAGCTGATATCAAATTAAGAATTAACAACAATTAATAACTTCTCTACAATATAATGTATAATAAGAAGTATAAAAAGAAAATTCAGATCTTAACTTCCGATATCTATACAACCTTCCATAAAAACAAGAATAAAAAATATCTTCTCCAAGTCACAGATAGTTCCACCTTTTTATCTAACAAAGATTTTCCTACATTTAGACTTATTTATAATTACGTGTTTCCCTAGATGTTAGACTAAACCTTGTCACATACAGTGATAGTGAGGGTGAAGCTAGTAATGTGTCCAACCTACTGGAACAATAGCCCTAGCTCAAGTCAGATCTCAGGTTAAGTGAGCACATTTCAGCAGAAACTTATTCCACAATGAAAGAACAGTCATGGTTCCATCACCTTAACTAGATTGTGTGAGGGGCTTATCAGGACCAGCCTCAGTATGCCCTTCTGCTGCTTGATTAGTGTTGATATTCACTTGCGATGATGAGATAGCGTCAATTCTCTCTTGAGAAGCCAAGGAAGAACTTCTGATATAATCATTATAAGTAGGTAACTGATTGGCTGTTAGCTCAGGGGGAGGCTGTACATACTGAAACAGAGAAATTAAAATAGTAAGAGATGGGCGAGGATAACCCTCTAGGGCAAAAGTCCCCCTGACAAATATTCAGACAGAGTGGGCCGGCATTAGACACCAGTATATAGGCTAAGTATACACAAGTGACAAGTGTGCATATCCGGTACTAGTATGACACCCGTTTGAATGATATTATAGATGATGCGGGATCACAAAAATAGTTAATGCAGTACGTATGACCATATCCTTTAAACTGCTGACATCATTACTTAGTGTACACAAACACTTCCCTGCCATGACATGAACAGTTTGGAGTTGTCTGGACATTTTCAAAGAGAAGATAGCTTACTTGTTAAGTAAGAGGAAAGGGATACACTTATTAGAATCATTATTATTATAACACACCTCCGAGTTCTCCACAGCCTGATCGTATGAAGGTGGTGGAGGCATACTGTCACTGTAAGTTGCTGGACCTGGTACTAGGCCTGGTGCTGATAGAGCTGTAGGTGACCCAGGGTACACAGAGATAGTTGGATTTTGTTCAGGAGGGTAAGCTGGATATCCCGCCTCTAGAGGAGCTCTAAAAGTCGATAAAAAATTGACGGTTTGAGAAACACCTTATAAATACTGCAAAATTTGAAATGGAAACCAAAACATCCCATCTCAACATTGATGGTCAGTGGTAAACCATTAATTTTTATGAAACTTACTGGAAGTGACGTAACTGATACATGGGTGGCAAACATCAATCACATCATCTAAATGTTAAGTTGACCTCAATGGCTGTTGAGTAGATTTACTTATAATAGTGACAAAGGAGATTTAGCCCAAAACAGAAAGGCTCCTAAGGAAAGACTAAGGCATATACAGGCTCTTATTCCTGTGGAGTATACTGACCACGCTGTAGCTCCTGATGTAGTGGTGGTATTAAAAGGCTGACCTCTGAGGTATACATGGTGTGTCCTCACTGTCCGCCCATCAGCTGTGGACACTGTGGTGGAATAAGAGGCAGGCTGTCCCTCTCCTGAATAAATAAATACCTCATGGATAAAATGTTTAGCCAAAGGAAAAAAGGAAGGGTAAGCCAATATACTGGTAATACCCCTGGTTGTAAAAGTGTCATTCAATTGGCTTCACGTGGCACAAGTAATATTGTTATCGAAGCCTAGGCCACAGCGTCAGCATAAATTTAATTGTGACAATGGGACCCAGTCAACCACTAGTTTTCTTTATCAGAAAGACAAGTTTTCTACATATTTTCTCAGAACAAAGATGTGATGACATTTCTTCATGCCAGGCTACTTCTCAATGTTTTGCTGACACATTTAACAAAATAACAGCTTGAGATTAATAATGCCTGGCGAGTAAAAGGGGGTCATAATGAAAAACATTCGCTCGGTGCACTAAACAAGCATGATTTACATAAATAAATGCTAAACCAAAGCACCCAACTCCAAACTCGTAACTATGAGTACACAAGAAATTAATTAATAACTTACCTACGGGGATGGTAGTTGCGCCTTGAGCATTGTTTTCCTGATTTGACTTTTTACTACAACAGAACGCTTTACAGCATCCGATACAACAGCATAAGGCGAAGCAGCCTGCCACGATGCCAACTGCACCCGTTGTAGAGAGTCCCTCTGGTGGAATAAAACAAGAAAAGTAGATGAACTTAAAAATTAGAATAACATTCATAACCAGACTTGACCAACTGTATATTTTATACACTCAACAAGAGATCTGCTATTCATGCGGGGAGGTTAACTTCAATTAAAGGCAATGCAGCTAATTCTAGTTGACAACATATTGGCTCTGATTGGCTGCATATTGATGGTGGGGACGGGGGCTTTCAAACCACAAAGTTAGAGGTATAAAACACAGAACCTGGCTACAGATTCATTTTACCTGTTTCAACTGGGCAAAATGGCTCTGCTACACAACCGTAGAGACAGGATGAACTGAACACAACATTCAACCAGGCCTTACACTAAACTCCTTCTGACTTCCACAGATGGGCTACACATTTACCATCAGCTAAACTATAATTAGTGAAGCTTCAGTGTGTTCAGTTTGACCACAATGGAATCATTAACAATATAATTTATACATATGGATTACCCTTTTCTTTATCTCAATGGAATTTTTTTCCCCATTTTTCTCAATGGCTGATTTCGAAGAACTCTCATAGAATGAAAGTTATGCCAATAAAGTTTAAAAGAAAAATCAATTATCATATCATTACCGGATTCATATCTCTCAGTTGTATAACTGGTGTAAGCGTTCCAGTTATACCAGCTGTCTCAGTCCAGCCAGGTATTCCAGTTGTTCCAGTCATTCCAGGTCTCCCACTTGCTCCACTAATCATTATACCAAGCTTAACTTGACGTCGAGGTATGCTTAACGAACTGACTAACAGAGAAAGCTTGAGCAGCCCAATGTCCGGCGTATTAATCAAACTCTGTTACATGGTTATATCGACAGCATCTACAAGCAGACAATACAGTGATACTGTAGAGTATGGTGTTGAAGGATATAACCACAGTCGCAAGAGTGTAGTGAAAGGAATTATTGGGATAAAAAAAGACAAATTGAAGAGTTGCTGCACAAACACGCTATAGTCAATTGGGGCATCAGTTTCTGTTTTTCTGTTCCAAAATGAAATGAAATTCTGGTCAAGTCAGCTATTACTGGCAATTGGCAAAAGTTATCTTGACAACAGAACATTGTTCTGAATGAATTCCATATGGTGCTGTTGAAGCCCTTTTAATAACCACACCCAAAACAAATAATTGAAGCTACTTGATGTTTCATTGTGACACTGAAAAAAATCATCTGGAAAGCCTCATAAGTAAGCCATATTGTAGTGACAAAACTTACAAATATCTATAATACCGACAGAAAACCAAGGATATGAGACTTGCCACTGTATAAAGGATTATCTACCTACCTACAGACCAGCGATACTGGATATCCAAATTGATATTATTATACAGAACTAATTGAGAGGTAATATCTCTTATAGAAGGGCAATTCTGATGGAATGACAAATCCAGAAAAATTTTTCAAGTCATACATTTTCTGAAAGCTGAGAGTCTCAACCTATTGAAAATTCGCATTACAATCTGTTTGCTGCAAACAACAAAAAACAGTCAGCTGTTTAAAAAAATGTAAATCAATAATTTTGCTGCGTTTTTATTTTTGAAGCTATAAACCTCAAACTATGTACACTTGGGTTTCCAACCATGCTGAATGTTACTGGGGTATCAAAAATAGAAAAAACTATTTTTTTCATCATTTTTTAGGCATAACAGAAATACATTGTGACTGAATTGCAACTTTTTGTTACGGAATTACAATAGGAATATATTGTGTACTGAGTTAATAACTTTCAGACCAACTATTCATGGATGGCACCAGCGTATTCTGCTAGCTACAACCAATTCGAGTAGAAGAGTTAATTATAAGGAGAGAGTTTGTGACACAATAGTCTCACTCAAATTAAATACGGCTAATTAACACATAAGCCTTCATTGGAGCCGAGTTTATTTAAGAAAGTAGGAGTCGCAGTAGGAATGTATAGCGTGCTGAGTTAATATTCAAATCAGAATTTACTCCAATTCACGGCCCCATACTATATCCCTGCACTATCTATAGTAGGGGGACGGGGACTGTCAAACAAACTGTGTATAATGACTGTGGAGTCCTAGGGAACAGGGTTAGGGATCAGTCAGAATTTGCGGCGTTGGCTGATGAAAAGTTGAAGGGTACATGGGTGATAACAATGGGTGAAATTTGAGATTGTATTTTGTGAATTGTCACAAATCTGCAACATAAAAACTTCACATATTTTTTCAGGGCAGAAAATCAGAATTGACCTTGACGGCTCTCCTCCTCAACCAAATCACCTATAAACCTAAGGCTATTCATAGATTTCACTGAGTAGTAACTCATTTAGACAAATTCTATCCCAAATTGCTCACTCAGAATGTATATAGTTCCATCAATGACTGAGCGATTTAAAAGCAAGAGCCTAGCAAGTATCGCTCACTCACTGAGCGATCAGATTGCGATTTGGGCTGTTTCTAATTGAAAGACCCCCCCCCCCCCCATGGGCCAACTGAGTGATGCATTTTTCAACAGTGAGAAAGATAGAACTTTATACATAATCTAAAACATTACTGCAAAATCACTTAAACTAGAATTACATTCCCACTCGAAAATCTGTTACAGTTTGTCGGTAAATCTGTTACACTCTTTTTTTCGATTTTTTTCACTGAACAACATGTTACAGAAATTTATTTTTCGATCATTCTACAAGACAGACATCATAGGCTCTACTTAGGTAACACTTTTCAAGTGAAATCTCATTAATTGCTCAGATACAACATACAGTGGTGCGCGTACCACTGCACAACAACAAGGTCTTCAGCTAGAAACCATGAGTCAAGCGCTGTTTCGAGGCCTTCTCTAGTACAACCTCCTCATTGCTGGCCCCAGCAGCATGAAGCCACCCCTGTGTGTTGCTGAGCATCTCAATCAATCTCATCTTATCAGAACTTTCAATCTAATTTTTTTTAAATAATAATATTTTCGTTGATAATTTTTTCCACCGCAATTGTGAGATTAGTGAGGCTGGTTTACTGTAACATTGCTCCCCTAACCAGATAAGCCTACCTTATGATAGGTGAATCCCTCATCCCAAACAGGGTTCAGATTGTTCTTGATAACTCCAGTTTTGTGCTTCATCCTCTCTGGCATCAACAAACTGGGATTAAAGAATAGATAATAACAACTTGTGAAACGGGTCCTGGGGTTACTCAATTTTGCATCGCAGTCAAGCCATTGCAGACATTGCTTTATCAAATAATGCTTTGCAGAACATCGATTGTGTGATACAACTTATAGGTAGGCCGGGATAAACAATCCTTCTCAAACAAGTAACTTTCTTTAAATTTCGCAAACAAATCTACTCTCGGCTTTGATTGAAAGAGTTAATAAGCTTTGTACACACCTCCATGATCACAACTGAAGCTTGTCCATACAATGGTAGTGAACTTTCTCCCATCAATGTGAGGCAGCTAATATTAATGAAAGTTTGCTTAGTATCTAGTATTAGTTCACTCACCATTTGACATAGGGATCATATACACCCGACTTCTTGGTGGGTAGATACTGAGCAGATATGACCTTGACATGAAGGTCACCTCCTGTCTGCTTACTAGCCTTAGAACCTTTAGCTGGAGCTGTATCTGCGGCGATCAGTGGGGGTGGGGTGTACTTTACCGCAATCTTGAGCTCAGGAGAGATTATGGAAAGTTCGGAGCCATGTCTCTTCATGTGAGGCTGGAAATAAAAATGATAATATTAATTTTATTAATAGGTCAGCAATCGCAATAATTTAATAATTCTTAAGGACACGAAAAGGGAAAGAAATCTGTGAAAGCTTGCAAAAACTAAAATAGTTTTAATACTTATAATGAAAGTCAATAAAAAGGAATCACTGGAGTATGTAAAATTGAATGAGAATAATGTAATGCATTGGCTTACACGTCTCACATACGTGAGCAATTCTAAAAATCTATGATAGAATTTGGAATGGTAGAATAATGTGCAAGTCATTAGAAATAAATGATTGAAAAATGAAAATAAATGGTGCTGTGGCGTAGTCATTGTTACCTTTTCAGACAGAGGGTACCATTGCCTCTCACGGGCTGTATCAAAGTGGTAGGTGTCAAACGGTATGTTAATCTCTCCAAGGAATTCACTATGACCCAGTCTACTGAAGTTCCATACTGACAACTAAAAGTAACAACAGATATGAGAGTGGGAGATACAATAAGAGACTCAAGGTTTGCTCCCGAAGCATGTGAAAATTAAATCTCTAAAGACTACCCAAAGTCCAATGCATGTTATAGTCAGGTAGTTGCTTATAATAAAGTTTTGTCAGATTTGTAGGGTAATGAAAAATTCAATGCCCTACTTGGCATGAATTATATTTGTTGGAAAAAGTGCCTCCATAAGGGAAGGTAACTCACTTTCTCTGCAATATGATGTCACAGTCTCCCGGAAGCGCAATACAAGAAACAAGCACTACCGGGAGCATTGAATTTTTTAACATGAAAATCTTACAAAACATGCATTGGTCTCTGAGTAGTCTTACCAATAATGAGTAGTTGACATGTATATCCCGTGGCGTGGCTATAGTTGTAAACTGTAGAGTATCATACCTGCATGGTTAGAGATAGAAGATCAGCCTCCTTGAGCGTATAGCTGAATGTCTATCCATACTGAGGATTGATGGTGGACTTTTTCACACTTGCCTTTCTTTTCTTCAGCCTTTGGCCCTCGGCATCCAACAAATACACCTTCACATATCTAAGATACAATCAAACACAATTTGAACTACCATTAAACCATAAGAAGAGGAGAAATTTTGTAAATTGAAATACAGGAAACTCTATGGTACAGAGTTCAAATGGATGAGACAAAATTAACTTAGTAATATAGTATGATGAAAAATAACTTCACAGAGTCCTTTAACAAGGGAGGTTTCAATGTATGGTCCAGCTTCAAAAATCTACTGAGGTAAGTAGTGAATATTTCAACCTTTTGAAGTATTTTAGTCGTTAGTTAATTAAGGCAAAAGCGCAACTTAAAGTATTTCAGTTAGTAGATGAGTTGTGTTAAAAGTGATGTTGTTTTAAAATCATCATTTTACAGCAAGATTTAATGGTAACTATTCTCAGTTACGAATCTCGTTTATACAAGTAGGTATGATTGAAGTACTATACAACGAAATGGAAAACCTCCTGAGAAATAAGAAGACTTTGATGCAAACAGAATGGTAATCATCAATATTAGTCACTGCTGACAACTAAAAAAAGGTAAAGTTTGATTTATTTTAAGGATGAGCAATGTTGTCCTCTTGCATTAAATATTGATTC
The DNA here is from genome assembly GCA_914767715.1 of Membranipora membranacea. NCBI lineage: Eukaryota > Metazoa > Bryozoa > Gymnolaemata > Cheilostomatida > Membraniporidae > Membranipora > Membranipora membranacea. The sequence continues at coordinate 22,466,580 of OU612074.1, forward strand.
CTACTATTTTCCATTAATAGTAAGTTTTCTCTTTCGAAATTATAAGAGGACAACTTTGCAATTAGATTTTTGCATGGAATTCAATCAAGTGAAGGCAATGCAAAGTAAAGTTATCTGCTGCAGAGGTAGAATCTAGCGAACTATACAAAGTGATCAGGCTGCATTAAAGCACTCAGCAAAACACAGGAGGGAATGGTAAGCTTTGGATTCATAACTACACTCATATCTATGGAATCAACTAGTAGCTAGTTATGTTTCAAAGGTTTTTGACATACAAAGAAATGAGCTTATTCAAACGAGTTGGCATATTAGTGCTGTGATGTTGATTTCCATAAAATGAGTGAAGTAAGAAAGCGATGTATGTAAGAGATATAGACACGTACAAGCTCTGATGTTTGACTAAACCCGATGACCGCTGACCGCTGTGAACGGCCCATTCCACAGAGCGGAAGGCTAAAACTAAGAATAAACCCAATTCAATAAAGATAGCAGATAGCAGCTACAGCAATTAGTAATTGGATGGATGCAATAATTGAAGATAATCTACAGCTCAATTTTGCATACTCAATTAAAAATGCTTTGTTAAAAAAACACCCACATTTCACACAAAACTAATGTAAGCAAAATGGAGAAGAAAAAGAAATTTACACGCACAATGATATCATTGGATGATGTAAGCGATTTCAAAGGGTGTATAAGGATCAAGAGTTATCACCCCTGTTACAGGTCAATACTAAAATATCTTTGATTAGGCTACCTTTGACCTTGTATAGCCTAGGTTTTTGCACTTTGAAATAGGTTACATCATTCAACAACGCTTGTGTGGGATTAATTTCAGTTTTTTGTTCATTGCTATGGGAAAACTTTGATATGAACAATGGTTGTTTTTTGCTTCCCTTAACACTTACGTAGGAGTCAGTCTATCTCACACTGAAAGTTAGCAGGATTTTAAATTGTCTTAAAATTTGTGGTGAGACAACCACTACATCTCGATACAGGGCTTTACGAAGCATATTGAGAGATGTGGCAACTCAATGGGCAGACAACTTCCAAATATGAACCTAAACCGATAGAAGATGATTTGTAATCTTGGCCTCAGATTGAAGATTTTGTGTTCAGTAACAGAATGCAACTAGTAACAAACTCACAGCTATACTTAGGAGAGGTTGTGAATAAGAACTGATTTAATATCTGATCGCCCCTAGCTGAGTGAGCGAGACATTTTAGGGGTCTTGTCAATAATTGCTCACTCATTAATGTGATTGTAAACATTTATGCCACGGGATGTGGCGTGTGAAAAACCAACTGATTTTAATCAAACTTTTAATCTAGGCGAACAAATTTATTGAATTGAAATACCAAATGAGCAAGGAATGAGCACAGGGACAGCGATAATTTTGTTCACAAAGCTTCGCTCATTTTAAGAGTACCCCCCCCTCTGAGTAATTTACCTGTAATATTCTTCTTGATGACCATCTTAGCCTGCACACCGAAGTGATCAGATAGATGTGTATCTGTACCTGGTATCTTATCCTTGACTACACTACATTCATCTAACCGAATACCACTCACTGCAATCAGACAGAGGGAGGAAGTCTATACAAACATTTACAATCCAAGAGAGATTCAGCAGCACTATATGAGGTAATTTGACAGATATACTGAAATGGAAAGCTGCTCATTCCGTATAGTATATCTATTTATCTGGGTCTAACGACGTATTACTTTCATCAAACCAAGTTTTGAGACACTGCTTATGAGATTATTTTAGTTGACAAATTTTTAAGTATTATATAATGTACACTTTATCGCTATTCAGTGTCCCTTTCAGCGCCAATGAGAATAATTCTTACATTAATGATTAAGATCAACTCATCTTTTTAGCGCACCCTCGAACAAGGTAAGGGTGGGCAAGCTAGGCTATTGTCTGGAGAGCTCACCTCCCCTAGCAGCATGTGTAGTGACTGGGATTTGAACCTGCAACTCTCAGATTGACAAGCTCGAATCCTAACCACTACACCATCCTGCCACCCATCTACAAATGGCAACAATCTGAGAGGGGGAAGGGAATTTCATGAACTAGTGCTAACTCCATGGCTGGCAGCAACATAACAACAGCCAACACAATCCGGCGAATGAGGAAAAGTAAAAGTCTGAAATATTAGAATCGCACCCCCTGAATGGTGATGATTTTTCCCACAAAATATAAGCAAGATTTTACTGAAGTTGAGTCTACCTGCAACCTAAAGCTTTGTTTTGTGGTGAGGGTAGGGAGAAAGGAGAAGTTAAAAGGGAACATGTTTCGCCTTAGTGAGGATTTATCCCCTCAACATTCTTAGTCAAATCTCCTCCAAACGTTCGGGTTGCTATGTATAGGTCTAATGTACACATTTTCCTTAGGAAAGGTAGGTTATATGTAAGTGTGTGCACAACTTAGTAATAAGGACGATTGTACATACAGCGATTAGCTCTGTAGAATATATAATCTATCCTCTGTCCGTGTCGTAACTTCTGTGTTACTGAGGCTGGTGTGAAGCAGTTATCTGGTGTATCACATGTATATCCACCCTCACTGCTACCCTCAGCATTCTACAACACAATATATATAACTAAAGCTCTCACAAAGGCTACCCCTACTCATCTGAAGAGCCATGAAAAATATGACCTATTTCAGACCTAAACTGAGAGAGGATTTTTGTCACTTGGCTATTTTAGTATGCCCAGTCTAACATTGAGATGTCCCTGAATATCATTGTATGGTCAGATAGCATGATTACTGATAGCAAGACTTTGAGTGCCTTTGATTGCCCATTGATACAAAAAGCTGAGTAGTATCTATGAGATGATGTCTATGTAACAGCCTAAGTGTATACTGGTATATTGTGCACATACCTGCTAGTAATTAGAAAGTTTTAATTTCATGGATGACTGGACTGCAAAAAGAATGTTGCAGGGCCCTGCATCCTGTATCCGGCCAATGTGGGATGATTTTGACATGCTAGATTAGCTCATCCACATAATTTAATATAATCAGCAACTACAATCTACTGCATTTTTAAATTGTATCTCATCTTATCAGAAAAAAGCAGATTTCGATCCCACAGCCACTGAGCGCTCACCTTGACGAGCCAGGCGTCGTTGACGACAGCGTTACTACGGACAACTCTATAAGCCAGCTCTGTAGGTGTAGAGTTAAAATCCCCCGTGATGATCACACCGTCACATGACGTTGAGGTAGGCCTATGCTTAACGAACTGACTAAGAGAGAAGGCCTGAGCTGCTCTATGTCCGGCGTATTCATCAAACTCTGTAACGTGGTTATATCGAGCGTGCATCTACAAGCAGACAATACAGTGATATTGTTGAGTATGGTGTTGAAGGTCATGATTTGCAGTCATAAGATTGTGGTCAAGAGAATTGTTAGGCTGAATAACGACTGGAAAATGAAAAGTTGCACCACAAAAACACTATAGTCAAAAATAAATTTCTGTCTTTCTTTTCTAAAATGAAATGTAATTCCGGCCAAGCTAACACTAGAACGTCCGCTGGACCTCATACAAATTTGTTTAGGATTCAGCTATTATTTGTAGTTGGCAAGAGTTATCTTGTCAACAGGACATGGTTCATCACAGCGCAGTGTGACAATCTGACTAGATTTCATATGGTGCTGTAGCTGCCTTTTCAATTGCCGCAATTGAAATTGTTTCAAATTATTAATTGCAAGCCACTAGATGCCCAGATGACCAGTCGACCACAGTGGCCCCATGGCCAAATTGAGTCGCCTTTGACCAAAGTCGACACACTATAGAGCAGTTATCACCCCATGGAACCTAACTAATTGTGACGCTGAACAAAATCATCTGGACAATCTCATCAGTGTGCCTTATTAAATCGAAACCTGATGAGCATTAAATGCAGCAACTAAGCTCCCAAAGAGTATATATTCGTTTTGTTTAAAGGATCACCTACCTTCCTACAGACCAGCAGTGCTGGATATCCATACCTGCATTATAACACAGAGCTAACTGAGGGCTGATCACTTACATGTGTAGTATAGAGATTCACAGTGAGGTCCTTAACTTTCAGTATTAGAAGTCCACATGACTTGTTACCGTAGAAATCACCATGGAAGATCTTCTGCGGTTGTCCATTAAGAGGAAATCTATTCTCCACGGTCTCTAGTATGGGATAGCGTGAGAACACACAAACACCCGCACCGATAAAACCCCTACAATAACAAACACCCGCCCCTATAAACACAGTCTACAAGACACAAACACAGTCTACATATTACACCTACCCTCTACAAATTCTGATCGGCTTCGAAATAAGTAAAATACCCAACTTTAGTGAGAAACTGGACTTCAAATGGTTTGATAACTCATAAGAAATTCAGTATAGAATATATATGAGGGTAGAAGTGGCATCATCAATTCCCTTTGTCAGCATGTTTAAGAGGCTATGAAGGGTGTATTTTTCAAGCAGTAGAACAGTCTATTGTTGTTCAAACACTATGGGAATTGACGAAGAACTGTAAATGACACTTATACATGGTATGGTGTCATAGTGTTTCTATTAGGGGAGGAGAGGGGGGGTTGGTGGTTCGCTCTCGTTCTGTGGCTAAACAATCCAATTAACCCTTTATGTTACACCCCGATATCTAACTCTGCCTCTTACCCGTTAAAGTAGTGAGTATGAGGCATCTTGTCAAGGATCTTCACGCTGAGCTTCAAATAGTCGGCATGACTCCAAACCTGTAATATAATATATCCATAATCAAAGAGAGTTAGAGCATATATTTTTATGAGTATTTCTATCAAGAGAGGGAATAAAAATCTAAAGAAGTAATCTTTTGCTGACCAATATATTCTTAATGTTTGTGGGTTCGCGGTTCGTAATAGAAATACAAATCAAACAAAAAACAGTAAGGGTATAAAAAATTGAATTTAATTGAGAATTTACTATTTTTCTTTAAATTTTTCCATGTGTAATAGAGACTCAAATAAGTACTCAATTTGTTGATGCATGAGGCTAAAGCCTAAGATCATGTGAACACTACATATCAGTCTTATCAGTACATTATCTGGTTTTCATAACTCTACATATCTATAATACATATAGATGCTTTTGAGGAACATGGTATTGACATCATATTCCATTCTGTAATCCTTATTGCTCAGACCGATTGAAAGGTGGGTGATTGGCAGGGAGCCTAACAACCCGACATCTAAAAATCATAAGAACCCTAGCTACTAACCTCTTCGAAGAAAACAATATTATCATAGTCTTTACTGCTCACATAGTCTGCTATGGCAGCCATCCGCTCTGTTACCACTGCTGATCCAAATACTGGTATACGAATACCCCTGATAGAAACAAAATAGAGTTACCTTATACATATAGTAAGGTTATATACCCCTGATAGGAACAAAATAGAGTAACATTGTATATGGAGTAAGGTAATACCCCTGACAGAAACAAAGCATACCAGTATCAAAACCCCTGATAGAAACAAAATAGAGTTATCTTTTAGATGAAGTTTGGTAAAACTGAGACCTCACTAGTATAAGAAATCCCCTTATAACAACAAACCAAAGTTGGGTATACAATTACCCCTGATATAAGCAGAAAAAAGTCATTTAATGTTTGAAATAAGGTTCAACTGAGGGCTCATCCAGTTCAGAGATCGATAGTGGGCAATATATAGAGAAGAAATTTGCCTAACAAGCCTACCCAGGCCAAAGTGTTGGCTCTTATCGGCTCTTTGGTATGGGAGAGCCGACGCCAAGAATATTGTACTTTCCAGACAGCAATTGTTGACAACGGTGTTTCATGTGTTGTTTCATTACCAACGCAGTTCATGCACTCTTAAACTTGCTCTCAAAAATCATAGGATTTTCAAATAGGTATCATACAAACATCACTCTGAAAATTAGATAAGGTTTGTACTGACGGTATGAGCCTTCTTTACCTACTGAGTGTAGTGGTCTTGTATGGACCCTATCAGTATCAGCCATAGAGTTATTAGAGTGGACAATGTGTACAAAAATAGCATCAGTTTTTGATGAAGCACTACTTTTATATCTAAAATGAGGCCATACCCAATCATAATAATCTTTCAGTCTTCTCTTTCTAGCAGTCCCCTCCCCATTTACTTAATGGCCATACATGCACATGAAATAACCACAAAAACTGATTAGAACCACTCACCAGCAATTGAGTGTCAATACCTTCAGTGGAGCCTCCATGATATAGACAGGTAGCAACAGATAGTTATGAGAAGATACGAACTAAGCCTGATGAAATTCTTACAACCCACTAATTTTGTGCTCCCACTCGGATAAATAAATCATCTTTTTTTCCTTCTTAATTGCAACCTTGAATCTGACCCTTGCCTAAAACCATGATTTAGGAATAAAGGCTATATTTTTAACGATCCCTTCTCAATAGGCAAGACAAGAGGCTAGAAGAGTTGTCTTCCCTCAGAATAAAGGGGCATGTAATGTAATTTATTCATTAGGCTAATCAGGGCTAATTGGGCCAAGGCGGTGGTTTGCTCGGGGTATGACAACCATGCCTCCTGGCAGTTATTTCCCTTGAACCAAACTCTTCATCAACAGGTGGCCCTGTGCTAAACAGAAAGACCGGAAACAACCATCACCGAGCTGTCAGACCTGCCAACGGGTATAGTTGGACGGCATGAACTTTTTGGAATATATAATAATTGAGATACGGAGCTAGTGACGACGGCAATCTAGATAGGTTTAAGCCTTCCTGGGTTGGCCGCAGGCGCTACCAGTAAGCAGATCACCGCACTCTGAGTATATTCTTGGATTATGACTTGCTAGCCAGCAGCTTAATACAGGCGATCCGAACAGCACAGAACAGTTGCTATACCACCTTCGGGAGTGGCTGATACATCGTTTCACTTATAGCGACCTTCTCAGCAGCAGGTCCCGGGTTTAATCCCGAGGTAGGCGACCAGGTTTAGGCCTGAAGTTCCGGGTTTAGGCCCGAGGTAGGAGACCAGGTTTAATCCCGAGGTAGAAGACCAGGTTAAATATTGAGGTAGGAGACCAGGTGAAATCCTGAGGTAGGAGACCAGGTTAAATCCTGAAGTACCTGACTGGGTTCAATCCCGAGGTAACAACAGAATACCAGGAGAGATCCTGAAGTACCTGACTGGGTTCAATCCCGAGGTAACAGAAGAATACCAGGAGGAATCCTGAAATATCAGGAATCTAGAAGTTGCCTCCCCGGAAGCGAAGAGAACTCACCATCATTGAAGCATGTGAGCTCTTTAGTCTCATTCCTTTGACTTTACAAGCTGGAATCACTGTACTTATATCATATGCATATAACCAAGTCGAGTCCTATTTGTAATCAAGGTTTGCTTCTCTTTTGCAGCTAAAGAAGGGTAAAGACCGAAGAACCAGCACAGATAAAGAAAGACAGCACAGACAGCAAATAATACACATGAATACACTGTATCATTTTATTTGTGAACAGTAATAAAAAGTCTTATTACGAAATAAACATCCGGTTTCTGTTTGTTCTCCAGCATCTGAAAAAGAAAATGAACTGCAGTTAGCCTCAAACAAAATCTAACAGTATTTAGCAAAGGTATAGGCAATATATCAAACAAGAGGCCAGCCATAACGAAGCCTTTCTTGAGTCGGACCCCCCTGAGTACGGGAGTTGCAATACCCAGCTAGGCATCATGACACCTACTCTGAGCCCGAGAGCACGCATAACCAAAGGCCCACACCAGCACCCCAGGAAAAGGGCTAAAGCCCTGACTAGCGAACCTATCTGTAGTATGCCTACCTTTGATGGCACGGGTAACTTAGAGCAGTTCAAACAGTTATTCTCCGAGTGCTGCAGTATAAATGGATGGGCCGAGGATACCGGTAAGGCTCTGTGGCTAAAGCAAGGTCTGAGAGGTCGAGCTCGGGATAGTGTGTATGACGAGTGTAGCTATTTAGAAACCCTCTGGGAAAGGCTCAGGAATCGCTATGACGAGCATCTGTTGAAACAGCAGTACCGACGCCTGCTACCTAATAGAAAAAGGCAGAATGGTGAAACATTGACACAGTTAGTGGACGACATCCGGAAAATGTCAGACATGGTATACTGTCACATAGACAGGGCAGACCGGGAGGAGATGGCAGTCCAACACTTTGTCGCCGCACTAGACAGCCCTAGCGTTCAATATGACCTAGATATTCAGCACCCGAAGTCCCTCGATGAGGCCATGCATTTGGCTAAAATGAGGGAGTCATACTTTGGCAAGGAATCAGCATGGAGTAAGGCTCCACAGGGGCAAAATTGGGGTCAGAACAAGGCACCTAATGGCAAAGCAAATGAAGTTATTGGACTACTGCATGGACCAAACTCTCTTTCTGCACCCCAGATGCCCAGAAACGGATTTCTGCCACCTCAAGGGGCATATAGTATGCCGGCTCACGGGAACGGATGGAACTTACCCCACCTGGTGCTTGGGGCGTGCCTAACATGGGTTGGAATGGGCGGTCGTAGGGCCATACCCGAACCACCCGGTAACCCACAAGGGGGCGGGCCACCAATGCAGACAGGGCAGGAAGGGAATTCCCAGCAGCCAGCCAGGAATGGCGGCCCAAGTGGTAACCAAGGACCAGTATGTAAACATTGTAAGGGGTATCACCCTTCCTTCATCTGTAGACCATGTAGACATTGTTAAGGGCCCCATTATGATAACCAGTGTCCGGAAAGAAACGGGTTGGGAAACTCTCGACCCATTTCTTGAACCCGGTCAATGGAAATGGGAAAGTTACGAACCGGAATTCTCAACTAAACAGTACTGACCTTCAGTGAGGGTGAGCAGAGTATGCTTCCCTCAAGCACCAGTGTCTGTACAAGAAGAGTTTGTACCCCTTGCAGCAGCAGATACTACCCAACCAATCGACCTACGTCAGTTCCAGCCTTACGCTGTAAGGAAAGTAAAATATGATTCATGCATTGTTATCCGAATTTGGAGTTATGCTCCGTGTATACTTATCTCAAGGAGAGAACAACTCCCTGTAGCTTTATCAGAAGTTGATTGCAATCTGGTGCAATCGAGAACAAGGTACAGCGAGTGGCTGATAGTTGTTCAATTGATATCTTGTACAGTTGCGAGGTTCACACAGAGTCTTCAGACAAAATCATATATGAAGTGGATAAGATGGAAGGTCGTACTCCTGAGGTTGAAGGTACATTACCTGCAGATGTAGATAACTACTCAGCTATTGCGGATAGTGGCTCAAACGCTCCCTGTGCTGGTGTCCACGTTGATGGGTTCGATGATGACACACTACCGTGGGATCCTGGTGAAAGGGGTGAAAATGGCGATGCCAGAGTAACTCTCCAGGGTATCCCTCTAAAAGGTACGGGAGTTAAAGACATAAAGTGTATGAGAGGTATAGCCACCTATGTAAGAGTGGTAGTAAATGGATACGTTTCATTATTTCAGTTGGATACAGGCTGTAGTGCAACGGTCATAAGCGAGCACTTTGCCCAGTTTATTGGCCTCATCTCACTAGACGACAAACCAGAACCTAAAGTGATGGGGTGTGATGGGGTGAGGGGTGCTGACGGGGCCAATATACCGAGCTACGGCTTTAAACTGGTTGAGGTCGAGATTAATGGTATTAAACTACTGGGTAAGATGAAGGTCAGCCAAGTGAGTGAGAATGGATTTCTAGGGATGGATCTGCTGTCCCAAGCCGGCGCTATCATCAATTTTGATGAAATGTACATACAGCTGTATGAGCAAAAGATACCATTGCTAAACAAAGAAGGAAAGAGAATAGTCAACAGCCTGATCACTAGAGAATCAGTTTGCTTACCTAAGTATAGCCAGAATATTGTCGGCTTAAATCTGAGGAGAGGTAGCTCTATGATTGGTCTGGTTGAGCCCGTACCTCGGTTTTGGACCATTACCAGGTCATAGGAGGGCAAAACCTGGGAAACGCAGCTAATCTCAGAATGAAGGTAATCAATCCTTCGCCACATGATGTGATCATACCGTCGGGTACATCTATCGCGTGCTATGTTTGTGAATCAGCTCTGCAGTTACCTAGGAAAGAAGAACCAGAGAGTTGTGTGAACAATACATCAGTAGAGCGGGTCGATGAGAATACGGCCTTACCAGAGCATGTACAATGCCTCTATGACCAGATCCCAGATGATATTTCTGCAGAGACTAGGCAACTAGTAAGGGGCCTGTTAATTCGATATGCTTCTGTATTCTCTAAAGATGAAAATGACGTTGGGTATTGTGACTGGATTAAACATGAAATCAGGTTGCTTCCAGGAACAAAACCTATCCGTCAGCCCCCATACAGGGTGGGACATCATGAAAGTACAGAGATAGAGAATCATGTCACCAAGTTGTTAAAAAGCGGGATGCTTGAAAGGGTTGTCTCCCATGGAGCTCTCCAGTTCTAACAGTGATGAAGAAAAATGGGAAAACCAGGTTTGTGCAAGATTACAGGAAGTTAAATACATGCACCGAACAGGAATCCTATCCGCTACCCAGACAAGATGATGCTTTAGAAGCGCTTAGTGGTTCTAAGTATTTTACTACGGCAGATCTCACTTCTGGGTATTATCAGATTCCCTCAGTGAAGAAGCGACTAAGATAAGTTGCTTTGTGACAAAAACCGGTACTTACGGCTTTAAAAGGCTGCCTATGGGGTTATCATCTAGCAGTCACTGTTTTGAACGCCTCATGGAAACCGTGCTCCGTGGCTTACAATATGAAGAGCTACTTGTCTACATGGATGATGTGATAGTGTTTTCAGCTACTCAAAGCCAGCATGTGGAGCGTCTCGGCAAGATGTTGAGCAGGCTTCATGACGCTAGTCTGAAAATAAAACCATCAAAGACGTTCGTGTTCCAGAGGCAAGTTGAATCTTTGGGCCACATTGTTAATGAGCAGGGTATACATACAGACCCGAAAAAAGTCAAAGCCATGGCCGATATATCAAGCCCAGCCGAAGTTAAACAACTGAGGAGTTTTCTGGGGCTTGCAGGATATTATCGCAAATTTATTCCTAACTATGGCGGAGTTACCCAGTCTTTGTGTAGGTTGCTCAAGAAGAAGATCAAGTATGTATGGGACGAGGAGTGTGAAAAAGCATTTTTATGCTTAAAACAGTTGCTATGCGACCATACCGTATTGGCCTACCCGGACCATCAGAAACCATTCATACTGGACACTGATGCCAGTTACATGGCTTGTGGGGCTGTGATAGGCCAGCTGGATGATAATGGAGATGAGCGACCTATAGCTTACTTTAGCTTCGCTTCAAAGGACTCACAAAAAAACTATGGAGTTACAAAATTGGAGATGTTGGGACTGGTCAGTGGCATCAGACATCTCAAGACGTATTTGTATGGCGCGAAATTTGTCTGCCGCACAGATCACCACAGCCTTATTTGGCTGAAGAATATGAATCATCCCCAGGGCATATTAGCCAGATGGCTTGAGACATTATCGCATTATGATTTCACAGTGCACCACCGTGCTGGGCAGCTACATGCCAATGCCAACACTTTGAGCAGGCTGCCATATAATATTCAAGGTGAAGATACACATTTTGCCCAGAGTATAGAAAATCATATTCATGTGATGGATCAAGCTTTGCCATCAGAAGGAATAGCTGGGGACGACATTGAGCTCACCAGTGAAGCTATCAGCCAAGATGAAATAAGGGATGCTCAGAAAGCTGACCCGGATGTGAGTCGAATCCGTGAATGGATAAGTAATGATGTTTATCCGCCAAACAAAGAGCTGAAAAAGCTAACTCGTTGCATAAGGTTCTACCTTGGCAAAAGAGATTCGCTCGAATTGAAGGACGAGCTACTGGTTGAAAATTCTACAATGGTCAACCGGGTGGTAATTCCTCACTCAATTCAGGGCAATCGCTAGCTTCCATCATGATGACCACGCCGGCACCGAACGTACCTACAAAAGAATAAATACATATTACATATGGCATCTTATGCACTCACAGATAAGAGATTATATACAGCTATGTCATAGCTGCCAGTTGCATAAAGCCGCCAGGAATCCATGCAGACCCCGCAGCTTAGCTAACGGGGCAATAATGGATCAGGTCAGCCTGGACATTGTTGGCAGTTTCAGACCCACAAATAATGATAACACAGTGATCCTAGTGGCCATCGAACACTTCTCAAGGTGGGCTGAGGCTTACCCCCTTCCGCCTGCCACTGTGGAGAGTTGTGCACAGGCATTATATAATGGTATATTCGCTAAATTTGGGTTTAGCAGAATCATCCATATGGACAGGGCTGCCTAATTTATGTCAGAATTAGTGGCTGAGCTGGCGCGGGAACAGTAAAAATACGTTCTCATGCAGGTACCACCCTGAGGGTAACAGCATGGTGGAACGGATGAATGGGACACTAATAAATAGCCTGCGTACCTCTTTTGGGGCCGATGCCAACCGAGAGTGGGATGAAGTGCTGGAGACAGTGATGGTAGCCTACCGGGCAATGCCTCATCCAGCTACAGGCTTCAAACCAAACAGAATAATGCTCGGTAGAGAAACCAGGCTATGCCAGGTAATGTGCCCAGAATCTGATCCGAAGCCTGTAACAGAATATATAAAAGCACTGGATAAAACTCTCTATGAGGTATACAACTGACATATATAAAAGCACTGGATAATACTCTCTATGAGGTATACAACAGATAGAGGAATTTATTGGCTGAAGAGTGCCATTTTGATGGGACTATCCATGCACCCTTCAGCGAGGGTGACAGGGTGCTCATTAAAAAGAAGAAATCCGAGCTGAACTAGCCGGGCAAACTAGAGATTCGGTACTATGGGCCATTTACCATCAAGAAACGGATGGACTTTGACTCGTACGTGTTAAGTGAGGGTGATAGACATGTGATTGAACATCATTCTCGCCTCAAATTGTACCATGAAGACGGCGACTCATCGGCCGATGGTATGGAGTTACCGCTACCGGGTGGAGAGCTACCCGCTAGCCTCGATGACAATAGCCAGGATAGCGCAGGCCCTAATATGGAACATAATGGGACTGAAACCAGTTTGGTCGATGAGAATAGTGACGAGTTTGTCACAATGGTCCGCCCGAATAAGAACTGACCAATCAGGTTTCCTGATGGGCTCGCCCGAGTAAAGACAATATGCTGCATACAGGTGGGGGCAACGCCATGGTTTGGTAGCCCCGCCTCCATTAAAGATTATATAATCACACGCGGCGCGGCTTAGCGGTCAACTACGCGATACCAAAATAATCTAGGAAAAATGGGTAAACATTTGAGTGTAAAAATTGTGACTATGAATGCCGAGTATTGTCAGACATGGTAACACACTATGCGGAATGTCAGGAAGAGATGGACCAGGAATCTGGGCCGGAGGTTGACATCGATGGGGCTTCCAACGCTGTGAACGTTGACCTAGAGGATGTAAGAGACTCACCTGGAAAAGAAAAGCCGATCTCTCCAGTAAAGCCGCCGAAAGAGGTATGTAGAGAGTTGTTATGGTTACACTCCCAAACCCTGAGGTCAAATTGCTGAAAGAGGAAAATCGCATATAATTATATCATCTAGTCTAGTCTAGGCAGCTGTTATTTATTGCTCCCTGTTGCTGTTGACAAAATATATATTGGATTTTTATTGTTACAGACCATGAGACCAGCGATAAAATCGGGCAAGCCACCATCCAGAACAGCGGCCATCTTGATCCCTAGGGAGGAGGCCCCTCTGCCGCCAAAGGGAAGAGGAGGAAGAGGTAAAGGAAGAGCCAAGCTAACTGGCATCGCAAAAAGGATCGCGAACTCCTACAAAAATACCAAGAAACCTACACCTGCCAAAAATGTGCCCACGCCATACAAGGCCCTTGGATGGCGTGGGCACCATTTTGGTAGGTCTAGGTTTCTTTGCACTTCTACAGTGGCTGTCCCTGGCGTTACCTGAGGTAACGCCAGGGACAGCCATTGTAGAAGTGCAAAGTATCAAACAAGAGTGCAGACACGAGGCTATAGACACGACCGTAACAGTGCAAGGCGAGCCAGGCCAGGGGGATGCAGGGCGGTATGCCCAGCTCTCTATTCGCCTCCACGTATTCCACCATTATGATAGACAAAACACAGATGGAGGGAGACCCTCAATGGCGGATACCACGCACCGATCCAGGACCGGACGCGGCTCGAACCCAGGATACTAACTAGCTAGACCACAGACAGATCTTACAGAATTGATTATTCTTTACGCTTAACATGTCCTCTATTTATGGTTTAAATACAAAAAAATACGTATCACAAATAAATACATACATACAACCGTATTATTAATCAAATTTGAAATACATGTCTAATATATCATAAACCTGTCTAAAGATTTGTTTGTGTACTTGGGCAGGTCATTGATGTAGAGTAGGAACAACAGTGGCCCAAGTACACTCCCCTGTGGAACACCTGAGGACACTTCACTTCTACCGGAGCTCACACCATCGACCACGACTTCCTGGGTACGGTTTGGGAGAATGATGTAATCCAGCTATGTACCTGAGGACTGATACCATATCTTTGTAGCTTGGCTAGGAGAAGGTGATGAGGTACCCTGTCAAAGGCTTTAGAAAAGTCTAAGAGTATCACATCACATTGGCCCCTGTCTTCAATAGTGCTGACAAAGCCGGTAATTGTTGAGACTAGTTGAGTCTCACAAGAACGCCTCTATCTAAAACCGTGTTGTTCACTGCATAATATGCCATACCTCTCGAGATGTCGGTTTATTTGACTTGAGATAATAATATGTTCCATCACTTCGCAGACTATTGAGGTTAAGGAAACTGGTCGATAGTTTTCCGCCTTTTCTTTATCTCCTTTCTTAAATATTGGACTCACATTGGCATGGCGCCAGTCATCAGGTACCTGACCCTGACTCCTTACATAGATGAGTTTCAGAGTTGGTGCAATCTCAGATGCTACCGATCGCAAGAGTTTAGGTGTCAGACCAACAGGACCAGGGGCTTTGTTCATTTTCAGGTTACGGAATAGTTTCCTTACTCCCTCTATGGTGATGGTGAATTGAGTCAATGGATTTTGCGGCATTTCTTGTACTGGTGTGGTGTTCTTCCTAGCGAATACTGATGTAAACTGAGCATTTAGCAGGGAAGCTTTCTCTTTGCCATCGGTCACGGCATTCCCAACGCGACCCTTGAGAGTACCTATACCAACATTCTCTGATAGTCTGCTTTTAATATAGGACCAGGACCTCTTATTAAAGATCTGCGGGTGGTCACCACTTTCGTCGGTCATCAGTTCATTCAGGAACTGATTATAATGTTTGCTTGGCTAACAGCCTCGTTTTCTGTTTTACAGCCTTGTAGGTTTCCCAATCTGATGGTTTATTGGTTTGGCGAGCTCTTCGGAAGGTCTTTTTCTTGGTACGAGAGAGAGCCGCATAATAGATGTAGTGATCCATGGCTGGTGGTGTTTTACCAATGCTGTTTTGCTAGGTACACATCTGTCCTGAATGGCTTTGATTTCTCTAAGGAAGTAGTTCCAGATGCTATTGATATTAGTATCTTCTGGAAACTTTCCTATCATCTTGTGCTCTAGTTCTTCTGTTTCTTTTTTGAGCTCTCTTCCATAAGTATATTTTCCTAGGAAGAGGCTTTCGGCGTTGAGCTATAAGACGGTTTTCAGTCATGACTCTATGGACTCTATCACCGAAACCGGGCTCAATGTGGCATTTAATCATCAATGCTGGTCTGTTGGTGAAAAAGAGGTCAAGGATATTTTGCTCTCTGGTAGGTGAATCAACCATTTGAGACAGTCCGCAGGTGTGCATCATATCGAGATACCTTTGATTTAGTTCTGTTGGATATTGATGGCCTGTGATTGTCCCGGTCCGCCAGCATATATCGGGGAGTTTGAAATCTCCTCCTATCCATACACTAGCCTTCTTTCGTCTCCTCTGTATCTTTTCAATAGTAGTACATAGTGATGTTGGGTAGTTGATATCTCTGTTTGTTGGGCGGTAAACTGAGCCTACAATTAAAGCTGGTTTACCATTCTGAGTGTTTACTTTGATGATTACTGCTTCAACGTCTTTGCTAGTCTCCAGCTGTTCACAGGTGAACTCTGTCTTTATTGCAATCAGGGCCCCACCATGACTACTACCTATTCTGTCAGATCGATAGACATTATAATCTGATGGAAAAATCTCAGAGGAGGAGATAGAGCTATTTAACCAAGTTTCACAGCCAGCAATTATATCAGGCTTCTCTGCATCAATGAAGTTCAGTAAATCTGCCTTCTTATTGTTGATACTTTGAAAATTGGCTATGTGAAAGGTCACCGGTCGTCTGTAGTGTCTCTTCTGTTTATTTTCAGACTGGTCTCTCTTCGGAGAAGAGCAGCATCTTGGGTTCGGTTGGAAATTCACAAGATCGACTTGCTCACTCTCTGCTGATGTCAAGTTGTTTAGTGAATTGAATCTTGTCTGATGGCAATCCAAGGACAGGTCTAAGAAGGCTGTTACGTTTGGTAAGGCACAGTTCAGGCAGTGCCATGACGAGTTACCAAGGCTTAGGAAAATATCCTTTCTCACGCCCAGACATCTGCGGTGGTACCAGATGTCACAGGTATCACATGCGACAGCATCAGTCTTCACTTGTTTAATACAGTTACCACATGGGTATTTGGTTGGTCCTGGGTTTAGTTCGACATCTCATTATAGTAGCAGGAGGATGGCGATCATAAGAAGACAGTGTGTTGGTTGTCTTTTAATTTTCCAGGTTTTTCGTTTGAAAATCTGCGTCCCCAACCCTGTATTTTTGGTTGGGGCTTCATGATCATGATGTGTAAGCCAGTTATTGTGTTGTAGTTTGTCTGGGGTATTGTTATCTTGTGTGGCAAGTTTGCTTGTGATGGTCACAACAAGCAGTGAATAGATGACAAGCTTTGTCGACAGATTCATCTTGCTGCAGTCCTTTCAATTTCGGTAGGGAGAGGGCACCAGAGAGTAAGGAACAAACCAATGCTCCCACAGAGTGGTGGCCACGAGCCGCGGTTGCGGTGTCAAGTCCTTCCACTCCGCCTCTCAAACGGACCAGATGTAAGAAGTAGACTATGGTATGACAGGGAGGGAATGCATGTATGGTGGGATTTTGTGTTCTTACTGATTTGGAGAGAAGTATGTGTAGGTATGACTTACTATGTATGTTGAATCTTGAGTAGATTTGCTGCAGAGAGTTAACAGCAGATTGTAGTATGTGAAGATTCAATAAGAGGTGTAGAGTAACTCTGGAGTCAATAAAATGCTGTATCTTCCAAGTCCAATATCTCCAGTATCTATCCAGTTGTTTCCATACAATCCAGTACTGGCTGTTTCAGAAGAGATTCCTCTCGTTTCCTGACTGATTTTATTGTCCTCCAAGGGTTTCTAGTTGGCTATTTGGGTTAAAATCTTGTCCAGTTTTCAGCTTGAACAATTTTCTCAACCTTCACTGGTGACCTTGACCTGACGTAATGGTTCACGTACCCTCAACATAATCAGAATAAAGTGGTCGCAACATGCTGCATGATGATAAATTGATATTATATTACCCATGACTCTTCCAGTCTCATGACTTAAGCCTACTTTACTCACTGAGAGTCAGAGCAATGTGCATATATGTAGAATCTATTATGAGTGGCACTCATCCATATACACAACCATAAATATGCACCAAGGTCACCAGTTTTATCATCATCATGCCACATTGCGATCAGTTACTGATCGCAATGTGGCATGATGATGATAAAACTGGTGTCTTGGTGCATATTTATGGTTGGGCCTGCTAGTCTACTAGTCCATGTTCCTGGTTTAACCCCATATTCAAACCTTCACAATAAGAGCTCTATGTTGCCAAACCTAAATTGTGGAATATCCCCTTATTCTTATGGCTCTTTAATACTTGTAGATCCTTCTGTTTGAGAGGTTCCAGTAATTTTGGAGGGCAAGTTATTTGATGACTGACATGGACCGATTGACAAGCCTGAAACATTCCTGGAGCCTTCATCAGTGGAAGCGACTACTCCAGTCCTTAGTGTCTGATTACTCACCGATTGGTTAAGTAATGCAAATAGGCATTGTTGTTCCACTGTGTCGTCTAGGTATCCAAATGGAGCTTGTGCAGTCTCCCTACCAACATTACAAAATAAAGTACAGTTGTGAAATACCCTTTACCAGCGGTTCCTACATATCGTAGCAGCGGATGGATTGTGTATACCCACAAATGAGTGTAGCAAAAGTAGAGAGCTGAGCCTAGCATACACGCGCCCCAGCATGCAATCACATGAATCCAACATGCATTCATTCAGACAAGCACAATTTGCCTGCCATTGTGTACTCCTTTGTTCACCAAACAAAAGGCCTTTGTTGACTTGTTACACAACTCTCATAGGTGCATTGGGGCATGTCTTCCTGACATCGGCCCCCAGGGCCTATCCAACATACTACAGCATAGGTGTACTTTAATTTGTAATGAGATTCCGTGGTATCAATGTGATTGTATTGCATCAAGCATCATTAGTTAGTGACCACATGACAGTGATGAATGGCCGAAGGGGTCGCATAGTAACAAGAAATTCTGGATGAATTTACTCCATCAGATGGAACATTGATCAAGGGATCAAGCAAGATGCCAGTTATGTTAATATAAATATAGGCTACTATTAGTCCTAAGAACTCACCAAGAACTCATGGTACATGTAGGACTGGATGTCCAGCACATTCTGCTTGCAGGATAGCCTTGTGACATATGCCTCAACAGTTCGCACATGCGCAGACTGTGTCCAGCATTCAATATATGAAGAGGTGCCACTCTGTTCTTGCAAGTTATCCTCTTTCTAGATGGGTCGATACTAAACCTCGATCTAAGGGTTTTCTAGACGTGTTGAGGGAACAACCCCGTTACTGGACTTTTGCAAGAGTTACCACGATAGGAGCCGCTACGGCAGCTGGAGAATGTTGGAAAACCGAAATATCTTGACAGTTTCCTCTCCTCATTGGGCTATAACGAGCTACAATTGGGCAAATAACACAGAATTAAATTCAATGGAATTCAATGGCGAATTATAATTCATGAGCAAGGGAATAGTTCCTTGTTCTGAAGATCCCAATTTTGCAAGGGGCACCTGTTGTGAGTCAAGAAGAGTTGACTTCCCTCAGAATAAAGGGGCACAACTCCAAGAACCATGTAATGGCTAATCATGGCTAAATTGGCCAAGGCAGTGGTGTGCTCGGGGTATGACAACCATGCCTCCTGGGAGTTATTTCCCTTGAACCAAACTCTTCATCAACAGGTGGCCCTGTGTTCCAACAGAAAGACCGGAAACAACCATCACCGAGCTGTCAACGCTGCCAACGGGTATAGTTGGACGGCATGAACTTTTTGGGATATATAATAATTGAGATACGGAGCTAGTGACGACAACCATCTAGATAGGTTTAGGTAGGAGACCAGGTTAAATCCTGAAGTACCTGACTGGGTTTAATCCCGAGGTAACGCAGAATACCAGGAGAGATCCTGAAGTAACTGACTGGGTTCAATCCCGAGGTAACAGAAGAATACCAGGAGGAATCCTGAAATATCAGGAATCTATAAGTTGCCTCCCTGGAGGCGAAGAGAAGATAACTCACCATCATTGAAGCAGCTAAAGAAGGGTAAAGACCGAAGAACCAGCACAGATAAAGAAAGACAGCACAGACAGCAAATAATACACATGAATACGTTGTATCAATTTATTTGTGAACAGTAATAAAAAGTCTTATTACAAAATAAACATCCGGTTTCTGTTTGTTCTCCAGTATCTGAAAAAGAAAATGAACTGCAATTAGCCTGAATAGTAACATTTGAACTTTGTAAATGTCACAAATTCTGATGATGATTAATCAGGGTCATGATAATCAGAGCCAGGTCAATGATAATTAATACGAGGTCATGATTAATCAGAGCCATAAATAGCAATACAATATCATGATTCACCTGTCTTATTTTGGCAAACACTCCATAGTTTGATAACAATTAGTGGTCATCGATCAAACCGCTGTTGGCCTCGAACGCTCTTTCGTGGCCGTTGACTTTGATCTGTAGCACAGTTGTGGTTGGATGAGTACTGTGGCATGCCTTACTTTTGATGGTTTTGCCTCGGCCCACAGGCTTTGTTTATTCCGGCCCCTCGGAGTGAGACACAATCATTTTCAATTTTGTAATAAATGTTTCTCAATATTTTTCTATGCTTCAAACCTGGTAACGGTAACAAAAAAGACCTCACATATAAATATGCTGCCTTAAACTATCGACACCAGTTAACACGTTACTCGCTTGGCACGACATGCTGCCATTCTAACTTCAGTAATAAGATACCCTTGGCGCAATTTGTTCTGCCAAAACATTACAGTTTGTTCTTTATTATTCATTATCTTCCTTCCTGACTGTTTGTTCATCAAATATAGGGGGTGCTTTCGAAATATTAGCCCGCGTGCAGATAATGACGTTAATTTATACATTTCATTTTAGGTTTCCCTTTACCGAGTTCTGCGATTGCTGAGAATAGCTGTCTTTGTGAACTGAAGCTGCCTGGGAAGACTTTTTTGATCATATTTTACCGGGAGTCTGAAAATACAGCTGTCAATGCGGGAGTTTTTGTGGTAACGCTACTCCGGAAGATTAAATGTTAGCTAGAATTTAGTTGTATCTAGTTTGAGGATGACTCAATTTTACCTCTCATCAATTTTTGCTAATCAAGGACTGGCCACTGTCATGTAACATCGAGCAAGCAATAAATTTCCTCCTGTAAATATTTTACCCCATTAGAGTTGATCAATATTGTCTTATAAACACCACAGTGAAACAAGCTTTAATCTCGCCTACCACATACTTACAGTGTAGTGTACGTTTCTTTATAAATTATCAAATAAAATCCGTTTGATTATAGTAACATTTGACGGGTATTTTGCACCGATAGTCACAACAAATAACAATGAGATGACTTTTTTATTATGTATAATATGTATGGCACCTGTGAACTTTTGCAATACACACAAGGCAATCATAATTATTATATTAGGTTTTATATCTAGTCGCTTGATTGTGACAATTGTGGTAAATAATAAAATGATCCGCAATCTTGAAGACTCGCTGTTTATATAGCAATGTTTGAGAATTTTCATTTGTTCTGTTGCACTACAATAAAACTGCATGTTACCAGAAAAAAATTCTCTCTTTTGTTTTAATTCTGGCTGCAATACCAGCCAGCCTTCCTTAGTGCCAAAGTTGGTGGCTGAGTACTTCTAAATAGAGTGATTGTCTATTACATGATCATTTGAGCAGACTGATTTGCGTAAAGCATGTGGAGTTTGTTTTGCAATGCTCCTCAGTTTACATCACTATTACTTTATTGATAATCACCAACTCAACTAATGGTAAGATACCAGATTTACTATTGCTCAGGTGTATTGCGCTCACACTGTATAATAGTACCCTCAAAAGAATTTCTGCTCATGACTAATGTTAAAAACTGTTGAAGTGCAAAGTTAGCTTTCCCTGCAAATTAATGTCAACATTGCACAGGGAATTCCGCAATACAGAAATAGTGCTACAGCTGTACTATACCACATGAATTCTGATCCAGATTACTTATGAACATAGCTTTGGAGGTGGTTTCATAAAATACATATCAAATTTCCACATGTAGGACACATTCAATGGTAAAAAATTAGTTAAAAGTATTTCTGCATTTTAGTCAATCCCACACAGGATTGACTAAAATGCGGAAATACGCTCTAATTCCCGCAACACGCACGTGAATTTGCGTGTACACGGATTTCCGCATTATAGTGAACCCGAAAAAATGATTCTGCGTAGACTATAATCCTTAAGTTTTTTTTAGGAATTCAGCTACACGGATATGACCTTGATCATAATAGAAGCTAGCAGAGGAAATCAAGGCAAGATGTCAGTTTATGCTTGTAACTCAATCTGTGAAGTTGATATAGCTTATTATTTTGATTACTATACAAGATGGAGAAACCTACCACATCAACAGTCATACCATGCTCACCTGTCAGCATTGTGAACAACAATGATCCAGACCAACAACAATGTAAGAAAAGTGACATTGAATTAAGGAGTATTGATCGGATTGAACCTAATATTACTAATAAATAATCAAGGATGGAACCAGTATCATACCATTATTCTAACCAAGTGCTATTCTATATAAATAATATAATAATTCTTGGTTAGAATATTATAATCATAACATTCATCCATCCAAGAATTTCTCTTACTCTGTACAACGATGACAATGTGTCAAAGGTCCATTGCAGTTTGTGCAAGTCCATACAGGTAACAAAATTACAGGAGCACTACCTAACAGCAGTTTTTTTAAACACTAAACATCACGTCTACAGATCTACTCCAAAACCTGGGTAGGCGTCGGGTAATATTTGACTGGTCCCCCTTGGGTTTTTGTTACAAACAACAAACACCCAAGAGGGTGCCAGTCAAACATTGTCAGATACCCACCCAGTGACCCAGGTTTTAGAGTAGACCTGTGATATACACACAATATATAAACACACAGGTCCTAACTTGTACAAGCTGTGTTAGAAGTGAGTGGGACTGGAAACTGAGAACCCACAGCAAAGAATTATAGAGGAAGATTGCTTTAGAAAACAGTTCCCATTGGATTCTACCCCATTTTGACCAGTTAAAATCCTATGTAATGTATTTTAAAATTGATAGGTGTGATACCCAGTTGCACTCTGATGCTATGGTGGTTCAACTTAGCTCAATGCTAAGGTTTAGGTCTGACAGAAATAAGGCAGAGTTGTAAAAATAATTACCAGCAGTTATAGCAGTCGAGTAGGTATGTCCGTAAGCCCGGGTAAGTGATGTCTGTTGCTCAGCTCAGTTGCATATCCTGTCCCAGTCCCCTTGCCAGTCATGTCTTATTATACTAGCCAGCCAGGTTCAGTAATTATGCAGAGCGACTCAGTCATTGCATTGTCAATGAAGAAAGCCATGGTTTGTCGTAGATGGTACAAATCTTTACAAGGCCAGAGCTGCAGCGGCAGTCACTCTACCCATCCGATGGTAACCTCAAACATTTTAGTATTTTGAAAAGAGGTATTTACAGCTGCATGTATGATGAGTAGTAATCTGAAGTGAGAACTGAGGTACATAATTATTCATTATCACTATGTCCCAACAGCGGCTCATTATGCAGGCCCGTTGTTCTAGAGGAGGCAGAAAGGCACTGCCTCCCCTAGAAAGATTAATACATTATAATTGAATAATCCATGTCAGAATCAGCTCCTCTGGAATTTCGATTTGCTAATTAATGCTTACAGCACCCCTCCTGCACTTTTGTCTCCCCTAGCATTTTTCCTAAAATATGGCCCTGCTATGAGCTTCTCAGTTCATTAAAGTCAATTTGGGCAAATCTTGGGCTAAGAAGTTGTCTTCTCTTATTGTTGAAATTTGGTGGCTCATTTGCAGTATAGAGTTATCACCCCATCTATCTATCTGTGTAAAACATTTTAGTTTCAAGCATGTGGATAGACTGCTTCACAGAGTAAAGGGATTCAGAGTAAATTTTTTAACAATAGTCAAGGAAAGAGTTTTTTACTCCTTGGTCAAGGTACCTGCGAGCTTTGCATCAAAGAGAAAGTTATGGGAAGCTTGATGCCAAAAACTCCTTTCATCTATTTGTCACAATTATAGGGTTCTGGAGAATGAACTGAATTTAAAGTTCTTGATTACAGTAAAAAATAGAATATGCAGGCTCTCCCGTAAAAATTTCTCTTTGTACAGCCTCACTCCACAATTAGACATGAAGTTTTATGCTTAAATAACACCTAACTATCCTAGCTAAATTGATACGGTGGGTATAGCTAGGAAGGCAGTATTGTGGCAGTTTTTACAATAGGATTAACTATTACAATCGTTGAATGATGCTGCCACAATGTACCCTTGGTCTGTGCAATCATTGAACCTTAAATTTATCGAAAGGGCCTCATATCAAATGTGTCTGCAGTCCATCGTCTACTGGGCTTTGGTTGGCACCCAGGTGTGCGCCGACCTGCCTGCAAACAGAGAGCAATCTGGCGCAGATATTGTGGCCTGGCCACTAAGGCAACGAATTTCGCCGCCTATGCTCCGGGATGAGGCTTGTGACAAGACATCTGATTTAAATCAACCTTCAATTTTAATCAGTCTTGAGACACAAAGGTTATCCTCAGGTTTTGATATTCTAATATTACATTGCCTTTAATTTGGAAAAGATAAACAAGGCACAACAGTAACAAATTCTTTCCCTGTAATGAAACACAGAGACTGCAATACAACTGGTTGTTTACAAATAAGATTTTCTTGAGGGATTAGAAAATTTACTGTGAGAAAACAATGTCTGTAATTGCTCTAACTGATATCTTCATCCAGCTTAGGTCTCAATTGTACTTGGATCGTTTCAATGCACCGCATGGAGAATTGCTTCAGATTTTGTTTGGAGGCCATCTCAGATTTGTTGTTTATTGAGGCAGCCCATCTGTTTGGCTAACCGAATCCTCAAAAGTAACGACATTATAACTTGTTGCAGTATAGATACAGTCCCAGGGCACCCTCTACTTGATTGTGCAATAACTCCCGGAAGAAGGTTTACCCGGCTAACCAAGAGTGAAGTAATTGCAACATTGTATAACTTTTTAGAAGCATGGACCATGTTTTTGTTGAGTAAAGAGAGTGTGGATAATTGAATGTCGACAAGGTGTCATGGTCGATTGCAAAAATGTAAATATATGAGTAGCCAGCCACTAAAGCCTATTGATTCAACATAATATGATATGATATTTTAGATGAAATAAAATTGGTATAAAAAAACGGGGCACCCAATATGGGCTAAATTTTTTGTATCAGAACTGGGGTTTTGGGCTTGGAATGCTGGTTGGAAAATATATTTGGACTGAGCAGGATTACAAATTGTCTAGCACTGGGCTATGGTTGGAACCCAGGTGTGCTCCGACCTGCCTGCAAACAGAGAGCAACCTGGCGCACATATTGCGGCCTGGCCACTAAGGCAACAAATTTTGCCGCCTATGCTCCAGGATGTTGCTTGCGACAAGACATCTGATTTAATTCAACCTTCAATTTTAATCTGATGTAATAATGCTATAATACATAATTATCATAAGAAGCATCAAGTCTTGAGACACAAAGGTAATCCTCAGGTTTTGATATTCTAAAATTACATTGCCTTTAAATCCTTTGGAAAAGATAAACAAGGCACAACAGTAACAAATTCTTTCCCTGTAATGAACCACAGAGACTGCAATACACTGGTTGTTTACAAATAAGATTTTCTTGAGGGATTAGAAAATTTACTCTGAGAAAACAATGTCTATAATTGCTCTAACTGATATCTTCATCCAGCAGAGGTCTCAATTGTACTTGGATCGTTTCAATGCACTGCGTGAAGAATTGCTTCCAATTTTGTTTGGAGGCCATCTCAGATTTGTTGTTTATTGAGGCAGCCCACCTGTTTGGCTAACCGAATCCTCAAAAGTAACAACATTATAACTTTTTGCAGTATAGATGCAGTCCCAGGGCACGATTTTTAAACAAATGTACAAATTCAACCGTAACATGAATGCTGTCAATGGTTATTTCAGGACTGCAATTCCTTAATGGTGATAGATACACCAAGGTCGAACATACAGAAACCAGCTCACTGAAAATGCAGCAGAATATTTCACATAGAATATCATGTGTGTTATTAAGGGTGAGCCCTCCAGACACACAGTTATCATAATCCTATACGCATCCAGCATAGTTACATTAGTGTTTTTCAATAATAAAAATATTGGGATGACATTCGAGTAAAATTTAAGCTCAAACATTTGGGTGTAGTTTGAAAATTCTATCATCGAACATTATCCACTGAAAAAGCCAAATCCAAACCATGTTTCGGAATATTAATAATATTAATTATTTTGAGGTCTATAGTCATTCTGATAGAAATTGATGGGTGACTGATGGGTCACCACGATCTATACTGAAAACTTATATCAACCAACAGAAATATTCTTTTGTTTAAGTTCAGTATAGCATCTCCATTGTCATTTGTAAATTGCTCCACTCCTTTGATAAAAGGCAATTAGAATTTGTTTGAAACTGTACACAATGGCATAGAAACTACAAATATATAGGCTCTTTGCACTGCCTTGCGCAACATTGCCACTGCACTGATGGATGAAATAAACACCGTAATGAAAAAGTAAATCGCAATTTTAAATATGTCAAAAAAATATTTCAAACATGCCCTCAAAAGCTCATTTAGATAATGTGATGAACTGATGCTCCAAAAAAAACCAGATCTCTGTGAGTTACCATGTCGAAGTGTAGTTCTGCCCAAACAGAAAAACACGAACTTGGAGATTTTTTGTCAGATTTGGAGTTTTTTGCAGGAAGAGATAAATGAATAGTTAGGTGATTGACTAACGATCTAGGTGACCAAATGTGGTTATTCTGAATTAAAAACTGTAGGAAGGAGATAGCTTTTGGAAAAGTAAGGAGGAGATAACTACAACTGAGCATTTTTGACTTTAAATAACTGAGTTGGGATGGTGATATTGATTTATTGATCTAGTCACTAGAAGGGGAATCCCCCTCCTCCGTCAGTGCATTCTATGTCTGTGCTTTGAAACCATGATTGTGTTATTTTATGTTGCTAAGAAACAACACAAGCTTAGTTTTGTATTACATCAAACCTATTCAGTTTTTTAAAGTTGTATCAACAAGAATAGAAAGTAGGCCTATTATGTGTCTGATATTTAACAAAACAAGAGATATTGATTATTTATTACTGGCTGCAATGCTCAAATAAATTTGGATTAAATATATATTAAGGTATGCCAAAGCCTTTTATAACACAATACTTTTGCAGGAGCAGTGGAAACTACATCCATCAGTCTGCTGTGAGCTGGTTCAACAGTTTTGAGGTAAGTCCGAGCATTCCAACTCCCAAGGCAAATAATGTTTGTTTCGGGATCTTTGTTTTATAAAATTTGGATTGTCATTGTCTGTCGGTATTTCGGAAGCGCAGTTAAAACAAGTGAAGTATTCACAGGAATAAAAGTTCAACAATTTTCACATGCTTGAAATGGTGAAACTTATGGCAAGCTAACATTACTCAGCACTCTTCAAATTGTTGCTGAAAATTATGTTAGCTTAAACTACTGCTGCCACTAAGGTAAAATCATCGAATTCTTTATATCTCCAAGATAACTAACTGAGGCTAATCGCAGAATTGTCATCCAATGGGCAAATAAGTTGCACAAACTAATCTTCAAAATCAGGGTATGAAATTAAACGCACTTACTGATGACGTCATTATTGTCCAATAGTAAGATGATGCCTATGTCACAATGTATGCTGGACACTGAAATTCATAACCTGACGTTGACGATCACTGGTAACTAATGCCTCCTTGGTACGAAACAATTACAATGCACTGCCAATCCCTGGAAAACAAAGACAAAGCCCAAAGTTTTGATGCATTCTTATAATGCTTCCTGCTGATTAAGATTGAAAGTGCTAGCGGGATTGGTCTAATTAATTGTTATTGCTGCAAATATCTTTATTGGCACTTCCTATGAGGTGCAGGAATTTTCGGCAGTGATGGACATCAATATTACTTGTATTATATGCTGCAATTTAAGGTGACACAACTTTGTTAATAGGTCAAAGCCGCAGTGGCTGTGGTAGTTGCAGTGGCCGCAGTGGCCGCAGCTTTCCCAAACCCCAATGATGATGATTATGAGCTGAGGATAGTGATATTAGAGATATTGCAAAGTTTTGTAATTGCCTTCTACCGGTACATGGATTTGTTGACACATATAAATTCACGTTTTTTGTCCCTTTTGACTTTAAGGTTATTGGGAGATAAGAAAAGACAAGATGATTTCCCTGGAACGAGGACTTGTGATTTCACATCTTCTTTTTTACAGATTGTTTCACAGGGAGGAGTTTCCTCCAAACGAAAAATCTATGTCTGCTCTGAAACAAAGATTGTGTTGCTTTTTGTTGCTAAGAGACAACACATTCCTAGTCTTGTGTAAACAGTGAACAGGGCCCTAACTTTCAAAACATATCCTACATTTATTAAGTGATTGATTGAAGGGTATTTGATACAAGGATCTTAGTTTTGTGTAAACACTAAACATGGCTCAAATGTCTAAACGCACGAAGAAATATCCAGCAAGCGAAAAATAAGCGTAAAACAAAGCATTTGATTGAGGAGTATTCATTACACAGTTATTACATCAATATTACAAACGAACCTATTGTGTTGATATTTCAAATTTTTGCTGACAAGAATAGAAATTTTTTGAAACAATATACCTAAAATTTTGATTAATAAATCTTCTATGTTATGATAGGCAAAAGCCTGGCATGCATGTTTTGGAAAGAAAATTCATTGTTAATAATCACTTTCCTTTCCACAACGCATGCTGGCTTATTGACCCGCTGTGCGGGGCCGGCGGACAGGCAGGGGGTGGGCTCAGACTAGCTTATGCCTAATGTCTTACTAAAAGGATTTTATCATACTGGCTTGAGTTGACCTATAATGCCTCTTTTTTCAATATTATAGGAGCTGCAGAAACTGAATCAAACAAACGGACTGCTGTGAGTCGGTTCAACAGTTGCAAGGTAAGTGATTCTAAACATTCTAACTCTGTGTAAATAATGCTAGATTTAACGTGACACGATAACATGGTAACATGATATCAAAGGATGTAAAGTTGCCTTCATATGTACGATTCTGTTGTTATGAATGCCCAACAAAAAATTCATGGCCAACCGATGAAATTGCAAGATAAACGGACCTTATCCGATAAGAAAGCCGTGCACTCGTGACATCGCAGGAGATAGATCTGGAAATTTTTTTAAGTGGTTAGATTTATCGGATAAAGCTTTTGACATAAGACAGTTTAGTACATGAGTCAAGCATGGATAAACAGGAAACTGAAAGAGCAAAATAATGATACCCATAAACATAGACAAAACACACAACACTAGACTGGACACTGTGTAGTGAATAGCCTATCAAAAAGTGTCCTCATTAAATACTGTGACGCAACGACATCTCACTGTGGTAGAAAAAGCAATGATGCATGTGTTTTTCGGAGTAATCTCCCTTTGAGGCAGATAATTTTATAGATTTTATAGAATTTGATAGAGAGTAGAAGCAGCAATCTTCTGCAGCACAGGTAACAGTTTTGTCTATATTCTGTCTAACTCATCACTCATTTTGATTGAGCAAAAATGACATAAAAATATTAGTAAAACAGCATATCATACTTGTCAAGTAATCTAAATTCAAAAGTGGGAGAGTTCAATTTACATGGATAGAGCTTTCATTGTTGATTGTTCCAGCCCCCAGCACCCTCGGGTATATACCTCTCCAGTAAAACAGCATATCATACTTGTCAAGTAATCTAAATTCAAAAGTGGGAGAGTTCAATTCACATTGATCCCACTTTTTGTAATTATTCTCATGCACTATTTCCTCCAGATTTGAGAGAGAGAACAGCCCTATCGCAGTTTTTAGTAACTTTCCAAGCACTTGTCGATGAGTGACTGGTATTGAGATCCAAAGTAGTTTCATGTTTCTCTGAAATTAATTGGTAGCAATTATGCGTTTTTAGCCCTTTCTAGTGGATTGAAACACACTCAGAGCATCAGCAGCCGGGTTCTATCCCGGAGCCTGTTCGGGGATCACACTGCCCTTAAACCCCCAGGTGGATCCCTCGGGTACTTCGCACCCTCAGGGCATTGTGATGACGTGCAGTATTGATTACTTGGCAAGTATGATTTGCAGTTTAACTTGTATTTCTGTGTTATTTTTGCTCAATCAAAATAAGTGATGAGTTAGACAGAATATCGATAAAGCTGTTACCCGTGCTGCAGAAGATTGCTGCCGCTATTCTGTATCAAATTCTATAAAACCTATAAAATTATCTGCATCAAAGGGAGATTACTCCGTAAAACACATGCATCATTGCTTTTCCTACCACAGTGAGATGTCGTTGCGTCGCAGTATTTAATGAGGACACTTTTTGATGCTCAGTGTCCAGTCTAGTGTTGTGTGTTTTGTCTATGTCCATGAACCTCAGTTAGGGAAACATATCAAAGTCGGGTAGCTAACACTGCGTTTCATACCCAAGAATTGTTGGTAAATTCTGTACAATTCTAGATTTGTTCGAAACTGACCCATATATCATTACCCAACCAGCAACCATTATTGTGTAATTAACCCTGCCTGCCAAATAAACTACATTCATTATTGCTATTGCATAGTTATAGTATAAGAGGGACTGCATATGTGCGAGTGTTTACTGCTTAGCGAGGGAAAACTGTTTGTTTAGTGGTCTAAGTTCCGCCCCTCTTATAGTAAGCGGCTTATAATTACAGATACTAGGGCAATGTTTGCCAGCGAGAGAATAGTCTCATTGGTTAATTAGCAGTATCCAGTTGCACGTTTATGACGGGAATCATTAAAAGGCTTTGTTTATGGAAAATCATTGGCTGATAGCTAACCTTATGATTATATCGCAGCTTGTAAACACGCTTTGTGTCTGCAGTGAAAAATGAGGAGATAATGAGCGAAGCTAGAATTTCAAGCTCTATTTTTTACTAGCTCTAGTTTTCTAGCTGGTCTGTGGACTGCTCAAGCCTTTACAGTTCTAGTCAATGTTATATAATTGGATTGACATTGTATTCAATGAGTTTGTATTTAGATGACCAGGCAAGATCTCCTATAATGAATAGATATTGTTGTGCAAGGTAGCATCAAAGTCTATAACGCGGGAGGCCCAGGTTCAAATCCCCGACGGGGCAAATCTTTTCTTTTCGTCATGATGGAAATCGAAAGCATTCCAATCAAATTGTCCGCTCACAATTTTTGCAAGCACAGAAAACTCTTAGTAATGAGTATTATGACCCGACAAAATACTAATGTTCAACTCTTCTGTGTTGTATCATACCCTAAGTTATATTTTGTGCAATCTGTTAATATTGGCAGCAACTGTATAAATAGAATACATCAGCTAAACTATGCTAGCAGAATTATCACAAAACTTTGCTACTAATAATACAGACCAGTATATTTTTGTGCTCAATTGAGGTGCACGTTGCTATGGAGCAGTAAACACTCTGAAGTTTCATCATAAATTGATATCGATTGCCTTCAGGCTCTCAGTACAGACCAGTATATGTTTGTGCTCAATTGACGTGCACATTGCTATGGAGCAGTAAACACTCTGAAGTTTCATAATAAATTGATATTGATTGCCTTCAGGCTCTCAGTACAGATCAGTATATTTTTGTGCTCAATTAACATGCACATTGCTATGGAGCAGCAAACACTCTGAAGTTTCATAATAAATTGATATCGATTGCCTTCAGGCTCTCAGTACTACTACAGATTTTGTTGGTGACGAACAAGGCTTTGTTTGTAAGAGTTATATTCCCGAATTGCCATAGAATTCATTCCATTGACTGTTAGGATAAATAGAGCTGAACCAATACTATAAGATAACAGTAGCTACTGCAAACACTCAACACTCTCATTGTTAACCTGCTCTATTGTACAATATATTCCTGTCACCCAACTTGACAAGGTGTCCAAGTTCCCTCAATGGCCATGAATTGGGACTACTCAAGATCGATATTGCAGACATGACTGCCCAACAAAACCCGGCAGCAGTTGACTGAAGGGGTATCAAATCCAATAATATTAGCTTAGCGATGACCTTGCACTCTAACATAGATGGGAGGGGGATAGAGGTTACTCAAAAGTGAGCGCTCTCTAACAAAGGTTCAGTCTGAGCTAAAAATTTTAATCGATGCTCGTGGCTTGATATGGGAATCCACAAGCTACCTTTTCGATTTAATTTTTGGAAGCAGAATTAGCGAAACACCATCATTTCAATCAATCCTCAAGATTATTGCCTATGTAATTAGGGATAATCTTGATTGGAATGTGATATTGGCACCAGTTTAAACTCAAACGTATCATTCATGTCTTTGGATTATGAGGTAGTTCAACATTGTTCTGAAAGCAATCCTAGACTAATCTGTTTGTCAAATAGTATTTTGGGAGTACATAGCCAGATTTGCTTTCAAATCCATGCAAAGGATGCTATGTGTGCAATTTGCACTGTATATCAGCGTTCCTGATAGAGTAGTGAATAGCGGACTATCTAATTAGCACCATCGACCCATTCCTTTTTGGGAATGGTGAGATGGAGCAATCGGTTAGCGCGCTTGCTATTCACTGCCAGGCGATTGGTGCCGCAGGAGTTGTGGGTTCGAGTCCCACTGGGGGAGCTTTCATTGTTGATTGTTCCAGCACCCAGCACCC
Organism: Membranipora membranacea; assembly: GCA_914767715.1. Classification (NCBI taxonomy): domain Eukaryota; kingdom Metazoa; phylum Bryozoa; class Gymnolaemata; order Cheilostomatida; family Membraniporidae; genus Membranipora; species Membranipora membranacea. Next base: position 22,499,079 of record OU612074.1, read on the forward strand.
TCGGGTGTATACCTCTCCCGTTCCTGGTACAGAAACATCATAAGAATATAAATAACAACAGGGAATCACAAGCAAATAAAAATTTCCATCATATTTTAGATATTCTGTAATTTTAAAACAGCTTTCATGTAATGACGAACATATATGACAGGCATCTGTGGCACCTCAATAGCAGGGAATCGCGACACAATATGCGATGTGAATGAAGCGACAGCAACTGGTAACGGACAACAAATGGCGCATAAGAATTATAATGCTAGGGCTTTATGCATTTCTGGGCCTTGTACAAATTCAAGAGTGGTGCAGCTTTTCAAACACCATTCTTAATCACCCAAAATCACCTACAAAAACTCATGAACTTCAACAGTTGTGTGCTTATTAGCTGCACCATACTACCCCTGCCCGCCCTCAGATTTCAGTTTTCAATGTTGTATGGTAGAGAAAAAGGTTGCAATAGCAGCACTATTCTCCCACTTCATTTTATTGTACAAGAAAGCAAATACTTTTGATTCAAAATTCTACTGACAGGCATCAAATTACACCCAATAGTTGAAGCCGGTTAAGATAAATATCCTGCCCTGATCCCGACTGTTCTTAACAGCTTTTTTAATTTACTGGTCTATTATCACACCATAAAGTGATATATTCCCGCAATTGATAAGGTTGATCAAATTCTTCTATTAAATTTCAGTTTCAAAGTTACAGATTCTTGCTAGGTATCTAAATACCAAATGTTAAATGCTCTTAGCAAGGCAGAAGCACTCTACAGACCCCACTCAGCCAGTACTGCTTACTCCCTCTCCCACAGGCCTTCTGGGTAATTTTAGAAAATAAATAAATATAACAAATAAATTAACCATATAATCTTAATATCGATCAAATCAATAAAAACCTAGAGCATTTATTGTAATCATAAAATCGTAAACAATTTTAGATTTGATCCAGATGATCTAATTCATATTGACTAACCAAGGCCGTCGCCACAGGCGAAAATGTATCCCCATGATGTTAAAATATGAAGTTTGTAGAAATATTGATTTATAGGCTGACGAATCGAGGTGCCAGGGTAGAAAGGCATAATTAATGTAATGTGATGCTATTGAAATCATTGCTTGGATTTATCCGGTTCACCTGCAAAATCACTTTTTTAACATGTCTAAAATTCCAACTTCTATTTAGACATATAATAATCTATTTCGCAAATCACTGGGAAAAAGAACAATATTGTTCTCTTTGTCTAGATTTCACATTTTGCATTAATGCTGCTTGTTTAGGTTCAATTGTAATGTCTCCTCTTAAATTTATCCCTGAGCAAACAAATCATAATCAGCTGTGCATACATTAGTTATAGGGTATGCTATGGCACAATAGATACATGAGGCAGAACTTAATCAATTCAAAGGAGCCAAGATATTTTATTGCTTGACAGCTCTTGTACAGGAGTCACAATGTCTATGCATATACAAGGGTCAGTGATTCAAAGTAATCTTGAAACAAGTGTAATCAATAGCTGTTCCAATTTTTTTCCCGAGCACAGGTGTGCATTCATGTATTGTATTATGAACTGTTATTAACCACCGATCAATGCATGAAGCAAATTAGACCATGTGAAAACAAAAAACAAAAGAAGCAATAAGAAGGCATTGACATATTTATGAGTGAAACGAGTGTAATCAATAGCTGTTCCAATTTTTTGCCCGAGCACAGGTGTGCATTCATGTAGATCCTGATAGACACATATGTTGACTAATGCTAACCCTTACGTTACACAAATATTCATAAGTGTAGGCATTTAATATAAAAATAGAGGATTGTCAAGTTTGAATTTCACTCTCGCTTGGTTTACTGAGAAAGAAATGAATCAGTGATTGCGATGTAGCATTACTGATTGTTTGTGTTTTGCAAAGGTTGTTTGTTGTATTGAAACATATATTCAATTTATATTTCAGCTGGAACAGAACTGTGATATTGAACCCAGTAAGTATTGTCAGGTGTTTTCGAATTGGACATTTTTAGATTTAAAGTTTGAAATAATTTTTTGCATAATCATTTTGGGAGGTTTAATGCATACAGGGTGGGCTAATGAAAATAAGGCGAGAAATGTCTGAAAAATTTAATGGGCGCACTGAAAATATCATTTCGAGTGGCTAGTTAAAGAATTGAATGTTTCTGAAGCGGGTCTGTTCAGGTTTGCATGTAAAGTAATGGGAAATAAATAGAGGCATTAGACGGAAGCAGTTTGCTGTTTATGGCGGAAAATTTGATTTGAAACTCATATGACGTCAAAAATTGATGATGTCATAATATAATCAGTGATTACTATTGGCAAGCATCGCAGTTGGGAGGGGGGGACAAAGCTTGTCAAATCTTGCGAACGAGCTGTCGAGAGGCTGATTTCTCACCTCTTAAAATCGGGTATAAAATCTCTGTTAACTACTGTCATAAATTGGTATGGAAATGGGAAATCCAAAGTTTCATAAACTTTCGGGATTTCCGTTGTTCCTAACCATATTGAAAAATGATTCCTACCTGTTTAAAGGAGGGAACAACTCAGCTTCTCTGCAGCTCTTTGGCAAGAGTTGTTAAGCTTCGTTTGCCCCACTCATCGAGCAAAATTTGTCAAGAAAAGGCTGGAATTGAAGCTGCTGTTAAAATATTTTCACAACTTTTTATCTGCATGGCTATGGTATAACCCTTGTGTCACAGAGAAAATCAAATTTCATCAGGCAATATGTACTCAGACTATTGAGAACAATGAGAGAGTGTTCAGTGTTTCCTTACTCCACTCACATGTGATATTGTCTGATCTGCTGTGTGTAAGCTAACTGATTGAAGGATATGAGAAATATGTTTACAAAAACAAAGATGAATCATCCAGAGGAAAGTAGTCAGTACACCTTTGTGATACATTAGACACCCACCATCTTATCTACAGCAAAGTTCTTCCTGGGTTTCTTGACTTATCCTGACTTTATTCTCACACTATTTTTCTCGTACAAGGTGCATTGAAGAAGACAGTGTATGTATTATGGATGATCAACAAGAAATAATTGCTGCTAAGAGAGAAATTGATCCTGGAGAACACAATGAAGGTCAGTCTACAGATAAGACTCGAGCTGCGGAGGAACGAGAAGGTGAGATGATGCTACCAATCCTAGCTACCCAAGGAGGTTATTTCTGGGATTCTCAGCACCGGTCGGACGTTACTGTTTAATCATCGATCTGTTTCTAGTAAAAATTCGTCCATATGTTGCTAAGAAGAATTTATTGATCTATCTAATTGAAAAGATCATGAATTGTCTGAGCTCCAAGCTATGATATTAACATGCCAGTTCACTGACACAAATTTGAACCCAGACCCTGATACGTCTCTGTACAAACATTGTACAATTCTTCCTAAAACCTCACTTATCAATGATAAAAACAGATTTAAATAATACGACTTTAAATTTATTGCTATAATCATTTTTCATATGGTAGTTTTAGAGGTTTTGGGATAGAGAGAGCTTGAAAAATTTTTCTTAGCCGAATTTGTGAAAAATTTCAAAGGTCAAGCTTCTTGCCAAAAACTTGAGTTTGTTGACTTAACTGGAGTTTTAGAGGTTTAAGGACTTGGAGAACTCAAAAGGCATACTTGGACGTTTTCCGCCTTGGGCCGTTCTTGGCCTCGGAGCGTTCTTGGCCTCAGGCCGTTTTCTCCCGATGGCTATATTTGGACCGAACTGTTTTTTCTCCTGTTCAGCTCTCTAAGACTCACTCTCATCACCTTAGTTATATCTTTAGGAGAATAAATGATATCATATGTGACAATTTTCCTACAATGAATTTCAATTTTAAAAGTTCGACCGGGTATGAAAACTCGCATTTGGCTTGAGCAGACCTTTGCCATTGGAGAATTGGTACTTTAAGATTTTTTTGCTTACACAGTTATAATATATCCAGCTTGCCGAAGGAGATAAGTCGAGGTTACAAGCTTTGCTGTCAGTATATGGATTGCTGAGTCTCAAATTAGAGCTCTTTGTAGTCTCGTGTGTGCTGATATGGATCCTTGGAAAAATAGTCATGAAATTTTGATATGTCCATAGTAGTATGTTCTCTGTATCTAAGTAAACTTATTGCTGGGATTGTTAATGAAAGGGCTGCCTTGGGTGTAGATTCATGCTCCTTAGTTGTATTGGGATTGGACTTTAGGTGATACTGAAGCAGAGATCTATTGAGGAGGCGATATGATATGGATAATACCGAGGCAATCTTATGCACTAACATTTTGAGACTCTCATGCATGTTTTGTACCAATGTGACATGATAATATTTGGCTGTCAAAACGGATCCAAATCACCAAAATTATTCGCTGCTGTGCTTTCCAACGCATTAACGTAACTGGGTCGAAAAAACTTCTTTAGTCTGAATCTTACATGATATTAGGAAATAAATGATATTTCAATGTTCATATAACCCAATGAAATTGGAAATTGTATCATATTTTTCGGTATGAGGCGAGGTCTCCAGGTTGTTTGGGACTAATACGAATATCCTTGCAAGCTCCTCTTTAAACCAAAAACCAAAAATCCTCTTTAAACCAGCGCCAATTACCTCGAAGTAAAGAACAAGCTCATTAACTGATTGTGCCATCTCACCATCTCCAAAAAAGAATTGGTTGATGACGCTAATCAGAAAGCCTATTCTTTACTGCTCAGAGCTGTGTGCTCCGATCCCATAGTGTTTGATGTGATCAATAACAGTCTTTTTATATTTGAACAGAAGTGTACCAAGTCTGGTACAGAGACGACAGTGAACCATATGATAAGATAAAACACTACAGAAGCCTGACATTAGAACAGTTAGTATCAGCTACAAGAGATGTCACTGTGACAAATGTGGCTACCAGAGTACACATACCACCACTACACCAGATAGCACCTCATCTCAAGGTGCTGGAGGTCAAAGACTATACTGGTTCAGCTAAGTTAGAGAGGTGAGTAGCAGCAAGACTACAGCATCAGATGATGCAAATAATTCAAGGCTCCTTGCATGGATGACTCATGAATCAGTAATCCGAAGATTAAGTCAATAATAATGTTTTAGAAATTATAATGTTGAAATTGTATTCTAAGCAACATTGTTATCTTAAGGTAAAATAATATTTTCAATATCACCATCTTACTCATCTTGAGTCCTGATTTTATTTTATAACGAGATCGTGATAGGAATAATAAAAATGTTCAATGAAACAGCTCTTGCAGTGGGAATCAGTTGTCTTTACCTGCACAAAAAGAAGACAACTGCTACAAATTATATTTTAGTCTCTTTCACATAATACATCTTACCATCACGATTCCCTGATTTTATCGTATAACGAGATCTTGTGTATATTACCTGATTGAATTGGAAAATTGCAGCACTTTTAAGAGCTTGGTGTGTCTTAGTGTAGTATTTCTCAGCTGTCTGACAGGTAAATCATCATAATTAAAAATCTTCAGATCATGGCTACATTTTACAGATCGTTTAGTTTCACATGGAATTGTATTTTTATGTTTTGTTATGAGCTTTAAGTTCCATATTCTCATTTATAGCATGAGATATATAGTTGCCTAATAGACAAGCCAGCATAAGAATAATGCACTACACTGGGTCTTATTTGATTGCGCGGTTTAACGGGCGCATGTGGCTTGTGTGGGTTTGGCACACTATACCCTTGCCCGCCATTGCCGCCTAATCCTTTTTAAATAAGAATAAGAGGGGGGATATTTATGCATGGTGAAGGCACACAGTAGACCTCCAGTTTATATGGATTTGATCCGAACAAACCTGGCTAGGAGAATGGCTTCCGAGTGCTAAATCAGGAATAACAGCCGGTGCCAGGGATCAAACATGGATCATTAGATCACAAGTCCTTACCCTTAACCGTCAGAACACTCCTGACTTTTGAGACATTTAAGTGTCTGTTGAAATGGTTTCATATGTTGCGTGATTAAGAGAATGTTATCCCACCGAAACACATAGTTGTAAGGTGGTTTATTGCAATGTACCAAAAAAGAATCTTTCAGTTTACTTGAGAGATCTTATGTGGCAGCTGAGCCCTATTTTTGCACACATTAAACACCTACAGTTTTGCCGATCAATGTTCAGTTTTGACAATTGTACTAGATTCATACCTGATCTTCTCTTTGGAAGAAGTTTAAAAAAGCAGTTGATGCTATGACGTAGAATACTTCCAAAAGACAGCACAAGTATTTTGGATTTTTCTAGCAATTTATTTTGCAATCCTCCAACAACATTGAACTGTTACTCCCTTCCCTCCTCAGAGCAATTCTTATCCATTTGCCTGCTTTCAGAGTTGCTTCCACTCCAGTGAAGGATCAGCAAGTGCAAATGCATTCAGATGGATCGAAATTGATCTAACAAAAATTAGAATTCTTTGATCTAACATCACTCTGACCAATGAACTAAGCTATGATCTGTCCACCTGAGTCAAACAGTTTTGCTTCTTTACGGTGGGGTCTCAGATAATATCATTTCTGGTTAATATTGACAGTATAAGATCTCTTGACAATCTGGAGGAGCTGACTGTATCTCAACCTGACAATATGAGTCCGTGTACATTACCTGATTGGATCGGAGAACTAAAGAGCCTTAAGAAGCTCAATGTGTCATATTGTAATCCTCCTGAGCTGCCTGCCAGGTAAGTCATCGTAATGAGGCTTATTACATCAATGTATTGTCTCAGTAGCCTGCCTGATTAGTAAGTCATCTTCATAGCGCTTATAATATCAATGTGTTGTCTTAGCAGACTGCCTGATATGCAAGTAAAGCTTAACTGCGGAGTTAACTTTTTCTACTAACTAAATCGGTTTTGTGATTTCGAGGTATTCTCTGTAATTTTACTTAAATAGTGTCAGCGTTTGTTAATTTAATCTATATGGATATTTATAGCATTGCATCTCTAACTTGTCTGGTGGAACTGAGAGTATCAAGCAGTGTGCGGTGGTGTACATTACCTGAATGGATTGGAGAACTAAAGAGCCTCAGGAAGCTTGATGTGTCACACTGTGGTTTTACTAAGCTGCCTGAGAGGTAAGTCGAGTATAATAACGATGGAGCTTATATTTCTACGAATTATCTCGGTTTTACAGTTTTGAGATATCAGCTCTTATTATTCTCATATAGTGTCAAAATGTTAAAATTCAATCTATATGGGTATTTATAGCATGAGATCACTAACTTGTCTGGAAGAGCTAAATGCATTAGCGAATGAGCGTCTGTATAGATTACCTGATTGGATCGGAGAACTAAAGAGCCTCAGGAAGCTTGATGTGTCACACTGTAGTCTTACTGAGCTGTCTGACAGGTAAGTCGAGTATAATAACGATGGAGCTTATATTTCTACAAATTATCTCGGTTTTACAGTTTTGAGATATCAGCTCTTATTATTCTCATATAGTGTCTAAATGTTAAAATTCAATCTATATGGGTATTTATAGCATAATATCTCTTACTCATCTGGAAGAGCTGAATGTATCACGGAATAAGAGTCTGTGTACATTACCTGATTGGATCGGAGAACTAAAGAGCCTCAGGAAGCTTGATGTGTCAGGGTGTGATCTTACTAAGCTGTCTGACAGGTAAGTCGAGTATAATAACGATGGAGCATATATTTCTACAAATTATCTCGGTTTTACAGTTTTGAGATATCAGCTCTTATTATTCTCATATTGTGTATGAATGTTAAAATTCAATCTATATGGGTATTTATAGCATAAGATCTCTTACTTGTCTGGAAGAGCTAAATGTAATGGAAAATAGGAGTCTGCGGAGATTACCTGATTGGATCGGAGAACTAAAGAGCCTCAGGAAGCTTAATGTGTCATGGTGTGGTCTTACTACGCTTCCTGACAGGTAAGTCGAGTATAATAACGATGGAGCTTATATTTCTACAAATTATCTCGGTTTTGCAGTTTTGAGATATCAGCTCTTATTATTCTCATATTGTGTATGAATGTTAAAATTCAATCTATATGGGTATTTATAGCATGAGATCACTAACTTGTCTGGAAGAGCTAAATGCATTAGCGAATGAGCGTCTGTATAGATTACCTGATTGGATCGGAGAACTAAAGAGCCTCAGGAAGCTTGATGTGTCACACTGTAGTCTTACTGAGCTGTCTGACAGGTCAGTCGAGTATAATAACGATGGAGCTTATATTTCTACGAATTATCTCGGTTTTACAGTTTTGAGATATCAGCTCTTATTATTCTCATATTGTGTATGAATGTTAAAATTCAATCTATATGGGTATTTATAGCATGAGATCACTAACTTGTCTGGAAGAGCTAAATGCATTAGCGAATGAGCGTCTGTATAGATTACCTGATTGGATCGGAGAACTAAAGAGCCTCAGGAAGCTTGATGTGTCACACTGTAGTCTTACTGAGCTGTCTGACAGGTAAGTCGAGTATAATAACGATGGAGCTTATATTTCTACAAATTATCTCGGTTTTACAGTTTTGAGATATCAGCTCTTATTATTCTCATATTGTGTATGAATGTTAAAATTCAATCTATATGGGTATTTATAGCATGAGATCACTAACTTGTCTGGAAGAGCTAAATGCATTAGCGAATGAGCGTCTGTATAGATTACCTGATTGGATCGGAGAACTAAAGAGCCTCAGGAAGCTTGATGTGTCACACTGTGGTCTTACTGAGCTGTCTGACAGGTCAGTCGAGTATAATAACGATGGAGCTTATATTTCTACGAATTATCTCGGTTTTACAGTTTTGAGATATCAGCTCTTATTATTCTCATATTGTGTATGAATGTTAAAATTCAATCTATATGGGTATTTATAGCATGAGATCACTAACTTGTCTGGAAGAGCTAAATGCATTAGCGAATGAGCGTCTGTATAGATTACCTGATTGGATCGGAGAACTAAAGAGCCTCAGGAAGCTTGATGTGTCACACTGTAGTCTTACTGAGCTGTCTGACAGGTAAGTCGAGTATAATAACGATGGAGCTTATATTTCTACAAATTATCTCGGTTTTACAGTTTTGAGATATCAGCTCTTATCATTCTCATATAGTGTCTAAATGTTAAAATTCAATCTATATGGGTATTTATAGCATAATATCTCTTACTCATCTGGAAGAGCTGAATGTATCACGGAATAAGAGTCTGTGTACATTACCTGATTGGATCGGAGAACTAAAGAGCCTCAGGAAGCTTGATGTGTCAGGGTGTGATCTTACTAAGCTGTCTGACAGGTAAGTCGAGTATAATAACGATGGAGCATATATTTCTACAAATTATCTCGGTTTTACAGTTTTGAGATATCAGCTCTTATTATTCTCATATTGTGTATGAATGTTAAAATTCAATCTATATGGGTATTTATAGCATAAGATCTCTTACTTGTCTGGAAGAGCTAAATGTAATGGAAAATAGGAGTCTGCGGAGATTACCTGATTGGATCGGAGAACTAAAGAGCCTCAGGAAGCTTAATGTGTCATGGTGTGGTCTTACTACGCTTCCTGACAGGTAAGTCGAGTATAATAACGATGGAGCTTATATTTCTACAAATTATCTCGGTTTTGCAGTTTTGAGATATCAGCTCTTATTATTCTCATATAGTGTCAAAATGTTAAAATTCAATCTATATGGGTATTTATAGCATAAGATCTCTTACTCGTTTGGAAGAGCTAAATGTATCAGGGTATAAGGGTCTGTGTACATTACCTGATGAGATCGCTGAACTAAAGAGCCTCAGGAAGCTTGATGTGGCATACTGTGGTCTTACTGAGCTGTCTGACAGGTAAGTCGAGTATAATAACGATGGAGCATATATTTCTACAAATTATCTCGGTTTTACAGTTTTGAGATATCAGCTATTATTATTCTCATATAGTGTCTAAATGTTAAAATTCAATCTATATGGGTATTTATAGCATAAGATCTCTTACTCACCTGGAAGAGCTGAATTTATCAGGGAATAAGAGCCTGTGTACATTACTTGATGGGATCGGAGAACTAAAGAGCCTCAGGAAGCTTGATGTGTTACGGTGTGATCTTACTAAGCTGTCTGACAGGTAAGTCGAGTATAATAACGATGGAGCATATATTTCTACAAATTATCTCGGTTTTGCAGTTTTGAGATATTAGCTATTATTATTCTCATATAGTGTCTAAATGTTAAAATTCAATCTATATGGGTATTTATAGCATAAGATCTCTTACTCGTCTGGAAGAGCTAAATGTATCAGGGAATGAGGGTCTGTGTACATTACCTGATGAGATCGCTGAACTAAAGACCCTCAGGAAGCTTGATGTGTCAGGGTGTGGTCTTACTAAGCTTCCTGACAGGTAAGTCGAGTATGATAACGATGGAGCCTATATTTCTAAAAATTATCTCGGTTCTGCAGTTTTGAGATATCAGCTCTTATTATTCTCATATAGTGTCTAAATGTTAAAATTCAATCTATATGGGTATTTATAGCATAAGATCTCTTACTCACCTGGAAGAGCTGGAATTATCATGGAATAAGAGCCTGTGTACATTACCTGATTGGATCGGAGAACTAAAGACTCTCAGGAAGCTTTTTGTGTCAGGGTGTGATCTTACTAAGCTTCCTGACAGGTAAGTCGAGTATAATAACGATGGAGCTTATATTTCTAAAAATTATCTCGGTTTTGCAGTTTTGAGATATCAGCTCTTATTATTCTCATATAGTGTCTAAATGTTAAAATTCAATCTATATGGGTATTTATAGCATAAGATCTCTTACTCACCTGGAAGAGCTGGAATTATCATGGAATAAGAGCCTGTGTACATTACCTGATGAGATCGGAGAACTAAAGAGCCTCAGGAAGCTTAATGTGTCAGACTGTGATCTTACTAAGCTGTCTGACAGGTAAGTCGAGTATAATAACGATGGAGCTTATATTTCTACAAATTATCTCGGTTCTGCAGTTTTGAGATATCAGCTCTTATTATTCTCATATAGTGTCTAAATGTTAAAATTCAATCTATATGGGTATTTATAGCATAAGATCTCTTACTCACCTGGAAGAGCTGGATTTATCATGGAATAAGAGCCTGTGTACATTACCTGATGAGATCGGAGAACTAAAGACCCTCAGGAAGCTTGATGTGTCAGGGTGTGATCTTACTAAGCTTCCTGACAGGTAAGTCGAGTATAATAACGATGGAGCTTATATTTCTACAAATTATCTCGGTTCTGCAGTTTTGAGATATCAGCTCTTATTATTCTCATATAGTGTCTAAATGTTAAAATTCAATCTATATGGGTATTTATAGCATAAGATCTCTTACTCGTCTGGAAAAGCTAAATGTATGGGACAATAAGAGTCTGTGTACATTACCTGATGAGATCGGAGAACTAAAGAGCCTCAGGAAGCTTAATGTGTCATGGTGTGGTCTTACTAAGCTTCCTGACAGGTAAGTCGAGTATGATAACGATGGAGCCTATATTTCTAAAAATTATCTCGGTTCTGCAGTTTTGAGATATCAGCTCTTATTATTCTCATATACTATAGTGTCTAAATGTTAAAATTCAATCTATGTATGTATGTATATATCTGTATCAATTCCCATGATAAAATCAATGTTTCTCTTGTGCTCTGTGAATAAAAATAAAGTTTTATAAATTATAATAAAACATTGACTAGATTTATAATAAATGAATCAAGCTATTCGATTGAGCAGTTTTACACATAATGAGCGAAAACAGTATTTACGGCAGTTTATACGGTAGGCTGGCACTCTGTATCTACCAGATGGGAGTTGTTCTAGCGTTATGACAGTGTCGTTGCCCGAAGCAAACATTCTTAGGCATTTAGTTTTGAAGTACTTATCGAATATATGGTCTATGGTTGTAACTTCAAGCCTGCCTTTGCTTAGTCTACGTGCTGTGGTTATGAGGTGATTGTACTGGTGATTGTATCTATATGGGTATTTTTAGCATAAGATCTCTTACTCACCTGGAAGAGCTGAATTTATCATGGAATGAGAGCCTGTGTACATTACCTGATGAGATCGGAGAACTAAAGAGCCTCAGGAAGCTTAATGTGTCAGAGTGTGATCTTACTAAGCTGTCTGACAGGTAAGTCGAGTATAATAACGATGGAGCTTATATTTCTACAAATTATCTCGGTTTTACAGTTTTGAGATATCAGCTCTTATTATTCTCATATTGTGTATGAATGTTAAAATTCAATCTATATGGGTATTTATCATAGACTTAATATACTCCCTAGACAGGCCAATAGCATTCAATACTGTCCCACTTAAATAGCACGACATGACGTAATTAGTTTGTGCTGTGAGCCATAGTTTACTATATACCATTCAATGAAATAATGTGAAAAATCAAGGGACGCCAGGCATGATATCGGCCCTTGTCCGGCCCCTAATTATTTAAACACAGAGAAAATTTTGTGAGTTTATGTAAAAGACCGTTCCCCACGAGATGGTATAAAAAATTGACTCCTTAGGCGAATCCAAAGTGAGAACAAACCTGATAAGTTACAATCATTAGCCAATAAATATTGAAACAAATACAGCCGTCTACCATTAACACTTCTACCACTACTATTCAAATGCATAGAATACCCACAACACAGTATCACAAATATTTTGTTGGATGAGCCAGATCAAAGCACCACCACCATCATCATAGATTTTTGCCTAAACATTCCTAGTCATAACTGAGCACAACCTGCTCAGCTTGGATTCCTTGTTAAAAGATTTTACTGCAAATTTTATTGTCGCTTCATGAGGAAGAATAGATCTGTGCTGTAAATTGAGTATGCTAACTCCAGATATGTATGTATGATGAAGCTAGGGTACGTGACATATATATATATATATAAAGTCTTTGGTAATCTCTCATCAATGAAATAATATAGTAAATCAAGACATGCAGGGTATAATACCAGCCAAATTATACTAGATCTGTTTTATTTTATGAGATAAAAAATATCAAAACAAATACAGCCCTGTACTTAACCACTTCTATCACTACATGACAAAAAAGATGAGGGCTGTTACTGTGGGATTATACTAATTTCTGAGGGCACGACCAAGGCTAGCGGCTACTTCTATCAGCGATTGCTGCCATATTCGATGTGACTGATTACAGCATAAGCTAAAGATTATCGACACAAATACAGCCATGAAGCTAGCCACTTCTTATCACTACTTTGTAAAAAATATGAATATATACTGTTGAGTTATACTAATTGTTGTGGGCACGACAAAAATTAAAAACACTACCACTATCAGCGAGCATTGCAAAGTTAGATATGACTGGTTGCAGTATATGTTAAAATTATTCAAATTAGTAGAGCAATGTGAGCTAACCACTTCTTACACTACTTAGCAAAAAAAATAATATACTGTGGGATTATACTGAATTTTGCGGATGGGTCAAAGACTAGAAAACTACCACTATCGGTGATTACTGCAAAATTTCCAAATGAGACACCATCAATATCAGCGATCGCTGAAAATTAGATATGACTGAACACAAAAGCCTGCTCAGTTTGGAGCGCTTATTGTCAGTGTTTGCTGCGAGTTTGGTTGTTTCATGGTGTATTCTGACCAGCGTTTATCTCTTCACTATTAGGGGTTTGTAGATAGTGTGGGAAGGATTGGAAAATTGTTGGGATAGCATCCTTTTTTAGCAAAGCTCTCCCACACCAGGAGGCCTTCTAAATGTATCTCGTTTCAAATGTTCGCTACATAGAACAGCATATTTGGATGGAGTCTAGTTCTTGCGTTTAACGGCCGAAACCCATACCTTTAGTCTCTCCTCGTTATTTCTGGGGAAGGCGTGGAAGCTTAAATTAGGATTTCCTGCTGGGTTATTTCCACAGCAGTAGGCAGCACACCAGTTTCTAGATGACTTTTTTTAAAAGCATCACAAATGATAACATGTACAAACAATTATCATTAAACTACAGCTTTTGATATAATAAACAGAAATTGTAAAATCAATTTCATAGCAGCGTCAGCATGGCCAAAAAAGATTTGCGAGATCACCGATTAAGTCTACTCACATTTTTTGACTGCTGTGCCAGTTCTGAGTTTGATATTTCGGGAGTAAATCAGAATTGTCATCACAAATAGTGTCCCTCCAGCCCCCCCCCCCCCGCCCCATCAATATTGTTCCACCTTTTTTTTCTTACATTCAAATTTTATCACACCCATCGATTATTATTTACTATGTCTGTAGCCTTAAATTTATGTGCATGTATAGAAGGATGTGGGTATTATTAAGTGACAATATTTAATTGGTTTCTATCTAAAAAATTAAGGAAGCCTGTCCTCTTAGATGGATGGGACAAGCAGAAATTATGCCAAAATATTCAATCCAATAAAGCCCGAGATATGACAATGCATACATGAGAGCCACCACTGGGCTGTTTCTTACCTTATCATCTTGTGAAGTGGTAGCAGCAGGATTTTCACCTTGTGAAGATGAGGCAGCAAGATTACCATCTTGTAAAGATGAGGCAGCCAGATTATCATCTTGTGAAGATGAGGTAGCAGGCTGTAGGCTCATTTAAAATTAGTTTTGCTATAAACTGAGCAGCGTGGGTATTATATCCAGAACTTCTATGTTTGCCTTGTATCTCGCAACTGATGATAGTAAAATTGCAGCTGGGCTTACTTGTGAAGATGAGACAGCAGGCTGCAGGTTCACGTTATATGAATAAATAATCTCAACGAAGTATGAATATTAAAACCAGTAACCACCTTGTTTACCTAGTATTTTTCATCTTCTGTTTAAGTACAGGGCTGTATTTGTTTTGATAATTTGTATCTCATAAATTAAAACAGTTCTAAAATAATTTGGCTGGTATTATACCCTGTGTGCCTTGATTTACTATATTATTTCATTGATGAGAGATGACCATAGACTTAAAGACTTTGTTTGAGGCTGCTCTTTTGTATCACATCTTATTCTCCATATTTTATTCTATCATGTGAGCGATTTTCAGCTTTAGAATCCAAATATTGAGGAAGTTATGGCCTCTCAAACTTCCAAGGTGACGGTAATTTATCGGCAGTAAGAGTCAGCCGGCAATCCCTAGGGTACGTCACAAACATCATACTTATTACGATACACTAATAAATATGTTGATGATCAAATTGTTCAGATCTGTAACGGTCTCGAACCCAGGTCCAAATGGCTTTGCAGGCAACGCCGCTAACACTGAGCTATATTGTCTACTGGCCCACCTAGTTGGTCCAAGTGGCGTGATGGGTGATGTTAGCGTCGATGCCTATAGGTATGGGAACCCGGGTTCGATTCCCACCCAGGTCTGAATTCTGATCATCCTCTTATCTGTGTGATTATTAGTGTATTAACTAATAACTCATAATAAGTATCACCATAGACAAAACACATGTCTATGGTTGCGAGGTACCCCAGGGGATACATCCGCTTATTCCCAATGCCGATTGAAGGCAATCACCCTGGAAGTTTGAGAGGCCATAACTTCCTCAATATCTGAATTCTAAAGCTGAAAATCGCTCACATGATAGAATAAAATATGGCGAATAAGATGTGATACAAAAGAGCAGCTTCAAACAAAGTCTTCAATATATATATATATATATATTTATATGTGCCACGTACCCTAGCTTCATGATACATACATACATTACTTGAGTTGGCATACTCAATTTACAGCACAGATCTATTCTTCCTAATGAAGCGATAAAAAAAATAGGAGTAAAAAATTGTAACAAGGAATCCAAGCTGAGCAGGTTGTGCTCAGTCATGACTAGGAATAGGTACGGGTAGGTACGAAAAACCGAACCACGAACTCACGAACTACGAACCCTCTAAAAACCGAACTCAGGATTATCCTCTCCTGCTTAAATCAATTTGCTCAAAGTTTAAATTGTCAGTAGCCAATGTTTTTAATAAGTGACCAATTATATAACAGACATCAAACTTTGACTTTTAATAGAGCTCATTGCATCCTAACTAGGTGCACTAGCTCAAGGTCACTTGATGAAAAATAATGGAGAGCAAGATGGCACAGTTTGGTACACACCAAGTAGATGTCATTGTCAAATTAGTCATCATGAATCCAAATGAACTTTTGCATTGGAGAGAGGAATGGTTTGACTATATATATATTCCTGCAAGTTTGAAAATGATGGAAGTATGTGGAGGTACTACAGAAGGCTGTAATGGAGGACACACCACACTTATTTATTAGAAATGGTCACAGTTTAGTGAATTGGAGCCCCTTTGACTCGTCACAGGAGGAGCAGAAGGCTGCCTCCTGAATCATCGCCTCTCAATAGAGTTAACAAGTATGTACTATGGGTGTTGGCCTATCTTGAAATATTGTTTTGAAAGTTCATGGCTGTTCTTTGGTTTCAAACAAAGCATGAGGGGGAAAGTAGGACCTCTAATATACATTAAAATTCTTCTATAAAAAATTGAGCTTATTTACTATAAATATATAACTATAACTGTTAACTGTTAACTGTTAACTGTTAGGTCTTACATACAGCATTTTGTGCTACTCTAAGAGATATCAGATCAGTGTTGCCTCTCTGAAATTTACATTAGCTTGATCAGGCTTCATCATCTATGAAATGATCCTACTAGTATGAAAGTGGTTAGGCAAATACTATATATTAACTGCATATTCTGTAATAACTAACATAAGAAATCTTGTGTTTGTAGATATCCATGCGGGCCCTTACTCATTACAACCTCAGCTATTGATTTCTCTGACTCGTACCACAGAATACAAAATTATTTTGGTCCGATGGTCAGACTAACATGCTGTACTATAGCTGTGTAACGAAGTCAGGTTCAAGCTGTGGTGGCCCGGACTAAACTGATAATGATAATATCCTAGTCTTCTGAAACGGCCTCGTGGAAAACAACTACATAGTAATTAAGCTGCAAGTTGGGTCAAGTATGTACCAAAATTAATTGGTGTATTATTCATTTTATCCCAGTCGAGCATGATTGATAATGTAATGTGGTGTGAGCTTCACCAGTCACCATCTAGCCATAAAAAAAGCAAATAATATTAACCGGCAACGAAGAAACGGGGAGCTTGCCTCATGCTGCCCTAAAGCTATGAGTAGAGCGCAGTGAGCAAAAAGTGAGTTTTAGATTTTAACTGATAATATCATGACATATGATATCAAACACTTCTCTTTGAATTTGAATGTGATATTTTCTGTTTTTTTAGTTACGCAGTACCAGAAGTCACAGCACAATCCTAGTGATAGCTGTTATGCAACAGTGATGGCTTGATAGTTAGCTTACTGTCATTAACAACGTACATTGCCACTACGATTGGATAGGAACTGCTTTATGTCCCCGATGGTCTACCATCACACGTGCATTCACAGCCATGAATGCTCACACTTCAGTATTAATCCACCTGAGCCATTACTATTCTCTCAGGCCTTTTTTTCTGCCTCTCATTTTGCCGCTTTTTCCGGCACCATAATATACAAATAAGTTCATTGAATACACGTGTAAACACCATCAACAGTCTCTTCTCTGAACCATTACCTTTATTTGAATACGCATATAATATGTTATCTGATTGGATCACCTTATCACTCAAACAGTGCAATGATCACATAAACAGAGTATTTGCAAGCATCATTTAGTAAGTAAAAGCATCACTGCGTGCATTTGTGCATAATCACTCAATTATCCAGGATCAGTCGCACCACCATGGTAATAATCATAAGTTTGAACTTGGTGGCTCCCAGCTCTCCGGAACCTCTGTCTCAATCTGGAAATCGTTCAGGCCTTGATCTAGCCTGGTGTCTTCTTTGTTCAGTCGGGGACAAACTCCCTGCTCCCCTCCCTGTTCCCTTCCCACTCTCCCTGCTCATATGTCCCAAACTCTCTGCTGGGATTGGAGTTGTCCTCTACCATTTGCCAAAGTGCAAGAGAGGATAACTGTTCATCAAAGTTTTGACTTTTTGTTACGAAGAACATCATTGGCCGAAATTATGTTATCAGACACATTGAAGGTTCGGTTTTTTAAAGGTTCGTAGCTTGTGAGTTCGTGGTTCGGTTTTTCGTACCTACCGCTCAGCTGCAACCAAACATCCCGTTGTATATATACTTTCAGAAGATGAGTCTGATATGACACAGGCCCAATCTGAGCACAACAGATATTCTCTAGTGACCCTTTTATACCTAGAAAGCTCCCCCACATCCAGCAGCGGCCCAATTCCATCAATTTGGCCTCACCAAAAAAAAATTCAAGGTTACCTGTGTCAATGACACATCCTTGGAATGGGTCTTCCAACAAACAAACAAAATCCCACCATGCAACTCTGCAGCCGTGTCTTTCAAACCTGTCACAAACAATAAACTTCCACAATTATTTTGCTTCTCTGCAAGAAATCTGCAAACAATATTACCCAGATCAGACAGGGACTGGCCCGCTCTATTCAACATCTGAACCCTAACTCATGGAAAATATACTGGGCTTTTGGAAAGAGTTTGGGCCGCAAATATTCTATGGAATACCCCTAGGGAAATACAATCAGTTAATAGCAGTGGACTATAAGCCATACTTTGAGCTAAGCAGTGATGAGCTTAAATTCTATGGTACTCCTTGGCTCCACCTGGTGGAAAGAAACCTCCTCACATCAATGAACCAAAGCCCATAACCAAACCACCCCAAAACAAGGCAGCCCGGACCCAAGTAGCTCCACAACCAGCAGCTGCAAACACACTGCCTTCACAGAAAACCAAACCAACAAAGCATAAAGCTACCTTAACTCCTTACCTTAACTCCTTACCTTAATCAGAAAATAATCAAAACCAACAGGGACATTAGGTATGAGCCCTTCTTAAACAATGACGGGAAACATCAGCAAGATACAAATAGTCCAGATCAACTTGCAGCATGCCAGAACTAGCATATACTTACTATGTGCTCAGCCCTCAGTTTCTGAACAATGTGATACAAGAGCTCCCCAACATTCCAAATACCAACTGCTTCTACCTTGAGAATGATGGGAAACCAAGTGCTGCTGTTTTGGCCTCCATCAACATTCAAATAGAGCCCTTGTTTTTAAACAGCGACATGGTAGCCATCTCCATACGACCGGACCCAACCCAGAATCTTTACAATATAAAACCAACCATTGTAGTATCTATCTATCTCCCTATTGAAGATCTAAACATTCTAAGCACACAGCTCCAGAACCTCATAACATATTGAAAGACAAACTCCATTTGTTGGAGGCTATGACCGCAATGCACATAACATTATCAAGGGGTCAGCTTTTACTAGACTTTTCGCTATCCAGTGAGCTGAAGATTGCCAACCAGGGCAACGAAACAACATTTGTGTCAACCCATGCCCAATCGCTCATTGACATCACCGTTATTTCACGCTGTCTATTGTAAAATCTTGATAAGTGGCAAATGTCACCTCATGTAACCTTGAGTGACCATAAACAATTAGAAAAAGAGCTCTTTCTGAGTATACCAATAAATCCCAACCCTCCCAAAATCCATTAAAACTCAACGACAAATTATTTAATCATGAGCTAATGCTTTCTCATGACCGTTTTAGTTTGTGGAATGAGAATTGATATTGATTGATAATCAGACTAGCCAAGAATGTATTGATAACACTGCCAATACACTGACCATAATAATCAAAACAACATTTCACACTGCTTGCCCAGTTTAAAAAAAAACAAGTGGAAAGGCTGCAAAACATGGTAGAACAACAACCTCGAAAAGCTTCGTAGCAATACCAGACCTTGCACTTTGATCAAAAATTGACCTGGTCATACCATGTTACATCCAAAATTGACAGAGCCTTGAAAAAACTATGGTTATAGGGTTATGGGCTATAGGAATGAGATAAGGGCCTCGGACCCACCCAACTATTATGGGTCTGGTCATGTTCTGGTGGTGGTCCTTCCAGCCGATGAACCCTCATGTCCTGGTTGTGGTCCATCCAGCAGATGAACCCTCATGTCCTGGTTGTGGTCCATCCAGCCGATGAACCCTCATGTCCTGGTTGTAGTCCATCCAGCCGATGAACCCTCATGTCCTGGTTGTGATCCATCCAGCCGATGAACCCTCATGTCCTGGTTGTGGTCCATCCAGCCGATGAACCCTCATGTCCCGGTTGTGGTCCATCCAGCCGATGAGCCCTCATGTCCTGGTTGTGGTCCATCCAGCCAATGACCCTCATGTCCTGGTTGTGGTCCATCCAGCCGATGAACCCTCATGACCTGGTTGTGGTCCATCCAGCCGATGAACCCTCATGTCCTGGTTGTGGTCCATCCAGCCGATGAGCCCTCATGTCCTGGTTGTGGTCCATCCAGCCGATGAACCCTCATGTCCTGGTTGTGGTCCATCAGGCCGATGAACCCTCATGTCCTGGTTGTGGTCCAAACCTGGATGACCATATTCACTATGTTTACTATTGTCCCAAATACAATAGCATTAGACGTTTTCCAAAGACCAATTACTTTCTGGATAAACCAAAATGGCATCGAGGTTCCAGATCATGTTGCATTATCCCCCATTGAAGACCAGACAAGACAATTTGTAGGTCACAGGTTCCATTCAATCATATCACTACTAATGCCCATAATTATGATTTTATCGCTTTGAGTAACATTCACAAACCTGTGGTGGTATTTTGGAGTATTTTAATTTGAGATGTTAAAAAATTTCTTTTCGAAATGTTTCAGAGAATCATATAGGATGTATTGTGGTTCAGCATAGAAGAGAAATAGCCACTGCATTGTGGTCTATATAATAGAAAAAAATATTAACAACATTACATCCTGTCATGTGTGTTAGTAATCTTGCTAATTACTGGTTATATAGTCATTCTCATAGTCATGGCATATATAACAACACTATTAATATGATATTTTGTAGGAAACAATGTTCAATTCAGACATATTCCCACCAATGCCCATGACATGCATTAATCTCATAAGAGGTCAAAATAATTGGTGATGTGATGTGTGAGATTTACTATTAGAATGCATGCAGCTTAAGCCCCAGCCTAGCATAGGATTGATTGATTGATTGACTGATTGTTGGATTGATTGATTGATTGATTGATTGATTGATCGATCGATTGATTGATTGATTGATTGGTCCCAACCACATAACATTTGGCATGTCGTGAGTCCAGCAAGTGACTTTTGATCACTCAGGCTTCATATAGCAACAGCCTTTCAGGACAAATCTCCCATTCTCCCTGCATACATTAAGAGATTCTTCACTCTGTGCAAGGATTATCAAAACTTAAAACAAGTATATTATTATATGAACATTTTTTGTTCTTCAGTCTGTCTGAATTGTCGAAGCTAGAGAAACTCGACCTCTCAAACAATAAAGAGATCATCAGACTTCCAGCTCAGCTACACAGACTTAACAGACTGATAAAACTGGAACTTTCAGGATGTAAATCTCTAACATTCCCACCGCCTGAAGTGATTCGACAGGATCTGCCAGCAATACGAAAATTTCTGACTGATCTTGACAACGGTATTGGAGTTAAATTCATGCCAGTGACTGTGATCGGTGAGGCTATGGCAGGGAAGACAAGCCTTGTCAAATCTCTACAGACTGGTAAAAGACAGCTAACATGCCGATCGGCCGTAAGCGATCTAGATGAGGCTACCAAAATATTCAAAGTCTGCGAGGCTGCTGCTGACCCTCAAACCAAGCTGGTATTTCATGATTTTGGCGGCCAGAAGATCTATCAGTTTGGTTATCAGCTGTCCACCAGGTCTCAGTTTGTACCACTTCTTGTCATAGACATAGCAGAGTTCAATAGACAAGTAAAAAAAAGTGGTGCAGAGGCAGCCTGTCAGACGCTTTGTTTCGACTGGCTGTCTCATCTCTATCTTGCATGTCCGCAAGCAGGCCCTCCCCTTGTAGTGCTGACTCACTGCGATGAGTTACAAGACATAGAGGCGGTTAGAGAAAACTTGGAGCTATTGGATGAGTTTACAGAGACATTGCGTCAGAGAATAATCACAGAGGAGAATGCCATGGCCCCGTTGTCGAGTCCATTATCAGCAATGAAAAGCTTTAGTGATACATCAGAACATCTTCTCACAAAACACAAACCCAGGACAGTTCACAAAGAATCGAACGATGAGATATTCACTGAACTTATTACTGCTTTGATCTCCGTTGGTTCGTCACTACTAAGAGAAATTCCGGAAAGCTGGTACAACCTGATGTATCGTATCGTAGAGAGGACTGATCTGCCCTGCCTGACACTCGAGGAACTAGATGAGATGTTTCCAGATGACAAAGAGCGTTTTGTTCTGCAATACCTTCATGACATAGGAAAGGTAATGTGGTACAGAAACAGGCCCAAACTATCTGATATAGTGTTCCATCGCATTGAGGTGCTCACAGAGCTAGTGGTGTTGATCTTTGATCACTCTAGCCATGAAGTCTGGTCTAAACGCATCAAGTCATTTGTACCTTTTCCACATGATGGCAAAGGGGTCAACAAAAAGAGATATGAGGAAATGGTAAACGACTTCCTGAGCACAGGAAAGATGAACTCAGTCCTATTGTTCAATCTTATTGAACAAGAGTCCGAACTGTCCCCTGACACAGCAGTTGAGGTTCTTAGAGTGTTTCATTTGGTGTGCGGCCCGATCCAGAAAGAAGATGAAGATGAAAGCCATTATATCATCCCCTACTTTAGTCAGAAAGTAATCAATCTAATGGAGGAGGAGAACTATATCCCCATGAAGGTTGAACTGTGTTTTAATGGACTTGGCATTCCAAGTTACGCGTACTTCCTCCTCGCAGCGATTTACATTGGCCTCCATATCACTGACTACAACCACATAGATGTTGGCCGTAATGGTGTCCGAGTTACAGAAACAGACGATACGATAAAGTACATAATCCACAGCAGCTCTGATAGCATGGTCCACCTTATTGTGTTCACTCGAGCGGATACTATAGCTGCTTCCTGGAAGGATCTGCTAGCCACTTTGCATCGTCTTACATCCGAAGTCGACAAAGTTTGGAAGGGAGCTCACTATGAGACGGTGTTCTACTGTTCACACTGCCTACTGTCCAAGCAAGATATGCCAACTACTCAAGTGGACCCAAACTGGAATCGCAATTACCAGCCTTATCGAAATAACCAACATCAGTCTTATACTGGGAAGGAAGTGTGCGTATGCAGCCAAAACAGACTACCCTACCCACTACAATATCCATGTAAGTTCATTGCGAGATTGGGTGTTACTATTAAGGACACTTGTCTACATTTAGAAAATTCAAAACTGCTGCATTCATACTAAACCAATAACGGTTAAATGTTTCAGCTAATTCTTTTTTATACTACTCAGACTGATTCCATTGACTTATTTGAGATCTAATTTATTGCAGGCAGCTCAATCACAGCAGAGGGGGTGAAGGCTCTTGATTCATACTTATCAGCTATCCAACCAGAACAGGTTACTACAGGTTGGTTTGTGATTTGTCGACAACAAAATCAATATAGAGAAGCTGATGTGTTCAAATTCAATCGGATACATCCTGGTAAAGTAAAAGTTTGCGGATAATTTCAATTTATTGAAAATGGTGTTAACTTGTTTTGTAGAATTTGTGTTGAATGTCAAATACAAATACTATGCCTATTCGATTTATACTGAAACTATGACAACAGGTTAAGCCATCAAGTTTGTTTACAATACACAAACAGAGATGAAATTGCTCTTCACTTATTCACTTACTCACTTTGCCTTACTTCTTTGTTACAGCAAACTCAGCACAGCCTGATAGAGTTCCTGCTCCAGTGACAGTTATACAGCCATCACAGATAGATGAGATTCTTGCTGATGTAACTTCAGATGAACCTTCGATCTCTCAGCCAGTAACATCTGATCAATCCGGTGTCATTCTAGAGAACCAGGTAACACTTTTATGTGACTAGTGCCTTAAACCATCTCAGCCAAACTCTTGTCAGTAAACAGCCGGTAAAATGTCTGTGTAAAATATGTGTTTGAATGAGCATAACATTAATCATTAGGCCTTCATTTTTCTCACAACTTTTACAGTTTGTGATAGTAATAAAATCAACCGATCAATTCTTTGATTTAGATCCACAATGCATTGAAGTGTAGTTTAAAGTTTACGTTCTTGCAGTTGGTGTATGAGATGTCTGCTACCCGAGGAAGGGCACTAATCATATCTAATACATGCAGTGGTACCAGACCAGGCTCAGAACACGACTACAGTAATATGGAGGAGATGTTTGACAAGTATGGATTCATCACAGTAGGAGGGCACAGAGACTTCACAGCTCAGGTAATGCCTAAGCTATTTGAGTGTAATAACAGCTGAAGATTTGCCTGTAGCAATGCCAAAAAATATTCCAACGGTTGTGGGTGCGACTAATAGAATATGTCTAGTATCTTTGTTAAACATGTGTGAGACATAGGCTATTAACAGCACCAGGTTAACTTTAATTTGGTTGTTATCTGCAGCATTATCATTTTCATCTCCGGGTTTCAGGTATTGGGACCCATAGGAATATTTCAAGGCCCGATTCCAATGTCCTTGGCAATCCCCTATTCTTAATATCAAAGAGGTATAGGATTTCCTTTTAATTGCATGCGGGGTGTGAAAACACACAGTATTCTTAGACCCATTTACGCAAGGACCTCGCTTGGATCAATAGTGTGCCAGTACCAAATTAGGGATGCTTTCATGAGCCAGGAATCGATCCTTTGTGTCAGAGATCACAAGTCTCCACAACGATTAGACCACATTTGTCATCTGTGACTTACTACCATCCATTAACATAATAATATACATAATATACATCTAACAATCCTTCAGGATATCATATCTACTATCCATTCCGAGACACAGCTAGTGGATCCACAGACAGGAGAAACAGTCCACAAAGAACTCAATTCTTTTGTGTTAGTACTGACAAGTCATGGTGATGAAGGATCAGTTGTTGGATGTGAC
This sequence comes from Membranipora membranacea, assembly GCA_914767715.1. Taxonomy (NCBI): domain Eukaryota; kingdom Metazoa; phylum Bryozoa; class Gymnolaemata; order Cheilostomatida; family Membraniporidae; genus Membranipora; species Membranipora membranacea. The sequence continues at coordinate 22,524,116 of OU612074.1, forward strand.
GCTAAACATATCAAGATAACCGACCTGATAGATCTTCTATCACCTAAAAACTTTCCTGCCTTGAAAGGGAAACCAAAGCTGGTGATCATTCAGGCTTGTGCTGGTGGTAAGTTTGATCCTTACTAGTTTTACGATCAATCTAATATGATGACCATGAAGCCCTCATACATTGGGTTATTCAACAAGCTATGTTGTTTTCCGCCTGTCCGCTCATAAATTATCCATTATTATTGCGGAAACTCCTAATTATTCTCTATCCTTCTGTTGATATTTCTCATGACAGGTCGGAGAGAAATGCTGCTCACAGACACGACCACTGCTCTGACTGCAGCCAATCAGAGTCAACGAGGGACTGACACCATTCAGCAGCCTCCCGAACCTGATGCTGCCGATGATGTAGACGCTGCCGAAGCACATGATATTTCTACATCCGACTTCCTTATAATGCAGTCAAGTTTTGACTGTAAGTTCGCGGTATCCTACTTTTGACTTTAATCAGCTAGACTTCCCTCTAAAGTATTCTTAAACAAATAATAGCTGCAGTATCACTTGCATCCATCTGTGGAATGTAGTTAAGTGTCATGTTTTCCAACAAGGTATCTTCTCTAAAACTATATGTTCCGCCTATCTGAGACAATATGGGTAACATGGAAGCATGTTTACCTGAGAGAGTATTGTTGAGTCATCCTCACTAGACATACTCACTAACTCACTAATTTTTAATCTACAGGTCACCTGGTTATGACTGTGTTAGTCTGATTATAGCCCGAGTTTTTAATTTTCAATTTAATTTTCGCAGCATTTGTTTCACCGAGAAGACGTGATGTTGGGTCAGTGTTTATTAGATGCATCGTATCATCATTCTACAGACATGCACACCAGCTTCATCTGCAGGAACTAGCAGAAGTGGTGAGTTAAAATTGGTTGAATGGAGGATAAGCCTTGAGGAGATTATGTAGTTGAATGAATGATATAAAAAGGAATTCATCCAGTAACATTGGCTATGGCTTATGGCTACGGGCCGTGTCTAAGTCTCCTAGACACTTCCATAGAATTAATTGTTATTATACATGGCATTGTCAGGTCTATTAAATGAGCATTGTTCAGTTTGAGTATAGAAAATTTGTCTCCATCTTCAGATCGGGGATGCTGTGGCCAGGGCTGGAGTAGAGAGGACAGAATATCTGCTGAACTTCCGAAGAAATCGAAGAAATCCAGCTAATGCGTATGTTGCCTCAATGCCTCAGACAAGGTGCACTTTTCTAGGACGTAAGAAATTCTATCTTAAACCCGGGATCGATATGACAACGGCAGATAACCACCCTGACCAGCTGAGGAACCCAGTGTTACCTAATCCAACCGCTACTAGGATAGACCAACAGGCCGGTGAGTTTTTATTCTCCCAACTTTTCTGACATTACATACGCGCTGTCTGGATGTCCTGTGGTGTTTTTTCACAGGTTAATTTTGTACAAATATCTCATTTTGTTATAAGACGCTCTTTAACAACTTGGTTGACAACATACAGACTGACTGACTGACCTCTTTCCTAGAGATTTTTTGAGACATTTTGTTAATCATTCAATGAAATCCTTTCTAATATAATGCAACAAAGACCATGTTAATATTACATAACTAAAATTACAAATATCTATTATTTACAGAGGTAACGGTAAAATCAGAAATTAATGGACATGCGGTGGGGGAGAAAACTTTCTACAAGTGGTCAGTAAAGAGAAATCAGCCATGACGATGTAGCTGACCAATCATCCTCAATTAAATGAAGAAGACTAGAATTTGAGTCAATTTCGAGTGAAGCGATATCCCTTGTAACAGTAGTCTTTTTTTCCTAAACTTAACCTAACCTAGGCTAAATAATACAATACATGATTAACTGTAGTTATTTTTAGAGCACTACACCACTGCACTGATGTTTATTTTTCTTTTTATATGGAATTCAATGAAGAATGAGAATTCCGGCCCTCACCAATCTAGCTGGTACACTTATTACCTGTTGAGGACGTCTATTGTTTTGTCTGATCTTGACCTTGACATTATAAAAAGTTTGAGAGAAAGTATAGAGTGCACTATGTTTGACCACACTAAGGGATACCCCAATGGACTGATTATGTCGGCTGACTCCTTGATCGCCCAATATATCGATTAGCTGGATAATTACTATATTTTGCTCTTACAGTCTTTATTACCCAATGATGATTTTATATGCCTGAATATACTGTTGTCAGTTTTCTATGGTATTCTTAGATGCTTCCTATCTTATAGTCCGAAAATAAATTAATAGTTAACCGTATGACATAAAAATCTTTTGAGCAGTCAAGGTACACAAGTAAGCAGATGTATTTCTGTTGGGACCAACAGTCCATCAGCACACAGTTCTAATCTCAATTGCCTTAGTTAAGCTAGACTAGCAAAAATCTTACAATACATTGCATTAAAATTTGATAACGTTGACCCGTCTGTTATAATCACAGCAATTTGCTACTAGTGACATTACAAATCGCATCAAAACCAAATGATATTGTCTGTTTGTTGAAGACTGAATCCTCGACTCAGACTTGATACAAAATATTCGTAAAATAATATTTATAAAATTAGGTTGTTATTTCTTTGTGAATCAATCAGATGATTGAATTTGTTTATTCTGTTACTCAATTTAAAAATCATGAGGATAATAGTTTAGAGTGGGTCTGGACTCTTCAAATAAATTATCAGTAAGTGAAATTATTGGCATGGATATTTAAAAAAAAAACTCAAGCAAGAGTAGCATACTACTTTTCAATGGAGAACATTAGAGAATTTTGCATTCAACAATCAAATACCTCAGGTTGCCGATGTAATACCAATGGGGTAGTTAAACTTGCACTAGTTTAAATCACAACTAATGAAATAAAACACAATATCACAATCCAACGCAATACTCCAGTGTCATTGCCAGTATTTCAGACAAGTAGTTGTTGGAAAACAGTGGAAATCGTAAAATACTGCAGCCACTGAATCTTTAATTTGAGATCATCAGAAAGTTTTGAATTTTAAATCAATCGTCTGATGTAATACAGATCTTTTATTGAGATGAACTAAAACAATCACCTGCACCGGAGTTTATTTCCCTAATGTGATAAATAGATATCAGTGCAACAGATTTGACAACATCTCTACTTGACATTATTAGATATGCCACATTTTAATCTATTGATACATTTGAGTCACACATTGACTTTTTGAGGGAGAGTAACCTCTGAAGTGATATCATCAGATACATCCAAATGGTGTCTTAGAAAAAAAGTGATTCATCCCTGCACTATGAAATCAGATCAGAAGAACACACCTGAAGGCAGCTGGGGCTTATTTCTTGATATACGAATCTGAGTATAATATAACAACAAATGAGACACAGAGTAGGAGATCTTTGTTACAGTATCACATCAACACAAAACACACAGATGTACTTATTCCCTAAATAATCACAAAAATAGTTATTTATGATCAACAGAACCCTAACACAGTATGTCATGACTATTAGGTGATATATCCATGGACATCAGCTGGTGCTGCCTCACAGTAATATGGTGAGAATGTAGAATAGCTGGACATGTCATATTGGGTGTTGTCTCCCCCGACTTTACTTATATCATCCAACTCCTCATAGACGTTCTCAGATCTGACAGCAGCTTGGAGATCATCTCTAGGACTAGATCCCTGATGGTATGTAAGGTTTGTCACTGCATTTGTAGTCACTGAATCTTGGTACCTGAAAGGTGACAATAATAATAGATCTTGGGTTGATTAATAAAAACAGAAAAAAATGACTTGACATGTTTCTTTGTAGCCTGTCTGACAAGCTTAGTTCGGTGGGTGGAGGAGGGGCAAAGCTTGTCAACTCTTGGGAGTGAGCTATCGAGAAGGGGAATTGTCCGCTCTTAAACTCTATAATACCTGGGATAAATTTGATCTGAAAATGGAAATCCAGATTTTTATGAGGTATGAGAATTGTCTCCTAGGGAAGACAGCTGCATTTTTTCTTTACAAATTGATTGGTGTTATCTCACAAATGTCAAGAGCATCAACTCCCCTTTTCGAAACTCGATTGAAGGAATTTACAAGCTTTGCCCCCCCCCCCAAACCACCAAACAAAGACAGGCTCATTTCTTTGATATGACGTTTGGCCTGAAAAGAACTAATATTATAGGCTTAGCTGGCTACAATCTCTGTCCTATAGTGCGTTTCAGATTTGATTGGCTATCCTATGCATAGATAATAAAATTACCTCAATCCTATGGAAAACATGGTGTGTGAAGCCACAGCCTAAGTATTTCATTTCATGGTCTGGTTGTTCCAAAGAGTAAAGTTTACTCCTTGGTTGTTATTAGTCTGGTGATAATATGTTTCGTATGCGAAGGTTACGTTTCAAATGACAATGTTACCAATAAAGCCGTACCTTGCCATCTTTATATTCTTCTTCCTTCTGACAACCAAAACAACTGTTATCATAACTAGTAATGTAATCACAACAGCCGTAGGAAGCAGCACAGCTATAAGAGGAACTGATATCTCATCATCTCCTTTCACTTGATCTAAAGTAAACAAGAGGTACTAAATTATCATATTGAATTGAATATTTCATTTCTGTTTATTTGGATTTATGTCAAAAAGTTAATATAGAGAGGTATGTATGATAATCAACCTATTTCAATTTTTTCGGAGATATGATAATATGTATGTTGCAGCTCATCGCTTTAGGACCTCCTGACAGCAGACGGTTAAGGATTAAACACTGCTGTTTGTTGAGGTATTTCAGAGGGCTTTAAGAGGAATGTCAGTGTGAGTATCAAAAAGGGCAACCCAGACCGTAATGGCCTGAACTTATTACAGCATGGAGTGCTTCAAGAATTACAGTTTAACAAACTGGCTTAGACCACTTGATTGCATTTGGGTAATGCAGAGTCTTTTGAGCATATCACAAGAAGGAACTGCAAGAGGATACAAAAATTCCGACAGACAGAAAGAGTGAAAAACTAGTACCTGTTATGTCACCATTCAGTGCTACAGTATACCCTCTCACTCCAGCAGACACTGATGTTACTTGGTTCCTTCTAGTAGAACTCTGAGTGGATGGGTTCATACTATCTCGTTCCCTGTTAGTACTAGAGTTTGTGCTAGTAGTAGTATCAGTCTTGTGCATTGGTGTGGTACGAGTGTTACGTGCATGAATTGTGCTCCCCTTAATGACCGGAGTGGTGACATCAGATGAGGACAACTCTGCGCTGGATGGAGACGTGTTACCAACTTCTGATGCAGTTGTGCTGTTTGCAATACTGCCTATCACTATACAAAAGGATGATCATTATATGTATTGTTGTAATATTATGTGGGTTTCTACCCTGTCTCAACAAAATATTGTTGTGATCATTACAAAGCTATCCCAGATTTGAAAGTTACTGTACAACAGTGCTACAGAAATCAAAGGTTTTGAGCGTATCTCTACAACATCTCAAAACTGCCTGACACAGACCTTATGAGTCTTCACACACCAACTGGTCAAGGTTTCCTTTCAAAACGGATAAATAAGTTGTAATGATGACAGAGAATTTCACCGCAAACAACAGCGAAGCAATGTTGTGTGGGGTTTAGAAGTTGCTTCACTACACCCGAAGGGTGCACAACTCCCAAAAAACACGCTTTGGTAAGTCTGTTCAGGTACCCTATGATTATACAGCGAATGTGCCAAAGTGCTTACCTTTAAACTCATATGTAAATTGGAATCCTCTGCCCTCTTCTGTATCATTGTTAGCCAGAAATCTGAACAGTACAGAGCCGCTTCCTTGTTCTACACTGATGACATAACGCTCCCCAATTATCGGCTGTTCAACCACATCTGGTCCAACATCACATCCACTAAACCGTTGGCTAGCTAACATAACGTGGTCTCCTAGGGGACTACATCCATTAGGCTCAACCTCATACACAAAACTGGCTCCTACTATTGTGTAGTCTTTATATGTGTAGATATGCTGAGGGGGTAGCTGGAAGATATCGCTGAACTGGACCTCTAGTTGGTAGATGTTGTATGGGTTTAGTCCTTCAATTGTGATAGTTGAGTTTGTGTTTGGTTTGTAGTTTGTCGATGAAAAGCTACAATGGCTTGTAATAGAACCATTCATCTTTGTCAAGTTCACCTGTTGGTCATTGCTGCGTCGGAAGCACGTCAGCTCTTGTTCCTCCATTACCTGGCCTGTAAGAAGAATGACAAAACTGATTGGAGATTCGGCGCTGAGAAAAGAAGTAGCATTGGTGGCATTTCATTGGGCAACAGTTTCTGCCAATTGCATTGGCTAAGGTCTGCTATGCTTGCCCCTCAAATGGTGATTTTTAAAGTCATGACCTTCATGATATTTGATGTTGTGTAATTTATTGCACCTGACAATGGTTTGTACAGAGAAAGCTGCAAACTTACCAGAAGATATTCCTATTAGAGTCACAGAGAAGAGGAATAAAATGTTAGACATTGTCAAGGTTAGCTTACGGTGAAATTAAATGAATATGTGAAGGAGCAACTTTGTACAACATTATCCAGTTTTCAAACGTAATAACTTCCCTCATGAAATAGGCAATACGATATCGAATTCTGAAGCTTGATCATGAAATCCAAAACTTCAAATCTTATGCGCAAACAAACCATGAAAGTAAATTTCAAATAAGTAAAGATACACCCTCAGTTAATACCAATATGGGTTTAGGGTTTAATTACCATAATGCTTACTCATACTTGTGAGACTGAGAACCTAAATGTCAAACGAGCCATCAGTACGATTTCTATCGGTTGATTCAAACAATGCAATGGCTGTGACATCTAGCTGGCAGTTAGCCAATGTGTCGGCTCTGATATTGCTCTGACAGAGGACCTATACTTAGGCTTACGAACTTGCTTCTCTTATCAAAGTTAATGCAACTCCGAATGTGTTGAGACAAAATCAGAGGTTTATAGCTTTAATTATTTCTCTTCCTTTGGTGGTAGAGCGGACATTACATGGCAGCAGCCTGTTTGAACTTTACTTTAGCCAATAGGATCCCTGCAGGCGGTATATAGCAGTGTGAAATATAAGAAAAAAAATATTGTGATCTTGTACACTTTAGCAGGGTGTGAATTTTGTGACACTATGATAAAAGCTTGAAGCTGGTTAGTAAATTAGCCTGCCCAAGTTAGTAGTAAGTACTAAGTAGTGGAGTTATGAATGACAAACCATTTGGAATAAGAATGTATCTCGTGAACTAACTGTTGATTAATCATTGTTACTAGTTACTACTATAGTAAATTTAAGCTTAGCATCAGTAGTGAGAGCACAGTTGGCAGCGTTGTGCAAAACACGTCTTTTCAGTGAAATACCTTCAATCAATGGATAGTTGTCTTCCCCTACACAGCCCTGAAATATCGATCCAGTTTACAATGGTCAGTTGAATCAAAGAGTTAGAGGGACTAGCTCTAATCCTTGTTAGGATAACCCATACTTGCCAAGTAATCTAAATACAAAATAGGGAGATTCCATTTTACGGCGATACTGCACCACAACGTGGTGCTTCGAGGGTGCGAAGCACCCGAGCCATCCACCTGGGGGTTTGGGGGGCGGTGTGAGCCCCCCAGCGGGGTACGGGGCGGAGCCCCGTCTGCAGAAGCTCTGAGAGCGTTTCCAGCCACTAGAAAGGGCTGAAAAGGTATATTTGACCCCAAATAATTTCATGTTTGTACTAGTACTAAAATATCAAACTGAGGTAAAATACACTTTAAACAATTACAATCAATCCATGGGCCCCTGGGACTCTTACATACATGCCTTTACATTGCCAATGTACAGTATCAAACACCCCATCGGCAAAGTAGAGGCATGTAAGTCCCAGGGGCCCTTGCCTGTCAAGACAGGCTACAAGTGCCCATGCATCATCAACATCTGAAAATATGCTCAGTCACAGACAGTGAGAATCCAGATAAGGTACTATATTCCTGTTTGACTAACATTAAATATGTTTCAAAGTGTTTGGTCCGAGCATTAACTAGACTAGACAGTATAAAATTATTACTATAAAAAATGTGTGATCTGAAAGGAAATGAAAACTAAATGTATCACTTGACTAGCTACTTTATATTTTGACCAATGACAGTCAGTGTTGTGAGTTATGAGAGGATGCTATTGGTCATTTACAATAATAGGCTGAATCTTAACAAAACAGGTAAATTTGTTCATTCTGCGCATGCTCAGCTCTGGGCATGAGCTGATCTCTGCAAAATTGAGCCTCGGAATTCCGAAGCCATCTGATTGGCTACCTGCTCTGGTGGCACACTCACAAATGCGTGCGGAATTGTTAGAAAGAGTTATCTTCTATTGTCACTATTAACTAACGTTGACTAGCAATTTATGCAGGGGGTGTCCTATCTCCCCAGACCAAAATTGCAATTAGAACCCAGACTAAACTCATTGTTCTTGCACATGCGCAAATTCAAGTCACGCATGATACATACTTAGCCTTACGACATTCTCTTTGTGGTAATGATAGCCTAGTTTATCAGTGATCTACATGCCCAGTCAGATCACGAGAGTCAGTATGAAATTTGTTAGGATTGTTTAATTTGATATTTCCTTTCAATTTTGTGTGCAAATACCTTAACAGTAACTAGTCAACAACAACATGTGCTTGGATAACTATCAAAAAATTGCGATTGGGCTGTTTTCTCTAAAATCTGGAGGAAATAGTGAGATTTACAAAAAGTGGGAGGTGGGTGTAAAAATCTGGAGGGTCACGCCTAAATCGGGAGACTTGGCAAGTATGGGATAACCTAATGGGTGTCATTTTTTCAATCCCACTTTTATAGAACAAGAAAAATGGATGTATGTAATCGATTTTAAATTTTATAGACTAAATATATAAAATCAGTGTAAAAAGAAATACATTTAATAACATTAATATCCATTCCCTGCTCCGTGACAAAGAACATACGAGTAAAAGTTATGATAATTTAAATGAAATATCTAAATACATACTTATACTTGACTAGACCATGAATATAGAATATGTATAGCAGAAAATAGAGCCTAAAAAGTCACTTATTCAGAGATAAATGCTCATGTTAGAGATTAACATAGAAAATAGTAGAGATAATCATTTTGAGAAAAATCCATGTAGCAATATAATAGAGATTAGTTTCCTTTGAATTCATACGCCGGATACCATTTATCATGTCAGCAAAGACACAGAGCCGTCATCTGGATATAAAGGAAACAAAAGGACACAGAAGGACAAAAAAAGGCGACTTTTACTACCAGGCTCTTTGACACATTCTAAACAAAGATGTCCGGGATAATAGTGATTTCCAGAGAAAAATTCAATGTTAAAACCATATTAATTAAATAAAAGCAATTTATCTTGTGAGGCAATGATGGTGATCAGAACTTGATGTCAATGTATCAACATAAGATTCTGTTTATCTATCTGCTCTTATGATGACAAGGTTTTCTGGATGGGAGTTTTATGTGACGTACTAGCTACAGTTCCATCTCGGAGGGGGAGGGTGTGCTCCACCCATTCTGAAGGATTATTTATCATCTCCTCCCACATGCTACATTCCTGTTCTACGGCATCCATCCAATCACAGGCCTTCCCAAAACTTTCGCCTGTAAGAACGATTAAACAATGAAATGTATTATTCTTACTCCTCAAGTAAATACACCTGAGAGTCAGGCCACTTAATATTCAGATATATTATTGGCTGAGTATAATCATCGTATCCATAGACTTAATAATAAACCTAGACAGGACACTATATACAGCTGATGTGAGGCACTTAATTTTGGGGCAACGTAACTTCATTGGAAGGTGTAGAAGCAATGATGCTATCATAATTTACTGTCCATAATCAAGGTTATTTATTCATAACTCAATCAATTTTGATCGGATTTTGAATTTGAAAATCGCTTTACAATCAGCAGCATCTTGTTATCAACCTGATGCTGTTTCTTCTTCAAAAAGATTTGTTGCCTAAAATTAGTATCAGACTGTTCAGGACAAGCTGCTAACTCTATTGTAATTTTCAAACTCAAAATCCGATCAAAATTTATGAGTTATCAACAAAAAACCTGGATTTTGGACTTCTAAACCTTCCAATGACGTTACGTTGCCCATAATTAAGTGCCTCAGTGCCTCAATGCTAATGCTCCATATAGTGTCCTGTCTAGGTTTATTATTAAGTCTATGATCGTATCCATAGACTTAATAATTATTAAGTCTATGGTCATATCTTTACCTTTTCCTGTGTTCAGTCTAACCAGACCGAGAAGCTCATTAGAGCTGAATCTATCGTGATCCCAGACGGCAAACTCCAGAGATAGCTCACACAGCTCCTCTGCCTGAATCTGTAAACATGAAAGGTCTCATTAGATGATTCCCATATGTGAATACGCAGTTACTATCAAACAGATCGGAGAAGATAGTTATAAGGTAAAGAGGATATCTGAACACTGTGATGATTTCAAAACAGATTTCTCACAGTAATATTGCCATCTGCCATTATTTCCAATTTAAAGGGTGTCTTTTAAGAGTTGCCTGCTCTTGGATCGATATGAAACTGTGAATCGAAGTTATCTGTCATTGACGAGTTCATATTTATTGGAAATCTTTACTCGATGGAGTAAATAAACAGAACTAAACAACTATAGCACCAACAGTGTGACGGATGGATATTTTATCACATCACAACTTTCAATCCATTTTTTTTGTAAATAATAATATTTCGTTGATAATTTTTTCCATTGCATTGTGAGATTAGTGAGGCTGCTTTAGTGTAACATTGCTCCCCTAACCGGATAAGCCTACCTTATGATAGGTGAATCCCTCATCCCAAACAGGGTTCAGATTGTTCTTGATAACTCCAGTTTTGTGCTTCATCCTCTCTGGCATCAACAAACTGGGATTAAAGAATAGATAATAACAACTTGTGAAACAGGTCCTGGGTCGCTCAATTTTGTATCACTGTAAAGCCATTGCAGACATTGCTTTATCAAATATTGCTTTGCAGAACATCGATTGTCTGATAAAACTTATAGGTAGGCCAGGATAAACAATCCCTATCAAAAATTAGTAACTATTTTTTTAGTTTTGCAACAAATCCACTCTAGGCTTTGATCAAAGGAGTTGACAAGATCTGTCCACAACTGAAGCTTGTCCATTCAATGGTAGTGAAACAACTCCCACAAACGCTAGGCAGCTAATATGAGTAAATGTTTACATCTAGAATTAGGTCACTCACCATTTGACATAGGGATCATATACACCCGACTTCTTGGTGGGTAGATACTGAGCAGATATGACCTTGACATGAAGGTCACCTCCTGTCTGCTTACTAGCCTTAGAAACCTTAGCTAGAGCTGTATCTGCAGCGATCGGTGGGGTGTACTTTATTGCAATCTTGAGTTCAGGAGAGATTATGGAAAGTTCTGAGCCATGTCTCTTCATGTGAGGCTAGACAAAAAAAAAATTCATTTTATTTTTCTTAGTAGATAAGCAATTGTGATAGTTTAATTATGCCTAAGGATACAATAAGGGAAAGAAAACTGTGAAAGCTTGCAAAAACTGAAATAGTTTTAATACTAACAATGAAAGTCAATAAAAAGGAATCATCAGAGTATTTAAAATTTAATGAGAATAATGTAATGCACGGCTCACACACATTACATATGTGAGCAATTCTAAAAATCTATGTTAGAATTTGATCCAATCATGTGCAAGTCATTATAAATAAATGATTGCAAAGTGGAAATCAATGGTGATATGGTGTAGTCAATGTTACCTTTTCAGATAGAGGATACCATTGCCTCTCACGGGCTGTATCAAAGTGGTATGTGTCAAACGGTATGTTGATCTCTCCAAGGAATTCACTATGACCCAGTCTGCTGAAGTTCCATACAGACAACTAAAAGAAACAAGAGATTTGAGAGCAAGACAGACCATAAAGGACTCAAGCATTGCTCCCGGAGCATATGATGGTATTCAAAAACAAAAGTAAATCCCAAGCAGGGTTTGCCATACAAGAGAAAACATAAACACCATGTCGTGCGCTAGAGTCTTTTATGTGTTCAGATGATCATTGCATCTGAACAAATAGGGGCCCCTTGGCAGCTTCTCAAATACACCCATGTCTAGCTGCAGCCTCAAAAATATGCCTCTGTTGATGAAGGCTAATGATGATACGCTTACTTCCTCATGATGATTCACAATTCATACCGAGCTCTTATTGGCTAACAACTGAGCATAAGTCATGTGACCATTGGGTTATAATGGCTGATTATTTCATTATCCAAAATGCGTTGGTCAAATTGAGATGAGAATGAAGCATATATGTTGAGCACTATATTGACTGATACATTGAAAATACCACAGTTTGGTAGAGAAGTAAGCATTTAATATGAGTTGATAACTCATAATGTCACATGGCTTATGCTTAACGCAAGACATGGTGTTTATGATTTGTCTTGTATGACGAACCCTGCTTGGGAACAATAATGAGAAGTTGGCCATATAACTCCTGCAGCTATAGTTGTAGACTAAATCATACCTTTATACTAAATCAAATTTTGGCTAAAATGATTTAGACTGCCAAATAAAGTATTAAAAAAAAAAAAATACCTGCATGGTAAGAGATAAAAGATCAGCCTCCTTGAGCGTATATCTGAATGTCTCTCCATACTGAGGATTGATTGTGGACTTTTTCACACTTGTCTTTCTTTTCTTCAGCCTTTGGCCCTCAGCATCCAGCAAATACACCTTCACATATCTAAGATACAAACATAAATGATTTAAGACTACCATTAAACCATAAGAGGAGGAGAAATTTTGTAACATGTTTACAGGAAACTCTAGGGTACAGAGTTTTTCCAATGTGTTGATGATATTTTTATATAGTGAGTTATTCGAATAGATGAGACAAAATTAACTTCTGCTGGACATCAATCGTGAAAATTAAAGTGATTCAGAGAAATGATCAGTTGGCAATACATCCTCTTAGACAATAGTGTGAGGAAACATAACTTCAGAGTCCTTTAACAAAGGAGGTTTCAATGTAAGGCCCAGGTTCAAAAACTAACTGAGATAAGTAGTGAATATTTCACCCTTTTGAGGCATTTTAGTCGTTAGTAAGTTGAGGCAAAAGCGCAACTTAAAGTATGTCTGTTAGTAGATGAGTTGTGAAACAAGTGATGTTGTTTTAGAATCATCATTTTACAGCAAAATTTCTTGTTTATACAAGTAGGTATGATTGAAGTACTAATACGATGAAATGGAAAACCTCCTGAGAAGTGAGAAGAATTTGATGCAAACAGAATGGTAATCATCAATGTTAGTCACTGCCGACAACTAGAAAAGGTAATGTTTGATTTATTTAAAGGATGAGCGATGTTGTCCTCTTGTATTGAATATTGATTCCTACTAAATTCCATTTATAGTAAGTTTTTCCATTTGAAATTATAGGAGACAACTTTGCTATTAGATTTATGCATGGAATTCAATCAGGTGAAGGCAAATGCAAAGTAAAGTTTAGCAACAATCTCATGATCTACTGCACAGGTAGAATATAGCAATCTAAACTAAGTGATCAGGCTGCATTAAAGCACTCAGCAAAACACAAGATGGAAAGGTAAGCTTTGGATTCATAACTACACTCATATCTATGGATTCAACTAGTATCTAGTTATGTTTCAAGGTTTTTGACACACAGAAAATGTGGTCAGTTCATATAAATCAGCATATAAGTGCTGTGATGTTGATTTCCATAAAATGAGTGAAGTAAGAAAGCGATAGTATGTATGAGATATAGAAGCGTACAAGTTCTGATGTTTGACTAAACCCGGTGACCGCTGTGAACGGCCTATTCCACAAAGCAGAAGGCTGAAACTGAGAATAAATCAATAATCATCAATCACTTATCATCAATCAATCATCAATCTTTGTGCAAAAAGTAGTGAATTGAAGTGAAGTTGAGTCTAGCATATGTGCAACAAATAAATGGATATCTTGACCCATGTTTTGAATTTGCATCATCGAATTCAGTTAAAAAACCGAATTTCGCATAATCTATTCCATTCTACATTCCTGTTGACTGGGCTCAACAGTAATCTGTCTGAGTCTGAATCTAGCATATGTGCAATAAATTGACCCATGTTTAGAATTTTCCATCATGAAACTTAATAACAATAATTGTGCCTATGATTCCCAGTGAATGGTTGTTAACCAGACTCTACAGTTATCTTTATAAACCTGAGTCTCATAAATCCCTTATTCATGTGTTCAGAACCTACTAACCACCATTTGAGATATTTATCTATTTCTTTATCTTGAATAGATTGCTGAGTGAGCCACAACATCTTATATAGATAGATATAAGAAGTAAGCATCTTGATTAAAATTTCATCTTGTGAGTTTGAAAAGTGTTAGTTCACTCAAACAACAAAAACTTAAGCCACAGCAGTGAGACTCAAAATGGATATTGTGGATGATAATAACAGTAAATAATAAAGTGGGTCACAACGTCAAGCAGTCAAACTTAAACAAAAAAGAATAGCTATTTCAATTACCAGAGATTCCAGATATACCCTGCGTCATATTGAGAGGAGAGTAATAAGAGCATCAGAAGTGAATGCTTGAGGGTATTAGGACAGAAGTCAATACACGGTGCTAATAATAATTTGAGTAGTCGTTCATGTCAGTAGGATCAATTCATATCTAAGAATATTTTGTTTTTTTAGTTCATCCTCAGATATTCTTCCTTTATCACATTATTATCACACAGAACTGTGATGCCCTATCTGCTTCAACGAATGTGGTGAGATTCTTATGTATCCTGTCACGTTTACACAAGAAGCCCAAGGTGAACTTTGAGTGATTGCTAACCTCCAACTTCACACCATGTTCTGACATTTCCATCTTATATAACTGCATGTGATTGCTGTTATAAAGTTATCATTGAAGAGACACAAGTTCAATCAAATTAGTGCAAACATGTTGATTGCCTACAGCGCCTTTAAACAATGTATTCTCATGGGACGATAAAATAACCCATAGTCAGTATCCCCATATATTCCCCAGATGCAGAAAAAAGCGGGACAAAATCTAATAATGTCAAATTGCTCATCTGCTGTATCTTGAGGACTTGACTAAAAATTATATTATTGCAGTAATGGGAGTTGGCCCTCCACTTCTAATAAGATATAGAAATCTCATTGATGAGAAGATATAACTTACGGGTCTGATGTTTTCTTCTTTTTGTGTACTGCTGTCAGTTCCTTACACTGATATACAGTGACAGTTAGCACACCTGTCAGCTTGTCATATCTCAAACCAAACTACAAAAAGGACAAGTCAACTCAATAATCATATACTTGTTTTATTAAAGATTATCTGCACTGGAGGGCTGAGGAGAAACGCAAACTTGAAACTATCACAGAAGCGGATGAAGCGGATGAAGCGGTGATTCTCCTACTCACCACCCATTACTATTTCACTGCTATTCACAATACAGTTTGTACTTTACTAACTCTATCAACTACAGGGCAAGGTATTTCATGATCAGGCATATGCCATAGTTTTGCAAACTTTTTACTGTGAGAGTCTTGAGAATCGCCATCCTGCTCAAGTTTGATGTAAATACACTGTAGATGGCTGTATAAATTTAAAGTATATGTAAGTCACAGCTGATTGGGCTTTCGCAGTACAGTCATCGTTAGTTAATGCAAAGCGAGGGTGATTACAGTACCTGCATCTCTCCACTGACTGGGTGTTTGTGGTAGTCAGTTCCGGCGTCACTAAACATACTCGATATGCTCTCCATACTAATCTGTAAATTATCAATCATTGGGCTGTTAGTTGGGAATATACAGTACTTTTTATCAGTGTATGCATCACCCATGAGAGAGGTTTCAAATAATCATGTATCAGACCTTTACATACTTACACCTTTGAACACTCATTGACAGGCAAATGATTTCAAACAGATGTAGTTTTTATTGCGATTAACCACAAATGAATACTTACAAAATTTGAAAATCTCAATAAATATGTTAAGTCTATGAGTAGTAAAGGAGAAAAGTTTAGAACATAAAAGGAGCAAGGACAGGTATCATGCGACTAAATAATGACCTGATGAATGAACCTTATCCACAGAGTCATTCACACAACGTAACTGCAACAGAAACACTCAACACAATGATTTCCCCAACACATAGAGTTGTCTTGCTGACATCCCATAGACATGATAAGTCAAGATACCATTTGTAAATGTTCTATATGGGACAGCCTGCGTGTTATATGCTTATACCTTGCCCTTTGAAGCTTCCTTAGCCGGGCCCTGCTTCTGCTGCATCAAGCATTAGATTAAATAAACATATATAAGCTGCCAATACTCTTACTTGACTATGATAATCCATGTCAGTACGTAAAAGGCTGGGCTAAAATTGACAGCGTGAAGGTCATTGAGTATGGATAAGTTATGTAATAGGCTCAGTGTTCTTCCCTGATTTACTGAATTTTCCTTCAATAACTTTCACACAAACAACGTCACTATAATCTCAGTTGCCAATGGTTGTACGCTGCACCCAATATAAGAAAAGGTTGGTTACACACAATCATCTTCGGAAAAATTCTTAAACCAAGGCTAGCTTTCAGGGTAGATTCCATGATACCAAATTAATAATGACAGTTAATAAATTGATAAAGAATGATTCACAACAACCTCTCTAACATCAACACCTGAGTGAGAAAATTAATTTCTCATGGTGCAAAACTCTACACACAGTAAATTTGAACATGGTTGGAAACAGCGAAGCGCTGGGCAACACTAATGTTCTAGCAATGACAAGGTTCCAATGTCAATCATACAGTACAAAGTACTGTATAGTACTGTATAGGAGAGACTCAGTACATCAACAAGTTGTTACTACTTTTGATTATTTTCCACATATATTAACTCGAGAGTATAATGAAACCTTGCTATCCAGTATCAGTTAACTCTACGGAGATGATAAATAGTGCTTGTTACTCTTACATTTAACAAGGTGTAGGTATGATGTTGAAAATTGTAACACTCAGACAGTTAACACACCAGCCAGACATAATGGGTTATGATGAAAATATCCATAAATATATAAAGGTTAGTGAGACATGCTTCACTTACAGTCAGGTGACTGGAGAGTTTAGATTTCCCTCCGGTTTTCTCTCGTTTTGCCTGCTCAAACAGATCGTCGATATCTTCCTCATCAAACTCGTCCACTTCTCCATCACTATGGCAGGTCTGGTCCTCGTCATCTGCTAAATCTTTACCCTATTTTCAATGTATTCAGACCGATCGATCAATATTGTCGTTTAACAATCAATAAATCAATAAATCAATCAATCAATCAATCAATCAATCAATCAATCAATCAATCAATCAATCAATCAATCAATCCATCAATCCATCCATCCATCCACCAATCAATCAATCAATCAATCAATCAATCAATCAAATGATTGTGAAACTGAAACGCATTTGTGTTGAAACTAAGTTCAATGATGGGCTACCTGTCTGTGATATCAGAGGGACATAGGATGGTGATAATTCTATATTTGGGAGCTGACATGGATAGGAAGACACATACACCACTATGAGACTATTACCTGTGTGACATTGAGTGGTACAGTGATCTCCAGCTCATCAGTTACAGACAGAGCCGGTATAAGAGGTGCTGAGCTTGATGCTCCTGTATCGCTAACATCAGCAGCTACAGCGAGATTACCGACACTTTCAGAGTTGCTGCCCTTTCTACTTGAGTGTGGAGAGCATCCATCAGGAGAATGTCTGTCAGGGTTATCCTCAGAGCTGTTCCGCATTGATGCTGGAAAGGAAATTAAGTGTAACATAGTTCTTTACTTCTTAGGTTAGTGTAGTTCAGGATTTATCAAACTTAAATGTCACAAGGAGGGTAAATTATGGATTGGTCCGTTGAATTGACCTTTACAAGCTGACCTCACCGAAGTCACTCAGCACAGTTTAAGAATTTATTTGATTCAAAAACCCTGATACAATATATAGAGCTACTTGTATTATGAACTTTTTCACTTGCTATTGATGCACTTGATTTCGAATTTGCTAATATTTAAAAGTCATATTTTTCTAGTGGACTAGTGGCTTTTCAAGTTGTACCTTCATTTTCAACTCTATCACTCTCCGCTTTTGTGGCAGCTTTCGCGTTTTCATCTATTGTTACTTGGTTATTATTACTGTGATCAGGGGTATCCAGATCAACAAAGACTGCAGGGGAACCGCTATCACCGGGAGGGTTTGCAACAGGGGTTTCAGCATTAATAGGGAGCTGTGGGTTTTTACCATCACCTAACAAAACAGGTGCAGAAGAATCAATAAGGATGGGATCACATTCAAGCCCTTCACCAAGATCAACAGACTCAGATAAGTTATCAGCCGATTGTGGAGAAGAATCGGTGAGCTCAGTAGAACTGAGAGGGGATTGTGTATTTGGAAACTGAAAGAAAAGGTTTGTTGATGGGGAGTCAGTAGATCTGAAAGTGGCTTGACTGCTGCCATTTGACTTCTTTTTCAAAGCAGATCTCCGGGAATCGATTTTCTTTGACACTGGTCGTGGGGAGATTATTGATGTCTCAGCATAATAGCTTGCATTAGCATCCATATCATCAGATATACCTTCATTCTCTACATCGGTGTTAGCAGTGGGATCTTCAGCTTGAGCTGACAGAGGCTCAGAGCTCCAGCTATCTAAGTTCCCAGCCTTAACCTGAGATCCAAACTGCTGCCAGTTATCGTTATACTTGTCTGGAGTGACAGGAGTCCCGGTATCAGTCTTAGAGTCCATCAGCTCCTTATCGTCATCATTATCCGGTCTCAAAACAAGTCTCAATTTGCTGATTTCAGCTTTTGGATTCTTTCGCCTCTGAAGAGTGGATAGATCCTCTGACAAGTCCTCCTGGATAACACTGAGCCTGGCTTCCAGATTTTTTCGAGATATTGGGGGCATATCAATAGCGGTACCACTCAAGCTTTCCTCTACATTTTTCTTCAAGTCTCTTTCTTCATCAGTCTCATCACTTTCTTCTTCTGACGATGATGAATCGCTAAAACTTCGAAGGAACTTCTCAGAAATGTCAATCTCCCTTCTGCCAATCATTGGAGACTTTCTTATAAGTTCAGGTGTAAGCGAAATTTTCCTTCGTGTGTTCGGTGACAGAGACTCAGGTTTGGCAGCATTAATCTCTGCGAGCTGATTGGTGCTTATAAGAAGAAGGTCAGTATCAGGGGGGCCATCAGGTTGAAGGAGGGACCGGGGAGGTTTGGGTGGACGAGGAAGAGCATGTACAGAGACAGTAAGGGATTTGTTAATAAGATCACAAGCAGAATTATCAGAATTTTGGACATTGACCCTGGCACCGCTACCGTTGCCATCAATAGGCGATTGCTTTTCAGATTCAGAGTCGTCACTGTCTGTCAAATAATCACATCACAAGGTGTTTACAATAAATAACAATGATCTAACAAAACAGGACAATATGGATACCATTCTGACATGTGAACACATGAGGTGGTTGAGGATACGAACAAAACTCCACAATCATCATCTCCTAATCTGAACCATGTCTATTTATAGCTGTAGCAGAAAACAGCGTTACATGCAATGTTTCCTTGAAACCAATCATTATTGGGCACAATAGAATAGATAAACAGTGATGATCCAATGGATATTGGTGATCCAACAAGTTTATAGACTTCATGATAATATACCGCAAGATCAATCAACACCCAAATGTAGTTTACAAAACATACGACAGAGAGCAAAATGTCCTAGCTGGGTTTCTTAAGGGTAGGGAGCTACTATCTATAGCAACTAGGGTTCTGCAAAGAAGCATAGTGCGGCAAGTAAAGAAAGAGAAAGTAGGGGGTCGAACTGTATTTCCACTCAGACATGCAAGCTTACCTAGACGCCTCATTTCTTCAACACCAACACCCGAGCACCGTCTGAATTTTATATTTGTCAGAGACTCTACAGTCCCATCATCAGCAGCAGCTTCGTCAGCGATAGAACCATTAGCGCTTTTTGATCTGAGAAATTCAAGACAAGCTATTACAAAACCAAACCAACATATCAAGCTATCGCATATTTTTTACAAAATAAAATCCAATCACATTTTCAGAGACGCATTTAGGCCTGGCTACAGCCTGGATTGGGCTGACTGATTGAATGTGTGTCTCATCACGATAACCTCTCACCTTGCTCTCAGCTCTGGGGAGAGAAGTTCAGCAGGATTGAGTGATTGAGTCGTCCTCAGTACAGTGTGAGACTGACTGACACCTATTCTTAGTTCGCCGGGCTCAGACTGTGAGGACGATGTTCTACGGTTGAAGTCTAGCGGAGCTTTATGTGGGGAACTCGATTCATTTTCTGCCAAAGATAATATAAGATAGCTTATATTGGTAAATTTTGTCGAAGACAAGTTACAATAGAATACAATACATTACAATACAAGATAGCCGGTTGAGAAATGAGGTACCAAGTTTATTTTTCGGACGACGTAAGATCGGTTTGAAAATTGAGTAGAAGTAGAACGATCACCAACCATAATCCTGGTGGCGGGTTTGCATCATAAACATGTATATGTCAGTCCCAATATTCTTGGAGTTTAATCAAGTGTTTACAGTATCTCCACAGTGCAGATCTTACCATGGTTAGAATGTGATCCATTGCTCACATCACCGTTGGGGTGTTTGGCAGGTTTTCCCTCATCATCAGATGAGTCATTGTCAGAACTTGAGCTATCAGCACGGCTCATCACCTTTCTTACTGTGAGGTTATGAAGTGAAGGCTTCTCATTGACCTGTGAGGTAACAAGAAAAACAGAACATAATGTGTGATGTGAGTTACCACCAATCCTTTAAGTTACTAGAGCTTCTCCAATGAATCTGTAACCTAATATCTGTGTTAGAATGTGTGATCAGAGTCATTGGGGAGGGTGGGAATCTCATTTCAAGCGCATGGGATAAAACCTTGTGATAGAGTTGTCATACCTATAGGGCTCCGAGCTATCTCACAGGAGGAGAACGATGAAAAAATCAAACATGACTACATTGAAAATCTGCCACTTAACAAATAAAGTTTAGGGCAGTAATTTCTGGTACGCATTGGCTTAAAGGGCAACCAAGGTTTCGCAGCAATGCATTAATGGGTAGCAAATAATGTGCTGGGACGCATCAGCTTTGTGCATTACGCGATGCAAAACTCAAAGTAGTTGCTGACTCTAAGCTGGGCAACACTTCAGTTTAGGGGAGGTTCCAAGACTTTGCTGTAATAATTATAGAGCACAGGCTAAATAATAACAGGAACAGGAAACTGCTATGTGGTATTCTCTTTTAGCTGAGTTTGAGTACCTGATGAAAGAAATGTTTCACAAGAATTCTGGCTGAATAATCATCCGAATTATATTTTGTCTTTTTCCCCATGCAGAAGGTGCAATCTGCTATTAATCAATGGCCATCAATGAGAAGTTGTTTGAAACCTTGGTTGCCCTTTAAGCCAATGAGGATGAATAGATAAATTTTATTATCATATAAATATATTAATATATGAAAATGTATGTAATAACACAAATAGCAGAGTGCGCAACACAGTAAGTATAATCAGTTCTTACCATCTGAGATACAGATCCCTCGATCCCGCCGTGTGCTTGATACAGAGGAACGTCTGTAGATTTCCCATTCTCTGCTCCAGTAAATGGGTTTGGTCTGTCTACCGATTGACTCAGCTTGTCTGTAAAGGGCGAATCTTATTTGTGATCAGCAAAAGACATACTGCAAACCCTCAGGTAAAAGGATTTTACTGCCATCTTGATTAAAATTAGCAAAACACAGGAAATTTCAGCAGCTGATCAGGTCGATGATGAAAATAGTTTTGTCTGATCTACCTGGAAATTCAGGCAAAAGTAAAATGGTGCTAACTTTGTCAACATGTCTAAATAATTTTCCATCACCCTGCATGAAGAAAGAACACCAAATTTTCCTAACTGATGTTGCTGTTAAATCATAACAGGAGAACTTCAGCAGTATGAAACACTCAATCTCACCCAGAACTTGAACAACTGAAGCCGTGGCTGAATGTAATATTGAGGTTAGCAAAGATTCACCAATTTTACCAAATATTTTGCTGTCCATCATAATAATTTAGACTAAAGATCAGAAGTGCGTAAGTAACTAGCTCTATTCCTGTCTGCTGACGATGTTTGATTTGGTAAATGTAGCAAAGTTCTTGTGTGAAGGTGAAATCGCACTGTATATTTTATATATGCAGCAGGGGTATCCTTCCAATGACAGGTATTTATTGATTTTATAGGAGAAATTGCCCCTGCAGCCAATGACATTAACGTATCAAAGATTGAACCCTAGCTGACTTTGCCGGCTAATGACAAGGCTAGTATTATGGTGGTATCCTGGTGGGGTGCCAGGCGCATAACTTAAGTAATATATCAACAATATCAGCCAAGCAATGACTCAACGTCACTGTCAGTCTTTTAAAGAGCAGCAAAAAGTTCTCTACATATATCAATAACAGTGTGCTACGTATAAACTCAAATTTACAAGATATACTGCATTTTACTACCATAACGACATGACCTAAAGCATGGAATAACATGATAATATCACATTATACCTACAAGGATTAATCAATCTCTGTGAATTCTCTCTTAACCTTCAGTTTCTTGAAAACATCAAAAGCGACATTCTCCACTCTCAGTATTAAACCCACCACATTGTTATATAGCAAGAAGGAGAAGTGAACAAGTAAGCCATGCAGTTATGCTGCAAAAATTGGGGCAGCTATAGTCTGGGTGCACAGACTAAAACACCCAATAAGATGTCTGATCACTTCAGACTTATGTTAATGCATAGGCGAACATTCTTTGGTGAGCAATGAAGCCTGAACAGTTTCTAGCATTATTACCCCTCACCGCATGCAGAGCTCGTAAATAGCAACATAGAGCCCCTCCCTCTTGGTGACTGGAGGCCATAATAACATAACTATATTCCTAGGTTTTGGTTTTGAGATTTGCAGGTCTTTTCATAGGCTTTAACATCCCCCTAAATCTATTTGTAATACCAAAGTTGTTGACAAATATTGATTTCATGTCCCCATTAACCATAACCACCCGTTTGATTACTCAATGTTATAACCTTATGTTAACCAGGACAAAAGCCCTCCAGGTCGCCACACCTGTGTCATTCAGAGTATATTGTGTTGTCGCCACACCTGTGTCATTCAGAGTATATTGTGTTGTCGCCACACCTGTGTCATTCAGAGTATATTGTGTTGTTGCCACATCAGTAGACTGAGTCGATATATAGCTTTTAGTGCCTGACTGTAAGTTTGAGTAGTTCAGGAGAGTCAGTCAGTTTTTATTTCAATTTTATGGGGAGTTGTCCCATTTTTAAGTTTGAAGGATAAACATAGACGACTACCAAATTAATGTTAGCAACACACAGGGGTGGCTTCATGCTGCTGGGGCCGGCCATGAGGAGGTTGTACTAGAGAAGGCCTCGAAACAGCGTTTGACTCATGGTTTCTAGCTGAAAACCTGTGTGTTGTGCAGTGGTACGCGCACCACTGTATGTTGTATCTCCTTTGGGAGATAGAAACCAGACAAATGAGTTCAATGTCTGGTTTTGAAAAAAAATACTATGAAGTCAAGTATCTTTGTTTGGAATTTCACTTCTGCTATGAAAGATAATCAACCTTTTGTTTTTATCTAAATCACTCTTAATACTTAAAAAAATTTACGCATGACAGGTAAGCAACTTTAGCTATTATGCGTATAAGTTATCATGTCAGACTTTATATGTCTTATCGGAGTCCTGATATCCCTAACAAACAAATCGCTTTGTCAGATATCTTATTTTTGAATAGTCCCATTTCAATTTCAATTTTCTGATTATAGAGTTGCAGCATTTAGTTAAAAAAATGCAGAATCCAAAATTAATTTTGCATACTATCACAAAATTTGAAACTTCATTGGATGAAATTGACCAAGTTTTGTCCATTTTAAAAATCTTCATTCATAAAGATGTCAAATTTGAGGGACTTGAAGATTCTTATAAGGCTTTGAAGTTACCCAATAGCAGCCTAGAGACTTAGAAACTTAACCTATAAATCAATTCCCTCCGGTAAGGTACAGAACTTACCGTTATCAGCGCTGAGGGTCTCAGACTCATCGCTCGGCTGTAATCGTCTCATCGATGACCTCACCACAGCGCTGCCGTACGTAGAGCTCAACTCGTGCTTATACTTCTCATCTAACTGCTGATAGAACCAATCACCAGCAACGGCAGGCAGCTGCCTGTAAACAGGCAAACATTATATACATATAATAAGTATTATCTATGTCCTTTATTATTATCTATGTCTGTAAGCGAGCAAACATGGATGAAATACTCAGTAGCTGTGACCATAAATAGATGAAATGTATAGGTGGCTTAACATTGAAGGGAAATAAAATGGATCGAACCTTTGATGTCACAAAATTTGTCTTATGAAATAAAATGAATACATTGAATGGCTGCTGTGTTGTAAAATCAAATAGTTTTGAGCTCAATAAAAAAGATGGCAATGCTGCTCATGTTGCTGATTTTGGTGGTTGTACCAGCACATTCTAACTACAGGATAACATTGTGACAGAGTCAGCACAGCACAGATATAGCGGTGTCGCCTTCCATCAAGAAAGGAAACCCTCAGAGTTCAAGGTTATGAGATAGCAAAACCATTGTTCCATTAAGACCTAAATGTTTCCAAATTATGGATTTTCATCAATTTCCCAACATAGGTACTAGTTCAGTTAGGATCAGTTCAAGTTGTCATCTCTTGTAACACAGACGGACAACTCCTCCCAAATTATGTAGGGATTTTATCTGCCAATTTTTGGTGCGACATAAAAGACTAAGTAATATTACGGAGATAAGAGGATGTACTGATCATCTCTCATCAGTGTCAGGTGGCAGGTTTTATAGTTAGTGATTTTATCAGATATTCATCAAAGGATGTCCCATTACATCAATTACGCTCTCAATGTGGTGTGACTTACTTCAAGTAGGGTAATGTCCTGTGAGGAATGTCATGATTGATCCTAAGTGTCACTAACCAAGTCCATAAATAGTCCCTATTATAATTTCCCTTTCTTCCCTATCTACCCCTCAAAACAACACTCAATTCGGTTCACCAATTCAGTCAACAATACTGCTCCATTTTTCCAAGGGAGAGAGTTAAACCTACTGAAGCAACCTAACCAGCATTCCATGATACTATATTTATGGGATATTATTCACCGTCTTTTTCTCGTCAACCATGTGAGAAACAACAACTGTAGAGCTAGGGGTAGTAATGGAGCAGGCTGATAAATGAGCACTTATGATCTCACTTGAATTGAACAAATCTAATTGGCAAGAGCCATTAGTTAGTAATGGCATTGAGGGGAATTACTACAGGATAACCCTTCTACAACCAGATCACTGAACAAATATTTGCAACATAATCACATCACATCATCCTTAATTTCATTAAGGGGTGAAACCTGCCAGAGATCTTGTAAATAAAACAGACCATGAACTGTAATATTGGCTGTGTAGTGAGGTGAGAGTGATGAGGTTTACCTACCGTTGTTTGTAGCAGAGAGAACACAACCACTGATAAGTCGTAGAGTTTGTCACTTCAGTACGACAGTTACCACATATCAGATGTTTACATTTAGGGCACAGCTCTCCTCTGCTAAATATTAGCCCCAGCTCCTCGTGACATCTCTGACATTGTCGGGACTTCTGGACCTCCCCTACCTTGATCGCGGACTGTTGTCTCAACTGGTTGATCTCATTCTTTAGCTCTCTGGAACGAACAAAGCAATGACTAACTTACCAGCCTGATGCAAGAGTATGGTCAATTCAACTCAAGACTCAAGACTATTCAAAATGAATTGGGAAGAATTGTTTTTGCCTAAGAGAAAGGGGTCTTTTTTAATATGAAATCACCATACCATCATTATTTGTTCATTCTTTCTGAGTAACTGTTAGGGTGAAAGATAACACTCTTCGGGCAGAACTGTCACAGATGAGCTGCTGTGAGTTAGGACCACAGACTTAATATTTTAAGTCTATGTTTAAGATGACCTAACTTATAGGAACATTAAATAAATTTTTACAGGTATACAGTAAATAGCATGAGGAATTTTATCATCGCTTGTCTCCCTCGACTGGAGAGACTGCAGGCTACCAGTCACGATGTACCGACACACTCATCTCTTTAGATCTGTGCGACGGTGCGACAGTGCGACGGTACCCTGAGAACTACACATTCCACAGTCAACTACATCTGCTGTACACTAAGATGAGCATATTAGGACATTCCAGAGCATTAATTGGTAAAAATCAACAACATGCTATCATACCCTGACATACCCTGACATACCCTGACACATTTCATGAATACTTATGCACATCCTACTCTGTATTTTTGCGACAAACAATCAGACCTAGGGCCTTCTAACAGACTCTCCGTGTAATTCATCTCACTTTTCCTAATGGTTCAACCACACAACTGTTGGAATCTCAGGAAATTTCTCTGTGGGCGACAGACGCCCACTTCGAGAGGGTAGAAATGGTTATGATTGGAATTGCAAGCCCCTGTAAACATTTTTGGTTACTCATATATTACTTTTCGTTAAAATTGTGACCATAATATCAAAGTCTAAGCCTAAGACCAACCACTTACGCTCCATGAAATTCCAGGGCTTAATTTCAATTTCATCATCAAAAATTGAATAAGCGAAGACTTACACCATGTAGGTCTGAACCAGGCAGTAAGAGCTCATTCTGTAGGTCTGAACCAGGCAGTAAGAGCTCATTCTGTAGGTCTGAACCAGGCAGTAAGAGCTCATTCTGTAGGTCTGAACCAGGCAGTAAGAGCTCATTCTGTAGGTCTGAACCAGGCAGTAAGAGCTCATTCTGTAGGTCTGAACCAGGCAGTAAGAGCTCATTCTGTAGGTCTGAACCAGGCAGTAAGAGCTCATTCTGTAGGTCTGAACCAGGCAGTAAGAGCTCATTCTGTAGGTCTGAACCAGGCAGTAAGAGCTCATTCTGTAGGTCTGAACCAGGCAGTAAGAGCAGGCAGTAAGAGCAGGCAGTAAGAGCTCATCCTGTAGGTCTGAACCAGGCAGTAAGAGCTCATTCTGTAGGTCTGAACCAGGCAGTAAGAGCTCATCCTGTAGGTCTGAACCAGGCAGTAAGAGCTCATCCTGTAGGTCTGAACCAGGCAGTAAGAGCTCATTCTGTAGGTCTGAACCAGGCAGTAAGAGCTCATTCTGTAGGTCTGAACCAGGCAGTAAGAGCTCATTCTGTAGGTCTGAACCAGGCAGTAAGAGCTCATTCTGTAGGTCTGAACCAGGCAGTAAGAGCTCATTCTGTAGGTCTGAACCAGGCAGTAAGAGCAGGCAGTAAGAGCAGGCAGTAAGAGCTCATCCTGTAGGTCTGAACCAGGCAGTAAGAGCTCATTCTGTAGGTCTGAACCAGGCAGTAAGAGCTCATCCTGTAGGTCTGAACCAGGCAGTAAGAGCTCATTCTGTAGGTCTGAACCAGGCAGTAAGAGCTCATTCTGTAGGTCTGAACCAGGCAGTAAGAGCAGGCAGTAAGAGCAGGCAGTAAGAGCTCATCCTGTAGGTCTGAACCAGGCAGTAAGAGCTCATCCTGTAGGTCTGAACCAGGCAGTAAGAGCTCATCCATGTCAGACATTTGGTGTCACATGACAGGGCCGTAGTAGGGGAGTCAGAAATCTTTCAGGGGGAGAAGTAACACCAGGGTGATGTAAGCTCCTCCTGTGGAGTCTGGGGTTATTCCCCAGCCTCCAAAGCAATTTTAATGATATAAATAGCATATGGAAGTCCCAAATGAGCTGATATTGACATGAAATATAGCATTTTTAGGCCACTTTATTGAGCGTTCTAGGGGAGGCAGAGCGCCCTTGCTTCCCGTAGAACTACGGGCCTGCATGAGGGGTACTGTACTGACTCACTAACATCATACTACCCTCATGTTACGTATTATGATACCATATATACTACACTCATTCACTGTGTTACACACTCTCACTCTTACACTACCGGGAGTGGCGCCGGCCTCAGGGAGCGGGGACAAGCAGTCATCAATGAAATTCTATGCGGGTCACATGTACACAAACTGACTGTACAGGCATTCTAACTTCGCAGTGAGTGTGTGTTACATCAGAGTGTGAAGATAGTCAGGCAACTCTGCTGGTTAGCCCTAAACGTAATTTTAATTATCTAAAATTTATGAAAAGATGAATTTACAGCAAAGATAAATACATCTGACTACATGGCCGACCGACAGAGTGATCAATGTTGGAGATGCTTATTTCAAATTTGCGAGTTAATTTCAGCAGCAGCATTGAGCTCTTACTTAGTTTGTAGAATGCAAAGGAGACCAAACTGTTACAGTAGGGGTGGTACATCTGAGTAAGTGCAATGCCCCCTGTGTCCTACAAGCTACAGCTGACACAGATGGGAGGGGGACTCACTTTTTTCTGGCATCCTCTGCGTTCCTCAGTTCCTCGTCTCGTTTGAGTACATTGAGAATCGTCTGTCTCTCCTCTATAGAGAGAAAGGTCAGATCCAGATCCACGTCTATATCCACCATCTTCATCACTTACAACTTCCTGTAAGTAAGTAAGGGACAGTAAGTCTCAGTAAGTCTCAGTAAGTAAGGGACGATAAGTATTAAGTCTTAGCATATCTGTACAAGGAGGGTCTGTATCACCTTGTCACATGAGCACTTTTACTGTTTTTTTTATTTAAGTTTTGGGTAACGAAAGGCTTATGGCTGTATCTATTATCTGTGTGAATAACATACCATGGAATGGTCTAACTAACCATATTGTCAAATTTTTGAGGAGCAACAACATTTTCACCCTGACATTATGAAGGTTTAATAAAAAGTCAGGGGAGTAAGATGCCTGAGAAATCACCAACGCTAAAAGTAAATAGTATATCCTAATACTCAAATTGCGGTTGAAGCTTGTTTTGATTGTAACGGTACATACACTATGTTTCCATGTGTCGATTTTGTAAGGATTTTGCGAGTAATCGCCCCATAAAAACGGCATTAAAGTCCAATTCCGATTGTGACGAATGACTTTTTGGATGCAAATATCCATACTGAGTTTATTCTACCTATTTTCTAATTGGCGCGTGGCTGAACGCTTGCACACAATGACTTCAAAGGGATTACACTGGATTCTAACCATTCGAAATTGGAGTGAACCACAAAATCGAAGCATGGAACCATAGTGATAATGTACCAAGTCATCCAATATCAAAACATACCAAAATACTGGAAGTACTAAAATACAATTTACAAACCCCAAAAATGCCTGATTTAGTTGGTCAATGGGCAATATAGTATTTGAAGTGAAATATTTCAGGACATAATCAATATATCAAACAACCATTACCAACATATAAAATCCCACAATCCTATCTGATCTTTCAGATAAAATGCTAGGTTCTTTTTCCAGCAACAAAATTTACAAAATGGAGGATGCTTAGCTGTAACACTCACCTGGATATGCTACCTTCTTCGTAGGAGCACAAAACACGACTAGCCAGCTCAGGTCTGCAGATCAACAGGTGATGAAATAATAACTGTGTGGCTAATACTGAGCGGGAGCTGTGTGACTGCGTGGTGGTACAGCTGCTTTAGCTATCTTAGTATGCTGGTAGGAGAGACATTCCAACACAGCCTATCACTCTGATAATCAGACAAACTCTGCTGGTATCAGGTGATCGCTGAGAAGAAGCTTTTAGTGTATATAGGCTAGCAGCTGGAAGTCCTAACCAGACTGAGTCATTTAGAGGCGGCAGCAGGTCAGCGGTTAACAGATCAGCAGCAGCAGAGGCAGAGAGGTGTTATCTACAGAGTATGAGTGTCTACAAATATACCCATATATAAATATTATATACAGCTGCATGTGTGTAAAGTGCTTCTATTTCCATGTATGAGTAGTACAGATAACAGCTCACTAAAGTGTCGCTGACATTTCACCAAATATAGCATATTGATTTGTTCTATATCTTATTTGCATCACTATCTTGGGTTGTTCCTGATGTCATAGTTCCCCCTCACCCCAACCCCCCCCCCCCCCCCGCCTCCCCCTCCTCCTAACAATGAAGTTGTACTTATCGACACTCATCAAACAACCAACCAACCATTCTTGGTTCACTTGGCTAAACACCCCTTTTATTTTCTATAAAAACCAACATTATTTAAATGACAAATTATAGGATTAGGTCAGTGTAGGACATGCTTTATAGTAAGGGAGCTGATGTGATGATGAGATGGTGTGACTATTATGGGAGCGGGTCATTATCTTACATTAAAGATGGGACACCTTCAGAATTAGGCGTGTGTCTTGTAGGGAACTATTATAGGATTCAATGACAGAAACAATACGTAGCCATTGTTCATCTATATATTCTGGGATGTTGAGGCAAGAATTGCATTCTGGGTATATAATTAACAACCATGCTTGATCTTCCTATTTTGCTCCCTATGCTAGAATAACAATAACAACCATTTTACCACTCATAACTCTAAGTGCTAGGTGTTAAAAGTGCCTAGCTAACACATATATAGGTGTTACCAGTAGACTTAATAGTAATAGTTTGTTATAATTAAGTCTATGGTGTTACCTAATAGCTAATACATATATGTGATCAGCCTGTCACACCCTGCCAGGGCTCTCAGTCTGCTGTACCTCACTACATGCTGTTTTGGTGACCTTTATCAAAGTTTATTTCTAACTCTGGCTGGAGCCGATTCATGAATGCAACATTAGCAATAAGTCAAAGAAGTCTTTACATCCCTGGATGAGCTGCTAATCAAAGTAATATATACTTAATATTATATGGACTATTTACCCTCCATGAGTGTAATGATGCTCAGAACTCAGTGTTCACATTGTAATCACCTGGAAGAGAAGAATTTTGGTGATAGCTGGGTAGGCTAATATACATTCCTGTTTTTGTATTTTCTATTCGATGCGCTTGCAAAGAGTTTACCTATAGCAGAAGGATCTAACTTGGCCCTTGCCAATGATCTGGGGTTAATGCTTGAGCCCATACTAAATGAGCTAGGTAAAGCTCAGTCTAAGTATATAAATGAAATATTAGGTGGTCATAATATACTTCCATTAGTGCACAAGATGAACCAAATATATAAAACATCATAGTCTAAGTTTCATTGGGCTGTGATGGTGAAGTAGCTCTTCTCCTCCATTTGTGTTCAACTGTTTACACCATAGACTTAATACATATTAGGTTTTAATGTATATTAGGTCTATGATTAACAGTCTCAGTTGCCCCTCCAATGCAATGACCTCTCTTTGCAAGCAAACTGGGATCAATGGATATGACTTCAATGGATTGTTACACCATGGTGTGAGGTGTTAGTTTGTGTTGGGAGAGTAGTGGTAGGAGACCATACTCTCCGGAGAGCAGTGGTGGGAGACCATACTCTCTGGAGAAACAAGATAATACCTGTTTGGGATGGATGGAGCACAGTAAAGTACAGAAGGCCCCGATGTGACTAATGTGCGAAGTATTTGAGAGGATGTTTTTTTCTTGGTATTTCGATTAATTCTGGGTGTTGTGGTATGTGGGTAGAGTTGGTAGAAGGAAAAGAGGGAAAATCCCCTAAGACAAGACCGGCTTCCCAGGTCAAGGATGTGATTAATCAAACTAACAAAGGAGCGATGTGTGGTCCTGTTAGGTGAGTCGAAAGGACACAGGACTGACCAACACTATTGGTTATTAGTGAACACAGTCATGCTAACCAGGCACTCAAACCTGAGAGAATACAGGAGGCTGATTGACTTCAAACCTGGCAAAGGAACAAACGCACATTGTGACGCAAACAGGAACCAAGCCATGATTCATCCAGAGATGACTGTGTATACAGGTACAGTATTACCGTACGTTGTTGCCTCATGCTGACTCGTATGCTGGTTACGTTTTAAGTTTGGTAAATTTGGCAGAGACCTCTCAGAGCTCAAATTCAATGTCTGGGACAAAGAGTGATAAATTCTGGTCTGATATTTACAGCTACGATGGCTATTTGTCCCATGAAGTTAATGACACCCATTAATCTTAATGATGGTTATTTTGATCAGTGAGAGGAGACCAAAGAAGACTAACAATAAATAATTGATATACTTTATTTGAGCCATTAGTTCTAGTAGGATCCATGGGAAGTGAGAGGGAAGTATTTGAGCGGACCCAATATTTAGCTTATACGTGTTTAGTTTTTGAGATGTTATAATTATAAAACAGGTAAGGCTAATCCTCAGAAAATTGTCCACGGTGGAGAATTCACATTGTGTAGAGAACCATCCCAACGCTCATAAATCTCACCCATTCAGTAAACACATCAGGTGATCTTATAAGCCTCCATAAGAAAGATTGATGGTTATCGAAGTGTTACTCGCTCGGACAATTTGGAGAACGTTTTTCCAATACACGCTTCTCTACAGATACTAATGGCCTGCGTGAGCGATCATAGATTATGGACAAACGGCATTCCATAGCAAAGCATCCTCAAAATTACGCTTTGCAAACCAGGATCCAACTTTCGAAACGCCAATTATCTGGTGGCCACTCACTAAGTAAAATATAACGCAGAGTCATGAGGTCACTTGTATATTGTAGGAAATTTAAAAGGAGTTCACTCATTGTGATATTTTTCAGTGGTATTTGCTTGAAGTGTAAATATATCCTTAATCTGTAAATATATCATAGGACAGCATCACAGAGTAAGGATATATCCTTACTCTGTGACATAGTGCTCTAAACATGCTGCTCTCCTCACTGGCCCTGGCATGATAATTGATAATGATTAATTTTTAATCCTTTTCACATAACAATATACACTCATCACTTGGTCAGGGTATTGCCCTGCTGGCTGCTGCACCCAGTGACCTGGTGCTCACTGACTGCTCTAATGTAGGATAAACATATTGATGCATGAGGATAAAAATAAATCAACAACAGAGGATTAAATCCAAAGCAGTTCATTCATCGATATGTTTATAACCTCCTAGTTTATAACCTCCTAGTTTATAACCTCCTAGTTCTCTTAGGATGATAGAATGGGAAACATTATCAGGGTCCGTAATCTGGAGGGTCACGTGGAACCAAGGAGTAACTTATCGGTGGAACCTGTGCCTGCTCCTCACACAACCATTAGTGATTTCATGTGGCCAATTTAGGAGTCACAGATTTATTGGTGGCATAATGGTGGTAAATAATTCTCAATATCTGCCAGTATGGAGCATTCTTGTTGGTTACCTGTGACGACAAACTGTTATGAGACACGCATAACATACAATAACATCGCACAGGGAGCTACATATGTTGTTGAGTATGGTGGGGTAGTTATGGTGTCATATAGGGTGTTGTCAGGAAATTTGACCATGTCTCCAAGTGACGAGAATCCTACATGACATCTTCATGTTACAGTCACCCAAAGGTTACAGACGAGAAGACCTGATGTTTCAGCAGGGAGGGTGGGACACCCTCCTACCCTCCCTGGTTTCAGTGTAATAATGTGCTATGATCACAAACCCATTTGGTTTACTTGTCAAGTTAATGACAGGCTATTCATGGAGACCAATGTTGTCTATAATTTATGCAACAGGTGGATTAAGATCATATTGGACAATACATGCCAATTGATGCCCAAAGCTAGTAATCCAAAATAATGTCAGGGTAACTGCATAGCACACTAGTAGGCCTAGATGTTGTCTACCTCTGAGTGGGAGCAAATCCAAACTTGTTTAAGACACGGCGCTGGATTGAAATTCACTATGTTTCCAAGCTCTGTAAAAATTCTGATTGATGTGATTTTTGCCCATTGTTAGAAGCATGGAGACACGGAAGCTATTCAATTTTGTTCCATTAGTCATTTGCATTCACAAACGCATTGTTTGGGGATCCTATAGTGTTTTAACTACATCCACCACATATGACTGCCCAAGTTCATTCAATAGGATGCAAATGATCATTCAAAGCATGGAAACTTCATGCTATTCTTCTCACACTTCACACCTAGACATGGATGGTCATGTCTGATGGTGACAATAATGATACATCTGACCTGTTATATCTCGACACGTTTGACAGATTGTTTCTATAGCTGGTTGGTAATATCTGTGACAAGGTAGCAGACCATACCAATTATTACACAAGTGCAAATCTAATTTTGTATTGGTGTGTCATACAGACACAAATATATCATTGACTCTAACATTAACTTTGTAGCAACTACTTTCATGATGACAGTGTAGTCTACCAACTACTGGGGTCAAGGTCAAGGTGTGCTCCGACCTGCCTGCAAACTGAGAGCAGAATACGGCACAGTTATTTATCAGTGTTCGGACAGAGACAGACACGCGATTCTTACCCACATTTATAGACAGTCTGATGCTCAATGATACAGGGTTGCCTTAGTACATGTTGTTGCAACCAGCAGCTTGTTCTTAACTATATGAAAACCATAATTAGGACAATTTGCTATCATTACAATATCCAATAGACTTGGCAGGGTAATATTTGTCACCAACATTTTCTGATAGTTGTTGGCAATGTTCAGCCAAAGTTATTTTAAGGCTAATTAGTCACTTGATTAATATACTAATGGTTCTAAACATCCCAGGTTATAAATTGTGTCAACATGAAAGGATGTCAGGGATCCCATTAGTTTTGCATGACAGAACACAAGGATCCTGCTCTATCTGTGCCCTATAGTGTCAATGACTTGATGGAGTAGTGGAGGATGGCGAAAGTGATTAACAGACACTAATCCCATCAGATCTGCTGAGTGATCTAACTCAGAGGGACGGTGGGGCACACCTGATCTGATGTCACCTGATTGTCATATCATCTAGTAATACCAGAGACATAATATGAATTGCCACTTTGGTAACATCTTGTGTGTTATTGTCTCCAGGTTGTTACCTCATATGGAAATGATTATGACATGGTAGGATGAACCAGGGAGAATGGATGAAGCTGGATGAACTGAACTGCAAGTCTGGTAGATAGCTGTCAACAGCTGTGCAAGACCCTCCTTTTGTTCTTGGGACATGTTATTAAATCATGTCGGCAAGTTGGACCTCAGAGGAATGCTGCGTTTTGAATGACAGAACCTGCATGACTGCATTGAATGAAAATCATTGTGACTAGTAACTTAATTATTGGTCATAAATTTAATTGAAATTCCAAGAGGCAGTTTTAAATTCCTGTATACAGTAGATAAAAGGGACCAAAATGGTTGACTGGTTTGGTAAAACCATCAACAATCAGAGGCTCAATTTGATATTGCTGACTAGTTGGGTTACCAAGTATACTGTGCCATCGGTAGTTGGTAAGAATATAGAATCTTGGATAGCGATATCGAGATTACTAGATGCACCCCTATTGCGACGTGAACAGCGTAGGTCCTAAAACTAGTAACTTACATTTTGCTTAACTCTATATCTACCCTACGCTGCGCCGAATGTCATCCTGACTGACATTAGCTAACTATAACAAAAATCATGCTATAAATCTCTGAACCTTATCAAGTTCACGAGCCGTGCACTTGTTAGAGAGTTCTATGGAGTAGAGGTTAGACCTGCACAACTGACTTAGTATTACCAATAGTATACCATACAGTAGATGTATGTACTTCATCATAGAAAAAAACATCAGAGCTTATGAATTGAACTGCTATTTTAACCAACATAGGAATTACTTGGCACTTATTTCTTTTAACAGACTTCGCAGTAAAAGGTGGTTCATCGTCACATAAAGTAGTATCGGAGTTGGAGAGAAAAAAGCATATAATTAACCAATAACAAAGCATGTTGGCATAGATAAGTACTGTTTAAACTGTGATGATGATACTTTGACCTTCCATGAGGTTAGGCGTATAAATATGTGCCAAGTTATGCAATGTTATGTTAGTTAAAATGGCCGTGTTCAATATACACACTTCATGTTATTCTATTTCTCACCAATGAAGTACGGTCCCCCCTCCGAGTACATGTAACAGTACAATGCTGAGACACTGTCTGGGTAAGACCTAGGAGTCCAAACCATCCTGGGTAACACCAAGGCAAGGCGCAATAGAGTACTCTTATAATTCCTTGATCAAGGCCCATGCACTACTAGTACTTCCACACCCTTGTCATGGCTTACCCGCCAAATGGATGCCTTGCCTTGACAACTGTTCTCTTTGTAGAGCCAAGGTGGGAATACTACATGGTTAAGTTAAGAAATGTATCACAATTCCCACCAAGGAGTTAGACTAGAATGAGTAAGACTACATAATATGTAACTCCTTGATTTCACACATCACTCTCACTGTCCACTCCCCAGCAGGCTCCCCTGCTACACTCATAGTCACAGCAAGGACTGTAAAAGGTGCTTGGTCACAGATAGAACACCAGCAGTTCATCATAAGTTACACATTGTTGTGGGTTTTTCAAGCAACATATACACATTTTACTAATGTCATCACTAGAGCAATATACACTTACCAGCCTCCACATCAGATGAGAAATATACTACAGGTGTCAGGGCAGAGAATCATTCAGAAACCTACTCTTATCAAGTCCTTACAAGCACCTGTTGAATTAGCCTAGGTTTATATCAAATAAGGGCTACCTTCACGACGACCCTACCTTAGAAGATATAGTAATGCTCAGAGAGTAGGTTATACTATCATTTCCGCTTTATGAGCACACAACTCCAAATTGTAATCTACTTTGGATCTGAGATACGTTTACACACCATTGGCAGTAATTAAGTAATTAGACAAACCATAGCTCTCAACTATGACAATGACCTGAATAACTCCTCATAATTACCGAAAGCTATTCTTAGTTTTCAAGTAATTATCTATACAAGCCTAGGACATAACGCATGAGATACTAGAGACAGATATAGGACGGGGCTGAGAAGACAGACGACCCTGACCCTGACTTACAGATAGACCTACTGTGCACAGATCCTACATAATATATCTGGTAACTATTTGTGAACACTCAGCCTTATTTCTGATGGATATAAATCTTAGCTGGGCTAAGTTTAACCACCTTGCGATTGCTTTCAACTACGTATCACAGGATCAACAACAGAACTGTCAAATATCTTACAAGTTTATCATTTTGTCGCCTCACCCAGAGAAATTCAATAAACTGCTCAGGCATCGGGTCCGTCCATTCGTTCACTTAATTCCAAATTATGGGTGCTTGGAGTGTGGACCTGAGGGGGTGATACTATCTGTGTTGAAGAGGGGTTGGGGAGTAAGAGACAGCAACAAGTGCATAACTTAATTTTATCTCATAGATTAAAATTACTTTCTCACTGCTGTCCAGTATACAAAAAAAGCGGTCAGCCAATAGAGCTGAAACCAGCAGAGACCCATTATAGCCTGTGTGAGCAAAAGCCTCTGATGGTAAGCAATGACATATACAGAAGCATATTATGCTGATTTTGTTGACGATTATACTTTCTGTACATCTAATAGCTACTAGCTATTACCTACCCATTTTGATGCGGAAGATTAGGTGTTATAGTGTGGTGGTGCTGGTTGTGTTATGTGTACGTGCAATAACAGTGCTACCTAGTAATCAGGGCTCGAATATCAGATTTAAATCATTCAGGAGCAGGTAAATCCTAATTATGATTTCTTAATGTTGTTCTGAAGAAGTTTCTTGTATCATAATGCATTGCATTCGTTTATTTTGCCTAGCATTAAATTGCAAAAAACCACTGCTGCTAATCTGGACCTGAAGGCCCGTAAGTTTGACAATTCTTTCGGTGCTAAGTTGTGACTGACTTTCTCATTGAGCCGTATCCATTCATGCAGGAGATATAGCCCTAAAGTGTTTTGTACCCGTATAACACTATTATAAGCGCTATTATTGTAAGAGAAATTCAAATCTGGGAGGATATTCATTGGTTTTGAAACTAACTAAGCCCAAGAATTTCTCAAAGATCTGGTCTTATGGTCTTATAAACTGCTATAGATTGTACTGTTGACTGAATGTATTTATTCTTTCATAATATTCACAATTTTCTGCACAGTTGTGACAAAACTTAGGTATTGACAAAAAATCTTTGTTATACAGATGGGTAGATACTACTGGGCACATTATTTACATACAAAACACAGGAGGAACAAAAAAATGAGCAAGGGGGTGCAATAACCAGACCCGATGGGAGAACCAAAATGATAATAGCTGCCACCAAAGTGGATAATAAACGTATGATCAGTGAACAAACATTGCGTTCTAGCTGCAGGTAACTCAATGCCTGAACAGTTTTATTGAGAGAGATTTTGGTTAAAGCTTGGGATACATTCTGCTCCAATATGGTAACTTGCCTTAGCTTTCAGACAAGGTATTATATGAGACTAAAATATTGACTTTTTATGTACATTAAAATTTGGCACTTGGGCGCTTTGATTCACTGGATGTCTCAGATTATAACCATCTAAGGCTGTGAAAAAAGCGCCTCCGAAAAATTGTCCAGAAATGAACACAACAGGAAACAAGCATGGAAACGACACTCGCTTACTATCCAGTTCCGATTGTCGGTTCCATAGACGGCGTGATTCAGATATCGATAGTATCATTTCCCTGATCCACTTGTTTATTCTGCGGTGTGAGAGCGTATACTGTGAGTTCGTATGTACACATCATGATAGCAGTGTTTGGTATGGCTCTGACTAGCTGAGCGACTAGCCCTCGATACAGTCCATGGTACCCCTCGTCCATCACTACCTTGCTAAGTGTCTGCCAGAATCCCCTGTATATGTTCCCTTCCTGTCTCATCCGAGTTCTCGCCACCTCTGAGGACACAAAAGCATTGGGATTAATAATAAGATGTTATGTGATGTAAATCTTCAGCGTTATTAAGGAGATAGGGACATAACTGTCTCAAACTCTTTGCTGACGCCAAGGAGTTGGAGTTCGAGTCTCTAACTCCTTGCTGTCACTGAATATTAATAAAAGTTTGATAAACTAATTTGGAGTTATCTATCTAAATGGTACTGAACTACAAGAGCAGACAACACACAATTTTGACACCGAATTTGGATATTTTTAGATTTGTGAAGCATGTAGCCCAATGATTGACACTAACACAGTGTTATATAATCAAATTTTCACAAACTTGGCAGGTGAACATTGTTTGTTTGCTCACTAGGCTTCATCAATGTGAGTGAATCTGGCACAGACTGAGTAACAGTAAGATAAACAATTCACAAACAAATTCAAAGTCAGCGACCCTAACAATTCACAACAGTACAAAGGCTAAAGGAATTATCTTACAAGTTGTTGACCAGAACTTAAGAGTTATTTTGGACGTGAGATTTCATAGGCTGATAGCTGATGTTGATATAAGGTGAACTCCTAAAGCTACTGACCAAGAGGCTATGTTATGATAGCCCAGACATACAGGGTTCAAAGTTCAAATATTGAGGGTAGGCATGGTCACTGGGAAGCAAAGCTATGAACCACAAAAAGGAGACTGGGCATAGTAGCTGGTTGATTGTTGTTTCATTGCAAAGATGATACTATGGATATTTCTATGTAAAACACATGAACTAAAACACTCCAAAATTGTCATTGCGGACTACTTGTTTCCCGTTTCACTTGGGGCCTACTTGACCAAGTTTGATCTATTCGCCTGCATTCTGAGTTACTCACGATTCCAAGGGAGGAATGCAGACAATTGGATTAAACTTGTTCTATGGGCCTACGTATCATTGTTTTCTACTTTAACAATATCTCACTCCCACAATGCAACTGTAAAATGGTTAAACCTGATCGAACTTCTTAAATTTATTATAAGGAATATTTATGAAACTTGCATCTTGGAGAAAATTTAATGGCAGCTGTGTGAACTCACCGTGTGGATAGAATGAGATACAGGCGATAGTTTTACTGATGGCTCCGGCAATCATAAACTCAGCAAAGTCCATCGGTGAGCGATCGTTCTCAGTATCTACTGTTCGTCCGTGTACCAATATCCTCTCCTTCAGTTTCTCGTAGATTACAAAGTTAAGCACCGTCTCAGATATACCCATATAGGAGGCTGTCAGTCCTCTGTAGAACCCTCGGAGTCCCTGCTCTCCGTACACATCACGTATACACCTCAGTACTGTCAGACGGGATGTACCTTTCCTGTAAACAGAAATAATAGAAACATAAGAGTTTGCATATCTTTACTTCGTTAGTCCTATTTATTGTTATGTTTTCTGAGTTTTGCTCGGAATCATGACCTTGATGTGACCCCGATTTTGTCCCTCCTATGATAAATACATTACAAGAGCTTCAACTGCTAGGGCTCTAAATACTGCTAATTGGAAATTACAAACCCAGGATACATTGAGTACTTCCAAGAGCTTGATTGAGCCAAGTTCAATTGTGATCAGAGACAGATAGTGAATAGAATGATTGTGGTGAACCACTCCCACTATGGATTACTTTCGTGACCTGTACGTTTATCAGATCACAACACAGGTCAGCAGAGACACTACATATATATATATATATCTAATGACTAATATGGTCTGCGCAGCGCATTATGGACAATCCTTTCTTTAACAAAATATATATCGATATAATATTTAAAGCAGAATTCAATGACAAATTAGAAAAGTGTTCCACAATACTTTCCACACCATGTTTGGGATGTTATATCAATGATTGTTTGTATCGAGCTGAACAATGATGACAAAGGTAGGCTACACTATTGCAATAAAAAAAACATCTAAATTTTCAATAACTCAGTTCTACATGTACTCTGGTTTTAAATTGTCTTTGACCTTCAGTTTAAACACATATATTATCAAACTCAATGTCCATGTGCATTATGCATTATCCCTCCCAATAGAGATGTGCCCCCCCCCAACCCCCATCCTTGATGCACTGGCATCATACGTTGCTACACCATGGACATGAAGCTTGCTAGTACCAGTATGCCTGCCATGTGGATAATTTCCAGCCCATTGCATTGCGACGGAGTAAGGCAGTAAGGTTGAACATGGGAAGCACAATTTAGTTTGCATAACATGCAGCTTTACATAATATATCCAAAACATGATGATAATATTTCCGCGGTAATGAAACTTTCCATGATATCACAATCATTCAAGGCTATAGAATGCTCTGCTAATCAATAACACAAGTCTAAGTGATTGGCATTCAATAACATCGAAATCTCCCTCATTGGATGATGGAAAAATCCCACACTCTTAGAGCGTGTGCCGCTTAGTGTACTTTTGTTCGACTTTTTATTTATGGCCGTCCTACAGTGAAAAGTAATTTGGCAGGGTGTACTAGCGTTGTTGGCATAGGCCCAGAAGGATAAAATGGGATTGATTAACACGAGGATATAGCTTGCGATCTTTTTTTTTCACCAAGTAAAGAATAAAAATAGCAAAGTTTTGAAGGTTGACTGTCTGAGATGAGAAATCACTGACTGAGAATCGAGATGCGACAAATTTAACTTTATTTTGGATATCATTTGGGATCTGAATATGGATAATTTAGATTCTGTTCATATCATATTTTTTTTATTATTGTCTATTAATAACTGAAGTGGCCCCTGGTTAGGTTTATGCCCCCTTGATGGCTTAATTGTTGTGCCAATAAGAGTTGGCTGAGAGTTGAGGGGAAGCCTGAGATTCTTCTATGAGGTTGGGGGTTCATGAGTTAACTTACTCTAATGATTATAAGGGAGCTCAAACGCTTAAAAAGCCACAGAATGTTTGATGTGACTATAACAGCCACCAAATCCGTATAACAGTTTTTAAGAAAATCCAAGAGCAATGGCGGGGGGGGGGGGAGGGGGCAAACTGGCGTGATGTCGCACTGGAGTTCTGTAGAATAGAATCACTCACTATTTTTACTCTCTCATCACAGCCAATATGCACCACTATGCGTGCACGTGTCCACACATGCATAGTGGGGGTGATGAGTAGAACCCTCACACAAAGCCAGCCGAAATGCGGTCAATCCGCTGTGTTTGCATCTCAGCTTTTCAGAAGCAACTTATTACATAACAGTTGAGTAATCCTTATGTTATAACCAGGGCCAATAAGTAGCTACATCACAGAGTAAGTACATAATATGTACTTACTCCGTGACTACATCACTTGGGATGAGCATGGAGAAAATTTCCAGAGTTTCCCTAATCCCCTCCTAAGTTTTCAATAACATGGAAAATACTGATGAAATGATTATGCAATCTATCTGGGTATTTTTTTTGGTTATTTATAAAGTATTCTTATAAGTTGAGAGTCTGTTAGACCTGTCACAAGTCGGGTCTGTCACA
Organism: Membranipora membranacea; assembly: GCA_914767715.1. Taxonomy (NCBI): domain Eukaryota; kingdom Metazoa; phylum Bryozoa; class Gymnolaemata; order Cheilostomatida; family Membraniporidae; genus Membranipora; species Membranipora membranacea. The sequence continues at coordinate 22,566,653 of OU612074.1, forward strand.
TTCCGAATGCGCCAGTACATTAGGTATAAGATCCCTGGGATATCTCTATAATGTGAGACTTTGGCCTTTCGTACAAGTTATCACAGTGTAAGGATATAAGGATATCCTTACTCTGTCATGATATTGAAGAGCAAAACAGAAAACATGGGCACTTTTCAAAGAAAATAGACTTTTCCTAATAAAGATCAGACAGAGGTAGATAAACACCCGTTCAGGGGTTATTTATAGCCCATATACATAACTGTTACCAATCCACTGCCAACTTAAGCTGCCGTAAACACATTTTTGTCACGCTGTCCAAGTATTGACCGTAGTATCACATTTTCAAATTGCATTAAAACTGATTCATGGGGTTTCACTGATATTTGTGTGTTATATAACTTGTTGACTGACTAGGAGAAAGTTGATCGAACTCTAGGAGCAAAGTTAACTATAAGATCACAACTTTGAGGGTCAATGAAATATGTACAGCGTCACACAGATTATATCAATGAGCTCTTCCACATGTTGATTCACCGCTGTTCTTACACTGATGTCAACATATTTATGTAAGATCTAACTTCATCGAAACATTCCAATACTTATAGACGACGATAAGAAACATCGGAACAGGGAAAGGTCCTCCAGCTTTGTTTACTTTACATAATTTGAAAAAACTTTGACAAAGGTTCCACACTGTACTTAATTTTCATTGAAACTCTGCATTGAAACACAAGGTCACATTATTACCGCCATTACGGTTTCTATTTTCCAGTTCTGGCAAACTGCCAACTAAGATAAAAATCAGAAGTCTGAAGTATTATCCTGCTAAGCTTAGTGGATTGTCTACTGGCTGGTCTGTGGTTATGTAAACATATTGAGATTTTGCCTGTATGTCTTAATACATAATACATAATACATAATACATAATACTACAGATCACTTATGGGGACATTCAACATCTATAGATGTATTCCCAAAACCACTACTTGATCAGATGCACTCGATTCTATGCCCCCCCCCCCCTCCATACTTAGTATACATTACTAGGTCACAACAATTTTGTTGCTGAACCGAATCAGTGACTCGGCAAGGTCATTGGTTGGTCTCCCAGTAAAGCCTGGCCTTTGAGCTACATGCAGTGGAAAGCAGGAGGTGAAGGGGAAGGAAAGAATGCAATCATTTTTGTCACATTCCGGACTTCAGTAGAATGTGAAGCATGCCAGGCTGAGCCGAGAAACCAACTGCAAACGCTTGCTATTAGTTGAAACTTGCAGGATGAAAGACGCTGATTTGATTCTAAACGAGGCAGACTTGGGGAAATGAGCTCAAATTTGACTAACATGTTGCTAAAAAGTCACCGTGGAATGATTCACTAAACAGAGCAATAACCTGGAGAAACCACAAATGAAGCTTGACATTTACATACATACATCCCTGAAGCCTGTAAATAACAGGATAGCCACCATAGCACACAAAATGTGAAACTACAATTTTTTGCAGATGATCCTCATGTTGTCACAGAGCAGAAGGATAGATACCCTCACTCTGCGATGATGTCATTAGTGTTTAGCAACATGTTACCAAATTTTAGCCCAATATCTCTAAGCCTTTAGCCCCCCAACATTTCACACTTTAGGCATAAGGGTAAATCCTCATTCCTCACTCTATGATGTCACCTTGTGTTTAGCAATATGATATGAAAATGCAGTTTAGCTGATGTCTAGGATTTCAGCCTCTCTACATTTCACAGCTAACTAGCGGTAATGTTACTTTTCGTCGAGTTTTAGTCGTACTTACTTTTCGTCGAGTTGTAGCCGAGTTTTGATGAACCATATAGGGTTAGTTATAGTACAGCCGATAAATCCCGCGGTGGAGGCTGAGAGTAAGTGTACCATAGAGCTATGCCCTCCTGTCAGCAGAGGGTAGTGTGAGTATACATCCTTAGCTTTAGCATAGGCACAAAAATATATCGCCCTGTAAGAAAATAGGCACAAAAATATATCGCCCTGTAACAACATAACAGTCAAAATATAAAATTATTTAAATGAGTGAACACTTATTTTCGCTACTGACATTTGAGTTTTATGCCTGTCAAAAATGTAAAAGACAAAATTGGACACACTGGTCATACTTGTGATCATGGATGACGTCACTAGAAAACCACTGGTGTCATAAAATATAGTAGATAAGACTTATTTTCGTCACCGACTGTTGAATTTTGGATAACAAGCCTGCCAGATATGGAAATAACAGTCGGGCTCAAACCATACTTGTGACAGTCTTATGTTAAATTATCATGTCATATTTGACACCTTGATAATCATGGGTTGCTATTTTAACCCTGTGAGTAGATAGGCCTACATAGAAAACTTTCCACTGAGGGATAAGAGAAATCACAGCAGCAGACTCCTGACTGAGATGATAGAGTCGTCCAGTGAGACATACAGACAGACTTACCTGGAGGGAGCCACACCCACAAGGTTAGGACCTAATCCACGAAACCATCCGATTATACCTTCTGTTCTGTATATATATCTACAATAGCAAATCAGGTTATATTACTGTCAATCAATCATAAACCTGGGGGAAGTCTGGGTATGAATCTCTTTTTCAGCACACATAATTCAAAACGGCACATAATAATAAAATATTGGTAGCAAATCCATGAATGGCTTTATCCTTGCTCATAAGTTAGTCTTAGTGAATCATAGCAAGAGTAGTCCTATTTAATGACAACAAATATTGTCAGCTGTGATCTACATTAGACTTTATGGTCTAGTACAGATGGCTATATGTCACCTAATATGATTAATTGCCAATCGATCATCATTCAGTCATGTCAACCCAAACTTTGTCTAACCTAGCCAACTTCGTGCACAAAAATCATCACACGACCAAGTTTCCCTCCTCTATGGGAGATATTTCTCATTTCATCTTAGTCTGAGTGTTGCCTTCAGATATTATGCAAGAGGGCATGCCGGTGGGTATCCCACCATGCAAATTTTCTGGAATTCCCGGCGAAATCGGGACAATTATTGTCATCTCATTGTAAATGTTCATATAAAACTTATCTTCTTCGCAATTCCTCTTGATCCTATCATCGAGGATATTCTATATAGTATTACTGGATGAGAATGCTGAACATACGCTAATCAATCATGAGTGACTATCAGGCTGTTGTAAAGAACTCACAAGTCGGATGCTGAAATGATGATGAAATATATCTAACCTTGCCAGCCTCATCTGGCTTAGGCCTATATATTTAGGCCTATGTAATCTTATTTCCATAATTGAAGGTTATCTTGTCTAACTTACTTATATCTGTTATCCTTGTTTCAGCCCATAGGCCTATGTCTTGAGATAAATGTGCAAGAATGGAGGCAAGAAATAGTGCATTAGACATAGTTTTTGAGGTGTGTCAAATGTACCGGAGGACGGGTTGGATTATTTTGAAAACTAGCCGACATAGCCTGTAGCAGATATACGCTCACTCTAGGCCCACCTTGGACTTCAACCCTAAAGATATCCTTTTTGCGAAATGATCTATTCTGGTCTATATTTCAATGGGCCCAGAATCGCACAGAGCAGGGCAGCAGTAAAGGATTTTACCTACAGACAGACTTACCCGAGACAATTCCAAAGCCCGAGTCGAGCTGTCTGTGTAGCAGGAGATGCAGTGCTATAGCTGTTGACGTTTACAGTTTTTAAAATGTTTCTATATATGTGTTTACTCCTAGTAGGATCTATTGGAAGTCCGCTGTTAGGACATTTAGGTGGTGGAGTCGATGTGAAATTCCAGTTTACACAGCTTGACTGTAGTCTTGTCTTCACGACATCAAGTGGAGACGTTATCACTGCACCAACTGTACCTCCCACACTGAAATCAAAATTATGTGTCAGGGAAATATAATATCGGACATTATTGTATGAGCTCAATTCCTTGTCAAGTTCATCATGAGCAGTAGTCTAGTCTGACTTGGAAACTAAGGTTAGCTTTACTAGTAGGACTAAGTACTGAAAGTGATCGGCACTTCAAAAATGATAATAACATATCATGAGGATCCGACTGGTCTGAGGAGTGACTCACAGTTAAAAAAAACACACTTTACTTTAGATCAGTAGTCAGTGGTACTATCTATGGTGTATTGTTTTGTTAATTTTAAAATGTGTTTTTTTTCTGAAGCAGGTGACTTGTCAGTTAAATTTAGTTATCGTTATATCACAAGTGGCAGTGAGTAACAAACAATAATCACAATAGTTGAGTTATTTAATTTACATAGTTAGTAGTTTTGAAAATATTTATTCAGACCACCCTGCTTACTAACTATATATATGCAGTCTTCTCTTCAACATATTATTAATATCAACTCACCCTCCTGCTACAAGATGTATGATAGGGTTTACTTCTTGACTGGACATGGTATCTATTGACTGTTTGATAATGCAGCACTTGCAGAACTGTTGGCTTAGTACTGGGGTAACTGAATTTTAGTCCTGCTCTTACAAACCATTTAGTAGTAAAATGAACTCTATTGGAAATTCACATAAATGCACATGGAACTCGACCCAAGAGACCGAAATAGAATTAGACTTCACTCTACCACTTCTAGGTCGGTTATCTAATATGATAATTTCCTGTAGTGGCTTCAATCAGACCTACGCTAAGTCGACCTATTACAAAGCGGCTTTTTAATACCGCTCTTGTTTACATTTAAAAGGTTTCCAATTGGTCAGTATTCAGGAAAATACCAGCATGCCCTTGGTGAGTGATCAGAAAGTCTTTGTTTACCCGATTAAGTCATCAAGTGCAATACTTGATCAAAAGAGGGATGACAACTCCCAGTGTAGCTATTACCTCTGCCAGCTGGGAGGGAGCAATGAGGGGGGAGTTTAGTGGAGGGAGTTTGTCACCAACTTACTGCTTATCTTGCCTCATAAAACCACATATACATAGACATAGATAGATATAGACATGAAAACGATTATAACAACTTACTCACCAGTTATGGAAAGACGCAACAACGAGGACTTGTTGAAACAGTTGCATGAAGATATACAAATAATTCACCTGTTTTCATGGATCTCTGGGAGTGGACCTTAGATAAGGGTTATATCCACTGATATATAATTCATATCAATGGTTATATCAGGTGATTATATGTGGTTATATGTACATAAAGACAGAGGTGTTTGCACTTAGAATAACATGGATTTAGTCCCTACACAACAAAACAGATGTGAAGAATGGATATAAGGTAGCAAGGGAATTTCTTTTAATCTGGAACTTCACTTTCTTGCCATCTTTGATCATAAAAATTTGAGAGGAAGTTGTGTTTTCTCACCTCATACATGACAATTATTTTACATAACCGATAATCACACAGATCAAGACCAAATTCATAACACCAACAATAACAGATAGACTTGCGATTATTTTATTTACAACGACTTTCTAAAAACATATGATTATAAAAGTTAATAGAAAAATAAAAAGATCCCCGACTTGGCAGTATCAAATTAAACATCTTTGGCTTATTAGATTCAGAGATTCGGACAATGTAACATACAGCACACAGTAAAATAACCACGCCTTCCAGCGTCTATGATTGGACTCTTATCACCGTGACATTCTGTTGGTTTGTAGAATGCCCGACTGGTTTTTGGAATGCCCTATTGGTTGGTGGAATGCCCTGATGGATGGCAAACAATTCTGAGTTTTAGCTGCAAATTAGAGTCTATCCATACTTGTCAAAAGAGGCTATAATTTTCCCAGAAGTTATCCGGGGATTTTCTTGACATTCAAAAAACAAGCATACCCATGCTGAAACCTTATCATGCAAAACGGTGGTTGGCCTCCACTCTCCAGTAATTATAACATTACATAGATTATACAGTGTCTCACTGCAACGTCTGCTTTGATTGGCTAAGCCGTGATCAGACTTTGTATAAACGGGTTCTCACTGCTCTGTATTTCTCGCCGTATACATTCTATCGCTGACTGGCTCTCAGATTGGTCAGTTTGAACCGCTGCTGACTTGAGACGTTTGATATAATCTGCTAACATGTCGTGTGATTCGTCACGATTTCTCTTACGGGTCAGTTTCTCTTCTGTAATCAGAATTATTAGTAAGCATGAGGATTCCATGCCTAGATTTTTCAAAAAACAAATCTTATTTTGGATGTGTTTACTGTAAGGAAGTATAATGCATGTTCAGTCCACAGATCATACAATTTTGGAGTTTATCTGAGGTATCTATAACGATAACATTTCATTTTTTTTGGCTATATTGTGGGGCACTTATTCACATGCTCGTACGTACACACAACTTACCTTCAGTAAGTATTTTCCCCTCTTCTGATTGCTCTGCCTCCTCACTGACAGGTTTAGATAACACAGAGCGTTTCTGTGTACCCGTATCTTCTAATTCTATAGCCTTACGTTCTGCATAGTCCAGCACTCTCTGAGGAAAGTTTACGATACGTGCCACATGCAGCCCAAAGCTCTCATCACACACGCCTGCAATAAAACAGGCAAGTACAGGGACTATGTATGAAGGGACTATTGAAATACAGTTGAAGACACAACTGCCCACAATGCATTCTGCATATGAAGTGTTTGATTACAAAACAGGCTATATGAATACTAGTAATTAGAAGCTGCGTCCTTTTACATCAATTATGCACTGGGAAGATCTTGTCATAATAGGCTTAGGTTACCCAGTAGTACATGTCCTAATCTACACGTAAATTCTAAGATACTTTACAGCCAACCTTCACCAACCCCATTCTACAGCTCCCTACATTCTATATCCTCCCAGATAAACTCAGTAATAAGACTATCAATTCCAACCTTTTGACATGAATTTGGTATTTCATTCAAGATTGTCACAAACTATTGATACTGTGATGAGAGATATTCCCTGCTGCTATTTAGTAGGCCCACAGTTAAATATTCGGTTGTCAGAACCTTGCATGGTCACCATCTCATTGTGAGTTAAGATCAAAGCTATCACAAGCATAGTTACAACATATAAAAAATTATTAACTGCGTTCTATATCATTGTCGGAGTATTATATTTGTATCATTAAACCAACGCAATATCATGTTTTATCTAGTTCGCCTGCATTAGGAGTTGCGCCCCTCTCGCAGACAAAAAGGGATCAAAGCGCACAGTAGGTTGACATGAGATATCTCACCTGGTAGCACCTTGTATAGCAGTGTCATCTGACCGTTGTCAGTCATAGCTGACACGTGTACATTATTAACATGAGCTACTTCATCCTCTAAGGCTGTCAGCTCGTGGAAATGCGTGGCAAATAGAGTAAAACATCTTATCTCTGTAGCTATGTGGCTGTAAGGTTAATACATTAATATGGTTTTATTAGAAACTCCGATTGGCCGACGGTAAGGTCAATTTGATTGGCTGAATACCTGAGTACCTGAGTACCTGAATACCTGAACACCTGAATACCTGAATACCTGAACACCTGAACACCTGAATACCTGAATACCTGAACATCTGTAACAACTTTGAAAAATTGTATTTTTCGAATTTCAAATACGTTGCTAGCTGAAAGTCTATCATTAAATTATCATTATGAGCATGGTTCATGGGAATCAACATATTATGGTGCGTCTGATATTGAGAGATCTCAGCTATTGCAAATCTCTAGGATCCCTAACAACCGGACTAATCTTAAATCTTCATACAACTTTGTACCTAAATGTATTACAATATTTGTGTAGAATGATTACTAACTGAGATATGGCCCAGGCAAGTCCGAATCCATCATAGGTAGAAGTACCTCGCCCTAACTCATCTATAATTATCATAGAGTTCTCTGTAGCGGCCTGTAAAGAGATTTTATAACACAATACATATACAATGTATAAAATGGCACATGGAATTATGTTCTCAAATTGATTGATTGTCTATACCTCAGAAGACTATCTCCACAGTGAGGCATTTTGAGGTGACTGAGAAGAGTAAGGTGATAATGATTGTTTCTGAGAATAGCCAGTTCAGCACATGTATATTTCAGATTGGTAAGCTTCCCGCGGTATGCAGGTTTGCTAAAGCCAGCACACCAGTACTACTGATAACGCATGAACAATTAAGACCGTTTAAGTTTAAAATGGTACCTTCGGAATTTTGTTTGATGGAAAGAACAATAAAGTGGCCTGCTATTTTTACCTTGAGAATAGCTGATGATTCTAGCATCTCTGCCATGAAGGTGGAGACGCCCTTCAGCTGGCTGTCACCCGCCCCGACTCGACACATTATACTATCAACCACAGTAACTGAGGCTGAGCTGCAGGGTACAAAACATCCAATCTGTGCCATCAGAACCGACATGGCCACCTGAAATCAGAATAATAATAAATACATAAAATACAATACAGATCAAACTGTCATTAGCAGACTTCAGCAATCACTCACAGACTGAGAGGAGTCACATGTGGGGGGGGGGGGGGTTAATCAGGTCTTTTGGCAGTTTGAATTTGTGAAATGTCAACAGCTAAAATTCTGACTATATGCACAGTACCTTTGTCATCTGATAATTCCAGTTGTTTCATCTATGTAATATCTTGCTTTCTACGAGACGAAATTCGCACATTGCGTTTTAGCACCTTGATCATCATATCAAAATTTTATGAGATTATTTTGCTATTTTTCATTTCTTATCAGCATATCCAACAGCGATAACCCCATACGAGTATGAACCAAAGTTTAACATGTTCCCTATAAACTCACCGATCTGATATATGTAGACTTTCCTCCCATATTTGGTCCGGTGATGATGTGAAACATGGACTTAGATTTATCAAAGGTACAATCATTAGGTATATAGTCTACATCCATCGCCTCCAAACAGGGGTGTCTTATCTCTGTGAGGTCTGTCCTACCAGACCCTGTGAAATAAGAACAAGTACTTAAATATTAAGTGGAAGTGTAAGACATTGAAGAAGATGAGAACTGTCAGTGACAAACTGGACTCGGGCAGGAGTTGTTCTCCCATTGAACAAAGGGGGAAAACTCCACAGAGTTTAGTTAAATTTTGTGTTGAAATCCGTGTATGACAAAACAAATTAGAAAAAAACCTATCATATACCTACAACTCAAGTATGCAAATGACTTGATTGGCAAATAAAATCGATATGTTCATTGGTAACAGTTAAGAAAACTAGTGAATGGTTGGCAGTAGATGTGTCAAAGTTTGGGTGGTAAGTTGAACAGACATACCTAGAGGATTTATGGTAGGCCTGATATAAGGAATCGGAGCATTAGAAGAAGCTATAGATAGACTTATATGTACATCTATATGTGCTATTAGATCTCCCAGTCTGAATATCGGCTCCGCATAACCAGCTGTGAAATAGTATATCAGGTTATGAGTGAATAACTAACATTGAGCTAAGAAAATGTATGACATGCATTTGAAAGAATAACATGCACTGTATTGCAAGATTTACTCTGCTGTTCATGGAACTTGTATCTGGTTCATCAGTGAGAATTTGCAGATGTAGCAATGGTAGCTTGTAAGAAAAATTTAGAATCAATCAATGTCTTCATTCCATAGGACAGACTAGGAAGGATAAATTATTGCCAACACAGAGACAAACTATTCCAATATACTAACAATATGCCACCAACATAGCATACGCAACTATATACAAAATAAAAAAGACAGAATGACAAATCTAAAATGATCATGTTATCTACTGTTGGATGTATACCTCTGGATTTGGATTTGGTGTGACAACCCTAGGCCTATTTCCAGCATCAGGAGCTGCACACATGAGGTACTCAAACTATTGACTATTGACATCCTAAACAGTGTAATCTCAATGTCACGGTGTGACTAGACCTAGTTTGGTCTAATTGCTTGTGGAAGGGAGCAATTGGAATGCAGGCAATTGGATTAAACTCGATCTAATGTAGTAAAAAACTACACAGGTGCTAGTAGATAATAATCATACCAGCCACTTTCATGATCTCAGACACGACATTATTCTGGAGCTGCTGATAAGTTTTCTTTAGCTCCGAGTGTTCAGCGTTTAGTTTACTAAGAGATCTGCTGGTGAATCGAACTCCATCTTTTTTAGTATCCAATGTCTCGTAATTCTTGTTGTTCCTTAAAACTTTCTCATCCTAAGTGAAGAGAAAAAAAAGACTGACCACTTCAATTAGATTAGAATGCAGAAGTAATGCCAAGAATAACTTGCACCAAAAGATCTGGTCATTAGATCAGTAAGAGGAAAGGCCTCTTAACCTTACCAGGGAAGGGAGACTCCAACTATACAAGGCAAGAATTTTCCTTTTGGATAAATAATTGATTAGTTAGCTTCGGTGGTGAGGTAATTTTAGCCTAAGTTATATAACGAATTGTAAAAAATAAGGACAATATCTGTCGCAATCCGCCTAAACTACTACTGCTGGGAAGGAAAACTACCTGTCACATCAGGGAAGATTTGTCCATAACTTTATTAAAACCCACAAACAGCGACCACCTGGCTGAGGTGTTATCTCTCCAGTATATCAAGTGAGCACTACATACTTACCTTTCTAGTAAGCCTGAGGAAGTAGCCAAGCTGTGCATTAGTCTCAAGCTTCAGTGTCTTACCTGGATCTAAACTTAACTCAGCAGCTGTCTGCAACATTAGAAGCATGTCAGGAGTAAGACAGTGTGGAGAGAATACAATAAATACAAATTCTTATACATTCAGGATTACTCACATTACAGTGAGAGGGACTATCACTAGCTACTGAGAGAGACCTGCTAGAGTCTCACTCGCTACTGAGAGAGACCTGCTAGAGTCTCGGTCTTCAATCGCTCACTCAGTGGTGAAACTATATACATCCTGAGAGAGCCGTGTCAGCAACAGTTTGTCTAATTGAATGACGTTGATTGATGTGATAGTAACTCAAAGGCTCAAGCAAAGATAAAATTACATATCATGTTTCATCCAACTTTATGCCAAATACAGCCATGCGCTGGTCTGATGTACCTGGGCCTGTCCTTGATGCTGTCTTTCATGGTGCATGCAAGGCAATTCTTTTGACTCCATAATACGCGATGCAGGTTTCCACAAATCTGTAAGTACTATTTCAACCTACCTTTGTGAGTTGTTTGTTCATGTTTGCTTCTATAGCCTTCATTCTCTCTCCAATCTCAGCTAGCTGCTCATCAAAGTCGGGCTTTATCAGGAACTCCATAGTGTCGACTGTGTTCATGTCAAGAACCTCATCTAATAGTGCTGAGAACTTTGATAGATCCAGCATCAACTCCTGCAAGATATGTGTTATAAAATTAGTATGATGTATAATCTGGAACCTGATGAGGCGCAGAGGGTTATGAGTAGCCTGTCTTTGACACATGAAAACACCGAGTGAAAATTTTGACCTGATCAGAGAAACTTCCCTTATGTACAGGGTGCTTTTTTTCAGCAAATTAAACCTAAAATTGTCTGTTTGCATTCATGCTTAACATACAAGCATTGAGGGTTTCGCCATAAATGCCTAATGGAATTGAATTTCAGCAAATTAGCATGACTCAAAATCTAATTGAGAATTATGGCATTGCTTGGCAAGGTATCGCTGCTGGTGTCGAGGGAACTGGATCAGGGAATAGTATCAGTAGCCCTAGTTCAAATCGCTACCAATTTCCTAAGGGGATTCGGGCAAAAATAGGAAAATGTCATATTACCATTATCATAATCATATAACTGCTGTATATTTATGTATGTGTTTATTGTTATTCTGCATTTCAAGCTGCATATATGTTACCCATCTCTTACAGAATCGGTGAAAAGTCTCCAATAATAACATGAGACTTATGTCAAGCTCGTAATGGGTAGTAAAACATTGTCAAAAAACGCAATTGAAGAGGCGCTATTACAGAAGTTATCATGATGGTGGGCACTGACAGGGTGTATCAATCACCTGCTCAGTGTTGTCATATATACCTTGAGTTCTGCAGAGAAGACATCTTTGAGAAGTTTAAAGTTATCCCCCTCATATTCGTCTAGGCTTGAGTCTAGATGAGGTAACCTGGACAGACCCTGATATACTCTGTAACAGTCCTGTAACATATCGTGACCAAAGGTTATCAATCATTTGACATATGAGGAATCACTGCTATAGGAAAACATGACAACATGCTCACTAGATCTGAAATATCAGTGGCACACCGCCAACAACGGTGGGACTTGGAGGGAGCTGGTTCTGTGACTGAAAGTGACCAAAGGTTATCAAACATTCGACATACAATAGTGGCAAAGGTGACTATAAATTAACCCATTTCATCAACACACTCCGCACACAGCTTTACATGGAATCTCTAGAAGAATCAGGCCAACCTCCTACAAAAAAGTGTGAATTGGTCTTATCTTCTTTGGAATACCATAGAACTGCATTGTCATATAGGTCCGACTCATCACTTTTTAGCAGTTTTACAAGTAGACTATTGAGGCTCCACAAATAAAATATCTGTAATCGTTACCATGAAATAGATAGCAGCATCGAATGATTTAGGGCAGCCATGCTCAACCTCGGCCAAATCGGCCATTTCGGCCAAATTAGTCATTGTTGTTCGGCCAAATGCACCCTTACAACAGAAAAAAGTTAAGACATATTTTCACCTCTTGTTCAAAAGTAAGACATAAAGGAAATTCTGCAGTATTCGGTCACAACAGATATATCAGGAAGCACACATAGAAAAGTTCAATTGCTGCTCTATTGTAGTAACAGGGGTATATTCATGGGTAGGTAAGCATATAAACTAAGGAAAAGAAAACTTGCCATAATAGCCCAAATATGCTATTGACTCTTTTTATGTCTATCATTGCCAGGTGATATTGGTAGGATCATGAAGCAATTATACTGGTACTACCTTTTTCATTTGGAGATTTCTATATTTTATAATGTTCAGAGCTCATCAAGAAATTAAAATCCCAAACAAACAAAAGCTATTCAGCAGCACTATGGCCTGCCTCAAGACATACCTCAACACCGATATGGGCAACTCCTGAAAACATTGCCTTGTTTCTTTCTTGTACCAAAACTGTAAGGTTGGCCACTTTTCTTAAGGTAGCATACCAATGGTTTGAAATAAAGATTATATTATATAATTTAACATGGCATGTTTTAAATTGTTTGCAGAGGGGCCAAAGATTTGTTTGCAAAAATTACTAAACCTAAGATTTGCTTAAACAAATCTTCGGTTTAGATATTTTTGATGTAAAATGTCATGCTATTCCAAGTTTTCCGAGCAAACAGTATTATATTACGTTACGACCATGATGAATATTTAAATAGAATTTAATGAGTTTGTAAATAATCCTGGGCATAGTAATTACTGTCGTGAAATGTCTTGTTGCTAAGACCAAAACAAGTATCTTGTATTTAATTTTGTCTATTACATTTTCTTGTTCGGGGGGGGGGGGGGGGGGCCCCCATGATGTATATATATATATACATTCAAGTGCAACTAATTTGTTTGTATGATGGTAAACAATTCGTTATTATTGCCCTGCTTTTGACTTGTCAATATCCAGTTTCAAGTGTTGGCTTCTTGCTCCTAGTTGTGAGATACAGTGGCTCGGATATAACACCACAACGTATCCCTCATGGTGAACCCCTTCCATTTGTTGCCTAACAAGCCCTCACACCCTAGTCTACCAATCCCCTCCTTGCCTCTTTCCCCTTACCCAAGGAAATTAGTAAAATATTTGCATTCATCTGTCCACTTTTCATCCCCATTTTCCAATTACAAATCACAATCACACCGCTGTTGCTCAGTAACATCCCGCCCAAACTTAATAATATGTGTTATCAAACTATAGATGGGAACATAGGAGGTCCATAGAACCGATATGTTGCTGTGCTAACACAAAACATCTAATCCTAGTTTCCATTGTGTATTCAAACAGCGACTCCGAATTGCAGATGAATATATACTGTGCTGAATAATAGTCTATTGAATTTACGGGTTGATAACTCCTAGACCAAATCATGGCCTATTTTCATTAAAGTCACTGAGTGACTTTAAGAGGTTTCACCGTCAACAAGGTCATGGTGTCCCATCTAAATACTATCTGCTTTAAAATGTTCATGTTGCTCTGTGATGATCAATAAAAATTAGAATTTTGACAAAAATTGCTTGCACAAAAACTCTTCTCATTATCCTATTCACGGACAATCTACCAAAATCACATGTTTTCTTGACTGTTAATCCTCTACTTCTCTGTAAGCAGTTAACTCAAGCTCTGGTTCCTATCTCCTAGGACTCCCATGTGATCTTTTCAATTAACGACACAAATTTGCTGACGGCCATTTACCAAAGTTTCAAACACGGAAGGGATCAGATAGAATTTGATGTACCTGTAATAAAATTGTGACTGAAAGATTCATGTGGCCGATTGCTTGTTAGTTTTTTTCCCAAATAGGGCTGGAATACCTAAAGACCACCTCTATCTCAAAAAATTTTTCTGGGGAGGCCCAATACCACCTAGCGCCTGGCCCTAACACCTTAAAACCCACAGATACAGGCCTGGATATTTCCCATTCTTATCTGTATCTCAAGTATCTCAAGTTTTTTAATCAACCTTTTTTAATCAAGTAAAATATTCCCAAAAATTAGTGCAGCCAATTGGTATGCTGCCAAACAAAATTTGGCCGAATCCGATAAAAGGTTGGACATGCATGATTTAGGGTATGAGAACCTCTCTGTCTTGTTGTTGAGATATTTAGCTCTATGGATAGCCACAATGTTTTAGTGAACGTATTTGATAAATTACTTTCAGTCCATAATGATAAACTAAGTATTCTCTGAGACTCATTCAGTAGGAGAATCAACTTCCAGCTTTACTTTACTAATCATGGACAACGACATTTAAAAACTCCCCCACTGATACTCCGTATTGTGATTCTCTCAGAAATGTCAAAAGTTATTTGGTACGACAAATAACTCATCAAGTTCATGGAAGATTCTGCTACATAGAATCAATTCGACTGTGAGAAAATGTCTGACTGCACTCTAGGTCATGCTTTTCAAGCAGCATCAAAATTTTCAGTTCTTTATAACGTGCTTCGAGCCGACCTTGGCCAATGTAAACTCAAATTAGAAGCAATTGTCCAATCACGTACATGTCAGTATTAAAGTTAGCCTAGGTTAAAGGCTACAGTGAGGAAATATTTAGGTGCGAACATCCCATAAATGATAAGTGATGGTGTGTATTTCTCTAGATTGTGATTGTTGATTGGTGAGTTTCTTCCGTCACATAACAGAGCACAGGGCACTGACCTATCAACGGTAAGTGTTACTACTGACCTTTCAAACAACAAAAAACTTCCTACGATACGCTGCAGGTAATGTACTAAACGAGAGAAAGGTGAGAAACAGGACTTTTTGTAGCTGCATGATTCAAAAGGGTGGGTCCCGGTAAGACTGACGAAGTCGTTGGCTGGCCAAACTCAGTTTATCATTGCCATATATTATGAGTTTATTGCGTACAACGACTGAGGAAACATTTTGCACTTAAGGTATATCACCTTATATGTTCTCCTTGATCTAACGCTTCATTACAGATCAAAGGCGGGGTTACCTTCAGAGAGGACATGTATAAGTTCACTGTGGTATAATGATGGACATGATCTGAGCAGCAACCTGACGACCCTTAGCACGGAGGGCAGATAACTGGCAAATATGCAATATACAACGCTGAGTTATTTTTTGGCAGATAGGTGTATATGACATAATGGCCAGTTATCTGTCCTCCGATCATGGGGTCGTCAGGTCGCTGCTCAGATCATGTCCATCATTATTCCACGGAGAACTTATACCTGTCCTCTTTGAAGGTTAACCCGCCTTTGATCTGTAATAAATACCGTAAGAGTAATATATGGCTATGATAAACTGAGTTTGGCCAGCATAAGGGGCCTCATACAGGGAATGCCATGTGCAACTATTTGCTGCCAAAATTGATAGGTGATTGTAGGGTGCAAGTCTGTATTCATAGGGGTTCATGGCCCAAACATTTTGTAATCTCAGATTTGAAATCCCCAAAAAAACAAAAATATTTGCTTCAAGATATATAAGGAGAGCAATTGAATCAATATCTTAATTGTTATTTCCTTCCCTAACCTTGGAAGATGTAATAACAATGTCTTTTCATTACTATTGTGAACAGTGTAGGGAATTTCGTGCAGCTATGCTAAAATCATCCGTCTGCAAAACTTTACTCTAGTAGCCCCCTACCTACCAAACCCGACCTTGGCCCTATAACAAAAACCCATTGAATAGTCCCAAGTAGGGTTCGCCTCATAATATGGGATAATTTCTTAGCCCTGTAATGATGGATTGGCCTTGTAAATTATCACGGTGAGATTTAAATTTCACAGGGATGATGGCAAACAGGTACATCATGGTCATAAATCTAAGTTTAGTGCCTATAACGAATCGACCTAATCATCAAGCCGAATGGCTAAAATACCCTTTATCAAAGTTATCAAATCTTGTGAAATAAGTTCTTCAACCAAATCTTTGTACAGGAATTGGTCGTACATTACCATCATGATAGATACTACTATAGCAAATACTGCTCAACTCAAATTTGCCATTCAATGCTGGCAATACACACAGAACTTGCTTAAGAATACCACCCATATCTGACCCATAGCAACATTTAAACACAGACTAAGCTACAACTCTGCACTCAAGGTACTTTAAAAACTTACACTCAGAGATGTTACTACCTTTTTGCTTTGTAGATGGCTACAGGGTGTAACAAACAACTAGGGATTTGTGGAATAAATATGTGGAATAAATACGCAGACAAAAATTTACAACCTCAAATGACAGATGTAACTGATGGGTGTTGTACACTTTATTACCACCTTGAGCATAGAATTGTCAACAGTCTCAATGTTATATACAGAATTCAAAGAGCATGAAATACCCAGACTTGCAATAGTGGTTAATCAGCCCGAAGTACAAATGCTGTTAACCATTCAAATGGCAACTAACGTTGCTCTTACTATCATTAATATTATCAAAAACGGTTTTCAAGCTCTATGTTTAACATACCTAAATTATTCAGCAAGTATTGCACAGTAAACAAACTAAAATTTAAAATATGTATTCAAGTGATACTAAAGGGTTCGAAAGAACTGAATAAAAATATAAATAAAATCTTTGTTGCACTTGGTGAATGGATGTTATATAAAGGAGCATAAGCTTATAATACAAAAATATTGAACATTTCACTGATTGAACTAGACACGCGTTGACAGTTTTTTTCTGATTGTGTTAGTCATTGGTTTCCACCAAATCACAAACAGCGCCCTTGTGGGCTGATCGCACGGACACTTTGCAGTTATTATCAAATAGGAATTTCCACGCGATTCCCGCTGAAGTGATACAATGCTGTCCCAATTTGCTATTAGCTCGTACAAGCTTCTGCATCACATCGCGTAAAGTAACATGTGCATCAGAACAATCCCCGAAGCTGGACCTGTATGTCCAGGTGTGCATTCTCGATACATCTGCCCAGGGATAAGCTGCGTTATGTCCGAATGGCAGCGACAATGGATGAACAGAGCTCGTCTCAATTACAGCAGTCCCGTATCCCTCAATCTCAGCTCTAAAGAAAGAAAAGCAGATATGTCAGACTATGATAATCTCGTAAACACTGGTGCGACCCTTCGATCTATTTAATTCTGGACAGTGACACGACACTCATGTCATAATTAAAAGAAATGTCTAACCAATTATTGTGTTCATTCAGATTGAGAAATTTATTTTGCAAATCGCGCTTAATTTCAGGCTGAAGGACATAGGAATTATGCCAGACGTAATTGTGATCAAACAAGCAGTTTTGCTTGTAGGATTGCTTTTAGGTTTACCCTATTTTCGACCATAAAGACCCTCAACTCTATAATAATGTCCCAGGCAATGAGTTGGTTAATTAGACATTTGTCAGACATGTTGGCGGTTACATCCGATTGCATGACTTGGCTCCTGTGCCCGAAATATCTTGTAAGAGCGGTGTACTAATTTCAACTTTCAAATATTATTAATTCTACATAAGCCACAGTGTACCGAATGTACCTGATATTGAGGGCAAGGGCCTAGCCATATCATAATAACCAGTTTGATAGGATGAAAGGTGAATTTAAATTACAGGTCTCCCTATGGTGAAGACATATCAAGACAGCATGAGAACAACAACAGTGTGAGATCCAGATCGATATCAACTTTGATACACAATAAGTCGTTCACACCACATGGCCCTACCTCATATTTCAAATGTAAACCTGCTCTCACCAAGAAAATAATTAGTATGGTATCGAGGTTATATCTATATATTAAGATCCAAGGGGAATGGCTTAATACACATAAAAAGGCCAGGTAACAGTAAAAATTATTATGGTAGAACTAACTTAACATTAATATAACAGAATAATTTCAGTGCTTACTTGACAGCTCGATGGGCAGCAGGGTCTGGATGTGTCTCTGTCGGTCGTGTTATGTACCAGACCTGCAGTATTTTGGCGTTTAACGCGTCTTCTCTGCCCATGAAGTGCTCATATTTATAGATGGCCTGTACAGCCATATATAACTGAGATATCACAACCAATGATAAAACTATAGATGGGACGCCCTCCATGGCACGACAGGAACACCTCCACAGCACACCTGCTATAAAATAATAATGTACCATTGAGGACAATGTAGAATATTTCTCAGTAAGAAAAAATAATTAAGTGCCGTATAGATGCCACTGTCAAATGATATGGTAAGCCAGAAATGTGATATACTTGAATTATGGGTGCAACTATTTAAATTGTTAAATAAATTATAGTATCATATACATTGCATTTAATAACCACATAATATTATGCTTTCTGCACATTTAATGTTCATTTAAGAATATATGCAGCCAACATATTGCAATGTCATGAGTTGTATTTAAACAAGTGACTAGTTTCTCGAGTGGTCTTGGTAGACATTTAACGCCTCTGTCTAGCCTACATACTGTGAAAACCACAGGAGATTTTTATGAATGTGACATTTATACACTCACATGATGCACATTTAGCATGACAGGTTAAAAATGTCCTCAATTATCTTTTTAAGGGTACAGTAACAAAATATATTGTTGCAGTCTGTTCACAGTGTTCTTGTTAGAGAGAATCAAAATCAACTGACCTTTTTTTTCCAAGCAGTTCCTCTTTCAGATAGGAGATTGTTCTGTGTAGATACCCAGGAGAAGATGGTAAACAATATTATTTCTCCACCGTTTCACCTGCTAATATTTCTTACTAATCCAGGAGTACCGGACAGCCCAACTTCTCACACACGGTGCTATCTCTTTACTATAGTTGGTTTAAAATAGCTTCACAAATTTTGGATACTCCTCCCTTTTTGTGAAGGCTATTTGTCTCAACAGGTCTACGTTCAGCCGAGCTATGTCTAGCAATGCTTTACCAAGCCCTATATAATACCTCACATGTGCCTTCTACTACCAGCTCCGAAACAATGCCAGTGCCAGAAAGCTTGTGGTGATGTTTAGAAGTATGACAATGTATGACAATGTATGACCTATTCTAATCTCTTAGCTATTCTAGCGTTGTAATTATCCTCTCCCTAAATCACTTCTCATTCATTCATCCATGATTTCTCGAGACACCCGATATATGTAAATTATACACTCAAGTCTGTAGCTTTCCTTATGAGAAAGCCAATTCATACAGGGTGACACCGTATTTGTTGTTGTTGTTGACGCATGGAATGTGTTTGATAGGACAATGGCTGTGAGAATGCAAGTAAGATATTACTCACAAGGTCATTTTGTCAAAAAAAACATCATAATATATTTTGCTCAGTTACAGAGTAAAGCTTAGGGAGAGGGATGTTTTTCTGGGTCAACAAGGCCTTACAGACAAAACTCAAGACAGGTTTAATTGTGTACCATCTTGGCAAATTTCTAGTGACTGAGAGCTTTCCATAACCAGAACCCTCATCGAGATCATCAAACCTACAATGCTAGCAGCTAAAACATTTTGAGGCCTGAACACGAACATCCAACACATTATACTCCCCGAATCTGAAACCATGCTGGATATTTGAAGAGAACGCTAGTGACCTTGCATTTTATTGATCTAAACTATCTAAATTTTCACCATCATGTTCACAAAAGTGTACACAGTATAAATATTAATCTATGCCTATGGCAAATTAACATTCCCTTCACTGAGAGGGGTGTCATGCAACAATGCAAACTTCCAGAGTAAAAACACCCCAAAATGTTACCACAGAACCGATAACCGTGTATGGATTTCCCTTCGAATAAATATTACAATAAAGAAATTCTGCTTCTGCATCACTTTATAATTTCAGTAGTTGTTACATAAACTCAACATCAGCCATTTTAGTACTTGTGGCGCAAGATATCCAGAAACACAATCACAAGGCAATATGGAAGAGGGGGGAGTAAGAAGCTTAGTGCTTGAGAAGAAATCATACAATACCCGTATTTGAGTGGAGCAAATGACCAATCGGCAGTTGTCTCCAACATTAACAAAACTTTCTTGCGCAATTTCTGATTGGTACCTTGTTATTGTGAGTCAGTATATTATGGCTAAATCTTATTCATGAAATTATTTCATTGACCAGTTGTTTAAAAAAATGAGTGGCCAATATAAAATTCCTGTTGAACAAATTGTCCAACAACAATAATGGTTACGCCTAGTTTCGATAAG
This sequence comes from Membranipora membranacea, assembly GCA_914767715.1. NCBI lineage: Eukaryota > Metazoa > Bryozoa > Gymnolaemata > Cheilostomatida > Membraniporidae > Membranipora > Membranipora membranacea. The sequence continues at coordinate 22,587,400 of OU612074.1, forward strand.
GATGACAAAAAGAATTCCTGTTGATTTAAATACTTATAAATTTCCAAACTCAGCTGCTCATCATAGTCTGATAACTCTTATTAGACTTGGTCACCTCTAACATGGGTACTATTGGCTCATTTTATATTTATCACCAACGTAGGGAGAGTTATGGCAAACGCGGTATGCCATGTGTGGTTGAAGAAATATGGAGGGCTGTATTCTGCATAGTTCATTCAGGCTTTTCCTTTTGTTTCCATGATTGGATTATGATTGTAGATCTTCCATTCAGATACCATACATTACATAAGGAGGAATAATATATGAGGGTTTGGTGATAATTGTCACCTATAATTACAAACCAGTATTACTATCTCATGGTTTCTCCACATAGTAGTGTCACCCCCACTTTAATATAACAATCATCAGCTTCCATCTAATAGAGACAATAGCCTCACAGATTTACAAAGTGACAAACTGCACTTCAGTGAACAATAATCTAATAACACATTATGAGCTTGTTGGATGCTTCATTCAATATACCTCAGATAATTACAGGCCTAGTAAAGAGTGTATTACGTTGTTGTCCTTGGCTGAAGATGGTGTACCTTATCGAGGAGTCATTAGGGTGTGGATTGTTTGCTAACAAGTGGATTGCATTAGACTTCACAATTAATGATATCACTGGACTACACAGCTTAAATGGACCTTCCTGTCCCTCCCATATCCAAAACACATTGTTGCTGCTGAATTCAGGGCGTTAACTCTTGGCTCCGCTGATTCCATCAATGATGTCAGAGTGTGCACAAAGATAGCCATGTAGCCAATAGACTCCCTCTCATTTCATTGGTGTAGGGTAATATGATTTTCAATTGCACCCTAAGAGAGGTAACACCGGGCCGTATCAAAAATATCCTGGATCTATCAATTAGAATGAGCGATGCTTTTGAAAGCAATTTGTCACCTTAACATCGCTCAAAATTATTGCTCGCTTGTCATTTTGAGAAATTCGTTCCCAAATAGCTCACTTAGAATGTTTATAGTTCCATCATTTGTGAGCAATTTTTGAGCATGACCCTAGCATCCACTGAGTGAGCAATCAGATTGTGATTTTGGCTTGCTTCTGAATTCAAAGACCCCCCCCCCCAACCTCCCAAAAGGGTGTTGTTGTGTTTAAATGATCTAATATAGCAATATTTCAACATTTTGTGAATGCCACCGGCGTGCATCATAGACATGGCGATCGACTGCTTGGCCCCCTACTTCTTTGGCCAGTCTAGTATAATAGATGTCATACCATCAATTAGGCAAACTCGTTCACAAATCGTTCATTCAGGTGAACAGATCCAGTCATCAGTGAGCTTTTCGGGAAAGAGATCCCTAGCAGGTCACCCTCTTAGACTCATTAAAGAGCGATCAGATGGTGATTTTTGTAGTTCCCCCGCCCCCCCCCCCCCAGATGAGAAAGACAGGACTGTTCATACCTGTAGAGTAGCCTTGCCGAGGGAGAGTTTCTTAGCGAGTTTTAGGAAGTCTGGCAGTGCTGTCAGGTGCTCCTCATGTATTCTCTGTCTCAGCATGCTGTCATTAACAAATATCTCAACCAGGCTCAGCCTCTCCTCTGTAAATAATAAGTGCAGTTAGGACAGCTATAGCAGCTACTGGATATACTGGGGAAACATATAAAAAATCTGAAGGCTTGTATTGTATTGTATTTATGAAACATACACTATCATGACAGAGATGATAAAAATCGAACGCTGGTGAAAGCTCTCAGTTTAGGTCTTATACTTAAAGCTGTTGTTATAAAAAGTCATAAAAACGTTGAAAAAGCTGGACTGTCGTTTGTTTGGCAACGTTTCGGTTTGAATCTGTAAGCATTTCGCTTGGGTACTATTTTTGCGAATTGCCAATTTTAGGGCCCTGAATTTTTTTCTTAAATCACAGATTCAAAATTTAAACCCTACGCCGCACCCTCCCTTCTCCACATCAGGCGGTTTAAATTTTAGAAGCAGCTCAGATTACAGAGCCAAGTAAAGACTCGGAGAGCTCGTCCTGTTCATAATTTTAGATTTATTTTACACGGTAATAATTGCCCGTGACCTCGATTGATAGTTGCCCGGCATCACCAATATTCCCATGTATAAAAGAGAGGCGTATCGCTTACACGCCGGTCTAGTGCTATAATTAAAAGGGCCTAAATAAGAATTGCAGACTCCAAATTCAACTTCTCAGACATTTGAGGATGCTCAGGAATGAAATCAAGCTGACATATATTGTAGTTTGCAGATAACAATGTCCTGCCATTTACGTCTGGCGCAATGTTGACGGCATCACCCATTTCATGATTTGTGGTTTTACTGATGACTGTAGTAATTGAGTTTATCAGGTGTAAATGTCCAACTAATCAAGGGATGTATAGAACAGAACACTGGAGTCCTGTTTACTTATTTTAAAGACAACAAGTTTCACCCGAACTTTCCAAGGCTGTTTGCCACCAAAGCTTTTTTCACAGAGAAAGGCATGATCTGTGGCTGGCCTGGGCTCAAATTTAACCCATTGCCTCATAACTGTATCACGTCAGATCTAGTACTTTGTAGTTCAATTTCAACTAAAGAAAGTTTCAAAAATGCTTCTTTCAATCCTCCGCCCATGTAGCCCTGAGATGGACCAGGTACAGGTAATTACACCCCTGTGTAATTTAGATATATTATACCAATTCCAACCCAACAATTACACAATTATGACAAATAAGGTGATCACCAACACGCCTAGTAAATTAAAATAATTACGTTAATATTGATACTGATAGTGATTTAGCTCATTACTAAGTTGTGTCCTCAGACTTATCATAACACTCTATAGGCTGAGATAATTCAGGAGTCGCCCCTCCAGATACAACGACTATATTATTACACTGCACCCTTGGATTGTGTTTGGTTCCTTTGATTTTATTTCGGTTGTTTCTGGGGGTTTTTGCACATCAGGGAGAACATCTTCAAATGATGGTGGTCGCAATGAAAATGTTTATATAACAGCGGGCAGTGAATTCTTATTGAATTCTTTTTTATTCTGCTTATGAAAAGTTGGCTAAGTTATGTTTTGCTGATGATATTATGTTGCTTTGGTTATTGGAGGGAGTATATACACACCAAAGTGTGCTTGGGCTAGAAAAGGCCGGAACCCAAGTCTCCTGAGGCACCAATCCCCTGGCAATGAATAGCAAATCAGAAAAATTGAATAAAAAAATACTTTAATTCCCTTCTATCACGCAATTAAAATTTCATTATGTTAACCTAGCAAAGTTGTTGAAGGACTTTGGGTTAAATCTAGTTTCAGTGGTCTATCTCTGTTGGGATCGCCGATAGTACCATCTACTAGGGGTGGAACGGATCAGGGTTAGGCAACCTCGGATCGGATATCGGATCGGTCGATAAATTCAACCTCGGATCGGATCCGGATAAAGCGTACAAACGCCAAGTCCAAACAGCTGTACTTTTGCACCATAATATACAGTTAAGGTCATTGAATACATGGATAAACAACGTCAACAATCTTTTCCCTGAACCATTACCCTAATTTAAATGCGCATGTATCTGCTTGGATATAATACTTAACAAGGACCAACTTATCACACAAACAGTTTATTTGAAAGTATCATTTAATGAGTACAAAGATCTCTTGACTCAATATGCCAGGATCACTCAAACCAATGAGGTTTAGTTCATTGCTCAAACCCCGATGTTTGTAATCACTGAGTTTGAACAAACTCCCTGCACATAGGATAGGAATTGTCCTCCTACTTTGAAGAAGAGGATAACCTTGTACATTAAACTAGATAGTTTGTTACAGGGAACATCATTGGACAAAAATCATGTCCTTATTCACAACGATCTGAGTAAAGATGCTTCTCTCAATTTCAGCAGATAAACACATCCATCAAATTTAATCAGCAACAATATAATTAGCTATGAAAATAAGATAGGTATTGATTGCCTATTGATCACCACTGAGTGCTTTCAGCCAAACTCCATTATCTAATCTGAACCACAAATTAATGACTATCATACTTCTTTCCTTGTCATTTTTAGTGAGATAAATGATGCTTAGTAAGTGTTGATTAAAAACGTATCATCTCGGACCAGACATAACACATATCCGATCCGGTTTGTGGTTGAATCCGAGGTCAAATATCCGAAATTCAACTCCAACCTCAAGAGGTCGTTCCACCCCTACCATCTACAGTGACCCGGTCAGAGTTTGACCGCTAACTACCAGGTAACACCAGATAAGAGAGTCCTACCTATCTTATTGACATCCATAAGTGGTTGTCGTATCCATTGTTTTAGTAGCCTGTGTCCCTGAGTAGTCTTACAATTATCCAGTACTTTGAACAGGCTCATCTCTCTGTTATCTGTGTGAATAACAAATAAAAGGAACAGGAAACTAAGGCTATACAAATGAACAGGGGGGGGATAAAGACATGTCACATGGTGTTTGGCAATAAATTTCAGAATAAATCCCCTGTTCTTGCTTTGTGCAAATCTGTGCTCTTCTCATCAAACGATTTGATACATCAAAAAAGGTAGCAATATGTCTTTTCTTCTTCTCAGAAACGATCATCTATAAACTCGCACATAATTTTACCAGCTGCTATAAAGCTAACAAAACACCACATTATATACTTGGGCCTGGTCATGTCAGAGTCACACACTAGCCTGACTCTCATGAGCTGTTAGTGTGGTCATTGCCTCCAACACTAACAGCTCAATAGAGACCTGTGCTGGCTGTGAATCTGGTCAAACAACAGGCCTTCTAAAAACAGTCTGCAGAGGACTGTCACAGACAAAACAAATTAAATTTTGTATACAGTTATATTTTTCTTGTTTACATGATATACTGCTAGCAATGACTTAGCAATGACTTATAATCTTTGCTGCTAGGTCAAGTTTATCCATTTTGGCAGCATTCCAGGTCATTCCCATTCACATGGTGCGCTGCCGCCAGGGTGGAGAGTACACAAAACGGTACGCTGCCGCCAGATACAAAAACAGGTAAACTGAATCATGCATGACTTGATATATCATTATGGGACGTGGATTCATTCCTGTAGGCTTAATAATACGAACAGGAATTTGTTGTGACCAGCCTTAGTTATATTACTACTAAGACAGAGAGCACAGTTCAGGTATTTGGGGTCAATGAGTCATATTTATCATGGTTACATGCAGGATAATAGTGCAATATCTGTAAGTATGTATAATGTCCGAACGCTGACTGACCTGTGGGTTTAGGCATGAGATTAAGAGCTCGAGCAGCGGCAGCATCCAGCTTCATATACTGTGACAGGTCAAAAGTTACCAGCTGATATTTACCAAAGTTTGCCTCATCAGACATAAACTACAAATAATACAATATCACATCATTCAGTCACCGCAATCTAAAATCTCTCGTATCTTCTTAAACTTAGACCAAGGCTTTGTTGATATGAGATATGAAAGAAATATCGTGGTGGGGTATTTATACACTAGTTCAATTTGAGCGCCAGCTCAAATTAAGTCACCTCTAAACTTTTTCAGCAAAACTCCTGCCTATATTAATACATCCAGGGTATAAAAACCGCATCATTATTGCTCCCAAGTGAGTCTATAAATGTGTGACTACACGACATATCAAAGGTTTAATAATGTTGCTGTCCCTCTCTGTAGACAATGACTGCACTGATGTGCTGTTAGGAAGACGTTGTATAGTGACAACTAGGCTTCCAAGTCGTTAGTGCCAATTTTAAACCATTGACAGCTTTAACCCAACGTGAAGCATAGAGCGACAAGGCCGGATCTGCAGTGGCTTATGACAGCATCCTCCTGTATAGAGCTATACCATACAGGAGGGTTCTTTTATCTGCATGCACGATGCTGTTGTACATAAAGAAGACCTCCACTATTTCAAGTCCTGATCCGAAGGTTATATTAATAAATAACTTTCTATTAGTTGGAGTTGTCCTTTCTGGTGGTGTATTTGCCCTTAGGCTGGTTTTTACTGATATTATGAGTACTAACCTCGAGATAGCTGATAAGCACAGCCAGACAGGATACAGACATCTTCTTCTCCATCTCGGCTGTGTAATAAATTCAAGTATAATATGAACTCATAATGCATCAGTGAAGAAATGTGCATAATTAAGAATATAAAACTGGATTACACCGTGCAGGACGTGATGTCATTGACATGATGCCATGCACAATCTAGTATATGTAGAACGGAATGTTATCATTTATTGATAGACAGTGATAGCTTGCTTGCAATGGGAATGACTCTCTCAAGTATGAATATAACAACAGACACAGACAACAGCCTTCTTAAATTCCACCCTTACCACTATTATAACACCAAGATAAAACTATACCCGTACTCACGCAGAGCGTCCACAGTGACATCAGAGCTGAGTTTTAGTAGTCTCTGTAGATCCTGAGAGGCATTCTTAGTAGAGAAATCACCTGTAATAAATAACATGTCATAAATCACATGTAAACATGAAATGTCATAAACTTAGCGTAGAAAATAGGCCTCTTTGTTGAAATACTAGTTTGGTCCAACAGATTATCATATAAACTTTACCAAACATTATTAGGAAATATGTATCATGGCTTTGACGATATTTTTGCAGAGCTTTTCAGATTTTACCATGACAACTGTCATGAAGTGACTCTCATGAAGCATATCGTGTTGATAATTAAATATGATATTTTCAAGTTTCTGCATCAATATTATGTTTTAGGAGTCATGCTTCCCTCAATCTTTACAACATGTAGATAAATTGCTCAGTGTTCATTTCAATCTTGCGTGCAAAACAAACATTAAAATATTACCTTACATAAATTTCCCTATCGGCCTGAGGTTTACAAGGTTGTAGAAATCTCAGATATAATTTATACCTTTCTTTTTCTCAGTAATGAGACAGTTTGTGTGCTCGAGTACATCTCTAACTACTTGTGGAGTTGTCTCGCCTGCCGCTATCAAACACTCCTTTGGGTTGAGCTGTACTAAGGCAGCCTGCATAGAAATCAAAACAAATAAGTTTGAAGTTATCAAACATAGTCAATCAGGATTGTCTACTGCGTATAAGGAGTTGTATCAGTTATTACGGGAGAATTATGGGGAGTATTAGATGTAATCCTACCCTCACATATTCCTTGGCGACTTTTACCACAGATAATTTTATTGCCATGATTCTTTTCGCTGGTCAAACCATGGAGGAATGTCCAAACAAACATGTCAAATGAAAGTGCAGAGCTAATGTTCAAGTTTAAAACTGACTGTACTTGTGTAAAAGCCAAGTACATGTCCAGTCTGTTCTAAAAACTTATTAACTCCTCACCTTCACCTGGAAATCTCATAGGAAAACTTTATGATCACATGATCACATGGTCGAAAGCCAGTTAAAAGTGAACTGTGAAACTACATTGTGATACAATGTTATGATACACAGTTGTAACACAGAGTTGTGATACAGAGTTGTGATACAGAGCTGTGATACAGAGTTGTGATACACAGTTGTGATACACAGTTGTAATACTGTTCTGTGATACACAGTTGTGCTACACAGTTGTGATACACAGTTGTGATACAGAGTTGTGTTACTAAGTTGTGATACAGAGTTGTGATACAGAGTTGTGATACAGAGTTTACATACCTCTAGATTACTGTGTCTATCGTTATCTACAAACTGAGCCGTAGTGAACTGTCTGGTGGTCTGATCAGCCATAGCCACACCCACTGTTATATTATTATCTGCTGTAGATACATAGACAGCTGCTACTCCGAAGGACTGACTCGTATCGGAGGAGGGAGAGAAGAGAACGTCCTCAAACTGACTGATGTTACCTGGTGAACCCTGTAATGTAAGATGGTAGATTATAATGAGGTTCAGTAAATGTTAGCCGCAAGTAAAGTTTGTTATTTCTAAGTTGGAACTGGCCATCTTCTTCGGATGTGAATATATTACTTCTCTAGAGTTAATCAAAATTATAACTCCTGATGGCAATGAGTGATGGTGAACAAAGCAAACTCATAGTAGGCGTTATTTTATCTGAGTAGCGTGACGAGCAAATTTGAACCATTAGATTGAAAATTTAGTTTAATTGTTAAATAAGAGAATTTAGGGAGAAGCCTGGTTTCAATCTCATGAATACTGTGATAACTTTGTGTAAAAAACACAGGCATGACACGGAAAGGAAACTTTAACTTGAGCTCTAAAGAAATTATATTTGAGTCATGCAGAGGAGAAAATTCTGAAATTAGAGCTAGCATTGCAAACGGACTGTCATCAACTGACTAATTCCTTGCTCTTACCAATCAAATAAACAATCTTGGCGGTTTCTACATTAACCAACAGTAATTTTAGTTTTGAGCAGAGAGTAGTAGGCCTAGGTTATTATAATCTTACCTTATATAATATTTTCCATGTCTTACAGTCATACACCTCTACTCGGTACATATGTACCAGTAGTAAGTCTTTAATCACACATTCAAACTGTACTTTGTTCACATTAACATACTCCAGAGGGTCTGCAAAACATAACAAGCCTTATCATACACAGATCATACATATACGAATAAAATTTTGGCAAACAATTAATCATTTCAGCTATTACATATGATATGAAAGAAACATAACTACCAGAAAGACAAACAATTTAACAGGTTTTCTCCCACTGCTACCACCATTGCTACATTTAGGCTCAGACTAGACTTGAGGCCGGGAGTGTTGTGTACAGGTGTGTCTGGATGTGTCATGACAGCTGATCTCATATTGACTTACCACTGGTTGTTGTCTTCAGTTCACCACTAGATCTGTGGAGAATCTCTTTAGACACAAATAAAGCATCCTGACCGATAATACTGTAGAAATCCTTCAAGAAAATCAAATATAATGTGTCTTATAACCAGGTAAGCTAAGATACATATTGCTAATGGCAACACCCAAACACACACATCCAAAAATGGGAGCTAACAGATTCAAGAACACATGCTTGTCCACAAGCAGAAGCAATGTCTGCTCTACTTGTATAAACAACAACTACTAGGCTGGTCAAAGAGCAGTGTAGATATCAGAGCATTCAGTACCTAAGGTCGTATTGTCCCTTACGTATTCCTTTTTAGCCATAGGCCTAACGCAAGCTTCCATCCATCATTTCAGTTTGAACTTCTCTAATATAACTAGCCCTACAGCTAGAGGCAGGGAGAGAGACCAAAGTCATGTTGGAGTTAGATCGGAGTAGAAGACTTACCCCTCTATCAAAGAAAGTGACAGTGGTCCCTGGCTTCTACAAAATTGAAACAGACACATACAATACATAATCACGACAAGATGTGTTGGGTACCCAGTAGCTTGATAGAGCTGGATGGCACCCCTTGACTGATAACACCACACAGCACAGAACCTGGTAATGTAGGCAATCAGATCAAACCAGACTGAGACCATCAGTTAAGGATTATCAGGTGTTTTGTGGGATGTGTTTTCTTGTCAGACTCAGCAGTAACCTCAAGTTCCCTTCTTATTTGTAAGAGTTTGCTTACTAAAAGTATTTTTTATAAAACAATCCCTAACCCTTGTCCCCAACAACTTACACTTCCCACAAGTTAAAAATTCGTACCATGAGTTAGCCCTAGGCTAACTGACCCCTACTACCTGTTTTATTGAGTCTTACCGGTAGTAGGGATCTGTAGAACTTTGCCAGCTCCGAGTGAATACCTGAAAAATAGATAGAGGTTATATTGAGTATAACTTGTAGTTGAGTTAAGCGAAAAATGTTTGGTGCTTACCTGTGACTGGATTATGATGTATGTTATGATGATCCGGAAGATCACAGAAGGTCCTAACTTGGCTAACAAGACAACCAAAACATTAGAGAATTTATCACAATATCCTGGACTTACAGATTCAATGAGAGGTATGGTCTAGAATAAAACAAAGTGTTCCGATGCGTTTACTATCCTTATCAGTATGGCTACATCAGTGATACGTGATAAAAACAGGGACCGCAGATTTAGAGAGTTATTTATATATCCAGACAAGAAATTAGATTCACAGACAGTAATAGGAAATATTTTGTTTATCACCAGACTGGCAAAACTGCAAACGGTCTGTGATCTCCAGGCTCAGGCCCCTGGAACTTGTAACTTACAAGTCCCAGGGTACTTACAATGCACCCAAGCCTGTGTTTTGCTCATGTCCAGAATGAATCAACAAAACGCGCCCATCGCCATTATATCAGGACCGCAAGCTCTAGTTTAAGTTTACTACTCCAGTTTAAGTAGCGCTTTGTGACGTTACTGTAGTGTAAGTAATATGAGCCCTGCCAAGCAAAAGGCTCAGTGAGTGTAACTCCAGATGACCACTGCTGGGGCACTCTCATTTTGGCTTTTATGTATACAGAAACAGTGAGTGAGCTTGGGCTAAAACTGACATTACCTACTTATTAACAAGTTACACACATCTCTTCTAGTCTATTGTTACTTTCACTGGCTGTACTTTGTACTCCCTGCATGCAGAGTCCACAGGTCCACAGCACCACAGGCACAGTCACTGACAGTCAGTGTCACTCCTGTGCCACTGCATGCACTCTGAGAGTTTATGCTAGTACTGACTCTCTGAGAGTGACTCTCTGACTCAGAGTCAGTACTAGCACAAACTAACACTTTGAGCTCAACTCAGATGATCTGCATGCAACAAAATAATCTGCTGAGCGTAGGCCTTCTTTCTAATAACATCACAAACCAAATAGAAGTATCTGCACACCGATCCCCCAATGTAACCCTACCAAAAGGTCTGAGAAGTAAATAAATCTCACCTCCTTGTTGATCTGCCATGCTCACTTTACCCGCCACAATTACATAATATAGACTGAGGTACTGTTCACTTTGGTAAAAATGATTTACGGGGTATGGAATAATACTATGGGTGCAGGTCTATGTTCCGTTCGGATCTAAGTTCCGTATGGGTCTATGTTCCGCTGATTTTTGGGTCTTTAGTCCGCTGCTCCTGCCTATACTCAATGCCCATATTATGTTTCGCCCCAACTGACAATTGATAACTCCAAAAAAAGGCAACTCCCTATAATAAAAAAGAGAATACAGGGAGAGTGGGAATCATAGCAAAACCCAACTGTTATCAATGAACCAACCAATGAGTTAGTAATACACTTGAGCTCAACCATTTAAGTTAGGTTTGGCAATATGCCTTATCTTCTCATGGGATTTATCAACCTTGACAAAAGTTAGCATCACGCCATTTTTGATAACCGATGGAATTTGCATTACAAAAGTTTATGCTGTTCTGAATGGGCATTAAAATCCGGCGCTGGCAACAGGTGTTGTAAGGCGTGTGGCCTGTGCTGTATGGGACACGTCTTACAGCACTCAAGGCCTATACAGTTTTGTTGTGTTCCATACAGCACCTGCCACAGGTCTTATAACACCCATTGCACCTCAGGAAGTTGTATGAGTGTCTAATGGAACTGAGTACTTAAAATGCATTTAGTACGCAACACTGCCTGCACCATCAAACTCTCTAATATGATATTTTTTATAAGATTGGGGACACAGTTGAAACTAACAGTTGGACAGCATATCGAACGGCAAAGTTACTGTTGAAATACAGATCTGATAATTTCACGCTGGTTATTGTTATGCCGGCTGTTGCTGCCGAGTGGTGAAGCCTTTTTAGAAAAATCCTGACAAACAAACGTTGCTCAAAATCCTCGCTCCTTTAGTCTTTCAATTTAGACAAATTCATTTCCAAATTGTCCATTCAGAATATGGTTCCATCATGCAAAAAGCAATATGACTTGCAATTTGACATGTTACAGGCGGAATAATCAGATAGCGATTTTAATGCTTTTTAATCAAACACCAGTTGTCTCCTCTCTCTCCATGGATAGACAACTAGCTGATAATTATAATAATAAAAATTCATTATTAAAAACACTTGTCAAAATTTTTGATTACTAAACATTGAGCATTCAACATTATCAATATAAATCGTTTTCATTGATACTTATCACTGAGTTAAATGAAAAATCTAGCTTAGAATTATTATGAATAGCTTGTCAACTTTAGTGACTTAAGCGGTAAAATGCCTCTTTTTGCAGGCGAAAAGATGGTACACAATTATTATATTGTTAAGCAGTGAAACAGGAAAAGTTCCATCTAACATTTGATTTTTTTAATGTGACTGCAATTATAATAGTATAATCAATGAGTTTTCGAACACTAAATCAACAGTTTGTGTCATCATAGTCTCTGAGAGAAAAGTTTCAGAGATAGGCACACTCTCTAATGTAGCTCAGTCACTCTAAAAATCACCTGCAAAAAATTGTCTCGCTTCTATTCCTAAGTACATAAAAATTGTCATGAGACTGTTTGGAAATAAGGTAACCGGTTCAAACATATTCTGAACTGGGTAAAAGCTGATCCAATATAATTGAACAGTGAAAACATATTTAATCGATAAAATCAATCTACATAGGATGTTTTTATTTTACCTTCATTAAATAAGAGGTCCTTTTTCCCATGTTTTGAATTCAGAGTTTTGGCCCCTTATCAGTTAGGAGCGGAATGATTCAAGGACCATACATGTTCCTCTGTTATAGATTTGTATGTCATACATATATATATATATATATATACACATAGTATTTATATGAAACTTAACTCTACAACAATGAACTAATTGGGTTTCCCTAGATCATGTTTATGAATGAATGTGATAGGTTACCAAAAGTTGAGATGTAGGAATTATGTTTATTAAGTTTTTGAGATATAAATTAAATATTGAGGAGGGGCACCTTGTTTATATCAGTCAACATGGTAATGAATATGCGGACTGTTTTCAGATTTGCCATGTTATCACTGTTAACAATATACTGTTACCCCTACAGATGTCGCAGCTATTGGGGGTAGTTACATGTTGAGTTGGTGAACTGAAAAATCTAGAACCTGACAAGACCAAACTCATGAGTACTAGTGCTGCGGATCTGTATTTTTTATATCACAACAGCATCATCCCCGTTTACTGTTGGAATTGTCCAAACAGAGTGATCATGAATTTACGACAGGCGAGTTCTGTGCTAAAAGTATGCATGTAATTGCAGTAATTATTGACAAGGCACAATTAAACTAAGACAATCTGTTTGAAAGAGACAGCTGACAGCGCAACCTTGATGGTGAGCTTTCTGGTCAAGGAACCTGATATGAGCGCTCCTACATTTCTTTTCTTGTTTGAATATGAACTTGCTTGACATGAAGGAAACATTGTTGCTGCCGATTTTTGCTCTGATCTGTTTCATTTTATTGTTTAATTTTAAATATACGGAGGCGTGTATATTGAAAATTAGATCATTTTTGGAAGCAGAAACTCTATTTATGATGATCTCTGCAATCAATAGATTCAGCAACACTAGCTGAAAAAGTTGCCAAGTTGAAGATGTATCATTTACCGATCGTCCTTTGATTATAGAACCATGGAAAAACTTATCATATCAATTTGAATCACAAGGTACTGGTGTGAGTGTATTTGTAGATTTCAAGATCAAAGAAACTAATAAAAATCAAACGCGATACTAGAACAACGCTAAAATTGCAAGAATCAAATCTACTCATTGGATCGAACGAAACCATGAACAGGTCTTCAAGAAGCTCAAGCCGGAGTAGTGTATCTGGTTGCTCATTTTAATACATGAAGATTTTTTGCAAGGGTCATTTCAGGTAAACAGTATCACCTACTTAACTCGACAACTCTGCTGTTTGCTGCGTCGCAAATGATGCTGGTGGTGGCGTCAAAACCATTTTGATTGCACAGTGGAGTGCATTGAATTCAATTCAATTTCTCTCAATTTTTTCTAGACCACATAACGCTATACTTTGGCACCCTGCAGCGAATATAACATAATACCCTGATATAGTATATTTTTTGATGTTGTAGAGGTCCTCCAAAACCGGGGCAAATCCATTGGAGAAGGCCATCATTAACATACATAATATGAAAAACAATTCAAGTTCCCAGGTTTCAGATATCAATTGTCATTTAATGAGGTTGTATTTTACGACATGGTGAGATGTGTTGGAATTGAAAGATCAGTAGTTCTCCTATAATATTTCAATAAGCAAAAATCAATGCTCATAATGTGGCAGACGAAATATATGTAATGTCTGATTGCCAAAACTATGTTTATAAAAGCAATTTCACATGATACTTTTTTATGCATACCCGAACATAATTTAGGTTCTTACTCCTTAGATGGCTGCAAGTGCGAGTTTGTGGCATCACATTACAACTATTCACTTTTGTTTGATAATGTTTGTAAGGAATTTGATGATGTGATGCCTCAAACATGCATATACAGCTATCTGAGCACTTTTAACGCATCAGAATGTCCATTGAAGTACAAATTGGAGTTGTCTGCTACGGGTTGTTGAGCAGACAATCTGAAAGAAGCTTGGCTTTAGCTGCACAGCATATTCCCGAGATCAATTGCTGCGGGACTCAGGCCAAAAGCAAGAGCTAAAATTGACAAAAATTTGTCGTTGGGTGATAGCTCGGCCACCAGACTACCTGTCGAGCAGCTCTGCAGGTTTAGCAGTACCCTGGTGTCCAGCATGTGCATGTGCAATATAGGCACTACGCAAACTAGCAGGTACATCAAGTCTATCATTAAACATGAGGCAACCTTTGTACCCGGGCAATTTATGACTGCTTGTTTCTTCGCCAACCCTCGACCAAATACTGCTTGAATTTAACTGCGACTTCGTCAGTCACGGTGGCTTCAAACGCCTCTATTTCATGTAAATCAGGGACTAAGTCCTCACAAATACTGTCAATATAGTACTCAACAGCTGCACAGTGCTTCACACTGGCTGCACTCTAAGCCTCGTTGGGTCGGCTCAAACTATCGGCAACAAACATCTTAACACCAAAATTTTTATATCCATACCTCATTATCCTCAGTTTGAACCTTTGCACCCTCGGTGGTAGATCACTCAGATCTTTACCACCTAGAATTTGTACCAAGGGTTTATGGACCGTTTCAACTTCAAACTTTCGACCTATCATATACTAGTCAAACTGCCCACATGATGACAAGAGTTTCCTTCTCTACCATCAAAGAGCGCGTCTAAGTGTCAGTCATCTTACGCGAGGCATATTCCAATGGTTGCCAGATATCTTTACCAGATTCCTGGAGCAAAACAGCACCAAACGCGCTGGATATTGATAACAATCGCAACTTGCATATTATTAGGAAGTTGCTTAGTCCTTGGTTTAAAAAAGACAAAATTTTGGTTATCCATCACTCATTACATTGTATTGAAGCTGTTATACTTTATCAAAATACACCATTAATAAAATAATCGTATAAAATGAATTTTAAGCTTTATTCTCAGGGAGAGGAATAAATAATTACCGGAAAATACATTTGAGGTTTGGCTGAGATCTATGGGAGCACAGAGGATAGAGTTCCATTTTCCCCTATGGGGATTATATAAAAATTATGGAAATGGACCAAAATATAAATCCTCGTTCTTAAATCATTATAAATGGCTACAACGCCCATAAATGTTTTTTAAATCACAACACTGATGCTTCAGTAGGTGTGGTTATTTGTTTGCTTGTAGCTGGTGAATGGTACTGAGTTTCTTTAAGATGCTCTGTCTTTCTATGGCAGTCTAAAACAGAAATAAAGATTACAATATCCAGAAAGCTAGCTGCAACATTGATTGGCATCGCAAAGCAGCCAGAAAAATAACTATTAGTATTAGGTTATTATGGGATTATCACGTAAAAGGTGCTATGCAATAACTAGCCACTAAAGATGCATGTAGTTTTAGCTACCGAGTGGGTACTAGTGTAAAATTAGGTCATTAGGTCATTTTGTGTATAGGTTTGTCATAATTATCTATATGGGTATTTCTATCCCTTGTCCGATATGAGGGAGGGTAGTGGTGTGAGACTGCACATTTCAGAAAGGTAATTGACACCCTAACTCGAAGACTGTTAGACAATTTTTTCTTTCATGTGTGTTTATTGCTAGAGATAAAATTGATAACATATATAGATAAAGTTCAATTGAGTATGACTCAGAGAAAGGCAAAAAAAGATTAAATCAAAAAATGTAGATAATTGCAATAGAAATATGTCAAAAGCAAAGGGACAGTCTTATAGCCTGCGCTAGAGCGTAGACAGCCCAATTGTAAAGCTTGAAGGTCAAATACGAGACACACGTACAGGACAAGTGCCCCTTCCAGCTGCAGTCATCACTGTCCCCCAGACAGGGAGCCAGGCGCGCGGGCACACAAGTCTGAGACCCCATCTCCACCCCCTTTAGGTGCTTGTTGTACAGTGACAAGCGAGTGCACAACAAGGACCTCTCATCCCGATCGGTTGGCTTTTTTTAGTAGTTGAGCATGTTTTAAAGTACAAAATTAAAATAGCATTTGAATTCACATGATTCCTTATGTTTTAAAAATGATGTGACATTTTCTCTGGGTTTTTTGTTCAGAATAACATGTACATACTTTTTTTGAAGAATGGAAACTGAAATGGAATGGAGATCTGTGTCGTGGCATGGCCCCAGAATTCAGGTTTTTAAATTAAATGTGGGTAAAAACAACGGTAATACAGGTCAACCATTGTTTTGCTATCAAAATAAGGGAGAGCTGCCCTAATCAATGTTAAAATTAGGTTGAATTTTCGGCAGTGGTCCACGAGGTGATTCATATCAGTTATATTAGAGTCAAGAATAATGCCTAAAAAATTGTGTTTTACAGCTGAGATCAATTTTATATTCCGCCAAAACAATTTGCTTTTTTGGCGATTTAAAAATAACGTTTTTGAATAATTTAGAGTGAGCCTGTTGGCCATGCACCAAGTTTCAACTTTTGAAATTTCTTGTCTTAATAGGTTTATTACTGATAGACAGCCTCTTTGATGTCGGTTGACTAAGAATGTTCCACACAGTATAGTTGTAGAGTTGTCGTTAGAGAAGTGGCGACTTTTGAGTCAGTTCAGTTGGTGTTGGTTTATGTTGCTCGGCGTGTTATGGGATATGAGCAGGGAGATCTCTCATAACAAGAGGGGAAATTGAACCCAGGACCTCGTGCTATCAAAACTTATAACAACTGACAACAAATTTAGGTATTGTGATTGTAAAAATACTTTCTTTCTGGGGAAAAAAATTTGCTGATTGCTATAAATAGAAATATAAACACTTCCACAGAGAGAAGCTATTTTTTGGTTACAGTACTTATGGAATGAAAATGAAAGTAACACCTTTGTACATACCCATATCTCAATACGCGGTAGGCATGATGGTAGGTCACATCCCCGTACATATCACTTCTATTTACCAACCAGCATTGTAGGTCACTCTGAAATAGTGTGAAGATGAACAGATGGACACTTTCTCATCTTAGCACTGGTATCCTGTCATTAGGGATAGGGTGATGGGTTGATGCAGACCTCCCAATCAGGACATATTATGTTTTTCGGTACCAAATTACCTTGATTTAAACTTGGAACCATAATAGTTTATCCGCAAGGGTAGTTGATATGATGTACATTCAATGTCAATATTTTTACTGCCCAACTGCGAATTACCATATGCATTATGTCTTTCAGCTTTGTTTTTTTTCAATCCTCATATTGTACCTTCTGGGCTCACTTATGGGGCAAAGGCAAGTGGTATTTTTCACATTCATGATAACTTAACAAACCTGATGTAGATTGGTGGAAATCATCTCAAGTCGCAGCCAAATGCACAACTAATTTTCTCCGCATAGGATCTGATAAAAATAAAGCAAAATAATTATGTACTTTATGTATATACCTACATGTCCTGGTGTGCTATGGCAAGTGACCAATTCTTAGCTGGAGCAGGTAGGGGGCAGGATAAAATATGAAAACTAGCAAAAAAGTCAAGAACAAGACCAACAGTTATTTCTGCAATAGAGGTGGTTGTTTTGTAGATATTATGATATTATGAAAAATTTGCTTGAGGAATGTACAATCCTGTGCCAGACTCAGCCAGTCCCAATCCTGGATAGAGACGGGTTCAGCGACAGGCAGAGCATCCGGCCGGGAAAACTATGCCACAGACTGTCATAAAACCAGAGAGAACCAGACTATGCCAAGGCATCTCCCTTGTTGGGGACCTTGTGGAAAGTAGGCGAGCGAGGTAGACGATTATCAAGCTAGCGGCCCTAAAAATTGCTACACTCACAAATAAGAGTAGAGAGATAGCTGATACGATGGTGAGGCGTAACATATGCCTACAGGAGACCAGATGGGAGGAGAAAGGCCTGGAGGAAAGGCAAGATACATTGACGATGGCATCAAGCTGTACAACAGTGGCGGGATAAGACCAAGGAATGGTGTGGGATGAGTCATGTAACCAGGAAATCTGAGGGGATTATCAATTTGAACTTGGTGACCAAAAGGCAGACCTATAACATCGTTTCTGCCTATGCGAACAGCAAGACTGTGACGAGGAGGCCAAAGACAGATTTTGGACAGTTTGTTGCAGTGCTACAGAGGAGCTTATCTTGGCCGGAGACATGAACGGGCATACTGGAAGTGCAAGTTGATCGCTTAGAGGCAAATGTGCAATAGCCATCAAAAACAGTGGAGTTCGAACAGAGATAAAATCGCATAGCACAATGAACTACTTCCAGAACCAGGTATAAACAATATGCTAAATTTGTCCTCTCGGACTCTGATAGCTATTCTGCGATGAGAACCTACTATTTGGCAGCCGTCGGTTGCCCAAAGGACAAATAGGCTTACGGTTGCTTTTAACGCTACCGGACATAAAATTCATGGGACAGGATTGGCTTGTAACAGATGCAAATGCACTTTAGACAGAGATGGGTTTTGTTACGGTGGAGTTTGCTGTGAAAGTAACCCATCAGGACGCCTATTTGGTGTCCAACGGTTGCCAAATAGCCATCCGGATGGGTCTGTTTTACAATTGACATCTGCCATGAAGCCATCTGGTTGCAAATTTTGCAACAGGATTGGTTTGTGACTGCCGAGCTTTGAAATTGATATAATGTGAAATGGATATTTGTCATGAGTGGATGGACCTTTAACGTAAAGATTTGTGGTGGACCGGCCACATTTTTCGCATTATAACTGCAACAAACCCATCCAGACAGGCTTGGAATAGTAATGTTTGCTAAATTAACTCCATCCGGGTGGGTTTTGTTTGAGCAGTAATATTTGCTGTAACCATTCTTCCAGATGAGCCAAATGTGTCCGGTAAATGGCCATCAGCAACATATCTCCATAAAAGAGCCATCCGCTTATGACAAATACCCATACCATACTTACTTGATACTTGTAGAGTAATCGTTTCTTCATCTGAAGTTTCCAGTATTTTTTCAGGCTCGTCTATCGGTAATCAGCCCGTGTCATAGATCGTATAACCAGATTTTCACCATTTACTATAACCTTAACCTGCCACCGGAGGATCTACAAGTATCAAAGAGTGATAAAAAAGATCATTTCACAATTTAGCGGGGGAGACAAAGAATCTCTTATTGTGGAGGTCAGTGCTGCAGTGAGGTATTAGGTACTGTGGGTTGTGCCTTCTAGAACTGCCAGGATGTGGGTGAAGTTGATGTAATCTCCCATGTCAGTCTCTACTTTACCAAAGTGGATGGCTCGGAAGAGTACAATTCTTCGCCATTCTGGTACCTAGGTTTTTCCATTCTAGTTGTTCAATCAGCTGCGAGGTGCTAGTTGTGTGGTCTGACCGCGGAACATTGTAAATACATGCGCACGGCCTTGCGTTACACAGCTTCGAGCTTTGTTGCTTGTGCTTGCGTCAGGCTACCATCCCATACTGATGATGTGTATTCTAGAATGGGCCTGACGAGTATGGGGTAAGCTTTTGCTCTGAGATGTTTTAGAAAGTATGATATTGTGTGCTCTTCTTTTGAACCCTCACCTTATGCTGGCCGCTTTGTTGGTAATATAGTTGAAGTTTTCGTTCCATCTAAGAGAGCTCTCCAGCCTTAATCCTAGGTATTTTACACCCTTTGTCTTAGGGATGTCTGTTTCATTATGTATGTGGTTGTTTTTGGCTCCTTTAGTTCTTTTTTTGGGTAAATTTAACATGTTCGCATTTGAGAGGATTGAACTCCATCTTCCAACTACTCTCCCATACTTGGAGGGCATCTAGATTTTTTTAGAGCTGGAAAAAGTTTTCACCGGTCGAACAGATGACGTATCGTCTGCGAACATGCGGGTTTTGGATATGACTGAGTCAGCTTGGTCGTTTATGTAGACCAGGAACAGGATTGGGCCAATTACTGAACCCTGGGATGACCTTGGCGTGGGCTATAACTATGGCCATCAATTGTAAATACTTGGGATTGACCTTCTAGTAGACTCTGTACCTAGAAAGTAGCTTGAGGGGTAACTCCGATATAAGCGAGTTTCTGAAGAAGTTATTGTGGTCAACTTGGTCGAAATCTTTACTGAAGTCTAGGAAACCGGCATCCGCTTCCTCTCCTTTGTCAAACTGTTGTGAAATGTCGCGAATCTGTTCTGGCTCTGGCTGGCTCTCATAGCTTCTGAAACCATGTTGGCGCTTGCTTATTTACCTGCGTATTTACCTGCGTCTTCTTCGTCTCAAGCGCCAGCTCTCCAGCTGTGACTTAGAAACTTCTGCTCAAAATCGGTTTAACATTTCCGGGTCATTAACATGTGCTTAATTTGTTGCTTTAATCGAGGAATTTTTGAATCTGACTGGCCGCAATGACAATGCAAAAACAACAAATTAAGCAAGCGCCAAAATGGTTTCCAGAAAATACAGAAGCTATGAAAGCAGGACAGTCATATATAGTTCCATAAATTAGGGTTTGCATCACAGGCCTTCTATAGTTGGTGCAAGTCCAGTGGTAGAGTGCCCCGCTGTTCGAGGCCTTTTCTCTCAAGAAAGGGCCTCGGCTACTGGGGCACTCGACCACTGGACTTGCACCAACTACAGAAGGCCTGTGGTTTGCACGTCATCAGCAATGATGTCCTATGCAATAAGTGTACATTCAAACAGGTTTCAAATCACTTACTCATTGTTCCAATGCACTTAAATAGTCCATCATTAGATAATGTAAGAGTTAAAGTCAGTACATGGATGGACTGGTGACTCCGTGGGGAATATCTTCACAATCTATAGATTCAGCTGTGGAGTTCAGTCACTCCTTGGTTTAGTGGTCTATAATGGGCAAGAAGGTCTGGTCCTATTGATTAATTTTGTCCTTGATAATGGGCTAAACTAACATGGAGCAGTTTGTATGGATGAATAAGGATCGATACAGTGGGCTAAAAAACAGCGGACTATAGACCCATTTCAAGCGGACCATAGACCAGCGGAACACCGGCGAAGCGGAACATAGAACGCACCCGAATACTATTGAAGAGAAGATAACAACCGACAGGGAGTTCGTGACAAATCCTAAACCCTCTGTCACCAGAGAGTTTAGTATATATATGGCCAAAACTCCTTGTTGTCAATAGGAAAGCCAACTCTCCAGTCATAATTAACACATTCTGCAGTAAAATTCACAAATGATTTGGATGTAGAATTCGCCCTGAATCTCGACAACTTCAAGGGTTTCAATTCAACAAAGTTACCGGGATTGCATCCCGCTGTTCAGGGTGAGGAAGTCCAGGGAATACGCATAATCCAATTGATATCAAGTAAATTACTCGCTCCACTGACTGAAAATAATGGTATGAACACCAGTTACATACTATGAAAACCACTTCACGCATGTGCAACCGATCGGCAATCATCTAGCCGGTCTTGACAAGCTTAGTTTGGTTTGGGGACCTCCCCCACACTGAAAAAAGCTTATCAAGACAGGCCTTGGATCATCCAGTTCGGCTATCTTTGCACCATAGGGTTTGGATGAATCCAAATGTGTTTAGAGTTCTCAAACTGAAAAATCACCCCACCCGCTTTGGAAAAAAGTTAGCTTCTATAGGCAAAATGTAAATAGGACAATTTTGGCCAGTTTGTGGCACAGTCGCTACGGCGCAAAGAGACTTGTATCACAGAGAAGAACTGTAAGCAGTATGCATGAAAACTGTAACAAACATCATCGCTACTTCCCATCCCTCATAGCGCCTGAGGTCACCCTTCTAGGATGAGAGCTCCAGACCTCAGAACAGTTAGTCTCTCATTATTTGAGTTTGAAACCTGGCAATAATATTCAGATCAGAAGAGGAGCGAGTGTTTATCTCTGCGCTGCTAATTGTTATCGTGTTCAGATGATATATAATTTGCCTCATAAGGAGGTTATATCATACTTTTCAACGAAACTTGCTCAACCATATTAGAGTAGTAAGAACAAAAAATATTCTGGCTGTAATAATCATGGATTTTAATTAAGAACTCGGTTAAACAATGAACAATAGAAATGGATTTGCTCAAATTATGAAGTTGTCGCATTTGAGAGTTACAAAAATCTTTCTGATCACCAGAACTTTTAACAGTAAGAAAAATAACACGCTGAAACGGCACAAAGGCTGTAAATTGAATAAAGCTTTACATTGGAAATAAACTTATATATTGAATTGAATGAATTATTTTACAATTTATCGGGAAGTGATGATCAGTTTCTATTGCTACCAGGAAGGAGAGAACTGAACTGAACCAGGATTTACTGCATGGAAGCTGTGCTTCAACTTCGCAATGTTTTTTGTAAGCTGATGTTTAATATCAGAACATTTTAACAAATAATCTGAAGCTGCTGTAAACATATCGAATTATAATAAACAATATCCTAATCCAACAATCGCAGCCAGTACAGGAACACCCCAGGGTTCTGTCCTACAGGAACACCCCAGGGTTCTGTCCTCAGGAACACCCCAGGGTTCTGTCCTACAGGAACACCCCAGGGTTCTGTCCTACAGGAACACCCCAGGGTTCTGTCCTCAGTCCTTTGTCATTTTCAATGTACACAAATAGGATTAGGTCAAAACAGAGCAATATTACTAGTACTACTACATTTTAAAATATGCTGTATTGTTGGTTGCATCTCTGATAATAAAATGGTTTGTCTGATTATTTCATTAGATCAAAAGAGTTTCTAGTCAATGTGATGAACTCGCCTCGCCTCGAAACTTTTCCCTTTAAACCTACCAGAACAAGAGAGATGCTTTTCTCGCCTAAACTAGATGCTGTGAAAATTCATAGACTTTCAAGACCATGATTAATATTTAGGAGTTTTCTTTGAAAACAGGTTATGTTCTAAAAATGATGTAAACAAAGTTGCACACTTTTGATCTTAGGTAGTGGTGCAATATCTACAAACTTTGTTGGACATAAAAAGTCTGCTAATGTATAGTGCTAAGGTGGCCTGGGCAGGCTGTCGGTGGTTGGTGGGTGGGGAGGACATAGATAGCTCTATGGTCCCCCCTTCCCACCCATCCACCCCCGACAGCCCAGGCTAGTGCTAATGTATTGTGTTTTTTTTATTGTGTTTTCAGTACAAACACCAATATCGGGTACTAAAATTCCCTCTATTGAACCTATTCTGTAATGAAATAATGCATGCAGTAATATAGGAATAGATTATTATACATATAGACAATATAAAGCTAATAAGTCTGCTTTAATAGTTACACGTTAGGTGATGAGAGATACCTTTGGTAAGCTGACAGCAGAAGAGACAGATGTGGTGCCGACTGCCGAAGAGAGTAAGAGATGACACTCTAACCAGTGAACTCCCTCATTGCTCTAACATCTAACCTATCACACCTGGGTATACCTGCACATGTAATCAGAGTAAAGAGTGGTTTACTTGGCTCGGTGTCCCTGTCCCCGACACTGGGTATAAGATATATATTACACTTCTTCATTACTTTTTCTTATCCGGCAGTAAGACTAAGGAAACTGATGGACAAAGGTATTTTCTGAGATGAAGAACGATGGTGTGTAAGATCTGCTAAACAGGTCATCATGTTATTATTTCTTGAATGCAGAGAAGGTGGGAGTATATATCCAACCAGGAAGTTTGATCCAACCCTCCCTGCTGAACGTGTAATGAATTTGGGAGTTGCTTTCACCTAATCAAAAAATCATCTTCTGGGGAAATAAATCTTAACAAATCAAATCTGAGATATCAGCAAATTAATAGTTGCCACAAATTATTTATTGTAAATACGGTTACAAAAAAAACTAACGCTTGCACCACATTTTGATTCCTCGATGATTGCTGATACTCCATTATCTTGCCTTCAAGATAAATTCTGTTTCAAATGAATAGGGTTTTTTAAAAGCTCCGCTTTCTTTATCAATGCATTGCTGTAATTATCCCGCTCGCAATAAAATGTAACTCTGGGAACTAAGCAGTGAGATTAGACAGTCATATCTTTACTACTAGGACTTATCTCCCTCAGAAAGATGACAAGTATTCTCCATTCTCAGACTCAGCGCCATTTTGATTATCTCATCAAAGCATTATCTGAATATATAGGTTTCTATCCTCACTGATTAACCACAACAATTTATGTATCATGTCACGGCTTTGATAAAAAACAACCGGACTGTTGAGCAGCTTTCACCTAAAAACTGCACCAGATAGAGATCCAGGAAGTTTTCAATGGCAAGATAACTCTGGTTTCTCTACAATTGTCGTACAAATCTTTCGCCTTTTACTAAAGTTTTCCGTGCAGAGGAACATTACAATGAGTCTATAGACTAATTTTTCACACCTTCCAATGGAGGGTAACAATAAATAATATTAAATGAAACGTTTTTCGACAAAACTCGTATGTGCTAAGGTGACCTGCTCTTACAAAACTCATATGTGCTTAGGTGACCTGCTCTTACAAAACTCATATCTGCTAAGGTGACCAGCTCTTACAAAACTCATATGTGCTTAGGTGACCTGGTCTTACAAAACTCATATGTGCTAAGGTGACCAGCTCTTACAAAACTCATATGTGCTAAGGTGACCAGCTCTTACAAAACTCATATGTGCTAAGGTGACCAGCTCTTACAAAACTCATATGTGCTAAGGTGACCTGCTCTTACAAAAAAAACTATGATGCTTATATTATTGGATAACCCACCTACTGTTATTTTATATAAAAGTGGAGGTAAAAAAAACAATTCTTTGCAAGAGACTCGCAGCCGAAAGAATTAATTGTAATGAGCCTTTTATAAGAATTCTTATCAAAATTACACGGGTCAATCAAATATTAAAATACTGAAGAAATTGCTGGTCAAATAGTACTGTCTAATCTATTGTGCAGAGGCTGTCAACTATATCGTCTGTCTTTCCAGCTTGTCTGCATGTATGTCAATGAGTCAGCCAGATGATGTTTATCATCAGAACTTTTAGGTATAAGAGTGCAAAGCCTCAAGCCTGCATGTTTTTTTTTAAAGTTTTATTGTATCAACACCTAGATACCGCCATAGCAAAATGTATGCTACTAAGACCTTGGCCTTGCAGCGCATGCAGGACGATGAACATTTTATTAACATTTTTCTTCAGAAACTCCCCTCAGACAGATATAAAAGCCTTAAATCTAGAACTGCCTGGGTAAAGAAACATTCCTCAGACATTTGATTTTGATGCCACAAGATATTTATAATCAATCTGCTGTTATCCACTAAAAGGCAGACTTAATTTCTCAAAGAATTTTGTATTTCCTTTTGTTTCCTCTGCCCATGCAACAGAATAAACATACAGATCTCGCAGCATACTTATTATATATGACAAATTAAAACAACCGACAGAAGTATCGAGTTCTGGAAAACGCAGAAAGGCAGAAAATCTGTTGCATAGCGGAAAATCGTTTTCTACTATTTTGAAAAGGCGGAAAATCGTTTTCCGCTATTTCGTAAAGACGGAAAATCGTTTTCCGCTATTTCAAAAATGCCGAAAATCGTTTTCTGCTATTTCGAAAAGCTCGGAAATTGTTTTTCACTTTGAATATGTTGATGAGGCGACCCAAAGAGCAGCGCTCAAGCAGATGAGTGTGCACAACATCAAGAAGTAGGCGGAGGCTGGCGAGATGGCGAGAGATTGGGATAGATGGAAGGGGATGGCAATTCTAGGGCAATATTCCACTAGGAGTTCTGCAACATGAGTCAAGTAAGTCAAGCTAAATAAACCACTGGAAAGACATTTAGACATCACCTCTGCATCATATGAGAGTTTTTGGTAGAAATTAATTGAAAACAATAATTTCTTTTGGAAAAAGCCGAAAATATTTTTTGCCTAAAAAATTGATCTCAACGCATAGAAAATGAACTATTACCCATTGAGATATCATCCCCATCTCATTAAAACATTTGTATGGAACTTTAAGTTTATGATGTTTTACTTATTTTAGCTGATAATACTAACTTTTATAATTTGATTGATGAGATTATTTTAGATTTTTGATCTTTGAGTTTTGGATTTGGGCTTCTGATCTTCATTTCATATCAATGGTGACTTAAGGTCATGCCTCGCCTAGGATACTAATTTGAGAACTACTGGTCAGATTTTTCTTGATTTTTCATTCTAATTGTAGCTTTTCCTGGATTAACAAATTCCGAAACCTTAATATTCTTTAATTTAATTTAATTTCTTATGATTGTGGTTGCAATTTAAAATATTTAAACTACTTGTGCCCATGCAAATGAATAGGAGCTGCCAATAACTAGGAGAATCTTGCTCAGAGGCCTCACAACCCATTATTTGTATCAAACCAGGATTTGCAGCGCAAATTGTCCCGACAAAACTAATTTGTGATAATAAATTGCAGTAGCAATCCTTGGCATATATTTTTAAGTACCAGAGAAGGTAAGTCCTACAGCAACAGACAGGAACTGACAAGCCAGCTTGTGAAAAATTGTAAAAAACACTAAAAATGCCTGGATTTCAGAGACTCATATTACTACGCCAAATCTAGTGCAGAAACATTGCAGGCAAAAAATCATGAATGGTTGGATTTTGCTCTGAATTTATCAGGTATTTATTTCGATTCAAATAGAGCTGCTGATTCAAAACTTGGGAATACACAAAAGGGATATTATGGTAGATATTTCCGATGCCATTGACCGCTCAACATATATTTTGTTTGAAGTTAGCTGAGCAAAATGAGTATTGAGTTAACAGCCTGCGTCTGAAAGACTGTGTGATATTCATTCTGATTATACCCCTTCTCCCACACAAAAGTATCATTTGGTTCACATAAATGCCTACCAAGGAGGACGCCACTATTAGAAAGAGTTATTCAGTCTAGATAAGGTTCTCACATAATTTTACTTTTAGGTAAAAGTGCATTTTTGTTAAAATTTTGACTATTTTAGAAGTATTTTCAAGCAATGCTGAGAGGAAACAATAGAAAGATCGGCGATCAATGATGTAACTCTAGAAAACCAAAAGTTAATTGTTGAAGCACCATTGTCTTGGATAGATCAGTCACTCCCGCTACCTTTAAAGACCCAAAAGCGAATTAAATTTTGGAATGTTTGAGATCTGCTTGATAAAGATAGCGAAAAATGATGCGCTTTGGAAAATAAAAATAGTTTCGCCGAAACAGGAATGTTTGAGAACACCTTAAAATATGACCAACCAATTGTTTGCAGACACAAAGCACATGATTCAATAAAGTCGAATGTTAATCGACTCTCAAGTTCGAATTAGAACGATATCTGCTGGGTCTATATAAACAATTGGAGAGGCACAAAACCAAACAAACAGCTTTGGTGAAGGTTGGGTTATATGCGATTCTCTTAGATTGATTTTTTTGGAATATTTATGGAATAATCCATGTATATTCTATATCAAGAACTTGATGAGGTTATTGAATTACTCAGAATTATACATATTGCATTACGGCCGAAAGGAGCGAGGATAATTCCATCTGAGAAAGTGAGGAGGTAAGTTTATCACAGTTGCGAAAACTCTTATTAATATTGCTTGGCAATATTCGAGTTTGAAATTCCTTTGTAAAACAATTTTCAAAAAGCTTCAGTTCAAGGCGAAGTTAAGTCCTTGGTTCATCGACTTATCATTGATTATAATTTGTTGAAGCTCCATTGTTATTGACGATACCGCCATTCGTATTTACTGCGGAGGACCAATTGAATCCTAAGTCTTACTGAAGGTGAAATCATCACCACACATATTGAATTGTCCTGGTAAGTATTTGGCCGGAGGACTACTGGTTATTCTGGTTACAAGTCACACTACTTTTTGATTTAATCCAACATTTCATAACTGCAGTCTAAGTCTAAGTCTATGTCTTCATTGTGGAGAGGGTTTTCCCCTCTAGAGTACAGGTACTGGGACCCATGGTACTCAAGCCGCTCCCTATACATATATATATATATATATGTCTTCCCAGTAGTTTTCCTTAGCATCATCTACAAATTCAAGGTGAAAAATGATTTTCTGCCTTTTAGAAATAGCGGAAAATGATTTTCCTGCCCTTTCGAAAAAGGATTTAAAAAACCTGAAATTTAGGCCGTTGATGGGGATGATATCTTAATGGATTTTAGTTCATTTTATATGCGCTGAGATAAATCTTTAGGGCAAAAAATATTTCCCGCTTTTTCAATAAAATTATTTTTTTGAAATGATTTCTACCAAAAACACTCGTATGATACAGTGGTGATGTCTAAATGTCTTTCCAGTAATTCTTTTTAGCATCGTCAACATATTCAAGGTGAAAAATAGTTTTCCGCCTTTTCGAAATAGCGGAAAATGATTTTCCGCCTTTTCGAAATAGTATAAAACGATTCTCCGTTATTAAACAGATTTTCCGCCTTTCCGCATATTTCAGAACCCACAGAAGTATCGCATTGTGAGAGCCTGATTTTCTTGCTGGTGGCATAGGTAAATCTTCTGCGGAAGGCATAGCAATCTTGTATGTTGTCAATCAGAGGGGATTGCATTACGGTGTCCTGTTTGTCTTCATCAGTGAGCTTCCTATCATCAACCGATATACTACGACCAAGCATATTTTTGTACATTTCATCTTCTGGAAGAAGTAGCTCGGTAACATCTCCTGGATAGGATATCAAAGTGGAAGTCATTTTTGGTATTTGCCGAGTCACTGACGTGTTTTCCCATGCTTGACATGCTTGTATCATCGCCACCTGCCAATCACAAGTGAATCATTAAATAATACTCTTTAAAGTTGTTGTCTATATCTTCCACATCGGCTTGTTTGTCACGTTACCCTGGTCTGTGTCAAAAAAGAAAACTTTATGTTGTGTAACCAGAGATTTTGGATAATCTAAGCCTATTATAGGTCTCTAGATCACTGGACTACTTACAGCCATTGTAGGTAAGTCATATCCTCCTGTGTTTGATTTCCTGCTCCTGCTTGCGAGTTATCACGAGTGTATAAGACAAGTCACATGACAAACAAAAATTGAAGCGGTGCGCCTGTATGTATTGCTCCAGACTACGAACATTATTACATTTTCATGTTTGGAAGTTATCCCATCAAATGTAATAAGCGGACAACTACTTATTTACAACTTTGAGAGTAAAACTTACGTTTTATTTAGAGACTACAAGCAGACGCCATCTTGTCAAGCATGTGTAAGCAACAATTTAGTTCTATTTCCAAACCTACTTTTTATTCAATTTATACAAAAATAGAACAATGTGGATCAGAGCAGTAAGGAGGGTAGTAAGATTGAGTCATGGCCCAACTCTGGGCAGACCTCAAACGAACTGCAATTTGAATGATTTTGAGAGTAACTTGATGTGAAAACTCAGCAACAGTTTATTCATTACACTGACTGTCATATGCCACTGATGTTACCTATCAACAATAGAGTGAAATCTTCATCTATGTCTGTATTTACGTTCAAGGATGCAGTCTACCAATGGCTCAATGAGTTGATAGGTGTGTAATTTATATTGTGACACAAAATAATTCCCACAAGTTGGTGATTTTGAAATGGCTGTTGAAAAGTGATAATAGTTTGGCTGATCATCTTGCTCTACTCCAATATCTAGCTAGATTAGGCAGCCAAAAGCTCTTCCCAGACGGGGAATCGAACCCCGGCCACGGCGGTGAGAGCGCCGGATCCTAACCACTAGACCACCTGGGACTGATATACTGAGGGTAAGGGGGGGGGGGAGCAAAGGAACAGACAAGAAGGAAAATCCTTAGTAATTGGCCATACTGCCAAAAATAACTGCTAGGTTTATTTCTACATGGGTGGATAATTAGGGATTGATTACAGTAATTAAAAGCTGTTTGCTCATGTGGCAAACTAGCACTGATAAACAATCATGTAGTTATTGCAGCAGTGTACTTTTAGGAATAAAGCCACACACCTTTGACTAAATTTAAAAATGACATTTATTTTTTATAGGAAGTTCTCCTCCCTGCCTTTTGTTGATTTTCATCAATATTTTTTTTTATCAGATTCCCGACTAGTGGCCAAACTAGTGAATGATGTCTACCAGCTACCTGACAAATGAATTGTTCTTACAGTAAAGATTTTGTAATGTGAATAAATGTGATATCGTATTCAGGAGATGGAAGAGAGTTTATGTACAGCGTGCATCTAAAAAACTGAACTAATTACAGGCATTGATATGCTAAGTCACATCCTCCTTTGTTGTATTTCTTACTCTTACTGCTTGTGTTTTGGAGGTATTATTAGTGTATTTCAGGTCATTACAAGATGGGGGACCGCTGTAGCTAAAGAGCCAGCTTACACTCAGCTATGAAGTATACTTTCGATAATCCTGCTTGAATAGAGATAATCAAATGAATTATATTGAGAGGATCTCAAACAGGCCTGTTTGCTTGCCTAATATGTCTTAATAAAGATACTATATTGCTGTTCAGTTAGAAACAGAAGATTGGGCTGCCCCTAATGAGGGAGCAAGGTGTTGTTGAAAGAATAGAGAAATCAGCAGTCATCTCAGCTAGTGGTATTAGTTGCCACTCAAGTTATACTATTTTCTCCGAAGAAAAATATCTCTTCCAACAATTAAGATGTGTGTTATTAAAACAACTGTTCAATAAAAAATGAATATTTGATGAGTGTTAAGATGTCTCCGTAAACATGAAACAGAATCTAATTATTTTGAGATCAGAGATTTGATGCTAGCACAGCTATTTACCATGGTATTCCCTCTCTACTCTCCTCTCTCTACTGATCTTTAGCCTTTAAATAGATTAGGACCACCCTACCCTTCCGAACCCAAGACCCACGACCCACGGCTATTCTGCCCATCGAAAAAACCCTGCTGTTTAAAACAGGCTTTAACAGTGGTTATTTCTCTAAAAAGCGCTTATTTGGTGGTTATTATTAGTCTGAGACCCCCTGACCTTTGTCCCCCCCCTGGTGAGGGAGTTAATTACTAGTTACAGTTTTATCTAGAATCGAGCCGATAATTGCCCCAGTTTTTTAGTGCTCTGTAACCGATGAGAACCACAGATAACAACATGGCCCCAGTGCTCAGAGATAACATTTTAATGCTACGGACGTTGACAGCGACCGCCTGATTTTTTATTAGGATTGTAATGCTGAGAATCATTTTTATATGTGTTGGGAAATTACCTCACCAAATGTCATGAGCAGGCAGGTAAACATTTACAAATTACACCTGTTAACGTTATGAGTAAAATTTATGTTTTATTTAGAGACTTCAAGCAGAAGCCATCTTGGCCAA
Source organism: Membranipora membranacea (assembly GCA_914767715.1). Lineage (NCBI taxonomy): Eukaryota > Metazoa > Bryozoa > Gymnolaemata > Cheilostomatida > Membraniporidae > Membranipora > Membranipora membranacea. The sequence goes on from OU612074.1 coordinate 22,619,092, forward strand.
CATGTGTAAGCAGCAAAATATTTCCCAACCTACTTCTTGTTAATCTTCATACAAGAAAATAAAACAATGTGGATCATAACAGTAAAGGGGAGCAGTGAGATTGAGATATGACCTAACTGTAGACAGACCTCACCTGTGTATCAAATGATTCTAAGAGTGACTGGTATATCGCACAAATCAGCGGTAGTTATAATCCTATACACTGACATTTATCACAGAGTTTACCCATAAGAAATAGTGATCTTTTTATCGATGTCTGTATTAACGTTCAAGGATGCAGTCTTCCAATGATCCATTCAGTTGTTGGGTGCGTTAGTGATAGTATAGCACAAAAAAGATTTCCCACATGGCAGTGATTTCTAAATGGCAGATCAAAATTTATATTTGTTTGGCTGATCAACTTATGAGATATTACGACTGTAGATTGGTGAGCAGTTGCATGCCCTAGCTAGAGTAGGTAGCTGGATGTAACTGTTAACTGTTGGCGATATACTCCCTTGATTAGCGCGGGGACCTAAAAGGTCTTCCCAGACGGGGAATCAAACCCCGGCCACGGCTCTGAGCGCCGGATCCTAACCACTAGACCACTTGGGACTGGTTTACAGTAAATTTCTAGTCGTAATATCTGATAAGTTAATCAGTCAAACAATAATGTATTTCAAACTGCCATTTCAAAATCTTCGCCTTGTGGGAATTACTTTTTGCTACACAATTAATGACACACCTATCTATCAACTGATTTGATCATTGAAAGTTTTTTTTTACAGACATATATAAAACATCATTATTGTTTCAGGGTAACATCTGTGCTATATATGATCGTTGTATAGGATATACAGGATATAAACTGCTGCTGAGTTGTTTTACATACCACTACCAGCAGGAAGAATTCCCCCTGATACCTGGGTTGTTTTCGCACAGCGGACAATTTACGACCCTACACCGCTACATTGACCATCACTGATAATGATCACTATCACCAGCAAGGGCAACCATGGGCACGGTTATGGCCACCATAACCACATTCACTACAACCACAACCACCTCAACCACCAGCACAACCACCACCACAACCACCACCACAACCACCACCATCACAACAACTACCACAACTACCACCACAACCACTACCATCACAACAACTACCACCACAACCACCACCACAACCACTACTATCACAACCACTACTATCACAACAACCACCACCACAACTACCACCACAACCACCACCACAACCACCACCACAACCACCACCACAACCACTACCATCACAACAACTACCACCACAACCACTACCATCACAACAACCACCACCACAACCACCACCACAACCACCACCACAACCACCACCACAACCACCACCACAACCACTACCACCACAACCACTACAACCACCACCACAACCACCACCACAACCACCACCACAACCACCACCACAACCACTACCATCACAACAACTACCACCACAACCACTACCATCACAACAACCACCACCACAACCACCACCACAACTACCAAACTGAGAGCAAATTGGCGCAGCAGAAATTGCGGCCTCGCCCTAAGGCACAAACAATCTCCACCGAATCGTCGGAATGAGGCTGTAACTGTACCTGGAATGAGGCTGTAACTGTACCTGGAATGAGGCTGTAACTGTACCTGGAATGAGGCTGTAACTGTACCTGGAATGAGGCTGTAACTGTACCTGGAATGAGGCTGTAACTGTACCTGGAATGAGGCTGTAACTGTACCTGGAATGAGGCTGTAACTGTACCTGGAATGAGGCTGTAACTGTACCTGGAATGAGGCTGTAACTGTACCTGGAATGAGGCTGTAACTGTACCTGGAATGAGGCTGTAACCTGTAACTGTACCTGGCAATCTTAACCAACCAATACCAGCCATTACTACCCATAACGACGCGCACCTTCCCATGATTGACCAGCCGCAGATAATGCATATCATTACTTCACTTTAGAACTGATTTCTATTTTGTCTGACACTCTCTTACAATATGTCCATGCATGTTTTGAACAGTTTTCTTCCTCTCTTTCTTTACACTAGGTCTTATTTGACCGCCCTATTTATAAGCCCCTTTAAGGGCATGTGGCTTGTGTGATGTGGTTACCCTATACCCTTGCCCGCCGTTACCGGCTATTGTTTTTTTGAAGGGTCAGAGGGGGATTTTTATACTGCGTGCAAGCACACAGTATACCTCCTGTATTTATGGTCCTGATCCGAACAGACCTGGCTAGGATGAATGGCTTGCCAGTGCCAAATCAGAAATGACAGACAGCCTCGGGAATCAAACCTGGACCTTAAGATCACAAAATTACCCTTCATTAATAAAGATAATATATTTTCTCTGTCTTAATGAGACAGAAAGAGTTCAAACAGGATCAGGATTAGGATTCAACATGAACCTCACCTCATGCTCTATCTGGTTAGAACCATTGGCTATCAATCAAACTATGTAGGTGACACATATTATTTATATTTATTTTTATATTTTGAGACACTCACCTTGTCTCAAGATGCACTGCTTTGGATAGTGTGGTGGATTTTCCACCACAACTGGACAGTCTTAATTTAATTTTTACTAAATTCATAATAAATGATATGGTAGTTGTGTTTACTGTTATAGATAGAGATGCTGCCTGTTTAACTGGGTACAAAGACTGCAGTTTGTTACGTAGATAAGCTATATCACATTCTCCTGTCACATCGATGATAAGTGAATCTTTTCCCCGGATGTGTACTTTGACAGCTGCATCCTCCCCTTGTTGATGCTGATTTTGTGATCCAAAAGGAAATATACAATTTATCCTATCAGATAAACATATCCCAAAAACAACTTTGTGGTATACAGTCATAAACATCTTAATATTATCCATTTTATTCTGATATTTTAACTGTTACACCTTAGAATTCCGTCCATCAGTGATCTTGAAAGTTCAAGAGGAGTCTATTAGATGCAGGAATCTGTTGTCTGATTGTAGTTCATATTCTGAAGACAATAAGAAGTCAGCATCAGCTCAGCATAGGTTCCTGTATTTGTCTTCCTCGGGTAAACCAGCCTGATAATGTAAAGAGTGAACAAGAAGATTAACAAAGCAGACTGATTTGGCTAAAGCTCACTTTATCACTAATACAATTATGGTTATGGTTTTTTAAGTAGGCTATCAGTCAAATTTATTATATTGATCAGAAAATTAGCCTTTGTTACGCATAGAAGAAAAAGTGGAATTTTTATAATTTATTTGTTGAATGTCTTGTGATAAAATTGACAATTGAAGTTACAAATATTGGAGGCAAGCTTTGAATGGAGTGAGCGATTGTTCTTTGCCTTGGGATGAGTCGAGTTGGGGTCAAAATCTAAGGGGTTAAAGAATAAAAGGAGGCATTATTGGTAATTGGTCTGGTCACGGAAGTCTTATATAAGAGCATTGTAGATCTGAGTGTAAGTCTACAGATAGACATCACTCACGGCGGGATCTTTGTGAGGACGAGAAGATTAAGAATAGGGTATCTGCTTTGTTCAGCGATTCTGTCTGTCAATATTTTTTTCAAACTGGCAGGTATTTCTGTAACTGCACCGTTATATGTGACATCAGTAGGCCATATTACTGTCAGAGTATCATTCACACAACTCAGCACAGCCTCAGATCCATTTTGTGTACCACAGTCTATAAAAAACATCATAAAAGTACTTGACAATCAAGACGTGTTTGTTATGTGAGAGTCCCGGCAATCACCAGTTATTCAATGACAACTAAAACATTTACAAAGATGGCACTGGTCAACACGAATAACATCTCATTTTTAAAACAATTGAAATATGTACCATCAGGTAACAAAACCTAGAAGGAGCATGTATTATTCTCTTTAACTGATATCAATGAAATTAAATTATATACATATTCACAATATTTGAGTATTTATTGCAGAAAGCTGCATTATGTTAACACAATAGACGAAACACCCAATGGCAATGTCTATAATATATCATAATCTTTACTCACTATCTGCTGTAGCTTACAATATCATCTGGAAGACATCATCTAACTAATAGCTAAGTTTGTCAGCTAATTTGAAACTATTTTTGGGGAAATACTATCCTATGAACTGACTCTTCACTTAACTCTAATATGACCTCACCTTGTTGGCATATTTCCCTGATCTGGTTGACATTGCCGTTAGCCAAAGTTGTAACAGTAGATATAACTACGTTGTCAGTCAGCAGTGAACACTTTATATCATATTTAGCTACCACATCTAATCGTTTTACCAGTAGGTGGTCTGAAAATGTTAAGATGTTGATTTAGTATACTTAGAAAGTACTATTTTAGATAACATATTATCAAGCGTACTAACAATAAACGCTATTATTAATATTGTCATAATAAATTTTAATACAACTGGCTCAAGAAATACATTTCTGCTTGATAATTAATTTTTTTTAATACATACTTTATTTTAATCACCGACCAATGCATCTTGACAAAGGAGGAATGGAATTAAATGAATTTTCTTAACAGCAGTTTATCATAAAATGCTGTCCTTCCAACATGCTGAGACAGCTGAAGCAAATCACTGCGGACATGATTGTCGTAAGATTGAAATTTAGAAACATATCGCAGACATAAGACATTTAAATGCACTTTAATTTTTTCGATATTTAATGTGGACAGTCTTTCATCATAGTCGTCTATGAGAGGTAAAATTAATCTTGTTCACATGCTTTAAAAGCTTTCCAGTTTATCTATGTCAGTTTTACTAAGATATGGAATGTATAGCTTCTCAAAAGCATTTCTTATCATCTTTCTGTTCTTTTATTATTTTTAAACATCATTTCTGCCACTTCACTAACAGGTGAGAAACTCACTTCGTACCTTTGATTATGACAGTAATATTACATGGGTTATCTCCTCCGCCTATTTGGTACTCATAGTCACCAACAGGTAACTTCATTCTGTGTGTGATACCTGCTACAGTCAACTGGACATCGGCTAGTTCAGTAGCAGGGGAGACAATATCTCTTATTACTCCTGGACATGTGTAGTCTAGGCCTGCAGTACCTGAAGATAAGTATTCAGAGACACATCAATATAGGCCCATAGGGTAAGTATTAAGTGACACATGAGTATAGGGTAAGTATTAAGTGATACATCAGTATAGAGAAAGTATTCAGTGATACATCAGTATAGGGTAAGTATTCAGTGACACATCAGAATAGGGTAGGTATTCAGTGACACATCAGAATAGGGTAGGTATTCAGTGACACATCAGAATAGGGTAAGTATTCAGTGACACATCAGAATAGGGTAAGTATTCAGTGACACATCAGTATAAGGAAAGTATTCAGTGACACATCAGAATAGGGTAATGAGTGGTGACCTCTGATTTCTACTAACTTGAGGTCATGACCATCTCATATCAAAAGTGGCAGCCATAGTTCTGAAAATAAAGTCACCAAACTTGTAAAACTCTTCAAGTCTGTAATCACCACTCAGTGTTGTTTTACTTTTTGTGGCACATATCATCTTTATATCTTTATTCTCGAATGTCTGGAACCAAATGGATTCGGTGTACCAAACACCAGTATATATGCTCTCACGAAGTTATCTCTATTTAATACTCACTGTTATTTATGACTTCTATGTTCATTTTACAGCCAAATCTATGAACAACATGACGTCCAACTGCCAACTCAGTTAGGATATTGGCTGTTATCTCTACTAATGCTCTTTCCTCATAAGATTTCACATAGAATGTCATATTTCTGTCCTGACAAGGTGCTCTGGTTGTTGTCATTGGTATGGTAGATGTTGGTAGCATAGATTTAGGTGGTGTAGTCATCGGTGTGGTTTCTGCTTGTGTCGCTGTCAGGTTTTGATCTGATAAAAACAAACTAATTGTGCTCATTGATACATTGGGATTATAACTAGTTTCCTGTTTACTTTAGGGATGAATCACTAAATATCGGTCCCAGGCACTCTGCATCCCAATATTCTTATCAGCAGAGGAGGGCAAAGCAGATCTACCTGTCATCAAGGTAGGAATGGTTATAAAATGTAATAATATGTCTGGTCAATGCGACTCAGAAGAGGTTACTCAAAAAATCAATTAATCTTTCACTTACATATATCCAGAGGCTGACAAAATCCACAAGTCTTCGCACATCTAATTCTGAGACGAATGGGCGTGCTGCTATTGCAGAGTAATCTCTCAGAGATGCCACAGCCGGATACTCTATCGTAGCAATCTCCACGACCACGACCAGGACCAGGACCACGACTAAGGAATTGAGATATGTTTGTTGTCCGTGCTGTTGATGTGGTTGACGTTAATGTTGATGCAGCAGTAGCTTTAGCTTGCATTGTTGTTGTGGTTTTAGAGGTGGTAGAATACAATGCAGCAAACTCTTTAATAAAGTAATCAAAATTTAAAATGCAGGATGCCAATCGAAATAGTGTAATCAATCAAATACAGCGGTCGTCATGATTTTAGCCACTGTGGAGAGTTTATTCACCTGTTTGGACATGGCTTGAGGGAGCAAACAACGTTGAATGACAAACTGGATAATGCCTGATCATGCTCTGACCAATAGGGGCGGGTAGTATTATGTATTTATCACATACTTGTGTTCATTTTGAATAATCATTAATTATCTTACCTTTACAGATTTTTTGTTGCAGCTTGGTCTGTTCTGCAGCGAGGCTGGAGAAGTCTGTGATTTTGTACACATAGGATACATCTGATGCTATGTCATTAAGCTCTTGCGCTCCAGCTTTATCACCTACACCGATCACAAAGGTTGTCACATTCTCGGCATGAAGCTTCTGAGCAGCTTCTCTTGTCTTATCTTGATTTACGCTCTTTCCATCTGTGATGATGATCACTATATTTGGGGTGGATTGTCTGTAAGACATACAAAACCCTATGGACATCATACTAAAACACTTCAATCAGCATTATCTAAAAATTCCTGCTTTAAAAACCTGAATTGGACCTCTGACCCTGGATTTTCTTACACAAAATCTTATATTATTCATTCCTACATTATTACAGGGATTCGTGGGAGCAATTCAGAGGTTGTGGTATATTAGGATTCAGTTAACAGGGAATAGCAGGAGATGCCAGGCGACATTACAGCGTTTCTGCTTTGCTATGGTGACAAATGTTCATATTCATTGACAGGAACAAGGCAATAACTTTCACATTTACCACCACTAACCTACCTCATTCCATTCTGGGTCTGGAATAACGTGCCTCTGACCTGGTCTAGGGCTCTATAAGTATTGGTACTGCCTCCAGAAAAGTTTTCTCTTTTAATGGCATTGATCACATCAGACTTTTTGCTGTACATGTTTAGTTTGAAGGCAACATTACTCTCTGTGCTGAAACTTATCATCCCGACTCGTACTTTATCAAAGCCGACATCGAACCCCTCCACAAGTCCAGTCAAGAATGTCAGGGACTAAAAATAAATTACAATGGGAGTTAAAATAGACACATTTATCCTCCTGAGAGTTTAAATAGACACAGATATCCTCCTGAGAGTTTAAATAGACACAGATATCCTCCTGTGAATTAGAATAGACACAGATATCCTCCTGAGAATTAGCATAGACACAGATATCCTCCTGAGAATTAGCATAGACACAGATATCCTCCTGAGAATTAGCATAGACACAGATATTCTCCTGAGAATTAGCATAGACGCATCTGTAAGTTTGATGTTATGAGGAAGAGCGTGTTACGAGAAATTTTATGTGTCACATGTATGAAGAAACTTATATTTCACCTATAATCTGATTGAGGAGGATTTTGCAAACTGATCACGTCATCTCAACGTCTATCAGCTCTCAATAAAAAGCAGTAATAGCTTTGATTAGTTACCTTAGTCCATCCAGTGGATCCAACACTACCACTGCCATCAACAATGAGTACCACATCAGCTGACTGTATCAAACACTGACTATCGGCTGAAACAACCACTGCTACCACAGTTAGGAAGAGCACTGCAATCCATGACATTTCACACAAATTAATATACATATAATATAATAATATATGACACTCATATATACCCCTGTCACAATGATATGTTTGTATCTTAAAGGCGAGTCAAACCATTTTTTTCTATGTTAATAAAAAGGTCTTCTAATATAAAGTATCAGCAATATAATATTTGTCATTATTCACATCTGTGACATTGAACTTTATCAGCGTTTTGATAACTGGGTGCTGTGTGATTGTGTAACTCACCTGGCACTAAGATAGTCATGCTGTGTGATTGTGTAACTCACCTGGCACTAAGATAGTCATACTGTGTGATTGTGTAACTCACCTGGCACTAAGATAGTCATACTGTGTGATTGTGTAACTCACCTGGCACTAAGCTAGTCATGCTTTGTGACCTCATGATCTCAGAAGTATGATGTAAATGTCTGTTTGTGAATTTCAAGTATGGTGAGTTAACCAAGTAAATATTTGTCGTGAACTGATAGCAGCTTAGCAACATCATTTCTTCATTCACGTTTTAGAAGAAGGTCCAAGTTTTTCACTTTATCAGTATGATAAGATGAGAGTTAAATAACATAAGGCTCCATTAACCATATGTGAGCTGAGTTAATAATAATAAAAGTTCATTTGACGTTAGGCAAACCATTAATAGGGCAAAATCATGTTACGGCCAGGTTCTAATACCAGCACTTTTTTTACCAAACCACTCATTAGTCAATATCGTATTTACACTGATTATTAAGCAAATGTCGAGTCTAATGCTGAAAGTTTGGGAGAAAGCTGTGCTTTCTCTATAACATGAATACTCATTACTACTACTGGCTTGTACTAACTTCACAATTCATTACATTATATTATTATTACGTTATAATCAGTACCTGCCTCTGCCTGATTTGACATTTACCTACGTGTAAAGAAGACTGTATATAGAGAGTCTGGCCAGAGAAGAGTGAGTAATAAAACTTTAACCTTGACCTATGATAATCAGGAAGTGACTGTCAGACTTTTCAAAATAAGATCGATACTCGTAAGGATAGTGATAATACACAGGTAAGCATTTATATCAGTGAAGTCGTCTCACCTTGTTGTAAGACAAGACAACTCCAAAATTTTATCTTTATCAGTTTTGTTGCGAGAGGTAGATAAAATGTGATGGTGCATCAAAAATAGTGATTCGGGCATACTTTTGTACCCGTTCATCCTGTGCTGGCTACTTTTATTAAAAACAGAGATAATTAAATATCTTATCCCGTCTTTGTTTGAAATTGAACAATATATTTTGAAAAGCTTACAAGATAATTTTTTGTAAGCTTTTCTGTTTATGTTGGTGCAGCGGTTTGGTCTACCATAGCGATCTACAACGCATGGTGAGGAAGGTGTGGTTGTCTTAAGATGGGAAATGAGGTGACAGCCTCAGTGCTATTATATTTATTTACAGTACTGTGAGTCACAATCAAGAAAGAATTTGGTTTACGTTTGAAAGGTTGAAGTTTTATCACATCAAATTATCTGTGGAATATAAGTAAATATCAGGCAAACCTCTGCAAGAATAAAATATTAGGTATAGATGTGAAAAATCATCAACATACTTTGTTCGATAAAAGATAAAGTTTGTTGGGTTATCTGTGTCATTAATCGTATTTCATAACTACAAACTAAGTGGTATACCCAGTCATACAGTCATAGATACCTCATAATATGATTCATTCAAATTGTTTTGAATATTGAAAATTCCGATGAGTTTTGTTATAAGCAGGAATTTGTTGTCTGGTAGTAGTTCATATTCTGAAGACATGAAGAAGTCAGCGTCAGCTCAGCATAAGCTCCTGTTTTGGTCAGGTATACCAACCTGATAATTGTGTAAAAAATCGAACAGCAAAAATAAAGGTTGAACCATATGTTATTTGGCTTCTCTTCATTTACACTCAAAAATATAAGAAGTTCCAACAAAGTCCAGAGTGCCGTTAAATCTTAGTGAAATTGAAAATGTTGTTCAGAAACCAAGATCACGGAACACTTTGAACAGTCATTAGTCCAGTTATACAGAAACCTTTACCAATATTATATGACCTATCATCTCTTGATATACAACATAACTTCTTCTCTATATATTCTTTATTGACACTGTCCAATGTAACTTGATAAATAAGGTCAGGTTTAAAATGAAGAAACCAATTAAATACTTTTTTTTAAATTTAATCACATTAAACACACCTGAAGCAAGCTCATTTCTGTGAGAATATTTATTCATCAGGTACCTAGACGTCATTCTGAAATTTGGTAAGTATACATGGATATGATGACAATTTTTCCCCCTGAACTAGATGTAAAAATCATCAACAGATTAGGCAGAGGGGGTAACTTCCCATAGAAAATAGCAAAAATATTTAGTATAGATGTTTGGCATAATTATTTTGCTGGAAAAAGTACTCAGTTCAGTTGAGTCCTCAGACTGCACCGGGGCAAAAAATTCACAAATCTTTTGTCACTTATGCCTTGGATAGTGAGCATCCAGCCTTTAATTTCTAGCGAGCAATCCATATTTTACTACTCTACTATGTAAAGATAAACCCAGCAGGGATATTTGGCAGTATGGTCAATTAACTAGGATTTATCTTCTTGTACCTCCCTATCAAATGATCAAATGAGATGATTGGTGTTTGATTAATTGTGTAGCAAAAATAGTTCACACAAGCATTTTGAAATGGCAACTGCAAATATATTATTATTGTTTGGCAGATTAACTAGAAGTTTTCAGCCGAGGGCAAATGTAGTTCAATAAGCAGCCTCCCACTCTGACCTTGCTCTGCTTAAATATCTAGCTAGGAAAGGCAACCAAAAGCTCTTCCCAGACGGGGAATCGAACCCGGCCACGATGGTGAGAGCCGGATCCTAACCACTAGACCACCAGGGACTGGATAACACTTAGGGGGGGGGGGTTTAAGGATAATTAGGGATTGATTGCTAGTAATTAAAGGCTTATTGCTCATTAACCAAGGCATCAGCGATGAAAGACTAATGTACTTTTGTACTGCAGTGTCATCTGAGGACTCCACTGCAAAATAATAACGGCTAATATCTATACTAAATATTCAACCTATTTTTTATGGGAAGTTTTTTCAATCTAGTTCTGGGGGTAACCACAATTGCCCTCGGCTGAAAACTTCTAATTGATCAGTCAAACAATAATATATTTGCAGTTGCCATTTCAAAATGCTTGCTTTCAGGTCCCCTCACTAACCTAGGCAACAATGCATTGAGCAGTCTTTGCCTTCGACTCCCTCAAAATGACCATCACAGATACACCACCACTGATATCTAGCCTCTTCTGTGTGAGATCAAGTAGAGACATCATTGTGTCTGGAGATCTGAGGATATTTTATTTAATATTGATATGGACATGGAGGTTTTTACCAGAGTTTTTAAGAACCGTTGTCTTCGTATGTATGCAACAGACAATGAGCCAATCTTAGCCCTAGCTACACTTCCATCAGGGCGCTACTGTAATATCAAATGTAGGATAGAGCTACGGAGACAATGCTTTAGAGCACAATGTGTGAAATTTTTAAACTCCGTTTTCTTCAAAAGATAATATTTTATAATGTGCAGACTTTTATATCACTAGTAACTTTTTAGCTCTACAAAACCAATATTTCTTAACCATAACGGCAGAGACAGAATAAAGTATATATATTAATCTTTGATAAGACCACCCTTCCGTCACCATGGAACTGAAAACCAGATCGCCCGAGGTGGGGCTCGAACCAACGACCCTGGGATTAAGAGTCTCATGCTCTACCGACTGAGCTACCCGCTACCCGGGCTTTTTTCCCTTCTCAATAAACCTGATGTCTGTCGAAACCAGGATTCAACTGTGGTAACTTCTCCCAAAATCGCTTATTTGATAGTTAATTAGTAGGTGAAGTTTGTACTAATGTCGAGCCGATAATTGCCACAGTTTTGTAGCTCTGTTACCAATGGCAACCACAGATAAAAACACGGCCCAAGTGCTCAGAGTTTTGATGAAATTTTAATGCTACAGTCACAGATGATGACAGCGACAAACTGATCAATTATTTATTGGGGTGGTAATTTTTGAGAATTATTTCTATATATGCTGGGTAATTATCCCACCAAATGTCATGAGCAGACAACTAGTCATTTACACCTGTTAACTTTGAGAGTAAAATTTATATTTTATTTGGAGACTACAAGCAGTCGCCATCTTGGCTTCGAAGTGTAAGCAAGAAAATGATGAATACTCTTAACATATTACCCCTTATTTTCATACATGACTACACAACAATGTAGATCAGAGCAAAAATCAGGAGTTATAAGGGTGAGGTATGATTCTGGACAGACCTAAAACCGCAGATTAGTTTTTGAGAGTCACTGGCATCACACACTCAGCATCAGTGTCTTACGCACTGATGAATAATACGCAGAGTTTACCCATAAACAACGGTGATATTTTTTATCTATGTTCAAGGAGGCAGTCCTACAATGATCCAATGCGTTCGTAGGTGCGTAATTGATAATTTGGCACAAAAGATTTTCCCACAAGGCGGTGATTTTGAAATGGCAGTGGAAAATTAATAGTTGCTTGGCTGATTAACCTATGAGACATTATGTGAGTGCATTGTGGATCAGTCAGCAGTTGCAAGACCTGATCTTTCTCTACTCTACTATCTAGCTAGAAAAGGCAGCTGAGTGTAACTATTAACTGTTGGCGAATTACTCCCTTGATTAGCGCGGGGACCTAAAAGGTCTTCCCAGACGGGGAATCGAACCCCGGCCACGGCGGTGAGAGCGCCGGATCCTAACCACTAGACCACCTGGGACTGATGTGCACAAAGGTGGGGAGGGGGTGTGTGATACCGAACAGTTAAAGCCTTAGTAATTGGCAATACTGCCAAACCTAACTGCTTCGGTTGTTTACACATGGGAGGTTAATTAGGGATTGATTGCAGTAATTAAAGACTGTTTGCTCATTAAGTGGGGTATAAGCTCTAGACACAGACCTCACATTTCATACCCATGCTACTGATGTCACAACTAGTGCAAACAAACTAGACTATCTTACACATGAATGTTGAAGAATCCCTTAAAACTTACAGAAGCGTTGTCCGACCAATCGTTGAATATTGCTCATCAATTTACCTAGATACTAAACAAAAAAAAACTGGAACAATTGAGAAAGCTCAAAAAAGTGCAATCAGAATTATTGTATCTGCTCCCAAGAAGTTTTCTGTCACAACTGGTAGATCGCTTTTAAATTTACCCACACTAAGTAGGAGACAATACTTATTTCATAATTTTATATATAAAAAAGTTGCAAAAAACAAAGCTTCTAAGCATATCCTTAATCTAGTGCAAAATTCCTGAAAACATCAGTGTTGTCTGAGAAGCAACTGCACTATTATTAAACCCTCATTCAGACCAAATTTTGGAAAATCAACCCTTTTAAACTTACTTCACCAGTTTACACCAAAAGATAAATCAGCTAAAACTCTCCTGACTTTTAATTTACCTGGAACATGATACGGTAAACCCATAGATTGAACATTTATATCTTTAGCATTCTTTCATATTATATTTCTCATTTTCCCCAACGTTTATTCTGCAGCTAATCAGCTTCTAAACTGCAACACTAGTATCCAAACTTATTTTTCTTCAATGCTTTTTATTTCATAACTCTTTTTGCTGTTTTTAGAGATCAACAAGTTACTTATAATAGAATTATTTTTCGTTTCTGTAGACTTTTAAGAAAACTTCTATAAATAAATTAATAAAGGTTATAAAAGATTAATGTATGTTTTTGTTGCAGTGTAGTCTGAGGCCTGTTATATCTTTAGGAAGTTGTCATTCCTTCCTTTTCTGTTCATGTTTTATATAAATTTTGTTCAGGAAGTAAACCTGTCATCAGATCCCGGCATCTTATCAGACTTGAAAATGATGTCTACCTGCGTGATGGATAAATTTTCTCACAAGCGTTTTAATGCAATAAAATTTAAAAAAAAATCATTTGTTTGACTCTTTCATTTTATGGATCCGGATAACTTAATAAAATAATATGATTCTGAGAGTCAATGGTATGTCAAAACTCAACAGGGTATCATACATACTAACATATACCACAGAGTTTACCCATCAGGAATTGTCGGATATATTTATCTATGTCTGTAATTACAATACGATACAGGATGCAATTATAATCTGGACTGTGGTAAAACTATGACTAATGACCAAGTAAGTGCTATTGATATAAGCTACCTCTGTTCAATCCTCATTTTTGCATAGCAGGTATTTTTAAATGGATAGACCGCCCAGGGTAGATCAGTAGGTAGAGCATCAGACTCTTAAATCTGAGGTGCAAGGGTTGAAGTCCCTGTTTGGGTGGAAGTTTAGTTTTGATAAATGAGTATGTCTCGCCTGATGTCTCACCTGTTGATTCTTAGCTCCTAGCGCCGACTTCAGCGTCGTGACTTCAGCGTCGTGACTTCAGCGTCATGACTTCAGCGTCGTGACTTCAGCGTCGTGACTTCAGCGTCATGACTTCAGCGTCGTGACTTCAGCATCGTGACTTCAGCGTCGTGACTTCAGGAACGTTAAAAACTCATGAATCGTTTTACGTTTCCGGGTCATTTACCGGTGAACCATTAAGGAACAGCTTTAAATCTAACCGGGTTTGGGACAGGAGCTGTTAAAAGTTGCTTGTGGACGCCATTAGTAGTTACGGAGATGTTGGGCATGACTGATTTAAGGGTCAATGTCAGGTAGTCTATTCTTGGCGTTGTCTTGGAGAGGACTGACATGAATTGTTGATTCAGCTGGTTGGCCTTTTTCCTTAGCAGTGATAGTCAGAGCACTTCCTTTCTTCAGAGGGCTATATAAGAGACAGCAGATGAGCGTCTGTGTTTGATATAGGTCCAGAAGTGTTTTGAGATGTTTCGTTGGGATTTATCTTCTTCGGTAAACATAGTCGGCATGTTCTGTCCTCAGTTGCTTCGTTACTAAGGCACGATATAAAAGATACCTTGTCTCTAGACAAGGGCAACCTCTTTTCTTGACACGCTTGTAGAGTCTATTCCAGATCTTTATCAGCTTATGGAGGTCTTTTGTTATCCAGGGACAGGAATCCTTGCGCTTGGGTTTTCGCCGAGGGATATAGATCTCCATAGCCTCCAAGATTAGTGATTTGCTATCTGTCCATAGTTCATCAGGACTTGTGTGGTATTGCTGATCTATGCTGGTGAGTCGGGTCGGGAAGTATTGTGTCATACCCTGCCAGTCGGCGTGTCTGTACAACCATATTTTTCTGGGGTTTTGTGTTCTGTTAGTAGCGGTGACATTAATCTCAAAGAACACAGCTGCATGGTCACTAATGTCGGGGATGACTTTGACTCTGTTTATTTGATCTGGAATGTTTGTGCAGACGCGGTCTAGAGTGTTATGGAGAAGGGTCGGCTCAGTGACAGTCTGGGCGAGCCCAAAATTGTCCAAATTGTCAGCAAACTCATAGTGTAGTGCTCTATGTTGGGCTCCTGTTTTAAGACTGTATGACTACTGCAGCCTTAAATCCTTCCCAGCATTCCCGGCACAACTTTATCAAAGTACCTTGAGGCATGGAGAACTATATGGCTACCTTTCCAAACCAAAATATGTATCGATGTTAATCCTTTTACTACAATAGTTCGTACACAATATCATACATACACAATTGTGCAAAACTCATTGTCGAACAAAAGGGATGTTTATGCACTTGACTTTTTGACAAAGGTAAGTGCTCTATTTTTGCAATAGATACCAAACGGCCAATTATTAAAATCCGACAACATGTTCCTATCGCATAATGGTGACCTCAGTTTATAACCCGCAGATGTATGTACATGACACAAAAGAGCAGATCAAAACACGGGCAAAACTCTGAGGTGGTCTACAGGCTACCCAATCATGCTAGTTCACAGGCTACATATTGGGTTTTGTGCACACAGTTTAATGTGGGGAACATTTTAATTGGTTATCATCCTAAGTAAGTGAGTAAAGATTACGATTAAATTTAACTGGTTAGAGGCAGATTTAATGTAAGCTAGCAGAAACTTTTAGGAAATGTTCTGTGCCTAAACTCTGAAACCAGTTCAGTATACTCAAAACTACATGTAAAAGTTTCGAGTTATTCCCACATGCAGAGAGAGGAGACAACCCCGGTAGAATTTTCAAACAAGAATATTTTGATAGCAATGTTATGTGCACTAATCAGCATAAACAAATGAAACAAATACTCTATATATAGAAGTCGTCACACCAACTACTGATTATTTGAACATATATATTGGCAGGGTGTGCGGATTCAAAATGCTCAAACATCGCATTGTTATCTGTTAATATCATTTCGCTTGATGAATTAAATCTTGTCTGTATGCTATAGTTAAATGCAAAGCTGATAACAATATTCAGTATTGCTGTCTCGCCGTTAGAATGCAGCATCGATCTAGCCCCATATATGAATAGGATTTAGTCCATAGAGATGAAGAGAAAGCCTTACACTTTGATTTGTAACCAGCAGCAAAGTTAGAATTGTCCTTCTATAAATAATCAATTGGCAATTATTACATCCGTTCAAAGCACTATTGATTTTATAACCCAAAAACATTACTAAGAAATTGCTACTGTTTTCCGACCGATCCAAATTTTTGTTGTTTTTAAGCAATTTTACTCTCTACAGCAAATATTATAAATACTACCAGTGTTTATATTGCTACAGTCATTGCCTGCAGTGTTTACATTGCTACAGTCATTGCCTGCAGTGTTTACATAACAATGGTGAATAAACGAGGAAATCTTTACTATAAAGCCTCCGGTCATATTGTGTAGTTTGTAATGTAGTATTTTATGTGAGAAAATCTGCACATGAGTACCTACATGTAAAGTATCAACACACAGAGTCTACTAACTGTATTCTAGAACTTTATTGATGTGTATACAGGCAGGCATCATTCTTCAAACCTTCTGAGAAATATAATAATAGCTAGCAGCGGAAAAGTCTTGTACTTTTATTGTAAAACTCTTTTTAATCTCACACTTACTAGAGATCTGTTTTGTGAGGATTATAATTCCGATTGGTAACTAAAAATTAATGCGTCGAATGTGGTAGATCGTTAAAGCTTTGATTGTTCGGTGCCGTAAAAACCCTGTTTTACTTTTCTGGGACAGCATGTCCTGTAATTGTAAGCTGCCGTTTTCATTGTTCAGGAAATATTCTCATTCGTTAAACTCTTTATTGATTCAAATACTTTTGTAAATAAACTTCATGCTCAATAAAAAGAGAAAAGATTTGTCTCTGAAATCTATTATTCAATAAAAGATGTTTTGTTTTATACCCTATACACTATTGTTTTGTGATGTTTGCTATTAAAACAAATTACATAATTAAACGATTGTCCTGGTCTTGTTCTGATCTTCAGCTGATGCTCTTATTTACAAATAATTATGTTTAGTGTTTTCTAATAGAATCAATAGCAATGCTGAGCTCGTGACAAGACCAAAGGATAATAAGTGTCTATTTTCTTCCTCAGCAACGATTCACATCAATTTGAAAATCTGCAAAAAATCGGCTTAAAATGTGAAACAATTGAGATTCTAACAAGCTGATCACAGAAACAGAATTCACGATGAACTGCAATCAGACGTTAGCATGGCACACAAGAAGTGATATTTGTCAATATATCTGAACCCTGAAGGTAAGCTTTATTCTGGTGGATCTGAATTATTAAATCTTGGAGGTGGGAACCACTCAAATAACCTCTAGACTAAATGTGAGCTACAGCTTAATTCAGCTAGTTCAATGTGACTTAATATTAGCTAGCGCTAAATTTTGGTTAACTGAAGTGAGAGTATAAATAAGATAAAATATGAGAGTTTTAATTTAGCTATTATAAGCATGTACAAAATGACGAACTTTGTTTTACCATGTCTCCATGTGAAATTTGAGGAGGGCCTAGATCGAGCTGAGTTGTCACCTCTTGGCTCGACCTTGGAATATGCATCCATTCCCAAGGATAGAAAAAAACATCAAACAAATCTGCCGCCGATAAGATTTGAAGTCGGGCCTCCCGTGCTGCGATCAAAGATACATCACGCACAGCTCAGTGCAAACTGATCTTTCGGGCTCAGTGCAGCCCGGTAGTTCATATCCATGGCTCGAAGAGCCCTGATAATAGTGTCAGGTCGACCTCAAATTACACATGGAAAGGTAGTGTTTGTGTTCATTTTAATTTGTCACTCAAGATACATTTTAAATATAAAAATTAGATCCGACGGTACAATGAAAATGTTTCAAAGCAACATATTGTATAGCGTCATCATCATTGTCATAATTGTAAATCATAAAATCATGGTAAGTGAAAAAAAAGAGACTAAATGTGCAATAGCATCACTATGACAGAAACATGTCAGCTAACATCATTTTACATACAATGGCCATATTTGATGAAGAGGCTTTTCCCACCCTTTGCAGGTGGATACCTCATTAGTCTGACATTGTTACAGTTCTTTCTTTCTTTGGTCACTGTAGCGATAAGTGCATTGAGTTGAGTTGGATGGAGTTTACGGATGACTAGTGATATTTTTATTGTTATGCCATTGCCATTGTAAGACTGTAATTAAGAGGAACAAATTGTAAACAGTGTGCTTTGAGAAAACCTTGTGATGTAGGAAGAAAAACAAAGCACAAAAATAAAGATCTGTAGATCTGTGTGTCTTGATATAGCATAATAATGGTTGGTTTGATCATTAACAAATGCCAACTTGCCTTAAAATAGCAAACATGATAAACAGCGGTCTGAGAAGATAACATGAGGATTTAATAAGAGAAATGATATACCTCTTTTCCTCCATTGGTGCACAGATCACTAGTATTATATATAGATTATTAGTTATAGAAATTTTGAGTACATTGACATGGTATTGATTCAACCTCTCCTTTGGGTTTGAACGAAGCAACTGATTTGCCCTGAAAACTAGTGTGTTGGCAAAATAAGTGGTGTTCTATTGTTATTCAAAATAGGTTCCTAATATGGATGCATTGCCTATTTGAGCATAAATGATTGGGAGTATAAATGCGCTAGAGTAGCCTCGCCACGACGCCACAGCAGACGCAACAGTCACAGTCTGCAAGTCAAGAAATGAAGATATGAGCATCGATCATACCTTCATCCCTAGACTAGGGCGAAATGTCATGAGCTTTTTATTGTGGTATGCAAGATTGCCTTTCATTATGTTGGGCAATTTAGGTAAACAAGTCATCTGATTGTATTTCTGTATTGAAATGTGATATGGTAACGTCTGCTGTTATCAATGGGTTCCACCCACGAATAATATAAGGCTCGGTATAGATACATGGAAATTGTTTATATTGTGTTTTTTGATCCGGTATGGCTATAACGTGGCCTTTACTCTTCGCAGCCGCCGCAACCTGGAACAATAAAGTCTAAGAAAAACTTTTATGGCTCGCAAGTACAGTCTATGCTATAACGCTATCTGGAATCATGTATTGGTTGTTAATTTTCTCAGAAATCCGACAAAGTCAACCTCAAATAAAGGTACCGTTGAGATTATGTAAGGGGGGTCAACGCTCTTTATTCGGTCAAACAGGTAACAAAGAACATCCTACATCAAAGGGATAAACCTGCCCGCTTTCAAATCATTCGTCAAGGTCATTTTGTTGATTGATTATTTTATGATATGCTTCTCCCGCTGAATAACGGATGGTATTTGTTGCTGTATAGAAACACTTTAGCATTGTTATTTTGTTATTGAGAAAGTACACTATACAATTGTTCAGCGCTGAAAGGTTCTCATTCCAACCTGACTGTGTTTCTGCTAGACTAGCACTATTCTAGGGAACTTTACCTTGTACCTGTGTTATTTCGCAAAGTGAGGTAGAAAATGGCATTTCTTTATCCTCTTATATTGTCTTTATGTTGTAGATTTTCTTGATGGATATGAGAAAGCAGCGAGCAGGAATCGGTGTTTTAATAGCAGGCATCCTTCTGTCATTTGGTATGTATATGGTCTTTATTGGCGCACAGTATTATTTTCTCACAAAATAATCAGTGTGTCAGTGAAATGGACACTATTGTTACAGTCATAATCAGTAGTCCTAGCATCAACTCTTATTTCTAGGCCCAATTCCATTGATTCAAAGTTACTAAGAAGTACCGTCATAAAATGAACTAAATGTCCAATTCAAATTATTGATGAGTAACAGTAGAAAAAAATTATTTGTTCGATCTCACCTCATGACGGAAATGATATTGAACAAAAACCAGACCAGAGCCTGACAGCTTATTTGCCAATCCAATTGGAATTGAATCGAGGTTTCAAACCATGATTAAGGTTTCTTCATAATATGCTGCAATTCATAGGCTGTTCTTTTTTATATAATCTTCAAGACTGAGTGAGAAAATTAAAAAAACATATGGAGTCAGTCTGGAAAAGTATGTATCTTCGAAGTTCACTCGATATTCAACGACTCAGAAGAAACAATTGCATTTATTGTTTAAAAACCTACTGCGTATGTTTGATATAGTTTCGGCGATACAAAAACTAGTGGTCACCACCTGAGTGGAAATTAAGACTCGAAAATGATGAAAAACCAAAACCTAAAGTGATTGAACCTGTATATGAAATTCTTAGTCGGAACTGTATGCAATTTGCTAATAAGCTGCTGACTATTTCACCTCCACAAGCTTCTTCCTAGCAATCAAAAGTAGTTGGAGAGTGGAGATGGATAGATGAAATGAACTTACTGGTTGTGTAACATATCAGTAAACAACTAAAAGAGCAGGCTCTGCGAGTTAAAAGGACGGGTTAATGTTTGAGATTTCCAACAGGCTTTCTCAATTTGTTACCAACCACACATCAAGTTTTTGCAAAATCAAAATTCAAGCTCAGAGTTTTTCCAATAAGAAAGGAAGGGTCCTTCACTTTCACCCTTCTTCTTCTTCTTCTTCTTCTTCTTCTTCTTTACAATGAATTCTAGCTTATACCATATTCCACAGCAGATGGGCTCCTTGACATTCTCCTTCAAAATATAATCACAGCGACATCAGCAATAGATGACTGTTACATTGATTTAGCAACCATCTCATTTTGCCTCAAACCAGTCGAATTTCAAATGGTCATATCCACATATGTATCACTGCAGACAACTGCTTTAATTATCATTTATGTTTTTTCTTTAAGCAACAGATCCAGCATTAGCTTCGACAACAACAACAACCACTGGGACAACAACAAACACTGGGGCAACAACATCAGCTGAGCCAACAACATCAGCTGGGACAACAACCACAGCTGGGCCAACAACCACAGCTGGGACAACGACATCAGGTGGACCAACAACCACAACCACTGAGCCGACAACACCAGCTGGGACAACAACAACCACCGGGACAACAACCACAACATACTCCAATGCAGACGGAACTACTACTCACCACAGTAAGTAAAGTCTTAAAAACCACACTACCGCTGAGTTGTCTGACCTCAAGGCGAATGTGACTGAGAGTTATTGACTTTACTGTTTAATTAACAAATAACAAGTGACGAATAAATATTACCATCTGAAGCTGCTCAAACTCTTTGATACAGGCAGTGTTTTCCAGAACTGTTTTGAGAAAATAAAAAACTATCCTCAGTATAACGGCAAAATCAGGTATATCTCTATTGGAAATGTGAAGCTGTAAACTGGCCGATCAGCTAATGGAAATTATTTCCACCTAAAGCAAACTCATTAGAAGTAAACTTTTTTCATTTGATGATTGTAGAAAGTTTGTCAAGCTTAGACAGTAACATGACAGTCGATTGGTTACATTGCTTGTTGTGATGTGAGAATGCCCTAAAGACAAAATATCTCCTATGTCTACTATGTGTGAAAGCGTTTTAATTGATCGTTTCTGTTTAATTTGAATCCTGTTAATATGAAGTTCCTGTTTATTCAAACACCTGAATGTGGTCAGAGCTCAGCCCATGGTTATAACACCCTGTAAATTCAAAAAGTTGTAATTGTAAATTGATGTTGTCTTCTCTGACCAAGGAAGAAAGTAACTCCATATTCAGATTTCCATTACCACTTGCATAGCACAATACAACAAATAAAATGTTTATGTTGAAAAAGAATTCTTTATATCAAATCCCTGAAATATGCCCTACATCAGATGAAAATTTTTTGTAATAAGAACATTTCATATATTAGAAACAATTTCCCGGTCCCCTGGAGTCTGGAATATATTTGTACTTATATGTTTGTGTTTTCCCTCAGCATGTGATGGAAATAAGGTTAGGTGTCCCACTGGCAACGATTGTACTTGGGAAGACTGGATTTGTGATGGTGTTGTTGATTGTCAGGATGGCAGTGATGAGGTATGTGGGTAATACAAAATTAATAATCAACATTATTATGCTTGATCGTCAGCATGGTGAGTGTGAAACAACTGTCACAGGTGACCGACAGTGCTATTGTGTCTAATATTCATCGAAATTGAAATGATCTATAGCTACAATTCTCTGAAACGCACTGTGATACGATATTATTATTACTACTAGACTAAAACGTATCGTTACCTGGCCTTTCTTGGCAAACTTTGTTGGTGGGGGACAAAGCTAGTTGACTTTTGCTTTTGCATTGTTGAGAAGGGATATATACACTCCTAAATTAGGGACAGAACTGTTTTCTATTTTGAGAAAAACTGGATTGGAAAATGGAAATCCCAGGGTTTTAGGAGAGATTACTCCCCAGTTTTAAAAGAGGAAACTCTCTCCTCAACACTTCGTAACCAAGAGTCTAAACAATTTTGTTGCTAACCCCACTCCCCCCCCCCAACAAAGCTTGTCAATGCAGGCTAACCATAACCATTAACTCAGTCTATCTCATGCCAAGTCCAAAGTTTATTTTGTTCATGGCTATGTAAAGATTGTCATTTTCAGACTTCAACCAGCTGTGACGTAGTCAATCTGATCTGATTGGCTGGTGAGAGGGTATTTCCCACTAAACAGCCAATCAGATCAGATACAACATGTTGGCTTTCAGTATTCCTTGAATGTAACTGATTTTGCTTACTACAACTGCAATCTTTCTTAGTTTCAGACAAACTGTAATTATACTACCACAAGTACTCCATCGAGCTCATCATACTCAGGTAAGTTGCTAACTGATCTAAACTTGAAGCCAGAGCTGTAAACTAATCACAAATATCTTGGAAGATATTCATGACCATCTGAGTTTTCCTCAAACCAGACAATTTTCAAATGTTCATTGTCCACAGAAGTATCACTGCAGACAAACGCTTCAATTAACATCTTTGTTTTATCTTTAGCAACAGGACCAGCATCGGCTTCGACAACAACAACCACTGGGACAGCAACAACCACTGGGACAACAACAACCACTGGGACAACAACAACCACTGAGCCAACAACAGAAAGTAAGTATACCAAACATATTCTTTTGTTTGAATCAAAGAGCTCTGAGCTCCTCCATGAGCCTTCTTTACAGGGATGATAGCTGGCAGCTCAAGCAATCTTGGTCGCTCAGATGTCAGATAAATTAGTCAGAAAATTCTTTTATTGATGCTTCCGTTGGAAGCAACAAAAATCCTGCGTTCTGTGCCAATGACACAAAGCAGAGATTAATTTCATTAATCAGACTAACAATTCTGTCCAATTTATTTCTATAGTAGATGTAGAAGTAATAATGTTATATGAGTTATATGAAAGATTTGGGATCGGCTGAGGCTGCTTACAATTGTTTATTGGGTGTAATCATTAGTTTTATATACCAAGACTGTATTATGGTTCAATCAGTGGTCTAAGTGGACTTTTTTCTTTGTCGGTGCTCTTCTCTATTGGTTAAAAATCAATTTTGTGAGCTTTTTGCAATTTCAAGATCAAATAATGCAGAAATATGGATCTCTAATAGTATGATTGATATCTGATCAAAAGAAACATCTTCACAATGTTTTTGCACAAAATACAGCGGAAACTAAAGTTTCCCTCTATATTTCTTTGTGAGAACTCAGTTCCCACCAGTTCCCACTCACTCAGAACACTGGGTTCAATCGCAAATCATGAAACTAATCATAACATGCAAGAAACAATTGATTGTGGTAAGAGTGCCTTTTATTATATTCAAACATAGTAAGGTGGCTATTTGAATTATATTCCTACATAGTAAGGTGGCTATTTGAATTATATTCCTTCATAGTAGGGTTGCTATTTGAATGTCTCTGTAGGGCTTCTTCGCATAAGGCATGCAACAATTTAAACAAATATTTGAAAAAGCTGCTGCCTTTTTATTACCAAGGATCATGAAAATAAATATGGTTTTATAATGTGAGGCTCTGTATCTTGTAAGGATAAAAAACATCACGTTGTCTTTGCAGGCGATGCAGCATGTAACGGTGGAGAATTCTCTGGGTATAATGGAACGCTGACATCACCCAACTACCCTAACAACTATCTCAACTATATCAGCTGTGGATATAACTTAACTGTACCATCCAACCTGTATGCAGTGCTTCATTTTACAACATTCGATACGGAGAGCTGTTGTGACTCTCTGTTCGTAAGTATTAAACAAGCCAAAATGCATTAATCTGTTCAGCAACGTCTGCAGTGAGATATTTGTATACTGTTAAAGACTCCTCTGAGGAAATAAAAGTTCCTATTTGAGAAGGAAGTCACAAAACCAATTTAATAAATAATATGCTTAAAGGGCAACCAAGGTTTCGCAGCAGTGCATTAGTGGGTAGTAAATAATGTGCTAGGCAGCATCAGCTTTGTGCATTACGCGGCGCAAAACTCAAAGTAGTTGCTGACTCTAAGCTGGGTAAAACCTCAGTTTAGGGGAGGGTCCAAGACATTGCTGTAATAATGATAGAGCACAGGCTAAATAACGACAGGAACAGGAAACTGCTCTGTGGTATTCTATTTTAGCTGAGTTTGAGTACCTGGTGGATGAATTGTTTCACAAGAATTCTGACTGAATAATAATCAGAGTTAGATTTTGTCGTTTTCCCGATGCAGAAGGTGCAATCTGCTATCGATCGATGAGACCTTGTTTGGAACCTTGGTTGCCCTTTAATGCATAGAACTCAAGGGCCGCATAGACATTGTGTGATTGAGTTGTGATTTGATCACTACAAGCATGAATTACCATCATACAATTTCATATGGTGGCGAAATCTGTCCAGGAAGGTGAATCGATATGAGTTGCAAAATTTACTCAGTCCTGGAAAAAAACATCTCGTTTCACTTTCAATGTGGTGCAAAATGTTTGACATGTCCGGGTACATTAAGTTAAGTTAAGTTGTAAGAGATTTTATTTTCGTACGTCATGATCGTTTAACTCCGGTTCACGTTAATGTTTAAAGTGACCAACAATGAGAAACGTAAAAGCCACGACATTTTTATGTACTGGGAGAAGACAACTACGCTAAATATTTGCTTTACGCCTGCCATATGTAATATTTTATTAATTATATTACTGTCCATTGGTTTTTGACAAAAGAATCAAACAGAACAATGTTTATTTTGTTCTTAAAAGCTGTTGTATACAATACTCTAAACAATTGTTGTAGATTTATGATCCACATTCCGGAGGCCTTATTGCAGATCTACAAGGTTATTATAACGATCACACAGTTTATACACAGACTAACCAGATATTTATATACTTTTACACTGATGATAGCATCACCAAAAATGGCTGGAGTATGGATTGGTCATCCGGTGAGATTTGATAGGAAATTATTTACAATGTAAAGATATACAATGTGTTCAAGGAATCCAATAACTGATAGATATGGGGGTTATGACACATACCGGGTGTTATGAACTCATAGTCCTTTGCGTCACATGACCCTGAAATCCAATATGGCTTCCATTAACTGATAGATAGGAGTTTATGATACATACCGATACAAATGGCTTCTGGGAGTGGCTGCTGATCAACAGGTTTTATAATGTGATACATTTAAAACTCGGGATACATTGGACGTGCCATATACTTAATCTTATTATACTAAAAATTTTGTTGTCACATGACCTTAATAATGATCTCTATGTTTTTTCTTTGGCAACAGAACCAGCATCAACTTTAACAACAACATCAGCTGGGGCAACAACATCAGCTGGGGCAACAACATCAGCTGGGGCAACAACATCAGCTGGGGCAACAACATCAGCTGGGGCAACAACATCAGCTGGGGCAACAACATCAGCTGGGGCAACAACTTCAGCTGGGGCAACAACATCAGCTGGGGCAACAACATCAGCTGGGGCAACAACATCAGCTGGGGCAACAACATCAGCTGGGGCAACAACATCAGCTGGGGCAACAACATCAGCTGGGGCAACAACATCAGCTGGGGCAACAACATCAGCTGGTCCAACAACCTCTGCCGGTCCAACAACCACAACGATGCCAACCACAACACTGTCAGCAACCACTTCTAGTCCAACAACCACATCGACTACTACAGGGCCAACAACCACAATGATTCCATCCACAACATTGTCAACCACTTCTAAGCTAACTACCATAGCTGGTAAAACATCTACAGCGATGCCAACCACAACACGGTCAGGTACTACAGGGCCAACAACCCAGGTTGATACAACAACCTCAGCTAGTTCAATGACGACCACAGCACAAACCAAAGTTCCAACGTCAACAAAACGGTCCACCACAACGAACCCAGTAACAACTGTGCCAACAGCAGCAGAACAAACAACAGCAAACCAATCGACAACAGCTAAAGGTTAATGCATTAATACAGTCAACAATATTCATTTTAATTGAAAAGTATGTCATGCAGCCTGAACTCACATTAAATAATGGGAGACATTTTCATTTATTTTTAATGTGAAAGTCAGAAGATGATAGACCAATTAACCAGAGGTATAATTGAACATGACTGTGGACTTAAATGAGGTGATCTGGTAAGAATCACTATTGATCTGACATTTGAGTACCTATGCTACTTTTTAAAAATGAAGGCGCATACATTCAATTATTGATGAATAGATGAAGATCAGTAATTTTTTTAGGCAACACCATGTTTAAACCCCTCAGACTGTAATAATAGTCAAGTGACCCACATTAAAATCTCCAACTTCGCTTTGGTTATAATTTAGAAAATGACAGTGATTTTCATATGCTGCAGTTACTTTGCCAGTATCATGGGTACTGTTGAATTGGAAATGACATCTGATTGTGTCGGCTCGTTTCAGTTGAAGATATTACAACAGAGGTTACAACACCATCATATGATGAAATCTATGCAGATTTGGTAAGATTTAGTTGTATTTTAACCTAAGTGCTTCTCTAGTACACTGATTTTTTACCAATTTTTAAGGTGCTTTCTCTCAATCTTCTAAATCCTTCATTATCAGCGATTAATCACCAGTATAGCAATCACTGTGGGAACAGAAAATTCAATAATCTAAGGATTATTCCCTATAGTTAGAGCATAAAAGCGCTAGAATTCTCTTTCACATCGAAGCAACCTTTGAATAAGCCAATCAATCAAGGCATAAATCAGGTCACAGTCTTATCAATCATCATAGCTAAGCACACTTTTCGCTATAGAAGTCCAGCTTAAGGGACTGCTACACAGGTCGATGCTTGGCATTTATTAGCATCGACATAGGCTACGATGGGATCGACCTGTGCTCAACGATGTGCATCGTATGCATCTATAGGCAACACCGGTCTGTTGGTGTTTCAGTCGACTTAGTAGGTCGATCTTCCTCTCATTGGCTGATGGGATTATAGCAGTAACGGCCAAATGTTAGTGGTCCCATGATACTCACATTATATGTCATAAACTGAAATCATGTATCATTATTGTCTGTGATTGGTTAATAGTGAGCCATGATTGTTAAATGGCCATACCGTGATATATAATCAGTCGACCAAAACGTTGGCTGCATTTGCACATGTAGCACATGTTACGATGTTAGCATCGAGCACAGGTTGTTCGTAAGATGCAAAGCATTGGCCCATGTAGCATGTCCTTTAGGCTAATGTTTCTGTTCGTTCTGAACCATTTTCAGGAATTGGAAG
This sequence comes from Membranipora membranacea, assembly GCA_914767715.1. Classification (NCBI taxonomy): domain Eukaryota; kingdom Metazoa; phylum Bryozoa; class Gymnolaemata; order Cheilostomatida; family Membraniporidae; genus Membranipora; species Membranipora membranacea. Next base: position 22,647,244 of record OU612074.1, read on the forward strand.
ACCCGGAAAATGTGACTGTGAAGGAACTCACAGATGTACTTGACTCGGAACTAGATGCAAGTGCAACGCTCCCAGTTGATAAGCTGCATGACTTTGCCTCAGTCCTCTTACACAGTTCATCAAAAACTGATGATGTTGAAGACCTGGTACGTAGCATATTAAACACTGATACGTCAGCATTGAAATGTCTTATTTGAAGGTAAAAAGTAGAATATAAATAAACATGTTATAAATTAATAATATATAGTATACAATAATCAAAACTTGTTGTTTATTTGTAATCATTGGTAAATATTGCATTATACATGTATAATTATAGAATAAAGCTCTGGAGACAAGCACAAAGATATTCGACAAGATAGGAAACGCCACCAAAGATGAACTGAGAAACCTAGGTAAAGCAGTAGTTGGTGTGGTAGCTAACGCTCTGGAGGCATCTGCTGCCGGATCAGAAGAGGATAACACTGGGAGTTCCAGTGCTGACTCTGCTCAGGTAAGATTTAATTTTGAATGGTGCATATGATTTTGCAGTTACCTACCTAAAATATTATCCCTGCCCTCTTCCAATTTATGTCATTGTGGGGTTTTACTGATCTTGCGCTACTGACTAAAAGTTCTATTATTATCAAAGGTCAGGATTATTTGTTAGAATGTTAAGAAACCTTTCCTCATTATTAGGCTGAGAATCTTGTTAAAGACAGTCAAAATGTGTTGGATACTGTGGCAGCAGCAATAACCGGGGCATTGGAACCTGGTGATAGTGTCCAGCTAGTGACAGGGTCATTAGGTATGGCTGTCGCCAAACAGGACCAGGCGGGGACACCAATGTATGCAGGATTTGCAACTGTGGAACTAGAAGAAACACCAGCAACAGCGCTTCCCATCCAAGTAGGTTATTGTGAACACGAAACAGGGATTTATGGCCATGTTTATGACAAAACAGAGGGTGCACTGCCCCTAATGAGGGACGCAAGTTGCCCAATTTTCTCGTACTGAGAGTGTGATACAGCCTAGACAACTAGAATGCATCTTAGAGGTGAGGCCATGGTGGACCTCCTAATCGTGAGTGTTCAGCAAGCTGCCAGAAACTGAACCAATCACTAATCGCCCATTGGCAGTAACACTTTGATCTTAGCCAATAGGCTGAGAAGCGATCAAACAGAAATTTATGTCTGTTTAGGCTAATGTGGATTTGTCTTAACCCAAATGCTCAGGTTATACATTGCATAAACTATCGGACTAGGTGTGAGTTTCATTTATTTTCTGTCAGGCATTGTCCTACGCTGAAGATCCATATGCAAGCTATGCCACAAATGAGGATAATTTCACAAGTGGAGCCTCACCTGTAGGTATGAAGATTGTAGGCTCTGCTGACACAGTATCGTACAAAGCAGCATCAAAGGCTACCTTATTTATCCCTTCAGAAAGTTACAATGTCACAGAAGATGGTGTGATCACCACCTACCTTATAGAAGATCCTGATTCCTTTCTGAAGGTCAGTGAAGTTTTAGTGAGTTGTAGAACATCTTTGTTTCCTCTGTGATTACCTTAAAAGTCGTGTATCAAGCAACCACGGCTCGGTGACGCCTCAATAGCACTCTGCCACCACAGTGGAAACAAACTAGTTCTAAGTCAGATGAGCGGCGGGTAAGAATCAACTATTGATCTCATTCGCATCTGATTACTTACATTTTACTCTTCATTCACCGAAGCAGCAATACACTGTGTGTATGATCACTATTGATTCCATATAAGTGTGCTAAGTTTTAGCTGTCTCTGCTTAAAGATATTCCTTACCCTTCCTGGAGAGGCTGACTCATACACCATCAGATGTGCCATGAACCATACACCTTCAGAAGATAACCATACAGTCGAAATCTACATCGTAGAGCAGCTAAATGTCACCAAGAATGAGCTGAATGCTACAATCAAATATGATAATGCAACTGGTATAGTGATTTGTGAATCTCGACAATTTGTTTACCTCTATAAATTAGTAGTCAATTATCTCCTATGCAAAAGATTAATGGTTCATATTACTAAAAAAGTGTCGCTTAGCATGTGAAGTTATGCATAAATACTTGTACTTGTGTGACAACGATTTCAATACACATGACAAACACTCCTAGCTTTGCTTCTGCAACTAACTCTTAACAACATGCTAGGTTATTTATACTATGCACTCTATTTTTGACTCTATTGAAAAAAACTACTTAATCTGGCCTGTATTGCCTTGGCTGGTTACTTTCTAGACCCAAGAAATGCCATAGCATAAACATGTCAAATCATTTTCCCTTTATTCATGACCCATTTTAACGACCTTTGTAGTTGGCCATTTTAATGCAAAGCTTTTTTTTTGTAGTTGTTTGATTTTAACAGTAATGATACAGAATGCAATATGAAATCAATCAACGTTTAATCATCATTTTAATCATAATCTTACCAGCTTGAACTTTTCAGATGCTTTGGCAATATTCATACATGGAAGGAAGATAGGAGACCTGGGTCTGTTGTATGTCAAACTTACAGCCAATGAAACCATCGCTGCTGCGACCGGCAGCACAACAAGAAGAAAAAGAGCTTCAGGCAGCCGATACTCTTCAGGAGCAGCTGTCTACTCTCCCAGAGTATGGAATGAAACAGCTAAGGAGTGGATGCCCAGTTCCCAAGTTGAGGTAAGAAGAGGATAATACCCTCTATGTAGGGGATGGCTCAAGTAAATGAGCGATTTACAATAGGTGAGAATAGGGTATGGGAACACCTGCAGAAAGAGAGCAGCTTCATGATTCTGGATATCAAGAAATGGAAGTTCCCTAGGGTGTAGCTCTTAATATTCCATAAAAAGATTAATTTTAAGTAACACTGCAAATAAATTGCACAGGTGCTATTTAAATACAAATACAAAATGATTAATCATTTTATATCACTGTAGTAACTCTCTTCTTTGAATTCCACTGTCTAATGTCTATTCATGCAGATTGATCCAGACTCCACAGGAGAGAAAGTAGTATTTAAGTCTAACTTTATGGGCTCTATGACTGCTGGTTTGGCCATTCCACCCAATAAGATTGACTTTGACAACGTGTTCGACGATCTTGGAGCGAAGACTGCAGAGAATCCATATGTGCTAATAGTCGTGTGTCTCATTGCTGGACTTTACTTTGTACTGTTTATTCCGATCGCTCGAATGGATCGGAGGGATTATCGAATGGTGAGTAGTATTCTGTGATTTAATGTATAATTATGCACTGATGATCATTGACTACAATTACTTCTCTGGAATTGGACATGAAAATTTTGTAATGTTGAGTTTAAGTACAGCCCCAATAGACTTAACAGAGACAAAGAAGCAGTATTCACTACTTGTGTTCCTTTGCATCTCATTAGTTTTTTTCTGATTACAGTGGGAGTTTCTACCTATCCTGCACAACAAGGCTGAGGATCGCTATGTGTATCAGCTTTCTATCGCAGTCAACCCAAAATCTAGTAAAGAATTTAACACAGATGTTTTCTGTGTGCTTTATGGAATAAAAGGAAAAACAACTCCAAAAACCCTGGAAGATGGGAAAAGACAAGTAAGTCGTATTTCAATTCTTTTCATGAAGGAATTCAAGTAGAACTATCTAAAGCTCACAACAGGAATGGTTTTTGCACACCCCTTTAATAAATTGACCATCAATTAAAGACTTAGTTTGAGGCTGCTCTTTTGTATCACATCTTATTCTCCATATTTAATTCTATCATGTGAGCGATTTTCAGCTTTAGAATCCAAATATTGAGGAAGTTATGGCCTCTCAAACTTCCAGGGTAATTGCCTTCAATCGGCATTCGGAATATGCGGATGTTTCTCCTGGGGTACGTCACAACCATAGACATGTGTTTTGTCTAAAACACTAATAATCACACAGATAAGGTGATGATTAAAATTCCGAACTGGGTGGGATTCGAACCCGGTTACACATGCCTATAGGCAACTCGCGCTACTTGGACCAACTAGGTTAGCCTGTAGACAATATAGCTCAGTGTTAGCGGCGTTGCCTGCAAATCCATATAGACCTGGGTTCGAGACCATTACATAGCTGAACATTTTGATCATCAACATATTTATTAGTGTATCGTAATAAGTAGGATGGTTGTGACGTACCATAGGGATTGCCGGCTGATTCTTACTGCCGATAAATTGCCGTCACCTTGGATGTTTGAGAGGCCATAACTTCCTCAATATTTGAATTCTTAAGCTGAAAATTGCGCACATGATAGAATAAAATGTGGAGAATAAGATGTGATACAAAAGAGCAGCCTCAAACTAAGTCTTTAAGGCATTTTTCTCATGCTATAGAAGTTGCCGTTATCTTTTATTTTTCTCAAATCTGAATAATAAACATCAAACAACAGAATAACATTAGCAGAGTTAAGCTATCGAAATCTGTTCTCTTCTCTATCTTAGCTAGGTTGATAACACACTCAAATTTTTCTGTAATGCTGTAGGGTTTCCGACCTGGATGTCCTACAAACCTAACACTGACTTGTCAGGAGGATATAGGGGCCATCACTCATGTACATCTGTGGACAAGAGCTAGAGATGAGAGAGATAGTCTCTTTGTAGATTGCATCACTGTGGCTGATCCTGAACTTAACAAGACGTAAGTCACTAAGAATTTAATTTGTTGTGGTGAATTGCCCTAATTAGTCAACGGATTTTTCGATCACTTTCTTTAAACCTAATAATTATTACATAATTGCAAATAATGCATTGTTTAGGAAAGTGCACTAATAGCCATTGTGTTGGTTTTGATATGATTGGTTGTCGGGTGGAAAGAGAGCCAATGCCATGGTTACAAATCCTACGCACTCTATATATGACAGTATTTTCAGGGAATTACTATCTGACCTGGCATTGGCTCCCATTCAACAACCCGCCAGTTATTCAAAACCAACATATTGGCTGGTGCACTGTGTGTCGTTGGCTGGTGCACTGTGTGTCGTTGGCTGGTGCACTGTGTGTCGTTGGCTGGTGCACTGTGTGTCGTTGGCTGGTGCACTGTGTGTCGTTGGCTGGTGCACTGTGTGTCGTTGGCTGGTGCACTGTGTGTCGTTGGCTGGTGCACTGTGTGTCGTTGGCTGGTGCACTGTGTGTCGTTGGCTGGTGCACTGTGTGTCGTTGGCTGGTGCACTGTGTGTCGTTGCAAATTGTATCTGAGAAATCAACTTGGAGTATTTATTGACCTGAACTGCTATCAACAGATTCGCACAAACATCCATACCACCATCGATTATTCAATTTCTTCGCTGTTATAGATATAGCTTCATGTGTAATGACTGGATCTCACCAGTAGAGACTTTGTGTTATGGTCATGAGATTTTCAGCACTGACATGACTGAAGGAAAGGACTTTAAATCGCTGATGAAGGCCAACACCAGATCTAAGTTCTATGATGACCACATTTGGCTCTCAGTGGTTAAGAGACCCAATAAGAGTAACTTCTCTAGAGTTCAGAGATGGTCTCTGTGTATATCTACCCTCTATCTCATGATGGTCGTCAATGCTATGTGGTAAGATTAAAGACATACACCATTGTATCAAGCTGGGATCTATTTTATATATAATTATAAAGAAAAAACTGCATAAACTTTATCAATTAAAGTCAAGCTACCATTTCTATTAATTATGTAACATTTTTATACAGGTTTCCAACTGTTCCGGAATCAAAGGAAGAGTCTGGATCCACCCTGACAATTGGACCTGTTGAGCTGAGCTGGAGGACGATCTATGTATCATTTATGGGTAAGGCAACTCATCCGCTTATCGCTTTTATACATCATGATCTCATTGACTTACAACTGCTTTTATTGGCAATAATTTCCTGGCTCCTCTTTATAAGAATAGTGGGCTAGAACCTAAGTTTCTGATCAATTAATGATTATGATTTTTGTTTCGTTGAATTTAACAGACTGTTTTCACTTTTTCAGGTGCGTTGATTGTTCTACCGCCGTCCATGCTGATCATGTTTTTCTTTAAGAGAAGCAGACCTTTTGTTCCTCCAAGAAAGAAAGCAAAGGTCCACCAGCATAGAACATCTACAACGCCAGTACCTTTCGGAGGCGGTAAGTATCTTCACTCAGCATAGCTCTTACTGTATTACCAAATGGGGAGCGCTACAACTTAGCCCAAGCCAAACTTAGCCCGAGCCAAACTTAGCCTGAGCCAAACTTGGACCCACGTCGGTTCAAAAAGACTGAGAAATAAAGGCGCCTTAAGGGCGCGGCTGCCATATCCGGCGCCAAGTTTCTCTCAGTTTGCAGGCAGATAGGAGTACACATTGGGCATCAATTTAGCCCAGTAGTCGGTAGACTGAAGCGGGATCCAAACCCGAGACCTCCAACACTTACACGTCAGAGGGCTGCCTCCTACTCCATGTAATGAAACTTGGCCCCAGGTAATGAAACTTGGCCCCAATTAGTAAAACTTGGGCCTTATATAGTGAAACTTGGCCTCATGCAATGAAACTTGGCCCCATGTTTGGTTTGGTTTCTATTTCAACATACCAGTAAAGGTATAGGAAACTAAAAATATTAGCTGAACCCGTGACCAAAATTATTGATAGGACACTACAGTCCAGTGTGTTCCCTGATGCTCTCAAAACAGCAAAAGTTCTCCCTCTTTTCAAAAAAAGCTACACTTAATATAATAAAAATTACCGTCCAATATCAATTTTATCTAAATTCAGCAACATTTTTGAGCGAGTAGTTAATTCACAAATCAAGGCCTTTTTAGAACACAAAAATATTTCAAACGCACAACACTATGGCTTTAGAAACATAAAAATACTAATCAGGCAATGACATTACTCGCAGACAAAGTGTGAACAGCCATGAGCAATGTAAACTCTGTGCTAGTTGTTTTTTCTTGATGTTAGCAAAGCTTTCGATACAATTGACCATCATATCATACTTTCAAAGTTAACCCATTTAAATTCTTATCAGATCATACCTTGCTAATCGCCAACAAATTACTGAGATATATAATAACATATTTTCTGAGCCACAATTTATGAACACTGGGGTTCCACATGGATCTATTCTGGGTCCAATGTTGTTTTTAATTCATATTAATGATCTAGCCAATGCAACTAAAACTCTTGACCCAATTCTAGATGCCGATGACACAAATTTGTTTTTTGAAACTAAAGGTTTAAATCAGCACCAAATTCAAATTAACGCTGCTCTTACATCAGTAGCATCAGCAGAATGGTGCAATGAAAATAAACTAACTTTGAATCTAGAGAAAACCAACTATAGAGTTCTTAAAAATCACCAAAACAAATGAACCTTGATGGCAAACTCCATCAAACAAGTTGAAAGCGTGAGGTTCCTTTGGGACTATTTCGATGAGCATTTAACTTGGAAAACTCATATAGAACATCAAATGAAACCTCTTAGACTGGCGGCCTCTCTTATGTACAGAGTTTCCCAATATCTGGCAATACGATTCATTCATATTTTATAATTCATTTATACTGTCCAAATTGAGCTATTGTATTGAGATATGGAGCAATGCAGCAGCAACCTATACCAATAAGATATTGTTACTTCAAAAAAAAATTGTTAAGACATTTATAAGTCAGTAAGACTAGCTTCATCCACTCCACTTTTTAAAAGATCAAATATTTTTAGGATAAATGAGCTTTATGAATTTAAAACATTAATCTGTGCCAATAAAACATTTCGCGCCTCTAATTTACACCATCATTCCAATCATGTCTACAAAACAGGTTCATTCAACATAAAGCTTCATCGCCCCGATTCCACAACCAGTTCAGGTCAACGAAGACTCTCATATCAAATGACAGCACTGTGGAACAAGCTGCCTGACAACCTGAAATTAGTGAAGGGTAAGGCCGTCTTTAAAACGGCCATCAAGTGCCACTTCTTGGCTTTAGGGTTTGAACTTGCTTCGTCATAATTTACTTGATATCTATTGCCGCATCTCGTATGGCAATTTGGCCTTGCGCCTTGTCTAGCTGAGACATTGTCAAAGCTATTGGGGATGTAGGCCTCATCACCACTAAATATTTTTATAGTTTCCTATATCTTAACTTGTTTGATAAACTAGAAACCAAACCAAACGTGGGGCCAAGTTTGATTGCATGGGGCCACTTTTGATTACATGGGGCCAAGTTTGGCTCGGGCTAAGTTTGGCTTGGTCTAAGTTTGGCTCGGACTAAGTTTGGCTCGGGCTAAGTTTGGCTCGGGCTAAGTTTGGCTCGGGCTAAGTTTGGCTCGGGCCAAGTTTGGCTCGGACTTAGTTTGGCTCGGGCTAAGTTTGGCTCGGGCTAAGTTTGGCTCGGGCTAAGTTTGGCTCGGACTAAGTTTGGCTCGGGCTAAGTTTGGCTTGGTCTAAGTTTGGCTCGGGCTAAGTTTGGCTCGGGCTAAGTTTGGCTCGGGCTAAGTTTGGCTCGGGCCAAGTTTGGCTCGGACTTAGTTTGGCTCGGGCTAAGTTTGGCTCGGGCTAAGTTTGGCTCGGGCCAAGTTTGGCTCGGACTTAGTTTGGCTCGGGCTAAGTTTGGCTCGGGCTAAGTTTGGCTCGGGCTAAGTTTGGCTCGGACTAAGTTTGGCTCGGGCTAAGTTTGGCTCGGGCTAAGTTTGGCTCGGGCTAAGTTGTCACGGATTCACCAAATGTATCATAAAATATTCTCAAAAATAATATAAAGTCAATCATTACCATGTCCGTAGTAAAGTCCGGAATGGATGCAGATGTAATAATTGAATGACCTTGACTTGTGTAATACTGTCAGCAAATTTAAAAAGTCAATACCTTGTCGACCACACAGTCTACTTATGTAGAGAGTTTTTCTGTGAAATGTGGACTTGCCATTCAATCTGAAACCATAGGATTGGATAATTTAGAAATCTGTTTAGCAATTAATGTGATTGGATGCATAATTTTTTGTTTCATTACCAAAGATGGCGCTGAACTAGGGAGGGTTGGAGGAAGAGGTAGCCTATACGACTCAAGTGTTAGTTACTCATCACCACGGAATGTAGCAATCCCGACAGAAGAATGCGTTCAGGTCATGTATTCTAAAGGTGGTCCGTCCAAGAACGATTTGAAGTACAATATTCCCTTAGAACCAGAAACACTGATGCACGTTCAAAGATTTTCTCCTCCAACACCATTCAAGAACAGAGGAAGGAAACCCATATCAGACAATGGTAAATATTGATCTTTATATTTCTATTGCTATTAAGATAGTTATAGACAATAAATATTACTGGGTATCACCACTGTTTTCTTTCCATATAAGTGCTGCATATTGTCCATTTGATTTTCTAGAGCTCAGATACCCAAACCCAGATTTAGACATGAAGAATAACAGTCAAATTCCACCACCACCTTCATACGAGAACCTAGAAAATAAAAACATGACTGAAGATGGTAAGATCCCCTTATCAATAAGTCAGTTAACAGGAATGTGATGGTCCGCAGAAGATATGAGATAAAAACTAAGTAGTCGTAGTATTTCATGATTTTTTGTAACTTTTAAAACTAGGAGTCTTTCATCAATTACTTGTGTCTTTAAATCTTATTCAAACACCATATTTATTTGAAGAGACTTTATATTTCTAATACTTTGATCTTTCAGAGCTTAGAACCCTAGAGAAGAAGAACAACGCTTCCTTCACTCTGCCATGGTGGGGAGTTGTGTTCGGTTACATTCTCTGTGGAGCTTGTATAGCTAATGGTGTATGGTGGCCTTATCTATATAGCATACAATGGGGTAAAGATCTCTCACTAGAATGGCTGGCCTCTCTAGTTCTCAGCATTTTCCAGTCTATCATAGTCCTGCAACCTATCAAGGTAACATGTAATGACTTGAGTATAAAAATCCCATGTAAAAATCAAATAATGTTGAAGCTTGCAAGCCATTGTTATACACAGCATAATCTAATCTCCTGTAATTGGGATCAGAAGACTCTTCCATTGACTCATTTCATCAAAATAATACTGCCATAATTTGTCCCTTAGTTGGTTTCTTTGACCTTCATTTCATGAGTACAAGAATTATTCAGGTGCATCGATCCTCATTCAAGCATCATTTGTTCCTGTTCCAATACCAACTACTTACTAATTTAGACTGTAACTGTAACACTGTCTACGAATCACTATACAGGTCATAATTCTCGCCGTGCTCATGTCGATCCTCCTCCAAGTCACTCTGGCTGAACCTGAAGATCTCTCAATGATAAACACAGTATCAGACTTACATGGACAAGTCAAACCTGTTGAATCGATTGAACCTCCTATACATCCTCAGAAAGTCCCCAAACCCAAACCTATTGTGGTTCAGACAGAAGCAAAGCTGTTTAAGAAACTCTTCGATAAGCTGAAGGGAGTTCTGGCACATATCATGTACTTAAGTAAGCTTTATAGATTTTGAATATCTGTCCAACCAATTTATGCTTTGAACAGTTATTCTAAAATCTTATTCGGCCATCACATTACTTGATATGAGGAGGTGTGCAGCTTGCAACAACCCAAGTTGAAACCTTCCGACCCCTGTATGAGGCTTGAAGAGGCTTTAGTGTAAATTTAGTGCAAACCTCAATACGACGCCATACTTAGAATGCAGTACCTCACAATCACACTAGTGTTTCGTTTACCATATTGGTAGATATTGTATTATAATCATTTATCAATTTCTCAATTTTTAGTCTTGTTGCTGCTTGTGGTAAGCCACAACTCAAGTACAAATTTCTACAGACAGAACAAGACCATCAAAGATACGCTCCAACTCGACGACATGGGTGTAAGTTTATTGCCTGCTAACCATGCAAATTGGAATTATATAGATCTCTCACGCAGCCTTTTTTGCCATTGCATTCTTGGTAGAAAATATATATATCGGTATGAGTTTGATTTGTAATGTATTCTTTATTATTAAAGTTAAGCAGAGTGGAAGATATATGGCCATGGATGAGAGAGACGTTATTTCCTGTTGTATATCCAAGTCATCATTACAATGGAGAAAGTATGAGTCTATATGAACGTCAGTTTATGTATAACGTTGACGCCATCAGAATGGGACCAGTCAGAATGAAACAGAACAGAGAGGTCGAAGGTCAGTTAAAATGAATATTTGCTCAAGAGGTTGATACTGACCCATTTAAGACTAATTTTTGAACATTAAATTTCATGAGATAATAGCAGACATTAACTGTTTGCCATAACCTCCATAAACCATTGTCATATCAAAATCTAATTTTCCATTAGACATTTATATTACGCTTAACTGTCACCACAACAAGAATGGATATCTGGTACTTTGCAAAACAAAAGAGTCCATCTCCTGGTTATCTGCGGCACATGTCTCGCAGCACAATCTTAACACCGATTAATTTCGTATAAAGTGTCTCCAATTTGGTTAAACAAAAACAAAATTAATCTCTTATGGATATTTCACAGTTGAATGTGACGAGTACCAGAAGTATGAGTCATCAAAGCTGTTCAAAGTCTATAACTGTGAGGATGAAGACGAGGAGAGAGACTGGAATTCAAGTGAGTAGAATGTCTCGCATGTTGATTTCCTATACATGTCGAGATTTTAAAAATCACTGCATTGAATTCCATGTCACAACAGATGTCACATGTACTGTCCGAAAACTTAGAAATCAAATCAATGCGCCTTGAGGTTGCGGCCACCATGTTAATTGTAAAATTACTCACAGTTTGCAGGCAGGTAGGCGAAAACCTGTGGCTTCATCAGGCCCCAGTAGTCAGTAGACTGCAGGGAGTTTTGAACCTGGCAAGTCCAGCACTTGTTGGAGCTTTAACCAACACTGAGCTTCCTCCTACCCCTATGATTGGCTTATGTTGGGCTGTGCCAACTCCGATATTCTGAGTAGAAAGCGCATTTAGTGTAGTTTGTTCAATAGTGGTGGCAATCATATCCGATTGAATCAGGTATAAAATACATAAATATCTGGCGCTTGATTATGACAGACATTACTCAGATTGAAATTTTTTCATCTCAGCTTCCAAAGACAAATACAATCATCAAATTAAGATTAATGTTATTTTGCAGAGTGGAATGGTACTCACGTTGATGGTGTTACATTACCACCGTACATACATGAGGTGATCAAAGGAGCTCGTTATCGGGGAGTAATTGAGTCATACAGCATCAGTGGGTACATGTAAGTATGTAACTGGGTCACTACTTCTCTATATAAATAATTCAGGCGATCGCAAAGTTAACTTAGCGCCATTAGATCAATCAGTCAATGCTCTCGAGTACTTGAGTCTTGTAGTGCTCTTGTTGGTTCAGGGGTAAGAAGATATTCATAAGTTCATCCAGCTAGAATGTTTCACATGGCACAAATCAGAAGAATTTAAAGTGAAGTTTCTCATCACTCAACAAATGCATATCTCTTACTACAGGGTGACCATGTATGATTCTAACTGGGATCTTGTCTGTGATCTTCTAGAAGAGGAGATCTGGATAGACAAACAGACAAGAGCCATATTTATAGAATTTGTTGTGGCAAATATGAATGTAAATATATACACACAAATAAAGATTGTTCTGGAGACGCCAGTATATGGAGGTAAGTGTTGAGCGTAGATAATAAGATATGAGAATATCAGAGAATGAGGAGAGGTTGGCAATGATTGCTCATGGTGTCTCACTCATAAATCCAGAGCCAATCTGTCAATCACCTTCTTACTTTCACATTATATCCATCAATGTCTCCAAACATAAAGATATTGTGTAGTTTCAAGGATGGATGCGCATAGCTTCCTGAGATATAGCCCGATAAAAGGGGACCCACCAGATTCGATTTATTTGTTCGTTTGATTTGTCTCTCCAGGTCACATGACTTGTCAAAACATAATGCCATTTCATTATCATGAAAGTATTGGCTCTTGTGAGATTAGCTGTCGTGGTAGTTGTAAAGTAATTTACTTTTTTCCAAAGCTGTCTTTTTATTGGGGATATGTCAAAACACAATATACTTATAATTACGTTTTGTTTATGCAATTATTCTATTTCAGGTGTATTTGCGTCTTGGGATGTGAACAGTTTCAGACCTTACCCTTATGTAGACTGGGTAGACTTTCTCTTCCTCATCATACAATGTATCTGGTTTCTGGTTCTTTGTTATATTGTCTTCAAAGAAGCTCGAGGTGAGTTTGAAACATGCATCTCTGTACATACAGCTTGAGGTAAACATTATCTTGGCAATACAAAGCCAGAGTTTTCTTACCAAATTGAGTAAACCCCTCCCTGTGATACTGCCTCCTGTGTAAGTCAGTATACTGGCCTTATTATTCTGTAGCGGGAACACCATCTTCAAAGGTATTTGCTGATTGATTTGGGTACCATCTCAATTCAGTTTTGAATACTTAAATCATAAGAGATTAGCCTTACCTTCCCTGTATATCAAAACGTGACTGCTTCTGCTGCTGGAGATTACCACTTTTCATTACATAAAGGTCTAAACCAACTGCTCCACTTGTTGAGTGGCTCACCATTATTTATTACAGCACTTTACAAAGAAGGTGCAAATAAATACTTGAGGGAGCCGTGGCACATTGTGGAATCTGTTAATGTGTTTCTCGCTTTACTGTCGGTTGTATTCTTTGCCTTGAGATCATATGAAGTGGTAACTGCTGTTGAGTTCATGAAAAACAATAAAGGTAAGATTGCAGCGCAAATAAGATATTTCATTATTCACACTGGTCAGCAGATGATCAAAATAATCAAAAGATCACTTCTTATAGGTGTGAATCTATTAGTTGATTTTCGACCAATGAATGCTTTGAACAAATTACAAGAGTCTCAGTCTACCACATGAAGGTTAAAAAATTGTCAAAATCCCAAAACATCAACTTGACACTTAACAATTATGATGTAGAAAAATACCCATCGATATATTTAGAGGGCAAATTAACTTAAATGACAAACGAACGAAATTTCAATACACTTGAATATAGAACCTTGTGATAATCTTAGTGAAAGCTTGATATTATAGCTGAAATAGACATTTTTCCAAGCCTCTGTTCAGAGATAAATACCCACTGATTGGGTACCCTTCACCCAACGCAGCATAGTAAAAAAAGAGCTGAAATGGTCGTATCTTGAAAACCGCTCATATAAAGATAAACATCATTTCTGACTTGGACATTGTATTTTTGATTTGCAATAGCCAAGTATGTAGACTTCGATCCTGTGATGAGGTGGGACACTGCTTATTCTCTAACAATAGCCTTAGTTCTATTCATCGCCATAATACAGCTGTTCCAGCCTATGGACTTTAGTCAACAGCTTACTTATCTCAAGGTAATGTATGAAGTCACCATCGTTATCTTATACAAATACACATGAGATCATGTTAGATTTAACTGATATAACTGATTTAACTGATTTAACTGATTTCACTAATTTAACTGTTTTAACTGTTTTAACTGATTTAACTGATTTAACTTATTCAGCTGATTCAGCTGATTCAGCTGATTCAGCTGATTCAGCTGATTCAGCTGATTCAACTTATTCAACTGATTCAGCTGATTCAGCTGATTCAAGTGATTCAACTGATTCAACTGATTCAACTGATTTGACTGATTTGACTGATTTAACTGATTTAAGTGATTTAACTGATTTAAGTGATTTAACTGATTTAAGTGATTTAACTGATTTAACTGATTTACCTGATTTAACTGATTTAACTGATTTAACTGACTTACCTGATTTAACTGATTTAACTGATTTAAATGATTTAACTGATTTAACTGATTTCACTGATTTAACTGATTTAACTGATTTAACTGATTTAAGTTATTCAGCTGATTCAGCTGATTCAGCTGATTCAGCTGATTCAGCTGATTCAGCTGATTCAGCTGATTCAACTGATTCAACTGATTCAACTGATTCAAGTGATTCAAGTGATTCAACTGATTCAACTGATTTAACTGATTTAACTGATTTAACTGATTTACCTGATTTAACTGATTTAACTGATTTAAGTGATTTTACTGATTTAATTGATTTAACTGATTTAGCTGATTTAGCTGATTTAACTGATTTAACTGATTTAAGTGATTTAAGTGATTTAACTGATTTACCTGATTTAACTGATTTAACTGATTTAACTGATTTACCTGATTTAACTGATTTAACTGATTTACCTGATTTAACTGATTTAACTGATTTCACTGATCTAACTGATTTAACTGATTTAACTGAATTAACTGACTGAAGAAAGGATACCTTTGAAATATAAATATCTAAAATTTTATTAACCGCATCAGTGCTGTGTAGTATGTGAATGGGATGGGTTTGCACCCATGATTTCCTATTGTGTGGAGTTCACTAATCAGTAGGTAGTATATAAAATTCTTAGATATTTGAAGCTGAAACATGATCAATATACTGTTGAATTTACCATAATATATTTTCTCATTTTTAGATGACGTTGTCTACCACAGGTCCGAATGTAGTTTGGTATTCCATAGCATTATCACTGCTACTCTTATTGTACAGTCATATTATGACAATCGCCTTTGGGAGTCAGTTCGGAGCCTTTGTACACTTTCTCAGATCTTTTTATTACCTCTTCGGAATACTTCTCGGTAAGGGGCTTGATAATTTATCACTTTTATAGAGAATGGCGGCTGACATATAGCTGTGACCAGATATTTTGATGTATAGCATGACTACTCATAACTATCAGACATTCCATTATTCAATAGAGCTAGAATAGAAGCCTGGCAGACTAATTTCCAAAATTTGACAGCTTTGCTTGAGTCTCTTTATTCCGTTGACTGTATTTACAAATTTGCAAGTTTTTTTCTCATTTGTCATTGGCTTGTTACCCTATAAATTTGAACAGTCAAATGTACTAAGTAAAGCTTTTTTGGTGCCTTGGAAACGAAATGATTAGTTTTTGTGCTGTCGGTTTATTTGAATTGGAATTCGTAACCATCACCATTTTAAGGTGTCCAGAGTTTGAGAAATTATAGCACTGAGCCACACCTCCTCAAAATTTGAGCACTGTAATGACTGTTTAGGAATAATAAAATGGAACACAGAGCTGTCTAATTTTATAAATCACAAGCATTTTCTTTTTCTGTTTAGGAATACTGAAGTTCACTCACATTATAGAGACAGATACTTGGGTCCTGAGAGTTCTGTTCTCTGTGTATATGATAGTCGGTAACTTTATCCTCCTGAACCTCTTCATATCTGTGATCAACGACGGTCTGACATACATTAATCAAAACCCTGATGAGGCAGACTTTGATGTGGAGCTGTCTGACTATATCAAGGTTTGAAAGGTTTTTTTTCTGGTTGTGAAATTTATTGTACATGACTATTGTGCTGATTGTATTGATCCCTGTACCCAAAACGTACCCAATAAATTTTTTGCCTTTCATCAATTTGATATCCAATCACACTGACCATTTTTGAATTATGAAACGGATTATGAATATCAAGTTTCTACATGATGACTGCAATCAATATGTCTATCCAAACTTGAAAGTTCAGCAGTGTAGCGTTTGCAACCCACTGTGACACCTTATGCATGCTCATATCCTTATTGTTTAAGGTGAAGTTGGAAGGCTGGTGGCTATCACTAACTGGAGCGACTAACAAGGAGAGAGCGAATCTCGCTAAGGTTAGACGAGGCGGACCATGGAACAGAGAACTGGAGCTGTATTATGGGCTGCTTGAGGAGAAGCAGATCACACCTATAGAAGATAAGCAGGCTCTGCAACATCAGTCTGATGTCAACGATAAATCTGATGCTGTAAGCATATTTGTATGACTGAGAGTAACCAGGGACATTGAGAGGTTTTATTAGACTGGCAAATTAATC
This sequence comes from Membranipora membranacea, assembly GCA_914767715.1. Taxonomy (NCBI): domain Eukaryota; kingdom Metazoa; phylum Bryozoa; class Gymnolaemata; order Cheilostomatida; family Membraniporidae; genus Membranipora; species Membranipora membranacea. The sequence goes on from OU612074.1 coordinate 22,664,122, forward strand.
AAAAGCAGTAGGCAATCCATTCATGTGTTTGCGTTTTGTACAAAAAAAGCCTTAGCATACCTTCACCTTCACCAAATCAGAAAACAACTATTATGTTGTGTGTTTTATTTAAAGGCGTTGGAGTGGTTTGAACTGGCCAATCGTAAGCTTTCAGATGAGGAAAGAGCTGCAATACCGATATCTGAGACTCAATCCAGGAACGAGCACACTGCACGATTAGCCATTAGAACCATTGTGTTGGATCTAGTTCATAACAATGACAAAGCAATGGGGTTTATCAAGAAATGGCTGAAACCTGAACCAGAACCTGTACATACAGAGAAAGCTCAAGTGAGTTTAATTCAGAAGAATTCATTATTCCCATCAGCCTGGTTCCATTTTTTGTTACGAGACAGATCATATAGAATATTTGCAGACCAAAGCATTTTATAGTCAGATAATGCTTTGGTCTGTGTATTCAGTAATGTTTAAAACCATTAGCTTTATTTGCATTTTACATTTCAAACACATATTTAATAAATCTCAGCTTGTTTTGAGTTACGCTACAATAAAATATTCGTCTGCTTCACCAACTGCAGAGAGCACACCGTTATCGCCGGTAATTAAAACTTTGTTGTGATGTGTTCAGTCTCAAAAATCAGAGCTAGATTTATTTAGTTTACCTAATACCTATACCTCTGTATTGTGGGTCCATACCACAATGGTATCTTGCCCCGCATCATGTCTTCGGCCTCACATGATGCATATCTTTGCAAGCAACTCGATGTTGGTGTGTGCAAAACACATGTTAATATTTGCTGCTAACATAGATATTATTCTAGATTTAGAGATAATTCGGGGGAGGCAACTCTTCCGATCATGCAAAGGGTAATGGATTATTTTTTTGTCCTCACCATTCTGGGTAACTCGATCTTCATCCAGTTTTCGGGAGTGCGAAAGTCAAAGTTCATCAATAGCTGGAGTTTGACAATATATAGTGTAGCCCAGCTATAACCACGATTTGATCACAAAGTGATTAGATTAATATCTGCACACTTTACAGGTACATGTGGTTGAAGAGGAGTATGACTGCCCTGATGCTGATGTCTTACCTGCCATAGCAACTCAACACAAAACTTTTCCCGAGACAGAAATCACATTGGAAACTTACCCTGTGGAAGCATCTTTCACTGACAAACTTGTGGGATATAACCAGGAAAGCAACCATAAACTGAACATGACTGTACATAAAGAGGAAATTCCAGTGAGTTTAATTCAATGAAATTTAGTATTCCGATCAGCCTCGCTGCATTACATAATTTTTAGACTGACCTTCATGCATTAAAAGTAGATTCAATTACCAATTCAACCACATATCAGAGTCACTTTCAGATTGTTTCGAGTTACCCTATGGCCGATAACAATTATCCACCTGCTTCATCAACTCCTTTGAGCAGACCATTATCACTAGTAATGCACACTTTCCTGATACTACCGATGTGATGTGTTCTGTCTCAAATATCAGAGGTAGATTTCTCTAGTATTACCCCTGCCTCTGTATTGTTGGTCCATACCACAATGGCCTCTTGCCTCTCCTCATATCTTCAGCACACATGATGCAATCTTTGTGAGCACATCTATGTTGGTGTGTCCAAAACACCTGTTAATTGTTTCTGCTAACATAGATATTGTTATAGATTTATAGATAATTCGGGGAGGGTATAGGATTTTTTTTGTCATTACCATTCTTGTTAACACAATCTACATCCAGTTTTCGAGAGGGCAAAGGTCAAAGTTCATCAATAACAATATAGAAAATAGCTGTGTAGCTCAGCTAGAACAACGAGCTGATCACAAGGTTGATAGATTAATATCCGCACATTTTACAGGTACAGGCAGTGGAAGAGGAGTATGGTTGTCTGGATGCTGATGTCTTACCTGTCATAGCAACTCCACAAGAAACTTTTCATCAGGCAGAAATCACATTGGAAGATAACCCTGTGGCAGCACCTTTCACTGACAAACATTTGGAATATAACCAGGAAATGAACCATAAACTGAACATGACCGTACATAGAGAGGCAACTCCAGTGAGTTTAATTGAATAAAATTTGGTATTACGATCAGCCTTGCAGCATTACATGTTTTTTAGACGGACATTCATGCATAAAAAGTAGATTTAATTTCACATTTACGATTCAACCACATATCAAAGACAATTTCAGATTGTTTGAAGTTACCCTATGGCCGATAACAATTATCCACCTGCTTCATCAACTCCTTTGAGCAGACCATTACCACTGGTAGTGCACACTTTCCTGATACTACTGATGTGATGTGTTCTGTCTCAAATATCAGAGGTAGATTTCTCTAGTATTACCCCTGCCTCTGTATTGTGGGTTCATACTAGAACGGTCTCCTGCCTCTTGTCCTCAGACCTACATGATGTGTATGCATACGCTTGCCGGCACTTCAATTCTTTTTTTGTGTAAGGTACATAGTCCTTGTGTTGCTAACATGGATATTGTACAAGATTTATAAATAATGCGGGGGGGATAACCTCTCCAAACTTAAAAAGGGTGACAGACTATTATAGTTATGTGATCATCATTCTCATTAACTTAACCTACTTTGAGGTTTTGGAGAGAGCGAGGACCATACTTTATTCCTTACTAGGAGTCGACAATTCACATCATATCTGTGTAGCTCAGTCAGAACCCTTATTTGGTTATAAGACACATAATAAATATTGATATCTGAACTCTTTGCAGGTGGAGACAGATTGTATTGCTGCCGACACCTTAGCTGCCATAGCCACTCCACACAGAACTGGTCTTGAAGAAGAACACACTCTTGAAGCAAATCTTGTGGCAGCACCTCTAATTAACACAGTTGAAGGAATTGTTCAGGAAATGAACCAAACTGTTACTGGGACTCTAGATCATAGGGTAGGTTTTGATACTTATTCCTTTTACTGCGTGATGACAGATTAGTTCTTTGCAGGTCAGCAAGACCCACATTTCGATTAAAGGTTGGTATTTTATTACGTAGGTAGGTGTATAGATTGTATTGTATCATTGGTATGAAAAGAGCAGCTGTTGCGTTGTCACATGGTCTGTGGTAAATCATGAAAGATACAAAATGCAAATCTGAGATGTCTTCTTCCTCAGCTGTGTTCTGAGTTTCAGTAAAATATAACGCCCTGAGGGGTACTGGTCTACAATCATTGATAGTTTATCTCCTCTTATTACAGACACAGATGGTAGAGGGGGAGTATGACTGCCTGAATGAGATAAGTGTTAGTATAGGATCTAAGGGGGGTCACATAGAGGTCATGCCTGATACATGGGTTGTGATTGACTCCGAGTCACTAGATATTCCTACATTCGTAAGAGTACAGGTGAGAAACACCAGTATATGATAATTGAAAACAAAAATTCAGCTTAATTATGAAAGCCAACAAATTAATATTCACTTAGTTTTGTGGTTCAACATGATGAGGTTAAAAGTCAAGATGCCTGATCATGCTTATTGTTATCGATATTGAGTATATGGGCAATGGAGTTCTGAAATTTTAGACTGGTCTTGTAAAAAAATAAATGACATTCTTCATAGATTGTACTATGTTCACAGTTGTCATATTGTTATATTGAAGGCGTACTCAACTAATTTGTTCGCAAGTTACGTGATACAAGTTGAAACAGAGCGGCCATTTTCTAAGCCATTCAAGTGCTGCTTGCCCTTCAAAGATGGTAAAAGGAGGGAATATTGTAATGTATTTGTGCAGAGGGATGATGGACCTTGGACTCTCACATACAACAGGTGATATCTTTGGCTAAATATCCTAGCAATATCTGGGCTCCCCTGCTTCTCCCTTTCTCCACTCACGGTGCTGATATACACTTTTCACAGGAAGGTGCAGTGAATAAAAAGTCGCACCACAATCGAGCCTTAATAAATATTGCTACCAGCGCAATGGAAAAAAGTTCACACGGTAGTTTTTCTAGCCGCAACGAAATGGAAACAAAGTAAAACTAATATAACATCACGTAGACCCACTCAGACTATGAAGATGCACCAAATAAACCACACTAAATAAAACCTTATACTTGATTACAGTGTAACCTGCTTCTCTGAACATCTGCGATGCTTGTGTCATCCCAAACACAGAGAGACAAAGTATCGCATAGCTGCCAAGGCCACACAACGTAAAATTATTGCTAAGGCAAGACACACATTTGAAGGAAGGCCTGTGACAGCACCTCTTTATAACATATTTGTGAGAGATGATCAGGAAGTGAATCAGACTTTCACTGCTGCTCCAGATCACATGGTAGGTGACTCACATACTGAGTACTATGCCATAACCTTATTATTTGTTGATAATACAGTTGTTTTCAAAGACTCACATATTCCAGTCGCAAGTGTTGATCGAAATATAGTCCCGGCTTGCAGATAGTTGAGGTACCCTGTTAGAAACTCTGAATTCTTCCCGTATGTATCCAGACTTTTGTCTTGTATAGCTCTATCGAAATACTTGGTTACATGGATTTTCTGTATATTTCAAGGAGAACAACTCGGAGTCCACCACTACGTTGTCTCGACTGTTTGAGGAGGAGGCGACAGAGAAACCGAATGAAGACAAGCAAGTCAGCCTCTGTGAGTTACCAGAGGTGGCTAGCTGTACAAGTCTAGATCTGTTCTAAAGACTTTCAACCAGCTGGTATAGTTCTATATTTAAAACTCAATAATATCATAATATTTCATTTTTAAGAGAACGGACCATCAAACATGGTATAACATTTTTTTATATTGGTACAGATCGTTGCTTCAATTGGCTTTATGTCAATGATATCTTCATCCTCCATCTATCATAATTATATATCAGATCGAATTTGTTAAATTCTCACAGTACATAAGCGAAGTTGTACCATGATATTATTTGGTTTTGCCTTTGGTGATGAGATAATATAACAGAGTGAGGATATCTTTACTCGGTGATATTATACTCGTAATTATACTGTACTAATAATTTATTACCACTGTTTACTAGCCTAATTTACCATCTTTTTATAGTGTAACATTACCTGATCTGTAACATTACCTGATCTGTAACATTACCTGATCTGTAACATTACCTGATCTGTAACATTACCTGATCTGTTATCATCCACCTTGGATATCAATATAATAAAATATCAGTCATCTATCATTCAACACTGTGAACTATAAAGTGATTGTAAAGTTATAATGTATCTGCCCAAGCATGCAGAAGAGGATATGACCAAGTCAAATCATGATTGTGCCGATTTGACAGAACTTTTGAACTTGCATACTACTCTATATTAGACCATTGCGACCAGATTTGAATCACAGCATACTTGTTAGGGTTATTTTGATTAAAATCCGGCGCTCTCACAGCCATGGCCGGGGTTAGATTCCCTGTCTTGGAAGGCTTTTAGATCGCCACCCTGACTAAGGGGACCTATGAATGTTAAAGAGTATATCGCCAACTGCTATCACTTCTTTCAGGAGGGGTGTCCACTGAGCGACAGAACCTCTGAATCTGACATTCTGCTAGGACAGGGCCAGTGATAGTTTGGCTCTGCATTTATGCACTGTCTGTGCACAAGACAGTTTAAACCACTGCTGACACAAAATTTAAATAGAGAGTTGATCCTATAACCACATATTAAGTGAGATGAGAGTGAAAGTGAGATTGGACGGCCGTAGCAGTGATCCAACAGTATACAATGATGCGGTGTCTATAAGAGATACAGTGTGCACAGCATTTTGCCTGAGCCCTGATTTAAGGTATGAGCTGATCTCTGCACAAATAAAGAATCTTGGAATTCCAAAGCCATCCGATTGGCCACCTGCTCTAGTGGCTACTCTAACCAATGCGTTGGGGATTGGAAACCAGATTTATTTTTTAGTGTCACTATTAACCATTGTTGTGCATGATGCATAATTGGCCTTATGACATCCACTTTGCGGTAATGATAGCCTGGTTGATCAGTGATCTACCTTCCCAGCCAGTATGTGTGAACAGTGCAGTGCTGGTGCAGTGCTGGTGCAGCAAGACTTGTGTCTCTGAGTCGAGCTGCAAGCACTGTGACACTGAATGAAGTTATGGTGGAGGTATAATATTCCGAAAGTCGCAATTTTTAATAGTTTACCGTACTTCTTGAGACTTTTGTTTATTCAGTGCAAGCATGCTCTCTACTGTATTTATCTCCATATTGAACAACTTCATGTCTCTGCTAAATGGGTGGATGGTCTCCCCATTGTCTCTGCACAAAAAAATCAGATTCTCATAAAATTGATTGCTTACAGTTGTATACATCTTGCATAACTAGCAATTACAGCTGAAAAATGAAACAATTTATAAACAACGCATTAATATACCCAGTTGCAGAAACACCGGTCAATGCACATCGCCTGTGGTTTGTTTGTTTCAAGTGCCTTCATGCAGGCTGTTGCTTTCCTGGGACCACCAGCACCTAGCACCAACACATTCTGACCTGCAGTGATCGCTAGCCGTATAGGCTCAGTCATCCTTTTAGTTACTACAAATATTTAAATTATATAGTGTATTCATGTTTAAAAAAAGCCTGTTTTGTAAGATAATATGTGAGAGTGAACATCTAACAAACTCCTCCTTCCTTTTTCATCCATTTCAGGCTGAGTTTTATATCAGAGTGAGTGTACTGAATTTGGAGCATTCAAGAATTGATTCACTGAATCAATTGGTAGATGATTACGCACGTCAAAGATATAAAGGGATAAAAAAATGATACAGTTTAGGCGTAACACTGGATCTGGTTGCCAAAGAAAACATGTAGTCAAACCATGGAATCAGACTGGAATATATTTTATACATTTATACACATGAACTGAGTACCTGTCAATCTTTACAAAACTAACACAATGTGAAATGAATAAACCGCTACATCTTCACTTTATGACTTTTCATTTATATAAAGAATAAGAAATTTTACATCATTCCCAAAATGCAACTTTATGTTTTCCATATAGACCTTATGATAATAAAACCTTAACAGGATACCATATGAACTATTTGCGTACAATAGCTGGTAGTGAGTTTACGAGATGGCATTGAATAATTATAGTCATGGTGTTTTTATCACACTGCAATGCAGAGTGCCCGAGCACCTTTGAACACGATTTTGAGCTTGTCTCTTTCAATTTTTGCAGTCTAATAAAAGTTTGAATTGATCACAACAGCTTATAGAATTTAATGCAGTGTGCAAACTCAAATCCCGGATGAAGAAATTTGAGTTATGGACAAGAGGCCTTAACTGTTGGCTGCAGGTCAATGATAGTTCAAGTTCAAGTTGCAAGTATATGGAATTTAATATTGCTTTGTGACCCAGTGACTCATTGTTAATGGCTTTGGTTTACTAGTATGAAAAATATGGGTTTCCATAAATAAATCGAGTCCAATTCTATTTAGCCCCAATATACTTTGGGAATTCCAGAGAATTGCATTATGGGATGCTTTATCCTATCATATTTTGTTGATTTGTTTGTTCACTCTCTGAAAGAGAAGTCTTCAAAGTTCTACATCCTGCGAGAGCATGGCCAACAGTAGCATGTCTTGACAAGCTTTGCTGGTAGGATGGGGGAACCCCTCCCACAAAGCTTGTCAAAACAGGCTAATCAACCAGCAGATGAATTAATTTGAGATATTGTGCATCGCTTGTTTAGTAATGAAATCAATTGATAAAATTTTGCAGCACAACTATATCTAGGTACCCAAAGACCATCATCTTACCTCATAAAATGTTACCTGCATTTGTCTATCTAGTCAGCTAGTGAACCAGTATCTATCTATTCTGCCTAGACATACAGTGGGCTGCCTACTACTTATTCAGTGGCCTAGGAGAGGGTGCAATGAATAAAATAAAAAGAGCTGAAATGATCTGCTGTAGCCATAGCCTATTTATCTCCATAGTAAAAATAAATCTAACATGATGGTCAGCCAGCGCCAATATCACGTAAATAAATAAATATGCCTATATATATTGATGAATTTGTTCATGCGATATATATATATATTTGCAAACAGTCAACATTTGAGGCTACAGAATGGCAACTGGTAAAAGTTTTAATCGCCTATCAACAGCTTGAAAATTTCTTACAATTATCAATTATCATTTTATGTAGGTTTCTCAACATCAGCAAGATGAGACTACTCTGGTATCTAATGATATTCTATGTAAGTGTTTAAATTTTATTGATCATTAATTTGAGTTTTATGCAGTTGTGAAATATAACTGCAAGTCGGAACTAAGCCGTACTTACGTCCTAAAATACAATGGTGTATTGTTAACGGCTTGTTTCTTGGCCGCTCAGTATTTTCTAGCAAGTACAGTTAGCGCTTGTGAGGGCAATATGGTGATGCATTTAATTTTATGGAAACATATCTTATACTACATTTAGTTTAAAGTAGCGTGGAATGTTGGATTGACTCAGGGGTTTGCAAAGACATAAATGTGTGCATGATGGGAGCTCAGTGAGTCGCTGAACCACCTAATCAATAAATTGATATAAGTGTTGGCATGAGAAGTATAAGAGAAAAACAATGAATGTTGTAACAACTTCAAATTATTTTTACAGTTTTGTTTAAGCATTACTTAAAGTATGGCAAGTTGAGACCGGTACTGGTTTTTGTCAAGTTTTTCCAAGGTACTGGGCAAAAACGATCAAAGGTCATGCAGGACGTACCCTGGTTTTTGGTTGGTGAGAACACTATTCTTACACTGGTGATAATAAAGACCTCTACTGGTTTTTGCAAATTGAATTGAGGACTATTTCAAAGATTGTGGATCATAGAATATTGCTCAGCAATACCTAGATACTACACAAAAGGTCACTGGAACAATTGAGAAAGCTCAAAATAGTGCAATCAGAATTATTGTATCTGCTCCCAAGAAGTTTGTTGTCACAACTGGTAGATCGCTTTTAAATTTACCCACATTAAGTAGGAGACAATACTTATTTTATAATTTTATACACAAAAAAGTTGCAAAAAACAAAGCTTCTAAGCATTTCCTTGATCTAGTGAAAAAGTCCCGAAAACATCAGCGTTGTCTGAGAAGCAACTGCATTACTATTAAACCCTCATTCAGTCCAAATTTTGGAAAATCAGCCCTTTTAAACTTACTTCACCAGTTTACACCAAAAGATAAATCAGCCAAAACTCTCCTGACTTTTAATTTACCTGGAACATGATACAGTAAACCCATAGATTGGACATTTATATTTTTAGCATTCTTTCATATTATATTTCTTACTTTCCCCAACGTTTATTCTGCAGCTAATCAGCTTCTTAACTACAACACTAGTATCCAAACTTATTTTTCTTCAATGCTTTTTATTTCATAACTCTTTTTGCTGTTTTCAGAGATCAACAAGTTACTCATAATAGAATTCTTTTTTTTATCTGTAGACTTTTAAGAAAACTTCTATAATAATGATAAATTAATAAAGGTTATAAAAGATTAATGTATGTTTTTGTTGCAGTGTAGTCTGAGGCCTGTTATATATTTAGGAAGTTGTCATTCCTTCCTTTTCTGTTCATGTTTTATATAAATTTTGTTCAGGGAGTAAACCTGTCATCAGATCCCGGCATCTTATCAGACTTGAAAATGGTGTCTACCTGTGTGTTGGATAAATTTTCTCACAAGCGTTTTAATGCAATAAAATTTAAAAAAAAATCATTCGTTTGACTCTTTCATTTTATGGATCCGGGTAACTTAATAAAATAATATGATTCTGAGAGTCAATGGTATGTCAAAACTCAACAGAGTATCGTTGCTTATATTTTTAATTGAACACCTGATTTGTTATTTCAAAATAGGGAATCAGCATATTATTTCCTTCATACCGAAAAAAAACATTTCGATGAATATTGAAATGTGATTTTTTGGCTGTTATTATCAATAATTTCTGATGATGAAATGAATTGTGAAAGGTCTACTGAGTAAAAACAGCGAAGAAAAAAGAAACCTCTTAGAAATTATTTCGGTTTAACAGTATAAGAAAGTGAGTAAGATCCAAGTTAAGAAATAAAGAATGGTTTTAGTATTAAGTAGTAACTAACAGATGTTTTGTCTCTGCATCCAATGATTAAAGCATGGATATAATACTTCTGCTATTGATGACCTTTAAATCGTAACTCCTTGTCAGTCGAGCAGTCGAGCGGGGCTATGATGTGATATTTTTGCTGTTGATGACCTGAAAATTGTAACTCCTTGTCGGTCAAGTGGTCTAGCGCGATTACGATATGATGATTTTACTGTCGCTGATTACGTTGTGTCGATTTCTACCAGGCTGTTCATGTCTTCTAAGGGTTCATCACAGAACCGACAGGCCAACCAAAGACTTTGGAGAACTCATCCTAATTTGGTACGGGTCCAATAACTCTGCTAGGTTTTTGTAAACCAGTTGATTGTCAGCCTTTTGGTTTATAGATTATTTACAGCCTGTAGCAGCCTCATATTTGGATGGACAAGCAGATAAAAAAAGCAGGACCTGGGACGAGCGCTGAAGTGGTCTAGCAGTAAGGTGGACAACAGGCTACAAACTCAATCAAGTTCAGAGGCAACAGAAAACCAGGTTGTGTGAAAACTGCATTTGCTTGTGCAACACAAGATGGGGAATACATCAATCAGTGGTGGTCCCCAGTAAGGTGATAGAAAATAGGGTTTAGTTAAGCTAATTTGAGGCTGACTAAATTTTAGATGGCACCAATTTTTAACTAGTTAAGGTGGGAGCTTGTATAAAATAATGAGGAGTTTAGCAATGAATTGAAGGTAGAACTGAATTCCAGTTTATCAAGCTGATGCAAAAAGGCTTTTCCTCCAACGAATACTTACTCCTCTAAGTCTCGAACCAGTACATGTGTCAAACTTAGAGTTCACAAAAAATTTAGAGACGCCTTGTCCACCATAAGAAATGAGAAAGTTTTTTTTGTTGTTTCCATTACCAATATTAGCCTTACTGTGAAAAGAGGTAGGTGTACTTAAAACTACATGGAAAAGCCAAGAGTTATGTCCACATGCAAAGAGAGAGGAGACAATTCCTAGGACATTTCCTCGTTAACAAATCCACTGCAAAATTTTCATCCAGGTAAACACATTTAGGGAGCAATCCACTTCAATGTGTTGTGCACTAATGAGCATCATTATAATCATAAACAAGATATTTAGATGTTGAAAAATCAATTAGTGATCAACTTATTCTATTGGTTGGATGAGTCGATTAAACATGCTAACAATAAGGGCTGTGAAAACTCTCCGCTTCAAATTCCCCTTTGATCTGCTGATATCTATCATTTTGAATTCTAAATTAAATATTGTCTGTATGCTATAGTTAACTTGGAAGCTGCTTGACATTGTTCAGTATTGCTTTTTCTGCTGTTAGAAAGGAATGAGAAGGGCTTACACTCTGATTTGTAGCCTGCAGTAAAGTAAGGATTGTCTTAATAAAAATAATCGATTGACAATAAGTACATCTGATCAGTGCGTTATTGATTTTACAGTCCTAAAATCAATACAAATAAATCGCCATTGTTTTCCGATGGAATGTTTGTTGTTTATAAGCAACTTTTCTCTCTACAATGTTTACATAACGATGTGATAAAGCCTCTAGTCATACTTTTTTAGATTGTAATATAGAGTATCGGAGAGTGTCAACACACGGAACTAACTAATTCTATTCTACAAATTTATTGATGTGTTAACTGGCAGGTATCATTCCTTCAAATTCCAGCCCTTCGAGAAATATAATAATTAGCTAGCAGCTGAAAAGTATTTTTATTGTAAAATACTATACTTACTGGAGATCTCTTTTGCCGTGTGGTTAGATCTCCCTTTGAGACCTATAAAGTGGTGCGTTACAGGTGCTAGATTGTTGAAACAGAGCTTTGATTGCTAGGAGTTGTTGTTTGTTGGATTTTTGTTTGACTTTTATTAGACAGCGTGTCCCGTAATTAAACATGCTAACAATAAGGGCTGTGAAATCTCTCCGCTTCAAATTCCCCTTCGATCTGCTGATATTTATCATTTTGAATTCTAAATTAAATATTGTCTGTATGCTATAGTTAACTTGGAAGCTGCTTGACATTGTTCAGTATTGCTTTTTCTGCTGTTAGAAAGCAGCATCGCGCTGTCCCGTGCACACAGAGAAGGAATGAGAAGGGCTTACACTCTGTTTTGTAGCCTGCAGTAAAGTAAGGATTGTCTTAATAAAAATAATCGATTGACAATAAGTACATCTGATCAGCGCGTTATTGATTTTACAGTCCTAAAATCAATACAAATAAATCGCCATTGTTTTCCGATGGAATGTTTGTTGTTTTTAAGCAACTTTTCTCTCTACAATGTTTACATAACGATGTGATAAAGCCTCTAGTCATACTTTTTTAGATTGTAATATAGAGTATCGGAGAGTGTCAACACACGGAACTAACTAATTCTATTCTACAAATTTATTGATGTGTTAACTGGCAGGTATCATTCCTTCAAATTCCAGCCCTTCGAGAAATATAATAATTAGCTAGCAGCTGAAAAGTATTTTTATTGTAAAATACTATACTTACTGGAGATCTCTTTTGCCGTGTGGTTAGATCTCCCTTTGAGACCTATAAAGTGGTGCGTTACAGGTGCTAGATTGTTGAAACAGAGCTTTGATTGCTAGGAGTTGTTGTTTGTTGGATTTTTGTTTGACTTTTATTAGACAGCGTGTTCCGTAATTAAACATGCTAACAATAAGGGCTGTGAAAACTCTCCGCTTCAAATTCCCCTTTGATCTGCTGATATTTATCATTTTGAATTCTAAATTAAATATTGTCTGTATGCTATAGTTAACTTGGAAGCTGCTTGACATTGTTCAGTATTGCTTTTTCTGCTGTTAGAAAGCAGCATCGCGCTGTCCCGTGCACACGGAGAAGGAATGAGAAGGGCTTACACTCTGATTTGTAGCCTGCAGTAAAGTAAGGATTGTCTTAATAAAAATAATCGATTGACAATAAGTACATCTGATCAGCGCGTTATTGATTTTACAGTCCTAAAATCAATACAAATAAATCGCCATTGTTTTCCGATGGAAAGTTTGTTGTTTTTAAGCAACTTTTCTCTCTACAATGTTTACATAACGATGTGATAAAGCCTCTAGTCATACTCTTTAGATTGTAATATAGAGTATCGGAGAGTGTCAACACACGGAACTAACTAATTCCAATGTACAAATTTATTGATGTGTTAACTGGCAGGTATCATTCCTTCAAATTCCAGCCCTTCGAGAAATATAATAATTAGCTAGCAGCTGAAAAGTATTTTTATTGTAAAATACTATACTTACTGGAGATCTCTTTTGCCGTGTGGTTAGATCTCCCTTTGAGACCTATAAAGTGGTGCGTTACAGGTGCTAGATTGTTGAAACAGAGCTTTGATTGCTAGGAGTTGTTGTCTGTTGGATTTTTGTTTGTCTTTTATTAGACAGCGTGTTCCGTAATTTTAAGTTGGTACTGCCATTGTTCTGGAACTAGGATGTATTTTGATTGGGTTTGCGCAATATTGATTACGTCAATAAACTCTTTACCCTATGAAGAGAGGGAGACATACCTCTTAAATCTATTAGGGTGTCAAATAAATAGTGTTTTCTTTTGTATCTGATTCTGTGATACTTGATTTAATTGATATCGGTGAAGCTGCATTTAAATTAGGCCATCTCCATCAGCTGGCCACCAACTCAAGCCTGAGCAGTCTTTAACCCCAAGTCTGAGCCAGAGTCTGAGACTGGCATGTGTTTACATAGCACCGGCTTAGGCAATGTCAGTCTCAGAGTAATGTAAACAGAAAATAAATGTGAGTGATAGAACAAATGGCTCTTTGTCAGTTGCCATAATAATAATACTATACCATTGTCATTTTGTTTTGTTGTGCTTGTGACGTAAGACAGGAAGTTTATTTAGCGTTTTTAACCTGGCCATGTCCTGGCTAGATTAGCTAGTACTGGTAATTTAAGCGGGTGTGCTTGGGATATACAACTTAAATCTAAATGTAACCGGTGTTGCATTTCAACATGGTCATAGTGACATTGGTATGTGCTGTTCAATTGGTATCATCTCTATTCTTCATTTAAATTTAAAAGGGTGACGATAATACCTTGTTTGTAAATAAAAGATAAAAAGATATCATCAATTAGAAAAAGAGTATTTTTACATCGGCTTATGTTTTCTCTATTTTGTAGACTATTCAATGGATATGAAAAACCGGCGAGCGGGAATCGGTGTTCAGCACATTGTTTTAATAGCTGGCATCCTTCTGCACTGCGTTTCATACCCAAGAATTGTTGGACAATTCTGTACAATTCTAGAATTGTTCGAAACTGACCCATATATCATTACCCAACCAGCAACCATCATTGCGTAATTAACCCTGCCTGCTATATAATTACATTCATTATCGCTATTGTATAGTTATAGTATAGTTATGTTATGGTATGTGGGCTGAGGGAGGCAAAGGTAAATCAACTATTGTAAGCCTGGTATTAATTCATTACCTGTCTACAAAGGAGCTCTTGGTGTTATACTATATCATTTTCAGCCATCGCAGTTATATGGTGTACAGCAAGCAATTTTGGCATTTTTCTCTCTCACTCTTGGATGGTTGTTCCCTAGTAGGTGTTGGCACTAATACATATCGTATTAAAATGTTAGACTAAGACTAGTGGCAACACCATTTAAGGTAATAAACCTTTCAATCTAATAAGGATTCCTTTCTCAGCAGGAATCAGTGGTTTTGCGAAAATATTGAGAATCGTTGTCCTTTATTCAAGATGTAACCTGCCAGCCTGTTTCATTTACAATATTCAAGGTATTCCTAAATTTAGACAAAAAACTAGAATTTGTTTAGACTGACCTGCCGTTTCTGCTCTTATGGCTTCTATGACTGATGTTTTGCCTGACCTCCCCCACAGAAGCGGCGGCCAATGCTATGATCATAGCTATAGTAATGATGAGAAACAAGATGGCTGCTGCCAAAGCAGCGATGAAGTACTTAGTAAATATCTTCCCTTTCTTCTCTCCATAATCATTATCTAACCTTTAATATTAATAAGTACAAAAAACCGTAAGCTAAGTCGGCGATTGAAGAATGTAATGCGATACTTATAGGTGACACCAACTACCCCTAACGGATCAGTGATTGGTGATGAAGGCCAGCTATGGTCACTTGGGGAAGCATCTAACTAACAAAGCCGGATGATGGTGGTGCTATGATTTTGATTTTGTAGCTTCAATTTTAAGATTGTGAACTGTTTGGTCATTTATCACAATTAACTTGCTTTTTTTGTATTTATGTAGAGAAAAAATATTGTAGTTTGATTTGCGCATAATCTGCTGGAAAATTTATCACAAATGATATCTATTTAAATATGTATATCGAACTTTATTTTGGTCAATACTCATTCGTTGAGATTTACTTTTACAGAATAGGTCTACTCAAAAATTTAAGAAGAAAACACATCACAAAGATGTTAATGCACAGTTCATGATAGATATAATTTCGAAGATCTCTCATAATGTGAATTTGATTGAATTGATCGTTCCTGTCATAAAGGGTTATGAAGGGTTAATTTTGTTATTGGAAGTAGTATTTCTCACAGAACTGGAATTGTTACTGCTTTAGAAGGGTTTCTACCCCTAGATTTATGAATGTCATTGGTGTCATTATGATTGATGATGATTATCATTAGGGTTTCAATGTCAGAATCAACATGGGTTCTCTAGTTCAGAACAGGTGTTCTGACTCTGATTGTGAGTGCAAAGGTTGGCCTCGCAATATAACTATGACGTGGTCTTTGCTTCAGATTCGCCATTGGGTGTACCTCAGGGTTCTATTTATTAACTTTCATAGCACCTTCTGTTGTAAATCAGGGATTTTTAGCTCATAAATTAATCATTTTGTCGTGAGAGAAAGTAGAGAACTAGCATATTACAAACTTTATCAAAAGCAAACCCTAAAACACAATTTTAATTAGTCTGAATTACAATGCTTGTATAAAATAGCAGGATTAAATCTTTACAATTGGCAAGACAGGACTTCGGTTTTTTCACATCCGCTTGACGAACATTTACATCTGAAATATCAACAGTAGGAGGTGGCTCAGTTGGTTAGAGCGCCGGACTTCAACACGCAAGTTTTGAAAGTTGACGGTTCAAATCCCACTGCAGTCCATCTTCTACTGGGGATTGGTTGGCCCCCAGGTGTGCTCCGACCTGCCTGAAACTGAAACTGCAAACTGAGAGCGAATAGGCACAGATATTGCGGCCTCGTAATTAAGGCATTAATATTTCACCGCCCATGCCTTGGGATTGGCGAATGATATGACATCCGATTTTCAATCAACAAAATTTATAATAAAAAAATTGAGACATCTGTAAAATGTACTCTAGTAGATCACCCACATTGCTCTGGAAGTTTTCATCCATTGCACACACCATTTTTTAAGGCTTTCCGATATACTTTCTTCTCCATCAAGCTGCGTTTACCATGCAAGGGTAAGCTGAAATGGATAAAGGTAAGATAAAGATAAATACATATCCTTTTTTCTCGTCTGGATAAATCAAAAGGCCGGTAATAACTCATTTTCATATTATATTGCGATGATATTGTATAGTTTCGAGCCTCAACCATTGCGCACATTACTTTTACACTCAAATACCAATTTGCACCTGTGACGGTGAAATTATCATGACGATTTTAGGAATGACTCTGCCTTATGGAGACACTTGGCTAAATGCCAAATAAATTCAATGTTTGTGAGAATTAACACAGGGAAGTGACAAGCAAAAACAGAATTGCTGGCGCAGGTGCAACAAAGCAAGTTGTGAATGCAATCTTTTATGAATCCCGCACACAAACTAGGAAAGAATAAATGCAACCGAATTGGCTCTAAACTAGTGAGAAAACGGATGTGTGTGTCATTTATTTTTTTCCGTTAACAGTCTGATGTTATTTATAGTCAGAACGCACCTTTACTCTAGTTATCTGAGAAAATTAGAGGAACTCAATGTGTATCTAGATATAGCATGCCTCCGGTATGCCAATAAGATCTTAGCTGATGACCATCATATTCTTCACTGTTACATACCCGGTCGGCCTAGCACTCACAGTCGCAGAACTATTCCACCAAAAAGTAGAACTGCACACTTGGGGAAGAATCTGTTCTTTAGATATTTTTGAATTATTTTCCGTGCAATTTCCTGACCGGAGAGCAATTATTTAGATTATTTTATAGATTCATTCTTCTTAGTAATTAACTTCATCTTGATGTCTACACATGATCTCATTTGTTTTGACAGAACATTGATCAGTGAAATAAAGTGCATATATAATATAATATAATAAAAGTTAATACACCATACCATAAGTAAGTACCATACCATAAGAAAGTACCATACCATACGTAAGTACCATACGATAGGGTGGCAGCAGTGGAGCTAAATGAGCTTGTGAGATTCAAGTGCACAGTTCTGAGATAAGGAGAACGTGGTTAGTTTTTGAAACCCGTTTTGTGATGGATGGCAGGATGGCATAAAGAGTCATCTGTTATTTACTGCGAGGTCTGTTATTTAATTTGTTTAAAATGATATCATAATACATAAAACAGGATCTCGGAAATGTATAACTGTGCCTGGAGCCTACAAAATGTCACATGCCTCTCACAATTTTGATTTATATCCACACTAACATATACCACAGAGTTTACCCATCAGGAATTGTCAGATATATTTATCTATGTTTGTAATTACAATACAATACAGGATGCAATTATAATCTGGACTGTGGTAAAACTATGACTAATGACCAAATAAGTGCTATTGATATAAGCTACCTCTGTCCAATCCTCATTTTTGCATAGCAGGTATTTTTAAATGGATAGACTGCCCAGGGTAGATCAGTAGGTAGAGCATCAGACTCTTAAATCTGAGGTGCAAGGGTTGAAGTCTCTGTTTGGGTGGAAGTTTAGTTTTGATAAATGAGTATGTCTCGCCTAATGTCTCGCCTGATGATTCATAGCTCCTAGCGCCGACTTCAGCGTCGTGACTTCAGGAACGTTAAAAACTCATGAATCGTTTTACGTTTCCCCCGGGTCATTTACCGGTAATCCATTAAGGAACAGCTTTAAATCTAACCGGGTTTGGGACAGGAGCTGTCAAAAGTTGCTTGTGGACGCCATTAGTAGATACGGAGATGTTGGGCATGACTGATTTAAGGGTCAATGTCAGGTAGTCTATTCTTGGCCTTGTCTTGGAGAAGACCGACATGAATTGTTGATTCAGCTGGTTGGCCTTTTTCCTTAGCAGTGATAGTCAGAGCACTTCCTTTCTTCTGAGGGCCTATATTAGAGACTGCAGATGAGCGTCTGTGATTGATATAGGTCCAGAAGCGTTTTGAGATGTTTTGTTGGGATTTATCTTCTTCGGTAAACAATCGGTGCACATAGTCGGCATGTTCTGTCTTCAGTTGTTTCTTTACTAAGGCACGATATAAAAGATACCTTGCCTCTAGACGAGGGCAACCTCTTTTCTTGACATGCTTGTAGAGTCTATTCCCGATCTTTATCAGCTTATGGAGGTCTTTTGTTATCCAGGGACAGGAATCCTTGCGCTTGGGTTTTCACCGAGGGATATAGATCTCCATAGCCTCCAAGATTAGTGATTTGATATCTGTCCATAGTTCATCAGGACTTGTGTGATATTGCTGATCTATGCTGGTGAGGCGGGGTGGGAGGTATTGTGTCATACCCTGCCAGTCGGCGTGTCTGTACAACCATATTTTTCTGGGTTTTTGTGTTCTGTTAGTAGCGGCGACATTAATCTCAAAGAACACAGCTGCATGGTCACTAATCTCAAGGATGACTTTGACTCTGTTTATTTGATCTGGAATGTTTATGCAGACGAGGTCTAGAGTGTTATGGAGACGGTTCGGCTCAATGACAGTCTGGGCGAGCCCCAAATCATCCAATATGTTAGCAAACTCATAGTGTAGTGCTCTATGTTGGGCTCCTGTTTTAAGTCTGTATGACTACTGCAGCCTTAAATCCTTCCCAGCATTCCCAGCACAACTTTATCAAAGTATCTTGAGGTATGGATAACTATATGGCTACCCTTCCAAACCAAAATATGTATCGATGTTAATCCTTTTACTGCAATAGTTCGTACACAATATCATACATACACAATTGTGCAAAACTCATTGTCGAACAAAAGGGATGTTTATGCACTTGACTTTTTAACAAAGGTAAGTGCTCCATTTTTGCAGGAGATACCAAACGGCCAATTATTAAAATCCGACAACGTGTTACTATTGCATAACGGTGACCTCAGTTTATAACCCGCAGATGTATGTACATGACACAAAAGAGCAGATCAAAACACGGGCCAAACACTGAGGAGGTGGTGATTGGTAATCATCCTAAGTAAGTGAGTAAAGATTGCGATTAAATATCAGGCAGACTTAATGTAAGCTAGCAGAAACCTTTAGAAAATTTTCTGTGCCTAACTCTGAAACCAGTACAGTATACTCAAAACTACATGTAAAAGTTTCGAGTTATTCCCACATGCAGAGAGAGGAGACAACCCCTGTAGAATCTTCAAACAATAATATTTTGATAGCAATGTTATGTGCACTAATCAGCATAAACAAATGAAACAAATACTCTATATATAGAAGTCTTCACACCAACTACTGATTATTTGGATGTATATATTGGCAGGGTGTCCGATTCAAAATGCTCTGTACGCTATAGTTAAATGCAAAGCTGATAACAATATTCAGTATTGCTGTCTCGGCCGTTAGAATGCAGCATCGATCTAGCCCCATATATGAATAGGATTTAGTCCATAGAGATGGAGAGAAAACCCTACACTTTGACTTTTAGCCTTCAGCAAAGTTAGAATTGTCCTTCTACAAATAATCAATTGACAATTATTACATCTTTTCAACGCACTATTGATTTTATAACCCAAAAACATTACATAGAAATTGCTTCTGTTTTCCCACCGATCCGAATTTTTGTTGTTTTTAAGCAATCTTACTCTTTACAGCAAATATTATAAATACTACAGTGTTTATATTGCTACAGTCATTGCCTGCAGTGTTTACATAACAATGGTGAATAAACGAGGAAATCTTTACTATAAAGCCTCTGGCCATATTGTGTAGTTTGTAATATAGTATTTTATGTGAGAGAATCTGCACATGAGTACCTACATGTAAAGTATCAAAACACAGAGTCCACTAACTGTATTCTAGAACTTTATTGATGTGTATACAGGCAGGCATCATTCTTCAAACCTTCTGAGAAACATAATAATAGCTAGCAGCGGAAAAGTATTGTACTTTTATTGTAAAACTCTTTTTAATCTCACACTTACTAGAGATCTGTTTTGTGAGGATTATAATTCCGATTGGTAACTAAAAATTAATGCGTCGAAGGTGGTAGATCGTTAAAGCTTTGATTGTTTGGCGTTGTTATAATCCTGTTTTACTTTTCTTGGACAGCATGTCCTGTAATTGTAAGCTGCCGTTTTCATTGTTCAGGAAATATTCTCATGCGTTAAACTCTTTATTGATTCAAATACTTTTGTAAATAAACTTCATGCTCAATAAAAAGAGAAAAGATTTGTCTCTGAAATCTATTATTTAATAAATGATATTTTCTTTTATACCCTACACACTTTTGTTTTGTTATGTTTGCTAAGAAAACAAATTACATAATACCTATCGTCCTGGTCTTGTTCTGATCTTCAGCTGATGCTCTTAATTACAAATAATTATATTTAATGTTTTCTGATCGAATCAATAGCAATGCTGAGTTCGTGACAAGACCAAAGGATAATAAGTGTCTATATTCTTCCTCAGCAACGATTCACATCAATTTGAAAATCTGCAAAAAATCTGTTTCAAATGTGAAATGATTGAGATTCTTACATGCTGGTCACAGAAGAAACAGAACTCACAACAAACTGCCCTCGGGTGATACTGGAGTTTACAGAAGTAATAATTGTAAATATATGTGAACCCTGAAGGTAAGTTATATTCTGATGGATCTCAATTGTTAAATCTTGGAGATGGGAAAGCAGCCAAATAAGCTCACTAGGTAAATGTTCGCTACAGCTTAATTTAACAAGTTAAGGGTGACTAAATATCAGCTAGCACTAAATGTTGGTTAACTGAAGTGAGAGTATAAATAAGATAAAATATGAGAGTTTAAATTTAGCTATTATAAGCATGTACAAAATGACGAATTTTGTTTTACAATGTTTCCATGTGAAATTCGAGGACGGCCTAGATCGAGCTGAGTTGTCACCTCTTGGCTCGGCCTTGAAATATGCATCCATTCTCATGGATAGAGCTGAGAAATAACATCAAACAAATCTGCCGCCGATAGGATTTAAAGTCGGGCCTCCCGCGCTGGGATCAAAGATACATCACGCACAGCTCAGTGAGAACTGATCCTTCGAGCTCAGTGCGGCCCGGTAGTCATATCCAAGGCTCGAATTTCACACGGAAAGGTAGTGTTTGTGCTCACTTGTCAGTCAGTCAAGATACATTTTAAATGTATAAATTAGATCCGACGGTACAACGAATCTGTTTCAACACAACATATTATGTAGCGTCATCATCATCGTCATCATTGTAAATCGAAAAATCACAGTAAATGAAAAAAAAGAGACTTAATATGCATTATCATTATTATAAAAGAAACATGTCTGCTAACATCAGTTTACACACAATGGCAATATTTGATGAAGAGGCTGTTCCCAGCCTTCGCAGTTCGGTACCTCATTATTTTGACATTGCTACAGTTCTTTCTGGGCTTGTATTATTTTTTATAGAGAGGTTTCTTTCTTGGGTAACAGACTGCAAGTCAAGAAATGAAGGTATGAGCACTGATCACACCTTCATCCCTAGACTAGGGCGAAATGTCATGAGCTTTTTACTGTGGTACATTTGGTTGCCTTTCATTATGTTAGGCAATTTAGGTAAACAAGGCATCTAATTGTATTTTCTGTGTTGAAATGTGATATGGTATCATCTGTTGTTCATTATATTAAAAGGCCTGATAGGGAAACATGGGAATTGTTCATATCCCGTTTTGTGGTCCGGGTAAGCTCAAATGTCATCCTTTCTCTGCGCAGCCGTCGCAAACCTGAAACTATCGTAGTAAAAGTAAAACTATTTTAGCCCGCAGTAAAGTCTTTGCTATAAAGCTATCTCGAATCATGTATTGGTTGTTAATTTTCTCCAAAATCTGGCAAAGACAACCCCATTAGATGATATTGTCGAGATTATGTAATGCGAGGGGGCAACGCACTCTCTCAAGTCAAAAACATAACAAAGAACATCTCCTACATCAAAGAGATGAACCTGCCGCTTTCGAACCATTCATCAAGGTCTTTTGGTTGATTGATTTTTATATGATAATACCTTTCCTCATTGAATGAATATTGCTATTTGTTGCCATAAAAACACTTAGGCATTGTAATTTTGTTATTGAGAAGTTACACCGTAAGTTTATTTAGCACTGTAAGGTTCTTGTTCAAGCCTGACCGTGTTCCTGCTAGATTAGCACTGTCATCGGAAACTTTTCCTTGTGCATGTGATACTGAGAAAGTGAGGTAGAAAAGAGGCATTAATTTATCCTCTATGTCTCTATCTTGTAGAGTTTTCAATGGATATGAGAAAGCAGCAAGTTGGAATCGGTGTTCAGCACATTGTTTTAATAGCTGGCATCCTTCTGGTATTTGGTAAGTATAGTATATAACCAGATAGTGTTATGATATCACACAATAATCAGTCAGCATGTGATCTTTACCTGTGTCATAGTGAAGTTCACTAACTGTTAGTCTCCAGGGTCACATTTTAGTTAAATAAAAGTAACAAAGGATTTCCTATTAAATTAACTGGTGATCAATTCAAACCAATTGATGAATTGAAGCAGATACAATTTCTTTTTTTTCAAATTGTGACATGAATGATACTCTCATCCAGAAAATTTGCGGTTATAGCATTTTTCCCATGCAAAGAATTGAGGATTTTTTGAAGTTTGTAAAATCAATAATATCTTACCAAATATTCGTTGAAAGATAGAGTGTTATTTGCATCCCATGTGTAAGCATGGGTTACTCAGGTTTTAAGATTAGATGACTATTAGAAGTTGATTACTGAAGTGTTCTAGCCTGAGGTGGTCTACTGGCTACAAACTCAATTTAGTTCACAGGCTACAAAAAAGTCAGATTGCGTGAAATCTGTATCTACTTGTGTGGCCGAGTATGGGGAATGCGTCAATCTGTGTTTGTCCTTAGTAGGGTAGTTAAAACTAGGGTTTGGTTTGGCATATTTTAGACTGACTTAATGTTAGCTAACACTGACTTTCTGCTAACTGAGAAGGAGCTTATATAAACTAACTAACTAATAATTAACTAAATTACTAAGAGGTAACTAAGGAGCTCCGTTATAATAATTGTCCGAAATAACTTTTTTACTTATGAGTCACACACTCAGCGGGTTTATTTTATCTGTTCAGTACCAACTACTGATGATGATTAATTACATTACATGGTGTATCGTGCGAGAAGCCCATAGAAAGGCAATGGGAGGTACAAAATTTTGATGCTCCTTGCCTCATTTGAAGTCACAGTTTACATAATTGTCTGATTCAGAGTAATATATTCCGATATTAATAGTTTATGGAGTGTATGATTTAAAGTTATGGTTTGATATTTCAAAGTTTTCTTGCTGCAAATCAGCGCTAAATTCACTGTGAGTCGAAAGTGATATTGCTTTAGTTAGCCCTTTATTGCTCATTAGACCACCTTCTGTCTGCCTGCCTTTTATTCAAAGGGTGATGGAAATGCTAACAATTGAACACACGTCCCTCAAAAGAATATTCAAAACATGTGTCACCGCAATGAATCTATCCACCGGTCTCCTTTTCTGAAGTTTTTAGACCAAAATTCTTTTATTTTAAACAGGCTTCCTCAATGTATTACCAAATACCAAAAGTACTTGTAAAAGCAAATTTCAAGCTCAATGGTTTTACCTTAAGAAAAAAAGTGTCCTTCACTTTCACCCTTTTCCTTCTTCATGAATCTAATAACTTACATTTCCATAGAGTCATTCTGAATTCCAATAAAAAAATAATGTATCAGCTCCCGTTTCTGCAAAATAAGTCGCCAACCTGAAGTCCTGCCTGATTTGTCTATACCTTTCTAGCACATTCTACAAAACTACAGTCTTTTCTGATATAATTGCAGATTTCCGTTTGTGTTAAATATGCCTTTTGTAATGACTAAGTTATATTTTAAAATAAGGCAAGGTTTTCTTGAACAACTGTGCATCGGTTTTTTTGGTGTTGTCGACAAAATATCGCCTGCAGCGCAAAGCCATAAATGGTAAGGGGTGAACAAACTTTTATGAATCAGCACCGCCACCAGATTAATAGTTGATAGTCAATCACCACAACTGTCACGTATCAATGTCATGTATCATGTATCAGCACGATACCTATTCCTTTATGGTGACTGTCCTACAAAACATACAAGCAGCAAGACATCAGCAATGGATGTTTTCTAAATGTTTTAGTAACCATCTCAGTTTGCCACAAAAACCAGAGAGTTTTCAAATGATCATTGTCAACAGAAGCATCACTGCAGACAAATGCTTCAATTATCATCCATGTAATTTTTAGCAACAGAATCAGCATCAACGTCGTCAACAACAACCACTGGGACAACAACAACCACCAGGATAACAACAACCACTGGGGCAACTACAACCACTGGGGCAACAACAACCACTTGGACAACACATCAGCCCAGCACAACACAAAGTAAGAATACCAAATATATTCGTTGGTGGATTCAAAGAGCTCTGAGCTCCTCCATGAGCCTTCTTAGCAGGGAGGACAGCTGGCAACTCAAGCAATCTTGGTTGCTCAGATGTCTGACTATTTGGTCAGAATATTCTTATATTTATGATACCGTTGAAAGCAAAAACAATCCCGCATTGTGTGGCAATGTCATAAAGCAGTCAAATTTATTGCTAGTAGAAGTGCAGCTTAAAGCTATATAGCCCTGAAAAGTGGTGGACCAAAGGTAATGGAGCATGGAGATTCCAAATTTTGTATCCATTCATTGTCTATTAATCTTTTATATAGACACGGACACATAGGCAAACACTAGTTGGGCTAACTACTGTTGAGGATGATGAACCGCTGTGATACTATAGAGAAAATTATCAACTCTTTGGCTACTGTAGAAATATTCCTTTCCCTTCGATGATTTAATGTATCTGTAGGGCTCCTGTGCATAAAATATGTATATACATTTGACAAAACTGTTGCCCTTTTAATACCAAGGATCAAGAAACTAAATATAGTTTCGAAATGTGAGGCTCTGTTGCTTGTAAGGATATATGCATTACGTTGTCTCTTCAGGCTATGCATCATGTAACGATGGAGAGTTTTCTGGGTATAATGGAACGCTGCCATCACATAACTACCCTACCAACTATCTCTACGTAATTAATTGTGAATACTACATAACTGTACCATCCAACATGCATGCAGTGCTTCATTTTACATCACTCAGTACGCGGATCTATTGGGACGTAAGTAATTAAGGAAGTATTTGATGAGCCAAAATGCATTAATCTATACAACAACGTCTGCAGCGAGATCTTTGTATGATAGTGTTAAAGCTATAGTTGTGCCTCCCCATATTTGGAATCATAATGAAGGTCTCAGTCTAATTAAAAGCACCATAGCAACCTTTTGAATGACCTATGGATACAGTTGAAACCAATTTCATTACTGAAATGAAAATTTTTCTCAACCACTATGGTTGTTCCCTCTTTATACCAATAATTATGTTAAAGTGGCAGACAACCACAAAAGTCATATTTTGATATTTGATGCGCAATGATGTACTCCTTCTAAATTTGGATGATATAAATAAATTTTAAATTTGAAAATTTGATTGGACAACTGCAAGCACGTATCAATACTCTTACAATTTCATATGGTGGCCAAATCTGTCCGGGAAGGCGAAATGATACGAGATACAACGTTTTCTCAGATTTCGAAAAAACCATCTCGTTTCACTTTTAATGTTAAGCCACAAATCTTACCTGTCCAGGTACAGTAAGTTGAGTTAAGCTAAGTTGTGAGAGATTTTCTTTTATTTCTTTGTGATCGTTTGACACTGATTCACATTAATGTTTAAAGTGACAGACGATAAATTGATGTACCGGGAGAAGACAACTAAGACATTTTGCAACCTCTCTATTATGTGCTGAATATTTTTCCATACGCCTGCTACATGTAAAATTCGTTATTATTATATAATACTGTCTGACCAACAAATACAATGTGAATTGATGCCATGTTGACGCTTGCAAAAGGGTTAGATATTGACAAATGAATATAAACAGAAAAAAGTTTCTTTTGGTCTTTGAAGCTGTTGCAGATTTACAATACTCTAAACAATTGTTGTAGATTATTGATCTACATGCCGGAGAATTTATTACATATCTACAGGGTTACCATAATGATCTCACAGTATATACTCAAACTAACCAGATATTGCTCTACTTATACACTTATGGTAACGTCACCTGGAGTATGGACTGGTCATCCGGTGAGATTTGATAGGAAATTATTTACAATGTAAATATTATATACATTCATGGAATCCAATAACTGATAGATATGGGGGTTATGACACATACCGGGTGTTATGAACTCATGGTCCTTTGCATCACATGAACCTGAAATCAATTATGTCTTCAATTAACTGATAGATAGGGGTTTATGATACATACCGATACAAATGGCTTCTGGCAGTGGCTGCTGATCAACAGGTTTTATAATGTGATACATTTAAAACTCGGGATACATTGGGCGTGCCATATACCTAATCTTATTTTACTATACATTTTGATGTCACATGACCTTAATAATGATCTATGTTTTTTCTTTGGCAACAGAACCAGCATCAGCTTCAACAACAACATCAGCTGGGGCAACAACATCAGCTGGCCCAACAACCTCTGCCGGTCTAACAACCCAAACAATGCCAACCACGACACTGTCAACAACCACTTCTAGTCCAACAACCGCATCAACTACTACTGGGCCAACAACCACAATCACTCCATCCACAACATTGTCAACCACTTCTAAGCTAACTAGCATAGCTAGTAAAACATCTACAGCGATGCCAACCACAACACGGTCAGGTACTACAGGGCCAACAACCCAGGTTGATACAACAACATCAGCTGGTCCAACAACCTCTGCCGGTCCAACAACCCAAACAATGCCAACCACGACACTGTCAACAACCACTTCTAGTCCGACAACCACATCGACTACTACTGGGCCAATAACCACAATGATTCCATCCACAACATTGTCAACCACTTCTAAGCTAACAACCATAGCTAGTAAAACATCTACAGCGATGCCAACCACAACACGGTCAGGTACTACAGGGTCAACAACCCAGGTTGATACAACAACCTCAGCTCGTTCAATGATGACCACAGCACAAACCAAAGTTCCAACGTCAACAAACCGGTCCACCACAACGAACCCAGTAACAACTGTGCCGACAGCAGCAGAACCAACAACAGCAAACCAATTGACTACAGCTACAGGTTAGTGGGTTAGTGCATTAAAGGGCAACCAAGGTTTCAAACAACTTCTCTTTGATGGCCATTGATTAATAGCAGATTGCACCTTCTGCATGGGGAAAAGACAAAATATAATTCGGATGATTATTCAGCCAGAATTCTTGTGAAATATTTCTTCCATCAGGCACTCAAACTCAGCTAAAAGAGAATACCACATAGCAGTTTCCTGTTCCTGTTATTATTTAGCCTGTGCTCTATAATTATTACAGCAAAGTCTGGGAACCTCCCCTAAACTGAAGTGTTACCAAGCTTAGAGTCAGCAACTACTTTTAGTTTTGAATCGCGTAATGCACAAAGCTGATGCTGCCCAGCACATTATTTCCTACCCATTAATGCATTGCTGCGAAACCTTGGTTGCCCTTTAATACAGTCAACATTATTCATTTTAATTGAAAATTATGTCATGCAGCCTGAACTCACATTAAATAATGGGAGACATTTTCATTTATTTTTAATGTGAAAGTCAGAAGATGATAGACCAGAGATATAATTGAACATGACTGTGGACTTTAATGAGGTGATCTGGTAAGAATCACTATTGATCTGACATTTTAGTACTTGCTACTTTTTAAAAATGAAGGCGCATACATTCAATTATTGATGAATAGATGAAGATCAGTAATTTTTTAGGTAACACCATGTTTAAACCCCTCAGAATGTAATAATATTCAAGTGACCGCATTATAATCTCCAACTTCACTTTGGTTATAATTTAGAAAATGACAGTGATTTTCATATGCTGCAGTTACTTTGCCAGTATCATGGGTACTGTTGAATTGGAAATGACATCTGATTGTGCTGGCTCGTTTCAGTTGAAGATATTACAACAGAGGTTACAACACCGTCATATGATGAAATCTATGCAGATTTGGTAAGATCTAGTTGTATTTTAACCAAAAGTGCTTCTCTAGTACACTGATTTTTTATCAATTTGTAAGGTGCTTTCTCTTAAACTGCTAAATCCTTCGTTATCAGCGATTAATCACCAATATAGCAATCACGTGTAGGAACGAAAAATTCAATAATCTAATGATTATTCCCTAATTAGAGCATAATAGCTCTAGAATTCTCTTTCACATCGAAGCAACCTTCGAATAAGCCAATCAATCAAGGCATAAATCAGGCATGATAAATAGAGAGACTCACAGTCTCATCACTCATCATAGCTAAGCACACTTTTCGCTATAGAAGTCCAGCTTAGGCTAATTTTTTGTTCCGTTCTAAACCATTTTCAGGAATTGAACGACCCGAAAAATGTGACTGTGAAGAAACTCACAGATGTACTGGACTCGGAACTAGATGCAAGCGCAACGCTCCCAGTTGATAAGCTGCATGACTTTGCCTCAGTCCTCTTACACACTTCATCAAAAACTGATGATGTTGAAGACCTGGTACGTAGCATATTAAACATTGATACGTCAGCATTGAAATGTCTTATTTGAAGGTAAAAAGTAGAATATAAATAAACATGTTATAAATTAATAATATATAGTATACAATAATCAAAACTTGTTGTTTATTTGTAATCATTGGTAAATATTACATTATACATGTATAATTATAGAATATAGCTCTGGAGACAAGCACAAAGATATTCGACAAGATAGGAAACGCCACCAAAGATGAACTGAGAAATCTAGGTAAAGCAGTAGTTGGTGTGGTAGCTAACGCTCTGGAGGCATCTGCTGCCAGATCAGAGGAGGATAACACTGGGAGTTCCAGTGCTGACTCTGCTCAGGTAAGATTTAATTTTGAATGCTGCATATGATTTTGCAGTTACCTACCTAAAATATTATCCCTGCCCTCTTCCAATTTATATCATTGTGGGTTTTACTGATCTTGTGCTACTGACTAAAAGTTCTATTATTATCAAAGCTATCAGGATTATTTCTTAGAATTATTTGCCTGTTGAAGAAACCTTTCCTCATTATTAGGCTGAGAATCTTGTTAAAGACAGTCAAAATGTGTTGGATACGGTGGCAGCAGCAATAACCGGGGCGTTGGAACCTGGTGATAGTGTCCAGCTAGTGACAGGATCATTAGGTATGGCTGTCGCCAAACAGGACCAGGCAGGGACACCAATGTATGCAGGATTTGCAACAGTGGAACTAGAAGAAACACCAGCGACAGCGCTTCCCATCCAAGTAGGTTATTGTGAACACGAAACAGGAATTTATGGCCATGTTTATATGACAAAACAGAGGGTGCACTGCCCCTAAAGAGGGATGCAAGTTGCCCAATTTCCTCGTACTGAGAGTGTGATACAGCCTAGAAAACTAGAATGTATCCTAGAGGTGAGGCCATGGTGGACCTCCTAATCGTTAGTGTTCAGCAAGCTGTCAGAAACTGAAACAAGCACTAAATGCCCATCGGCAGTGAAGCGCTGATCTTAGCCAATAAGCTGAGAAGCGATTAAACAGAAATTTATGTCTGTTTTATAATTGGGCTAATATTGATTTGTCTTAACCCAAATGCTCAGGTTATACGTTCCATAAACTATCGGACTAGGTGTGAGTTTCATTTATTTTCTGTCAGGCATTGTCCTACGCTGAAGATCCATATGCAAGCTATGCCACAAATGAGGATAACTTCACAAGTGGAGCCTCACCTGTAGGTATGAAGATTGTAGGCTCTGATGACACAGTATCGTACAAAGCAGCATCGAAGGCTACCTTATTTATCCCTTCAGAAAGTTACAATGTCACTGAAGATGGTGTGATCACCACCTACCTTATAGAAGATCCTGATTCCTTTATGAAGGTCAGTGAAGTTTTAGTGAGTTGTAGAACATCTTTGTTCCCTCTGTGATTACCTTAAAAGCCGTGTATCAAGCAACCACGGATCGGTGCCTCAATAGCACACCGCCATCACAGAGGAAACAAACTAGTTCTAAGTATTGATCTCCAACTATTGATCTCAATCGCATCTGATTACTTACATCTCTTCTTCTTTGCCTTCATTAACCCCAACATGATCTTGATAATGAGCCATATTTTACTCTTCATTCACCGAAGCAGCGATACACTGTGTGTATGATCACTATTGATTCCATATAAGTGTGCTAAGTTTTAGCTGTCTCTGGATACAGATATTCCTTACCCTTCCTGGAGAGGCTGACTCATACACCATCAGATGTGCCATGAACCATACACCTTCAGAAAATAACCATACAGTCGAAGTCCACATCGTAGAGCAGCTAAATGTCACCAAGAATGAGCTGAATGCTGCAATCAAATATGATAATGCAACTGGTATAGTGATTTGTGAATCTCGACAATTTTTTTTCCTCTATAAATTAGTTGCCAATTATCTCCTATGCAAAAGTTTCATGGTTCATATTACTAAAAAAAAGTGTCGCTTATGCCATAGCGTAAACTTGTCATATCATTTTCCCTTTATTCATGACCCATTTTAACGATCTTTGTAGTAGGCCATTTTAATGCAGAGCTTTTTTTATACGGTTGTTTGATTTGATCAGTAATGATACAGAATGCAATATGAAATCAATCAACGATTAATCATCATTTTAATCATACCCTTACCAGCTTGAACTTTTCAGATGCTTTGGCAATATTCATACATGGAAGGAAGATAGGAGCCCTGGGTCTGTTGTATGTCAAACTTACAGCCAATGAAATCATCGCTGCTGCGACCGGCAGCACAACAAGAAGAAAAAGAGCTTCAGGCAGCCGATACTCTTCAGGTGCAGCTGTCTACTCTCCCAGAGTATGGAATGAAACAGCTAAGAAGTGGATGCCCAGTTCCCAAGTTGAGGTAAGAAGAAGATAATACCCTCTATGTAGGGGATGGCTCAAGTAACTGAGCGATTTCATATAGGTATGAATAGGATATGGCAACACCTGCAGAAAGAGAGCAGCTTCATGATTCTGGATATCAAGAAATGGAAGTTCCCTAGGGTGTAGCTACTAATATTCCATAAAGAGATTAATTTTAAGTAACACTGCCAATAAATTGCACAGGTGCTATTTAAATACAAATACAAAATAATGAAGCATTTTATATCACTGTAGTAACTCTCTTCTTTGAATTCCACTGTCTAATGTCTATTCATGCAGATTGATCCAGACTCCACAGGAGAGGAAGTTGTATTTAAGTCTAACTTTATGGGCTCTATGACTGCTGGTTTGGCCATTCCACCCAATAAGATTGACTTTGACAACATGTTCGACGATCTGGGAGCAAAGACTGCAGAGAATCCATATGTCCTGATAGTCGTGTGTCTCATTGCTGGACTTTACTTTGTACTGTTGATTCCGATCGCTCGAATGGATCGGAGGGATTATCGAATGGTGAGTAGTATTCTGTGATTTAATGAATAATTATGCACTGATGATCATTGAATACAATTACTTCTCTGAAATTGGACATGACAATTTTGTAATGTTGAGTTTAAGTACAGCCCCAATAGAGTTGAGAGCCAAAGAAGCAGTATTCATTACTTGTGTTCCTTTGCATCTCATTAGTCTTTTTCTGATTACAGTGGGAGTTTCTACCTATCCTGCACAACAAGGCTGAGGATCGCCATGTGTATCAGTTTTCTATCGCAGTCAACTCAAAATCTAGTAAAGAATTCAACACAGATGTTTTCTGTGCACTTTATGGAATAAAAGGAAAAACAACTCCAAAAACCCTGGAAGATGGAGAAAGACAAGTAAGTCGTAAATTTATAGATTTATTTATTTCAATTCTTTTCATGCAGAAATTCAAGTAGAACTATCTAAAGCTCACAACAGGAATGGTTTTTGCACACCCCTATAAGAAATTGACCGTCAATTAAGGCACTTTTTTCATGCTATATAAATTGCCGTTATCTTTTATCTTTCTCAAATCTGGATAATAAACATCAAACAGCAGAGTAACATTAGCAGAGTTAAGCTATCGAAATCTATTCTCCTCTCTATCTTAGCTAGGTTGATAACGCAATCAAATTCTTCTGTAATTCTGTAGGGTTTCCGACCTGGATGTCCTACAAACCTAACAGTGACTTGTCAGGAGGATATAGGGGCCATAACTCATGTACATCTGTGGACAAGAGCTAGAGATGAGAGAGATAGTCTCTTTGTAGATTGCATCACTGTGGCTGATCTTGAACTTAACAAGACGTAAGTCACTAAGAATATAATTTGTTGTGGTGAATTGCCCTAATTAGTCAACGTATTTTTCGATCACTTGGCTTTAAACCTATTAAATATTACATAATTGCAAATAATGCATTGTTGAGGAAAGTGCACTAATAGCCATTGTGTTAGTGATGATATGATTGGTTGTCGGGTGGAAAGAGAGCCAATGCCATGGTTACAAATTTTACACACTCTATATATGACAGTATTTTCAGGGAAGTACTATCTGACCTGGCATTGGTTCCCATTCAACAACCCGCCAGTTATTCAAAACCAACATATTGGCTGGTGCACTGTGTGTCGTTGGCTGGTGCACTGTGTGTCGTTGCAAATTGTATCTGATTTTGTTGGCAAGTTTAAGTTGAGAAATCAACTTGGAGTATATATTGACCTGAACTGCTATCAACAGATTCGCACAAACATCCATACCACCATAGATTATTCAAATTCTTCGCTGTTATAGATATAGCTTCATGTGTAATGACTGGATCTCACCAGTAGAGACTTTGTGTTATGGTCATGAGATTTTCAGCACTGACATGACTGAAGGAAAGGACTTTAAATCGCTGATGAAGGCCAACACCAGATCTAAGTTCTATGATGACCACATTTGGCTCTCAGTGGTTAAGAGACCCAATAAGAGTAACTTCTCTAGAGTTCAGAGATGGTCTCTGTGTATATCTACCCTCTATCTCATGATGGTCGTCAATGCTATGTGGTAAGATTAAAGACATACACCATTGTATCAAGCTGGGATCTATTTTATATATAATTAGAAAGAAAAAACTGCATAAACTTTATCAATTAAAGTCAAGCTACCATTTCTATTAATTATGTAACATTTTTATACAGGTTTCCAACTGTTCCGGAATCAAAGGAAGAGTCTGGATCCACCCTGACAATTGGACCTGTTGAGCTGAGCTGGAGGACGATCTATGTATCATTTATGGGTAAGGCAACTCATCCGCTTATCGCTTTTATACATCATGATCTCATTGACTTACAACTGCTTTTATTGGCAATAATTTCCTGGCTCCTCTTTATAAGAATAGTGGGCTAGAACCTAAGTTTCTGATCAATTAATGATTATGATTTTTGTTTCGTTGAATTTAACAGACTGTTTTCACTTTTTCAGGTGCGTTGATTGTTCTACCGCCGTCCATGCTGATCATGTTTTTCTTTAAGAGAAGCAGACCTTTTGTTCCTCCAAGAAAGAAAGCAAAGGTCCACCAGCATAGAAAATCTACAACGCCAGTACCTTTCGGAGGCGGTAAGTATCTTCACTCAGCATAGCTCTTACTGTATTACCAAATGGGGAGCGCTACAACTTAGCCCAAGCCAAACTTAGCCCGAGCCAAACTTAGCCTGAGCCAAACTTGGACCCACGTCGGTTCAAAAAGACTGAGAAATAAAGGCGCCTTAAGGGCGCGGCTGCCATATCCGGCGCCAAGTTTCTCTCAGTTTGCAGGCAGATAGGAGTACACATTGGGCATCAATTTAGCCCAGTAGTCGGTAGACTGAAGCGGGATCCAAACCCGAGACCTCCAACACTTACACGTCAGAGGGCTGCCTCCTACTCCATGTAATGAAACTTGGCCCCAGGTAATGAAACTTGGCCCCAATTAGTAAAACTTGGGCCTTATATAGTGAAACTTGGCCTCATGCAATGAAACTTGGCCCCATGTTTGGTTTGGTTTCTATTTCAACAAACCAGTAAAGGTATAGGAAACTAAAAATATTAGCTGAACCCGTGACCAAAATGATTGATAGGACACTACAGTCCAGTGTGTTCCCTGATGCTCTCAAAACAGCAAAAGTTCTCCCTCTTTTCAAAAAAAGCTACACTTAATATAATAAAAATTACCGTCCAATATCAATTTTATCTAAATTCAGCAACATTTTTGAGCGAGTAGTTAATTCACAAATCAAGGCCTTTTTAGAACACAAAAATATTTCAAACGCACAACACTATGGCTTTAGAAACATAAAAATACTAATCAGGCAATGACATTACTCGCAGACAAAGTGTGAACAGCCATGAGCAATGTAAACTCTGTGCTAGTTGTTTTTTCTTGATGTTAGCAAAGCTTTCGATACAATTGACCATCATATCATACTTTCAAAGTTAACCCATTTAAATTCTTATCAGATCATACCTTGCTAATCGCCAACAAATTACTGAGATATATAATAACATATTTTCTGAGCCACAATTTATGAACACTGGGGTTCCACATGGATCTATTCTGGGTTCAATGTTGTTTTTAATTCATATTAATGATCTAGCCAATGCAACTAAAACTCTTGACCCAATTCTAGATGCCGATGACACAAATTTGTTTTTTGAAACTAAAGGTTTAAATCAGCACCAAATTCAAATTAACGCTGCTCTTACATCAGTAGCATCAGCAGAATGGTGCAATGAAAATAAACTAACTTTGAATCTAGAGAAAACCAACTATAGAGTTCTTAAAAATCACCAAAACAAATGAACCTTGATGGCAAACTCCATCAAACAAGTTGAAAGCGTGAGGTTCCTTTGGGACTATTTCGATGAGCATTTAACTTGGAAAACTCATATAGAACATCAAATGAAACCTCTTAGACTGGCGGCCTCTCTTATGTACAGAGTTTCCCAATATCTGGCAATACGATTCATTCATATTTTATAATTCATTTATACTGTCCAAATTGAGCTATTGTATTGAGATATGGAGCAATGCAGCAGCAACCTATACCAATAAGATATTGTTACTTCAAAAAAAAATTGTTAAGACATTTATAAGTCAGTAAGACTAGCTTCATCCACTCCACTTTTTAATAGATCAAATATTTTTAGGATAAATGAGCTTTATGAATTTAAAACATTAATCTGTGCCAATAAAACATTTCGCGCCTCTAATTTACACCATCATTCCAATCATGTCTACAAAACAGGTTCATTCAACATAAAGCTTCATCGCCCCGATTCCACAACCAGTTCAGGTCAACGAAGACTCTCATATCAAATGACAGCACTGTGGAACAAGCTGCCTGACAACCTGAAATTAGTGAAGGGTAAGGCCGTCTTTAAAACGGCCATCAAGTGCCACTTCTTGGCTTTAGGGTTTGAACTTGCTTCGTCATAATTTACTTGATATCTATTGCCGCATCTCGTATGGCAATTTGGCCTTGCGCCTTGTCTAGCTGAGACATTGTCAAAGCTATTGGGGATGTAGGCCTCATCACCACTAAATATTTTTATAGTTTCCTATATCTTAACTTGTTTGATAAACTAGAAACCAAACCAAACGTGGGGCCAAGTTTAATTGCATGGGGCCACTTTTGATTACATGGGGCCAAGTTTGGCTCGGGCTAAGTTTGGCTTGGTCTAAGTTTGGCTCGGACTAAGTTTGGCTCGGGCTAAGTTTGGCTCGGGCTAAGTTTGGCTCGGGCTAAGTTTGGCTCGGGCCAAGTTTGGCTCGGACTTAGTTTGGCTCGGGCTAAGTTTGGCTTGGTCTAAGTTTGGCTCGGGCTAAGTTTGGCTCGGACTAAGTTTGGCTCGGGCTAAGTTTGGCTTGGTCTAAGTTTGGCTCGGGCTAAGTTTGGCTCGGGCTAAGTTTGGCTCGGGCTAAGTTTGGCTCGGGCCAAGTTTGGCTCGGACTTAGTTTGGCTCGGGCTAAGTTTGGCTCGGGCTAAGTTTGGCTCGGGCTAAGTTTGGCTCGGACTAAGTTTGGCTCGGGCTAAGTTTGGCTTGGGCTGAGTTTGGCTCGGGCTAAGTTTGACTCGGGCTAAGTTTGGCTCGGGCTAAGTTTGGCTCGGGCTAAGTTGTCACGGATTCACCAAATGTATCATAAAATATTCTCAAAAATAATATAAAGTCAATCATTACCATGTCCGTAGTAAAGTCCGGAATGGATGCAGATGTAATAATTGAATGACCTTGACTTGTGTAATACTGTCAGCAAATTTAAAAAGTCAATACCTTGTCGACCACACAGTCTACTTATGTAGAGAGTTTTTCTGTGAAATGTGGACTTGCCATTCAATCTGAAACCATAGGATTGGATAATTTAGAAATCTGTTTAGCAATTAATGTGATTGGATGCATAATTTTTTGTTTCATTACCAAAGATGGCGCTGAACTAGGGATGGTTGGAGGAAGAGGTAGCCTATACGACTCAAGTGTTAGTTACTCATCACCACGGAATGTAGCAATCCCGACAGAAGAATGCGTTCAGGTCATGTATTCTAAAGGTGGTCCGTCCAAGAACGATTTGAAGTACAATATTCCCTTAGAACCAGAAACACTGATGCACGTTCAAAGATTTTCTCCTCCAACACCATTCAAGAACAGAGGAAGGAAACCCATATCAGACAATGGTAAATATTGATCTTTATATTTCTATTGCTATTAAGATAGTTATAGACAATAAATATTACTGGGTATCACCACTGTTTTCTTTCCATATAAGTGCTGCATATTGTCCATTTGATTTTCTAGAGCTCAGATACCCAAACCCAGATTTAGACATGAAGAATAACAGTCAAATTCCACCACCACCTTCATACGAGAACCTAGAAAATAAAAACATGACTGAAGATGGTAAGATCCCCTTATCAATAAGTCAGCTAACAGGAATGTGATGGTCCGCAGAAGATATGAGATAAAAACTAAGTAGTCGTAGTATTTCATGATTTTTTGTAACTTTTAAAACTAGGAGTCTTTCATCAATTACTTGTGTCTTTGAATCTTATTCAAACACCATATTTATTTGAAGAGACTTTATATTTCTAATACTTTGATCTTTCAGAGCTTAGAACCCTAGAGAAGAAGAACAACGCTTCCTTCACTCTGCCATGGTGGGGAGTTGTGTTCGGTTACATTCTCTGTGGAGCTTGTATAGCTAATGGTGTATGGTGGCCTTATCTATATAGCATACAATGGGGTAAAGATCTCTCACTAGAATGGCTGGCCTCTCTAGTTCTCAGCATTTTCCAGTCTATCATAGTCCTGCAACCTATCAAGGTAACATGTAATGACTTGAGTATAAAAATCCCATGTAAAAATCAAATAATGTTGAAGCTTGCAAGCCATTGTTATACACAGCATAATCTAATCTCCTGTAATTGGGATCAGAAGACTCTTCCATTGACTCATTTCATCAAAATAATACTGCCATAATTTGTCCCTTAGTTGGTTTCTTTGACCTTCATTTCATGAGTACAAGAATTATTCAGGTGCATCGATCCTTATTCAAGCATCATTTGTTCCTGTTCCAATACCAACTACTTACTAATTTAGACTGTAACTGTAACACTGTCTACGAATCACTATACAGGTCATAATTCTCGCCGTGCTCATGTCGATCCTCCTCCAAGTCACTCTGGCTGAACCTGAAGATCTCTCAATGATAAACACAGTATCAGACTTACATGGACAAGTCAAACCTGTTGAATCGATTGAACCTCCTATACATCCTCAGAAAGTCCCCAAACCCAAACCTATTGTGGTTCAGACAGAAGCAAAGCTGTTTAAGAAACTCTTCGATAAGCTGAAGGGAGTTCTGGCACATATCATGTACTTAAGTAAGCTTTATAGATTTTGAATATCTGTCCAACCAATTTATGCTTTGAACAGTTATTCTAAAATCTTATTCGGCCATCACATTACTTGATATGAGGAGGTGTGCAGCTTGCAACAACCCAAGTTGAAACCTTCCGACCCCTGTATGAGGCTTGAAGAGGCTTTAGTGTAAATTTAGTGCAAACCTCAATACGACGCCATACTTAGAATGCAGTACCTCACAATCACACTAGTGTTTCGTTTACCATATTGGTAGATATTGTATTATAATCATTTATCAATTTCTCAATTTTTAGTCTTGTTGCTGCTTGTGGTAAGCCACAACTCAAGTACAAATTTCTACAGACAGAACAAGACCATCAAAGATACGCTCCAACTCGACGACATGGGTGTAAGTTTATTGCCTGCTAACCATGCAAATTGGAATTATATAGATCTCTCACGCAGCCTTTT
Source organism: Membranipora membranacea (assembly GCA_914767715.1). Taxonomy (NCBI): domain Eukaryota; kingdom Metazoa; phylum Bryozoa; class Gymnolaemata; order Cheilostomatida; family Membraniporidae; genus Membranipora; species Membranipora membranacea. The sequence continues at coordinate 22,703,058 of OU612074.1, forward strand.
TTGCCATTGCATTCTTGGTAGAAAATATATATATCGGTATGAGTTTGATTTGTAATGTATTCTTTATTATTAAAGTTAAGCAGAGTGGAAGATATATGGCCATGGATGAGAGAGACGTTATTCCCTGTTGTATATCCAAGTCATCATTACAATGGAGAAAGGATGAGTCTATATGAACGTCAGTTTATGTATAACATTGACGCCATCAGAATGGGACCAGTCAGAATGAAACAGAACAGAGAGGTCGAAGGTCAGTTAAAATGAATATTTGCTCAAGAGGTTGATACTGACCCATTTAAGACTAATTTTTGAACATTTAACTTCATAAGATAATAGCAGACATTAACTGTTTGCCATAACCTCCATAAACCATTGTCATATCAAAATCTAATTTTCCATTAGACATTTATATTACGCTTAACTGTCACCACAACAAGAATGGATATCTGGTACTTTGCAAAACAAAAGAGTCCATCTCCTGGTTATCTGCGGCACATGTCTCGCAGCACGATCTTAACACCGATTAATTTCGTATATAGTGTCTCCAATTTGGTTAAACAAAAACAAAATTAATCTCTTATGGATATTTCACAGTTGAATGTGATGAGTACCAGAAGTATGAGTCATCAAAGCTGTTCAAGGTTTACAACTGTGAGGATGAAGACGAGGAGAGAGACTGGAATTCAAGTGAGTAGAATGTCTCGCTTGTTGATTTCCTATACATGTAGAGATTTTAAGAATCACTGCATTGAATTCCATGTCACAACAGATGTCACAAGTACTGTCCGAAAACTTAGAAATCAAATCAATGCGCCTTGAGGTTGCAGCCACCATGTTCATTGTAAAATTGCTCACAGTTTGGAGGCAGGTGGCGAAAACCTGTGGCATCATCAGGCCCCAGTAGTCAGTAGACTGCAGGGAGTTTTGAACCTGGCAAGTCCAGCACTTGTGGGAGCTTTAACCAACACTGAGCTTCCTCCTACCCCTATGATTGGCTTATGTTGGGCTGTGCCAACTCCGATATTCTGAGTAGAAAGCGCATTTAGTGTAGTTTGTTCAATAGTGGTGGCAATCATATCCGATTGAATCAGGTATAAAATACATAAATATCTGGCGCTTGATTATGACAGACATTACTCAGATTGAAATTTTTTCATCTCAGCTTCCAAAGACAAATACAATCATCAAATTAAGATTAATGTTATTTTGCAGAGTGGAATGGTACTCACGTTGATGGTGTTACATTACCACCGTACATACATGAGGTGATCAAAGGAGCTCGTTATCGGGGAGTAATTGAGTCCTACAGCATCAGTGGGTACATGTAAGTATGTAACTGGGTCACTACTTCTCTATATAAATAATTCAGGCGATCGCAAAGTTAACTTAGCGCCATTAGATCAATCAGTCAATGCCCTCGAGTACTTGAGTCTTGTAGTGCTCTTGTTGGTTCAGGGGTAAGAAGATATTCATAAGTTCATCCAGCTAGAATGTTTCACATGGCACAAATCAGAAGAATTTAAAGTGAAGTTTCTCATCACTCAACAAATGCATATCTCTTACTACAGGGTGACCATGTATGATTCTAACTGGGATCTTGTCTGTGATCTTCTAGAAGAGGAGATCTGGATAGACAAACAGACAAGAGCCATATTTATAGAATTTGTTGTGGCAAATATGAATGTAAATATATACACACAAATAAAGATTGTTCTGGAGACGCCAGTATATGGAGGTAAGTGTTGAGCGTTGATAATAAGATATGAGAATATCAGAGAATGAGGAGAGGTTGGCAATGATTGCTCATGGTGTCTCACTCATAAATCCAGAGCCAATCTGTCAATCACCTTCTTACTTTCACATTATATCCATCAATGTCTCCAAACATAAAGATATTGTGTAGTTTCAAGGATGGATGCGCATAGCTTCCTGAGATATAGCCCGATAAAAGGGGACCCACCAGATTCGATTTATTTGTTCGTTTGATTTGTCTCTCCAGGGCACATGACTTGTCAAAACATAATGCCATTTCATTATCATGAAAGTATTGGCTCTTGTGAGATTAGCTGTCGTGGTAGTTGTAAAGTAATTTACTTTTTTCCAAAGCTGTCTTTTTATTGGGGATATGTCAAAACACAATATACTTATAATTACGTTTTGTTTATGCCATTATTCTATTTCAGGTGTATTTGCGTCTTGGGATGTGAACAGTTTCAGACCTTACCCTTATGTAGACTGGGTAGACTTTCTCTTCCTCATCATACAATGTATCTGGTTTCTGGTTCTTTGTTATATTGTCTTCAAAGAAGCTCGAGGTGAGTTTGAAACATGCATCTCTGTACATACAGCTTGAGGTAAACATTATCTTGGCAATACAAAGCCAGAGTTTTCTAACCAAATTGAGTAAACCCCTCCCTGTGATACTGCCTCCTGTGTAAGTCAGTATACTGGCCTTATTATTCTGTAGCGGGAACACCATCTTCAAAGGTATTTGCTGATTGATTTGGGTACCATCTCAATTCAGTTTTGAATACTTAAATCATAAGAGATTAGCCTTACCTTCCCTGTATATCAAAACTTGACTGCTTCTGCTGCTGGAGATTACAACTTTTCATTACATAAAGGTCTAAACCAACTGCTCCACTTGTTGAGTGGCTCACCATTATTTATTACAGCACTTTACAAAGAAGGTGCAAATAAATACTTGAGGGAGCCGTGGCACATTGTGGAATCTGTTAATGTGTTTCTCGCTTTACTGTCGGTTGTATTCTTTGCCTTGAGATCATATGAAGTGGTAACTGCTGTTGAGTTCATGAAAAACAATAAAGGTAAGATTGCAGCGCAAATAAGATATTTCATTATTCACACTGGTCAGCAGATGATCAAAATAATCTAAAGATCACTTCTTATAGGTGTGAATCTATTAGTTGATTTTCGACCAATGAATGCTTTGAACAAATTACAAGAGTCTCAGTCTACCACATGAAGGTTAAAAAATTGTCAAAATCCCAAAACATCAACTTGACACTTAACAATTATGATGTAGAAAAATACCCATCGATATATTTAGAGGGCAAATTAACTTAAATGACAAACGAACGAAATTTCAATACACTTGAATATAGAACCTTGTGATAATCTTAGTGAAAGCTTGATATTATAGCTGAAATAGACATTTTTCCAAGCCTCTGTTCAGAGATAAATACCCACTGATTGGGTACCCTTCACCCAACGCAGCATAGTAGAAAAAGAGCTGAAATGGTCGTATCTTGAAAACCGCTCATATAAAGATAAACATCATTTCTGACTTGGACATTGTATTTTTGATTTGCAATAGCCGAGTATGTAGACTTCGATCCTGTGATGAGGTGGGACACTGCTTATTCTCTAACAATAGCCTTAGTTCTATTCATCGCCATAATACAGCTGTTCCAGCCTATGGACTTTAGTCAACAGCTTACTTATCTCAAGGTAATGTATGAAGTCACCATCGTTATCTTATACAAATACACATGAGATCATGTTAGATTTAACTGATATAACTGATTTAACTGATTTAACTGATTTCACTAATTTAACTGTTTTAACTGTTTTAACTGATTTAACTGATTTAACTTATTCAGCTGATTCAGCTGATTCAGCTGATTCAGCTGATTCAGCTGATTCAGCTGATTCAGCTGATTCAGCTGATTCAACTTATTCAACTGATTCAGCTGATTCAGCTGATTCAAGTGATTCAACTGATTCAACTGATTCAACTGATTCGACTGATTCAACTGATTCAACTGATTTAACTGATTTAAGTGATTTAACTGATTTAAGTGATTTAACTGATTTAACTGATTTACCTGATTTAACTGATTTAACTGATTTAACTGACTCACCTGATTTAACTGATTTAACTGATTTAAATGATTTAACTGATTTAACTGATTTCACTGATTTAACTGATTTAACTGATTTAACTGATTTAAGTTATTCAGCTGATTCAGCTGATTCAGCTGATTCAACTGATTCAACTGATTCAAGTGATTCAAGTGATTCAACTGATTCAACTGATTCAACTGATTCAACTGATTTAACTGATTTACCTGATTTAACTGATTTAAGTGATTTTACTGATTTAATTGATTTAACTGATTTAACTGATTTAGCTGATTTAACTGATTTAAGTGATTTAAGTGATTTAACTGATTTACCTGATTTAACTGATTTAACTGATTTAACTGATTTACCTGATTTAACTGATTTAACTGATTTAACTGATTTACCTGATTTAACTGATTTAACTGATTTACCTGATTTAACTGATTTAACTGATTTCACTGATCTAACTGATTTAACTGATTTAACTGAATTAACTGACTGAAGAAAGGATACCTTTGAAATATAAATATCTAAAATTTTATTAACCGCATCAGTGCTGTGTAGTATGTGAATTGGATGGGTTTGCACCCATGATTTCCTATTGTGTGGAGTTCACTAATCAGTAGGTAGTATATAAAATTCTTAGATATTTGAAGCTGAAACATGATCAATATACTGTTGAATTTACCATAATATATTTTCTCATTTTTAGATGACGTTGTCTACCACAGGTCCGAATGTAGTTTGGTATTCCATAGCATTATCACTGCTACTCTTATTGTACAGTCATATTATGACAATCGCCTTTGGGAGTCAGTTCGGAGCCTTTGTACACTTTCTCAGATCTTTTTATTACCTCTTCGGAATACTTCTCGGTAAGGGGCTTGATAATTTATCACTTTTATAGAGAATGGCGGCTGACATATAGCTGTGACCAGATATTTTGATGTATAGCATGACTACTCATAACTATCAGACATTCCATTATTCAATAGAGATAGAATAGAAGCCTGGCAGACTAATTTCCAAAATTTGACAGCTTTGCTTGAGTCTATTTATTCCGTTGACTGTATTTACAAATTTGCAAGTTTTTTTCTCATTTGTCATTGGCTTGTTACCCTATACATTTGAACAGTCAAATGTACTAAGTAAAGCTTTTTTGGTGCCTTGGAAACGAAATGTTTAGTTTTTGTGCTGTCGGTTTATTTGAATTGGAATTCGTAACCATCACCATTTTAAGGTGCCCAGAGTTTGAGAAATTATAGCACTGAGCCACACCTCCTCAAAATTTGAGCACTGTAATGACTGTTTAGGAATAATAAAATGGAACACAGAGCTGTCTAATTTTATAAATCACAAGCATTTTCTTTTTCTGTTTAGGAATACTGAAGTTCACTCACATTATAGAGACAGATACTTGGGTCCTGAGAGTTCTGTTCTCTGTGTATATGATAGTCGGTAACTTTATCCTCCTGAACCTCTTCATATCTGTGATCAACGACGGTCTGACATACATTAAGCAAAACCCTGATGAGGCAGACTTTGATGTGGAGCTGTCTGACTATATCAAGGTTTGAAAGGTTTTTTTTCTGGTTGTGAAATTTATTGTACATGACTATTGTGCTGATTGTATTGATCCCTGTACCCAAAACGTACCCAATAAATTTTTTGCCTTTCATCAATTTGATATCCAATCACACTGACCATTTTTGAATTATGAAACGGATTATGAATATCAAGTTTCTACATGATGACTGCAATCAATATGTCTATCCAAACTTGAAAGTTCAGCAGTGTAGCGTTTGCAACCCACTGTGACACCTTATGCATGCTCATATCCTTATTGTTTAAGGTGAAGTTGGAAGGCTGGTGGCTATCACTAACTGGAGCGACTAACAAGGAGAGAGCGAATCTCGCTAAGGTTAGACGAGGCGGACCATGGAACAGAGAACTGGAGCTGTATTATGGGCTGCTTGAGGAGAAGCAGATCACACCTATAGAAGATAAGCAGGCTCTGCAACATCAGTCTGATGTCAACGATAAATCTGATGCTGTAAGCATATTTGTATGACTGAGAGTAACCAGGGACATTGAGAGGTTTTATTAGACTGGCAAATTAATCAAAAGCAGTAGGCAATCCATTCATGTGTTTGCGTTTTGTACAAAAAAAGCCTTAGCATACCTTCACCTTCACCAAATCAGAAAACAACTATTATGTTGTGTGTTTTATTTAAAGGCGTTGGAGTGGTTTGAACTGGCCAATCGTAAGCTTTCAGATGAGGAAAGAGCTGCAATACCGATATCTGAGACTCAATCCAGGAACGAGCACACTGCACGATTAGCCATTAGAACCATTGTGTTGGATCTAGTTCATAACAATGACAAAGCAATGGGGTTTATCAAGAAATGGCTGAAACCTGAACCAGAACCTGTACATACAGAGAAAGCTCAAGTGAGTTTAATTCAGAAGAATTCATTATTCCCATCAGCCTGGTTCCATTTTTTGTTACGAGACAGATCATATAGAATATTTGCAGACCAAAGCATTTTATAGTCAGATAATGCTTTGGTCTGTGTATTCAGTAATGTTTAAAACCATTAGCTTTATTTGCATTTTACATTTCAAACACATATTTAATAAATCTCAGCTTGTTTTGAGTTACGCTACAATAAAATATACGTCTGCTTCACCAACTGCAGAGAGCACACCGTTATCGCCGGTAATTAAAACTTTGTTGTGATGTGTTCAGTCTCAAAAATCAGAGCTAGATTTATTTAGTTTACCTAATACCTATACCTCTGTATTGTGGGTCCATACCACAATGGTATCTTGCCCCGCATCATGTCTTCGGCCTCACATGATGCATATCTTTACAAGCAACTCGATGTTGGTGTGTGCAAAACACATGTTAATATTTGCTGCTCACATAGATATTATTCTAGATTAATAGATATTTCGGGGGAGGCAACTCTTCCGATCATGCAAAGGGTAATGGATTATTTTTTTGTCCTCACCATTCTGGGTAACTCGATCTTCATCCAGTTTTGGGGAGTGCGAAAGTCAAAGTTCATCAATAGCTGGAGTTTGACAATATATAGTGTAGCCCAGCTATAACCACGATTTGATCACAAAGTGATTAGATTAATATCTGCACACTTTACAGGTACATGTGGTGGAAGAGGAGTATGACTGCCCTGATGCTGATGTCTTACCTGCCATAGCAACTCAACACAAAACCCTATGGCCGATAACAATTATCCACCTGCTTCACCAACTCCTTTGAGCAGACCATTATCACTAGTAATGCACACTTTCCTGATACTACCGATGTGATGTGTTCTGTCTCAAATATCAGAGGTAGATTTCTCTAGTATTACCCCTGCCTCTGTATTGTTGGTCCATACCACAATGGCCTCTTGCCTCTTCTCATATCTTCAGCACACATGATGCAATCTTTGTAAGCACATCTATGTTGGTGTGTACAAACACCTGTTAATTGTTTCTGCTAACATAGATATTGTTATAGATTTATAGATAATTCGGGGAGGGTATAGGATTTTTTTTGTCATTACCATTCTTGTTAACACAATCTACATCCAGTTTTCGAGAGAGCAAAGGTCAAAGTTCATCAATAACAATATAGAAAATAGCTGTGTAGCTCAGCTAGAACAACGAGCTGATCACAAGGTTGATAGATTAATATCCGCACATTTTACAGGTACAGGCAGTGGAAGAGGAGTATGGTTGTCTGGATGCTGATGTCTTACCTGTCATAGCAACTCCACAAGAAACTTTTCATCAGGCAGAAATCACATTGGAAGATAACCCTGTGGCAGCACCTTTCACTGACAAACATTTGGAATATAACCAGGAAATGAACCATAAACTGAACATGACCGTACATAGAGAGGCAACTCCAGTGAGTTCAATTGAATAAAATTTGGTACTACGATCAGCCTTGCAGCATTACATATTTTTTAGACGGACCTTCATGCATAAAAAGTAGATTTAAGTTCACATTTACGATTCAACCACATATCAAAGACAATTTCAGATTGTTTGAAGTTACCCTATGGCCGATAACAATTATCCACCTGCTTCATCAACTCCTTTGAGCAGACCATTATCACTGGTAGTGCACACTTTCCTGATACTACTGATGTGATGTGTTCTGTCTCAAATATCAGAGGTAGATTTCTCTAGTATTACCCCTGCCTCCGTATTGTGGGTTCATACTAGAACGGTCTCCTGCTTCATGTCCTCAGACCTACATGATGTGTATGCATACGCTTGCAGGCACTTCAATTCTTTTTTTGTGTAAGGTACATAGTCCTTGTGTTGCTAACATGGATATTGTACCAGATTTATAAATAATGCGGGGGGGGGGATAACCTCTCCAAACTTAAAAGGGGTGACAGACTATTATAGTTATGTGATCATCATTCTCATTAACTTAACCTACTTTGAGGTTTTGGAGAGAGCGAGGACCATACTTTATTCCTTACTAGGAGTCGACAATTCACATCATATCTGTGTAGCTCAGTCAGAACCCTTATTTGGTTATAAGACACATAATAAATATTGATATCTGAACTCTTTGCAGGTGGAGACAGATTGTATTGCTGCCGACACCTTAGCTGCCATAGCCACTCCACACAGAACTGGTCTTGAAGAAGAACACACTCTTGAAGCAAATCTTGTGGCAGCACCTCTAATTAACACAGTTGAAGGAATTGTTCAGGAAATGAACCAAACTGTTACTGGGCCTCTAGATCATAGGGTAGGTTTTGATACTTATTCCTTTTACTGCGTGATGACAGATTAGGTCTTTGCAGGTCAGCCAGACCCACATTTCGATTAAAGGTTGGTATTTTATTATGTAGGTAGGTGTATAGATTGTATTGTATCATTGGTATGAAAAGAGCAGCTGTTGCATTGTCACGTGGTCTGTGGTAAATCATGAAAGATACAAAATGCAAATCTGAGATGTCTTCTTCCTCAGCTGTGTTCTGAGTTTCAGTAAAATATAACGCCCTGAGGGGTACTGGTCTACAATCATTGATAGTTTATCTCCTCTCATTACAGACACAGATGGTAGAGGGGGAGTATGACTGCCTGAATGAAATAAGTGTTAGTATAGGATCTAAGGGGGGTCACATAGAGGTCATGCCTGATACATGGGTTGTGATTGACTCTGAGTCACTAGATATTTCTACATTTGTAAGAGTACAGGTGAGAAACACCAGTATATGATAATTGAAAACAAAAATTCAGCTTAATTATGAAAGCCAACAAATTAATATTCACTTAGTTTTGTGGTTCAACATGATGAGGTTAAAAGTCAAGATGCCCGATCATGCTTATTGTTATCGATAATGAGTATATGGGCAATGGAGTTCTGTATTTTTAGACTGATCTTGTAAAAAACAAATGACATTCTTCATAGATTGTACTATGTTCACAGTTGTCATATTCTTATTTTTAAGGCGTACTCAACTAATTTGTTCGCAAGTTACGTGATACAAGTTGAAACAGAGCGGCCATTTTCTAAGCCATTCAAGTGCTGCCTGCCCTTCAGAGATGGTAAAAGGCGGGAATATTGTAACGTATTTGTTCAGAGGGATGATGGACCTTGGACTCTCACATACAACAGGTGATATCTTTGGCTAAATATCCTAGCAATATCTTGGCGACCCCCCTCCCTGCTTCTCCCTTTCTCCACTCACGGCGCTTATATACACTTTTCACAGAAACGTGCAGCGAATAAAAAGTCGCACCACAATTGAGCCTTAATAAATATTGCTATCAGCACAATGGAAAAAAATTCACAAGGTAGTTTTTTTCTAGCTGCGACGAAATGGAAACAAAGTAAAACTAATATAACATCACATAGACCCACTCAGACCATGAAGATGCACCAAATAAACCACACTAAATAAAACCTTATACTTGATTACAGTGTAACCTGCTTCTCTGAACATCTGCGATGCTTGTGTCATCCCAAACACAGAGAGACAAAGTATCGCATAGCTGCCAAGGCCACACAACGTAAAATTATTGCTAAGGCAAGACACACATTTGAAGCAAGGCCTGTGACAGCACCTCTTTATAACATATTTGTGAGAGATGACCATGAAGTGAATCAGGCTTTCACTGCTGCTCAAGATCACATGGTAGGTGACTCACACACTGAGTTCTATGCCATAACCTTTTTATTTGTGGATAATACAGTTGTTTTCAAAGACTCACATATTCCAGTGGCAAGTTTTGATCGAAATATAGTCCCGGCTTGCAGATAGTTGAGGTACCCTGTTAGAAACTCTGAATTCTTCCCGTGGGTATACAGACTTTTGTCTTGAATAGCTCTATCGAAATACTTGGATTTTCTGTATATTTCAAGGAGAACAACTCAGAGTCCACCACTACGTTGTCTCGACTGTTTGAGGAGGAGGCAACAGAGAAACCGAATGGGGACAAGCAAGTCAGACTCTGTGAGTTACCAGAGGTGGCTAGCTGTACAAGTCTAGATCTGTTCTGAAGACTTTCACCTAGCTGGTATAGTTCTATATTTGAAACACAATAATATCATAATATCTTATTTTTAAGAGAACATACCATTCAACATGGTATAACATTTTTTATATTCATGCAGGGCGATTCTTCAATTGGCTTTATTTCAATGATACCCTCATCCTCCATCTATCATAATTATCTATCAGATTGAATTTGTTAAATGCTCACATTACATAAGCGAAGTAGTACCATGATATTATTTGGTTTTGCCTTTGGTGATGAGATAATATAACAGAGTGAGGATATCTTTACTCGGTGATATTATACTCGTAATTATACTGTATTAATAATTTATTAACTCTGTTTACTAAACCATTGCTGACACAAAATTCAAATAGAGAGTTGATCCTATAACCACATATTAAGTGAGATGAGAGTGAAAGTGATATTGGACGGCCGTAGCAGCGATCCAACAGTATACAATAATGCGGTGTCTATAAGAGATACAGTGTGTACAGCATTTTGTCTGAGCCCTGATTTTAGGTATGAGCTGATCTCTGCAAAAATAAAGAATCTTGGAATTCCAAAGCCATCCGATTGGACGCCTGCTCTAGTGGCTACTCTAACCAATGCGTTGGGGATTGGAAATCAGATTTATTTTCTAGTGTCACTATTAACCATTGTTGTGCGTGATGCATAAATGGCCTTATGACATCCACTTTGCGGTAATGATAGCCTGGTTGATCAGTGATCTTCCTTCCCAGCCAGTATGTGAGAACAGTGCAATCATTAAACTATGGTGCAGCAAGACTTGTATCTCTGAGTCGAGCTGCAAGCACTGTGACACTGAATGAAGTTATGGTGGACGTATAATGTTCCGAAAATCGCAATTTTTAATAGTTTACCGTAATTCTTTAGACTTTTGTTTATTCAGTGCAAGCATGCTCTTGACTGTATTTATCTCCATATTAAACAATTTCATGTCTCCGCTAAATGAGTGGATAGTCTCTTCAAATCAGATTCTCATAAAATTGATTGCTTACAGTTGTATACATCTTGCATAACTAGCAATTACAGCTGAAAAATGTCTCCCACAACAATCTTGAACATGAGATTTCTATCTGGACAACCGCCTGTGGTCTGTTTGTTTCAAGTGCCTTCATGCAGGCTGTTGCTTTCCTGGGACCACCAGCACCTAGCTCCAACACATTCTGACCTGCAGTGATCGCTAGCCATATAGGCTCAGTCATTTAAATTATATAGTGTATTCATGTTTAAAAAAAGCCTGTTCTGTAAAACTAAGAGAGTGAGAGTGAACATCTAACAAACTCCTCCTTCTTTTTTCATCTAATTCAGGCTGAGTTTTATATCAGAGTGAGTGTACTAAACTTGGGGCATTCAAGAATTGATTCACTGAATCAATTGGTAGTTGATTACGCACGTCAAAGATATAAAGGGAAAAAAAATAATACAGTTTAGGCATAACACTGGATCTGGTTGCCAAAGAAATCATGTAGTCAAACCATGGAATCAGACTCAAATATATTTTACACATTTATACACATGAACTGAGTACCTGTCAATCTTTACAAAACTCACACAATGTGAAATGAATAAACCGCTACATCTTCACTTTATGACTTTTCATTCATATAAAGAATAAGAAATTTTACATCATTCCCAAAATGCAACTTTATGTTTTCCATATAGACCTTATGATAATAAAACCTTAACAGGATACCATATGAACTATTTGCGTACAATAGCTGGTAGTGAGTTTACGAGATGGCATTGAATAATTATAGTCATGGTGTTTTTATCGCACTGCAATGCAGAGCACCTTTGAACACGATTTTGAGCTTGTCTCTTTCAATTTTTGCAGTCTAATAAAAGTTTGAATTGATCACGACAGCTTATAGAATTTAATGCAGTGTGCAAACTCAAATCCCGGATGAAGAAATTTGAGTTATGGACAAGAGGCCTTAACTGTTGGCTGCAGGTCAATGATAGTTCAAGTTCAAGTTGCAAGTATATGGAATTTAATATTGCTTTGTGACCCAGTGGCTCATTGTTAATGGCTTTGGTTTACTAGTATGAAAAATATGGGTTTCCATAAATAAATGGAGTCCAATTCTATTTAGCCCCAATATACTTTGGGAATTCCAGAGAATTGCATTATGGGATGCTTTATCCTATCATATTTTGTTGATTTGTTTGTTCACTCTCTGAAAGAGAAATCTTCAAAGTTCTACATCCTGCGAGAGCATGGCCAACAGTAGCATGTCTTGACAAGCTTTGCTGGTAGGATGGGGGAACCCCTCCAACAAAGCTTGTCAAAACAGGCTAATCAACCAGCAGATGAATTAATTTGAGATATTGTGCATCGCTTGTTTAGTAATGAAATCAATTGATAAAATTTGCAGCACAACTATATCTAGGTACCCAAAGACCATCATCTTACCTCATAAAATGTTACCTGCATTTGTCTATCTAGTCAGCTAGTGAACCAGTATCTATCTATTCTGCCTAGACATACAGTGGGCTGCCTACTACTTATTCAGTGGCCTAGGAGAGGGTGCAATGAATAAGATAAAAAGAGCTGAAATGATCTGCTGTAGCCATAGCCTATTTATTTTCGATAGTAAAAATAAATCTAACATGATGGTCAGCCAGCGCCAATATCACATAAATAAATAAATATGCCTATATATATTGATGAATTTGTTCATGCGATATATATGTATATATATATTTGCAAACAGTCAACATTTGAGGCTACAGAATGGCAACTGGTAAAAGTTTTAATCGCCTATCAACAGCTTGAAAATTTCTTACAATTATCAATTATCACTTTATGTAGGTTTCTCAACATCAGCAAGATGAGACTACTCTGGTATCTAATGATATTCTATGTAAGTGTTTAAATTTTATTGATCATTAATTTGAGTTTTATGCAGTTGTGAAATATAACTGCAAGTCGGAACTAAGCCGTACTTACGTCCTAAAATACAATGGTGTATTGTTAACGGCTTGTTTCTTGGCCGCCGCAGAGTCAATGGTATGTCAAAACTCAACAGAGTATTGTTGCTTATATTTTTAATCGAACACCTGATTTGTTATTTCAAAATAGGGAATCAGCATATTATTTCCTTCATACCGAAAAAAAACATTTCGATGAATATTGAAATGTGATTTTTTGGCTGTTATTATCGATAATTTCTGATGATGAAATGAATTGTGAAAGGTCTACTGAGTAAAAACAGCGAAGAAAAAAGAAACCTCTTAGAAATTATTTCGGTGTAACAGTATAAGAAAGTGAGTAAGATACAAGTTGAGAAATATAGAATGGTTTTAGTATTAAGTAGTAACTAACAGATGTTATGTCTCTGCATCCAATGATTAAAGCATGGATATAATACTTCTGCTATTGATGACCTTTAAATCGTAACTCCTTGTCAGTCGAGCGGTCGAGCGGGGCTATGACGTGATGTTTTTGCTGTTGATGACCTGAAAATTGTAACTCCTTGTCGGTCAAGCGGTCTAGCGCGATTACAATATGATGATTCTACTGTCGCTGATTACGTTGTGTCGATTTCTACCAGGCTGTTCATGTCTTCTCAGGGTTCATCACAGAACCGACAGGCCAACCAAAGAACCAGAGAACTCATCCTAATTTGGTACAGGTCCAATAACTCTGCTAGGTTTTTGTAAACCAGTTGATTGTCAGCCTTTTGGTTTATAGATTATTTACAGCCTGTAGCAGCCTCATATTTAGATGGACAAGCAGATAAAAAAAGCAGGACCTGGGACGAGCGCTGAAGTGGTCTAGCAGTAAGGTGGACAACAGGCTACAAACTCAATCAAGTTCAGAGGCAACAGAAAACCAGGTTGTGTGAAAACTGCATTTGCTTGTGCAACACAAGATGGGGAATACATCAATCAGTGGTGGTCCCCAGTAAGGTGATAGAAAATAGGGTTTAGTTAAGCTAATTTGAGGCTGACTAAATTTTAGATAGCACCAATTTTTAACTAGTTAAGGTGGGAGCTTGTATAAAATAATGAGGATTTTAGCAATGAATTGAAGGTAGAACTGAATTCCAGCTTATCAAGCTTGTGCAAAAAGGCTTTTCCTCCAACGAATACTTACTCCTCTAAGTCTCGAACCAGTACATGTCTCAAACTTAGAGTTCACAAAAAAATTAGAGACGCCTTGTCTACCATAAAAAATGAGAAAGTTTTTTTTGTTGTTTCCATTACCAATATTAGCCTTACTGTGAGAAGAGGTAGGTGTACTTAAAACTACATGGAAAAGCCAAGAGTTATGTCCACATGCAAAGAGAGAGGAGACAATTCCTAGGACATTTCCTCGTTAACAAATCCACTGCAAAATTTTCATCCAGGTAAACACATTTAGGGAGCAATCCACTTCAATGTGTTGTGCACTAATGAGCATCATTATAATCATAAACAAGATAATATTTAGATGTTGACAAATCAATTAGTGATCAACTTATTCTATTGGTTGGATGAGTCGATTAAATATGCTAACAATAAGGGCTGTGAAAACTCTCCGCTTCAAATTCCCCTTTGATCTGCTGATATTTATCATTTTGAATTCTAAATTAAATATTGTCTGTATGCTATAGTTAACTTGGATGCTGCTTGACATTGTTCAGTATTGCTTTTTCTGCTGTTAGAAAGCAGCATCGCGCTGTCCCGTGCACACGGAGAAGGAATTAAAAGGGCTTACACTCTGATTTGTAGCCTGCAGTAAAGTAAGGATTGTCTTAATAAAAATAATCGATTGACAATAAGTACATCTGATCAGTGCGTTATTGATTTTACAGTCCTAAAATCAATACAAATAAATCGCCATTGTTTTCCGATGGAATGTTTGTTGTTTTTAAGCAACTTTTCTCTCTACAATATTTACATAACGATGTGATAAAGCCTCTAGTCATACTTCTTAGATTGTAATATAGAGTATCGTAGAGTGTCAACACACGGAACTAACTAATTCTATTCTACAAATTTATTGATGTGTTAACTGGCAGGTATCATTCCTTCAAATTCCAGCCCTTCGAGAAATATAATAATTAGCTAGCAGCTGAAAAGTATTTTTATTGTAAAATACTATATTTACTGGAGATCTCTTTTGCCTTGTGGTTAGATCTCCCTTTGAGACCTAAAAAGTGGTGCGTTACAGGTGCTAGATTGTTGAAACAGAGCTTTGATTGCTAGGAGTTGTTGTTTGTTGGATTTTTGTTTGACTTTTATTAGACAGCAGGCTTGCCACACAGCAGGAAACAGTACAAAGAATGTGAGATCCCCATATAAAACATTACCAGTTTCCCCAAAAAAACTGTCAGGCCCCAATTCCCATAGACTTTAAGCCGCCAAATCAAATTAATAAACAAAGTTAAACGTTATCATTTGGGAGCATTGCCAAGTAGGCCTAAGTAATTCATAAAATATTGAAGATAACTACCAGGAAACAAGTGGGAGGCCTGTGCTCAATCACAAGGATAATATGACATAATAGGACTGAACAGGAAAAGTTGAAAGTACTGGGGACTCGTCTAAATATCAGCTCACAATCCCCCCCTTCCCGATTGGGATTTTTCCAAGGGGAATTCAGACTTCTGCTGAGTATTTCCTCTTACACGACAGATACTAACTACTGAAATGTGATGCTTTGTATTTGTCTTGTCCACTGGATGGGACTGAAAACAAACAAACAAATTTCAACAATTGGTACTCCTGCCCTGATGAATTCATTTTTTGGAAATGAAAAATTCCCTAGTAAATCAGTAAGAATAAATTGAAGAGGATTTGACCCGTAGGAAGTACCTCACTTAAAAGATATAACCGGTTATTCACACGATAACGCATGCAGTGTACACATGAGAGATGAGATATCAAGGCGCATTAACTGACTTCCGCTTCTGCCGAATGACATTTTTTGACGCGAATACAAATAGCTTGATGAATCAAACAATTATTCCAAATAGGCGACGTGGCGGCTTGAACACAATGCCTTCAAGGGCAATTGACGCGGGCGATCCGGGTTCGAGTCCCGGCTGTGGCAGATGTTTTTCATTTTCAAAATCAAAATTGGACCACTCATTCGAGGCATGGAACAATAGTGAATGACATGCAGGCCTGGTTTAAAGAGCAAAAATACAACCAATATAATTGTTGTGTATCTGGGAAGCCTTCATTATGTCTATCAAACTCAACTCTCTCCATTAGATTGAAAGGTTTATTACTTTAAACGGTGTTGCCACTAGTCTTAGTCTAACATTTTCATACTATCTGTACTAGTTCCAACACCTACTAGGGAACAACCATCTGAGCGTGAGAGAGAAAAATGCCAAAATTGCTTCCTGTACATCATATAACTGAGATGGCTGAGAATGATATAGTATAACATCAAAAGCTCCTTTGGACAACTGAAACACAAAATCTTAAAATCGATTGGTTATCACAATATTTATGTCAAATAGGCAGAGAGGATTCTTTTTACTGTGTGTGGAGTGTGCAACCACACAATGAACCTCTGGTAGGTCCGCTTTCAAAAGACCTGGTTAGGATGAAGGGTCTTGCAGTACAGAATCAGAACTGACTGCCTTAACCTCAAAGATCATTAGCCTAGACTCTGATCCATTGGACCACTCCTGAATCCCAAGATATAAGTGTACAGAAGGCACTAGCCTGGACTAAGGAGCATCTATTTTAACTGCAGCTTTGAGACTCACATTTATACTACTCTTTTATTATGTTTGGTCTCATCAAAGTATGTCTCAAACCGCTAAGCTGTGAAAACAGCAAGTGTCTATACAAAGCGCAGGCATATTTGATCAAAATATGGGTCTTTGAGGCTTGATAAATTGCTTTCAATAGTTCATATATATGTCACCAATTTCCTGGTTGATCTGATGTTGTTTTTTGTAAATCGTTTGAATCAATAATGTGTCGAATATTTGGCCAAATTTGTTAAAGTTACCTCCCCTGATCATTTACTTATCAGAGCATATATATCAACCATGAAACACTTTTAATTGTTAACACTCAAAATTCTGCCCTATATTTTAACAAGAAATTAATTGGGAATCAGAATTTGTTTGCAATGGAAGGTGTCATGAAATAACCAAGTCTGCATACTTTTACTTGAAAAACTGTCGAGACTTAAGTGACATCACTGTCAAGATCGATGAAATGTGTCCCGAATGTTAACCTTTGTTTTACCTGTTAACTTCTTTTGCCTTATTATTTTTATTATAAAAAATTGTCAGCCCCCCCCTTGGGATTTAGACAGCTTTTCATAATAGGCTGGCAATAGGACTGTTGGTGATACATCAAATGGAAACTTCTTTTGTTAGCAGCTATTGTATAGACCATGTTTCAAAACTACATTTATTTACTACTTAGTTTTCAATATGACAATAAAATTCTTGGTTCTATTTAAGTCGACCGACTGATATCTATAATGATCTTTACAACACAAAGAGTCCGGGAGTGTGACTCATGGAATGACTAAGTTTAGTTTTGTTTGCCGTGGCAGGAAAAATACAGCTGCATACGCTTTTGATTTGTTCTACAAAATTATGCTCTGGGGAATACCTGGAGGACAGTCTTTGAAGTTTGAAGTTTGTTTATTGCCTAAATCCTAATATCCATCCTGTGATAGGATGATAGCATTGAATATACGGCATATACGTTGAAAAAATAAAAACAAAAGGGGTCTGAGCTGCATTAGTTAAACAATCGCATATAAAATCCAAAAGAGGTATTTCGTCTTTTGGTTGTTCTACTCTTGGGTGGCCTATATTTTTCTATCTTCGCTCTACGAGCAGATGTTCTGTTTGTATTTATTTTAATACAAGAGTTCAAGGGGTGATTATCGTTGTCAGCTATTTTAGTGAAATGTTCACTGCAAGTGGTGTGCAGGAATGTCGTGATGGGTGGCAGTGCTAGATGGTCCAGCCTCTGCTCGTAGTTGTCAGAGAATGGCAGCACAATCCGAATAGCAGAGTGCTTAATCCTCTCTAGTCGTGCTTTATCGGTGTCTGATAGTAGAATATGCCCATGTGTTTCAGCAGTCTCATCAAGTATAATCGTTGAAAGCATTCAGATATAATATAGTCAATATGATTGCTGAAAGTTAGTGTGATGTCTATGAATATGCCTACAAACTTGGTATGCTCAGAGGGAGAGATAAAGAGATTATCATTTCCATAGGTTATTCCAAGGTGCATAGCAGGTTTCTTTGTAAGCCACATTCAGTATCACAGTTTTCCTGGAATTCAAAATCATATTGTTTTGCTCAGACTAGGTGTTTGCTAACAGCATTGCATCAGATATGTTCTCAGTGGATGGATCAACGATAGGCTTATAAAAGGTTGTATCATCATTCATCAGCATATTTGATACATTTTGTATCATAATCAAAAGATTTTAACACATAAATTAGCCAAAGGATGGGTCCCAGTTCAGTTCCTTGCTTTCTTGTTCTTGCTTGTAGTCTTGATATTTACAAACTTTGAAGAATAAATACATTGATTTAAAAGAAATGATATATTGCTTATTTAAATTAAATAAAATTAAAATTTTAATTGAAAAAATTATGTTATGCAGAATATATTAACTATCAGTTAACACTTTCGTCATATTGATATAATGCTATTGTATTTGATATGACAAAGACAGAGTATAGTTATTGGAAAGCGTACTTTTAACTCAATTGGGTGTGTTTGTTAATTGGATCATTGTGTATGGGGATATTGGTGTCTTGTGATCAACGATCGTATACAGGATACAACATCAATGTTTTTCTTTGTTGCAGTTTTCACTGTATTGAGTCTTACCAGACCCTACATTTGTCTACTGGATTCATTACAGAGCCAACAGGACAACCAAACACCTTAGAAAACTCATCATAATTTGACACTGGTCCAATCACTCTGTAAATGAAAGAGGGTTACAACAAGGTTACCATAGTAAATCTGTATTTTGTTCCGGAAAGGGAAAGTTACAATTTAATCCAAACATTTTGCATGGTCAACTCCAGTTGTAGCTATAGTTTTCTATGTACATGGGTAAAATGTGGGTTAAAATCTCAAGTCTGTCTCTGTCCGAAGAATGGTAATGAAGGTGCCTTAAGGGCGCCGCCGCCATAAACGGCCCCAAGTTGCTTTCAGTTTTCAGGCAGGGGGAGCACACCTGGAGCGTCAATTGAGCCAATGAGACTGCAGCTGTATTCCTCCAACGCTTGCGCATTAAAGGGCAGGTGCTCTAACCACCTATGATCTTTTTTTGAGGATATCAGATCTGATAAACGTACCTCCATTTACCAGGAGATTGGTTACCTGCTGCTACCTGCCATTTCAGTGAGGACAGCCTGTCAGCACGACAATATATCTAAAACAGTAATTCACAACTTCAATATAGCGGTATGACTTGAGAAAAATTGATGTGACTCAAATTACAGCTGGCAAATGTGTGTTTTTTAAATTCTGTATAGGTTGTCAAAACTAGTAATGTCTACCAGTGTCCTACGATGAGCATTTGATTGCAAACATAATTTTGAAAGGGATGAACTTTTAAAAATGCAAATAACAAGCTCATCTCATTGGCTTTCAAAAATTCATTCAAACTATGTTTGTCTCTTAAATTTGAAATAATATTGTTATTACATGACTCCATGGTGCAGTGCTAATGACCATAACTGGTGATCTGCTAGACCTAGGCTCAAAAAACTTGCCCAATCATGCTATAAACTGCATACGAATTCCTAAACCTTTTTATAAGCATGAGTGATGACTTGAATGGAGTTATTTTATTAAACTTTACTGTGGCATCAAATCTCATCTACTGAATTGGTGATCATTGTTTTATCTGATGGGATATAATAAACTTCACTCTTGTTACTTTAACCTAAAAATACCATTAAAATATCAGTATAAAGGTTCATCATATCATACCTGGGCAAAATTGAGAAAGAACAATTCTTTAGAACTATATTGCACAAGTCCAGGTAAGCGTTGCCCTGGCCCGTTCTTTTCTTCGTGTTTTAGGAATGCCTCATAGCTTGTCTTTAAAGCTCCATTGTCGGCGATATTTTCTCCCAGCGTGTTTTCACCGTTCACCTTGAAACAACAAAAATTTTGATTTCACCTGTGTTTCTTAAGTCACCAAATAATTGCCTAAAGAGGCAGGTACATACCTTTTTTTGCTTGCCTAATGATTTGGGTCAAGAAAGCCGCACAATTAGAAATTAATTTAATTTGAAGTTACATCTCTTCTTACAATCACAAGAAACAGTTTAACACGAGTTCTTTGACCTTTTATGAATCTTATCTTTCCCTTATTTCTACTTCATTGGAAAACTGAAATCAACAAAATGAGTTATCCTCATCTTGATGTAGAAAATACTCACATATTTATCAATTTCTTCTACTTTATAAGAGGAAGATTGGTCTATCATACACTGCGTCTTCTCATTAAATGAAGCGAGTGTCTTATTTTCCCACCACTGTCCGACATTCCCATCTTTGCCGAACAGCCGACCTAAAATTAAGGAATGACAAATCAAAATTATCTCAGATGATCATGAAGTTTCAAATATAAAGTATATGAATTGTTACGATATCCATTCTCTATTATATCTTGCCATGATAATTTCAAGGTTATGGCGCAAAGGAACTGCAAATATTTGTATTGATTTTATGTCATGGATCATGAATTGTCCTACCATAATTATCGAAACCATGAGTCATTGCATTTCCGATGAATGAAACTATTCCTCCATAATTCAATGACCTGCAAATTAAAACCATCGACTATTCATAATTTTTTGGTCACACCGGGACGACGCAATATCAAACTAACAAGGTAAGCAATGTTTATATCGCAAAAGGTATTACTGAACGGCGTCATTTAAGGTCATGATCTACTCCAATTGAGTTGTAACATTAGGTAAAAAAAAAGCCATAATGTTAGTTAATTTCTCAGGTAATTCTTCACGACACTCACATCTTTTGTTTTATGTTGCACGGATGTTGGCTGCAATACTTATATTTTTGCTCGTAGTTGTTGTACTTACAATGATTGTTAATTTTGTACTTACATTAGTATATTGTTATTTTGCTTCCAATGATTGCTCAGTATTGTACTAACATTGATTGCTAAGTCAGTGTACTTACATCGGTTGCTTATTTTTATACTTACATTGGTTGATCGTTGTGCCAGAAGGGTGGCTGGAGCAGACCTGCAGGTAAGACTGAAAACAAATTGAAAGTTTACAAAACTCAATCGCTATGGAATGTAAATTTTTTCCCAAACAAGGCTTCTCTACAAGTAATGTCAAAATAGTGTGCTTCATACTATTCTTTGTTGCACCACCATGAGAGGAAGATGGCAGGCTCACTCTCATTTTTATTTTTTGATTTGTAGTTTTCTCATGAGATAACAGGTGCTGGCACCAGTTGTACTGTAGATGCACCCCTAACCACTGCCTGCTGAATTCACCGCAATTCATCAAATGCAAGAGGCAGAGGAGGGTCATTTTACTGCTTGTGGGATGTGCAAACGCACAGTGTACCTCAAAGCAGCAAACCTCGCAGCTAGGATGAATGCCATCTCAGTTACAAATCATCACTGGCTGCAAGCACTGGTAACATCACATTATCACATATCGCAAGATTGTACCCTAATGGCAGCCAATATCCCATTCTGACTGTGGCGAGCTAGGATAATATTCAATAATGTTAATCTCTGCCAAGATTTATTAGATCATCAAATACTCTGTCAACTTTTAAAAGACAGATTATCAATTATCTCTTCAAAGACTATCAGCTCAATCCACATATACCTAAAATAGTAAAAAGCTTCTTTTTTAAATGATTATGATGCCAATAAAAGTATTAAAAAAAATCAACAAAAATTAAAAAAATATCTACATACCCATTGTATTAAGCTCATGATGATAGTAGGCATCAATGACAGCTGGTGCTGTGAACCATCTGTCTTTTTTAACAGGCTTAGTGATTCGTTTGAATTCATTGATTGTGATCCACTTCAGCCAGTCTAGATGGTTGTGGAAGTATGTATCGGCCTCAAACTCCAACTGGCAGATGAGAGAAAGTTACATCAATCATCATCAGAACATCCAGTTTGTACAAAGTGTTACAGTGATTGGTGAGGATGTTCAGAAAACCGATGATCTTCAAAAGACTTGGAGGTAGTTGATTGGGACCGATCATATACATAACTTCACTAACTGCAAGGAAAGGGTAATCATATCGGACTCACCCCTTCATATTCGTAACCGAGTGCTGAGTTGTTATAGAGCCACTCTGGATAGCCAATGTGATTATTCATCGCTGTAAGCTACAACAGTTGATAACAAAAACACTCTCATTTTGTCTCTCTTGTCTAGTTTTCCACGTAGTTCTATTTATTCACAAAAAAACAAGCAATATATTTTGCTTTATAACAAGAGATTTGTATTCCTTCAGGTTTTGAGTGTGGTATCAAAACTAAGTCCGACTCTTAATTCAAATCTTCCGGTGGTAAGTTAGGTAAGTCAGGTCATCGATGTTACAGACAGAGAAAATTGTGAAGACATGCACTATGAGTGTTCAACAACAACCTTTCGGATCGTATGCTGATGGCATTAACAGAAACACACTTTAAGGGTATAATATCTAAAATAAATCTCCAAAATTGGATGTTTGATGGCTTTCATTTGGACTTTTTAGAGTATATGAGATTTGGCAAAACACTTCACCTTTTCTTTTGCTAGTTTTTTTGTCGTGGGGTCCATCCATTCTGTTTGAGTCAGAACTCCATCGAAGGCTTGGCGAACTTCTTCTGTCATTACCACCATCTGCATCATACAATATAACCATATTGAAACAAAAATCAAACTTTTCTAAAGTTATTTTTTAGACTGAAATCATTCCAAAACAAATTATCAAGTATCCCATCGCATTTCCAAATTTTAGGGTTGTCTAGCCTTTTACAAAGCTATGACACCTCCTACATAGTTTACCATGCTGTTGGCCACAAGGAAGACATGTGACCACTGTCTATTGGATTGTGGGAATTCTAAAACTACCAGTCCTTTGATTGATTGCTCTGAATCTGAGAACTACCTCTGCAGCTGCCTGAGATTACTTGGAAGTCAGGACTTCTTTTTCATTGGTAAGTTGCTAGGTAATGTTTTAAAACCTATGATGAGATTGTTTGAACTGACCTCAACTATGAATAAATTGAATAGATATATGTAATGTAATGACCTCATAATCCTTCACTACAGAGTATGAGCCAAATATTAAACTTAACCAGATAGCTTCTTTACAAGAACCGCAATGCACAACACAGATTATTCTTTGATTTAACTGCTTTGCAGTCCTTCCTCCATTATTTTAATCATTTCCTCATTACTTCCCAGAGCACACCAGTAATAAAAAAACAAAATGCAGTTTATGACAAAGAAATTGCTGCAAAAAAAAATTATATATAATAAGGATATAAGGAAAAAAGTCTTGTTCCACTTATCCCAATCTTTGCCAAATGAATGAAATGAATTAAAAAATAACAATTTGCTAATTAAAGCCTTTGTTTTGCCTTGGAGTGAAGTCAAATTTGTTACACTCTTGGATTCTCTACCAACGATGCATTGTTCGGAATAACCAGTTCTCAAGAAAACAGCTATCTTTAACTTTAATACATGGTGGTGATTCAAATATTCCAGGAACAGAAAATACAATCGAGTGAAGTTTATATCTCTTCTGCTTATCATTAATTTATATTGCACCTCATTTTGGTATTGGAATTGGCCAGTAAAATCCAATATATAGTCTTTAGGAAGAGATAATCATAATCATAACATTTAGATAAAGCAACCTGTATTGTTGAAAAGTTACGTAGATATAACTTACAGATTTTTTCGATTCTTCCTTGAAGTATTTGTTGACGAATATTCTCCCGACAGCCCATCCTACAGCTTGATTTATTTAGTTAACACAACGTAACCAGCGTGGTGGCTCTTCAGGGATCGAATAGCCTACCTGATTGAGAATAGGGGGTATATCAATAGGCAAAACCTTTAATTCTCTTTTAAACTTTATCATTGTCTGAATGCCCTCATTGAGGGCGATAGTTTAGTCCTCTGACACCAGGCGTGGAGATGTAACCTGCTACTCTTTCTGATAGGCAGAGGGGGAATTTTTCAAATGGTTGGATCTGATCTTGAACCGGCCAGGCCAGGTGTATTTTACTGGGATCCCCAGCTCACATATCCTTACCCTACACAATACTGTTGTCATATTTTAGCATTATACAGTGTTATCCTGCTCCCCATTTCTCTCGCACAATGAGACAAAAAAATAATCCTGTTCTCCTCTATCAACAAACCCTTATTGGATCAGAACAAATTACTGCTCACCATAATAACATGGAAGTTATAAAAGAGCACACTTACCCTGAAGAACTTATTTTGCATATCAACGAATGCCTGGGGTAGATAGGTAATCCTGTAATATGTGATTCTCCACACCAGGTAGTTAGCCAGTACTCTTGGTGGTGTGACCGCCACCTTCTCAGCCATCTTTTTGAGGAAGTCAGGAGCGTAGACTACGACCTCTGTGTCATCAACAAACTTGAACTCAGTATCAACGAAGAGTAGATTCATAAACTTCTTCCAGTCAAACTGTAAAAATATTCCAAACTTTGTGCAATTATAAGGAGCTCATGGGAACACTTGCTGAATCATGTCTTGCAATGTCAGAACGGCTGTTCTGTTAGGTGATGATGATGGTGATGATGATGTTGAGCTTTATTATTTTTTCCTCCTAAAACCATTTGTGGGTGGTACACGGGAGTGAAATTACAAGATTAAAAAAAACAGGGCTCTAATAAAAACATATAAGTCAGTAAGAACAAACAGTAAGGCATTATAATTAGGAAGCATATTTGGAATATATGCTGATGTAGCGTGTTAGAGCCTTGGCCCGGTAGTGAGGGTATATGTATATCCTTTCATTTGTATCTAAACCTAACAATCTACCATCTAGTCCTGTAAAGTCAACTGCTTCACATATGAGTACATAATATTATCACCTATAGTGAATGGCTGGTCCCTACCTTATCAGATATTTTAGTGTACAGTTCTGAGACTTTATATCTGTTATATAGGGCATGTAGATCCGTCCTATCCTCCTCCTTCATCGAAATCTGACAAAATACAAAAAATGACTTAATAAGGATACATAAACACGTTACTGCAAGACTCTGAACCTTGCTCATTTACAATTTGACGACTGCCATGTATAGTATAGCAATCAATGATCATCAAGGAATGTCTCAGGACATCAATCAAAGCTTGTTGAAAATAAAACCTGTCAAAATACTGACAATCTCAGAGTCAATGAAACATGTGGTTAGACTTATAAATAATCATATTAACTGACCCCATGCTGTAATGAACAGATTAAGGACATCTCATGGTGAACAGCCTCATCGCAAAAAAACATTAAAGGGCAACCAAGGTTTCGCAGCAATGCATTAATGGGTAGCAAATAATGTGCTGGGCAGCATCAGCTTTGTGCATTACGCGATGCAAAACTCAAAGTAGTTGCTGACTCTAAGCTGGGTAACACTTCAGTTTAGGGGAGGTTCCAAGACTTTGCTGTAATAATTATAGAGCACAGGCTAAATAATAACAGGAACAGGAAACTGCTATGTGGTATTCTCTTTTAGCTGAGTTTGAGTACCTGATGGAACAAATGTTTCACAAGAATTCTGGCTGAATATTCATCCGAACTATATTTTGTCTTTTTCCCCATGCAGAAGGTGCAATCTGCTATTAATCAATGGCCATCAATGAGAAGTTGTTTGAAACCTTGGTTGCACTTTAAAGATGACACTATAGTTAACCTTGAGCCATTGAATGATAAATGTCAGTGGCAATGATTCAGTGGTGAACAGATGGGCAGCTGAGGTCATATCTTGTTCATGCTTGCTGTGAAACAGATTCCATAATTGAAAAAGGCTCATAACACTTTGGTCATTAAACATGTTCAATTTCATTGAACAACATGATATCTGTATGTCAAGCTGCTATATTTAGCACTATATAAATACTTACATTAGCCATGTAAGTCTCAAACTCCAGGAGATCACTGACATCCTGATCCACAGTCTTGTTATCAGTACCCATATACACTGCTATCTCTTTGATTAATGTCTTGTATGCATTGAACTCTTTAGAGAATTCAGGCTCTAGGTAATATTTTCTGTGTAGCAGGCCGAGGTGAAACTGGTCCAACTGTAAACACTAATACTCATTGATTGGTTGAATAAAAACTGGTCTCATATCTAACATTGGCCTTAGGGTGCTCAAGACATCACCCATAATATCAGAGTTTGCGGTTTTATTTGTTTGTCTTGCCCGTGGCTGTTTTACCTTGAGGAATCAAAGTTGGAAAAATATGCATCTATCTTCAGAAACCAACCTGGGCTATATTAGTTTTGCTATCCCGGTCATCGGCAGAAACCGAAACATATACCAGATACTCATTACTCAGAAGTCTTAGTTCACTCAGTGTGTATAAAAGGTCAAACTCAGTATCATTCCAGGTCGGATCTGTAAGTGGCCAGCCTCCTAAGTGAGTGTGAAGGTCACGAAGTGGGGTCGCTCCCAATTCTTCTATTTTATCTTAAATGTAGACAGAACGTAATTAAATTAACTTAGATTATAAAATGTTTTGCATGTCAATGCTTACATACATGGAAATTTAGCTCTAAGTTAGCTTTTTCTGTTTTCAATTTAAACAATTCGCTTTCATGACTGCTATTCACTTGACAATGTACCAAAAGCATTGAATAGCAGACATTGTTGATTTCAACAGGGCAATTTTTAAGTTGTCATATCATAGGTTTTGTCAAAGTGACAACAGCTACTGACCAAGATGTTGTTATCAGGGTAACTGACCTTTGTTTGCACAGGCCTGGTACATGTCTTTAGCTTCTAACACTGGCTTAGGGTCTGAAGGGTTATGGTCTTCTTCTAGTAAATCTGTCAAAAGTAAATTCTAGTGTAAACCTTTGTGGCAAAAAAAAAAGATTTTGAAATATTATCATTGGCACACTAAAGACATAATCGGATTGATAAATATGATGGTAAGAATGAAATTCAAACTGTTTACTATAAGCGGATATACTGATCATTTACGGAATCCTTGATGGTTGATTAAAATTGGATGCTCATATGGCCTCTTCCTAAAGCATGAGTGAGGGTGAGGGTGAGGCTGCAATTTCTGTGCCAGGATGCTCTCTGTTTGCAGGCAGGCACCTGGAAGCAAACCGAACACCAGTAGCTGATTGACTTCAGTTGGATTCTAACCGGTACCTTCGACACGTGTATCCTGAAGTTCTGGCGCTCTAACCAACTGAGCCACCTCTTACTAACATATGCGGTTAGCAAACACCAACACAATATCTTCAGTGCTTGATTCCATAGAATTGTCTCTTGCTACCAATCTAGCTAGCTTGTGCAAGCAGCCTGAGAGAGTAACACCAGCACACGCTTGAAAGGCAAAATTAAAAATGTTTCTACTCTTTCAAAGATGCCATAGTCATAATTCTATCATTAGATTTAGTGCCATATGCATCAAGATGTTATTGTTTCTGAATATGAAGACATTTGTGTAATCAAATAAACCAGTCCAATGGTTAAGCATTACACACCCTTTAGTTGTACCGCCATTTCATCTTCGAGCTGGGTGAACTGTGAATAAGAAAATCTATATTCTGGTATGACAGTTTTATCTACCCATCCTCCACATGAATACTGATAGAAACCATCACAAGGGTCAGCGGTTGTGTCAACACTCGCGATTATTTTACTGGCTAAAAAATAATAATAAAACTATGAAATATTAAAACATGAACGCATGAATGGTACTGACATAATTCTGTTTACAAGGTTGAAGATGATAGCTATTCATTCATTGGATCTTGTTGCAAACTACCTTCATGGTCATGCGTGAGCTGATTATTGTTGAGTACAGCCTAGTGTGAAAATATAATTAAAATCATAGAACAAATACTTAAGTGGATACAATATGACCTCACTAAAGGCAACTGCATAAATAATATTTGGTAATCTATCAAATCTAAAGGGTATGCCAACTATTTACTTTGAAACCATTACCTTTATCCAATGAATCAACTCTTCACTAACCTGCATGAGCACAAGCTTCTGTTATACATACATCAGCTTTGCCACCTACAAATCATTGTAGTTTTATGTATTATAACCTAGTTACATCTTCATTTTCCAAATAAGGATTCCTTTCTCAGCAGGAATCAGTGGTTTTGCGAAAATATTGAGAATCGTTGTCCTTTATTCAAGATGTAACCTGCCAGCCTGTTTCATTTACAATATTCAAGGTTTTCCTAAATTTAGACAAAAAACTAGAATTTGTTTAGACTGACCTGCCGTTTCTGCTCTTATGGCTTCTATGACTGATGTTTTGCCTGATGAGAAACAAGATGGCTGCTGCCAAAGCAGCGATGAAGTACTTAGTAAATATCTTCCCTTTCTTCTCTCCATAATCATTATCTAACCTTTAATATTAATAAGTACAAAAAACCGTAAGCTAAGTCGGCGATTGAAGAATGTAATGACACCAACTACCCCTAACAGATCAGTGATTGGTGATGAAGGCCAGCTATGGTCACTTGGGGAAGCATCTAACTAACAAAGCCGGATGATGGTGGTGCTATGATTTTGGTTGCTTATTGTGTAGCTTCAATTTTGAGATTGTGAACTGTTTGGTCATTTATCACAATTAACTTGTGACCTGATGGTAAAATGATTGGTGATTCATCACAATAGTGATCTCATCATTTCTGGAAGGTTAATAACCCTGGATTTATTGACGTTACAGACATCACTAGGAGTGATGCAAATACTTTGTTTTGTGAGTGGGTGTCCAACCATGAGGGATTGGACAGGGTGACTGTAAGGGTATTAAATACAGGGGGCAGAGCGCAAACACTAATGTTGGTATGATTGACTATGGCCTGGAGAAGACAGTATGATTCAATATTCTCCCCTACAATCTGATATCTGATCGGAGAAAGCTGCATCGCTTCAATATGATATGAAAGTTTATTTCAGAAAACTGAAAAGTTTCAATTTAAGATTATCCATAACTTCCCTTGGTCAGATTATTTATTCTGCCTCAAAGTTTGTTGGCGAAGGTTTGACCGGACAATACCATGAAATGATATTTTCCTGATCTAGTATTGAATAATCACAAAGGTCCTAATTAGAATCTGTTTTACCAACTCACCCTCACCACAAAATATAGGAATCATAATCAAAATACGTTATCTGAGTAACATTGATTGCATTATGTGAGAGCAGAAAATTCATTCATTTACACGACAAGATCCGGGACATTATCTAAAATTTCAATTTGATTCTCAACTGTTGCCAGACGGGTGGAGCAAAATAATAATGTATTGGTTTCATATCTCAAAACTCAGATCTCACTTAACGCAGTTTAAATGTTTCAATGTTTCAATGTGGGACATGGGCTAGCATATTCATCTCAAAAATAATATATTGGTTTTTTATAGCTTATATTTTGTGGCTCGTAACTTATCAAAATCTTTGGATATTACTCAGAAGGTATGCCTTCTTGTCTTAAGATTTTACCTATGTCAATTGGAATTGGGCTCATTCATTATGAATAAAAGTACAGGTGTTAGGCCATAGATTAGATGCAGACTGAAATGAAACAACATACACATATGGTTATTTATTATTTATTTGGAGATGATCTTAGAAACTGATACAGACGACTTTGGTTTCCACTATCATTAGCAGCAATTTAAATTGTTGTGAGAAAATAGATGAGTAATTTTGAGAATACAGTCTGGCAAGGGCTATACATTCAAAGAAAAAATGGCACATATAGCAGGCAAAAGGATATTTATGTTGTACCCTTGAGGTACATATGCAAAGCGTATTAATAAGTAACTTTGGGTGCAGACCAGCACCTCATGCATCGGAATATTTTAGTTTCCAGAGAAAGTGTAGCAAACTCCAGATTGAAATAAATGTAGCCTCTGTACTCTGCTTCAAGGATACATAATATGTATGCCTGATATGTATCCTCTTTAGTTGTTGATACTTTCGTTTATGAATTACATTTAACAAAGGGTACACTAAGGGTACCAATGTAATATGGTCCCAGAAGACTGGAGCATATTTACCCTCTTTTCGGACAAAATTGACAACAGAGACTCTCTCAGAATTATTGCAAAGCACACCCCCCCCCCCCCCAAAAGAAAATTGGTGTCATGGATTCCATCAGATATTTGCCTTAATCCTACTAATTTTTTCCAGCTGTGACATCACGGAATAATTGTGGGAAAGTCATATCAGCTGAATCTTAAAGAAGCACGCTCAGCTTTCGGAAGAGAAATCTGATTGACCGCCATACATGTATAAATATGGTGACATTGCAACGCATGTACTCTGAACTGTACTTACTTTGTGGTGGATGTACTGAATCGACCCTCCATCGCAAATTTTGGCTTGATAAAGTTCTTGTGACTGTATGCCTCCCTCAAGCTGTGTTTTTCTTTCAAGTGCGCACCAAATACAGATTCTAACGTCTGCTTTCATGGAGCCTAGGACACGCAGTATCTAACCTTTTGTCACCCAGCTGGTTTTCTCGTGCAACAATTTTTGTAATTGATCAGATTTTTATTGTCACTTATTATTGTCAGATTTTTGCTTAGGAATAGCATCGTCATATCATAGTGACACAGTCAAATTATTCAATCACTGATCATCGTTTAGTTAGTGTTGATAGCAGAAAGAGCTCAGAAAATAACATTACAATTCAGTTGAGGTATTCTCTTGACGTCTGAGCTGTTACTTAAATTTCAAAATGTCGGTAAGAATGACTAGGCAAGACAGGGCACTACTACTGAGCTGTTCTATAAGGTAGTTGAGTTGCATTTTAAAATTTAAACCTCGAAGAATAAACTAGTCTCAGATGTCATTTTATGCAACAGAAAATGCAACAGACAATGCAAAGTGTCGCTTTGATAGATATCCAGAGAATCGAATTGCTTTAGGCCTGAACACAACTCTCTCCATGGCTTGTTTGATATATATATATTTTTTTTTTATATGTATATATTCATATTCATATTTACAAAAATGAATACGTCAGAATAGCGCCATGACAGGCATTTAATAAGCAATTAAAACTTCGCCATGAACTGTACCATCAATTCTCAATTTGGTTCGACTTACATTGACTTACTATAACTTACACATTACTGATTTCAATTAGGGCAAAACGCTTGTAGTTGTAGGATATCGACATCCCTTGATTGAAAAACTCGCAAGCTCTTTCAGGCCATTTTGACTGTTGTACTTCATAGTATAACCTCCGTTAATAACTCAACATTCAGATTTTTGTAAGCAGGTAGAAATGTTCAATACTTGCCTGCTGTTTGCACTGCTATGACCAATTTACTACTTGACTTTGCTGAGCATTCTAGTAGTAATTGAAACCAAGATGGCTGTTGAGTGAAAGCACAATCTGATAAGATAGTTATAAGTTGCAATAGATCTGCACTCAGTTTCAATGGGTTAACTTGGTAATGGGGAGAAAAATATCTCACTAAACTAGATTATCTTTTGTTGTTGCTTTTTTTGTATTTATGTAGAGAAAAAATATTGTAGTTTGATCTGCGCATAATCTGCTGGAAAATTTATCACAATTGATATCTATTTAAATACGTATATCGAACTTTGTTTTGGTCAATACTCATTCGTTGAGATTTACTTTTACAGAATAGGTCTACCCAAAAATTTGAAAAGAAAAAACATCACAAAGATGTTAAAGCGCAGCTCATGATAGATATAATTTCGAAGATCTCTCATAATGTGAATTTGATTGAATTGATCGTTCCTGTCATAAAGGGTTATGAAGGGTTAATTTTGTTACTGGAAGTAGTATTTCTCACAGAACTGGAATTGTTACTGCTTTAGAAGGGTTTCTACCCCTAGATTTATGAATGTCATTGGTGTCATTATGATTGATGATGATTATCATTAGGGTTTCAATGTCAGAATCAACATGGGTTCTCTAGTTCAGAACAGGTGTTCTGACTCTGATTGTGAGTGCAAAGGTTGGCCTCGCAATATAACTATGACGTGGTCTTTGCTTCAGATTCACCATTGGGTGTACCTCAGGGTTCTATTTATTAACTTTCATAGCACCTTCTGTTGTAAATCAGGGATTTTTAGCTCATAAATTAATCATTTTGTCGTGAGAGAAAGTAGAGAACTAGCATATTACAAACTTTATCAAAAGCAAACCCTAAAACACAATTTTAATTAGTCTGAATTACAATGCTTGTATAAAATAGCAGGATTAAATCTTTACAATTGGCAAGACAGGACTTCGGTTTTTTCACATCCGCTTGACGAACATTTACATCTGAAATATCAACAGTAGGAGGTGGCTCAGTTGGTTAGAGCGCCGGACTTCAACACGCAAGTTTTGAAAATTGTGGGTTCAAATCCCACTGCAGTCCATCCTCCAACGGGGAATTAATAATTAAGGCATTAATATTTCACCGCCCATGCCTTGGGATTGGCGAATGATATGTCATCCGATTTTCAATCAACAAAATTTTTAATAAAAAAATTGAGACATCTGTAAAATGTACTCTAGTAGATCACCCACATTGCTCTGGAAGTTTTCATCCATTGCACAGACCATTTTTTAAGGCTTTCCGATATACTTTCTTCTCCATCAAGCTGCGTTTACCACGCAAGGGTAAGCTGAAATGGATAAAGGTAAGATAAAGATAAATACATATCCTTTTTTCTCGTCTGGATAAATCAAAAGGCCGGTAATAACTCATTTTCATATTATATTGCGATGATATTGTATAGTTTAGAGCCTCAACCATTGCGCACATTACTTTTACACTCGAATACCAATTTGCACCTGTGACGGTGAAATTATCAT
This sequence comes from Membranipora membranacea, assembly GCA_914767715.1. NCBI lineage: Eukaryota > Metazoa > Bryozoa > Gymnolaemata > Cheilostomatida > Membraniporidae > Membranipora > Membranipora membranacea. The sequence continues at coordinate 22,736,520 of OU612074.1, forward strand.
GACGTTTTTAGGAATGACTCTGCCTTATGGAGACACTTGGCTAAATGCCAAATAAATTCAATGTTTGTGAGAATTAACACAGGAAAGTGACTAGCAAAAACAGAATTGCTGGCGCAGGTGCAACAAAGCAAGTTGTGAATGCAATCTTTTATGAATCCCGCACACAAACTAGGAAAGAATAAATGCAACCGAATTGGCTCTAAACTAGTGAGAAAATGGATGTGTGTGTCATTTATTTTTCTCCGTTAACAGTCTGATGTTATTTATAGTCAAAACGCACCTTTACTCTAGTTATCTGAGAAAATTAGATGAACTCAATGTGTATCTAGATATAGCATGCCTCCGGTATGCCAATAAGATCTTAGCTGATGACCATCATATTTTTCACTGTTACATACCCGGTCGGCCTAGAACTCACAGTCGCAGAACTATTCCACCAAATAGTAGAACTGCACACTTGGGGAAGAGTCTGTTCTTTAGATATTTTTGAATTATTTTCCGTGCAATTTCCTGACCGGAGAGCAATTTTTTAGATTATTTTATAGATTTATTCTTCTTAGTAATTAACTTCATCTTGATGTCTACACATGATCTCATTTGTTTTGACAGAACATTGATCAGTGAAATAAAGTGCATATATAATATAATATAATTAAAGTAAATACACCATACCATAAGTAAGTACCATACCATACGTAAGTACCATATGTAAGTACCATATGTAAGTACCATATGTAAGAACCATACATCAGCATACCATATGTAAATACCATATGTAAATACCATATGTAAATACCATATGTAACTACCATACGTAATCACACCATACATAAGCATACCACATGTAAGTACCATATGTTTGTACCATATGTAAGTACCATACGTTAGTACCTTACGTAAGCACACCATACCTTGTCTACTGCTTGATATCCATTTTATAATCCCTACGGCTACTGGAGGACAAGGAAAACAAAAAAATATTTGATGAAATAGACCATCCCTGTCTATATAATTGTCCTCAGGGCGTTGCTGCAGTAAGAATGGATGCTGGATGTTTCTTGTCTCATCTAATTGAAAGTACAAAGATGAAAATTTGAAAATTAAGGATTAAATTTAACCAAACTCAGTGCAGCTAAAGATATTCTATTACCAATAAAAACTGGCTAGATAGCATGACGATTGGTTCCAATCCCAACTGAGCCTGTGGCTTCACATTGATTACTCAGCTTTATCTTTGTGCAGTTAATAAGACACATCTGACAATGCAGGAAGTCAAAACAATTGATCAATACTCCTCCGGACAAGAACACCTATAAGTGGAGAGCAGGTGCTCTAAACCTCAATGCTTTGAATGCTGTGACATGTATGACTTCCGTACACCAAAGATTACACCAGTGAGTGATTACATGTATAGCTGTTGCTATATCCAAAAGCAGAGGTAATGTAGGAATAATATATTGATTAGTTTAGGGAATGTCTGTGTGCAGCGGTGAAATCACACTGAACATGCCACAACACGACCATGACAAAATGCACAAAAGGCAAAAACAATGAAAAACAATATTTAGTAAGACAATTCATGAGAGCATACTCCTGTTTCACATATTGAGGATATTTTCTGCTGAGTTCAAATTAAAGTAAAGAGTAATTGCCGGTGTGTTGTTATTGTTGTTGTTTATGAGCTGTAATTTCAGAACAGTTCACTCACAAAGCATCGACCTTAACAAGAGATATTGATAATTACATACAGACAAACATGTTGCGGATCCGATGAGATGAGATCATCATTGACACACAGGGGTGTCATCAGGCTGTTGACTGACTGATAATGTGAGGGTTGTTAAAGAGAAAGCCTGGACACTGACATCGATCGGTTGCTGATATATTTCATGACTAGCACCGTGTTGATATGGTGGCAGCAGTGGAGCTAAATGAGCTTGTGAGATTCAAGTGCACAGTTCTGAGAAAAGGAGAGCGTGGTTAGTTTTTGAAACCCGTTTTGTGATGGATGGCAGGATGGCATAAAGAGTAATCTGTTATTTACTGCAAGGTCTGTTATTTAATTTGTTTAAAATGATATCATAATACATAAAACAGGATCTCGGAAATGTATAACTGTGCCTGGAGCCTACAAAATGTCACATGCCTCTCACAATTTTGATTTATTGCTTATATTTTTAATCCAACACCTGATTTGTTGTTTCAAATTAGGGAATCAGCATATATTTTCTTCATACAGAAATATAACATTTCGATGAATATTGAAATGTAATTTTTTGGCTGTTATAATCCATAATGTCTGATGATGAAATGAATTATACTGAACCTTGTGAATGGTCTACTGAGTATAAACAGCGAAGAAAAAAGAGACCTCTTAGAAATTATTTCAGTTTAACAGTATCAGAAAGCTAGTAAGATACAAGTTAAGAAATAAAGAAGTGTTTTAGTATTAAGTAGTAACTAACAGATGTTTTGTCTCTGCATCCAATGATTAAAGCATGGATATAATTCTTCTGCTGTTGATGACCTCCAAATCGTAACTCCTTGTCGGTCGAGCGGTCGAGCGGAGCTACGATGTGGTATTTCTGCTGTTGATGACCTGAAAATTGTAACTCCTTGTCGGTCGAGCGGTCTACCGCGATTATGATATGATGATTCTACTGTCGCTGATTACGTTGTGTCGATTTCTAACAGACTGTTCATGCCTTCTCAGGGTTCATCACAGAACCGACAGGCCAACCAAACACTTTGGGGAACTCATCGTAACTCAACTCTGCTAGGTTTTTGTGAACCAGTTGATTGTCAGCCTTTTGGTTCATATTTAGATGGACCAGCAGATAAAAAAAGCAGGACTTGGGACGAGCGCTGAAGTGGTCTAGCAGTAAGGTGGACAACAGGCTACAAATTCAATCAAGTTCAGAGGCAACAGACAACCAGGTTGTGTGAAAACTGCACTTGCTTGTGCTACACAAGATGGGGAATACATCAATCAGTGGTGGTCCCCAGTAAGGTGGTAGAAAATAGGGTTTAGTTAAGCTAATTTGAGGCTGACTAAATATTAGCTAGCACCAATTTTTAACTAGTTAAGGTGGGAGCTTGTATAAAATAATGAGGATTTTAAGAATGAATTGAAGGTAGAACTGAATTCCAGTTTATCAAGCTGGTGCAAAAAGGCTTACTTTTCCTCCAACGAATACTTACTCCTCTAAGTCTCGAACCAGCGCATGTCTCAAACTAAGAGTTCACAAAAAATTTAGAGACGCCTTGTCTACCATAAGAAATGAGAAAGTTTTTTTTGTTGTTTCCATTACCAATATTAGCCTTACTGTGAAAAGAGGTAGGTGTACTTAAAACTACATGGAAAAGCCAAGAGTTATGTCCACATGCAAAGAGAGAGGAGACAATTCCTAGGACATTTCCTCGTTAACAAATCCACTGCAAAATTTTCATCCAGGTAAACACATTTAGGGAGCAATCCACTTCAATGTGTTGTGCACTAATGAGCATCATTATAATCATAAACAAGATATTTAGATGTTGACAAATCAATTAGTGATCAACTTATTTTATTGGTTGGGTGAGTAGATTAAACATGCTAATAAGGGCTGTGAAAACTCTCCGCTTCAAATTCCCCTTTGATCTGCTGATATTTATCATTTTGAATTCTAAATTAAATATTGTCTGTATGCTATAGTTAACTTGGAAGCTGCTTGACATTGTTCAGTATTGCTTTTTCTGCTGTTAGAAAGCAGCATCGCGCTGTCCCGTGCACACGGAGAAGGAATGAGAAGGGCTTACACTCTGATTTGAAGCCTGCAGTAAAGTAAGGATTGTCTTAATAAAAATAATCGATTGACAATAAGTACATCTGATCAGTGCGTTGTTGATTTTACAGTTCTAAAATCAATACAAATTAATCGCCATTGTTTTCCGATGGAATGTTTGTTGTTTTTAAGCAACTTTTCTCTCTACAATGTTTACATAACAATGTGATAAAGCCTCTAGTCATACTTTTTAGATTGTAATATAGAGTATTGGAACGGAACTAACTAATTCTATTCTACAAATTTATTGATGTGTTAACTGGCAGGTATCATTCCTTCAAATTCCAGCCCTTCGAGAAATATAATAATTAGCTAGCAGCTGAAAAGTATTTTTATTGTAAAATACTACACTTACTAGAGATCTCTTTTGTCGTGGTTAGATCTCCCTTTGAGACCTATAAAGTGGTGCGTTACAGGTGCTAGATTGTTGAAACAGAGCTTTGATTGCTAGGAGTTGTTGTTTGTTGGATGTTTGTTTGACTTTTATTAGACAGCGTGTTCCGTAATTTTAAGTTGGTACTGCCATTGTTCAGGAACTAGGATGTATTTTGATTGGGTTTGCGCAATATTGATTACGTCAATAAACTCTTAACCCTATGAAGAGAGGGAGACATATCTCTTAAATCTATAAGGGTGTCAAATAAATAGTGTTTTCTTTTATATCTGATTAGTCTGTGATACTTGATTTAATTGATATCGGTGAAGCTGCATTTACATTAGGCCATCTCCGTCAGCCGGCCACCAACTCAAGACTGAGCAGTCTTTAACCCCAAGTCAGAGCCAGAGTCTGAGACTGGCATGTGTTTACATAGCATGGGCTTAGTCAATGTCAGTCTCAGAGTAACGTAAACAGAAAATAAATGTGAGCGATAGAACAAATGGCAGTATTGTGATCGCTAAATTAGGAATTTGTGTTAAGACGGGCAGCCTTGAGACTGCAAAACGAGCACTGCTCGAATTGCCAGACACCGTCTTAAAAGCCGGTCAGACAAGGTCTGTCAACCGTTTTTTTGTCATTCACACTACACAGTCTCAGCCTCCGTCTTAGTAATTTGTCGGTCAGACTCAAGACTGGGCCAAAAAACGGCCTAATATAAACGAAGCTTAAGTCCCAAAATCACGGCTAAATGATTATTGAATGGTTGAGTGTTTTACTGTTTATATCGATTTTATTTCGGCATATTGTGCTAAATTTCCATCAATTCCAACAGCATAAAGCAAAAGGACTTTGAAAATATAAGGGTCTTGGGTCGGCTAAATCGTCGCATTGATTCTTCTCGACAACCTGGATCAATCAAAGCCAAAAATACACCGGCCCTGCTTGTGTAGTCAATCATAATTTAACATCCCATTTGGTAAGGCCCATGAAGGCAGGGGGCGGGCATTGAGCAGACAGGACTATGTCTGATAAAATTGCCGACGCTTCAGGGATAAGTGCATCCTCCTGTTGATAATCTCTTGATTAATTTAGGAAGTTGATAGACAAATGATTTATTGTAGGGTGGAAGGGGTCAATGCACTTTCTCAAGTCAAACAGTTCCAAAGAGCAACCTGCATCAAAGAGATTATCCTGCCGTATTCAAACCTCACATCAAAATTGTTGTGCTAATTGATTATTTTATGATATGCTTTTCCTCATTGAATACTGATCGCTCTTTGTCAGTTGCCATAATAATAATACTATACCATTGTCATTTTGTTTTGTTGTGCTTGTGACGTGAGACAGGAAGTTTATTTAGCGTTGAAATTTTTTTTAAACCTGGCTATGTCCTGGCTAGATTAGCTAGCACTGGTAATTTAAGCGGGTGTGCTTGGGATATACAACTTAAATCTAAATGTAACCGATGATGCATTTCAACATGGTCATAGTGACATCGGTAGGTGCTGTTCAATTGGTATCATCTCTATTCTTCATGTAAATTTATAAGGGTGACGATAATACCTTGTTTGTAAATAAAAGATAAAAAGATATCATCAATTAGAAAAAGAGTATTTTTACATCGGCTTATGTTTTCTCTATGTTGTAGACTATTCAATGGATATGAAAAACCAGCGAGCGGGAATCGGTGTTTAGCACATTGTTTTAATAGTTGGCATCCTTCTGCACTGCGTTTCATACCCAAGAATTGTTGGAAAATTCTGTACAATTCTAGAATTGTTCGAAACTGACCCATATATCATTACCCAACCAGCAATCATCATTGCGTAATTAACCCTGCCTGCTATATAATTACATTCATTATCGCTATTGTATAGTTATAGTATAGTTATGTTGTACAGGAAGCAATGGTATAGTATAACATCAAGAGCTCCTTTGTAGACAGGTAATGAATATATACCAGGCTTACAATAGTTGATTTACCTTTGCCTCCCTCAGCCCACATACCATAACATTCAGAGCTAACTCCATGCGCAGAGCATCTTTGGCTAACAAATAGAAATAGCCGAGAGCCATTCACTCTCAATAATCACAAGGAGCGTAGTTTAGACTATGGCAATAATCAGTACTCCTACTACTTGCTGTGACACCAAGTTTGAGTTTTTTTAGCATAATTAGCATAATTATAAACTTTTAGAAAACCTCAATAAATAAATAAATAAATCAGTCAGCATATTTTGAGAAGTCAGTGGTTTTGTGGAAAATATGGCCTCATTCACATATCAGTTCTCTCAATTTAGGCATGTAGGACAATTGATACAAAGTAATTCCTCGCTCAACTAGTGAGCGATGTTGTACATTTTTATTAGTATCACAGTTTTCTGATAATTCTGCTAGCATAGTTTAACTGGTGTATTCTATTTATGTAGTTGCTGCCAATAATATAAGATTGCACAAAATATAACGTAGGGTATGGTACAACACAGAAGAGTTGAACATAAGTATTTTCTCGGGTTTCCATCATGACGAAAAGAAAAAGATTTGCCCCGGTGAAGATTTGAACCTGGGCCTCCCACGTTATAGACTTCGATGCTACCTTGCACAGCAATAGCTATTCATTACAGGAGATCTTGCCTGGTCATCTAAGTACAAACTCATTGAATACAATGTCAATCCAGTTGTATAATGATGACTAGAACTGTAAAGGCTTATACTATAACTATACAATAGCAGTAATGAATGTAATTTATTTAGCAGGCAGGGTTAATTACACAATAATGGTTGCTAGTTGGGTAATGATATATGGGACAGTTTCGAACAATTCTGGAATTTTACAGAATTGTCCAACAATTCTTGGGAATGAAACGCAGTGCTGGTATTTTGTAAGTATAGTGATCTTCTATGACCAGACAGTGTTACGATATCACACAATAATCAGTCAGCCTGTGAACTTTGCCTGCGTCATCGTGAAGTTCACTGACTGTCAGTTTACAAAGTCGGATTTTAGATAAATAAAAGTAACAATGGATTTTCCATTAAGAGGATGCGGTATACATATTGTGCACAAATGCCAATACATAGATACAGAAGATGTAACAATCTTCTATTACGCTTAGTATAAACACAGTTTTAAATTTCCTTTTGCCCTCATTCTACATGAGCTACTGAATCTATCACAATTCTCAAGCTCAAAATTTACTGAAAACTGTTGACTCAAAAAATATTGTTGTTCTACAAAGAATCACTTCAATATGATATGAAAGTTTATTTCAGAAAACTGAATAGTTTCAATTTCAGATTATCGATAACTTCCCTTAGTCCGATTGATTATTCCGCCTCAAAGCTTGTTGGCGAAGGTTTGACCGGACAATACCATGAAATGATATTTTCCTGAGCTAGTATTGAATAATCACAAAGGTCCTAATTAGAATCTGCTTTACCACCTCACCCTCAACACAAAATATAGGAATCATAATCAAAATACGTTATCTGAGTAACATTGATCGCATAATGTGAGAGCAAAAAATTCATTCATTTACACGACAAGATTTGGGACATTATCGACAATTTCAATTTGATTCTCAATTGTTGCCAGACGGATTGTGTGAGGAGTATTTGAATAATAATAACAATCAATCCGATATAATGTTCTCTGGTAATAGTTTACTTACTTTGCAGTGGATGAACTCAGTGAGCCGTCCATTTCACACTATGAGTTCTTTCTAGCTGTCAACTTTCTTGTTTATCAAGATGAGTTTTCCTTGCGTGTTTTCACCTAAATGCTGAGATTATGAATGCAATGTTCCTCCTTGTCTGGTCATCTCACATGCAATGAACACTCTTGGATCAATGGGGCTGGTACACTGAATTAGATTCTTCTCTTAGAATGGAAATAGTATCATAGCGTTATACGGCTAGGACACTAAACACAGGGACCCATCTGACTGTTATCTGATTGGCTGTCCCTAGTAGCATGAATAATTAGCCTGAGAAATTGTCTTGTTTACAAAATTGCAAACAGTAATTATACCCCATACAGTGTCGATAATTAGGACATTTCTAGATTGCTACTAGGGACTGGCTATTTTTGCAAGCCCTTTGTTTTGCATAAGAAAGCTAATGATGCTATTCCAGATATGGAATTCAATGGGCTGGTATTAATACATTTTCTAAGTACATACATACATTTGTCTCGTGGTCCATTTGTCATGTGGTCCATGTGTCATACAATCTTGCAATATAATATGGACATTTTTGATTGATTAGGTTTCAATTTCAATGAAGTCTTTTGTATAGCCCAAAAAACTTCAATGACAATTGGTCAATGCAAAAGAATTGTGTTTCTGGCTACGTCTTCAATGGAATAATATCCTTGGAGGACTTGCATACAACGACAACATCACTTAGGATGTTAGTAGAGTTTTACACAACACAAGCGACCCTCACAATGAATCAGCTGTCAGATTTTTGAACACACTGTCAGCACCTCCCTTACTTAGTTAATGTGAGAAATATAGACCAATGCAATAAAACTTTCCTTCATCCAATAAATTCTAATAACACAAAATAAAAATATACTCGATAATTTTGACTCCTATTTCAATTTGTTCCTGCTTTTTGGAATTTGGGTCGTTTTTGACCTGCACTGTTTCAGATTTTCTAAAACCAATACATTACTGTTGCCCAAAATTTCTTAAGAGTACAATTAGGAATTGAATGAAATCATGAATAAAATAAACTTCATATTATTGAGACCAAAGGCCCACACCTTACCCTCTCCCTTACACTCAGGCTGTTTGAGTCGGCAATGAGAATATTGCTACAAGGCCTAACAAAACACAAATAGACTCTGGCTCATAGCTAGACACCTTTGTTGGGTGCTGGTTTGCATACTTCTCATATGATGCATCTTTTACAGCAAGTCCACGCAATTCCTTATCTCCAAATAAGATAAATATTTGAATCTTGACCTTTGAACCTCAACCTTGAACCTCAAAGTTCACCTGGTAATGCTAACCAAGGGTAAATATAATAAGTTATCACCCTGATCATAGAGTTACCGATATCTCTAAGCAAATGAGAAAAATTAATGGCTGTCTATTTGTATACAAAGTCAATCCTTTTATATTGTTGACCAGAGGTGTGTGTGATTGGGTGATGTGGAGGTTGTTCTTGAGAAGGCCTGGACACAGCACTCATTGATTCTTGATGCAAATTTTTGTGATGTTGATGGTAGGCATTTCGGCGTGTTGTATTTGTATTGCGTAGGGTGGCAGCGGTGGGACGGAATACGCTTGCTGGGTAGTAGTGGACAGCTCTGTATAACGATTCACAAGCTTGTGTCATCAACCCTGACTCTTTTGTCATGATTAAGATTTAGATTTAGATAATTAGATAGCAGGGGCGGGGTGTGTGTGCACTCTATTCACTTTGTATCTTGTAATAAATCTCAAAACAGAGAGGCAAAATTGAATAGACAAAACCTTTTGAACACTAGTAAAATCAAAACAAAACACATATGACATTTTGTGACTGTTATAGGTTTAATCTCCTGATCAATAATTGATCTATGCTCTTTCTGGTGGAAACCCTACTGAATATGAATGAGGCAAAAACTTTTTTTTTTGAAATACCTGTCGAGATAAGTATCAAGGGTTTACCTGCTAGAGTATATGACTTAATTAACACGGAATAAAATTAATACTCGATAATCACTGCAGTTGATAACAGCATTGGTATAATATTTCTACAGTTGCTATTGATGACCTGTGAACAGTAACTCCTTGCGGCTATGCTATTTTTTGCTGTTGATGACCGATGAATCTTAACTCAAGCGCATCTATGATATAATATTTCTGCTTTTACTGATTACGTTGTCGCAAGTTCTACCAGACTGTACACTTCTCTACTGGGTTCATCACAGAACCGACAGGGCAGCTGAATACTTTGGAGAACTCATCATTATTTGATAAGGGTCCGATAACTCTGTAAAAGGAATGGGCATGATACATAGACATGGATACATAGATTTATTTTATTTTTAATTATAGTTAGTAATATTTTGCCACAGCCTCTTGATTAAGAGTTGTCTGATTCTTAGAAGAGATAGGTTGGTGATCAATGAATTATTGTAAGAGACAATTACACTCTGAGTATTCAGTTGTAATACTTGAAAGGTCAGTTTAAATATCTATCTTGCTTTTTTGACTGAACTTTTTGTGGGTAAAATCCACCCAAGGTTGGATGGGAGAGTGTGTTGGGACAATAACTCTTGAAAGCTACCCAGTGGGGCTTGAACCAAGGTCTTCTACAACACCAATAGCCTGGCAGTGAATAGTAGGCCTCATCTCACCATCGAAGGGAAAGACGAGTTGATGGTGATTATGAGCAGGCCTGCTTATTAACTACTTGAAGTCATGCACACGTATCCAAGAAGCTCTTTCGATCTGACCATTGCCAAACTACGTAACCCGGCGTACATGTTTGGGTTATCGCCTCTACTTGTTATTTATCTAGCATGAACTAATGTCAGATTTAGTTAACATACCTCCATTTCCCAGGAGCTTTATTCATAAACCGACCTCCGGTTACATGATGCTTCAAGGTTGACTCTCTGTCAATTCGACAATACATCTGAAACAGGTATATAGACATTATTAGGTGCACTAAGCAATGGGACAAGTGAATAACTGATCAATAAAAGAATACATACAGCCGATCGTATTTGACTATTTCACCATGTATGTGTCATCTAATTTTAATAAAATCAAAGACAGTGTTTAAACTCTACTAGATTTGAGTGGCAGCCATTATTAATACATTTATTAAAAACTTGTGGTGATTTTGAGCGGTAAAAACATGTAAAGCTTTTTGCTGTTCTGTCTCATACCTGTGCAAAACTGAGAAAGAACAATTCTTTAGAATTATATTGCATAAGTCCAGGTAGGCGTTGTCCTGGCCCGTTCTTTTCTTCGTGTTTCAGGAAAGCCGCATAGCTTGTCTTTATAGCTGCATTATCAGCGATATTTTCTGGCAAAGAGTGTTTACCATTCACCTGTATGATAGAAATCATTTCTTGATAAGCTTAAATTTTACTTCACATTATTGCTAAGCAAACAGATATGAGATGTCGCCAAATGTTTGTGGCAAACATTTTTTTCGTTAAGACTTGTAGATTGAAACCAAGTGTGGAATGTTTTCGGTTTATTACAACCACCACATTTAAAAGTTGTCCTAAAAATTGTCTTTCCTAAGCTTTTCTCAAACGACAAGGTTCATAACTGTCAAACAACTCACATTTTGATTTATTTCTTCTATTTCATAAGAGGAATATTGATTTATCATGCACTCTGTCTTCTCTGTAAATGAAGATTCTGTTTTGTCATCCCACAACTGTCCTCCGATATTTCCATCTTTGTCATACAATCGACCTGTTGTGAAGAAAGGAAAATGAAGAGCCATAGATATCATGAATTTGCGCAAATGCAATGCAATGTAAGGATGAAGAATTATTTTGTCATTATTGTACATTGATGAAGTTACTGCACAGTTTACAGCAACGCAAACCTGAGACAAATGGCATGTTGCTAAATTAATGCCTTGATTTTTTTCTTCACAAATATAAACGGAGATATATTGTAATCATCTTTATTAGTAAACTTTTAATCTCGATGTATGCATGTTCTTATTGGCATTAATCACTGTACAGCTAATGAAGTGTATAATAAAAAAGAAAAAAAAAAGAGACAAAGTTTGTCATACCTGTATTATCAAATCCGTGAGTTATAGCATGTCCGATGAAGGATCCCATTCCTCCGTAATTCAGCGACCTGCAATCAGAGGCCAATCAGAGGCATTAAATCTAGCTAACACTCCTCAATATTATGGTTATAGGAATAACGAAGCCGTATAACTTATAGCTTTATCAAAAACAGGCTTCATCTAAAGACTTAGGAAAATGACAATAAGATAGGGTTCTATTCTCTTTTTTAACTTTACTTACATTGGTTGCTGCTTGTGATAGAAAGGAGGCTGAAGAGCACCAGCAGGTAAGACTGAAAATATATAATCAAAACTCTGTTTACAAGTTTGACTAGAGTGGAATATAAACTTCTAACACATACCAGAAAAGCTATTTGTTAATTTCATATAAAGGCCCGTGTTATAATCACTCCTGAACGTGTCTCTTCCCTAAATATCTAGGGGGCGATATCTAAGCTAAAATGAAGGTCAGCAAGATGAGGTTTAATTTATGTTGCTGTTTGTTTGTTTTTGTTTGTTTTGAAGAGTAATCACCAACTTCATTTTTGAAGGTATTAGGATACATGGCAAATTCATTATCCATCATTCGATCGCAGGTCGGCTAGGGTCAATGGCCCACGCCAGCCAATCGAAAGAGATGAATGATTCTTCTTTAAGGTGTTTCCTATTGGATCAGCGAGAGATATTAAAATCCTGGACAGACTCACCCATTGTGTTCAGCTCAGGGTGATAAGAAGCAGTGATATCCGACGGACCTGCCGGCCATCTATCTTTTTTTACAGGCTCAGTTATTTGTAATAATTCGTTCAGCTGTTTCCACTTCCGCCAGTTCAGATCGTTTTGGAAGAATGTATCTGTGTCAAACTCTAGCTATATATTATATAACAGAGAATACTCAGTTAACTAACAGCATTTGATCTTTGTCTAGGGGATTTCCTCACTTATCAGGGGGGATAACTGTAGATTCGTTGATCTAAGACAGGGAAAAAAGCTAGTGACATGTTGGCGTTAATTTTAACATTTATTAATCAAAAATTTATTAATTACTTATCAGAATTGAATCATTGTCTCATTTTCTGTGGTGAGTACATCTGGTACATTTGGAGTATCTTTGAAACCTTTTAACACTATTCATCTCAGCCAGCAGATATGGCTATGAAGTTTATTGAATTCCTACTAGGATAAGCCGGCAGCTCAGTTGGTTTGAGACCCTGCCCTCTTATGCACAAGCATTGGAGATCTTGGGTTCAAATCCCGGTGCAGTCTACCTAATACTCGCTTCAATTGACGCCCAAGGTGAGCTCCGAGCTGCCTGCAAACTGAGAGCAATTTGGCACCGAATACGACCGCCTCATGGCTAAGGCACTGTTATTTCTTAGTCTCAAGATTTTAGCCCACTTTAGTGAATGGGAACACAAGCGGTATGGGATGGGATGCTCAGAATTGTAGCTGTGAAAAAGTTCAATAATCAGTGATCCCCCATTATCAAGGGGTAAGATAAAACTCACAAATGGTGTCTCATCATGAGATAATAAAGGTACATACTAACAACAAACAACAAGCAAACGTCACTTAAGTTTATAGGCTTCTCCCAAAAAAGCAGATAAGCATGATTCCTGTCCTAAAACAACCCTACAAAACTGTCCAAGTCATCAATCCTCAGGTACATGGGTTCAGATATGGTTAACAAGTTTTCTGGACAAGAATAAGTTTTGTGTTCTCCACATATGTTTAAGCTATCCTCACCCAAGTACTCTTTTGCTGACTTGGCTATGACTATTTGTTAGGATGCTAGTCGCTTATCACAACACTTTGCTGCATGACAGGGATTCATGAGAGTTTTTTTAAATAAGTAACCAGGTATAATAAGTGAATAGGTCTTATAAATCAAAAATTCTGGGCACTTTCATCGATGTTTGATAGTGATTTCACTATTTGCTTGATAGCTCAAAGCTGAGAAGATTCCTAGCAATATTTTACATAGATTGATGGGAGATAATTCTTGATAGCAGTTTCAATTGAGATCCTGTAAAGTATTCATATTGCATTCTTCTAGCCTGAGATTATCTTCTCAATTAATTCTGACACAAAAATTTAGAATCAAAACTACGTAATACAACTATTTACAATGTGATCATTGATAACCAGATCGTCTCAGACTCTGACTCAGACTTACCCCTTCGTATACCAGATTCATCGCAGTGTCGTTGTGAATCCAGTCCGGATAACCAATGTCATTATTCATCGCAGCAAGCTAAAACAGTGAACATTCAGTGATGAGAACTCAGTGGTCAAAAGATGCTCGGGTTAGATTCATAACCACAATCCGAACAGCATATGCTGGGAATGTCGTTGATGATGACCAACTATGATTGAGGTAACATTTGAAAACTCAAACTAGTACAGCATCGAGAATTGAAGAGACTATTTTGCAAGGATTCCAAATAGCTTTAGTTGCATCTTCAAACAAATTATGATAGCTTTTTAATGGTAGATGACAGTGAAGTCTGCATCGTTCATGATCATGTTTTTGCACTCATGCCTCGAATTCTGTGGCCTCTGACAGTTTATGATATTCCCCTTACAACAGTTGAGAGAATGGAGCAAATGATTAACAAGCCCATGTGTAAGTGGCACAGAGTTCCAAGGAGCTTCAACACTAATGCACTGTATGCCAGTTCGTTTACTCTTTCACTACCTATGACATCACTTGTGGAAGAGTACAAAACATCAAAAGCGAGACTGGATATGTTGTTGAACGAGTCACCAGACCAGGGGATAAGGGAATGTGTTCCAACACTTGACACTGGTAAAAATGGTCTGTCACAGAGACTGTCAGAGATGCCAAATCTCGACTGGAGATAAGTGAGATTGTGGATGCTGTGACAACTGCATGTCATGGCATCAGCTGGGAAGCAAACCGGTGGTTCTCAAAGGAAAGCCCAAAGGTTAGGCGGGAGATGGAAGTTGATGAGAGTGCGCAAGATGGAAGAGGAGCGCCGCCAGACACAAGCTGTAGGCCAAGCCCAACAAGGCAGATGGACTTGTTGGGAGTCTGTTGAGCAGCGTCAGCTCAAATGGACAGAATTGTGGTCGATGGAGCCACAAAGGATCAGCTTTCTGGTTGGTGCAGCCTATGATCAACTACCGACCCCGGCAAACCTGGAACGCTGGAATTTGACCGAAAACTCCAAATGCGCCGAGTGCTTGGCCATGGGCACACTTCGTCATATACTGTCGAATTGCCAACAGAGCCTGGGAAAATACATGTGTATGCATAATCAAGTCCTGAGTGTGTTGTGTAATTATGTCACGGAGAAGTGTGAATATGCTAATGCTGGTGGTGAAGCGCGTGAAAAGATTTTGCGCAAAAAGGGATTAACGAACAGCGGAGAATGGCAGGTGAGACGCGACCTCAGAGAGCAACTGAGCATGCCACAGCATATTGTGATCACAAACCAAAGACCGGACTTAATTGCTTGGTCTGACATAGAAAATGCACTAATACTGATGGAATTGACGGTGCCTTGGGAAAAAAATCTCTCATACGCGCATGCGAGAAAACTGACAAGAAACGAAGATCTGGTCACACAATGCCAAGACAAAGGTTGGAATTGAGAATTATTCGCAGTGGAAGTTGGCTGCCGTGGGTTCATGGCTAGATCAGCTACCATATTTCAGACTAGAGTTGGGCTTTCAGGAAGAGCACTCAAACAAGCCACAAAAAGCATAGTACATGAGGCAGAAAACCCATCTGCATGGATTTGGCAACAGCACTGTGTGACGACAGGAGCTAAGTAATCCTATTCCTATAAGCTGGGGTTTAGCACACTCACTTTGTTTTGTGGAGTTGGCCAGCGTTTAATTCATTTTGTTATAATCCTTGTAAGGATTAGAATGAGGGCAATATGCAAGCTAATTTGTTGAAAGTCAATGTCTATGACATTTTAAGGGTACTCTAAGAGAACATTCTAATTAATATTTTTTTTGAGCCTAGGCTTTGTTTTGAGTTAAAGGGCAACCAAGGTTTCAAACAACTTCTCATTGATGGCCATTGATTAATAGCAGATTTCACCTTCTGCATGGGGAAAAAGACAAAATATAATTTGGACGATTATTCGGCCAGAATTCTTGTGAAACATTTCTTCCATCAGGTACTCAAACTCAGCTAAAAGAGAATACCACATAGCAGTTTCCTGTTCCTGTTATTATTTAGCCTGTGCTCTATAATTATTACAGCAAAGTCTTGGAACCTCCCCTAAATTGAAGTGTTACCCAGCTTAGAGTCAGCAACTACTTTGAGTTTTGCATCGCGTAATGCACAAAGCTGATGCTGCCAAGCACATTATTTGCTACCCATTAATGCATTGCTGCGAAACCTTGGTTGCCCTTTAATGATTGAGTTTCACATATTTTCTTGGCTTTACAAAAAAAATGCATTGTATGACGCGACGTAAGAAGTCAATTTAGACTAGTCATATAACAAAGAAAATCAAATTTTACAATGAGAGTTATCTCTGAGTATATATTCCACCTGTTTTAAAATTTATTGCAATTAATTTGACTCCTCCACCTGCGTTGACAAAAACAGCGTTGTCTGCCTCATTTCCTCCCTGAAATGACACAACAACATTTCGAGTAGCTCGGTAGCTTTCCAACAGTATATGTTGTATTGATATTCAGATCGGTCTTAGACATTACCTTAAGTGATGATAAGCAAACTGCTTGGGGTAGAAGGCCAAGCAGAATTATGCTTTTAATACTCAAATTAAAGTAGTTTAACCTCAGCAGGGCGAAAAATCAAAGTGAGTCTGAGTCAGATCTAAGGTATTACAAACGTAGGATTAAAAGCTTGGCCCTCGCATAAAAGGCAGGCAGAGCAAGACAGGAAATCACAGTCAGCCCACTTGCTCTAGCGCTAACAAGTCATCTCTCTGACTTGTGTATGAGTTGAATTATGCTCAATCTGGTGAATTTGAGAAGTGAATGAGTGGCACGGGGGGCGGGTGCCTTGACGATAGCGAATTTACGCCGATGAGTTGAGCCTCCCTGGTTTCGCAACAGCGTAAACACATCAATTATGTGAAACCACCGAAACTTACAAAATGCACTGAGGAATCAATGAGATTGATTGAGATGCTCAGCAACACACAGGGGTAGCTTCATGCTGCTGGGGCCGGCCATGAAGAGGTTGTACTAGAGAAGGCCTCGAAACAGCGCTTGACTCATAGTGTCTAGCTGAAGACCTGTGTGTTGTGCAGTGGTACGCGCACCACTGTATGTTGTATCAAATAATTATGCTCAAGCTGATATTTTCATATTTGAGACAATTTCAACTGGAAAACACTGTTCACCTTTTCTTTTGCTAGCAGCTTGGTTTGAGAATCCATCCAGTCTGTCTTGGAGATAGATACATCAAAGGCTTGCCGAACCTCATTTGACATGTCTTCCATCTAGATGTAAGAACAATATTGATGAACAGTAAATAAATTTTAGTCTCAAAGTACTTTTAAAATTGTATTACCTACGTGAGGAAGTAAAACATCACACTATATAAACCTCAACCTTTCTAAAGTGTTTGAGAGCAGGTCGATTCAAGAAAATTCCAACTTCAATGAACATGATGATGAATAATCAAAATGAACGTCACAAGTAATGTGATGTAAAAATATACAACTCACTGCAATTTTCGATTCGTCATTAAAGTATTTGTCAGCAAACGATCTCCCAATAGCCCATAGCCCAACATAACTCAAATGATATATACAACCCCGCCATATTGGAGGCTTTTGTGGGACTGAATAAGCTACCTGAAACAAAAATAATATTATGAACATCGTAAGATTTTAGCATTTTCAAGAACTGAGATATAATCCTTGGTGTAACCCTGTTCCTTTGACTCAAACCTTCTCTGACTGTGCCTGTTGCATTGAATTTGGCAAAATCTCAGTAGACCACTGGCTTAATGATCCTACTTAAAACAGAAATGAATAGGTAGATGAGCGTACAGCTGTCAGAGCATATGCAAAGATGAGCAACCGATTACT
The DNA here is from genome assembly GCA_914767715.1 of Membranipora membranacea. Lineage (NCBI taxonomy): Eukaryota > Metazoa > Bryozoa > Gymnolaemata > Cheilostomatida > Membraniporidae > Membranipora > Membranipora membranacea. The sequence goes on from OU612074.1 coordinate 22,754,531, forward strand.
ACTATGTTAAACAAGCTTACAAGTCATTCGACTCGTTACTTGTTGGGCTAACACATCGCTACGTAAGACAAGCAATTTCATGTTTTCTTCTAACTGTTGCAACTCATATATGATTATTCAGCCCATCATACCAACATGACTGAATCATGATCTCTAAAAATATTGGGCTTACCCGCCAGAACTTATTCTGAATATCTTGGAGTTCTTGATTTAGATATAGAATCCTACGTTCTGTGATTCTCCACACCAGGTAATTAGCCAGTACTCTTGGTGATGTGACCGCTACCTTCTCCGCCATCTTTTTAAGGAAGTCGGGAGCATGGACCACAAGCTCTGTGTCATCAGTGAACTTAAACTCCGTATCGACGAAGAGTAGATTCAAAAACTTCTTCCATTCAAACTGTTAAGATAAACATAGCTGTTAAAACAAATGACAAGTCTGATTCGAAATAGGGGCACTCGGCGTTTGATCAGTATCTCTTTCAATCACTGATCCAACCACTTTTTACCTACAATATTGAACTCTGGTATACTGGTGCTACTGAAAGACAAAAGAATATGCTTTTAAGTTTGTTTTTAAAAAACAGCTTCATTTTTGAAGCTGACTGTTTTGTTGACATGAGTATTTTAATTTAGCTCAATATGTTATAGCTGAGGATAGACACATTTTACGCCATTGTTATAAAAGTAATCGTAAATGTTTTATCATGCCAAAAGTTAGTATATCGAGATTTTTGTGCAGCTTTGTGCCTTTTAGTATTCGTCTGCTAAACAACCGAGAGAGAAATGGTTCACACCTAAATTGTAATGTGTTTCTAACACAATTACCAAAATAAATTCAATTCAATTCAGAAAGGCTAAGTCATCATAAGATTCATCTACGGTGAGCTATATCCTTCAAAGGTCAGGTTTGAAATCAAACAATAATTAAAATATGCATGTCCAACTTCAATTTAGACCATCAAAAAAAGGAGAGTTGTATTTATTTGTAGTGGAAATGGGCTGAGAAAATGTGATCAGCTTATAAAAGAACAGTTTTCGTCCTGTCACCGTGACTAGATGATCACTGATGTTTAAAGACTCTGAACTTTAATTTTTGAATCAAGATACTTCAAAAGCTCTTGGTTGGCGTAAACTTCAAACTAAAGCCCTGTGACTTTTATTTAATTCTCCCATCTGGTCTTCCCAAGTCAGCTGAAACACAACGAGTAAAGTTATGGCATTTTTAATTGCTACAAGTTACTGATTCCCACCTTATCAGATAATTTTGTAGTGAGGTCTGAGACCTTGGCTCTGTTATATGGGAGTACCCCTCTGTTCTCACGCTCTGTGGAGATCTATAATAATGTAGAAAATGTTATCTCAATATAGTAACAACTAATGAACTAACATCCCAACCCCGTATAATTGGAGTGTTGAAAATATTCTTAAAATTTCACAGAATTTGTCAGCATTTTGAGAACCTACTAGGATGTATTACAATTGGAGCTTTATCTGCTTTTCAAAAATCAAGGAGCGATTATGTCACTACAATGATAAAGTTTCCTTACATAACCATTACTTAACCTTTTCAGCAAGGATTTCTTAACAACTAGTGGCAACCTTGAGAGGCTAAAAATATTGGTTTATTTCTTGAAAATTACTGAGCAATTGTTGGAGAGAGAATATATCAAATTCATCAATATGAAATGTGAATATTCTTGTTATGATACAACTTGCATTGGTTAAGAACGCCAGCTGAATGATTTGAACCCATGGTAGACTTGTACATACATTTGCAAAGTATGTCTCAAACTCCATAATATCGTTGACATCTTTGTCAACAGTCTTGTTGTCAGCACCCATGGCAATCGCTATCTCTCTGATGTAGGTCTTGTATGCGTTCCTCTCTTTAGCGAACTCAGGCTCAGAGTAATAGTTCTTGTGAGGAAGGCTAATTACAAACTGGTCCAGCTATAGGTAAAGAAAATTGTTGACCGAAGACACAAGATGTATGCCTATATTTGAATCATTCTTAGGATAGAGACTTCCTGAGATACGATATAGATAATTAAGCAGGTAGTTGCACCATGGGGCGTTCATGTCATTGAAGTTTAATATCATTGCCCTTTGGAGACTTCACCATTTTACTTACCTTAACAATATTAACTTTGCTGTCCTTTTCATCCGCAGACACTGAAACATCCACCAGATACTTATGACCGAGCAAACTCAGCTCACTCAGTGTGTATAACAGGTCAAACTCAGTCTCGTTCCAGGTAGGATCAGAAATAGGCCATCCACCTAAGTCAGTGTGAAGGTCACGAAGTGGAGCAACTCCCAATTCCTCTTTTTTATCTGAAATAGGGACAAACATAGTGTTTTATATAAGAAACTCTTATTGACACGATTTATGCATTTTACATTCATGTGGATTGGATGTGCAGGGCGTAGCTCTAGGGGAGGCAGGGAGGCACTGCTTTCCCTAGAAAGCTGAACACAGTGACCTAAAAACACTATATTCCACGTCATTATCAGCTCCTCTAGGATTTCCATTGCTATTTATATACCTTAAATTGCTTGGGGAGGAGCTTACAGCACCCCTTCTGGTGATACTGCGGAATCGCCTCACACTTTTTCCTCCCCTACCATTTTTTCTAAACTACGGCCATGGTGTATCTAATAAGGTATCATTTGTTCTAAAGCTATCATCTGTCAACAACACCCTGTTTTTATGACTGTCATAGCCTGGGGCTTGATGAAATCACCAAAATTCTTGATTAATGTTGTTAAATTCTAACATCAGCGTTCTTGAATATTTCAAACATTTAAAGGTAATCAGCCCAGAAGATGCAATCACTTGGTCGTACCGTTGTTGACGCAAGCCTTGTACATGTCTTTAGCCTCCAACATTGATTTTGTATCTGATGACAAACTCTCTTCTAGCAATAAATCTATAAAAAACAGAAAAAAAAATTGCCACTATTCCATTCTTGTCTTGGTTCTGGCATTTCTCTGGTCTAGGATTCAGATAACGGTTGTTTAAAATGGTCGATAAGGTTGATTAAAATCAGATGTCAAATCACTCGCCACAACTCGAATCACGGACAGCGAAATGTTAGTGCCTCAATGGCAAGGCCGCAAAATCTGCGCCAGTTTGCTCTCTGTTTGCAGGCAGGTTAGAGCACACCTTGGGGCCAACCAAACCCCAGTAGTCGATGGAATGCACTGGGATTCGAAACCACGACCTTCAACATGTGCATACTAAATGACAGCGCTCTAACCAACCGAGCCACCACCTACTTGAGAGACTCGTCTGTATATATAATATGGTAACTTAACAATACTCCTTTCCTTGCATAGCTCTGTGGCTGTATACTATTCTGGTCATTGGCTGTTGGTTTCTATTTTGAAAGGTTATTGAGGTAGTCTTAGTCCAAATGGTAATATAATGATTCGCAAATTTAAAAAAAAACAATGAGTTGCATCGGGATATAGTACCAATGTAGGAAATCGATAGTTCAGGCAGAAACTTGTTGCCATATCAATCAAGAGGTGAAAAAGATATACCAAACAACATTTGGCAGCCAACTCCGATGAAATCATAAAGTGGCTAAACTAAGTCTCACCACTGATCAGCACTGCCATTTTATCTCCGAGCTCTTTGAACTTTGAATGGCTGAATTTAGATTCTGGTATTACAGTCTTATCGATCCATCCTCCACATGAATACTGATAGAAATCATCGCAAGGGTCAACAGTTGTGTCAAGGCTGTCAATCATTTTGCTTGCTAATGAATAAATAATATAATACTAATAATGATATGAACTTTATTGAACTGATCACTGCAGGGAAGCAAATAATATCATGTTTCATAAAGGTTCAAACCCAATGACTATGAGACAAGGTAGTGAACAATGAAGAAAGGATGAAAACGGATGGAAATACCTATACACAAAAAATAACAAAATTATGTCAGTTATATGACAATTTACAATATTAATTTGGTCCACAATGTGACTGATTACTGCCGTGTGTTACCCTCTATCGATCCGAGTCCTAGCTGTTATGTTTTTTTGTCGTCAAATCCCTCTATGATAGGCTACACCTTTTATGTTTTGGGCTCATCTTCGGCCCCAATTTTTTCAAACAAGTTTTTTATATTCCTAAGTAAAAAATTGTTTAAACAATTTTGTGAAGAAGAGAAAATTCGATAGCAGCTGACAAATCTGTCATAGACACCTGCAGCCAATATATATTAACGAGGTGACAAAGATTAAATCAGCTTTCATGATGTCTTTTTAGTTTCATGATTTCTCTGTTATGAAAGCACTATGAGTTCCTCATTTCATGAATAGTATTGATTTATTGTTTTTTGGGAGGATGAGTAAGCATAATTTTCACTTGGATGGATAGAAATCGCAAGGTTCCATCACATTCTTAAATACAGGCAGCAGAAAAACAGGTGCCTGAAGGACGAGGCATCACTGTCTGAACCCACGACATTCAACACTTTGCATGCATAAAATCGGCGCACTAAAAAAATCAAGCCCTCTCACTCCCTTAAGTATGTTTATGACACGCTTTCCCAGCTAATAAAGCTCCGACTCTTAAATCTTCACCACAGAGTAGATTTTGTGACATGATTTTGTCGTTTTGGAAGACACCATTCAGTAGAATTTGAATTCACAGACTAGGGATTACTGGGATTACTAGGGACTACAGTGTGCTGAACAGCAACGGGTTTAGCGCAGATCCTCGGTGTAGTCCGACTTCTAAGAATCCACATAGAAGTCGGACTACACCAAGGATCTGCGCTGAGCCCTGTTGCTCTTCATAATAATCATGGACGTGATAACGGAGGACATTGACGAGGACCCACCGTGGGCAATGCTATTTGCCGACGATCTGGTTCTATGCGATGAGGATAGAGGAAGCTTAGAGAGGAGGTTAGAGATCTGGAGGAAGAAAATGGAGAGTGTCTGACTCAAGCTAAGCAGAAAGAAGACAGAGTACCTACAACCTGAAGGAAACCAAGGAGACATCTATTTGAAGAAGTATGACAGTGAGGAGAGGGTTCCATTGCCACAGTGTTCTCAATTTAAATACTTGGGGACCACAATTCATCAAGAGGGAGGATGCCGCAAGGAAGTGGAGCTGAGGATATCGAAGGCATGGAACAAATGGAGAGAGCTCACAGGGGTATTATGTGACAAAAAGATGCCATGCAAACTGAAAGTTCTAATCTACAAAACATCAATACGACCAACCCTTCTCTATGGCAACGAAACATGGCCAATAACGGGACATCTGTCAGATAAGATGGCCTCAGCGAAATGCGTATGTTCCGGTACTGTCTTTGGATCAGCCTGGAGGAACATAGGAGGAACGAAGATATTTTACAAGAAGCAAAAGTGGTGCCAATTAAAGACCTGATGAGAAGAAAGAGAATGCAGTGGTTTGGACATGTTCAAAGACGAGATAGTCAGGAAGACATCAGAAAAGTATGTGAGATGGAGATAGATGGCAATAGACCTAGAGGCCGCCCTAAGCAGAGATGGAGTGATACAATAAATGCGGACCTCAGATGGCTGGATCTTGATAGCAGCGATGTGGAAGACCGGAGCAGATGGAGAAGTCTGGTTGAGCTTGGTATCAAGCAAAAACCCGCCACCCGTACAGGACAAAGGCGGTGAAAGGTGAGAAAGGTGAGAAACAGTGTGCTGAACAGGGCTGTCATAACTCTAATTTCCAACTATCTGATAAGCCCCTTGGTAATTTTAAGTCACTTTTTAAAAATCTTATTCTCCTTGCAACTATAAGACAATAAACACTTGTAGAAAAAAAAGCTACAAATCCTAAAAGTTCTCACTTGTTACCTTGATTAAATAAGTTTAGTTTTAACTCACCTGCTTGTGCACAAGCTGCTGTCAAACACACATCAGACTCACCACCTATAAATCATCAGGAATGTAATTAATTTTCTATGAATAGATTAATAGCAAGAAGTGATGCACTGAGGGATCCATGAGCTTGATTGAGATGCTCATCAACACATAGGGGTGGGTTTATGCTGCTGGGGCTGGCCATGAGGAGGTTGTAGACTGAAGATCTGTGTGTTGTGCAGTGGTACGCACACCACTGTATGTTGTATCGTAACAGATTCAATTCACAGGAGCAACTTTGTTTGTTTTGTAATTAGGAAGCTCACTCATCACTTTATTTAAATGATTGTAGTTTTGAGGTAACTCACAGGAGATTGCAAATGAAAGAAATCACCGAACCTTGTAGGCAGTTATGAACAGAAGACATTGCGGGGAGCAGGATGGAAGACGTGCCACTCTCCGTGTTGATTAACAGATATGAGAGAGACTTGAGTTCAGACTAACCTGCTTGTTGCTCTGCTATGACTGACTTGTTGCATGATTTTCCCCTAAAAGCCAGGGCTATAACCAGTGCTATAGTGATGATAAGAAAGAGGAGAGCTGCTGCCGAGGCAGCGATAACGTATTTAGTAAGTATCTTTTGACTCTTCTGTGTCAGCCTGTAGCGATTGAAAGTAAGTAATATTCACCTGTTAGTTTGAGGGTTGAGCAAAATAATAACGTATTGGTTTCATATCTCTATGGGCTAGCCTATTCATCTCAAAAATAATATATTGGATTTTTATAGCTGACATTTTGAGGCTCGTAACTTATCAAAATCTTTGGATATTACTCAGAAGGTATGCCTTCTTGTCTTAAGATTTTACGATGTCAAAGGGAATTGGGCTCATTCATTATGAAGAAAAGTATGGGTTGTTAGGCCTTAGATTAGACGCAGACTGAAATGACACAACATACTCAAATAGTTATTTATTATTTTTTTGGAGATGATCTTAGAAACTGATATAGATCACATTGGTTTCCACTATTATTGAGTGAAGTTTTCATTAGCAGCAATTAAAATTGTTGTGAGAAAATAGATGATTAATTCTAAGAATACAGTCTAGAAAGGGCTATACATTCAAAGAAAAAATGGCACATATAGCAGGCAAAAGGATATTTATGTTGTACCCTTGAGGTACATATGCAAAGCGTATGAATAAGTAACTTTGGGGTGCAGACCAGCACATCATGCATCGGGAATATTTTCGTTTTCAGAGAAAGTGTAGCAAACTCCAGATTGAAATATGTAGCCCTTTTACTCTGCTTCAAGGATACATAATATGTATGCCTGATATGTATCCTCTTTAGTTCTTGCTACTTTTGTTTATGAATTACATTTAACAAAGGGTACACTAAGGGTACCAATGTAATATGGTCCCGGAAGACTGGAGCATATTTACGCTCTTTTCAGACAGAATAGACAACGGAGACTCTCTCAGAATTATTGCAAAGCACACCCCCCCCCAAGCAGAAATTTGGTGTCATTGATTCCATCAGACATTTGTCTTAATCCTACTATTTTCCAGCTGTGACATCCCGGAATAATTGTGGGAAAGTCATATCAGGTGAATCTTAAAGAAGCTCGCTCAGCTTTCGGAAGAGAAATCTGATTGACCGCCATACATGTTTAAATATGGTGACATTGCAACGCATGTACTCTGAACTGTACTTACTTTGTGGTGGATGTACTAAATCGACCCTCCATCGCAAATTTTGGCTTTATAAAGTTCTCGTGACTGTATGCCTCCCTCAAGCTGTGTTTTTCTTTCAAGTGCTCACCAAATACAGATTCTGGTGTCTGCTTTCATGGAGCCTAGGACATGCAGTATCTAACCTTTTGTCACCCAGCTGGTTTTCTCGTGCAACAATTTTTGTAATTGATCAGATCTTTATTGTCACTTATTATTGACAGGTTTTTGCTTAGGAATAGCATTGTCATATCATAGTGTCACAGTCAAATTATTCACTCACTGATCATCTTTTAGTTGGTGTTGATAGCAGAAAGAGCTCATGAAAATAATATTATATTTCCGTTGACGTATTCTCTTGACATCTGAGCTGTTACTTAAATTGAAAAATGTCGGTAAGAATGACTAGGCAAGACAGGGCACTACTGCTGAGCTGTTCTATAAGGTAGTTGAGTTGCATTTTAAAATTTAAACCTTGAAGAATAAACTAGTTGTCTCAGATGTCATTTTATGCAACAAACAATGCAAAGTGTTGCTTTGATAGATATCCAGAGAATCGAATCGCTCTAGGCCTGAACACAATTCTACCCATGGCTTGTTTGATATATATATATTTTTTTGGATATATATATATTCATATTTACAAAAATTAATACATCAGAATTGCGCCATGTCAGGCATTTAATAAGCAATTAAAACTTTGCCTTGAACTGTACCATCAATTCTCAGTGTTCGGGTTCGACTTACCTTGACTTACTGTAACTTACTCATTAGTGATTTCAATTAGGGCAAAATGTTTGTAGTTGTAGGATATCGACATCCCTTGATTGAAATACTCTCAAGCTCTTTCAGGCCATTTTGACTGTTGTACTTCATAGTATAACCTCCGTTATTATCTCGACATACAGATTTTTGTAAGCAGGTAGAAATCTTCAATACTTACCTGCTGTTTGCGCTGCTATGACCAGTTTGCTACTTGACTTTGCGGACTATTCTAGTAGTAATTGAAAACAAGATGGCTGCTGAAAAAGCAACACTGAAGTACTGAGAAAATATCTTTTCCCTCTTAAGGCCACCAAAAACCTCTAACCTCAATAATCATGAGTACAAAAGTCAAATCGCTATCGAGTGAAAGCACAATCTGATAAGATAATTATAAGTTGCAATAGATCTGCTCTCAGTTTCAATAGGTTAATTATTGGTAATGGGGAGAAAAATATCTCACTAAACTAGATTATCTTTTGTTGTTGCTTTTTTTGTATTTATGTAGAAATATTGTAGTTTGATCTGCGCAGAACCTGCTGGAAAATTTATCACAATTGATATCTATTTAAATATCTATAATGAACTTTACTTTGGTCAATACTCATTCGTTGAGATTTACTTTTACAGGATAGGTCTACCCAAAAATTTAAGAAGAAAAAACATCACAAAGATGTTAATGTAGAGTTCATGATAGATATAATTTCGAAGATCTCTCATAATGTGAATTTGATTGAATTGATCGTTCCTGTCATAAAGGGTTATGAAGGGTTAATTTGGTTACTGGCAGTAGTATTTCTCACAGAACTGGAATTGTTACTGCTTCTGCATTTATGTAGGAAAAATGCTGTATCTCGATCTGCTGATAAAATGTTGAATCATATATGACAATCTAGATTTGACCGGATTGAAATAATATTATGACAAGTTCTCTATCAAAATATTTTCTAACTTTATCTTTAGAAGGGTTTCTACCCCCAGATTTATGAATGTCATTGGTGTCACTATGATTCATGATGATTATCATTAGGGTTTCAATGTCAGAATCAACACGGCTTCCCTGGTTCAGAACAGATGTTCTGACTCTGATTGTGAGTGCAAAGGTTGGCCTCACAATATAACTATGACGTGGTCTTTTCTTCAGATTCGCCATTGGGTGTACCTCAGGGTTCCATTTATTAACTTTCTTAGCACCTTCTGTTGTAAATCAGGGATTTTTAAGGCTCTTTTGTTCATCATGTTTTGTTGAGAGAAAGTGGGGAACTAGCATATAACAAACTTTTTCAAAAGCAATCCCTAAAACACAATTTTAATTAGTCTGAGTTACAATGCTTGTATTAAGTAGCAGGATTAAATCTTTACAATTGACAAGACAGGACTTTGGTTTTTTCACATCCGCTTGAAGAACATTTACACCTGAAATATCAACAGTAGGAGGTGGCTCAGTTGGTTAGAGCGCCGGACTTCAACACGCAAGTGTTAAAAGTTGTGGGTTCAAATCCCACTGCAGTCCATCTTCTACTGGGGATTGGTTGGCCCCAAGGTGTGCTCGGACCTGCCTGAAACTGAAACTGCAAACTGAGAGCAAATTGGCGCAGATATTACAGTCTTGCACTTAAGGCATTGATATTTCACCGCCCATGTCTTGGGATGGGCGAGTGATATGACATCCGATTTTTAATCAACAGAATTTATAATAAAAAAATTGAGACATCTGTAAAATGTACTGTAGTAGATCACCCACATTGCTTTGGAAGTTTTCATCCATTGCACACACAATTTTTTTTAGGTTTTCCGATATATTTTCTTCTCCATCAAGCTGCGCTTACCATGCAAGGGTAAGCTGAAATGGATAAAGGTAAGATGAAGATAAATACACATCCTTTTTACTGGTCTGGATAAATCAAAAGGCCGGTAATAACTCATTTTCATATTATATTGCGAGGATATTGTATAGTTTAGAGCCTCAGCCAAAGCGCGCATTGCTTTTACACTCGAATACCAATTTGCACCTGTAAAGTTTGAAAATATCATGACATTTTTAAGAATGACTCTGCCTTATGGAGACACTTGGCTAAATGTCAAATAAATTCAATGTTTGTGAGAATTAAAACAGGAAAGTGACGAGCAAAAACAGAATTGCTGACGCAGGTGCAACACATCAAGTTGTGTATGTAATCTTTTATGAATCCTGCACACAAACTAGCAAGAAAATGGATGTGTGTGTCATTTATTTTCTCCCGTTAGCAGTCTAATGTTGTTTATAGTCAGAACGCATCTTTACTCTAGTTATCTGAGAAAGTAAATACACCATACCATACGTAAGTACCATACCATACCATACGTAAGTGCCATACGTAAGTACCATACGTAAGTACCATACGTTAGCGTACCATATGTAAGTACCAGATGTAAGTACCATATGTAAGTACCATATGTAAGTATCATACGTAACTACCATACGTAAGTACCATACATAAGTACCATACGTAAGCGTACCATATGCAAGTACCAGATGTAAGTACCATATGTAAGTATCATACGTAAGTACCATACGTTAGTAGTACCTTACGTTAGTAGTACCATACGTTGGTACCTTACGTAAGCACACCATACCTTGTCTACTGCTTGATATCCATTTTATAATCCCTACGGCTACTGGAGGACAAGGAAAACAAAAAAAATCTGATGAAATAGATCATCCCTGTCTATATAATTGTCTTAAGGGTGTTGCTGTGGTAAGAATGGATGCTAGATGTTTCTTTCTCATCTAACTGAAAGTACAAACATGAAAATTTGAAAATTAAGGATTAAATTTAACCAATCTCAGTGCAGCTAAAGACAATCCATGACAGCATACTCCTGTTTCACATATTGAGGATATTCTCTGCTGAGTTCAAATTAAAGTAAGGAGTAATTGCCGGTTTGTTGTTGTTGTTGTTGTTGTTGTTTATGAGCTGTAATTTCAGAACAGTCCACTCACAAAGCATCGACCTTAACAAGAGATATTGATAATTACATACAGACAAACAGGAGGATCCGATGAGATGAGATCATCATTGACACACAGGGGTTTTTGTAAACCAGTTGATTGTCAGCCTTTTGGTTTATAGATTATTTACAGTCTGTAGCAGCCTCACATTTAGATGGACTAGCTGATCAAAAAATTAGGACTTGGGACGAGCGCTGAAGAGGTCTAGCACTAAGGTGGACTACAGGCTACAAACTCAATCATGTTCAGAGGCAACAGGCAACAGAAAACCAGGTTGTGTGAAAACTGCATTTGAAGGTAGAACTGAATTCCATTTTATCAAGCTGGTGCAATAAGGCTTTTCCTCCGACGAATACATACTCCTGTAAGTCTCGAACCAGTACATGTCTCAAACTTAGAGTTCACAAAAAATTTAGAGACGCCTTGTCAACCATAAGAAATGAGATAGTTTTTTTTGTTGTTTCCATTACCAATATAAGCCTTACTGTGAAAAGAGATAGGTGTACTTGAACCTACATGGAAAAGCCAAGAGTTATGTCCACATGCAAAGAGAGAGGAGACAATTCCTAGGACATTTCCTCGTTAACAATTCCACTGCAGAATTTTCATCCAGGTAAACACATTTAGGGAGCAATCCACTTCAATGTATTGTGCACTAATGAGCATCATTATAATCATAAACAAGATATTTAGATGTTGACAAATCCATTGGTGATCAACTTATTCTATTTGTTGGATGAGTCGATCAAACATGCTGACAAAAAGGGCTGTGAAAACTGTCCGCTTCAAATTCCCCTTTGATATGCTGATATTTATCAGTTCGATTTCTAAATTAAATATTGTCTGTATGCTATAGTTAACTTGGAAGCTGCTTGACATTGTTCAGTATTGCTTTTTCTGCTGTTAGAAAGCAGCATCGCGCTGTCCCGTGCACACAGAGAAGGAATGAGAAGGGCTTACACTCTGATTTGTAGCCTGCAGCAAAGTAAGGATTGTCTTACAACAAATAATTGATTGACAATAAGTACATCTGATCAGTGCGTTATTGATTTTACAGTCAGACTCAAGACTTGGCCAAAAAACGGCCTAATATAAACGCAGCTTAAGTCCCAAAATCACGGCTAAATGATTATTGAATGGTTGAGTGTTTTACTGTTTATTTCGATTTTATTTCGGCATGTTGTGCTAAATTTCCATCAATTCCAACAGCATAAAGTAAAAGGACTTTGAAAATCTAATGGTCTTGGGCCGGCTTAATCGTCGCATTTATTTTTCTCGGCAACCTTGATCAATCAAAGCCAAAAATACACCAGCCCTTCTTGTGGAGTCAATCATAATTAAACATCCCAATGGGTAAGGCCCAGGAAGGCAGGGGGCGGGCATTGAGCAGACAGGACTATGTCTGATAAAATTGCCGACGCTTCAGGGATAAGTGCATCCTCCTGTTGATAATCTCTTGATAAATTTAGGAAGTTGATAGACAATTGATTTATTGTAGGGTGGAAGGGGTCAATGCACTTTCTCCAGTCAAACGGGTTCCAAAGAGCAACCTGCATCAAAGAAATTATCCTGCCGTATTCAAACCTCACATCAAAATTGTTGTGCTAATTGATTATTTTATGATATGCTTTTCTCATTGAATACTGATCGCTCTTTGTCAGTTGCCATAATAATAATACTATACCATTGTCATTTTGTTTTGTTGTGCTTGTGACGTGAGACAGGAAGTTTATTTAGCGTTGAAAGTTTTTTTTTAAACCTGGCCATGTCCTGGCTAGATTAGCTAGTACTGGTAATTTAAGCGGGTGTGGTTGGGATATACAACTTAAATCTAAATGTAACCAATGATGCATTTCAACATGGTCATAGTGACATCGGTAGGTGCTGTTCAATTGGTATCATCTCTATTCTTCATGTAAATTTAAAAGGGTGACGATAATACCTTGTTTGTAAATAAAAGATAAAAAGATATCATCAATTAGAAAAAGAGTATTTTTACATCGGCTTATGTTTTCTCTATGTTGTAGACTATTTAATAGATATGAAAAACCAGCGAGCGTAATCAGCACATTGTTTTAATAGCTGGCATCCTTCTGCAATGCGTTTCATACCCAAGAATTGTTGGACAATTCTGTACAATTCTAGAATTGTTCGAAACTGACCCATATATCATTACCCAACCAGCAACCATCATTGCGTAATTAACCCTGCCTGCTATATAATTACATTCATTATCGCTATTGTATAGTTATAGTATAGTTATGTTATGGTATGTGGGCTGAGGGAGGCAAAGGTAAATCAACTATTGTAAGCCTGGTATTAATTCATTACCTGTCTACAAAGGAGCTCTTGATGTTATACTATATCATTTTCAGCCATCTCAGTTATATGGTGTACAGGAAGCAATTTTGGCATTTTTCTCTCTCAGTCTTGGATGGTTGTTCCCTAGTAGGTGTTGGCACTAGTACATATCGTATTAAAATGTTAGACTAAGACTAGTGGCAACACCGTTTAAAGTAATAAACCTTTCAGTCTAATGGAGAGAGTTGAGTTTGATAGACATGATACAGGCTTCTCAGATACACAACAATTATATTGGTTGTATTTCTGCTCTTTAAACCAGGCCTGCATGTTATTCACTATGGTTCCATGCCTCGAATGAGTGATCCAATTTTGATTTTGAAAATGAAAAACATCTTCCACGGCCGGTACTGCATCACACTTCAAGGACTAAACACCGCAGGGAAAAGTTTACAAAAGCATGAATTCCCCAAATGAAACATTCCCAAAAAGGGGATTGAGAAAAAGACCTTTAACTTTTCCTGGTCAATCCATGTATGTTGCTCCAGCTCATCCTAAATTGCAGGCTTGCCACACAGCAGGAAACAGTACAAAGAATGTGAGATCCCCATATAAAACATTACCAGTTTCCCCAAAAAAACTGTCAGGCCCCAATTGCCATAGACTTTAAGCCGCCAAATCAAATTAATAAACAAAGTTAAACATTATCATTTGGGAGCGTTGCCAAGTAGGCCTAAGTAATTCATAAAATATTGAAGATAACTACCAGGAAACAAGTGGGAGGCCTGTGCTCAATTACAAGGATAATATGACATAATAAGACTGAATAAGAAAAGTTGAAAGTACTGGGGACTCAGTCTAAATATCAGCTCACAATCCCCCCCCCTCCCGATTGGGATTTTTCCAAGGGGAATTCAGACTTCTGCTGAGTACTTCCTCTTACACGACAGATACTATCTACTGAAATGTGATGCTTTATATTTTTCTTGTCCACTGGATGGGACTGAAAACAAACAAACAAATTTCAACCTTTGGTACTCCTGCCCTGATGAAGTCATTTTTTGGAAATGAAAAATTTCCTAATAAATCAGTAAGAATAAATTGAAGAGGATTTGACCAGTAGGAAGTACCTCATTTAAAATATATAACCGGTTGTTGACACGATAACGCTTGCAGTGTACACATGAGAGATGAGATATCAAGGGGCATTAACTGACTTCCGCTTCTGCCGAATGACATTTTTTGACGCGAATACAAATAGCTTGATGAATCAAATAATTATTCCAAATAGGCGACGTGGCGGCTTGCACACAATGCCTTCAAGGGCAATTGACGCGGGCGATCCGGGTTCGAGTCCCGGCTGTCGCAGAAGTTTTTCATTTTCAAAATCAAAATTGGACCACTCATTCGGGGCATGGAACAATAGTGAATGACATGCAGGCCTGGTTTAAAGAGCAAAAATACAACCAATATAATTGTTGTGTATCTGAGAAGCCTTTATTATGTCTATCATCTCAACTCTCTCCATTAGATTGTAAGGTTTATTACTTTAAACGGTGTTGCCACTAGTCTTAGTCTAACATTTTCATACTATCTGTACTATTTCCAACACCTACTAGGGAACAACCATCTGAGCTTTTGCTAAACGTCCAACAGAAGCAAAGCTTTAGTTTCGTCACACCAGCCAGTCAATCACAACAATCCCATGTCACTTTTGTGGCCATCATACAACATCACACAAAATCTTAGCAAGTGAATGTGTTTTTTTTGTTGCTGATAAATCAGGAAGTTCTATGCTGAAAAAGTTTCCTGAACAACAAGCATTGATTGGTAATCTACAAAAGGGCAAAGCACCCAAGTTATCCGCCTGGGGTTTGGGGCGGTGCAAAGCCCCAACAGGGTCCGAGCAAAGCCTCATCTGATGATGATCTGACAGCGTTTCTAGCCAATAGGAAGGGCTAAAATGTATAATTGACCTCAAATAGTTTTATGTTTGTACTAGTACAAAAATATCAACCCGAGGTGAAATACAATACACATACACATGCATGTTATTACTTGTGCGGGTAATGTTTCAATATTTGATGCGTTTTGAATGTCTCTACTTTGAAAGACATGCCTTGATGCTAAAACTTCCAAAATAATGTTTTTTGGCAATGACCAATCATACAGGATAGTCAACGTCTACAAACTGGATTACTGATGCATCTGTGAATGATGCATGTAATATATACCAGGTAAGAACCCAACCTGATTCATTGTCAAGTTAATGCTCCAATTTCAGTTTGTTCCTGCTTTTTGGAATTTGGGTCGTTTTTGACCTGCACTGTTTCAGATTTTCTAAAATCAATACGTTACTGTTGCCCAGAATTTGTTAAGTGTACAATGAGGAATGAATGAAATCATGAATAAAATAAACTACATGTTATTGAGACCAAAGGCCCACACCTTACCCTCTCCCTTACACTCAGGCTGTTTGAGTCGGCAATGAGAATATTGCTACAAGGCCTAACAAAACACAATTAGACTCTGGCTCATAGCTAGACACCTTTGTTGGGTGCTGGTTTGCATACTTCTCATATGATGCATCTTTTACAGCAAGCCCAGGCAATTCCTTATTTCCAAATAAGATAAATATTTGAATCTTGACCTTTGAACCTCGAGCTTGAACCTCAAAGTTCACCTGGTAATGCTAACCAAGGGTAAATATAATAAATTATCACCCTGATCATAGAGTTAGTAGAGATAGTAGTGGACAGCTCTGTAGAACGATTCACAAGCTTGTGTCATCAACCCTGACTCTTTAGTTATGATTAAGATTTAGATAATTAGATAGCAGGGGCGGGGTTTGTGTGCACTCTATTCACTTTGTATCTTGTAATAAATTTCAAAACAGAGAGGCAAAAAAATCTGTTTTACATTTGAATGGACGAAACCTTTTGAACACTAGTAAAATTAAAACAAAACACATATGACATTTTGTGACTGTTATAGGTTTCATCTCCTGATCAATAATTGATCTATGCTCTTTCTGGTGGAAACCCTACTGAATATGAATGAGGCAAAAAATTTTTTTTTGAAATATCTGTCGAGATAAGTATCAAAAATTTACCTGTTAGAGTATATTTGACTTGATTAACACGGAATAAAATTAATACTCGATAATCACTGCAGATGATAACAGCATTGGTATAATATTTCTACAGTTGCTATTGATGACCTGTGAATAGTAACTCCTTGCGGCTATGCTATTTTTTGCTGTTGATGACCGATGAATCATAACTCAAGCGCATCTATGATATAATATTTCTGCTTTTACTGATTACGTTGTCGCAAGTTCTACCAGACTCTACATTTCTCTACTGGGTTCATCACAGAACCGACAGGGCAGCTGAATACTTTGGAGAACTCATCATTATTTGATAAGGGTCCGATAACTCTGTAAAAGGAATGGGCATGATACATAGACATCGAAACATAGATTCATTTTATTTTTAATTATAGTTAGTAATAATTTTGCCACAGCCTCTTGATTAAGAGTTGTCTGATTCTTAGATGAGGTAAGTTGGTGAACAATAATTTATTGTAAGAGACAATTATACTCTGAGTATTCAGTTGTAGTACTTGAAAGGTCAGTTTAAATATCTAGCTTTTTTGACTGAACTTTTTTGTGGGTAAAATCCACCCAAGGTTGGAGGGGAGAGTGTGTTGGGACAATAACTCTTGAAAGCTACCCAGTGGGGCTTGAACGAAGGTCTTCTACAACACCAATAGCCTGGCAGTGAATAGTAGGCCTCATCTCACCATCCAAGGGAAAGACGGGTTGATGGTGATTATGAGCACGCCTGCTTATTAACTACTTGAAGTCATGCACACGCATCCAAGAAGCGCATTCGATCCGACCATTGCCAAACTACGTAACCTGGCGTACATGTTTGGGTTATCGGCTCTACTTGTTATTTATCTAGCATGAACTAATGTCAGATTTAGTTAACATACCTCCATTTACCAGGAGCTGTATTCATAAACCGACCTCCGGTTACATGATGCTTCAAGGCTGCCTCTCTGTCAATTCGACAATACATCTGAAACAGGTATATAGACATTATTAGGTGCACTAAGCAATGGGACAAGTGAATAACTGATCAATAAAAGAATACATACAGCCCATTGTATTTGAATATTTCACCATGTATGTGTCATCTAATTTTAATAAAATCAAAGACAGTGTTTACACTCTACTAGATTTGAGTGGCAGCCATTATTAACACATTTCTTATAAACTTGAGGTAATTTTGAGCAGTAAAAACATGTAAAGCTTTTTGCTGTTCTGTCTCATACCTGTGCAAAACTGAGAAAGAACAATTATTTAGAATTATATTGCATAAGCCCAGGTAGGCGTTGTCCTGGCCCGTTCTTTTCTTCGTGTTTCAGGAAAGCCGCATAGCTTGTCTTTATAGCTGCATTATCAGCGATATTTTCTGGCAAAGAGTGTTTACCATTCACCTGTATGATAGAAATCATTTCTTGATTAGCTTAAATTTCACTTCACATTATCGCTAAGCAAACAGATATGAGATGTCGCCAAATATTTGTGGCAAACATCTTTTTTGTTTAGACTTGTGGATTGAAACCAAGTGTGGAATGTTTTCGGTTTATTATAACTACCACATTTAAAAGTTGTCCTAAAAATTGTCTTTCCTAAGCTTTTCTCCAACTACAAGGTTCATAACTGTCAAACAACTCACATTTTGATTTATTTCTTCTATTTCATAAGAGGAATATTGATTTATCATGCACTCTGTCTTCTCTGAGAATGAAGCTTCTGTTTTGTCATCCCACAACTGTCCTCTGATATTTCCATCTTTGTCATACAATCGACCTTTTGTGAAGAAAGGAAAATGAAGAGCCACAGATATCATGAATTTGCGCAAATGCAATGCAATGTAAGGATGAAGAATTATTTTTTCATTTGTACATTGATGAAGTTACTGCACAGTTTACAGCAACACAAACCTGAGACAAATGGCATGTTGCTAAATTAATGCCTTGATTTTTTTCTTCACAAATATAAACGGGGAAATATCACGAACTGGCAATATTGCAATCATCTTTTTTAGTAAACTTTGAGTCTCGATGTATGCATGTTCTCATTGACATTAATCACTGCACAGCTAATGAAGTGTATAATAAAAAAGAAAAAAAAAGAGACATACCTGTATTATCAAATCCGTGAGTTATAGCATGTCCGATGAAGGATCCCATTCCTCCGTAATTCAGCGACCTGCAATCAGAGGCCAATCAAAGCCATCAAATCTAGCTAACACTCCTCAATATTTTGGTTATAGGAATAATGAAGCCGTATAACTTATAGCTTTATCAAAAACAGGCTTCATCTACAGACCTAGGAAAATGACAATAAGATCAGGTTCTATTCTCTTTTTTAATTTTACTTACATTGGTTGCTGCTTGTGATAGAAAGGAGGCTGAAGAGCACCAGCAGGTAAGACTGCAAATATATAATCAAAACTCTGTTTAGAAGTTTGAGTAGAGTGGAATATAAACTTCTAACACATACCAGAAAAGATATTTGTTAATTTCATATAAAGGCCCGTGTTATAATCACTCCTGAACGTGTCTCTTTCCTAAATATCTAGGGGGCAATATCTAAGCTAAAACGAAGGTCAGCAAGAAGAGTTTACTTTATGTTGCTGTTTGTTTGTTTTTGATTGTTTTGAAGAGTAATCGCCAACTTCATTTTTGAAGGTATTAGGATACATGGCAAATTCATTATCCATCATTCAATCGCAGGTCGGCTAGGGTCAATGGCCCACGCCAGCCAATCAAAAGAGATGAATGATTCTTCTTTAAGGTGTTTCCTATTGGATCAGCGACAGAGATATTTAAATCCTGGACAGACTTACCCATTGTGTTCAGCTCAGGGTGATAAGAAGCAGTGATATCCGCCGGACCTGCCGGCCATCTATCTTTTTTTACAGGCTCAGTTATTTCTAATAATTCGCTCAGCTGTTTCCACTTCCTCCAGTTCAGATCATTTTGGAAGTATGTATCTGTGTCAAACTCTAGCTATACATTAAATAACAGAGAATACCCTCTTAATTAACTGCATTTGATCTTTGTCTGGGGGATTTCCTCACTTATCAAGGGGGATAACTGTAGATTTGTTGATCTAAGACAAGAAAAAAAACTGGCGACATTTTGGCGTTAATTTTAACATTTATTTATCAAAAATTAATTAATTACTTATCGTAATTGAATCATTGTCTCATTTTCTGTGGTGAGTACATCTGGTACATTTGGAGTATCTTTGAAACCTTTTAACACTATTCATCTCAGCCAGCAGATATGGCTATGAATTTTATTGAATTCCTACTAGGATAAGCCGGTAGCTCAGTTGGTTTGAGACCCTGCCCTCTTATGCACAAGCATTGGAGATCTTGGGTTCAAATCCCGGTGCAGTCTACCTAATACTCGCTTCAATTGACGCCAAAGGTGTGCTCCGAGCTGCCTGCAAACTGTGAGCAATTTGGCACCGAATACGACCGCCTCATGGCTAAGGCACTGTTATTTCTTAGTCTCAAGATTTTAGCCCACCTTAGTGAATGGGAACACAAGCGGTATGGGATGGGATGCTCAGAATTGTAGCTGTGAAAAAGTTCAATAATCAGTGATCCCCCATTATCAAGGGGTAAGATAAAACTCACAAATGGTGTCTCATCATGAGATAATAAAGGTACAAACTAACAACAAACAACAAGCAAACGTCAAATGAGTTTATAGGCTTCTCCCAAAAAAGCAGATAAGCATGATTTCTGTCCTAAAACAACCCTACAAAACTGTCCAAGTCATCAATCTTCAGGTACATGGGTTCAGATATGATATGGTTAACAACTTTTCTGGTAATTGGGAAGAATGAGTTTTGTGTTCTCCACATATGTTTAAGCTATCCGCACCCAAGTACTCTTTTGCTGACTTGGCTATGAATATTTGTTAGAATGCAAGTCGCTTATCTCAACACTTTGCTGCATGACAGGGATTCATGAGAGTTCTTTTCAAATAAGTAACCAGGTATAATAAGTGAATAGGTCTTATGAATAAAAAATTCTGGGCACTTTCATCAATGTTTGATAGTGATTTCACTATTTGCTTGACAGCTCAAAGCTGAGAAGATTCCTAGCAATATTTTACATAGATTGATGGGAGATAGTTCTTGAAAGCAGTTTCAATTGAGATCCTGTAAAGTATTAAGATTGCATTCTTCTAGCCTGAGATTATCTTCTCAATTAATTCTGACACAAAAATTTAGAATCAAAACTACGTACATACAACTATTTACAATTTGATCATTGAGAACTAGATCGTCTCAGACTCTGACTCTGACTTACCCCTTCGTATACCAGATTCATCGCAGTGTCGTTGTGAATCCAGTCCGGATAACCAATGTCATTATTCATCGCAGCAAGCTAAAACAGTGAACATTTAGTGATGAAAACTCAGTGGTCAAAAGATGCTCGGGTTCGACTCATAACCACAACCCGAACAGCATATGCTGGGAATGTCGTTGATGATGACCAACTATGATTGAGGTATTATTTAAAAATTCAAACCAGTACAGCATCGAGAATTGAATAGACTATTTTGCAAGGATTCCGAATAGCTTGAGTTGCATCTTCAAACAAATTATGATAGCTTTTTAATGGTAGATGACAGTGAGGTCTGCATCGTTCATGATGATGTTCTTGCACTCATGCCTCGAATTCTGCGGCCTCTGGCAGTTTATGATATTCCGCTTACACCAGTTGAGAGAATGGAGCAAATGATTAACAAGCCCATGTGTAAGTGGCTCGGAGTTCCAAGGAGCTTCAACACAAATGCACTGTATGCCAGTTCGTTTACTCTTTCACTACCTATGAAATCGCTTGTGGAAGAGTACAAAACATCAAAAGCGAGACTGGATATGATGTTGAACGAGTCACCAGACCAGGGGATAAGGGAATGTGTTCCAACACTTGACACTGGTAAAAAATGGTCTGTCACAGAGACTGTCAGAGATGCCAAATCTCGACTGGAGATAAGTGAGATTGTGGATGCCTTGACAACTGCACGTCATGACATCGGATGGGAAGCAAACCGGTGGTTCTCAAAGGAAAGCCCAAAGGTTAGGCAGGAGATGGAAGTTGATGAGAGTGCGCAAGAAGGAAGTGGAGCGCCGCCAGACACAAGCTGTAGGCCAAGCCCAACAAGGCAGTTGGACTTGATGGGAGTCTGTTGAGCCGCGTCAGCTCAAATGGACAGAATTGTGGTCGATGAAGCCACAAAGGATCAGCTTTCTGGTTGGTGCAGCCTATGATCAACATGTATAGGCATAATCAAGTCCTGAGTGTGTTGTGTAATTATATCACGGAGAAGTGTGAATATGCTAATGCTGGTGGTGAAGCACGTGAAAAGATTTTGCTCAAAAAGGGATTAACGAACAGAGGAGAATGGCAGGTGAGATGCGACCTCACAGAGCAGCTGAGCATGCCGCAGCATATTGTGATCACGAACCAAAGACCGGACTTAATTGTTTGGTCTGACATAGAAAAAGCACTAATACTGATGAAATTGACGGTGCCTTGGGAAGAAAATCTCGAAGAAACGAAGATCTGGTCACACAATGCCAAGACAAAGGTTGGAATTGCGAATTATTCGCAGTGGAAGTTAGCTGCCGTAGATTCATGGCTAAATCAGCTACAAATTTCTGACTGGAGTTGGGCTTTCAGGAAGAGCACTCAAACAAGCCACAAAAAGCATAGTACATGAGGCAGAAAGCCCATCTGCATGGATTTGGCAACAGCACTATGTTAAGACAGGAGCTAAGTAATCCTATTACTTGTAAGCTGGGGTTTAGCACACTCACTTTGTTTTGTGGAGTTGGCCAGCGTTTAATTCATTTTGTTATAATCCTTGTAAGGATTAGAATGAGGGCAATATGCAAGCTAATTTGTTGAAAGTCAATGTCTATGACATGACATCTCTTTCGATCACTGATCCAACCAATTTTTACCTACAATATTGAACTCTGGTGTACTGGTGCTACTGAAAGACAAAATAGTATGCTTTTAAGTTTGTTTTTAAAAAACAGCTTCATTTTTGAAGCTGACTGTTTTGTTGACATGAGTATTTTAATTTAGCTCAACAGGTTATAGCTGAGGATAGACACATTTTACGCAATTGTTATAAAAGTAATCGTAAATATTTTATCATGCCAAAAGTTAGTATATCGAGATTTTTGTGCAGCTTTGTGCCTTTTAGTATTCGTCTGCTTAACAACCGAGAGAGAAATGGTTCACACCTAAATTGTAATGTGTTTCTAACACAATTACCAAAATAAATTCAATTCAATTCAGAAAGGCTAAGTCATCATAAGATTCATCTACGGTGAGCTATATCCTTCAAAGGTCAGGTTTGAAATCAAACAATAATTAAAATATGCATGTCCAACTTCAAATTAGAACATCAAAAAAAGGAGAGTTGTATTTAATTGTAGTGGAAATTTGCTGAAAAAATGTGACCAACTTATAAAAGAAGAGTATTCGTCCTGTCACCGTGACTAGATGAGCACTGATGTTTAAAGACTCTGAACTTTAATTTTTGAATCAAGATACTTCAAAAGCTCTTGGTTGGCGTAAACTTCAAACTAAAGCCCTATGACTTTTATTTAATTCTCCCATCTGGTCTTCCCATGTCAGCTGAAACACAATGAGTACAGTTATGGCAGTTTTAATTGCTACAAAGTGCTGATTCCCACCTTATCAGATAATTTTGTAGTGAGCTCTGAGACCTTGGCTCTGTTATATGGGAGTACCCCTCTGCTCTCACGCTCTGTGGAGATCTATAATAATGAAGAAAATATCATCTCAACATAGTAACAACTAATGAACTAACATCCCCACCCCGTAAAATTGGAGCGTAGAAAATATTCTTAAAATTTCACAGAATTTGTCAGCATTTTGAGAACCTACTAGGATGTATTACAATTGGAGCTTTATCTGCTTTTCAAAAATCAAGGAGCGATTATGTCACTACAATGATAAAGTTTCCTTACATAACCATTACTTAACTTTTTCAGCATGATCTCTTAACAACTATTGGCAACCTTGAGAGGCTAAAAATATTGGTTTATTTCTTGTAAAATTACTGAGCAATTGTTGGAGAGAGAATATATCAAATTCATCAATATGAAATGTGAATATTCTTGTTATGATACAACTTGCATTGGTAAAAAACGCCAGCTGAATGATTTGAACCCATGGTAGACTTGTACATACATTTGCAAAGTATGTCTCAAACTCCATAATATCGTTGACATCTTTGTCAACAGTCTTGTTGTTAGCACCCATGGTCATCGCTATCTCTCTGATGTAGGTCTTGTATGCGTTTCTCTCTTTAGCGAACTCAGGCTCAGAGTAATAGTTCTTGTGTGGCAGGCTAAATACAAACTGGTCCAGCTATAGGTAAAGAAAATTGTTGACCGAAGACACAAGATGTATGCCTATATTTGAATCATTCTTAGGATAGAGACTTCCTGAGATGTGATATATATAATTAAGCAGGTAGTTGCACCATGAGGCGTTCATGTCATTGAAGTTTAATATCATTGCCCTTTGGAGACTTCACCATTCTACTTACCTTAACAATATTAACTTTGCTGTCCTTTTCATCCGCAGACACTGAAACATCCACCAGATACTTATGACCGAGCAAACTCAGCTCACTCAGTGTGTATAACAGGTCAAACTCAGTCTCGTTCCATGTAGGATCAGAAATAGGCCATCCACCTAAGTCAGTGTGAAGGTCACGAAGCGGGGCAACTCCCACTTCCTCTTTTTTATCTGAAATGGGGACAAACATAGTGTTTTATATAAGAAACTCTGTTTGACATGATTTTTGCATTTTACATTTTACACTTTGATTTATCCCGATAAATTGAAGCTGGTCTGAAAAGGTCATCAACTGTGTGCAGGGCTGTAGTTCTAGGGGAGGCAGGGAGGCACTGAATACAGTGACCTATTAACACCCTGTTTTTATGACTGTCATAGCTTGGGGCTAGATGAAACCACCAAAATACTTGATTAATGTTGTTAAATTCTAACATCAGCGTTCTTGAATATTTCAAACATTTAGAGGTAATCAGCCCAGAAGATGCAATCACTTGGTCGTACCGTTGTTGACGCAAGCCTTGTACATGTCTTTAGCCTCCAACATTGATTTTGTATCTGACGACAAATTCTCTTCTAGCAATAAATCTATAAAAAAACAGAAAGCAATATTGCCACTACTCCATTCTTGTCTTGGTTCTGGCATGTCTCTGGTCTAGGATTCAGATAACGATTGATTAAAATGGTCGGTTAAAGGTTGATTAAAATCAGATGTCAAATCACTTTCCACAACCCGAATCACGAACGGCGAAATTTTAGTGCCACAATGGCAAGGCCGCAACATCTGCGCCAATTTGCTCTCAGTTTGCAGGCAGGTCAGAGCACACCTTGGGGCCAACCAAAACCCAGTAGTCGATGGAATGCACGGGGATTCGAACCAATGACCTTCAACAATTGCATATTAAATGGCAGCGCTCTAACCAACCGAGCCACCACCTACTTGAGAGACTCGTCTGTATATATAATACGATAACTTAACAATACTCCTTTCTTTGCATAGCTCTGTGGCTGTATACTATTCTGGTCGTTGGCTGTTGGTTTCTATTTTGAAAGGTTATTGAGGTAGACTTAGTCCAAATGCTAATTTAATGATTCGCAAATTTAAAAAAAAACAATGAATTGCATCTGGATATAGTACCAATGTAGGAAATCGATAGTTCAGGGAGAAACTTGTTGCCATATCAATCAAGAGGTAAAAAAGATATACCAAACAACATTTGGCAGCCAACTCCGATAAAATCATAAAGTGGCTAAACTAAGTCTCACCACTGATCAGCACTGCCATTTCATTTCTGAGCTCTCCGAACTTTGTATAGTAGACATCAGATTCAGGTATTACAGTCTTATCGATCCATCCTCCACACGAATACTGATAGAAATCATCGCATGGGTCAACAGTTGTGTCAAGACTGTCAATCATTTTGCTTGCTAATGAATAAATAATATAATACTAATAATGATATGAACTTCATTGAACTAATCAGTGCAGTGCAAATAATATCATGTTTCATAAAGGTTCAAACCCAATGACTATGACACAAGGTAGTTAGCAATGAAGAAAGGATGAAAACCGATGGACATGGCTATACACAAAAAATAACAAAA
The DNA here is from genome assembly GCA_914767715.1 of Membranipora membranacea. NCBI lineage: Eukaryota > Metazoa > Bryozoa > Gymnolaemata > Cheilostomatida > Membraniporidae > Membranipora > Membranipora membranacea. The sequence continues at coordinate 22,780,507 of OU612074.1, forward strand.
TTATGTCAGTTATATGACAATTAACAATATTAATTTGGTCAACAATGTGATTGATTACTGCCGTGTGTTACCCTCTATCGATCCGAGTCCCAGCTCTTATGTTTTTTGTCGTCAAATCCCTCTATGATAGGCTATATCTCTTATGTCTTGGGCTCATCTTCGGCCCCAATTTTTTCAAATAAGTTTTTTTATTCCTAAGTAAAAAATTGTTTAAACAATTTTGTGAAGAAGAGAAAATTCGATAGCAGCTGACAAAAATTTCATAGACACCTGCAGCCAATATATATTAACAAGGTGACAAAGATTAAATCAGCTTTCATGATGTCTTTTTAGTCTCATGATTTCTCTGTTATGAAAGCACTATGAGTTCCTCATTTCATAAATAGTATTGATTAATTGGATTTCGAGAGGATTTGTAAGCATACTTTTCACTTGGATGGATAGAAATCGCAAGGTTCCATCACATTACAGGCAGCAGAAAGCAGGTGCCTGAAGGACGAGGCATCAATGTCTGAACCCACGACCTTCAACACTTTGCATGCATAAAATCGGCACACTAAAAAATCAAGCCCTCTCACTCCCTTAAGTATGTTTATGACACGCTTTCCCAGCTAATAAAACTCAGACTCTTAAATCTTCACCACAGAGTAGATTTTGTGACATGATTTTTTTGTTTTGGAAGACACCGTATTTCATTAAAGTTTGAATTCACAGACTAGGGATTACAGGGATTACTAGGGACTACAGTGTGCTGAACAGGGCTGTCATAACTCTAATTTCCAACTATCAGATAAGCCCTTTGGAAATTTGTAGTCCCTTCTTATAAACCTTATTCTCCTTGTAACTATAAGACAATAAACACTTCTAGATAAAAAAAGCTACACATCCTAAAAGTTCTCACTTGTTCCCTTGATTCAATAAGTTAAGTTTTAACTCACCTGCTTGTGCACAAGCTGCTGTCAAACACACATCAGGCTCATCACCTATAAATCATCAGGAATGTAATTAATTTTCTATGAATAGATTAATAGCAAGAAGTGATCAACACATAGGGGTGGGTTTATGCTGCTGGGGCTGGCCATGAGGAAGTTGTAGACTGAAGACCTGTGTGTTGTGCAGTGGTACGCACACCACTGTATGTTGTATGTTGTTGTATGTTGAGATTGCAAATGAAAGAAATCACCGAACCTTGTAGGCAGTTATGAACGGAAGACATTGCGGGGAGCAGGATAGAAGATGTGCCACTCTCAGTGTTAATTAACAGATATGAGAAAGACTTGAGTTCAGACTAACCTGCTTGTTGCTCTGCTATGACTGACTTGTTGCATGATTTCCCCCTAGAAGCCAAGGCTATAACCAGTGCTATAGTGATGATAAGAAAGAAGAGAGCTGCTGCCGAGGCAGCGATAAAGTATTTAGTAAGTATCTTTTGACTCTTCTGTGTCAGCCTGTAGCGATTGAAAGTAAGTAATATTCACCTGTTAGTTTGAGGGTTGAGCAAAATAATAATGTATTGGTTTCATATCTCTATGGGCTAGAATATTCATCTCAAAAATAATATATTGGTTTTTTATAGCTGATATTTGAGGCTCGTAACTTCTTTGGATATTACTCATAAGGTATGCCTTGTTGTCTTAAGATTTTACGATGTCAATGGGAATTGGGCTCATTCGTTATGAAAAAAAGTATGGGTTGTTAAGCCTTAGATTAGACGCAGACTGAAATGACACAATATACTCAAATAGTTATTTATCATTTTTTTGGAGATGATCTTAGAAACTGATATAGATCACATTGGTTTCCACTATTATTGAGTGAAGTTTTCATTAGCAGCAATTAAAATTAAGGGCTATACATTCAAAGAAAAAATGGTACATATAGCAGGCAAAAGGATATTTATGTTGTACCCTTGAGGTACATATGCAAAGCATATTAATGAGTAACTTTGGGGTGCAGACCAGCACATCATGCATCGGGAATATTTTCGTTTTCAGAGAAAGTGTAGCAAACTCCAGATTGAAATATGTAGCCCTTGTACTCTGCTTTAAGGATACATAATATGTATGCCTGATATGTATCCTCTTTAGTTCTTGCTACTTTTGTTTATGAATTACATTTAACAAAGGGTACACTAAGGGTACCAATGTAATATGGTCCCGGAAGACTGGAGCATATTTACGCTCTTTTCAGACAGAATAGACAACGGAGACTCTCTCAGAATTATTGCAAAACACACCCCCCCCCCCCCCGAGAAGAAAATTGGTGTCATGGATTCCATCAGATATTTGTCTTAATCCTACTATTTTCCAGCTGTGACATCCCGGAATAATTGTGGGAAAGTCATATCAGCTGAATCTTAAAGAAGCTTGCTAAGCTTTCGGAAGAGAAATCTGATTGACCGCCATACATGTTTAAATATGGTGACATTGCAACGCATGTACTCTGAACTGTACTTACTTTGTGGTGGATGTACTAAATCGACCCTCCATCGCAAATTTTGGCTTTATAAAGTTCTCGTGACTGTATGCCTCCCTCAAGCTGTGTTTTTCTTTCAAGTGCTCACCAAATACAGATTCTGGTGTCTGCTTTCATGGAGCCTAGGACATGCAGTATCTAACCTTTTGTCACCAAGCTGGTTTTCTCGTGCAACAATTTTTGTAATTGATCAGATCTTTATTGTCACTTATTATTGTCAGGTTTTTGCTTAGGAATAGCATTGTCATATCATAGTGACACGGTCAAATTATTCACTCACTGATCATCTTTTAGTTAGTGTTGATAGCAGAAAGAGCTCATGAAGATAATATTATATTTCCGTTGACGTATTCTCTTGACATCTGAGCTGTTACTTAAATTGAAAAATGTCGCTAAGAATGACTAGGCAAGACAGGGCACTACTGCTGAGCTGTTCTATAAGGTAGTTGAGTTGCATTTTAAAATTTAAACCTTGAAGAATAAACTAGTTGTCTCAGATGTCATTTTATGCAACAAACAATGCAAAGTGTTGCTTTGATAGATATCCAGAGAATCGAATCGCTCTAGGCCTGAACACAATTCTACCCATGGCTTGTTTGATATATATATATTTTTTCGGATATATATATATTCATATTTACAAAAATTAATACATCAGAATTGCGCCATATCAGGCATTTAATAAGCAATTAAAACTCTGCCATGAACTGTACCATCAATTCTCAGGGTTCGGGCTCGACTTACCTTGACTTACTGTAACTTACTCATTAGTGATTTCAATTAGGGCAAAATGTTTGTAGTTGTAGGATATCGACATCCCTTGATTGAAAAACTCTCAAGCTCTTTCAAGCCATTTTGACTGTTGTACTTCATAGTATAACCTCCGTTATTATCTCGACATACAGATTTTTGTCATACTGACTCTCGTGATCTGACTGGGCATGTAGATCACTGATAAACTAGGCTAGCATTACCACAAAGCAAGTGTCGTAAAGCTAAGTATGCATCATGCGTGACTTGAATTTGCGCATGTGCAAGAACAATGAGTTTAGTTTGGGTTCTGATTGCAACTTTGGAAAGGGGAAATGGGATATCCCCTGTATAAACTGTCAATCAAACTCAGCTAATAATGAAAAGAGAGGATAACTATTAATAACAAATCCGCACGCTTTGGGGAATATATCACCAGAGCAGGTAGCCAATCAGATGGCTTCGGAATTCTGAGGCTTAATTTTGCAGAGATCAGCTCATGCCCAGAGCTGAGCATGCGCAGAATGGATTTTTGTAAGCAGGTAGAAATGTTCAATACTTACCTGCTGTTTGCACTGCTATGACCAGTTTGCTACTTGACTTTGCGGACTATTCTAGTAGTAATTGTAAACAAGATGGCTGCTGAAAAAGCAACACTGAAGTACTGAGAAAATATCTTTTCCCTCTTCAGGCCACCAAAAACATCTAACCTCAATAATAACGAGTACAAATGTCAAATCGCTATCGAGTGAAAGCACAATCTGATAAGATAGTTGTAAGTTGCAATAGATCTGCTCTCAGTTTCAATGGGTTAATTATTGTTAATGGGGAGAAAAATATCTCACTAAACTAGATTATCTTTTGTTGTTGCTTTTTTTGTATTTATGTAGAAATATTGTAGTTTGATCTGCGCATAATCTGCTGGAAAATTTATCACAATTGATATCTATTTAAATATCAATAATGAACTTTACTTTGGTCAATACTCATTCGTTGAGATTTACTTTTACAGAATAGGTCTACCCAAAAATTTAAGAAGAAAAAACATCACAAAGATGTTAATGTAGAGTTCATGATAGATTTAATTTCGAAGATCTCTCATAATGTGAATTTGATTGAATTGATCGTTCCTGTCATGAAGGGTTATGAAGGGTTAATTTGGTTACTGGCAGTAGTATTTCTCACAAAAATGGAAATGTAACTGCTTCTGCATTTATGTAGGAAAAATGCTATATCTCGATCTGCTGATAAAATGTTGAATCATATATGACAATCTAGATTTGACCGGATTGAAATAATATTATGACAAGTTCTCTATCAAAATATTTTCTAACTATATCTTTAGAAGGGTTTCTACCCCCAGATTTATGAATGTCATTGGTGTCACTATGATTGATGATGATTATCATTAGGGTTTCAATGTCAGAATCAACACGCCTTCCCTGGTTCAGAACAGATGTTCTGACTCTGATTGTGAGTGCAAAGGTTGGCCTCACAATATAACTATGACGTGGTATTTTCTTCAGATTCGCCATTTGGTGTACCTCAGGGTTCTATTTATTAACTTTCTTAGCACCTTCTGTTGTAAATCAGGGATTTTTAAGGCTCTTTTGTTCATCATGTTTTGTTGAGAGAAAGTGGGGAACTAGCATATAACAAACTTTCTCAAAAGCAATCCCTACAACACAATTTTAATTAGTCTGAGTTACAATGCTTGTATTAAGTAGCAGGATTAAATCTTTACAATTGACAAGACAGGACTTTGGTTTTTTCACATCCGCTTGAAGAACATTTACATCTGAAATATCAACAGTAGGAGGTGGCTCAGTTGGTTAGAGCGCCGGACTTCAACACGCAAGTGTTGAAAGTTGTGGGTTCAAATCCCACTGCAGTCCATCTTCTACTGGGGATTGGTTGGCCCCAAGGTGTGCTCGGACCTGCCTGAAACTGAAACTGCAAACTGAGAGCAAATTGGCGCAGATATTACAGTCTTGCCATTAAGGCATTGATATTTCACCGCCCATGTCTTGGGATGGGCGAGTGATATGACATCCGATTTTTAATCAACAGAATTTATAATAAAAAAATTGAGACATCTGTAAAATGTACTCTAGTAGATCACCCACATTGCTTTAGAAGTTTTCATCCATTGCACACACAATTTTTTTTAGGTTTTCCGATATATTTTCTTCTCCATCAAGCTGCGTTTACCATGCAAGGGTAAGCTGAAATGGATAAAGGTAAGATGAAGATAAATACACATCCTTTTTACTGGTCTGGATAAATCAAAAGGCCGGTAATAACTCATTTTCATATTATATTGCGAGGATATTGTATAGTTTAGAGCCTCAGCCAATGCGCGCATTACTTTTACACTCGAATACCAATTTGCACCTGTAAAGTTTGAAATTATCATGAATGACTCTGCCTGATGGAGACACTTGGCTATATGCCAAATATATTCAATGTTTGTGAGAATTAACACAGGAAAGTGACAAGCAAAAACAGAATTGCTGACGCAGGTGCAACACATCAAGTTGTGTATGTAATCTTTTATGAATCCTGCACACAAACTAGGAAAGAATGACTGCAACCAAATTGGCTGTAAACTAGCGAGAAAATGGATGTGTGTGTCATTGATTTTCTCCCGTTAGCAGTCTAATGTTGTTTATAGTCAGAACGCATCTTTACTCTAGTTATCTGAGAAAGTAAATACACCATACCATACGTAAGTACCATACCATAAGTAAGTGCCATACGTAAGTGCCATACGTAAGTACCATACGTTAGCGTACCATATGTAAGTACCAGATGTAAGTACCATATGTAAGTACCATATGTAAGTATCATACGTAACTACCATACGTAAGTACCATACATAAGTACCATACGTAAGCGTACCATATGCAAGTACCAGATGTAAGTACCATATGTAAGTATCATACGTAAGTACCATATGTAAGTGCCATACGTTAGTAGTACCTTACGTTAGTAGTACCATACGTTGGTACCTTACGTAAGCACACCATACCTTGTCTACTGCTTGATATCCATTTTATAATCCCTACGGCTACTGGAGGACAAGGAAAACAAAAAAAAATCTGATGAAATAGACCATCCCTGTCTATATAATTGTCTTAAGGGTGTTGCTGCGGTAAGAATGGATGCTAGATGTTTCTTGTCTCATCTAACTGAATGTACAAACATGAAAATTTTTAAATTAAGGATTAAATTTAACCAATCTCAGTGCAGCTAAAGACAATCCATGACAGCATACTCCTGTTTCACATATTGAGGATATTCTCTGCTGAGTTCAAATTAAAGTAAGGAGTAATTGCCGGTTTGTTGTTGTTGTTGTTGTTGTTGTTGTTGTTTATGATCTGTAATTTCAGAACAGTCCACTCACAAAGCATTGACCTTAACAAGAGATATTGATAATTACATACAGACAAACAGGAGGATCCGATGAGATGAGATCATCATTGACACACAGGGGTTTTTGTAAACCAGTTGATTGTCAGCCTTTTGGTTTATAGATTATTTACAGTCTGTAGCAGCCTGACATTTAGATGGACTAGCTGATCAAAAATTAGGACTTGGGACGAGCGCTGAAGAGGTCTAGCACTAAGGTGGACTACAGGCTACAAACTCAATCAAGTTCAGAGGCAACAGGCAACAGGCAACAGACAACCAGGTTGTGTGAAAACTGCATTTGAAGGTAGAACTGAATTCCAGTTTATCAAGCTGGTGAAAAAAGGCTTTTCCTCCAACGAATACATACTCCTGTAAGTCTCGAACCAGTACATGTCTCAAACTTAGAGTTCACAAAAAATTTAGAGACGCCTTGTCAACCATAAGAAATGAGATAGTTTTTTTTGTTGTTTCCATTACCAATATAAGCCTTACTGTGAAAAGAGATAGGTGTACTTGAACCTACATGGAAAAGCCAAGAGTTATGTCCACATGCAAAGAGAGAGGAGACAATTCCTAGGACATTTCCTCGTTAACAATTCCACTGCAGAATTTTCATCCAGGTAAACACATTTAGGGAGCAATCCACTTCAATGTATTGTGCACTAATGAGCATCATTATAATCATAAACAAGATATTTAGATGTTGACAAATCCATTGGTGATCAACTTATTCTATTGGTTGGATGAGTCGATCAAACATGCTGACAATAAGGGCTGTGAAAACTGTCCGCTTCAAATTCCCCTTTGATATGCTGATATTTATCATTTCGATTTCTAAATTAAATATTGTCTGTATGCTATAGTTAACTTGGAAGCTGCTTGACATTGTTCAGTATTGCTTTTTCTGCTGTTAGAAAGCAGCATCGCGCTGTCCCGTGCACACAGAGAAGGAATGAGAAGGGCTTACACTCTGATTTGTAGCCTGCAGCAAAGTAAGGATTGTCTTATAACAAATAATTGATTGACAATAAGTACATCTGATCAGTGCGTTGTTGATTTTACAGTCCTAAAATCAATACAAATAAATCACCATTGTTTTCCGATGGCTTGTTTGTTGTTTTTAAGCAACTCTTCTCTCTACAATGTTTACATGACGATGTGATAAAGCCTCTAGTCATACTTTTTAGATTGTAATAGAGTATTGGAGAGTGTCAACACACGGAACTAACTAATTCTATTCTACAAATTTATTGATGTGTTAACTGGCAGGTATCATTCCTTCAAATTCCAGCCCTTCGAGAAATATAATAAATAGCTAGCAGCTGAAAAGTATTTTTATTGTAAAATACTAAACTTACTAGAGATCACTTTTGTCGTGGTTAGATCTCCCTTTGAGACCTATAAAGTGGTGCGTTACAGGTGCTAGATTGTTGAAACAGAGCTTTAATTGCTAGGAGTTGTTGTTTGTTGGATTTTTGTTTGACTTTTATTAGACAGCGTGTTCCGTAATTTTAAATTGGTACTGCCATTGTTCAGGAACTAGGATGTATTTTGATTGGGTTTGCGCAATATTGATTACGTAAATAAACTCTTTACCCTATGAAGAGAGGGAGACTCTTAAATCTATTAGGGGGTCAAATAAATAGTGTTTTCTTTTATATCTGATTCTGTGATACTTGATTTAATTGATATCGGTGAAGCTGCATTTACATTAGGCCATCCCCGTCAGCTGGCCACCAACTCAAGACTTAGCAGTCTTTAACCCCAAGTCTGAGCCAGAGTCTGAGACTGGCATGTGTTTACATAGCACGGGCTTAGCCAATGTTTGTCTCAGAGTAATGTAAACAGAAAATAAATGTGAGTGATAGAACAAATGGCAGTATTGTGATCACTAAATTAGGAATTTGTGTTAAGACGGGCAGCCTTGAGACTGCAAAACGAGCACTGCTCGAATTGCCAGACACCGTCTTAAAAGCCGGTCAGACAAGGTCTGTCAACCGTTTTTTGTCATCCACACTACACAGTCTCAGCCTCTGTCTTAGTAATTTGTCGGTTGGACTCAAGACTTGGCCAAAAAACGGCCTAATATAAACGCAGCTTAAGTCCCAAAATCACGGCTAAATGATTATTGAATGGTTGAGTGTTTTACTGTTATTTCGATTTTATTTCGGCATGTTGTGCAAAATTTCAATCAATTCATACAGCATAAAGTAAAAGGACATTGAAATATAAGGGTCTTGGGTCGGCTAAATCGTCGCATTTATTCTTCTCGGCAACCTGGATCAATCAAAGCCAAAAATACACCAGCCCTGCTTATATAGTCAATCATAATATAACATCCCATTGGGTAAGGCCCAGGAAGGCAGGGGGGCGGGCATTGAGCAAACAGGACTATGACTGATAAAATTGCCGACGCTTCAGGGATAAGTGCATCCTCCTGTTGATAATCTCTTGATTAATTTAGGAAGTTGATAGACAAGTGATTTATTGTAGGGTGGAAGGGGTCAATGCACTTTCTCCAGTCAAACGGGTTCCAAAGAGCAACCTGCATCAAAGAGATTATCCTGCCGTATTCAAACCTCACATCAAAATTGTTGTGCTAATTGATTATTTTATTATATGCTTTTCCTCATTGAATACTGATCGCTCTTTGTCAGTTTCCATAATAATAATACTATACCATTGTCATTTTGTTTTGTTGTGCTGGTGACGTGAGACAGGAAGTTTATTTAGCGTTGAAAGTTTTTTGTTTTTAAATCTGGCCATGTCCTGGCTAGATTAGCTAGTACTGGTAATTTAAGCGGGTGTGGTTGGGATATACAACTTAAATCTAAATGTAACCGATGATGCATTTCAACATGGTCATAGTGACATCGGTAGGTGCTGTTCAATTGGTATCATCTCTATTCTTCATGTAAATTTAAAAGGGTGACGATAATACCTTGTTTGTAAATAAAAGATAAAAAGATATCATCAATTAGAAAAAGAGTACTTTTACATCGGCTTATGTTTTCTCTATGTTGTAGACTATTCAATAGATATGAAAAACCAGCGAGCGGGAATCGGTGTTCAGCACATTGTTTTAATAGCTGGCATCCTTCTGCACTGCGTCTCACTCTTGTACGGTTGTGACCTAGTAGGTGTTGGCACTAGTACATATCGTATTAAAATGTTAGACTAAGACTAGTGGCAACACTTTAAGGTAATAAACCTTTCAATCTAATGGAGAGAGTTGTTTGATAGACATGATACAGGCCTCTCAGATACACAACAATTATATTGGTTGTATTTCTGCTCTTTAAAACAGGCCTGCATGTTATTCACTATGGTTCCCTGCCTCGAATGAGTGCTCCAATTTTGATTTTGAAAATGAAAAACATCTTCCACGGCCGGGACTGCATCACACTTCAAGGACTTAAAACTGCAGGGAAAAATTTACAAAAGCATGAGTTCCCCAATTGAAACATTCCCAAAAAGGGGATTGAGAAAAAGACCTTTAACTTTTCCTGGTCAATCCATTTATGGTGCTCCGGCTCATCCTGAATTGCAGGCTTGCCACCCAGCAGGAAACAGTACAAAGAATGTGAGATCCCCATATAAAATATTACCAGTTTCCCCAAAAAAACTGTCAGGCCCCAATTCCCATAGACTTTAAGCCGCCAAATTTAAATATTAAAATTAAACGTTATCGTTTGGGAGCATTGCCAAGTAGGCCTAAGTAATTCATAAAATATTGAAGATAACTACCAGGAAACAAGTGGGAGGCCTGTGCACAATGACAAGGATAATATGAAATAGTAGGACTGAACAAGAAAAGTTGAAAGTACTGGGGACTCAGTCTAAATATCAGCTCACAATCCTCCCCCTCCCGATTGGGATTTTTCCAAGGGGAATTCAGACTTCTGCTGAGTATTTCCTCTTACACGACAGATACTAACTACTGAAATGTGATGCTTTATATTTGTCTTGTCCACTGGATGGGACTGAAAACAAACAAAAAAACAAATTTCAACCTTTGGTACTCCTGCCCTGATGAAGTCATTTTTTGGAAATGAAAAATTCCCTAGTAAATCGGTAAGAATAAATTGAAGAGGATTTGACCCGTAGGAAGTACCTCATTTAAAATATATAACCGGTTATTCACACGATAACGCTTGCAGTGTACACATGAGAGATGAGATATCAAGGGGCATTAATTGACTTCCGCTTCTGCCGAATGACATTTTTTGACGCGAATACAAATAGCTTGATGAATCAAACAATTATACCAAATTGGCGACGTGGCGGCTTGCACACAATGCCTTCAAGGGCAATTGACGCGGGCGATCCGGGTTCGAGTCCCGGCCGTGGCAGATGTTTTTCATTTTCAAAATCAAAATTGGACCACTCATTTGAGGCATGGAACAATAGTGAATGACATGCAGGCCTGGTTTAAAGAGCAAAAATACAACCAATATATTTGTTGTGTATCTGGGAAGCCTTTATTATGTCTATCAAACTCAACTCTCTCCATTAGATTGAAAGGTTTATTACTTTAAACGGTGTTGCCACTAGTCTTAGTCTAACATGTTCATACTATCTACACTAGTTCCAACACCTACTAGGGAACAACCATCTGAGCGTGAGAGAGAAAAATGCCAAAGATAATAATAAACAATATTAATAGTTTACTTACTTTGCAGTGGATGAACTCAGTCAGCCGTCCATTTCACACTATGAGTTCATTCTAGCTGTCAACTTTCTTGTTTATCAAGATGAGTTTTCCTTGCGTGTTTTCACCTAAATGCTGAGATTATGAATGCAACGTTCCTCCTTGTCTGGTCGCCTCACATGCAATGAACACTCTTGGATCAATGGGGCTGGTATTGATACATTTTCTAAGTACATACATACATTTGTCTCGTGGTCCTTTTGTCATGTGGTCCACGTGTTATAGAACCTTGCAATATAATATGGACATTTTTGATTGATTAGGTTTCAATTTCAATGAAGTTTTTTGTATAGCCCAAAAAACTTCAATGACAATTGGTCAATGCAAGAAAATTGTGTTTCTGGCTACGTCTTCAATGGAATAATATCCTTGGAGGACTTGCATACAACGACAACATCACTTAGGATGTTAGTAGAGTTTTACACAACACAAGCGACCCTCACAATGAATCAGCTGACAGATTTTTTAAAACACTGTCAGCACCTACCTTACTTAGTTAATGTGAGAAATATAGACCAATGCAATAAAACTTTCCTTCATCCAATAAATTCTAATAACACAAAATAAAAATATACTCGATAATTTTGACTCCTATTTCAATTTGCTCCTGCTTTTTGGAATTTTGGTCGTTTTTGATCTGCACTGTTTCAGATTTTCTAAAACCAATACATTACTGTTGCCCAAAATTTGGTAAGAGTACAATTAGGAATTGAATGAAATCATGAATAAAATAAACTACATATTATTGAGACCAAAGGTCCACACCTTACCCTCTCCCTTACACTCAGGCTGTTTGAGTCGGCAATGAGAATATTGCTACAAGGCCTAACAAAACACAAATAGACTCTGGCTCATAGCTAGACACCTTTGTTGGGTGCTGGTTTGCAAACTTCTCATATGATGCATCTTTTACAGCAAGCCCATGCAATTCCTTATCTCCAAATAAGATAAATATTTGAATCTTGACCTTTGAACCTCGAGCTTGAACCTCAAAGTTCACCTGGTAATGCTAACCAAGGGTAAATATAATAAGTTATCACCCTGATCATAGAGTTACCGATATTTCTAAGCAAATGAGAAAAATTGATGGCTGTCTATTTGCATACAAAGTCAATCCTTTTATATTGTTGACCAGAGGTGTGTGTGTGAGGGGGTGATGTGGAGGTTGCTCTTGAGAAGGCCTGGACACAGCACTCATTGCTTCTTGATGCAAAGTTTTGTGATGTTGATGGTAGGAATTTTGGCGTGTTGTATTTGTATTGCGTAGGGTGGCAGCGGTGGAATGGAATACGCTTGTTGGATAGTAGTGGACAGCTCTATAGAACGATTCACAAGCTTGTGTCATCAAACCTGACTCTTTTGTTATGATTAAGATTTTAATTTAGATAATTAGATGGCAGGGGCGGGGTTTGTGTGCACTCTATTCACTTTGTATCTTGTAATAAATTTCAAAACAGAGAGGCAAAAAGAACTTTTTTTCATTTGAATGGACGAAACCTTTTGAACACTAGTAAAATTAAAACAAAACACATTTGACATTTTGTGACTGTTATAGGTTTCATCTCCTGATCAATAATTGATCTATGCTCTTTCTGGTGGAAACCCTACTGAATATGAATGAGGCAAAAAATTTTTTTTTGAAATATCTGTCGAGATAAGTATCAAGGATTTACCTGTTAGAGTATGTTTGACTTGATTAGCACGAAAAAAATCAATACTCGATAATCACTGCAGATGATAACAGCATTGGTATAATATTTCTACAGTTGCTATTGATGACCTGTAAATAGTAACTCCTTGCGGCTATGCTATTTTTTGCTGTTGATGACCGATGAATCATAACTCAAGCTCATCTATGATATAATAATTTTCTGCTTTTACTGATTATGTTGTAGCAAGTTCTACCAGACTGTACATTTCTCTACTGGGTTCATCACAGAACCGACAGGGCAGCTGAATACTTTGGAGAACTCATCATTATTTGATAAGGGCTCTGTAAAAGGAATGGGCATGATACAAGACATCGATACATAGATTCATTTTATTTTTAATTATAGTTGGTAATATTTTGCCACAGCCTCTTGATTAAGAGTGGTCTGATTCTTAGAAGAGGTAAGTTGGTGATCAATGAATTATTGTAAGAGACAATTCTACTCTGAGTATTCAGTTGTCATACTTTAAAGGTCAGTTAAATATCTATCTTGCTTTTTTGACTGGACTTTTTTGTGAGTAAAATCCACCCAAGGTTGGAGGGGAGAGTGTGTTGGGACAATAACACTTGAAAGCTACCCGTGGGGCTTGAACCAAGGTCTTCTAGAACACCAATAGCCTGGCAGTGAATAGTAGGCCTCATCTCACCATCCAAGGGAAAGATGGGTTGATGGTGATTATGAGCACGCCCGCATATTAAATACTTGAAATCATGCACACGTATCCAAGAAGGTCGTTCGATCTGACCATTGCCAAACTACGTAACCCGGCGTACATGGTTGGGTTATCGGCTCTACTTGTTATTTATCTAGCATGAACTAATGTCAGATTTAGTTAGCATACCTCCATTTACCAGGAGCTTTATTCATAAACCGACCTCCGGTTACATGATGCTTCAAGGCTGACTCTCTGTCAATTCGACAATACATCTGAAACAGGTATCATATAGACATTATTTAGTGCACTAAGCGATGGGACAAGTGAATAACTGATCAATAAAAGAATACATACAGCCCATCGTATTTGACTATTTCACCATGTATGTGTCATCTAATTTAAAAAAAATCAAAGACAGTGTTTACTCTCTACAAGATTTGGGTGGCAGCCATTATTAACACATTTAGTATAAACTTGTGGTGATTTTGAGCAGTAAAAATATGTAAAGCTTTTTGCTGTTCTGTCTCATACCTGTGCAAAATTGAGAAAGAACAATTCTTTAGAATTATATTGCATAAGCCCAGGTAGGCGTTGTCCTGGGCCATTCTTTTCTTCGTGTTTCAGGAAAGCCGCATAGCTTGTCTTTATAGCTGCATTATCAGCGATATTTTCTGGCACAGAGTGTTTACCATTGACCTGTATGATAGAAATCATTTTTTGATTAGCTTAAATTTCACTTCACATTATTGCTAAGCAAACAGATATGAGATGTCGCCAAATATTTGTGGCAAAATTTTTTTTCGTTAAGACTTGTGGATTGAAAGTAATTGTGGAATTTTTTTGGTTTATTACAACTACCACATTTAAAAGTTGTCCTAAAAATTGTTTTTCCAAAGCTTTTCTCCAACGACAAGGCTCATAACTGTCAAACAACTCACATTTTGATATATTTCTTCTATTTCATAAGAGGAATATTGATTTATCATGCACTCTGTCTTCTCTGTGAATGAAGCTTCTGTTTTGTCATCCCACAACTGTCCTCTGATATTTCCATCTTTGTCATACAATCGACCTTTTGTGAAGAAAGGAAAATGAAGAGCCACAGATATCATGAATTTGCGCAAATGCAAAGCAATGTAAGGATGAAGAAATATTTTTTCTTTTGTACATTGATGAAGTTACTGCACAGTTTACAGCAAAACAACCCTGAGACAAATGGCATGTTGCTCAATTAATCCCTTGAGTTTTTTCTTCACAAATATAAACGGGGAAATATCATGAACTGGCAATATTGCAATCATCTTTATTAGTAAACTTTTAATCTCGATGTATGCACTTTCTTATTGGCATTAATCACTGTACAGCTAATGAAGTGTATAATAAAAAAAGAAAAAAAAAAGAGAAAACGTTTGTCATACCTGTATTATCAAATCCATGAGTTATAGCGTGTCCGATGAAGGATCCCATCCTCCGTAATTCAGCGACCTGCAATCAGAGGCCAATCACAGCCATCAAATCTAGCCAACACTCCTCAATATAATTGTTATAAGATTTATGAAGTCGTATAACTTATAGCTCTATCAAAAACAGGCTTCATCTAAAGGCTTAGGAAAATGACAATAAGATAGGGTTCTATTCTCCTTTTTTATTTTACTTACATCGGTTTCTGCTTGTGATAGAATGGAGGCTGAAGAGCACCAGCAGGTAAGACTGAAAATAAATAATCAAAACTCTGTTTAGAAGTTTGAGTAGAGTGGAATATTAATTTCTAACACATACAAGAAAAGCTATTCGTTAATTTCATATAAAGGCCTGTGTTATAATCACTTCTGAGCGTGTCTCTTCCCTAAATATCTAGGGGGCGATATCTAAGCTAAAATGAAGGTCATCAAGATGAGGTTTAATTTATGTTGCTCTTTGTTTGTTTTTGTTTGATTTGAAGAGTAATCGCCAACTTCATTTTTGAAGGTATTAGGATACATGGGAATATCATTATCCATCATGCGATCGCAGGTCGGCTAGGGTCAATGGCCCACGCCAGCCAATCGAAAGAGGTGAATGATTCTTCTTTAATGTGTTTCCTATTGGATCAGCAACAGAGATATGTAAATCCTGGACAGACTCACCCATTGTGTTCAGCTCAGGGTGATAAGAAGCAGTGATATCCGCCGGACCTGCCGGCCATCTATCTTTTTTTACAGGCTCAGTTATTTGTAATAATTCGTTCAGCTGTTTCCACTTCAGCCAGTTCAGATCGTTTTGGAAGAATGTATCTGTGTCAAACTCTAGCTATATATTATATAACAGAGAATACTCAGTTAACTAACTGCATTTGATCTTTGTCTAGGGGATTTCCTCGCTTATCAAGGGGTATAACTGTAGATCTGTTGATCTAAGACAATTAATTTTAACATTTATTTATCAAACATTTATTAATTACTTATCAGAGTTGAATCATTGTCTCATTTTCTGTGGTGAGTACATCTGGTGATGTTTCCGATCTATCATTCTAAACAGTTTTGGAGTATCTTTGAAACCTTTTAACACTATTCATCTCAGCCAGCAGATATTGCTATGAAGTTTAATGAATTCCTACTAGGATTAGCCAGTAGCTCAGTGGGTTTGAGACCCTGCCCTCTTATGCAAAAGCATTGGAGATGTTGGGTTCGAATCCCGGTGCAATCTTCCTACTACTGGCTTCAATTGACGCCCAAGGTGTGCTCCGAGCTGCCTGCAAACTGAGAGCAATTCGGCACCGAATACGACCGCCTCACGGCTATGGCACTGTTATTTCTTAGTCTCAAGATTTTAGCCCACTTTAGTGAATGGTAACACAAGCGGTATGGGATGGGATGATCAGAATTGTAGCTGTGAATAAGTTCAATAATCAGTGATCCCCCATTATCAAGGGGTAAGATAAAACTCACAAATGGTGTCTCATCATGAGATAATAAAGGTACATACTAACAACAGACAACAAGCAAACGTCACTTGAGTTTATAGGCTTCTCCCAAAAAAGCAGATAAGCATGATTCCTGTTCTAAAACAACCCTACAAAACTGTCCAAGTCATCAATCTTCAGGTACATGGGTTCAGATATGGTTAACAACTTTTCTGGTAATTGGACAAGAATGAGTTTTGTGTTCTCCGCATATGTTTAAGCTATCCGCACCCAAGTACTCTTTTGTTGACTAGGCTATGACTATTTGTTAAGATGCTAGTCGCTTATCTCAACACTTTGCTGCATGACAGGGATTCATGGGAGTTTTTTTAAATAAGTAACCAGGTATAATAAGTGAATAGGTCTAATTAATCAAAATTTCTGGGCACTTTCATCGATGTTTGATAGTGATTTCACTATTAGCTTGACAGCTCAAAGCTGAGAAGATTCCTAGCAATTTTTTACATAGATTGATGGGAGATAGTTCTTGAAAGCAGTTTCAATTGAGATCCTGTAAAGTATTCAGATTGCATTCTTCTAGCCTGAGTTTATCTTCTCAATTAATTCTGACACAAAAATTTAGAATCAAAACTACGTTCATACGACTATTTACAATGTGATCATTGATAACCAGATCGTCTCAGACTCTGACTCAGACTTACCCCTTCGTATACCAGATTCATCGCAGTGTCGTTGTGAATCCAGTCCGGATAACCAATGTCATTATTCATCGCAGCAAGCTAAAACAGTGGACGTTTAGTGATGAGAACTCAGTGGTTAAAAGATGCTCGGGTTCGACTCATAACCACAACCCGAACAGCATATGCTGGGAATGTCGTTGATGATGACCAACTATGATTGAGGTATTATTTAAAAATTCAAACCAGTACAGCATCGAGAATTGAATAGACTATTTTGCAAGGATTCCGAATAGCTTGAGTTGCATCTTCAAACAAATTATGATAGCTTTTTAATGGTAGATGACAGTGAGGTCTGCATCGTTCATGATGATGTTCTTGCACTCATGCCTCGAATTCTGCGGCCTCTGACAGTTTATGATATTCCGCTTACACCAGTTGAGAGAATGGAGCACATGCGTAAGTGGCTCGGAGTTCCAAGGAGCTTCAACACTAATGCACTGTATGCCAGTTCGTTTACTCTTTCACTACCTATTAAATCGCTTGTGGAAGAGTACAAACATCAAAAGCGAGACTGGATATGATGTTGAACGAGTCACCAGACCAGGTGATAAGGGAATGTGTTCCAACACTTGACACTGGTAAAAAATGATCTGTCACAGAGACTGTCAGAGATACCAAATCTCGACTGGAGATAAGTGAGATTGTGGGTGCTGTGATAACGGTGGTTCTCAAAGGAATGCCCAAAGGTTAGACGGGAGATGGAAGTTGATGAGAGTGCGCAAGAAGGAAGAGGAGCGCCGCCAGACACAAGCTGTAGGCCAAGCCCAACAAGGCAGATGGTCTTGGTTGGGGTCTGTTGAGCAGCGTCAGCTCAAATGGACGGAGTTGTGGTCGATGGAGCCACAAAGGATCAGCTTTCTGGTTGGTGCAGCTTATGATCAACGACCGACCCCGGCAAACCTGGAACACTGGAATTTGACCGAAAACTCGAAATGCGTCGAGTACTCGGCCATGGGCACACTTCGACATATACTGTCGAATTGCCAACAAAGCCTGGGAAGATACACGTATAGGCATAATCAAGTCCTGAGTGTTTCGTGTAAATATGTCACGGAGATGTGTGAATATGCTAATGCTGGTGGTGAAGCCCATGAAAAGACTTCGCGCAAAAAGGGATTAACGAACAGCGGAGAATGGCAGGTGAGATGCGACCTCACAGAGCAGCTCAGCATGCCGCAGCATATTATGATCACGAACCAAAGACCAGACTTATTTGTTTGGTCTGACAAAGGAAAAGCACTAATACTGATGGATTTGACGTTGCCTTGGGGAGAAAATCTCACATACCATATGAGAGAAAACTGGCAAGAAACGAAGATCTTGTCACACAATGCCAAGATAAAGGTTGGAATTGCGAATTATTCACAGTGGAAGTTGGCTGCCGTGGATTCATGGCTAGATCAGCTACAAAATTTCTGACTAGAGTTGGGCTTTCAGGAAGAGCACTCAAACAAGCCACAAAAAGCATAGTACATGAGGCAGAAAGCCCATCTGCATGGATTTGGCAACAGCACTCTGTGAAGACAGAAGCTAAGTAATCCTATTACTTGTAAGCTGGGGTTTAGCACACTAACTTTGTTTTGTGGAATTGCCCAGCATTTCATTCCTTTTGTTATAATCCTTGTAAGGATTAGAATGAGGGCAATATGCAAGCTACTTTGTTGAAAGTCAATGTCTATGACATTTTAAGTGTACTCTAAGAGAGCATCATAATTAATACTTTTTTTTGAGCCTAGGATTTGTTCTGAGTTAATGATTGAGTTTCACATATTTTCACGGCTTCGCAAAAAAAATGCATTGTATGGCGTAACGTAAGAAGTCAATTTAGACTAGTCATATAACAAAGAAAATCCTATCTTACAATGAAAGTTATCTCTAAGTATATATTCCACCTGTTTTAAAATTTATTGCAATTAATTTGACTCCCCCACCTGCGTTGACAACAACGGCGTTTTCTGCCTCATTTCCGCCCTAAAATGAAACAAAGTCATCGAATCAAGAGTTAGTTCAGATATTCATTTCCAGTAGCTCGGTAGCTTTCCAACAGTATATGTTATGTTGATATTCGGATCGGTCTTAGACATTACCTCAAGTGATGATAAGCAAACTGCTCTGGGTAGAAGGCTAAGCAGAATTATGCCTTAAATACTCGAATTAAAGTAGTTTAACCTCAGCAGGGCGAAAAATCAAAGTGAGTCTGAGTTAGATCTAAGGTATTACAAACATAGGATTAAAAGCTTGGCCCTCGCATAAAAGGCAGGCAGAGCAAGACAGAAAATCACAGACAGCCCACTGGCTGTAGCGCTAACAAATCATCTCCCTGACTTGTGTATGAGTTATACTCTGCTCAATGTGGTGACTTTGAGTAGTGAACGCGTGGCACGAGGGGCGGGTGCCTTGACGATAGCGAATATGCGCCGATGAGTTAAGCATCCCTGGTTGCGCAACAGCATAAACACACCAACTCTGTCAAACCACCAAAACTTACAAAATGCACAAAGGGATCGATGAGATTGATTGAGATGCTCAGCAACACACAAGGGTAGCTTCATGCTGCTGGCCCGGCCATGAAGAGGTTGTACTAGAGAAAGCCTCGAAACAGCGCTTGACTCATGGTTTCTAGCTGAAGACCTGTGTGTTGTGCAGTGATACGCGCACCACTGTATGTTGTATCAAATAATTATGCTCAAGCTGATATTTTAATATTTGAGACAATTTCAACTGGAAAACACTGTTCACCCTTTCTTTTGCTAGCAGCTTGGTTTGAGAATCCATCCAGTCTGTCTTGGACATAGATACATCAAAAGCTTGCCGAACCTCACTTGACATGTCTCCATCTAGATGTTAGAACAATATTGATGAACAGTAAATAAATTTTGGTCTAAAAGTACTTTTAGAATTGTATTACCTACGTGAGGAGGTAAAACATCACACTATATCAACCTCATCCTTTCTAAAGTATCTGAGAGCGGGTCGATTCAAGAAAATTCCAACTTCAATGAACGTCATGATGAATAATCAAAATGAACGTCGCAAGTAATGTGATGTAAAAATATACAACTCACTGCAATTTTCTATTCCTCATCAAAGTATTTTTCAGCAAACGATCTCCAAATAGCCCATAGCCCAACATAACGCACATAACTTACACAATCCAGCCATATTGGAGGCTTTCGTGGGACTGAATAAGCTCCCTGAAAAAATTAAAATATTATGAGCATCGTTAGACTTTAGCATATTCACGCACTAAGATATAATCCTCGGTGTAACCCTGTTCCGTTGACTCAAACCTATTCTGACAGTGCCTGTTACATTGAATTTGGCAACATCTCAGTAGACCACTGGATTTATGATCCTATTCAGAACAGACATGAATAGGTAGATGAGCATACCGCTGTCAGAGCAGATGCAAACCTGAGCAACCGATTACAAATATTTTAAACAAGCTTACAAATCATTCGACTCGTTCCTTGTTGGGCTAACACATCACTACGTAAGACAAGCATTTTCCATGTTTTCTTCTAACTGATGCGACTCATTTATGATTATTCAGCCCATCATACCAACATGACTGAATTATGATCTCTACAAATATTGGGCTTACCCGCCAGAAATTTTTCTGAATATCTTGGAGTTCTTGATTTAGATATGTAATCCTACGTTCTGTGATTCTCCACACCAGATAATTAGCCAGTACTCTTGGTGATGTGACCGCTACCTTCGCCGCCATTTTTATAAGGAAGTCGGGAGCATGGACTCCAAGCTCTGTGTCATCAGTGAACTTAAATTCCGTATCGACGAAGAGTAGATTCAAAAACTTCTTCCATTCAAACTGTTAAGATAAACATAACTGTTAAAATAAATGACAAGTCTGATTCGAAATAGGGGCACTCGGCGTTTGATCATTATCTCTTTCAATCACTGATCCAACCCATTCTTACCTACAATATTGAACTCTGGTATACTGGTGCTATTGAAAAACAAAAGAATATGCTTTTAATTTTGTTTTTTAAAAAACAGCTTCATTTTTGAAGCTGACGGCTTTGTTGACATTAGAGTTTTAATTTAGCTCAACATGTTATAGCTGAGGATAGACACATTTTACACAATTGTTATGAAAGTAATCAAAAATATTTTATCATGCCAAAACTTAGAATATCAAGATTTTTGTGCAGCTTTGTGCCTTTTAGTATTTGTCTGCTAAACAACCGAGAGAGAAACTGTTCACTCCTAAATTGGAATGTGTTTCTAACACAATTACCAAAATAAATTCGATTCAATTCAGAAAGGCTAAGTCATCATAAGATTCATCTACGGCGAGCTATATCCTTCAGAGGTCAGGTTGGAAATCAAACAATAATTAAAATATGCACGACCAACTTAAATTTAAACCATCAAAAAAAGGAGAGTTGTATTTAATTGTAGTGGAAATTGGCTGAGAAAATGTGACCAGCTTAAAAAAGAACAGTTTTCGTCCTGTCACCGTGACTAATTTTTAAATAAAGATATTTGAAAAGCTCTTGGTTGGCGCAAACTTCAAACTAAAGCCCTGTGACTTTTATTTAATTCTCCCATCTGGTCTTCCCAAGTCAGCTGAAACACAACGAGTACAGTTATGGCATTTTTAATTGCTACAAAGTGCTGATTCCCACCTTATCAGATAATTTTGTAGTGAGGTCTGAGACCTTGGCTCTGTTATATGGGAGTACCCCTCTGTTCTCACGCTCTGTGGAGATCTATAATAATGAAGAAAATGTCATCTCAACATAGTAACAATTATTGATGAACTAACATCCCCAGCCCATATAATTGGAGTGTTGAAAATATTCTTATAATTTCACAGAATTTGTCAGCATTTTGAGAACCTAGTAGGATGTATTACGATTGGGGCTTAATCTGCTTTTCAAAAATCAAGGAGCGATTATGTCACTATAATGATAAAGTTTCCTTACGTAACCATTGCTTAATTTTTTCAGCAGTGATTTCTTAACAACTAGTGGCAACCTTGAGAGGCTAAAAATATTGATTAATTTCTTGTAAAATTACTGAGCAATTGTTGGAGAGAGAATAAATATCAAATCCATCAATATGAAATGTGAATAAAATTTGGAGAATAAGATGTGATACAGAAGAGCAGCCTCAAACAAAGTCTTTAAATCTTCACCACAGAGTAGATTTTGTGACATGATTTTGCCTTTTTGAAAGACACCATATTTCAGTAGAATTTGAATTCACAGACTAGGGATTACAGGGGTTACTAGGGACTACAGTGCTGTCATATCTCTAATTTCCAACTATCTGATAAGCCCCTTGGTAATTTTTAGTCACTTTTTTAAACCTTATTCTCCTTGCAATTATAAGACAATAAACACTTGTAGGAAAAAAATCCCAAAAGTTCTCACTTGTTACCTCGATTAAATAAGTTCAGTTTTAACTCACCTGCTTGTGCACAAGCTGCTGTCAAACACACATCAGACCCACTACCTACAAATCATCAGCAATGTAATTAAGTTTCTATGAAAAGATTAAGAGCAAGAAGTGATGCATTGAGGGATCAATGAGATTGATTGAGATGCTCATCAACACACAGGGGTGGGTTTATGCTACTGGGGCTGGCCATGAAGAGGTTGTAGACTGAAGACCATTGTGTTGTGCAGTGGTACGCACACCACTGAGTGTTGTTTCTTAACAGATTCAATTCACAGGAGCAATTTTGTTTGTTTTGAAATAAGGAAGCTCACTCATCACTTTATTTAAATAATTGTAGTTTTGAGGTAGCTCACAGGAGATTGGAAAGAATCAGAATGGAAGATATCACCGAACCTTGTAGGCTGTTATGAATGGAAGACATTGCAGGGAGCAGGATAGAAACTGTGCCACTCTCCGTGTTAATTAACAGATATGAGAAAGACTTGAGTTCAGACTAACCTGCTTGTTGCTCTGCTATGACTGACTTGTTGCATGATTTTCCCCTAGAAGCCACGGCTATAACCAGTGCTATAGTGATGATAAGAAATACGAGAGCTGCTGCCAAGGCAGCGATTAAGTATTTAGTAAGTATCTTTTTACTCTTCTGTATCAGCCTGTAGCGATTGAAAGTAAGTAATATTCACCTGTTAGTTTGAGGGTTGAGCAAAATAATAATGTATGGGTTTCATATCTCAAAACTCAGATCTCACTTAACGCAGTTTAAATGTTTCATCGTTTCAATGTGGGACATGGGCTAGCATATTCATCTCAAAATAATATATTGGTTCTTAATAGATTATATTTTGAGGGTAGTAGCTTATCAAAACCTTTGGATATTACTCAGAAGGTATGCCTTCTTGTCTTAAGATTTTACCTATGTCAATGGGAATTGGGCTCATTCATTATGAAGAAAAGTACGGGTGTTAGGCCATAGATTAGATGCAGACTGAAATGAAACAACATACTCAAATAGTTATTTATAATTTATTTGGAGATGATCTTAGAAACTGATATAGATGACATTGGTTTCCACTATCATTGAGGGAAGTTTTCATTAGCAGCAATTTAAATTTTTGTGTGAAAATAGATGATTAATTTTGAGAATACAGTCTGGCAAGGGCTATACTTTCAAAGAAAAAATGGCACATATAGCAGGCAAAAGGATATTTATGTTGTACCCTTGAGGTACATATGCAAAGCGTATTAATAAGTAACTTTGGGGTGCAGACAAGCACCTCATGCATCGGAATATTTTAGTTTTCAGAGAAAATGTAGCAAACTCCAGATTGAAATATGTAGCCTCTGTACTCTGCTTCAAGGATACATAGTATGTATGCCTGATATGTATCCTCTTTAATTCTTGCTACTTTCGGTCATGAATAAAATTTAACAAGGATACCACTGTAATATGGTCCCGGAAGACTGGAGCATATTTACCCTCTTTTCGGACAGAATAGACAACGGAGACTCTCTCAGAATTATTGCAAAACACCCCCCCCCCCAAGAAGAAAATTGGTGTCATGGATTCCATCAGATATTTGTCTTAATCCTACTATTTACAGCTGTGACATCATGGAATAATCGTTGGAAAGTCATATCAGCTGAATCTTAAAGAAGCTCGCTCAGCTTTCGAAAAGAGAAATCTGATTGACCGCCATACATGTTTAAATAATGGTGACATTTCAACGCATGTACTCTGAACTGTACTTACTTTGTTGTGGATGTACTGAATTGACCTTCCATCGCAAATTTTGGTTTGATAAAGTTCTTGTGACCGTATGCCTCCCTCAAGCTGTGTTTTTCTTTCAAGTGCTCACCAAATACAGATTCTGGTGTCTGCTTTCATGGAACCTAGGACATGCAGCATTTAACCTTTTGTCACCCAGCTGGTTTCATTGTGCCACAATTTTTGTAATTGATCAGGTTTTTATTGTCACTTCTTATTGTCTGGTCATTGTTTGGGAATAGCATGGTCATATTATAGTGACACAGTCAAATTAATCAATCACTGATCATCTTTTAGTTAGTGTTGATAGCAGAAAGAGCTAATGAAAACAATATTATATTTCCGTTGAGGTATTCTCTTGACGGCAAGACAGGGCACTACTACTGAGCTGTTCTATATGGTAGTTAGGTTGCATTTTAAAATTTAAACCTTGAAGAATAAACTAGTTGTCTCAGATGTCATTTTATGCAACAGACAATGCAAAGTGTCGCTTTGATAGATATCCAGGGAATGGAATCGCTTTAGGCCTGAACACAACTCTCCCCATGGCTTGTTTTATATATATATATACTTTTTTTCTTTCTTATAATGTAACATATTATAGGGGAAAAAATTATGGGGTGCTTCACGCATTTGTAACCGAAAGTGACGATCAACGCCACTGTATATGTTGTTTGGCAGACAGGGTACTCGCCATAGTATTAGATGTTGTTAAATCTGGTGCAGAATTGATATAACAAATGAACACCAAACCAACTGTATTGAGCGAGGCACACCTAGCAAGCTCAGAACAATTGTTTCGCCAAAACTGCACCTTAGTTTATCAAGATATTTATTTCTTTAAGGCATCGGATGACCACCTGCCAAAAGATCTTATTCTTGAGTCAGACCAGCCCTGAATGCTAGCCCAGGTAGGGCCACCTCCTCTCAGTGAGTGAGGAGTGACCCAACCCTCTATTTTTGAATCCTTTAGGACATCACAGAACTCTTTTCTGAACTCTGCTGTTGTGACTTCAAACTAAGGGCCGGCGAACTGGGCATGTCTTTCCCCCTACTGCTTTAATCATAATGCTTGCTGACTCTGCAGAATTCTTGAAAGAAATAATGTGCACTTCCATGGCACCCTTGCTAAAACACACATCGCCAACAGACATAATGATGCCCTGCTGAGGATATACAATACTCGCTAAGGCGTAAGAATCCATAAAAAGCACAAGATACCATGGCAGAAAAGCGCCTCCCATCTATACTCCCCAAGACCTGCTCTGCCTTAGTGACCAGAGTGTGTAGTTGGTCAAGAGATATTGCCTGTGTTTTCTTTTGAGTTCTACCCTGTGAGTTTTTTATACCCCTCAATATTAACTTTAGTTTATGAGTAGCAACGATAACCTCACTGTTCTTTTTACGCAAAAGAATTTTACTGCTGACACATGTGACAGGATTGCACTGTGTTTCTTTCCTTCTTGTGCCAGGTTTGTGACCCACAACTCCATTGACGAAGTAGAGAATATTTTGAGCTTGTTCTCAGAGCAGAATATTTTGTATGGGTTTTAAAATCGATCGTAAGACTTCTTTGAGCCCTCGGATAAAGACTTGTCTAAGAAGCCCATCGCCTTAGCTCTCAGACCTGAAATAAATAGTGCAGGGAATCTTTTATGTATATTGAGTACGTACTTATACTTCTAAAATAAACATTGCACGATAATAATTAATGTCATGTGCTTGCTTTGACCTTCTCACCCCCGCGCTTCACGTCCTGAGGCTCAAAGGTCAATTCCGTGCTTATGATTAGAAAAGAAAAATAGATATTATTTTTTGTCACCTTACGACCAGTATATATCTTTTGCCTTACTTGGACACAGGTGTACCGGTAAGCTAGTTGGACAGGCAGCCATGGTGGGAAAACAGAGTTTAAATTCTCTGTTTTTATTTCTGGACAACAAATCTGCAGCTATGTTCTCTAATCCTGGGATATGTCTGGCCACCAGGAGAATATTTTGTTGCATGCATAGGAGCGCCAAAAGGCGTAGTAGCTTTCTCACAACAGCATCTTTACAATACAGATGTTCTCGAATAGAGACTAGGGCCCCATTATCTGTCCTGACCTCAACCACTGAATTTGCAAATTTTTCCTGCCACATGTGCACTGCTATGAATATGGGGAACAGCTCTAGAACTGTGATGTTTAAGTTTGTCCAAAGTTCATCTGCCACACCCCATGGAACCAGGTGTTTCCCCAAAAACCTCCATACCCTATTGATCCTGAAGCATCAGTGACCAGAGTGAAGTCTACAGCCCCTGCCACAAGATATTGGAACTGTTTACCGGGTGCTAAATAAGACAGAAAATCTCTCCATACAACCAAATCAGATCCGGTCTCACAAGATATATGCCGCATGTGATTTGCTCAGATGACATGATACCCTTTAGACTGCCATACACACTACTGAGGTATGCACGGCCTGCTACTACAAGCTTGGAAAGATGGCAAAGTTTACCTAGTAGTCTTTGCCAATATTTTACTCGCTGATGATCTTTAGATAGAAATGCATTGGCGTGATTTAGGGAATCTGCTACCTTGGCTTGAGGAATGAATAGACTGCCCTGTGCAGAATCTATCCCTATCCCTAGAAAGACAATTGTTCTTGTAGCTTCTTCTGTTTTGTGAGCAGAACCAGGTACCTCTACATCCCTGCACAACCCTAAGATCCTATGGAGCACATCATTACAAGCATCTGCCCCAGAGGCAACGATGAGAAAATCATGTGGATAGTTAAAAATGTGACATTCGTGATTTTGTATAGTGATGAAGAGCCATCCGAGCATATGACTTATCCTTTGGAAAATCTCACAGATGCTCCTTGCCCCCATAGATAATCTAGTATCGATGTAGTATTGGCCATCTACCTTAATACCTAAGAACTGCCAATCTGATTTGGTGATGGGAACCATTCGATATGCATCTGATATATCAAGTTTGGCAAAATAGGCCTGGTCTGGTTCGTTGAGTGATAAAACATGTGTTACTACATCTCTTATGTTACAATATTTAACCTCATGGTTAAGCGTGGGAATATTATCATTTACTGATGTTCCGTGTGGAGCTGATAGATCAAATATCATGCACCATTTTTCAGAGTTAGCTTTTGGAATTACATAGATTGGGGAAATCATCATGTCCTGGACGGGAAGTTTTTCAAAAGGTCCAATGATGCGGCCAAAGTCTACTTCGGCGTGAAGTTTTTTTATGAGATGTTCTTGGTTCCTACTTTTTTCTTTAACTGTTGCCACTACTTGAGGACTGAGGCAAAGGCGAAGTTTGAACCCATTTCTGAAACCATTGGCGATGTACCCCTAGCCAGGAAAGGCCTCGATCATCCCCAGTAATTTTTTTACACAAGAAAAGAAAATCGTCAACATGTCGTTAATCAGCATGGTAACAAAATTGCATCTATTTGTGTGATTTACAATCTTTCGCAGAATGACTACCCCTACACTGTTTACACTCGTGCTTATAACGACAATTTGTTCTTTTACACCCAAATGCTTGGTACGCAGAAAGCCTAACTCCATGGAAATCTCCTAGAACACATACCTTCACAAAAGATGATGATGCCTACAATAGAAATGTTACCCGTGACATATGGATATGTAATCCTAATGATAGCCCTATGTTTTAGTAATTAAGTTGATTAGTGGGATCATACAGGTAGGAGATGGCAAGTACCCTTTTTCAGCAGATACGTGCTTCCTATCAGTTTTTTTGGAAAAATTGTTATGTGCTTTCTTAGTCCAGAGTCGACGGTGACCAGGCCCCAATATATTCATATTTACAAAAATGAATACGTCGGAATAGCGCCATGTCAGGCATTTAATAAGCAATTAAAACTTTGCCAGGAACTGTACCATCTTACTGTAAATTACTCATTACTGATTTCAATTAGGGCAAAGCGTTTGTAGTTGTAGGATATCGACATCCCTTGATTGAAATACCCTCAAGCTCTTTCAGGCCATTTTGACTGTTGTACTTCATAGTATAACCTCCGTTACTAACTCATCATTCAGATTTTCTTAAGCAGTTAGAAATGTACAATACTTACCTGCTGTTTGCACTGCTATGATCAATTTGCTACTTGACTTTGCAGAGCATTCTAGTACTAATTGAAAACAAGATGGCTTTTGAAAAAGCAACACTGAAGTACTGAGAAAATATCTTTTCCCTCTTCAGGCCACCAAAAACATCTAACCTCAATAATAACGAGTACAAAAGTCAAATCGCCATTGAGTGAAAGCACAATCTGATAAGACAGTTATAAGTTGCAATAGATCGCCTCTCAGTTTCAATGGGTTAATTTGGTGATGGGGAGAAAAATATCTCACTAAACTAGATTATCTTTTGTTGTTGCTTTTTTTGTATTTATGTAGAAATATTGTAGTTTGATCTGCGAATAATCTGCTGGAAAATTTATCACAATTGATATCTATTTAAATATCTATATTGAACTTTACTTTGGTCAATACTCATTCGTTGAGATTTACTTTTACAGAATAGGTATACCCAAAGATTTAAGAAGGAAAAACATCACAAAGATGTAAATGCACAGTTCATGATAGATATAATTTCGAAGATCTCTCATAATGTGAATTTGATAGAATTGATCGTTCCTGTCATATAGGGTTATGAAGGGTTAATTTTGTTACTGGAAGTAGTATTTCTCACAGAACTGGAATTGTTACTGCTTCTGCATTTATGTAGGAAAAATGCTGTATCTCGATCTGCTGATAAAATGTTGAATCATATATGACAATTGTGGAGTTGTCCTATCATAAGGTTTGTTGTCATGTTGTCATACATGTACTTTGTACATGTATCTTGGAGTTGTCCTCTCTGCCCTGACCTATATATGACAGAGACTGACTTGACCGTGACCTTGATTGAAGAGACACACATGAGCACTTGTCTACTGACTTTCATGGTGAGTGGACTGCCTTATATCTTGCCATCCTGATAGAACCCAACTTCGCAACATGGTGTCAGTTGTGAGATATACTTAGGAGAGGTGAAGGTGAAGTGCTAGGAGAGGTGTAGAGGAGAAAGAGAGGTGTAGAGGAGAAAGAGAGGTGTATAGGAGAGGTGAATGAGTAGGAGATAAGGTGTTATTGAGGAGAGGAGTAAGGAGAAAAAGGTGTGTAGAAAAGGTGTTTAGGTGAGTTACTAACTAGGAGTGGAAAGCCCTAGTTTAGGTGAGGAGGAAGTGTAGCCAAGGTGTATGAGAAGTGAAACATCCAAAAATCAAACAACAAAAGATATTTTCCTCCATCTTTGTTCACAAATTTTGGCTGGAAATTTGAGTAAAAGTTTTCTTTGTGTTCTTGAATACAATTTGAACTTGTGTCGCTTGAGTATACCCTAGCTTACTATTGTATAGGTTGTACACTGGTGCCATGGCTAGTATCTTTGCTAGTCTACCTGTGTTTGTTGTAGACTCATCCAATGTCCATGGGTCATTTAAGCGGTGGTCTGTTGAGTTTAATCTGGCTTTAAGAATGAAGTCGATTGAACTTGGCTATGACATCGAAGAAGTGACTACTGGCACTGGTGGTTCTAGAGTTACCGAAAAAGTGAGGGTGCCTCGCTTCGGTGAAGATGCAAAGCTGGCGTCTTTGCTCTGGTGTATGGGCAGTGATGCTCGTGAAGTAGTGTCATCGCTTGGTGTTGACTTGTTTTCCACATCTTTGGAGTTCTTAGATGTGTGGAACTTGTTGAGAGAACACTTTGAGCATGACGAGTCTGAGTATGTTAAGTTGGACAAGTTTGTTACCTGTCAACAACTTGACAATGAAGATGAACGCGCTTATCTTCTGCGTGTTGAAGGACTGAGTAGGCAATGTGATTTCTCCGGTGGCAATGTCAGGGAGAGATTTGCATTGTTGATCGCAGTAAGAGGTTTGCGTAACTCAAAATTGAAGTTTGAGATGATGGCTGATGATGAGTTGAACTGGGTCAAGATCAACAAAGTTTTAAGGGCAAGACTAGCTGCACAAGAGTCTTTGAATGCCTTAAATAGATCAGACCCGACTTATGCGCTGTCAGAGAGTAAACAGGTCCCTGCTAAAATACCTGTTAAAGTTGAAGTACACGCTGAGTCTAGTGTAGTTTGTGATCCAATCAATGTTGTACCAAATGTTACTGTTATACAGGCGCATGTTGGTGAAGTGAAGTGTCGTCCTCACCGAGAGAGAAGTGATGAGAGTAGTGTAAGTAATACTTATCATGATGCTTATAACCATTCTAATCGAGGTTCTGACAACAAGAGATTTTGTAGTGACAACCATCGTTATAATGGTGATGGTGGGAGTGATCATGATGATTACCCTTCACCTGACCGTGAAAGGAGGTATGTAAGTCATAGTAGTAGTCAGCATTCTGGCTGTTATATCTGTCATAAAAATGATCATATTGCGCGTTACTGTCCTGAAGGCGGGTGTTTCAGATGTCAAAGGATGTCACATCACCAGCAGGATTGTACTGATGTTTATAGATGTAGGTTTTGTTTGCGTGAAGGCGTCTCAGCAAGAGATTGCAGTTGTAGAGTAAACGGGAGCTCAGACCAGAGGTACAAAGAGCGAACTAAAAGACAGTCATGTGATGATCGCTCTCCACCTAGGCAAAGCTCAGGTAGTAGTGATAGTAATTGGCGGAGATAACTTCCCTCTGTAAATTCTACCCTAGTGAAGAGCTGTTGTCACCTTGTAAGTAAAAATGCTTGTTTTAAGTTGACATCCTATCTGCTTTTCGTTATTGCCTGTGTGGTTGCTGACATTTGTCGGTAGTCCCCGTAGTTGTGTGCTAACCCTGAACGTGGGCCACAGAGTATGAGTAAACATCCCTTTCTCAAAGAAAGGGCATGTGAAGTCTCTCAACCCTGTTAGGGTTATAGAGTATGTGTCAAAAAACCCTTATAATAGTAAGGGCATGTGGAGTTGTCCTATCATAAGGTTTGTTGTCATGTTGTCATACATGTACTTTGTACATGTATCTTGGAGTTGTCCTCTCTGCCCTGACCTATATATGACAGAGACTGACTTGACCGTGACCTTGATTGAAGAGACACACATGAGCACTTGTCTACTGACTTTCATGGTGAGTGGACTGCCTTATATCTTGCCATCCTGATAGAACCCAACTTCTCAACAACAATCTAGATTTGACCGGATGGAAATAATATTATGACAATGTCTCTATCAAAACATTATCTAACTATATCTTTAGAAGGGTTTCTTCTCCTAGATTTATAAATGTCATTGGTGTCACTATGATTGATGATGATCATCATTAGGGTTTCAATGTCAGAATCAACCCGTCTTCTCTGGTTCAGAACAGATGTTCTGACTCTAATTTTGAGTGCAAAGGTTGGCCTCACAATATAACTATGACGTGGTCTCTTCTTCAGATTCGCCATTGGGTGTACCTCAGGGTTCTATCTATTAATGTTCATAGCACCTTCTGTTGTAAATCAGTGATTTTAATGCTCTTTTGTTCATCATTTTTTCTTGAGAGAAAGTAGAGAACTAGCATATAACAAACTTTATCAAAAGCAAGCCCTAAAAGACAAACTTAATTAGTCTAAATTACAATGCTTTTATAAAGTAGCAGGATTAAATCTTTACAATTGGCAAGACAGGACTTCGGTCGCTGTTAAAAGTGTGATATTTTTTCACATCCACTTGACAAATATTTACATTTGAAACTTCAACAGTAGGAGGTGGCTCACTTGGTTAGAGCGCCGGACTTCAACACGCAAGAGTTGAAGGTTGCGGGTTCAAATCCCACTGCAGTCCATCTTCTGCTGGGAATTGGTTGGCCCCCAGATGTGCTTGGACCTGCTTGAAACTGAAACTGCAAACTGAGAGCAAATTGGCGCATTTATTGCGGCCTCGCCATTAAGGCATTAATATTTCACCGCCCATGCCTTGGGATGGGCGAGTGATATCAAATCACACCATTTTTTTAGGTTTTCTGTTATATTTTCTTCTCCGTCAAGCTGCGTTTACCATGCAAGGGTAAGCTGAAATGGATAAAGGTAACGTAAAGATAAATACATATCCTTTTTTTCTTCTAGATAAATCAAACGGCCGGTAATAACTCATTTTCATATTATATTGTGAGAATATTGTATAGTATACAGCCTCAACCATTGCGCGCATTACTTCTACACTCAAATACCAATTTGCACCTGTAAAGTTTGTAATTATCATGACGTTTTTAGGAATGACTCTGCCTTATGGAGACACTTGGCTAAATGCTAAATAAATTCAATGTTTGTGAGAATTAACACAGGAAAGTGACAAGCAAAAACAGAATTGCTGGCACAGGTGCAACACATCGAGTTGTGTGTGCAATCTTTTATGAATCCTGCCCACAAACTAGGAAAGATTTACTACAACAGAATTGGCCCTAAACTAGCGAGAAAGTGGATCTGTGGGTCATTTATTTTCCCCCGTTAGCAGTCTGATATTATTTATAGTCAGAACGCATCTTTACTCTAGTTATCTGCGAAAGTAAATACACCATACCATACGTAAGTACCATACGTAAGTACCATATGTAAGTACCATACGTAAGTACCATACGTAAGCGTACCATATGTAAGTACCATATGTAAGTATGATACGTAAGTACCATACTTAAGTACCATACGTAAGTACCATAAGTAAGCGTACCAAATGTAAGTACCAGATGTAAGTACCATATGTAAGTACCATACGTAAGTACCATAGGTAAGTACCATGCGTAAGTACCATACGCGAGTACCATACGTAAGTACCATACGTAAGTACCATACATAATATTAGCCTTACTGTGAAAAGAGATAGGTGTACTTAAAACTACATGGAAAAGCCAAGAGTTATGTCCACATGCAGAGTGAGAGGAGTCGATTCCTAGGACATTTCCTCGTTAACAAATCCACTGCAGAATTTTCATCCAGGTAAGCACATTTAGGGAGCAATCCACTTCAATGTGTTGTGCACTAATGACCATCATTATAATCATGAACAAAATATTTAAATGTTGAAAAATCAATAAGTGATCAACTTATTCTAATGGTTGGGTGAGTCGATTAAACATGCTGACAATAGGGCTGTGAAAACTCTCCGCTTCAAATTCCCCTTTGATCTCCTGATATTTATCATTTAGATTTCTAAATTAAATATTGTCTGTATGCT
Organism: Membranipora membranacea; assembly: GCA_914767715.1. Classification (NCBI taxonomy): domain Eukaryota; kingdom Metazoa; phylum Bryozoa; class Gymnolaemata; order Cheilostomatida; family Membraniporidae; genus Membranipora; species Membranipora membranacea. Next base: position 22,814,289 of record OU612074.1, read on the forward strand.
ATAGAGAGTGGAGAGTGTCAACACGCGGAACTAACTAATTCTATTCTACAAATTTATTGATGTGTTAACTGGCAGGTATCATTCCTTCAAATTCCAGCCCTTCGAGAAATATAATAATTAGCTAGCAGCTGAAAAGTATTCTTATTGTAAAATGGTTAGATCTCACATTGAGACCTATAAAGTGGTGTGTTACAGGTGCTAGATTTTTAAAACAGATCTTTGATTGCTAGGAGTTGTTGTTTGTTGGATTTTTGTTTGACTTTTATTAAACAGCATGTTCCGTAATTTTAAGTTGGAACTGCCATTGTTCAGGAACTAGGATATGGTTTGATTGAGTTTGCGCAATATTGATTACGTCAATAAACTCTTTACCCTATGAAGAGAAGGAGACATATCTCTTAAATCTATTAGGGTGTCAAATAAATAGTGTTTTCTTTTATATCTGATTCTGTGATGGCTCTATTGTTTTGTTATGTGTTCTGAAAAAACAAATCATATATTACTGATTGTCCAGATCTTGTTCTTGTCTTTGCCTGATGCTCTTAATTATAAATAATCGTGTTTGTCTACTTTCCCCCACTGCAATTATTCCATTCGATTGCAAAATCTACAAATTCAAATTGTGAGGTCTTGAATGGTAGTATGAAATTTCTATCGTCTAGTCACAGTACCAGGAATCAAGACTAAGACGACTCTGGGGATAGGATCATATACAGGAAGTAATACTTGTACATATTCGTCAGCTCAGAAGAAATGCTCAATTCTCCTGATCTTGATTATTAATTCTTAGAGGCAAGAGCGCAGAGAGACTTACCCCTGAGGTTAATATTGACTGTAGTTTAATTTGGCTAGTCAAGGTAACCTCAAATTGTTTGCTAGCTGATGTAGGAGACTATATAAACTGAAGAGGGAAAGTGAATGTTGGCTGTCTTAAGATTTATCCTTCACAATTTCCAGCATATGTGAAATGTCAAAATATTCATTCTGCAATTTTTTTTCTTCTCTTGGGTAGCTAGTTTACATAAATTTTGACTGATTATACAACACGTACTAGGTACAACATATCCTGAGAAAATTGTCATATATTCATTTCCCATTACAGTGTCAAACCATCCCAACCGACCCAGCCTGAAAGTTGATTAAAATATCAGATACATTATCACACGTCACATCCTGAAGCATGGGCAGCGGAATTTGTGTGCATTGTCTGCGCAGGTTGCTTTAAGTTTTGCCGGCAGGATCGAACACACCTGGGGGCAACCAAACCCGAGTAGTTGATGGGCTACAGTGGAATTCGGACCAACAAGCTTCACCATTTGCATGCTCAAGGATCTAACTAACTGGGCCACCTCGTACTTTTAAGCCTTAGCCTAGCTGATTAAACAGAGGAATAGCGCCCATGCTTTCAATACACGCGATGGCTTAAAAATGCACACATTGATGTATAACTCTGACTCAGGAACCTTTAGGTTCAACATTAAAACATTAGTAGTTGGTTTGATATGGGAGGCTGTTTTTCCTGATTTCTTATTTCCTTTAATGAAAACATCAGCCTTTCTATGTGTAAGCCTAAGCTTGATAACTTGGTGATGTGATTATTAGATAATAATAATAGGCTATAAAGAAGGAAAAAAGAAAAACATGATCATTGTATAATCTGCACTTAACTAACTTATAAAAGTCAATTAGCTATTCTTTAAAGAACCTTAAACTGCATTAATAATTTGATTTAATTGATATCGGTGAAGCTGCATTTACATTATGCCATCTCCGTCAGCTGGCCACCAACTCAAGACTGAGCAGTCTTTAACCCCAAGTCTGAGCCAGAGTCTGCGACTGGCATGTGTTTACATAGCACTGGCTTAGCCAATGTCAGTCTCAGTGAAATGGAAACAGAAAATAAATGTGAGTGATAGAACAAAGGGCAGTATTATGATCGAATCGATTAGGAATTTGTGTTAAGACGGGCAGTCTTCAGACTGCAAAACGAGCACTGCTCGAATTGCCAGACCCGTCTTAAAAGCCGGTCCGACAAGGTCAGTCAACCGTTTTTTGTCATTCGCACTACACAGTCTCAGCCTCCGTCTTAGTAAATTGTCGGTCAGACTCAAGACTGGGCCAAAGGAGGGCCTAATGTAAATGCAACTTAAGTCCCAAAATCACGGCTAAATGATTAATGAATGGTTGAGTGTTTTACTGTTTATTTCGATGTTATTTCGGCATTTTGTGCTAAATTTCCATCAATTCCAACAGCATGAAGTAAAAGGACTTTGAAATATAAGGGTCTTGGGTCGGCTAAATTGTCGCATTTATTCTTCTCGGCAACCTGGATCATTCAAAGCCAAAAATACACCAGCCCTGCTTGTGGAGTCAATCATAATTTAACATCCCATTGGGTAAGGCCCAGGAAGGCAGGAGAGCGGGCATTGAGCAGACAGGACTATGTCTGATAAAATTGCCGACGCTTCAGGGATAAGTGCATCCTCCTGTTGATAATCTCTTGATTAATATTGGAAGTTGATAGACAAGTGATTTATTGTAGGGTGGAAGTGGTCAATGCACTTTCTCCAGTCAAACGGGTTCCAAAGAACAACCTGCATCAAAGAGATTATCCTGCCGTATTCAAACCTCACATCAAAATTGTTGTGCTAATTGATTATTTTATGACATGCTTTTCCTCATACTGATCGCTCTTTGTCAGTTTCCATAATAATAATACTATACCATTGTCATTTTGTTTTGATATGCTTGTGACATGAGACAGGAAGTTTATTTAGCGTTGAAAGTTTTTTTTTATAAACCAGGCCATGTCCTGGCTAGATTAGCTAGTACTGGTAAGTTAAGCTGGTGTGCTTGGGATATACAACTTAAATCTAAATGTAACCAATGATGCATTTCAACATGGTCATAGTGACATCGGTAGGTGCTGTTCAATTGGTATCATCTCTATTCTTCATTTAAATTTAAAAGGGTGACGGTGATACCTTGTTTGTAAATAAAAGATTAAAAGATATCATCAATTAGAAGAAGAGTATTTTTACATCGGCTTATGTTTTCTCTATGTTGTAGACTATTCAATGGATATGAAAAACCAGGGAAACGTTCCCAGCAAGGGGATTGAGAAAAAGACCTTTAACTTTTCCTGGTCAATCCATGTATGCTGCTCTGGCTCATCCTGAATTGCAGGCTTGCCACACAGCAGGAAACAGTACAAAGAATGTGAGTTCCCAATATAAAACATTTCAAGTTTCCCCAAAAAAACTGTCAGGCCCCAATTCCCATAGACTTTAAGCCGCCAAATCAAATTAATAAACAAAGTTAAACGTTATCATTACGTATTGCCAAGTAGGCCTAAGTGATTCACACAATATTGAAGATATCTACCAGGAAACAAGTGAGAGGCCTGTGCTCAATTACAAGGATAATATGACATAATAGGACTGAACAGGAAAAGTTGAAAGTACTGGGGACTCAGTCTAAATATCAGCTCACAATCCCCCCCACCCGATTGGGATTTTTCCAAGGGATTCAGACTTCTGCAGAGTATTTCATCATACAAGACAGATACTAACTACTGAAATGTGATGCTTTATATTTGTCTTGTCCACTGGTTCGGACTGAAAACAAACAAACAAATTTCTACCTTTGGCACTCCTGCCCTGATGAAGTCATTTTTTGGAAATGAAAAATTTTCTAGTAAATCAGTAAGAATAAATCGAAGAGAATTTGACCCGTAGGAAGTACCTCATTTAAAATATATAACCGGTTATTCACACGATAACGCTTGCAGTGTACACATGAGATATGAGATATCAAGGGGCATTAACTGACTTCCGCTTCTGCCGGATGACATTTTTTGACGCAAATACAAGTAGCTTGATGAATCAAACAATTATGCCAAATAGGTGACGTGGCGGCTTTGACACAATGCCTTCAAGGGCAATTGACGCGGGTGATCCGGGTTCGAGTCCCGGCCGTGGCAGATGTTTTTCATTTTCAAAATCAAAATTGGATCACTCATTCTACGCATGGAACAATAGTGAATGACATGCAAGCCTGGTTTAAAAAGCAAAAATACAACCAATATAATTGTTGTGTATCTGAGAAGCCTTTATTATGTCTATCAAACTCAACTCTCTCCATTAGATTGAAAGGTTTATTACTTTAAACGGTGTTGCCACTTGTCTTAGTCTAACATTTTAACACTATCTGTACTAGTGCCAACACCTACTAGGGAACAACCATCTGAGCGTGAGAAAGAAAAATGCCAAGATTGCTTCCGGTACATCATAAAACTGAGATGGCTGAGAATGATATAGTATAACATCAAGAGCTCCTTTGTAGACAGGTAATGAATATATACCAGGCTTACAATAGTTGATTTACCTTTGCCTCCCTCAGCCCACATACCATAACATTCAGAGCTAACTCCATGCGCAGAGCATCTTTGGCTAACAAATAGAAATAGCTGAGAGCCATTCACTCTCAATAATCACAAGAAGAGTAGTTTAGACTATGGCAATAATCAGTACTCATGCTACTTGCTGTGACACCAAGTTTGAGTTTATTTAGCATAATTAGTATAATTATAAACTTTGAGAAAACCTCAATAAATAAATAAATCAGTCAGCATATTTTCAGTAGTCAGTGGTTCTGTGGAAAATATGGCCTCATTCACTTATCAGTTCTCTCCACTTAGGCATGTAGGACAATTGATACAAAGTAATTCCTCGCTCAACTAGTGAGCGATGTTGTGCATTTTTATTGGTAGCACAGTTTACTGATAATTCTGCTAGCATAGTTTAACTGATGTATTCTATTTATGCAGTTGCTGCCAATAATAAAAGATTGCACAAAATATAACGTAGGGTATGGTACAGCACAGAAGAGTTGAACATAAGTATTTTGTCGGGTTATCATACTCATAACTAAGAGTTTTCTGTGTTTACAAAAAATGTGAGCAGACAATTCGAATGGAATGCTTTCAATTTCCATCATGACGATAGAAAAAGATTTGCGCCGGTGGGGATTTAAACCAAGGCCTCCCACGTTATAGACTTCGATGCTACCTTGCACAGCAATAGCTATTCATTACAGGAGATCTTGCCTGGTCATCATTGAATACAACGTCGATCCCGTTATATAATACTGACTAGAACTGTAAAGGCTTATACTATATATACTTTTATTGTCATTCTACATATATACGTATAGCTACAAATTGTGTCCTATCTGTTAGGAAAGATTTTATGAGAGAGTGCAGTTGGCCCGTTATACCATACATTGTCAATTTTTTCAGAAGAATTTTATGGTCGACGCAGTCAAAAGCTTTTTTGAAATCCAAAAAACATCATAGCAACAAAGTGACCATCTGATCTTGCTGACAAACATTCAGATATGAGTTTGTGTAGGGAATCAACACAGGAATAACCTCCTCTAAATCTACATTGTAATTTGTGAAGAAGTTTGTTTGTGGTGAGATAGTTTTGAATTTGGAAATTCACATGTTTCTCAAAAATCTTATATAGCACAGGAAGTAATGATATAGGGCGATAATTAGATGGATCTTTGATATCTCCACCCTTATGAATAGGAATTACTCTTGTGGTTTTCCACTGTGGAGGAAATAGACCCTCTATTAATGCTCTATTGAACATGTCAGTTACAATGTCGCATATGTAAGGCCATTTTTTCTTCAAAACCTTAACGGATATACCATCATGACCAGTTGCTTTATTGTAAGAAATGTTTTTTAGATATTTGAAACAAATTTCTGGAGTAAAGCGAGTCAATTGAAAAACATTTGGGTTGTCACTGGTCTAATCATGTTATATTCATGGGAATCAGGGATGTCTTTGGTTATGGATTTTGCAATCGATGTAAAGTGTCTGTTCAATTCATCAGGGGATAAACCACCAATATAAACCATCGGTGAAATTTTAGTTTGATTGCTTCCCAAAGCTTCCCAAACAGGTTCGGTGTTATTTTTGTTAATTTTAATTATATCTGAAATAACCGATTTTTTCGTGTTCTTAATCAAATTTGTAACATAATTGCGTTGAATTTTGTATTCTTCCCATTTGCCCTCTCTCTTCAATCTATCACGCAAATGCATGTTTGATTTTACCTCATCATCTAACCATTTGGGCAGTTGAGCAGTTTTTACAAATCTTTTCTTGGTGATGACAAGTGTTTTGATTAATGAACTATAGGTGTCTTTAATCTTGCATACATACGGTCTACAGTATTCTCACACAATACATCATTAAAGTGACGACCTGAAAAAAGGTCATGTATATTCTGGTTTGTAAACAAGGAATAGTCATTGAATTCAAATGATGTTCTTTTTGCTTTTACCTTTAATGAAGAAAATAAAATTTTAATGATAACTAAGTAATGATCACTCATTCCATATTTTATAATTCCACTCTCTGACATGTCTGAGGGCAGATTTGTATATATGTGATCGATCAGGGTGCTGGATGTCCCTGTAACTCTTGTTGGCTCCGAGATCAATTGACGGAAGGAAAAAGATTTAACAATATTCAACCAATTTCTGTTGATTCTTTGTTTAAGGATTTTGATGTTAAAATCTCCAAGTATAATCATTTCATTATACAGTGAAAAAGCTTTTTCAAAGTGATCGTAAGCAAGATCATACCATGCGGACTTGGAGTTGGGAGGCCTGTATATAAATGAGACTGAACAACTTTTATTTGTACTTGTCGTTACTTTGATAGTTATAGACTCAGGCATGCTATTGTCAAAATCTGCAAGATGTTCGAATTGCACGGATTCATGTATGTAGACAATGAGACCACCACCGTAACCATATCCCCGATCTCTCCTACTCACCTGATAACCTCGCACCGCATAAATACCAAGACCATCATGCTCATTCAAAAATGGTTCTGCTAATCCTAGAATTGCGAATTTACGTTGATGCAAAATTGATTTTATCTCCTCTATTTTGCTGGTGATTCCACGGACATTCAAAAATGCAAATTCAGGATTCATTATCTCATTTGCTCAAAGTGACATTTAACACTTTTTATATTGGAGACAAATGCCATTTTTAATAGAAAAAAAGAAAGTCATCATGAGAATGTAACTTAATTTTGAACATTCTCATTGGTTTGCCCTCCTTAAAAATTCTTTCTGATGTAGCATGAGGGTAGAGCACTTTTATATCATTTATTACAGTGCTGTCCTCAGCATCTAGTGGGACACCTTTCAACATACCCATATTTTCTGACAGGGACCTTGGGATGATTGTTTGGCGTATACTTGATCCATAGATCAGTGTTCCATTTGTGTAGGATGTTGTTTCTAGTTTCTTAGTGGTTGAACTGTATCATAATTTTGGGTTGGTTTGTATTGAAGTTATATCTGGTAACCTTTTCTATTATGATTGGCCCAAAGGTTTTGTTGAGGGTGCGTCTGATGGTATCTTGGTTAGGGTTGCTGTAGGTCATGGAGTCCTTCTTAATATCTATGACAAGATTGTCAATAGGGAGGAAACTGTTGTCTATTTTTTATTCTTTTGGGGGTTGTGTTCTCATGCTGGTTCGATTGTTGTTGTTCGTTGAGGAAGTTGATGGCAGATTAAGTTTCTGATGATTATAGTTAGCCCAGTGTTGTGCTGATGCTGTTTGATCGTTGGGAGAACTTTTATATGTGGTGAGGAATTTGAATTGCATTCCAATTGACTTGTTAGATGTTTGTTGATGCTGGTTTCAAGTTGGTCGAATTGATGTTGTATTTGATCGGTTATTGGTTGTTGGTCAACAAGGTTCTGTATTTAAGTGCTTTGTGTCATAGAACCTTGCAATATAATATGGACATTTTTGTTTGATGAGGCTTCAATTGCAATGAAGTTTTTTGTGTAGCCCAAAAAACTTCAATGAAAATTGGTCAATGCAAAAACATTGTGTTTCTGGCTATGTCTTCAATGGAATAATATCCTTGGAGGACTTGCATACAACGGCAACATCACTTAGGATATTAGTAGAGTTTTACACAACACAAGCGACCCTCACAATGAATCAGCTGTCAGACTTTTAAACACACTGTCAGCATCTACCTTACTTCTCCGGTACCCTACTGGCTGACCCTAATCTCTGTATGGAGTCAGCACTCAGCAACAGGAATTAACATGTCAAGACTTGACTCAAGAACTAGGCTCTTCCTTTTGTTCTAGGTAGCCCAGTTGCCAGCGGCCTGCTGGTTTTAGCAATTTATATGGCACCCAAAAGGCCCGTGTCAGTGTCAACAACAATATTAATTGGAGATTGATAAAATACTAGTTATTTTTGGATTCATGAATTAATTGTTTATACAAGATTGGTTAGATGCCAGTTCATGTATTCACTTAGCATGCTACTCTGGGATTTCGATAATGTTTTTGCAAGGTTATCTCAAAGGCACCATCATATCGATAAGGTAGCCCCAAAACTATCAAGCGTCCATCGGAAGCGGGGATTTAAGTTTGTCACACCAGCCAGCCAATTTTTTGTTGTTGCTGATAAATCAGGAAGTTCTATGCTGAAAATCTTTCCTTAACAACAAGCATTGATTGGTAATCTACAAAAGGGCAAAGCACCCAAGTTATCCGCCTGGGGTTTTGGGGGCGGTGCAAGGCCCCAACGTCATCGAATCAAGACTTAGTTCAGATATTCATTCCAGGTAGCTCGGTAGCTTTCCAACAGTATATTATGTTATGTTGATATTCGGATCGGTCTTAGACATCACCTTAAGTGATGATAAGCAAACTGCTTGGGGTAGAAGGCTAAGCAGAATTATGCCTTTAATACTCAAATTAAAGTAGTGTAACCTCAGCAGGGCGAAAAATCAAAGTGAGTCTGAGTTAGATCTAAGGTTTTACAAACATAGGATTAAAAGCTTGGCCTTGCATAAAAGGCAGGCAGAGCAAGACAGGAAATCACAGTCAGCCCACTGGCTGTAGCGCCAACAAGTCATCTCTCTGACTTGTGTATGAGTTATACTATGCTCAATGTGTTGAATTTGAGTAGTGAACAAGTGGCACGAGGGGCGGGTGGGTTGACGATAACGAATTTGCGCCGATGAGTTGAGCCTCCCTGGTTGCGCAATAGCGTAAACACACCAATTATGTCAAACCACCGAAACTTACAAAATGCACTGAGGGATCGATGAGATTGATTGAGATGCTCTGCAACACACAGGGGTAGCTTCATGCTGCTGAGGCCAACCATGAAGAGGTTGTACTGGAGAAGGCCTCGATACAGCGCTTGACTCATGGTTTCTAGCTGAAGACCTGTGTGTTGTGCAGTGGTACGCGTACCACTGTATGTTGTATCAAATAATTATACTCAAGCTGATATTTTAATATTCGAGACAATTTCAACTGAAAAACACTGTTCACCTTTTCTTTTGCTAGCAGCTTGGTTTGGGAATCCATCCAGTCTGTCTTGGACATAGATACATCGAAAGCTTGCCGAACCTCATTTGACATGTCTTCCATCTAGATGTTAGAACAATATTGATGAACAGTAAATAAATTTTGGTCTCAAAGTACTTTTAGAATTGCATTACCTACGTGAGGATGTAAAACATCACACTATATCAACCTCATCCTTTCTAAAGTTTTTGAGAGCGGGTCGATTCAAGAAAATTCCAATTTCAATGAACGTGATGATCAATATTAAAAATGAACGTCACAAGTAATTTTCGATTCTTCATTAAAGTATTTGTCAGCAAACGATCTCCCAATAGCCCATAGCCCAACATCACCCACATAACGTACACAACCCCGCCATATTGGAGGCTTTTGTGGGAGTGAATAAGCTACCTGAAACAAAAAAATATTTTGAACATTGTTAGATTTTAGCATATTCAAGCACTAAGATATAATCCTTGGTGTAACCCTGTTCCGTTGACTCAAAACTTCTCTGACAGTGCCTTTTACATTGAATTTGGCAACATCTCAGTAGACCACTGGCGTTATGAGCCTACTCAGAACAGACATGAATAGGTAGATGAGCATACCGCTGTCAGTGCAGATGCAAAGCTGAGCAACCGATTACAAATATGTTAAACAAGCTTACAAGTCATTCGACTCATTCCTTGTTGGGCTAACACATCACTACATAAGACAAGCAATTTCCATGTTTTCTTCTAACTGTTGCAACTCATATATGATTATTCAGCCCATCACACCAACACGACTGAATTATGATCTCTACAAATATTGTGCTTACCCGCCAGAACTTATTCTTAATATCTTGAAGTTCTTGATTTAGATATATAATCCTACTTTCTGTGATTCTCCACACCAGGTAATTAGCCAGTACTCTTGGTGATGTGACCGCTACCTTCTCCGCCATCTTTTTAGGGAAGTCGGGAGCATGGACCACACGCTCTGTGTCATCAATGAACTTAAACTCCGTATCGACGAAGAGTATATTCAAAAACTTCTTCCATTCAAACTGTTAAGATAAACATAACTGTTATAATAAATGACAAGTCTGATTCGAAATAGGGGCACTCGGCGTCTGATCATTATCTCCTTTAATCACTGATCCAACCCATTTTTACCTACAATATTGAACTCTGGTATACTGGTGCTACTGAAAGACAAAATAATATGCTTTCAAGTTTGTTTTTAATAAACAGCTTCATTTTTGAAGCTGACTGTTTTGTTGACGTGAGTATTTTAATTGAGCTCAACATGTTAAAGCTGAGGATAGATACATTTTACACAATTGTTATAAAAGTAATCGTAAATATTTTATCATGCAAAAAGTTAGTATATCGAGATTTTTGTGCAGGTTTGTGCCTTTTAGTATTCGTCTGCTAAACATTCGAGAGAGAAATGGTTCATACCCAAATTGTAATGTGTTTCTAACACAATTACCAAAATAAATTCGATTCAATTTAGAAAGGCTCAGTCATCATAAGATTCATTTACGGCGAGCTATATCCTTAAAAGGTCAGGTTAGAAATCAAACAAAAATTAAAATATGCGTCTCCAACTTCAATTTAAACCATCAAAAAAAGGAGAGTTGTATTTAATTGTAGTGGAAATGGGCTGAGAAAATGTGACCAGCTTATAAAAGAACAGTTTTTGTCCTGTACCGTGACCAGATGAGCACTGATGTTTAAAGACTCTGAACTTTAATTTTTAAATCAAGATACTTGAGAAGCTCTTGGTTGGCGTAAAATTCAAACTAAAGCCCTGTGACTTTTATTTAATTCTCCCATCTGGTCTTCCCAAGTCAGCTGAAACACAACGAGTACAGTTATGGCAGTTTTAATTGCTACAAAGGGCTGATTCCCACCTTATCAGATAATTTTGTAGTGAGGTCTGAGACCTTGGCTCTGTTATATGGGAGTACCCCTCTGTTCTCACGCTCTGTGGAGATCTATAATAATGAAGAAAATGTCATCTCAACATAGTAACAACTAATGAACTAACATCCTCAACCCGTATAATTGGAGTGTTGAAAGGATTCTTAAAATTTCACAGAATTTGTCAGCATTTTGAGAAGATACTAGGATGTATTACAATTAGAGCTTCATCTGCTTTTCAAAAATCAAGGAGCGATTATGTCACTATAATGATAAAGTTTCCTTACGTAACCATTGCTTAATTTTTTCAGCAGTGATTTCTTAACAACTAGTGGCAACCTTGTGAGGCTAAACATATTGGTAATTTCTTGTAAAATTACTGAGCAATTGTTGGAGAGAAACTATATCAAATTCATCAATATGAAATGTGAATATTCTTGTTATGATACAACTTGCATTGGTTAAGAACGCCAGCTGAATGATTTGAACCCATGGTATACTTGTACATACATTTGCAAAGTATGTCTCAAATTCCATAATATCGTTGACTTCTTTGTCAACAGTCTTGCTGTCAGCACCCATGGCCATCGCTATCTCTCTGATGTAGGTCTTGTATGCGTTTCTCTCTTTAGCGAACTCAGGCTCAAAGTAATAGTTCTTGTGTGGCAGGCTAAATACAAACTGGTCCAGCTATAGGTAAAGAAAATTGTTGACCGAAGACACAAGATGTATGCCTATATTTGAATCATTCTTAGGATAGAGACTCCCTGAGATGTGATATAGATAATTAAGCAGGTAGTTGCACCATGGGGCGTTCATGTCATTGAAGTTTAATATCATTGCCCTTTTTAGACTTCACCATTTTACTTACCTTAACAATATTAACTTTGCTGTCCTTTTCATCCGCAGACACTGAAACATCCACCAGATACTTATGACCGAGCAAACTCAGCTCACTCAGTGTGTATAACAGGTCAAACTCAGTCTCGTTCCAGGTAGGATCAGAAATAGGCCATCCACCTAAGTCAGTGTGAAGGTCACGAAGCGAGGCAACTCCAACTTCCTCTTTTTTATCTGAAATGGGGACAAACATAGTGTTTTATATAAGAAACTCTGTTTGACATGAGTTTTTGCATTTTACATCCATGTGGATTTATACCGAAAAATTGAAGCTGGTCAGAAAAGGTTATCAGCTGTGTGCAGGGCTGTAGTTCTAGGGGAGGCAGGGAGGCACTGCTTTCCATAGAGCGCTGAATACAGTGACCTAAAAACACTATATTCCACGTCATTATCAGCTCCTCTGGGATTTCCATTGCTATTTATATACCTAAAATTGCTTGGGGAGGAGCTTACAGCACCCCTTCTGGTGATACTGCGGAATCGCCTCACACTTTTTCCTCCCCTACCATTTTTTCTAAACTACGGCCATGGTGTATCTAATAAGGTATCATTTGTTCTAAAGCTATCATCTGTCAACAACACCCTGTTTTTATGACTGTCATAGCTTGGGGCCTGATGAAACCACCAAAATACTTGATTAATGTTGTTAAATTCTCACATCAGCGTTCTTGAATATTTCAAACATTTAGAGGTAATCAGCCCAGAAGATGCAATCACTTGGTCTTACCGTTGTTGACGCAAGCCTTGTACATGTCTTTAGCCTCCAACATTGATTTTGTATCTGACGACAAATTCTCTTCTAGCAATAAATCTATAAAAAAACAGAAAACAATATTGCCACTACTCCATTCTTGTCTTGGTTCTGGCATGTCTCTGGTCTAGGACTCAGATAACGATTGATTAAAATGGTCGGTTGAAGGTTGATTAAAATCAGATGTCAAATCACTTGCCACAACCCGAATCACGGACGGCGAAATTTTAGTGCCTAATGGCAAGGCCGCAACATCTGCGCCAATTTGCTCTCCGTTTGCAGGCAGGTCAGAGCACACCTTGGGGCCAACCAAACCCCAGTAGTCGATGGAATGCACGGGGATTCGAACCAACGACCTTCAACAATTGCATATTAAATGGCAGCGCTCTAACCAACCGAGCCACCACCTACTCGAGAGACTCGTCTGTATATATAATACGATAACTTAACAATACTCCTTTCTTTGCATAGCTCTGTGGCTGTATACTATTCTGGTCATTGGCTGTTGGCCTCTATTTTGAAAGGTTATTGAGGTAGACTTAGTCCAAATGCTAATTTAGTGATTCGCAAATTTAAAAAAAAACAATGAATTGCATCTGGATATAGTACCAATCTAAGAAATCGATAGTTCAGGGAGAAACTTATTGCAATATCAATCAAGAGGTAAAAAAGATATACCAAACAACATTTGGCAGCCAACTCCGATAAAATCATAAAGTGGCTAAACTAAGTCTCACCACTGATCAGCACTGCCATTTCATTTCTGAGCTCTCCGAACTTTGAATAGTAGACATCAGATTCAGGTATACAGTCTTATCGATCCATCCTCCACACGAATACTGATAGAAATCATCGCGTGGGTCAACAGTTGTGTCAAGACTGTCAATCATTTTCCTTGCTAATGAACAAATAATATAATACTAATAATGATATGAACTTCATTGAACTGATCAGTGCAGGGAGCAAATAATATCATGTTTCATAAAGGTTAAAACCCAATGACTATGAGACAAGGTAGTGAACAATGAAGAAAGGATGAAAACGGATGGACATGCCTAACACAAAAAATAACAAAATTATGTCAGTTATATGACAATTAACAATATTAATTTGGTCCACAATGTGATTGATTACTGCCGTGTGTTACCCTCTATCGATCCGAGTCCCAGCTCTTATGTTTTTTTGTCGTCAAATCTCTCAATGATAGGCTACATCTTTAATGTTTTGGGCTCATCTTCGGCCCCAATTTTTTCAAACAAGTTTTTTATATTCCTAAGTAAAAAAATCTTTAAACATTTTTGTGAATAAGAGAAAATTGGATAGCAGCTGACAAATATTTCATAGACACCTGCAGCCAATATATATTAACAAGGTGACAAAGACTAAATCAGCATTCATGATGTCTATTTAGTTTCATGATTTCTCTGTTATGAAAGCACTATGAGTTCCTCATTTCATGAATAGTATTGATTAATTGGATTTTGAGAGGATGAGTAAGCAGAATTTTCACTTGGATGGATAGAAATGGCAAGGTTTAATCACATTCTTAATTACAGGCAGCGGGAAAGCAGATGCCTGAAGGACGAGGCATCAATGTCTGAACCCACGACCTTCAACACTCTGCACGCTGTAAATCGGCACACTAACAAATTAAGCCCTCTCACTCCCAAAGTATGTTTATGACACGTTTTCCCAGCTAATAAAGCTCCGACTCTTAAACACTTTGTTTGAGGCTGCTCTTATGTATCACATCTTATTCTCCATATTTTATTCTATCATGTGAGCGATTTTCAGCTTTAGAATCCAAATATTGAGGAAGTTATGGCCTCTCAAACTTCCAGGGTGATTGCCTTCAATCGGCATTGGGAATAAGCGGATGTTTCCCCTGGGGTATGTCACAACCATTGACATGTGACATAGAAATTATGAGTTATTAGCTAATACACTAATAATCACACAGATAAGATGATGATCAAAATTCAAGCCTGGGTGGGAATCGAACCGGGTCCCCATACCTATAGGCAACGACGCTACCATCAGCCACTTGCACCAACTAGGTCAGCCAGAAGATAATATAGCTCAGTGTTAGCGGCGTCGCCTGCAAAGCCATTTGGACCTGGGTTCGACACCGTTACAGATTATAACATTTTGATCATCAACATATTTATAAGTGTATCGTAATAAGTATGATGGTTGTGACGTACCCTAGGGATTGCCGGCTGATTCTTACTGCCGTCACCTTGGAAGTTTGCGAGGCCATAACTTCCTCAATATTAGGATTATAAAGCTGAGAATCGCTCACATGATAGAATAAAATATGGAGAATAAGATGTGATACAGAAGAGCAGCCTCAAACAAAGTCTTTAAATCTTCACCACAGCGTAGATTTTGTGACATGATTTTGCCTTTTTGAAAGACACCATATTTCAGTAGAATTTGAATTCACAGACTAGGGATTACAGGGGTTACTAGGGACTACAGTGCTGTCATATCTCTAATTTCCAACTATCTGACAAGCCCCTTGGTAATTTTTAGTCACTTTTTTAAACCTTATTCTCCTTGCAAGTATAAGACAATAAACACTTGTAGGAAAAAATTTTACAAATCCCTAAAGTTCTCACTTGTTAACTTGATTAAATCAGTTCAGTTTTAACTCACCTGCTTGTGCACAAGCTGCTGTCAAACACACATCAGACTCACCACCTACAAATCATCAGCAATGTAATTAAGTTTCTATGAATAGATTAAGAGCAAGAAGTGATGCATTGAGGGATCAATGAGATTGATTGAGATGCTCATCAACACATAGGGGTGGGTTTATTATGCCGCTGGGGCTGGCCATGAAGAGGTTGTAGACTGAAGACCATTGTGTTGTGCAGTGGTACGCACACCACTGTATGTTGTTTTTTAACAGATTCTATTCACAGGAGTAACTTTGTTTGTTTTGTAATTAGGAAGCTCACTCATCACTTTATTTAAATAATTGTAGTTTTGAGGTAGCTCACAGGAGATTGCAAATGGAAGAAATCACCGAACCTTGTAGGCAGTTGTGAATGGAAGACATTGCGGGGAGCAGGATAGAAGGTGTGCCACTCTCCGTGTTAATTAACAGATATGAGAAAGACTTGAGTTCAGACTAACCTGCTTGTTGCTTTGCTATGTCTGACTTGTTGCATGATTTTCCCCTAGAAGCCAAGGCTATAACCAGTGCTATAGTGATGATAAGAAAGACGAGAGCTGCTGCCGAGGCAGCGATTAAGTATTTAGTAAGTATCTTTTTACTCTTCTGTCTCAGCCTGTAGCGATTGAAAGTAAATAATATTCACATGTTAGTTTGAGGGTTGAGCAAAATAATAATGTATGGGTTTCATATCTCAAAACTCAGATCTCACTTATCGCAGTTTCAATGTTACAATGTGGGACATGGGCTAGCATATTCATCTCAAAAATGATATATTGGTTCTTAATAGATTACATTTTGAGGCTAGTGACTTATCAAAGTCTTTGGATATTACTCAGAAGGTATACCTTCTTGTTTTAAGATTTTACCGATGTCAATGGGAATTGGGCTCATTCATTATGAAGAAAAGTATGGGTGTTAGGCCATAGATTAGATGCAGACTGAAATGACACAACATACTCAAATAGTTAGTTATTATTTATTTGGAGATGATCTTAGAAACTGATATAGATAACATCGGGTCCCACTATTATTGAGTGAAGTTTTCATTGGCAGCAATTTAAATTGTTGTGAGGAAATAGATGATTAATTTTGAGAATACAGTCTGGTTAGGGCTATACTTTCAAATAAAAAATGACACATATTGCAGGCAAAAGGATATTTATGTTGTACCCTTGAGGTACATATGCAAAGCGTATTAATGAGTAACTTTGGGGCGCAGACCAGCACCTCATGCATCGGAATCTTTTAGTTTTCAGAAAAAGTGTAGCAAACTCAAGATTGAAACATGTAGCCTCTGTACTCTGCTTCAAGGATACATAATATGTATGCCTGATATGTATCCTCTTTAGTTCTTGATACTTTCGTTTATGAATAACATTTAACAAGGGTACCAATGTAATATGGTCCCGAAAAACTGGGGCATATTTATCCTCTTTTCGGATGGCATAGACAACGGAGACCCTCTCAGAATTATTGCAAAACACCCCCCCCCCCCCCCAGAAGAAAGTTGGTGTCATGGATTCCATCAGATATTTGTCTTAATGTTACGAGTTTTCAGCTGTGACATCACGGAATAATTGTGGGAAAGTCATATCAGGTGAATCTTAAAGAAGCTCGCTCAGCTTTCGGAAGAGAAATCTGATTGACCACCATAAAGGTTTAAATATGGTGACATTGCAACGCATGTACTCTGAACTGTACTTACTTTGTGGCGGATGTACTGAATCGACCCCCCATCGCAAATTTTGGTTTGATAAAGTTCTTGTGACGGTATGCCTCCCTCAAGCTGTGTTTTTCCTTCAAGTGCCCACCAAATACAGATTCTGGTGTCTGCTTTCATGGAGCCTAGGACATGCAGTATCTAACCTTTTGTCACCCAGCTGGTTTTATTGTGCAACAATTTTTGTAATTGATCAGATCTTTATTGTCACTTATTATTGTCAGGTTTTTGCTTAGGAATAGCATCGTCATATCATAGTGACACAGTCAAATTATTCAATCACTGATCATCGTTTAGTTAGTGTTGATAGCAGAAAGAGCTCATGAAATAAATATTATATTTCCGTTGAGGTATTCTCTTGACATATTCTCTTGACGTCTGAGCTGTTACTTAAAATGCCAAATGTCGGTAAGAATGACTAGGCAAGACAGGGCACTACTACTGAGCTGTTCTATAAGGTAGTTGAGTTGCATTTTAAAATTTAAACCTCGAAGAATAAACTAGTCTCAGATGTCATTATATGCAACAGAAAATGCAACAGACAATGCAAAGCGTCGCTTTGATAGATATCCAGAGAATCGAATCGCTTTAGGCCTGAACACAACTCTCTCCATGGCTTGTTTGATATATGTATATATTTTTTTTTTGATATGTATATATTCATATTCATATTTACAAAAATGAATACGTCAGGATAGCGCCATGTCAGGCATTTAATAAGCAATAAAAAGTTTGCCATGAACTGTACCATCAATTCTCAATTGGGTTCGACTTACCTTGACTTACTATAACTTACTCATTACTGATATCAATTAGGGCAAAACGTTTGTAGTTGAAGGATATCGACATCCCTTGATTGTAAATCTCTCGAGCTCTTTCAGGCCATTTTGACTGTTGTACATCATAGTATAACCTCCGTTATTAACTCAACATTCAGATTTTTTTAAGCAGGTAGAAATGTTCAATACTTTCCTGCTGTTTGCACTGCTATGACCAAATTGCTACTTGACTTTGCCGAGCATTCTAGTAGTAATTGAAACCAGGATGGCTGTTGAGTGAAAGCACAATCTGATAAGATAGTGATAAGTTGCAATAGATCTGCTCTCAGTTTCAATGGGTTAACTTGGTAATGGGGAGAAAAATATCTCACTAAACTAGATTATCTTTTGTTGTTGCTTTTTTTGTATTTATATAGAAAAAAATTTTGTAGTTTGATCTCCGCATAATCTGCTGGAAAATTTATCACAATTGATATCTATTTAAATATGTATGTCGAACTTTATTTTGGTCAATACTCATTCGTTGAGATTTACTTTTACAGAATAGGTCTACTCAAAAATTTAAGAAGAAAAAACATCACAAAGATGTTAATGCACAGTTCATGATAGATATAATTTCGAAGATCTCTCATAATGTGAATTTGATTGAATTGATCGTTCCTGTCATAAAGGGTTATGAATGGTTAATTTTGTTACTGGAAGTAGCATTTCTCACAGAACTGGAATCGTTACTGCTTCTGCATTTATGTAGGAAAAATCCTGTATCGGATCTGCTGATAAAATGTTGAATCATATATGACAATCTAGATTTGACCAGATGGAAATAATATTATGACAAGTTCTCTATCAAAATATTATCTAACTATATCTTTAGAGGGGTTTCTACCCCTAGATTTATGAATGTCATTGGTGTCACTATGATTGATGATGATTATCATTAGGGTTTCAATGTCAGAATCAATACAGCTTCTCTGGTTCAGAACAGGTGTTCTGACTCTGATTGTGAGTGCAAAGGTTGGCCTCACAATATAACTATGACGTGGTCTTTGCTAAGGATTCGCCATTGACAGGACTTCGGTTTTTTCACATCCGCTTGACGAACATTTAGATCTGAAAAATCAACAGTAGGTGGTGGCTCAGTTGGTTAGAGCGCCAGACTTTAACACGCAAGTGTTGAAAGTTGTGGGTTCAAATCCCACTGCAGTCCATCTTCTACTGGGGATTGGTTGGCCCCCAGGTGTGCTCAGACCTGCCTGAAACTGAAACTGAAACTGCAAACTGAGAGCGAATTGGCGCAGATATTAATATTTCACCGCCCATGCCTTGGGATTGGCGAATGATATGACATCCGATTTTCAATCAACAGAATTTATAATAAAAAAATTAAGACATCTGTAAAATGTACTCTAGTAGATCACCCACATTGCTCTGGAAGTTTTCATCCATTGCACACACCATTTTTTTAGGCTTTCCGATATATTTTCTTCTCCATCAAGCTGCGTTTACCACTCAAGGGTAAGCTGAAATGGAGATATGTAAGATAAAGATAAATACATATCCTTTTTTCTTGTCTGGATAAATCAAAAGGCCGGTAATAACTCATTTTCATTTTATATTGCGATGATATTGTATAGTTTAGAGCCTCAACCATTGCGCACATTACTTTTACACTCGAATACCAATTTGCACCTGTGACGGTGAAATTATCATGACGTTTTTAGGAATGACTCTGCCTTATGGAGACACTTGGCTAAATGCCAAATAAATTCAAAGTTTGTGAGAATTAACACAGGAAAGTGACAAGCAAAAACAGAATTGCTGGCGCAGGTGCAACAAAGCAAGTTGTGTATGCAATCTTTTATGAATCCTGCACACAAACTAGGAAAGATTAACTGCAACCGAATTGGCTCTAAACTAGTGAGAAAACGGATGTGTGTGTCATTTATTTTTTTCCGTTAGCAGTCTGATGTTATTTAAAGTCAGAACGCATCTTTGCTCTAGTTATCTGAGAAAATTAGAGAAACTCAATGTGTATCTAGATATAGCATGCCTCCGGTATGCCAATAAGATCTTAGCTGATGACCAACATATTCTTCACTGTTACATACCCGGTCGGCCTAGCACTCACAGTCGCAGAACTATTCCACCAAAAATTAGAACTGCACATTTTTAAGATTATTTTATAGATTCATTCTTCTTAGTAATTAACTTCATCTTGATGTCTACACATGATCTCATTTGTTTTGACAGAACATTGATCAGTGAAATAAAGTGCATATATAATATAATATAATAAAAGTAAATACACCATACCATAAGTAAGTACCATACCATACGTAAGTACCATATGCAAGTACCATACATCACCATACCATATGTAAGTACCATATGTAAGTACCATATGTCAGTACCATACGTAAGTACCATACGTTGGTACCTTACGTAAGCATACCATACCTTGTCTACTGCTTGATATCCATTTTATAATCCCTACGGCTACTGGAGGACAAGGTAAACAAAAAAATATTTGATGAAATAGACCATCCCTGTCTATATAATTGTCTTCAGGGCGTTGCTGCAGTAAGAATGGATGCTGGATGCAGGAAGTCAAAACAATTGATCAATACTCCTCTGGACAAGAACACCTATAAGTGGAGAGCAGGGGCTCTAAACCTCAATGCTTTGAATGCTGTGACATGTATGACTTCCGTACACCAAAGATTACACCAGTGAGTGATTACATGTATAGCTGCTGCTATATCTAAAAGCAGAGGTAATGTAGGAATAATATATTGATTAGTTTAGGGAATGTCTGTGTGCAGCGGTGAAATCACACTGAACATGCCACAACACGACCGTGACAAAATGCACAAAAGGCAAAAACAATGAAAAACAATATTTAGTAAGACAATTCATGAGAGCATACTCCTGTTTCACATATTGAGGATATTCGCTGCTGAGTTCAAATTAAAGTAGTTTGTAAGTTAGTAATTGCCGGTTTGTTGTTGTTGTTGTTGTTGTTGTTTATGAGCTGTAATTTCAGAACAGTCCACTCACAAAGCATCGACCTTAACAAGAGATATTGATAATTACATACAGACAAACATGTTGCGGATCCGATGAGATGAGATCATCATTGACACACAGGGGTGTCATCAGGCTGTTGACTGACTGATAATGTGAGGGTTGTTAAAGAGAAAGCCTGGACACTGACATCAATCGGTTGCTGATATATTTCATGTCTAGCACCGTGTTGATAGGGTGGCAGCAGTGGAGCTAAATGAGCTTGTGAGAATCAAGTGCACAGTTCTGAGAAAAGGAGAGCGTGGTTAGTTTTTGAAACCCGTTTTGTGATGGATGGCAGAATGGCATAAAGAGTTATCTGTTGTTTACTGCGAGGTCTGTTATTTAATTTGTTTAAAATGATATCATAATACATAAAACAGGATCTCGGAAATGTATAACTGTGCCTGGAGCCTACAAAATGTCACATGCCTCTCACAATTTTGATTTATTGCTTATATTTTTAATCGAACACCTGATTTGTTATTTCAAAATAGGGAATCAGCATATATTTCCTTCATACCGAAATAAAACGATTCGATGAATATTGAAATGAGATTTTTTGTCCGTTATAATCAATAATTTCTGATGATGAAAAGAATTGTGAAAGGTCTACTGAGTAAAAACAGCGAAGAAAAAAGAAACCTCTTAGAAACTATTTCGGTGTAACAGTATAAGAAAGTGAGTGAGATACAAGTTAAGAAATGAAGAATGGTTTTAGTATTAAGTAGTAACTAACAGATGTTTTGTCTCTGCATCCAATGATTAAAGCATGGATATAATACTTCTGCTATTGATGACCTTTAAATTGTAACTCCTTGTCAGTCGAGCGGTCGAGCGGGGCTATGATGTGATATTTTTGCTGTTGATGACCTGAAAATTGTAACTCCTTGTCGGTCGAGCGGTCTAGCGCGATTATGATATGATGATTCTACTGTCGCTGATTGCGTTGTGTCGATATCTACCAGACTGTTCATGTTTTCTCAGGGTTCATCCCAGAACCGACAGGCCAACCAAAGACTTTGGAGAACTCATCCTAATTTGGTAGGGGTCAAATAACTCTGCTAGGTTTATGTAAACCAGTTGATTGTCAGCCTTTTGGTTTATAGATTATTTACAGTCTGTATTAGCTTCACATTTAGATGGACCAGCAGATCAAAAAAGCAGGACTTGGGACGAGCGCTGCAGTGGTCTAGCACTATGGTGGACCACATGCTACAAACTTAATCAAGTTCACAGGCAACAGACAACCAGGTTGTGTGAAAACTGCATTTTCTTGTGCAACACAAGATGGGGAATACATCAATCAGTGGTGGTGCCCAGTAAGGTGATAGAAAATAGGGTTTAGTTAAGCTAATTTGAGGCTGACTAAATTTTAGCTAGCACCAATTTTTAAATAGTTAAGGTGGGAGCTTGTATAAAATAATGAGGATTTTAGCAATGAATTGAAGGTAGAACTGAATTCCAGTTTATCAACCTGGTGCAAAAAGGCTTTTCCTCCAACGAATACTTACTCCTCTAAGTCTCGAACCAGTGCATGTCTCAAACAAAGAGTTCACAAAAAATTTAGAGACGCCTTGTTTACCATAAGAAAGTTTTTTGTTGTTGTTTCCATTACCAATATTAGCCTTACTGTGAAAAGAGATAGGTGTGCTTAAAACTACACGGAAAAGCCAAGAGTTATGTCCACATGCGAAGAGAGAGGAGACAATTCCTAGGACATTTCCTCGTTAACAAATCAACTGCAGAATTTTCATCCAGGTAAACACATTTAGGGAGCAATCCACTTCACTGTGTTGTGCACTAATGAGCATCATTATAATCATAAACAAAATATTTAGATGTTGACAAATCAATTCGTGATCAACTTATTCTATTGGTTGGGTGAGTCGATTAAACATGCTGACAATAAGGGCTGTGAAAACTCTGTGATTCAAATTCCCCTTTGATCTGCTGATATTTATCATTTCGATTTCTAAATTAAATATTGTCTGTATGCTATAGTTAACTTGGAAGCTGCTTGACATTGTTCAGTATTGCTTTTTCTGCTGTTAGAAAGCAGCATCGCTCTGTCCCGTGCACACAATACAAATAAATCGCCATTGTTTTCCGATGGATTGTTTATTGTTTTTAAACAACTTTTCTCTCTACAATGTTTACATCACGATGTGATAAAGCCTCTAGTCATACTTTTTAGATTGTAATATAGAGTATTGAAGAGTGTCAACACACGGAACTAACTAATTCTATTCTACAAATTTATTGATGTGTTAACTGGCAGGTATCAATCCTTCAAATTCCAGCCCTTCGAGAAATGTAATAATAAGCTAGCAGCTGAAAAGTATTTTTATTGTAAAATACTATACTTACTAGAGATCTCTTTTGTCGTGGTCAGATCTCCCTTTGAGACCTATAAATTGGTGCGTTACAGGTGCTAGATTGATGAAACAGTGCTTTGATTCCTAGGAGTTGTTGTTTGTTGGATTTTTGTTTGACTTTTATTAGACAGCGTGTTCCGTTATTTTAAGTTGGTACTCCCAGTGTTCAGGAACTAGGATGTATTTTGATTGGGTTTGCGCAATATTGATTATGTCAATAAACTCTTTACCCTATGAAGAGAGGGAGACATATCTCTTAAATCTATTAGGGTGTCAAATAAATAGTGTTTTCTTATATATCTGATTCTGTGATACTTGATTTAATTGATATCGGTGAAGCTGCATTTACATTAGGCCATCTCCGTCAGCTGGCCACCAACTCAAGACTGAGCAGTCTTTAACCCAAAGTCTGAGGCAGAGTCTGAGACTGGCATGTGTTTACGTAGCACCGGCTTAGCCAAGGTCAGTCTCAGAGTAATACAAACAGAAAATAAATGTGAGTGATAGAACAAATGGCAGTATTGTGATCGCTATATTAGGAATTTGTGTTAAGACGGGCAGCCTTGATACTGCTCGAATTTCAAGACACCGTCTTAAAAGCTGGTCAGACAAGGTCTGTCAACCGTTTTTTGTCATTCACACTACACAGTCTCAGCCTCCGTCTTAGTAATTTGTCGGTCAGACTCAAGACTGGGCCAAAAAACGGCCTAATGTAAACGCAGCTTAAGTCCCAAAATCACGGCTAAATGATTAATGAATGGTTGAGTGTTTTACTGTTAATTTCGATTTTATTTCAGCATGTTGTGCTAAATTTCCATCAATTCCAACAGCATAAAGTAAAAAGACTTTGAAATATAAGGGTCTTGGGTCGGCTAAATCGTCGCATTCATTCTTCTAGGCAACCTGGATCAATCAAAGCCAAAAATACACCAGTCCTGCTTGTGTAATCAATCATAATTTAACATTCCATTGGGTAAGGCCCAGGAAGGCAGGGGGGCTGGCATTGAGCAGACAGGACTATGTCTGATAAAATTGCCGACGCTTCAGGGATAAGTGCATCCTCCTGTTGATAACCTCTTGATTAATATAGGAAGTTGATAGACAAGCGATTTATTGTAGGGTGGAAGGGGTCAATGCACTTTCTCCAGTCAAACGGGTTCCAAAGAGCAACCTGCATCAAAGAGATTATCCTGCCGTATTCAAACCTCACATCAAAATTGTTGTGCTAATTGATTATTTTATGATATGCTTTTCCTCATTGAATACTGATCGCTCTTTGTCAGTTGCCATAATAATAATATTATACCATTGTCATTTTGTTTTGTTATGCTTGTGACGTGAGACAGGAAGTTAATTTAGTGTTGAAAGTTTTTTTTTTATAAACCTGGCCATGTCCTGGCTAGATTAGCTAGTACTGGTAATTTAAGCTGGTGTGCTTGGGATATACAACTTAAATCTAAATGTAACCGATGATGCATTTCAACATGGTCATAGTGACATCGGTAGGTGCTGTTTAATTGGTATCATCTCTATTCTTCATTTAAATTTGAAAGGGTGACGATAATACCTTGTTTGTAAATAAAAGATAAAAAGATATCATCAATTAGAAAAAGAGTATTTTCACATAGGCTTATGTTTTCTCTATGTTGTAGACTATTCAATAGATATGAAAAACAAGCAAGCGGGAATCGATGTTAAGCACATTGTTTTAATAGCTGGCATCCTTCTGCACTGCGTTTCATACCCAAGAATTGTTGGACAATTCTGTACAATTCTAGAATTGTTCGAAACTGACCCATATATCATTACCCAACCAGCAACTATCATTGCGTAATTAACCCTGCCTGCTATATAATTACATTCATTATCGCAATTGTATAGTTATAGTATAGTTATGTTATGGTATGTGGGCTGAGGGAGGCAAAGGTAAATCAACTATTGTAAGCCTGGTATATATTCATTACCTGTCTACAAAGGAGCTCTTGATGTTATACTATATCATTTTCAGCCATCTCAGTTATATGGTGTACAGGAAGCAATTTTGGCATTTTTCTCTCTCACTCTTGGATGGTTGTTCCCTCGTAGGTGTTGGCACTAGTGCATATCGTATTAAAATGTTTAACAATTATATTGGTTGTATTTCTGCTCTTTAAACCAGGCCTGCATGTTATTTACTATAGTTCCATGCCCCGAATGAGTGGTCCAATTTTCATTTTGAAAATGAAAAACATCTTCCACGGCCGGGACTGCATCACACTTCAAGGACTAAACACCGCAGGGAAAAGTTTACAAAAAGCATGAATTCCCCAATTGAAACATTCCCAAAAAGGGGATTGAGAAAAAGACCTTTAACTTTTCCTGGTCAATCCATGTATGTTGCTCCGGCTCATCCTGAATTGCAGGCTTGCCACACAGCAGGAAACAGTACAAAGAATGTGAGATCCCCATATAAAACATTTCCAGTTTCCCCAAAAAACTGTCAGGCCCCCCCAATTCCCATAGACTTTAAGTCGCCAAATCAAATTAATAAACAAAGTTAAACGTTATCATTTGGGAGCATTGCCAAGTAGGCCTAAGTAATTTATAAAATATTGAAGATAACTACCAGGAAACAAGTGGGAGGCCTGTGCTCAATTACAAGGATAATATGACATAATAGGACTGAACAGGAAAAGTTGAAAGTACTGGGGACTCAGTCTAAATATCAGCTCACAATCCCCCCCCAAATGGGATTTTTCCAAGGGGAATTCAGACTTCTGCTGAGTATTTCCTCTTACACGACAGATACTAACTACTGAAATGTGATGCTTTATATTTGTCTTGTCCACTGGATGGGACTGAAAACAAACAAATAAATTTCAACCTTTGGTACTCCTGCCCTGATGAAGTCATTTTTTGGAAATGACAAATTCCCTAGTAAATCAGTAAGAATAAATTAAAGAGGATTTGACCCGTAGGAAGTACCTCATTTAAAATATATTACCGGTTATTGACACGATAACGCTTGCAGTGTACACATGAGAGATGAGATATCAAGGGGCATTAACTGACTTCCGCTCCTGCCGAATGACATTTTTTGACGCGAATACAAACAGCTTGATGAATCAAACAATTATTCCAAATAGGCGACGTGGCGGCTTGCACACAATGCCTTCAAGGGCAATTGTTGCTGGCGATCAGGGTTCGAATCCCGGCCGTTGCAGATGTTTTTCCTTTTCAAAATCAAAATTGGACCACTCATTTGAGGCAAGGAACAATAGAGAACGACATGCAGGCCTGGTTTAAAGAGCAAAAATAGTACAGATATTATGAAAATGTTAGACTAAGACTAGTGGCAACACCGTTTAAGGTAATAAACCTTTCAATCTAATGAAGAGAGTTGAGTTTGATAGGCATAATAAAGGCTTCTCAGATACACAACAATTATATTGCAATATACTTGTTGTGTAGCTGAGAAGCCTTTATTATGCCTATCAAACTCAACTCTCTCCATTAGATTGAAAGGTTTATTACCTTAAACGGTGTTGCCACTAGTCTTAGTCTAACATTTTCATAATATCTGTACTAGTGAGCGATGTTGTACATTTTTATTAGTATCACAGTTTTCTGATAATTCTGCTAGCAGAGTTTAACTGATGTATTCTATTTATGCAGTTGCTGCCAATAATATAAGATTGCACAAAATATAACGTAGGGTATGGTACAACACAGAACAGTTGAACATAAGTATTTTCTCGGGTCATCATACTCATTACTAAGAGTTTTCTGTGTTTACAAAAATTGTGAGCAGACAATTCAAATGGAATGCTTACAATTTCCATCATGACGAAAAGAAAAAGGTTTGCCCCGGTGAAGATTTGAACCTGGGCCTCCCACTTTATAGACTTCGATGCTACCTTGCACAGCAATAGCTATTCATTACAGGAGATCTTGCCTGGTCATCTAAATACAAACTCATTGAATACAATGTCAATCCAGTTATATAATGATGACTAGAACTGTAAAGGCTTATACTATAACTAAACAATAGCAGTAATGAATGTAATTTATTTAGCAGGCAGGGTTAATTACACAATAATGGTTGCTGGTTGGGTAATGATATATGGGTCAGTTTCGAACAATTCTGGAATTGTACAGAATTGTCCAAAAATTCTTGGGAATGAAACACAGTGCTGGTATTTGGAAAGTATAGTGATCTTCTATAACCAGACAGTGTTACGATATCACACAATAATCAGTCAGCCCGTGAACTTTGCCTGCGTCATCGTGAAGTTGACTGACTGTCCGTTTTCAAAGTCGGATTGTAGATAAATAAAAGTAACAATGGATTTTCCATTAAGAGGATGCGGTATACATATTGTGCACAAATGTCAATACATAGATACAGAAGATGTAACAATCTTCTATTACGCTTAGTATAAACACAGTTTTAAATTTCCTTTTGCCCTCATTCTACATGATCTACTGAATCTGTCACAATTCTCAAGCTCAAAATTTACTGAAAGCCGTTGACTCAAAAAATATTGTTGTTCTACTAAGAATCACTTCAATATGATATAAAAGTTTATTTCAGAAAACTGAATAGTTTCAATTTCATATTATCGATAACTTCCCTTGGTCCGATTGATTATTCCGCCTCAAAGCTTGTTGGCGAAGGTTTGACCAGACAATACCATGAAATGATATTGTCCTGATCTAGTATTGAATAATCACAAAGGTCCTAATTAGGATCTGTTGTACCACCTCACCCTCACCACAAAATATAGGAATCATACTCAAAATACGTTATCTGAGTAACATTGATTGCATAATGTGAGAGCAAAAAATTCATTCATTTACACAAGAAGATTCGGGACATTATCGACAATTTCAATTTGATTCTCAATTGTTGCCAGACGGATTGTGTGAGGAGTATTTGAATAATAATAACAATCAATCCGATATAATGTTCTCTGGTAATAGTTTACTTACTTTGCAGTGGATGAACTCAGTAAGCCGTCCATTTCACACTATGAGTTCTTTCTAGCTGTGTACTTTCTTGTTTATCCAGATGAGTTTGCCTTGAGTGTTTTCACCTAAATGCTGAGATTATGAATGCAATGTTCCTCCTTGTCTGGTTGCCTCACATGCAACGAAAACTCTTGGATCAATGGGGCTGGTATCAATAAATTTTCTAAGTGCATTCATACATTTGTCTTGTTGTCCATTTGCCATGTGCTCCATGTGTTATAGAACCTTGCAATATAATATGGACATTTTTGATGGATGAGGTTTCAATTTCAATGAAGTTTTTGGTATAGCCCAAAAAACTTCAATGACAATTGGTCAATGCAAAAAAATTGTGTTTCTGGCTAAGTCTTCAATGGAATAATATCCTTGGAGGACTTGCATACAACGGCAACATCAATTAGGATGTTAGTAGAGTTTTACATAACACAAGCGACCCTCACAATGAATCAGCTGTCAGACTTTTGAACACGCTGTCAGCACCTACCTTACTTAGTTAATGTGAGAAACATAGACCGATGCAATAAAACTTTCCTTCATCCAATAAATTCTAATAACACAAAATAAAAATATACTCGATAATTTTGGCTCCGATTTCAATTTGTTACTGCTTTTTGGAATTTGGGTCGTTTTTGACCTGCACTGTTTCAGATTTTCTTAAACCAATACATTACTGTTGCCCAAAATTTGTTAAGAGTGCAATTAGGAATTGAATGAAATCATGAATAAAATAAACTACATATTATTGAGACCAAAGGCCCACACCTTACCCTCTCCCTAACACTCAGGCTGTTTGAGTCGGCAATGAGAATATTGCTACAAGGCCTAACAAAACACAAAGTATGCTAAGCTGAGAAGATTCCTAGTAATTTTTTACATAGATTGATGGGAGATAGTTCTTGAAAGCAGTTTCAATTGAGATCCTGTAAAGTATTCAGATTGCATTCTTCTAGCCTGAGTTTATCTTCTCAATTAATTCTGACACAAAAATTTAGAATCAAAACTACGTACATACGACTATTTACAATGTGATCATTGATAACCACGTCTCAGACTCAGACTTACCCCTTCGTATACCAGATTCATCGCAGTGTCGTTGTGAATCCAGTCCGGATAACCAATGTCATTATTCATCGCAGCAAGCTAAAACAGTGAACATTTAGTGATGAGAACTCAGTGGTCAAAAGATGCTCGGGTTCGATTCATACCATGATTGAGGTAACATTTGAAAACTTAAACTCCGTATCAACGAAGAGTAGATTCAAAAACTTCTTCCATTCAAACTGTTAAGATAAACATAGCTGTTAAAATAAATGACAAGTCTGATTCGAAATAGGGGCACTCGGAGTTTGATCAGTACCTCTTTCAATCACTGATCCAACCAATTTTTACCTACAATATTGAACTCTGGTATACTGGTGCTACTGAAAGACAGAATAATATGCTTTTAAGTTTGTTTTTAATAAACAGCTTCATTTTTGAAGCTGACTGTTTTGTTGACGTGAGTATTTTAATTGAGCTCAACATGTTATAGCTGAGGATAGATACATTTTACACAATTGTTATAAAAGTAATCGTAAATATTTTATCATGCCAAAAGTTAGTACATCGAGATTTTTGTGCAGGTTTGTGCCTTTTAGTATTCGTCTGCGAAACAACCGAGAGAGAAATGGTTCACACCTAAATTGTAATGTGTTTCTAACACAATTACCAAAATAAATTCAATTCAATTTAGAAAGGCTAAGTCATCATAAGATTCATTTACGGCGAGCTATATCCTTAAAAGGTCAGGTTGGAAATCAAACAAAAATTAAAATATGCGTCTCCAACTTCAATTTAAACCATCCAAAAAAGGAGAGTTGTATTTAATTGTACTGGAAATTGGCCGAGAAAATGTGACCAGCTTATAAAAGAACAGTTTTTGTCCTGTCACCATAACCGGATGAGCACTGATGTTTAAAGACTCTGAACTTTAATTTTTAAATCAAGATACTTGAGAAGCTCTTGGTTGGCGTAAAATTCAAACTAAAGCCCTGTGACTTTTATTTAATTCTCCCATCTGGTCTTCCCAAGTCAGCTGAAACACAACGAGTACAGTTATGACATTTTTAATTGCTACAAAGGGCTGATTCCCACCTTATCAGATAATTTTGTAGTGAGGTCTGAGACCTTGGCTCTGTTATATGGGAGTACCCCTCTGTTCTCACGCTCTGTGGAGATCTATTATGATGAAGAAAATGTCATCTCAACATAGTAACAACTAATGAACTGACATCCTCAACCCGTATAATTGGAGTGTTGAAAGTATTCTTAAAATTTCACAGAATTTGTCAGCATTTTGAGAAGCTACTAGGATGTATTACAATTAGAGCTTTATCTGCTTTTCAAAAATCAAGGAGCGATTATGTCACTATAATGATAAAGTTTCCTTACGTAACCACTGCTTAATTTTTTCAGCAGTGATTTCTTAACAACTAGTGGCAACCTTGTGAGGCTAAAAATATTGGTAATTTCTTGTAAAATTACTGAGCAATTGTTGGAGAGAAAATATATCAAATTCATCAATATGAAATGTGAATATTCTTGTTATGATACAACTTGCATTGGTTAAGAACGCCAGCTGAATGATTTGAACCCATGGTATACTTGTACATACATTTGCAAAGTATGTCTCAAATTCCATAATATCGTTGATTTCTTTGTCAACAGTCTTGCTGTCAGCACCCATGGCCATCGCTATCTCTCTGATGTAGGTCTTGTATGCGTTGCTCTCTTTAGCAAACTCAGGCTCAGAGTAATAGTTGTTGTGAGGCAGGCTATATACAAACTGGTCCAGCTATAGGTAAAGAAAACTGTCGACCGAAGACACAATATGTATGCCTATATTTGAATCATTCTTAGGATGGAGACTTCCTAAGATGTGATATAGATAATTAAGCAGCTAGTTGCACCATGGAGCGTTCATGTCTATGTAGTTTATTATCATTGCCTTTGGAGTCTTCACCATTTTACTTACCTTCACAATATTAACTTTGCTGTCCTTTT
Source organism: Membranipora membranacea (assembly GCA_914767715.1). Lineage (NCBI taxonomy): Eukaryota > Metazoa > Bryozoa > Gymnolaemata > Cheilostomatida > Membraniporidae > Membranipora > Membranipora membranacea. Next base: position 22,845,943 of record OU612074.1, read on the forward strand.
AATCCGCAGACACTGAAACATCCACCAGATACTTATGACCGAGCAAACTCAGCTCACTCAGTGTGTATAACAGGTCAAACTCAGTCTCGTTCCAGGTAGGATCAGAAATAGGCCATCCACCTAAGTCAGAGTGAAGGTCACGAAGCGGGGCAACTCCCACTTCCTCTTTTTTATCTGAAATAGGGACAAACATAGAAACTCTGTTTGACATGAATTTTGCATTTTACATTCATGTGGATTTATCCCGATAAATTGAAGCTGGTCTGAAAAGCTCATCAACTGTGTGCAGGGCGTAGTTCTAGAGGAGGCAGGGAGGCACTGCTTTCCCTAGAAAGCTGAATACAGTGACCTACAAACACTATATTCCACGTCATTATCAGCTCCTCTGGGATTTCCATTGCTATTTATATACCTTAAATTGCTTGGGGAGGAGCTTACAGCACCCCTTCTGGTGATACTGCGGATTCGCCTCACACTTTTTCCTCCCCTACCATTTTTTCTAAACTACGGCCATGGTGTATCTAATAAGGTATCATTTGTTCTAAAGCTATCATCTGTCAACAACACCCTTTTTGTATGACTGTCATATCTTGGGGCTTGATGAAACCACCAAAACTCTTGATTAATGTTTTTAAATTGTAACATCAGCGTTTTTGAATATTTCAAACATTTAGAGGTAATCAACCCAGAAGATGCAATCACTTGGTCGTACCGTTGTTGACGCAAGCCTTGTACATGTCTTTAGCCTCCAACATTGATTTTGTATCTGACGACAAATTCTCTTCTAGCAATAAATCTGTAAATAAAGACAGAAAAAAAAATTAGCCACTAATCCATTCTTGTCTTGGTTCTGGCATTTCTCTGGTCTAGGATTCAGCAACATCTGCGCCCGTTTGCTCTCTGTTTGCAGGTAGGTCAGAGCACACCTTGGGGCCAACCAAACCCCAGTAGTCGATGGAATGCACGGGGGATTTAAACCCACGACCTTCAACATGTGCATATTGAATGATAGCGCTCTAACCAACCGAGCCACCACCTACTTGAGAGACTCGTCTGTATATATATTACGGTAACTTAACAATACTCCTTTCCTTGCATAGCTCTGTGGCTGTATACTATTCTGGTCATTGGCTGTTGGTTTCTATTTTGAAAGGTTATTGAGGTAGACTTAGTCCAAATGCTAATATAATGATTCGAAAATTAAAAAAAATGAATTGCATTGGGATATAGTACCAATGTAGGAAATTGATAGTTCAGGGAGAAACTTGTTGCCATATCAATCAAGAGGTAAAAAAGATATACCAAACAACATTTGTCAGCCAACTCCGATGAAATCATAAAGTGGCTAAACTAAGTCTCACCACTGATCAGCACTGCCATTTCATCTCCGAGCTATTTGAACTTTGAATAGCTGAATTCAGATTCAGGTATTACAGTCTTATCGATCCATCCATCCATCCATCCATCCATCCACACGAATACTGATAGAAATCATTGCAGGGGTCAACAGTTGTGTCAAGACTGTCAATCATTTTGCTTGCTAATGAATAAATAATATAATACTAATAATGATATGAACTTCATTGAACTGATCAGTGCAGGGAAGCAAATAATATCATGTTTCATAAAGGTTAAAACCCAATGACTATGAGACAAGGTAGTGAACAATGAAGAAAGGATGAAAACGGATGGACATGCCTATACACAAAAAATAACAAAATTATGTCAGTTATATGACAATTAACAATATTAATTTGGTCCACAATGTGATTGATTACTGCCGTGTGTTACCCTCTATCGATCCGAGTCCCAGCTCATATGTTTTTTTGTCGTCAAATCCCTCTATGATAGGCTACACCTTTTATGTTTTGGGCTCATCTTCGGCCCAAATTTTTTCAAACAACTTTTTTATATTCCTCAGTAAAAAAATTGTTTAAACTATTTTGTGAAGAAGAGAAAATTGGATACCAGCTGACAAATATTTCATAGACACCTGCAGCCAATATATATTAACAAGGTGACAAAGATTAAATCAGCTTTCATGATGTTTATTAAGTTTCATGATTTCTCTGTTATGAAAGCACTATGAGTTCCTCATTTCATGAATAGTATTGATAAATTGGATTTTGGGAGGATGAGTAAGCAGAATTTTCACTTGTTGGATAGAAATCGCAAGGTTCAATCACATTCTTAATTACAGACAGCCAAAAAGCAGGTGCCTGAAGGACGAGGCATCAATGTCTGAACCCACGACCTTCAACAGTTTGCATGCTGAAAATCGTCGCACTAACAAATCAAGCCCTCTCACTCCCAAAGTACGTTTATGACACGTTTTCCCAGCTAATAAAGCTCCGACTCTTGCAAAGCGTATGAATGAGTAACGTTGGGGTGCAGACCAGCACCTCATGCATCCGAATATTTTAGTTTTCAGAGAAGGTGTAGCAAACTTCAGATTGAAATATGTAGCCTCTGTACTCAGCTTCAAGGAAACATATTATGTATGCCGGATATGTATCCTCTTTAGTTGCTGGTACTTTCATTTATGAATTACATTTAACAAAGGGTACACCAAGGGTACCAATGTAATATGGTCCCGTAAGACTGGAGCATATTTACCCTCTTTTCGGACAGAATAGACAACGGAGACACTCTCAGAATTATTGCAAAGCACACCCCCCCCCCAAGAAGAAAATTGGTGTCATTGATTCCATCAGATATTCGCCTTAATCCTACTATTTTTTTCAAGCTGTGACATCACGGAATAATTTTGGGAAAGTCATATCAGCTGAATCTTAAAGAAGCACGCTCAGCTGAAATCTGATTGACCGCCATACATGTTTAAATATGGTGACATTGCAACGCATGTACTCTGAACTGTACTTACTTTGTGGTGGATGTACTGAATCGACCCTCCATCGCAAATTTTGGCTTGATAAAGTTCTTGTGACTGTATGCCTCCCTCAAGCTGTGTTTTTCTTTCAAGTGCTCTCCAAATACAGATTCTAACGTCTGCTTTCATGGAGCCTAGGACACGCAGTATCTAACCTTTTGTCACCAAGCTGGTTTTCTCGTGCACCAATATTTGTAATTGATCAGATTTTTATTGTCACTTATTATTGTCAGATTTTTGCTTAGGAATAGCATCGTCATATCATAGTGACACAGTCAAATTATTCAATCACTGATCATCGTTTAGTTAGTGTTGATAGCAGAAAGAGCTCAGAAAATAACATTATATTTCAGTTGAGGTATTCTCTTGACGTCTGAGCTGTTACTTAAATTGCAAAATGTCGGTAAGAATGACTAGGCAAGACAGGGCACTACTACTGAGCTGTTCTATAAGTTAGTTGAATTGCATTTTAAAATTTAAACCTCGAAGAATAAACTAGTCTCAGATGTCATTTTATGCAACAGAAAATGCAACAGACAATGCAAAGTGTCGCTTTGAAAGATATCCAGAGAATCGAATCGCTTTAGGTCTGAGCACAACTCTCTCCATGGCTTGTTTGATATATATATTTTTTTTTTTAATATGTATATATTCATATTCATATTTACAAAAATGAATACGTCAGAATAGCGCCATGACAGGCATTTAATAAGCAATTAAAACTTTGCCATGAACTGTACCATCAATTCTCAATTTGGTTCGACTTACATTGACTTACTATAGCTTACTCATTACTGATTTCAATTAGGGCAAAATGTTTGTAGTTGTAGGATATCGACATCCCTTGATTGAAAAACTCTCAAGCTCTTTCAGGCCATTTTGACTGTTGTACTTCATAGTATAACCTCCGTTAATAACTCAACATTCAGATTTTTGTAAGCAGGTAGAAATGTTCAATACTTTCCTGCTGTTTGCACTGCTATGACCAATTTACTACTTGACTTTGCCGAGCATTCTAGTAGTAATTGAAACCAAGATGGCTGTTGAGTGAATGCACAATCTGATAAGATAGTTATAAGTTGCAATAGATCTGCTCTCAGTTTCAATGAGTTAACTTGGTAATGGGGAGAAAAATATCTCACTAAACTAGATTATCTTTTGTTGTTGCTTTTTTGTATATATGTAGAAAAAAAATATTGTAGCTTGATCTGCGGATAATCTGCTGGAAAATTTATCACAATTGATATCTATTTAAATATGTATATCGAACTTTATTTTGGTCAATACTCATTCGTTGAGATTTACCTTTACAGAATAGGTCTACTCAAAAATTTAAAAAGAAAAAACATCACAAAGATGTTAATGCACAGTTCATGATAGATATAATTTCGAAGATCTCTCATAATGTGAATTTGATTGAATTGATCGTTCCTTTCATAAAGGGTTATGAAGGGTTAATTTTGTTACTGGAAGTAGTATTTCTCACAGAACTGGAATTGTTACTGCTTTAAAAGGGTTTCTACCCCTAATTTATGAATGTTATTGGAGTCATTATGATTGATGATGATTATCATTAGGGTTTCAATGTCAGAATCAACATGGCTTCTCTGGTTCAGAACAGGTGTTCTGACTCTGATTGTGAGTGCAAAGGTTGGCCTCACAAAATATAACTATGACGTGGTCTTTGCTTCAGATTCGCCATTGGGTGTACCTCAGGGTTCTATTTTTTAACTTTCATAGCACCTTCTGTTGTAAATCAGGGATTTTTAGCTCATCAATTAATCATTTTGTCGTGAGAGAAAGTAGAGAACTAGAATATTACAACTTAATCAAAAGCAAACACTAAAACACAATTTTAATTAGTCTGAATTACAATGCTTGTACAAAGTAGCAGGATTAAATCTTTACAATTGGCAAGACAGGACTCCGGTTTTTTCACATCCGCTTGACGAACATTTGCATCTGAAAGATCAACAGTAGGAGGTGGCTCAGTTGGTTAGAGCGCCGGACTTCACCACGCAAATTTTGAAAGTTATGGGTTCAAATCCCACTGCAGTCCATGTTCTACTGCCTGAAACTGAAACTGCAAACTGAGAGCGAATTGGCACAGATATTGCGGCCTCGCCATTAAAGCATTAATATTTCACCGCCCATGCCAAGGGATTGGCGAATGATATGACATCCGATTTTCAAACAACAGAATTTATAATAAATAATTGAGACATCTGTAAAATGTACTTTAGTAGATCACCCACATTGCTCTGGAAGTTTTCATCCATTGCACACACCATTTTTTTAGGTTTACCGATATATTTTCTTCTCCATCAAGCTGCGTTTACCACGCAAGGGTAAGCTGAAATGGATAAACGTAAGATAAAGATAAATACATATCCTTTTTTCTCATCTGGATAAATCAAAAGGCCGGTAATAACTCATTTTCATATTATATTGCGATGATATTGTATAGTTTAGAGCCTCAACCATTGCGCACATTACTTTTACACTCGAATACCAATTTGCACCTGTACAGTTTGTAATTATCATGACGTTTTTAGGAATGACTCTGCCTTATGGAGACACTTGGCTAAATGCCAAATAAATTCAATGTTTGTGAGAATTAACACAGGAAAGTGACAAGCAAAAACAGAATTGCTGGCACAGGTGCAACAAAGCAAGTTGTGTATGCAATCTTTTATGAATCCCGCACACAAACTAGGAAAGAATAACTGCAACCGAATTGGCTCTAAACTAGTGAGAAAACGGATGCGTGTGTCATTTATTTTTTTCCGTTAACAGTCTGATGTTATTTATAGTCAGAACGCACCTTTGCTCTAGTTATCTGAGAAAATTAGAGGAACTCAAAATGTATCTAGATATAGCATGCCTCCGGTATGCCAATAAGATCTTAGCTGATGACCATCATATTCTTCACTGTTACATACCCGGTCGGCCTAGCACTCACAGTCGCAGAACTATTCCACCAAAAAGTAGAACTGCACACTTGGGGAAGAATCTGTTCTTTAGATATTTTTGAATTATTTTCCGTGCAATTTCCTGACTAGAGAGCAATTTTTTAGATTATTTTATAGATTTATTCTTCTTAGTTATTAACTTCATCTTGATGTCTACACAAGATCTCATTTGTTTTGACAGAACATTGATCAGTGAAATAAAGTGCATATATGATATAATATAATAAAAGTAAATACACCATACCATAAGTAAGTACCGTACCATACGTGAGTACCATATGTAAGTACCAGATGTAAGTACTATATGTCAGTATCATACGTAAGTACCATACTTAAGTACCATACGTAAGTACCATAAGTAAGTACCATACCGTACTTTTAAGCCTTAGCCTAGCTGATTAAACAGAGGAATAGCGCCCATGTTTTCAATACACGCGATGGCTTAAAAATGCACACATTGATGCATAACCCTTACTCAGGAACCTATGGGTTCAACATTAAAACATTAGTAGTTGGTTTGAAAAGGGGGGCTGTTTTTCCTGAATTCTTATTTCCTTTAATGAAAACATCAGCCTTTCTATGTGTAAGCCTAAGCTGTGACTCGAGGGATACGAGCAGAGGAAAGCGAGGTCATTGTAATTGTAATCAGTGCTGGCATGAAAACTTGATAATGTGATTATTAGATAATAATAATAGGCTATAAAGAAGGAAAAAAGAAAAACATGATCATTGTATAATCTGCACTTAACTAACTTATAAAAGTCAATTAGCTATTCTTTAAAGAACCTTAAACTGCATTAATAATTTGATTTAATTGATATCGGTGAAGCTGCACTTACATTAGGCCATCTCCGTCAGCTGGCCACCAACTCAAGACTGAGCAGTCTTTAACCCCAAGTCAGAGCCAGAGTCTGAGACTGGCATGTGTTTACATAGCACCGGCTTAGGCAATGTCAGTCTCAGAGTAATGTAAACAGAAAATAAATGTGAGTGATAGAACAAATGGCAGTATTATGATCGCTTAATTAGGAATTTGTATTAAGACGGGCAGTCTTGAGACTGCAAAACGAGCACTGCTCGAATTGCCAGACCCGTCTTAAAAGCCGGTCGGTCAGTCAACAGTTTTTTGTCATTCGCACTACACAGTCTCAGCCTCCGTCTTAGCAAATTGTCGGTCAGACTCAAGACTGGGCCAAAGGAAGGCCTAATGTAAACGCAGCTTAAGTCCCAAAATCACGGCAAAATGATTAATGAATCGTTGAGTGTTTTACTGTTTATTTCGATTTTATTTCGGCATTTTGTGCTAAATTTCCATCAAATCCAACAGCATAAAGTAAAAGGACTTTGGAATATAAGGGTCTTGTGACGGCTAAATCATCGCATTTATTCTTCTCGGCAACCTGGATCAATCAAAGCCAAAAATACACCGGCCCTGCTTGTGTAGTCAATCATAATTTAACATCCCATTGGGTAAGGCCCAGGAAGGCAGGGGGCGGGCATTGAGCAGACAGGATTATGTCTGATAAAATTGCCGACGCTTCAGGGATAAGTGCATCCTCCTGTTGATAATCTCTTGATTAATATTGGAAGTTGATAGACAAGTGATTTATTGTAGGGTGGAAGGGGTCAATGCACTTTCTCCAGTCAAACGGGTTCCAAAGAACAACCTGCATCAGAGACATTATCCTGCCGTATTCAAACCTCACATCAAAATTGTTGTGCTAATTGATTATTTTATGATATGCTTTTCCTCATTGAATACTGATCGCTCTTTGTCAGTTGCCAAAATAATAATACTATACCATTGTCATTTTGTTTTGTTGTGCTTGTGACGTGAGAGAAGAGTATTTTTACATCGGCTTATGTTTTCTCTATGTTGTAGACTATTCAATGGATATGAAAAACCAGGGAAACGTTCCCAGCAAGGGGATTGAGAAAAAGACCTTTAACTTTTCCTGGTCAATCCATGTATGCTGCTCTGGCTCATCCTGAATTGCAGGCTTGCCACACAGCAGGAAACAGTACAAAGAATGTGAGTTCCCAATATAAAACATTACAAGTTTCCCCAAAAAAACTGTCAGGCCCCAATTCCCATAGACTTTAAGCCGCCAAATCAAATTTAATAAACAAACTTAAACGTTATCATTATGTATTGCCAAGTAGGCCTAAGTGATTCATACAATATTGAAGATATCTACCAGGAAACAAGTGAGAGGCCTGTGCTCAATTACAAGGATAATATGACATAATAGGACTGAACAGGAAAAGATGAAAGTACTGGGGACTCAGTCTAAATATCAGCTCACAATCCCCCAATAGGGATTTTTCCAAGAGATTCAGACTTCTGCAGAGTATTCCCTCTTACACGACAGACACTAACTACTGAAATGTGATGCCTTATATTTGTCTTGTCCACTGGATGGGACTGAAAACAAACAAACAAACAAACAAATTTCTACCTTTGGCACTTCTGCCCTGATGAAGTTATTTTTTGGAAATGAAAAATTCTCTAGTAAATCAGTAAGAGTAAATCGAAGAGAATTTGACCCGTAGGAAGTACCTCATTTAAAATATATAACTGGTTATTCACACGATAACGCTTGCAGTGTACACATGAGAAATGAGATATCAAGGGGCATTAACTGACTTCCGCTTCTGCCGAATGACATTTTTTGACGCGAATACAAATAGCATGATGAATCAAACAATTATGCCAAATAGGCGACGTGGCGGTTTTCACACAATGCCTTCAAGGGCAATTGATGCGGATGATCCGGGTTCGAGTCCCGGCCGTGGCAGATGTTTTTCATTTTCAAAATCAAAATTGGACCACTCATTCGAGGCATGGAACAATAGTGAATGACATGCAAGCCTGGTTTAAAAAGCAAAAATACAACCAATATAATTGTTGTGTATCTGAGAAGCCTTTATTATGTCTATCAAACTCAACTCTCTCCATTAGATTGAAAGGTTTATTACTTTAAACGGTGTTGCCACTAGTCTTTGTCTAACATTTTAACACTATCTGTACTAGTGCCAACACCTACTAGGCAACAACCATCTGAGCGTGAGAAAGAAAAATGCCAAAATTTGTTCCTGTACATCATATAACTGAGATCGCTGAGAATGATATAGTATAACATCAAGAGCTCCTTTGTAGACAGGTAATGAATATATACCAGGCTTACAATAGTTCATTAACCTCTGCCTCCCTCAGCCCACCTACCATAACATTCAGAGCTAACTTCATGCTCAGAGCATCTTTGGCTAACAAATAGAAATAGCTGAGAGCCATTCACTCTCAATAATCACAAGGAGCGTAGTTTAGACTATGGCAATAATCGGTACTCATACTACTTGCTGTGACACCAAGTTTGAGTTTTTTTAGCATAATTAACATAATTATAAACTTTGAGAAAACCTCAATAAATAAATAAATAAATAATCCACTCAGCATATTTTCAGTAGTCAGTGGTTCTGTGGAAAATATGGCCTCATTCACATATCAGTTCTCTCCACTTAGGCATGTAGGACAATTGATACAAAGTAATTCCTCGCTAAACTAGTGAGCGATGTTGTACATTTTTATTAGTAGCACAGTTTTCTGATAATTCTCCTAGCATAGTTTAACTGATGTATTCTATTTATGCAGTTGCTGCCAATAATAAAAGATTGCACAAAATATAACGTAGGGTATGGTACAACACAGAAGAGTTGAACATAAGTATTTTGTCGGGTCATCATACTCATAACTAAGAGTTTTCTGTGTTTACAAAAAATGTGAGCAGACAATTCGAATGGAATGCTTTCAATTTCCATCATGACGAAAAGAAAAAGATTTGCCCCGGTGGGGATTCGAACCTGGGTCTCCCACGTTATAGACTTCGATGCTACCTTGCACAGCAATAGCTATTCATTACAGGAGATCTTGCCTGGTCATCTAAATACAAAATCATTGAATACAATGTCAATCCAGTTATATAATAATGACTAGAACTGTAAAGGCTTATACTATATATACTTTTATTGTCATTCTACATATATACGTATAGCTACAAATTGTGTCCTATCTGTTAGGAAAGATTTTATGAGAGAGTGCAGTTGTCCCGTTATACCGTACATTGTCAATTTTTTCAGAAGAATTTTATGGTCGACGCAGTCAAAAGCTTTTTTGAAATCCAAAAACATCATAGCAACAAAGTGACCATCTGATCTTGCTGACAAACAGTCAGAAATGAGTATGTAGGGAATCAACACAGGAATAACCTTCTCTTAATCCGCATTGTAATTTGTGAAGAAGTTTTTTGTGGTGAGATATTTTTGGATTTGGGAATTCACATGTTTCTCAAAAATCTTAGATAGCACAGGAAGTATTGATATAGGGCGATAATTAGATGGATCTTTGATATCTCCACCCTTATGAATAGGAATTACTCTTGTGGTTTTCCACTGTGGAGGAAATAGACCCTCTATTAATGCTCTATTGAACATGTCAGTTACAATGTCGCATATGTAAGGCCATTTTTTCTTCAAAACCTTAACGGATATACCATCATGACCAGTTGCTTTATTGTCAGAAATGTTTTTTAGATATTTGAAACAAATTTCTGGAGTAAAGCGAGTCAATTGAAAAACATTTGGGTTGTCACTGGTCTAATCATGTTATATTCATGGGAATCAGGGATGTCTTTGGTTATGGATTTTGCAATCGATGTAAAGTGTCTGTTCAATTCATCAGGGAATAAACCACCAATATAGACCATCGGTGAAATTTTAGTTTGATTGATTCCTAAAGCTTCCCAAACAGGTTCGGTGTTATTTTTGTTATTTTTAATTATATCTGAAATAAGCAATTTTTTCTTGTTCTTAATCAAATTTGTAACATAATTGCGTTGAATTTTGTATTCTTCCCATTCGCCCTCTCTCTTCAATCTATCACGCAAATGCATGTTTGATTTTACCTCATCATCTAACCATTTGGGCAGTTGAGCAGTTTTTACAAATCTTTTCTTGGTGATGACAAGTCTTTTGATTAATGAACTATATGTGTCATTAAATCTTGCATACATACAGTCTACAGTATTCTCACACAATACATCATTAAAGTGACGACCTGAAAAAAGGTCATGTATATTCTGGTTTGTAAATTTGGAATAGTCATTGAATTCAAATGATGTTTTTTGTGCTTTTACCTTTAATGTAGAAAATAAAATTTTAATGAAAACTAAGTAATGATCACTCATTCCATATTTTATAATTCCACTCTCTGACATATCTGAGGGCAGATTTGTGTATATGTGATCGATCAGGGTGCTGGATGTTCCTGTAACTCTTGTTGGCTCCGAGATCAATTGACGGAAGGAAAAAGATTTAACAATATTCAACCACTTTCTGTTGCTTCTTTGTTCAAGGATTTTGATGTTAAAATCTCCAAGTATAATCATTTCATTATACAGTGAAAAAGCTTATTTAAAGTGTACGTGAGCAAGATCATACCATGCGGACTTGGAGTTGGGAGGCCTGTATATAAGTGAGACTGAACAACTTTTATTTGTACTTGGCGTTACTTTGATAGTTATAGACTCAGGCATGCTATTGTCAAAATCAGCAAGATGTTCGAATTGCACGGATTCATGTATGTAGACAATGAGACCACCACCGTAACCATATCCCCGATCTCTCCTATTCACCTGATAACCTGGCACCGCATAAATACCAACACCATCATGCTCATTCAAAAATAGTTCTGCTAATCCTAGAATTGCAAATTTACGTTGATGCAAAATTGATTTTATCTCCTCTATTTTGCTGGTGATTCCACGGACATTCAAAAATGCAAATTCAGGATTCATTATCTCATTTGCTCAAAGTGACATTTAACATTTTGTGATTGGAGACAAATGCCATTTTTAATAGAAAAAAAGGAAATCTTCATGAGAATGGAACTTAATTTTGAACATTCTCATTGGTTTGCCCTCCTTAAAAATCCTTTCTGATGTAGCATGAGGGTAGAGCACTTTTATATCATTTATTACAGTGCTGTCCTCAGCGTCTAGTGGGACACCTTTCAACATACACATATTTTCTGACAGGGACCTCGGGTCGATTGTTTGGCGTATACTTGATCCATAGATCAGTGTTCCATTTGCGTAGGATGTTGTTTCTAGTTTCTTGGTGGTTGAACTGTATCATAATTTTGGGTTTGTTTGTATTGAAGTTATATCTGGTAACCTTTTCTATTATGATTGGCCCAAAGGTTTTGTTGAGGGTGCGTCTGATGGTATCTTGGTTAGGGTTGCTGTAGGTCATGGAGTCCTTCTTACTATCTATGACAAGATTGTCTATAGGGCGGAAACTGTTGTCTATTTTTTATTCTTTTGGGGGTGTGTTCTCATGCTGGTTCGATTGTTGTTGTTCGTTGAGGAAGTTGATGGCAGATTAATTTTCTGATGATTATAGTTAGCCCAGTGTTGTGCTGATGCTGTTTGATCGTTGGGAGAAACTTTTTCATGTGGTGAGGAATTTGAAAAATTGTGTTTCTGGCTACGTCTTCAATGGAATAACATCCTTGGAGGACTTGCATACAACTGCAACATGACTTAGGATATTAGTAGAGTTTTACACAACACAAGCGACCCTCACAATGAATCAGCTGTCAGACTTTTAAACACACTGTCAGCATCTACCTTACTTCTCCTGTACCCTACTGGCTGATCCTAATCGCTGCATGGAGTCAGCACTCAGCGACAGGAATTAACATGTCAAGACTTGACTCAAGAACTAGGCTCTTCCTTTTGTTCTAGGGAGCCCAGTTGCCAGCTGCCTGCTGGTTTTAGCAATTTACATGCCACCCCAAAGGCCAGTGTCAGTGTCAACAACAATATTAGTTGGCGGTTTATCAAATATTAGTTTTTTTTGGATTCATGAATTAATTGTTTATACAAATTTGGTTAGATTCTAGCTCATGTATTCACTTAGCCTGCTACTCTGGGATTTAGATAATGATTTTTGCAAGGTTATCTCAAAGGCACCATCATATCGATAAGGTAGCACCAAAATTATCAAACAGACTATGCAAACTATTTTTGCTAAACGTCCATCAGAAGCTGAGCTTTAGTTTCATCACACCAGCCATCAATCACAACCATCCCATGTCACTTTTGTGACCATCATACAAAATCTTAGCTAGTGAATGGTCTTTTTTTTGTTGCAGATAAATCAGGAAGTGCTATGCTGAAAATCTTTCCTGAACAACAAGCATTGATTGGTAATCTACAAAAGTGCAAAGAACCCAAGTTATCCGCCTGGGGTTTGAGGGCGGTGCAAGGCCCCAACATGGTCCTAGCAAAGATGATGATCTGACAGCGTTTCTTGCCAATAGGAAGGGCTAAAACGTATATTGACCCCAAATAGTTTTATGTTTGTACTAGTACAAAAATATCAACCCAAGGTGAAATACAATACACATACACATGCGTGTTATTATTTGTGCAGGCAATGTTTCAATATTTGATCGTTTTGAATGTCTCTACTGTGAAACCCATGCCTAGATGCTAAAACTTCCAAAATAATGTCTTTTGGCAATGACCAATCACACATGATAGGAAAGGTCTACAAACTGGATTACTGATGGATCTGTGAATGATGCATGTAATATATACCAGGCAAGAACCCCACCTGCTTCATTGTCAAGTTAATGTGAGAAATATAAACCAATGCAATAAAACTTTCCTTCATCCAAAAAATTCTAGTAACACAAAATGAAAATAATATACTCGATAATTTTGACTCCTATTTCAATTTGATCCTGCTTTTTGGAATTTGGGTTGTTTTGGACCTGCACTGTTTCAGATTTTCTAATCAATACATTACTGTTGCCCAAAATTTGTTAAGAGTACAATTAGGAATTGAATGAAATCATGAATAAAATAAACTTCATATTAGGCGCATTGAGACCAAAGGCCCACACCTCACCCTCTCCCTTACACTCAGGCTGTTTGAGTCGGCAATGAGAATATTGCTACAAGGCCTAACAAAACACAAATAGACTCTTGCTCATAGCTAGACACCTTAGTTGGGTGGTGGTTTGCCTACTTCTCATATGATGCATATTTTACAGCAAGCCCACGCAATTCCTTATCTCCAAATAAGATAAATATTTGAATCTTGACCTTCGAACCTCCACCTTGAACCTCAAATTTCACCTGGTAATGCAAACAAAGGGTAAATATAATAAATTAGCACCCTGATCATAGAGTTACCGATATTTCTAAGCAAATGAGAAAAATTAATGGCTGTCTATTTGTATACAAAGTCTATCCTTTTATATTGTTGACCAGAGTTTAGTGTGTGATGGGGTGATGTGGAGGTTGTTCTTGAGAAGGCCTGGACACAGCACTCATAGCTTCTTGATGCAAATTTTTGCGTAGGGTGACAGCGGTGGAATGGAATACGCTTGTTGGATAGTAGTGGACAGCTCCGTAGAACGATTCACAAGCTTGTGTCATCAACCCTGACTTCTTTGTTATGATTGAGATTTAGATTTAGATAATTAGATAGCAGGGGCGGGGTTTGTCTGCACTTTATTCACTTTGTATCTTGCAATAAATTTCAAAACAGAGAGGCAAAAAAACTTTTTTTCATTTGAATGAACAAAACCTTTTGACCACTAGTAAAATTAAAACAAAACACATATGACATTTGTGACTGTTATAGGTTTAATCTCCTGATCAATAATTGATCTATGCTCTTTCTGGTGGAAATGAATGAGGCAAAAAATTTTTTTTAAATACCTGTTGAGATAAGTATCAAGGATTTTCCTGTTAGAGTATATATGACTAAATCAACACGGAATAAAATTAATACTCGATAATCACTGCAGATGATAACAGCATTGGTATAATATTTCTACAGTTGCTATTGATGACCTGTGAACAGTAACTCCTTGCGGCTATGAGAATTTTTACTGTTGATGACCGATGAATCATAACTCAAGCGCATCTATCATATAATATTTCCGCTTTAACTGATTACGTTGTCGCAAGTTCTACCAGACTGTACATTTCTCTACTGGGTTCATCACAGAACCGACAGGGCAGCTGAATACTTTGGAGAACTCATCATTATTTGATAAGGGCTCTGTAAAAGGAATGGGCATGATACAAGACATCGATACATAGATTCATTTTATTTTTAATTATAGTTAGTAATATTTTGCCACAGCCTCTTGATTAAGAGTTGTCTGATTCTTAGAAGAGGTAAGTTGGTGATCAATGAATTATTGTAAGAGACAATTATACTCTGAGTATTCAGTTGTCATACTTGATAGGTCAGTTTAAATATCTATATTGCTTTTTTGACTGAACTTTTTTGTGGGTAAAATCCAACCAAGGTTCGAGGGGAGAGTGTGTTGGGACAATAACTTTTGAAAGTTACCCAGTGGGGCTTCAAACAAGGTTTTCTACAACACCAATAGCCTGGCAGTGAATAGTAGGCCTCATCTCACCATCCAAGGGAAAGACGGGTTGATGGTGATTATGAGCACGCCTGGTTTTTAACTACATGAAGTCATGCACACGTATCCAAGAAGCTCATTCGATCTGATCTTTGCCAAACTACGTAACCCGACGTAAATGTTTGGGTTATCGACTCTACTTGTTATTTGAACTAGCATGAACTAATGTCAGATTTAGTTAACATACCTCCATTTACCAAGAGCTTTATTCATAAACCGACCTCCGGTTGCATGATGCTTCAAGGCTGACTCTCTGTCGATTAGACAATACATCTGAAACAGGTATCATATAGACATTATTAGGTGCACTAAGCAATGGGACAAGTGAATAACTGACCAATAAAAAAATATATGCAGCCCATTGTATTTGACTATTTCACCATGTATGTGTCATCTAATTTTAATAAAATCAAAGACAGTGTTCACTCCCTACTAGATTTGAGTGGCAGCCATTATTAACACATTTAGTATAAATATGTGGTGATTTTGAGCAGTAAAAACATGTAAAGCTTTTTGCTGTTCTGTCTCACACCTGTACAAAATCTTTAGAATTATATTGCATAAGCCCAGGTAGGCGTTGTCCTGGCCCGTTCTTTTCTTCGTGTTTCAGGAAAGCTGCATATCTTGTCTTTATAGCTGCATTATCAGCGATATTTTCTGGCAAAGAGTGTTCACATTCACCTGTATGATAAAAATCATTTCTTCATTAGCTTGAATTTCACTTCACATTATTGCTAAGCAAACAGATATGAGATGTCGCCAAATATCTGTGGCAAAAAATTTATCTGTTAAGACTTGTGGATTGAAACCAAGTGTGGAATGTTTTCGGTTTATTTCAACTACCACATTTAAAAGTTCTCCTAAAAATTGTATTTCCTAAGCTTTTCTCCAACGACAAGGTTCAAAACTATCAAACAACTTACGTTTTGATTTATTTCTTCTATTTCATAAGAGGAATATTGATTTATCATGCACTCTGTCTTCTCTGTGAATGAAGCTTCTGTTTTGTCATCCCACAACTGTCCTCTGATATTTCCATCTTTGTCATACAAGCGACCTTTTGTGAAGAAAGGAAAATGAAGAGCCACAGATATCATGAATTTGCGCAAATGCAATGCAATGTAAGGATGAAGAATTATTTTTTCTTTTGTACATTGATGAAGTTACTGCACAGTTTACAGCAAAACAACCCTGAGACAAATGGCATGTTACTCAATTAATGCCTTGAGTTTTTTCTTCACAAATATAAACGGGGAAATATCATGAACTGGCAATATTTCAATCATCTTTTTTAGTAAACTTTTAATCTCGATGTATGCATGTTCTTATTGGCATTAATCACTGTACAGCTAATGAAGTGTATAATAAAAAAGAAAAAAAAAGAGAAAACGTTTGTCATACCTGTATTATCAAATCCGTGAGTCATAGCGTGTCCGATGAAGGATCCCATTCCTCCGTAATTCAGCGACCTGCAATCAGAGGCCAATCACAGCCATTAAATCTAGCTAACACTCCTCAATATTTTGGTTATAGGAATAATGAAGCCGTATAACTTATAGCTTTATCAAAAGCAGGCTTCATCTAAAGACTTAGGAAACTGACAATAAGATCAGGTTCTAATCTCTTTTTTAATTTTACTTATATCGGTTGCTGCTTGTGATAGAAAGGAGGCTGAAGAGCACCAGCAGGTAAGACTGAAAATATATAATCAACACTCTGTTTAGAAGTTTGAGTAGCGTGGAATATAAACTTCTAACACATACCAGAAAAGCTATTTGTTAATTTTATATAAACGCCCGTGTTATAATCACTTCTGAACGTGTCTCTTCCCTAAATATCTAGGGGGCGATATCTAAGCTAAAATGAAGGTCAGCAAGATGAGGTTTAATTTATGTTGCTGTTTGTTTGTTTTTGTTTGTTTTGAAGTGTAATCGCCAACTTCATTTTTGAAGATATTAGGATACATGGCAAACTCATTATCCATCATTCAATCGCAGGTCGGCTAGGGTCAATGGCCCACGCCAGCCAATCGAAAGAGATGAATGATTCTTCTTTAAGGTGTTTCTTATTGGATCTGCGACAGAGATATTTAAATCCTGGACAGACTCACCCATTGTGTTCAGCTCAGGGTGATAAGAAGCAGTGATATCCGCCGGACCTGCCGGCCATCTATCTTTTTGTTACAGGCTCAGTTATTTGTAATAATTCGTCCAGCTGTTTCCACTTCCTCCAGTTCAGATCGTTTTGGAAGTATGTATCTGTGTCAAACTCTAGCTATATATTAAATAACAGAGAATACTCCTTTAATTAACTGCATTTGATCTTTGTCTAGGGGATTTCCTCACTTATCAAGGAGGATTTGTTGATCTAAGACAAAAAAAAAACTAGCGACATATTGGCGTTAATTTTAACATTTATTTTTCAAAAATTTTCAATTACCTATCAGAATTGAATCATTGTCTCATTTTCTGTGTTGAGTACATCTGGTGATGTCTCCGATCTATCATTCTAAACAGCTTTGAATATTTTCGAAACCTTTTAACACTATTCATCTCAGCCAGCAAATATGGCTATGAAGTTTATCGAATTCCTACTAGGATTAGCCGGTAGCTCAGCTGGTTTGAGACCCTGCCCTCTTATGCACAAGCATTGGAGATCTTGGGTTCGAATCCCGGTGCAGTCTACCTACTATTGGCTTCAATTGATGCCATAGGTGTGCTCCGAGCTGCCTGGAAACTGAGAGCAATTCGGCACTGAATACGACCACCTCACGGCTAAGGCACTGTTATTTCTTAGTCTCAAGATTTTAGCCCACTTTAGTGAATGGGAACACAAGCGGTATGGGATGGGATGCTCAGAATTGTAGCTGTGAAAAAGTTCAATAATCAGTGATCCCCCATTATCAAGGGGTAAGATAAAACTCACAAATGTTGTCTCATCATGGGATAATAAAGGTACATACTAACAACAAACAACAAGCAAACGTCACTTGAGTTTATAGGCTTCTCCCAAAAAAGCAGATAAGCATGATTCCTGTCCTAAAACAACCCTACAAAACTGTCCAAGTCATCAATCCTCAGGTACATGGGTTCAGATATGGTTAACAACTTTTCTGGTAATTGGGAAGAATGAGTTTTGTGTTCTCCACATACGTTTAAGCTATCCGCACCCAAGTACTCTTTTGCTGACTTGGCTATGAATATTTGTTACGATGCTAGTCGCTTATCTCAACACTTTGCTGCATGACAGGTATTCATTGGAGTTTTTTCAAATAAGTAACCAGGTATAATAAATAAATAGGTCTTATAAATAATAAATTCTGGGCACTTTCATTGATGTTTGATAGTGATTTCACTATTTGCTTGACAGCTCAAGGCTGAGAAGCTTCCTAGCAATATTTTACATAGATTGATGGGAGATAGTTCTTGAAAACAGTTTCAATTGAGATCCTGTAAAGTATTCAGATTGCATTCTTCTAGCCTGAGTTTATCTTCTCAAATAATTCTGACACAAAAATTTAGAATCAAAACTACGTACATACGACTATTTACAATATGATCATTGATAACCACGTCTCAGACTCAGACTTACCCCTTCGTATACCAGATTCATCGCAGTGTCGTTGTGAATCCAGTCCGGATAACCAATGTCAGTATTCATCGCAGCAAGCTAAAACAGTGAACATTTAGTGATGAGAACTCAGTGGTCAAAAGATGCTCGAGTTCGATTCATACCATGATTGAGGTAACATTTGAAAACTCAAACTAGTACAGCATCGAGAATTGAAGACTCCAAATAGCTTGAGTTGCATCTTCAAACAAATTATGATAGGTTTTTAATGGTAGATGACAGTGAAGTCTGCATCGTTCATGATCATGTTTTTGCACTCATGCCTAGAAATCTGTGGCCTCTGACAGTTTATGATATTCCGCTTACACCAGTTGAGAGAATGGAGCAAATGATAAACAAGCACATGTGTAAATGGCTCGGAGTTCCAAGGAGCTTCAACACTAATGCACTGTATGCCGGTTCGTTTACTCTTCCACTACCTATGAAATTGCTTGTGGAAGAGTACAAAACATCAAAAGCGAGACTGGATATGATGTTGAAAGAGTCACCAGACCAGGTGATAAGGGAATGTCTTCCATCACTTGACACTGGTAAAAAATGGTTTGTCACAGAGACTGTCAGAGATGCCAAATATCGACTGGAGATAAGTGAGATTGTGGGTGCTGTGACAACTGCACGTCACGGCATCGGCTGGGAAGCAAACCGATGGTTCTCAAAGGAAAGCCCAAAGGTTAGGCGGGAGATGGAAGTTGATGAGGGTGCGCAAGATGGAAGAGGAGCGCCGCCAGACACAAGCTGTAGGCCAAGCCCAACAAGGCAGATGGACTTGTTGGGAGTCTGTTGAGCAGCGTCAGCTCAAATGGACAGAATTGTGGTCGATGGAGCCACAAAGATTCAGCTTTCTGGTTGGTGCAGCTTATGAGCAACTTCCGACCCCGGCAAACCAGGAACGCTGTACTTTCACCGAAAACTTCAAATGCGCCGAGTGCTCGGCCATGGGCACACTTCGACATATACTGTCAAATTGCCAACAGAGCCTGGGAAGATACACGTATAGGCATAATCAAGTCCTGAGTGTGTTGTGTAAATATGTCACGGAGAAGTGTGAATATGCTAATGCTGGTGGTGAAGCACGTGAAAAGATTTTGCGCAAAAAGGGATTTACGAACAGCGGAGAATGGCAGGTGAGATGCGACTTCACAGAGCAGCTCAGCATGGCGCAGCATATTGTGATCACGAACCGAAGACCAGACTTAATTGTCTGATCTGACAAAGAAAAAGCACTAATACTGATGGAATTGTTGGTGCCTTGGGAAGAAAATCTCTCATACCATATGAGAGAAAACTGACAAGAAAAGAAGATCTGGTCCCACAATGCCAAGACAAAGGTATGAATTGCGAATTGTTCGCAGTGGATGTTGGCTGCCGTGGATTCATGGCTAGATCAGCTACCAAATTTCTGACTAGAGTTGGGCTTTCAGGAAGAGCACTCAAACAAGCCACAAAAAACATAGTACATAAGGCAGAAAGCCCATCTGCATGGATTTGGCAACAGCACTGTGTGAAGACAGGAGCTAAGTAATCCTATTACTTGTAAGCTGGGGTTTAGCACACTCACTTTGTTTTGTGGAGTTGGTCAGCATTTCATTCCTTTTGTTATAATCCTTGTAAGGATTAGAATGAGGGCAATATGCAAGCTAATTTGTTGAAAGTCAATGTCTATGACATTTTAAGTGTGCTCAAAGAGAGCATCATAATTGATATTTTTTTTAGCCTAGGATTTGTTCTGAGTTAATGATTGAGTTTCACATATTTTCACGGCTTCACAAAAGATTGTATTGTATGGCGCGACGTAAGAAGTAAATTTAGAATAGTCATATAACAAAGAAAATCAAATTTTACAATGAAAGTTATCTCTAAGTATATATTCCACCTGTTTTAAAATTAATTGCAATTAATTTGACTCCTCCACCTGCGCTGACAAAAACAGCGTTTTCTGCCTCATTTCCTCCCTAAAATGACACAACGTCATCGAATCAAGATTTAGTTCAGATATTCATTTCCAGTAGCTCTGTAGCTTCCCAACAGTATATGTTATGTTGTTATTCGGATCGGTTTTAGACATTACCTTAAGTGATGATAAGCAAACTGCTTGGGGTAGAAGGCTAAGCAGAATTATGCCTTCAATGCTCAAATTAAAGTTGTTTAACCTCAGCAGGGGGAAAAACAAAGTGAGTCTGAGTTAGATCTAAGGTATTACAAACATAGGATTAAAAGCTTGGCCTTGCATAAAAGGCAGGCCGAGCGAGACAGGAAATCACAGTCAGCCCACTGGCTGTAGCGCTAACAAGTCATCACTCTGACTTGTGTATGAGTTGTACTATGCTCAATGTGGTGAATTTGAGTAGTGAACGAGTGGCACGAGGGGCGGGTGCCTTGCAATAGCGAATTTGCGCCGATGAGTTGAGCCTCCCTGGTTGCGCAACAGCGTAAACACACCAATTATGTCAAACCACCGAAACTTACAAAATGCACTGAGGGATCGATGAGATTGATTGAGATGCTCAGCAACACACCGGGGTAGCTTCATGCTGCTGAGGCCAACCATGAAGAGGTTGTTCTGGAGAAGGCCTCAAAACAGCGCTTGACTCATGGTTTCTAGCTGAAGACCTGTGTGTTGTGCAGTGGTACCCGCACCACTGTATGTTAGATCAAATAATTATGCTCAAGCTGATATTTTAATATTTGAGACAATTTCAACTGGAAAACACTGTTCACCTTTTCTTTTGCTAGCAGCTTGGTTTGAGAATCCATCCAGTCTGTCTTGGACATAGATACATCAAAAGCTTGCCGAACCTCATTTGATATGTCTTCCATCTAGATGTTAGAACAATATTGATGAACAGTATATAAATTTTCCTACTTCAATGAACGTGATGATCAATAATCATAATGAACGTCACAAGTAATGTGATGTAAAAATATACAACTCACTGCAATTTTCGATTCTTCATTAAGGTATTTGTCAGCAAACGATCTCCCAATAGCCCATAGCCCAACATAACGCACATAACTTACACAATCCAGCCATATTGGAGGCTTTTGTGGGACTGAATAAGCTCCCTGAAAAAAAAAATATTATGAGCATCGTTAGATTTTAGCATATTCAAGCACTAAGATATATTCCTCGGTGTAACCCTGTTCCGTTGACTCAAACCTTCTCTGACAGTGCCTGTTACATTGAATTTGGCAACATAACCATAACCATAACCAGGCGTAGCCAACATGAGTGATGTCATCATTGTTCATGGTGAGGACAGAGCCCAGCATGATTCCAGACTATGAATGGTTTTCCAACGTCTACAAGATGCCGGCCTAACACTCAACCGTGAGAAGTGCAAGTTTCCTCTGCCAGATATCGAGTTTCTTGGACACAAGCTCTCTGCTAATGGTATTGATCCTGGAGCTGGTAAAGTCGAGGCTATACAGAATGCCCGCCAACCAGCTATCGCTGAAGAAGTAAGAAGTTTCATGGGTCTAGTCACATATCTCTGCAAATTCATACCAAATCTCACAGAAATATCTGAACAACACATGGTGACTGAAAGAAATTCAAGTTCGGAGTGAAGGAAATCCAGGCATTCAACAAAATCAAAGAAATTATGTCAAATCCCGTCACTCTCGGTTACTTTGATTATTCTGCTGAAAGAAAAGTTATCGCTGATGCTAGTCCTATAGGACTAGGTGCTGTTCTGATTCAAATACAAAACGGTGATAGTTGTATCATTTCCTATGCTACTCGTACATTGTCTGATGCTGAAAGTCGCTATAGCGAAACAGAGAAAGAAGCTTTAGCTCTGGTTTGGGCCTGTGAGCGCTTTGAGTCTTATCTCCTAGGTCTAAAATTTGACCTTGTTACTGATCATCGACCATTGCTGACTATCTATAAGGGTAAAAAGAAATCTAAGCGTACTAGTGCTCGTATCAAAATATGGGTTCTTAGACTCCAGGCATTCGAGTTCCGTGTTGTTCACATTCCAGGTAAAAACAATATAGCTGATCCGTTGTCTCGTCTTATCAAAACTGATAGTTCTGCCACTTTAACAAAATCTCAGTTAAAAGACATGGCCTTTATTAGGCATGTTGCTTTGGAGTCAACACTTGTGCTCTCACAACCAAACAAATTGAGAGAGATTCTAGTATAGATTCTGATTTACTTGAGGTTCGCAGATGTGTTCAGTTTGGTGACTGGTCCGAATTTGCTGGTCATAAGATGTATCGAGCTGTCGCTGATGAGTTATGCTGTGTAGGTAACGTCCTACTAAGAGGTAATCGCATTGTGATCCCAAAATGGTTGAGAACTCAAGTGATAGAACTAGCCCATGAAGGTCATTTGGGTATAGTGGGTACAAAACAAAACCTAAGGTCTAAAGTCTGGTGGCCAAGCATGGAAAAAGAAGCTGAAAATTACACTCGTTCATGTCATGGATGTCAACTGACAGGCCGTGGGCGAAGCAAACAGCCTATTCGTTCCACAAAACTTCCTTCTAATCCATGGGAAGAATTAGCTGCTGAATATTTAGGGCCATTGCCTAATGGTGACAACATTCTTGTTGTCGTAGATTACCACAGTAGATTTTATGAGGTTCGTTTCATGAAAACTATCAATGCTGAGTGTACTATCGGTGCTCTATCTGATATCTTTTTCACACATGGCCTGCCCAGAACTCTGAAAACTGATAATGCTACTATCTTCACATCAACACAGTTCCGTGATTATTGTGATCATCAGGATATAAAGCACTTGAGAATCAATCACCCCTCGCTGGCCTCAAGCCAACGGTGAAGTGGAGAGACAGATTTCGTCTCTCATGAAAAGAATTGAGATAGCTTATAGTGAAAATAAAAACTATAAGGGTGAAGTAAAAAGGTACATCACCGCCTATCGTAATATTCCACATCCAGCCACTGGTAAATCCCCAGCTGAGCTGCTCTACGGTCGAAAAATCCGTACAAAATTACCATTTCTGAATGAAAACAGGGAGGATTTTCTGGATGTTTCTGATTTTGATGCTGAGTATAAGGGAAAATCAAAACTCTATGCAGATTATAAAAATTCTGCTTGCTATTTTGAGCTAAACTCAGGTGACAAAGTTTTGATGAACCTAGTAAAACTGATACACCTTTCTATCTAGAACCAGTTACTGTCGTGAGCACCCGTGGGAGCAATGTTACTGTTGAGAGAAGTGATGGTAGAAGGTTTGATCGAAACATTTCTCATTTGAAACCATATTTGCTGCCCTGTTCTCCGACTGTTGTAGATCCAGAGCCGATGACAACCTCCGTACCTGACGATATTGACCCGGTGCCTACTGTACACACACCTGACAGATTATGTTGACTACCACCTACTCCTACTCCGCCTTATCTCACTCCTACTCCCGTACAACCTTGTAGAAGTGCACGCACTACAAGACCCGTCGACCGCTATACAGATACATGGCAGAGTTCTCGTCAAACCTAATCTGATGGCGATTACTAAATCCGTTAACTACTCGACTCGCTCTACCGAAACTGCTACTAACTGATATCTTATACGGATTATTGAACTCGACGGACATCGCTAACATACAACGTATTTGATGTACTGAACATTGCCTTGCCCTGTATTTTGATGTGACAATCCATTCAGCTGAACCTATTTGATGTCAAAACTCTATTGATACGTTTCATAAAAAAATGGAAAGTAATGTCGTATTCTGGAGTTGTCTTTACTATACTTGATGCAAGACAACTCCCTATCTCCTATAACTTTGTAGGCACAGTGTTGCCTGTGCAAATTCCTTTTGTGCTGTATCCTGTTTGGAGCAAGAAGCAATAATATCATGGCTCATGAAACACAAACAATATCAGCCTTATTGATGTATTACTAATTGCCATCAATACACAACACCACAATATGACAGGTAC
This sequence comes from Membranipora membranacea, assembly GCA_914767715.1. Lineage (NCBI taxonomy): Eukaryota > Metazoa > Bryozoa > Gymnolaemata > Cheilostomatida > Membraniporidae > Membranipora > Membranipora membranacea. Next base: position 22,870,859 of record OU612074.1, read on the forward strand.
CTATGTACTCTAGCAGTGTTGTCACTGTAATAACAACAAGCAAGGAGAAGGACTAAGAGTAGTAAGACTAAGAGGGGAGGCCCATACCAGGCCAAGGAGTTTACTCCTTACATTGTTGTTAGTTGGTTGTCGTAATATCAGGGAGTTTCAGTTTTCTTGATGGATGCTTGTGTTTTGTTTTGATTGGCTGACAGGTTTTGGTTTACTATTGTGTGGAGTTATCTGCAACCTGAAACTTTGAAATCTCCTGGTACCATCATGAAGACCCTACATGAACTGGATTGTCATACAAGAGTGTTGATCTCTTTGACAGGCCTGATAGGGCGTAAAAATACACATAAAATAAGTAAAATTTATTTACCCGACATGTCCATCTATGGCTTGGCCAATTCCAAAAGAATAGCCAGTGAATAATCTCGATTGGCCTATTGGGACGGTCTCTACATTATATTTTTTGGGGCTCTAACAAAGACTATTTCAAATTCACTAGTATTCCTACCATACTCATTAATCTGTAAATAATCATGATATATATAATACACATGTATACTGGGTAGGCGATGATCCGACCCTACAAAAATGGATTTAATACGTGCTCTGTTTCTTATAGTTAGTATTATTGCAATTTGGATGTAAACTCAGACTATAAAATGACAGTCTTTGTCACTGTTACTGTCACATAGAAACTGACAGTCATAAACCTCATAAGTTATTGCAATTGGCCAGCAGAGCATCAACCAATATACCAGCAAAACAAAGATATTATACGTCAACAAAAGTATATGATTGTCACTTTCATACAGTTATTATATATAGCATTTATTTATTTAATTATTGAGGTTTTCTAAAAGTTTATAATTAAAGCAAATTAAAAATAACTTGTTGACCCCCATTTAATAACTCAATGGTCACTGTAAAGAAGGAAATCTGCACAAATCATCTTGTTTATAATTATCAACCTTATCAAAAAAGCCTCTTAACTAGCTACAATCTAACTACTGGTTATGGCACCTTGGAAAGCCTCAAGAGCAATTCGCAACTGTAGAGTCAGTGACGAGTCAAGACCTTGTCACAAAAGTCTTATGAGGTTTGACCGGACAATACCATGAAATGGTATTTTCCTGATCTAGTATTGAATGATCACAAAGATCCTAATTAGAATCTGTTTCACCACCTCACCTTCACCACACAATATAGGAATCATAATCAAAATACGTTATCTGAGTAACATTGATTGCATAATGTGAGAGCAGAAAATTCATTCATTTACACGACAAGATCCGGGCGGATGGTGTGAGGAGTATTTGAATAATAATAACAATCAATCCGATATAATGTTCTCTGGTAATGGTTTACTTACTTTGCAGAAGATGAACTCAGTGAACCGTCCATTTCACACTATGAGTTCTTTCTAGCTGTCTACTTTCTTGTTCATCAAGATGAGTTTTCCTTGCATGTTTTCACCCAAATGCTGAGATTATGAATGCAATGTTCCTCCTTGTCTGGACTTACATACAATGAACACTCTTGGATCAACGGGTTGGTAATAATACATTTTCTATGTACATACATACATTTGTCTCGTGGTCATTTGTCATGTGGTCCATGTGTTATAGAACCTTGCAATATAATATGGACATTTTTGATTGATTAGGTTTCAATTTCAATGAAGTTTTTTGTATAGCCCAAAAAACTTCAATGACAAACGGTCAATGCAAAAAAAATTGTGTTTCTGGCTACGTCTTCAATGGAATAACATCCTTGGAGGACTTGCATACAACTGCAACATCACTTAGGATGTTTGTAGAGTTTTACACAACACAAGCGACCCTCACAATGAATCAGCTGTCAGACTTTTGAACACACTGTCAGCACCTACCTTACTTCTCCGGCACCCTACTGGCTGATCCTAATCCCTGTATGGAGTCAGCACTCAGCGACAGGAATTAAAATGTCAAGACTTGACTCAAGAACTCGGCTCTTCCTTTTAGGTAGCCCAGTTGCCAGCGGCCTGCTGGTTTGAGCAATTTACATGCCACCCACAATGTCAGTGTCAGTGTCAACAACAATATTAATTGGAGATTGATCAGATATTAGTTATTTTTGGATTCATGAATTAATTGTTTATGCAAAAATGGTTAGATTCCAGTTCTGCCACTCTGGGATTTCGATAATGATTTTTGCAAGGTTATCTCAAAGGCACCATCATATCGATAAGGTAGCCCCAAGATTATCAATCAAACTATGCAAAGTATCCTTGCTAAACGTCCAACAGAAGCAAAGCTTTAGTTTCGTCACATCAGCTGGCCATTCACAACAATCCCATGTCACTTTGTGTCCATCATACAACATAATACAAAATCTTAGCTAGTGAATGTGTTTTTTTTTTGTTGCTGATGTCAGAAAGTTTTATGCTGAAAATCTTTCCTGAACAACAAGCATTGATTGGTAATCTACAAAAGGGCAAAGCACCCAAGTTATCCGCCTGATGATGATCTGACAGCGTTTCTAGCCAATAGGAGGGGCTAAAACGTACACTTGACCCCAAATAGTTTCATGTGTGTACTAGTACAAAAATATCAACCCGCGGTGAAAAACCATACACATACACATGCATGTTATTATTTGTGCAGGTAATGTTTCAATATTTGGTGCGTTTTGAATGTCTCTACTTTGAAACACATGGCTTGATACTAAAACTTCCAAAATAATGTTTTGGCAATGACCAATCACACAGGATAGTAAAAGTCTACAAACTGGATTACTGATGCATCTGTGAATGATGCATGTAATATATACCAGGCAAGAACCCAACCTGCCTCATTGTCAAGTTAATGTGAGAAATATAGACCAATGCAATAAAACTTTCCTTCATCCAATAAATTCTAATAATACAAAATGAAAATAACATACTCGATAATTTTGGCTCCAATTTCAATTTGTTCCTGCTTTTTGGAATTTGGGTTGTTTTGGACCTGCACTGTTTCAGATTTTTTTAAACCAATACATTACTGTTGCCACAAATTTGTTAAGAGTACAATTAGGAATTGAATGAAATCATGAATGAAATAAACTACAGATTAGGCGCATTGAGACCAAAGGCCCACACCTTACCGTCTCCCTTACACTCAGGCTGTTCGAGTCGGCAATGAGAATATTGCTACAAGGCCTAACAAAACACAAATGGACTCTGGCTCAAAGCTAGACACCTTTGTTGGGTGGTGGTTTGCATACTTCTCATATGATGCATCTTTTACAGCAAGCCCACCAATTCCGTATCTCCAAATAAGATAAATATTAAAATCTTGACCTTTGAACATCGACCTTGAACCTCAAAGTTCACCTGGTAATGCTAACCAAGGGTAAATACAATAAATTATCACCCTGATCACAGAGTTACCGATATTTCTAAGCAAATGAGAAAAATTAATGGCTGTCTTTTTGTATACAAAGTCTAACCTTTTATATTGTTGACCAGAGGTGTGTGTGATGGGGTGATGTGGAGGTTGCTCTTTAGAAGGCCTGGACACAGCACTCATAGCTTCTTGATGCAAATTTTTGTGATTTTGATGGTAGGAATTTTGGCGTGTTGTATTTGTATTGCGTAGGGTGGCAGCGGTTGAATGGAATACGCTTGCTGGATAGTAATGGTCAGCTCTGTAGAACGATTCACAAGCTTGTGTCATCAACCCTGACTCTTTTGTTATGATTAAGATTTAGATTTAGATAATAAGATAGCAGGGGCGGGGTTTGTTTGCACTCTATTCACTTTGTATCTTGTAATAAATTTCAAAACAGAGAGGCAAAAAGAACTTTTTTAATTTGAATGGACAAAACCTTTTGAACACTAGTAAAATTAAAACAAAACACATATGACATTTTATGACTGTTATCGGTTTAATCTCCTGATCAATAATTGATCTATGCTCTTTCTGGTGGAAACCCTACTGAATATGAATGAGGCAAAAAATTGTTTTTGAAATACCTGTCGAGATAAGTATCAAGAATTTACCTGTTAGAGTATATATGACTTGATTAACACAGGATAAAATTGATACTCGATAATCACTGCAGATGATAACAGCGTTGGTATAATATTTCTACAGTTGCTATTGATGACCTGTGAATAGTAACTCCTTGCGGCTATGATATTTTTTGCTGTTGATGACCGGTAAATCATAACTCAAGCGCATCTATGGTATGATATTTCTGCTGTTACTGATTACGTTGTCGCAAGTTCTACCAGACTTTACATTTCTCTACTGGGTTCATCACAGAACCGACAGGGCAGTTGAATACTTTGGAGAACTCATCATTATTTGATAAGGGTCCGATAACTCTGTAAAAGGAATGGGCATGATACATAGACATCGATACATAGATTCGTTTGATTTTTAATTATAGTAATATTTGCCACTGCCTCTTGATTAAGAGTTGCCTGATTCTTAGAAGAGCTAAGTTGGTGATCAATGAATTATTGTAAGAGACAATTATACTCTGAGTATTCAGTTGTAATACTTGAAAAGTCAGTTTAAATATCTATCTTGCTTTTTTGACTGAACTTTTTTGTTGGTAAAATACACCCAAGGTTGGAGGGGAGAGTGTGTTGGGAGGATAACTCTTGAAAGCTACCCAGTGAGGCTTGAACCAAGGTCTTCTACAACACCAATAGCCTGGCAGTGAATAGTAGGCCTCATCTCACCATCTAATGGAAAGACGGGTTGATGGTGATTATGAGCACGCCTGCTTATTAACTACTTGAAGTCATGCACAAGTATCCAACAAGATCATTCGATCAGACCATTGCCAAACTACGTAACCCCGCGTACATGTTTGGGTTATCGCCTCTACTTTTTCTTTATCTAGCATGAACTAATGTCAGATTTAGTTAACATACCTCCATTTACCAGGAGCTTTATTCTTAAACACACCTCCGGCTACGTGATACTTCAAGGCCGACTCTCTGTCAATACGACAATACATCTGAAACAGGTATCATATAGACATCGTTAGTTGCACTAAGCAATGGGACAAGTGAATAACTGATCAATAAAAGAATACATACAGCCCATCGTATTTGACTATTTCACCATGTATGTGTCATCTAATTTTGATAAAATCAAAGAAGGTGTTTACTCTCCTAGATTTGAGTGGCAGCCATTATTAACACATTTAGTATAAACTTCTGGTGATTTTGAGCAGTAAAAACATGTAAAGCTTTTTGCTGTTCTGTCTCATACCTGTGCAAAATTGAGAAAGAACAATTCTTTAGAATTATATTGCATAAGCCCAGGTAGGCGTTGTCCTGGCCCGTTCTTTTCTTCGTGATTCAGGAAAGCCTCATAGCTTGTCTTTATAGCTGCATTATCAGCTATATTTTCTGACAAAGAGTGTTTACCATTCACCTGTATGATAGAAATCATTTCTTGATTAGCTTAAATTTCACATTATTGCTAAGGAAACAAATATGACATGTCGCCAAATAGTTGTGGCAAACATTTTTTTTGTTAAGACTTTTGGATTGAAACCAAGTGTGGAATGTTTTTGGTTTATTACAACTACCACATTTAAAAGTTGTCCTAAAAATTGTCTTTCCTAAGCTTTTCTCCAACGACAAGGTTCATAACTGTCAAACAACTCACATTTTGATTTATTTCTTCTATTTCATAAGAGGAATATTGATTTATCATGCACTCTGTCTTTTCTGTGAATGAAGCTTCAGTTTTGTCATCCCACCACTGTCCTCCGATATTTCCATCTTTGTCATACAATCGACCTTTTGTGACGAAAGGAAAATGAAGAGCCACAGCTATCATGAATTTGCGCAAATGCAATGTAATGTAAGGATGAAGAATTATTTTTCTTTTGTACATTGATGAAGTTACTGCACAGTTGACATCCAAACAACCCGAGACAAAACAACCCTGAGACAAAACAACCCTGTGACAAAACAACTCTGAGACAAAACAACCCTGAGACAAAACAACCCTGAGACAAATGGCATGTTGCTCAATTAATGCCTTGAATTTTTTCTTCATAAATATAAACGGGGAAATATCATGAACTGGCAATCTTGCGATCATCTTGGAAGGTGTTCATCTTGTACCACCAACCACGCCACATGCGGCCACATGCACGCCTGCTACCACGCCATATTCCATGCATGCCTGGCCTGGCACGATGCTGTCTTTGTTGTGTCAGGCGTGGTACCTTTTGTTGTGTACAACTTCACCAACCACTGTATATGCAACGCTGAACTGCATACTGGCGTTGCTTGGCGCTGCTGGGCGTTGTGGGTACCACTGATGATGTCTCACGCACCTGGGCGCGCCTGAGTTCTGCTGATTAACTGACAAAGACCCCGAAAGTAAACCTTTTTTTAATTTGCTTTTCAACGGCACGCAGTGGGTGGAAATTCCAGGTGAAAAATGTCAAAGTCAATTAAGAGTGCTGCTTATAAGAAGACAACTCCAGGTTAAAATGCCAAGGTCAATAAAGTGTGCTGTTTATAAGAAGACAACTCCAAACTATCTGTACATCCTATGTTCTTGATCCACAGATTTAACTAATGGAGTGCGTTTGCAGTTTTTATTACTGGTTTTATCAAGGAGTATATTTTAAATTATACCACTCTCTTTTTGCTTATATGCTATCACTGCTGCTATTGTCTCTGATTAATGGTGACAAAATCTTTCATGCTCAACAACCACTAACCAAGTTAGTGGTAACTTCAATAATGTATAGTTCACATATCGTCACATCAGTTTAAACCATTTCACAACGTCAGAAAGCATTTATGCAACATGGCAAATAACCATTTCATATTACCTTTATGAATGAAGTCGAACATAAACAGGTGGCAACATTTTAAAAACATATCAAATCGGGAGTTAATACGTACTAAGCTACGTGAGACATCATCAGTGGGACCAACAACGCCCAGCAACGCCAAACAACGCCAGTATGCAGTCCAGCGTTGCATATACAGTGGTAGGTGAAGTTGTACACAACAAAAGGTACAACGCCTGACACAACAAAGGCGGCGTTGTGCCAGGCAATATGACCACGTTCCATCATCTTTATTAGTAAACTTTTAATCTCGATGTATGCATGTTCTTATTCGCATTAATCACTGTACAGGTAATGAAGTGATTAATAAAAGAGAAAAAAAAAGAGAAAAAGTTTGTCATACCTATATTATCAAATCCGTGAGTGATAGCGTGTCCGATGAAGGATCCCATTCCTCCGTAATTCAGCGACCTGCAATCAGAGGCCAATCACAGCCATTAAATCTAGCTAACACTCCTCAATATTATGGTTATAGGATTAATGAAGTCGTATAACTTATAGCTTTATCAAAAACAGGCTTCATCTAAAGACTTAGGAAAATGGCAATAAGATCATGTTCTATTCTTTCTTTTTTTATTTTACTTACATCGGTTGCTGCTTGTGATAGAAAGGAGGCTGAAGAGCACCAGCAGGTAAGACTGCAAATATATAATCAAAACTCGGTTTAGAAGTTTGAGTAGAGTGGAATATAAACTTCTAACACATACCAGAAAAGATATTTGTTAATTTCATATAAACGTGTCTCTTCCCTAAATATCTAGGGGGCGATATCTAAGCTAAAATGAAGGTCAGCAAGATGAGGTTTAATTTATGTTGCTGTTTGTTTGTTTTTGTTTGTTTTGAAGAGTAATCGTCAACTTCATTTTTGAAGGTATTAGGATACATGGCAAATTCATTATCCATCATTCGATCGCAGGTCGGCTAGGGTCAATGGCCCACACAAGCCAGTCGAAAGAGATGAATGATTCTTCTTTAAGGTATTTCATATTGGATCAGCGACAGAGATATTTAAATCCTGGACAGACTCACCCATTGTGTTCAGCTCAGGGTGATAAGAAGCAGTGAGATCCGCCGGACCTGCCGGCCATATATCTTTTTTTACAGGCTCAGTTATTTGTAACAATTCGTTCAGCTGTTTCCACTTCTGCCAGTTCAGATCATTTTTGAAGAATGTATCTGTTTCAAACTCCAGCTATATATTAAATAACAGAGAATACACAGTTAATTAACTGCATTTGATCTTTGTCTAGGGGATTTCCTCACTTATCAGGGGGGGATAACTGGAGATTTGTTGATCTAAGACAGTGTTGGCGTTAATTTTAACATTTATTCATCAAAATTTTATTAATTACTTATCAGAATTGAATCATTGTATCATTTTCTGTGGTGAGTACATCTGGTGATGTTTCCGATTTATCATTCTAAACAGTTTTTCGAGTTTCTTTGACACCTTTTAACACTATCCATCTCAGCCAGCAGATATGGCTATGAAGTTTATTGAATTCCTACTAGGATTAGCTGGTAGCTCAGTTGGTACGAGACCCTGCCCTCTTATGCACAAGCATTGGAGATCTTGGGTTCGAATCCCGGTGCAGTCTACCGACTACTGGCCTTGATTGACGCCCAAGGTGTGCTCCGAGCTGCCTGCAAACTGAGAGCAATTTGGCACCGAATATAACCGCCTCACGGCTAAGGCACTGTTATTTCTTAGTCCCGAGGATTTGGCCGACTTTAGTGAACAAGAACACAAGCGGTATGGGATGGGATGCTCAGAATTGTAGCTGTGAAAAAGTTCAATAATCAGTGATCCCCCATTATCAAGGGGTAAGATAAAACTCACAAATGGTGTCTCATCATGAGATAATAAAGGTACATACTAACAACAAACAACAAGCAAACATCACTTTAGTTTATAGGCTTCTCCCAAAAAAGCAGATAAGCTTGGTTCCTGTCCTAAAACAACCCTACAAAGCTGTCCAAGTCATCAATCCTTAGGTATATGGGTTCAGATATGGTTAACAAGTTTTCTGGTAATTGGACAAGAACAAGTTTTGTGTTCTCCACATATGTTTAAGCTATTTGTTAGGATGCTTAAATCAACACATTGCTGCATGACAGGGATTCATGGGAGTTTTTTCAAATAAGTAACCAGGTATACTAAGTGAATAGGTCTTATAAATAAAAAATTCTGGGCACTTTCATTGATGTTTGATAGTGATTTTACTAATTGCTTGACAGCTCAAAGCTGAGAAGATTCCTAGCAATATTTTACATAGATTGATGGGAGACAGTTCCTGAAAGCAGTTTCAATTGAGATCCTGTTAAGTATTCAGATTGCATTCTTCTAGCCTGAGGTTATCTTCTCAATTAATTCTGACACAAAAATTTAGAATCGAAACTACGTACATACGACTATTTACAATGTGATCATTGATAACCACATCGTCTCAGACTCAGACTTACCCCTTCGTATACCAGATTCATCGCAGTGTCGTTGTGAATCCAGTCCGGATAACCAATGTCATTATTCATCGCAGCAAGCTAAAACAGTGAACATTTAGTGAAGAGAACTCAGTGGTTAAAAGATGCTCGGGTTCGATTCATAACCACAATCCAAACAGCATATGCTGGGAATGGCGTTGATGATGACCAACTATGATTGAGGTAACATTGGAAAACACAAACTAGTACAGCATTCAGAATTGAAGAGACTATTTTGCAAGGATTCCGAATAGCTTGAGTTGGATCTTCAAACAAATTGTGATAGCTTTTTAATGGTAGATGACAGTGAAGTCTGCATCGTTCATGATCATGTTTTTGCACTCCTGCCTCGAATTCTGTGGCCTCTGACAGTTTATGATATTCCGCTTACACCAGTTGAGAGAATGGAGCAAATGATTAACAAGCACATGTGTAAGTGGCTCAGAGTACCAGGAGCTTCAACACTAATGCACTGTATGCCAGTTCGTTTACTCTTCCACTACCTATGAAATTGCTTGTGGAAGAGTACAAAACATCAAAAGCGAGACTGGATATGATGTTGAGAGAGTCACCAGACCAGGTGATAAGGGAATGTCTTCCATCACTTGACACTGGTAAAAAATGGTTTGTCACAGAGACTGTCAGAGATGCCAAATATCAACTGGAGATAGGTGAGATTTTGGATGCTGTGACAACTGCACGTCATGGCATCGGCTGGGAAGAAAGCCCAAAGGTTAGACGGGAGATGGTAGTTGATGAGACTGCGCAAGATGGAAGAGGGGCGCCGCCAGACACAAGAGATATGAAGATCTGGTCACACAATACCAAGACAAAGGTTGGAATTGCAAATTATTCACAGTGGAAGTTGACTGGCGTGGATTCATGGTAAGATCAGCTATCAAATTTCTGACGAGAGCTGGGCCTTCAGGTAGAGCACTCAAAAAGCCACAAAAAGCATAGTACATGAGCCATTTGTTCTGAGTTAAAGATTGAGTTTCACATATTTTCACGGCTTCACAAAAAGTTTCGGTTTCAGTGGCGGTACCCTGAAGTTCTTATTCTGAAAGAGAAAGAAAATTTTAACCAAATTTTAGTTTCTACACCCTCTTAGTCTCCACTCCTCTTATCAAACCTGCTCAAACCAATGCTCAACAACAGCACCATCTACAATGCTCAACCAAACAGCACACATAGGCTCCTTCAACTGCAGAGGATGCATCAAAGATGGAAACCAGATACACCTAGCTGATGACATGGCAAAATACAACCTACAAGTCATGGCAACACAGGAGACACACATCAGCACAACTGATGTCAACACAATATACACGTCAGACAGGAAAGCATCTTTCACCATGCACACCTCTGGCACCACCAGGAAACACCTGACAGGAGTGGGTTTCATCTTAAAACAAGGCATAGAGGCTGTCTTCATACCTATTGAGGACAGACTATGCATGCTTAAGATCCCACTCAGTAAGAAGTTGAACACAAACATGGTGATCATCAACGCCTATGCCCCAACCCTCCCTGTCAGTAAGAAATATCCAGAAATCAGAGCAAATTTCTACGACAAACTAGAATCACTCTGCAGATCAGTAAACAGAAGAGATGTCCTCATGATCACCGGGGATTTCAATGCCAAGACCGGTAGTGGGCACCAGCTATACCAACAAAACATGGGCCCCTTCGGCAAAGGTGAGATAAATGAAAATGGCAGAGAACTGCTTGAGCTCTGCTCAAGAAATGATATCTATCTGACAAATACCACCTTTAAACACAAACACAGCCACATCACAATATGGGAAGCCCCCTGCAGACCAAACAGTATGCACAAAGACGGAACACCACGACGCCAACCATACAGAAATCAGATTGACAACATCATTATGAGAACATGGCATAAATACCTACTCACGGAAAGCAGATCACACAGCGGAATGACAAAACAATCTGATTATCGACTGGTAAGAGCAAAGCTGAAACTGACCATCAAAAGACTGAAATAAATGCCAAACTGAAGAGACTGGACCTCAGAATGCTACGAGACCCCAGTAGAGATGAGGCTCATGGACCAGATGGATACCAACGAAAACGAAGCACTCACTGCACAGGACAAATGGAACACCATCCTGAAAGCAAACCAATCAGTAGCAGAAGAGATGTTCACAAAACAACAAGGAAAAGAACGCGCACCAACAGCAGTAAAACTTCTATCAGAGAAACAGAAGAAGCTTGGCTGTGACATTAATGCTGAAACGGACCAAAACAGAAAGAAAGCAATGAAACAAAACCGAAACCATGTCATCAATGATATACACACCATCCTGACCAAGCAAAAACACCTAGAGGTACTGGACCAGGTAGCAAATATAGAAAAAGCACAGAAAAACGACTCCACCCGGATGTTCGCAACAGTGAGAGCCCACCAAAGAAGCCATTACTGATCGACTGTGACCGAGGACAAACAGCAGACACCACCACTCAAATTCTAAAAGCTGCCGAACACTTCCAGAAAGCTTTCACCACCTCAGATGCGGGGACTCCCATCAACATACACCCAGCACCAATGACTCCTCCTATATCATCTGAAGAAGTCCAAAATGCCATCAGATCACTAAAGAACGGTAAAAGCCCTGGACAGGACATGATAACCGGGGAGCAGCTGAAGAGTGGTCCCACGCTCACATACGATATCATAGCAGAAATAATAAACCAAACTGCAGCCACAGGCATCTACCCGAGAGAACTGAAACATGGCCTGTTGATCCCACTCCAAAAGCCAGGAAAGAAGCAGGGACCCCCGGAAAACTTACGACCAATCATACTACTCTCAATACTACGCAATATCACATCAATATGCCTCATCCGAAGAATAGGGACAAAGATAGACCACCATACACCACTCAGCCAGGCAGCATATCGCCCTGGGAGAAACACAACTGAGCAAGTCTTTACACTGAAGATGATGGCAGAAAAGGCAGTGACGCGTAGGGACATTCTACTAGAAGATCTACAGAAAATACTGTCAGCAGATGAACTTCATCTCCCTAAAACACTACTGATGGACGTTCAACTCTGAGTAAAAATAAATAACAAAATCGGAACTCCATTCCTCACCAATATAGGAGCACCACAGGGCGACTGCCTTAGTCCGATCCTCTTTACGCTATACCTAGCTAAAGCACTGCAACCACAGTCAGAGGAGAATACATCTGACCATGCATACAGCAAACCTGCAGCAGACAGACCAGACAGACCAATACCACCACCTCAACTTCAAGATCATATGTATCACGCTCACGATGGAAAGTTTGGAAACATCATACAACTCCAATATGCAGACGACATTTGCTGGGTCGGAACGAGCATGGACCAAATCAACCGAATTAAAGAGACGATACCAGATCTACTGAAAAGCCGCAACCTCATCATAAACCAACAGAAAACAGAAGAATACTCAGTAAGCAGAGGAGGTCCAGATGAGTGGACCAAGTGCAAATATCTTGGGTCACTACTGGACACTCAGAAAGACATAGCAAGACAGAAGCTGAATGCAAGCATCCAACTTGCAAAGCTGAGCAACATATGGACAGATAGCAAAATGCATGACAACACCAAGATGAAAGTCTTCAACAGCCTGATAGCCCCTATCTTCCTATACAACTCGGAGATATGGTCGATGACAGACACCACAGCAGAAGCCATCGACAGCTAACACAGAAGACTACTACGCAAGGTACTGAATGTAATATACCCAGACATAATAACATCAGAATGAGTCTACCAGCGAACCAAGGAAGAGCCTTGAAGCCAAACCATGAAACAACGAAGACTACGCTGGCTAGGTCACCTTCTCCGCCTGGACGAAACCACACCTGCCCGCAGAGCACTAGAGTTATTCCAACAACCCTCCAAGAAGCCATGAGGTAGACAGCGGACAACCTGGCTAAGCACAATCTCCAAAAACCTAACAGAAAAAGAACTAGACCTAGATAGAGCATACCAAATAGCCCAAAATCGGTTTGAGTGGAGGGGTGTAGTTAAAAGGGAGTGACCAGAAATTAACGTCTATGTGCACCTGCACGTTCTACAGGCGAACCAGACGACGACAAAAAAATGCATTGTATGGCATGACGTAAAAAGTCAATTTAGACTAGTCATATAACAAAGGAAATCAAATTTTACAATTAAAGTTAACTCTAAGTATATATTCCACCTGTTTTAAAATTTATTGCAATTAATTTGATCCCTCCACCTGCGTTGCCAAAAAAGGCGTTTTCTGCCTCATTTTCTCCCTAAAATGACACAACGTCATCGAATCAAGACTTAGTTCAGATATTCATTTCCAGCAGCTCGGTAGCTTTCCAACGGTATATGTTATATTGATATTCGGATCGGTCTTAGACATTACCTTAAGTGATGTAAAGCAAACTGCTTGGGGTAGAAGGCTAAGCAGGATTATGGCTTTAATACTCAAATTAAAGTAGTTTTAATCTCTGCATGGCGAAAAATCAAAGTGAGTCTGAGTCAGATCTAAGGTATTACAAACATAGGATTAAAAGCTTGGCCCTCGCATAAAAGGCAGGCAGAGCAAGACAGGATATCACAAACAGCCCACTGGCTGTAGCGCAAACAAGTCATCTCTCTGACTTGTGTATGAGTTGTACTATGCTCAATGTGATGAATTTGAGTAGTGAATGAGTGGCACGGGGGGGCGGATGCCTTGACGATAGCAACTTTGCGCCGGTGAGTTGAGCCTCCCTGGTTGTGCAAAACAGCTTAAACACACCAATTATGTCAAACCACCGAAACTTACAAAATGCGCTGAAGGATCGATGAGATTGATTGAGATGCTCAGCAAAACACAGGGGTGGCTTCATGCTGCTGGGGCCGGCCATGAAGAGGTTGTACTAGAGAAGGCCTCAAAACAGCGCTTGACTCATGGTTTCTAGCTGAAGACCTGTGTGTTGTGCAGTGGTACGCGCACCACTGTATGTTGTACCAAAAAATTATGCTTAAGCTCATATTTTTTTATATTTGAGACTATTTCAACTGGAAAACACTGCTCACCTTTTCTTTTGCTAGCAGCATGGTTTGAGAATCCATCCAGTCTGTCTTTGACATAGATACATCAAAAGCTTGCCGAACCTCACTTGACATGTCTTCCATCTAGATGTTAGGACAATATTGATGAACAGTAAATCAATTTTGGTCTCGAAGTACTTTTAGAATTGTATTACCTACTTGAGGAAGTAAAACATCACACTATATCAACCTCACCCTTTCTAAAGTTTTTGAGAGCGGGTCGATTCAAGAAAATTCCAACTTGAATGAACGTGATGATGAATAATCAAAATGAACGTCATAAGTAATTTGATGTAAAAGTATACAACTCACTGCAATTTTCGATTCCTCATTAAAGTATTTGTCAGCAAACGATCTCCCAATAGCCCATAGCCCAACATCATCCACATATTTTACACAATTCAGCCATATTGGAGGCTCTTGTTGGACTGAATAAGCTACCTGAAACAAAAAAAATATTATGAACATCGTTAGATTTTAGCATATATTCAAGCACTAAGACATAATCCTCGGGGTAACCCTGCTCCGTTGACTCAAACCTTCTCTGACAGTGCCTGCTACATTGAATTTGGCAACATCTCAGTAGACCACTGGCTTCATGATCCTACCCAGAACAGACATGAATAGGTAGATGAGCATACTGCTGTCAGAGCGGATGCAAAGCTGAGCAACCGATTACAAATATGTTAAACAAGCTTACAAGTCATTCGACTCGTTACTTGTTGGGCTAACTCATCACTATGCAAGACAAGCAATTTCCATGTTTTCTTCTAACTGTTGCAACTCATGTTAATATAATATGATTATTCAGCCCATCATACCAACATGACTGAATTATGATCCCTACAAATGTTGGGCTTACCCGCCAGAACTTATTCTGAATATCTTTGAGTTCTTGATTTAGATATATAGTCCTACGTTCTGTGATTCTCCACACCAGGTAATTAGCCAGTACTCTTGGTGATGTGACCGCTACCTTCTCCGCCATCTTTTTAAGGAAGTCGGGAGCATGGACCACAAGCTCTGTGTCATCAGTGAACTTAAACTCCGTATCGACAAAGAGTAGATTCAAAAACTTCTTCCATTCAAACTGTTAAGATAAACATAACTGTTAAAATAAATGACAAGTCTGATTCGAAATAGGGGCACTCGGCGTTTGATAAGTATCTCTTCCAATCACTGATCCAACCCATTTTACCTACAATATTGAACTCTGGTATACTGGTGCTACTGAAAGACAAAAGAATATGCTTTTAAGTTTGTTTTTAAAAAACAGCTACATTTTTGAAGCTGACTGTTTTGTTGGCATGTGTTTTTTAATTGAGCTCAACATGTTTTAGCTGATGATAGACACATTTTACGCCATTGTTATAAAAGTAATCGTAAATATTTTATCATCCCAAAAGTTAGTACATCAAGATTTTTGTGCAGATTTGCGCCTCTTAATATTCGTCTGCTAGACAACCGAGAGAGAAATGGTTCACACCTAAATTGTAATGTGTTTCTTACACAATTAACAAAATAAATTCAATTCAATTCAGAAAGGCTAAGTCATCATAAGATTCATCTATAGTGAGCTATATCCTTCAAAGGTCAGGTTGGAACTCGAACAAAATAAAATATGCATGTCCGACTTCAATTTAAACCATCAAAAAAAGGAGAGTTGTATTTAATTGTAGTGGAAATGGGCTGTGAAAATGTGACCAGCTTAAAAAAGAACAGTTTTCATCCAGTCACCGTGACTAGATGAGCACTGATATATAAAGACTCTGAACTTTAATTTTTGAATCAAGATACTTCAAAAGCTCTTGGTTGGCGTAAACTTCAAACTAAAGCCCTGTGACTTTTATTTAATTCTCCCATCTGGTCTTCCCAAGTCAGCTGAAACACAACGAGTACAGTTATGTCATTTTTAAATGCTACAAAGTGCTGATTCCCACCTTATCAGATAATGTTGTAGTGAGGTCTGAGACCTTGGCTCTGTTGTATGGGAGTACCCCTCTGTTCTCACGCTCTGTGGAGATCTATAATAACGAAGAAAATGTCATCTCAACATAGTAATAACTAATGAACTAACATCCCCCACCCCATATAATTGGAGTGTTGAAAATATTCTTAAAATTTCACAGAATTTGTCAGCATTTTGAGAACCTACTAGGATGTATTACAATTGGAGCTTTATCTGCTTTTCAAAAATCAAGGAGCGATTATGTCACTATAATGATAAAGTTTCCTTACATAACCGTTACTTAACTTTTTCAGCAGTGATTTCTTAACAACTAGTGGCAACCTTGAGAGGCTAAAAATATTGGTTAATTTCTTGTAAAATTACTGAGCAATTGTTGGAGAGAGAAAATATCAAATTCATCAATATGAAATGTGAATATTCTTGTTATGATACAACTAGCATTGGTTTGGAACGCCAGCTGAATGATTTGAACCCATGGTAGACTTGTACATACATTTGCAAAGTATGTCTCAAACTCCATAATATCGTTGACATCTTTATCAACAGTCTTATCGTCAGCACCCATGGCCATCGCTATCTCTCTGATATAGGTCTTGTATGCGTTCCTCTCTTTAGCGAACTCAGGCTCAGAGTAATAGTTCTTGTGTGGCAGGCTATATTCAAACTGGTCCAGCTATAAGTAAAAGAAATTTTTGACCGAAGACACAACATGTATGCCTATAATTGAATCATTCTTAGGATAGAGACTTCCTGAGATGTGATATAGATAAATAAGCAGCTAGTTGCACCATGGGGCGTTCATGTCATTGAAGTTTAATATCATTGCCCTTTGTAGTCTATTGTCGTATGGCTCAAAAGTGTTCAAAATTTTCCACTTGCAGGAAAAAATGAGTATATATTTAGTCTTTGTTTTAATCTATTCTGGGGTAATTTAATATGCTAATTACAGCCAACATCATGTATCGTAAAAAAATTGTCACCAATAGAGGCAGCGTCAGCGTTTGTCCCACTGATATTTTTATAAACATCTAATTGCATTTGACTACTTTGGCCTTTATATTTTTTGATTTATCAAGGTTAGGCTTCTTAGTGACGATGTTTGGCACAATATATTTCTAACTCCTAGTTTTATCAATTTAACCAATTTCGGAGTACACTGGTGTATTTCTGACAAATTGAAAAACCCATGCGATTAGTAAATGTGTATATGTGCTGTACATGAAAAGTGGCCAGATACTATTATAAATATAATAACTATACAAATAATATATACTTGAGAGTACCTGTACTGATATTATTAGCAAATGCAGCTGTCGATACTGTAACTTATTAGAATATGTACTGACGACCTACGCAAAAGAATATTATACTACTAACTGCCTAAAAAACAAAGGTTCAAACACATAACATGCATACGCTGCTACCAATGCATAGTTATAATTTATTATCGTCATCACTTTCCTCCTCACTGTCCATAGTGACACTGAGGTTGTTACAGTCACGGCAACCACAGAGGGCTGTGCACTGAAATTCCTCCTTTCAAACATGAGCATCGGTTGCCAGTGCATGGGTTTGCCTTACATTGACATTTCGTGGTTTTCATAATTGATTTAGGCGCAGAGGGGCCATCCATCCATTTAATCTTAAGATCTCCTCCTTCCTCTTCCCATCCATTGCCATCAGGATTTTCAGCTGTGATCATCGGTTGAAGAGCCGATAGCCAGATTTTGGACTGATAGTTTACTCATTTGGTGTGCAGTAGTAAGCAATCGGCGTTCGGTGGTAAAGCTTTCTCAGTTGTGTTATCGACCTCCTATAATGGAAAAAAGAGTAAATTGATACTAAAATGCCACTAGCTCCACTTCTGGCAAAATTTATTAGGGTACACAAACTAATGGAGGCTGCCTGTATCCTACATACCACCCAACATATAATGTTGAAAACACCCAGGTTTTAACGTCTTATGGACAGGTTCTTTAATCTTATTAATTTGATAATATCTGCTGACTTCATCGATACTTAACAGTGAAGCAGGTTGAAGTTGCTTAAGCCTCCGCTTGTATGCCATAACATATTTGCTCCTACATGAGAGATGATATTGAGCCTCAGCGGCAGCTAAGTCGTGTGGTTGTGAGCTGACAAAAGAGAGTAGCTGCTGATCCTCCATGAATCGTGCGGCTTCTAACAATTCACCTGAAGACATAACCGTTTAACTCATGACAAGGCAAAAAGCATTGAGAGTTTGCGCAGTTAGGCTACAGTATGTTTACCGATATTTCTCTGTAAGCTAGTTTAGGCATGCTAAGGTTCGCCAAATTGGAACTAGTACAACGCAAAAAGCTTCACTTTTAGCAAAGTTTAGCATATCTAAATTATCTGTAGGCCCCATCTGCCTTCAATCAGTCCTCAAGGGAATTACATGTATGTGTCTGTCATCAGGACATCATTTTGTAGTACGGTAAACATCAATGCAAACCTTACCTCCTTCTAGTGTCTGAATCTGATGGAATTGCTCTTGCCTTTAGTTTACATATTTGTCTCCTTCCGACAGTCCACACATACTT
Organism: Membranipora membranacea; assembly: GCA_914767715.1. Classification (NCBI taxonomy): domain Eukaryota; kingdom Metazoa; phylum Bryozoa; class Gymnolaemata; order Cheilostomatida; family Membraniporidae; genus Membranipora; species Membranipora membranacea. Next base: position 22,889,810 of record OU612074.1, read on the forward strand.
TGGGTAGCGTGGGACCAGGGCTAATATGGGTCTTTGCCTGAGACCTAGTGTACTTCTTTGTAGCAGGACCACAAATAAATCGAATATTGTTTCCGGTAAAATACATATGGGTACAAATTTACAATAGATATATTATAATTATTATGATGTGAAACTGAAAAAAAGTAAACTCGCGAGTAGCCTAAGGACACAACTTCTTACACTGGCTCATTGTGTTTGGTTGGTGATCCAGAGGTCACTTGCATTTTAATGGAAAATTGAGTCAAAAACTTATTTCATAAATTAAATTCAGTGCTGACCACTAGACCTTTCTATAGTAGTGTAACTAAAGTAAATTAGTAAGGGACAGGTTTGGTTTGTAAGCACTCACTTTTATCTTCCTTTTGGTTGACTTTGCAGCTGCTTGTATTTTGCTGTCTCTAGCAAATCTGAGCAGACATCCTGGATGATATATTGTGCTGTCACTAGTTATGGTTTCTCTTGAAGATATGATGGCTTTTGCCAGAGTTGCCTGTGGCTCCTTATATAAGCAAGGAGAAATTGATCTAAGGCTGCCAATTTCTCAGCAGCACTGATGACTTTCTTCAACTTTTCTTCACTCCTAAGTGGGTCTAGGGTGCCACTGAGCCTTGATGCTCCAAATGGCACACACACTCCATCCTACCTATGGACAAAACCTGCTAGCATGATGCAGAACTGCAACATTTTCTAATAAAAACAAAATTCTCAAAATATCCAGCCTCATTCTGTAAAAATAGGCTAAGATCTTACATCCAAAACGATTGTCCAACGCAGTCACTCATACTGACTTTAGAAAAATGGTTATTTTAGCAAAAATGAATTAAAAAAGGAGGAAAACTCCTTAAATTTAAGAGAAACTTGAATTTTTAGTTTTAGTGACAGAATATTTATGGTACACCTATGTCATTAAAATCTCCATAATTTTTTTACATAGGAATCAATCAAAACAAGGTATATACTCATTTTCTTCTGCAGACCTGAAAGATAATTGGCTTCTAACAATAGTCTATTGGAGTCTTCACCATATCTTTACTTTTTCATGTTGGAAAGTTATGTGAGCAAGTCATAGTGGACAAGTTGAAGTTTTCTGTAAAAGCCAATATTTCTGATAACCAGTTTGCATATCGGCAAAGTTTAGGCACGACCGACGCCATCCTACAACTTGATGATTGTACCTCTGACCTTGATATTGTGAATAACAAATATGTGCAATTGGGCTTTTTAGATTTGTCGAAAGCTTTTGATAACTACAACCTATTATTGTTATAGATAAGATGCGTAAATGTGGTATTAATGAGAGTTTATTAGATATTTTGTGCAATTTTTTAGAGCAAAGGAAACAGTGCGTGAAAGTCAATCAAAGTTTTTCTGATTATATAGACATATCTGTAGGTGCACCTCAGGGCACTAAGCTAGGCACCCTACTAAGGCTTTTTATGTTAATGACCTAAGTCTAGGCGGCTACAATATGGTACAATACGCAGATGATACAACATTTTACAAAACATTTAGCAATCAAGGAGAAAGTGTAGCTGGAGCTGTCACCCATACTATGAAATGGGCCGTAGATAATAAATGATGCTTTTGAATAGACTGTCATTATGAATGTTTATTTTAATGGTCGTACAAATTATGATGAGACTGTTTTTGTTGATGATTCAGTAAGTGTTCAACCTTCTACGGATACCAAGTTTTTAGGCATACACATTGACAAACATCTAACTTTTAGTATTAATGTTGACAGCATTGTTTCAAGTTGCAATTCAAGGCTTTTTCTGTTACGCCAACTGAAACTCCTTGCTATGAATAGAGAAGGACTTAAACGATACTACTGTGCCAACATCCGATCCCTAATCACGCATGCCTCCCCTGCTTGGTTTTTTATGTTATCTGATCAAGACAGGAATAGATTAGAAAGAATACAGCGATCAGCTAGCAGGATGATTTTACCTGATCTTAGTTATAGTGAGAGATTACAAGTTTTAGCTTTGCACACCGTATATGATTTTATTTTTGAACTTTCGAAGTGCCATTTTTTACGAATAGCTTATGATCCGACCCATCAACTTTATAATCGAATACCAAGAAATTTTAGTAGGGTTTCCTGTCGCAATAAATCAATTTTTAGACCTAAGAAAAGTAGAACACAAAAGCGTGCCAAATCGTTTTTTCCTTTTTTATGACATATTTCAACAATCACCGCTCTTAATATATATTTTTTTACGCATTGTACACATTCCACACTATCATCATTGATAACGAATGTATCAATAAAATATAATCTAATCTAATCTAATCTTACTTACCTTAACAATATTAACTTTGCTGTCCTTTTCATCCGCAGACACTGAAACATCCACCAGAAACTTATTACCGGGCAAACTCAGCTCACTCAGTGTGTATAACAGGTCAAACTCAGTCTCGTTCCAGGTAGGATCAGAAATAGGCCATCCACCTAAATCAGTGTGAAGGTCATGAAGTGGGGCAACTCCCACTTCCTCTTTTTTATCTGAAATAGGGACAAACATAGTGCTTTATATAAGAAACTCTGTTTGACATGATTTTTGCATTTTACATTCATGTGGATTTAAACCGAAAAATTGAAGCTGGTCTGAAAAGGTCATCAACTGTGTGCAGGGCTGTAGTTCTAGGGGAGGCAGGGAGGCACTGCTTTCCCTAGAAAGCTGAATACAGTGACCTAAAAACACTATATTCCACGTCATTATCAGCTCCTCGGGGATTTCCATTGCTATTTATATACCTTAAATTGCTAAGGGAGGAGCTTACAGCACCCCTTCTGGTGATACTGCGGAATCGCCTCACACTTTTTCCTCCCCTACCATTTTTTTCTAAACTACGGCCATGGTGTATCTAATAAGGTATCATTTGTTCTGAAGCTATTATCTGTCAACAACACCCTGTTTTTATGACTGTCATATCCGTTGGGGCTTGATGAAACCACCAAAATTCTTGATTAATGTTGTTAAATTCTAACATCATCGTTCTTGAATATTTCAAACATTTAGAGGTAATCAGCCCAGAAGAGGCAATCACTTGGTCGTACCGTTGTTGACGCAAGCCTTGTACATGTCTTTAGCCTCCAACATTGATTTTGTATCTGACGCCAAATTTTCTTCTAGCAATAAATCTATAAAAAAACAGAAAAAAATATTGCTACTATTCCATTCTTGTCTTGGTTCTGGCATGTCTTTGGTCTAGGATTCAGATAACGAATGATTAAAATGGTCGGTTAAAGGTTGATTAAAATCTGATGTCAAATCACTTGCCACAACTCGAATCACGGACGGTGAAATTTTAGTGCCTCAATGGCAAGGCCGAAACATCTGCGCCAGTTTGCTCTCTGTTTGCAGGCAGGTCAGAGCACACTTTGGGGCCAACCAAACCCCAGTAGTCGATGGAAAGCACTGGGATTCGAACCCACGACCTTCAACATGTGCATATTGAATGACAGCGCTCTAACCAACCGAGCCACCACCTACTTGAGAGACTCGTCTGTATATATAATACGGTAACTTAACAATACTCCTTTCCTTGCATAGCTCTGTGGCTGTATACTATTTTGGTCATTGCCTGTTGGTTTCTATTTTGAAAGGATGTTGAGGTAGACTTAGTCCGAATGCTAATAAAATTATAATGATTCGCAAATCTAAAAATAAAAAAAATGAATTGCATCTGGATATAGTACCAATATAGGAAATCGATAGTTCAGGGAGAAACTTGTTGCCATATCAATCAAGAGGTAAAAAAGATATACCAAAGAAGATTTGGCAGACAACTCCGATGAAATCATAAAGTGGCTAAACTCAGTCTCACCACTGATCAGCACAGCCATTTCATCTCTGAGCTCTTTGAACTTTGAATAGCTGATTTCAGATTCTGGTATTACAGTCTTATCGATCCATCCTCCACACGAATACTGATAGAAATCATCGCAAGGGTCAACAGTTGTGTCAAGACTGCCAATCATTTTGCTTGCTAATGAATAAATAATATAATAATAATAATGATATTATGAACTTTATTGAACTGATCAATGCAGGGAAGCAAATAATATCATGTTTCATAAAGGTTAAAACCCAATGACTATGTGACAAGGAAGTGAACAATGAAGAAAGGATGAAAACGATGGACATGCCTATACACAAAAAAAAACAAAATTATGTCAGTTATATGACAATTAACAATATTAATTTGGTCCACAATGTGACTGATTACTGCCGTGTGTTACCCTCTATCGATCCGAGTCCTAGCTCTTATGTTTTTTTGTCGTCAAATCCCTCTACGATAGGCTACACCTTTTATGTTTTGGGCTCATCTTCGGCCCCAATTTTTTCAAACAAGTTTTTTTATATTCCTTCTATATGAATTCACAGACTAGGGATTACAGGGATTACAATGGACTACAGTGTGCTGAACAGGGCTGTCATAACTCTAATTTCCAACTATCTGATAAGCCCCTTGGTAATTTTTGGTCACTTTTTAAAAACCTTATTCTCCTTGCAATTATAAGACAATAAACACTTGTAGAATAAAAAGCTACAAATCCTAAAAGTTCTCACTTGTTACCTTGATTAAATAAGATCAGTTTTAACTCACCTGCTTGTGCACAAGCTGCTGTCAAACACACATCAGACTCACCACCTACAAATCATCAGGAATTTATTTAATTTTCTATGAATAGATTGAGAGCAAGAAGTGATGCACTGAGGGATCCATGAGATTGATTGAGATGCTCATCAACACATAGGGGTGGGTTGATGCTGCTGGGGCTGGCCATGAAGAGGTTGTAGACTGAAGACCTGTGTGTTGTGCAGTGGTACGCACACCACTGTATGTTGTATCTTAACAGATTCAATTGACAGGAGCAACTTTGTTAGTTTTGTAATTAGGAAGCTCACTCATCACTTTATTTAAATGATTGTAGTTTTGAGGTAACTCACAGGAGATTGCAAATGAAAGAAATCACCGAACCTTGTAGGCAGTTATGAACGGAAGACATTGCGGGGAGCAGGATAGAAGATGTGCCACTCTCCGTGTTAATTAACAGATATGAGAAAGACTTGAGCTCAGACTAACCTGCTTGTTGATCTGCTATGACTGTCTTGTTGCATGATTTTCCGCTAGAAGCCAAGGCTATAATCAGTGCTATAGTGATGATAAGAAGGATGAGAGCTGCTGCCGAGGCAGCGATTAAGTATTTAGTAAATATCTTTTTACTCTTCTGTATCAGCCTGTAGCGATTGAAAGTAAGTAATATTAACCCGTTAGTTTGAGGGTTGAGCAAAATAATAATGTATGGGTTTCATATCTCAAAACTCAGATCTCACTTAACGCAGTTTAAATGTTTCAATGTTACAATGTGGGACATGGGCTAGCATTTTCATCTCAAAAATAATATATTGGTTTTTGATAGATTATATTTTGAGGCTAATAACTTATATAAGTCTTTGGATATTACTCAGAAGGTATGCCTTCTGATCTTAAGATTATACCGATGTCAATGGAAATTGGGCTCTTTCATTATAAAGAAAAGTACAGGTGTTAGGCCATAGGTTAGACGCAGACTGAAATGAAACAACATACTCATATAGTTATTTATTATTTATTTGGAGATGATCTTAGAAACTGATACAGATGACATTGGTTTCCACTATCATTAGCAGCAATTTAAATTGTTGTGAGATAATAGATGATTAATTTTGAGAATACAGTCTGGCAAGGGCTATACTTTCAAAGAAAAAATGGGACCCTTGAGGTACACATGCAAAGCGTATTAATAAGTAACTTTTGGGTGCAGACCAGCACCACATGCATCGGAATATTTTAGTTTTCAGATAAAGTGTAGCAAACTCCAGATTGAAATATGTAGCCTCTGTACTCTGCTTCAAGGACACATGATATGTATGCCTGATATGTATCCTCTTTAGTTCTTGATACTTTCGTTTATGAATTACATTTAACAAGGGTACCAATGTAATATGGTCCCGGAAAACCGGAGCATATTTACCCTCTTTTCGGACAGATTAGACAATGGAGACTCTCTCAGAATTATTGCAAAGCACACCCCCCCCCCCCCCCGAGAAGAAAATTGGTGTCATGGATTCCATCAGATATTAGCCTTAATCCTACTAGTTTTCAGCTGTGACATCACGAAATAATTGTGGGAAAGTCATATCAGCTGAATCTTCAAGAAGCTTGCTAAGCTTTCAGAAGAGAAATCTGATTGACCACCATAAATGTTTAAATATGGTGACATTGCAATGCATGTACTCTGAATTGTACTTACTTTGTGGTGGATGTACTGAATCGACCCTCCATCGCAAATTTTGATTTGATAAAGTTCTTGTGACCGTATGCCTCCCTCAAGCTGTGTTTTTCCTTCAAGTGCTCACCAAATGCAGAATCCGGTGTCTGCTTTCATGGAGCCTAGGACATGCAGTATTTATCCTTTTGTCACCCAGCTGGTTCTCTTGTGCCACAATTTTTGTAATTGATCAGGTTTTTATTGTTATTTATTATTGTCAGGTCTTTGTTTGGGAATAGCATCGTCATATCATAGTGACACAGTCAAATAATTCAATCACTGATCATCTTTTAGTTAGTGTTGATAACAGAAATAGCTCATGAAAATAATATTTTATTTCTGTTGACGTATTCGCTTGACGTCTGACCTGTTACTTAAATTGCTAAATGTCGGCAAGAATGACTAGGCAAGACAGGGCACTACAACTGAGCTGTTCTATAATGTTTTAAAATTTTAACCTTGAAGAATAAACTAGTCTCAGATGTCATTTTATGCAACAGACAATGCAAAGTGTCGCTTTGATAGATATCCTAGAGAATCGAATCGCTTTAGGCCTGAACACAACTCTCTCCATGGCTTGTTTGATATATTTTTTTTTTGTATATATTCATATTCATATTTGGAAAAATGAATACGTCAGAATAGCGCCATGTCATGCATTTAATAAACAATTAAAACTTTACCATGAACTGTACCATCAATTCTCAATCGGGTTCGACTTACCCTGACTTACTGTAACTTACTCATTACTGATTTCAATTTGGGCAAAACGTTTGTAGTTGTAGGATATCGACATCCCTTGATTGAAAAACTCTCAAGCTCTTTCAGGCCATTTTGACTGTCGTACTTCATAGTATAACCTCCGTAATTAACTCAACATTCAGGTTTTTTTAAGCAGGTAGAAATGTTCAATACTTACCTGCTGTTTGCACTGCTATGTCAGAATCAACACTGCTTCTCTGGTTCAGAACAGATGTTCTGACTCTAATTTTGAGTGCAAAGGTCGGCCTCACAATATAACTATGACGTGGTCTTTGCTTCAGATTCGCCATTGGGTGTACCTCAGGGTTCTATTTATTAACTTTCATAGCACCTTCTGTTGTAAATCAGGATTTTTAGCCTTTTTGTTCATCATTTTTTCTTGAGAGAAAGTAGAGAACTAGCATAATATAACAAACTTTATCAAAAGCAAACCCTAAAACACAATTTCAATTAGTCTGAATTACAATGCTTGTATAAAGTAACAGGATTATATCTTTACAATAGGCAAGACAGGACTTCGGTCGCTGTTAAACATTTGATGTTTTTTCACATCCGCTTGACGAACTTTTACATCTGAAATATCAACAGTAGGGGGTGGCTCAGTTGGTTAGAGCGCCGGACTTCAACGCGCAATTGTTGATGGTTGTGGGTTCAAATCCCACTGCAGTCAATCTTCTACTGGGGATCGACTGGCCCCCAGGTGTGCTCGGACCTGCCTGAAACTGAAACTGCAAACTGAGAGCAAATTGGCGCAGATGTTGCGGCCTCGCCATTAAGGCATTGATATGAGCTCCGATTTTTAATCAACAGAATTTATAATATAAAAAATTAAGACATCTGTAAAATCTACTCTAGTAGATCACCCACATTGCTGTGGAAGTTTTCATCCATTGCACACACCATTTTTTTTAGGTTTTCCGGTATATTTTCTTCTTCATCAAGCTGCGTTTACCATGCAGGGGTAAGCTGAAATGGATAAAGGTAAGATAAAGATAAATACGTATCCTTTTTTCTCGTCTGGATAAATCAAAAGACCGGTAATAACTCATTTTCATATTATATTGCGAGGATATAGTATAGTTTAGAGCCTCAACCATTGCGCACATTACTTTTACACTTGAATACCAATTTGCACCTGTAAAGTTTGAAATTATCATGACGTTTTTAGGAATGACTCTGCCTTATGGAGACACTTGGCTAAATGCCAAATAAATTCAATGTTTGTGAGAATTAACACAGGAAAGTGACAAGCAAAAACAGAATTGCTGGCGCAGGTGCAACAACGCAAATTGTGTATGCAATCTTTTATGAATCCTGCACACAAACTAGGAAAGAATAAATGCAACCGCATTGGCTCTAAACTAGCGAGAAAATGGATGCATGTGTAATTTATTATTTCCCGCTAGCAGTCGGATGTTATTTATAGTCAGAACGCATCTTTAGCTCTAGTTATCTGAGAAAGTAAATACACCATACCATACGTAAGCACCATACCATACCATACGTAGGTACCATACGTTAGTAGTACCTTACGTTAGTACCTTATGTAAGCACACCATACCTTGTCTAGTGCTTGATATCCATTTTATAATCCCTACGGCTACTGGAGAACAAGGAAAACAAAAAAAATATCTGATGAAATAGACCATCCCTGTCTATATAATTGTCTTCAGGGCGTTGCTGCAGTAAGAATGGATGCTGGATGTTTCTTGTCTTATCTAGTTGAAAGTACAAACGTGAAAATTTGAAAATTGAGGATTAAATTTAACCAAACTCAGTGCAGCTAAAGATATTCTATTACCAATAAAAACTTGTTAGATAGCGTGAGGATTGGTTCCAATCCCAACTGAGCCTTTGGCTTCACATTGATGACTCAGCTTTATCTTTGTGCAGGTAATAAGACACATCTGACAGTGCAGGAAGTCAAAACAATTGATCAATACTCCTCGAGACAAGAACGCCTATAAGTGGAGAGCAGGTGCTCTAAACCTCAATGCTTTGAATGCTGTGACATGTATGACTTCCATACACTAACGATTACACCAGTGAGTGATCACATGTGTCGCTGCTGCTATATCCAAAAGCAGAGGTAATGTAGGAATAATATATTGATTAGTTTAGGAAATGTCTGTGTGCAGCGGTGAAATCACACTGAACATGCCACGACACGACCGACCGAAGATACAAGTTAAGAAATAAAGAATGGTTTTAGTATTAAGTAGTAACTAACAGATGTTTTGTCTCTGCATCCAATGATTAAAGCATGGATATTATACTTCTGCTGTTGATGACCTTTAAATCGTAACTCCTTGTCAGTCGAGCGGTCGAGCGGGGCTATGACGTGATATTTTTGCTGTTGATGACCTGAAAATTGTAACTCCTTGTCGGTCGAGCGGTCTAGCGCGATTATGATATGATAATTTTACTGTCGCTGATTACGTTGTGTCGAGTTCTACCAGACTGTTCAGGTCTTCTCACAGAACCGACAGGACAACCAAACACTTTGGAGAACTCATCGTAATTTGATACGGGTCCAATAACTCTCCTAGGGTTTTATAAACCAGTTGATTGTCAGCCTTTTGGTTTAGAGATTATTTACAGTCTGTAGCAGCCTCACATTTAGATGGACCAGCAGATCAAAAAAGTAGGACTTGGGACGAGCGCTGAAGTGGTCTAGCACAAAGGTGGACCACAGGCTACAAACTCAATCAAGTTAACAGGCAACAGGCAACAGACAACAGGCAACAGACAACCAGGTTGTGTGAAACCTGCATTTGCTTGTGCAACACAAGATGGGGAATACATCAATCAGTTGTGGCCCCCAGTAAGGTGATAGAAAATAGGGTTTAGTTAATCTAATTTGAGGCTGACTAAATATTAGCTAGCACCAATTTTTAACTAGTTAATGTGGGAGCTTGTATAAAATAATGAGGATTTTAGCAATGAATTGAAGGTAGAACTGAATTCCAGTTTATCAAGCTGGTGCAAAAATGCTTACTTTTCCTCCAACGAATATTTACTCCTCTAAGTCTCGAACCAGTGCATGTCTCAAACTTAGAGTTCACAAAAAATTTAGAGACGCCTTGTTTACCATAAAAAATGAGAAAGTTTTTTTTGTTGTTTCCAATACTAATATTAGCCTTACTGTGAAAAGAGATAGGTGTACTTAAAACTACATGGAAAAGCCAAGAGTTATGTCCACATGCAGAGAGAGAGGAGACAATTCCTAGGACATTTCCTCTTTAACAAATCCACTGCAGAATTTTCATCTAGGTAAACACGTTTAGGGAGCAATCCACTTCAACGTGTTGTGCACTAATGAGCATCATTATAATCATAATCAAAATATTTAGATGTTGACAAATCAATTAGTGATCAACTTATTCCATTTGTTGGATGAGTCGATTAAACATGCTGACAATAAGGGCTGTGAAAACTCTCCACTTCAAATTCCCCTTTGATCTGCTGATATTTATCATTTTGATTTCTAAATTAAATATTGTCTGTATGCTATAGTTAACTTGGAAGCTGCTTGACTTGTTCAGTATTGCTTTTTCTGCTGTTAGAAAGCGGCATACCGCTGTCCCGTACACACAGAGAAGGCCTTACACTCTGATTTGTAGCCTGCAGTAAAGTAAGGATTGTCTTACTACAAATAATCGATTGACAATAAGTACATCTGATCAGTGCGTTATTGCTTTTACAGTCCTAAAATCAATACAAATAAATCGCCATTGTTTTCCGGTGGATTGTTTGTTGTTTTGGGTTCAACATTGAAACATTAGTAGTTGGTTTGATAAGGGAGGCAGCTTTTCCTGAATTCTTATTTCTTTTAATGAAAACATTAGCCTTTCTATGTGTAAGCCTAAGCTGTGACTCGAGTGATACGAGCAGAGGAAAGGGAGGTCATTGTAATCAGTGCAGGCATGAAAACTTGATAATGTGATTATTAGATAATAATAATAGGCTTTAAAGAAGGAAAAAGAAAAACATGATCATTGTATAATCTGCACTTAACTAAGTTATAAAAGTCAATTAGCTATTCTTTAAAGAACCTTAAACTGCATTTATAATTTGATTTAATTGATATCGGTGAAGCTGCATTTACATTAGGCCATCTCCGTCAGCTGGCCACCAACTCAAGACTGAGCAGTCTTTAACCCCAACTATGAGCCAGAGTCTGAGACTGGCATGTGTTTACATGGCACCGGCTTAGCCAATGTCAGTCTCAGAGTAACGTTAACAGAAAATAAATGTGAGCGATAGAACAAAGGGCAGTATTGTGTTCGCTAAATTAGGAATTTGTGTTAAGACGGGCAGTCTTGAGACTGCAAAACGAGCACTACTCGAATTGCCAGACACCGTCTTTAAAGCCGGTCAGACAAGGTCAGTCAACCATTTTTTGTCATTCACACTACACAGTCTCAGCCTCCATCTTAGTAATTTGTCGGTCAGACTCAACACTGGGCCAAAAAACGGCCTAATGATTAATGAATGGTTGAGTGTTTTACTGTTTATTTCGATTTTATTTCGGCATGTTGTGCTAAATTTCCATCAATTCATACAGCATAAAGTAAAAGGACATTGAAATATAAGGGTCTTGGGTTGGCTAAATCGTCGCATTTATTCTTCTCGGCAACCTGGATCAATCAAAGCCAAAAATACACCAGCCCTGCTTATATAGTCAATCATAATATAACATCCCATTGGGTAAGGCCCAGGAAGGCAGGGGGGCGGGCATTGAGCAAACAGGACTATGACTGATAAAATTGCCGAGGCTTCAGGGATAAGTGCATCCTCATGTTGATAATCTCTTGATTAATTTAGGAAGTTGATAGACAAGTGATTTATTGTAGGGTGGAATGGGTCAATGCATTTTCTCCAGTCAAACGGTTCCAAAGAGCAACCTGCATCAAAGAGATTATCCTGCCGTATTCAAACCTCACATCAAAATTGTTGTGCTAGTTGATTATTTTTTGATATGCTTTTCCTCATTGAATACTGATCGCTCTTTGTCAGTTGCCAAAATAATAATACTATACCATTGTCATTTTGTTTTCTTGTGCTTGTGACGTGAGACAGGAAGTTTATTTAGCGTTGAAAGTTTTTTTTTATAAACCTGGCCATGTCCTGGGTAGACAAGCTAGTACTGGTAATTTAAGCGGGTGTGCTTGGGATATACAACTTAAATCTAACTGTAACCGATGATGCATTTCAACATGGTCATAGTGACATCGGTAGGTGCTGTTCAATTGGTATCATCTCTATTCTTCATTTAAATTTAAAAGGGTGACGATAATACCTTGTTTGTAAATAAAAGATAAAAAGATATCATTAATTAGAAAAAGACTATTTTCACATAGGCTTATGTTTTCTCTATGTTGTAGACTATTCAATGGATATGAAAAACCAGTGAGCGGGAATCGGTGTTCAGCACATTGTTCTAATAGCTGGCATCCTTCTGCACTGCGTTTCATCTCCAAGAATGGTTGGACAATTCTGTACAATTGTAGAATTGTTCGAAACTGACCCATATATCATTACCCATGCCAGCAACCATCATTGCGTAATTAACCCTGCCTGCTATATAATTACATTCATTATCGCTATCGTATAGTTATAGTATAGTTATGTTATGGTATGTGGGCTGAGGGAGGCAAAGGTAAATCAACTATTGTAAGCCTGGTATTAATTCATTACCTGTCTACAAAGGAGCTCTTGATGTTATACTATATCATTTTCAGCCATCTCAGTTATATGGTGTACAGGAAGCAATTTTTCTCTCTCACTCTTGGATGGTTGTTCCCTAGTAGGTGTTGACACTAGTACATATAGTATTAAAATGTTAGACTAAGACTAGTGGCAACGCCATTTAAAGTAATAAACCTTTCAATCTAATGGAGAGAGTTGAGTTTTATAGACATGATACAGGCTTCTCAGATACACAACAATTATATTGGTTGTATTTTTGCTCTTTAAACCAGGCCTGCATGTCATTCACTATTGTTCCATGCCTCGAATGAGTGGTCCAATTTTGATTTTGAAAATGAACAACATCTTCCACGGCCGGGACTGCATCACACTTCAAGGACTTTAACACCACAGGGAAAAGTTTACAAAAAGCATGAATTCCCAAAATGAAACATTCCCAACAAGGGGATTGAGAAAAAGACCTTTAACTTTTCCTGGTCAATCCATGTATGCTGCTCTGGCTCATCCTGAATTGCAAGCTTGCCACACACCAGGAAACAGTACAAAGAATGTGAGTTCCCCATATAAAACGTTACCAGTTTCCCCAAAAAAATCTGTCAGGCCCCAATTCCCATAGACTTTAAGCGGCCAAATCATATTAATAAACAAAGTTAAACGTTATCATTTGGGAGCATTGCCAAGTAGGCCTAAGTAACTCATAAAATATTGAAGATAACTACCAGGAAACAAGTGGGAGGCCTGTGCTCAATCACAAGGATAATATGACATAATAGGACTGAACAGGAAAAGTTGAAAGTACTGGGGACTCAGTCTAAATATCAGCTCACAATCCCCCCCCCCCCCGATTGGGATTTTTGCAAGGGGAATTCAGACTTCTACTGAGTATTTCCTCTTACATGACAGATACTAACTACTGAAATGTGATGCTGTATATTCGCTTGTCCACTGGATGGGACTGAAAACAAACAAAAAAATTTCAACCTTTGGTTCTCCTGCCCTGATGAAGTCATTTTTTGTAAATGAAAAATTCCCTAGTAAATCAGTAAGAATAAATTGAAGATAACGCTTGCAGTGTACACAGAAGAGATGAGATATCAAGGGGCATTAACTGACTTCCGCTTCTGCCGAGTGACATTTTTTTGACGCGAATACAAATAGCTTGTGATGAATCAAACAACTATTCCAAATAGGCGACGTGGCGGCTTGCACACAATGCCTTCAAGGGCAATTGACGCGGGCGATCCGGGTTCGAGTCCCGGCCGTGGCAGATGTTTTTCATTTTCAAAATCAAAATTGGACCACTCATTCGAGGCATGGAACAATAGTGAATGACATGCAGGCCTGGTTTAAAGAGCAAAAATACAACCAAAATAATTGTTGTGTATCTGAGAAGCCTTTATTATGTCTATCAAACTCAACTCTCTCCATTAGATTGTAAGGTTTATTACGTTATACGGTGTTGCCACTAGTCTTAGTCTAACATTTTCATACTATCTGTACTAGTGCCAACACCTACTAGTGAACAACCATCTGAGCGTGAGAGAGAAAAATGCCTTCCTGTACATCATATAACTGAGATGGCTGAGAATGATATAGTAAAACATCAAGAGCTCCTTTGTAGACAGGTAATAAATATATACCAGGCTTAAAATAGTTGATTTACCTTTGCCTCACTCAGCCCACATACCATAACATAGTAAACTATGGCTCACAGCACAAACTAATTACGTCATGTCTGCTATTTAAGTGGGACAGTATTGAATGCTATGGGCCTGTCTAGGTAGTATATTAAGTCTATGGTGCCAACACCTACTAGTGAACAACCATCTGAGCGTGAGAGAGAAAAATGCCTTCCTGTACATCATATAACTGAGATGGCTGAGAATGATATAGTATAACATCAAGAGCTCCTTTGTAGACAGGTAATGAATATATACCAGGCTTAAAATAGTTGATTTACCTTTGCCTCTCTCAGCCCACATACCATAACATAGTAAACTATGGCTCACATAACAAACTAATTACGTCATGTCTGCTATTTAAGTGGGACAGTATTGAATGCTATGGTCCTGTCTAGGTAGTATATTAAGTCTATGGTGCCAACACCTACTAGGGAACAACCATCTGAGCGTGAGAGAGAAAAATGCCAAAATTGCTTCCTGTTCATCATATAACTGAGATGGCTGAGAATGATATAGTATAACATCAAGAGCTCCTTTGTAGACAGGTAATGAATATATACCAGGCTTAAAATAGTTGATTTACCTTTGCCTCACTCAGCCCACATACCATAACATTCAGAGCTAACTCCATGCTCAGAGCATCTTTGGCTAACAAATAGAAATAGCTGAGAGCCATTCACTCTCAATAATCACAAGGAGCGTAGTTTAGACTATGGCAATAATCAGTACTCATACTACTTGCTGTGACACCAAGTTTGAGTTTTTTTAGCACAATTAGCATTATTATAAACTTTTAGAAAACCTCAATGAATAAATAAATAAATAAATAAATCAGTCAGCATATTTTGAGTAGTCAGTGGTTTTGTGGAAAATATGGCCTCATTCACATATCAGTTCTCTCCACTTAGGCATGTAGGACAATTGATACAAAGTAATTCCTCGCTAAACTAGTGAGCAATGTTGTACATTTTTATTAGTAGCACAGTTTTCTGCTAATTCTGCTAGCATAGTTTAACTGATGTATTCTATTTATGCAGTTGCTGCCAATATTAAAAGATCGCACAAAATATAACGTAGGGTATTGTACAACACAGAAGAGTTGAACATAAGTATTTTGTCGGGTCATCATACTCATAACTAAGAGTTTTCTGTGTTTACAAACATTGTGAGCAGACAATTCGAATGGAATGCTTTCAATTTCCATCATGACGAAAAGAAAAAGATTTGCCCCGGTGGGGATTTGAACCTGGGCCTCCCACGTTATAGACTTTGATGCTACCTTGCATAGCAATAGCTATTCATTACAGGAGATCTTGCCTGGTCATCTAAATACTAACTCATTGAATACCATGTCAATCCAGTTATATAATGATGGCTAGAACTGTAAAGGCTTATACTATAACTATACAGTAGCAGTAATGAATGTAATTTATTTAGCAGGCAGGGTTAATTACACAATAATTGTTGCTGGTTGGGTAATGATATATCGGTCAGTTTCGAACATTTCTGGAATTGTACAGAATTGTCCAACAATTCTTGGGAATGAAACCCGGTGCTGGTATTTGTAAGTATAGTGATCTTCTATAACCAGACAGTGTTACGATATCACACAATAATCAGTCAGCCTGTGAACTTTGCCTGCGTCATCGTGAAGTTCACTGACTGTCAGTTTACAAAGTCGGATTTTAGATAAATGACTACTGAATCTATCACAATTCTCAAGCTTGAAATTTACTGAAAACCGTTGACTCAAAAAATATTGTTGTTCTACAAAGAATCGCTTCAATATGATATGAATGTTTATTTCAGAAAACTGAATAGTTTTAATTTCAGATTATCCATAACTTCCCTTGGTCAGATTGATTATTCTGCCTCAAAGCTTGTTGGCGAAGGTTTGACCGGACAATACAATGAAATGATATTTTCCTGATCTAGTATTGAATAATCACAAAGGTCCTTATTAGAATCTGTTTTACCACCTCACCCTCACCACAAAATATAGGAATCCTAATCAAAATACGTTATCTGAGTAACATTGATTGCATAATGTGAGAGCAAAAAATTTATTCATTTACACGACAAGATTCGGGACATTATCGACAATTTCAAATTGATTCTCAACTGTTGCCAGACGGATTGTGTGAGGAGTATTTGAAATAATAATAACAATCAATCCGTTATAATGTCCTCTGGTAATGGTTTACTTACTTTGCAGTGGATCAACTCAGTGAGCCGTCCATTTCACACTATGAGTTCTTTCTAGCTGTCTACTTTCTTGTTTATCCAGATGAGTTTGCCTTGAGTGTTTTCACCTAAATGCTGAGACTATGAATGCAATGTTCCTCCTTGTCTGGTCACCTCACATGCAATGAACACTCTTGGATCAACGGGGCTGGTAATAATACATTTTCTAAGTACATACATACATTAGTCTTGTGGTACATCTGTCATGTGGTCCATGTGTCATAAAACCTTGCAATATAATATGGACATTTTTGATTGATGAAGTTTCAATTTCAATGACTTTTTTGTATAGCCCAAAAAACTTCAATGACAATTGGTCAATGCAAAAAAATTGTGTTTCTGGCTACGTCTTCAATGGAATAATATCCTTGGAGGACTTGCATACAACGACAACATCACTTAGGATGTTAGTAGAGTTTTACACAACACAAGCGACCCTCACAATGAATCAGCTGTCAGACTTTTAAACACGCAGTCAGCACCTACCTTACTTAGTAAATGTGAGATATAAGACCAATGCAATAATACTTTCCTTCATCCAATAAATTCTAATAACACAAAATAAAAATATACTCGATAATTTCGGCTCCAATTTCAATTTGTTCCTGCTTTTTGGAATTTGGGTCGTTTTTGACCTGCACTGTTTCAGATTTCCTTAAACCAATACATTACTGTTGCCCAGAATTTGTTAAGAGTACAATTAGGAATTGAATGAAATCATGAATAAAATAAACTACATATTATTGAGACCAAAGGTCCACACCTTACCCTCTCCCTTACACTCAGGCTGTTTGAGTCGGCAATGAGAATATTGCTACAAGGCCTGACAAAACACAAATAGACTCGGGCTCATAGCTAGACACCTTTGTTGGGTGCTGGTTTGCATACTTCTCATATGATGCATCTTTTACCGCAAGCCCACGCAATTCCTTATCTCCAAATAAGATAAATATTTGAATCTTGACCTTTGAACCTCGACCTTGAACCTCAAAGTTCACCTGGTAATGCTAACCAAGGGTAAATATAGTAAATTATCACCCTGATCATAGAGTTACCGATATTTCTAAGCAAAGGAGAAAAATTAATGGCTGTTTATTTGTATACAAATTTAATCCTTTTATATTGTTGACCAGAGGTGTGTGTGATGGGGTGATGTGGAGGTTGTTCTTGAGAAGGCCTGGACACAGCACTCATTGCTTCTTGATGCAAATTTTTGTGATGTTGATGGTAGGCATATTGGCGTGTTGTATTTGTATTGCGTAGGGTGGCAGCGGTGGAATGGAATACGCTTGCTGGATAGTAGTGGACAGCTCTGTATAACGATTCACAAGCTTGTGTCATCAACCCTGACTCTTTTGTTATGATTAAGATTTAGATTTAGAAAAATAGATGGCAGGGGCAGGGTTTGTGTGCACTCTATTCACTTTTTATCTTGTAATAAATCTCAAAACAGAGAGGCAAAAAGAATTTTTTTCATTTGAATGGACAAAACCTTTTGAACACTAGTAAAATTAAATCAAAACACATATGACATTTTGTGACTGTTATAGGTTTAATCTCCTGATCAATAATTGATATATGCTCTTTCTGGTGGAAACCCTACCGAATATGAATGAGGCAAAAACTCTTTTTTTTAAATACCTGTCGAGATAAGTATCAAGGGTTCACCTGTTAGAGTATATGACTGAATAACCACGGAATAAAATTAATACTCGATAATCACTGCAGATGATGACAGCATTGGTATAATATTTCTACAGTTGCTATTGATGACCTGTGAATAGAAACTCCTTGCGGCTATGCTATTTTTTGCTGTTGATGACTGATGAATCATAACTCAAGCGCATCTATGATATAATAATTCTGCTTTTACTGTTGTCGCAAGTTCTACCAGACTGTACACTTCTCTACTGGGTTCATCACAGAACCGACAGGGCAGCTGAATACTTTGGAGAACTCATCATTATTTGATAAGGGTCCGATAACTCTGTAAAAGGAATGGGCATGATACATAGACATCGATACATAGATTCATTTTATTTTTAATTATAGTTAGTAATATTTTGCCACAGCCTCTTGATTAAGGGTTGTCTGATTCTTAGAAGAGGTAAGTTGGTGATCAATGAATTATTGTAAGAGACAATTATACTCTGAGTATTCAGTTGTAATACTTGAAAGGTCAGTTTAAATATCTATCTTGCTTTTTTGACTGAACTTTTTTGTTGGTAAAATCCACCCAAGGTTGGAGGGGAGAGTGTGTTGGGACAATAACTCTTGTAAGCTACCCAGTGGGGCTTCAACCAAGGTCTTCTACAACACCAATAGCCTGGCAGTGAATAGTAGGCCTCATCTCACCATCGAAGGGAAAGACGAGTTGATGGTGATTATGAGCAGGCCTGCTTATTAACTACTTGAAGTCATGCACATGTATCCAAGAAGCTCATTCGATCTGACCATTGCCAAACTACGTAACCTGGCGTATATGTTTGGGTTATCGGCTCTACTTGTTATTTATCTAGCATGAACTAATGTCAGATTTTGTTAACATACCTCCATTTACCAGGAGCTGTATTCATATACCGACCTCCGGTTACATGATGCTTCAAGGCTGACCCTCTGTCAATTCGACAATACATCTGAAACAGGTATATAGACATTTTAAGGTGCACTAAGCAATGGGACAAGTGAATAACTGATCAATAAAATAATACATACAGCCCATCGTATTTGACTATTTCACCATGTATGTGTCATCTAATTTTAATAAAATCAAAGACAGTGTTTACACTCTACTAGATTTGAGTGGCAGCCATTATTAACACATTTATTATAAAATTGTGGTGATTTTGAGCAGTAAAAACATGTAAAGCTTTTTGCTGTTCTGTCTCATACCTGTGCAAAACTGAGAAAGAACAATTCTTTAGAATCATATTGCATAAGTCCAGGTAGGCGTTGTCCTGGCCCGTTCTTTTCTTCGTGTTTCAGGAAAGCCGCATAGCTTGTCTTTATAGCTGCATTATCAGCGATATTTTCTGGCAAAGAGTGTTTACCATTCACCTGTATGATAAAAATCATTTCTTGATTAGCTTAAATTTCACTTCATATTATTGCTAAGCAAACAGATATGCGATGTCGCCAAATATTTGTGGCAAACATTTTTTTTGTTTAGACTTGTGGATTGAAACCAAGTGTGGAATATTTTCGGTTTATTACAACTACCACATTTAAAAGTTGTCCTAAAAATTGGCTTTCCTAAGCTTTTCTCCAACGACAAGGTTCATAACTGTCAAACAACTCACATTTTGATTTATTTCTTCTATTTCATAAGAGGAATATTGATTTATCATGCACTCTGTCTTCTCTGTGAATGAAGCTTCTGTTTTGTCATCCCACAACTGTCCTCTGATATTTCCATCTTTGTCATACAATCGTCCTTTTGTGAAGAAAGGAAACTGAAGAGCCACAGATATAATGAATTTGCGCAAATGCAATGCAATGTAAGGATGAAGAATTATTTTTTCATTTGTACATTGATGAAGTTACTGCACAGTTTACAGCAACACAAACCTGAGACAAATGGCATGTTGCTAAATTAATGCCTTGATTTTTTTTCTTCACAAATATAAACGGGGAAATATCATGAACTGGCAATATTGCAATCATCTTTATTAGTAAACTTTTAATCTCGATGTATGCATGTTCTTATTGGCATTAATCACTGCACAGCTAATGAAGTGTATAATAAAAAAGAAAAAAAAGAGACAAAGTTTGTCATACCTGTATTATCAAATCCGTGAGTTATAGCATGTCCGATGAAGGATCCCATTCCTCCGTAATTCAGCGACCTGCAATCAGAGGCCAATCAGAGCCATTAAATCTAGCTAACACTCATCAATATTTTGGTTATAGGAATAATGAAGCCGTACAACTTATAGCTTTAACAAAAACAGGCTTCATCTAAAGACTTAGGAAAATGACAATAAGATCAGGTTCTAATCTCTTTTTTAATTTTACTTACATTGGTTGCTGCTTGTGATAGAAAGGAGGCTGAAGAGCACCAGCAGGTAACACTGCAAATATATGATCAAAACTCTGTTTAGAAGTTTGATTAGAGTGGAATATAAACTTCTAACACATACCAGAAAAGCTATTTGTTAATTTCATGTAAAGGCCTGTGTTATAATCACTCCTGAACGTGTCTCTTCCCTAAATATCTAGGGTCAATGGACCACGCCAGCCAATCGAAAGAGATGAATGATTCTTCTTTAAGGTGTTTCCTCTTGGATCAGCAACAGAGGTATTTAAATCCTGGACAGACTCACCCATTGTGTTCAGCTCAGGGTGATAAGAAGCAGTGATATCCGCCGGACCTGCCGGCCATCTATCTTTTTTTACAGGCTGGGTTATTTGTAATAATTCGTTCAGCTGTTTCCATTTCCTCCAGTTCAGATCGTTTTGGAAGTATGTATCTGTGTCAAACTCTAGCTATATATTAATATATATTAAAGTTCAATAATTAGTGATCCCCCATTATCAAGGGGTAAGATAAAACTCACAAATGGTGTCTCATCATGAGATAATGAAGGTACATACTAACAACAAACAACAAGCAAATGTCACTTAAATTTATAGGCTTCTCCCAAAAAAGCGGATAAGGATGATTCCTGTCCTGAAACAACCCTACAAAACTGCCCAAGTCATCAATCCTCAGGTACATGGGTTCAGATTTGGTTAACAAGTTTTCTGGTAAATGGACAAGAATAAGTTTTGTGTTCTCCACATATGTTTAAGCTATCAGCACCCAAGTACTCTTTTGCTGACTTGGCTATGACTATTGTTAGGATGCTAGTCGCTTATCTCAACACTTTGCTGCATGACAGGGATTCATGAGAGTTTTTTCAAATAAGTAACCAGGTATAATAAGTGAATAGGTCTTATAAATAAAAAAATTCTGGGCATTTTCATCGATGTTTGATAGTGATTTCACTATTTGCTTGACAGCTTAAAGCTGAGAAGATTCCTAGCAATATTTTCATAGATTGATGGGAGATAATTCTTGAAAGCAGTTTCAATTGAGATCCTGTAAAGTATTCAGATTGCATTCTTCTAGCCTGAGATTATCTTCTCAATTAATACTAAAACAAAAATTTAGAACAAAACTACGTACACACAACTACTTACAATGTGATCATTAATAACCAGATCGTCTCTGACTCAGACTTACCCCTTTGTATACCAGATTCATCGCAGTGTCGTTGTGAATCCAGTCCGGATAACCAATGTCATTATTCATCGCAGCAAGCTAAAACAGTGAACATTTAGTGATGAGAACTCAGTGGTCAAAAGATGCTCGGGTTCGGTTCATAACGACAATCCGAACAGCATATGCTGGGAATTTCGTTGATGATGACCAACTATGATTGAGGTAACATTTGAAAACTCAAACTAGTACAGCATCAAGAATTGAAGAGACTATTTTGCAAGGATTCCGAATAGCTTGAGTTGCGTCTTCAAACAAGTTATGATAGCTTTTTAATGGTAGATGACAGCGAAATCTGCATCGTTCATGATCATGTTTTTGCACTCATGCCTCGAATTCTGTGGCCTCTGACAGTTTATGATATTCCGCTTACACCAGTTGAGAGAATGGAGCAAATGATTAACAAGCCCATGTGTAAGTGGCTCGGAGTTCCAAGGAGCTTCAACACTAATGCACTGTACGCCAGTTCGTTTACTCTTTCACTACCTATGAAATCGCTTGTGGAAGAGTACAAAACATCAAAAGCGAGACTGGATATGATGTTGAACGAGTCACCGGACCAGGGGATAAGGGAATGTGTTCCAACACTTGACACTGGTAAAAAATGGTCTGTCACAGAGACTGTCAGAGATGCCAAATCTCGACTGGAGATAAGTGAGATTGTGGATGCTGTGACAACTGCACGCCATCGCATCGGCTGGGAAGCAAACCGGTGGTTCTCAAAGGAAAGCCCAAAGGTTAGGCGGGAGATGGAAGTTGATGAGAGTGCGCAAGATGGAAGAGGAGCGCCGCCAGACACAAGCTGTAGGCTAAGCCCAACAAGGCAAGTGGACTTGTTGGGAGTCTGTTGAGCAGCGTCAGCTCAAACGGACAGAAATGTGGTCGATGGAGCCACAAAGGATCAGCTTTCTGGTTGGTGCAGCCTATGATCAACTACCGACCCCGGCAAACCTGGAACCCTGGAATTTGACCGAAAACTCCAAATGCGCCGAGTGCTTGGCCTTGGTCACACTTCGTCATATACTGTCGAATCGCCAACAGAGCCTGGGAAAATACATGTATAGGCATAATCAAGTCCTGAGTGTGTTTTGTAATTATGTCACGGAGAAGTGTGAATATGCTAATGCTGGTGGTGAAGCGTGAAGAGATTTTGCGCAAAAAGGGATTAACAAACAGCGGAGAATGGCAGGTGAGACGCGACCTCACAGAGCAGCTGAGCATGCGGCAGCATATTGTGATCACGAACCAAAGACCGGACTTAATTGTTTGGTCTGACATAGAAAAAGCACTAATACTGATGGAATTGACGGTGCCTTGGGAAGAAAATCTCTCATACGCGCATGAGAGAAAACTGACAAGAAACGAAGATCTGGTCACACAATGCCAAGACAAAGGTTTGAATTGCAAATTATTCGCAGTGGAAGTTGGCTGCCGTGGATCATGGCTAGATCAGCTACCAAATTTCTGACTATAGTTGGGCTTTCAGGAAGAGCACTCAAACAAGCCACAAAAAGCATAGTACATGAGGCAGAAAGCCCATCTGCATGGATTTGGCTACAGCACTGTGTGAAGACAGGAGCTAAGTAATCCTATTACTTGTAAGCTGGGGTTTAGCACACTCACTTTGTTTTGTGGAGATGGCCAGCATTTAATTCATTTTGTTATAATCCTTGTAAGGATTAGAATGAGGGCAATTTGCAAGCTAATTTGTTGAAAGTTAATGTCTATGACATTTTAAGGGTACTCTAAGAGAACATCATGATAAATTTTTTTTTTGAGCCTAGGCTTTGTTCTGAGTTAATGATTGAGTTTAACATATTTTCACGGCTTTACAAAAAAATGCATTGTATGGCGCGACGTAAGAAGTCAATTTAGTCTAGTCATATAACAAAGAAAATCAAATTTTACAATGAGAGTTATCTCTCAGTATATATTCCACCTGTTTTAAACTTTATTGCAATTAATTTGACTCCTCCACCTGCGTTGACAAAAACAGCGTTTTCTGCCTCATTTCCTCCCTAAAATGACACAACAACATTTCAAGTAGCTCGGTAGCTTTCCAACAGTATACGTTATGTTGATATTCGGATCGGTCTTAGACATTACCTAAAGTGATGATAAGCAAACTGCTTGGGGTAGAAGGCTAAGCAGAATTATGCTTTTAATACTCAAATTAAAGTAGTTTAACCTCAGCAGGGCGAAGAATCAAAGTGAGTCTGAGTTAGATCTAAGGTATTACAAAGATAGGATTAAAAGCTTGGCCCTCGCATAAAAGGCAGGCAGAGCAAGACAGGAAATCACAGTCAGCCCACTTGCTGTAGCGCTAAAAAGTCATCTCTCTGAATTGTGTATGAGTTGAATTATGCTCAATGTGGTGAATTTGAGTAGTGAACGTGTGGCACGAGGGGCGGGTGCCTTGGCGACAGCGAATTTACGTCGATGAGTTGAGCCTCCCTGGATTCGCAACAGTGTAAACACACCGATTATGTCAAACCACCGAAACTTGCAAAATGCACTGGGGGATCGATGAGATTGATTGAGATGCTCAGCAACACACAGGGGTAGCTTCATGCTGGTGGGGCCGGCCATGAAGAGGTTGTACTAGAAAAGGCCTCGAAACAGCGCTTGACTCATGGTTTCTAGCTGAAGACCTGTGTGTTGTGCAGTGGTATGCGCACCACTGCATGTTGTATCAAATAATTATGCTCAAGCTGATATTTTCATATTTGAGACAATTTTAACTGGAAAACACTGTTCACCTTTTCTTTTGCTAGCAGCTTGGTTTGAGAATCCATCCAGTCTGTCTTGGACATAGATACATCAAAAGCTTGCCGCACCTCATTTGACATGTCTTCCATCTAGATGTTAGAACAATTGATGAACAGTAAATAAATTTTAGTTTCGAAGTACTTTTAAAATTGTATTACCTACGTGAGGAAGTAAAACGTCACACTATATCAACCTCAACCTTTCTAAAGTTTTTGAGAGCGGGCCGATTCAAGAAAATTCCAACTTCTATGAATGTGATGATGAATAATCCAAATGAACGTCACAAGTAAAGTGATGTAAAAAAATATACAACTCACTGCAATTTTCGATTCTTCATTAAAGTATTTGTCAGCAAACGATCTCCCAATAGCCCATAGCCCAACATAACTCACATAACGTACACAACCCTGCCATATTGGAGGCTTTTGTGGGACTGAATAAGCTACCTGAAACAAAAAAAATATTATGAACATCGTTAGATTTTAGCATATTCGAGCACTAAGATATAATCCTTGGTGTAACCCTGTTCCGTTGACTCAAACCTTCTCTGACAGTGCCTGTCACTTTGAATTTGGCAACATCTCAGTAGACCACTGGCTCTATGATCCTACTCAGAACAGACATGAATGGGTAGATAAGCATACCGCTGTCAGAGCATATGCAAAGCTGAGTAACCGATTACAAATATGTTAAACAAGCTTACAAGTCATTCGACTCGTTCCTGGTTGGGCTAACACATCACTACGTAAGACAAGCATTTTCCATGTTTTCCTCTAACTGATGCGACACAGTTATGATTATTCAGCCCATCATACCAACATGACTGAATCATGATCTCTACAAATATTGGGCTTACCCGCCAGAACTTATTCTTAATATCTCGGAGTTCTTGATTTAGATATGTAATCCTACGTTCTGTGATTCTCCACACCAGGTAATTAGCCAGTACTCTTGGTGATGTGACCGCTACCTTCTCCGCCATCTTTTTAAGGAAGTCGGGAGCATGGACCACAAGCTCTGTGTCATCAGTGAACTTAAACTCCGTATCGACGAAGAGTAGATTCAAAAACTTCTTCCATTCAAACTGTTATGATAAACATAGCTGTTAAAATAAATGACAAGTCTGATTCGAAATAGGGGCACTCGGCGTTTGATCAGTATCTCTTTCAATCACTGATCCAACCAATTTTTACCTACAATATTGAACTCTGGTATACTGGTGGTACTGAAAGACAAAAGTATATGCTTTTAAGTTTGTTTTTAATAAACAGCTCATTTTTGAAGCTGACTGTTCTGTTGACATGAGTATTTTAATTTAGCTCAACATGTTATAGCTGAGGATAGACACATTTTACGCAATTGTTATAAAAGTAATCGTATATATTTTATCATGTTAAATGTTAGTATATCGAGGTTTTTGTGCAGCTTCGTGCCTTTTAGTATTCGTCTGCTAAACAACCGAGAGAGAAATGGTTCACACCTAAATTGTAATGTGTTTCTAACACAATTACCAAAATAAATTTAATTCAATTCAGAAAGGCTAAGTCATCATAAGATTCATCTACGGTGAGCTATATCCTTCAAAGGTCAGGTTGGAAATCAAACAATAATTAAAATATGCATGTCCAACTTCAATTTAGACCATCAAAAAAAGGAGAGTTGTATTTAATTGTAGTGGAAATGGGCTGAGAAAATGTGACCAGCTTATAAAAGAACAGTTTTCCTCCTGTCACCGTGACTAGATGAGCACTGATGTTTAAAGACTCTGAACTTTAATCTTTGAATCAAGATACTTCAAAAGCTCTTGGTTGGCGTAAACTTCAAACTAAAGCCCTGTGACTTTTATTTAATTCTCCCATCTGGTCTTCCCAAGTCAGCTGAAACACAACGAGTACAGTTATGTCATTTTTAAATGCTACAAAGTGCTGATTCCCACCTTATCAGATAATGTTGTAGTGAGGTCTGAGACCTTGGCTCTGTTGTATGGGAGTACCCCTCTGTTCTCACGCTCTGTGGAGATCTATAATAATGAAGAAAATGTCATCTCAACATAGTAATAACTAATGAACTAACATCCCCCACCCCGTATAATTGGAGTGTTGAAAATATTCTTAAAATTTCACAGAATTTGTCAGCATTTTGAGAACCTACTAGGATGTATTAC
The DNA here is from genome assembly GCA_914767715.1 of Membranipora membranacea. Lineage (NCBI taxonomy): Eukaryota > Metazoa > Bryozoa > Gymnolaemata > Cheilostomatida > Membraniporidae > Membranipora > Membranipora membranacea. Next base: position 22,916,749 of record OU612074.1, read on the forward strand.
AATTAGAGCTTTATCTGCTTTTCAAAAATCAAGGAGCGATTATGTCACTATAATGATAAAGTTTCCTTACGTAACCATTACTTAACTTTTTCAGCAGTGATTTCTTAACAACTAGTGGCAACCTTGAGAGGCTAAAAATATTGACTAATTTCTTGTAAAATTACTGAGCAATTATTGGAGAGAGAAAATATCAAATTCATCAATATGAAATGTGAATATTCTTGTTATGATACAACTTGCATTGGTTAAGAACGCCAGCTGAATGATTTGAACCCATGGTAGACTTGTACATACATTTGCAAAGTATGTCTCAAACTCCATAATATCGTTGACATCTTTGTCAACAGTCTTGTTGTCAGCACCCATGGCCATCGCTATCTCTCTGATGTAGGTCTTGTATGCGTTTCTCTCTTTAGCGAACTCAGGCTCAGAGTAATAGTTCTTGTGAGGCAGCCTAATTACAAACTGGTCCAGCTATAGGTAAAGAAAATTGTTGACCAAAGACACAAGATGTATGCCTATATTTGAATCATTCTTAGGGTAGAGACTTCCTGAGATCTGATATAGATAACTAAGCAGGTAGTTGCACCATGGGGCGTTCATGTCATTGAAGTTTAATATCAGTGCCCTTTGGAGATTTTACCATTTTACTTACCTTAACAATATTAACTTTGCTGTCCTTTTCATCCGCAGACACTGAAACATCCACCAGATACTTTTGACCGAGCAAACTCAGCTCACTCAGTGTGTATAACAGGTCAAACTCAGTCTCGTTCCAGGTAGGATCAGAAATAGGCCATCCACCTAAGTCAGTGTGAAGGTCACGAAGCGGGGCAACTCCCACTTCCTCTTGTTTATCTGAAATAGGGACAAACATAGTGTTTTATATAAGAAACTCTGTTTGACATGATTTTTGCATTTTACATTCATATGGATTTATCCCGAAAAATTGAAGCTGGTCTGAAAAGCTCATCAACTGTGTGCAGGGCGTAGTTCTAGGGGAGGCAGGGAGGCACTGCTTTCCCTAGAAAGCTGAATACAGTGACCTAAAAACACTATATTCCACGTCATTATCAGCTCCTCTTGGATTTCCATTGCTATTTATATACCTTAAATTGCTTGGGGAGGAGGTTACAGCACCCCTTCTGGTGATACTGCGGAATCGCCTCACACTTTTTCCTCCCCTACCATCTTTTCTAACCTACGGCCATGGTGTATCTAATAAGGTATCATTTGTTCTAAAGCTATCATCTGTCAACAACACCCTGTTTTAATGACTGTCATAGCTTGGGGCTAGATGAAACCACCAAAATTCTTGATTAATGTTGTCAAATTCTAACATCAGCGTTCTTGAATATTTCAAAAATTTAGAGGTAATCAGCCCAGAAGATGCAATCACTTGGTCGTACCATTGTTGACGCAAGCCTTGTACATGTCTTTAGCCTCCAACATTGATTTTGTATCTGACGACAAATTCTCTTCGAGCAATAAATCTATGAAAAACAGAAAAAAAAATTGCCACTATTCCATTCTCGTCTTGTTTCTGGCATTTCTCTGGCCTAAGATTCAGATAACGGTTGATTAAAATGGTTGATAAGGTTGATTAAAATCATATGTCAAATCATTCGCCACAACCCGAATCACGGATGGCGAAATGTTAGCGCCTCAATGGCAAGGCCGCAACATCTGCGCCAGTTTGCTCTCTGTTTGCAGGCAGGTCAGAGCACACCTTGGGGGCCAACCAAACCCCAGTAGTCGATGGAATGCACTGGGATTCGAACCACGACTTTCAACATGTGCATACTAAATGACAGAGCTCTAACCAACCGAGCCACCACCTACTTGAGAGACTCGTCTGTATCTATAATATGGTAACTTAACAATACTCCTTTCCTTGCATAGCTCTGTGGCTGTATACTATTCTGTTCATTGGCTGTTGGTTTCTATTTTGAAAGGTTATTGAGGTAGACTTAGTCCAAATGCTAATATAATGATTCACAAATTTGAAAAAAAAACAATGAATTGCATTAGGATATAGTACCAATGTAGGAAATCGATAGTTCAGGGCGAAACTTATTGCCATATCAATCAAGACGTGAAAAGGATATACCAAACAACATTTGGCAGCAAACTCCGATGAAATCATAAAGTGGCTAAACTAAGTCTCACCACTGATCAGCACTGCCATTTCATCTCTGAGCTCTTTGAACTTTGAATAGCTGAATTCAGATTCTGGTATTACGGCCTTATCGATCCATCCTCCACACGAATACTGATAGAAGTCATTGCAGGGGTCAACAGTTGTGTCAAGACTGTCAATCATTTTGCTTGCTAATGAATAAACAATATAATACTAATGATGATATGAACTTTATCGAACTGATCAGTGCAGGGAAGCAAATAATATCATGTTTCATAAAGGTTCAAACCCAATGACTATGAGACAAGGTAGTGAACGATGAAGAAAGGATGAAAACGGATGGACATGCCTATACACAAAAAAAAACAAAATTATGTCAGTTATATGACAGTTAACAATATTAATTTGGTCCACAATGTGATTGATTACTGCCGTGTGTTACCCTCTATCGATCCGAGTCCAAGCTCTTATGTTATTTTGTTGTCAAATCCCTCTATGATAGGCTACACCTTTTATGTTTTGGGCTCATCTTCGGTCCCAATTTTTTCAAACGAGTTTTTTATATTCCTAAGTAAAATGTTGTTTAAACAATTTTGTGAAGAAGAGAAAATTCGATAGCAGCTGGCAAATATTTCACAGACACCTGCAGCCAATATATATTAACAAGGTGACAAAGATTAAATCAGCTTTCATGAGGTCTATTAATTAGTTTCATGATGTCTCTGTTATGAAAGCACTATGAGTTCCTCATTTCATGAATAGTGTTGATTAATTGGATTTTGAGAGGATGAGTAAGCAGAATTTGCACTTGGATGGATAGAAATCGCAAGGTTCAATGACATTCTTAATTACAGGCAGCAGAAAAGTAGGTGCCTGAAGGACGAGGCATCAATGGCTGAACCCACGACATTCAACACTTTGCATGCTGAAAATCAGGGCACTCACAAATCAAGCCCTCTCACTCCCAAAGTATGTTTATGACACGTTTACCCAGCTAATAAAGCTCCGACTCTCGAATCTTCACCACAGAGTAGATTTTGTGACATGATTTTGTCGTTTTGAAAGACACCATATTTCAGTAAAATTTGAATTCACAGACTAGGGATTACAGGGATTACTAGGGACTACAGTGTGCTGAACAGGGCTGTCATAACTCTAATTTTTAACTATCTGATAAGCCCCTTGGTAATTTTTAGTCACTTTTTAAAAACCTTATTCTCCTTGCAATTATAAGACAAAAAACACTTGTAGAAAAAAAGCTACAAATAATAAAAGTTCTCACTTGTTACCTAGATTAAATAAGTTCAGTTTTAACTCACCTGCTTGTGCACAAGCTGCGGTCAAACACACATCAGACTCACCACCTACAAATCATCAGGAATGTAATTAATTTTTTATGAATAGATTAAGAGCAAGAAGTGATGCACTGAGGGATCGATGAGATTAATTGAGATGCTCATCATCACATAGGGGTGGGTTTATGTTGCTTGGGCTGGCCATGAGGAGGTTGTAGACTGAAGACATGTGTGTTTTACAGTGGTATGCACATTACTGTATGTTGTATCTTAACAGATTCAATTGACAGGAGCAACTTTGTTTGTTCTGTAATTAGGAAGCTCACTCATCGCTTTATTTAAATGATTGTAGTTTTGAGATAACTCACAGGAGTTTGCAAATGAAAGAAATCACCGAGCCTTATAGGCACTTATGAACGGAAGACATTGCGGGGAGCAGTATAGAAGATGTGCCACTCTCTGTGTTAATTAACAGATATGAGAAAGAATTTAGCTCAGACTAACCTGCTTGTTGCTCTGCTATGACTGTCGTGTTGCATGATTTTCCCCTTGAAGCCAAAGCTATAACTAGTGCTATAGTGATGATAAGAAGGACGAGAGCTGCTGCCGAGGCAGCGATTAAGTATTTAGTAAATATCTTTTTACTCTTCTGTATCAGCCTGTAGTGATTGAAAGTAAGTAATACTCACCTGTTAGTTTGAGGGTTGAGCAAAATAACAATATATGGGTTTCATATCTCAAAACTCAGATCTCACTTATCGCAGTTTCAATGTTTCAATGTTACAATGTGGGACATGGGCTAGCATATTCATCTCAAAAATAATATATTGGTTCTTAATAGATTACATTTTGAGTCTAGTAACTTATCAAAGTCTTTGGATATTACTCAGAAGGTATGCCTTCTGATCTTAAGATTTTACCGATGTCAATGGGAATTCATTCATTATAAAGAAACAACATACTCATATAGTAATTTATTATTTATTTGGAGATGATCTTAGAAACTGATACAGATGACATTGGTTTCCACTATCATTAGCAGCAATTTAAATTGTTGTGAGAAAATAGATGATTAATTTTGAGAATACAGTCTGGCAAGGGCTATACATTCAAAGAAAAAATGGCACATATAGCACGCAAAAGGATATTTATGTTGTACCCTTGAGGTACATATGCAAAGCGTATTAATAAGTAACTTTGGGGTGAAGACCAGCATCTCATGCATCGGAATATTTTAGTTTTTAGAGAAAGTGTAGCAAACTCCAGATTGAAATATGTAGCCTCTGTACTCTGCTTCAAGGATACATAATATGTATGCCTGATATGTATCCTCTTTAGTTCTTGATACTTTCGTTTATGAATTACATTTAACAAAGGGTACACTAAGGGTACCAATGTAATATGGTCCCGGAAGACTGGAGCATATTTATCCTCTTTTCGGATGGCATAGACAACGGAGACCCTCTCAGAATTATTGCAAAACACCCCCCCCCCCCCCCAGAAGAAAGTTGGTGTCATGGATTCCATCAGATATTTGTCTTAATGTTACGAGTTTTCAGCTGTGACATCACGGAATAATTGTGGGAAAGTCATATCAGCTGAATCTTAAAGAAGCTTGCTCAGCTTTCGGAAGAGAAATCTGATTGACCACCAGAAAGGTTTAAATATGGTGACATTGCAACGCATGTACTCTGAACTGTACTTACTTTGTGGTGGATGTACTGAATCGACCCCCCATCGCAAATTTTGGTTTGATAGAGTTCTTGTGACCGTATGCCTCCCTCAAGCTGTGTTTTTCCTTCAAGTGCTCACCAAATACAGATTCTGGTGTTTGCTTTCATGGAGCCTAGGATATGCAGTATGTAACCTTTTGTCACCCAGCTGGTTTTCTCGTGCCACAATTTTTGTAATTGATCAGGTTTTTATTGTCACTTATTATTGTCAGGTTTTTGCTTAGGAATAGCATCGTCATATCATAGTGACACAGTCAAATTATTCAATCACTGATCACCTTTTAGTTAGTGTTGATAGCAGAAAGAGCTCATGAAAATAACATTATATTTCCGTTGACGTATTCTCTTTACAGATTCTCTTGACGTCTGAGGGTAAGAATGACTAGGCAAGACAGGGCACTACAACTGAGCTGTTCTATAATGTTTCAAAATTTTAACCTTGAAGAATAAACTAGTCTCAGATGTCATTTTATGCAACAGACAATGTAAAGTGTCGCTTTGATAGATATCCTAGAGAATCCAATCTCTTTAGGCCTGAACACAACTCTCTCCATGGCTTGTTTGATATATTTTTTTTTTATATGTATATATTCATATTTGGAAAAATGAATACGTCAGAATGGCGCCATGTCAGGCATTTAATAAGCAATTAAAACTTTGCTATCAACTGTACCATCAATTCTCAATTGGGTTCGACTTACCTTGACTTACTGTAACTTACTCATTACTGGTTTGAATTAGGACAAAACGTTTGTAGTTGTAGGATATCGACATCCCTTGATTGAAAAACTCTCAAGCTCTTTCAGGCCATTTTGACTGTTGTAATTCATAGTATAACCTCCGTTATTAACTCAACATTCAGAATTTTTTAAGCAGGTAGAAATGTTCAATACTTACCTGCTGTTTGCACTGCTATGACCAATTTGCTACTTGACTCTGCCAAGCATTCTAGTAGCAATTGAAACCAAGATTGCTGCTGAAAAAGCAACACTGAAGTACTGAGAAAATATCTTTTCCCTCTTCAGGCCGCCAAAGACATCTAACCTCAATAATAACGGGTAAAAAAGTCAAATCGCCATTGAGTGAAAGCACAATCTGATAGGTATTCATAAAATGCAATAGATCTGGTCTCAGTGTCAATTGATTAATTTGGTAATGAGGAGAAAGATATCTCTCTAAACTAGATTATCTTTTGAAGTTGCTTTTTTTTGTTTATATGTAGAAAAAAATATTGTAGTTTGATCTACGCATAATCTGCAGGAAAATTTATCACAATTGATATCTATTTGAATATGTATATTGAACTTTATTTTGCTCAATACTCATTCGTTGAGATTTACTTTTACAGAATAGGTCTACCCAAAAATTTAAGAAGAAAAAACATCACAAAGATGTTAATGAACAGTTCATGATAGATATAATTTCAAAGATCTCTCATAATGTGAATTTGGTTGAATTGATCATTCCTGTCATATAGGGTTACGAAGGGTTAATTTTGTTACTGGAAGTAGTATCTCTCACAGAACTGAAAATGTTACTGCTTCTCCTTCTGGAAAAATGCTGTATCTCGATCTGCTGATGAAATGTTGAATCATATATGACAATCTAGATTTGACCAGATGGAAATAATATTATGACAAGTTCTCTACCAAATTAGTATCTAACTATATCTTTAGAAGGGTTTCTACCCCTAGATTTATGAATGTCATTGGTGTCACGATGATTGATGATGATTATCATTAGGGTTTCAATGTCAGAATCAACACGGCTTCTCTGGTTCAGAACAGATGTTCTGACTCTAATTTTGAGTGCAAAGGTCGGCCTCACAATATAACTATGACGTGGTCTTTGCTTCAGATTCGCCATTGGGTGTACCTCAGGGTTCTATTTATTAACTTTCATAGCACCTTCTGTTGTAAACCAGGATTTTCAGCTCTTTTGTTCATCATTTTTTCTTGAGAGAAAGTAGAGAACTAGCATAATATAACAAACTTTATCAAAAGCAAACCCTAAAACACAATTTTAATTAGTCTGAATTACAATGCTTGTATAAAGTAGCAGGATTAAATCTTTACAATAGGCAAGATAGGACTTCGGTCGCTGTTAAACATTTGATGTTTTTTCACATCCGCTTGAAAAACTTTTACATCTGAAATATCAATAGTAGGGGGTGGCTCAGTTGGATAGAGCGCCGGACTTCAACGCGCAAGTGTTGAAGGTTGTGGGATCAAATCCCACTGCAGTCAATCTTCTACTGGGGATTGGTTGGCCCCCAGGTGTGCTCGGACCTGCCTGAAACTGAAACTGCAAACTGAGAGCAAATTGGCGCAGATGTTGCGGCCTCGCCATTAAGGCATTAATATTTCACCACCCATGCCTTGGGATGGGCGAGTGATATGACATCCGATTTTTAATCAACAGAATTTATAATAAAAAAATTAAGACATCTGTTAAATGTTCTCTAGTAGATCACCCACATTACTGTGGAAGTCTTCATCCATTGAACACACCATTTTTTTTAGGTTTTCCGTTATATTTTCTTCTTCATCAAGCTCCGTTTACCATGCAGGGGTAAGCTGAAATGGATAAAGGTAAGATAAAGATAAATACATATCCTTTTTTCTCGTCTAGATAAATCAAAAGGCCGGTAATAACTCATTTTCATATTATATTGCGAGGATATTGTATAGTTTAGAGCCTCAACTATTGCGCACATTACTTTTACACTTGAATACCAATTTGCACCTGTAAAGTTGGAAATTATCATGACGTTTTTAGGAATGACTCTGCCTTATGGAGACACTTGGCTAAATGCCTAATAAATTCAATGTTTTGGAGAATTAACACAGGAAAGTGACTAGCAAAAACAGAATTGCTGGCGTAGGTGCAACAAAGCAAGTTGTGTATGCAATCTTTTACGAATCCTGCGCACAAACTAGGAAAGAATAAATGCAACCGAATTGGCTCTAAACTAGTAAGAAAATGGATGTGTGTGTCATTTATTATTTCCCGCTAGCAGTCGGATGTTATTTATAGTCAGAACGCACCTTTGCTCTAGTTATCTGAGAAAGTAAATACACCATACCATACCTAAGTACCATACCATACCATACGTAAGTACCATACCATACCATACGTAAGTACCATACCATACCATTCGTAGGAACCATACGTAAGTACTATACATTAGTAGTACCTTACGCTAGTAGTACCTTCCGTTAGTACCTTATGTAAGCACACCATACCTTGTCTACTGCTTGATATCCATTTTATAATCCCTACGGCTACTGGAGGACAAGGAAAACAAAAAAATATCTGATGAAATAGACCATCCCTGTCTATATAATTGTCTTCAGGGCGTTTCTGCAGTAAGAATGGATGCTGGATGTATCTTGTCTCATCTAATTGAAAGTACAAACGTGAAAATTTGAAAATTGAGGATTAAATTTAACCAAACTCAGTGCAGCTAAAGATATTCTATTACCAATAAAAACTTGTTAGATAGCGTGAGGATTGGTTCCAATCCCAACTGAGCCTTTGGCTTCACATTGATTACTCAGCTTTATCTTTGTGCAGGTAATAAGTCACATCTGACAGTGCAGGAAGTCAAAACAATTGATCAATACTCCTCCGGACAAGAACACCTATAAGTGGAGAGCAGGTGCTCTAAACCTCAATGCTTTGAATGCTGTGACATGTATGACTTCCATACACTAAAGATTATACCAGTGAGTGATCACATGTATAGCTGCTGCTATATCCAAAAGCAGAGGTAATGTAGGAAAAATTATATTGATTAGTTTAGGAAATGTCTGTGTGCACCGGTGAAATCACACTGAACATGCCACAACACGACCGACCGTGATACAAGATACAAGTTAAGAAATAAAGAATGGTTTTAGTATTAAGTAGTAACTAACAGATGTTTTGTCTCTGCATCCAACGATTAAAGCATGGATATTTTACTTCTGCTGTTGATGACCTTTAAATCGTAACTCCTTGTCAGTCGAGCGGTTGAGCGGGGCTATGATGTGATATTTTTTCTGTTTATCACCTGAAAATTGTAACTCCTTGTCGGTCGAGCGGTCTAGCGCGATTATGATATGATAATTTTACTGTCGCTGATTACGTTGTGTCGAGTTCTACCAGACTGTTCATGTCTTCTCAGTCTTCATCACAGAACCGACAGGATAACCAATAACTCTGCTCGGTTTTTGTAAACCAGTTGATTGTCAGCCTTTTGGTTTATAGATTATTTACAGTCTGTAGATGCCTCACATTTAGATGGACCAGCAGATCAAAATAGTAGGACTTGGGACGAGCGCTGAAGTGGTCTAGCACTAAGGTGGACCACAGGCTACAAACTCAATCAAGTTCACAGGCAATAGACAACCAGGTTGTGTGAAAACTGCATTTGTTTGTGCAACACAAGATGGGGAATACATCAATCAGTTGTGGCCCCCAGTAAGGTGATAGAAAATAGGGTTTAGTTAATCTAATTTGAGGCTGACTAAATATTAGCTAGCACCAATTTTTAACTAGTTAATGTGGGAGCTTGTATAAAATAATGAGGATTTTAGCAATGAATTGAAGGTAGAACTGAATTTCAGTTTATCAAGCTGGTGCAAAAAGGCTTACTTTTCCTCCAACGAATATTTACTCCTCTAAGTCTCGAACCAGTGCATGTCTCAAACTTAGAGTTCACAAAAAATTTAGAGACGCCTTGTTTACCATAAAAAATGAGAAAGTTTTTTTTGTTGTTTCCAATACTAATATTAGCCTTACTGTGAAAAGAGATAGGTGTACTTAAAACTACATGGACAAGCCAAGAGTTATGTCCACATGCAGAGAGAGAGGAGACAATTCCTAGGACATTTCCTCTTTAACAAATCCACTGCAGAATTTTCATCTAGGTAAACACGTTTAGGGAGCAATCCACTTCAACGTGTTGTGCACTAATGAGCATCATTATAATCATAATCAAAATATTTAGATGTTGACAAATCAATTAGTGATCAACTTATTCTATTGGTTTGGTGAGTCGATTAAACATGCTGACAATAAGGGCTGTGAAAACTCTCCGCTTCAAATTCCCCTTTGATCTGCTGATATTCATCATTTTGATTTGTTAATTAAATATTTTCTGTATGCTATAGTTAACTTGGAAGCTGCTTGACATTGTTCAGTATTGCTTTTTCTGCTGTTAGAAAGCAGCATCGCGCTGTCCCGTGCACACAGAGAAGGAATGAGAAGGGCTTACACTCTGATTTATAGCCTGCAGTAAAGTAAGGATTGTTTTACTAAAAATAATCGATTGACAATAAGTACATCTGATCAGTGCGTTATTGATTTTACAGTCCTAAAATCAATACAAATAAATCGCCATTGTTTTCCGATGGATTGTTTGTTGTTTTTAAGCAACTTTTCTCTCTACAATGTTTACATAACGATGTGATAAAGCCTCCAGTCATACTTTTTATATTCTAATATAGAGTATTGGAGAGTGTCAACACACGGAACTAACTAAGTCTATTCTACAAATTTATTGATGTGTTAACTGGCAGGTATCATTCCTTCAAATTCCAGCCCTTCGAGAAATATATTAATTAGCTAGCAGCTGAAAAGTATTTTTATTGTAAATTTAAGACTAAACTTACTAGAGATCTCTTTTGTCGTGGTTAAATCTCCCTTTGAGACCTATAAGATGGTGCGTTACAAGTGCTAGATTGTTGAAACAGAGCTTTGATTGCTAGGAGTTGTTGTTTGTTGGATTTTTGTTTGACTTTTATTAGACAGCGTGTTCCGTAATTTTAAGTTGGTACTGCCATTGTTCAGGAACTAGGATGTATTTTGATTGGGTTTGCGCAATATTGATTACGTCAATAAACTCTTTACCCTATGAAGAGAGGGAGACATATCTCTTAAATCTATTAGGGTGTCAAATAAATAGTGCTTTCTTTTATATCTGATTCTGTGATGGCACTATTGTTGTGTTATGTGTTCTGAAAAAACAAATCATATAATACTGATTGTCCAGGTCTTGTTCTAGTCTTTGTCTGATGCTCTTAATTATAAATAATCGTGTTTGTCTACTTTTTCCCACAGCGATTATTCCTATCGATTGGAAAATCTACAAATTCAAATTATGAGATCTTGGATGGTAGAATGAAATTTCTATAGTCTAGCCACAGTACCAGAAATCAGGACTAAGACGACGACTCAGGGGATAGGACCATATACAGGAAGTAATACTTGTACATATTCTTCAGCTCAGAAGGTAAGCTCAATACTCCTGATCTTGATCATTAATTCTTAGAGGCAAGAGAGCAGACAAACTTACCCCTGAGGTTGATATTGACTGTAGGTTAATTTGGCTAGTCAGGGGTAACCTCAAATTGTTTGCTAGTTGATGTAGGAGACTATATAAACTGAAGAGGGAAAGTGAATGTTAGCTGTCTCTGCCGTTACAATTTCGAGCATATGGGAAATGTCAAAATATTCATTCTGCAATTTTTTATCTTCTCTTGGGTTGCTAGTTTACATAAATTTTGACTGATTTTGCAACACGTACTAGGTACAACATATCCTGAGAAAATTGTCATATCTTCAACTCCTATTACAGTGTCAAACCATCCCAACCGACCCAGCCTGAAAGTTGATTAAAATATCAGATATCTTATCACACGCAACATCTTGAAGCGTGGCCGGCGGGATTTGTGTGCATTGTCTGCGCAGGTTGCTCTATGTTTGCCGGCAGCTTTGAACACACCTGGGGGCAACCAAACCCCAGTAGTTGATGGACTAAAGTGGAATTCCAACCATCAAGCTTCACCATTTGCATGCTCAAAGATCTAACTAACAGGGCCACCTCGTACTTTAAGCCTTAGCCTAGCTGATTAAACAGAGGAATAGCGCCAATGTTTTCAATACACATGATGGGTTAAAAATGCACACATTGATGTATAACCCTGACTCAGGAACCTTTGGGTTCAACATTAAAACATTAGTAGTTGGTTTGATATGGGAGGCTGTTTTTCCTGAATTCTTGTTTCCTTTAATGAAAACATCAGCCTTTCTATGTGTAAGCCTAAGCTGTGACTCGAGTGATACGAGCAGAGGAAAGGGAGTTCATTGTAATCAGTGCTGGCATGGAAACATGATAAAGCGATTATTAGATTATAATATTAGGCTATAAAGAAGGCAAAAAGAAAAACATGATCATTGTATATTCTGCACTTAACTAACTTATAAAAGTCAATTAGCTATTATTTAAAGAACCTTAAACTGCATTAACTATTTGATTTAATTGATATCGGTAAGTCCCAAAATCACGGCTAAATGATTAATGAATGGTTGAGTGTTTTACTGTTTATTTCGATTATATTTCGGCATGTTGTGCTAAATTTCCATCAATTCCAACAGCATAAAGTAAAAGGATTTTGAAATATAAGGGTCTTGGGTTGGCTAAATCGTCGCATTTATTCTTCTCGGCAACCTGGATCAATCAAAGCCAAAAATACACCAGCCCTGCTTATATAGTCAATCATAATATAACATCCCATTAGGTAAAACCCAGGAAGGCAGGGGGCGGGCATTGAGCAAACAGGACTATGACTGATAAGTGCAAGGGATAAGTGCATTCTCACGTTGATAATCTCTTGATTAATTTAGGAAGTTGATAGACTAGTGATTTATTGTAGGGTGGAAGGGGTCCATGCACTTTCTCCAGTCAAAGGCGTACCAAATAACAACCTGCAATCAAAGAGATTATCCTGCCGTATTCAAACCTCACATCAAAGTTGTTGTGCTAATTGATTATTTTATGATATGCTTTTCCTCATTGAATACTGATCATTACTGATCTTTGTCAGTTGCCATAATAATAATACTATACCATTGTCATTTTGATTTGTTATGCTTGTGACAAGAGACAGGAAGTTTATTTAGCGTTGAAAGTTTTGTTTTATAAACCTGGCTATGTCCCGGCTAGATTAGCTAGTACTGGTAATTTAAGCGGGTGTGCTTGGGATATACAACTTAAATCTAAATGTAACCGATGATGCATTTCAACCTATACATGGTCATAGTGACATCAGTAGGTGCTGTTCAATTGGTATCATCTCTATTCTTCATTTAAATTTAAAAGGGTGACGATAATACCTTTTTTGTAAATAAAAGATAAAAAGATATCATCAATTAGAAAAAGAGTATTTTTATATCGGCTTATGTTTTCTCTATGTTGTAGACTATTCAATGGATATGAAAAACCAGCGAGCGGGAATCGGTGTTCAGCACATTGTTTTAATAGCCGGCATCCTTCTGGTATTTGGTAAGTATAGTGATATTCTCTAACCAGACAGTGTTATGGTATTACACAAAAATCAGTCAGCCTGTGAAGTTTGCCTGCTTCATCGTGAAGTTCACTGACTGTCCGTCTTCAAAGTCGGGTTTTAGTTAAATAAAAGTTACAATGGATTTTCCATTAAGATGGTGCGGTATACATATTGTGCACAAATGTCAATACATAGATACAGAAGATGTAATTTTACGCTTAGTATATAAACACAGTTTTAAATTTCCTTTAGCCCTCATTCTACATGAGTTACTGAATCTATCATAATTTTCAAGCTTAAAATTTACTGAAAACCGTTGACTCAAAAACTATTGTTGTTCTATAAATCATAATTTATTAATGGTTGGAGACTAAGTTTATTCCCAATTGTTACCTGATGTTAATCATTTGTAAGGTATACTGCACATCAACACATTTATTAGGCCGGCATTATTTTCACTGAATGTGATATTATTGTGTTTTTTTCATTGCGTAACATTCCACATTCATTGGTTAATAAAATCTCACATATGTATATGTGGCTACTGTTGCCTGTAAATAGCCATTGAATAGCATTAATATTTAATTGGAACAATATAATTTTCACCATGAACATGGCCTTTGGTCTTTCAAAGGGACTTTTGATTATTTGTGAAGCATGGGACGCTGCTGTAATAATATCAAGAATCAAGTCAACCTGATAAAAAGGATATTTTTCATTTCCACCGCAATATTCTTGTATCAATATAGCAATATAAGCCCGAAATGGCTTCGGTACTTAAGAAACATAAGAATCATTATTTTATTATTTATGGTTGGAGACTAAGTTTTGTCACAGCATCATATTGTAACATGGCTGATGAGATACACCGCTCAATTCAACCAATCTCAAATGCAAGAATTTGAAATCTGTTTAATATTTATACACTTAACGTGATATATCGCTTTTTAAAACTTTTTAATATTGTATTGGTGATCATGTCTAATAGTTATTTTCACAGTTGAAACCTCCCAAATATTTGACGTTGAGTCGCAGTGACCTCTGGAAGTTTATTTTGGGGCAAAAAGTGCTCTTTTTAAATTGAGCCCTCTGTGCCTTGTATTTGAGGTAATTGACTAGTTTATGCTTTCACCATGTAGAGGAGGCATGGCACTAACTGGAGGAGTGACATTTTAGTGAAAATTTATGATTTTAGGCCTCTTGTCTTCTAGAATTGATTTTTGCAATAGTAAAAGGGCCATTTCTGATCCCTCATTACATACAACCCCAATAATGCAGAAACTAAAATTTTCACTTTATTCTACCATTTAGGTCTTTTACTGTCACTTCCATAAATAATCTTACCAGCTTACCGATCCTGGTTGTCACAATTGTAACAGATAATAACCCAAATTTTAACTAATTTAGGTCAAAACTTTCCAGCCAAAATTGAGAAATTCAGAAAGATATCAGTCAAATTTGTTGTCAGCATGATGAACAGTAGGAGATTGTCTAAGTTTTGATCGAAGCGATTGTTGATTATAGCGTTACATCTTGAGATATTCGGATTTTTGTGGCTAATACAGCTTTATTTGGTCCAAAACATGCACTCCTCTCCAGCCAAAAAGCTGAAAATAGATTAGATAACATGTTTGTTATACACACCAGCTTCCATTAAACTAGAGAGTATTTCCGAGGTTTTGATCGTGGCGTTTGATGATAAATTCAACAGTAGAGAAGTTATGAGCATAAACATTTCTCTTTCGATGCTAAACAATCACCCAAAGACGGTGATCCATTGTTGCACACAGTGTGCTTTGCATGTAATACTGCATAGATTTTCATCTCACTTTTGCATAACGTAATTTACTGCATCATTTTGCCCATCGCTGCCTATATGTTTTCAATGTATTTTAGTTAATGAACAATTTATCAAGATAGATACATGCGGTTTAAAAATTTTGCGATATAAAACACAAGTCAGACTAACTGGCAACATGTCAGTGAAAGAATTTTTGAGATCGGACAAGTAGTTCCTGAGAAACTGAAAAGGCGATATATCACGTTAAGTGTGTGTAATATCTGGGGATTTTCTTTGTATGATAATCTTTGCCATCATATTTTTTTTGGGTTAATCAATAGTGGTTAGCCTGCTTTCCATCCTTGTCCATGCCTGTCAATGGTTTGAGATGAAAATCTTTGGATGGGAGATATCAGCCAGAATTGCATGTACTAATGGCAGCAGTCAAGGATGGATGTGAATGGGATATATTTTGGGATGAATATTTGTACACCTTAATGAGCAATTGGGATCGTCGAAACAAAATAAGTAAATGTCCTCGGCAAAACCGTAAAATTAATAATAAACCTAGACATGACACTGAATCGAGCATTATCATTGATGCATTACATTGTGGGCGACGTAACGACATTGGAAGATGTAATAGCATTGGTGTTACCATTGCCTTGCAGCTCAGCGCAGCTGCCAGGTTTTTTATTGCTAACTCGATCAATTTTGAGCGGATCTTGAGTTTGAAAATTACAATAGATTTAACAGCTTGTCGAGAACATTCTGAAACAAATTTGAGGCAAAGAACTATTTTGAAGAAGAAGAAACATCAAGTTGGTAACAAGATAATTTGTAAAGCAGTTTTCAAATTCAAAATCCGATCAAAGTTGATTGAGTTGAATTGTGGCTCACTACTCCTTCTAATGTTGTTACGTCACCCACAATTAAGTGCTTCACTTCTGCTGTATGTAGTGTCTTGTCTAGATTTATTGTTAAGCCTATGGGCAAAACATAATTGGCGAGTTGTGGTTGGCGAAACTTTGCATTAGAAAAATATACATTGGCGATTTGTCTGCCAACCCTCATTTGTAAAATATAGCCATTTGGCTATCCGATTTCTGAGTAATAAGAGGCCACACTAGAGTTCAACCTGATTTGTCTACACCTGCAGTCTTTACTGATAAAATGATGCACGTAAAGGCGCATGTAAAGGCACATTTTCGTTTGAGTTGAAACCGCCTTTTATAATGACTAAGTTATGTCTTCTTTCAGTTTTGCAGTTACAACTTTGCTGTGGTTTTACAGCCATTTGCTTATAAATATAGCTTGCAGTGAAATAATATAATATAAGAGGTGAACAAACACGAATGAATCACCATGAGCACCAGGTTAATAGATGAAAGTCAAACACCACAACCGTCAGGTATCAATGTCATGTATCAGAACGAGATGTGATTCTTTGTGGTGACTTTCCTACATGATACTAGCTAGCAAGGTGTCATCAACAAAAGATGATTTTTAAATTGATCAAGTAACCTTGACAGTTTGCCATAAACCAGTCGACTTTCAAATGCTCATGTCCACATAAGTATCACTGCAGACAACTGCTTTAATTGTCATCTGTGTTTTTTTCTTTAGCATCAGATCTAGCATCAGCTTCAACAACAGCAACCACTGGGACAACAACTTCAGCTGGGCCAACGACCACTTCTGGTGAGGAAACTAAAAATTCTGTCAGATTTGTTTGTAGTAGAAGTGCAGCATAAAGGCGACCCAAAGAGCAATGCATATTATGGTCAGATAGTAAGGCCTACTTATAGTGAAGTTATATCATCATCATTGAACTCTAACGACGTCATATGATCTTCAGATTTATCTCGACCTAGCTCCAAATTTTCTTTACACACTATTTGGAATAACTTTCATAGTAGGGACAGGGTAGACAGGTGTAATGGTGCATGGATATTGCAGATATCAATGGTATTAATTAGGCTCTGATCCTATCCATTGTCTATGTACCTTGCGGCCGCTTCTTGGCCTAATGGCTCAAGTCAAAGTGTCACTGCAAATGGGCGATTAGTGACTGTTTCAGTTTCTGGCAGCTTGCTGCACACTCATGATTAGGAGGTCCACCATAGCCTCAACTCTAGGGTGCATTCTATTTTTGTAGGATGTATCACACTCTCAGTTCAAGGACATCGGGCATCTTGCGTCCCTCTTTAGGGGCAGCCCACCCTCTGTTTTGTCATAAACAGGGCTGCCCTTTTATCAACAAATATTGACAAAATAAATGCAACCTTTTGCTCGAAAAAGAGATTTTTGAGAGTGATAATTATAAGTTGTCTTCTTTTTGTCAAAGTAAAGACAATCCTTAAACTTTCTTATACCAGAATATTCTTAATTGACAACTCTCACACACCTAGTCTTTGCACTTTGCAGGATGTGCTTGGATTTTTCCTCTCATTACATCTACATTAACCATACTTCATATAGCCTAAGGGTCCAATAATACACATTGTATGACCTTTTGTCAATATCATGAATGACCGCCCTTATTTAAAACGAAAAAAATTCTGACCAAAATTTTCTTTACTACTTGGCAGTGAATATCTCTGCTCATGGGTATTGCCCAAATATGAGGCTACTTTTCCAAGAGTCTGAAAACTCTCATACCTGGAGCCATATAGTAGGTATCATGAATAGAAATCAATAGATATTGCAGTTTTAGTGCTCCCCTTTATAACTTATAATATCCAAGAGCAGACAGATCCAGCAAAGTCCTGCATTGTCCTCTGACTTTCCCCCCAGGGGGCCGTCGGGTGGCGGGTGAAAGTCTCGGGGAATCAGACTATCATACTTCGATTAGCTGGGGGATGAAAGCTTTCACAGTTTCAGTCAGTTGCATGCAGCTTGCTAGTGCACTGATCTTTCTGATACAGTGTCTTGAGAAAATAAAAACCAACCTAAACAATGTGGGCAAAATAGGCATAACAGTGATATCGCTATTGGAAATGTGAAGCTGGCAACTGGCCAATCAGCTACGTGGAAATCATTTCTGACTAAAGCAAACTCATTAGAAGTAGACTTTCTTTTATTCGACAATCATAGAAAATTTGTCAAGCTTAGACAGTAACATGACTGTTGATCGGCTACATTGCTCGTTGTGATGTGAGAATTCCCTATAAAGACGAAATCTTCCTATGTCTACTATGTGTGAAATTGTTGCAATTGATCATTTCTGGTTAATTTGAATCCTGTAAATCCGAAATTCCTGTTAATTCAAAAACCTGAGTCACTGAGTGAGGTCAGAGCTCAGCCAATGGTTATTACACCCTGTAAATTCAAAAAAGTTGTATTTGTAAATCAAAGTTGTCTTTTCGGACCGAGGAAGAAAGTAACTCCATATTCAGAGGGCTTTCGAAATGTTCATATCCACATCACTGCAGACAACTGCTTTAATTATCATCTATGTGTTTTTCCTGTAGCCACAGTGCCAGCATCAGCTTTGTCCACAACAACCACAACATCAGCTGAGACAACAACATCAGCTGGGACCACCACAGCGCAGCCCAGCACAACACAAAGTAAGAATACCAAATGTATTATCTTTTTCGAATCCAGGAGCTCTGAGCTCCCCCTTGAACCTTCTTTACAGGGAGGACAACTGGCAACTCAAGCAATCTACATAATATTAATTTATATTAAAAGCTCACTGGAAAAGTAGGACACTGCACTGATACTGCAATTTGGTTGCTCAGATGTTTCATTAATCAGACGAAAAATTTTTTCCAATTTATTTCTAGTAGAAGTAGAAGTAATGATGAAAAAGTTATATGTAACATTTGACAAATTTTTTTTTTTTTAGCTTTTATTGCATTTAATTAAAAAATATAAATGGTCATAAAAGGCAAAGGGACAACCAGATAGCCAGTCAAAGGCTAGTGTGAAGGCTGCCCAGCTCAAGTTTTCCTCCCCTACCGCACGACCCAACCGAAAAGGCGTGGAAGCATGCCAAACCGGAGCCAGCCTAGGCCGCCGCCCACAGCCGTCCAGCAAGACCTGCCACGGCAACAGGCAGAGAAGCGGCCTCCCATTCCAATAGCTACCTGTTGTATAGTTCTATACCACTACACAACAAGGACTTTCCACCTCTATTGTTGTTGGTTTTAATTGGTTTGAGTTTAGTTGATCGCGTATGAGATTTGTGAGATTTTGAAAATTCATCTAGTTTTTCAGGACTATAAGTTTTTAACTGCAATTTTAGTATAGAATATTTGAATAGCATATCGATCGGCAAAATTTTCAATTTTTTAAAATACGTTGTGACATGAAAATTTGGTTTAATTTTGAGTATTACCCGTAGGCTTGCTTTTTGAATGATCTAGTGTGAATGATCTAGTGGGAAGCATGCCAAGCCGGAGCCGGCCTAGGCCGCCGCCCACAGCCGTCCAGCAAGACCTGCCATGGCAACAGGCAGAGAAGCGGCCTCCCATTCCAATAGGTACCTGTTGTATAGTTCTTACCACTACAAAACAAGGACTTTCCACCTCTATTGTTGTTGGTTTTAATTGGTTTGAGTTTAGTTGATCGCGTATGATAATTGTGAGATTTTGAAAATTTATCTAGTTTTTCAGGACTATAAGTTTTTAAAAGCAATTTTAGTATAGAATATTTGAATAGCCTATCGATCGGCATAATTTTCAATTTTTTAAAATACGTTGTGACATCAAAATTTGGTTTAATTTTGAGTATGACCCTTAGGCTTGCTTTTTGAATGATTAAAACACAATTTATATCTATTTTGTTTCCATGCCCCCAAAACTCTAGACCATATAATAAATGAGGATAAAAGAATGTATAATATATGTCAATAAGAGTTTTTTGGTCTAGGTAAGGAGCTATGGCACGCATCATGAACAAACATAAATTCAGTTTTCTAACAAGTTCAGCTATGTGTTTGGAGAATGAGATATTGCTGTCTAAATTTATTCCAAATTTTATAATCGGTTTTATTTGAAAAGGAATGTTGTTTAAATTGAGGGAAAAATCATGAACATCAAGTTTTTTGTTTGGTGCTCTAAAAATTATCTGAATAGTTTTATCATAATTTATAATCAACTTATTTGCAAGACACCAGTTTTCTATGTCAGTAAGTTTTTAAAAATTTTAATTTTGGATGACTCGGTGGAGAATATGTTTGTATCATCAGCAAATAAAATGTATTTCAAGCTTGGTGATGCCTTCAACAGATCATTGACAAAAATTAGAAATAGCAGAGGGCCTAAGACCGATCCTCGGGGTACACCTTTTTTTAGGGTTAAAATGAGGATTTTGCATCATTCATTTGAACAAATTGTTTTCTGTTTGATGAACAACACTTCATGAAGTCTTTTGAATTTTCTGTAAAATTGTAAAGAGTAAGTTTTTGTATTAAAATATCATGGTCAATGGTGTCAAAAGCTTTAGAAAAGTCTAAAAATATACCCTGAGTTCATATATAAATCTTCCATCAACTTATTTATGGCACCCGTTGTATTTCTTCCTTTCCTAAAACCGAATTGGCTGTCAGTAAAAATGTGATTTGTTTCAAAAAATTCATTAATCTGTGCAGCTAAAATCTTCTCCAAAATATTGGATATGACACTGAGTATTGAAATAGGACAGTAGTTTGAGCAATTTGTTAGTTAACCTTTTTTATGAAGTGGTTTAACACGGGCAACTTTAAGAAGGTCTGGGAAACAAGAGTTTTGAATTAATAGATTTACTAAATAAGTTAGTACTGGAGCAAGGCTATATTTGTTGTCTTTTAAAGCTTAGATGGGTATTTTGTCATACCCAGCTGATTTTTTAATGGTAGGGCATTTTAAAATATCAATTATTTCTTGTACCCCAATTAGGTGAAAATCAAATTTTGGATGTAGGGGATTTGGATGATCAAAATACTGTCTAAAATCTGTTTTCGAAGCAGGCAGTGCCACTGACAAGTTAGTACCAATATTTGTGAAAAAGTTATTAAATATTTCTGAGATTGCTTTTGGGTCATCAATCAATTGTTGGTGGTCATCTTTAAGAGCTATACAACTAGTCTCTGTTTTTTTGTTTTGATTAAGCAGACTTTTGATAAAACGCCATTTTTCATTTTGGTTGCCCTTACATTGTGAAAACTGTAATTCAAAATAATTGCGCTTGGCTTCTTTGATACGTGATATTATGAAATTGCGGAAATTTATATAATGTTCTTGCACACTTTTGTTAAAAGGCTGATATTTTGCTTTATCATGTAGTTCAGTGCGCTTTTTGGTCAAATGAAATAGCTCAGGTGTCATCCATTTTTTTGGAAGGCTTTTCTTGATGATTTACCGCTTTTAATTTTCAAGCTTTTACTTGAACTTTCAATAGCCTTGGTCATAGTGTTTTGAAATTTATTAAAAGCTAGATATGACAAAACTCATTTCAAAAACCTGGATTACTCTTAGCCTATGAATCCTAGCAAAAAATGACAATGATATGGTGTATAGCTTGAAGCTTGGACATTCCAGCAAAGTTGGAAATCAGTCTTTAGGATAAATACAGAATGAATTATGGCCCATCAAAGGTAGGGATGTCTGCAAGAAAAATGCCATTATAACATATAGAGATAATGAGTTTTTGGCATCCAGCTGTGCACAATTTTCCCCCAGTGAATCAAAAACCGCAGGCACTATAACTATAATTGAACTGTCCCCTCTGTATATCCTTACTCTGTGATGAAACATAAGCTGGGCAATCAACGAGCGACTAAAAACCAACACACATCAGAACAATCATTATCTGTTAGCTTAGAGCAGTTGGTTGGGGGGTTTTTATGGGATTAGGAAACCATTTCCAAAGAAACGGAAGAACTTTGCTCAAAAAAATACCAATTGATTGCCCTTCAAACTAACTAAGAGATACCCGTGAAGAAAAGAGAGGTTTCATGATTCTTCTTGATAGGTAGGCTAGCCCATTCACAGACAACATTTTGCACCTCATTGATACCTGTCAACCCTCCCGGTTTAGCTGGGAGTCTCCCTGTATATATACTCCTTGTTAATGATGGCAAATTGTCAGATTTTGGCGGGAGAGCTGAAAATTTGAGACGAGACCGAGATCGATGCCAATAAAATTGAAAATTGCCACATTATTGGCATCGGCCATGGTTTTTTGAGGTTTTTGTTTAAAAGACCCAAAAACCGTGTCATAAACCATGACAAAAACAGTTTTTATGATGAACAAGTCTCAAGATTTATCAAGAGTGTCTGTCTCGATGAGACGAGGCAGTGTCTCGATGGGAAAAGTCTCTTGGGACCGAGACTTTGCCATCACTACTACCTGGGGCAAAAAGACCCCTGTATTCTCCCAGTTTGCCAACAATCCATGTAAAAAATAGTTTTGTTCTTAGGATACAAAGCAGACATCCTTCTAATAAGAGGTCCTGTTGAAATGAGACAGATTTGATTTTGAAGAGTTTCCTTCCCATGACAACCCCTCATCCCGAGTGAATAAAATAAAATAATCAACTCAAAAATCTGCCCTTGAAATGCCCTCTCCAACCATCTGACACACTGTTTGTGCAAACAATTTCTGCACATATGGACAGGTTTTAAGCAGGGATAAAACCCTGCCTCCTTCACCCCTGCCTGTGAAGAATCTTAGAGGGTTGGCCTCAGTTTTTTCATTCAAATTATTGATGTTGCAAATTAACCTTCCCTGGTCCCTTGCACTTCTCCCACCCCTAATGCCACCCACCCATGCTTGAGATTGGGGTCCCTCTGCATTTTGCAGTTCTAGTATAATGTGACTGTAAAGATAAAATGCATCATGTTGTATTTGCAGGCAATGTATCATGTAACGGTGGAGAGTTTTCTGGGTATAATGGAACGCTGTCATCACCCAATTACCCTAACAACTATCTCAACAATATCTCCTGTGAATACAACTTAAATGTACCATCCAACATGTATGCAGTGCTTCATTTTACATCATTCCAGACAGAGAGCTGTTGCGACCATCTGTTTGTAAGTATTTGATGAGCCAAAATGCATTAATCTATTAATCTATACAGCAATGTCTGCAGTGAGAAAATATATTCTGCTCCTGATTGTCACCAAAAGCATAATTTGCCTGGAGGTGAATGAAAGTCACAAAACCAAATTGAGAAATATGCTTTATGTGTAGCACTCTTTAACCAATGTGAAGACTTTGTGTGATTACACTGTAATTGGCTTTTTACAAGCATGAAACAATATAACCATCTTGTTTCACTTTCAAAAAGGTACGACAACTATAACGTGTTCATAAAATTTATTGTGAGAGCCAATGTACATTAAAATTCAATTTGAAACTGAATGTACACTAAAATTCATTGAAAGAGATTGTCTTTCCTTTTGCCTTCTGATTCACGCTCTAAAGTTACAATTAAAACGCGGAACTTATATGTGAAAACAATTCAATGTACTGGGACAAAACAACCTGCAAACTTTTGCCATTTCTCACTAATAGGTTATACATTTAGCTATGCGCCTGTCACATGTATATTCAATATAATTAAATCACTGTCTTACCGACAAATACTTTGTGAACTGATGCCACGTTGTCCGATAGTTTCTTCCGTTCTTAGCAGCTGTTGTACTTTGACAATACTCTCGATCGTTGTAGATTTATGATGGACAGACTGGAGAAAATATTACGCAACTAAATGGTTATTATAACGACCACACAGTATATACACAAACTAACCAGATATATATGCTATTTGACACAGATTTAAGCGTCACTTCAAATGGCTGGAGTATGGATTGGACGTCTGGTGAGATTTAATAGGAAATAAAAAATAAAACTCTACAATGTGTTCAGGGAATCCGATAGCTAATAGAAAAGGGGGGTGGGGGTTATGACACATACCGAGTATTATGACATCATAATCTTTGGTGTCACCTGACATATCAATTGACTTTTCGTCTTTGGAGTTGTATGTCCTCAATGTGAATCGTTGACTTAACTGTTTAATCATCGTTACATGGTAGCTATTAAAATTTCCAACAAGCAAATACAATTGATACCGTCTGTAGCTGCTAAAACTTTCTGACATGACTTATGATACACGCAGTATTCATCAGAACTAGCCTCAGAAATAATATTGGCACAATGGGCAAAACAGTGAGAAATATACTACAAAGAAATCATATCCACTTAAATCAAACTTATTAAAAGTACATGATTTGTCTCATTTGATAATTATAGAAAATTCATGAAGCTTAGACAGTAACATGAAGAAATAGAAATATCTCTTAAGGTAATGTCAAAGAGCCGAGCCGAGCTACTGAAAATGAATACCTGAACAAAAACCTGATTCGATGATGTTGTGTCATTTTAGGAAGAAATGAGGCAAAAAACGCTGTTTTTGTCAATGCAGATGGAGGAGTCAAATTAATTGCAAAAAATTTCAAAACATGTGGAATGTACACTTAGAGATTGCATTCATCATAAAATTTGATTTTCTCTGTTATATGACTAGTCTAAATTGACTTTTTACGTCACGCCATACAACGCATTTTTTTTGTGAAGACGTGAAAATATGTGAAATTTCAAACATTAATTCACAACAGATCATTGGCTCGAATCAAAATTAATTATGACTTTCTCTTAGAGGACTCTTCAAATGTCATACACATTGACTTTCAAAAAATTAGCTTGCATATTGCAATGACAGTAGACTCTCGAATACGGCTAATATTCTCGCCGCCTTTGCATAACGCCAAACATGCTGTCCAAATAACCATTATTGTGAACAAACAAAGTTTTTTTGTAAAGTTCTCACATACGAAGCCGCTTTCATTAACCATGATGCACACAAGAAATGCCAACATATTTTCTCATTGCATCTTCATTTTTTTTAATTTAACGCAAAAGAATGCCAAAAAACACCTCAAAAGTCCCTAAAAAGACCTCAAAAGTCCCTAAAAATAGCTGTTTTTTGGCATTCTTTTGCGTTAAATTCAAGAAAAATGAAGATGCAATGAAAAATTATGTTGGCATTTCTTGTGTGCACCATGGTTAATGAAAGCGGCTTCGTATGTGAGAACTTTCAAAAAAACTTTGTTTGTTCACAATAATGGTTATTTGGACAGCACATTTGGCGTTATGCAAAGGTGGCGAAAATATAGGCCGTATTCGAGAGGCTACTGTCATTGCAATATGCAAGCTAATTTTTTGAAAGTCAATGTGTATGACATTTGAAGAGTACTCTAGAGAAAATAATAACTAATTTTGATTCGAGCCTATGATCTGTTGTGAATTAATGATTGATTTTCACATATTCTCACGGCTTCACAAAAAAATTACGTTGTATGGCGTGACATAAAAAGTCAATTTAGACTAGTCATATATCAAAGAAAATCAAATTTTACGATGAACGCAATCTCTAAGTATACATTCCACCTGATTTGAAATTTCTTGCAATTAATTTGACTGCTTAATCTGCATTGACAAAAAAAGCGTTTTCTGCCTCATTTCCTCCCTAAAATGACACAATGTCATTGAATCAAGTTTTTGTTCAGCTATTCATTTTCAGTAGCTCGGCAGCTTTCCAACGATATGTATTATATGTTGATATTTGGATCGGTCTTTGACATTACCTTAATTGTGAAAGTGTTTTAGTTGATCATTTCTGGATAATTCCTGTTAATTCAGACACTTGTGTGTGATTCGGGCTCAGCAAATGATTTTACAGCCTTCAAATTCAAATATTTTACTGTAAATTTAAGATGCCTCTCTGACCAAGGAAGAATGTAAATCTTTGTTCAGTTCTTGGTTTTTTTTTGACAAAGCAGACAAAGGAGGTGATCAACCCTTGTTATCCAACTCAGTGGATAGTACTGTTCACTCAGTCTTCAGTGTTTTATCTCCATTATAACTTGCATAGCACAATACAACAAATCCAAAAAATGTTTCTTTATGTTGAAAAGAAAGTAATTTTGTCAAATCCCTGAATTATGTCCTAGATTTGGTGAAAAACTGGCATTGTTTTGTAATTAAAGCATTTCATACATTAGAAACAATTTCCTGGATCCCCTCGAATCAAGTGACTTACACTGTGTTTACACATGACATGTTTATATTTCACCCCCAGTATGTGGTGAAAATGATGAGGTTATGTGTACCACTGGCAACGAATGTATTCCGTCCGACTACATGTGTGATGGTATTGTTGATTGTCAGGATGGCAGTGATGAGGTATGTGGGTAATACAAAGTTAGTAATCAACATTATTACGCTTGATTGTCAGCATGGTGAGTGTGAAACAACTGTCACAGGTGACCGACAGTGGTATTGAGTCTGTATGTTCATCGAAAATTGAAATGATCTATAGCTACAATTCTTTGAGACGCACTGTGATATGATATTATTAGTGCTACTAGACTAAAGCATATCTTTACCTGGCCTTTCTTGGCAAGCTTTTTTGGTGGGGATCAAAGGTTGTTTACTCTTGTATTTGCACTATCAAGAAGAGGTTTGTTCACTTTTAAATCAGGGAGACAACTGTTTTCAAACTTTAGACAATCGCTGAAAATTGGAAAAAGAAGAGATCCCGGGGTTTTAGGAGAGATTATCAGCTCATCTCAACACTTTGAAAACAAAAGTCTAAAAGTTGTGTTGGTCACCCCACCCCTTTTCCCCTATGGAGCTTGTCAATGTAGGCTAACCCTAATAATCAACTCAGTCTATCTCCTGCCAAGTTCAAAGTTTTATTTTATCTTAGCTGAATAAAGGTGTTTACTTTCAGAGTTATTCCAGCTGTGATGTAGTCAATCTGATCTGATTGGCTTGTGGGAGGGTCTTCCCACAAACAGGCGTTCAGATCATAGTCAACACATTGGCTATCAGTATTCCTTGTATGTACCTGAGTTTGCTTGGTACATTTTTCATCTTCCTCTATTGCAGGCAAACTGTAATTATACAACCACAAGTAGTAATCCATCAAGCTCATCATCCTCGGGTAAGTTGTTAACTGATCTAAACATGAAGACACAGCTGTAAGTAAATCTCCATTGAAGCGCTGTTCATGTGCAACTTATCTCCAACAACATACTTTGATCATTTTTGTTGTTGGTACACATTTCCAGCGAGAGGTGCATACTTATACCAACAGGGTCGAAGTTTGGAAAAAAATGATAGATAGGGGGAGGGGCGAAAGCCCTTTAGGAAGTGAAGTAACACTAGCGGTGGTGCTTATCTGCCAAGCAGTTGAGAAGGGGGCGAGGCTCCAAAGTATTTGATGTGCTGATTCAAACATAGATTTGTCACTTATGTCTTTTACCACATTAGAAATTTAACTTTACTGATTTAACCTGATTCTTTGTCAATATCTGTGAATAATGTAAGCTCGCTGCCTTTGTACTACACCCCACAAAAACTTTATATGATAAAATGATATAAAATTACATCGTCATTAAGATTAAAAATGGCTTTTTAACCAGCAAGTTATGTGTTCACTAGAGGGAAAATTTTCCCAAACACCTGTGCTGTGTTTGCTCAACCATTTGCTTACACATATAGCCTGCAGTGAAATAACATAACAACTGTCATGTATCAATGTCATGTATAATGTATCAGCAGGAGACATGCTTCTTTGTGGTGACTGTCCTACAAGATACAAGCAAGCAAGGCGACATCAGAAATAGATTTTTACATTTTGATTACCATCTGGGTTTGCCTCAAACCAACACCAAGTATCACTGCAGGCAACATTTTTAATTACCATCTATGTTCTTTCTTTTTCAACAGTTCCTGGATCAACATCAGCTGAACAAACAACAGCTGAACCAACAACAACAGCTGGACCAACAACAGCAGCTGGACCGACAACAACAGCTGGACCAACAACAACACTTGGACCAACAACAACAGATGGACTAACAACAGCAGCTGGACCAACAACTACAGCTGGACCAGCAACAACAGATGAACCAACAACAACAGATGGACCAACAACTACAGCTGGACCAACAACAACCGATGGACCAACAACAACAGATGGACCAACAACAACAGGTGGACCAACAACAACAGGTGGACCAACAACAACAGATGGTCCAGCAAGTACAGCTGTACCGACAACAACAGGTGGACCAACAACAGCAGCTGGACCAACAACTACAGCTGGACCAACAACAACAGGTGGACCAACAACAACAGATGGACCAACAACAACAGGTGGACCAACAACAACAGGTGGACCAACAACAACAGATGGTCCAGCAAGTACAGCTGTACCGACAACAACAGGTGGACCAACAACAGCAGCTGGACCAACAACTACAGCTGGACCAACAACAACAGGTGGACCAACAACAACAGATGGACCAACAACAACAGGTGGACCAACAACAACAGGTGGACCAACAACAACAGATGGTCCAGCAAGTACAGCTGTACCGACAACAACAGGTGGACCAACAACAGCAGCTGGACCAACAACTACAGCTGGACCAACAACCACAGGTGGACCAACATCAACAGTTGGACCAACAACAACAGGTGGACCAACAACTACAGTTGGACCAACAACAACACCTGGACCGACAACAACAGTTGGACCAACAACAACAGCTGGACCAACAACTACAGCTGGATCAACAACAAAAGATGGATCAACAACAACAGATGGACCAACAACCACAGCTGGACCAACAACAACAGATGGACCAACAACAACAGATGGACTAACAACCACAGATGGACCAACAACAACAGGTGGACCAACAACAACAGATGGACCTACAACAACCGATGGACCAACAACAACAGATGGACCAACAACCACAGATGGACCAACAACAACAGGTGGACCAACAACAACAGATGGACCAACAACTACTGCTGGACCGACAACAACAGATGGACCAACAACAACAGATGGACTAACAACCACAGATGGACCAACAACAACAGGTGGACCAACAGCAACAGATGGACCAACAACTACAGCTGGACCGACAACAACAGATGAACCAACAACAACAGGTGGACCAACAACAACACTTGGACCAACAACAACAGGTGGACCGACAACAACAGGTGAACCAACAACTACAGCTGGACCAACAACCTCAGGTGGACCAACATCAACAGTTGGACCAACAACAGCAGGTGGACCAACAACTACAGTTGGACCAACAACAACACCTGGACCAACAACAACAGTTGGACCAACAACAACAGCTGGACCAACATCTACAGCTGGATCAACAACAGCAGATGGATCAACAACAACAGCTGGACCAACAGCAACAACTGAACCAACAACAACAGGTGGACAAACAACTACAGCTGGACCAACAACCTCAGGTGGACCAACATCAACAGTTGGACCAACAACAGCAGGTGGACCAACAACTACAGTTGGACCAACAACAGCACCTGGACCAACAACTACAGCTGGACCGACAACAACAGCTGGACCAACAACTACAGCTGGATCAACAACAGCAGGTGGATCAACAACAACAGCTGGACCAACAGCAACAACTGAACCAACAACAACAGGTGGACCAACAACCTCAGGTGGACCAACATCAACAGTTGGACCAACAACAGCAGGTGGACCAACAACTACAGTTGGACCAACAACAACACCTGGACCAACAACAACAGTTGGACCAACAACAACACCTGGACCAACAACAACAGTTGGACCAACAACAACAGCTGGACCAACAACTACAGCTGGATCAACAACAGCAGATGGATCAACAACAACAGATGGACCAACAACCACAGCTGGACCAACAACAACAGATGGACCAACAACAACAGATGGACTAACAACCACAGATGGACCAACAACAACAGGTGGACCAACAACAACAGATGGACCAACAACTACAGCTGGACCGACAACAACAGATGAACCAACAACAACAGGTGGACCAACAACAACACCTGGACCAACAACAACAGGTGGACCGACAACAACAGGTGAACCGACATCACCAGGTGGATCAACAACAACAGCTGGACCAACAGGAACAACTGGTCCAACAACAACAGCTGGACCAACAGCAACATATGGACCAACAACAACAGGTGGACCGACAACAACAGTTGGACCAACAACAACAGGTGGACCGGCATCAACAGGTGGACCAACAACAACAGGTGGACCAACAACTACAGCTAGACCAACAACAACAGGTGGACTGACAACAACAGATGGACCGACAATAACAGGTGGACTGACAACAACAGGTGGACCGACAACAACAGCTGGACCAACAGCAACAACTGGACCAACAACAACAGCTGGACCAACACCAACATATGGACCAACAACAGCAGCTGGACCAACAACAACAGGTGGACCAACAACAGCAGCTGGACCAACAACTCCAGCTGGACCAACAACAACAGCTGGAACAACAACAACAGGTGGACCGACAACAACAGATGGACCGACATCAACAGGTGGATCAACAACAACAGCTGGACCAACAGCAACAACTGGACCAACAACAACAGCTGGACCAACAACAACAGATGGACCAACAACAGCAGCCGGACCATCAACCGCTGCTGGTCCAACAATCACAATGATGCCAACCACAACATGGCCAACTACTACAGGGCCACCAACCACTACTGATACAACACCAACAACAATGCCACCCACAACATGGCCAACTACTACAGGGCAAACAACCACTGTTGGTCCAACAACCACAATGACACCAACCAGAATATGGTCAACCACTACAGGACCAACAACCACAACTGGTACAACAACCACAACGATGCCACCCACAACATGGCCAACCACATCAGGGCCTCCAACCACTGCTGGTCCAACAACCACAATGACGCCAACCACAACACTGCCAACTACTGCAGGGCTAACAACCACAACGATGCCACCCACAACATGGTCAAACACTACAGGGCCAACAACCACTACTGATACAACACCCACAACAAGGCAACCCACAACATGGCCGACTACTACAGGCCAAACAACCACTGCTGGTCCAACAACCACAATGGCACCAACCACAACATGGTCAACAACTACAGGGCCAACAACCACAACTGGTACAACAACCACAACGATGCCACCCGCAACATGGCCAACCACATCAGAGCCTCCGACCACTGCTGGGCCAAAAACCACTTCTGGTTCAACAACTACAACAATGCCACCCAGAACATGGTCAACAACTACGAGGCTAACCACTACAGCTGGCACAACAACCACAACGATGCAAACTATAACACAGTCATATACTAATAGGTCAACCACCCATGCCGATAATACGACCACAGCTAGTTCAAGAACAAATACAGCACAAACCGAAGGTCCAACAGCATCAAGGATGTCCTCCACAACCAACCCACTCACAATTGTGCCTAAAACGGCAGAGCAAACAACAGCAGACCAATTGACAACAGTTGAACAAGCAGTTACAAGTTAGTGCATTATAAAAGTCAACAATATTCACTTTGATTGAAAAGTATGTCATGCAGCCTGACCATACAGTAGATAATGTGAGACATTGATAGACTTTATTCATTTTACTTAACTTATATGCTTTTGTTATCTTGCCGGTATCATGGTAAAACGAAGTGAAAGTGACAATCGATTGTGTTGGCTCATTTCTATTAACTCATTTCTATTAAAGATGCAGAGGAACAATTTTGGCCGACACCTACAAATGATGAAATCTATGCAGCTCTGGTAAGATTTAGTTGTTAACCTATGGTGTAACTGTGGTACACTGATATTCTAAAAAACAGTGAGATGTTCTTTTTCAATCTTCTAAATCCTTCATAATCACTAATGAGTCTCCATTATAGTAATCGGGTGTAGGAAAAGAAAATTAAAAAAATTGAGGATTGTTTCCTCAGCTTTATTGGAGCATAATTACATAAGAATTCCCTTCCACATCGAATGCGAAGAAGTAACCATTGACTCAGCCAACAATCATTCAACAAATGAGGGACATTAAATAAAGATTCACTGTCTCATCATAGCTAAGCAGACTTTTCTCTCCCGAAGTCCAACTTTGGCAAATGTTTTATTTTAAATTCCTTAAACCGTTAACTGTTCTGAATCATTTTAGAAACTAAATAACACGAAGAATGTTACTGTGACTGAACTGAGAGATGCACTGGACTTAGCTCTAAATGAGAGCGCAACACTCCCAGTTGTTCAGCTGCATGCATTGGCTTCAGTCCTCTTACGCACTTCATCAAAACATGAGGATGTGGATGACCTGGTATGTAGCATTTTTGATTTGCCTTGTCATTGATATATAAAGGTTGATAAATTATACTTGGGGAAAATATAGAATACAAATATGTATAAACTATTGATATATAATAAATATAAAAAAATATATATATATATACATATATATTTATATAATGTAATATAACTTTATGCTCATTTGTAACTTTATACACGTTTGATTAAAGAACAAAGCTTTGGAGAGAAGCTCAAAGATATTCAACAAGCTAGGAGACGCCTCCAAGGATGAACTGAAAAATCTAGGTAAAGCGGTAGTTGGTGTGGTAGCTAATGTTCTGGAAGTATCTGTCGTTGGATCAGGAGAGGATAACACTGTAAGTTCTAGTGCTGTTTTTAATTTTACATTTTAATGCTGAATTTATTTTGACTGCGCAGTTACATATCTGAAATACTATTCTTACACTCTTTCAATTTATATCATTGTTGAGTTTTACTGGACTGGTTGCTACAGACACTCTTAACTCGATATACGAAACATCATCAGAACTGTGCTTCTTGTGGTTAGATCTGAGTCACTCAGCCTGGCAATGACTGATTTATAGACTTTCGATTATTATCTAAATGCCAAAACTATTTGTTAGATTACGTGTGTGTTGAAGCAGCCTTCTATCATTGTTAGGCTGAGAATCTTGTTAAAAACAGTCGAAATGTGTTGGACACAGTGGCAGCAGCAATAACTGGGGCATTGGAACCTGGTGATACTGTTCAGCTAGTGACAGGAACATTAGGTATGGCTGTCGCCAAACAGGATCAGGCCGGGAAAAAAATGAATGCAGGATTTGCAACTGTGGAACTAGAAGAAACACCAGCAACAGCACTTCCCATCCAAGTAAGTTGTTGTAAACAAGAACCAGAAATTGATGTACATAATAATATAATTGTGCAAATAATGATTTGTCAAAGCCCAAAGTTTTAGGTTATATATTACATATCCTTTCTTATTTGGTGTCTTTTGTGTTTATTTTCTGCTAGGCTTTGTCCTACGCTGAAGATCCATATGCAAGCTATGCCACAAATGAGGATAACTTCACCAGTGGGGCCTCACCTGTAGGTATGAAGATTGTGGGCTCTGCTGACACAGTATCATACAAAGCGGTATCGAAGGCTAACTTATCTATCCCTTCAGATAGTTACAATGTCACAGAAGATGGTGTGATCACCACCTACCTTATAAAAGATCCTGATTCCTTTATGAAGGTTGGTGATGTGACGTGAAGTTAACTGCTAATGGGATGTAGAACATCTTTGTTCCCTCTGTGAATGCGGAGGAATAACTAACTGTCCTTCAAGCCCCTGTGGCACCTAAACACCCGATTTATGCAATAGTAATCCGCAACTACACAGTGGGAACAAAATTGTTCTATGCAAGATGGGAAGCAGGTAAGAATAGACTGATTACTTACATTTCTTCTTTTACAGCGTCAACATTAACTTGATAAACTTATAATATATACTATTAACTCACCAAAGCAGAAATACACCGTATGTATGATATAAGTGTACCAAGTTGCAGCTGTCTCATCTTACAGATATTCCTCACCCTTCCTGGTGTGGCTAACTCATACACCATCAGATGTGCCATGAACCATACACCTTCAGAAGATAACCATACAGTCGAAGTCCACATAGTAGAGCAGCTAAATGTCACCAAGAATGAGCTGAACACTACAATTTACTATGATAACTTGACAGGTAAGTGTGATGTTGGTCATAGGAATTGTGATAATTTACTATTCATCTAAAACCTATTAGTGAATTATCTCTGATGAACAACGATAACCAAATATGTGGTTCTTAAACTTGAAGAAGTCCAATTTTTGAAGCACAAGACAAACACTCCTAACTGTACTACTCATGACCTGCTATTTTACTAGCCAGCAAACACCTGCCAGGTTATGTTCATTATTATTCTCGGTGTTGAATCAAATCAATTGATTATTTAATCAGGCTGGAAAGACTTGGATTGGTTTCTGTTAATTACTTAATACCAGCTTGGACTTTGCAGATGCATTATCAATATTCATACACGGACGGAAGAGTGAGTTAGGCCTCCTGTACGTCAAACTTACAGCCAATGAAACTATTGCTGCTGCGACCGGCAGCACAACAAGAAGAAAAAGGGCTTCAGGTAGCGGCTTCTCCTCAGGAGCGGTTGTCTACTCTCCTCGAGTCTGGAATGAGATTTCCAGGGCCTGGGAGCCAAGTTCTCAAGTTGAGGTAAGAAGAAGCTTATACCCTCTGTGTAGATTGGTCATGCCAAACCTACGCTTAATTGGAATTACCGACCAAAACGGTCACTTTGTTGTGCCAATTGCACCTTTACCGCAGAAAAAAAACTGAGAGGCATTTTCTCGTCTTGTTCAAAAATAATAGAATGTGAAGAAATTCCGCAGTATTCTGTTATTCCAGCTAGCATACACAGAAAAGTTCAGTTGTTGCTTGATAGTAAATGGGGGGTTTTTATAGGTAGCTAAGCAGGTAAATTGAGGGTAAAAAACATAAAGTTTCCATAACAGCATGTCTATGCATTGACTGTATATGTTTATCATCAACAGGTGCTAAGGGGGTTCGATATGTTATTGGTACAGATTATGAAGGGTTTAAACTGAAACTACTGTTTTCATCGGAAAATTTAAAACTGAAAAGACATTAACCCCCTTCCGCAATAAGCTCGCTAAATTTTTCAATTCAAAGTATCAAACACGGAAGAGATCAGATATGATATGATATGATGTCCCTCAAATTATTTTGTTACTCAAATATTCCTGTGGCCGATTGCTTGTTTGTTTTCTTCCCAAATAGTGCTTAAATGCCTATAAACTGCCTCTATTTTAAAAAGATTTTAATGAGGAGGCCCCACACCTCCTAGTGTGAAGGCACCCAACGCGCCTGGCCGTACCACTTTAAAAACTATGAGGCAATTTGATATAGGTGTGAATAAGCGCCTGCAGCAAGAGGGCAGCTTCATGAGAAGAATGGAAGTTCCCTAGGTTTTAGCTAATATAATTCCTTCAAATGATTAATTTCAGAGTACTTCAAAAACAATAAATAATCATACTGCAAATAAATTGAACAAGTACTAGTTAAATACCAATAACGAATTCGATATCACTGTACTTACTTATTTACTAACAGTTCCCTGGATACTGAAATATTATGTCTATTATACAGATTGATCCAGACTCCACAGGAGAGGAAATTGTATTTAAGTCTAACTTTATGGGCTCTATGACTGCTGGTTTGGCCATTCCACCCAATAAGATTGACTTTGACAACGTGTTCGACAATCTGGGAGCTGAAACGGCGGATAATCCATATGTTCTTATTGTCGTGTGCCTCATAGCTGGACTTTATTTCGTACTTTTGATTCCAATCGCTCGAATGGATCGGAGGGATTATACAATGGTGAGTAAGATTCGGTGATTTAGTGTATGATTATGCACTGATGATCATTGACTACAATTACTTCTCTGAAATTGGACATGAAAATTTTGTAATTTTGCGTTATAAAGACAGACTGGAGAAAGTTAAGAGTTTATCAGTGTTCATCATGCTTTTTCCTTTGCATCTCATTAGTCTTTTGCTGATTACAGTTGGGATTTCTTCCTATCCTGCACAATAAAGCTGAAGATCGCTATGTGTATCAGCTTTCTATCTCAGTCAACCAAAAGTCTAGTAAAGAATTCAACACAGATGTGTTTTGTGTGATTTATGGAATGAAAGGAAAAACAACTCCAAAAACGCTAGAAGATGGAAAAAGACAAGTAAGCTGCAGCAGTTCAAATTCATTCATTTCAAGTTTTTCCAGATGAAAAGGAAGTAGAAATATCCAAAGCTCGAGGGAGGAAAGACTAGTTGCACACTCCTATAAGAAATAGATTGTCTATTTACATTTTATCATGCTATAGAACTTTCCATTGTCCCTTATACAGTTTTTCGCTAAAATTTTCAGGGTAATCACCAAGCAGAAGCAAAGTAAGGTTGAGTTGTGCCAATGTCAAAAATTGTTTGTATATCTGCATGTTTATAACATAACAGAGTTTTTTGCAGGGTTTCCGGCCAGGATGTCCTACAAACCTAACAATCACCTGTCAGGAGGATATAGGAGCCATAACCCATGTACATCTGTGGACCAGAGCTAGAGATGAGAGAGATAGTCTATATGTAGATTGCATCACTGTGGCTGATCCTGAACTCAAGAAGACGTGAGTCAAAAAGAATACATTGTGTTAGAGTGAATTGCCTTAATTTGTTGAAAAAATGGAATTTCTGTTCACTTTAGTGTTAGTCTATCAAATAAAACATATATTGGCAAACAACGCTTCATTGAGACTGAAGCACTATTAGCCACTGCTTTTGTTCTTATATGATTGGCTGGTAGGTAGGAAGAGAAACAGTACCAGGTCAAAGATTTTACACACACCATATATCTCGGTGTTTTAAGGAAAGCACTCTCTGACCTGGAATTGGCTCTATTCTCAACCACTAACAAATCAAAACCAACATATTTGCTAGTGCACTAGTGTATCATTGCAAATTTTATTTGATTTGGTTGGCTAGTTCAAGTTGAGAAATCATTTTGGAGTATTTTTTGACCTGAACTACTTTCAACAAACCCACACATACATCATCAACTATTCCATGTCCTCCTTGTTATAGATACACGTTCATGTGTAATGACTGGATCTCACCAGTAGAGACTCTGTGTTATGGTCATGAGATTTTCAGCACTGACATGACTGAAGGAAAGGACTTTAAATCGCTGATGAAGGCCAACACCAAATCTAAGTTCTATGATGACCACATTTGGCTCTCAGTGGTTAAGAGACCCAATAAGAGTAACTTCTCTAGAGTTCAGAGATGGTCTCTGTGTATATCTACACTCTATCTCATGATGGTCGTCAACGCTATGTGGTGAGATTCATTACATTCTCTATTGTATTCTAGCAAAGCTCGGATCTATTTTTGAGATAAAATAAAAAGCTGCAAAAAATTTTCTACACACCCGAAGTTATCAATTAATTATGAAACATTTTGTTTACAGGTTCCAAACTGATACCGAATCAAGAGAGGAGTCTGGAACCACCCTGAAAATTGGACCTATTGAGCTAGGCTGGAGGACAATCTATGTATCATTTATGAGTAAGGCTACTCATCTGCTAGTCACATGATACAGAAAATAGTCTAATTGAATTATAATTGCATAACTAAGCGATAATTTCCTAGTTCTTCTCTGTATGACTAGTGGGATGGAGCTTGGTATAAATGCTCCCCGTAAAAATAACTTAAGATTTAGACTTTTGTTGATTTGAAAATAAAAGAGAATGTTTCTGCATTTTCAGGTGCATTGATTGTTCTACCGCCGTCCATGCTGATCACATTTTTATTTAAGAGAAGCAGATCTTTTGTACCTTCAGGCAGGCAAACAAAAGTTCACCAGCAGAGAAAATCGACAACACCAGTACCCTTCGGAAACGGTAAGTATTTATCACTTAGCATAGTTCTAACTGTATTACCAAAAGTATCACAAGATAATCGAAAAATAATATCAAATCGATCATTAACATGTCCGTAGTAAAATCGGGAATTGATACAATAATTGAATGACCTTGACTTGCGTAATACTGTCAACAAAACTTACAAAATCAATACCTTTTCGACCACTCAGTCTACTTATGCCGGGAGTTTTTCTGTGAGTTGCTATTCAATCTGAAAACAATGGATAGTATATTATGGAGTTCTGTCTCGCAATAAGGTGATTGTATTCATATTTTTTTTTAATTATCAAAGATGGCGCTGAACTAGAGAGAGTTATTGCAGGAGGTAGCTTATATGACTCAAGCGTTAGAAACACATCACCACTGAATGTAGCAATCCCCAAAGAGGAATATGTTCAGATAAGGAAATCTAAAGGTGGTCTATCCAAACAGGATCTGAAGTACAGTGTCACTTTAGAACCAGAAAAGAGGAAGCACGGTCAAAGATCTCCTCCACCATTACCTTACAAGAATCGAAGAAGGAAACACACAGCAGAATATGGTAAGTATTGCTCGGTTACAGTAATAAGACTCAAAACCGAAATTCCAAAATAGTTTTTTTCTTACCTAAATGATTAGCAAGATTGTTGGGTTCCTTTATAGGAGGGGTGCGACTAATATGCCATTTCCTGGTTAACACCCATTAAGTTAAAAAAAAGGTGTTTAAGTAAGTACAGTATGTTGCTGGAGAACAGCATGGGCAGGGCAACAACTTGATATGTGGCAATTCGGCCACTTTACCTTAGAAAAGGAGGAAAATTTAGCACCAGCCACACCCGCACATGCACCAAAGTCACAGTTCACACACTGGGAAATACAGTAACACAAGGTAGTACTTTAGGGCGGGAAGTTGGGAATTGCAAAAAATATGTCATGTCTCTTCAGTTAATTAGATAATAGGAACGAGAAAAACCTGCAAACATACGAGATTAATAAACTGGCATAACTCGCTAAAGGTGCTCTGTGGTACTAGAAAATGCATGAACATAGATAAGATAACTCCACAATATGAGGCTCAAAAGCCAGGCCGATTATAACACAGTACTGCATTATTAATTAATTGAGCCTTGTCACATTGCTAAAGAAAAAAGGAGTTTTTAAGATGTAAAAATCTCTGTGTATTTTTGCATATCCCAACTAATTTTGTTCGCCATACCATTGCTGCTTAACTGTCTTTTCAGGGTTAAGATACCCAGACACGGAGCGGGAATCGGGGAAAATCAGTCAAATTCCACCACCGCCTACATACCAAAACGGAGAAAATAAGTTTATGACAGAAGATGGTGAGTTCTCTCCATCAATTAGTCAGTCAGCAGACAAGTGTTTAGATCCGTTGAGGATTAGACAAGAAATAGGAGTTCAGTAGCAACTTTTTTTTACTTTATCATATTCAAATTGTAAACAAGGTCATCGAGTGATGAATGAGACTTGCCATTCCCATTTTAGAATTCTTGAATCCTATACTATTTTTTGGCAAATATTTCATACCTATAATACATTTATATTTCAGAGCTAAGAGCCGTAGAGAAAAAGAATAACGCTTATTTCACTTTGCCCTGGTGGGGAGTTGTGCTTGGTTACATTCTCTGTGGAGTTTGTATAGCTAA
This sequence comes from Membranipora membranacea, assembly GCA_914767715.1. Lineage (NCBI taxonomy): Eukaryota > Metazoa > Bryozoa > Gymnolaemata > Cheilostomatida > Membraniporidae > Membranipora > Membranipora membranacea. The sequence goes on from OU612074.1 coordinate 22,956,482, forward strand.
TGGTGTATGGTGGCCTTATCTGTATAGTATAGAATGGGGTAAAGATCTCTCGCTGGAGTGGGTGGCCTCTCTGATTCTCAGTATTCTCCAGTCTATCATAGTTCTGCAATCTATCAAGGTAGCATCTAGAAACTCAAACCAAATACATAATTTCTTATCCACTACAGTTGGCAACAGAGGTTTCCCATTAACTCATTTGATCAATATAACACCGCCCTAATTTCTCCCAGAACTGGTGTTAATTACTTTCATTCCATGAGTACAAAAATACTTCATATGCATCAGTATTGTGTTCCTGTTCCAATACAAACTACTTAGTAGTATGGAAACCTGAGATTTTACACAGTGTTTGAGTAGCTAAGTGTAACCCTGTCTATGAATAACTTTACAGGTGATAATACTGGCTGTGCTCATGTCAATCCTTCTCCAAGTCACCCTGGTTGAGCCTGAAGATATTTCAATGATGAACACAGTATCAGACTTACACGGAGAAGCCACGCCAGTTGAATCGATTGAACCTCCTATACATCCTCAGAAAGTCACCAGACCCAAACCTATCGTCGTTCAGACTGAAGCAAAGCTGTACAAAAAACTCTTCGATAAGCTGAAGGGAGTTCTGACACATATCATGTACTTAAGTAAGCCGTATAGATCGTGAAGTTTAGTCCAACCCATTTTGCTTTAAACAGTAATTCGAACATGCAAGCGACCATCACATTACCTGATATCTGGAGGACTGCAGCTTGTAACAACCCAACTTGAAACCTTCCAACCCCATTATGAGGTCGGGAGAGGTTTTGGTACAAATCGCAACACCACACCATGATTAGAGTGTAGTACCTCACAATCAAACCAGTGTTTCGTACAATATTTGTATACATTGTTTTATTATTCTGATTGATTTTTTAAATTTCTAGTCTTGTTGCTTCTTGTGGTTAGCCACAACACAAGTACAAACTTCTACAGACAGAACAAGACTATCAAGGATACGCTCCAACTCAACGACATGAGTGTAAGTTTATTGCCAGCTTAACATGTGATCCTTTGAGCAGCCTATTTTGTCATTGTATACTTGGTGGACAATACATATACTTGGCTACGAGTTTGGTCTGTACTTACTATTTTTTATTACAGTTTAGCAGAATCGAGGATATACTGCCATGGATGAGAGAGACTTTATTTCCTGTGGTATATCCAACCAACCATTACAATGGAGATAGTTTGAATTCAAATGAGAGTCAGTTTATGTATAACATTGACGCCCTGAGAATGGGTCCAGTCAGAATGAAACAGAACAGAGAAGTCAAAGGTCCGTTACATGAGCATTCGCTTAAAAAATTGCCAAGACCAGAAATCCGAAATGGCTGGGTAAATTTAATAGATATCAATCGTTATTGTTACAATTGATCATGCTATTGATCCATTTGGCACTAATATTGGAACAATATGTTTTATTAGCTCCTTACAGACATTACCTGGTTGTAATTACTTCTATAAACTGTTTTCTCAAAGTTTAATTTTCTGTATGACCTTTTATTTGTGGCCACAGCAAAGAATGGGTATCTGGTACTCTGCAAAACTAAAGTCATGCTCTCCGTAACAAACTGTTGGATATGTATTGCAGCACAATCTTACAACCAATTAAGTTCATAGAAAATGTCTTCCCTTTAGATCACCAAGAATAAAATTCTTATGAATTTTTTATGAATATTTCTGACACACAGTTGAATGTGATGAGTACCAGAAGTATGAGTCATCAAAGCTGTTCAAAGTATATAACTGTAAGGGTGAAGATGAGGAGAGAGATTGGAATAAAAGTAAGTAGACTGTCTCTAATATTGATTTCTCACTTATCGAGTTTCTAAAGGCGCTGCATTAAATCAATTTATTAAAATATTTTGGTGCTCTCAGACTGCAGGAAGGTAGGAGAAGACTTGGGGTATTCAGTAGACTGTGGACAGTAGCTACCTCATACCCTTATGATTGACTGCATTATTTCCGAGATTCTGAAGCCATTTTATAGTAGTGCTAGACATCAGGTTCCGATTGAACCAGGTACAAGATATATATATATATATATCTGGCTTTTGATGAAGACGAAAATTATTCCGAATAAAATGAAAATTTGGAAACATAAAATTAATGTCAATTTGCAGAGTGGAAAGGTATTCATGTTGATGGAACTACGTTAGCACCCTACATACATGAGGTGATCAAAGGTGGTCGCTATCGGGGAGCTATTGACTCATACAGTGTAAGCGGATATACGTAAGTGTGCAATCTTCATTAAAGTAGAAACTCAATCAAGCACTTAGTTAACTTAGTGTCACCAAATAAGTCGTTCAATGCTATTTAGTGCTTGAGTCTTATAATGCTCTAGTTGATTCAGAGGAAAGAAGTTAAGCATCAGTACATTTCCGTTAAAATGTTTCTCTCCATATCTCAATATAACCCTGAGAACATACAGGCTGATTCCTAGGAGTCAGAACAAGGTAAGGCAAAGTTTATCTTCACTTAAAATTTCTGTATCTCTTGCTTCAGAGTCAACATGTATGATTCTAACTGGGATTTGGTCTGCGAAGTTCTACAGAATGAAACCTGGATAGACAAGCAGACACGGGCCATATTCATAGAATTTGTTGTGGCAAATATGAATGTAAATATATTCACACAAATCAAAATTGTTCTGGAGACGCCAGTTCATGGAGGTAAGTGTTTAATATAAATAATTTATGATATAAAATTAGAATCAGAGGTTTTGGCTCCGATTGATTGTCGATGTTAACCAACAAAATCGATCAGCGTGGAGTTGTTCAAATTAAAGCCATATAATTTTTCTACCAAAGTAGCTATTTATGAATAATATATCAAAACATAACGCCGGTTTGATGCAATTATTCTATTTAGGTGTATTTGCGTCATGGGATGTGAACAGTTTCAGACCTTACCCTTATGTAGACTGGGTAGACTTTCTCTTCCTCATCATACAGTGTATCTGGTTTCTGGTTCTCTGTTACATTGTCGTCAAAGAAGTTCGAGGTGAGTACGAAATATGAACAGTTACGTTTTAGTGTACATATAAGCCTGTGGTAGAAATAGTCCGAGCACTGTCATAACAGACTTACCTTACCTCTTTCCTAATGACTCCCATGGTTTCTTCCGCCCAAATAAAACAGTTAATTGTCCATACCATAGTTTTGTGAAAATGCTTGTCACCGTCTCGCTTGTTCAAGTCCGTGGATGGACCATGGTCAATTGTCAATTCATGTTCTAACGTTCGACTTTGCCTTGCCTTCCCTGTGTCCCAAAGTGTTTTAGTTAATTAGTTTGTTTTAAACCTTGATCCACTTGGTAACAAAATCTTGATAATGCATGTTTACAGCACTTGTCAAAGAGGGTGCAAAGAAATACTTCAGAGATCCGTGGCACATTGTGGAATCTGTTAATGTATCTCTGGCTTTTGCGTCTGTCGTATTCTTTGCCTTGAGATCCTATAAGGTCGTGACAGCTGTGGAGTTTATGAAAAAGAATAAATGTAAGTAATGGTATGAGTAAAGCCTTCACAAGATACTTTGATATCATCTGCAAAAGCTCACAATAATCTAGAGACGTTAGTTTGAGTTTGGACCAACCCATGCTTTAAAGCGATAATCAAAAAGGGTCTCCACCTATCACCGATCACAAGGATTGAAAAACCTTACAACACCAATTTGATACTTAACTAAAATGTGAAGTGAAACCATTGAGTTTTTCCGAGAGCAACTAATAATGGTTATGACATTTGACAAGTGAACCAATTGCAATTTTCAATAATTTACTTCAAAAACTTGTGATAATCGCCATGAAATCTTGACATACGAACTGAAATTATGACTCAGACCTTGTATATTCTATTTGCAATAGCCGAGTATGTAGACTTTGATCCAGTGATGAGATGGGACACTGCTTACTCTCTAACAATAGCCTTAGTTCTATTCATCGCCATAATACAGCTGTTCCAGCCTATGGACTTTAGTCAACAGCTCACTTATCTCAAGGTAATGTATGAAGTCACCATCGTTATCTTATACAAAAACCCATGACATCATGACAGTTTTCTTTATTGAGGAGACAGGAAAACTCAGGAGGGTAAATAAAGGGTACCAGGCAATAGAAATATCTGAAGTTTTATTGGAAATCCACATGAGTGCTGTGGAGTTTGTGAAATACATGAGTCTACACTTTAAACCAAGTTCTTCCCCCTCCCCCTCCCCCTCCCTCTAGGATCATTACATTATTGAATCTACCCTAATATACTTTTCTCATTTATAGATGACTCTGTCGATGATAGGTCCTAGTTTGGCCTGGTACTCACTAGCACTATCACTGCTACTCTTATTGTACAGTCATATTATGACAATCGCATTTGGAAGTCAGTTCGGAGCTTTTGTGCACTTCTTAAGATCTTTCTATTACCTCTTTGGAATACTTCTTGGTAAGTAGCCTAAGATTATTTACATACAAAGCTATTAATTTGGACCCTCTTGACAGAGACTGAAACCCTTGAAAACTCATTTCCAAAATTCACCAACACTATCTTGTGTATGTTTTTTTCACTTAGCGGTGGTAATAGCATTCACATACTTAAGAAATAAATTCTCTGATTTGGAAGTAAATTTATATTTGGATGCACACAGCTTGAGGAATTGTATAACAATTTGAGACTTTCACTCCTCAAAGTTTGAGCACACTAATGACTGTTGAAACAATCAATAAAAATCAAGCATAGCGCTGTCTATTTTTAAGGTTTACATCTAATTTTAATTTCTGTCTATAGGCATTCTGAAGTTCACTCACATTATTGAGACAGATACTTGGGTGCTGAGAGTTCTGTTCTCTGTATATATGATAGTCGGTAACTTTATACTCCTCAATCTATTCATATCTGTGATCAATGACGGCCTGGCGTACATTAATCAGAACCCTGAAGAAGCAGACTTTGATGTGGAGTTGTCTGACTATATCAAGGTTTGAAAGGTTTTTTCTTTCATTTGTTTCATGTTTGAGGTTTCTTGTTCAATCTTTGTGGGTTGATTACGCTCTTGTCATCTCTTTTCCCGCTTAACGCATTACGTCTTATTTGAAGACTCTAAACAATGACATCCCTTAAGCTCAGGTGGCTTGTGTGGGGTATTTACCCTATACCTTTCTGTTCATAGTTTTTTTTTAAATTGTTGGCAGAGGGTGATCTTTATACTGTGTGCACTAGGATGAATGGCTCACTTTTGCTAAGACATCCGGTGGCGGTTCTTTTATGCTCATATAATTATTGATTAGATGAAGTTGAAAGGCTGGTGGTTATCATTAACTGGAGCGGCGAACAAGGAGAGAGCGAATCTCGCTAGGGTTAGACGAGGTGGACCGTGGAACAGAGAACTGGAGCTGTATTATGGGCTTCTTGAGGAGAAGCAGATCACACCTATAGAAGACAAGCAGGCTCTGCAACATCAGTCTGATGTCGAGGATAAATCTGATGCGGTAAGTCCATCTGTATGGTTGAGAGTAACAAGTAACATTGACCGTTTTTATCAGACTAGAAAAATCTAACAGTCTGAAAAAAACCTTCACCGATTCACTTAACAGCTATTTATGTGTTGTGTTATATTTAAAGGCATTGGAGTGGTTTGAGCTGGCTAACAGGTGGCTTTCAGATGAAGAGAAAGCAGCAATGCCGATATATGAGAGTGAATCCAGGAACGAGCACACTGCACGATTAGCGATCAGAACCATAGTGTGGGATATGGTGTATAATAATGATAAAGCAATGGAGTTCATCAAGAAATGGCTGAGGCCAAAACAAGAACCTGTAGAAAGAGAAGAGACTCCAGTGAGTTTAATTCTATAAACCGAAGTGCTTTGATCAGCCTGGCTGCATCAAACTTTTTCGACAGTCCATAAGTAATACCCACAAACCAAAGCATTCTGTTGTCAGACATAACATAAATTCTATTTGCATTTTACATTTCAAAACCATATTTAGAGAAACTTAGCTTGTTTGGAGTTACCTTATAATCACTTGTTTGTCTACTTAATCCAGTCCAGGAAGCACACCATTAATGTAAACTTTGTTGAGACATGTTGTCTTCATTCCCAAAAAATATTTGAGGTTGACTTCTGGAGTAAATATCCTCCGCCTCAGCATTGACGGTACATAACACAATGGCCTCTTGCCTACCCTCGTTTCATCTCAGACACACAGCTCATGTTGGTGTTTGCGAACCTCATGTTAATTGTTGCTGCTTAGGTAGATATTGTTCTAGATTAATAGATGATGGGGGAGGCAACTCCTTCAATCGAAAAGGAGTAGGAATAACAAGTTTTTGTGATTACTGATCCAGTTAGTTCAATCTGAAAGTGCAAAAATCAAAGTTGATCCATTACCATTGCCAATTTGAAAACTATGTGCTTAGTCACGATTTGGTCACAAAGTTGATAGATTGATAACTTTACAGGTACAGGCAGTGCAAGAGGAGTATGATTGTATTGATGCTGATGTCTTACCTGCCATAGCCACTTCACAAGAAACTTTTCCCGAGAAAGAGCTCACATTGGAAGGTAGCCAGGAAATAAACCAAACTGTGACTGGGACTTTAGATCACAGGGTAGGTTTCGATACTTATTCCTTTTACTGTGTGTTGACAGATTAAAAAGGTCTTTGCAGCTCAGCCGGACCGACAATTCGATTATTAGATGGTATATTTATATATAATTGTAGATTGCATTGTATAATTGATGGGAAAATAGCACTATTTGTTTTAAGTTCTCTTTGGTAGAAAATAACAGATACAAAATGAACATCGAAGAATTCTACTTAAATACCAGTTTAAAAAAGGTACAGTTTGATGCCTACAACAAAACTTTCTCAAGTGTATTTTGAGGTGCAGTTAAATATAACGCCTTGCTGGGTAGTGGTTTACAATCATTGGTAAATTTTCTCCACTTGTTACAGGTACACATGGTAGAGGAGGAGTATGATTGTCTGAATGAGATAAGTGTTAGTATAGGACCTAAGGGAGGTCACATAGAGGTCATGCCTGATACATGGGTAGTAATCGACCCTGAGTCATTAGACGTTCCTACATCCGTAAGAATTCAGGTGAGAAACTCCAGCGTAAGAATGAATTTGCAGCTTATCACAGTCTGAGCCACCCAGAACCTTTGGGCCCCGGCTCATGGTGTTTATGGCTTTATTACAGTAACAGCAAACAAATAAATCTTCACATATATTCTGTTGACCCATCATGATAAAGTTTAAAGTCAAGTTACCTGATCATGCTCATTGTTTTTGATAATGAATAAGTTTAAGTCCCGCACAGTGAATAAAATGCAAAAATTTCCCCAGATTAGGGCTGAGCACTGCAGAACATTATTTTTTTTCCTTTGGCAATAAACTTTGAAAGGAAATACAAACTTAGTCATAAGAATTGGTTTCCATAGTTTGTCAATTATTCAAATAAATCGCCTTCAGGAGTGAGTGGCTGGGCAAAGTTGGTCAAAATTTGGTGTGCGTAGCATGAGCAGGACTGGAAATACTGGAACCAAAAATATCATATATGTTAACCATTGGTAATGATAGCGTTTTAATTCACTGAGCGAATTTTCAGACTGCTTGTGTAATATTAAAACATTACATTGTAATTTTTAAACTAACTGAGGTAGCTCAGTTTGATAGAACACCTGCCCTCCAATGCACAAGCGCTACAGGTGTCAGTTTAGAATCCTGCTGCAGTCTACTGACTAGTGGGCTTAATTGAGGTCCAGGCTTGCTTTTACATGCTTGCAAACTGAGAAAATTGGCACCAAATATGGCGGCCGCCCCCTTAGGGCACCTTTATTACTCAGTCTTCAAACAGAGAGAGACTTATAATTTCAACTTGCATTTTAATCCACATGATGTTTCATGATAACGGTTCGATATTTTTCTTGTTTTAAAGGCATACTCAACTAATTTGTTCGCTAGCTACGTGATACAAATTGAAACAGAGCGGCCATTTTCTAAGCCATTCAAGTGCTGCCTGCCCTTCAAAGATGGTAAAAGGAGGCAATACTGTAATGTATTTGTTCAGAGGGATGACGGACCTTGGACTTTAACTTTCAACAGGTTCAACAAGCTTAATTCTCTACCAATCTTTTTGTGTTCGACAAGTTATTGTTAGCTAATTCTTACATATTCCCCCTTTCTCCCCTCCTGATCTCTCCAATTTAAATAATGTATTAGAAAAAGTTCAATAGATACTGCTATGGCGAAATGGCAAAAATGAAAGTTATTCCAGCTGCAAACAAGTTGAATTGCAACTAAAAATAATACCGCAGAGATGGACCCTATGGTCGACTACTCAAACCTTCTCACTTGGACTGTAATCCTCCGCCAAATTTTCACCCTGAGTAAAACCTTTTGTTCTATTACAGTGTAACTTGCTTCTCAGAACATCTGCGATGCTTGTGCCATCCTAAATACAGAGAGACAAAATACCGCATAGCTGCCAAGGCCACACAACGTAAAATTGTTGCTAAGGCAGGACACACCTTTGAAGCGAGGCTTGTGACAGCACCTCTTCATAACACGCTCGTGGGAGATGACCAAGAAGTGAATCAGACTGTCAATGGTGCTCATTATTACAACGTAGGTTCTGGTTAAAAGGACTTTACTGATTCATGTTCGATAATAATTTTCTTGGTGTAAAATACCATCAAATACATTATTTTACCAAACTTCAATTTGATGTACATCGGTTTACGATTAAACATGCACATATCCTTGTACCAAGATACAACTGAAATAGAATATTTATGTGTTCTGATAGTGGTGGCACCTTGATGGAAACTCGAAGTTCCTCTAGTGGGTCTACAAAATATTTCCCATTTTACTATATCACATGGTATTAAGGGGTTTTTGTTTGTTTTAAGGAGAACAGCTCGGAGTCCACCACCTCGTTATCTCAGACTTCGGAGGTGGAGACAATAGAGAGGACAAACGGAGACAAGCATGTTAGATTTTGTGAGTTACCAGAGGTGGCTAGTTGTGCGAGTCTAGATCTGTTCTAAAGACATACACCTAGCTAGCATAGTTTTATCTTTTAACCTCAATTGATCACGCATTCCATTTTTTGATGGCTGCCATGAAGAATACTCTGAATATTTTATTATTTAATTTGTGAATGTGTTAGTCAATGATTAATTTTAAAAAAAACTTTTGTAATGAACAATTAAAATAGAAGGATATAAATCAATTCCTCAGGTGCTCTTGAGTAACCTAAATGGGATTATCTTTGTTATTGAATGGATACAGTGACTGCTGATAATATTACTCGTTTTATAATTCACAATTTAACAGGATATAATTGTTTTACATCTTGGTGCAGACAATTGCTTTCAAATTTTCATATTAATGATATTATTTGCTTCAATCTATATAAAATTATCTATCACATTGAATGTGTTAAATAATCACAGTGCATAAGTGAAGTGTGACGAGGAACCTTTTTGCTCTTTTGTGATGAGAAAATACACTCATAATTATACTGTATTTGATATTGCCTCAAATATGAGCATTTTAACATGTTAATCCATCTTGACATTTGTTCACTAGAATCCTGGGTTGTCTTTTGACAAGTAATTTTGGGACACCATATATGAGTATATCTGTGAGAAATGACCTCCTGACAGCTATCTATTGTATGCCGTCTATAGAATATGATGAAGCTATGACTGTCCACTAAACTCCGAATTGAGATGTATGTAGGCCCACGCGGCCACATCAAAACAGCACTTTTTGAAGTACCATACTATCACAAAAGACAAAAGTATGCAAAGCGAAAGCAGATATAATATATATAAGCTCAGTGTCAGGCCCAAGGTGAAACAACATTAGCAAATGCTCACTCCGATGGTTTGTTCAAAAGCTTCAGGTGTCATACAATAACCCCCCCCCCCCCCTAATTCCCTTCTAACAGAGGCACTGTTGAAGTTTAGATCAGAGTACACAATATGGCGCAAAAATCATGGCTCAGAATAATTCATTTTAGCAATCAGGAGTGGGGAAACTTTTCAATATGGAGTAGCGTTGGTTGGGTGGTTGGCCATCAATAATGTTAAGTTGGTTGGATGAAGATATATTTCTTCTTTCTTTGATCCAGAACCATTACAAGTTCTGTGATAAATGCCTACATTTCAAGTTCCTCCCATTTTACTGGTGACACCAGAAGCGAATCCAAATGCAGAAAAATTGGATAAAACGATAGGGATAATGACATAACATACACTGCGACATTGCATTGACTAGATTGGAAAGCAAGCACTATGTGCTCGACATCTACTTGACTCTTTGTTAGGTTATTTACTGAGGATGGTGACAAAAAGTAAAACATTCTCTACCTCAAGAAAAATTTTAATCTAATTTGCATATGTTTGGAGCTGCTCCCCCTCCAGCCATCAACACAAGACAACATCGTTTTACTTGGATTTTACTAGGATAGGAGCAACCGGAAATGCAGGGGTGAAAATATTTTAATTGACATACAACTTATATTATAATCATGTGGGAATTTGCCAACCGCATTTACAGCCATGTTTTTTTTATTGTTATTCAGCAGACTGTTAGTACTGCAATGGTTGTCTGCACTTAGTTTTTGTAATAGAGGAGAACTCCGAAGGCACTTGGGTGCCTTTCTCAAGAATTGGATGTGACAACCCTGTCACAACCATCCAATGAGCTCATTAAAACCCAAGTATTTTAAAACTTTGAACGTGAGGTCACCCACTGGAAGTTAATGTCAAGTGACGGAGTTGAGAAAATGTTGGCTAGCCATAATTTTATTACTTCAAGCCATTTTCTCGAAATGCAAACTTTTCCTATTGAACTAACATTACTCCACTAGAGTAGCCCCATCATGTAAGTGGGGTCCAATGGTATTGAAGTAACTCACGGTTTAATCTTCTGGCAATTTCTGGCGGGAAGCCATGGTTTATTAGCTACTGAATACCATCAAATCATCTTCTGATCTAAAACCACATATTAAATATATATACGGGTGTGAATATTGAGTTTTTTGAGATATTCATATATCACTCTAAATACAATAGGACGATACACTTGATATTACATAATATTCAGGATAGTTGTCTAAAGATGGTTTGCAGTAAATTACTCCTCTAGCGGAGGTGGGAGTCTATATGAAGAAATGAGAGCAAATGTTAGCTTGCTTTAAATGTAGCTATTTGTGAATTTTCCCTGCTGCAAATACTTAACTCTCTTAGGGTATACACAATGTTACATTAACTGCCAGCAACTCACATTTCGGCACATATTATATAATATATTGACTATGGACCAAATTTGTTTCCCCTGAAACAGCTGAGGTTGGCTCAACAAGTATGAATGGCTGAGGATGAATTTTTTTCGCAATTCTAAGTTTTGGATTTTTTTACCAGATGTATTATTACTGATGAAAACCGTGTAAGCCCTCTTTATTTCTCCCTATCTAGATATGAAGTTAGGGCACTGAGATCATTGCATTTGGAGCCGGATTCTAACATTTTAACAAATTACAAATAACACAACACTTAAAAACCAAAATCACAATCTGATCGCTCACCAGGTGAGTGAGCAATACCTGCTAGGGGTCTCACTTTCAAATCGTTCAGTCAATGATTGAACTATATACATTCTGAGCGAGCGATTTGGGAGTGATGTTGTCTAATTGAAAGACCAAGTGGGCAATAATTTCGAGTGATGCGATAGTGATAATTTGCTTTAGTAAAGTATCGCTCTTTCTAATTGAAAGACACCCCTGATTCGCAAACTACAGAAGGCTACTAGTAGTGATAATAACTAACAGTTACTAGCTAGACTTCTTAGTTAGTCTACTCATTCTTCACGACTGAGTAGTAGAGTACTACTCTACTACTCAGTCGTGAAGAATGAGTAGACTTACAGAGTAGTGTGAGAGTAGCTTACCACTTTATCTGATGAATACTTGTTCTTCCTACACTAACTGCCTTCAAGTTGTTTGATGCGGTAGTCAAATGTCAATAGATGCCAATACATTGATAATACTTTAAGAGACAGATTTCATTATCATTTCATTCACCCCCCCCCCCCTTCCTTCACCTGCAATCTACCTTATCAATCTAATTAGTTAACCACTAATTAGGTTGATAAGGTAGATAGCAGGTGAAGGGAGGGAGGGGGGGCTTTCAATGAGTATGAGATATGGTTACCAATTAGGCTACCGATGGTATCCTTGATTTGGACAATCAAATACAAATGATCACTGCGTCAGGGTAGCGAAGAGTATATCATGACCCATCATGAATCATAATAATGTAACTATTTGACACTCAGACACTCACTCTGTCCATCAAGATTTCTCAGGACAGAATTCAAACTACCAAAGGTTCTGATGCGTAACTCTGCCATTATCATGCCATACTGAATCAGTCTTTCTCCTGTATTCTCTGCAACAAATATTTAGTTGATGATGTGATAAAGTATGAATATAATACATTCCCAATGTCCTAAGTACATTATTTGCATTCAAATTATTTGCAGTCTTATAACAAGGCTTTGCTGCTACACGGTTCATCCCTGGACCCTTCAATTTTCTCTGCATTGAGAGCCTGATTCTAGCATGTTGCCAAATAACAAATAACACAACACTTAAAGACCTGGTTAAATCTACAATCCCTATGATGGAAACAGATTTGCCAGCCGTTGGTGAAGAAGTTTGTGAAGTTTTATATCTGGTGTCTTGGAATGGAAACACTCGATCTATAGGTTTGATCAGCACATAACGCCAGCAAATTTGTAACTAAAATGATCATTCAAGATAATGAGCTGTGGCAAGGAGGGTGGAATATAGGGAAGAGGTGACTTGATATTGCGAGATGGAATAAGTTGTTCCCTCCATGAAAAAAAGAGCACAACTCCGATAGTCACTGAACTCCTAATTACACTAACTGGCCGGCTTCAATGAAAAATTCTTGCTGAGGCCTGCCAGTGTTCAAGCAGTTTTACCAAATTTATGCCATGATACTTCAACGATTACACCGACGCAATTATCATCAGTTAGCCTACACATATCACCTGACATTTATATCATCATATTACTAACGATGCTCGATGCAAGTGTAACAGTGGAGATATCGATGCTTATAACCCCAGCCATCTCAAGCCTTTCTGGGTCAGTTCCCTGCTGCAACTTAATCAAATTTTACAACCGAAATTTAAAATTTGATTGTCTGCTTACCTGTTTGAATTGAGTAAGCTGAACGACTATTGATACTACGAGTTGTATCACATCTGCTATAAACCACCCAAACACTCTCTTCTTCATTGTACTGTTCTCAGTACTATTCTGCGGTCTGTGTTGCTTTACAATGTAGACTAAAATACAAAAAAAATCTGCAATCAAAAGGAGTCATTTCTTGTATCTAGGCCTATCTACTTTTTTCCCAAATTAACAAGACGAATAATGAAACCAGTGTTATACTCTAGAGAGCTAGAACCTCTACAACACTTGAATACACCATTCTATTGATGAAGATTTACGTTTGGGAAACTTTTGCAATTGCGTGCAAGCTGGCAATGGTCTAGTTTCTCTCAGTAACCAATTTCTCTACTCTCCAACTACAGACCACTATAACCAATGGTTGTCAGTGGTTGACCCTGAATTAAGGCGAAGTACATGCTTGCAACTCAAAGAGCCCACACATGTAATATTATATGCAATCCGCCCCCCTCCCCGATCACTGCTTATTATAATGAAATGACCACTGTGACGCAGTTGAGACTCTGTACAGCCAACAAATCATTTGAATTCAATACCATTGGCAAAAGGCAAGGTCTGCACTGGTTTCCTTCCTCTGGTGATCGGGGTTGGTATATTCTTTATTACATTATAGACCAGGGAATATTTCAATTAGCATGAGCTGTGCTTTGTAAACCAAAAGATCATTACAACTTAAATGCTCAATATCCTCGCTCCTTAGATAAATTTGTTCGCAAATAGTTCACACAAGAGCATAGTTCAATTGATTAGTGGCCAATTCTCGAACGAAGCTAAAAGCAGGTCTCGCCTACTAAGCTAGATGATGATGTACCACTTGGTCTTACATGCGCATGCTTGATCAGTAAATAAAGTGTATACTATTATGTATATAGTTTTGCTGTTTGTATTTAAGGGTGTAGAGTACTATGTGAGTAATGGTATTACCTTAGTAAGAGTAGGCTTGATCCTAGTTCAGCTGTACTTCTCAGGTAATCTCCAGTTACCAGTTGCACCTTCAGGCTCTGCACATAGACTGGTTTCCTTCCGTATTTGACCTTCACCTTCTTATGATGACCTCATACACAATCACGTGATGTTCTATCACTACATCTCCCCTTTAGTTTTCACCATATAGTAAATCCCCGACAGGTGCAACGGCACCATCAAACTGGAACAATCAATCTTCACACCACGCATCAGTATCTTTGTATGTATATAAATGTCCATGCTAACAACGTATGTACAATAAGTATATGGGAAAACTAACAAAAATGAACAGAACAATATTTACATTTGGACGAACAGTGGACAAACATTAATAAGAAATTGTCTTTTCTCTTTATTGTTACGTGGTGTATTTCAGGATAACTCGCTGAAATTCCACAGCCCATTCGTCTAATATCTGCTGCGTAACATGTAGTCCGTCTCTTAGGTACCGGTCCCGGAATGCATAGTGCTGTTTCTTCCTATGGAAAATCCTATTATTAAGGCACGGTGCAAGCACATTGTACTTTGTATTGAATCTCATGATGTGGCGATTCTCTGTCGCAACATGACCTCTAATCTTAGCATTCCAATCGTTATAAAACGATGTCATTATTGGGCGTCGAGCTGTTAGTCCATTATACATCGTAAAGTTCATGGGGAATAGCGGACAGACAACTGGAGAAATGTGTAGAAATGACAGCTCGTTATAAAATGGTGCAAATAGTTGATGTACTGTGTGTAAGTTGTGACCACAAAAAGCAACTTCCCTTCTACTTCTATGGAGAGAAGTAAACCTCAATGGTCCAACTAGAATATACACATGCTTATTAATGAACAAGCGTCTATTGTCAATCATGTACTTCCTGGCCCCCTCCCAATCGAGACCATTTATAGATATTACTTCAACATCTGGTATCGTGAGACGCCTCACTAGAGAGTTACCCAATACAATAAATGTCCTAGAGTTCATCTGTAAATATAAATGAATACGTGATTGATTGTGTGCACCGATAGAAAAAGGAACAAAAAATTTGAACATAAACAGGTAGACTTAGCTAGTATTCTTCATCATAGCGTTTGGGAGCTCTGATGGGTCTGTTACTGCGACTACGTTTGATAGGTGCAATGGCACCTGCATATTGGTTGGCAGCAAAAGCTACCTTAGACTGTTTAGTGGCAATGGCCACTTTGGACTGGTTGGCGGCAATAGCTACCTTACATTTACGCCCTACTTCAGGTGCACTAGCACCCAACGAACTTGAGGCAACGGCCTCCGTAACTGGTGGCGAGGCAACAGCCCCGTAAACCTGTTGTAAAGGCGCAACAGCACCTTTTGACTGTAGAGGCGCAACGGCACCTGCGACTTGTTCCGGTGCAAGAGCACCAGTGACTGGTGTTGGTGCAACAGTACCAACCGGACTTTGATGCTCGTATCGTCCAGAGGCCACAGCCTCTGTGACTGGTGGGGAAGCATAAGCTCCCGCCAAATTATCGGACGCGACTGCTACCTGTACTGCCGATGGTGGAGGTATGAGCTCTTGACCTTCTCTTCTGTTTTTAAGTGTTGTGGGATCAGGGACCTTGGTGATTTGTGCTCGATTTCTTCGTAGAATCGACCCATCTTTCTCCAATAACACTTCTCGTCCATTCGTTCCCACAACTATAGCTATCTGGGGTTTTCTCTTCGTACCGTCAACAACTCTGACTTGCTGCAACAATCTCAAAGGACTTCTTTCCCTCACAGCGAATCTTTTGTTGTAATTAGTTGCTAGACGTGACTTGATTGCAGTATCTTTGGATTTGAATCGATTCACATCTACAGATCTGAAGTTGTTAATTCCCATAGAATTGAGTCCTCTTCCAAAGAGAAGCATTGCTGGTGAATAACCATTTTCTAATGGTGTGTCGCGATAACTGCAGAGTGCTGCCTGTAAATTGATGTTTTTGTTCAAAAACCCTTTAACTGTTTGTACTGCTCGTTCAGCTTCGCCATTACTTTGTCCTCTATGCGGAGCTGAAGTAATGTGAACTACATCCCATTTAGTAAGAAACTTCTGGAATATTTCTCCTTTGAAATATGTAGCATTGTCAGTTACGAGTGAGTGAGGGATGCCCAACATACAAAACACGTCTTCTAGCTGTCTGATTATGGTCTTGGCCTCACAATCTTCAATGCGTCTTGCCACTATATATCTGCTATAAAAATCTACTAGCACTAAATATTGGATAGAATCTTTCTCGCACACATCTGTTGCCAGACGCCACCATGTCCTATCTGGAAGAGGAGTCTGAGCAATCGGTTCTCTTGCTACATTCCTGAATGGAATACAGCTAGTACACATTTTTACCAACTCTCGTATTTCCGCTGTCATCCCTGGCCACCATACCAACTCTGTTGCTCGACGAATGCACTTTGATTCTCCTTGGTGACCTTTGTGGATGTCCTCTAACACTTTATCCCGTTCCATTCTAGGTATGTACACTCTATCCCAATAGTATATAACTCCATCAATCTCCGTGAGAAAGTCCTTGAACGTAAAATACTTCTGCACCATTGGGTTGACTTTGACATACACTGGCCATCCCTCACGTATATACTGTAGGAGTATAGTTGACTCTTCGTCTGCTAGTATTGCTGCTTTGATTCTATCTCTTCTTCTCTGTGATATGGGCAGGGACTCTGCTATTTCGCTTACTACCAGCTCGTTAGTGCTTTCTGAATCCATTCCACCAGGTAATGGAGCTCTGGATAACGCATCTGCTAATACTAACTTCTCTCCTGGCGTGTATGATATCGAGTAAGTATATGCCATCATCCGTAATCGAAATCTCTGCACTCTAATAGGTAGCCTAGCCAATTCTTTATCTCCTAACACCGATATCAATGGTTTGTGATCTGTCTCTATCCTGAATTTTCTTCCTGCTAGATAGTAATGAAACTTCTCACATCCCCAACAAATTGCTAGAGCCTCCTTTTCTATTTGTGCGTATCTCGTTTCCGCCGGATTCATCGATCTTGAAGCGAATGCCACAGGTTTCCAACTGCCTTCCACTTTCTGCAATATAGCAGCTCCTAGACCATATGAGCTAGCGTCTGTACTTAGCAACGTCTCTGCTTCCAACTGGTAGGGAGTGAGCGTTGGAGCTCTGGCCAGTTTCCGCTTTAACTCTTCAAATTGTCTTTGTTGTTCAGCGTTCCATATCCACTCTCTGTCTTTCTGTAACAGTTGTCTCAACGCTGAAGTGTCTTCTGCCAATGTTGCTGTGAACTTACCAATGTAATTCACAATTCCAAAGAATCTACGTAATTCCTTCCTGTTCTTTGGTGCAGCGAATTCTGTGATTGCTTTAGTCTTCTCTGGATCTACGTGAATTCCTTCATTGTTGATAATGTGTCCCAAGAACTTCACTTCTGGCTTGCTAAATACACACTTATCTGGATTCAACGTAATACCTGCTGTACTCAATCTCTGTATCACTGCTTCTAACCTAGCATCATGTTCTTCTTGTGTTTCACCACAGATAAGTATGTCATCCATCTGACAGATCACACCTTCCAACCCCTCCAATACTTTTAGCATTTCACGCTGAAAGATTTCTGGAGCAGATGATATTCCAAATGGTAATCGTCGACAAAAATACCTCCCGAACGGTGTGATAAACGTTGTCAGTTTCTGGGCTTGCTCGCTTAGTCTTAGCTGCCAATAACCTGAGTTTGCATCCAGTTGACTAAATATTTTCGCACTTCCCAGGGCACTTAGCGTCTCTTCTGTAGTTGGTAATGGGTAGTATTCTCTCAACACTGCCTGGTTCAGTCGGGTAAAATCAATGCATACGCGGATACTTTGATTTTTCTTTGGCACGACTATACAGGGCGCGCACCATTTTGTTGGAGCTTTTATTTTCTGAATAACTCCCAATGACTCCATCCTGTCAAGTTCCTTCTTTAGAGGTCCACGTCTTGCTGCTGCTATTCTTCTAGGTACGGCCTGTGCAAACGGAATTGCGTCCTCTCTTAGTGTTATATTGACTGATGTTTTCATTGATCCAAGTCCCGTGAACAGTTTTGGAAACCTATCCACCCAAGTATTCTCACTGACTGAGTTTATGAACTTTATGAGATTCAGCTTCTTTATTGTAGGCTTTCCTAGGAGAGGAGTTACTAAGCCGTTGACAAAGAATATAGTTTCCTCCACTTCACTGTGTTTAGTCTTCAAGGATACTATAGCTTTTCCAGCCACTTGCAAGAGTTGATTCCCAGCTGCCCTCAACTTCTTGTTTGTAGGGGTCAGTTTCATCCTCAGCTCCCTATTAAGTTCGGCCGGTATTGCTGTAACTGCTGCTCCTGAATCTACTTTAAAATTTATTTTCTTGTTATTGTTGACTGTTATTTCTGAGAACCATGCTGAATCTGTCTCTGTAACTGTATCTAGTCATAAATCATCTGCTAGAAATAGGCTGTCAGTTTCCTCAACCAAGTGATCCGTCATTCTTGAATTGAGTTCACTTATCGATTTACCCTTCTTTTTACACACTACTGACTTCGCCCAGTGTCCTTTCTCACTGCAGACTTTGCACATTGTGTGTTTGGCTGGACAGATCTTTCCTCTGTGAAATGATTTCAGACAGAATTTACATGGACTATCTGCTGAAGGATATGCTGCTGATGAATATTCTGCTTTCTTCTTGTAGTCTTGTCTGCTACTAACATAGTCGATGTTCTCATCATTCCCTTCGTTGAATTTTGATGTCTGCTGATGGTTGCTGACCCATTGTTTGGCCTTTTGTATGCACTTGTGGAGATCCAAATCATCTAAGTCGATCAGGTATTCACGTAGTTTACTATCACGCACTCCTACTACAATTCGATCCCTCACCAAGTCGCCTTTGACCGTACCATATTCACACTGATCTGCTTGGTTCTGCAGCTCCACGATATATTGATGAATGCTTTTCTCACCTTGTTTCATCGTGTTGAACTTCGCTCTTTCGTATATAACGTTCTTGACTGGTTCAAAATAGTTATCAAACATACGGATAGTGTTTTCTAATGTTTCCTTCTTATTCTCTACCGACTCATCATATTCAAACTGAGCATAAATTGGCACACTCTCATTACCCATCTGCACCAGCATGTTAGATATTTGTTCAGGCTCAGACATAGCAGCATATTTCTTAGCAATCTTATAAATGTCAAATTGCATCTTGAATGTCTTCCAGGCAGCGGATAAATTACCACTGGAAAAGTCTATTCTCTTACAGAATTTGTCGTCTTTCAATCCTTCTGCCATTCTCTATTAGTCAATATATACCTTGTAGATAGGGATCAATGTTCTTCTAATCATAAACTGAGTTACGGTCACTTTTTCTCATGAAAGAAAATTTTCCCGCCAAATTTTTCTAAGAGTAATTGGCCTCTGTATCTATTCAAGTATTCCCAGAATGACTTTGACTTCTGGCACCATGTAGAGTACTATGTGAGTAATGGTATTACCTTAGTAAGAGTAGGCTTGATCCTAGTTCAGCTGTACTTCTCAGGTAATCTCCAGTTACCAGTTGCACCTTCAGGCTCTGCACATAGACTGGTTTCCTTCCGTATTTGACCTTCACCTTCTTATGATGACCTCATACACAATCACGTGATGTTCTATCACTACAAAGGGTGACCCCACCAGTCTCAGACAGTTGGGAATGGTTGACATAAAGCAATAATGATCCGTCAGTTGCGCCGAGGCAAAGCCTATGCTCACACTTTATACAAATGCAAGACCCAGCCTACATAGGCTGTAGTTGTAGTAAAGAGAGGGGGCATTTCCTTACAATTTGTAAAGTATGTAGGCCTACATGTAGCCATAGTAGATTAGCAATAACAGTTCTAGACAATTAGTTGCACGAGAGTTGCCCACCTAAGCATGCCACCACCAACAAACAACAAAGCGAGGAGTAAGGAGTTAACTCCTTGGACTTGTATGAGCCTTCCCCCCCCCTCTTACAACTCTTAGGAGTCCTTCTCCTTGCTTGATATTACACTGCACATGTACATTGGACTGGTACCATTGGCAAACTACAGAAAGCTACTAGTAGTGATAGTAACTAACAGTTACTAACTAGACTTCTTAGTAAGTCTACTCATTTTTCACTCACAACTGAGTAGTAGAATAGTAGTGTAGTTTACCAAAATCCAAATAAATACTAAATAAATAACATTTATTTACCTGAGAGCTACAACAAATTGATTCAATCAAATCCATTTACAGCTGTTCTAATTTCATTCTTCTTCTTGTGAAGCTGAGTTGGCTCATCATCTCTTCATCGTGGTCTTATGTGTCTGTGAAGTAACTGATTGGTGCCACTGAGTCTGACTGCTGTTCAGAAAGTTAACTACTAGCAATATCGATAACTAACTCAGTGTTCCCCAACACAGATATTGTAATCAGTATGAAGTTATTGAACAGGCCAATAAGAAAAAAGTAAGATGTAATGGGCCAATCATATCAAAGCCTGTGAAAATTCGAAGAGAGAGGGCAACTCTTCATTTATGAAGGTTTTAACGTGAGAGGGCAATTCCGAACCAGTTACCTTATTACCCTGGAGAACAATTACAATACAGAGTAAAGGCGTGAATGAGAGGGCGAGAAATGCTCGATCTGTCTCGCCCGGCAGGCTACCTGTGGTGAACCAGGCAGAAGTCGGTCGTCATCCTACTACTGGCGAAGGAAGACCAGCAACTCAGCGAATGAGCTATACTAAAGAAGATAACATCAAAATTATTGAGTGTTACTATTCTAGCGAGCCAATGAGGAGATGATACATGTCAAGGATGGCAAAGATATGGCAAGATCGAGGGGGATTTGAACTCACGGAGAACAGACTAGCGATGCAGGCAAGGACGATTATCAGAAAGAAATGGCTTACAAAAGAGGAATTGGATGAGATCAGGATCAGAGAGACTGAAGATCAGGGAGCACCCTCAATGGAAGAAGGACAGACGACTGTTGAAGTGATCCCACCAAGTGAACTAGAACGCATTTACCAAGGTCGTGGAAGAGAATATGACCATCCAGTGAGACAAGAAGACATCATGACAGAGAGCAGATTATCAGATGAGAAAAGGGAATTAGTTGAGGAAATAAAGATACAGGGAGGAGGGCTGCAGATGGGTAGAGCAAAGTTGACTAACATCAGGCATATAGACAGAAGGAAGATGGTGGAAGACCTAAGCAAGGTCAATGAGGTGATAGAACATGTTCCAATTGATAACATCACAGAACTGAATGATACATTTTACGCTATTGCAGCACTTGTCACAAAGAAGTTGGCAAAGAACTGGATGAGAAGAAAGAAGAACCACCATAGAAAAAGAGACTGAAAGCAAAGGTGATGGAGTTAAGGAAATATATTAGCAGAGTAGTGCAAGCAAGAAACAAACCACACAATGATGGATTTAGAAGAAGGATAGAAGTGAAACATAACATCAAGCGCAAGGGATACCAACTCGTGGAAGAGGAGTTAAAACAAACACTAGGTTTCCATAATTCGAAGTACTTCGAAGTTGTCTATTCGTGCTGAATCCGAAGTGCTTGTGATTTGTGTTCCCATGATTCGCAGTGTCGCCCATGAGTTGCTGTAAGTGAGTGCGAAGTGTCAGGCTATTTAAGAAATGAATAAAATCAAATCGCTTGAACCTGCGCATGCGCTCTATTGCGCTGTCATGGATCCCATAAATACAAATCAAAATTTCTTGGTTTTTGTTTTTCTAGTGTTAATTTTATCAATACACCAACAAAACCTGATGCTTATATGTATGGGTATGCTTAGGCAGTCTCAAGAACGACAGATGCTTATGATTGAACAGTTTTTAGATGCCAGAGAACAGCCAAGAAGAAAGAGAAAGTCTCCTGTTGAATGGCAGTCTGTACAATCAGTGAGTAAAAAAATGTAATAGTAATTTGAACTACCAAGGCCTACCAATACCATACCAGTGTGTAGTACTGTGTGTAGCAGGTGTAGTGCTGTGTGTAGGAGTGTAGTGTACTCACATCAAATTGATTGTTGATTCTAGTTATTCATAAAAAATAATGCAAAAAATTGTCAAGACTGGACTTACTTACTAAAACTTGAGTTTGAGGAACCCTACCCTTTTGTTAAAGTGATATAGCTTTAGGAACACTACCCTAGTAAATTTAGTAACTATAGTTTGCAAGTTATCCTGGCCAAAGAAAGATTTCATTTGTCTGCAGAAGCATTATCAAAATTTGATATTTAATAGACTACTATTAGTAGTCTATTAAATATTAAATTATAATTTAATTTAAATTGAATTATTAAAAATTAAACTATAGTACTATATCATGATATGATACTGTATTTTTATTTTATAGACCACTCCATCATGGTATGATACTGTATTGCCCAAAGCCAGACCCAATGTCTGGATAAGACATTTCCGAATGACGGAGGAACACATATTACAACTGTGTGAAGTTGTGAGACCTGAGATGGAGCCAGATGTCTTTGCTTTTCGGGCTCCCATTCCGCTGGAGAAGAGGTGAGTCATGAATTTCTATATTGCGTTTTAGGACTACAACCTGTTATGCAATATATAACAATAATGCAATATAATATAAATGTATTTAATACAGTACATATATAAAATATTATATATACAATATGTTGTCAAACCGGAACAAGTTACGGACAAATGGTATGGCATGTCACATTGCCAGGGCCCGCAATCATGAAGTCGGCAATCACTCTTACAAATACAAAAATAATATATTATTATATATTACAACGTTTATATGTATTATTATACTACATTAGGCAATATACATTGTGATTATATTATTTATTTATATTATTGTTTTAGAGTATGCATAGCAATCTTCAATAATTGGCATCCTGTTCTGAATACAGCAAAGTGGCAACAACCTTTGGAGTGAGTAAGACCAGTGTGCATCGATGCCTATATATGTTCTGCAACGCTATGGCTAGTAGGAAGCACGACTATATCCAGTGGTATTCGAATGAGGAGGCTGGGAATTTGGCTGACATTTCGCAGGCAAACTACAAGTACCCCCAAGCCATAGGTAAGTCTATACTTTTAAACAATTTAAATCTTCAACTATATTTTCAAACACTTATAGCTCAGGCCTACAAGACACAGGCTGGTGGTTACGTGGGGTAGACAATAGTTGCCATAATGCCCCCCCTCCTAACACTACCAGCCTGTGCTTGGTGACTCTGTGTTCTACTTTTCCAAGTTATTGTAGACCTCACTAGTGATATTGCTGTTGTTATATTGCTAATATATTGTTATATTGTT
Source organism: Membranipora membranacea (assembly GCA_914767715.1). Lineage (NCBI taxonomy): Eukaryota > Metazoa > Bryozoa > Gymnolaemata > Cheilostomatida > Membraniporidae > Membranipora > Membranipora membranacea. The sequence continues at coordinate 22,980,101 of OU612074.1, forward strand.
GCAGGTGCCATCGACGGAAGTCATTTGGAAATAACACCACCTGCGGTTGGAATGGCAGATTTCCTATGTAGAAAGATGTACCCAAGCATAGTTCTGCAAGCGGTTGTGGATGTACAATATTTGTTCCGCGATATATACTGTAACACGCCTGGCAGTGCTTACGATGCAGCGGTTTTTAGACGTTCTCCTCTAAGCACTTCAATATATCAAAATATGCCTGTCAGAAACAAGACAATCTCAGAACTATCTGTACCGTTGCACATCCTAGGCGATCCTGCCTACCCAATGAGTCAACACATCATCAAAGGATATGTAGGACGAAATCTGACTGCTGAACAAGAGTCCTTCAACGTCTACCATAGCAAGGCACGCATGTGCGTTGAAATAGCGTTCGGCCGCCTGAAAGCACGCTGGAGAATTCTTAGAAAGCGAATCGATGCTAATTTTGAAATTAGCCCAAAAATTATAACTACATGCTGCATGTTACACAACTTTGTAGAAAAAAGAAAGGTTAACATCCCCCGCCATCTTCTCGCTACCTTAAACAATGAACCAGCTGAGAGAGAGCAACCGAACCCAGTAATAAATAACGAAGTGAACCACGAGGCAGTCGCCTACCGCGACGCTATCACAGAGATGTTGGCAGCAACTCAGCCACTCCTAAGACCTTTTCATCTCTAATGAGCCATAGCCAAAATCAGCAGACTATTACAATTCTATATACTATCACAATATATTCTAAATACTATCACATTTAATTTTAATACTAATATGCAATCAATTACTTTTGTTTTTTGCCAAACTGTATATCATTTCATTTTCTTAAATTTTACTATGTTTATAATAGATACTGCATCATTTGGTTTAAATTCTTTTATTATTTGTATGCTAAATAAGAACAGTAATATAATAATCGTAAAATAAAATGTTCAAAAATTAAATTGATTGATATGACTAGGTACTAAGTACGAAACATGAAGCAAGATTAAGTATTTGGTAAAATAATATGTGATACAAACAATATATAATGCGATTAAATGATTGCTATAATGCGATAAAATGATTGATGTAATGCGATAAAACAATTGATATGACAACGAGGTACGAAACATGAAGCCAGATTAAATATAATATAACTTAATACTGAGACTCATCGTCAGGTATGTGGTAGATGGATCCCAACTGATTAGAAGTGAGTTCATCTGTTAACCGAGATGACGTTGGGGTGGCAGGAAAGGGTGTTGGGGTGGCAGGAAAGGGTTGTGTGTTTGGAGGCGTTTGCGGAAGGTTATAATTTCCATGTTGTACTGGAACGTATCCTGGAACACCTGCACTCGGAGACTGGTAGTGATTAGCTGGCTGATGTTGGGGTGGGGTTTGATAAGTTGGTTGTGGTGGTGTTGGTGCTGGGGTAGTCGGATTGAGGAATCTCCCAAAAAAATCCCCCAAACCCTGTAGCATGGTTTGATTAGATTCACGTATAATCCGGCTGATTTGTTCCATGTCTGCTGTCCGCTGCTGTCTTACCTCTTCCCTCAGCTGATCAAATGAGCTGTCCTCAGCTGCAGCTCTCTTACGTGAACTACTGCTACCCGATGATGATGCCGTCGGCAAAATAGACGAAGAGTCCGTTGACGGGGGTCGTAACAGCGTAGCCTCTACTGCTGATGTTGAAGTTGAGGCGGAAGATGTTGACGGTGGATTGTCGTCTTGGTTTTCATTAACTAAAAACAATAAATTTATTAGCAAAGGCCAACTTGATTTATTTAGACACAGGCCCAGCAGGTTTTAACAAATTTAAGTACAAAGATGCATGCCTGCGTCAAAGGGTACATAACCCACAGGGAGGCTTAGGAGTAAGAGTGACTTAAACCTTACGAGAAAGCTTCCAAAAATCTAAACTCTTTAATAAAGCCAAAACCCGCTATGCTTTGCGATGGCCTGTCGATATAACCCAGGTGAAATTTGCATACCTGCCCGGTCGATCTGATTCATTTCGTCGCTGATCTCATTAGCTATTGGCCGGTGGCCCATCACCTCCACCATCTTGCCAAAAAATCTCCAGGTTGATGCACTAGCTCCTAGAAACAAGTACAAATTGGAAAGTTGAGGGCCACAGATATTTTACAAGTCACAACGCTCAACTATTTTATAAGACATGTATTGGCAGCGAATTGTTTCAAATCAAATAAAGAGACCGGGAGTCATTTCATAAGATAAAGCCAACTTTCAGGCCAATCCAATTTATAAGATTTGCAGGTTAGGCCTACTTAACACCGAGGAAGCATACTAGTTATTACATTCCTACTAGTACTTACTAGAACTACTAAGATTTTACACTTCTAGGCCTGATAGAGAAAGTAACCTGATTTTGAAGACCCTGTCTTTTCAGCCAGATACTTTGTCTTGAGAGCCTTATATTTCACCCTCCACTGCTCCCCATTCTTTGGGGCTCCCCATTCTGGCTTGGCATTTTCATTCACTTTTCCCGCCAGCATATCATAAACTTTCTGATTTCTGTATTGTCTTCCATCAATCAGTTTAAAACTGTCAGTTTCGATTACAATGTCTAAAAATGTGAGTACCTCATCATCTGTATACGAAGCAGCTGATGGCATGATGATGAATTAAAATCAAATGGTAATTGTGGGCAAATCTAGAAGTTGTGTGGAAGAAACTTTCTTTGAAATTATCATGTGCGTGTGTGAAAAGATGAACATTTTGCTACCTCCAACACACAAAACTCACAGAAGCATTCGAAGGATTGAACTTGCCCATTTCCATGTTCGAATTTACTGCGCAGTTAGGCCCCAATTCGAATTCGGAATCCGAAGTGAAAAATTCGCCCAATTGACCGAATTGACCCGTTTCCATAATGCGCAGTGGGGGCAACTTCGAAGTACTTCGAATTATGGAAACCCAGTGAAAGATTGAAGGCAACAGCAGCAAAGATCAAAAGATATGATGGCAGAGTAAAGCAGTACCAACAAAACAGAATGTTTGATAACAACCACAAAAGATTTTATAATGACATACAGAGTAATTTCGAGAGTGAGAATGAAATACCAGATAGAGAGGAATCCAAGGACTTCTGGACAAGGATTTGAGGACATGCAACTGAACATGATGGAAAAGCACTGTGGATAGACCGAGTCAGAAGAAAATTGGAAGGAAGACATCAGGGTGAGATAATCATTACAGAAAACGCGCTCAAAAGAGCACTAGTGAAATTACCAAACTGGAAGGCTCCGGGCCCAGATTCTGTACAGGGATTCTGGATCAAAAGTCTGACCAACCTGCACAGAAAGCTTTTTATATACCTGAATGAATGCCTGGTGACAGCACAGACACCCAGCTAGATGACAACAGGAAGGACTGTTCTGATTCAAAAAGACAAGACCAAAGGGACAGCACCGGGGAACTACAGACCCACAACCTGCTTACCTATTGTATGGGAGCTGATGACCTCAATGGTGGCTGAAGAGATCTATAGACACCTGGAGGATAATGATCTCATCGGAGAAGAACAGAAGGTGACTCATTATCGCCGCTGCTTTCCATCGTGGGCCTCATACCTCTGCGTGTGATACTACGAGAAGCGAAGCATGGGTATAAACTTTCAAGACCTCAGTCAGGTAAAATAAACCACTTGCTCTACATGGATGACCTGAAACTATACGGCAAAAACAAAAAGGAACTGGAGTCATTGGTACAAACAGTCAGAATTTTCATCCAGGATATAAGAATAAAGTTCGGAATACAGATGTTATCAATTGGAACATGTTCTATCACCTCATAGATCTTGCTTAGTTCTTCCACTATCTTCCTTCTGTCTATATGCCTGATGTTAGTCAACTTTGCTCTACCCATCTGCAGCCTTCCTCTCTGTATTTTGATTTCCTCAACTAATTCCCTTTTCTCATCTGATAATCTGATCTCACGCGAAAACAACCACCCAATTCATTCATCTTGAACTCTACCTCAATCAAGCATTTGCCTGTGAGTGATGACAGTCAGTCACGAGTGTGACTGGGAGAAATAACCACTTTTGAGCTTTTCATATTTGGCGGCCTGGTATTGCACTGTAAAATAATGCTTAAGCTGTGCAAAAACAACCGGCTGCACAAGCTGTCTTATAAAGATTATCTGTCAAAAAGTCTCAAACATAATGAACCATGATTTGGCAGCCATAATGCGATTGTCATAAGGTGACTGTGTACACATACACATACACATACACATACACATACACATACACATACACATACACATACACATACAATACACACACGATAACTCAATCAACCAAACAAAAGGTTTCATCACAAGCTGCTCACAGAGCAACGGTCAGGCACTGTCAAAGAAAGTTATGTGTGTCAGATTTTTGTGCATAGTGCTAGAATCTAACTGCTAGTGTTGGGGGGGGGGGTTGCTTTTGTACAGCTTAAGCAATGGGTTTATATGCAGGGTAACAGTGTTTAGTGCAACAAGTAATGTAGCAGTAACAATTGCAGGACTCGCTCAAAAGTCTATGTAGATGTGCTGTTGGGGATTGTCTTTGTGCAGCTCATTGAGCTACTGTGAAACTAATATCAGCTGTTCTGCACATTACATGCAAACCATCCAGAAACGTACAACTGGGATCAGTAAGACACTTACGCTATGGCTTTAAAATAATATATATTATTATGATTCCATTATTGATATTTTAAGAACAGTTAACAAGAACTAAAGTGGGAGTCGTTGTTTTTGCTTGGCTCCAGCAATCATTTACAGTGCAAAAGCATGGCTCTCAATATGAGGAGCTCAAAATTGATTATTTCTCGGTGTCACACTTGTGACTGACTGAAAAAACACTAGTACACATTGCCGCTAGTTGGTTTGTTCAGCCATCACTGCATGAGAGAGTATATCATCATCAAGGTGCCTAAGTACGATTCTGATAATTGTTCTTACTTCGGCAATGGTAGCTGTTTGCAAGGCACTCCAAGAACAGCGCGCTCTGTGATGTGGTAACTGCACATTTTTTCACTGTTGGCTTAGTGCACCTTTCTTCGCAAACCAGACATCTCTGAATCATAGGAGCTTCATATTACAACTAGTGTTTGCGAAAAATAGATCTATCAAGAACCACAAAAAAAAAGAGTCTTTATACACTCATTCGTAATGTCAATGAGATACCACCACCATCCCATGGTACAACTTTGGCCATCATAGTGGCAGCCAGAACATCGTGGTATGCTCCAGTTAGATGATCTGACCCATTTAGAATGGTGATAAACAGCTGGGCCCTTGATATAGACAGTCACAAATAGGGGGGGGGGGGGGGCAGTTTACAATAGGGGGGACAGTTTACAATAGGGGTGGACAGTTTACAATAGGGGGGACAGTTTACAGTAGGCCTGCTTTATTGTAAAGAGTCCCCAGGGCAGTTTATAATATTGTAAAGTGTCCCGGGGTTGTTTTCTCCGGGGGACAGGTTACATTACTACACCGGGTGATGCTGGAACGTTGAGGGGTCTGTCTACCTAGGCATGATGTACGATTCACGCAGGTGACTTTCAGCACTAGATTCATACATTTAATAACCAAGATATAACATCAACATTATTTCATCGCCCTAACTAAGTAGCATCTCATTTCTCCATTATCCAGCTAATTATTATCTAATTCGCATCTTTTGTTTATACCGCAGTTGCCTTGGCAGAGTTCATTACTGATTCTGTTTTGTGTAAACATAATTGGCAAAACGAACATACCTATAGTCGTTTAAGTTGTGCCCGCTTGTTGATGTTGAATCAAAGTATATAACTGGCCGATTAGCTCAGTTGGTTAGAGCGTCGTGCTAATAACGCGAATGTCATGGGTTCGAGCCCCATATTGGCCATGGGTTTTGGTATTAATCACTTCTAAAAAATTCAACTAGTCCTAAATCAAAGAATAGAAAGACACTCTACTGGGATTTCTTGACCATGAATTCTCATAAATTATTTCCTGTCAGGAGTTACACCAGCAAGAATAAAACCACCAACGAACCTATTATTGTACTTTATGAGGCAATGATCATAATTGTTATTAATCATACCGAGGAGGTTAATAAGGGATGGTTATTGGTATACAAAAACTAATTTTAATTATAACAATGTCATTTTTTGCCTTTGATGACAAACAGCTGGCTTGGCAGTTTGCCCCGGAATGTATCTTTGGCAAGCCATTGTTTTCAAGGTTGTGTGGCGCAGATTGTAGTCATAATAACTAGTTATCTGTTTGCCTTGTTGTATTCATTGGGGGTGAAGCTCAAGTGGTAGAGCGCTCGCTTAGCATGTGAGAGGTACCGGGATTGATACCCGGCACCTCCAAAGTTTTGGCTGTTTAAACGGGACAGAAGCCCTGCTTCAAGGAAGTATCTGTATGATTCCATCACAAAAATTTCAAACGCTTTAATGATAACAAGATTGCAGTTTAAGGATTTAAGATGGCCTTGGCATCGGGTCATATGAGGCAATGTGAATAATAGTAAGTTTTTTCGTGATCCTGATGCTTATGCAGTTGCCAAATGCAGTTACTAGATAGTTTTTCTAAGGATATGTCAATGTTATTCATTCCTGGCTTTGCAAACAGGTTTGATGCCGAAAACGAAAAAATTGAACATAATATATATGCATGTAAATATAAATGTATATATCAATTGATAAATAGATGTGTAAGTATATATAGTTCCTAATTTAATCAGTAAAATAATCAATCTGCAGTTTTATGGCTAGAGATTGCTGAGAAACTGGTTTAACAAAATTAGAGCCAAGGAACAAAAGTACCCAAGGTGTGAAAATATACGCTAGGGCCTATTTAAGCTATTTTTGAGGGGAAAGGAACTCATTACATACACATTGATAGATATTTAAATAAAGTTTAACAACTCACTAAATCAATAACTTTACTTTTTCTGCTAGCTTTCGATCTGATTTTCAATTCTTTTTGCATTGAGTTTTAGTTCAATATGTACATGTATATGATGTACCAATTGTTTCAAGTCTAAGGAGTTGCCTTATCATATCATAAAGTCTGCAGTCCATAATCATGATCATGATTGTCACCCTGTTACTGCTTGGCTGTTAAGAAACTTTCTTCATTTGATCAGATTTTTAGATCATTGTGTACAAGACGCATAGACTTGTTTTATATTTCATTTTACATTTTACAATTTTACTTATTTTCGTTTTACAATTTTCTTCTGGCACTGAGTGCAAAACATTTCGAATGATATGACTTTTGTTGCCAAAAAAAGTATATACATCATCCCAAAATTACATACGTGTGTGTAGATTGGAATCAACTTTGACATCAGAGAAAATTGTATAAGCTACTGTTTTTTTAAACTTCATCATTATTTGAAAAATCCTCTCTGTCATGCAAAGTATTGAAAGTAATGGTATGAGCAGTAATTGAATAATTATATCTAACATTCTAGCCTTGATTAGTTCAGTTATACAGTGCATTCAGCTATCTACTCTTTTCTATGATAATAATAATAAATAACAAATAATATGAATAATTAATTTTATTAGCTATTCAAGGTCTCTTTCAGGGCAAATGAGAATATTATGCTTACAATATGTTCGATAAGATTTTTCACATCTAAGCTGGGCGAGCTAGGGTAATGTATGAAGAGCTCGACTCCATGAGCAGCACGAGTAGTGGCAGGGATCCAAACCTGCAACTCTCACATTGAGAAGCTTGAATCCTAACCACTACACCACCCTGCCACCCAACTTGTATGACTGTACTTTTAGAAAACCCCAATAAATAAATAAATAACTCGAATAAGAAATTCTTAAAACTGGAACTGTGCGAATATTCATGCATCAGGTAGATGTCATTTTCAAGTTGAATCTGGTAACGAATACCACTGTTATACCTGCTGAGTTAGGTCTTAAAACCATCAACAGAAGAAGCAGGGAGGACAATCACCATGTTTCTATGTGAGTTTCGAGGTCGACCTAGATCAAGCTGAGTTGTCACCTCTTGGCTCGATCTCGAAATATGCAGCCATTCCCATGGTAGAGCTGAGAGAAAAAAAGATAAAAAAATCTGCCGCTGCCGATTTGAACCTCCCGCGTCAGAGTCTTTGATGCTAACTGCTCGGCCATGCGAGCTCGCTGCAGTGCGAGCCGAAATGTGCGAGCTGAACCTTGGGGCTCAGGGCGACCTCAGAGGTAGTTCCATAGCTTGAAGCTAAGACTAATTAGCCTCAGGTCGACCTCAGAACTACCAGGGAAATGCAGTGAATGTCTCACACAAGTAAGCTTTAAAAATGGTATAAGTGTTTGGCATTAATATTTTGCCGGAAAGAATTCTGTGGAGTCTTAAGACTACTCTGCTGCAGAAACTACAGTTGCTGTTTATCACTTCTGCCTTACTTAATGAGAAAACAGCCTTTAATTAACAGCAATCAATCTGCAATTGACTTCTTAAGTAGAAATAACCTAGCAGTAACTTTTGGCAGTATTAATTTTAACTCAATAGAACAGGCTCACCTAGAATCACAGGCACAAATTTCTAAATGGCACAAGCGTCGTTGTGCACCAGAACTAAAAAAATATCCTGGCAAGCATCAATGTTGTAGAGCAGTTGTTGTGGTTGCGCTGTAAGGCAGTGAACTCATACAAGCAGTGAACTAGTACATCAGGCAGAAAGCGCATCTGCATTGATTTGGCGACAGCACTGTGTGATGAAAAAAGCTAAGGAATCCTATTGCTTGTAAGCTAGGGTTAAACACACTCACTTTGTTTTGTTGAGTTGGCCCGCATTTAATTCCGTTTGCTAAAATGTGGGGACTAAATTGAGGGGATTAAGTGACGATTAGCAAACTGCTCGGGTAAAAGGTTGAGCGGGATTATGCCTTTAATTCTCAAATTAAAGTATTTCAAACTCGGTAGGGTGATAAATCGTAGAGTTTGAGTTAGATCTGAGGTATTTATATTGAGATGTGCTTGGCGGATTTAAAAAGGTCTATCGCGACGTTTTCACCTAGTATATGATTTCATTGTTGATGAAGTCGTACCCTGTATAAGACAAAAGATGAAATAAGTTTCATTGTGATGTAAAAATTGACTCACAAACAATAATTTAATAAGGCCATCAAACTGACTGAGAACATATATTGATTGTCACAGAGACAGTAGACCATTTTTATAGTTACACAAAAAGAGAAAATATTAAATCTTAACTTACAAATTGTGACAGATTTATCCGCTTAAAAGGTGAGATATCCACTATATATATATGCATATAGATATTATATTCCTTACCCTATAAGGCCGCACTAGGCTACTAATACCTCAATAAATTAATAACAGCAGCCAAGTTTACAGTCATTTTATATCTATACTTGTTACAATCACACATCGAAAACTACATCACATGTATGTAGTTTTGAAACATGGGCTTAACTTGGATTTATGCTTTCACAGTTCTATTATGCAAGTGTCAAAGATGGGATTATAATTGCAAGGACCTGCAAATTCAACAAACCATTGTCGATTATATGTATGTACAGATTATGTGGAAAAGGAATATTGAATATGCTCGTGACTCAAATTGATAGCTTAAGATATATGAGCAAATTGTTGAACAAGTTTAAAAAGGAAGGTGGTATGGTGCAGCAGGAAGAATGGGTGCAGCACATGTGTGATCTACTAAATACGAGGATTGATGAGACTCAGATACTATCATGGTCCATAAATTTCCTATAGCTCATGACTACATGTCATAATATATATTATATATAATAACATTCAGAGGAAGGGCGCCGCCGTAGCGGACAGACGTAACATGTTAAATATGGGTGGCTATCGGTTCAACTAGCACTTCCAGCTCTATCAACATGACAACGATGACAACAACACATATATCACAACCCTGACAGCTACTGATGGCCAACTGTGCCTCGACTTCGCCGGCGGCTTGGCCACCGCTGGGCCCGTTGGCCAGACACACCACCACATCACCCAACTCTGGCTACCAACAGCACACCAAAAAGAGTGTCTGCTTCCCAACCTTTTCAAGCGCTACAAAACAATCCAACGCCAAACAAAAAATCTTCGGGCAAGTCAAACTAAAACAATAAATCAGCTAAATCTAGACATTGGCCTATGTCCTATTATTCCTTCACCTCAGCCGGCCCGCATTGACTAGCCACTGACCTGCATGGTTGGAACATCTGGCTCAACCAACACAGAATCCTTACAGGCTTTTGCCTCACCTTTCCATCTGTCCCAGTATTCATTTCAAAGCAATACACCAAGGACAAGAAATATAAATTTCCATATTATGTTCAATGACTAACCATTGGCAGCTTGAAAAAAATCTATCCTTTGCACGAACAGTGAAAAAGATGTGATTACTTATTTGATTTTCCTAAAAGCCGCAAATGTAGTAATGCCAATATTCATGTTCATTCACAATTAATTGATGATATTTTTTAACGGTGATGGCTAACTGATGCCACTGTAACAGTTGATCATCCCCGAAATCTCCTTTACCTGTCCATATTCATTATTTTGCAGTGGTGCCTAATCCATGTTTATTCACAAGTTAGATGCAGTAATTTTTTATTTCCAAATCAAACAATTAAAAATCAGCAAGAATCGAAGATGCGTCAGACAGCCAAAATTTGGTTTCATTGTTTCATTTGTGATAATCCAAATAAATCTGAATTATAAACGTGACTGAGCTAAAAACAATGCAACCAGATTCCACCTTGTTAATTTCATGTATTCTCCCAAGATAAAAGCCTGTTTGATAATACCTACATATTGCTTTGCCAGAAGCAGATTTGGTGCTTCTCTTAATCATCATCATAATATGTTTTCTACTCCCACAATTACTTAATTAGTTAACTGAATTTCCATTGGCACATAAATGTACCCAAATCTGGTGAAAATTGCCTCAATCAAGATTGAAATAGGCCTGTATTGCATTGTAGAAACTGTCCGAGAATGTTTTTGGTTTTCCCGTGTACCAACAATGATTCAGCATATATAGCTCAATTGACATTTACCCACACAGTTCCTATGATACCTGTCCATGACTTACAGGTCAATGGTGATCATTTCTGGTCCCTGATATGAGAGCAGACAACAATACAATACAATAACACATGTGTAAGTATTGCATGGGTCAGATTTCCTGACGATTTAAGAAAGTTTCTGGTGGGGTTGCAATCTAGTTTTGCCTGACAATGCGCTGCTTCTTTGCAGAGGAATTTTTCATTCGAGATATTGCCAGCAGTCCTTTTAACCATAGTATTAAACGCTCTGATACCTGGCATATCAACTCCACTATTTGGTCTTCTTTATATATATTGGATAATTGGCAAGGGTAAATTTTGCTTTTGTCATTAATCTAAAAATTTAGTGTGTTAAAGAGAAATTTTCAGTGCATTTATGAAAATATGTTAATGATAGATTACTGGTAAAAAAAAGAAGCCCATTTGACCATCTCTGATAGTGATGTTACTCTCATAGCACTCTACACCGATTTTCCAAAATGAGATTGATATCTAGTGAAATGTAACATTGATTGATGGGACAGGGTTATTGAAGAGAAATTCAATTGAAGATTTTAGGGTATTAAGATCCCATTATTTTAGCCACTGTTTGTCTTTCAGATTATTTCTGACACTTCTTACTTGTGGGTGAGCACAACTTCAAAAAATATGAAAATCAAAACTACATACATGCGATTTAGTTTTCGATGTGTCAATTTAAATATTTATATACAATAGGAATACAGCAATCTACATAAAAAATATATAAAATATTCAATACGGGAATTTACTTACATTTTAGATGGTATTATGAAATCCAGATGTAGGCGGCTCACAGAGAATAGATGTAAAGATAGAGCAATATAGAGTAATAATTACTTTAGAGTGACTGAGATTAAAATGCACTCATTGCTTTGATGTTTACTTTCATATGTTTCGGCTGCAACTGACATCAAATTTAAGATGTACTACGTTTGCCACTATACGATGATAAATAATTGGTTAGCATTTAATACATTTTTAAATGAGGGTTGGTGATTATGGTCATTGTCATATTATTGCTTACCCTATAAATATACCAAACATGCAATTTGAATCTTGCCTCCCCCGCATTAAAGTCAGACAGAGCAAGATAGTAGATGTATGAGTTGGCAGCATCCCTGGTAGCTCAACAGCGCATACACACTGATAATGTCAAAACACCGAAACGAAACCGAATTTATTCAAGCCCTGTAAGTTCAGTACGTAAGTTATAAGGGCAACTTCCAATCTAACACACATTTGAATTTTGTTGCAGTTAAAAGACAAGTTTTTGATACCACTATTCAATTGCCATTAAACTTTATTTTGGGCAGAAGCAATAATGAATAGAGCAACCGCTGTAGTCTCTTGTATTGTCAGGGTGATTCTCCTTAGTCCTGCACTGGTCCGTCTTGAGGACAGTTCTGAAACAGAAAAAGGTTAAGTGACAAAATCCACACAAAACTAATCGATGATAGATGATTTATTTCATAACCTAACTTTGACAACTAGTTCGCCCATTATATGACGATGGTGAAACTGCAGCCTCACTTTTTTAGTTTTGCGCTTTATAGAAAAACAATAAGCACACATAGCAACGTTAGTTTGAGGAAGTGTTTTATTTTAATGGCGCAAAGTTGAAATTGCATTTGATTTGGATAGGCAGCAGCTTGGCCAACAGAGAACGGGCTGAATGTTTCTTTAAAGAATTAATATGCAGCACAAATCCAGGCATTGAAAACTCCAAATCATGATTGATTTCTTGGAGGATTGTTCTAATGCGGATGATTTTGATGACTTACACCATAGTCTTGGTCTTGTTTGCCTTTCTCTTGTCCAATGCAATTTTCAAGAGCATGTGAGCGAGCGCCCAACATCAACAAAACAACTGCTACTGAAATCAACCAGGCTCTCGTCATATATTGTGCGTGGAAGTTCTCCCTAGAGAGAAATGGAACAATCAAAGCAATCACTCATCAACATGGACGTATAGATTTCTTTCCTGCATCGGGTATAAGAAACAAAAACCCAGGTTCTCAAACCAATTTAGTGAAAACAAAATGCCTTTGTCTTTTATTATCTTACTTTTATTTCTAGTTTGTTGTGTGTATTGATAAAAGTTACATGATTTCACTTTAATAAAATTGCAAATGGAAATGTCACTGGGAAATCACATTGAGTTATCAACAAGGATAAAATCAAACCGGCTATTATAGTTATTTAATTATATCAACAAAGCTTCGACAGCCATGAAATTAAGTTAAAGTTAAGTCTTAAAATTGGCTCCCTAATGTAAATAAATATCAGAGCAGAAAGCGACTATTCAAAGCTTCTGATCTGTAGCAAAGAATGTTATATAATTAAAAATTTTCTGTGTTTGAGTACCAAGCCACTAACATGCATGCTTTTTAAAAGTTTTATTTTTTCACTTATAATGCATTGTCTATCAGTCCTGTATCCCGCCATTTATCAACGAGATAAGAAGGACATGCGCAAAATATTTAAAGATGCTTCCTCGCTCTGATTACAACTTAATTATGATCTTGAAACTCTAGTTAACACTCATTTAAAAAATTGTGTAATGCAGATATTCACTGGTTGCGAACACTTTATCCAGAACTACCTTGAACGATGCCCCTCAGGTCGGCTTAGACGCCCTAAATACCGCACTGCCTGGGGCAAAGACTGCTTTTGGAGACACATGAGCTTTTAGATTAATAACACAAGTTTTTAACAACTTTTTAATAATACTATTTTTGTATTCAAGGCAACTTCATTATTTTTTAGCAGAGTACGTGTACCGGCCGATGTTAACTGTTCAACATCACTCTCTCTTCCGTACTGTACATGATAGAGTTAGTTTTTCTTGGCGTCGGTTGTTTTATTAAGCTCTCATGATCAAACTAATGCTGCCACTCAGACAAAATTGTGCTCACTGAGTTCAGTATAGCTTCAAGATAACTAATTGAGGCTTCAAGTTCAGGATGATCATCAAAATGGCAAATAATTTTGACAAATTGATTCTCAAAAATAAGGGTATGAAATTAACGCACTAGGTGATGATGTCAATAGTGTCTACTATTAAGTGGGTAACTAGTATATAATTATGAGGATAATTCATTGCATACACTGATTTTGATGGTGAGTTTAAAAAAAAAATGATTTGCCCATTAGGTGACAATGCTGAGATCGCAGCCTCATGATAACGGTTTTGAGCTATGCAGAATTATTGTGAGTTTGTGTGGCAGTAAGTGGTTTAGATTGTGAGACAGTGTTCAAAAGGCCTATCGTAAAACTTTCCGGGGTATTTTTCAGTTAGGAAACTGTTTACATTACTACACTGGCTGGCTACATAATTAATATGGCCAAGCTGGAACTTGCTTCGTACTGTTTCAATGCTCCGTTTATTTTTTTCAGGGTATTTAAAACAAGTCAATAGCAGGGCACAATACAAATTGTTCCGGGTTTTTTATTTAAGGTTTGTGGAAACAATCCGGGAAATAATATCAAAAATATTACTCTTTATAACTTATCATTACAATGAACATGAACTATGTGATGATGCCGATACAATCCTTTTTGAACTGTTTGTAAGCTTGAAATACCTGTCATTTAAAGCAAAGACGATTTAGCGCTTGGCTCATACTAAAAGACACAAATATCGACAATCACTGCCTTATGTCGGAATCCAATATATTCTTAAACCAATTTGATGCACTCACACGAATAAATTTTGTTACTCTATTAAAAAACTAAGTAAAGACTAAAGATAACATCTCTTACTATTCACTCATACAAGATGAAAAACAGGATATGAAATCTATGAGGTTACCAGAATGAGACAATTGCAAAGAGGAAAAATGTCAAATCACAACCACACACATTATTATACAGCACTGTGAATAGACAGTTTCAATGTTGTAAATAAGTATTTAATACTTGATATTCCTATATTTTCTATTTTATCGTTACAGAAGTAATAACATCTCAGTGAATATCACTTCTCAGTCCGCAGTGTACCATTAGGAGTTGTCTTTCCTAATATGCTAAATTTCCTACATCAAAGTAACCCTCTCTCGTACACAACTTGATCTGTGTGGACCTGAGGGTTTATTAACATGATAGTTGAGGGTGTACAGTGTTCATCAATCAAGTCTTCAACAAAAAACTAGTTTATTATCATGAACTAAAAAGTAAAAATTTATGTCCCTCAATAAATCATTATTGGTTGGAAGTTTTTTTTTGCACTTAATACTAAGTCAATCCGGTGGAGGCGAAGTCTTCAAATCACTCTGCTGCAGAAACTTCATCAGTCGCTGTTTGTCACTTAATCCTTGCTTAGCAATCAACCTTTAATTTCTAGCTATCAATCCTTAATAACCTCCCATGTAAAAATCAACCAAGCAGTAATTGTTGGCAGGTGTTGTAGTTTTGCTAGTCCTCAGACTGCACTGTAACAAGTACATTTATATTTTATCACTTATGCCTTACTTAGTGAGCAAACAGCCATTAATTAACAGAAATCAATCTGTAATTGACTTCTCAATTAAAGATAACCTAGCAGCTATTTTGGTCAGTATGGCCAATTACTTAGGATTTATCTTCAAATGCTAAAAAAATAAAAATAAAAAAATGATTAAATCCTTAAATAAATTGAGAATAGTTTTATATTTCTATAACTTTAAATGTTTCTATTTGTTCATTACCACTTGAGGCTAGAACTGTTAAATTAAAAGCTGAATCATCATTATCTCTTCATCTCAATAATAAACTTATTATAATACATATCTGCAATTTAATTCATGTTTTCTACTGTGGAGGGTGAATATTTAAGAGTAAGTTTTTTAGCTGTACCATCAAGGTACAATGACTGTTGACCGTGCTATAAAGTTAGTGAGCTCTGTCAATTGTTGGCCAAGACAGATAAATGCAATTACCCTATTGCCTTCACTAGCCCAGTATTTTTTTTTTCTATGCACTAGGTCTTATTTGACCGCCCTATTCAACGGGCCCCCTTAAGATCGGGTGGCTTGTGTGGGGTAGTACCCTATACCCTTGCCCGCCGTTGCCAGCTACTCTTTTTTCGAAGAGGCAGAGGAGGATCTTTATACTGCATGCAAACACACAGTAGACCTCCTGTATTTATGGTCCTGATCCGAACAGACCTGGCTAGGATGAATGGCTTGCCAGTGCCAAATCAGAAATGACAGCCGGCGCCGGGAATCGAACCTGGATAATAAGATCACAAGTCCATACCCTTAACCATCAGACCACTCCTGACTATTGATCAGTGTTTATTAAAAAAATTGATGTGCCAGTTTGCAGTTGTAAATTATCCGACAAGCGAAAACCAAATCTTGATTGTTATATTTGTTGAGTTAAGGGCAGCCTGAAATACATTGATAGGGAGCTGTAAGCCTTGATTATACACCATATGTAAATTAAGTACTATAGATGGGGTACAATAAGAAGCTGGCCTAACAAACATTCTTGCACAGGCAGGATGTAAATGCAATATTCATTTCAACCAGCTAACTTCAACTGAAGCAAATATGTAGAACAATCAATGGCATTGGAATTACCTTCCAACCAAGATCATTTTTGTGTATTCTCAAGTTTTAAAACCAGTAGTTCTACTAAAATTGAAATAAATACCTCTCAAATTCAGGGAAAAGACAGCCATTCATGAGCTATTGCTGACAATGGTTCTGCACTTGATTTGGCAAAATAATATAAGATCCCTTTTGATCTAGTCATTGTTTGTGAACTGTAGAATTACTCACAGACTGGCTTGTTGATTCCTGTCTGTAAATATAGACATTTCTCTTGTGTACTCAGTTCATGTCAGAGATTGCTTCTGTATATTACTTTTATGAAATCAATTTGTAGACTACTGTGTCTTGTAAATTCTGGTGTTGAGAGGTTGAAACAATAAAGGGTCGTGATGCGTCTGAGCAAGATGCTCCCGGTTATTGGCTGTTCCTATTCATTTGCACGAGAAATTATATAGAAAAATATTGAGGGCTTGAACATCACTACACAAAAGACGATTACAATTAGAATGAACAATCAAGAAAATCGGACCACAAATTCTCATGTTAGCATCCTAGGGAGGCATGGCCTCAAATGAATTTTCTTCTGTCAGACACCTTTTGAAAACATGCATGTAGAACATATTGTCTGTCTTGAGGGCATATGCATTATTCAGAGGGTATGACAGATTTTTATAAATTGAGAACATCTCTAAATATTTAATGTATGCTCAATATTTTTAAAGTGTTTCCTTGAATTTTGTGGAATTCCTCTACTTTTCAATATGAAAATGTGTTTTAAGTTTTGTGGTTGGTACATTTTAAGTTGAAGGTTTTTAAAAACAATTAACTTTGAATATCTTATTGATATTTCTTTCATCAACAACAATCTATTGACCTGCAGTAGGGTAGCTCTACGCTAAATAAATACATGTTTCTCCTCATTAATCTTTTGCGACTTCCTTGAGTGACTGATTCTGTTTGGTGTCAGTGTTGGGAAATAGGTAGGTAAGCCACCAACGCAACAAAACACATTTTTATTGTCATATGTTAACCAGGATATCATATTCTACAAGGAATGGAATTTCAACTCTTTTAAAATTATTTTTACTTAATATTTAAAACAAATCTTTTTTATTACAAGGTGTCACTTTTTATGTAACAAGACTTTAAAAGGTTTAACACTCTGTGTGAAAATCAATAGTCAGAATAAAAATAATAATTATAATAATAAAAATTATAATAATAATAATATCCCCGGTTAGAGATCCTAACCCGATACCAACATATCACCGGCTGAAGAGCTGAGGAAATCAACAGGGACAAATAATAATACTGGAATCAAAGCTTAATGGAGGAAACGTCATCAAAGCAGTAAACACATGGGCGGTTGCTGTCCTCAGATACTCTGGAGGAATGTTTGACTGGACAAAGGAGGAGCTTGAGGTTATGGACAAAAAAACCAGAACACTGATGACTGTAAACAGAGCACTACACAGTGGGCTAATGTGGCAAGGCTGTATTTGACAAGAAATGAAGGAGGAAGAGGATCGAGAGCAGTGGAAGAAACCATCAGGATAGAAGAGCACGGACTATCGGATTATGTAAAACATGACAACAAAGGACTCAACAGATACCTCAAGAGTTTTGAGAAGAAAGAAACCAAACGAGAGTATAAAGACCGCAAGATGGAGGAGAAACAACAGGAACGGAAGAACAAAGCATTACATGGACAGTACACAAAGATAGCAGATCAAACAGACACAAAGATTGGCATTACAGACTTCCAGCATATGGCTAAGGCTAATCATAAACAGTTGAACAAACATTCCTTCACCATCACCTTAGCAACTGCATATCAGTTATCAATGAGTTTAACATTCTGACAAGGTGAACGTAGGAGTTGTTCCGGTATCGCTCGAATGTTGAGGGGTCTGTCTACTGCATGGTGCTTGATTCACACAGGTGATTACAGCATTAGATTCATACATTAAATCACCAGGAGGTATTAGATATAACATCAACATTATTGCATCCCCTAACTAAGTAGCATCTCATTTCTCAATTATCCTGCTAATTATTATCTAATTTGCCTCTTTTATTTTTACCGCAGTTGCCTTATCAGAGGTCATCACTGATTTTGTTTGTGTAAACATAATTGGCAAAGACAAACACACCTTTGGTTAAGTTAGTGAGTGAAAGTTGTGCTCACTTGCTGATATTGTGACAATGGAATTATCTGGCCGATTAGCTCAGATGGTTAGAGCGTCGTGCTAATAACGCGAATGTCATGGGTTCGAGCCCCATATTGGCCATGAGTTTTGGTTTCAATCGTTTCTAACAATTCCACTCGTCCTAAATCAAAGAATAGAAAGACACTCGACCTTAATTTCTTGACCATGATTCCTCAACCACAATTCCTCGTCAGGAGGTACACCAGCAATCAGAAAACCACCAACAACCCTACCATTGTACTGTATGAGGCAATAGTTAATGGTATAGTATGTGTACAACTAATTTTAAATATAACAGTTTCGTTCCTGCCTTTGATGACAAACAGCTGGCTGGCTTTGCTGCAGAGTAGATCTTTGGCATGTGGGTGTACCCATAGTTGTTTGGCACAGATAATAGTTCTTATAACTAATTGTCTGGTCTGCTGACGTTTATGAAGTGGTAGTGTAGCTCAAGTGGAAGAGCGCTTGCTTAGCATGTGAGAGGTACCGGATTTAACAGGAAAGGACACTCTGCTCGAAGGAAGTATAGGTTTCTGTGATTAGGTGATTGTATGATACAAAATGTTTTGCACATGACACAAACAGTCAACTTGGCAAAGTTCATTCGCGTTGTTGTCATGTTAGCACAGTTAACCAGGCCCTCATACGGTAAACCTGTACCCCTTGCTTCTAAATTATTAATAAGCTCCCACTGTTGCTTACTAGAGGGGTACTGTATGGCTATCATTGTTGGAACGAAAAGGATGAAAAAGCCTACCATATTCTCTCACTGAAAGGCATATCCTAAGTAATGTTTCTCTTCAAATATGACATAGAGGGTGTTTTATCATAGTCACATTAACTTATCCACTTCCTCCTTGGCTTTGGCCCATTTACAATACTTCTGAAGGACCAGGTCAAATTAATTTTGATTAATGCATACATTTTACTACTTCGCTATGATGTCCCAATTCTGCTCAATCTTTAAGAATATATCCTAGAAGAAAGAGATCGTAGTCATATGTATTCAAGAGCATTGAGAGGCATGGATGCTGAAAACAATTATGATTATAACATTATTTATTTATATTTCATACTTTTGAATAGAATGGAATCTTATTATCAAAACAAGAATTAAGTTTGATTATTTATGATTACCTTGACATCGCATCATAACGTCATTTATAACGTCATATAATGCAACGTAAATGTATGTTTTTAAAGATCCAGATGATATTTCGCAGGGTATTTCATCAGATATTATAATTAATTATTACAAAAGCAAAATAATATCATAATTACTAATAGCCACCCTGTTTGAATACAAGTTTTGATATTGGTAAGATTTTCAGATCATTGAGTATAAGAATAACGGATTCGATTCATATTCCATTTTTTGTGGCCTGAAATGACACACGTGTAAATAGGTCTGTAGAGAAATTGCTTGGTCCATTTTATAAGAATTCTTACTCTTTTGATGCCAACTTTTTAGTGTGTAGCACAGCCAGCCCTTAAAAATCATCGGGATGGGGATCGCGGTCGTTAAGGGGGTGGGTGGGAAGCTAGGAAACTCTGTTTTTTGCAATTTATCACTTATTTAACTTGATCACCTGTTCACAGCAGTTTTTCCTCATCTCTCAGAGTTCTAACCCTGTTTGTCAGATTCCTCATACCTTAAAACATAACCATACCTATTTTGATGTCAAATGACCTTGGGATCCAATATGGGCGCCTAGAACAGCAACTTGCTGCTGATTACCAGTTTTTGTAATTTCCTGCACTAGTAAAAATCAGGATTGGGGGTTATCAAGTATTTCTAACCTTACAAAATTTTGAGTTTTGACGTCACATGACCCCAAGATAAATAACCTTTACAGATTGTCAGATTGCAACGTTTGATGTTGATGTTGAACCTAAGTCTCATTTGGGCTTGTATTATGTAAATGATATATTATTTTGTCACAAAATTGTTTTAGTAGGATTAGCAGCAATCTTGGCCAATCACTCATCAGTTGTAAAAGATTTGATACATTTAAGACTTTTGATATATAGACGTGAGAAATGAAGAACAGAGGAGAGAAAAAAGAGACAATTTTTTACGTTCTTTTATGAGACATAACAACCAAAGGATCTTTTTATTGTTCATATTACCTTATTTCATCATTACTGCAATGTAAGATGGCTTCAAAAATACATATTTTTGACGCACAACACACACATGGCAATGTATGCATTCTCAGCTACATCCAACCTTTTGTAACACTGAAAGAAAGCAGTGTGCTAAATTAATAGATACTGTCGCTGGGACTTCAATCAACGCATAATGCAAAGACTATCAATATAATTTACTAGATCTTAATGTTGACACAGAGTATACACTGATGAAATTTGTCATAAATCTCAACAGGGGCAATTTCAGTTTGTATTATTTTCTTTTGCCAGATATTATCTGCAATGAAAGTTGAGGCCAATTAACCCTCACATGTACGCTGTGTTGCATAGGATGGCAGTGATGGAATAGACTGAACTGTTGGATGAGAGAACACAAATCTGAGTAGTTATTAGAGGGCATGCTAATAAGTGCTATAAAAACATTCTTCTTTGGGGACGGTGAGATGGCGCAATTAGTGTGCTTGCTATTAATTGCCAGACGATTTGGGCAACAGGCTTCTAAGGTCGATAATTCCAGTCCCCCCCCCCCCGCACCCTTGAGTTCATACCTCTCCTGATTAAATGGTTGTTTCTGCGCTTGTTTTAAGATGATTGTGTTCCTTCCTTGTTTAGCTATTGCTCACAGTGTGAATAATCATTAATTAATGCTTTCAATTAAACTTGGAGTAAGTTTAATCATTTCCTTGTTTTCAAAACCAATCACACAGGATTTCCTCCTTCTCCTAGAATGAATCATTGAGCACCGCAGTAACACAGATTATAAGGAAGTAGAATGATTGATGTTTTGATTTTAACATAGTTCAAATGCAAATAAACTACTGTAGCATAATCGAAACTCTGGTAGCGAGGATGAAATGAAGTGTTGCTGGCTAACTTGACTGCTTTGCTATACACCAGTTTGTCATCAACGTTACCTTTTTTCTACATTAACTAAAATAAAAAATTGAATACAGCATTCTTCATTTTATTTTTATGGCTCGATCTGATACATGATTGAGTTCAAGCTGTGTAAACATTTTTTCAAGAGGTTTGGATGTTTGTTAAGCGATTCGGATTCCCAAATATATATAGGACTCTTCCCAACTGCTCTTAATTCCATGTTGTGGTAGCTTATTACCGATTAAAACAAATTCAAATGTGGTTGACTGATGATTTCAAATTGACCAACTTGTTTTGTATTCCGAAAATCGAGTAAAACGACATCAAGAGAATGTAATTTTTGTTGCTGGTTTATTATATTATTTATGATAATTAATATTCAGAATATCGAAGGCAATAATGAAAATAAATCTGAATTGTAACGACAAAATGAAAGCTAATTGTAGATAGGATTACACTTCAAAGTGAGTTTTTTTTTCTCTTTTCTTTTCCGGATATGTGCTGTTTATCAGTATGCAGGGGTCGATGGGTCGTTCTTAGCACCAAACGCATAAGCATAAGCAAATCCCACAATATCCTCTGGCTTTCAGACTCCTCGCCATATCTGGACCGTCCAGTGCCTTTTGAACTTCTTTGCCATCTACTTTCTGGTTGCTATGCTCTAAAAGGAAAATAAAACTGTGGTTGGATCTTCTGACCAAGAAACTTGGCCCATATAGCTCAACTGCATTTATTTCCATCATAAAACATCTCCAGGCGACAAACAATACCAAAGAGTCATTGCACCCACATAGTTTTCAAATTATGAGGATGAAGACATGTGACATGTGATTATGTACACGATATACTGTTTCTAAATTTTAAAGGCTACCAGAAGACTAAAGGGGCCATAATTTTTCAGGGTAAAAATTATGTCAAGTGTGAGGAATCATCCCCCTGCTATCATATGGGATTTGTGGGTGTTCTGTACAGGCCTAATAAGTTACCATTTCCATCTTCTTAAGAGGAATGACATGACTTATTGTTTGTTTTAACTTTATTTGGAGAATATCTGCCATTAGAGTTATATGGAAGTGGAATCTACTCAAGTTATTACATACCATATAGTTGGGCAGGGGGACATTTTCTATCACTATACAAAATCTTTACGCAGAGATGCTATGCATTTTTTCAAATTAAAATTATCGCAGACCTATCTTCAAGACAATATATTGAACAGAGTACATACCAACTTTGTGTTCAACCACCTCAACCCACTTGTAATCGCCCTTGCAATAATCCTTTGCTTCTGCTGGCAAGAAGTTTGTCTCTTTGATTGAGTATGGTCCGAGAGGCTCAAAACGGACAATGTCGACATTAGTGAATATCGTCTTACCGCTGGCAACATATCTTTCTACTTTTCTACCTTCTTCATACTTGTGGTAAGTAGGATAAACAAAGCAAGTGCCATTTTTCTCTTTCTGAACAACATGTAAGCCCTGTAATGAGAATGCCAAAACAGGTATAAGTTACATCATAGAAATTCACCTAAATACCTGAGCTTTTATTTGCCAAGCGGCCAGCATGTAGAGCTGTGAGTATGTGGTATAGGGACAGTTCCGTATATCACTGGCCCCTGCTCAAGTACAGTGTAGCAAGAAGTGGTAAGCTGACTGCATCGTTAAAGTCTAATTCTTAATTATTGTCTGTTCACTGTTGATGCATTTCTATATGGAGCCAATCAGACCCAAGGCAATGGCTAGCGTAAGTGTGATTGAGTTATCAGTATTATCATGAGCTTACATTGATACAAAATTGAAAAATATGGCATTTCATAAGGGTTGCATATAATGCAGTTATCTCAGTGTCAACGGAAGGGGGGGGGGGGATTATCCGTAGTTTAACTACCAGTATTTAACCATAATATATTTGGGCTGTGTTGCACTTTGTAATTTACGTGACCTAAATGCTATAAACTGCCAGAATTCTCACCGTTTTGTAGTCATGAATGTTGATGATCCCATTGCCCGAGTCTAAAACCAGGTTGTCATTCTCAAAGTACTGGAATTTCTCCTCCAAAAAACCTCCCTAAAAAACGAACTTCTCGAGATAAATTCCTTAATAGTATTACAATGCAATTACATGTTAGTCCGATTCCATTCAACTTTCTTATTTGACTGACTGATAGCCTTAAGAAGAGGTTGGTGGGTTAGCAGAGCTAACAACGACAATTAATCAACATAATGACAGTGAGCCCTTATAGGTCAATGACGTTCAATTCATGAAAAATATGTATGTTTCTACCATCTTAACTATCGAAATTGTACATGTTCATGTGAGTGGTGGTTATTATCAAAATATTCGCTGACGTAACAATGTAGCCATATTATTTAACCAATAGAAAGCCGAATTTCATGGTGCTATGAAATGCAACTATGAGTTTTACTTGATTTACCAAGCCAGCAGGTGCCAGTAGCACTTTTTCTTCTACCACAGGATTGTCGCCATAGATAAGAGAGATGGCACAGGTAAGAATCAGTATCTGGATCCGTCCCTACAGAAGATAGGAATCGAAAAAAATATTTAAGGCAAATGAGCAATCATGCAAGGAGTTAAACTCCTTGAATCATGTAAATAGAAACTTGTTTTGCTTAAAAAAATAAGCAAAACATAACCAGTAGCAAGTATTTTGTAAAGGGAAATCAAGCACTTAGCAAGGGTAAATTTGGTGGGTAGTTTCTGCAGCCCAACTCCTTAGCACAACACATTCGATTTTGACCTGGTAGCCTGAGAAAACATGCCAGTAATTACGTAGGAAAAACTAAATAAATTATTCCCATCCTTGCCACTTGAATGCTAAAATTAGCAGTATGTTCAATTCTTAAAGTTTACATACTCACAATGATCATGATCTGTGGCTTGAATACCTGTTCAACTCTTCGATCGGGACGAAAAACAGCGACTGAATCAGCATAAAGAAACTACTTACTTATATACGACAGACCAGGTCCCAGTATTGTATTATTTCCCTGTTTGTTAACATTATAGCTATCTTTCATAGAAAAGAAAAGGAAGTGCAAACAATGATCAATGGCTCGATAATCTACACAAGAGGTGCGTGGTACACAATCGACTTAGCCTTGTCACATGGCTATGAATAGCAACGTGACAAGGCTACAGATGACTATATTGTCGAAAGCCGCCACATCAAACCATTTGGCTCCTATTCGGTAGTCCCACCCAGCAGCGGGTCCGCGTTCCAAATCAGACCACCAAACCTTAAGTGTTTTGAATATTCACTTCAAGAGTCTTGCATAACTATCCATATTGCTAGATAATGGTTGATATGTGAATAATCTCCTAGCAATGGGTGAAGTCAAACAACACAGTACCTTTTCATACACCATTTTTTCTTATCTTGTTTGAAAGCTTAATGTAACAACATTGGAAAATAAAGTTGAGAGTAATATGAATCCCAATTAAGTCTATAAAAAAATCAACTTTTAAGGTGACCCCAGCATGCACATGTGCATGTCATTCAAGGTGGCAATTATTGACACTCTCTCATCAGTCTTTCTCCACTTTGTCAGTTCAGATCCTTGGACATATGGAGGCATACTTCGTTGTATGACAGGCTTCCGGAACCTGCATCAGGAATCAGGAACCTGTAACATCAGCAATATGATGCTTTTGACTTTTGACTTGTGAGTGAGGTGCTTTGTGCCCATTGAGTTAATATTGAGTATTGAAACATGGCAGAGGGGAGTGGTGCCCTGAGAATTAATCCTCCTTCCAATGACTAAAAGATGCACAAATTCTCAATACTGATTATATTGTGAATAATCTCTGAGGGTTTTAAATTAACGGTCTAGATCTTTTTGATAGATGAATAGATGTGTATTGTACCAGGTCAAAACATGTAGTGAATCATCTCTCTCATGCAATGAACTAAGTTGTAGAGGAACCTCAACTTCTCATTTATTCGAGTTAGCACATGGCCTCAGGTAATACCCTAATGGCTGTAGTGGGATGCGATGATGGTTACAGGATTAACTTTATTGCTTGCATTTCCACTTTGAAGGTGAGAACTGTCTTCTGAGCCTCTGATATCATGGGTTTCTACATCTCAACCTTGGAATTACCTAACAGATTGTTCTGCCCTAGATATTATTGACTTATGGGAAACAGTAAAAGCGTTATGTAGCAAATAATGTATGTCAAATGTTGCAGCGCTTCAAAAAGAGACTGTGAGATAAAAGCTAGTTCGCAAAAAGTTGCTGGCTTTTAAGGATGGTGGAACGTGAAAAAAGTGAGCAGCTTGGCACTCCCTACATATCTAGGCATCCAAGATGACTTCTCAGTTCAATCCAGTGCATTCAATAGACACTGTATAAGACACACTGATTCTAAATACAATGCTAATTAATTCAATAAAAGATTGATACAACAGAGATTAGGCTAACCTTGTTGACAACATGTTCTGACAGAAAACTTTAAAGTACACCATGAGGAGAACAAAGGCGCTCAAGGTTAAGGAAGGAGGAAAGGACCTTAACAAGATGAAGGACAAGGTTATTAATTGTGTTTTTTTCCAAAAACTATCACTGTGTACATGACAAACTGCAGGCAATGAGAACAAAATGTAAAATGTGATGTAAAATTTCGGTACTTGTAGTTCAGCGATTTCTCCTGGACAATATGTGAGAATGGCTAGCTTTGAACCATTCTCATACCTGCTTTTATGATACTAAGTTAAGATTATCCAGTGTGTAGTGTGTGCTATGGGCTCTGATTCACTGAAGAGATCACTAAATTGCTGCATATTTTTATATTTGTAAAAAATAAAATGATCTTTATTAAATTTTAATAGATATAATTGCTCTTGCGGGAGAGGTAATAACACAACACTGATACAGCAGGCAAGAACTCGTTGGCATCAACATATTAGGCACATCCTTGTTGTGAACATATTTTGACAGAATACTTTCAGTCACATCCTTTGAACAACAAAGGAGCTCAAGGTTAAGGAAGCAGGAAAAGACCTTAACAAAACCAAGGACAAGGATATAAATTATATGTGTACAAATAATTTTGTTTGTTTCACTTGGCACAATGCAACATATCCAAAGCATTACCTTGAAAATCAAATAAACAGACCATGCTTGAACTGAGGACTATTTCAAAGATTGTGGAGACATGCACCTCAGCACAATTTCCACAATCTTTGAAGTAGTCCTCAATTCAATTTGCAAAAACCAGTAGAGGTCTTTATTATCACCAGTGTAAGAATAGTTTTCTCACCAACCAAAAACCAGGGTACGTCCTGCATGACCTTTGATCGTTTTTGCCCAGTACCTT
Source organism: Membranipora membranacea (assembly GCA_914767715.1). Lineage (NCBI taxonomy): Eukaryota > Metazoa > Bryozoa > Gymnolaemata > Cheilostomatida > Membraniporidae > Membranipora > Membranipora membranacea. The sequence continues at coordinate 23,007,301 of OU612074.1, forward strand.
GGAAAAACTTGACAAAAACCAGTACCGGTCTCAACTTGCCTTACTTGCCTTTACTACACAGTCTCAGACTCAAGACTGGGCCAAAAGACGGTCTAATGTAAACGTAGCTTAAGTCATGCTCAAACAAAACTGTAAAAATAACTTGAAGTTGTTACAACGTTCATTGTTTTTCTCTTATACTTCTCATGCCAAGGACTTTACACCTCTTTACAGACCAACAGGGATCAAACAAAAACAACTGTAGTCGCTGTAGTGGTCACAGTTAAAACCAAGAAGAAAGGAAAAAAATCTTTATACACTACAAACTTTTATAATACAATATCTACCATACTTGTCAATGGTATTAAGGACAAAGATATTTTCCTTGACCACTACACTAAACTTATCAACGACATTCCTGAACATACTATAAATGCATTGAATGCCACCATTCAACAGAAATGTAAAGAATTCATTACATCGGAGCAAGGCATGAATGCGGCAGAAGTTCAACTACCAAGTCTGGAAAACGGCTACACGTCCAATCAAAGCTCCAGCACATCAGTTGCCATGGAAAGCACCAGCTCTCACAATCATCAAAGAACATCAGGCAACACATGTGAATCATGCAGCAATATCCAAAGCCTCATCAGCGTCATGATGAGCAAAATCTCGGAGCTAGAAAAAAAAGTTAAACAACAAAGCACTTTAATACAGAAACTTGTTGACCAACAACCAATAACCGATCAAATACAACATCAATTCGACCAACTTGAAACCAGCATCAACAAACATCTAACAAGTAAATTGGAATGCAATTCAAATTCCTCACCACGTGAAAAAGTTTCTCCCAACAATCAAACAGCATCAGCACAACACTGGGCTAACTATAATCATCAGCAACTTAATCTGCCATCAACTTCCTCAACGAACAACAACAATCGAACCAGCATGAGAACACAACCCCCAAAAGAACAAAAAATAGACAACAGTTTCCGCCCTATAGACAATCTTGTCATAGATATTAAGAAGGACTCCATGACCTACAGCAACTTTAACCAAGATACCATCAGACGCACCCTCAACAAAACCTTTGGGCCAATTATAATAGAAAAGGTTACCAGATATAACTTCAATACAAACAAACCCAAAATTATGATACAGTTCAACCACCAAGAAACAAGAAACAACATCCTACGCAAATGGAACACTGATCTATTTGGTGGATCAAGTATACGCCAAACAATCGACCCGAGGTCCCTGACAGAAAATATGGGTATGTTGAAAGGTGTCCCACTAGATGCTGAGGACAGCACTGTAATAAATGATATAAAAGTGCTCTACCCTCATGCTACGTCAGAAAGAATTTTTAAGGAGGGCAAACCAATGAGAATGTTCAAAATTAAGTTCCATTCTCATGATGATTTTCTTTTTTCTATTAAAAATGGCATTTGTCTCCAATCACAAAGTGTTAAATGTCAATTTGAGCAAATGAGATAATGAATTCTGAATTTGCATTTTTGAATGTCCGTGGAATCACCAGCAAAATAGAGGAGATAAAATCAATTTTGCATCAACGTAAATTCGCGATTCTAGGATTAGCAGAAACATTTTTGAATGAGCATGATAGTGTTGGTATTTATGCGGTGCCAGGTTATCAGGTGATTAGGAGAGATCGGGGATATGGTTACGGTGGTGGTCTCATTGTCTACATACATGAATCCGTGCAATTCGAACATCTTGCAGATTTTGACAATAGCATGCCTGAGTCTATAACTATCAAAGTAAAGCCAAGTACAAATAAAAGTTGTTTAGTCTCATTTATATACAGACCTCCCAACTCCAAGTCCGCGTGGTATGATCTTGCTTACGAATACTTTGAAAAAGCTTTTTCACTGTATAATGAAATGATTATACTTGGAGATTTTAACATCAACATCCTTGAACAAAGAAGCAACAGAAAGTGGTTGAATATTGTTAAATCTTTTTCCTTCCGTCAATTGATCTCGGAGCCAACAAGAGTTACAGAAACATCCAGCACCCTGATCGATCACATATACACAAATCTGCCCTCAGATATGTCAGAGAGTGGAATTATAAAATATGGAATGAGTGATCATTACTTAGTTTTCATTAAAATTTTATTTTCCGCATTAAAGGTGAAAGCAAAAAGAACATCATTTGAATTCAATGACTATTCCAAATTTACAAACCAGAATATACGTGACCTTTTTTCAGGTCGTCACTTTAATGATGTATTGTGTGAGAATACTATAGACCGTATGTATGCAAGATTTAATGACACCTATAGTTCATTAATCAAAACACTTGTCATCACCAAGAAAAGATTTGTAAAAACTGCTCAACTGCCCAAATGGTTAGATGATGAGGTAAAATCACACATGCATTTGCGTGATAGATTGAAGAGAGAGGGCAAATGGGAAGAATACAAAATTCAACGCAATTATGTTACAAATTTGATTAAGAAGAAGAAAAAATCGGTTATTTCAGATATAATTAAAAATAACAAAAATAACACCAAACCTGTTTGGGAAGCTTTAGGAATCAATCAAACTAAAATTTCACCGATGGTCAATATCGGTGGTTTATCCCCTGATGAATTGAACAGACACTTTACATCGATTGCAAAATCCATAACCAAAGACATCCCTGATTCCCATGAATATAACATGATTAGACCAGTGACAACCCAAACGTTTTCTCAATTGACTCGCTTTACTCCAGAAATTTGTTTCAAATACTTAAAAAACATTTCTGACAATAAAGCAACTGGTCATGATGGTATATCTGTTAAGGTTTTGAAGAAAACATGGCCTTACATATGCGACATTATAACTGACATGTTCAATAGAGCATTAATAGAGGGTGTATTTCCTTCACAGTGGAAAACCGCAAGAGTAATTCCTATTCATAAGGGTGGAGATATCAAAGATCCATCTAATTATCGCCCTATATCAATACTTCCTGTGCTATCTAAGATTTTTGAGAAACATGTGAATTCCCAAATTCAAAAATATCTCACCACAAACAAACTTCTTCACAAATTACAATGCGGATTTAGAGAAGGTTATTCCTGTGTTGATTCCCTACACAAACTCATTTCTGACTGTTTGTCAGCCAGATCAGATGATCACTTTGTTGCTATGATGTTTTTGGATTTCAAAAAAGCTTTTGACTGCATCAACCATAAAATTCTTCTGAAAAAATTGACAATGTATGGTATAACGGGCAAACTGCACTCTCTCATAAAATCTTTCCTAACAGATAGGACACAATTTGTAGCTATACAACAAGGTGCAAAAAGTTCAAAAATTCTTCCAATAGACATTGGTGTCCCCCAAGGCTCAATTCTGGCACCAAGTTTATTCCTCATATACGTCAATGATCTTTTATCCTACACATTACATTCCAAGGCATTTGCCTACGCTGATGATACAGTTTTCGTATCAAAATCTGACAACTTTGATACACTTAATGATTTATGTGATACTGATCTACACTTGATAGAAAGTTGGTGTAGGAATAATAGGATGTTGATAAACATAAAAAAATCTCACTATATGCTTGTACAACCCTCTCATAGAGCCACATCTCTAGATTTAGATCTAAAAATTAACCATAAAAAACTAAACCGAAATGCCAATACCAAACTCCTTGGTTTTACTTTGAATGACTCATTGACATGGAACGATCATGTAGACCAGATTTGCATCAAAATAAACAAAAGTTTGGCATTATTCCAGAAATGCAGGGCATTCCTAGATAGTAAATCATCTCGTAACTTTTATTTCCAGTATGTCTTTTGTCATATGATATATGGCATCCGCATATATGGCAACCTATCACCACAATATATTCTTGAAAGAATATACTTGCTCCAAAAGAGGGCTTTCCGCCTAATAGCAAATGTCAGCCACATACCATATCATCTAATACATACAAGAGATTTACATACATCTCTTGGTCTGATTCCTTTTCCTCTCTTTGCTGGTCATTTCACCTGTATTTTTGGTTTCCAAATTTTGCATTTGATTGCACCTGACTTTCTTTTGGAAGGCTTTATTCCAGCTAGCTCTAAAACCTTTTTTAGAGACAGATACCGATTACATTATCACACTGATCAATTAAGACAAAAAATCACTACAACTTTTAACTCTTTACCAATTCAGATACGCTCAGCAACCAAACTCACTCATTTTAAACAACAACTATCAAAGCACTTTATATCCTATTAATTCTTGTTCCTTGAGTATTTTTTCTCTCCGCTTAAGTTTTTTCTTTTTTGTTCTGTCACTGCATGAAAAACATTCCTAAAGATGATGTAGAATGACAATAAAAGTATATATATATGCCAATACTTATTGATTTATTCATTAGGTGGTTCAGCGACTCACTGAGCTCTCATCGATCCACATTTAGTCTTTGCAAATCCCTGAGTCAATCGAATATTCCACGCTACTTTAAACTACATGTATAGTATAAGATATGTTTCCATAAAATTAAATGCATCACCATATTGCCCTCACAAGCACCAACTGTACTTGCTAGAAAATAAAGAGCGGCCAATAAACAATCCGTAAACAATACACCATTGTATTTTAGGACGTAAGGGCGGCTTGGTTCAGACTAGAAGTTACATTTCACAAATGCATAGAACTAAAATTAAGGATCAATAAATTTAAACACTTACATAGAATATCATTAGATACAAGAGTAGTCTCATATTGCTGTTGTTGAGAAACCTACATAAAATGATAATTGATAATTGTAAGAAATTTTCACGCTGTTGATAGGCGATTAAAACTTTTACCAGTTGCCATTCTGTAGCCTCAAATGTTGACTGTTTGCAAATATATATATATACATATACATCACATGGACAAATTCATCAATATATATAGGCCTATTTATTTATTTATGTGATATTGGCGCTGGCTGACCATCATGTTGGTTTTAGTTTTACTATGGAAAATAAGTAGGCTATGGCTACAGCAGATCATTTCAGCTCTTTTAATTTTATTCATTGCACCCTCTCCTAGGCCACTGAATAGGTAGTAGGCTGCCCACTGTATGTCTAGGCAGAATAGATAGGTCCTGGTTCACTAGCTGACTAGATAGACAAATGCAGGTTACATTTTATGCGGTAAGATGATGGTCTTTGGGTGCCCAGATACACCCCATCCTACCAGCAAAGCTTGTCAAGACATGCTACTGTTGGCCATGCTCTCGCAGGCTGTAGAACTTTCAGAGAGTGAACAAACAAATCAACAATATTTGATAGGATAAAGCATCCCATAATGCAATTCTCTGGAATTCCCAAAGTATATTTGGGCTAAATAGAATTGGACTTGATTTATTTATGGAAAGTGAAGATGTAGCGGTTTATTCATTTCACATTGTGTTAGTTTTGTAAAGATTGACAGGTACTCAGTTCATGTGTATAAATGTATAAAATATATTTGAGTCTGATTCCATGGTTTGACTACATGATTTCTTTGGCAACCAGATCCAGTGTTAAGCCTAAACTGTATCATTTTTTTATCCCTTTAAATCTTTGACGTGCGTAATCAACTACCAATTGACTCAGTGAATCAATTCTTGAATGCTCCAAGTTTAGTACACTCTTTCTGATATAAAACTCAGCCTGAAATGGATGAAAAAGGAAAAAGGAGTTTGTTAGATGTTCACTCTCACATATTATTCTCTTAGTTTTACAAAACAGGCATTTTTTAAACATGAATACACTATATAATATAATATAATTCAAATATTTGTAGTAACTACCAAGGATGACTGTGCCTATACGGCTAGCGATCACTGCAGGTCAGATTGTGTTGGTGCTAGGTGCTGGTGGTCCCAGGAAAGCAACAGCCTGCATGAAGGCATTTGAAACAAACAAACCACAGGCGATGTGCATTGACCGGCGTTTCTGCAACTGGGTATATTAATGCGTTGTTTATAAATTGTTCAGATAGAAATCTCCAGCTCAAGTATGTTGTGGGAGACATTTTTCAGCTGTAATTGTTAGTTATGCAAGATGTATACAGCTGTAAGCAATCAATTTTATGAGAATCTGATTTTTTTGTGCAGAGACAATTGGGAGACTATCCATCCATTTAGCGGAGACATGAAGTTGTTCAATATGGAGATAAATACAGTAGAGAGCATGCTTGCACTGAATAAACAAAAGTTCAAGAATTACGGTAAACTATTAAAAATTGCGACTTTCGGAATATTATACCTCCACCATGACTTCATTCAGTGTCACAGTGCTTGCAGCTCGACTCAGAGATACAAGTCTTGCTGCACCAGCACTGCACTGTTCACACATACTGGCTGGGAAAATAGATCACTGATCAACCAGGCTATCATTACCGCAAAGTGGATGTCATAAGGCCAATTATGCATCATGCACAACAATGGTTAATAGTGACACTAGAAAATAAATCTGGTTTCCAATCCCCACCGAATTGGTTAGAGTAGCCACTAGAGCAGGTGGCCAATCGGATGGCTTTGGAATTCCAAGATTATTTATTTTTGCAGAGATCAGCTCATACCTAAAATCAGGGCTCAGGCAAAATGCTGTGCACACTGTATCTCTTATAGACACCGCATTATTGTATACTGTTGGATCACTGCTACGGCCGTCCAATCTCACTTTCACTCTCATCTCACTTAATATGTGGTTATACGATCAACTCTCTATTTAAATTTTGTGTCAGCAGTGGTTTAAACTGTCTTGTGCACAGACAGTGCATAAATGCAGAGCCAAACTATCACTGGCCCTGTCCTAGCAGAATGTCAGATTCAGAGGTTCTGTCGCTAAGTGGACACCCCTCCTGAAAAAAGTGATAGCAGTTGGCGATATACTCTTTAACATTCATAGGTCCCCTTAGTCAGGGTGGCGATCTAAAAGCCTTCCAAGACAGGGAATCTAACCCCGGCCATGGCTGTGAGATCGCCGGATTTTAATCAAAATAACCCTAACAAGTATGCTGTGATTCAAATCTGGTCGCAATGGTCTAATATAGAGTAGTATGCAAGTTCAAAAGTTCTGTCAAATCGGGACCATCATGATTTGACTTGGTCATATCCTCTTCTGTATGCTTGGGCAGATACATTATAACTTTACAATCACTTTATAGTTCACAGCGTTGAATGAGAGATTACTGATAATTAATTATATTGATATCCAAGGTGGATGATAACAGATCAGGTAATGTTACAGATCAGGTAATGTTACACTATAAAAAGATGGTAAAATAGGTTAGTAAACAGTGGTAATAAATTATTAATACAGTATAATTACGAGTATAATATCACAGAGTAAAGATATCCTCACTCTGTTAAAACCAAAAAAAATCATGGTGCTACTTCGCTTATGTACTGTGAGAATTTAACAAATTCAATCTGATAGATAATTATGATAGATGGAGGATGAGGATATATCATTGAAATAAAGCCAATTGAAGCATTGCCCTGCATGAATATAAAAAAATGTTATACCATGTTGAATGGTAAGTTCTCTTAAAAATAAGATATTATGATATTATTGTGTTTTAAATATAGAACTATACCAGCTAGGTGAAAGTCTTCAGAACAGATCTAGACTTGTACAGCTAGCCACCTCTGGTAACTCACAGAGTCTGACTTGTTTGTCTCAATTCGGTTTCTCTGTTGCCTCCTCCTCAAACAGTCAAGACAACGTAGTGGTGGACTCCGAGTTGTTCTATTGGAAATATACAGAAAATCCATGTAACTGTATCTCGATAGAGCTATACAAGAGACAAAAGTCTGTATACCCACGGGAAAAACTCAGAGTTTCTAACAGGGTACCTCAACTATCTGCAAGCCGGGACTATATTTCGATCAAAACTTGCCACTGGAATATGTGAGTCTTTGAAAACAACTGTATTATCCACAAATAAAGAGGTTATGGCATAGAACTCAGTATTAGAGTCACCTACCATGTGATCTTGAGCAGCAGTGAAAGTCTGATTCACTTCATGGTCATCTCTCACAAATATGTTATAAAGAGGTGCTGTCACAGGCCTTGCTTCAAATGTGTGTCTTGTCTTAGCAATAATTTTACGTTGTGTGGTCTTGGCAGCTATGCGATACTTTGTCTCTCTGTGTTTGGGATGACACAAGCATCGCAGATGTTCAGAGAAGCAGGTTACACTGTAATCAAGTATAAGGTTTTATTTAGTGTTGTTTATATGGTGCATCTTCATGGTCTGAGTGGGTCTACGTGATGTTATATTAGTTTTACTTTGTTTCCATTTCGTCGCAGCTAGAAAAACTACCATGTGAAGTCTTTCCATAGCGCTGGTAGCAATATTTATTAAGGCTTAATTGTGGTGCGACTTTTTATTCGCTGCCCCTTCCTGTGAAAAGTGTATATCAGCACCGTGAGTGGAGAAAGGGAGAAGCAGGGGGCGCCCAGATATTGCTAGGATATTTAGCCAAAGATATCACCTGTTGTATGTGAGAGTCCAAGGTCCATCATCCCTCTGAACAAATACGTTACAATATTCCCTCCTTTTACCATCTCTGAAGGGCAGGCAGCACTTGAATGGCTTAGAAAATGGCCGCTCCGTTTCAACTTGTATCACGTAACTTGCGAACAAATTAGTTGAGAACGCCTTAAAAATAAGAATATGACAACTGTGAACATAGTACAATCTATAAAAAATGTAATTTATTTTTTACAAGATCAGTCTAAAAATTCAGAACTCCATTGCCAATATACTCAATATCGATAACAATAAGCATGATCGGGCATCTTGACTTTCAACCTCATCATGTTGAACCACAAAACTAAGTGAATATTAATTTGTTGGCTTTCATATTCAAGCTGAATTTATGTTTTCAATTATCATATACTGGTGTTTCTCACCTGTACTCTTACGAATGTAGGAATATCTAGTGTCTCGGAGCCAATCACAACCCATGTATCAGGCATGACCTCTATGTGACCCCCCTTAGATCCTATACTAACACTTATCTCATTCAGGCAGTCATACTCCCCCTCTACCATCTGTGTCTGTAATAAGAGGAGATAATCTATCAATGATTGTAGACCAGTACCCCTCAGGGCGTTAAATTTTCCTGACACTCGGAACGCAGCTGAGGAAGAAGACATCTCAGATTTGCATTTTGTATCTTTCATGATTTACCACAGACCACGTGACAACGCAACAGCTGCTCTTTCCATACCAATGATACAATACAATCTATACACCTACCTACATAATAAAATACCAACCTTCAATCGAAATTTGGGTCTGGCTGACCTGCGAAGACCTTTTTAATCTGTCATCACACTGGAAAAATAATGAGTATCAAAACCTACCCTGTGATCTAGAGTCCCAGTAACAGTTTGGTTCATTTCCTGAACAATTCCTTCAACTGTGTGAATTAGTGGTGCTGCCACAAGATTTGCTTCAAGAGTGTGTTCTTTTTCAAGACTAGTTCTGTGTGGAGTGGCTATGGCAGCTAAGGTGTCGGCAGCAATACAATCTGTCTCCACCTGCAGAGAGTTCAGATATCAATATATTGTGTGTCTTATAATGAAATAAGGGTTCTGACTGAGCTACACAGATAGGATGTGAATTGTCGACTCCTAGTAAGGAATAAAGTATGGTCCTTACTCTCTACAAAACCTTGATGAAGATTATGTTAATGAGAATGATAATCACAGAACTATAATAGTCTGTCACCCCGTTTAAGTTTGGAGAGGTTATCCCTCCCCCCCCCGCATTATTTATAAATCTGGTACAATATCCATTTTAGCAACACAATGACTATGTATCTTACACACAAAAGAATTGAAGTGCCTGCAAGCGTATGCATAAACATCATGTAGGTCTGAGGACTTGAGGCAGGAGACCGTTCTTGTATAAACCCACAATACAGACACAGAGGTACTAGAGAAATCTACCTCTGATATTTGAGACAGAACACATCACATCAGTAGTATCAGGAAAGTGTGCATTACTAGTAATAATGGTCTTCTCAACCGAGTTGGTGAAGCAGGTGGATAATTGTTATCGGCCATAGGGTAACTTCAAATAATCTGAAATTGTCTTTGATATGTGGTTGAATCGTAAATGTGAAATTAAATCTACTTTTTATGCATGAAGGTCCGTCTCAAAAATATGTTATGCTGCAAGGCTGATCCAAATACCAAATTGTTTTGAATTAAACTCACTGGAGTTGCCTCTCTATGTACAGTCATGTTCAGTTTATGGTTCATTTCCTGGTTATGTTCCAAAAGTTTGTCAGTGAAAGGTGCTGCCACAGGGTTATCTTCCAATGTGATTTCTCCCTGATGAAAAGTTTCTTGTGGAGTTGCTATGACAGGTAAGACATCAGCATCTAGACAACCATACTCCTCTTCCACTGCCTGTACCTGTAAAATGTGCGGATATCAATCTATCAACATTGTGATCAAATCATGTTTCTAGCTGAGGTACACAGCTATTTTCTTTATCGTCAAACTCCTGTTATTGATGACTTTGACCTTTGCCCTCTCAAAAACTGGATGTAGATTGAGTTAACAAGAATGGTAATTACAAAAAAAATTCTTCACCCTTTTTATGATTTGAGGAATTGCCTTCCAGAATTACCTATAAATCTAGAACAATATCTATGTTAGCAGAAACAATTAACAGGTGTTTTGCACACACCACCAGCATCAAGTTGCAAAGGAACCAGGCTGATTGAAATAATGAATTCTATAGAATTGAACTCACCAGAGTTTCCTCCCTATGTACAGGCTCTGGTTTCGGTTTTGACCATTTCTTGATAAACTCCTTTGCTTTGTCATTGTTATAAACTAGATCCCACACAATGGTTCTGATTGCTAATCGTGCAGTGTGCTCGCTCCTGGATTGAGTCTCACATATCAGTATCGCGGCTCTTTCCTCATCTGACAGCTTGCGATTGGCGAGTTCAAACCACTCCAACGCCTCAAAATAAAACACACAACAAAATATTTTTTCCTTTTTTGTGAAGGTGTTACTTCAGAAAGTTGAGGTGAGTTTATACTAGGACAAAATACAAACACATGGAGTGCCTACTGCTTTTGGTAAAGTTTTTCTCTGATAGTTAGAATTTGCCAGTCTAACAAAAAAGCTCTCACGGTCCCTTGTTACTCTTAATCATACAAATGTGCTTACAGCGTCAGATTTATCGTCCACATCAGACTGATGCTGCAGAGCCTGATTGTCTTCTATAGGTGTGATCTGCTGCTCCTCAAGAAGCCCATAATACAGCTCCAGTTCTCTGTTCCATGGTCCGCCTCTTCTCACCTTAGCAAGGTTTGCTCTCTCCTTATTAGCTGCTCCTGTTAGTGATGACCACCATCCTTCCAGCTTCACCTTAACAAGAAGGGTTTGAGCATGGATAAGGAATAAGTGTGAGATGCAAACGCTACACTGCTGACCTTTCAAGTTTCGTTTAACATATTTATTGCAGTCATCATGTGGAAAAACTTTACATTCATAATTTGTCTCATAATGCGAGATTGGTCAGTGCGATTAGATATCAAATTGATGAAAGGTAAAAAATTTATTGGGCAGGTAAGGTACAGGGATCAACATAATCATCACAACAATCAAGGCCAATAAATTTCACACTCAGAATAAAAACCTTTCAAACCTTGATATAGTCAGACAACTCCACATCAAAGTCTGCTTCTTCAGGGTTCTGATTAATGTACGCCAGGCCGTCATTGATCACAGATATGAAAAGATTGAGGAGGATAAAGTTACCGGCTATCATATATACAGAGAACAGAACTCTCAGTACCCAGGCATCTGTCTCAATATGATGAGTGAACTTCAGTATACCTAAACAGAAAAATAAAAATGCTTGTGATTTATAAAATTAGACAGCTCTGTGTTCCATTTCATTTTTCAAAAACAGTCATTGCAGTGCTCAACTTTTGAGGAGATAAAGGCATGACTATAGTTTCTCAAGCTCTGGGCACCTTAAAATGGTGATAGTTATGAATTCCAAATAAACCCAGCAGCGCATAAAAATAAACATCTCGTTTTCCGAGGTTCCAAAAAAGCTTTACTTAGTACATTTGACGGTTCAAATTTATTGTGGCCGCAAGCCAATCAAGAGAAAATAATTGCGAATCGTAAACACAGTCAATGGAATAAATAAACTCAAGCGAAGCTGCCGAATTTTAGAAGTTAGTCCGCCAGGCTTATAGTCCTTTTCTATTGAATAATGGAGTGTCTGATTGTCAAGAGTAGTCATGCTATACATCAAAATATATAACAGCTGCTATTTTCTATGATAGTGATATATATTATCAAGCTCCTTACCAAGAAGTATTCCAAAAAGGTAATAGAAAGATCTGAGAAAGTGTACAAAAGCTCCGAACTGACTCCCAAAGGCGATTGTCATAATATGACTGTACAATAGGAGTAGCAGTGATAGTGCTATGGAATACCAAACTACATTCGGACCCGTGGTTGACAATGTCATCTAAAAATGAGAAACACTAATATGGTAAATGCAACAATGTAATGATCCTGTTACCTGTGAAAGCTTCGAATATCTAAATAATATATACACTTCCTAGGCTTCTAGGCTAAGGATGCGAACCCATTTCACTCACAAACTACACAGCACCGATGCAGTTTTCCAATAAAACTTTAGATATTTATATTACAAGGTATCCTTTCTTGACTCTACTGAGTTTATCAGCTTCCTCAGTTAAATCTAACATGATGTCATGTGGAGATAACAATAATCACGTTATACATTACCTTGAGATAAGTGAGCTGTTGACTGAAGTCCATAGGCTGGAACAGCTGTATTATGGCAATGAATAGAACTAAGGCTATTGTTAGAGAGTAAGCAGTGTCCCACCTCATCACAGGATCAAAGTCTACATACTCGGCTATTGCAAATCGAAAATACAAGGTCCGAATCAAAAATGATGTTTATCTTTTTATGAGCAGTTTTCAGCAGTTTCAGCTCCTTTTTCCTATGCTGCATTGGATGAAAAGTACCCAATCAGTGGGAATTCATCTCTGAACAGAGGCTTGGAAAAATGTCTATTTCAGCTATAATATCAAGCTCTCACTAAGATTATCACAAGTTTCTATATTCCAATGGATTGAAATTTTGTTCGTTTGTCATTTAAGTTAATTTGCCCTCTAAATATATCGATGGGTATTTTTCTACATCATTATAGTTAACTGTCAAGTTGATGTTTTTGGGATTTTAACGATTTTTTTAACCTTCATGTGGTTGACTGAGAATTTTGTAATTTGTTCAAAGCATTCATTGATCGAAAATCAACTAATAGGTTTACACCTATAAGAAGTGGTCTTTTGATTATTTTGATCATCTGCTGACCAGTGCGAATAATGAAATATCTTGTTTGCGCTGCAATCTTACCCGTATTGTTTTTCATGAACTCAACAGCGGTCACAACTTCATATGATCTCAAGGCGAAGAATACAACCGACAGTAAAGCGAGAGACACATTTACAGATTCCACAATGTGCCACGGATCCCTCAAGTATTTATGTGCACCTTCTTTGTAAAGTGCTGTAATAAATAATGGTGAGTCACTCAACAAGTGGAGCAGTGTTTAGACCTTTATGTAATGAAAAGTGGTAATATCTAGCAGCAGAAGCAGTCACGTTTTGATATACAGGGAAGGTAAGGCTAATCAAAATTGAATTGAGATGGTACCCAAAGCGTCCAGCAATACCTTTGAAGATGTTGTTTCTGCTACAGAATGATAAGGCCAGTATACTGACTTACACAGGAGGCAGTATCACAGGGAGGGGTTTACTCAATTTGGTTAGAAAACTCTGGCTTTGTATTGCCAAGATAATGTTTTCCTCAAGCTGTATGTACAGAGACGCATATTGCAAACTCACCTCGAGCTTCTTTGAGTGCAATATAACAAAGAACCAGGAACCAGATACACTGTATGATGAGGAAGAGAAAGTCTACCCAGTCTACATAAGGGTAAGGTCTGAAACTGTTCACATCCCAAGACGCAAATACACCTAAAATGGAATAATTGCATAAACAAAATGTAATTATAAGTATATTGTGTTTTGACATTATCCCCAATAAGAAGACAGCTTTGACAAAAAGTAAATTACTTTACAACTACCACGACAGCTAATCTCACAAGAACCAATACTTTCATGAGACTGAAATGGCATTATGTTTTGACAAGTCATGTGACCTGGAGATAGAAATCAAACGAACAAATAAATCAAATGTTGTGGGTCCCCTTTTATCGGGCTATATCTCAGGAAGCTATGCGCATCCATCCTTGACACTACACAATATCTTTATGTTGGGAGACATTGATGGATATAATGTGAAAGTAAGAAGGTGATTGACAGATTGGCTCTGGATTTATGAGTGAAACACCATGAGCAATCATTGCCAACCTTCCTCATTCTCTTTTATTCTCATATCTTATTATCTACGTTTAACACTTACCTCCATATACTGGCGTCTCCAGAACAATCTTTATTTGTGTGTATATATTTACATTCATATTTGCCACAACAAATTCTACAAATATGGCCCTTGTCTGTTTGTCTATCCAGATCTCCTCTTCTAGAAGATCACAGACAAGATCCCAGTTAGAATCATACATGGTCACCCTGTAATAAGAGATATGCATTTGTTGAGTGATGAGAAACTTCACTTTAAATTCTTCTGATTTGTGCCATGTGAAACATTCTAGCTGGATGAACTGATGAATATCTTCTTACCCCAGAACCAACAAGATCACTACAAGACTCAAGTACTCGAGAGCATTGACTGATTGATCTGATGACGCTAAGTTAACTTTGCGATTGACTGAATTATTTATATAAAGAATTAGAGACCCAGTTACATACTTACATGTACCCACTGATGCTGTATGACTCAATTACTCCCCGATAACGAGCTCCTTTGATCACCTCATGTATGTACGGTGGTAATGTAACACCATCAACGTAAGTACCATTCCACTCTGCAAAATAACATTAATCTTAATTTGATGATTGTATTTGCCTTTGGAAGCTGAGATGAAAAAATTTCAATCTGAGTAATGTCTGTCTCAATCAAGCGCCAGATATTTATGTATTTTATACCTGATTCAATCGGATATGATTGCCACCACTATTGAACAAACTACACTAAATGCGCTTTCTACTCAGAATATCGGAGTTGGCACAGCCCAACATAAGCCAATCATTGGGGTAGGAGGAAGCTCAGTGTTGGTTAAAGCTCCCACAAGTGCTGGACTTGCCAGGCTCAAAACTCCCTGCAGTCTACTGACTACTGGGGCCTGATGATGCCACAGGTTTTCGCCTACCTGCCTGCAAACTGTGAGCAATTTTACAATGAACATGGTGGCCGCAACCTCAAGGCGCATTGATTTGATTTCTAAGTTTTCGGACCGTACATGTGACATCTGTTGTGACATGGAATTCAATGCAGTGATTTTTAAGAACTCAAAGTGTATAGGAAGTCAACATGCGAGACATTTTACTCACTTGAATTCCAGTCTCGCTCCTCGTCTTCATCCTCACAGTTATAGACTTTGAACAGCCTTGATGACTCATACTTCTGGTACTCATCACATTCAACTGTGAAATATCCATAAGATATTAATTTTGTTTTTGTTTAAACAAATTGGAGACACTTTATACGAAATTAATCGGTGTTAAGATCGCGCTGCTAGACATGTGCCGCAGATAACCAGGAGATAGACTCTTTTGTTTTGCAAAGTACCAGATATCCATTCTTGTTGTGGTGACAGTTAAGCGTAATATAAATGTCTAATGGAAAATTAGATGTTGATATGACAATGGTTTATGGAGGTTATGGCAAACAGTTAATGTCTGCTATTATCTTATGAAGTTTAATGTTCAAAAATTAGTCTTAAATGGGTCAGTATCAACCTCTTGAGCAAATATTCATTTTAACTGACCTTCGACCTCTCTGTTCTGTTGCATTCTGACTGGTCCCATTCTGATGGCGTCAATGTTATACATAAACTGACGTTCATATAGACTCATACTTTCTCCATTGTAATGATGACTTGGATATACAACAGGAAATAACGTCTCTCTCATCCATGGCCATATATCTTCCACTCTGCTTAACTTTAATAATATAGAATACATTACAAATCAAACTCATACCGATATATATATTTTCTACCAAGAATGCAATGGCAAAAAAGGCTGCATGAGAGATCTATATAATTCCAATTTGCATGGTTAGCAGGCAATAAACTTACACCCATGTCGTTGAGTTGGAGCGTATCTTTGATGGTCTTGTTCTGTCTGTAGAAATTTGTACTTGAGTTGTGGCTTACCACAAGCAGCAACAAGACTAAAAATTGAGAAATTGATAAATGATTATAATACAGTATCTACCAATATGGTAAACGAAATACTAGTGTGATTGTGAGGTACTGCATTCTAAGTATGGCGTCGTATTGAGGTTTGCACTAAATTTACACTAAAGCCTCTTCAAACCTCATACAGGGGTCGGAAGGTTTCAACTTGGGTTGTTGCAAGCTGCACACCTCCTCATATCAAGTAATGTGATGGGCGAATAAGATTTTAGAATAACTTTTCAAAGCATAAATTGGTTGGACAGACATTCAAAATCTATAAAGCTTACTTAAGTACATGATATGTGCCAGAACTCCCTTCAGCTTATCGAAGAGTTTCTTGAACAGCTTTGCTTCTGTCTGAACCACAATAGGTTTGGGTTTGGGGACTTTCTGAGGATGTATAGGAGGTTCAATCGATTCAACAGGTTTGACTTGTCCATGTAAGTCTGATACTGTGTTTATCATTGAGAGATCTTCAGGTTCAGCCAGAGTGACTTGGAGGAGGATCGACATGAGCAAGGCGAGAATTATGACCTGTATAGTGATTCGTAGACAGTGTTACAGTTACAGTCTAAATTAGTAAGTAGTTGGTATTGGAACAGGAACAAATGATGCTTGAATGAGGATCGATGCACCTGAATTATTCTTGTACTCATGAAATGAAGGTCAAAGAAACCAACTAAGGGACAAATTATGGCAGTATTATTTTGATGAAACGAGTCAATGGAAGAGTCTTCTGATCCCAATTACAGGAGATTAGATTATGCTGTGTATAACAATGGCTTGCAAGCTTCAACATTATTTGATTTTTACATGGGATTTTTATACTCAAGTCATTACATGTTACCTTGATAGGTTGCAGGACTATGATAGACTGGAAAATGCTGAGAACTAGAGAGGCCAGCCATTCTAGTGAGAGATCTTTACCCCATTGTATGCTATGTAGATAAGGCCACCATACACCATTAGCTATACAAGCTCCACAGAGAATGTAACCGAACACAACTCCCCACCATGGCAGAGTGAAGGAAGCGTTGTTCTTCTTCTCTAGGGCTCTAAGCTCTGAAAGATCAAAGTATTAGAAATATAAAGTTTCTTCAAATAAATATGGTGTTTGAATAAGATTTAAAGACACAAGTAATTGATGACAGACTCCTAGTTTTAAAAGTTACAAAAAATCATGAAATACTACGACTACTTAGTTTTTATCTCATATCTTCTGCGGACCATCACATTCCTGTTAACTGACTTATTTGAAAAGGGGATCTTACCATCTTCAGTCATGTCTTTATTTTCTAGGTTTCTTGTATGAAGGTGGTGGTGAAATTTGACTGTTATTCCTCATGTCTAAATCTGGGTTTGGGTATCTGAGCTCTAGAAAATCAAATGGACAATATGCAGCACTTATATGGCAAGAAAACAGTGGTGATACCCAGTAATATTTATTGTCTATAACTATCTTAATAGCAATAGAAATATAAAGATCAATATTTACCATTGTCTGATATGGGTTTCCTTCCTCTGTTCTTGAATGGTGTTGGAGGAGAAAATCTTTGAACGTGCATCAGTGTTTCTGGTTCTAAGGGAATATTGTACTTCAAATCGTTCTTGGACGGACCACCTTTAGAATACATGACCTGAACGCATTCTTCTGTCGGGATTGCTACATTTCGTGGTGATGAGTAACTAACACTTGAGTCGTATAGGCTACCTCTTCCTCCAACCCTCCCTAGTTCAGCGCCATCTTTGGTAATGAAACAAAAAATTATGCATCCAATCACATTAATTGCTAAACAGATTTCTAAATTATCCAATCCTATGGTTTCAGATTGAAAGGCAAGTCCACATTTCACAGAAAAACTCTCTACATAAGTAGACTGTGTAGTCGACAAGGTATTGACTTTTTAAATTTGCTGACAGTATTATACAAGTCAAGGTCATTCAATTATTACATCTGCATCCATTCCGGACTTTACTACGGACATGGTAATGATTGACTTTATATTATTTTTGAGAATATTTTATGATACATTTGGTGAATCCGTGACAACTTAGCCCAAGCCAAACTTAGCCCGAGCCGAACTTAGCCCGAGCCAAACTTAGCCCGAGCCAAACTTAGCCCGAGCCAAACTAAGTCCGAGCCAAACTTGGCCCGAGCCAAACTTAGCCCGAGCCAAACTTAGCCCGAGCCAAACTTAGCCCGAGCCAAACTTAGTCCGAGCCAAACTTAGCCCAAGCCAAACTTAGCCCGAGCCAAACTTGGCCCCATGTAATCAAACGCGGTCCCATGCAATCAAACTTGGCCCCACGTTTGGTTTGGTTTCTAGTTTATCAAACAAGTTAAGATATAGGAAACTATAAAAATATTTAGTGGTGATGAGGCCTACATCCCCAATAGCTTTGACAATGTCTCAGCTAGACAAGGCGCAAGGCCAAATTGCCATACGAGATGCGGCAATAGATATCAAATAAATTATGACGTAGCAAGTTCAAACCCTAAAGCCAAGAAGTGGCACTTGATGGCCGTTTTAAAGACGGCCTTACCCTTCACTAATTTCAGGTTGTCAGGCAGCTTGTTCCACAGTGCTGTCATTGGCACAGATTAATGTTTTAAATTCATAAAGCTCATTTATCCTAAAAATATTTGATTTATTAAAAAGTGGAGTGGATGAAGCTAATCTTTCTGACTTATAAATGTCTTAACAATTTTTTTTTGAAGTAACAATATCTTATTGGTATAGGTTGCTGCTGCATTGCTCCATATCTCAATACAATAGCTCAATTTGGACAGTATAAATGAATTATAAAATATGAATGAATCGTATTGCCAGATATTGGGAAACTCTGTACATAAGAGAGGCCGCCAGTCTAAGAGGTTTCATTTGATGTTCTATATGAGTTTTCCAAGTTAAATACTCATCGAAATAGTCCCAAAGGAACCTCGCGCTTTCAACTTGTTTGATGGAGTTTGCCATCAAGGTTCATTTGTTTTGGTGATTTTTAAGAACTATTTATTGGTTTTCTCTAGATTCAAAGTTAGTTTATTTTCATTGCACCATTCTGCTGATGCTACTGATGTAAGATCAGCGTTAATTTTAATTTGGTGCTCATTTAAACCTTTAGTTTCAAAAAACAAATTTGTGTCATCGGCATCGGGAATTGTGTCAAGAGTTTTAGTTGCATTGGCTAGATCATCAATATGAATTAAAAAGAACATTGGACCCAGAATAGATCCATGTGGAACCCCAGTGTTTATAAATTGTGGCTCAGAAAATATGTTATTATATATCTCAGTAATTTGTTGGCGATTAGCAAGGTATGATCTGATAAGAATTTAAATGGGTCAACTTTGAAAGTATGA
This sequence comes from Membranipora membranacea, assembly GCA_914767715.1. NCBI lineage: Eukaryota > Metazoa > Bryozoa > Gymnolaemata > Cheilostomatida > Membraniporidae > Membranipora > Membranipora membranacea. Next base: position 23,027,058 of record OU612074.1, read on the forward strand.
TATGATGGTCAATTGTATCGAAAGCTTTGCTAACATCAAGAAAAACAACTAGCACAGAGTTTACATTGCTCATGGCTGTTCACACTTTGTCTGCGAGTAATGTCATTGCCTGATTAGTATTTTTATGTTTCTAAAGCCATAGTGTTGTGCATTTAAAATATTATTGTGTTCTAAAAAGGCCGTGATTTGTGAATTAACTACTCGCTCAAAAATTTTGCTGAAATTAGATAAAATTGATATTGGGCGGTAATTTTTATGATATTAAGTGTAGCTTTTTTTGAAAAGAGGGAGAACTTTTGCTGTTTTGAGAGCATCAGGGAACACAATGGACTGTAGTGTCCTATCAATCATTTTGGTCAAAGGTTCAGCTAATATTTTTAGTTTCCTATAAATCTTTACTGGTTTGATGAAATAGAAACAAAGCCAAACATGGAGCCAAGTTTCATTGCATGAGGCCAAGTTTTACTAATAAGGCCCAAGTTTTACTAATTGGGGCCAAGTTTCATTACCTGGGGCCAAGTTTCATTACATGGAGTAGGAGGTAGCCCTCTGACGTGCAAGTGTTTGAGGTCTCGGGTTTGGAACCCGCTTCAGTCTACCGGCTACTGGGCTAAAATGACGCCCAATGTGTGCTCCTACCTGCCTGCAAACTGAGAGAAACTTGGCGACGGATATGGCAGCCGCGCCCTTAAGGCGCCTTTATTTCTCAGTCTTTTTGAACCGACGTGGGTCCAATTTTGGCTCGGGCTAAGTTAGGCTTAGGCTAAGTTTGGCTCAGGCCATGTTGTCGCGCTTCCCATTTGGTAATACAGTAAAAGAGCTATGCGGAGTGAAGATACTTACCGCCTCCGAAAGGTACTGGTGTTGTCGATTTTCTCTGCTGGTGGACTTTTGTTTTCCTTCCTGGAGGAACAAATGGTCTGCATCTCTTAAAGAAAAACGCGATCAGCATGGATGGCGGTAGAACAATCAATGCACCTGAAAAAGCGAAAACATTCTGTTACATTCAACAAAACAAAAATCAAAATCATTAATTGATCGGAAACTCAGGTTCTAGCCCACTATTCTTATAAAGAGGAGCCAGGAAATTATTGCCAATAAAAGCAATTGTAAGTCAATGAGATCATGATATGTATGAAAGCGATAAGCGGATGAGTTGCCTTACCCATAAATGATACATAGATCGTCCTCCAGCTTAGCTCAACAGGTCCAATTGTCAGGGTGGATCCAGACTCTTCCTTTGATTCCGGAACAGTTGGAAACCTGTATAAAAATGTTACATAATTAATAGAAATGGTAACCTTGACTTTAATTGATCAATTTGTTTCTTTATATATATAAAATAGATCCCAGCATGATACAATGGTGTATGTCTTTAATCTTACCACATAGCATTGACGACCATCATCAGATAGAGGGTAGATATACACAGAGACCATCTATGAACTCTAGAGAAGTTACTCTTATTGGGTCTCTTAACCACTGAGAGCCAAATGTGGTCATCATAGAACTTAGATTTGGTGTTTGCCTTCATCAGAGATTTAAAGTCCTTTCCTTCAGTCATGTCAGTCCTGAATATCTCATGCCCATAACACAAAGTCTCTACTGGTGAGATCCAGTCATTACAGATGAAGCTATATCTATAACAGCGAAGAATTTGAATAATCTATGGTGGTATGGATGTTTGTGCGAATCTGTTGATAGCAGTTCAGGTCAATAAATACTCCAAGTTGATTTCTCAGATACAATTTGCATCGACACACAGTGCACCAGCCAACGACACACAGGGCACCAGCCAACGACACACAGTGCACCAGCCAACGACACACAGTGCACCAGCCAACGACACACAGTGCACCAGCCAACGACACACAGTGCACCAGCCAACGACACACAGTGCACCAGCCAACGACACACAGTGCACCAGCCAACGACACACAGTGCACCAGCACACAACGACACACAGTGCACCAGCCAACGACACACAGTGCACCAGCCAATATGTTGGTTTTGAATAACTGGCGGGTTGTTGAATGGGAGCCAATGCCAGGTCAGATAGTACTTCCCTGAAAATACTGTCATATATAGAGTGCGTAGGATTTGTAACCATGGCATTGGCTCTCTTTCCACCCGACAACCAATCATATCAAAACCAACACAATGGCTATTAGTGCACTTTCCTAAACAATGCATTATTTGCAATTATGTAATAATTATTAGGTTTAAAGAAAGTGATCGAAAAATCCGTTGACTAATTAGGGCAATTCACCACAACAAATTATATTCTTAGTGACTTACGTCTTGTTAAGTTCAGGGTCAGCCACAGTGATGCAATCTACAAAGAGACTATCTCTCTCATCTCTAGCTCTTGTCCACAGATGTACATGAGTTATTGCCCCTATATCCTCCTGACAAGTCACTGTTAGGTTTGTAGGACATCCAGGTCGGAAACCCTACAGAATTACAGAAGAATTTGATTGCGTTATCAACCTAGCTAAGATAGAGAGGAGAATAGATTTCGATAGCTTAAATCTGCTAATGTTACTCTGCTGTTTGATGTTTATTATCCAGATTTGAGAAAGATAAAAGATAACGGCAACTTATATAGCATGAAAAAAGTGCCTTAATTGACGGTCAATTTCTTATAGGGGTGTGCAAAAACCATTCCTGTTGTGAGTTTTGGATAGTTCTACTTGAATTTCTTCATGAAAAGAATTGAAATAAATAAATCTATAAATTTACGACTTACTTGTCTTTCCCCATCTTCCAGGGTTTTTGGAGTTGTTTTTCCTTTTATTCCATAAAGCGCACAGAAAACATCTGCGTTGAATTCTTTACTAGATTTTGAGTTGACTGCGATAGAAAGCTGATACACATGGCGATCCTCAGCCTTGTTGTGCAGGATAGGTAGAAACTCCCACTGTAATCAGAAAAAAACTAATGAGATGCAGAGGAACACAAGTAATGAATACTGCTTCTTTGGCTCTCAACTCTATTGGGGCTGTACTTAAACTCAACATTACAAAATTGTCATGTCCAATTTCAGAGAAGTAATTGTATTCAATGATTATCAGTGCATAATTATTCATTAAATCACAGAATACTACTCACCATTCGATAATCCCTCCGATCCATTCGAGCGATCGGAATCAACAGTACAAAGTAAAGTCCAGCAATGAGACACACGACTCTCAGGACATATGGATTCTCTGCAGTCTTTACTCCCAGATCGTCGAACACGTTGTCAAAGTCAATCTTATTGGGTGGAATGGCCAAACCAGCAGTCATAGAGCCCATAAAGTTAGACTTAAATACAACTTCCTCTCCTGTGGAGTCTGGATCAATCTGCATGAATAGACATTAGACAGTGGAATTCAAAGAAGAGAGTTACTACAGTGATATAAAACGATTCATTATTTTGTATTTGTATTTAAATAGCACCTGTGCAATTTATTGGCAGTGTTACTTAAAATTAATCTCTTTATGGAATATTAGTAGCTACACCCTAGGGAACTTCCATTTCTTGATATCCAGAATCATGAAGCTGCTCTCTTTCTGCGGGTGTTGCCATATCCTATTCACACCTATATGAAATCGCTCAGTTACTTGAGCCATCCCCTACATAGAGGGTATTATCTTCTTCTTACCTCAACTTGGGAACTGGGCATCCACTCCTTAGCTGTTTCATTCCAGACTCTGGGAGAGTAGACAGCTGCACCTGAAGAGTATCGGCTGCCTGAAGCTCTTTTTCTTCTTGTTGTGCTGCCGGTCGCAGCAGCGATGATTTCATTGGCTGTAAGTTTGACATATAACAGACCCAGGTCTCCTATCTTCCTTCCATGTATGAATATTGCCAAAGCATCTGAAAAGTTCAAGCTGGTAGGAGTATGATTAAAATGATGATTAATCGTTGATTGATTTCATATTGCATTCTGTATCATTACTGATAAAATCAAACAACCACATAAAAAAAGCTCTGCATTAAAATGGCCTTCTACAAAGATCGTTAAAATGGGTCATGAATAAAGGGAAAATGATTTGACAAGTTTATGCTATGCTTTTTTTTAGTAATATGAACCATGAAACTTTTGCATAGGAGATAATTGGCAACTAAATTATAGAGGAAAAAAAATTGTCGAGATTCACAAATCACTATACCAGTTGCATTATCATATTTGATTGCAGCATTCAGCTCATTCTTGGTGACATTTAGCTGCTCTACGATGTGGACTTCGACTGTATGGTTATCTTCTGAAGGTGTATGGTTCATGGCACATCTGATGGTGTATGAGTCAGCCTCTCCAGGAAGGGTAAGGAATATCTGTAACCAGAGACAGCTAAAACTTAGCACACTTATATGGAATCAATAGTGATCATACACACGGTGTATCGCTGCTTCTGTGAATGAAGAGTAAAATATGGCTCATTATCAAGATCATGTTGGGGTTAATGAAGTCAAAGAAGAAGAGATGTAAGTAATCAGATGCGATTGAGATCAATAGTTGGAGATCAATACTTAGAACTAGTTTGTTTCCTCTGTGATGGCGGAGTGCTATTGAGGCACCGATCCGTGGTTGCTTGATACACGGCTTTTAAGGTAATCACAGAGGGAACAAAGATGTTCTACAACTCACTAAAACTTCACTGACCTTCATAAAGGAATCAGGATCTTCTATAAGGTAGGTGGTGATCACACCATCTTCAGTGACATTGTAACTTTCTGAAGGGATAAATAAGGTAGCCTTTGATGCTGCTTTGTACGATTCTGTGTCATCAGAGCCTACAATCTTCATACCTACAGGTGAGGCTCCACTTGTGAAGTTATCTTCATTTGTGGCATAGCTTGCATATGGATCTTCAGCGTAGGACAATGCCTGACAGAAAATAAATGAAACTCACACCTAGTCCGATAGTTTATGCAACGTATAACCTGAGCATTTGGGTTAAGACAAATCAATATTAGCCCAATTATAAAACAGACATAAATTTCTGTTTAATCGCTTCTCAGCTTATTGGCTAAGATCAAAGTTTCACTGCCGATGGGCATTTAGTGCTTGTTTCAGTTTCTGACAGCTTGCTGAACACTCACGATTAGGAGGTCCACCATGGCCTCACCTCTAGGATACATTCTAGTTTTCTAGGCTGTATCACACTCTCAGTACGAGGAAATTGGGCAACTTGCGTCCCTCTTTAGGGGCAGTGCACCCTCTGTTTTGTCATATAAACATGGCCATAAATTCCTGTTTCGTGTTCACAATAACCTACTTGGATGGGAAGCGCTGTCGCTGGTGTTTCTTCTAGTTCCACAGTTGCAAATCCTGCATACATTGGTTTCCCTGCCTGGTCCTGTTTGGCGACAGCCATACCTAATGATCCTGTCACTAGCTGGACACTATCACCAGGTTCCAACGCCCCGGTTATTGCTGCTGCCACCGTATCCAACACATTTTGACTGTCTTTAACAAGATTCTCAGCCTAATAATGAGGAAAGGTTTCTTCAACAGACAGATAATTATAACAAATGATCCTGACTTTTGATAATAATAGAAGGTTTACTCAGTAGCACAAGATCAGTTAAACCCCACAATGATATAAATTGGAAGAGGGCAGGGATAATATTTTAGGTAGGTAACTGCAAAATCATATGCAGCATTCAAAATTAAATCTTACCTGAGCAGAGTCAGCACTGGAACTCCCAGTGTTATCCTCTTCTGATCCGGCAGCAGATGCCTCCAGAGCGTTAGCTACCACACCAACTACTGCTTTACCTAGGTTTCTCAGTTCATCTTTGGTGGCGTTTCCTATCTTGTCAAATATCTTTGTGCTTGTCTCCAGAGCTTTATTCTATAATTACACATGTATAATGTAATATTTACCAATGATTACAAATAAACAACATGTTTAGATTATTGTATACTATATATTATTTATTTATAACATGTTTATTTATTTTCTACTTTTTACCTTCAAATAAGATTTTTCAACGCTGATGTATCAATGTTTAATATGCTACGTACCAGGTCTTCAACATCATCAGTTTTTGATGAAGTGTGTAAGAGGACTGAGGCAAAGTCATGCAGCTTATCAACTGGGAGCGTTGCACTTGCATCTAGTTCCGAGTCCAGTACATCTGTGAGTTCCTTCACAGTCACATTTTTCGGGTCGTTCAATTCCTGAAAATGGTTAAGAGCGGAACAAAACATTAGCCTAAGCTGGACTTCTAAAGCTAAAAGTGTGCTTAGCTATGATGATTGATGAGACTGTGAGTCTCTCTATTTATTTTGCCTGATTTATGCCTTGATTGATTGGCTTATTCAAAGGTTGCTTCGATGTGAAAGAGGATTCTAGCGCTATTATGCTCTAATTAGGGAATAACCCTTAGATTATTGAATTTTCTGTTCCTACATGTGATTGCTATACTGGTGATTAATCCCTGATAATGAAGGATTTAGAAGATTAAGAAAAAGCACCTTACAAATTGGTAAAAAATCAGTGTACTAGAGAAGCACTTTAGGTTAAAATACAACTAGATCTTACCAAATCTGCATAGATTTCATCATATGACGGTGTTGTAACCCCTGTCGTAATATCTTCAACTGAAACGAGCCAGCACAATCAGATGTCATTTCCAATTCAACAGTACCCATGATACTGGCAAAGTAACTGCAGCATATGAAAATCACTGTCATTTTCTAAATTATAACCGAAGTGAAGTTGGAGATTATAATGCGGTCACTTGACTATTATTACATTCTGAGGGGTTTAAACATGGTGTTACCTAAAAAAATTACTGATCTTCATCTATTCATCAATAATTGAATGTATGCGCCTTCATTTTTAACAAGTAGCACAGGTACTCAAACGTCAGATCAATAGTGATTCTTACCAGATCACCTCATTAAAGTCCACAGTCATGTTCAATAATATCTCTGGTGAATTGGTCTATCATCTTCTGACTTTCACATTAAAAATAAATGAAAATGTCTCCCATTATTTAATGTGAGTTCAGGCTGCACGACATACTTTTCAATTAAAATGAATAATATTGTTGACTGTATTAATGCACTAACCTGTAGCTGTAGTCAATTGGTTTGCTGTTGTTGGTTCTGCTGCTGTCGGCACAGTTGTTACTGGGTTCGTTGTGGTGGACTGTTTTGTTGACGTTGGAACTTTGGTTTGTGCTGTGGTCATCATTGAACGAGCTGAGGTTGTTGTATCAACCTGGGTTGTTGACCCTGTAGTACCTGACCGTGTTGTGGTTGGCATCGCTGTAGATGTTTTACTAGCTATGCTAGTTAGCTTAGATGTGGTTGACAATGTTTTGGATGGAGTGATTGTGGTTGTTGGACTAGAAGTGGTTGTTGACAGTGTCGTGGTTGGCATTGTTTGGGTTGTTAGACCGGCAGAGGTTGTTGGACCAGCTGATGTTGTTGCCCCAGCTGATGTTGATGTCGAAGCTGATGCTGGTTCTGTTGCCAAAGAAAAAACATAGATCATTATTAAGGTCATGTGACATCAAAATGTATAGTAAAATAAGATTAGGTATATGGCACGCCCAATGTATCCCGAGTTTTAAATGTTGATCAGCAGCCACTCCCAGAAGCCAATTGTATCGGTATGTATCATAAACCCCTATCTATCAGTTGATTGAAGCCATATTGGATTTCAGGTTCATGTGACGCAAAGGACAATGAGTTCATAACACCCGGTATGTGTCATAACCCCCATATCTATCAGTTATTGGATTCCATGAACACATTGTATATATTTACATTGTAAATAATTTCCTATCAAATCTCACCGGATGACCAATCCATACTCCAGGTGATGTTACCATGAGTGTAAAAGTAGATCAATATCTGGTTAGTTTGAGTATATACTGTGAGATCATTATGGTAACCCTGTAGATATGTAATAAACTCTCCGGCATGTAGATCAATAATCTACAACAATTGTTTAGAGTATTGTAAAACTGCAACAGCTTCAAAGACCAAAAGAAACTTTTTTCTGTTTATATTCATTAAATTGTCAATATCTAACCCTTTTGCAAGCGTCAAGCGTCAAGCGTCAAGCGTACATTAATTTATCGTCTGTCACTTTAAACATTAATGTGAATCAGTGTCAAACGATCACAAAGAAATAAAAGAAAATCTCTCACAACTTAGCTTAACTCAACTTACTGTACCTGGACAGGTAAAATTTGTGGCTTAACATTAAAAGTGAAACGAGATGGTTTTTCGAAATCTGAGAAAACGTTGTATCTCGTATCATTTCGCCTTCCCGGACAGATTTGGCCACCATATGAAATTATAAGAATACTGATACGTGCTTGCAGTTGTCCAATCAAATTTTCAAATTTAAAATTTATTTATATCATCCAAATTTAGAAGGAGTACATCATTGCGCATCAAATATCAAAATATGACTTTTGTGGTTGTCTGCCACTTTAACATATTGGTATAAAGAGGGAACACCCATAGTGGTTGAGAAAAATTTTCATTTCAGTAATGAAATTGGTTTCAACTGTATCCATAGGTCATTCAAAAGGTTGCTATGGTGCTATTAATTAGACTGACACCTTCATTATGATTCCAAATATGGGGAGGCACAACTATAGCTTTAACAGTATACAAATATCTCACTGCAGACGTTGTTGTATAGATTAATGCATTTTGGCTCATCAAATACTTCCTTAATTACTTACTTCCCAATAGTTCTGCGTACCGAATGATGTAAAATGAAGCACTGCATGCATGTTGGATGGTACAGTTAAGTAGTATTCACAAGTAATATAGTTGAGATAGTTGGTAGGGTAGTTATGTGATGGCAGCGTTCCATTATACCCAGAAAACTCTCCATCGTTACATGATGCATAGCCTGAAGAGACAACGTAATGCATATATCCTTACAAGCAACAGAGCCTCACATTTCGAAACTATATTTAGTTTCTTGATCCTTGGTATTAAAAGGGCAACAGTTTTGTCAAACGTATGTACATATTTTATGCACAGGAGCCCTACAGATGCATTAAATCATCGAAGGGAAAGGAATATTTCTACAGTAGCCAAAGAGTTGATCATTCTCTCTATAGTATCACAGCGGTTTATCATCCTCAACAGTACTTAGCCTAACTAGTGTTTGCCTATGTGTCCGTGTCTATATAAAAGATTAATAGACAACGAATGGATACAATTTGGAATCTCCATGCTCCATTACCTTTGGTCCACCACTTTTTAGGGCTATATAGCTTTAAGCTGCACTTCTACTAGCAATAAATTTGACTGCTTTATGACATTGCCACACAATGCGGGATTGTTTTTGCTTTCAACGGTATCATAAATATAAGAATATTCTGACCAAATAGTCAGACATCTGAGCAACCAAGATTGCTTGAGTTGCCAGCTGTCCTCCCTGTTAAGAAGGCTCATGGAGGAGCTCAGAGCTCTTTGAATCCACCAACGAATATATTTGGTATTCTTACTTTGTGTTGTGCTGGGCTGATGTGTTGTCCCAGTGGCTGCTGTTGCCCCAGTGGTTGTAGTTGCCCCAGTGGTTGCTGTTATCCCGGTGGTTGTTGTTGTCCCAGTGGTTGTTGTTGACGACGTTGATGCTGATTCTGTTGCTAAAAAAAACATGGATGATAATTGAAGCATTTGTCTGCAGTGATGCTTCTGTTGACAATGATCATTTGAAAACTGTCTGGATTTTGTGGCAAACTGAGATGGTTACTAAAAGAATTTTGGTCTAAAAACTTCAGAAAAGGAGACCGGTGGATAGTGTGTTCAATTGTTAGCATTTCCATCACCCTTTGAATAAAAGGCAGGCAGACAGAAGGTGGTCTAATGAGCAATAAAGGGCTAACTAAAGCAATATCACTTTTGACTCATAGTGAATTTAGCGCTGATTTGCAACAAGAAAACTTTGAAATATCAAACCATAACTTTAAATCATACACTCCATAAACTATTGATATCGGAATATATTACTCTGAATCAGTCAACTGTGACTTCAAATGAGGCAAGGAGCATCAAAACTTTGTACCTCCCATTGCCTTTCTATGGGCTTCTCGCACAATACACCATGTAATGTAATTAATCATCATCAGTAGTTGGTACTGAACAGATAAAATTAACCCGCTAAGTAAAAAAGTTATTTCGGACAATTCCAGCCCACCAGCTAAGAGAGGGAGTCAGATTGAGATTGAGTTTAGTCCTGGAATAATTAAATGCCTCAAACTCTGACACAAAGGCAAGTATAGATTGACAAATACGCTGTCACGATCTGGCCAGAGATTTTTGATCAAAATCATTCCCCTCATTAATTGAAATTGAGAGTGAGATTGAACAAAACTAGGTTTTTTTCTGCTCTAACTCATCGATTGATTAGAATTGGACATTTAGTCTACTTTATAACGGAGCTCCTTAGTTACCTCTTAGTAATTTAGTTAATTATTAGTTAGTTAGTTTATATAAACTCCTTCTCAGTTAGCAGAAAGTCAGTGTTTTAACTACCCTACTAGGGACAAACATAGATTGACGCATTCCCCATCCTCGGTCACACAAGCAGATACAGCTTTCACACAATCTGACTTTTTTGTAGCCTGTGAACTAAATTGATTTTGTAGCCAGTGGACCACCTCAGGCTAGAACACTTCAGTAACCAACTTCTAATAGTCATCTAATCTTAAAACCTGAGTAACCCATGCTTACACATGGGATGCAAATAACACTCTATCTTTCAACTAATATTTGGTAAGATATTATTGATTTTACAAAACTTCAAAAAATCCTCAATTCTTTGCATGGGAAAAATGCTATAACCACAAATTTTCTGGATGAGGGTATCATTCATGTCACAATTTGAAAAAAAAAAGAAATTGTATCTGCTTCAATTCATCAATTGGTTTGAATTGATCACCAGTTAATTTAATAGGAAATCCTTTGTTACTTTTATTTAACTAAAATGTGACCCTGGAGACTAAAAGTTAGTGAACTTCACCATGACCCAGGTAAAGATCACATGCTGACTGATTATTGTGTGATATCGTAACACTATCTGGTTATATACTATACTTACCAAATACCAGAAGGATGCCAGCTATTAAAACAATGTGCTGAACACCGATTCCAACTTGCTGCTTTCTCATATCCATTGAAAACTCTACAAGATAGAGACATAGAGGATAAATTAACGCCACTTTTCTACCTCACTTTCTCAAATATCACATGCCCAAGGAAAAGTTTCCGATGACAGTGCTAATCTAGCAGGAACACCGTCAGGCTTCAACAAGAACCTTACAGTGCTAAATAAACATAAGGTGTAACTTTTCAATATCAAAATTACAATGCCCTAGTGTTTTTATGGCAACAAATAGCAATATTTATTAGATGAGGAAAGGTATTATCATACAAAAATCAATCAACCAAAAGATCTTGATGAATGGCTCAAAAGCGCGGCAGGTTAATCTCTTTGATACAGTATGTTCTTGGTTATGTGTTTGACTTGAGAGAGTGCGTTGACCCCCCTCATTACATAATCTCGACAATATCATCTAATGGGGTTGTCTTTGCCAGATTTTGGAGAAAATTAACAAGCAATACATGATTCTGGATAGCTTTATAGCAAAGATTTTACTGCGGGCTAAAATAGTTTTACTTTTACTACGATAATTTCAGGTTTGCGACGGCTGCGCAGAGTAAGGATGACATTTGAGCTTACCAGGACCACAAAACAAGATATGAACAATTTCCATGTTTCCCTATCAAGCCTTTTAATATAATGAACAACAGATGATACCATATCACATTTCAACACAGAAAATACAATTAGATACCTTGTTTACCTAAATTGCCTAACATAATGAAAGGCAACCAAATGTACCACAGTAAACAGCTCATGACATTTCGCCCTAGTCTAGGGATGAAGGTGAGATCAGTGCTCGTACCTTCATTTCTTGACTTGCAGTCTGTTAGCCGAGAAAGAAACCTCTCTATCAAAATACAATACAAGCCCAGAAAGAACTGTAGCAATGTCAAAATAATGAGGTACCGAACTGCGAAGGCTGGGAACAGCCTCTTCATCTAATATGGCCATTGTGTGTAAACTGATGTTAGCAGACATGTTTCTTTTATAATAATGATAATGCATATTAAGTCCCTTTTTTTATCATTTGCTGTGATTTTGGGATTTACAATGATGACGATGATGATGACGCTACAACATATGTTGTGTTGAAACAGATTTGTTGTACCTTCGAATCTAATTTATACATTTAAAATGTATCTTGACTGACTGACAAGTGAGCACAAACACTACCTTTCCGTGTGAAATTCGAGCCTTGGACATGCCTACCGGGCCGCACTGAGCTCGAAGGATCAGTTCGCACTGAGCTGTGTGTGATGTATCTTTGATCCCAGAGCGGGAGGCCCGACTTTAAATCCTATCGGCAGCAGATTTGTTTGATGTTTCTTCTCAGCTCTATCCATGGGAATGGATGAATATTTCAAGGTCGAGCCAAGAGGTGACAATTCACATGGAAACATGGTAAAACAAAGTTCGTCATTTTGTACATGCTTATAATAGCTAAATTTAAACTCTCATATTTTATCTTATTTATACTCTCACTTCAGTTAACCAACATTTAGTGCTAGCTGATATTTAGTCACCCTTAACTTGCTAGATTAAGCTGTAGCTAATATTTACCTAGTGAGCTTATTTGGCTGCTTTCCCATCTCCAAGATTTAACAATTGAGATCCATCAGAATATAACTTACCTTCAGGGTTCACATATATTTACAATCATCACTTCTGTAAACTCCAATATCACCCTAGTGCACTTTGTTGTGAGTTCTGTTTCTTCTGTGACCAGCCTGTAAGAATCTCAATCATTTCACATTTGAAGCAGATTTTTTGCAGATTTTCAAATTGATGTGAATCGTTGCTGAGGAAGAATATAGACACTTATTATCCTTTGGTCTTGTCACGAACTCAGCATTGCTATTGATTCGATCAGAAAACATTAAATATAATTATTTGTAATTAAGAGCATCAGCTGAAGATCAGAACAAGACCAGGACAATATGTATTATGTAATTTGTTTTATTAGCAAACATCACAAAACAAAAGTGTGTAGGGTATAAAAGAAAATATCATTTATTAAATAATAGATTTCAGAGACAAATCTTTTCTCTTTTTATTGAGCATGAAGTTTATTAACAAAAGTATTTGAATCAATAAAGAGATTACCCCTTGAGAATATTTCCTGAACAATGAAAACGGCAGCTTACAATTACAGGACATGCTGTCCCAGAAAAGTAAAACAGGATTTTTAAGGCACCGAACAATCAAAGCTTTAATGATCTACCACCTTCGACGCATTAATTTTTAGTTACCAATCGGAATTATAATCCTCACAAAACAGATCTCTAGCAAGTGTGAGATTAAAAAGAGTTTTACAATAAAAGTACAAGACTTTTCCGCTGCTAGCTATTATTATATTTCTCAGAAGGTTTGAAGAATGATGCCTGCCTGTATACACATCAATAAAGTTCTAGAATACAGTTAGTAGACTCTGTGTGTTGATACTTTACATGTAGGTACTCATGTGCAGATTTTCTCACATAAAATACTACATTACAAACTACACAATATGACCGGAGGCTTTATAGTAAAGATTTCCTCGTTTATTCACCATTGTTATGTAATCACTGCAGGCAATGACTGTAGCAATGTAAACACTGTAGTATTTATAGTATTTGCTGTAGAGAGTAAGATTGCTTAAAAACAACGAAAATTCGGATCGGTGGGAAAACAGAAGCAATTTCTTTGTAATGTTTTTGGGTTATAAAATCAATAGTGCGTTGAAAAGATGTAATAATTGTCAATTGATTATTTGTAGAAGGACAATTCTAACTTTGCTGAAGGCTAAAAATCAAAGTGTAGGGTTTTCTCTCCATCTCTATGGACTAAATCCTATTCGTATATGGGGCTAGATCGATGCTGCATTCTAACGGCCGAGACAGCAATACTGAATATTGTTATCAGTTTCGCATTTAACTATAGCGTACAGAGCATTTTGAATCGGACACCCTGCCAATATATACATTCAAATAATCAGTAGTTGGTGTGAAGACTTCTATATATAGAGTATTTGTTTCATTTGTATATGCTGATTAGTGCACATAACATTGCTATCAAAATATTATTGTTTGAAGATTCTACAGGGGTTGTCTCCTCTCTCTGCATGTGGGAATAACTCGAAACTTTTACATGTAGTTTTGAGTATACTGAACTGGTTTCAGAGTTAGGCGCAGAACATTTTCTAAAAGTTTCTGCTAGCTTACATTAAGTCTGCCTGAAATTTAATCGCAATCTTTACTCACTTACTTAGGATGATTACCAATCACAACCTCCTCAGTGTTTGGCCCGTGTTTTGACCTGCTCTTTTGTGTCATGTACATACATCTGCGTGTTATAAACTGAGGTCACCGTTATGCAATAGTAACACGTTGTCGGATTTTAATAATTGGCTGTTTGGTATCTCCTGCAAAAATAGAGCACTTACCTTTGCCAAAAAGTCAAGTGCATAAACATCCCTTTTGTTCGACAATGAGTTTTGCACAATTGTGTATGTATGATATTGTGTACGAACTATTGCAGTAAAAGGATTAACATCAATACATATTTTGGTTTGGAAAGGTAGCCATATAGTTCTCCATGCCTCAAGGTACTTTGATTGTGTGCCGGGAATGCTGGGATGGATTTAAGGCTGCAGTAGTCATACAGTCTTAAAACAGGAGCCCAACATAGAGCACTACACTATGAGTTTGCTGACATCTTGGACAATTTTGGGCTCGCCCAGACTGTCATTGAGCCGACCCGTCTCCATAACACTCTAGACCTCGTCTGCATAAACATTCCAGATCAAATAAACAGAGTCAAAGTCATCCTTGAGATTAGTGACCATGCAGCTGTGTTCTTTGAGATTAATGTCACCGCTACTAACAGAACACAAAACCCCAGAAAAATATGGTTGTACAGACACGCCGACTGGCAGGGTATGACACAATACCTCCCACCCCGCCTCACCAGCATAGATCAGCAATATCACACAAGTCCTGATGAACTATGGACAGATAGCAAATCACTAATCTTGGAGGCTATGGAGATCTATATCCCTCGGCGAAAACCCAAGCGCAAGGATTCCTGTCCCTGGATAACAAAAGACCTCCATAAGCTGATAAAGATCGGGAATAGACTCTACAAGCATGTCAAGAAAAGAGGTTGCCCTCGTTTAGAGGCAAGGTATCTTTTATATCGTGCCTTAGTAAAGAAGCAACTGAAGACAGAACATGCCGACTATGTGCACCGATTGTTTACCGAAGAAGATAAATCCCAACAAAACATCTCAAAACGCTTCTGGACCTATATCAATCACAGACCCTCATCTGCAGTCTCTAATATAGGCCCTCAGAAGAAAGGAAGTGCTCTGACTATCACTGCTAAGGAAAAAGGCCAACCAGATGAATCAACATTTCATGTCGGTCTTCTCCAAGACAAGGCCAAGAATAGACTACCTGACATTGACCCTTAAATCAGTCATGCCGAACATCTCCGTATCTACTTATGGCGGCAACAAGCAACTTTTGACAGCTCCTGTCCCAAACCCGGTTAGATTTAAAGCTGTTCCTTAATGGATTACCGGTAAATGACCCGGGGAAACGTAAAACGATTCATGAGTTTTTAACGTTCCTGAAGTCACGACGCTGAAGTCGGCGCTAGGAGCTATGAATCATCAGGTGAGACATTAGGCGAGACACACTCATTTATCAAAACTAAACTTCCACCCAAACAGGGACTTCAACCCTTGCACCTCAGATTTACCTCAGACCTACTGATCTACCCTGGGCAGTCTTTCCATTTAAAAATACCTGCTATGCAAAAATGAGGATTGGACAGAGGTAGCTTATATCAATAGCACTTATTTGGTCATTAGTCATATTTTTACCACAGTCCAGATTATAATTGCATCCTGTATTGTATTATAATTACAAACATAGATAAATATATCTGACAATTCCTGATGGGTAAACTCTGTGGTATGTGTTAGTGTGGATATAAATCAAAATTGTGAGAGGCATGTGACATTTTGTAGGCTCCAGGCACAGTGATACATTTCCGAGATCCTGTTTTATGTATTATGATATCATTTTAAACAAATTAAATAACAGACCTCGCAGTAAACAACAGATAACTCTTTATGCCATCCTGCCATCCATCACAAAACGGGTTTCAAAAACTAACCATGCACTCCTTATCTCAGAACTGTGCCCTTGAATCTCACAGGCTCATTTAGCTCCACTGCTGCCACCCTATCAACACGGTGCTAGTCATGAAATATATCAGCAACCGATTGATGTCAGTGTCCAGGCTTTCTCTTTAACAACCCTCACATCATCAGTCAGTCAACAGCCTGAAGACACCCCTGTGTGTCAATGATGATCTTATCTCATCGGGTCGCAACATGTTTGTCTGTATGTAATTATCAATATCTCTTGTTAAGGTCGATGCTTTGTGAGTGAACTGTTCTGAAATTACAGCTCATAAACATCAACAACAACGACAACAACAACAACAACAACATACTGGCAATTACTCCTTACTTTAATTTGAACTCAGCAGAGAATATCCTCAATATGTGAAACAGGAGTATGCGCTCATGGATTGTCTTTAGCTGCACTGAGTTTGGTTAAATTTAATCCTTAATTTTCAAATTTTCATCTTTGACCTTTCAATTAGATAAGACAAGAAACATCCAGCATCCATTCTTACTGCAGCAACGCCCTGAAGACAATTATATAGACAGGGATGGTCTATTTCATCAAATATTTTTTTGTTTTCCTTGTCCTCCAGTAGCTGTAGGGATTAAAAAATGGATATCAAGCAGTAGACAAGGTATGGTGTGCTTACGTACAGTACTAACGTAAGGTACTAACATATGGTACTTACGTATGGTACTTACATATGGTTTTACATCTGGTACTTACATATGGTATGCTGATGTATGGTTCTTACATATGGTACTTACGTATGGTATAGTACTTACGTATGGTATGCTTATGTATGGTGTGATTCCGTATGGTACATATGTATGGTATGGTACTTGCTTATGGTATGGTGTATTTACTTTTATTATATTAAACTATATATGCACTTTATTTCACTGATCAATGTTCTGTCAAAACAAATGAGATCATGTGTAGACATCAAGATGAAGTTAATTACTAAGAAGAATAAATCTATAAAACAATCTAAAACATTGCTCTCTGGTCAGGAAATTGCACGGAAAATAATTCAAAAATATCTAAAGAACAGATTCTTCCCCAAGTGTGCAGTTCTACTTTTTGGTGGAATAGTTCTGCGACTGTGAGTGCTAGGCCGACCGGGTATGTAACAGTGAAGAATATGATGGTCATCAGCTAAGATATTATTGGCATACCGGAGGCATACTATATCTAGATAGCTCTCAGATAACTAGAGTAAAGATGCGTTCTGACTATAAACAACATCAGACTGCTAACGGGAGAAAATAAATGACACACACATCCATTTTCTCGCTAGTTTAGAGCCAATTTGGTTGCAGTTATTCTTTCCTAGTTTGTGTGCAGGATTCATAAAAGATTACATACACAACTTGATGTGTTGCACCTGCGTCAGCAATTCTGTTTTTGCTTGTCACTTTCCTGTGTTAATTCTCACAAACATTGAATTTATTTGGCATTTAGCCAAGTGTCTCCATAAGGCAGAGTTATTCTTAAAAATGTCATGATAATTTCAAACTTTACAGGTGCAAATTGGTATTCGAGTGTAAAAGTAATGCGCGCATTGGCTGAGGCTCTAAACTATACAATATCCTCGCAATATAATATGAAAATGAGTTATTACCGGCCTTTTGATTTATCCAGACCAGTAAAAAGGATGTGTATTTATCTTCATCTTACCTTTATCCATTTCAGCTTACCCTTGCATGGTAAACGCAGCTTGATGGAGAAGAAAATATTTCGGAAAACCTAAAAAAAATTGTGTGTGCAATGGATGAAAACTTCCAAAGCAATGTGGGTGATCTACTAAAGTACATTTTACAGATGTCTCAATTTTTTTATTATAAATTCTGTTGATTAAAAATCGGATGTCATATCACTCGCCCATCCCAAGGCATGGGCGGTGAAATATCAATGCCTTAATGGCGAGACCGCAATATCTGCGCCAATTTGCTCTCAGTTTGCAGTTTCAGTTTCTGTTTCAGGCAGGTCCGAGCACACCTTGGGGCCAACCAATCCCCAGTAGAAGATGGACTGCAGTGGGATTTGAACCCACAACTTTCAACACTTGCGTGTTGAAGTCCGGCGCTCTAACCAACTGAGCCACCTCCTACTGTTGATATTTCAGATGTAAATGTTCTTCAAGCGGATGTGAAAAAACCAAAGTCCTGTCTTGTCAATTGTGAAGATTTAATCATGCTACTTAATACAAGCATTGTAACTCAGACTAATTAAAATTGTGTTTTAGGGATTGCTTTCGAAAAAGTTTGTTATATGCTAGTTCCCCACTTTCTCTCAACAAAACATGATGAACAAAAGATCCTTAAAAATCCCTGATTTACAACAGAAGGTGCTAGGAAAATTAATAAATAGAACCCTGAGGTACACCCAATGGCGAATCTGAAGAAAAGACCACGTCATAGTTATATTGTGAGGCCAACCTTTGCACTCACAATCAGAGTCAGAACATCTGTTCTGAACCAGGGAAGCCGTGTTGATTCTGACATTGAAACCCTAATGATAATCATCATCAATCATAGTGACACCAATGACATTCATAAATCTGGGGGTAGAAACCCTTCTAAAGATATAGTTAGAAAATATTTTGATAGAGAACTTGTCATAATATTATTTCAATCCGGTCAAATCTAGATTGTCATATATGATTCAACATTTTATCAGCAGATCGAGATACAGCATTTTTCCTACATAAATGCAGAAGCAGTAACAATTCCAGTTCTGTGAGAAATACTACTGCCAGTAACCAAATTAACCCTTCATAACCCTTTATGACAGGAATGATCAATTCAATCAAATTCACATTATGAGAGATCTTCGAAATTATATCTATCATGAACTCTACATTAACATCTTTGTGATGTATTTTCTTCTTAAATTTTTGGGTAGACCTATTCTGTAAAAGTAAATCTCAACGAATGAGTATTGACCAAAGTAAAGTTCATTATAGATATTTAAATAGATATCAATTGTGATAAATTTTCCAGCAGATTATGCGCAGATCAAACTACAATATTTCTACATAAATACAAAAAAAGCAACATCAAAAGATAATCTAGTTTAGTGAGATATTTTTCTCCCCATTACCAATAATTAACCCATTGAAACTGAGAGCAGATCTATTGCAACTTATAACTATCTTATCAGATTGTGCTTTCACTCGATAGCGATTTGACTTTTGTACTCGTGATTATTGAGGTTAGATGTTTTTGGTGGCCTTAAGAGGGAAAAGATATTTTCTCAGTACTTCAGTGTTGCTTTTTCAGCAGCCATCTTGTTTTCAATTACTACTAGAATAGTCCGCAAAGTCAAGTAGCAAACTGGTCATAGCAGTGCAAACAGCAGGTAAGTGTTGAACATTTCTACCTGCTTACAAAAATCTGTATGTCGAGATAATAACGGAGGTTATACTATGAAGTACAACAGTCAAAATGGCCTGAAAGACCTTGAGAGTTTTTCAATCAAGGGATGTCGATATCCTACAACTACAAACATTTTGCCCTAATTGAAATCACTAATGAGCAAGTTACAGTAAGTCAAGGTAAGTCGAACCCGAACCCTGAGAATTGATGGTACAGTTCATGGCAAAGTTTTAATTGCTTATTAAATGCCTGACATGGCGCAATTCTGATGTATTAATTTTTGTAAATATGAATATGAATATATATATAGCCAAAAAAATATATATATATCAAACAAGCCATGGGTAGAATTGTGTTCAGGCCTAGAGCGATTCGATTCTCTGGATATCTATCAAAGCAACACTTTGCATTGTTTGTTGCATAAAATGACATCTGAGACAACTAGTTTATTCTTCAAGGTTTAAATTTTAAAATGCAACTCAACTACCTTATAGAAGAGCTCAGCAGTAGTGCCCTGTCTTGCCTAGTCATTCTTACCGACATTTTTCAATTTAAGTAACAGCTCAGATGTCAAAAGAATACGTCAACGGAAATATAATATTATTTTCATGAGCTCTTTCTGCTATCGACACTAACTAAAAGATGATCAGTGAGTGAATAATTTGACCGTGTCACTATGATATGACAATGCTATTCCTAAGCAAAAACCTGACAATAATAAGTGACCATAAAGATCTGATCAATTACAAAAATTGTGGCACGAGAAAACCAGCTCGGTGACAAAAGGTTAGATACTGCATGTCCTAGGCTCCATGAAAGCAGACACCAGAATCTGTATTTGGTGAGCACTTGAAAGAAAAACACAGCTTGAGGGAGGCATACAGTCACGAGAACTTTATAAAGCCAAAAGTTGCGATGGAGGGTCGATTTAGTACATCCACCACAAAGTAAGTACAGTTCAGAGTACATGCGTTGCAATGTCACCATATTTAAACATGTATGGCGGTCAATCAGATTTCTCTTCCGAAAGCTGAGCAAGCTTCTTTAAGATCCAGCTGATATGACTTTCCCACAATTATTCCGGGATGTCACAGCTGGAAAATAGTAGGATTAAGACAAATGCCTGATGAAACAATGACACCAAATTTCTGCTTGGGGGGGGGGGTGTGCTTTGCAATAATTCTGAGAGAGTCTCCGTTGTCTATTCTGTCTGAAAAGAGCGTAAATATGCTCCAGTCTTCCGGGACCATATTACATTGGTACCCTTAGTGTACCCTTTGTTAAATGTAATTCATAAACAAAAGTAGCAAGAACTAAAGAGGATACATATCAGGCATACATATTATGTATCCTTGAAGCAGAGTACAAGGGCTACATATTTCAATCTGGAGTTTGCTACACTTTCTCTGAAAACGAAAATATTCCGATGCATGAGGTGCTGGTCTGCACCCCAAAGTTACTTATTCATACGCTTTGCATATGTACCTCAAATACTTTATCGCTGCCTCGGCAGCAGCTCTCCTCTTTCTTATCATCACTATAGCACTGGTTATAGCCTTGGCTTCTAGGGGAAAATCATGCAACAAGTCAGTCATAGCAGAGCAACAAGCAGGTTAGTCTGAACTCAAGTCTTTCTCATATCTGTTAATTAACACTGAGAGTGGCACATCTTCTATCCTGCTCCCCGCAATGTCTTCCGTTCATAACTGCCTACAAGGTTCGGTGATTTCTTTCATTTGCAATCTCCTGTGAGTTACCTCAAAACTACAATCATTTAAATAAAGTGATGAGTGAGCTTCCTAATTACAAAACAAACAAAGTTGCTCCTGTGAATTGAATCTGTTACGATACAACATACAGTGGTGTGCGTACCACTGCACAACACACAGGTCTTCAGTCTACAACTTCATCATGGCCAGCCCCAGCAGCATGAACCCACCCCTATGTGTTGATCACTTCTTGCTATTAATCTATTCATAGAAAATTAATTACATTCCTGATGATTTATAGGTGGTGAGTCTGATGTGTGTTTGACAGCAGCTTGTGCACAAGCAGGTGAGTTAAAACTAAACTTATTGAATCAAGGGAACAAGTGAGAACTTTAAGGATGTGTAGCTTTTTTTTTATAGAAGTGTTTATTGTCTTATAGTTACAAGGAGAATAAGGTTTATAAGAAGGGACTACAAATTACCAAAGGGCTTATCAGATAGTTGGAAATTAGAGTATGACAGCCCTGTTCAGCACACTGTAGTCCCTAGTAATCCCTGTAATCCCTAGTCTGTGAATTCAAACTCTAATGAAATACGGTGTCTTCCAAAACAAAAAAATCATGTCACAAACTCTACTCTGTGGTGAAGATTTAAGAGTCGGAGTTTTATTAGCTGGGAAAGCGTGTCATAAACATACTTAAGGGAGTGAGAGGGCTTGATTTCTTAGTGCGCCGATTTTATGCATGCAAAATGTTGAAGGTCGTGGGTTCAGACATTGATGCCTCGTCCTTCAGGCACCTGCTTTCTGCTGCCTGTAATGTGATGGAACCTTGCGATTTCTATCCATCCAAGTGAAAAGTATGCTTACAAATCCTCTCAAAATCCAATTAATCAATACTATTCATGAAATGAGGAACTCATAGTGCTTTCATAACAGAGAAACCATGAAACTAAAAAGACATCATGAAAGCTGATTTAATCTTTGTCACCTTGTTAATATATATTGGCTGCAGGTGTCTATGAAATATTTGTCAGCTGCTATCAAATTTTCTCTTCTTCACAAAATTGTTTAAACAATTTTTTACTTAGGAATATACAAAACTTATTTGAAAAAATTGGGGCCGAAGATGAGCCCAAAACATAAGAGATGTAGCCTATCATAGAGGGATTTGACGACAAAAAAACATAAGAGCTAGGACTCGGATCGATAGAGGGTAACACACGGCAGTAATCAATCACATTGTGGACCAAATTAATATTGTTAATTGTCATATAACTGACATAATTTTGTTATTTTTTGTGTATAGGCATGTCCATCCCGTTTTCATCCTTTCTTCATTGCTAACTACCTTGTCTCATAGTCATTGGGTTTGAACCTTTATGAAACATGATACTATTTGCTTCCCTGCACTGATCAGTTCAATAAAGTTCATATCATTATTAGTATTATATTATTTATTCATTAGCAAGCAAAATGATTGACAGTCTTGACACAACTGTTGACCCCTGCGATGATTTCTATCAGTATTCATGTGGAGGATGGATCGATAAGACTGTAATACCTGAATCTGAATTCAGCTATTCAAAGTTCAAAGAGCTCGGAGATGAAATGGCTGTGCTGATCAGTGGTGAGACTTAGTTTAGCCACTTGATGATTTCATCGGAGTTGGCTGCCAAATTTTGTTTGGTATATCATTTTTACCTCTTGATTGATATGGCAACAAGTTTCTCCCTGAACTATCAATTTCCTTCACTGGTACTTTATCCCGATGCAATTCGTTTTTTTTTTAATTTTCGAATCATTATATTAGCATTTGGACTAAGTCTACCTCAATAACCTTTCAAAATAGAAACCAACAGCCAATGACCAGAATATACAGCCACATAGCTATGCAAGGAAAGGAGTATTGTTAAGTTACCGTATTATATATTCAGACGAGTCTCTCAAGTAGGTGGTGGCTCGGTTGGTTAGAGCGCTGTCATTTAGTATGCACATGTTAAAGGTCGTGGGTTCAAATCTCAGTGCATTCCATCGACTACTGGGGTTTGGCTGGCCCCAAGGTGTGCTCTGACATGCCTGCAAATAGAGAGCAAACTGGGGCAGATGTTGCGGCCTTGCCATTGAGGCACTAACATTTTGCCGTTCATGATTCGTGTTGTGGCGAGTGCTTTGACATCTGATTTTAATCAACCTTATCGACCATTTTAATCAACCGTTATCTAAATCCTAGACCAGAGAAATGCCAGAACCAAGACAAGAATGGAATAGTGGCAATTTTTTATTTTTTTTTTATTTATAGATTTATTGCTAGAAGAGAATTTGTCGTCAGATACAAAATCAATGTTGGAGGCTAAAGACATGTACAAGGCTTGCGTCAACAACGGTACGACCAAGTGACTGCACCTTCTGGGCTGATTACCTTTAAATGTTTAAAATATTCAAGGACGCTGATGTTAGAATTTAACAACATTAATCAAGAATTTAAGTAGTTTCATCAAGCCCCAACCTATGACAGTCATAAAAACAGGGTGTTGTTGACAGTTGATAGCTTTAGAACACATGATACCTTATTAGATACACCATGGCCGTAGTTTAGAAAAAATGGTAAGGGAGGAAAAACTGTGAGGCGAATCCGCAGTATCACCAGAAGGGGTGCTGTAAGCTCCTCCCCAAGCAATTTAAGGTATATGAATAGCAATGGAAATCCCAGAGGAGCTGATAATAACACGGAGAATAGTGTTTGTAGGTCACTGTATTCAGCTTTCTAGGGAAAGCAGTGCCTCCCTGCCTCCCCTAGAACTACAGCCCTGCACACAGTTGATGAGCTTTTCAGACCAGCTTCAATTTTTCGGGATAAATCCACATGAATGTAAAATGCAAAATTCATGTCAAACAGAGTTTCTATGTTTGTCCCTATTTCAGATAAAAAAGAGGAAGTGGGAGTTGCCCCGCTTCGTGACCTTCACACTGACTTAGGTGGATGGCCTATATCTGATCCTACCTGGAACGAGACTGAGTTTGACCTGTTATACACACTGAGTGAGCTGAGTTTGCTCGGTCATAAGTATCTGGTGGATGTTTCAGTGTCTGCGGATGAAAAGGACAGCAAAGTTAATATTGTTAAGGTAAGTAAAATGGTGAAGACTCCAAAGGCAATGATATTAAACTCCAATGACATGAACGCCCCATGGTGCAACTAGCCGCTTAATCATCGATATCACATCTCAGGAAGTCTCCATCCTAAGAACGATTCAAATATAGGCATATACATGTTGTGTCTTCGGTCAACAGTTTTCTTTACCTATAGCTGGACCAGTTTGTATATAGCCTGCCTCACAACAACTATTACTCTGAGCCTGAGTTTGCTAAAGAGAGAAACGCATACAAGACCTACATCAGAGAGATAGCGATGGCCATGGGTGCTGACAACAAGACTGTTGACAAAGATGTCAACGATATTATGGAATTTGAGACATACTTTGCAAATGTATGTACAAGTCTACCATGGGTTCAAATCATTCAGCTGGCGTTCTTAACCAATGCAAGTTGTATCATAACAAGAATATTCACATTTCATATTGATGAATTTGATATTTTCTCTCTCCAACAATCACTCAGTAATTTTACAAGAAATTAACCAATATTTTTAGCCTCTCAAGGTTGCCACTAGTTGTTAAGAAATCACTGCTGAAAAAATTAAGCAATGGTTACGTAAGGAAACTTTATCATTATAGTGACATAATCGCTCCTTGATTTTTGAAAAGCAGATAAAGCTCTAATTGTAATACATCCTAGTAGGTTCTCAAAATGCTGACAAATTCTGTGAAATTTTAAGAATATTTTCAACACTCCAATTATATGGGGTGGGGATGTTAGTTCATTAGTTGTTACTATGTTGAGATGACATTTTCTTCATTATTATAGATCTCCACAGAGCGTGAGAGCAGAGGGGTACTCCCATATAACAGAGCCAAGGTCTCAGACCTCACTACAAAATTATCTGATAAGGTGGGAATCAGCACTTCGTAGCAATTAAAAATGCCATAACTGTACTCGTTGTGTTTCAGCTGACTTGGGAAGACCAGATGGGAGAATTAAATAAATGTCACAGGGCTTTAGTTTGAAGTTTACGCCAACCAAGAGCTTTTGAAGTATCTTGATTCAAAAATTAAAGTTCAGAGTCTTTAAACATCAGTGCTCATCTAGTCACGGTGACAGGACGAAAACTGTTCTTTTATAAGCTGATCACATTTTCTCAGCCCATTTCCACTACAATTAAATACAACTCTCCTTTTTTGATGGTTTAAATTGAAGTTGGAGACGCATATTTTAATTATTGTTAGATTTCCAACCTGACCTTTGAAGGATTTAGCTCGCCGTAGATGAATCTTATGATGACTTAGCCTTTCTGAATTGAATTGAATTTATTTTGGTAATTGTGTTAGAAACACATTACAATTTAGGTGTGAACCATTTCTCTCTCGGTTGTTTAGCAGACAAATACTAAAAGGCACAAAGCTGCACAAAAATCTCAATATACTAACTTTTGGCATGATAAAATATTTACGATTACTTTTATAACAATTGTGTAAAATGTATCTATCCTCAGCTATAACATGTTGAGCTCAATTAAAATACTCACGTCAACAAAACAGTCAGCTTCAAAAACGAAGCTGCTTATTAAAAACAAACTTAAAAGCATATTATTTTGTCTTTCAGTAGCACCAGTATACCAGAGTTCAATATTGTAGGTAAAAATGGGTTGGATCAGTGATTGAAGGAGATACTGATCAAACGCCGAGTGCCCCTATTTCGAATCAGACTTGTCATTTATTTTAACAGTTATGTTTATCTTAACAGTTTGAATGGAAGAAGTTTTTGAATCTACTCTTCGTCGATACGGAGTTTAAGTTCATTGATGACACAGAGCTTGTGGTCCATGCTCCGGACTTCCTTAAAAAGATGGCGGAGAAGGTAGCGGTCACATCACCAAGAGTACTGGCTAATTACCTGGTGTGGAGAATCACAGAAAGTAGGATTATATATCTAAATCAAGAACTCCAAGATATTCGGAATAAGTTCTGGCGGGTAAGCCCAATATTTGCAGAGAACATAATTCAGTCATGTTGGTATGATGGGCTGAATAAATATATATGAGTTGCAACAGTTAGAACAAAACATGGAAATTGCTTGTCTTCTGTAGTGATGTGCTAGCCCAACAAGGAATGAGTCGAATGACTTGTAAGCTTGTTTAACCTATTTGTAATCGGTTGCTCAGCTTTGCATCTGCTCTGATAGCGGTATGCTCATCTACCTATTCATGTCTGTTCTGAGTAGGATCATAAAGCCAGTGGTCTACTGAGATGTTGTCAAATTCAATGTAAAAGGCACTGTGAGAGAAGGTTTGAGGATTATATCTTAGTGCTTTAATATGCTAAAATCTAACGATGTTCATAATATTTTTTTTGTTTCAGGTAGCTTATTCACTCCCACAAGAGCCTCCAATTTGGCGGGGTTGTGTACGTTATGTGGGTGATGTTGGGCTATGGGCTATTGGGAGATCGTTTGCTGACAAATACTTTAATGAAGAATCGAAAATTGCAGTGAGTTGTATATTTTTACATCACATTACTTGTGACGTTCATTTTGATTATTGATCATCATGTTCATTGAAATTGGAATTTTCTTGAATCGACCCGCTCTCAAAAACTTTAGAAAGGATGAGGTTGATATATAGTGTGATGTTTTACATCCTCACGTAGGTAATGCAATTCTAAAAGTACTTTGAGACCAAAATTTATTTACTGTTCATCAATATTGTTCTAACATCTAGATGGAAGACATGTCAAATGAGGTTCGGCAAGCATTTGATGTATCTATGTCCAAGACAGACTGGATGGATTCTCAAACCAAGCTGCTAGCAAAAGAAAAGGTGAACAGTGTTTTCCAGTTGAGATTGTCTCGAATATTAAAATATCAGCTTGAGTATAATTATTTGATACAACATACAGTGGTGCGCTTACCACTGCACAACACACAGGTCTTCAGCTAGAAACCATGAGTCAAGCGCTGTTTCGAGGCCAACTCCAGAACAACCTCTTCATGGTTGGCCTCAGCAGCATGAAGCTACCCCTGTGTGTTGCTGAGCATCTCAATCAATCTCATCGATCCCTCAGTGCATTTTGTAAGTTTCGGTGGTTTGACATAATTGGTGTGTTTACGCTGTTGTGCAACCAGGGAGGCTCAACTCATCGGCGCATATTCGTTATCGTCAAGCCGCCCGCCCCTCGTGCCACTCGTTCACTACTCAAATTCAGCACTTTGAGCATAGTATAACTCATACACAAGTCAGAGAGATGACTTGTTAGCGCTACAGCCAGTGGGCTGCCTGTGATTTCCTGTCTTGCTCTGCCTGCCTTTTAAGCAAGGCCAAGCTTTTAATTCCTATGTTTGTAATACCTTAGATCTAACCCAGACTCACTTTGATTTTTCGCCCTGCTGAGGTTAAACTACTTTAATTTGAGTATTGAGGGCATAATTCTGCTTAGCCTTCTACCCCAAGCAGTTTGCTTATCATCACTTAAGGTAATGTCTAAGACCGATCCGAATATCAACATCACATATACTGTTGGAAACCTACCAAGCTACTGGAAATGAATATCTGAACTAAGTCTTGATTCGATGACGTTGTGTCATTTTAGGGAGGAAATGAGGCAGAAAACGCTGTTTTTGTCAACGCAGGTGAGGGAGTCAAATTAATTGCAATTAATTTTAAAACAGGTAGAATATATACTTAGAGATAACTTTCATTGTAAAATTTGATTTTCTTTATTATATGACTAGTCTAAATTTACTTCTTACGTCGCGCCATACAATACATTTTTTTGTGAAGCCGTGAAAATATGTGAAACACAATCATTAACTCAGAACAAATCCTAGGCTAAAAAAAATATCAATTATGATGCTCTCTTAGAGCACACTTAAAATGTCATAGACGTTGACTTTCAACAAATTGGCTTGCATATTGCCCTCATTCTAATCCTTACAAGGATTATAACAAAAGGAATGAAATGCTGGCCAATTCCACCAAACAAAGTGAGTGTGCTAAACCCCAGTAATAGGATTACTTAAATTCTGTCTTCACACAGTGCTGTTGCCAAATCCATGCAGATGGGCTTTCTGCCTCATGTACTATGCTCTTTGTGGCTTGTTTGAGTGCTCTTCCTGGAAGCCTAACTCCAGTCAGAAATTTGGTAGCTGTTCTAGCCATGAATCCACGGCAGCCAACTTCCACTGCGAATAATTCGAAATTCCATCCTTAGTCTTGGCATTGTGGGACCAGATATTCGTTTCTTGTCAGTTTTCTCTCATATGGTATGAGAGATTTTATTCCCAAGGCACCGTCAATTCCATCAGTATTAGTGCTTCTTCTTTGTCAGACCAAACAATTACGTCTGGTCTTCGGTTCGTGATCACAATATGCTGCGGGATGCTGACCTGCTCTGTGAGGTCGCACCTCACCTGCAATTCTCCGCGTTCGTTAATCCCTTTTTGCGCAAAATCTTTTCACGCGCTTCACCACCAGCATTAGCATATTCACACTTCTCTGTGACATATTTATACAACACACTCAGGACTTGATTATGCCTATACGTGTATCTTCCCAGGCACTGTTGGCAATTTGACAGTATATTTCGAAGTGTGCCCATGGCCGAGCACTCGGCGCATTTGGAGTTTTCGGTCAAATTCCAGCGTTCCAGGTTTGCAGGGGTCGGTAGTTGATCATAAGCTGCACCACCAGAAAGCTGATGCTTTGTGGCTCCATCGACCACAATGCTGTCCGTTTGAGCTGACGCTGCTCAACAGACTCCCAACAAGTCCATCTGCTTTGTTGGGCTTGGTCTACAGCTTGTGTCTGGCGGCGCTCGTCTTCCATCTTGCGCACCCTCATCAACTTCCATCTCCCGCCTAACGTTTGGGCTTTCCTTTGAGAACCACCGGTTTCCTTCCCAGCCGATGCCATGACGTGCAGTTTTCACAGCCCCCACAATCTCACTTTTCTCCAGTCGAGATTTGCCATCTCTGACAGTCTCTGTGACAGACCATTTTTTACCAGTGTCAAGTGTAGGAACACATTCCCTTATCCCCTGGTCTGGTGACTCTTTCAACATCATATCCAGTCTCGCCTTTGATGTTTTGTACTCTTCCACAAGCAATTCCATAGGTAGTGGAAGAGTAAACGAACTGGCATAAAGTGCATTAGTGTTGAAGCTCCTTGGAACTCCGAGCCACTTACACATGTGCTTGTAAATCATTTGCTCCATTCTCTCAACTGGTGTAAGCGGAATATCATAAACGGTCAGAGGCCACAGAATTCTAGGCATGAACACCAAAACATGATCATGAACGATGCAGACTTCACTGTCATCCGTAACATTAAAAAGCTATCATAATTTGTTTGAAGATGCAACTCAAGCTATTCGGAATCTTTGCAAGATAGTCTCTTCAATTCTCGATACTGTACTAGTTTGAGTTTTCAAATGTTACCTCAATCATAGTTGGTCATCATCAACGCCATTCCCAGCATATGCTGTTCGAATAGTGGTTATGAATCGAACCCGAGCATCTTTTGACCACTGAGTTCTCATCACTAAATGTTCACTGTTTTAGCTTGCTGCGATGAATAATGACATTGGTTATCCAGACTGGATTCACAACGACACTGCGATGAATCTGGTATACGAAGGGGTAAGTCTGAGTCTGAGTCTGAGACGTTCTGGTTATCATTGATCACATTGTAAATAGTCGTATGTACGTAGTTTTGATTCTAAATTTTTGTCTCAGAATTAATTGAGAAGATAAACTCAGGCTAGAAGAATGCAATCTGAATAGTTTACAGGATCTCAATTGAAACTGCTTTCAAGAACTATCTCCCATCAATCTATGTAAAATATTGCTAGGAAGATTCTCAGCTTTGAGCTGTCAAGCAAATAGTGAAATCAATATCAAACAGCGATGAAAGTGCCCAGAATTTATGATTAATAAGACCTATTCACTTATTATACCTGGTCACTTATTTGAAAAAACTCCCATGAATCCCTGTCATGAAGCAAAGTGTTGAGATAAGCGACTAGCATCCTAACAAATATTCATAGCCAAGTCAGCAAATGAGTACTCGGGTGCGAAAAACAGCTTAAACATATGTGGAGAACACAAAACCCATTCTTCCCAATTACCAGAAAAGTTGTTAACCATATCTGAACCCATGTACCTGCGGATTGATGACTCGGACAGTTTTGTAGGGTTGTTTTAGGTCAGGAATCCTCCTTATCTGTTTTTTGGGAGAAGCCTATAAACTCAAGTGACGTTTGCTTGTTGTTTGTTGTTAGTATGTACCTTTATTATCTCATGATGAGACACCATTTGTGAGTTTTATCTTACCCCTTGATAATGGGGGATCACTGATTATTTTTCACAGCTACAATTGTTAGCATCCGATCCTATACCGCTTGTGTTCCCATTCACTAAAGTGGGCTAAAATCTTGAGACTAAGAAATAACAGTGCCTTAGCCGTGAGGCGGTCGTATTCGGTGCCGAATTGCTCTAAGTTTGCAGGCAGCTCAGAGCACACCTTGGCATCAATATAAGCCAATAGTAGGTAGACTGCACCGGGATTCGAACCCAAGATCTCCAATGCTTGTGCAATAGAGGGCAGGGTCTCAAACCAACTGCGCTACTGGCTAATCCTAGTAGGAATTCAATAAACTTCATAGCCATATCTGCTGGCTGAGATGAATAGTGTTAAAAGGTTTCAAAAATATTCAAAACTGTTTAGAATGATAGATCGGAAACATCCCCAGATGTACTCAACACAGAAAATGAGACAATGATTCAATTCTGAAAATAATTAATAAATTTTTGATAAATAAATGTTAAAATTAACGCCAACATGTCGCCAGTTTTTTTTTCTTGTCTTAGATCAACAAAACTACAGTTATCCCCCTTGATAAGTGAGGAAATCCACTAGACAAAGATCAAATGCAGTTAATTAACTTGGTATTCTCTGTTATTTATTATATAGCTAGAGTTTGACACAGATACATTCTTCCATAATGATCTGAACTGGCTGAAGTGGAAACAGCTAAACGAATTATTACAAATAACTGAGCCTGTAAAAAAAGATCGATGGCCGGCAGGTCCGGCAGATATCACTGCTTCTTATCACCCTGAGCTGAATACAATGGGTGAGTCTGTCCAGAATTTAAATATCTCTGTCACTGATCCAAAAGGAAATACCTTAAAGAAGAATCATTCATCTCTTTCGATTGGCTGGCGTCGGCCATTGACCCTAGCCGACCTGCGATCGAATGATGGATAATGAATTTGCCATGCATCCTAATTCCTTCAAAAATGAAGTTGACGATTACTCTTCAAAATAAACAAAAACAAACAAACAGAAATATAAATTAAACCTCATCTTGCTGACCTTCATTTTAGCTTAGATATTGCCCCCTAGATATTTAGGGAAGAGACACATTCAGAAGTGATTATAACACGGGCCTTTATATAGAATTAACAAATAGCTTTTCTGGTATGTGTTAGAGATTTATATTCCACTCTAATCAAGCTTCTAAACAGAGTTTTGATTATTTATTTTCAGTCTTACCTGCTGGTGCTCTTCGGCCTCCTTTCTATCACAAGCAGCAACCGATGTAAGTGAAATAAAGGAAGAGAATAAAACCCTATCTTATTGTCATTTTCCTAAGTCTTTAGATGAAGCCTGTTTTTGATAAAGCTATAAGTTATACGGCTTCATTATTCCTATAACCAAAATATTGAGGAGTGTTAGCTAGATTTAATGGCTCTGATTGGCCTCTGATTGCAGGTCGCTGAATTACGGAGGAATGGGATCCTTCATCGGACATGCTATAACTCACGGATTTGATAATTCAGGTATGACAAACTTTGTCTCTTTTTCTTTTCTTTTTTAATATACACTTCATTAGTTTTATAGTGATTAATGCCAATAAGAACATGCATACATCAAGATTAAAACTTTACTAAAAAAACATGATTGCAATATTGACAGTTCATGATATTTCCCCGTTTATATTTGTGATGAAAAAAGTCAAGGGATTAATTGAGCAACATGCCATTTGTCTCAGGGTTGTTTTGCTGTAAACTGTGCAGTAACTTCATCAATGTACAAAAGAAAAAATAATTCTTCATCCTTACATTGCTTTGCATTTGCGCAAATCCATGATATCTATGGCTCTTTATTTTCCTTTCTTCACAAAAGGTCGATTGTATGACAAAGATGGAAATATCGGAGGACAGTTGTGGGATGACAAAACAGAAGATTCATTCACAGAGAAGACAGAGTGCGTGATAAATCAATATTCCTCTTATGAAATAGAAGAAATAAATCAAAATGTGAGTTGTTTGACAGTTATGAACCTTGTCGTTGGAGAAAAGCTTAGGAAAGACAATTTTTAGGACAACTTTTAAATGTGGTAGTTGTAATAAACCGAAAACATTCCACACTTGGTTTCAATCCACAAGTCTTAACGAAAAAAAATTTTGCCACAAATATTTGGCGACATCTCATATCTGTTTGCTTAGCAATAATGTGAAGTGAAATTTAAGCTAATCAAGAAATGATTTCTATCATACAGGTGAATGGTAAACACTCTTTGCCAGAAAATATCGCTGATAATGCAGCTATAATGACAAGCTATGCGGCTTTCCTGAAACACGAAGAAAAGAACGGGCCAGGGCAACGCCTACCTGGGCTTATGCAATATAATTCTAAAGAATTGTTTTTTCTCAATTTTGCACAGGTATGGGTCAGAACAGCAAAAAGCTTTACATGTTTTTACTGCTCAAAATCATCACAAGTTTATACTAAATGTGTTAATAACAGCTGCCACTCAAATCTAGTAGAGAGTAAACACATACATGGTGTAATAGTCAAATACAATGGGCTGTATGTATTCTTTCATTGATCAGTTATTTACTTGTCCCATTGCTTAGTGCACCTAATAATGTCTATATGATACCTGTTTCAGATGTATTGTCGAATTGACAGAGAGTCAGCCTTGAAGTATCATGTAACCGGAGGTCAGTTTATGAATACAGCTCCTGGTAAATGGAGGTATGTTAACAAAATCTGACATTAGTTCATGCTAGATAAATAACAAGTAGAGCCGATAACCCAAACATATACGCCAGGTTACGTAGTTTGGCAATGGTCAGATCGAATGAGCTTCTTGGATACGTGCGCATGACTTCAAGAAGTTAATAAGCAGGCATGCTCATAATCACCATCAACCCGTCTTTCCCTTGGATGGTGAGATGAGGCCTACTATTCACTGCCAGGCTATTGGTGTTGTAGAAGACCTTGGTTCAAGCCCCACTGGTTAGCTTTCAAGAGTTATTGTCCCAACACACTCTCCCCTCCAACCTTGGGTGGATTTTACCCACAAAAAAGTTCAGTCAAAAAAGCAAGATAGATATTTAAACTGACTTTTCAAGTATTACAACTGAATACTCAGAGTATAACTGTCTCTTACAATAATTCATTGATCACCAACTTACCTCTTCTAAGAATCAGACAACTCTTAATTAAGAGGCTGTGGCAAAATATTACTAACTATAATTAAAAATAAAATTAATCTATGTATCCATGTCTATGTATCATGCCCATTCCTTTTACAGAGTTATCGGACCCTTATCAAATAATGATGAGTTCTCCAAAGTATTCAGCTGCCCTGTCGGCTCTGTGATGAACCCAGTAGAGAAATGTACAGTCTGGTAGAACTTGCGACAACGTAATCAGTAAAAGCAGAAATATTATATCATAGATGCGCTTGAGTTATGATTCATCAGCAGCAAAAAATAGCATAGCCGCAAGGAGTTACTATTCACAGGTCATCAATAGCAACTGTAGAAATATTTTACCAATGCTGTTATCATTCGCAGTGATTATTGAGTATTAATTTTATTCCGTGTTAACTAATTATTTTATATACTCTAACAGGTAAATCCGTGATACTTATCTCGACAGGTATTTCCAAAAAAATTTTTTTGCCTCATTCATATTCAGTAGGGTGTCCACCAGAAAGAGCATAGATCAATTATTGATCAGGAGATTAAACCTATAACAGTCACAAAATGCCATATGTGTTTTGTTTAAATTTTACTAGTGTTCAAAAGGTTTTATCCATTCAAATGAAAAAAAGTTCTTTTTGCTTCTAGCTTGTTAGGCCCATTACCCCTACTCTTACCCTTTGTGACCAAGTAAAATCCTTGGTGTTTCTTTTGATCATAAACTCTGCTATCATGATCATGTGCAATCCATAGTGACTACTGCATCTCAACGCATGTATATTGTGAAAAATTGTGTATACTATAGCTCAAAGCCCCTTTCTCATATCTTATTCAAGAGGTTTATTGTATCCCTCATCACTTACTGTCTCCCCATACTTTTTACAAGCATCCATGCAAGCGACAAGAAGTCCTTATGCAAAATATTTAAAGATGCCGCTAAGTTAGGGATTGAGCACCCCGATATAGACACTTGGACTACGGTACATACACGATGAAGAGCACTTTATCAATGACTTTCTAACTTAATGCCCCTCAGGTCGCTACCGCACCGTTAAATATCGGGGTACATGGGGTAGAGACAGCTTTTTAAGACATCTCATACATACACTTAATAATATACTATTCTAAAAAAGTTTTATACAACAGAGATCTGATTTTTCCATGTTTTTCTTTCTTGTCAGTATTAACAACGTATTTCGTGACAAATTTTTGTCTATGATAGTAATAAATCCATCCATCCATCTCTCTGTCTTGAAATTTATTACAAGATACAAAGTGAATACAGTGCACACAAACCCTGCCCCTGCTATCTAATTATCTAAATCTAAATCTTAATCATAAAAAAAGAGTCAGGGTTGATGACATAAGCTTGTGAATCGTTCTACAGAGCTGTCCACTACTATCCAACAAGATTATTCCATTCCACCGCTGCCACCCTACGCAATACAAATACAACTCGCCGAAATGCCTACCATCAACATCACAAAAATTTGCATCAAGAAGCAATGAGTGCTGTGTCCAGGCCTTCTCAAGAGCAACCTCCACATCACCCCATCACACACACCTCTGGTCAACAATATAAAAGGATAGACTTTGTATACAAATAGACAGCCAATAATTTTTCTCATTTGCTTAGAAATATCGGTAACTCTATGATCAGGGTGATAATTTATTATATTTACCCTTGGTTAGCATTACCAGGGGAACTTTGAGGTTCAAGGTCGACGATGTTCGAAGGTCAAGATTCAAACATTTATCTTATTTGGAGATAAGGAATTGCGTGGGCTTGCTGTAAAAGATGCATCATATGAGAAGTATGAAAACCAGTACCCAACAAAGGTGTCTAGCTATGAGCCAGAGTCTATTTGTGTTTTGTTAGGCCTTGTAGCAATATTCTCATTGCCGACTCAAACAGCCTGAGTGTAAGGGAGAGGGTAAGGTCTCAATGCGCCTAATATGAAGTTTATTTTAT
Organism: Membranipora membranacea; assembly: GCA_914767715.1. Taxonomy (NCBI): domain Eukaryota; kingdom Metazoa; phylum Bryozoa; class Gymnolaemata; order Cheilostomatida; family Membraniporidae; genus Membranipora; species Membranipora membranacea. Next base: position 23,063,048 of record OU612074.1, read on the forward strand.
TCATGATTTCATTCAATTCCTATTTGTACTCTTAACAAATTTTGGGCAACAGTAATGTATTGGTTTTAGAAAATCTGAAACAGTGCAGGTCAAAAACGATCCAAATTGCAAAAAGCAGGAACAAATTGAAATTGGAGCCAAAATTTATTATCGAGTATATTTTTATTTTGTATTATTAGAATTTATTGGATGAAAGAAAGTTTTATTGCATTGGTCTAGATTTCTCACATTAACTTAGTAAGGTAGGTGCTGACAGTGTGTTTAAAAGTCTGACAGCTGATTCATTGTGAGGGTCGCTTGTGTTGTGTAAAACTCTACTAACATCCTAAGTGATGTTGCCGTTGTATGCAAGTCCTCCAAGGATATTATTTCATTGAAGACGTAGCCAGAAACACAAATTTTTTGCATTGACCAATTGTCATTGAAGTTTTTTGGGCTATACAAAAAATGTCATTGAAATTGAAACTTAATCAATCAAAAATGTCCATATTATATTGCAAGGTTCTATGACACATGGACCACATGACAGATGGACCACAAGACTAATGTATGTATGTACGTAGAAAATGTATTATTACCAGCCCCGTTGATCCAAGAGCGTTCATTGCATGTGAGGCAACCAGACAAGGAGGAACATTGCATTCATAATCTCAGCATTTAGTTGAAAACACGCAAGGCAAACTCATCTTGATAAACAAGAAAGTAGACAGCTAGAAAGAACTCATAGTGTGAAATGGACGGCTCACTGAGTTCATTTACTGCAAAGTAAGTAAACCATTACCAGAGAACATTATAACGGATTGATTGATTCAAATACTCCTCACACAATCGGTCTGGCAACAGTTGAGAATCAAATTGAAATTGTCGATAATGTCCCGAATCTTGTCGTGTAAATGAATGAATTTTTTGCTCTCACATTATGCAATCAATGTTACTCAGATATCGTATTTTGATTATGATTCCTATATTTTGTGGTGAGGGTGAGGTGGTAAAACAGATTCTATTTAGGACCTTTGTGATTATTCAATACTAGATCAGGAAAATATCACTTCATGGTATTGTCCAGTCAAACCTTTGCCCACAAGCTTTGAGGCGGAATAGTCAATCTGACCATGGGAAGTTATGGATTATCTGAAATTGAAACTATTCAGTTTTCTGAAATAAACATTCATATCATATTGAAGCGATTCTTTGTTGAACAACAATATTTTTTGACTCAACGGTTTTCAGTAAATTTTGAGCTTGAGAATTGTGATAGATTCAGTAGCTCATGTAGAATGAGGGCAAAAGTAAATTAAAACTGTGTTTATACTAAGCCTAATAGAAGATTATTACATCTTCTGTATCTATGTATTGAAATTTGTGCACAATATATATACCGCACCATCTTAATGGAAAATCCATTGTTACTTTTATATATCTAAAATCCGACTTTGTAAACTGACAGTCAGTGAACTTCATGATGGCGCAGGCAAAGTTCACAGGCCGACTGATTATTGTGTGATATCGTAACACTGTCTGGTTATAGAAGATCACTATACTTACCACACTGGATTGACATGGTATTCAATGAGTTTGTATTTAGATGACCAGGCAAGATCTCCTGTAATGAATAGCTATTGCTGTGCAAGGTAGCATCGAAGTCTATAACGTGGGAGCCCCAGGTTCAAATCCCCACCGGGGCAAATCTTTTTCTTTTCGTCATGATGAAAATTGAAAGCATTCCATTCGAATTGTCTGGTCACAATGTTAGTAAACACAGAAAACTCTTAGCTATGAGTATGATGACCCGACAAAATACTTATGTTCAACTCTTCTGTGTTGTACCATACCCTACGTTATATTTTGTGCAATATTTTATTATTGGCAGCAACTGCATAAATAGAATACATCAGTTAAACTATGCTAGCAGAATTATCAGAAAACTGTGCTACTAATAAAAATGTACAACATCGCTCACTAGTTGAGCGAGATATTACTTGCTATCAATTGTCCTACATGCCTAAGTGGAGAGAACTGATATGTGAATGAGGCCATATTTTCCACAGAACCACTGACTACTGAAAATATGCTGACTGATTTATTTATTTATTTTCTCAAAGTTTATAATTATGTTGATTATGCTAAAAAAACTCAAACTTGGTGTCACAGCAAATAGTATGAGTACTGATTATTGCCATAGTCTAAACTACTCTCCTTGTGATTATTGAGAGTGAATGGCTCTCAGCTATTTCTATTTGTTAGCCAAAGATGCTCTGAGCATGAAGTTAGCTCTGAATGTTATGGTATGTGGGCTGAGGGAGGCAAAGGTAAATCAACTATTGTAAGCCTGGTATATATTCATTACCTTTCTACAAAGGAGCTCTTGATGTTATACTAAATCATTCTCAGCCATCTCAGTTATATGATGTACAGGAACAAATTTTGGCATTTTTCTTTCTCACGCTCAGATGGTTGTTGCCTAGTAGGTGTTGGCACTAGTACAGATAGTATGAAAATGTTAGACTAAGACTAGTGGCAACACCGTTTACAGTAATAAACCTTTCAATCTAATGGAGAGAGTTGAGTTTGATAGACATAATAAAGGCTTCTCAGATACACAACAATTATATTGGTTGTATTTTCGCTTTTCAAACCAGGCTTGCATGTCATTCACTATTGTTCCACGCCTCGAATGAGTGGTCCAAATTTGATTTTGAAAATGAAAAACATCTGCCACGGCCGGGACTCGAACCCGGATCACCCGCGTCAATTGCCTTTGAAGGCATTGTGTGAAAGCCGCCACGTCGCCTATTTGGCATAATTGTTTGATTCATCAAGCTATTTGTATTTGCGTCAAAAAATGTCAATCGGCAGAAGCGGAAGTCAGTTAATGCCCCTTGATATCTCATTTCTCATGTGTACACTGCAAGCGTTATCGTGTGAATAACCGGTTATATATTTTAAATGAGGTACTTCCTACGGGTCAAATTCTCTTCGATTTATTCTTACTGATTTACTATAGAATTTTTTATTTCCAAAAAATGACTTCATCAGGGCAGAAGTGCCAAAGGTAGAAATTTGTTTGTTTGTTTGTTTTCAATCCCATCCAGTGGACAAGACAAATATAAAGAATCACATTTCAGTAGTTAGGATCTGTCGTGTATGAGGAAATACTGTGCAGAAGTCTGAATCTCTTGGAAAAATCCCAATCGGGTGGGGGGGATTGTGAGCTGATATTTAGACTGAGTCCCCAGAACTTTCAACTTTTCCTGTTCAGTCCTATTATGTCATATTATCCTTGTAATTGAGCACAGGCCTCTCACTTGTTTCCTGGTAGATATCTTCAATATTGTGTGAATCACTTAGGCCTACTTGGCAATACGTAATGATTACGTTTAACTTTGTTCATTAATTTGATTTGGCGGCTTAAAGTCTATGGTAATTGGGGCCTGACAGTTTTTTTGGGGAAACTTGTAATGTTTTATATTGGGAACTCACATTCTTTGTACTGTTTCCTGCTGTGTGGCAAGCCTGCAATTCAGGATGAGCCAGAGCAGCATACATGGATTGACCAGGAAAAGTTAAAGGTCTTTTCTCAATCCCCTTGCTGGGAACGTTTCCCTGGTTTTTCATATCCATTGAATAGTCTACAACATAGAGAAAACATAAGCCGATGTAAAAATACTCTTTTTCTAATTGATGATATCTTTTTATCTTTTATTTACAAACAAGGTATCACCGTCACCCTTTTAAATTTAAATGAAGAATAGAGATGATACCAATTGAACAGCACCTACCGATGTCACTATGACTATGTTGAAATGCATCATCGGTTACATTTAAATTTAAGTTGTATATCCCAAGCACACCAGCTTAAATTACCAGTACTAGCTAATCTAGCCAGGACATGGCCAGGTTTATAAAAAAAAACTTTAAACGCTAAATAAACTTCCTGTCTCACGTCACAAGCACAACAAAACAAAATGACAATGGTATAGTATTATTATTATGGCAACTGACAAAGAGCGATCAGTATGAGGAAAAGCATATCATAAAATAATCAATTAGCACAACAATTTTGAGGTGAGGTTTGAATACGGCAGGATAATGTCTTTGATGCAGGTTGTTCTTTGGAACCCGTTTGACTGGAGAAAGTGCATTGACCCCTTCCACCCTACAATAAATCACTTGTCTATCAACTTCCAACATTAATCAAGAGATTATCAACAGGAGGATGCACTTATCCCTGAAGCGTCGGCAATTTTATCAGACATAGTCCTGTCTGCCCAATGCCTGCCCTCCTGCCTTCCTGGGCCTTACCCAATGGGATGTTAAATTATGCTTGACTTCACAAGCAGGGCTGGCGTATCTTTGGCTTTGAATGATCCAGGTTGCCGAGAAGAATAAATGCAACGATTTAGCCGACTCAAGACCCTTATGTTTCAAAGTCCTTTTACTTTATGCTGTTGGAATTGATGGAAATTTAGCACAAAATGCCGAAATAAAATCGAAATAAACAGTAAAACCCTCAACCATTCATTGATCATTTAGCCGTGATTTTGGGACTTAAGCTGCGTTTACATTAGACCTCCCTTTGGCCCAGTCTTGGGTCTGACCGACAATTTACTAAGACGGAGGCTGAGACTGTGTAGTGCGAATGACAAAAAACGGTTGACTGAACTTGTCCGACCGGCTAGTAGACGGGTCTGGCAATTCGAGCAGTGCTCGATTTGCAGTCTCAAGACTGCCCGTCTTAACACAAATTCGTAATTTAGTGATCACAATACTGCCCTTTGTTCTATCGCTCACATTTATTTTCTGTTTACATTACTCTGAGACTGACATTGGCTAAGCCGGTGCTATGTAAACACATGCCAGTCTCAGACTCTGGCTCAGACTTGGGGTTAAAGACTGCTCAGTCTTGAGTTTGTGGCCAGCTGACGGAGATGGCCTAATGTAAATGCAGCTTCACCGATGTCAATTAAATCAAATTATTAATGCAGTTTAAGGTTCTTTAAAGAATAGCTATTTGACTTTTATAAGTTAGTTAAGTGCAGATTATACAATGATCATATTTTTCTTTTTTCCTTCTTTACAGCCCATTATTATTATCTAATAATCACATTATCAAGTTTTCATGCCCTGCAGCACTGATTACAATGACCTCGCTCTCCTCTGCTCGTATCACTCGAGTCACAGCTTAGGCTTACACATAGAAAGGCTGATGTTTTCATTAAAGGAAATAAGAATTCAGGAAAAACAGCCCCCCTTTTCAAACCAACTACTAATGTTTTAATGTTGAACCAATAGGTTCCTGAGTCAGGGTTATACATCAATGTGTGCATTTTTAAGCCATCACGTGTATTGAGCATGGGCGCTTTTCCTCTGTTTAATCAGCTAGGCTAAGGCTTAAAAGTACGAGGTGGCCCAGTTAGTTAGATCCTTGAGCATGCAAATGGTGAAGCTTGTTGGTCCGAATTCCACTGTAGCCCATCAACTACTCGGGTTTGGTTGCCCCCAGGTGTGTTCCAACCTGCCGGCAAAACTTAAAGCAACCTGCGCAGACAATGCACACAAATTCCGCTGCCCATGCTTCAGGATGTGACGTGTGATAATGTATCTGATATCTCAATCAACTTTCAGGCTGGGTCGGTTGGGATGGTTTGACACTGTAATGGGAAATGAATATATGACAATTTTCTCAGGATATGTTGTATCTAGTACGTGTTGCATAATCAGTCAAAATTTATGTAAACTAGCTACCCAAGAGAAGAAAAAAAATTGCAGAATGAATATTTTGACATTTCACATATGCTTGAAATTGTGAAGGATAAATCTCAAGACAGCCAACATTCACTTTCCCCCTTCAGTTTATATAGTCTCCTACATCAGCTAGCAAACAAGTTGAGGTTACCCTGACTAGCCAAATTAAACTACAGTCAATATTAGCTTCAGGGGTAAGTTTGTCTGCGCTCTTGCCTCTAAGAATTAATAATCAAGATCAGGAGAATTGAGCTTTTCTTCTGAGCTGACGAATATGTACAAGTATTACTTCATGTATATGATCCTTTCCCCTGAGTCGTCTTAGTCTTGATTCCTGGTACTGTGACTAGACGATAGAAATCTCATTCTACCATTCAAGACCTCACAATTTGAATTTGTAGATTTTGCAATCGAAAGGAATAGTCGCTGTGGGAGAAAGTAGACAAACACGATTGTTTATAATTAAGAGCATCAGGCAAAGACAATAACAAGATCTGGACAATCATTAATATATGATTTCTTTTTTCAGAACACATAACAAAACAATAGTGCCATCACAGAATCAGATATAAAAGAAAACACTATTTATTTGACACCCTAATAGATTTAAGAGATATGTCTCCTTCTCTTCATAGGGTAAAGAGTTTATTGACGTTATCAATATTGCGCAAACTCAATCAAACCATATCCTAGTTCCTAGTTGCTGTTTAATAAAAGTCAAACAAAAATCAACAAACAACAACTCCTAGCAATCAAAGATCTGTTTTAAAAATCTAGCACCTGTAACCCACCACTTTTTAGGTATCAAAGTGAGATCCAACCACAACAAAAGAGATCTCTATTAAGTAGAGTATTTTACAATAAAAATACTTTTCAGCTGCTAGCTAATTATTATATTTCTCGGAGGGCTGGAATTTGAAGGAATGATACCTGCCAGTTAACACATCAATAAATTTGTAGAATAGAATTAGTTAGTTCCGCGTGTTGACACTCTCCAATACTCTATATTACAATCTAAAAAGTATGACTGGAGGCTTTATCACATCGTTATGTAAACATTGTAGAGAGAAAAGTTGCTTAAAAACAATAAACAATCCATCGGAAAACAATGGCGATTTATTTGTATTGATTTTAGGACTGTAAATTCAATAACGCACTGATCAGATGTACTTATTGTCAATCGATTATTTGTAGTAAGACAATCCTTACTTTACTGCAGGCCACAAATCAGAGTGTAAGGCCTCCTCATTCCTTCTCTGTGTGCACGGACAGCGCGATGCTGCTTTCTAACTGCAGAAAAAGCAATACTGAACAATGTCAAGCAGCTTCCAAGTTAACTATAGCATACAGAAAATATTTAATTTAGAAATTAAAATGATAAATATCAGCAGATCAAAGGGGAATTTGAAGCGGAGAGTTTTCACGGCCCTTATTGTCAGCATGTTTAATCGACTCACCCAACCATTAGAATAAGTTGATCACTAACTGATTTATCAACATCTAAATATTTTGTTTATGATTATAATGATGCTCATTAGTGCACAACACATTGAAGTGGATTGTTCCCTAAACGTGTTCACCTGGATGAAAATTCTGCAGTTGATTTGTTAACGAGGAAATGTCCTAGGAATTATCTCCTCTCACTCTGCATGTGGACATAACTCTTGGCTTTTCCATGTAGTTTTAAGTACACCTATCTCTTTTCACAGTAAGGCTAATATTGGTATTGGAAACAACAAAAAAAACTTTCTCATTTTTTATGGTAGACAAGGCGTCTCTAAATTTTTTGTGAACTCAAAGTTTTAGACATGCGCTGGTTCGAGACTTAGAGGAGTAAGTATTCGTTGGAGGAAAAGCCTTTTTGCACCAGCTTGATAAACTGGAATTCAGTTCTACCTTCAATTCATTGCTGAAATCCTCATTATTTTATACAAGCTCCCACCTTAGCTAGTTAAAAATTGGTGCTAGCTAACATTTAGTCAGCCTCAGATTAGCTTAACTAAAGCCTATTTTCTATCACCTTACTGGGCACAACCACTGATTGATGTATTCCCCATCTTGTGTAGCACAAGCAAATGCAGTTTTCACACAACCTGGTTGTCTGTTGCCTCTGAACTTGATTGAGTTTGTAGCCTGCTGTCCACATTACTGCTAGACCACTTCAGCGCTCGTCCCAAGTCCTGCTTTTTTGATCTGCTGGTCCATCTAAATGTGAGGCTGCTACAGGCTGTAAATAATCTCTAAATAAAAGGCTGACAATCAACTTGTTTACAAAAACCTAGCAGTGTTATTAAACCCGTATCAAATTACGATGAGTTCTCCAACGTGTTTGGTTGTCCTGTCGGTTCTGTGATGAACCCTGAGAAGACATGAACTGTCTGGTAGAACTCGACACAACGTAATCAGCGACAGTAGATTTATCCTATCATAATCGCGCTAGACCGCTAGACCGCTCGACCGACAAGGAGTTACAATTTTCAGGTCATCAACAGCAGAAATATCACGTCATAGCCCCGCTCGACCGCTCGACTGACAAGGAGTTACGATTTAAAGGTCATCAACAGCAGAAGTATTATATCCATGCTTTAATCATTGGATGCAAAGACAAAACATCTGTTAGTTACTACTTAATACTAAAACCATTCTTTATCTCTTAACTTGTATCTTACTCGCTTTTTTATACTGTTACACCGAAATAATTTCTAAGAGGTCTCTTTTTTCTTCTTTATACTCAGTAGACCATTCACAAGGTTCAGTATAATTCATTTCATCATCAGAAATTATGGATTATAACAGCCAAAAACTCACATTTCAATATTCATCGAAATGTCTTATTTCGGTTTGAAGAAAATATATGCTCATTCCCTATTTTGAAATAACAAATCAGGTGTTCGATTAAAAATATAAGCAATAGATCAAAATTGTGAGAGGCATGTGTCATTTTGTAGGCTGCAGGCACAGTTATACATTTCCGAGATCCTGTTTTATGTGTTATGATATCGTTTTAAACAAATTAAATAACAGACCTCGCAGTAAATAACAGATGACTCTTTACGCCATCCTGCCATCCATCACAAAACAGGTTTCAAAAACTAACCACGCTCTCCTTTTCTCAGAACTGTGCACTTGAATCTCACAAGCTCATTTAGCACCACTGCTGCCACCCTATCAACACGGTGCTAGAAGTGAAATATATCAGCAACGGATCGATGTCAGTGTCCAGGCTTTCTCTTTAACAACCCTCACATCATCAGTCAGTCAACAGCCTGAAGACACCCCTGTGTGTCAATGATGATCTCATCTCATCTCATCGGATCCGCAACATGTTTGTCTGTATGTAATCATTAATATCTCTTGTTAAGGTCGATGCTTTGTGAGTGGACTGTTCTGAAATTACAGCTCATAAACAACAACAACAACAACAAACCGGCAATTACTCCTTACTTTAATTTGAACTCAGCAGATAATATCCTCAATATGTGAAACAGGAGTATGCTCTCATGAATTGTCTCACTAAATATTGTTTTTCATTGTTTTTGCCTTCTGTGCATTTTGTCACGGTCTTGTTGTGGCATGTTCAGTGTGACTTCACCGCTGCACACAGACATTCCCTAAACTAATCAATAGATTATTCCTACATTAGCTCTGCTTTTGGATATAGCAGCAGCTATACTTGTAATCACTCACTGGTGTAATCTTTGGTGTACGGAAGTCATACATGTCACAGCATTCAAAGCATTGAGGTTTAGAGCACCTGCTCTCCACTTATAGGTGTTCTTGTCCGGAGGAGTATTGATCAATTGTTTTGACTTCCTGATCCAGCATCCATTCTTACTGCAGCAACGCCCTGAAGACAATTATATAGACAGGGATGGTCTATTTCATCAAATATTTTTTTGTTTTCCTTGTCCTCCAGTAGCCGTAGGGATTATAAAATGGATATCAAGCAGTAGACAAGGTATGGTGTGCTTACGTAAGGTACTAACATATGGTACTTACGTATGGTACTAATGGTACTTACATATGGTTTTACATCTTGTACTTACATATGGTACTTACGTATGGTATGGTACTTACTTATGGTATGGTGTATTTACTTTTATTATATTAAAGAACAGATTCTTCCCCAAGTGTGCAGTTTTTGGTGGAATAGTTCTGCGACTGTGAGTGCTAGGCCGACCGGGTATGTAACAGTGAAGAATATGATGGTCATCAGCTAAGATCTTATTGGCATACCGGAGGCATACTATATCTAGATACACATTGAGTTCCTCTAATTTTCTCAGATAACTAGAGCAAAGGTGCGTTCTGACTATAAATAACATCAGACTGCTAACGGAAAAAAATAAATGACACACACATCCATTTTCTCGCTAGTTTAGAGCCAATTCGGTTGCATTTATTCTTTCCTAGTTTGTGTGCAGGATTCACAAAAGATCGCATACACAACTTGCTTTGTTGCACCTGCGCCAGCAATTCTGTTTTTGCTTGTCACTTTCCTGTGTTAATTCTCACAAACATTGAATTCATTTGGCATTTAGCCAAGTGTCTCCATAAGGCAGAGTCATTCCTATAAACCTCATGATAATTTCCCCGTCACAGGTGCAAATTGGTATTCAAGTGTAAAAGAAATGTGCACAATGGTTGAGGCTCTAAACTATACAATATCATCGCAATATAATATGAAAATGAGTTATTACCGGCCTTTTGATTTATCCAGACGAGAAAAAAGGAGATGTATTTATCTTTATCTTACCTTTATCCATTTCAGCTTACCCTTGCGTGGTAAACACAGCTTGATGGAGAAGAAAATATATCGGAAAACCTGAAAAAATGGTGTGTGCAATGGATGAAAACTTCCAGAGCAATGAGGGTGATCTACTAGAGTGCATTTTACAGATGTCTCAATATTTTTATTATAAATTCTGTCGATTAAAAATCGGATGTCATATCATTCGCCAATCCCAAGGCATGGGCGGTGAAATATTAATGCCTTAATGGCGAGGCCGCAATATCTGCGCCAATTCGCTCTCAGTCTGCAGTTTCAGTTTCTGTTTCAGGCAGGTCCGGGCACACCTGGGGGCCAACCAATCCCCAGTAGAAGATGGACTGCAGTGGGATTTGAACCCACAACTTTCAACACTTGCGTGTTGAAGTCCGGCGCTCTAACCAACTGAGCCACCTCCTACTGTTGATATTTCAGATGTAAATGTTCGTCAAGCGGATGTGAAAAAACCGAAGTCCTGTCAATGGCAAATCTGAAGCAACGACCACGTCATAGTTATATTGTGAGGCCAACCTTTGCACTCCCAATCAGAGTCAGAACACCTGTTCTGAACCAGAGAAGCCGTATTGATTCTGACATTAAAGCCCTAATGATAATCATCATCAATCATAGTGACACCAGTGACATTCATAAATCTAGGGGTAGAAACCCTTCTAAAGATATAGTTAGATAATATTTTGATAGAGAACTTGTCATAATATTATTTTCATCTGGTCAAATCTAGATTGTCATATATGATTCAACATTTTATCAGCAGATCCGATACAGCATTTTTCCTACATAAATGCAGAAGCAGTAACAATTCCAGTTCTGTGAGAAATACTACTTCCAGTAACAAAATTAACCCATCACAACCCTTTATGACAGGAACGATCAATTCAATCAAATTCACATTATGAGAGATCTTTCAAATTTAATCTATCATGAACTGTGCATTAACACCTTTGTGATGTTTTTTTCTTCTTAAATTTTTGGGTAGACCTATTCTGTAAAAGTAAATCTCAACGATTGAGTATTGACAAAAATAAAGTTCGACATACATATTTAAATAGATATCAATTGTGATAAATTTTCCAGCAGATTATGCGGAGATCAAACTACAATATTTTTTTCTATATAAATACAAAAAAAGCAACAACAAAAGATAATCTAGTTTAGTGAGATATTTTTCTCCCCATTACCAAGTTAACCCATTGAGACTGAGAGCAGATCTATTGCAACTTATAACTATCTTATCAAATTGTGCTTTCACTCAACAGCCATCCTGGTTTCAATTACTACTAGAATGCTTGGCAAAGTCAAGTAGCAAATTGGTCATAGCAGTGCAAAAAGCAGGGAAGTAATGAACATTTCTACCTGCTTAAAAAAATCTGAATGTTGAGTTAATAACGGAGGTTATACTATGAAGTACAACAGTCAAACTGGCCTGAAAGAGCTTGAGAGTTTTACAATCAAGGGATGTCAATATCCTACAACTACAAACGTTTTGCCCTTATTGAAATCAGTAATGAGTAAGTTATAGTAAGTCGAGGTAAGTCGAACCAAATTGAGAATTGATGGTACAGTTCATGGCAAAGTTTTAATTGCTTATTAAATGCCTGACATGGCACTATCCTGACGTATTCATTTTTGTAAATATGAATATGAATACATATCAAAAAATATATATATACATATATCAAACAAGCCATGGAGAGAATTGTGTTCAGGCCTAAAGCGATTCGATTCTCTGGATATCTATCAAAGCGACACTTTGCATTGTCTGTTGCAGTTTCTGTTGCATAAAATGACATCTGAGACTAGTTTATTCTTCGAGGTTTAAATTTTAAAATGCAACTCAACTACCTTATAGAACAGCTCACTAGTAGTGCCCTGTCTTGCCTAGTCATTCTTACTGACATTTAGCAATTCAAGTAACAGCTCAGATGTCAAGAGAATACGTCAACGGAAATATAATATTATTTTCATGAGCTCTTTCGGCTATCAACACTAACTTAAAGATGATCAGTGAGTGAATAATTTGACTGTGTCACTATGATACGACAATGCCATTCCTAAGTAACAGCTCAGACGTCAAGAAAATACGCCAACTGAAATATAATATTATTTTCATGAGCTCTTTCTGCTATCAACACAAACTAAAAGATGATCAGTGTTTGAATAATTTGACTGTGTCACTATGATATGACGATGCTATTCCTAAGCAAAAACCTGACAATAATAAGTGACAATAAAAATCTGATCAATTACAAAAAATTGTTGCACAATAAAACCAGCTGGGTGACAAAAGGTTAGATACTGCATGTCCTAGGCTCCATGAAAGCAGACACCAGAATCTGTATTTGGTTGGCACTTGAAGGAAAAACACAGCTTGAGGGAGGCATACGGTCACAAGAACTTTATCAAACCAAAGTTTGCGATGAGGGGTCGATTCAGTACATCCACCACAAAGTAAGTACAGTTCAGAGTACATGCGTTGCAATGTCACCATATTTAAACCTTTATGGTGGTCAATCAGATTTCTCTTCCGAAAGCTGGGCGAGCTTCTTTAAGATTCAGCTGATATGACTTTCCCACAATTATTCCGTGATGTCACAGCTGAAAACTAGTAGCATTAAGGCGAATGTCTGTTGGAATCCATGACACCAAATTTCTTCTCGGGGAGGGGGGGTGTGTTTTGGGGGGGGGGTGTGTTTTGCAATAATTCTGAGAGAGTCTCCGTTGTCTATGCCATCCGAAATGAGGGTAAATATGCTCCAGTCTTCCGGGACCATATTACATTGGTACCCTTGTTAAATGTTATTCATAAACAAAAGTATCAACAACTAAAGAGGATACATATCAAGCTTACATATTATGTATCCTTGAAGCAGAGTACAGAGGCTACATATTTCAATCTGGCGTTTGCTACACTTTTTCTGAAAACTAAAAAAATTCCGATGTATGAGGTGCTGGTCTGCACCCCAAAGTTACTCATTAATACGCTTTGCATATGTGCCTCAAGGGTACAACATAAATATCCTTTTGCCTGCTATATGTGTCATTTTTTCTTTGAAAGTATAGCCCTAACCAGACTGTATTCTCAAAATTAATCTATTTTCTCACAACAATTTAAATTGCTGCCAATGAAAACTTCACTCAATAATAGTGAAAACCAATGTAATCTATATCAGTTTCTAAGATCATCTCCAAATAAATAATAACTAACTATTTGAGTATGTTGTGTCATTTCTGTCTGCATCTAATCTATGGCCTAACACCCATACTTTTCTTCATAATGAATGAGCCCAATTCCCATTGACATAGGTAAAATCTTAAGACAAGAAGGCATACCTTCTGAGTAATATCCAAAGATTTTGATAAGTTACGAGCCTCAAAATATAAGCTATAAACCAATATATTATTATTGAGATGAATATGCTAGCCCATGTCCCACATTGAAACATTGAAACATTTAAACTGCGTTAAGTGAGATCTGAGTTTTGAGATATGAAACCCATACATTATTATTTTGCTCAGCCCTCTAACTAACAGGTGAATATTACTTACTTTCAATCGCTACAGGCTGACACAGAAGAGTCAAAAGATACTTACTAAATACCTTATCGCTGCCTCGGCAGCAGCTCTTCTCTTTCTTATCATCACTATAGCACTGGTTATAGCCTTGGCTTCTAGGGGAATATCATGCAAGAAGTCAGTCATAGCAGAGCAACAAGCAGGTTAGTCTGAACTCAAGTCTTTCTCATATCTGTTGATTAACACGGAGAGTGGCACATCTTCTATCCTGCTCCCGGCAAGGTCTTCCGTTCATAACTGCCTACAAGGTTCGGTGATTTCTTTCATTTGCAATCTCCTGTGAGTTACCTCAAAACTACAATCATTTCAATAAAGTGATGAGTGAGCTTCCTAATTACAAAACAAACAAAGCTGCTCCTGTGCATTGAATCTGTTACGATACAACATACAGTGGTGTTTGTACCGCTGCATAACACACAGGTCTTCAGTCTACAACCTCCTCATGGCCAGCCCCAGCAGCATAAACCCACCCCTATGTGTTGGTGAGCATCTCAATCAATCTCATTGATTCCTCAGTGCATCACTTCTTGCTCTTTATCTATTAATTACATTCCTGATGATTTGTAGGTGGTGAGTCTGATGTGTGTTTGACAGCAGCTTGTGCACAAGCAGGTGAGTTAAAACTGAACTTATTTAATCGAGGTAACAAGTGAGAACTTTTACTTTTTGTAGCTTTTTTTTCTACAAGTGTTTATTGTCTTATAATTGCAAGGAGAATAAGGTTTATAAAAAGTGACTAAAAACTACAAAAGGGCCTATCAGATAGTTGGAAATTAGAGTTATGACAGCCCTGTTCAGCACACTGTAGTCCCTAGTAATCCCTGTAATCCCTAGTCTGTGAATTCAAATTTTACTGAAATATGGTGTCTTTCAAAACAACAAAATCATGTCACAAATCTACTCTGTGGTGAAGATTTAAGAGTCGGAGCTTTATTAGCTGGGAAAACGTGTCATAAACATATTTTGGGGGTGAGAGGGCTTGATTTGTTAGTGCGACGATTTTCAGCATGCAAAGTGTTGAAGGTCCTGGGTTCAGATATTGATGCCTCGTCCTTCAGGCACCTGCTTTTTGGCTGCCTGTAATTAAGAATGTGATTGAACCTTGCGATTCCTATCCATCAAGTGAAAATTCTGCTTACTCATCCTCTCAAGATCCAATTTATCAATACTATTCATGAAATGAGGAACTCATAGTGCTTTCATAACAGAGAAATCATGAAACTTAATAGACATCATGAAAGCTGATTTAATCTTTGTCACCTTGTTAATATATATTGGCTGCAGGTGTCTATGAAATATTTGTCAGCTGGTATCAAATTTTCTCTTCTTCACAAATTTGTTTAAACAATTTTTTACTTAGGAATATAAAAAAAAACTTGTTTGAGAAAATTGGGGCCGAAAATGAGCCCAAAACATAAAAGGTGTAGCCTATCATAGATGGATTTGACGACAAAAAACCATAAGAGCTGGGACTCGGATCGATAGAGGGTAACACACGGCAGTAATCAATCACATTGTGGACCAAATTAATATTGTTAATTGTCATATAACTGACATAATTTTGTTATTTTTTGTGTAGAGGCATGTCCATCCCGTTTTCATCCTTTCTTCATTGTTAACTACCTTGTCTCATAGTCATTGGGTTTGAAGCTTTATGAAACATGATACTATTTGCTTCCCTGCAGTGATCAGTTCAATAAAGTTCATATCATTATTAGTGTTATATTTTTTATTCATTAGCAAGCAAAATGATTGACAGTCTTGACACAACTGTTGACCCTTGCGATGATTTCTATCAGTATTCATGTGGAGGATGGATCGATAAGAATGTAATACCAGAATCTAAATTCAGCTATTCAAAGTTCAAAGAGCTCGGAGATGAAATGGCAGTGCTGATCAGTGGTGAGACTTAGTTTAGCCACTTTATGATTTCATCGGAGTTGGCTACCAAATGTTGTTTGGTATATCTTTTTCACCTCTTGATTGATATGGCAACAAGTTTCTGCCTGAACTATCGATTTCCGATTCATTGTTTTTTTTTTAAATTTGCGAATCATTATATTACCATTTGGACTAAGTCTACCTCAATAACCTTTCAAAATAGAAACCAACAGCCAATGACCAGAATAGTATACAGCCACAGAGCTATGCAAGGAAAGGAGTATTGTTAAGTTACCGTATTATATATACAGACGAGTCTCTCAAGTAGGTGGTGGCTCGGTTGGTTAGAGCGCTGTCATTTAGTATGCACATGTTGAAGGTCGTGGTTTCGAATCCCAGTGCATTCCATCGACTACTGGGGTTTGGTTGGCCCCAAGGTGTGCTCTAAGCTGCCTGCAAACAGAGAACAAGCTGGCGCAGATTTTGCGGCCTTGCCATTGAGGCACTAACATTTCGCCTCCCGTGATTCGAGTTGTGGCAAGTGATTTGACATCTGATTTTAATCAACCTTATCGACCATTTTAATCAACCGTTATCTGAATCCTAGACCAGAGAAATGCCAGAACCAAGACAAGAATGGAATAGCGGCAATTTTTTTTCTGTTTTTTATAGATTTATTGCTAGAAGAGAGTTTGTCGTCCGATACAAAATCAATGTTGGAGGCTAAAGACATGTACAAGGCTTGCGTCAACAACGGTACGACCAAGTGATTGCATCTTCTGGGCTGATTACCTCTAAATGTTTGAAATATTCAAGAAAGCTGATGTTAGAATTTAACAACATTAATCAAGAATTTTGGTGGTTTCATCAAGCCCCAAGCTATGACAGTCATAAAAACAGGGTGTTGTTGACAGATGATAGCTTTAGAACAAATGATACCTTATGAGATACACCATGGCCTTAGTTTAGAAAAAATGGTAGGGAGGAAAAAGTGTGAGGCGATTCCACAGTATCACCAGAAGGGGTGCTGTAACCTCCTCCCCAAGCAATTTAAGGTATATAAATAGCAATGGAAATCCTAGAGGATCTGATAATGACGTGGAATATAGTGTTTTTAGGTCACTGTATTCAGCTTTTTGCCTCCCCTAGAACTACGCCCTGCTCACAGTTGATGAGCTTTTCAGACCAGCTTCAATTTTTCGGGATGAATCCACATGAATGTAAAATGCATAAATCGTGTCAATAACAGTTTCTTATATAAAACACTATGTTTGTCCCTATTTCAGATAAACAAGAGGAAGTGGGAGTTGCCCCACTTCGTGACCTTCACACTGACTTAGGTGGATGGCCTATTTCTGATCCTAACTGGAACGAGACTGAGTTTGACCTGTTATACACACTGAGTGAGCTGAGTTTGCTCGGTCATAAGTATCTGGTGGATGTTTCAGTGTCTGCGGATGAAAAGAACAGCAAAGTTAATATTGTTAAGGTAAGTAAAATGGTGAAGTCTCCAAAGGGCAATGGTATTAAACTTCAATGACATGAACGCCCCATGGTGCAACTAGCTGCTTAATTATCTATATCGTATCTCAGGAAGTGTCTATCCTAAGAATGATTCAAATATAGGCATAAATCTTGTGTCTTCGGTCAACAATTTTCTTTACCTATAGCTGGACCAGTTTGTAATTAGCCTGCCTCACAAGAACTATTACTCTGAGCCTGAGTTCGCTAAAGAGAGGAACGCATACAAGACCTACATCAGAGAGATAGCGATGGCCATGGGTGCTGACAACAAGACTGTTGACAAAGATGTCAACGATATTATGGAGTTTGAGACATACTTTGCAAATGTATGTACAAGTCTACAATGGGTTCAAATCATTCAGCTGGCGTTCTTAACCAATGCCAGCTGTATCATAACAAGAATGTTCACATGACAGATTGATGAATTTGATATATTCTCTCTCCAACAATTGCTCAGTAATTTTACAAGAAATTAACCAATATCTTTAGCCTCTCAAGGTTGCCACTAGTTGTTAAGAAATCACTGCTGAAAAAGTTAAGTAATGGTTATGTAAGGAAACTTTATCATTGTAGTGACATAATCGCTCCTTGATTTTTGAAAAGCAGATAAAGCTCCAATTGTAATACATCCTAGTAGGTTCTCAAAATGCTGACAAATTCTGTGAAATTTTAAGAATATTTTCAACACTCCAATTATGCGGGGTGGGGATGTTAGTTCATTAGTTGTTACTATATTGAGATAAAGTTTTCTACATTATTATAGATCTCCACAGAGCGTGAGAACAGAGGGGTACTCCCATATAACAGAGCCAAGGTCTCAGACCTCACTACAAAATTATCTGATAAGGTGGGAATCAGCACTTTGTAACAATTAAAAATGCCATAACTGAACTCTGTGTTTCAGCTGACTTGGGAAGACCAGATGGGAGAATTAAATGAAAGTCACAGGGCTTTAGTTTGAAGTCTACGCCAACCAAGAGCTTCTCAAGTATCTTGATTTAAAAATTAAAGTTCAGAGTCTTTAAGCATCAGTGATCATCTAGTCACGGTGACAGGACGAAAACTGTTCTTTTATAAGCTGGTCACATTTTCTCAGCCCATTTCCACTACAATTGAATACAACTCTCCTTTTTTTGGTGGTCTAAATTGAAGTTGGACATGCATATTTTAATTATTGTTTGATTTCCAACCTGACCTTTGAAGGATATAGCCCACCGTAGATGAATCTTATGATGACTTAGCCTTTCTGAATTGAATTGAATTTATTTTGGTAATTGTGTTAGAAACACATTACAATTTAGGTGTGAACCATTTCTCTCTCGGTTGTTAAGCAGACGAATACTAAAAGGCACAAAGCTGCACAAAAATCTCGATATACTAACTTTTGGCATGATAAAATATTTACGATTACTTTTATAACAATGGCGTAAAATGTGTCTATCCTCAGCTATAACATGTTGAGCTAAATTAAAATACTCATGTCAACAAAATGGTCAGCTTCAAAAATGAAGCTGTTTTTTAAAAACAAGCTTAAAAGCATATTCTTTTGTCTTTCAGTAGCACCAGTATACCAGAGTTCAATATTGTAGGTAAAAATAGGTTGGATCAGTGATTGAAAGAGATACTGATCAAACGCCGAGTGCCCCTATTTCGAATCAGACTTGTCATTTGTTTTAACAGCTATGTTTATCTTAACAGTTTGAATGGAAGAAGTTTTTGAATCTACTCTTCGTCGATACGGATTTTAAGTTCACTGATGACACAGAGCTTGTGGTCCATGCTCCCGACTTCCTTAAAAAGATGGCGGAGAAGGTAGCGGTCACATCACCAAGAGTACTGGCTAATTACCTGGTGTGGAGAATCACAGAACTTAGGATTCTATATCTAAATCAAGAACTCCAAGATATTCAGAATAAGTTCTGGCGGGTAAGCCCAATATTTTTAGAGATCATAATTCAGTCATGTTGGTATGATGGGCTGAATAATCATATATGAGTTGCAACAGATAGAAGAAAATATGAAATTGCTTGTCTTATGTAGCGATGTGTTAGCCCAACAAGTAACGAGTCGAATGACTTGTAAGCTTGTTTAACATATTTGTAATCGGTTGCTCATCTTTGCATATGCTCTGACAGCTGTACGCTCATCTACCTATTCATGTCTGTTCTGAGTAGGATCATTAAGCCAGTGGTCTACTGAGATTTTGCCAAATTCAATGCAACAGGCACAGTCAGAGAAGGTTTGAGTCAACGGAACAGGGTTACACCAAGGATTATATCTTAGTCCTTGAAAATGCTAAAATCTAACGATGTTCATAATTTTTTTTTTTTTCAGGTAGCGTATTCAGTCCAACAAAAGCCTCCAATATGGCGGGGTTGTGTACGTTATTTGAGTTATGTTGACCTATGGGCTATTGGGAGATCGTTTGCTGACAAACACTTTAATGAAGAATCAAAAATTGCAGTGAGTTGTATATTTTTACATCACATTACTTGTGACGTTCATTTGGATTATTCATCATCACGTTCATTGAAGTTTGAATTTTCTTGAATCGACCTGCTCTCAAACACTTTAGAAAGGTTGAGGTTGATATAGTGTGATGTTTTACTTCCTCACTTAGGTAATACAATTTTAAAAGTACTTTGAGACTAAAATTTATTTACTGTTCATCAATATTGTTCTATCATCTAGATGGAAGACATGTCAAATGAGGTTCGGCAAGCCTTTGATGTATCTATGTCCAAGACAGACTGGATGGATTCTCAAACCAAGCTGCTAGCAAAAGAAAAGGTGAGCAGTGTTTTCCAGTTGAGATTGTCTCAAATATGAAAATATCAGCTTGAGCATAATTATTTGATACAACATACAGTGGTGCGCGTACCATTGCACAACACACAGGTCTTCAGCTTCACACCATGAGTCAAGCGCTGTTTTGAGGCCTTCTCTAGTACAACCTCTTCATGGCCGGCCCCAGCAGCATGAAGCTACCCCTGTGTGTTGCTGAGCATCTCAATCAATCCCATTGATCCCTCAGTGCATTTTGTAAGTTTCGGTGGTTTCACATAATTGGTGTGTTTACGCTGTTGCGAAACCAGGGAGGCTCAACTCATCGGCGTAAATTCGCTATCGTCAAGGCACCCGCCCCTTGTGCCACTCGTTCACTTCTCAAATTCACCACATTGAGCATAATTCAACTGATACACAAGTCAGAGAGATGACTTGTTAGCGCTACAGCAAGTGGGCTGACTGTGATTTCCTGTCTTGCTCTGCCTGCCTTTTATGCGAGGGCCAAGCTTTTAATCATATGTTTGTAATACCTTAGATCTAACTCAAACTCACTTTGATTTTTCGCCAAGGTTAAACTACTTTAATTTGAGTATTAAAAGCATAATTCTGCTTGGCCTTCTACCCCAAGCAGTTTGCTTATCATCACTTAAGGTAACGTCTAAGACCGATCAGAATATCAACATAACATATACTGTTGGAAAGCTACCGAGCTACTCGAAATGTTGTTGTGTCATTTCATGGAGGAAATGAGGCAGAAAACGCTGTTTTTGTCAACGCAGGTGGAGGAGTCAAATTAATAGCAATAAATTTCAAAACCGGTGGAATATATACTTAGAGATAACTCTCATTGTAAAATCTGATTTTCTTTGTTATATGACTAGTCTAAATTGACTTCTTATGTCGCGTCATACAATGCATTTTTTTTGTAAAGCCGTGAAAATTTGTGAAACTCAATCATTAACTCAAAACAAAGCCTAGGCTCAAAAAAAATATTAATTATGATGTTCTCTTAGAGTACCCTTAAAATGTCATAGACATTGACTTTCAACAAATTAGCTTGCATATTGCCCTCATTCTAATCCTTACAAGGATTATGACAAAAATGAATTAAACGCTGGCCAACTCCAGAAAACAAAGTGAGTGTGCTAAACCCCAGCTTACAAGTAATAGGATTACTTAGCTCCTGTCGTCACACAGTGCTTTTGCCAAATCCATGCAGATGAGCTTTCTGCCTCATGTACTATGCTTTTTGTGGCTTGTTTGAGTGCTCTTCCTGAGAGCCCAACTCTAGTCTGAAATTTGGTAGCTGATCTAGCCATGAATCCACGGCAGCCAACTTCCACTTCGAATAATTCGCAATTCCAACCTTTGTCTTGGCATTGTGTGACCAGATCTTCGTTTCTTGTCAGTTTTCTCTCATGCGCGTATGAGAGATTTTCTTCCCAAGGCACCGTCAATTCCATCAGTATTAGTGCTTTTTTTCTATGTCAGACCAAGCAATTAAGTCCGGTCTTTGGTTTGTGATCACAATATGCTGCGGCATGCTCAGTTGCTCTGTGAGGTCGCGTCTCACCTGCCATTCTCCGCTGTTCGTTAATCCCTTTTTGCGCAAAATCTTTTCACGCGCTTCACCACCAGCATTAGCATATTCACACTTCTCCGTGACATAATTACACAACACATTCAGGACGTGATTATGCCTACACATGTATTTTAACAGGCTCTGTTGGCAATTCGACAGTATATGACGAAGTGTGCCCATGGCCGAGCACTCGGCGCATTTGGAGTTTTCGGTCAAATTCCAGCGTTCCAGGGTTGCCGGGGTCAGTAGTTGATCATAGGCTGCACCAACCAGAAATCTGATCCTTTGTGGCTCCATCGACCACAATTCTGTCCATTTGAGCTGACGCTGCTCAACAGACTCCCAACAAGTCCACTGCCTTGTTGGGCTTGGCCTATATCTTGTGTCTGGCGGCGCTCCTCTTCCATCTTGCGCACTCCCATCAACTTCCATCTCCCGCCTAACCTTTGGGCTTTCCTTTGAGAACCAACGGTTTGCTTCCCAGCCGATGCCATGACATGCAGTTGTCACAGCATCCACCATCTCACTTATCTCCAGTAGAGAATTAGCATCTCTCACAGTCTCTGTGACAGACCATTTCTTACCAGTGTCAAGTGTTGGAACACATTCCCTTATCCCCTGGTCTGGTGACTCGTTCAACATCATATCCAGTCTCGCTTTTGATGTTTTGTACTCTTCCACAAGCGATTTCATAGGTAGTGAAAGAGTAAACGAACTGGCATACAGTGCATTGGTGTTGAAGCTCCTTGGAACTCCGAGCCACTTACACATGGGCTTGTTAATCATTTGCTCCATTTCCTCAACTGGTGTAAGCGGAATATCATAAACTGTCAGAGGCCACAGAATTCGAGGCATGAGTGCAAAAACATGATCATGAACGATGCAGACTTCACTGTCATCTACCATTAAAAAGCTATCATAATTTGTTTGAAGATGCAACTCAAGCTATTCGGAATCCTTGCAAAATAGTCTCTTCAATTCTCGATGCTGTACTAGTTTGAGTTTTCAAATGTTACCTCAATCATAGTTGGTCATCATCAACGCCATTCCCAGCATATGCTGTTCGGATTGTGATTATGATTCGTCAAATTCCAGCGTTCCAGGTTTGCCGGGGTCGGTAGTTGATCATAGGCTGCACCAACCAGAAATCTGATCCTTTGTGGCTCCATCGACCACAATTCTGTCCATTTGAGCTGACGCTGCTCAACAGACTCCCAACAAGTCCACTGCCTTGTTGCTGTATTTGATGATGTGCCTTTGATGATGTGCGTGACATCGTGCTGACAAGCTGCTTGTGAAAATTTCTCTCTCTCTTGATTAAAAAATTGTAAATAATCACTGGATATCATATGGAAGACAGTGCTTTAAGTTCTAAAAAGCGGAAGCGAGATGACCAAGATGACGATCAGCAAGAAAACAAAAAAGAAATGCCGTACTATTTAAACAAACTCAGAGCACTTAAAAAAAAGCTGGACTCAACAACTCAAGACAACAGCATCGAAATCAAAGGTACTCTTGACAACATTCAAATCGTACTGGTGTGCAATTCTGCAACATACGAGGTTGTCAAAGCTAATTTCCAGTCCTCGTTAAAAGAGCAAGGACTTTACACCTCTTTACAGACTAACAGGGATCAAACAAAAACAACTGTAGTCGCCGTAGTGGTCACAGTTAAAATCAATAAGAAAGGAAAAAAATCTTTATACACTACGAACTTTTATAATACAACATCTACCATACTTGTCAATGGTATTAAGGACAAAGATATTTTCCTTGACCACTACACTAAACTTTTCAACGACATTCCTGAACATACTATTAATGCATTGAATGCCACCATTCAACAGAAATGTAAAGAATTCATTACATCCGAGCAAGGCGTGAATGCGGCAGAAGTTCAACTACCAAGTCTGGAAAATGGCTACACGTCCAATCAAAGCTCCAGCACATCGGTTGCCATGGAAAGCACCAGCTCTCACAATCATCAAAGAACATCAGGCAACACATGTGAATCATGCAGCAATATCCAAAGCCTCATCAGCGTCATGATGAGCAAAATCTCGGAGCTAGAAAAAAAAGTTAAACAACAAAGCACTTTAATACAGAAACTTGTTGACCAACAACCAATAACCGATCAAATACAACATCAATTCGACCAACTTGAAACCAGCATCAACAAACATCTAACAAGTAAATTGGAATGCAATTCAAATTCCTCACCACGTGAAAAAGTTTCTCCCAACAATCAAACAGCATCAGCACAACACTGGGCTAACTATAATCATCAGCGACTTAATCTGCCATCAACTTCCTCAACGAACAACAACAATCGAACCAGCATGAGAACACAACCCCCAAAAGAACAAAAAATAGACAACAGTTTCCGCCCTATAGACAATCTTGTCATAGATATTAAGAAGGACTCCATGACCTACAGCAACTTTAACCAAGATACCATCAGACGCACCCTCAACAAAACCTTTGGGCCAATCATAATAGAAAAGGTTACCAGATATAACTTTAATACAAACAAACCCAAAATTATGATACAGTTCAACCACCAAGAAACAAGAAACAACATCCTACGCAAATGGAACACTGATCTATTTGGTGGATCAAGTATACGCCAAACAATCGACCCGAGGTCCCTGACAGAAAATATGGGTATGTTGAAAGGTGTCCCACTAGATGCTGAGGACAGCACTGTAATAAATGATATAAAAGTGCTCTACCCTCATGCTACGTCAGAAAGAATTTTTAAGGAGGGCAAACCAATGAGAATGTTCAAAATTAAGTTCCATTCTCATGATGATTTTCTTTTTTCTATTAAAAATGGCATTTGTCTCCAATCACAAAGTGTTAAATGTCAATTTGAGCAAATGAGATAATGAATTCTGAATTTGCATTTTTGAATGTCCGTGGAATCACCAGCAAAATAGAGGAGATAAAATCAATTTTGCATCAACGTAAATTCGCGATTCTAGGATTAGCAGAAACATTTTTGAATGAGCATGATGGTGTTGGTATTTATGCGGTGCCAGGTTATCAGGTGATTAGGAGAGATCGGGGATATGGTTACGGTGGTGGTCTCATTGTCTACATACATGAATCCGTGCAATTCGAACATCTTGCAGATTTTGACAATAGCATGCCTGAGTCTATAACTATCAAAGTAAAGCCAAGTACAAATAAAAGTTGTTTAGTCTCATTTATATACAGACCTCCCAACTCCAAGTCCGCATGGTATGATCTTGCTTACGAATACTTTGAAAAAGCTTTTTCACTGTATAATGAAATGACTATACTTGGAGATTTTAACATCAACATCCTTGAACAAAGAAGCAACAGAAAGTGGTTGAATATTGTTAAATCTTTTTCCTTCCGTCAATTGATCTCGGAGCCAACAAGAGTTACAGAAACATCCAGCACCCTGATCGATCACATATACACAAATCTGCCCTCAGATATGTCAGAGAGTGGAATTATAAAATATGGAATGAGTGATCATTACTTAGTTTTCATTAAAATTTTATTTTCCGCATTAAAGGTAAAAGCAAAAAGAACATCATTTGAATTCAATGACTATTCCAAATTTACAAACCAGAATATACGTGACCTTTTTTCAGGTCGTCACTTTAATGATGTATTGTGTGAGAATACTGTAGACCGTATGTATGCAAGATTTAATGACACCTATAGTTCATTAATCAAAACACTTGTCATCACCAAGAAAAGATTTGTAAAAACTGCTCAACTGCCCAAATGGTTAGATGATGAGGTAAAATCACACATGCATTTGCGTGATAGATTGAAGAGAGAGGGCAAATGGGAAGAATACAAAATTCAACGCAATTATGTTACAAATTTGATTAAGAAGAAGAAAAAATCGGTTATTTCAGATATAATTAAAAATAACAAAAATAACACCAAACCTGTTTGGGAAGCTTTAGGAATCAATCAAACTAAAATTTCACCGATGGTCAATATCGGTGGTTTATCCCCTGATGAATTGAACAGACACTTCACATCGATTGCAAAATCTATAACCAAAGACATCCCTGATTCCCATTAATATAACATTATTAGACCAGTGACAACCCAAACTTTTTCTCAATTGACTCGCTTTACTCCAGAAATTTGTTTCAAATACTTAAAAAACATTTCTGACAATAAAGCAACTGGTCATGATGGTATATCTGTTAAGGTTTTGAAGAAAACATGGCCTCACATATGCGACATTGTAACTGACATGTTCAATAGAGCATTAATAGAGGGTGTATTTCCTTCACAGTGGAAAACCGCAAGAGTAATTTCTATTCATAAGGGTGGAGATATCAAAGATCCATCTAATTATCGCCCTATATCAATACTTCCTGTGCTATCTAAGATTTTTGAGAAACATGTGAATTCAAAAATTCAAAAATATCTCACCACAAACAAACTTCTTCACAAATTACAATGCGGATTTAGAGAAGGTTATTCCTGTGTTGATTCCCTACACAAACTCATTTCTGACTGTTTGTCAGCCAGATCAGATGGTCACTTTGTTGCTATGATGTTTTTGGATTTCAAAAAAGCTTTTGACTGCGTCAACCATAAAATTCTTCTGAAAAAATTGACAATGTATGGTATAACGGGCAAACTGCACTCTCTCATAAAATCTTTCCTAACAGATAGGACACAATTTGTAACTATACAACAAGGTGCAAAAACTTCAAAAATTCTTCCAATAGACATTGGTGTCCCCCAAGGCTCAATTCTGGCACCAAGTTTATTCCTCATATACGTCAATGATCTTTTATCCTACACATTACATTCCAAGGCATTTGCCTACGCTGATGATACAGTTTTCGTATCAAAATCTGACAACTTTGATACACTTAATGATTTATGTGATGCTGATCTACACTTGATAGAAAGTTGGTGTAGGAATAATAGGATGTTGATAAACATAAAAAAATCTCACTATATGCTTGTACAACCCTCTCATAGAGCCACATTTCTAGATTTAGATCTAAAAATTAACCATAAAAAACTAAACCGAAATGCCAATACCAAACTCCTTGGTTTTACTTTGAATGACTCATTGACATGGGACGATCATGTAGACCAGATTTGCATCAAAATAAACAAAAGTTTGGCATTATTCCAGAAATGCAGGGCATTCCTAGATAGTAAATCATCTCGTAACTTTTATTTCCAGTATGTCTTTTGTCATATGATATATGGCATCCGCATATATGGCAACCTATCACCACAATATATTCTTGAAAGAATATACTTGCTCCAAAAGAGGGCTTTCCGCCTAATAGCAAATGTCAGCCACATACCATATCATCTAATACATACAAGAGATTTACATACATCTCTTGGTCTGATTCCTTTTCCTCTCCTTGCTGGTCATTTCACCTGTATTTTTGGTTTCCAAATTTTGCATTTGATTGCACCTGACTTTCTTTTGGAAGGCTTTATTCCAGCTAGCTCTAAAATCTTTTTTAGAGACAGATACCTATGACATTATCACACTGATCAATTAAGACAAAAAATCACTACAACTTTTAACTCTTTACCAATTCAGATACGCTCAGCAACCAAACTCACTCATTTTAAACAACAACTATCAAAGCACTTTATATCCTATTAATTCTTGTTACTTGAGTATTTTCTCTTTTTCTCTCCGCTTAAGTTTTTTCTTTTTTGTTCTGTCACTGCATGAAAAACATTCCTAAAGTTGATGTAGAATGACAATAAAAGTATATGAATCGAACCCGAGCATCTTTTGACCACTGAGTTCTCGTCACTAAATGTTCACTGTTTTAGCTTGCTGCGATGAATAATGCCATTGGTTATCCGGACTGGATTCACAACGACACTGCGATGAATCTGATATACGAAGGGGTAAGTCTGAGTCAGAGTCTGAGACGATCTGGTTATCAATGATCACATTGTAAATAGTTGTATGTACGTAGTTTTGATTCTAAATTTTTCTGTCAGAATTAATTGAGAAGATAATCTCAGGCTAGAAGAATGCAATCTGAATACTTTACAGGATCTCAATTGAAACAGCTTTCAAGAATTATCTCCCATCAATCTATGTAAAGTATTGCTAGGAATCTTCTCAGCTTTGAGCTGTCAAGCAAAAAGTGAAATCACTATCAAACATCGATGAAAGTGCCCAGAATTTTTGATTTATAAGACCTATTCAGTTATAATACCTGGTTACTTATTTGAAAAAACTGTCAGGAATCCCTGTCATGCAGCAAAGTGTTGAGATAAGCGATTAGCATCCTAACAAATAGTCATAGCCAAGTCAGCAAAAGAGTACTTGGGTGCGGATAGCTTAAACATATGTTGAGAACACAAAACTTATTCTTGTCCATTTACCAGAAAACTTGTTAACCATATCTGAACCCATGTTCCTGAGGATTGATGACTTGGACAGTTTTGTAGGGTTGTTTTAGGTCAGGAATCATGCTTATCTGCTTTTTTTTGGAGAAGCCTATAAACTTAAGTGACGTTTGCTTGTTGTTTGTTGTTAGTATGTACCATTATTATCTCATGATGAGACACCATTTGTGAGTTTTGTCTTACCCCTTGATAATGGGGGATCACTGATTATTGAACTTTTTCACAACTACAATTCTGAGCATCCCATCCCATACCGCTTGTGTTCCCATTCACTAAAGTGGGCTAAAATCTTGACACTAAGAAATAACAGTGCCTTAGCCGTGAGGCGGTCGTATTCCCTGCCAAATTGCTCTCAGTTTGCAGGCAGCTCGGAGCACACCTTGGGCGTCAATTGAAGCCAGGGGTAGGTAGACTGCACCGGGATTTGAACCCAAGATCTCCAATGCTTGTGCATAAGAGGGCAGGGTCTCAAACCAACTGAGCTACCGTCTAATCTTAGTAGGAATTCAATAAACTTCATAGCCATATCTGCTGGCTGAGATGAATAGTGTTAAAAGGTTTCAAAGATACTCCAAAACTGTTAAGGATGATAGATCGGAAACATCACCAGATGTACTCACCACAGAAAATGAGACAATGATTCAATTCTGATTAGTAATTAATAAATTTTTGATAAATAAATGTTAAAATTAACGCCAAAATGTCGCTAGTTTTTTTTCTTGTCTTATATCAACAAATCTACACTTATCCCCCTTGATAAGTGAGGAAATCCCCTAGACAAAGATCAAATGCAGTTAATTAAAAGAGTGTTCTCTGTTATTCAATATATAGCTAGAGTTTGACACAGATACATACTTCCAAAACGATCTGAACTGGAGGAAGTGGAAACAGCTGAACGAATTATTACAAATAACTGAGCCTGTAAAAAAAGATAGATGGCCGGCAGGTCCGTCGGATATCACTGCTTCTTATCACCCTGAGCTGAACACAATGGGTGAGTCTGTCCAGGATTTAAATATCTCTCGCTGATCCAATAGGAAACACCTTAAAGAAGAATCATTCATCTCTTTCGATTGGCTGGCGTGGGCCATTGACCCTAGCCGACCTGCGATCGAATGATGGATAATGAATTTGCCATGTATCCTAATACCTACAAAAATGAAGTTGGCGCTTACTCTTCAAAACAAACAAAAACAAACAAACAGCAACATAAATTAAACCTCATCTTGCTGACCTTCATTTTAGCTTAGATATCGCCCCCTAGATATTTGGGGAAGAGACACGTTCAGGAGTGATTATAACACGGGCCTTTATATGAAATTAACAAATAGCTTTTCTGGTATGTGTTAGAAGTTTATATTCCACTCTACTCAAACTTCTAAACAGAGTTTTGATTATATATTTTCAGTCTTACCTGCTGGTGCTCTTCAGCCTCCTTTCTATCACAAGCAGCAACCAATGTAAGTAAAATTAAAAAAGAGAATAGAACCCGATCTTATTGTCATTTTCCTAAGTCTTTAGATGAAGCCTGTTTTTGATAAAGCTATAAGTTATACGGCTTCGTTATTCCTATAACCAAAATATTGAGGAGTGTTAGCTAGATTTAATGGCTCTGATTGGCCTCTGATTGCAGGTCGCTGAATTACGGAGGAATGGGATCCTTCATCGGACATGCTATAACTCACGGATTTGATAATACAGGTATGACAAACTTTGTCTCTTTTTTTTCTTTTTTATTATACACTTCATTAGCTGTACAGTGATTAATGCCAATAAGAACATGCATACATCGAGATTAAAAGTTTACTAATAAAGATGATTACAATATATCCCCGTTTATATTTGTGAAGAAAAAAATCAAGGCATCAATTTAGCAACATGCCATTTGTCTCAGGTTTGTGTTGCTGTAAACTCTGCAGTAACTTCATCATTGTACAAATGAGAAAATAATTCTTCATCCTTACATTGCATTGCATTTGCGCAAATTCATGATATCTGTGGCTCTTCATATTCCTTTCTTCACAAAAGGTCGATTGTATGACAAAGATGGAAATATTGGAGGACAGTTGTGGGATGACAAAACAGAATCTTCATTCACAGAGAAGACAGAGTGCATGATAAATCAATATTCCTCTTATGAAATAGAAGAAATAAATCAAAATGTGAGTTGTTTGACAGTTATGAACCTTGTCGTTTGAGAAAAGCTTAGGAAAGACAATTTTTAGGACAACTTTTAAATGTGGTAGTTGTAATAAACCGAAAACATTCCACACTTGGTTTCAATCCACAAGTCTTGACGAAAAAAATGTTTGCCACAAACAATTGGCGACATCTCATATCTGTTTGCTTAGCAATAATGGGAAGTGAAATTTAAGCTAATCAAGAAATGATTTCTATCATACAGGTCAATGGTAAACACTCTTTGCCAGAAAATATCGCTGATAATGCAGCTATAAAGACAAGCTATGCGGCTTTCCTGAAACACGAAGAAAAGAACGGGCCAGGACAACGCCTACCTGGACTTATGCAATATAATTCTAAAGAATTGTTCTTTCTCAGTTTTGCACAGGTATGAAACAGAACAGCAGAAAAGCTTTACATGGTTTTACTGCTCAAAATCACCAGAAGTTTATAATAAATGTGTTAATAATGGCTGCCACTCAAATCTAGTAGAGTGTAAACACTGTCTTTGATTTTATTAAAATTAGATGACACATACATGGTGAAATAGTCAAATACGATGGGCTGTATGTATTATTTTATTGATCAGTTATTCACTTGTCCCATTGCTTAGTGCACCTTATATACCTGTTTCAGATGTATTGTCGAATTGACAGAGAGTCAACCTTGAAGCATCATGTATCCGGAGGTCGGTTTATGAATAAAGCTCCTGGGAAATGGAGGTATGTTAACTAAATCTGACATTAGTTCATGCTAGATAAATAACAAGTAAAGGCGATAACCCAAACATCTACGCCGAGTTACGTAGTTTGGCAATGGTCAGATCGAATGAGCTTCTTGGATACGTGTGCATGACTTCAAGTAGTTAATAAGCAGGCCTGCTCATTATCACCATCAACTCGTCTTTCCCTTCGATGGTGAGATGAGGCCTACTATTCACTGCCAGGCTATTGGTGTTGTAGAAGACCTTGGTTCAAGCCCCACTGGGTAGCTTTCAAGTGTTATTGTCCCAACACACTCTCCCCTCCAACCTTGGGTGGATTTTA
This sequence comes from Membranipora membranacea, assembly GCA_914767715.1. Lineage (NCBI taxonomy): Eukaryota > Metazoa > Bryozoa > Gymnolaemata > Cheilostomatida > Membraniporidae > Membranipora > Membranipora membranacea. The sequence continues at coordinate 23,094,564 of OU612074.1, forward strand.
CCCACAAAAACGTTCAGTCAAAAAAGCTAGATATTTAAACTGACCTTTCAAGTACTACAACTGAATACTCAGAGTATAATTGTCTCTTACAATAAATCATTGATCACCAACTTACCTCTTCTAAGAATCAGACAACTCATAATCAAGAGGCTGTGGCAAAATATTACTAACTATAATTAAAATAAAATGAATCTATGTATCGATGTCTATGTATCATGCCCATTCCTTTTACAGAGTTATCGGACCCTTATCAAATAATGATGAGTTCTCCAAAGTATTCAGCTGCCCTGTCGGTTCTGTGATGAACCCAGTAGAGAAGTGTACAGTCTGGTAGAACTTGCGACAACGTAATCAGTAAAAGCAGAAATATTATATCATAGAAGCGCTTGAGTTATGATTCGTCGGTCATCAACAGCAAAAAATAGCATAGCCGCAAGGAGTGACTGTTCACAGGTCATCAATAGCAACTGTAGAAATATTATACCAATGCTGTTATCATCTGCAGTGATTATCGAGTATTAATTTTATTCAGTGTTAATTAAGTCATATACTCTAGCAGGTAAACCCTTGATACTTATCTCGACAGGTATTTCAAAAAAAAAAGTTTGTGCCTCATTCATATTCAGTAGGGTTTCCACCAGAAAGAGCATAGATCAATTATTGATCAAGAGATTAAACCTATAACAGTCACAAAATGTCATGTGTTTTGTTTTGATTTTACTAGTGTTCAAAAGGTTTTGTCCATTCAAATGAAATAGCAATAAATTCTCATTGCCGACTCAAACAGCCTGAGTGTAAGGGAGAGGGTAAGGTGTGGGCCTTTGGTCTCAATAATATGTAGTTTATTTTATTCATGATTTCATTCAATTCCTAATTGTACTCTTAACAAATTTTGGGCAACAGTAATGTATTGGTTTTAGAAAATCTGAAACAGTGCAGGTCAAAAACGACCCAAATTCCAAAAAGCAGAACAAATTTAAATTGGACCCAAAATTATCGAGCATATTTTTATTTTGTGTTATTATGATATTGTTGTTTGTTATGAATGTTGAATGAGGGCTGACGCAGTACGTGTTTGATTGTTATAGATAGAATTATCTTCACTTGGGGTTGTAGCTTATAGTGAGAGGTTTAAATAAACGTGTTGACTTGCATAAGGTTAAACACTAACTGATTCATGTTCTATTGAATGCTACATAGCATGCATATAAAGGATTAAATGATTGTGGGGTCAGAGGTTAACAATTGTAAAAAATAATTCATACTATATTTGCCCCTTCTTTCTTGATCAAAATTAGTCTCTTAAAAGAAAACTCTAATAATAGCCAAAATAAAACTCCTTTTGCTTCCAACACACATGTGTGGTAAAACTGATTTACTAAAGATTAAATTGCATAAATGAAAATATTGCATGATGATAAGATGCTGACTGCTATCAAAAAAATAAGACACACCAAGTCACGCAAAAGGAATGGCAATCGTGCCACAGCCAGCAATGCAGCAGCGCAGGAAGACAGACCACTACACAGTCCCCCGCCACTCCGATGGAGCAAGGACACAGACATGAGAGAGACCCCTCAGCAACAGGAGTTCCCACACAAGTAACAAGGAACAGGCCCAGCATATATCGACAAAATGGGCGCGCAGTCCAAACGCCTAATCCACAATCCACAGGCAGGAGTACCAACACTAAGCATCCCCAGACACAGGCGCGCATCAACATGGCATCACAACTCCTAAATATGATTGGCTAAAGGTCACTGGACTAATGCTATTTATAAATTGTTAACTGCTGTTATTACTGGCTATTGTAAAGCCTGCTATTGATAAGTACCCTCCCGGTACAGGAAATGCTATGCAAAGCCTACATGATATTCTGTTGATAATCAAATTCTATTGATAAGTACCATCCCGGTACAGGAAATGCTATGCCAAGCCTATATGGTTGGCTGTTGATAATCAAATTCTATTGATAAGTACCCTCCCGGTACAGGAAATGCTATGCCAAGCCTACATGGTTGGCTGTTGATAATCAAATTCTATTGATAAGTACCCTCCCGATACAGGAAATGCTATGCCAAGCCTACATGGTTGGCTGTTGATAATCAAATTCTGCTGATAAGTACCCTCCCGGTACAGGAAATGCTATGCCAAGCCTACATAGTTGGCTGTTGATATCACTGTTAAATTCCAATATCTATTTTGTTTATTTTTATATAGTCGTATCCACTAAATTCGTGTCCTCATGCCTCGCCTAATCAAATGGATGTTGGCCCTGTATTTACGCAAGACTGTATTAAGGTTTGCCTATCTAATCAAATCTAATCTAATAAAATGATGCCTAAAATGATACTTGTGATTATTATAGTTACTAATTACTAGACTAATGGTTGAATAATAATGCTAGAACTAATAAGTGATTATGATGTAATGCACGTAAAAATGATCTCTTTTTTTTCAGCATTTCTAAGGTCACCACTGCATTACCAAACTCTTCCCTTCTCGCTAGACATTGCTTCAAACTAAATTCACCTTTGATTATATTTCGTTTTCTCTTTTTTTTCTTCAGATTTTGGGGCTTTTCTTTCCCTTTCTGGCATAGTTGGCCACATCCTGATACACAAGTGCCAAAATAAATTCGTTTTCTGTTATCTATTAATAGGTAAGATGTGTCCTTTGATATTGTAAAGTAGCTGACGGAAAAGACAATATCATGCAATGTAGAAATAACAAATCTTGCAGTACTTTATTGTAAGTTAAAATATTCAAAGTTTGGCATTAAAGCTGGATCATCCTTTTGTTCCTTTGAAATGTCTATGAAATCAACAGCAGCTGCTGTTATTGTATTAATGCCTTTGCACCCATAATCTATATCATATGTGTGTTTAGCAGACCCACTACTTTGTTTGTCGGCATATGATTCACATTTAATGTCTGATTCACCCAAAATTGTGGTGAGCACAGGAAGGTTGTCAACAAGGTCAAGCGGTGTTTGTGGTTCTGTTTGCTCATAAGGCCTCCTGGAAAGGCAATCAGCATTGGTATTAGTTTTCCCACATTTGTGTTTGATGTCATAGTTGTACGGCTCAAGCAATAGTGACCAGCGACCTAGTCTGCCCTTAGTTTCCTTTATGCTTTTCAACCATTTGAGGCTAATGTGGTCAGTGAGCACCAAAAAGTGTTTATCTGCAAGGAAATGTTTGTATTTCTCTACTGCTGTAACCAGGGCTAGTCCCTCTTTGTGTGTTAAAGAATAATTTTGCTCAACCCCTCTAAATACACACTACACTTACTATTGTTATATTGTATACGTCTATTATGAGATTCCATAGAATCTAACCTGATACTATATCATATCTCATATCATATCTCATAAAATCAGCAACTTGAATTAATTGAGAACAGCTAACATACCTACGTCAAAATCTAGCTGTTTAATACCTAATGAGAATCTTAATATTCCCTACAGTACTATTAGTGGAAGTGTTACATGTGACTAATAAAATTTTAGAGTTATTAGGAGTACTACAGTTACTTAGGCCTACTTGGCAATGCTCCCAAATGATAACGTTTAACTTTGTTTATTAATTTGATTTGGCCGCTTAAAGTCTATGGGAATTGGGGCCTGACAGGTTTTTTTGGGGAAACTGGTAACGTTTTATATGGGGAACTCACATTCTTTGTACAGTTTCCTGCTGTGTGGCAAGCCTGCAATTCAGGATGATCCAGAGCAGCATACATGGATTGACCAGGAAAAGTTTAAGGTCTTTTTCTCAATCCCCTTGTTGGGAATGTTTCATTTTGGGAATTCATGCTTTTGTAAACTTTTCCCTGCGGTGTTAAAGTCCTTGAAGTGTGATGCAGTCCCGGCCGTGGAAGATGTTGTTCATTTTCAAAATCAAAATTGGACCACTCATTCGAGGCATGGAACCATAGTGAATGACATGCAGGCCTGGTTTAAAGAGCAAAAATACAACCAATATAATTGTTGTGTGTCTGAGAAGCCTGTATCATGTCTATAAAACTCAACTCTCTCCATTAGATTGAAAGGTTTATTACCTTAAACGGTGTTGCCACTAGTCTTAGTCTAACATTTTATTACTATATGTACTGGTGCCAACACCTACTAGGGAACAACCATACAAGAGTGAGAGAGAAAAGTTGCTTCCTGTACACCATATAACTGGGATGGCTGAGAATGATATAGTATAACATCAAGAGCTCCTTTGTAGACAGGTAATGAATATATACCAGGCTTAAAATAGTTGATTTACCTTTGCCTCCCTCAGCCCACATACCATAACATAACTATACTATAACTATACAATAGCGATAATGAATATAATTATATAGCAAGCAGGGTTAATTACGCAATGATGGTTGCTGGTTGGGTAATGATATATGGGTCAGTTTCAAACAATTCTAGAATTGTACAGAATTGTCCAACCATTCTTGGGTATGAAACGCAGTGCAGAAGGATGCCAGCTATTAGAACAATGTGCTGAACACCGATTCCCGCTCACTGGTTTTCATATCCATTGAATAGTCTACAACATAGAGAAAACATAAGCCTATGTAAAAATACTCTTTTTCTAATTGATGATATCTTTTTATCTTTTATTTACAAACAAGGTATTATCGTCACCCTTTTAAATTTTAATGAAGAATAGAGATGATACCAATTGAACAGCACCTACCGGTGTCACTATGACCATGTTGAAATGCATCATCGGTTACAGTTAGATTTAAGTTGTATATCCCAAGCACACCTGCTTAAATTACCAGTACTAGCTAATCTAGCCAGGACATGGCCAGGTTTAAAAAAAAAACTTTCAACGTTAAATAAACTTCCTGTCTCACGTCACAAGCACAACAAAACAAAATGACAATGGTATAGTATTATTATTATGGCAACTGACAAAGAGCGATCAGTATTCGATGAGGAAAAGCATATCATAAAATAATCAATTAGCACAACAATTTTGATGTGAGGTTTGAATACGGCAGGATAATGTCTTTGATGCAGGTTGTTCTTTGGAACCCGTTTGACTGGAGAAAATGCATTGACCCATTCCACCCTACAATAAATCACTTGTCTATCAACTTCCTAAATTAATCAAGAGATTATCAACAGGAGGATGCACTTATCCCTGAAGCCTCGGCAATTTTATCAGTCATAGTCCTGTTTGCTCAATGCCTGCCCCCCTGCCTTCCTGGGCCTTACCCAATGGGATGTTATATTGTGATTGACTGTATAAGCAGGGCTGGTGTATTTTCGGCTCTGATTGATCTAGTTTGCCGAGAAGAATGAATGCGACGATTTCGCCGACCCAAGACCCTTATATTTCAATGTCCTTTTACTTTATGCTGTTGGAATTGATGGAAATTTAGCACGACGTGCCGAAATAAAATCGAAATAAACAGTAAAGCACTCAACCATTCATTAATCATTAGGCCGTTTTTTGGCCCAGTCTTGAGTCTGACCGACAAATTACTAAGATGGAGGCTGGGACTGTGTAGTGTGAGTGACAAAAAACGGTTGACTGACCTTGTCTGACCGGCTTTTAAGACGGTGTCTGGCAATTCGAGCAGTGCTCGTTTTGCAGTCTCAAGACTGCCCATCTTAACACAAATTCCTAATTTAGCGATCACAATACTGCCCTTTGTTCTATCGCTCACATTTATTTTCTGTTTACATTACTCTGAGACTGACATTGGCTAAGCCGGTGCTATGTAAACACATGCCAGTCTCAGACTCTGGCTCAGAGTTGGGGTTAAAGACTGCTCAGTCTTGAGTTGGTGGCCAGCTGACGGAGATGGCCTAATGTAAATGCAGCTTCACCGATATCAATTAAATCAAATTATTAATGCAGTTTAAGGTTCTTTAAAGAATGGCTAATTGACTTTTTTAACTTAGTTAAGTGCAGATTATACAATGATCATGTTTTTCTTTTTTCCTTCTTTATAGCCTATTATTATTATCTAATAATCACATTATCAAGCTTTCATGCCAGCACTGATTACAATGACCTCCCTTTCCTCTGCTCGTATCACTCGAGTCACAGCTTAGGCTTACACATAGAAAGGCTAATGTTTTCATTAAAGGAAATAAGAATTAAGGAAAGACTGCCTCCCTTATCAAACCAACTACTAATGTTTCAATGTTGAACCCAAAGGTTCCCGAGTCAGGGTTATACATCAATGTGTGCATTTGTAACCCCTCACGAGTATTGAAAACATGGGTGCTATTCCTCTGTTTAATCAGCTAGGCTAAGGCTTAAAAGTACGAGGTGGCCCAGTTAGTTAGATCCTTGAGCATGCAAATGGTGAAGATTGTTGGTCTGAATTCCACTGTAGTCCATCAACTACTCGGGTTTGGTTGCCCCCAGGTGTGTTCCAACCTGACGGCAAACTTAGAGCAACCTGCGCAGACAATGCACACAAATTCCGCTGCCCATGCTTCAGGATGTGGCGTGTGATAAGATATCTGATATTTTAATCAACTTTCAGGCTGGGTCGGTTGGGATGGTTTGACACTGTAATAGGAGTTGAAGATATGACAATTTTCTCAGGATATGTTGTACCTAGTACATGTTGCATAATCAGTCAAAATTTATGTAAACTAGCTACCCAGGAGAAGAAAAAAAATTGCAGAATGAATATTTTGACATTTCTCATATGCTTGAAATTGTGAAGGATAAATCTAAAGACAGCTAACATTCACTTTCCATCTTCAGTTTATATAATCTCCTACATTAACTAGCAAACAATTTGAGGTTACCCTGACTAGCCAAATTAAACTACAGTCAATATTAACCTCAGGGGTAAGTTTGCTGCTCTCTTGCCTCTAAGAATTAATAATCAAGATCAGGAGAATTGAGCTTACCTTCCGAGATGACGAATATGTACAAGTATTACTTCCTGTATATGATCCTATCCCCTGAGTCGTCTTAGTCCTGATTTCTGGTACTGTGACCAGACGATAGAAATTTCATTCTACCATTCAAGACCTCACAATTTGAATTTGTAGATTTTGCAATCGAAAGGAATAATCGCTGTGGGAGAAAGTAGACAAACACGATTATTTATAATTAAGAGCATCAGGCAAAGACTAGAACAATGGCGATTTAATTGTATTGATTTTAGGACTGTAAAAGCAATAACGCACTGATCAGATGTACTTATTGTCAATCGATTATTTGTAGTAAGACAATCCTTACTTTACTGCAGGCTACAAATCAGAGTGTAAGGCCTGCTCTGTGTGCACAGGACAGCGTGATGCTGTTTTCTAACAGCAGAAAAAGCAATACTGAACAAGTCAAGCAGCTTCCAAGTTAACTATAGCATACAGACAATATTTAATTTAGAAATCAAAATGATAAATATCAGCAGTTCAAAGGGGAATTTGAAGCGGAGAGTTTTCACAGCCCTTATTGTCAGAATGTTTAATTGACTCATCCAACCAATAGAATAAGTTGATCACTAATTGATTTGTCAACATCTAAATATTTTGTTTATGATTATAATGATGCTCATTAGTGCACAACACATTGAAGTGGATTGCTCCCGAAACGTGTTTACCAGGATGAAAATTCTGGAGATTTGTTAACGAGGAAATGTCCTGGGAATTGTCTCCTCTCTCTCTGCATGTGGACATAACTCTTGGCGTTCAATTCATTGCTAAAATACTCATTATTTTATACAAGCTGCCGCCTTAACTAGTTAAAAATTGGTGCTAGCTAACATTTAGTCAGCCTCAGATTAGCTTAACTGAAGCCTATTTTCTATCACCTTACTGGGCACCACCACTGATTGATGTATTCCCCATCTTGTGTTGCACAAGCAAATGCAGTTTTCACACAACCTGGTTGTCTGTTGCCTCTGAACTTAATTGAGTTTGTAGGCTGTTGTCCACCTTACTGCTAGACCACTTCAGCGCTCGTCCCACGTCCTGCTTTTTTTATCTGCTGGTCCATCTAAATGTGAGGCTGCTACAGACTGTAAATAATCTATAAACCAAAAGGCTGACAATCAACTGGTTTACAAAAACCTAGCAGAGTTATTGGACCCGTACCAAATTACGATGAGTTCTCCAAAGTGTTTGGTTGTCCTGTCGGTTCTGTGATGGAGACTGAGAAGACATGAACAGTCTGATAGAACTCGACACAACGTAATCAGCGACAGTAAAATTATCATATCATAATCGCGCTAAACCGCTCGACCGATAAGGAGTTACAATTTTCAGGTCATCAACAGCAAAAAATATCACGTCATAGCCCCGCTCGACTGCTCGACTGACAAGGAGTTACGATTTAAAGGTCATCAACAGCAGAAGTATAATATCCATGCTTTAATCATTGGATGCAGAGACATAACATCTGTTAGTTACTACTTAATACTAAAACCATTCTTTATTTCTTAACTTGTATCTTGTATCACGGTCGACCGTGTTGTGGCATGTTCAGTGTGATTTCACCGCTGCACACAGACATTTCCGAAACTAATCAATATATTATTCCTACATTACCTCTGCTTTTGGATATAGCAGCAGCTATACATGTAATCACTCACTGGTGTTATCTTTAGTGTATGGAAGTCATACATGTCACAGCATTCAAAGCATTGAGGTTTAGAGCACCTGCTCTCCACATATAGGTGTTCTTGTCCGGAGGAGTATTGATCAATTGTTTTGACCTCCTGCACTGTCAGATGTGTCTTATTACCTGCACAAAGATAAAGCTGAGTAATCAATGTGAAGCCAAAGGCTCAGTTGGGATTGGAACCAATCCTCATGTTTTTATTGGTAATAGAATATCTTTAGCTGCGCTGAGTTTGGTTAAATTTAATCCTCAATTTTCAAATTTTCATGTTTGTACTTCCAATTAGATGAGACAAGAAACATCCAGTATCCATTCTTACTGCAGCACGCCCTGAAGACAATTATATAGACAGGGATGGTCTATTTCATCAGATATTTTTTTGTTTTCCTTGTCCTCCAGTAGCAGTAGGGATTATAAAATGGATATCAAGCAGTAGACAAGGTATGGTTTGCTTACATCAGGTACTAACGTAAGGTACTACTAACGTAAGGTACTACTAATGTATGGTACTTACATACGGTTCTTACAAATGGTACCTACGTATGTTTCTTACATATGGTACGCTTACGTATGGTACTTACGTATGATACTTATGCATGGTACTTTCATGTGGTACTTTCATATGGTACTTACATATGGTAAGCTTACGTATGGTGTGCTTACCTACGGTACTTACATATGGTACATATGTGTGGTACTTACGGACGGTACTTACGTATGGTACTTACATCTGGTACTTACATATGGTACATATGTGTGGTACTTACGTATGGTACTTACGTATGGTATGATGTATTTACTTTCTCAGATAACTAGAGCAAAAGATGCGTTCTATATCTATATATATATCTATATCTATATCTAGATACACATTGAGTTCATCTAATTTTCTCAGATAACTAGAGTAAAGATGCGTTCTGACTATAAATAACATCAGAATGTTAACGGAAAAAAATAAATGACACACACATCCATTTTCTCGCTAGTTTAGAGCCAATTCGGTTGCAGTTAATCTTTCCTAGTTTGTGTGCAGGATTCATTAAAGATTGCATACACAACTTGCTTTGTTGCACCTGCGCCAGCAATTCTGTTTTTGCTTGTCACTTTCCTGTGTTAATTCTCACAAACATTGAATTTATTTGGCATTTAGCCAAGTGTCTCCATAAGGCAGAGCCATTCCTAAAAACGTCATGATAATTTCAAACTTTACAGGTGCAAATTGGTATTCAAGTGTAAAAGTAATGTGCGCAATGGTTGAGGCTCTAAACTATACAATATCATCGCAATATAATATGAAAATGAGTTATTACCGGCCTTTTGATTTATCCAGACGAGAAAAAAGGAGATGTATTTATCTTCATCTTACCTTTATCCATTTCAGCTTACCCTTGCATGGTAAACGCAGCTTGATGGAGAAGAAAATATATCGGAAAACCTAAAAAAAATGGTGTGTGCAATGGATGAAAACTTCCAGTGCAGTGTGGGTGATTTACTAGAGTACATTTTACAGATGTCTCAATTTTTTTATTATAAATTCTCTTGATTGAAAATCGGATGTCATATCATTCGCCAATCCCAAAGCATGGGCGGTGAAATATTAATGCCTTAATGGTGAGGCCGCAATATCTGCGCCAATTCGCTCTCAGTTTGCAGTTTCAGTTTCAGGCAGGTCCATGCACACCTGGGGGCCAACCAATCCCCAGTAGAAGATGGACTGAAGTGGGATTTGAGCCCACACTTTTCAACACTTGCGTGTTGAAGTCCGGCGCTCTAACCAGCTGAGACACCTCCTACTGTTCATATTTCAGATGTAAATGTTCTTCAAGCAGATGTGAAAAAACCGAAGTCCTGTCTTGCCAATTGTAAAGATTTAATCCTGCTACTTTATACAAGCATTGTAATTCAGACTAATTAAAATTATGTTTTAGGGTTTGCTTTTGATAAAGTTTGTAATATGCTAGTTCTCTACTTTCTCTCAAGAAAAAAGAGATGAATAAAAGAGCTAAAAATCCCTGATTTACAACAGAAGGTGCTATGAAAGTTAATAAATAGAACCCTGAGGTACACCCAATGGCGAATCTGAAGCAAAGACCACGTCATAGTTATATTGCGATGCCAACCTTTGCACTAAAAATTAGAGTCAGAACATCTGTTCTGAACCAGAGAAGCCGTGTTGATTCTGACATTGAAACCCTAATGATAATCATCATCAATCATAGTGATACCAATGACATTCATAAATCTAGGGGTAGAAAGCCCTCTAAAGATATAGTTAGATAATATTTTGATAGAGAACTTGTCATAGTATTATTTCAAACCGGTCAAATCTAGATTGTCATATATGATTCAACATTTTATCAGCAGATTGAGATACAGCATTTTTCCTACATAAATGCAGAAGCAGTAACAATTTCAGTTCTGTGAGAAATACTACTTCCGGTAACAAAATTAACCCTTCATAACCCTTTATGACAGGAATGATCAATTCAATCAACATCACATTATGAGAGATCTTCCAAATTATATCTATCATAAACTGTGCATTAACATCTTTGTGATGTTTATTTTTCTTAAATTTTTGGGTAGACCTAAAGTTCAATATACATATTTAAATAGATATCAATTGTGATACATTTTCCAGCAGATTATGCGGAGATCAAACTACAATATTTGTTTCTATATAAATACCAAAAAAGCAACAACAAAAGATAATCTAGTTTGAAGAGATATTTTTCTCCCCATTACCAAGTTAACCCATTGAAACTGAGGGCAGATCTATTGCAACTTATAACTATCTCATGAGATTGTGCTTTCACTCAACAGCCATCTTGGTTTCAATTACTACTAGAATGCTGGGCAAAGTCAAGTAGCAAATTGGTCATAGCAGTGCAAACAGCAGGCAAGTATTGAACATTTCTACCTGCTTACAAAAATCTGAATGTTGCGTTAACAACGGAGGTTATACTATGAAGTACAACAGTCAAAATGGCCTGAAAGAGCTTGAGAGTTTTACAATCAAGGGATGTCGATATCCTACAACTACAAACGTTTTGCCCTAATTGAAATCAGTAATGAGTAAGTTATAGTAAGTCAAGGTAAGTCGAACCCAATTGAGAATTGATGGTACAGTTCATGGCAAAGTTTTAATTGCTTATTAAATGCCTGACATGGCGCTATTCTGACGTATTCATTTTTGTAAATATGAATATGAATATATACATATCAAAAAAAAAAATATATATATATCAAACAAGCCATGGAGAGAGTTGTGTTCGGGTCTAAAGCGATTCGATTCTCTGGATTTCTATCAAAGCGACGCTTTGCATTATCTGTTGCATTTTCTGTTGCATAAAATGACATCTGAGACTAGTTTATTCTTCGAGGTTTAAATTTTAAAATGCAACTCAACTACCTTATAGAACAGCTCAGTAGTAGTGCCCTGTCTTGCCTAGTCATTCTTACTGACATTTAGCAATTTAAGTAACAGCTCAGACGTCAAGAGAATATGTCAAAAAAATACGCCAACTGAAATATAATATTATTTTCATGAGCTCTTTCTGCTATCAACACAAACTAAAAGATGATCAGTGTTTGAATAATTTGACTGTGTCACTATGATATGACGATGCTATTCCAAGCAAAAACCTGACAATAATAAGTGACAATAAAAATCTGATCAATTACAAAAATTGTTGCACGAGAAAACCAGCTGGGTGACAAAAGGTTAGATACTGCATGTCCTAGGCTTCTTGAAAGCAGACACCAGAATCTGTATTTGGTGAGCACTTGAAGGAAAAACACAGCTTGAGGGAGGCATACAGTCACAAGAACTTTATCAAGCCAAAATTTGCGATGGAGGGTCGATTCAGTACATCCACCACAAAGTAAGTACAGTTCAGAGTACATGCGTTGCAATGTCACCATATTTAAACATTTATGGTGGTCAATCAGATTTCTCTTCCGAAAGCTGAGCGAGCTTCTTTAAGATTCAGCTGATATGACTTTCCCACAATTATTCCGTGATGTCACAGCTGAAAATAGTAGGATTAAGACAAATAGGAGGGGGGATGTTTTGGGGGGGGGGTGTTTTGCAATAATTCTGAAAGAGTCTCCGTTGTCTATGCTGTCCGAAAAGAGGGTAAATATGCTCCAGTCTTCTGGGACCATATTACATTGGTACCCTTAGTGTACCCTTTGTTAAATGTAATTCATAAACGAAAGTATCAACAACTAAGGATACATATCAGGCATACATATTATGTATCCTTGAAGCAGAGTACAGAGGCTACATATTTCAATCTGGAGTTTGCTACACTTTCTCTGAAAACTAAAATATTCCGATACATGAGGTGCTGGTCTGCACCCCACAGTTACTCATTAATACGCTTTGCATATGTACCTCAAGGGTACAACATAATTATCCTTTTGCCTGCTATATGTGTCATTTTTTCTTTGAAAGTATAGCCCTTGCCAGACTGTATTCTCAAAATTAATCATCTATTTTCACACAAAAATTTAAATTGCTGCTAATGAAAACTTCCCTCAATGGAATCCGATGTCATCTATATCAGTTTCTAAGATCATCTCCAAATAAATAATAAATACCTATTTGAGTATGTTGTTTCATTTCAGTCTGCGTCTAACCTATGGCCTAACACCCGTACTTTTCGTTACAATGAATGAGCCCAATTCCCATTGACATAGGTAAAATCTTAAGACAAGAAGGCATACCTTCTGAGTAATATCCAAAGACTTTGATAACTTACGAGCCTCAAAATATAATCTATTAAAAACCAATTTATTATTTTTGAGATGAATATGCTAGCCGATGTCCCACATTGTAACATTGAAACAATGAAACTGCGATAAGTGAGATCTGAGTTTTGAGATATGAAACCCATATATTATTATTTTGCTCAACCCTCAAACTAACAGGTGAATATTACTTACTTTCAATCGCTACAGGCTGATACAGAAGAGTAAAAAGATATTTACTAAATACTTAATCGCTGCCTCGGCAGCAGCTCTCGTCTTTCTTATCATCACTATAGCACTGGTTATAGCCTTGGCTTCTCGGGGAAAATCATGCAACAAGTCAGTCATAGCAGAGCAACAAGCAGGTTAGTCTTAGCTCAAGTCTTTCTCATATCTGTTAATTAACACGGAGAGTGGCACATCTTCTATCCTGCTCCCCGCAATGTCTTCCGTTTATAACTGCCTACAAGGTTCGGTGATTTCTTTCATTTGCAATCTCCTGTGAGTTACCTCAAAACTACAATTATTTAAATAAATTGATGAGTGAGCTTCCTAATTACAAAACAAACAAAGCTGCTCCTGTGCATTGAATCTGTTACGATATAACATACAGTGGTGTTCGTACCGCTGCACAACACACAGTCTACAACCTCCTCATGGCCAGCCCCAGCAGAATAAACCCTCCCCTATGTGTTTGTGAGCATCTCAATCAATCTCATTGATTCCTCAGTGCATCACTTCTTGCTCTTTATCTATTAATTACATTGCTGATGATTTGTAGGTGGTGAGTCTGATGTGTGTTTGACAGCAGCTTGTGCACAAGCAGGTGAGTTAAAACTGAACTTATTTGATCAAGGTAACAAGTGAGAACTTTTAGGATTTGTAAATATTTTTCCTACAAGTGTTTATTGTCTTATAATTGCATGGAGAATAAGGTTTAAAAATGCGACTAAAAATTACCAAGTGGCTTATCAGATAGTTGGAAATCAGAATTATGACAGCACTGTAGTCCCTAGTAACCCCTGTAATCCCTAGACTGTGAATTCAAATTCTACTGAAATATTATGACTTTCAAAAAGGCAAAATCATGTCACAAAATCTACTCTCTGGTGATGATTTAAAGACTTTGTTTGAGGCTGCTCTTTTGTATCACATCTTATTCTCCATATTTTATTCTATCATGTGAGCGATTTTCAGCTTTATAATCCAAATATTGAGGAAGTTATGGCATCTCTAACTTCCAAGGTGACGGCAATAAGAATCAGCCGCCAATCCCTAGGGTACGTCACAACCATCATACCTATTACGATACACTAATGAATATGTTGATGATCAAACTGTTAAAATCTGTAACGGTTTCCAACCAAGGTCCAAATGACTTTGCAGGCGACGCCGCTAACACTGAGCTATATTGTCTTCTGGCTGACCTAGTTGGTGCAAGTGCCGTGATGGTAGCGGCGTTGCCTATAGGTATGGGGACCCGGGTTCGATTCCACCCAGGTGTGAATTTTGATCATCATCTTATCTGTGTGATTATAAGTGTATTAACTAATAACTCATAATGTCTATATCACATGTCTATGGTTGTGACATACCCCAGGGGAAACATCCGCTTATTCCCAATGCCGATTGAAGGCAATCACCCTGGAAGTTTGAGAGGCCATAACTACCTCAATATTTGGATTCTAAAGCTGAAAATCGCTCACATGATAGAATAAAATATGGAGAATAAGATGTGATACAAAAGAGCAGCCTCAAACAAAGTCTTTAAGAGTTGGAACTTTATTAGCTGAAAAAAGTTGTCATAAACATACTTTGGGAGTGAGAGGGCTTGATTTGTTAGTGCGCCAATTTTCAGCATGCAAAGTGTTGAAGGTCGTGGGTTCAGACATTGATGCCTCGTCCTTCAGGCATCTGCTTTTCTGCTGCCTGTAATTAAGAATTTCTATCCATCAAAATGAAAATTCTGCTTACTCATCCTCTCAAAATCGAATTAATCAATACTATTCATGAAATGAGGAACTCATAGTGCTTTCATAACAGAGAAATCATGAAACTAAATAGACATCATGAAAGCTGATTTAATCTTTGTCACCTTGTTAATTTATATTGGCTGCAGGTGTCTATGAAATATTTGTCAGCTGCTATCGAATTTTCTCTTCTTCACAGAATTGTTTAAACAATTTTTTACTTAGGAATATAAAAAACTTGTTTGAAAAAAATGGGGCCGAAGATGAGCCCAAAACATAAAAGATGTAGCCTATCATAGAGAGATTTGACGACAAAAAACCATAAGAGCTGGGACTCGGATCGATAGAGGGTAACACACGGCAGTAATCAATCACATTGTGGACCAAATTAATATTGTTAATTGTCATATAACTGACATAATTTGGTTATTTTTTGTGTATAGGCATGTCCATCCTGTTTTCATCCTTTCTTCATTGTTCACTACCTTGTCTCATAGTCATTGGGTTTGAACCTTTATGAAACATGATATTATTTGCTTCCCTGCACTGATCAGTTCAATGAAGCTCATATCACTATTAGTATTATATTATTTATTCATTAGCAAGCAAAATGATTGACAGTCTTGACACAACTGTTGACCCCTGCGATGATTTCTATCAGTATTCCTGTGGAGGATGGATCGATTAGACTGTAATACCAGAATCTGATATCAACTACTCAAAGTTCAGAGAGCTCAGAAATGAAATGGCAGTGCTGATCAGGGGTGAGACTTAGTTTAGCCACTTTATGATTTTATCGGAGTTGGCTGCCGAATGTTGTTTGGTATATCTTTTTTACCTCTTGATTGATATGGCAACAAGTTTCTCCCTGAACTATCGATTTCCTACACTGGTACTATATCCCGATGCAAAAAATTGTTTTTTTTTTAAATTTGCGAATCTTTAAATTAGCATTTGGACTATGGACTTTGGACTTTGGACTCGGTTGGTTAGAACGCTGCCGTTTAATATGCACATGTTGCAGGTCGTTGGTTCAAATCCCAGTGCATTCCATCGACTACTGGGGTTTGGTTGGCCCAAAGGTGTGCTCTGACCTGCCTGCAAATGAAGAGCAAACTGGCGCGGATGTTGCGGCCATGCTATTGAGGCACTAAAATTTCGCCGTCCGTGATTCGGTTTGTGGCAAGTGATTTGACATCTGATTTTAATCAACCTTTAACCGACCATTTTAATCAATCGTTATCTGAATCCTAGACCAGAGACATGCCAGAACCAAGACAAAAAATGGAGTAGTGGCAATATTTTTTTCTGTTTTTTTTATAGATTTATTGCTAGAAGAGAATTTGTCGTCAGATACAAAATCAATGTTGGAGGCTAAAGACATGTACAAGGCTTGCGTCAACAACGGTACGACCAAGTGATTGCATCTTCTGGGCTGATTACCTCTAAATGTTTGAAATATTCAAGAATGCTGATGTTAGAATTTAACAACATTAATCAAGAATTTTGGTGGTTTCATCAAGCCCAAAGCTATGACAGTCATAAAAACAGGGTGTTGTTGACAGATGATAGCTTCAGAACAAATGATACCTTATTAGATACACCATGGCCGTAGTTTAGAAAAAATGGTAGGGGAGGAAAAAGTGTGAGGCGATTCCGCAGTATCACCAGAAGGGGTGCTGTAAGCTCTTCCCCAAGCAATTTAAGGTATATAAATAGCAATGGAAATCCCAGAGGAGCTGATAATGACATAGAATATAGTGTTTTTAGGTCACTGTATTCAGCTTTCTAGGGAAAGCAGTGCCTCCCTGCTTCCCCTAGAACTACGCCCTGCACACAGTTGATGAGCTTTTCTTACCAGCTTCAATTTTTCGGGATAAATCCAAATGAATGTAAAATGCAATAATCATATCAAACAGAGTTTCTTATACAAAACACTATGTTTGTCCCTATTTCAGATAAAAAAGAGGAAGTGGGAGTTGCCCCACTTCGTGACCTTCACACTGACTTAGGTGGATGGCCTATTTCTGATCCTGCCTGGAACGAGACTGAGTTTGACCTGTTATATACACTGAGTGAGCTGAGTTTGCTCGGTCATAAGTATCTGGTGGATGTTTCAGTGTCTGCGGATGAAAAGGACAGCAAAGTTAATATTGTTAAGGTAAGTAAAATTGTGAAGTCTCCAAAGGGCAATGATATTAAACTTCAATGACATGAACGCCCCATGGTGCAACTACCTGATTAATTATCTATATCACATCTCAGGAAGTCTCTATCCTAAGAATGATTCAAATATAGGTATACATCTTGTGTCTTCGGTCAACAATTTTCTTTACCTATAGCTGGACCAGTTTGTAATTAGCCTGCCTCACAAGAACTATTACTCTGAGCCTGAGTTCGCTAAAGAGAGGAACGCATACAAGACCTACATCAGAGAGATAGCGATGGCCATGGGTGCTGACAACAAGACTGTTGACAAAGATGTCAACGATATTATGGAGTTTGAGACATACTTTGCAAATGTATGTACAAGTCTACCATGGGTTCAAATCATTCAGCTGGCGTTCTTAACAAATGCAAGTTGTATCATAACAAGAATATTCACATTTCATATTGATGAATTTGATATATTCTCTCTCCAACAATTGCTCAGTAATTTTACAAGAAATTAACCAATATTTTTAGCCTCTCAAGGTTGCCACTAGTTGTTAAGAAATCACTGCTGAAAAAATAAGCAATGGTTACGTAAGGAAACTTTATCATTATAGTGACATAATCGCTCCTTGATTTTTGAAAAGCAGATAAAGCTCCAATACATCCTAGTAGGTTCTCAAAATGCTGACAAATTCTGTGAAATTTTAAGAACATTTTCAACACTCCAATTATACGGGGTGGGGGATGTTAGTTCATTAGTTGTTACTATGTTGAGATGACATTTTCTTCATTATTATAGATCTCCACAGAGCGTGAGAACAGAGGGGTACTCCCATATAACAGAGCCAAGGTCTCAGACCTCACTACAAATTATCTGATAAGGTGGGAATCAGCACTTTGTAGCAATTAAAACTGCCATAACTGTACTCATTGTGTTTCAGCTGACATGGGAAGACCAGATGGGAGAATTAAATAAAAGTCATAGGGCTTTAGTTTGAAGTTTACGCCAACCAAGAGCTTTTGAAGTATCTTGATTTAAAAATTAAAGTTCAGAGTCTTTAAACATCAGTGCTCATCTAGTCACGGTGACAGGATGAAAACTGTTCTTTTTTAGGCTGGTCACATTTTCTCAGCCAGTTTCCACTACAATTAAATACAACTCTCCTTTTTTGATGGTTTAAAGTTAAGTTGGACATGCATATTTTAATTATTGTTTGATTTCCAACCTGACCTCTGAAGGATATAGCTCGCCGTAGATGAATCTTATGATGACTTAGCCTTTCTGAATTGAATCGAATTTATTTTGGTAATTGTGTTAGAAACGCATTCCAATTTAGGTGTGAACAGTTTCTCTCTCGGTTGTTTAGCAGACAAATACTAAAAGGCACAAAGCTGCACAAAAATCTTGATATTCTAACTTTTGGCATGATAAAATATTTACGATTACTTTAATAACAATTGTGTAAAATGTGTCTATCCTCAGCTATAACATGTTGAGCTAAATTAAAATACTCATGTCAACAAAGCCGTCAGCTTCAAAAATGAAGCTGTTTTTTAAAAACAAACTTAAAAGCATATTCTTTTGTCTTTCAATAGCACCAGTATACCAGTGTTCAATATTGTAGGTAAAAATGGGTTGGATCAGTGATTGAAAGAGATAATGATCAAACGCCGAGTGCCCCTATTTCGAATCAGACTTGTCATTTATTTTAACAGTTATGTTTATCTTAACAGTTTGACTGGAAGAAGTTTTTGAATCTACTCTTCGTCGATACGGAATTTAAGTTCACTGATGACACAGAGCTTGTGGTCCATGCTCCCGAATTCCTTAAAAAAATGGTGGCGAAGGTAGAGGTCACATCACCAAGAGTACTGGCTAATTATCTGGTGTGGAGAATCACAGAACGTAGGATTACATATCTAAATCAAGAACTCCAAGATATTCAGAAGAATTTCTGGCGGGTAAGCCCAATATTTGTAGAGATCATAATTCAGTCATGTTGGTATGATAGGCTGAATAATCATAAATGTGTCGCATCAGTTAGAAGAAAACAAGGAAAATGCTTGTCTTACGTAGTGATGTGTAAGCCCAACAAGGAACGAGTCGAATGACTTGTAAGCTTGTTTAACATATTTGTAATCGGTTGCTCAGCTTTGCATCTGCTCTGACAGCGGTATGCTCATCTACCTATTCATGTCTGTTCTGAATAGGATCATCAAGCCAGTGGTCTACTGAGATGTTGCCAAATTCAATGTAACAGGCACTGTCAGAATAGGTTTGAGTCAACGGAACAGGGTTACACCGAGGATTAAATCTTAGTGCTTGAATATGCTAAAGTCTAACGATGTTCATAATATTTTAATTTTTTCAGGGAGCTTATTCAGTCCCACAAAAGCCTCCAATATGGCTGGATTGTGTAAGTTATGTGCGTTATGTTGGGCTATGGGCTATCTGGAGATCGTTTGCTGAAAGATACTTTGATGAAGAATCGAAAATTGCAGTGAGTTGTATATTTTTACATCACATTACTTGCGACGTCCATTTTGATTATTCATCATGACGTTCATTGAAGTTGGAATTTTCTTGAATCGACCCGCTCTCAGATACTTTAGAAAGGATGAGGTTGATATAGTGTGATTTTTTACTTCCTCACATAGGTAATACAATTCTAAAAGTACTTTTAGACCAAAATTTATTTACTGTTCATCAATATTGTTCTAACATCTAGATGGAAGACATGTCAAGTGAGGTTCGGCAAGCTTTTGATGTATCTATGTCCAAGACAGACTGGATGGATTCTCAAACCAAGCTGCTGGCAAAAGAAAAGGTGAACAATGTTTTCCAGTTGAAATTGTCTCAAATATTTAAATATCAGCTTGAGCATAATTATTTGATACAACATACAGTGGTGCGCGTACCACTGCACAACACACAGGTCTTCAGCTAGAAACCATGAGTCAAGTGCTGTTTCGAGGCCTTCTCTAGTACAACCTCTACATGGCAGGGCCAGCAGCATGAAGCTACCCTTGTGTGTTGCTGAGCATCTCAATCAATCTCATCGATCCCTCTGTGCATTTTGTAAGTTTTGGTGGTTTGACAGAGTTGGTGTGTTTACGCTGTTGCGCAACCAGGGAGGCTCAACTCATCGGCGCAAATTCGCTATCGTCAAGGCACCCGCCCCTCGTGCCACTTGTTCACTACTCAAAGTCACCACATTGAGCATAGTATAACTCATACACAAGTCAGGGAGATGATTTGTTAGCGCTACAGCCAGTGGGCTGACTGTGATTTTCTGTCTTGCTCTGCCTGCCTTTTATGCGAGGGCCAAGCTTTTAATCCTATGTTTGTAATACCTTTGATCTAACTCAGACTCACTTTGATTTTTCGCCCTGCTGAGGTTAAACTACTTTAATTTGAGTATTTAAGTCATAATTCTGCTTAGCCTTCTACCCAGAGCAGTTTGCTTATCATCACTTAAGGTAATGTCTAAGACCGATCCGAATATCAACATAACATATACTGTTGGAAAGCTACCGAGCTACTTGAAATGAATATCTGAACTAAGTCTTGATTCGATGACGTTGTGTCATTTTAGGGAGGAAATGAGGCAGAAAACGCCGTTGTTGTCAACGCAGGTGGGGGAGTCAAATTAATTGCAATAAATTTTAAAACAGGTGGAATATATACTTAGAGATAACTTTCATTGTAAGATTTGAGTTTCTTTGTTATGTGACTAGTCTAAATTGACTTCTTACATCACGCCATACAATGCATTTTTTTGTGAAGCCGCGAAAGTTTGTGAAACTCAATCATTAACTCAGAACAAATCCTAGGCTCAAAAAAAAGTATTATTTATGATGCCCTCTTAGAGTACACTTAAAATGTCATAGACATTGACTTTCAACAAAGTAGCTTGCATATTGCCCTCATTCTAATCCTTAGAAGGATTATAACAAAAGGAATGAAATGCTGGCCAATTCCACAAAACAAAGTGAGTGTGCTAAACCCCAGCTTTCAAGTAATAGTATTACTTAGCTCCTGTCTTCACACAGTGCTGTTGCCAAATTCATGCAGATGGGCTTTCTGCCTTATGTACTATGCTTTTTGTGGCTGGTTTGAGTGCTCTTCCTGAAAGCCCAACTCTATTCTGAAATTTGGTAGCTGATCTAGCCATGAATCCACGGCAGCTAACTTCCACTGCGAACAATTCGCAATTCCAACCTTTGTCTTGGCATTGTGTGACCAGATCTTCGTTTCTTCGAGATTTTCTTCCCAAGGCACCGTCAATTCAATCAGTATTAGTGCTTTTTCTATGTCAGACCAAGCAATTAAGTCCGGTCTTTGGTTTGTGATCACAATATGCTGCGGCATGCTCAGTTGCTCTGTGAGGTCGCGTCTCACCTGCCATTCTCCGCTGTTCGTTAATCCCTTTTTGCGCAAAATCTTTTCATGGGCTTCACCACCAGCATTAGCATATTCACACTTCTCCGTGACATATTTACACGACACACTCAGGACTTGATTATGCCTATACGTGTATCTTCCCAGGCTTTGTTGGCAATTCGACAGTATATGTCGAAGTGTGCCCATGGCCGAGCATTCGGCGGATTTGGAGTTTTCGGTCAAATTCCAGTGTTCCAGGTTTGCCGGGGTCGGTCGTTGATCATAAGCTGCACCAACCAGAAAGCTGATCCTTTGTGGCTCCATCGACCACAACTCTGTCCATTTTAGCTGACGCTGCTCAACAGACTCCCAACAAGACCATCTGCCTTGTTGGGCTTGGCCTACAGCTTGTGTCTGGCGGCGCTCCTCTTCCATCTTGCGCACTCTCATCAACTTCCATCTCCCGTCTAACCTTTGGGCTTTCCTTTGAGAACCACCGGTTTGCTTCCCAGCCGATGCCATGACGTGCAGTTATCACAGCATCCACAATCTCACCTATCTCCAGTCGAGATTTGGTAACTCTGACAGTCTCTGTGACAGACCATTTCTTACCAGTGTCAAGTGTTGGAACACATTCCCTTATCACCTGGTCTGGTGACTCGTTCAACACCATATCCAGTCTCGCTTTTGATGTTTTGTACTCTTCATCAAGCGATTTCATAGTTAGTGAAAGAGTGAACGAACTGGCATACAGTGCATTAGTGTTGAAGCTCCTTGGAACTCCGAGCCACTTACGCTTGTGCTTGTAAATCATTTGCTCCATTCTCTCAATTGGTGTAAGCGGAATATCATAAACTGTCAGAGGCCACAGAATTCGAGGCATGAGTGCAAAAACATGATCATGAACGATGCAGACTTCACTGTCATCTACCATTAAGAAGCTATCATAATTTGTTTGAAGATGCCACTCAAGCTATTGGGAATCCTTGCAAAATAGTCCCTTCAATTCTCGATGCTGTACTGGTTTGAGTTTTTAAAAATTACCTCAATCATAGTTGGTCATCATCAACGACATTCCCAGCATATGATGTTCGGGTTGTGGTTATGAATCGAACCCGAGCATCTTTTGGCCACTGAGTTCTCATCACTAAATGTCCACTGTTTTAGCTTGCTGCGATGAATAATGACATTGGTTATCCGGACTGGATTCACAACGACACTGCGATGAATCTGGAGTATGAAGGGGTATGTCTAAGTCAGAGTCTGAGACGATCTGGTTATCAATGATCACATTGTAAATAGTCGTATGAACGTAGTTTTGATTCTAAATTTTTGTGTCAGAATTAATTGAGAAGATAAACTCAGGCTAGAAGAATGCAATCTGAATAGTTTACAGGATCTCAATTGAAACTGCTTTCAAGAACTATCTCCCATCAATCTATGTAAAATATTGCTAGGAAGATTCTCAGCTTTAAGCTGTCAAGCAAATAGTGAAATCACTATCAAACAGCGATGAAAGTGCCCAGAATTTATGATTAATAAGACCTATTCACTTATTATACCTGGTCACTTATTTGAAAAAACTCCCATGAATCCCTGTCATGAAGCAAAGTGTTGAGATAAGCGACTAGCATCCTAACAAATATTCATAGCCAACTCAGCAAATGAGTACTCGGGTGCGAAAAACAGCTTAAACATATGTGGAGAACACAAAACCCATTCTTCCCAATTACCAGAAAAGTTGTTAACCATATCTGAACCAATGTACCTGCGGATTGATGACTCGGACAGTTTTGTAGGGTTGTTTTAGGTCAGGAATCATCCTTATCTGTTTTTTGGGAGAAGCCTATAAACTCAAGTGACGTTTGCTTGTTGTTTGTTGTTAGTATGTACCTTTATTATCTCATGATGAGACACCATTTGTGAGTTTTATCTTACCCCTTGATAATGGGGGATCGCTGATTATTTTTCACAGCTACAATTGTGAGCATCCGATCCTATACCGCTTGTGTTCCCATTCACTAAAGTGGGCTAAAATCTTGAGACCAAGAAATAACAGTGCCTTAGCCGTGAGGCGGTCGTATTCGGTGCCGAATTGCTCTAAGTTTGCAGGCAGCTCGGAGCACACCTTGGGCATCAATTGAAGCCAATAGTAGGTAGACTGCACCGGGATTCGAACCCAAGATCTCCAATGCTTGTGCAATAGAGGGCAGGGTCTCAAACCAACTGCGCTACTGGCTAATCCTAGTAGGAATCAATAAACTTCATAGCCATATCTGCTGGCTGAGATGAATAGCGTTAAAAGGTTTCAAAAATATTCAAAACTGTTTAGAATGATAGATCGGAAACATCCCCAGATGTACTCAACACAGAAAATGAGACAATGATTCAATTCTGAAAATAATTAATAAATTTTTGATAAATAAATGTTAAAATTAACGCCATCATGTCGCTAGTTTTTTTTTCTTGTCTTAGATCAACAAATCTACAGTTATCCCCCTTGATAAGTGAGGAAATCCACTAGATAAAGATCAAATGCAGTTAATTAACTTGGTATTCACTGTTATTTATTATATAGCTAGAGTTTGACACAGATACATTCTTCCATAATGATCTGAACTGGCTGAAGTGGAAACAGCTAAACGAATTATTACAAATAACTGAGCCTGTAAAAAAAGATAGATGGCCGGCAGGTCCGGCAGATATCACTGCTTCTTATCACCCTGAGCTGAATACAATGGGTGAGTCTGTCCAGAATTTAAATATCTCTGTCACTGATCCAAAAGGAAATACCTTAAAGAAGAATCATTCATCTCTTTCAATTGGCTGGCGTCGGCCATTGACCCTAGCCGACCTGCGATCGAATGATGGATAATGAATTTACCATACATCCTAATTCCTTCAAAAATGAAGTTGACGATTACTCTTCAAAATAAACAAAAAAAAACAAACAAACAGAAATATAAATTAAACCTCATCTTGCTGACCTTCATTTTAGCTTAGATATTGCCCCCTAGATATTTAGGGAAGAGACACATTCAGAAGTGATTATAACACGGGCCTTTATATAGAATTAACAAATAGCTTTTCTGGTATGTGTTAGAGATTTATATTCCACTCTAATCAAGCTTCTAAACAGAGTTTTGATTATTTATTTTCAGTCTTACCTGCTGGTGCTCTTCAGCCTCCTTTCTATCACAAGCAGCAACCGATGTAAGTGAAATAAAGGAAGAGAATAGAACCCTATCTTATTGTCATTTTCCTAAGTCTTTAGATGAAGCCTGTTTTTGATAAAGCTATAAGTTATACGGCTTCATTATTCCTATAACCAAAATATTGAGGAGTGTTAGCTAGATTTAATGGCTCTGATTGGCCTCTGATTGCAGGTCGCTGAATTACGGAGGAATGGGATCCTTCATCGGACATGCTATAACTCACGGATTTGATAATTCAGGTATGACAAACTTTTTCTCTTTTTTTTTTTTCTTTTTTAATATACACTTCATTAGTTTTATAGTGATTAATGCCAATAAGAACATGCATACATCAAGATTAAAAGTTTACTAAAAAAACATGATTGCAATATTGACAGTTCATGATATTTCCCCGTTTATATTTGTGAAGAAAAAAACTCAAGGGATTAATTGAGCAACATGCCATTTGTCTCAGGGTTGTTTTGCTGTAAACTGTGCAGTAACTTCATCAATGTACAAAAGAAAAAATAATTCTTCATCCTTACATTGCTTTGCATTTGCGCAAATCCATGATATCTATGGCTCTTCATTTTCCTTTCTTCACAAAAGGTCGATTGTATGACAAAGATGGAAATATCGGAGGACAGTTGTGGGATGACAAAACAGAATCTTCATTCACAGAGAAGACAGAGTGCATGATAAATCAATATTCCTCTTATGAAATAGAAGAAATAAATCAAAATGTGAGTTGTTTGACAGTTATGAACCGTGTCGTTGGAGAAAAGCTTAGGAAAGACAATTTTTAGGACAACTTTTAAATGTGGTAGTTGTAATAAACCGAAAACATTCCACACTTGGTTTCAATCCACATGTCTTAACGAAAAAAATTTTTGCCACAAATATTTGGCGACATCTCATATCTGTTTGCTTAGCAATAATGTGAAGTGAAATTTAAGCTAAACAAGAAATGATTTCTATCATACAGGTGAATGGTAAACACTCTTTGCCAGAAAATATCGCTGATAATGCAGCTATAATGACAAGCTATGCGGCTTTCCTGAAACACGAAGAAAAGAACGGGCCAGGGCAACGCCTACCTGGGCTTATGCAATATAATTCTAAAGAATTGTTCTTTCTCAATTTTGCACAGGTATGAGTCAGAACAGCAAAAAGCTTTACATGTTTTTACTGCTCAAAATCATCACAAGTTTATACTAAATGTGTTAATAACAGCTGCCACTCAAATCTAGTAGAGAGTAAACACATACATGGTGTAATAGTCAAATACAATGGGCTGTATGTATTCTTTCATTGATCAGTTATTTACTTGTCCCATTGCTTAGTGCACCTAATAATGTCTATATGATACCTGTTTCAGATGTATTGTCGAATTGACAGAGAGTCAGCCTTGAAGTATCATGTAACCGGAGGTCAGTTTATGAATACAGCTCCTGGTAAATGGAGGTATGTTAACAAAATCTGACATTAGTTCATGCTAGATAAATAACAAGTAGTGCCGATAACCCAAACATATACGCCAGGTTACGTAGTTTGGCAATGGTCAGATCGAATGAGCTTCTTGGATACGTGCGCATGACTTCAAGAAGTTAATAAGCAGGCTTGCTCATAATCACCATCAACCCGTCTTTCCCTTGGCTGGTGACATGAGGCCTACTATTCACTGCCAGGCTATTGGTGTTGTAGAAGACCTTGGTTCAAGCCCCACTGGTTAGCTTTCAAGAGTTATTGTCCCTACACACTCTCCCCTCCAACCTTGGGTGGATTTTACCCACAAAAAAGTTCAGTCAAAAAAGCAAGATAGATATTTAAACTGACTTTTCAAGTATTACAACTGAATACTCAGAGTATAACTGTCTCTTACAATAATTTATTGATCACCAACTTACCTCTTCTAAGAATCAGACAACTCTTAATCAAGAGGCTGTGGCAAAATAATACTAACTATAATTAAAAATAAAATGAATCTATGTATCCATGTCTATGTATCATGCCCATTCCTTTTACAGAGTTATCGGACCCTTATCAAATAATGATGAGTTCTCCAAAGTATTCAGCTGCCCTGTCGGTTCTGTGATGAACCCAGTAGAGAAATGTACAGTCTGGTAGAACTTGCGACAACGTAATCAGTAAAAGCAGAAATATTATATCATAGATGCGCTTGAGTTATGATTCATCAACAGCAAAAAATAGCATAGCCGCAAGGAGTTACTATTCACAGGCCATCAATAGCAACTGTAGAAATATTATACCAATGCTGTTATCATTCGCAGTGATTATTGAGTATTAATTTTATTCCGTGTTAACTAATTATTTTATATACTCTAACAGGTAAATCCGTGATACTTATCTCGACAGGTATTCCAACAAAATTTTTTTGCCTCATTCATATTCAGTAGGGTTTCCACCAGAAAGAGCATAGATCAATTATTGATCAGGAGATTAAACCTATAACAGTCACAAAATGCCATATGTGTTTTGTTTAAATTTTACTAGTGTTCAAAAGGTTTTATCCATTCAAATAAAAAAAAGTTCGTTTTGCCTCTAGCTTGTTAGGCCCATTACCCCTACTCTTACCCTTTGTGACAAAGTAAAATCCTTGGTGTTTCTTTTGACCATAAACTCCGCTATCATGATCATGTGCAATCCATAGTGACTACTGCGTCTCAACGCATGAATATTGTGAAAAAATTTGTATACTATAGCTCAAAGCCCCTTTCTCATATGTTATTCAAGAGGTTTATTGTATCCCTCATCACTTACTGTCTCCCAATACTTTTTACAAGCATCCATGCAGGCGACAAGAAGTCCTTACGCAAAATATTTAAAGATGCCGCCAAGTTAGGGATTGAGCACCCCGATATAGACACTTGTACTACGGTACATACACGATGAAGAGCACTTTATCAATGACTTTCTAACTTAATGCCCCTCAGGTCGCTACCGCACCGTTAAATATCGGGGTACATGGGGTAGAGACAGCTTTTTAAGACATCTCATACATACACTTAATAATATACTATTCTAAAAAAGTTTTTATACAACAGAGATCTGATTTTTCCATGTTTTTCTTTCTTGTCAGTATTAACAACGTATTTCGTGAGAAATTTTTGTCTATGATAATAATAAATCCATCCATCCATCTCTCTGTCTTGAAATTTATTACAAGATACAAAGTGAATAGAGTGCACACAAACCCTGCCCCTGCTATCTAATTATCTAAATCTAAATCTTAATCATAACAAAAGAGTCAGGGTTGATGACATAAGCTTGTGAATCGTTCTACAGAGCTGTCCACTACTATCCAACAAGATTATTCCATTCCACCGCTGCCACCCTATGCAATACAAATACAACTCGCCGAAATGCCTACCATCAACATCACAAAAATTTGCATCAAGAAGCAATGAGTGCTGTGTCCAGGCCTTCTCAAGAGCAACCTCCACATCCCCCCATCACACACACCTCTGGTCAACAATATAAAAGGATAGACTTTGTATACAAATAGACAGCCATTAATTTTTCTCATTTGCTTAGAAATATCGGTAACTCTATGATCAGGGTGATAACTTATTATATTTACCCTTGGTTAGCATTACCAGGGGAACTTTGAGGTTCAAGGTCGACGAGGTTCGAAGGTCAAGATTCAAACATTTATCTTATTTGGAGATAAGGAATTGCGTGGGCTTGCTGTAAAAGATGCATCATATGAGAAGTATGAAAACCAGTACCCAAAAAAGGTGTCTAGCTATGAGCCAGAGTTTATTTGTGTTTTGTTAGGCCTTGTAGCAATATTCTCATTGCCGACTCAAACAGCCTGAGTGTAAGGGAGAGGGTAAGGTCTCAATGCGCCTAATATGAAGTTTATTTTATTCATGATTTCATTCAATTCCTATTTGTACTCTTAACAAATTTTGGGCAACAGTAATGTATTGGTTTTAGAAAATCTGAAACAGTGCAGGTCAAAAACGACCCAAATTGCAAAAAGCAGGAACAAATTGAAATTGGAGCCAAAATTTATTATCGAGTATATTTTTATTTTGTATTATTAGAATTTATTTGATGAAAGAAAGTTTTATTGCATTGGTCTAGATTTCTCACATTAACTAAGTAAGGTAGGTGCTGACAGTGTGTTTAAAAGTCTGACAGCTGATTCATTGTGAGGGTCGCTTGTGTTGTGTAAAACTCTACTAACATCCTAAGTGATGTTGCCGTTGTATGCAAGTCCTCCAAGGATATTATTTCATTGAAGACGTAGCCAGAAACACAATTTTTTTGCATTGACCAATTGTCATTGAAGTTTTTTGGGCTATACAAAAAACGTCATTGAAATTGAAACTTAATCAATCAAAAATGTCCATATTATATTGCAAGGTTCTATGACACATGGACCACATGACAGATGGACCACAAGACTAATGTATGTATGTACGTAGGAAATGTATTATTACCAGCCCCGTTGATCCAAGAGCGTTCATTGCATGTGAGGCAACCAGACAAGGAGGAACATTGCATTCATAATCTCAGCATTTAGGTGAAAACACGCAAGGAAAACTCATCTTGATAAACAAGAAAGTAGACAGCTAGAAAGAACTCATAGTGTGAAATGGACGGCTCACTGAGTTCATTTACTGCAAAGTAAGTAAACCATTACCAGAGAACATTATAACGGATTGATTGATTCAAATACTCCTCACACAATCGGTCTGGCAACAGTTGAGAATCAAATTGAAATTGTCGATAATGTCCCGAATCTTGTCGTGTAAATGAATGAATTTTTTGCTCTCACATTATGCAATCAATGTTACTCAGATATCGTATTTTGATTATGATTCCTATATTTTGTGGTGAGGGTGAGGTGGTAAAACAGATTCTATTTAGGACCTTTGTGATTATTCAATGCTAGATCAGGAAAATATCACTTCATGGTATTGTCCAGTCAAACCTTTGCCAACAAGCTTTGAGGCGGAATAATCAATCTGACCATGGGAAGTTATGGATAATCTGAAATTGAAACTATTCAGTTTTCTGAAATAAACATTCATATCATATTGAAGCGATTCTTTGTTGAACAACAAGATTTTTTGACTCAACGGTTTTCAGTAAATTTTGAGCTTGAGAATTGTGATAGATTCAGTAGCTCATGTAGAATGAGGGCAAAAGTAAATTAAAACTGTGTTTATACTAAGCCTTATAGAAGATTATTACATCTTCTGTATCTATGTATTGAAATTTGTGCATAATATATATACCGCACCATCTTAATGGAAAATCCATTGTTACTTTCATATATCTAAAATCCGACTTTGTAAACTGACAGTCAGTGAACTTCATGATGACGCAGGCAAAGTTCACAGGCCGACTGATTATTGTGTGATATCGTAACACTGTCTGGTTATAGAAGATCACTATACTTACCACACTGGATTGACATGGTATTCAATGAGTTTGTATTTAGATGACCAGGCAAGATCTCCTGTAATGAATAGCTATTGCTATGCCAGGTAGCATCGAAGTCTATAACGTGGGAGCCCCAGGTTCAAATCCCCACCGGGGCAAATCTTTTTCTTTTCGTCATGATGAAAATTGAAAGCATTCCATTCGAATTGTCTGGTCACAATGTTAGTAAACACAGAAAACTCTTAGCTATGAGTATGATGACCCGACAAAATACTTTTGTTCAACTCTTCTGTGTTGTACCATACCCTACGTTATATTTTGTGCAATATTTTATTATTGGCAGCAACTGCATAAATAGAATACATCAGTTAAACTATGCTAGCAGAATTATCAGAAACTGTGCTACTAATAAAAATGTACAACATCGCTCACTAGTTGAGCGAGGAATTACTTGCTATCAATTGTCCTACATGCCTAAGTGGAGAGAACTGATATGTGAATGAGGCCATATTTTCCACAGAACCACTGACTACTGAAAATATGCTGACTGATTTATTTATTTATTTTCTCAAAGTTTATAATTATGTTGATTATGCTAAAAAAACTCGAACTTGGTGTCACAGCAAATAGTATGAGTACTGATTATTGCCATAGTCTAAACTACTCTCCTTGTGATTATTGAGAGTGAATGGCTCTCAGCTATTTCTATTTGTTAGCCAAAGATGCTCTGAGCATGAAGTTAGCTCTGAATGTTATGGTATGTGGGCTGAGGGAGGGAAAGGTAAATCAACTATTGTAAGCCTGGTATATATTCATTACCTTTCTACAAAGGAGCTCTTGATGTTATACTAAATCATTCTCAGCCATCTCAGTTATATGATGTACAGGAACAAATTTTGGCATTTTTCTTTCTCACGCTCAGATGGTTGTTGCCTAGTAGGTGTCGGCACTAGTACAGATAGTATGAAAATGTTAGACTAAGACTAGTGGCAACACCGTTTACAGTAATAAACCTTTCAATCTAATGGAGAGAGTTGAGTTTGATAGACATAATAAAGGCTTCTCAGATACACAACAATTATATTGGTTGTATTTTCGCTTTTTAAACCAGGCTTGCATGTCATTCACTATTGTTCCATGCCTCGAATGAGTGGTCCAAATTTGATTTTGAAAATAAAAAACATCTGCCACGGCCGGGACTCGAACCCGGATCACCCGCGTCAATTGCCTTTGAAGGCATTGTGTGAAAGCCGCCACGTCGCCTATTTGGCATAATTGTTTGATTCATCAAGCTATTTGTATTTGCGTCAAAAAATGTCAATCGGCAGAAGCGGAAGTCAGTTAATGCCCCTTGATATCTCATTTCTCATGTGTACACTGCAAGCGTTATCGTGTGAATAACCGGTTATATATTTTAAATGAGGTACTTCCTACGGGTCAAATTCTCTTCGATTGATTCTTACTGATTTACTATAGAATTTTTCATTTCCAAAAAATGACTTCATCAGGGCAGAAGTGCCAAAGGTAGAAATTTGTTTGTTTGTTTGTTTTCAGTTCCATCCAGTGGACAAGACAAATATCAAGAATCACATTTCAGTAGTTAGGATCTGTCGTGTATGAGGAAATACTCTGCAGAAGTCTGAATCTCTTGGAAAAATCCCAATCGGGTGGGGGGGATTGTGAGCTGATATTTAGACTGAGTCCCCAGTACTTTCAACTTTTCCTGTTCAGTCCTATTATGTCATATTATCCTTGTAATTGAGCACAGGCCTCTCACATGTTTCCTGGTAGATATCTTCAATATTGTGTGAATCACTTAGGCCTACTTGGCAATACGTAATGATAACGTTTAACTTTGTTTATTAATTTGATTTGGCGGCTTAAAGTCTATGGGAATTGGGGCCTGACAGTTTTTTTGGGGAAACTTGTAATGTTTTATATTGGGAACTCACATTCTTTGTACTGTTTCCTGCTGTGTGGCAAGCCTGCAATTCAGAATGAGCCAGAGCAGCATACATGGATTGACCAGGAAAAGTTAAAGGTCTTTTCTCAATCCCCTTGCTGGGAACGTTTCCCTGGTTTTTCATATCCATTGAATAGTCTACAACATAGAGAAAACATAAGCCGATGTAAAAATAGTCTGCCCTTTGTTCTATCGCTCACATTTATTTTCTGTTTACATTACTCTGAGACTGACATTGGCTAAGCCGGTGCTATGTAAACACATGCCAGTCTCAGACTCTGGCTCAGACTTGGGGTTAAAGACTGCTCAGTCTTGAGTTTGTGGCCAGCTGACGGAGATGGCCTAATGTAAATGCAGCTTCACCGATATCAATTAAATCAAATTATTAATGCAGTTTAAGGTTCTTTAAAGAATAGCTATTTGACTTTTATAAGTTAGTTAAGTGCAGATTATACAATGATCATGTTTTTCTTTTTTCCTTCTTTACAGCCCATTATTATTATCTAATAATCACATTATCAAGTTTTCATGCCCTGCAGCACTGATTACAATGACCTCGCTTTCCTCTGCTCGTATCACTCGAGTCACAGCTTAGGCTTACACATAGAAAGGCTGATGTTTTCATTAAAGGAAATAAGAATTCAGGAAAAACAGCCCCCCTTTTCAAACCAACTAATAATGTTTTAATGTTGAACCCATAGGTTCCTGAGTCAGGGTTATACATCAATGTGTGCATTTTTAAGCCATCACGCGTATTGAGCATGGGCGCTTTTCCTCTGTTTAATCAGCTAGGCTAAGGCTTAAAAGTACCAGGTGGCCCAGTTAGTTAGATCCTTGAGCATGCAAATGGTGAAGCTTGTTGGTCCAAATTCCACTGTAGCCCATCAACTACTCGGGTTTGGTTGCCCCCAGGTGTGTTCCAACCTGCCGGCAAAACTTAAAGCAACCTGCGCAGACAATGCACACAAATTCCGCTGCCCATGCTTCAGGATGTGACGTGTGATAATGTATCTGATATCTCAATCAACTTTCAGGCTGGGTCGGTTGGGATGGTTTGACACTGTAATGGGAAATGAATATATGACAATTTTCTCAGGATATGTTGTACCTAGTACGTGTTGCATAATCAGTCAAAATTTATGTAAACTAGCTACCCAAGAGAAGAAAAAAAATTGCAGAATGAATATTTTGACATTTCACATATGCTTGAAATTGTGAAGGATAAATCTTAAGACAGCCAACATTCACTTTCCCCCTTCAGTTTATATAGTCTCCTACATCAGCTAGCAAACAAGTTGAGGTTACCCTGACTAGCCAAATTAAACTACAGTCAATATTAACTTCAGGGGTAAGATTGTCTGCGCTCTTGCCTCTAAGAATTAATAATCAAGATCAGGAGAATTGAGCTTTTCTTCTGAGCTGACGAATATGTACAAGTATTACTTCCTGTATATGATCCTTTCCCCTGAGTCGTCTTAGTCTTGACTCCTGGTACTGTGAATAGACGATAGAAATCTCATTCTACCATTCAAGACCTAACAATTTGAATTTGTAGATTTTGCAATCGAAAGGAATAATCGCTGTGGGAGAAAGTAGACACACACGATTATTTATAATTAAGAGCATCAGGCAAAGACAATAACAAGATCTGGACAATCATTAATATATGATTTCTTTTTTCAGAACACATAACAAAACAATAGTGCCATCACAGAATCAGATATAAAAGAAAACACTATTTATTTGACACCCTAATAGATTTAAGAGATATGTCTCCTTCTCTTCATAGGGTAAGGAGTTTATTGACGTAATCAATATTGCGCAAACTCAATCAAACCATATCCTAGTTCCTGAACAATGGCAATACCAACTTAAAATTACGGAACATGCTGTTTAATAAAAGTCAAACAAAAATCCAACAAACAACAACTCCTAGCAATCAAAGATCTGTTTTAAAAATCTAGCACCTGTAACCCACCACTTTATAGGTATCAAAGTGAGATCCAACCACAACAAAAGAGATCTCTATTAAGTAGAGTATTTTACAATAAAAATACTTTTCAGCTGCTAGCTAATTATTATATTTCTCGGAGGGCTGGAATTTGAAGGAATGATACCTGCCAGTTAACACATCAATAAATTTGTAGAATAGAATTAGTTAGTTCCGCGTGTTGACACTCTCCAATACTCTATATTACAATCTAAAAAGTATGACTGGAGGCTTTATCACATCGTTATGTAAACATTGTAGAGAGAAAAGTTGCTTAAAAACAATAAACAATCCATCGAAAAACAATGGCGATTTATTTGTATTGATTTTAGGACTGTAAATTCAATAACGCACTGATCAGATGTACTTATTGTCAATCGATTATTTGTAGTAAGACAATCCTTACTTTACTGCAGGCTACAAATCAGAGTGTAAGGCCTCCTCATTCCTTCTCTGTGTGCACGGGACAGCGCGATGCTGCTTTCTAACTGCAGAAAAAGCAATACTGAACAATGTCAAGCAGCTTCAAAGTTAACTATAGCATACAGACAAGATTTAATTTAGAAATTAAAATGATAAATATCAGCAGATAAAAGGGGAATTTGAAGCGGAGAGTTTTCACAGCCCTTATTGTCAGCATGTTTAATCGACTCACCCAACCATTAGAATAAGTTGATCACTAACTGATTTATCAACATCTAAATATTTTGTTTATGATTATAATGATGCTCATTAGTGCACAACACATTGAAGTGGATTGTTCCCTAAACGTGTTCACCTGGATGAAAATTCTGCAGTGGATTTGTTAACGAGGAAATGTCCTAGGAATTGCCTCCTCTCACTCTGCATGTGGACATAACTCTTGGCTTTTCCATGTAGTTTTAAGTACACCCATCTCTTTTCACAGTAAGGCTAATATTGGTATTGGAAACAACAAAAAAAACTTTCTCATTTTTTATGGTACACAAGGCGTCTCTATATTTTTTGTGAACTCAAAGTTTTAGACATGCACTGGTTCGAGACTTAGAGGAGTAAGTATTCGTTGGAGGAAAAGCCTTTTTGCACCAGCTTGATAAACTGGAATTCAGTTCTACCTTCAATTCATTGCTGAAATCCTCATTATTTTATACAAGCTCCCACCTTAGCTAGTTAAAAATTGGTGCTAGCTAACATTTAGTCAGCCTCAGATTAGCTTAACTAAAGCCTATTTTCTATCACCTTACTGGGCACAACCACTGATTGATGTATTCCCCATCTTGTGTAGCACAAGCAAATGCAGTTTTCACACAACCTGGTTGTCTGTTGCCTCTGAACTTGATTGAGTTTGTAGCCTGCTGTCCACATTACTGCTAGACCACTTCAGCGCTCGTCCCAAGTCCTGCTTTTTTGATCTGCTGGTCCATCTAAATGTGAGGCTGCTACAGGCTGTAAATAATCTCTAAATAAAAGGCTGACAATCAACTTGTTTACAAAAACCTAGCAGTGTTATTAAACCCATATCAAATTACGATGAGTTCTCCAACGTGTTTGGTTGTCCTGTCGGTTCTGTGATGAACCCTGAGAAGACATGAACTGTCTGGTAGAACTCGACACAACGTAATCAGCGACAGTGGATTTATCATATCATAATCGCGCTAGACCGCTCGACCGACAAGGAGTTACAATTTTCAGGTCATCAACAGCAGAAATATCACATCATAGCCCTGCTCGACCGCTCGACCGACAAGGGGTTACGATTTAAAGGTCATCAACAGCAGAAGTATTATATCCATGCTTTAATCATTGGATGCAAAGACAAAACATCTGTTAGTTACTACTTAATACTAAAACCATTCTTTATCTCTTAACTTGTATCTTACTCGCTTTTTTATACTGTTACACCGAAATAATTTCTAAGAGGTCTCTTTTTTCTTCTTTATACTCAGTAGACCATTCACAAGGTTCAGTATAATTCATTTCATCATCAGAAATTATGGATTATAACAGCCAAAAACTCACATTTCAATATTCATCGAAATGTCTTATTTCGGTATGAAGAAAATATATGCTCATTCCCTATTTTGAAATAACAAATCAGGTGTTCGATTAAAAATATAAGCAATAGATCAAAATTGTGAGAGGCATGTGTCATTTTGTAGGCTGCAGGCACAGTTATACATTTCCGAGATCCTGTTTTATGTGTTATGATATCGTTTTAAACAAATTAAATAACAGACCTCGCAGTAAATAACAGATGACTCTTTACGCCATCCTGCCATCCATCACAAAACGGCTTTCAAAAACTAACCACGCTCTCCTTTTCTCAGAACTGTGCACTTGAATCTCACAAGCTCATTTAGCTCCACTGCTGCCACCATATCAACACGGTGCTAGTCATGAAATATATCAGCAACGGATTGATGTCAGTGTCCAGGCTTTCTCTTTAACAACCCTCACATCATCAGTCAGTCAACAGCCTGAAGACACCCCTGTGTGTCAATGATGATCTCATCTCATCTCATCGGATCCGCAACATGTTTGTCTGTATGTAATCATTAATATCTCTTGTTAAGGTCGATGCTTTGTCGCATATTCGACCCACTTGGGGCCGAATACCCGAGCAGAACAGACACCACTATTTCATTCATTTTGCTCATGTTTATTTTGTATGGAGTTAACTTCTTCCTGTTGAGAAAGAAGGCAACTCCATACAAAAAGTGTTTTGTTTACCTAATCAAATTTATCCACAACATTGTTCTTTAGCATTTTGTTACAAGTAGGTATTAATTCAATTTACTAATGACTCATAGTTGAGATACCTTTTAGACATTAAAATCAATTTTTATTCTTGAATAATAAACTAAGTTAGATACCAGAAAAGCAATCTATACTTTACCAGAAAAACATGCTCCAAGGGCTCTCCAAAAAGAACTGACTTGCCTTGATGTTCCCCCGGTTTTTATATGCACAGGGGTTCACCACGGCGGGCGCGCATGGCCAAAAAACCGGAGATTGCATCCGCCCATCCTCTTGACAAAAGCGGAGATTTGATCCAGATTTTGTTTCTGATAAGAAGTCTTTAATTATCTATATCATTTAAATGTCAGCGCCTAAAAGGCGGAGGTTGGACTTTAGTTATATACATTATTCTGAAGTGGTTGACGTCAACTGGTATCACCTGGCTCCATTCTCGTTATCTGAAATCTCCTGAGCTGTGAGAACGTTTAATCCCCTCCAAAAAGGCGGAGGTTGGACTTTAATTATATACATTATTCTGCAGTGGTTGACGTCAACCGGTATCACCTGGCTCCATTCTCGTTATCTGAAATCTCCTGAGCTGTGAGAACTTGAGATCTCACAGCTTCTGCCCTCCCTTTTTATTGACTCTCCTGAGTCATCCGAGAATGCTGTGAGGTTATCTCACAGCTTCTGCCGCTCCTTCTCCTGACCCTCCTCGGTCCTCCAAAGGAAGCTGTGAAGTTATCTCACAGCTTCTGCCGCTCCTTCTCCTGACCCTCCTGGGTCCTCCAAAGGAAGCTGTGAAGTTATCTCACAGCTTCTGCCGCTCCTCCTCTTGACCCTCCTGGGTCCTCCAAAGGAAGCTGTGAAGTTATCTCACAGCCTCTGCCGCTCCTTCTCCTGACCCTCCTGGGTCCTCCAAAGGAAGCTGTGAAGTTATCTCACAGCTTCTGCCGCTCCTCCTCCAAAAAGGAGGAGGTTGGACTTTAATTATATACATTATTCTGCAGTGGTTGACGTCAACCAGTATCACCTGGCTCCATTCTCGTTATCTGAAATCTCCTGAGCTGTGAGAACTTGAGATCTCACAGCTTCTGCCCTCCCTTTTTATTGACTCTCCTGAGTCATCCGAGAATGCTGTGAGGTTATCTCACAGCTTTGTGAGTGGACTGTTCTGAAATTACAGCTCATAAACAACAACAACAACAACAAACCGGCAATTACTCCATACTTTAATTTGAACTCAGCAGATAATATCCTCAATATGTGAAACAGGAGTATGCTCTCATGAATTGTCTCACTAAATATTGTTTTTCATTGTTTTTGCCTTCTGTGCATTTTGTCACGGTCGTGTTGTGGCATGTTCAGTGTGATTTCACTGCTGCACACAGACATTCCCTAAACTAATCAATAGATTATTCCTACATTACCTCTGCTTTTGGATATAGCAGCAGCTATACTTGTAATCACTCACCGGTGTAATGTTTGGTGTACGGAAGTCATACATGTCACAGCATTCAAAGCATTGAGGTTTAGAGCACCTGCTCTCCACTTATAGGTGTTCTTGTCCGGAGGATTATTGATCAATTGTTTTGACTTCCTGCATCCAGCATCCATTCTTACTGCAGCAACGCCCTGAAGACAATTATATAGACAGGGATGGTCTATTTCATCAAATATTTTTTTGTTCTCCTTGTCCTCCAGTAGCCGTAGGGATTATAAAATGGATATCAAGCAGTAGACAAGGTATGGTGTGCTTACGTAAGGTACTAACATATGGTACTTACGTATGGTACTAACATATGGTACTTACATATGGTTTTACATCTTGTACTTACATATGGTACTTACGTATGGTATGGCACTTACTTATGGTATGGTGTATTTACTTTTATTATATTAAAGAACAGATTCTTCCCCAAGTGTGCAGTTCTAATTTTTGGTGGAATAGTTCTGCGACTGTGAGTGCTAGGCCGACCGGGTATGTAACAGTGAAGAATATGATGGTCATCAGCTAAGCTCTTATTGGCATACCGGAGGCATACTATATCTAGATACACATTGAGTTCCTCTAATTTTCTCAGATAACTAGAGCAAAGGTGCGTTCTGACTTTAAATAACATCAGACTGCTAACGGAAAAAAATAAATGACACACACATCCGTTTTCTCACTAGTTTAGAGCCAATTCGGTTGCAGTTATTCTTTCCTAGTTTGTGTGCGGGATTCATAAAAAATCGCATACACAACTTGCTTTGTTGCACCTGCGCCAGCAATTCTGTTTTTGCTTGTCACTTTCCTGTGTTAATTCTCACAAACATTGAATTTATTTGGCATTTAGCCAAGTGTCTCCATAAGGCAGAGTCATTCCTATAAACCTCATGATAATTTCTTCACAGGTGCAAATTGGTATTCAAGTGTAAAAGAAATGTGCACAATGGTTGAGGCTCTAAACTATACAATATCATCGCAATATAATATGAAAATGAGTTATTACCGGCCTTTTGATTTATCCAGACGAGAAAAAAGGAGATGTATTTATCTTTATCTTACCTTTATCCATTTCAGCTTACCCTTGCGTGGTAAACGCAGCTTGATGGAGAAGAAAATATATCGGAAAACCTAAAAAAATGGTGTGTGCAATGGATGAAAACTTCCAGAGCAAAGTGGGTGATCTACTAGAGTACATTTTACAGATGTCTCAATATTTTTATTATAAATTCTGTTGATTAAAAATCGGATGTCATATCTTTCGCCAATCCCAAGGCATGGGCGGTGAAATATTAATGCCTTAATGGCGAGGCCTGGGGGCCAACCAATCCCCAGTAGAAGATGGACTGCAGTGGGATTTGAACCCACAACTTTCAACACTTGCGTGTTGAAGTCCGGCACTCTAACCAACTGAGCCACCTCCTACTGTTGATATTTCAGATGTAAATGTTCGTCAAGCGGATGTGAAAAAACCGAAGTCCTGTCAATGGCAAATCTGAAGCAACGACCACATCATAGTTATATTGTGAGGCCAACCTTTGCACTCCCAATCAGAGTCAGAACACCTGTTCTGAACCAGAGAAGCCGTATTGATTCTGACATTAAAGCCCTAATGATAATCATCATCAATCATAGTGACACCAATGACATTCATAAATCTAGGGGTAGAAACCCTTCTAAAGATATAGTTAGATAATATTTTGATAGAGAACTTGTCATAATATTATTTTCATCTGGTCAAATCTAGATTGTCATATATTATTCAACATTTTATCAGCAGATCCGATGCAGAATTTTTCCTACATAAATGCAGAAGCAGTAACAATTCCAGTTCTGTGAGAAATACTACTTCCAGTAACAAAATTAACCCATCACAACCCTTTATGACAGGAACGATCAATTCAATCAAATTCACATTATGAGAGATCTTTCAAATTTTATCTATCATGAACTGTGCATTAACACCTTTGTGATGTTTTTTCTTCTTAAATTTTTGGGTAGACCTATTCTGTAAAAGTAAATCTCAACGATTGAGTATTGACAAAAATAAAGTTTGACATACATATTTAAATAGATATCAATTGTGATAAATTTTCCAGCAGATTATGCGGAGATCAAACTACAATATTTTTTTCTATATAAATACAAAAAAAGCAACAACAAAAGATAATCTAGTTTAGTGAGATATTTTTCTCCCCATTACCAAGTTAACCCATTGAGACTGAGAGCAGATCTATTGCAACTTATAACTATCTTATCAAATTGTGCTTTCACTCAACAGCCATCCTGGTTTCAATTACTACTAGAATGCTCGGCAAAGTCAAGTAGCAAATTGGTCATAGCAGTGCAAAGAGCAGGGAAGTAATGAACATTTCTACCTGCTTAAAAAATCTGAATGTTGAGTTAATAACGGAGGTTATACTATGAAGTACAACAGTCAAAATGGCCTGAAAGAGCTTGAGAGTTTTACAATCAAGGGATGTCAATATCCTACAACTACAAACGTTTTGCCCTTATTGAAATCAGTAATGAGTAAGTTATAGTAAGTCAAGGTAAGTCGAACCCAATTGAGAATTGATGGTACAGTTCATGGCAAAGTTTTAATTGCTTATTAAATGCCTGACATGGCACTATCCTGACGTATTCATTTTTGTAAATATGAATATGAATAAATACATATAAAAAAAAATTTATATACATATATCAAACAAGCCATGGAGAGAATTGTGTTCAGGCCTACAGCGATTCGATTCTCTGGATATCTATCAAAGCGACACTTTGCATTGTCTGTTGCATTTTCTGTTGCATAAAATGACATCTGAGACTAGTTTATTCTGCGAGGTTTAAATT
Organism: Membranipora membranacea; assembly: GCA_914767715.1. Classification (NCBI taxonomy): domain Eukaryota; kingdom Metazoa; phylum Bryozoa; class Gymnolaemata; order Cheilostomatida; family Membraniporidae; genus Membranipora; species Membranipora membranacea. The sequence continues at coordinate 23,136,049 of OU612074.1, forward strand.
TTAAAATGCAACTCAACTACCTTATAGAACAGCTCAGTAGTAGTGCCCTGTCTCGCCTAGTCATTCTTACTGACATTTAGCAATTCAAGTAACAGCTCAGACGTCAAGAGAATATGTCAAGAGAATAGTCAACTGAAATATAATATTATTTTCATGAGTTCTTTCTGCTATCAACACTAACTAAAAGATGATCAGTGATTGAATAATATGACTGTGACACTATGATAAGACGATGCTATTCCTAAGCAAAAACCTGACAATAATAAGTGACAATAAAGATCTGATCAATTACAAAAATTGTTGCACAATAAAACCAGCTGGGTGACAAAAGGTTAGATACTGCATGTCCTAGGCTCCATGAAAGCAGACACCAGAATCTGTATTTGGTTGGCACTCTGAGGGAGGCATACGGTCACAAGAACTTTATCAAACCAAAGTTTGCGATGGGGGGTCGATTCAGTACATCCACCACAAAGTAAGTACAGTTCAGAGTACATGCGTTGCAATGTCACCATATTTAAACCTTTATGGTGGTCAATCAGATTTATCTTCCGAAAGCTGAGTGAGCTTCTTGAAGATTCAGCTGATATGACTTTCCCACAATTATTCCGTGATGTCACAGCTGAAAACTAGTAGCATTAAGGCGAATATCTGATGGAATCAATGACACCAATTTTCTTCTCGGGGAGGGGGGTGTGTTTTGGGGGGGGGGTGTTTTGCAATAATTCTGAGAGAGTCTCCGTTGTCTATGCCATCCGAAATGAGGGTAAATATGCTCCAGTCTTCCGGGACCATATTACATTGGTACCCTTGTTAAATGTTATTCATAAACGAAAGTATCAACAACTAAAGAGGATACATATCAGGCATACATATTATGTATCCTTGAAGCAGAGTACAGAGGCTACATATTTCAATCTGGCGTTTGCTACACTTTTTCTGAAAACTAAAAAATTCCGATGCATGAGGTGCTGGTCTGCACCCCAAAGTTACTCATTAATACGCTTTGCATATGTGCCTCAAGGGTACAACATAAATATCCTTTTGCCTGCTATATGTGTCATTTTTTCTTTGAAAGTATTGCCCTAACCAGACTGTATTCTCAAAATAAATCTATTTTCTCACAACAATTTAAATTGCTGCCAATGAAAACTTCACTCAATAATAGTGGAACCCGATGTTATCTATATCAGTTTCTAAGATCATCTCCAAATAAATAAAAACTAACTATTTGAGTATGTTGTGTCATTTCAGTCTGCATCTAATCTATGGCCTAACACCAATACTTTTCTTCATAATGAATGAGCCCAATTCCCATTGACATAGGTAAAATCTTAAGACAAGAAGGCATACCTTCTGAGTAATATCCAAAGATTTTGATAAGTTACGAGCCTCAAAATATAAGCTATAAACCAATATATTATTATTGAGATGAATATGCTAGCCCATGTCCCACATTGAAACATTGAAACATTTAAACTGCGTTAAGTGAGATCTGAGTTTTGAGATATGAAACCAATACATTATTATTTTGCTCAACCCTCAAACTAACAGGTGAATATTACTTACTTTCAATCGCTACAGGCTGACACAGAAGAGTCAAAAGATACTTACTAAATACCTTATCGCTGCCTCGGCAGCAGCTCTTCTCTTTCTTATCATCACTATAGCACTGGTTATAGCCTTGGCTTCTAGGGGAATATCATGCAACAAGTCAGTCATAGCAGAGCAACAAGCAGGTTAGTCTGAACTCAAGTCTTTCTCATATCTGTTGATTAACACGGAGAGTGGCACATCTTCTATCCTGCTACCGGCAAGGTCTTTCGTTCATAACTGCCTACAAGGTTCGGTGATTTCTTTCATTTGCAATCTCCTGTGAGTTACCTCAAAACTACAATCATTTCAATAAAGTGATGAGTGAGCTTCCTAATTACAAAACGAACAAAGCTGCTCCTGTGCATTGAATCTGTTACGATACAACATACAGTGGTGTTCGTACCGCTGCACAACACACAGGTCTTCAGTCTACAACCTCCTCATGGCCGGCCCCAGCAGCATAAACCCACCCCTATGTGTTGGTGAGCATCTCAATCAATCTCATTGATTCCTCAGTGCATCACTTCTTGCTCTTTATCTATTAATTACATTCCTGATGATTTGTAGGTGGTGAGTCTGATGTGTGTTTGACAGCAGCTTGTGCACAAGCAGGTGAGTTAAAACTGAACTTATTTAATCGAGGTAACAAGTGAGAACTTTTATTTTTTGTAGCTTTTTTTTCTACAAGTGTTTATTGTCTTATAATTGCAAGGAGAATAAGGTTTATAAAAAGTGACTAAAAACTACAAAAGGGCCGATCAGATAGTTGGAAATTAGAGTTATGACAGCCCTGTTCAACACACTGTAGTCCCTAGTAATCCCTGTAATCCCTAGTCTGTGAATTCAAATTTTACTGAAATATGGTGTCTTTCAAAACAACAAAATCATGTCACAAATCTACTCTGTGGTGAAGATTTAAGAGTCGGAGCTTTATTAGCTGGGAAAACGTGTCATAAACATACTTTGGGAGTGAGAGGGCTTGATTTGTTAGTGCGACGATTTTCAGCATGCAAAGTGTTGAAGGTCCTGGGTTCAGATATTGATGCCTCATCCTTCAGGCACCTGCTTTTTGGCTGCCTGTAATTAAGAATGTGATTGAACCTTGCGATTCCTATCCATCAAGTGAAAGTTCTGCTTACTCATCCTCTCAAGATCCAATTTATCAATACTATTCATGAAATGAGGAACTCATAGTGCTTTCATAACAGAGAAATCATGAAACTTAATAGACATCATGAAAGCTGATTTAATCTTTGTCACCTTGTTAATATATATTGGCTGCAGGTGTCTCTGAAATATTTGCCAGCTGGTATCGAATTTTCTCTTCTTCACAAATTTGTTTAAACAATTTTTTACTTAGGAATATAAAAAACTTGTTTGAGAAAAATTGGGGCCGAAAATGAGCCCAAAACATAATAGGTGTAGCCTATCATAGATGGATTTGACGACAAAAAACCATAAGAGCTGGGACTCGGATCGATAGAGGGTAACACACTGCAGTAATCAATCACATTGTGGACCAAATTAATATTGTTAATTTTCATATAACTGACATAATTTTGTTATTTTTTGTGTTAGGCATGTCCATCCCGTTTTCATCCTTTCTTCATTGTTCACTACCTTGTCTCATAGTCATTGGGTTTGAAGATTTATGAAACATGATACTATTTGCTTCCCTGCAGTGATCAGTTCAATAAAGTTCATATCATTATTACTGTTATATTATTCATTCATTAGCAAGCAAAATGATTGACAGTCTTGACACAACTGTTGACCCTTGCGATGATTTCTATCAGTATTCATGTGGAGGATGGATCGATAAGAATGTAATACCAGAATCTAAATTCAGCTATTCAATGTTCAAAGAGCTCGGAGATGAAATGGCAGTGCTGATCAGTGGTGAGAATTAGTTTAGCCACTTTATGATTTCATCGGAGTTGGCTACCAAATGTTGTTTGGTATATCTTTTTCACCTCTTGATTGATATGGCAACAAGTTTCTGCCTGAACTATCGATTTCCGATTCATTGTTTTTTTTTTTAAATTTGCGAATCATTATATTACCATTTGGACTAAGTCTACCTCAATAACCTTTCAAAATAGAAACCAACAGCCAATGACCAGAATAGTATACAGCCACAGAGCTATGCAAGGAAAGGAGTATTGTTAAGTTACCGTATTATATATACAGACGAGTCTCTCAATTAGGTGGTGGCTCGGTTGGTTAGAGCGCTGTCTTTTAGTATGCACATGTTGAAGGTCGTGGTTTCGAATCCCAGTGCATTCCATCGACTACTGGGGTTTGGTTGGCCCCAAGGTGTGCTCTAAGCTTCCTGCAAACAGAGAGCAAACTGGCGCAGATTTTGCGGCCTTGCCATTGAGGCACTAACATTTCGCCGTCCGTGATTCGAGTTGTGGCGAGTGATTTGACATCTGATTTTAATCGACCTTATCGACCATTTTAATCGACCGTTATCTGAATCCTAGACCAGAGAAATGCCAGAACCAAGACAAGAATGGAATAGTGGCAATTTTTTTTCTGTTTTTTATAGATTTATTACTAGAAGAGAGTTTGTCGTCAGATACAAAATCAATGTTGGAGGCTAAAGACATGTACAAGGCTTGCGTCAACAAAGGTACGACCAAGTGATTGCATCTTCTGGGCTGATTACCTCTAAATGTTTGAAATATTCAAGAAAGCTGATGTTAGAATTTAACAACATTAATCAAGAATTTTGGTGGTTTCATCAAGCCCCAAGCTATGACAGTCATAAAAACAGGGTGTTGTTGACAGATGATAGCTTCAGAACAAATGATACCTTATTAGATACACCATGGCCGTAGTTTAGAAAAAATGGTAGGGAGGAAAAAGTGTGAGGCGATTCTGCAGTATCACCAGAAGGGGTGCTGTAACCTCCTCCCCAAGCAATTTAAGGTATATAAATAGCAATGGAAATCCTAGAGGAGCTGATAATGACGTGGAATATAATGTTTTTAGGTCACTGTATTCAGCTTTCTAGGGAAAGCAGTGCCTCCCTTCCCCCCTAGAACTACGCCCTGCACACAGTCGATGAGCTTTTCAGACCAGCTTCAATTTTTCGGGATGAATCCACATGAATGTAAAATGCATAAATCGTGTCAATAAGAGTTTCTTATATAAAACACTATGTTTGTCCCTATTTCAGATAAACAAGAGGAAGTATGAGTTGCCCCACTTCGTGACCTTCACACTGACTTAGGTGGATGGCCTATTTCTGATCCTAACTGGAACGAGACTGAGTTTGACCTGTTATACACACTGAGTGAGCTGAGTTTGCTCGGTCATAAGTATCTGGTGGATGTTTCGGTGTCTGCCGATGAAAAGGACAGCAAAGTTAATATTGTTAAGGTAAGTAAAACGGTGAAGTCTCCAAAGGGCAATGGTATTAAACTTCAATGACATGAACGCCCCATGGTGCAACTAGCTGCTTAATTATCTATATCGTATCTCAGGAAGTCTCTATGCTAAGAATGATTCAAATATAGGCATAAATCTTGTGTCTTTGGTCAACAATTTTCTTTACCTATAGTTGGACCAGTTTGTAATTAGCCTGCCTCACAAGAACTATTACTCTGAGCCTGAGTTCGCTAAAGAGAGGAACGCATACAAGACCTACATCAGAGAGATAGCGATGGCCATGGGTACTGACAACAAGACTGTTGACAAAGATGTCAACGATATTATGGAGTTTGAGACATACTTTGCAAATGTATGTACAAGTCTACAATGGGTTCAAATCATTCAGCTGGCGTTCTTAACCAATGCCAGCTGTATCATAACAAGAATGTTCACATTACAGATTGATGAATTTGATATATTCTCTCTCCAACAATTGCTCAGTAATTTAACAAGAAATTAACCAATATTTTTAGCCTCTCAAGGTTGCCACTAGTTGTTAAGAGATCATGCTGAAAAAGTTAAGTAATGGTTATGTAAGGAAACTTTATCATTGTAGTGACATAATCGCTCCTTGATTTTTGAAAAGCAGATAAAGCTCCAATTGTAATACATCCTAGTAGGTTCTCAAAATGCTGACAAATTCTGTGAAATTTTGAGAATATTTTCAACACTCCAATTATACGGGGTGGGGATGTTAGTTCATTAGTTGTTACTATATTGAGATAAAATTTTCTACATTATTATAGATCTCCACAGAGCTTGAGAACAGAGGGGTACTCCCATATAACAGAGCCAAGGTATCAGACCTCACTACAAAATTATCTGATAAGGTGGGAATCAGCACTTTGTAGCAATTAAAAATGCCATACCTATACTCGTTGTGTTTCAGCTGACTTGGGAAGACCAGATGGAGAATTAAATAAATGTCACAGGGCTTTAGTTTGAAGTTGACTCCAACCAAGAGCTTTTGAAGTATCTTGATTCAAAAATTAAAGTTCAGAGTCTTTAAACATCAGTGATCATCTAGTCACGGTGACAGGACGAAAACTGTTCTTTTATAAGCTGGTCACATTTTCTCAGCCCATTTCCACTACAATTAAATACATCTCTCCTTATTTTGGTGGTCTAAATTGAAGTTGGACATGCATATTTTAATTATTGTTTGATTTCCAACCTGACCTTTGAAGGATATAGCTCACCGTAGATGAATCTTATGATGATTTAGCCTTTCTGAATTGAATTGAATTTATTTTGGTAATTGTGTTAGAAACACATTACAATTTAGGTGTGAACCATTTCTCTCTCGGTTGTTAAGCAGACGAATACTAAAAGGCACAAAGCTGCACAAAAATCTCGATATACTAATTTTTGGCATGATAAAATATTTACGATTACTTTTATAACAATGGCGTAAAATGTGTCTATCCTCAGCTATAACATGTTGAGCTAAATTAAAATACTCATGTCAACAAAACGGTCAGCTTCAAAAATGAAGCTGTTTTTCAAAAACAAACTTAAAAGCATATTCTTTTGTCTTTCAGTAGCACCAGTATACCAGAGTTCAATATTGTAGGTAAAAATAGGAAGGATCAGTGATTGAAAGAGATACTGATCAAACGCCGAGTGCCCCTATTTCGAATCAGACTTGTCATTTGTTTTAACAGCTATGTTTATCTTAACAGTTTGAATGGAAGAAGTTTTTGAATCTACTCTTCGTCGATACGGATTTTAAGTTCACTGATGACACAGAGCTTGTGGTCCATGCTCCCGACTTCCTTAAAAAGATGGCGGAGAAGGTAGCGGTCACAACACCAAGAGTACTGGCTAATTACCTGGTGTGGAGAATCACAGAACGTAGGATTCTATATCTAAATCAAGAACTCCAAGATATTCAGAATAAGTTCTGGCGGGTAAGCCCAATATATTTAGAGATCATAATTCAGTCATGTTGGTATGATGGGCTGAATAATCATATATGAGTTGCAACAGATAGAAGAAAACATGAAATTGCTTGTCTTATGTAGCGATGTGTTAGCCCAACAAGTAACGAGTCGAATGACTTGTAAGCTTGTTTAACATATTTGTAATCGGTTGCTCATCTTTGCATATGCTCTGACAGCTGTACGCTCATCTACCTATTCATGTCTGTTCTGAGTAGGATCATTAAGCCAGTGGTCTACTGAGATTTTGCCAAATTCAATGCAACAGGCACAGTCAGAGAAGGTTTGAGTCAACGGAACAGGGTTACACCAAGGATTATATCTTAGTCCTTGAAAATGCTAAAATCTAACGATGTTCATAATATTTTTTTTTTTCAGGTAGCGTATTCAGTCCAACAAAAGCCTCCAATATGGCGGGGTTGTGTACGTTATTTGAGTTATGTTGACCTATGGGCTATTGGGAGATCGTTTGCTGACAAATACTTTAATGAAGAATCGAAAATTGCAGTGAGTTGTATATTTTTACATCGCATTACTTGTGACGTTCATTTTGATAATTCATCATCACGTTCATTGAAGTTGGAATTTTCTTGAATCGACCTGCTCTCAAACACTTTAGAAAGGTTGAGGTTGATATAGTGTGATGTTTTACTTCCTCACGTAGGTAATACAATTTTAAAAGTACTTTGAGACTAAAATTTATTTACTGTTCATCAATATTGTTCTAACATCTAGATGGAAGACATGTCAAATGAGGTTCGGCAAGCCTTTGATTTATCTATGTCCAAGACAGACTGGATGGATTCTCAAACCAAGCTGCTAGCAAAAGAAAAGGTGAGCAGTGTTTTCCAGTTGAGATTGTCTCAAATATGAAAATATCAGCTTGAGCATAATTATTTGATACAACATACAGTGGTCCGCGTACCATTGCACAACACACAGGTCTTCAGCTTCACACCATAAGTCAAGCGCTGTTTTGAGGCCTTCTCTAGTACAACCTCTTCATGGCCGGCCCCAGCAGCATGAAGCTACCCCTGTGTGTTGCTGAGCATCTCAATCAATCCCATTGATCCCTCAGTGCATTTTGTAAGTTTCGATGGTTTCACATAATTGGTGTGTTTACGCTGTTGCGAAACCAGGGAGGCTCAACTCATCGGCGTAAATTCGCTTTCGTCAAGGCACCCGCCCCTTGTGCCACTCGTTCACTTCTCAAATTCACCACATTGAGCATAATTCAACTCATACACAAGTCAGAGAGATGACTTGTTAGCGCTACAGCAAGTGGGCTGACTGTGATTTCCTGTCTTGCTCTGCCTGCCTTTTATGCGAGGGCCAAGCTTTTAATCCTATGTTTGTAATACCTTAGATCTAACTCAGACTCACTTTGATTTTTCGCCAAGGTTAAACTACTTTAATTTGAGTATTAAAAGCATAATTCTGCTTGGCCTTCTACCCCAAGCAGTTTGCTTATCATCAATTAAGGTAATGTCTAAGACCGATCCGAATATCAACATAACATATACTGTTGGAAAGCTACCGAGCTACTCGAAATGTTGTTGTGTCATTTCAGGGAGGAAATGAGGCAGAAAACGCTGTTTTTGTCAACGCAGGTGGAGGAGTCAAATTAATAGCAATAAATTTTAAAACAAGTTGAATATATACTTAGAGATAACTCTCATTGTAGAATCTGATTTTCTTTGTTATATGACTAGTCTAAATTGACTTCTTATGTCGCGTCATACAATGCATTTTTTTTGTAAAGCCGTGAAAATTTGTGAAACTCAATCATTCACTCAAAACAAAGCCTAGGCTCAAAAAAAAAATTTATTATGATGTTCTCTTAGAGTACCCTTAAAATGTCATAGACATTGACTTTCAACAAATTAGCTTGCATATTGCCCTCATTCTAAGCCTTACAAGGATTATGACAAAATGAATTAAACGCTGGCCAACTCCACAAAACAAAGTGAGTGTGCTAATCCCCAGCTTACAAGTAATAGGATTACTTAGCTCCTGTCGTCGCACAACGCTTTTGCCAAATCCATGCAGATGAGCTTTCTGCCTCATGTACTATGCTTTTTGTGGCTTGTTTGAGTGCTCTTCCTGAGAGCCCAACTCTAGTCTGAAATTTGGTAGCTGATCTAGCCATGAATCCACGGCAGCCAACTTCCACTTCGAATAATTCGCAATTCCAACCTTTGTCTTGGCATTGTGTGACCAGATCTTCGTTTCTTGTCAGTTTTCTCTCATGCTCTATGAGAGATTTTCTTCCCAAGGCACCGTCAATTCCATCAGTATTAGTGCTTTTTCTATGTCAGACCAAGCAATTAAGTCCGGTCTTTGGTTTGTGATCACAATATGCTGCGGCATGCTCAGTTGCTCTGTGAGGTCGCGTCTCACCTGTCATTCTCCGCTGTTCGTTAATCCCTTTTTGCGCAAAATCTTTTCACGCGCTTCACCACCAGCATTAGCATATTCACACTTCTCCGTGACATAATTAGACAACACACTCAGGACGTGATTATGCCTACACATGTATTTTAACAAGCTCTGTTGGCAATTCGACAGTATATGACGAAATGTGCCCATGGCAAAGCACTCGGCGCATTTGGAGTTTTCGGTCAAATTCCAGCGTTCCAGGTTTGCCGGGGTCGGTAGTTGATCATAGGCTGCACCAACCAGAAATCTGATCCTTTGTTTCTCCATCGACCACAATTCTGTCCATTTGAGCTGACGCTGCTCAACAGACTCCCAACAAGTCCACTGCCTTGTTGGGCTTGGCCTATAGCTTGTGTCTGGCGGCGCTCCTCTTCCATCTTGCGCACTCTCATCAACTTCCATCTCCCGCCTAACCTGTGGGCTTTCCTTTGAGAACCACCGGTTTGCTTCCCAGCCGATGCCATGACATGCAGTTGTCACAGCATCCACCATCTCACTTATCTCCAGTCGAGATTTGGCAGAATTCGAGGCATGAGTGCAAAAACATGATCATGAACGATGCAGACTTCACTGTCATCTACCATTATAAAGCTATCATAATTTGTTTGAAGATGCAACTCAAGCTATTCGGAATCCTTGCAAAATAGTCTCTTCAATTCTCGATGCTGTACTAGTTTGAGTTTTCAAATGTTACCTCAATCATAGTTGGTCATCATCAACGCCATTCCCAGCATATGCTGTTCGGATTGTGATTATGAATCGAACCCGAGCATCTTTTGACCACTGAGTTCTCATCACTAAATGTTCACTGTTTTAGCTTGCTGCGATGAATAATGACATTGGTTATCCGGACTGGATTCACAACGACACTGCGATGAATCTGATATACGAAGGGGTAAGTCTGAGTCAGAGTCTGAGACGATCTGGTTATCAATGATCACATTGTAAATAGTCGTATGTACGTAGTTTTGATTCTAAATTTTTGTGTCAGAATTAATTGAGAAGATAAACTCAGGCTAGAAGAATGCAATCTGAATACTTTACAGGATCTCAATTGAAACTGCTTTCAAGAACTATCTCCCATCAATCTATGTAAAAAATTGCTAGGAATCTTCTCAGCTTTGAGCTGTCAAGCAAATAGTGAAATCACTATCAAACATCGATGAAAGTGCCCAGAATTTTTGATTTATTAGACCTATTCACTTATTATACCTGGTTACTTATTTAAAAAAACTCCCATGAATCCCTGTCATGCAGCAAAGTGTTGAGATAAGTGACTAGCATCTTAACAAATAGTCATAGCCTAGTCAGCAAAAGAGTACTTGGGTGCGGATAGCTTTAACATATGTGGAGAAGACAAAACTCATTCTTGTCCAATTACCAGAAAACTTGTTAACCATATCTGAACCCATGTACCTGAGGATTGATGACGTGGATAGTTTTGTAGGGTTGTTTTAGGACAGGAATCAAGCTTATCTGCTTTTTTGGGAGAAGCCTATAAACTCAAGTGAAGTTTGCTTGTTGTTTGTTGTTAGTGTGTACCTTTATTATCTCATGATGAGACACCATTTGTGAGTTTTATCTTACCCCTTGATAATGGGGGATCACTGATTATTGAACTTTTTCACAGCTACAATTCTGAGCATCCCATCCCATACCGCTTGTGTTCCCATTCACTAAAGTGGGCTAAAATCTTGAGACTAAGAAATAACAGTGCCTTAGCCGTGAGGCGGTCGAATTCGGTGCCAAATTGCTCTCAGTTTGCAGGCAGCTCGGAGCACACCTTGGGCGTCAATTGAAGCCAGTAGTAGGTAGATTGCACCGGGATTCGAACCCAAGATCTCCAATGCTTTTGCATAAGAGGGCAGTGTCTCAAACCAACTGAGCTACCGTTTAATCCTAGTAGGAATTCAATAAACTTCATAGCAATATCTGCTGGCTGAGATGAATGGTGTTAAAAGGTTTCAATGATACTCCAAAACTGTTTAGAATGATAGATTGGAAACATCACAAGATGTACTCACCACAGAAAATGAGACAATGATTCAATTCTGACAAGTAATTAATAAATTTTTGATCAATAACTGTTAAAATTAACGCCAACATTGCCTTAGATCAACAGATCTACAGTTATCCCCCTTGATAAGCGAGGAAATCCCCTAGACAAAGATCAAATGCAGTTAGTTAACTGAGTATTCTCTGTTATATAATATATAGCTAGAGTTTGACACAGATACATTCTTCCAAAACGATCTGAACTGGCTGAAGTGGAAACAGCTGAACGAATTATTACAAATAACTGAGCCTGTAAAAAAAGATAGATGGCCGGCAGGTCCGGCGGATATCACTGCTTCTTATCACCCTGAGCTGAACACAATGGGTGAGTCTGTCCAGGATTTAAATATCTCTGTTGCTGATCCAATAGGAAACACATTAAAAAAGAATCATTCATCTCTTTCGATTGGCTGGCGTGGGCCATTGACCCTAGCCGACCTGCGATCGAATGATGGATAATGATATTTCCATGTATCCTAATACCTTCAAAAATGAAGTTGGCGACCTTCATTTCAGCTTATTTATTGCCCACTAGAGATTTATAGGCTGGAAGCAGCCTAGCTGTAACTGCTCTATATAATAATGGCACGGACAATTTTTGATGGCAGGAAACTGATTGCATATTATACTTCATTGATGATTCTTCTGTAAAATTCATCGAGTGTACCCAGTTATAGTGGTCATATTTAGAAATTAAAAGGTGCTTTGTTTTTGCATTATATGTGTTGGGACATAACTCCTATTCTGTGTAATCTTACTAATCTAATCTTCAGGGAATTCCAGGTTGAAACTGCATTGTGGGGATTTTGTTTACTTGCCAATTTATTTACCAAGTAAACTTGCAGAAGTCTGCTTGTGTTAGATCAGGACAAATTTGAAAATTTCAATAAGTATAATGTCAGATCTTTATGAGGTTAGTATGATACTGTCTTGTGGCAGCATATCCGCAATATTTCTCAAAACTGCATATAATAAGTGAAATGTTAAGAATTCAATAAAGTGTGTTTCCAGGGTGGAACAACGTGCTGAATCCAAAATTAAGGGTGTACCCAGTTGTAGCAATCATTTCAGCGGCAGCGGGGCAGCGCGGCAGCATATCCTCATTTCTTCTAAAAATTGCTTTCAATGAGTGAAATATTAAGAGTTTAAATAAAAGGTGTTTCAAGGGTATAACAATATGCTGAATATAAAGAAATAAGGGTGTAACCTAGAACAAGTTTGATCCAATTGCCTGCATGCCTGTTGCTCCCGATCTACTGGTCACGCCGCGGCGTGACCAGTGGATCGGAAGCCACTCAGAATGCAGGCAAATAGACCCAGTCGTAGCAATCATGTCAGCGGAAGATCGGCAGCGAGGCAGCATATCGCAATTTTTCTCACAATCGCTAATAATAAGTGAAATGTTACGAGTTTAAAAAACAAGGGTATGTCAAGGGTAGAAGAACGTGCTGAATCCAAAATTGAGAGTGTATCCTGTTGTCGCAATCATGTCAGCGGCAATGCGGCAGCATACCTGCAATTTTCTTCACAATCGGTTAGGTAAGTGAAATGTTAATTGATTAATATGGTCAGCAGGAAACACGACTATATGTATGATTTTAACAATATATTCTATCACATTATAAAAGGTGGTCAGCGACAGCACTACATCTCAACGAGAACAAGACAAAAAGCAGCCTAGACATAAAACTGCTCAAAACGTGATAGCATGAGACAAATTTGATGTACGGAAAAAGTGTGTACCCAGTTGAAGAGGTCAGTCGCAGCACAACTGCATATCTCAAATATACACACTATCGATATGTTATTAGTGGGAAGTCAAGAGTTTGATGCAGTTGGCACAAGTCAAGACTATAGTCCTGGGCTCTACATTGTATATGTTTTATCATTGCATGAGGTGGTTGGTGAGAGACAGCGCTACCGCATATCCCCATATCATGTCATTAGCATGTTAGCAAAGAATGCGAAGCTGGCATATCTAAGTTTTTCAGACTCTGACAGTTGGGTTTCTTTCTGAAAGTGAGGCACTCATTGTACTCTTTGCTCATATGTTATGCAAAAGATATCACGCCGAAAAATGACATAAGAGGCAATTGAAACATCAAAAAATGTTGTTTGTAATTGCCCAAAGACATTGGTCTTAAGACCATACAACATCATACTAGTCCCATAAAAAATTTGACAAAATGCAATTGAATTTTTTCAATTTGTGCTGGTCTGATAAGAGCAGACTTCTCTACAAGTTTACTTGGTGAATTAATTGCCATGTCAACAAAATCCCACAGTGCAATTTCAACCTGGAATTCCCTGATGATTAGATTAGTTAGATTACACAGAATAGAAGTTATTTAACCACACATATAATGCCCAAACACAACACCTTTTAATTTCTAAATATGACCACTACAACTGGGTACACCCAGTGAATTTTACAGAACATACATCAATGAAATATAAAACGTGATCAGTATCCTGCCATCAAATATTGTCCGTGCCATAACAACTTATGCTATAGCTGCTTCTGGCCTATTAGGGAAGAGACACGTTCAGAAGTGATTATAACACGGGCCTTTATATGAAATTAACGAATAGCTTTTCTTGTATGTGTTAGAAATTAATATTCCACTCTACTCAAACTTCTAAACAGAGTTTTGATTATTTATTTTCAGTCTTACCTGCTGGTGCTCTTCAGCCTCCATTCTATCACAAGCAGCAACCGATGTAAGTAAAATAAAAAAGAGAATAGAACCCTATCTTATTGTCATTTTCCTAAGCCTTTAGATGAAGCCTGTTTTTGATAAAGCTATAAGTTATACGACTTCATAAATCTTATAACAATAATATTGAGGAGTGTTGGCTAGATTTAATGGCTGTGATTGGCCTCTGATTGCAGGTCGCTGAATTACGGAGGAATGGGATCCTTCATCGGACACGCTATAACTCACGGATTTGATAATACAGGTATGACAAACGTTTTCTCTTTTTTTTTTTTTTTTTATTATACACTTCATTAGCTGTACAGTGATTAATGCCAATAAGAACATGCATACATCGAGATTAAAAGTTTACTAATAAAGATGATTGCAATATTGCCAGTTCATGATATTTCCCCGTTTATATTTGTGAAGAAAAAACTCAAGGCATTAATTGAGCAACATGCCATTTGTCTCAGGGTTGTTTTGCTGTAAACTGTGCAGTAACTTCATCAATATACAAAAGAAAAAATATTTCTTCATCCTTACATTGCGTTGCATTTGCGCAAATTCATGATATCTGTGGCTCTCATTTTCCTTTCTTCACAAAAGGTAGATTGTATGACAAAGATGGAAATATCAGAGGACAGTTGTGGGATGACAAAACAGAAGCTTCGTTCACAGAGAAGACAGAGTGCATGATAAATCAATATTCCTCTTATGAAATAGAAGAAATATATCAAAATGTGAGTTGTTTGACAGTTATGAACCTTGTCGTTGGAGAAAAGCTTAGGAAAGACAATTTTTAGGACAACTTTTAAATGTGGTAGTTGTAATAAACCAAAAACATTCCACAATTGGTTTCAATCCACAAGTCTTAACGAAAAAAATTTTTGCCACAAATATTTGGCGACATCTCATATCTGTTTGCTTAGCAATAATGTGAAGTGAAATTTAAGCTAATGAAGAAATGATTTCTATCATACAGGTCAATGGTAAACACTCTTTGCCAGAAAATATCGCTGATAATGCAGCTATAAAGACAAGCTATGCGGCTTTCCTGAAACACGAAGAACAGAACGGGCCAGGACAACGCCTACCTGGGCTTATGCAATATAATTCTAAAGAATTGTTCTTTCTCAATTTTGCACAGGTATGAGACAGAACAGCAAAAAGCTTTACATGTTTTTACCGCTCAAAATCACCACAAGTTTATACTTAATGTGTTAATAATGGCTGCCACCCAAATCTTGTAGAGAGTAAACACTGTCTTTGATTTTATTAAAATTAGATGACACATTCATGGTGAAATAGTCAAATACGATGGGCTGTATGTATTCTTTTATTGATCAGTTATTCACTTGTCCCATTGCTTAGTGCACCGAATAATGTCTATATCATACCTGTTTCAGATGTATTGTCGAATTGACAGAGAGTCAGCCTTGAAGCATCATGTAACCGGAGGTCGGTTTATGAATAAAGCTCCTGGTAAATGGAGGTATGCTAACTAAATCTGACATTAGTTCGTGCTAGATAAATAACAAGTAGAGCCGATAACCCAACCATGTACGCCGGGTTACGTAGTTTGGCAATGGTCAGATCGAACGACCTTCTTGGATATGTGTGCATGATTTCAAGTATTTAATATGCAGGCGTGCTCATAATCACCATCAACCCGTCTTTCCCTTGGATGGTGAGATGAGGCCTACTATTCACTCCCAGGCTATTGGTGTTGTAGAAGACCTTGGTTTAAGCCCCACGGGTAGCTTTCAAGTGTTATTGTCCCAACACACTCTCCCCTCCAACCTTGGGTGGATTTTACTCACAAAAAAGTCAAGTCAAAAAAGCAAGATAGATATTTAACTGACCTTTAAAGTATGACAACTGAATATTCAGAGTATAATTGTCTCTTACAATAATTCATTGATCACCAACTTACCTCTTCTAAGAATCAGACAACTCTTAATCAAGAGGCTGTGGCAAAATATCACTAACTATAATTAAAAATAAAACGAATCTAAGTATCGATGTCTATATATCATGCCTATTCCTTTTACAGAGTTATCGGACCCTTATCAAATAATGATGAGTTCTCCAAAGTATTCAGCTGCCCTGTCGGTTCTGTGATGAACCCAGTAGAGAAATGTACAGTTTGGTAGAACTTGCTACGACGTAATCAGTAAAAGCAGAAAATTATTATATCATAGATGAGCTTGAGTTATGATTCATCGGTCATCAACAGCAAAAAATAGCATAGCCGCAAGGAGTTACTATTTACAGGTCGTCGATAGCGGCTGTAGAAATATTATACCAATGCTGTTATCATCTGCAGTGATTATCGAGTATTAATTTTATTCCGTGTTAATTAATTCATATATACTCGAACAGGTAAATCCTTGATACTTATCTTGACAGGTATTTAAAAAAAAAAATTTTTTGCCTCATTCATATTCAGTAGGGTTTCCACCAGAAAGAGCATAGATCAATTATTGATCAGAAGATTAAACCTATAACAGTCACAAAATGTCATATGTGCATATGTGTTTTGTTTTAATTTTATTAGTGTTCTAAAGGTTTTGTTCATTCAAATGAAAAAAGTTCTTTTTGCCTCTCTGTCTTGAAATTTATTACAAGATACAAAGTGAATAGAGTGCACACAAACCCCGCCCCTGCCATCTAATTATCTAAATCAAAATCTTAATCATAACAAAAGAGTCAGGTTTGATGACACAAGCTTGTGAATCGTTCTATAGAGCTGTCCACTACTATCCAACAAGCGTATTCCATTCCACCGCTGCCACCCTACGCAATACAAATACAACACGCCAAAATTCCTACCATCAACATCACAAAACTTTGTATCAAGAAGCAATGAGTGCTGTGTCCAGGCCTTCTCAAGAGCAACCTCCACATCACCCCATCACACACACCTCTGGTCAACAATATAAAAGGATAGACTTTGTATACAAATAGACAGCCATTAATTTTTCTCATTTGCTCAGAAATATCGGTAACTCTATGATCAGGGTGATAACTTATTATATTTACCCTTGGTTAGCATTACCAGGTGAACTTTGAGGTTCAAGGTCGAGGTTCGAAGGTCAAGATTCAAACATTTATCTTATTTGGAGATAAGGAATTGCGTGGGCTTGCTGTAAAAGATGCATCATATGAGAAGTATGCAAACCAACACCCAACAAAGGTGTCTAGCTATGAGCCAGAGTCTATTTGTGTTTTGTTAGGCCTTGTAGCAATATTCTCATCGCCGACTCAAACAGCCTGAGTGTAAGAGAGAGGGTAAGGTGTTGGCTTTTGGTCTCAATGCGCCTAATCTGTAGTTTATTTTATTCATGATTTTATTCAATTCCTAATTGTACTCTTAACAAATTTTGGGCAACAGTAATGTATTGGTTTAAGAAAATCTGAAACAGTGCAGGTCAAAAACGACCCAAATTCCAAAAAGCAGGAACAAATTAAAATTTGAGCCAAAATTATCGAGTATATTTTTATTTTGTGTTATCAGATTTTATTGGATGAAGGAAAGTTTTATTGCTTTGGTCTATATTTCTCACATTAACTAAGTAAGGCAGGTGCTGACAGCGTGTTCAAAAGTCTGACAGCTGATTCATTGTGAGGGTCGCTTGTGTTGTGTAAAACTCTACTAACATCCTAATTGATGTTGCCGTTGTATGCAAGTCCTCCAAGGATATTATTCCATTGAAGACATAGCCAGAAACACAATTTTTTTGCATTGACCAATTGTCATTGAAGTTTTTTGGGCTATACAAAAAACTTCATTGAAATTGAAACCTCATCAATCAAAAATGTCCATATTTTATTGCAAGGTTCTATAACACATGGACCACATGACAAATGGACCACCAGACAAATGTATGCATGTACTTAGAAAATGTATTATTACCAGCCCCGTTGATCCAAGAGTGTTCATTGCATGTGACGCGACCAGACAAGGAGGAACATTGCATTCATAATCTCAGCATTTAGGTGAAAACACTCAAGGCAAACTCATCTTGATAAACAAGAAAGTTGACAGCTAGAAAGAACTCATAGTGTGAAATGGACGGTTCACTGAGTTCATCCGCTGCAAAGTAAGTAAACTATTACCAGAGAACATTATATCGGATTGATTGTTATTATTATTCAAATACTCCTCACACAATCCGTCTGGCAACAATTGAGAATCAAATTGAAATTGTCGATAATCTCCCGAGTCTTGTCGTGTAAATGAATGAATTTTTTGCTCTCACATTATGCAATCAATGTTACTCAGAAAACGTATTTTGATTATGATTCCTATATTTTGTGGTGATGGTGAGGTGGTAAAACAGATTCTAATTAGGACCTTTGTGATTACTAGATCAGGACAATATCATTTCATGGTATTGTCCGGTCAAACCTTCGCCAACAAGCTTTGAGGCGGAATAATCGATCGGACCAAGGGAAGTTATCGATAATCTGAAATTGAAACTATTCAGTTTTCTGAAATAAACTTTCATATCCTATTGAAGTGATTCTTTGAAGAACAACAATATTTTTTGAGTCAATGGTTTTCAGTAAATTTTGAGCTTGAGAATTGTGATAGATTCAGTAGCTCATGTAGAATGAGGGCAAAAGGAAATTTAAAACTGTGTTTATACTAAGCGTAATAGAAGATTGTTACGTCTTCTGTATCTATGTATTGACATTCGTGCACAATATGTATACCGCATCCTCTTAATGGAAAACGGATTGTTACTTTTATTTATCTAAAATCTGACTTTGAAAACGGACAGTCAGTCAACTTCGCGATGACGCAGGCAAAGTTCACAGGCTGACTGATTATTGTGTGATATCGTAACACTGTCTGGTTATAGAAGATCACTATACTTATCATATACCAGCACTGCGTTTCATTCCCAGGAATTGTTGGACAATTCTCTACAATTCCAGAATTGTTCGAAACTGACCATATATCATTACCCAACCAGCAACCATTATTGTGTAATTAACCCTACCTGCTAAATAAATTACATTCATTATTGCTATTGTATAGTCATTTGAAATTGAAAGCATTCCATTCGAATTGTCTGCTCAGAATTTTTGTAAACACAGAAAACTCTTAGTAATGAGTATGATGACCCGAGAAAATACTTAGGTTCAACTCTTCTGTGTTGTACCATACCCTACGTTATATTTTGTGCAATCTTTTATTATTGGCAGCAACTGCATAAATAGAATACATCAGTTAAACTATGCTAGCAGAATTATCAGAAAACTGTGATACTAATAAAAATGTACAACATCGCTCACTAGTTGAGCGAGGAATTACTTTGTATCAATTGTCCTACATGCCTAAGTGGAGAGAACTGATATGTTAATGAGGCCATATTTTCCACAAAACCACTGACTACTCAAAATATGTTGACTGATTTATTTATTTATTGAGGTTTTCTAAAAGTTTACAATTATGCTAATTATGCTAAAAAAACTCAAACTTGGTGTCACAGCAAGTAGTATGAGTACTGATTATTGCCATAGTCTTAACTACGCTCATTATGATTGTTGAGAGTGGATGGCTCTCAGCTATTTCTATTTGTTACCCAAAAATGCTCTGAGCATGGAGTTAGCTCTGAATGTTATGGTATGCGGGCTGAGGGAAGCAAAGGTAAATCAACTATTGTAAGCCTGGTATATATTCATTACCTGGTATATTTTCATTGGAGCTCCAGAAAAATTGACAATAAATCTGGGTAATTTTCACCCAAAATGAACAAAGGCAAGAAGAGAAAACTCATTTTCAGTAATGATCCTGATGAGGATGATGCTGAGGATAATATCTTCACCTATTTGCTCAACAAGTTGAAGGCATTACAAAAGAAAATGGACTCTACTACCACTGATGAGTCTATCACCATAAAAGGTAATCCGGGAAACATCCAAATTGTCGTTGACTGCAGCACAGCTGTTTTTGAGCTTGTCAGATCTATATTTCAAACATCAATTCAGGAGCAATATCTTTATGTAACTAGGAAAATGAATAAAGATAAGGACAAAAACACAACAGCCACCATATTCACCGTTAAAAACAAGAAGAAATCGGATAGACGCCTTAAACTGCAAACTTTTACCATACCACCTCTAGAATACTGGTGAATGCTATCAAAGATGTGGATGTGTTTATAAGTCACTACTCTAAGCTGGTAGGTGAATTACAGCCAGAAACAATTGCCAATTTAAACGAGAAAGTCCGTTCCTCATGCTCAAATGCAATGGAATCGCTGAAAAGTAAACAAACCAATGCCAACAGCAGCACAACTCAACAACAAAGCACACAAGGTGCTCTAGGGGGATCTACAGTCTCACTGCCAGAGTCTTCTCAGTGTTCCCTGTCTGAGACAATGGAGACTTCTGCTCCATTCGTCGACAGCGCTCCCAGTCATTCCAGGGACAGAGATTGTGGGGAGAGTCCCGGATGTGCGTCATGCAGAACTCTACATGGCGTGCTTTCTATTATGATGGAGAAGATGGACAGCATGCAGGAGAAGATGGACAGCATGCAGGTTAAATTAGATAAAATTACTAGGGCTTTTTCTGAGAGCCCTAGTACAAAGGAATGTCCATCAAATTCCAAAAATACCGTACAACAAACATATCTTCCAACTCAAACTCTTAACACCACACAACAATGGTCATCAGTTGCAAGCAGCAGTAGACAACTCCACAGAAATATTCCTTCATCAACAACACATCAAAACACACCAACACCAAGTTCACCGGCAACTACATCCAACACACCAGATCACATGCCATCTATTACAAAAACAGCTCGTCCAAACAACTTCAAACCCAAGCACTGCATCGTAATAAGTATCAACAAGTCATCAAAAACCTACCAAAACTATAATCAAGACAACATCAGACGTGAGATTAACCGTGAATTCGGCCCAACAATCATAGAAAACATAACGACCTACAATATCAAGACAGAATCTCCAAAAATTATGCTGCACCTTCGCGATGAAAAGACAGTGACCAAGTTGATAAACACTTGGAATACATTACTATTTGAAAATTCGCAAGTAAGAAAGACAATCAATCCAGAATCAGCAAAAGTCAACACTGGTATGCTGAGAGGCATTCCTATCGATGCTGATGATGAACTTGTAATAAAAGAGATATCACAGAATTTCCCCAACTCTTCAGCTATAAGGATTTACAAAGGGGAAAAGAAAATGCGCATCTTTAAAGTAAAGTTTGACACTCAGTACCAACACAACAAGGTCCTCTGTCAAGGTATGATTTTAGACTCACTTAAACTTAAATGCCATTTTGAAAAACTTCTATGATGGCAATGAAATTTCATAGCGCATATCTTAATATCCGTGGATTGGCAAGCAAACTGGAAGAGGTTCGTTTAATTCTTAGTGATCACAAATTTAGTATACTGTGTTTGGCTGAAACATTTTTGAATGAAAATGATGACAGCTGCCTATATGAGGTACCAGGATATACGATGATAAGAAGGGATAGGCTCTGTAACAATGGTGGGGGATTACTCTGCTATGTCCATGATTCACTGGTCATTGAACATCTGGAAAATTTAGATCTTTACATGGATGAGAGTATAACAGTCAAGGTCAGACCCAGAAGCCAAAAGAGTTTTTTGGTCAAATACTTATATAGACCTCCCCAATCAAAAGCATCATGGAACACAGACTTTTCAGAGTTTGTCGAGCGTTGTTATGGTTTGAACGATGAAATTATAATATTTGGTGATTTCAATATTGATTTGCTGAATCCAACTTCGAAAAACAGGTGGTTAGATAATGTTACCTCTCCACTACTGTTGAATCAACTTATATCTGAACCCACTCGCATAACTAATTCATCAAGGACACTAATTGACCACATCTATTCAAGTAAAAGTGACAATATTGCTAAATCTGGTGTCATCAAATATTCACTGAGTGATCATTTCATGATAGTAGCTTCAAGAGAGATTGATAGAAATGTTAAAATATCTAAACAAAGATGTAAGGTAACATTTTTGGATTATTCATTTGCAACACCTGAAAACATTTTTAACACATTCTCAAGGGAAAATTTTGGTTACGTACTGTATGAAAGATCAATAGACTCAATGTTTGAGAAGTTCTATAGCCATTTGAATCATCTTATATCAAAACTCGTGTTTGAGAAGACTCGTTTTGTAAGAACGCATAATCTTCCAAAATGGTTGGATGATGAGGTAAAAATGAACATCAAAATCAGAGATCAACTCAAACAAAACGGTGATTGGGAAGGATATAAAAAACAGCGAAATTATGTCACTAATATGATCAGACAAAAGAAGAAAAGAGCTATTTCTAATACTATTAAAGAGTCTAAAGGTAATACAAAACCTGTTTGGGATGTATTAAAGAATAAAAAGAAGGAGACTTTCCCTGCGACAAATTTGAGTGCAGATCAATTTAACAGCCATTTCACATCCATTGCAAAATCAATCACAAAGAACCTTGTTGTAACAGATGAGATGACATTTCCCGTATCCAAACATAATTTGACAGACATACCACAATTCACCCCTTTCACATGTACAATATTGTTCCACATTCTTGATAATAAAAGTACAGGACCTGACAGAATTACAGTGAAGATGTTGAAGCTTGTTTGGCCTTATATTGTGGATATTGTCACCGATATGTTTAACAGGGTTTTAAGCAAAGGACAGTTCCCTTCAACATGGAAACTAGCTCGAGTTTCACCAATACATAAATCTGGGGATATAAATAACCCATCAAATTATAGGCCAATTTCAGTCTTGCCTGTTCTTTCAAAAATATTTGAGAAACACATAAATCACCATCTACAAGAATATCTCACTAAGAACAAAATCATCCATGAGCTTCAATGTGGATTTAGAAAAGGCCATTCTTGTTCAGACAGTTTATTTAACATTATTTCAGACTCTTTGGTGGAGAAAATTAATGGAAATGTTATGACATTACTTTTTCTGGATTTTAAAAAGGCATTTGACTCTGTATCCCATGTTTTACTACACAACAAGTTGAAGGCTTGCGGCATCGGAGGAAATATGTTAAAACTTCTTGACACCTTTCTGACAGACAGAAGGCAGTTTGTTAAACTCAATAATATTGAATCTTGTAGATTGCCTATCACAATAGGGGTCCCTCAAGGTTCAATCCTAGCACCAACTTTGTTTCTCATCTTCATAAATGATTTATTAACTTCATCAAAATCAGACTCATCATCATATGCATATGCTGATGATACAGTGTTCCTGTCATCTAATAAAAACCTTCAGCAACTAAAGGCAAAGGCATCTGAAGATTTAAGTGGCATTTTGGATTGGTGCAATCGTAACCGGATGGTTATAAATGTTCAGAAATCTCATTACATGCTACTTAACATCTCAGATCCGCTTTATGACCTGGAACTGTACATAGGGCATGAAAAACTAAACAGACAGAGAACTACAAGGCTTCTGGGTTTTGTGTTGAATGACTCGCTTTCATGGCAGGATCATCTAGAGTATGTATATAAAAAGGTACAACGGAATGTTTACCTACTTCAAAATTTGAGATACTTCTTGGATATAGCAAGTGCCCGCACATTTTACTTCCAGTTTATCTATTGTCACCTTATATATGGTATCCATATCATTGGCAACTTGTCCTGCAATAATGCCCTCAATAGATTATTTTTGTTGCAAAAACAGGCTTTACGCATTATCGCCAATGTGCATTACATCCCATATTATCTCATTTCAACCGAATCCATTACACAATCATTACAACTCCTACCTCTTCCTAAGCTTGTTTGTTATTTCACTTCACTTTTTGCGCATAAGATAAACAATTTTTTAACACCTCCATTTATATATAGAGGATTTAAAAACACTACCAAGTTCAATTTTCGTGATAAACATTTACTTTTATATCATACAGACAATCTAAGATACAAAGTTTCTGCTACATACAATTCTTTACCGTTACATTTGAGATCTAAAGAGAAGTTCAGTTCATTCAAAACTTTACTTTTCAACCATATATTATCGACTTGACCAACATCATTGATGATATTATTTCCCTTCTGTTTCTCTTTTTTGTTATAAAAAAAAATTGTTTTCTGGCACTGAGTGCAAAACATTTCGAATGAGATGACTTTTGATGCCAATAAAAAGTATATATTACCTGTCTACAAAGGAGCTCTTGATGTTATACTATATCATTCTCAGCCATCTCAGTTATATGGTGTACAGGAAGCAATTTTGGCATTTTTCTCTCTCACGCTCAGATGGTTGTTCCCTAGTAGGTGTTGGCACTGGTACAGATAGTATGATAATGTTAGACTAAGACTAGTGGCAACACCGTTTAAAGTAATAAACCTTTCAATCTAATGGAGAGAGTTGAGTTTGATAGACATAGTAAAGGCTTCTCAGATACACAACAATTATATTGGTTGTATTTTTGCTCTTTAAACCAGGCCTGCATGTCATTCACTATTGTTCCTTGCCTCAAATGAGTGGTCCAATTTTGATTTTGAAAATGAAAAACATCTACCACGGCCGGGACTCGAACCCGGATCGCCCCCGTCAATTGCCCTTGAAGGCATTGTGTGCAAGCCGCCACGTCGCCTATTTGAAATAATTGTTGGATTCATCAAGCTATTTGTATCCGCGTCAAGCGTTATCGTGTGAATAACCGGTTATATATTTTAAATGAGGTACTTCCTACGGGTCAAATCCTCTTCAATTTATTTTTACAGATTTACTAGGAAATTTTTCATTTCCAAAAAATGACTTCATCAGGGCAGTAGAACCAAAGGTTGAAATTTGTTTGTTTGTTTTCAGTCCCATCCAGTGGACAAGACAAATATAAAGCATCACATTTCAGTAGTTAGTATCTGTCGTGTAAGAGGAAATACTCAGCAGAAGTCTGAATTCCCCTTGGAAAAATCCCAATCGGGGGGGGGGGGTGGGATTGTGAGCTAATATTTAGACTGAGTCCCCAGTACTTTCAACTTTTCCTGTTCAGTCCTATTATGTCATATTATCCTTGTAATTGAGCACAGGCCTCCCACTTGTTTCCTGGTAGTTATCTTCAATACTTTATAAATTACTTAGGCCTACTTGGCCATGTTCCCAAATGAATACGTTTAACTTTGTTTATTAATTTGATTTGGCGGCTTGAAGTCTATGGGAATTGGGGCCTGACAGGTTTTTTTGGGAAACTGGTAATGTTTTATATGGGGATCTCACATTCTTTATACTGTGTCCTGCTGTGTGGCAAGCCTGCAATTCAGGATGAGCCGGAGCAACATACATGGATTGACCAGGAAAAGTTAAAGGTCTTTTTCTCAATCCCCTTTTTGGGATTCTTTCATTTGGGGAATTCATGCTTTTGTAAACTTTTCCCTGCGGTGTTAAGTCCTTGAAGTGTGATGCAGTCCCGGCCGTGGAAGATGTTTTTCATATTCAAAATCAAAATTGGACCACTCATTCGAGGCATGGAACCATGGTGAATAACATGCAGGCCTGGTTTAAAGAGCAAAAATACAACCAATATAATTGTTGTGTATCTGAGAAGCCTGTATCATGTCTATCGAACTCAACTCTCTCCATTAGATTGAAAGGTTTATTACCTTAAACAGTGTTGCCACTAGTCTTAGTCTAACATTTTAATACGATATGTACTAGTGCCAACACCTACTAGGGAACAACCATCCAAGAGTGAGAGAGAAAAATGCCAAAATTGCTTCCTGTACACCATATAACTGAGATGGCTGAAAATGATATAGTATAACATCAAGAGCTCCTTTGTAGACAGGTAATGAATTAATACCAGGCTTACAATAGTTGATTTACCTTTGCCTCCCTCAGCCCACATACCATACCATAACTATACTATAACTATACAATAGCGATAATGAACGTAATTATATAGCAGGCAGGGTTAATTACGCAATGATGGTTGCTGGTTGGGTAATGATATATGGGTCAGTTTCGAACAATTCTAGAATTGTACAGAATTGTCCAACAATTCTTGGGTATGAAACGCAGTGCAGAAGGATGCCAACTATTTAAACAATGTGCTGAACACCGATTCCCGCTCGCTGGTTTTTCATATCCATTGAATAGTCTACAACATAGAGAAAACATAAGCCGATGTAAAAATACTCTTTTTCTAATTAATGATATCTTTTGATCTTTTATTTACAAACAAGGTATAATTGTCACCCTTTTAAATTTAAATGAAGAATAGAGATGATACCAATTGAACAGCACATACCGATGTCACTATGACCATGTTGAAATGCAACATCGGTTACATTTAGATTTAAGTTGTATATCCCAAGCACACCCGCTTAGATTACCAGTACTAGCTAATCTAGCCAGGACATGGCCAGGTTTAAAAAAAATTTCAACGCTAAATAAACTTCCTGTCTCACGTCACAAGCACAACAAAACAAAATGACAATGGTATACTATTATTATTATGGCAACTGACAAAGAGCGATCAGTATTCAATGAGGAAAAGCATATCATAAAATATTCAATTAGCACAACAATTTTGATGTGAGGTTTGAATACGGCAGGATAATCTCTTTGATGCTGGGTGCTCTTTGGAACCCGTTTGACTTGAGAAAGTGCATTGACCCCTTCCACCCTACAATAAATCACTTGTCTATCAAATTCCTAAATTAATCAAGAGATTATCAACAGGAGGATGCACTTATCCCTGAAGCGTCGGCAATTTTATCAGACATAGTCCTGTCTGCTCAATGCCCGCCCCCTGCCTTCCTGGGCCTTACCAAATGGGATGTTAAATTATGATTGACTACACAAGCAGGGCCGGTGTATTTTTGGCTTTGATTGATCCAGGTTGCCGAGAAGAATAAATGCGACGATTTAGCCGACCCAAGACCCTAATGCCGAAATAAAATCGAAATAAACAGTAAAACACTCAACCATTCAATAATCATTTAGCCGTGATTTTGGGACTTAAGCTGCGTTTATATTAGGCCATTTTTTGGCCCAGTCTTGAGTCTGACCGACAAATTACTAAGACGGAGGCTGAGACTGTGTAGTGTGAATGACAAAAAATGGTTGACAGACCTTGTCTGACCGGCTTTTAAGACGGTGTCTGGCAATTCGAGCAGTGCTCGTTTTGCAGTCTCACGGCTGCCCGCCTTAACACAAATTCCTAATTTAGCGATCACAATACTGCCATTTGTTCTATCACTCACATTTATTTTCTGTTTACATTACTCTGAGACTGACATTGCCTAAGCCGGTGCTATGTAAACACATGCCAGTCTCAGACTCTGGCTCAGACTTGGGGTTAAAGACTGCTCAGTCTTGAGTTGGTGGCCGGCTGACGGAGATGGCCTAATGTAAATGCAGCTTCACCGATATCAATTAAATCAAGTATCACAGACTAATCAGATATAAAAGAAAACACTATTTATTTGACACCCTAATAGATTTAAGAGATATGTCTCCCTCTCTTCGTAGGGTTTAGAGTTCATTGACGTAATCAATATTGTGCAAACCCAATCAAAATACATCCTAGTTCCTGAACAATGGCAGTAGCCTACCAACTTAAAATTGCGGAACCATCGTCTAATAAAAGTCAAACAAAAATCCAACAAACAACAACTCCTAGCAATCAAAGCTCTGTTTCAACAATCTAGCACCTGTAACGCACCACTTTATAGGTGTCAAAGGGAGATCTAACCACGACAAAAGAGATCTCTAGTAAGTTTAGTATTTTACAATAAAAATACTTTTCAGCTGTTAGCTAATTATTATATTTCTCGAAGGGCTGGAATTTGAAGGAATGATACCTGCCAGTTAACACATCAATAAATTTGTAGAATAGAATTAGTTAGTTCCGTTCCAATACTCTATATTACAATCTAAAAAGTATGACTAGAGGCTTTATCACATCGTTATGTAAACATTGTAGAGAGAAAAGTTGCTTAAAAACAACAAACATTCCATCGGAAAACAATGGCGATTTATTTGTATTGATTTTAGGACTGTAAAATCAATAACGCACTGATCAGATGTACTTATTGTCAATCGATTATTTTTATTAAGGCAATCCTTACTTTACTGCAGGCTACAAATCAGAGTGTAAGCCCTTCTCATTCCTTCTCCGTGTGCACGGGACAGCGCGATGCTGCTTTCTAACAGCAGAAAAAGCAATACTGAACAATGTCAAGCAGCTTCCAAGTTAACTATAGCATACAGACAATATTTAATTTAGAATTCAAAATGATAAATATCAGCAGATCAAAGGGGAATTTGAAGCGGAGAGTTTTCACAGCCCTTATTGTTAGCATGTTTAATCGACTCATCCAACCAATAGAATAAGTTGATCACTAATTGATTTGTCAACATCTAAATATCTTATTTATGATTATAATGATGCTCATTAGTGCACAACACATTGAAGTGGATTGCTCCCTAAATGTGTTTACCTGGATGAAAATTTTGCAGTGGATTTGTTAACGAGGAAATGTCCTAGGAATTGTCTCCTCTCTCTTTGCATGTGGACATAACTCTTGGCTTTTCCATGTAGTTTTAAGTACAACTATCTCTTTTCACAGTAAGGCTGATATTGTTATTGGAAACAACAACAAAAACATTCTCGTTTTTTATGGTAGACAAGGCGTCTCTCAATTCTTTGTGAACTCTAAGTTTGAGACATGCACTGGTTCGAGACTTAGAGGAGTAAGTATTCGTTGGAGGAAAAGTAAGCCTTTTTGCACCAGCTTGATAAACTGGAATTCAGTCCTACCTTCAATTCATTGCTAAAATCCTCATTATTTTATACAAGCTCCCACCTTAACTAGTTAAAAATTGGTGCTAGCTAATATTTAGTCAGCCTCAAATTAGCTTAACTAAACCCTATTTTCTACCACCTTACTGGGGACCACCACTGATTGTTGTATTCCCCATCTTGTGTAGCACAAGCAAGTGCAGTTTTCACACAAACTGGTTGTCTGTTGCCTCTGAACTTGATTGAATTTGTAGCCTGTTGTCCACCTTACTGCTAGACCACTTCAGCGCTCGTCCCAAGTCCTGCTTTTTTTATCTGCTGGGCCATCTAAATATGAGGCTGCTACGGGCTGTAAAAAATCTATAAACCAAAAGGCTTACAATCAACTGGTTCACAAAAACCTAGCAGAGTTGAGTTACGATGTGTTCCCCAAAGTGTTTGGTTGGCCTGTCGGTTCTGTGATGAACCCTGAGAAGGCATGAACAGTCTGTTAGAAATCGACGCAATGTAATCAGCGACAATAGAATCATCATATCAAAATCGCGCTAGACCGCTCGACCGACAAGGAGATTCAATTTTCAGGTCATCAACAGCATAAATACCACATCGTAGCTCCGCTCGACCGCTCGACCGACAAGGGGTTACGATTTAAAGGTCATCAACAGCAGAAGTATTATATCCATGCTTCAATCATTGGATGCAGAGACAAAACATCTGTTAGTTACTACTTAATACTAAAACACTCCTTTATATCTTAACTTGTATCTTACTCGCTTTCTTATACTGTTAAACCGAAATAATTTCTAAGAGGTCTCTTTTTTCTTCGCTGTTTATACTCAGTAGACCATTCACAAGGTTCAGTATAAATCATTTCATCATCAGAAATTATGGATTATAACAGCCAAAAAATTACATTTCAATATTCATCGAAATGTTATATTTATGTATGAAGAAAATATATACTGATTCCCTAATTTGAAACAACAAATCAGGTGTTCGATTAAAAATATAAGCAATAAATCAAAATTGTGAGAGGCATGTGACATTTTGTAGGCTCCAGGCACAGTTATACATTTCCGAGATCCTGTTTTATGT
The DNA here is from genome assembly GCA_914767715.1 of Membranipora membranacea. Taxonomy (NCBI): domain Eukaryota; kingdom Metazoa; phylum Bryozoa; class Gymnolaemata; order Cheilostomatida; family Membraniporidae; genus Membranipora; species Membranipora membranacea. The sequence continues at coordinate 23,166,115 of OU612074.1, forward strand.
GTTATGATATAATTTTAAACAAATTAAATAACAGACCTCGCAGTAAATAACAGATGACTCTTTATGCCATCCTGCCATCCATCACAAAACGGGTTTCAAAAACTAACCACGCTCTCCTTTTCTAAGAACTGCGCACTTGAATCTCACAAGCTCATTTAGCTCCACTGCTGCCACCATATCAACACGGTGCTAGTCATGAAATATATCAGAAACCGATTGATGTCAGTGTCCAGGCTTTCTCCTTAACAACTCTCACATCATCAGTCAGTCAACAGCCTGAAGACACCCCTGTGTGTCAATGATGATCATATCTCATCGGATCCGCAACATGTTTGTCTGTATGTAATTATCAATATCTCTTGTTAAGGTCGATGCTTTGTGAGTTGACTGTTCTGAAATTATAGCTCATAAACAACAACAATAACAAACCGGCAATTACTCCTTACTTTTATTTGAACTCAGCAGAGAATATCCTCAATATGTGAAACAGGAGTATGCTCTCATGAATTGTCTCACTAAATATTGTTTTTCATTGTTTTTGCCTTTTGTGCATTTTGTCACGGTCTTGTTGTGGCATGTTCAGTGTGACTTGACCGCTGCACACAGACATTCCCTAAACTAATCAATATATTATTCCTACATTACCTCTACTTTTGGATATAGCAGCAGCTATACATGTAATCACTCACTGGTGTAATCTTTGGTGTACGGAAGTCATACATGTCACAGCATTCAAATCATTGAGGTTTAGAGCACCTGCTCTCCACTTATAGGTGTTCTTGTCTGGAGGAGTATTGATTAATTGTTTTGACTTCCTGCATTGTCAGATGTGTCTTATTAACTGCACAAAGATAAAGCTGAGTAATCAATGTGAAGCCACAGGCTCAGTTGGGATTGGAACCAATCGTCATGCTATCTAGCCAGTTTTTATTGGTAATAGAATATCTTTAGCTGCACTGAGTTTGGTTAAATTTAATCCTCAATTTTCAAATTTTCATCTTTGTACTTTCAATTAGATGAGACAAGAAACATCCAGCATCCATTCTTACTGCAGCAACACCCTGAAGACAATTATATATACAGGGATGGTCTATTTCATCAAATGTTTTTTTGTTTTCCTTGTCCTCCAGTAGCCGTAGGGATTATAAAATGGATATCAAGCAGTAGACAAGGTATGGTGTGCTTACGTAAGGTACTAACATATGGTACTAAAGTATGGTACTTACGTATGGTGTGATTACGTATGGTGTGATTACGTATGGTACTTACGTATGGTATGGTACTTACTTATGGTATGGTGTATTTACTTTTATTATATTAAATTATATATGCACTTTATTTCACTGATCAATGTTCTGTCAAAACAAATGAGATCATGTGTAGACATCAAGATGAAGTTAATTACTAAGAAGAATGAATCTATAAAATAATCTAAAAAAATGCTCTCTGGTCAGGAAATTGCACGGAAAATAATTCAAAAATATCTAAAGAACAGATTCTTCCCAGAGTGTGCAGTTCTAATTTTTGGTGGAAAAGTTCTGCGACTGTGAGTGCTAGGCCGACCGGGTATGTAACAGTGAAGAATATGATGGTCATCGGCTAAGATCTTATTGGCATACCGGAGGCATGCTATATCTAGATACACATTGAGTTCCTCTAATTTTCTCAGATAACTAGAGCAAAGGTGCGTTCTGACTTTAAATAACATCAGACTGTTAACGGAAAAAAAATAAATGACACACACATCCATTTTCTCACTAGTTTAGAGCCAATTCGGTTGCAGTTTTTCTTTCCTAGTTTGTGTGCGGGATTCATGAAAGATTGCGTACACAACTTGCTTTGTTGCACCTGCGCCAGCAATTCTGTTTTTGCTTGTCACTTTCCTGTGGTAATTCTCACAAACTTTGAATATATTTGGCATTTAGCCAAGTGTCTCCATAAGGCAGAGTCATTCCTTAAAATGTCATGATAATTTCACCGCCACAGGTGCAAATTGGTATTCGAGTGTAAAAGTAATGTGCGCAATGGTTGAGGCTCTATACTATACAATATCATCGCAATATAAAATGAAAATGGGTTATTACCGGCCTTTTGATTTATCCAGACAAGAAAAAAGGATATCTATTTATCTTTATCTTACCTTTATCCATTTCAGCTTACCCTTGCGTGGTAAACGCAGCTTGATGGAGAAGAAAATATATCGGAAAACCTAAAATAATGGTGTGTGCAATGGATGAAAACTTCCAGAGCAATGTGGGTGATCTACTAGAGTACATTTTACAGATGTCTTAATTTTTTTATTATAAATTCTGTTGATTGAAAATCGGATGTCATATCATTCGCCAATCCCAAGGCATAGGCGGTGAAATATTAATGCCTTAATGGCGAGGCCGCAATATCTGCGCCAATTCGCTCTCAGTTTGCAGTTTCAGTTTCGGGCACGTCCGAGCACACCTGGGGGCCAACCAATCCCCAGTAGAAGATGGACTGCAGTGGGATTTGCGTGTTGAAGTCCGGCGCTCTAACCAACTGAGCCACCTCCTACTGTTGATTTTTCAGATCTAAATGTTCGTCAAGCGTATGTGAAAAAACCGAAGTCCTGCCAATGGCGAATCTGAAGCAAAGACCATGTCATAGTTATATTGTGAGGCCAACCTTTGCACTCACAATCAGAGTCAGAACATCTGTTCTGAACCAGAGAAGCCGTGTTGATTCTGACATTGAAACCCTTATGATTATCATCATCAATCATAGTGACACCAATGACCTTCATAAATCTAGGGGTAGAACCCCTTCTAAAGATATAGTTAGATAATATTTTGATAGAGAACTTGTCATAATATTATTTCCATCTGGTCAAATCTAGATTGTCATATATGATTCAACATTTTATCAGCAGATCCGATACAGCATTTTTCCTACATAAATGCCGAAGCAGTAATGATTCCAGTTCTGTGAGAATTGCTACTTCCAGTAACAAAGTTAACCATTCATAACCCTTTATGACAGGAACGATCAATTCAATCAAATTCACATTATGAGAGATCTTTGAAATTATATCTATCATGAACTGTGCATTAACATCTTTGTGATGTTTTTTCTTCTTAAATTTTTGGGTAGACCTATTCTGTAAAAGTAAATCTCAACGAATGAGTATTGACCAAAATAAAGTTCGACATACATATTTAAATAGATATCAATTGTGATAAATTTTCCAGCAGATTATGCGGAGATCAAACTACAATATTTTTTTCTATATAAATACAAAAAAAGCTACAACAAAAGATAATCTAGTTTAGTAAGATTATTTTCTCCCCATTACCAAGTTAACCCATTGAAACTGAGAGCAGATCTATTGCAACTTATAACTATCTTATCAGATTGTGCTTTCACTCAACAGCCATCCTGGTTTCAATTACTACTAGAATGCTCGGCAAAGTCAAGTAGCAAATTGGTCATAGCAGTGCAAACAGCAGGCAAGTCTTGAACATTTCTACCTGCTTAAAAAAATCTGAATGTTGAGTTAATAACGGAGGTTATACTATGATGTACAACAGTCAAAATGGCCTGAAAGAGCTTGAGAGTTTTAAAATCAAAGGATGTCGATATCCTACAACTACCAACGTCTTGCCCTAATTGAAATCAGTAATGAGTAAGTTATAGTAAGTCAAGGTAAGTCGAACCCAATTGAGAATTGATGGTACAGTTCATGGCAAAGTTTTAATTGCTTATTAAATGCCTGACATGGCGCTATCCTGACGTATTCATTTTTGTAAATATGAATATGAATATATACATATCAAAAAATATATATATACATATATCAAACAAGCCATGGAGAGAGTTATGTTCAGGCCTAAAGCGATTCGATTCTCTGGATATCTATCAAAGCGACGCTTTGCATTGTCTGTTGCATTTTCTGTTGCATAAAATGACATCTGAGACTAGTTTATTCTTCGAGGTTTAAATTTTAAAATGCAACTCAACTACCTTATAGAACAGGTCAGTAGTAGTGCCCTGTCTTGCCTAGTCATTCTTACCGACATTTGGCAATTTAAGTAACAGCTCAGACGTCAAGAGAATATGTCAAGAGAATACCTCAACGGAAATATAATATTTATTTCATGAGCTCTTTCTGCTATCAACACTAACTAAAAGATGATCAGTGATTGAATAATTTGACTGTGACACTATGATATGACGATGCTATTCCTAAGCAAAAACCTGACAATAATAAGTGACAATAAAAATCTGATCAATTACAAAAATTGTTGCACAATAAAACCAGCTGGGTGACAAAAGGTTAGATACTGCATGTCCTAGGCTCCATGAAAGCAGACACCAGAATCTGTATTTGGTGGGCACTTGAAGGAAAAACACAGCTTGAGGGAGGCATACGGTCACAAGAACTTCATCAAACCAAAATTTGCGATGGGGGGTCGATTCAGTACATCCGCCACAAAGTAAGTACAGTTCAGAGTACATGCGTTGCAATGTCACCATATTTAAACCTTTATGGTGGTCAATCAGATTTCTCTTGCGAATGCTGAGCGAGCTTCTTTAAGATTCAGCTGATATGACTTTCCCACAATTATTCCGTGAAGTCACAGCTGAAAACTTGTAACATTAAGACAAATATCTGATGGAATCCATGACACCATCTTTCATCTGGGGGGGGGATGTTTTGCAATAATTCTGAGAGGGTCTCCGTTGTCCAAGCCATCCGAAAGTAGGATAAATATGCTCCAGTCTTCCGGGACCATATTACATTGGTACCCTTGTTAAATGTTATTCATAAACGAAAGTATCAAGAACTAAAGAGGATAAATATCAGGCATACATATTATGTATCCTTGAAGCAGAGTACAGAGGCTACATGTTTCAATCTTGAGTTTGCTACACTTTTTCTGAAAACTAAAAGATTCCGATGCATGAGGTGCTGGTCTGCGCCCCAAAGTTACTCATTAATACGCTTTGCATATGTACCTCAAGGGTACAACATAAATATCCTTTTGCCTGCAATATGTGTCATTTTTTATTTGAAAGTATAGCCCTAACCAGACTGTATTCTCAAAATTACTCATCTATTTCCTCACAACAATTTAAATTGCTGCCAATGAAAACTTCACTCAATAATAGTGGAACCCGATGTTATCTATATCAGTTTCTAAGATCATCTCCAAATAAATAATAACTAACTATTTGAGTATGTTGTGTCATTTCAGTCTGCATCTAATCTATGGCCTAACACCCGTACTTTTCTTCATAATGAATGAGCCCAATTCCCATTGGTAAAATCTTAAAACAAGAAGGTATACCTTCTGAGTAATATCCAAAGACTTTGATAACTTACTAGCCTCAAAATATAATCTATTAAAAACCAATTTATTATTTTTGAGATGAATATGCTAGCCCATGTCCCACATTGTAACATTAAAACATTGAAACTGCGATAAGTGAGATCTGAGTTTTGAGATATGAAACCCATACATTATTATTTTGCTCAACCCTCAAACTAACAGGTGAATATCACTTACTTTCAATCGCTACAGGCTGATACAGAAGAGTAAAAAGATACTTACTAAATACTTAATCGCTGCCTCGGCAGCAGCTCTCATCTTTCTTATCATCACTATAGCACTGGTTATAGCCTTGGCTTTTAGGGGAAAATCATGCAACAAGTCAGTCATAGCAGAGCAACAAGCAGGTTAGTCTGAACTCAAGTCTTTCTCATATCTGGTAATTAACACGGAGAGTGGCACATCTTCTATCCTGCTCCCCGCAATGTCTTCCATTCACAACTGCCTACAAGGTTCGGTGATTTCTTCCATTTGCAATCTCCTGTGAGCTACCTCAAAACTACAATTATTTAAATAAAGTGATGAGTGAGCTTCCTAAATTCAAAACAAACAAAGTTGCTCCTGTGAATTGAATCTGTTAAGAAACAACATACAGTGGTGTGCGTACCACTGCACAACACAATGGTCTTCAGTCTACAACCTCTTCATGGCCAGCCCCAGCAGCATAAACCCACCCCTATGTGTTGATGAGCATCTCAATCAATCTCATTGATCCCTCAATGCATCACTTCTTGCTCTTAATCTATTCATAGAAACTTAATTACATTGCTGATGATTTGTAGGTGGTGAGTCTGATGTGTGTTTGACAGCAGCTTGTGCACAAGCAGGTGAGTTAAAGCTGAACTTATTTAATCAAGGTAACAAGTGAGAACTTTTGGGGTTTGTAAATTTTTTTCCTACAAGTGTTTATTGTCTTATAATTGCAAGGAGAATAAGGTTTAAAAAAGTGACTAAAAATTACCAAGGGGCTTATCAGATAGTTGGAAATTAGATATATGACAGCACTGTTCAGCACTCTGTAGTCCATAGTAATCCCTGTAATCCCTAGTCTGTGAAGTCTGTGTGATTATTAGTGTATTAGCTAAAAACTCATAATTTCTATATCACATGTCTATGGTTGTGACATACCCCAGGGGAAACATCCGCTTATTCCCAATGCCGATTGAAGGCAATCACCCTGGAAGTTTGAGAGGCCATAACTTCCTCAATATTTGGATTCTAAAGCTGAAAATCGCTCACATGATAGAATAAAATATGAAGAATAAGATGTGATACATAAGAACAGCCTCAAACAAAGTGTTTAAGAGTCGGAGCTCTATTAGCTGGGAAAACGTGTCATAAACATACTTTGGGAGTGAGAGGGCTTGATTTGTTAGTGCGCCGATTTTCAGCATGCAAAGTGTTGAAGGTCGTGGGTTCAGACATTGATGCCTCGTCCTTTAGGCATCTGCTTTTCTGCTGCCTGTAATAAAGAATGTGATTGAACCTTGCCATTTCTATCCATCCAAGTGAAAATTCTGCTTACTCATCCTCTCAAAATCCAATTAATCAATACTATTCAGGAAATGAGGAACTCATAGTGCTTTCATAACAGAGAAATCATGAAACTAAATAGACATCATGAAACTGATTTAGTCTTTGTCACCTTGTTAATATATATTGGCTGCAGTTGCTATGAAATATTTGTCAGCTGCTATCGAATTTTTTTCTTCTTCACAAAATTGTTTAAAGACTTTTTTACTTAGGAATATAAAAAACTTGTTTGAAAAAATTGGGGCCGGAGATGAGCCCAAAACATAAAAGATGTAGCCTATCATTGAGAGATTTGACGACAAAAAAACGTAAGAGCTAGGACTCGGATCGATAGAGGGTAACACATGGCAGTCATCAATCACATTGTGGACCAAATTAATATTGTTAATTGTCATATAACTGACATAATTTTGTTATTTTTTGTGTTAGGCATGTCCATCCGTTTTCATCCTTTCTTCATTGTTCACTACCTTGTCTCATAGTCATTGGGTTTGAACCTTTATGAAACATGATATTATTTGCTTCCCTGCACTGATCAGTTCAATGAAGTTCTTATCATTATTAGTATTATATTATTTATTCATTAGCAAGCAAAATGATTGACAGTCTTGACACAACTGTTGACCCCTGCGATGATTTCTATCAGTATTCGTGTGGAGGATGGATCGATAAGACTGTAATACCTGAATCTGATGTCTACTATTCAAAGTTCGGAGAGCTCAGAAATGAAATGGCAGTGCTGATCAGTGGTGAGACTTAGTTTAGCCACTTTATGATTTTATCGGAGTTGGCTGCCAAATGTTGTTTGGTATATCTTTTTTACCTCTTGATTGATATTGCAACAAGTTTCTCCCTGAACTATCGATTTCCTACATTGGTACTATATCCAGATGCAATTCATTGTTTTTTTTAAATTTGCGAATCATTAAATTAGCATTTGGACTAAGTCAAAATAGAAACCAACAGCCAATGACCAGAATATTATACAGCCACAGAGCTATGCAAAGAAAGGAGTATTGTTAAGTTATCGTATTATATATACAGACGAGTCTCTCAAGTAGGTGGTGGCTCGGTTGGTTAGAGCGCTGCCATTTAATATGCACATGTTGAAGGTCGTTGGTTCGAATCCCCGTGCATTCCATCGACTACTGGGGTTTGGTTGGCCCCAAGGTGTGCTCTGACCTGCCTTCAAACGGAGAGCAAATTGGCGCAGATGTTGCGGCCTTGCCATTGAGGCACTAACATTTCGCCGTCCGTGATTCGGGTTGTGGCAAGTGATTTGACATCTGATTTTAATCAACCTTTAACCGACCATTTTAATCAATCGTTATCTGAATCCTAGACCAGAGACATGCCAGAACCAAGACAAGAATGGAGTAGTGGCAATATTTTTTTCTGTTTTTTTTATAGATTTATTGCTAGAAGAGAATTTGTCGTCAGATACAAAATCAATGTTGGAGGCTAAAGACATGTACAAGGCTTGCGTCAACAATGGTACGACCAAGTGATTGCATCTTCTGGGCTGATTACCTCTAAATGTTTGAAATATTCAAGAACGCTGATGTTAGAATTTAACTACATTAATCAAGTATTTTGGTGGTTTCATCAAGCCACAAGCTATGACAGTCATAAAAACAGGGTGTTGTTGACAGATGATAGCTTTAGAACAAATGATACCTTATTAGATACACCATGGCCGTAGTTTAGAAAAAATGGTAGGGGAGGAAAAAGTGTGAGGCGCTTCCGCAGTATCACCAGAAGGGGTGCTGTAAGCTCTTCCCCAAGCAATTTAAGGTATATAAATAGCAATGGAAATCCCAGAGGAGCTGATAATGACGTGGAATATAGTGTTTTTAGGTCACTGTATTCAGCTTTCTAGGGAAAGCAGTGCCTCCCTGCCTCCCCTAGAACTACGGGCCTGCACACAGTCGATGAGCTTTTCTGACCAGCTTCAATTTATCGGGATAAATCAACATGTAAAATGTAAAATGCAAAAATCATATCAAACAGAGTTTCACATATAAAACACTATGTTTGTCCCCATTTCAGATAAAAAAGAGGAAGTGGGAGTTGCCCCGCCTCGTGACCTTCATACTGACTTAGGTGGATGGCCTATTTCTGATCCTACCTGGAACGAGACTGAGTTTGACCTGTTATACACACTGAGTGAGCTGAGTTTGCTCGGTCATAAGTATCTGGTGGATGTTTCAGTGTCTGCGGATGAAAAGGACAGCAAAGTTAATATTGTTAAGGTAAGCAAAATGGTGAAGTCTCCAAAGGGCAATGATATTAAACTTCAATGACATGAACGCCCCATGGTGCAACTACCTGCTTAATTATCTATATCACATCTCAGGAAGTCTCTATCCTAAGAATGATTCAAATATAGGCATACATCTTGTGTCTTCGGTCAACAATTTTCTTTACCTATAGCTGGACCAGTTTGTATTTAGCCTGCCACACAAGAACTATTACTCTGAGCCTGAGTTCGCTAAAGAGAGAAACGCATACAAGACCTACATCAGAGAGATAGCGATGGCCATGGGTGCTAACAACAAGACTGTTGACAAAGATGTCAACGATATTATGGAGTTTGAGACATACTTTGCAAATGTATGTACAAGTCTACCATGGGTTCAAATCATTCAGCTGGCGTTCTTAACCAATGCAAGTTGTATCATAACAAGAATATTCACATTTCATATTGATGAATTTGATATATTCTCTCTCCAACAATTGCTCAGTAATTTTACAAGAAATTAACCAATATTTTTAGCCTCTCAAGGTTGCCACTAGTTGTTAAGAAATCACTGCTGAAAAAGTTAAGTAATGGTTATGTAAGGAAACTTTATCATTATAGTGACATAATCGCTCCTTGATTTTTGAAAAGCAGATAAAGCTCCAATTGTAATACATCCTAGTAGGTTCTCAAAATGCTGAAAATTTCTGTGAAATTTTAAGAATATTTTCTACACTCCAATTTCACGGGGTGGGGATGTTAGTTCATTAGTTGTTACTATGTTGAGATGACATTTTCTTCATTATTATAGATCTCCACAGAGCGTGAGAACAGAGGGGTACTCCCATATAACAGAGCCAAGGTCTCAGAGCTCACTACAAAATTATCTGATAAGGTGGGAATCAGCACTTTGTAGCAATTAAAACTGCCGTAACAGTACTCATTGTATTTCAGATGACAAGGGAAGACCAGATGGGAGAATGAAAATAAAAGTCATAGGGCTTTAGTTTGAAGTTTACGCCAACCAAGAGCTTTTGAAGTTTCTTGATTCAAAAATTAAAGTTCAGAGTCTTTAAACATCAGTGCTCATCTAGTCACGGTGACAGGACGAAAACTCTTCTTTTATAAGTTGGTCACATTTTTTCAGCCAATTTCCACTACAATTAAATACAACTCTCCTTTTTTTGATGTTCTAATTTGAAGTTGGACATGCATATTTTAATTATCGTTTGATTTCAAACCTGACCTTTGAGGGATATAGCTCACCGTAGATGAATCTTATGATGACTTAGCCTTTCTGAATTGAATTGAATTTATTTTGGTAATTGTGTTAGAAACACATTACAATTTAGGTGTGAACCATTTCTCTCTCGGTTGTTAAGCAGACGAATACTAAAAGGCACAAAGCTGCACAAAAATCTCGATATACTATGTTTATCTTAACAGTTTGAATGGAAGAGGTTTTTGAATCTACTCTTCGTCAATACGGAGTTTAAGTTCACTGATGACACAGAGCTTGTGATCCATGCTCCCGACTTCCTTAAAAAGATGGCGGAGAAGGTAGCGGTCACATCACCAAGAGTACTGGCTAATTACCTGGTGTGGAGAATCACAGAACGTAGGGTTATATATCTAAATCAAGAACTCCAAGATATTCAGAATAAGTACTGGCGGGTAAGCCAAATATTTGTAGAGATCATGATTCAGTCATGTTGGTATGATGGGCTGAATAATCATATATGAGTTGCAACAGTTAGAAGAAAACATGAAATTGCTTGTCTTACATAGCGATGTGTTAGCCCAACAAGTAACGAGTCGGATGACTTGTAAGCTTGTTTAACATATTTGTAATCGGTTGCTCATCTTTGCATATGCTCTGACAGCTGTACTCTCATCTACCTATTCATGTCTGTTCTGAGTAGGATCATAAAGCCAGTGGTCTACTGAGATGTTGCCAAATTCAATGTAACAGGCACTGTCAGAGAACATTTGAGTCAACGGAACAGGGTTACACCAAGGGTTATATCTCAGTGCTTGAATATGCTAAAATCTAACGATGTTCATAATATCTTTTTTGTTTCAGGTAGCTTATTCAGTCCCACAAAAGCCTCCAATATGGCGGCGTTGTGTACGTTATGTGGGTTATGTTGGGCTATGGGCTATTGGGAGATCGTTTGCTGACAAATACTTTAATGAAGAATCGAAAATTGCAGTGAGTTGTATATTTTTACATCACTTTACTTGTGACGTTCATTTAGATTATTCATCATCACGTTCATTGAAGTTGGAATTTTCTTGAATCGACCTGCTCTCAAAAACTTTAGAAAGGATGAGGTTTATATAGTGTGATGTTTTACTTCCTCACGTAGGTAATACAATTTTAAAAGTACTTTGAGACTAAAATTTACTTACTGTTCATCAATATTGTTCTTACATCTAGATGGAAGACATGTCAAATGAGGTTCGGCAAGCCTTTGATGTATCTATGTCCAAGACAGACTGGATGGATTCTCAAACCAAGCTGCTAGCAAAAGAAAAGGTGAACAGTGTTTTCCAGTTAAAATTGTCTCAAATATGAAAATATCAGCTTGAGCAACTCTAGTCAGAAATTTGGTAGCTGATATAGCCATGAATCCACGGCAGCCCAATTTCCACTGCGAATAATTCGCAATTCCAACCTTTGTCTTGGCATTGTGTGACCAGATCTTCGTTTCTTCGAGATTTTCTTCCCAAGGCACCGTCAATTCCATCAGTATTAGTGCTTTTTCTATGTCAGACCAAACAATTAAGTCCGGTCTTTGGTTCGTGATCACAATATGCTGCGGCATGCTCAGCTGCTCTGTGAGGTCGCATCTCACCTGCCATTCTCCGCTGTTCGTTAATCCCTTTTCGAGCAAAATCTTTTCACGTGCTTCACCACCAGCATTAGCATATTCACACTTCTCCGTGATATAATTACACAACACACTCAGGACTTGATTATGCCTATACATGTTGATCATAGGCTGCACCAACCAGAAAGCTGATCCTTTGTGGCTCCATCGACCACAATTCTGTCCATTTGAGCTGACGCTGCTCAACAGACTCCCATCAAGTCCAACTGCCTTGTTGGGCTTGGCCTACAGCTTGTGTCTGGCGGCGCTCCTCTTCCATCTTGCGCACTCTCATCAACTTCCATCTCCCGCCTAACCTTTGGGCTTTCCTTTGAGAACCACCGGTTTGCTTCCCCGCCGATGTCATGACGTGCAGTTGTCACAGCATCCACAATCTCACTTATCTCCAGTCGAGATTTGGCATCTCTGACAGTCTCTGTGACAGACCATTTTTTACCAGTGTCATGTGTTGGAACACATTCCCTTATCCCCTAGTCTGGTGACTCGTTCAGCATCATATCCAGTCTCGCTTTTGATGTTTTGTACTCTTCCACAAGCGATTTCATAGGTAGTGAAAGAGTAAACGAACTGGCATACAGTGCATTAGTGTTGAAGCTCCTTGGAACTCCGAGCCACTTACACATGGGCTTGTTAATCATTTGCTCCATTCTCTCAACTGGTGTAAGCGGAATATCATAAACTGTCAGAGGCCGCAGAATTCGAGGCATGAGTGCAAAAACATGATCAAGAACGATGCAGACTTCACTGTCATCTACCATTAAAAAGCTATCAAAATTTGTTTGAAGATGCAACTCAAGCTATTCGGAATCCTTGCAAAATAGTCTCTTCAATTCTCGATGCTGTACTAGTTTGAGTTTTCAAATGTTACCTCAATCATAGTTGGTCATCATCAACGACATTCCCAGCATATGCTGTTCGGATTGTGGTTATGAATAGAACCCGAGCATCTTTTGACCACTGAGTTCTCATCACTAAATGTTCACTGTTTTAGCTTGCTGCGATGAATAATGACATTGGTTATCCGGACTGGATTCACAACGACACTGCGATGAATCTGGTATACGAAGGGGTAAGTCAGAGTCAGAGTCTGAGACGATCTGGTTATCAATGATCACATTGTAAATAGTTGTATGTACGTAGTTTTGATTCTAAATTTTTGTGTCAGAATTAATTGAGAAGATAATCTCAGGCTAGAAGAATGCAATCTGAATACTTTACAGGATCTCAATCTATGTAAAATATTGCTAGGAATCTTCTCAGCTTTGAGCTGTCAAGCAAAATAGTGAAATCACTATCAAACATCGATGAAAGAGCCCAGAGTTTATGATTTATAAGTCCTATTCACTTATTATACCTGGTCACTTATTTGATAAAACGGCCATGAATCCTTGTCATGCAGCAAAGTGTTGAGATAAGCAACTAGCATCCTAACAAATATTCATAGCCAAGTCAGCATAAGAGTACTTGGGTGCGGATAGCTTAAACATATGTGGAGAACACAAAACTCATTCTTCCCAATTACCAGAAAAGTTGTTATCCATATCATATCTGAACCCATGTACCTGAGGATTGATGACTTGGACAGTTTTGTAGGGTTGTTTTAGGACAGGAATCATGCTTATCTGATTTTTTGGGAGAAGCCTATAAACTCAAGTGACGATTGCTTGTTGTTTGTTGTTAGTATGTACCTTTATTATCTCATGATGGGACACCATTTGTGAGTTTTATCTTACCCCTTGATAATGGGGGATCACTGATTATTGAACTTCTTCACAGCTACAATTCTGAGCATCCCATCCCATACCGCTTGTGTTCCCAATCACTAAAGTGGGCTAAAATCTTGAGACTAAGAAATAACAGTGCCTTAGCCGTGAGGGGGTCGTATTCGGTGCCAAATTGCTCTCAGTTTGCAGGCAAGCACACCTTGGGCGTCAATTGAAGCGAGTATTAGGTAGACTGCACCGGGATTTGAACCCAAGATCTCCAATGCTTGTGCATAAGAGGGCAGGGTCTCAAACTAACTGAGCTACCGGCTTATCCTAGTAGGAATTCAATAAACTTCATAGCCATATCTGCTGGCTGAGATGAATAGTGTTAAAAGGTTTCAAAGATACTCCAAATGTACCAGATGTACTCACCACAGAAAATGATACAATGATTCAATTCTGATAAGTAATTAATAAATTTTTGATAAATAAATGTTAAAATTAACGCCAAAATGTCGCTAGTTTTTTTTCTTGTCTTAGATCAACAAATCTACAGTTATCCCCCTTGATAAGTGAGGAAATCCCCTAGACAAAGATCAAATGCAGTTAATTAAAAGAGTATTCTCTGTTATTTAATATATAGCTAGAGTTTGACACAGATACATACTTCCAAAACGATCTGAACTGGAGGAAGTGGAAACAGCTTAACGAATTATTAGAAATAACTGAGCCTGTAAAAAAAGATAGATGGCCGGCAGGTCCGGCGGATATCACTGCTTCTTATCACCCTGAGCTGAACACAATGGGTGAGTCTGTCCAGGATTTAAATATCTCTGTCGCTGATCCAATAGGAAACACCTTAAAGAAGAATCATTCATCTCTTTCGATTGGCTGGCGTGGGCCATTGACCCTAGCCGACCTGCGATTGAATGATGGATAATGAATTTGCCATGTATCCTAATACCTTCAAAAATGAAGTTGGCGATAACTCTTTAAAACAATCAACAACAAACAAACAGCAACATAAATTAAACCTCTTCATGCTGACCTTCATTTTAGCTTAGATATCGCCCCCTAGATATTTAGGGAAGAGACACGTTCAGGAGTGATTATAACACTGGCCTTTATATGAAATTAACAAATATCTTTTCTGGTATGTGTTAGAAGTTTATATTCCACTCTACTCAAACTTCTAAACAGAGTTTTGATTATATATTTGCAGTCTTACCTGCTGGTGCTCTTCAGCCTCCTTTCTATCACAAGCAGCAACCAATGTAAGTAAAATTAAAAAAGAGAATAGAACCTGATCTTATTGTCATTTTCTTAAGTCTGTAGATGAAGCCTGTTTTTGATAAAGCTATAAGTTATACTGCTTCATTATTCCTATAACCAAAATATTGAGGAGTGTTAGCTAGATTTAATGGCTCTGATTGGCCTCTGATTGCAGGTCGCTGAATTACGGAGGAATGGGATCCTTCATCGGACATGCTATAACTCACGGATTTGATAATACAGGTATGACAAACTTTGTCTCTTTTTTCTTTATTTTTTTATTATACACTTCATTAGCTGTGCAGTGATTAATGCCAATGAGAACATGCATACATCGAGATTAAAAGTTTACTAAAAAAGATGATTGCAATATTGCCAGTTCGTGATATTTCCCCGTTTATATTTGTGACGAAAAAAATCAAGGCATTAATTTAGCAACATGCCATTTGTCTCAGGTTTGTGTTGCTGTAAACTGTGCAGTAACTTCATCAATGTACAAATGAAAAAATAATTCTTCATCCTTACATTGCATCGCATTTGCGCAAATTCATTATATCTGTGGCTCTTCATTTTCCTTTCTTCACAAAAGGTCGATTGTATGACAAGAATGGAAATATTGGAGGACAGTTGTGGGATGACAAAACAGAAGCTTCATTCACAAAGAAGACAGAGTGCATGATAAATCAATATTCCTCTTATGAAATAGAAGAAATAAATCAAAATGTGAGTTGTTTGACAGTTATGAACCTTGTGGTTGGAGAAAAGCTTAGGAAAGCAATTTTTAGGACAACTTTTAAATGTGGTAGTTGTAATAAACCAAAAACATTCCACACTTGGTTGCAATCCACAAGTCTAAACAAAAAAAATGTTTGCCACAAATATTTGGCGACATCTCATATCTGTTTGCTTAGCAATAATGTGAAGTGAAATTTAAGCTAATCAAGAAATGATTTCTATCATACAGGTTAATGGTAAACACTCTTTGCCAGAAAATATCGCTGATAATGCCGCTATAAAGACAAGCTATGCGGCTTTTCTGAAACACGAAGAAAAGAACGGGCCAGGACAACGCCTACCTGGACTTATGCAATATAATTCTAAAGAATTGTTCTTTCTCAATTTTGCACAGGTATGAGACAGAACAGCAAAAAGCTTTACATGTTTTTACTGCTCAAAATCACCAGAAGTTTATACTACATGTGTTAATAATGGCTGCCACTCGAATCTAGTAGAGAGTAAATACTGTCTTTGATTTTATTAAAATTAGATGACACATACATGGTGAAATAGTCAAATACAATGGGCTGTATGTATTCTTTTATTGATCAGTTATTCACTTGTCCCGTTGCTTAGTGCACCTAATAATGTCTATATACCTGTTTCAGATGTATTGTCGAATTAACAGAGAGGCAGCCTTGAAGTATCATGTAACCGGAGGTCGGTTTATGAATACAGCTCCTGGTAAATGGAGGTATGTTAACTAAATCTGACATTAGTTCATGCTAGATAAATAACAAGTAGAGCCGATAACCCAAACATGTACGCCAGGTTACGTAGTTTGGCAATGGTCAGATCGAATGAGCTTCTTGGATGCGTGTGCATGACTTCAAGTAGTTAATAAGCAGGCGTGCTCATAATCACCATCAACCCGTCTTTCCCTTGGATGGTGAGATGAGGCCTACTATTCACTGCCAGGCTATTGGTGTTGTAGAAGACCTTCGTTCAAGCCCCACTGGGTAGCTTTCAAGAGTTATTGTCCCAACACACTCTCCCCTCCAACCTTGGGTGGATTTTACCCACAAAAAAGTTCAGTCAAAAAAGCTAGATATTTAAACTGATCTTTCAAGTACTACAACTGAATACTCAGAGTATAATTGTCTCTTACAATAAATCATTGATCACCAACTTACCTCTTCTAAGCATCAGACAACTCTTAATCAAGAGGCTGTGGCAAAATTATTACTAACTATAATTAAAAATAAAATGAATCTATGTTTCGATGTCTATGTATCATGCCTATTCCTTTTACAGAGTTATCGGACCCTTATCAAATAATGATGAGTTCTCCAAAGTATTCAGCTGCCCTGTCGGTTCTGTGATGAACCCAGTAGAGAAATGTACAGTCTGGTAGAACTTGCGACAACGTAATTAGTAACAGCAGAAATATTATATCATAGATGCGCTTGAGTTATGATTCATCAACAGCAAAAAATAGCATAGCTGCAAGGAGTTACTATTCACAGGTCATCAATAGCAACTGTAGAAATATTATACCAATGCTGTTATCATCTGCAGTCATTATCGAGTATTAATTTTATTCCGTGTTAATCAAGTCATATATACTCTAACAGGTAAATCCTTGATACTTATCTCGACAGATATTTCAAAAAAAAATTTTTTTGCCTCATTCATATTCAGTAGGGTTTCCACCAGAAAGAGCATAGATCAATTATTGATCAGGAGATGAAACCTATAACAGTCACAAAATGTCATATGTGTTTTGTTTTAATTTTACTAGTGTTCAAAAGGTTTCGTCAACTCAAATGAAAAAAAGTTTTTTTTGCCTCTCTGTTTTGAAATTTATTACAAGATACAAAGTGAATAGAGTGCACACAAACCCCGCCCCTGCTATCTAATTTTCTAAATCTTAATCATAACTAAAGAGTCAGGGTTGATAACACAAGCTTGTGAATCGTTCTACAGAGCTGTCCACTACTATCTCTACTAACTCTATGATCAGGGTGATAATTTATTATATTTACCCTTGGTTAGCATTACCAGGTGAACTTTGAGGTTCAAGCTCGAGGTTCAAAGGTCAAGATTCAAATATTTATCTTATTTGGAGATAAGGAATTGCGTGGGCTTGCTGTAAAAGATGCATCATATGAGAAGTATGCAAGGAGGAATACGTAGGGGCAGGCAGGGTGGCGTAGTGGTTAGGATTCGAGCATCTCAATCTTTCAGGTTCGAATCCCGGTTTCTACCCATGCTGCTGAAGGGGGTGAGCTCTCTGGACAATAGCCTAGCTTGCCCACTCCTACCTTGTACAGGAGTGCGCTAAATTGAATATGTATATGTATATATCTTATATTCATGTAAAGATTGCTGGAGAGCAGCTAAATAAAAAGTGATTTTATATTTAAATTTACAACCACCACCCAACAAAGGTGTCTTGCTATGAGCCTGAGTCTATTTGTGTTTTGTTAGGCCTTGTAGCAATATTCTCATTGCCGACTCAAACAGCCTGAGTGTAAGGGAGAGGGTAAGGTGTGGACCTTTGGTCTCAATAATATGTAGTTTATTTTATTCATGATTTCATTCAATTCCTAATTGTACTCTTAACAAATTCTGGGCAACAGTAACGTATTGATTTTAGAAAATCTGAAACAGTGCAGGTCAAAAACGACCCAAATTCCATAAAGCAGGAACAAATTGAAATTGGAGCATTTACTTGACAATGAAGCAGGTTGGGTTCTTGCCTGGTATATATTACATGCATCATTCACAGATGCATCAGTAATCCAGTTTGTAGACGTTGACTATCCTGTATGATTGGTCATTGCCAAAAAACATTATTTCGGAAGTTTTAGCATCAAGGCATGTGTTTCAAAGTAGAGACATTCAAAACACATCAAATATTGAAACATTACCTGCACAAATAATATCATGCATGTGTATGTGTATTGTATTTCACCTTGGGTTGATATTTTTGTACTAGTACAAACATAAAACTATTTGAGGTCAATTATACGTTTTAGCCCTTCCTATTGGCTAGAAACGCTGTCAGATCATCATCAGATGAGGCTTTGCTCGGACCCTGTTGGGGCTTTGCACCGCCCCCAAACCCCAGGCGGATAACTTGGGTGCTTTGCCCTTTTGTAGATTACCAATCAATGCTTGTTGTTCAGGAAAGTTTTTCAGCATAGAACTTCCTGATTTATCAGCAACAAAAAAAAACACATTCACTAGCTAAGATTTTGTGTGATGTTGTATGATGGTCACAAAAGTGACATGGGATTGTTGTGATTGACTGGCTGGTGTGACGAAACTGAAGCTTTGCTTCTGTTGGACGTTTAGCAAAAATAGTTTGCATAGTCTGTTTGATAATCTTGGGGCTACCTTATCGATATGATGGTGCCTTTGAGATAACCTTGCAAAAATCATTATCGAAATCCCAGAGTCGTAGACTAAGTGAAAACATGAACTTGAATCTAACCATTTTTGCCACAAAATTAAATTCTTTTCTTAGAATGGAAATAGTATCATAACATCATGCAGTTAGAACACTTAACACAGGGGCTCATATGAAATTGATCTGATTGGCTGTCCCTACTAGCATGAATTATATAGCCTTGGAAATCAACTTCTTTACAAAACTGCAGACAGTAATAAAATGCATTCAACGTCGATGATTTGGGCTTTTCCAGAATGCTACTAGGGACTGGCTATTTTTGCAAGCCCATTGTTGGGCAAAAGAAAGCTAATAATGCTATTCCAGATATGGAATTCAATGATTTTTGCATAAACAATTAATTCATGAATCCAAAAATAACTAATATCTGATCAATCTCCAATTGATATTGTTGTTGACACTGACACTGGCGCTTTGGGTGGCATGTAAATTGCTAAAACCAGCAGACCGCTGGCAACTGGGCTACCTATAAGGCAGAGCCGAGTTCTTGAGTCAAGTCTTGACATTTTAATTCCTGTCGCTGAGTGCTGATTCCATAGGATTAGGATCAGCCAGTAGGGTACCGGAGAAGTAAGGTAGGTGTTGACAGCTTGTTCAAAAGTCTGACAGCTGAGTCATTGTGAGGGTCGCTTGTGTTGTGTAAAACTCTACTAACATCCTAAGTGATGTTGCCGTTGTATGCAAGTCCTCCAAAGATATTATTCCATTGAAGACGTAGCCAGAAACACAATTTTTTGAAATTGAAATTGAAACCTCATCAATCAAAATTTTCCATATTATATTGCAAGGTTTCATGACACATGTTCCACATGACAAATGGACCACAAGACAAATGTATGTACGTACGTAGAAAATGTATTATTACCAGCCCCGTTGATCCAAGAGTGTTCATTGCATGTGACGCGACCAGACAAGGAGGAACATTGCATTCATAATCTCAGCATTTAGGTGAAAACACTCAAGGAAAACTCATCTTGATAAACAAGAAAGTAGACAGCTAGAAAGAACACATAGTGTGAAATGGATGGCTCACTGAGTTCATCCACTGCAAAGTAAGTAAACCATTACCAGAGAAAATTAAATTGAATTAATTGTTATTAATATTCAAATACTCCTCACACAATCCGTCTGGCAACAGTTGAGAATCAAATTGAAATTTTAGATAATGTCCCGGAATGAATTTCTTGCTCTCACATTATGCAATCAATGTTACTCAGATAACGTATTTTGATTATGATTCCTATATTTTGTGGTGAAGGTGAGGTGGGAAAACAGATTCTAATTAGGACCTTTGTGATTATTCAATATTAGATCAAGAAAATATCATTTCATGGTATTGTCCGGTCAAACCTTCGCCAACAAACTTTGAGGCGGAATAATCAATCTGACCAAGGGAAGTTATGGATAATCTGAAATTGAAACTATCCAGTTTTCTGAAATAAACTTTCATATCATATTGAAGCGATTCAGCTTTCTCCGATCAGATATCGGATTGTAGGGGAGAATATTAAATCATACTGTCTTCTCCAGGCCATAGTCAATCATACCAACATTAGTGTTTGCAGTCTGCCCCCTATATTCAATACCCTTACAGTCACCCTGTCCAATCCCTCATGGTTGGACACCCGCTCACAAAACAAAGTATTTGCATCACTCCTAATGATGTCTGTAACTTCAATAAATCTAGGGTTATTAACCTTCCAGAAATGATGAGATCACTATTGTAATGAATCACCAATCATTTTACCATCTGGTCACAAGTTAATTGTGATAAATGACCAAACAGTTCACAATCTCAAAATTGAAGCTACAAAATAAGCAACCAAAATCATAGCACCACCGTCATGGGGCTTTGTGAGTTGGATGCTTCCCCAAGTAACCATAGCTGGCCTACATCACCAATCACTGATCTGTTAGGGGTAGTTAGTGTCACCTATAAGCATATCATTGTTCAATCGCCGACTTAGCTTACGGTTTTTTGTACTTATTAATATTAAAGGTTAGATATCGATTATGGAGAGATGAAAGGGAAGATATTTACTAAGTACTTCATCGCTGCTTTGGCAGCAGCCATCATTTTACTGGCCAATTGCAATACCAAAATGCGGTGCAATATAAATTAATGATAAGCAGAAGAGATATAAACTTCACTCGATGGTATTTTCTGTTCCTGGAATATTTGAATCACCACCATGTATTAATGTCAAAGATAGCTGTTTTCTTGAGAACTGGTAATTCCGAACAATGGATCGTTGGTAGAGAATCCAAGAGTATAACAAATTTTATTTCACTCCAAGGCAAAACAAAGGCTTTAATTAGAAAATAGTTATTTTTTAATTCATTTCATTCATTTGGCAAAGATTGGGATAAGTGGAACAAGACTTTCATCCTTATATCCTTATTATATATAATTTTTTTTTGCAGCAAATTCTGTGTCATAAACTGCATTTTGTTTTTTTATTACTGGTGTGCTCTGGGAAGTAATGAGGAAATGATTAAAATAATGGAGGAAGGACTGCAAAGCAGTTAAATCAAAGAATAATCTGTGTTGTGCATTGCGGTTCTTGTAAAGAAGCTATCTGGTTAAGTTTAACATTTGGCTCATACTCTGTAGTGAAGGATTATGATGAGGTCATTACATTACATATATTTATTCAATTTATTCATAGTTGAGGTCAGTTCAAACAATCTCATCATAGGTTTTAAAACATTACCTAGCAACTTACCAATGTAAAAGAAGTCCTGACTTCCAAGTAATCTCAGGCAGCTGCAGAGGTAGTTCTCAGATTCAGAGCAATCAATCAAAGGACTGGTAGTTTTAGAATTCCCATAAGCCAATAGACAGTGGTCACATGTCTTCCTTGTGGCCAACAGCATGGTAAACTATGTAGGAGGTGTCATAGCTTTGTAAAAGGCTAGACAACCCTAAAATTTGGAGATGCGATGGGATACTTGATAATTTGTTTTGGAATGATTTCAGTCTAAAAAATAACTTTAGAAAAGTTTGATTTTTGTTTCAATATTGTTATATTATATGATGCAGATGGTGGTAATGACAGAAGAAGTTCGCCAAGCCTTCGATGGAGTTCTAACTCAAACAGAATGGATGGACCCCACGACAAAAAAACTAGCAAAAGAAAAGGTGAAGTGTTTTGCCAAATCTCATATACTCTAAAAAGTCCAAATGAAAGCCATCAAACGTCCAATTTTGGAGATTTATTTTAGATTTTATACCCTTAAAGTGTGTTTCTGTTAATGCCATCAGCATACGATCCGAAAGGTTGTGGTTGAACACTCATAGTGCATGTCTCCATGACTGTTGATCAATTGGTCCTGGCTGGGTTCCGAACCTGTCAACACCATAAGTTTTGATCACAACTTTATCTCCAAATTTGACAATCAATTTCTGCAAATTATTTGCCAATCAGGTGACAATGCTGAGATTGCAGCCTCATATTACTAGTTTTGACAACCTATACAGAATTTAAAAAGCACACATTTGCCAGCAGTAATTTGAGTCACATCAATTTTTCTCAAGTCATACCGCTATATTGAAGTTGTGAATTACTGTTTTAGATATATTGTCGTGCTGACAGGCTGTCCTCACTGAAACGGCAGGTAGCAGCAGGTAACCATTCTCCTGGTAAATGCAGGTACGTTTATCAGATCTGATATCCTCAAAAAAAGATCATAGGTGGTTAGAGCACCTGCCCTTTAATGCGCAAGCGTTGGAGGAATACAGCTGCAGTCTCATTGGCTCAATTGACGCCCCAGGTGTGCTCCCCCTGCCTGAAAACTGAAAGCAACTTGGGGCCGTTTATGGCGGCGGCGCCCTTAAAGCACCTTCATTACCATTCTTCGGACAGAGACAGACTTGAGATTTTAACCCACATATTACCCATGTACATAGAAAACTATAGCTACAACCGGAGTTGACCATGCAAAACTTTTGGATTAAATTGTAACTTTCCCTTTCCGGAACAAAATACAGATTTACGATGGTAACCATGTTGTAACCCTCTTTCATTTACAGAGTGATTGGACCAGTGTCAAATTATGATGAGTTTTCTAAGGTGTTTGGGTGTCCTGTTGGCTCTGTAATGAATCCAGTAGACAAATGTAGGGTCTGGTAAGACTCAATACAGTGAAAACTGCAACAAAGAAAAACATTGATGTTGTATCCTGTATACGATCTTTGATCACAAGACACCAATATCCCCATATACAATGCTCCAATTAACAAACACACCCAATTGAGTTAAAAGTACGCTTTCCAATAACTATACTCTGTCTTTGTCATATCAAATACAATAGCATTATATCAATATGAGGAAAGTGTTAACTGATAGTTAATATATTCTGCATAACATAATTTTTTTCAATTAACATTTTAATTTTATTAAATTTAAATAAGCAATACATCATTTCTTTTAAATCAATGTATTTATTCTTCAAAGTTTGTAAATATCAAGACTACAAGCAAGAACAAGAAAGCAAGGAACTGAACTGGGCCCCATCCATTGGCTAATTTATGTGTTAAATCTGTTGATTATGATACAAAATGTATCAAATATGATGATGAATGATGATACAACCTTTTATAAGCCTATCGTTGATCCATCCACTGAGAACATATCTGATGCAATACTGTTAGCAAACACCTAGTCTGAGCAAAAGAATATGATTTCGAATTCCAGGAAAACTGTGATACTGAATGTGGCTTACAAAGAAACCTGCTATGCACCTTGGAATAACCTATGGAAATGATAATCTCTTTATCTCTCCCTCTGAGCATACCAAGTTTGTAGGCATATTCATAGACATCACACTAACTTTCAACAATGATATTGACTATATTATATCTAAATGCTTTCAACGATTATACATGATGAGACTGCTGAAACGCATGGGCATAATCTACTATCAGACACCGATAAAGCACGACTAGAGAGGACCAAGCACTCTGCTATTCGGATTGTGCTGCCATTCTCTGACAACTATGAGCAGAGGCTGGACCATCTAGCACTGCCACCCATCACGACATTCCTGCACACCACTTGCAGTGAACATTTCACTAAAATAGCTGACAACGATAATCACCCCTTGAACTCTTGTATTAAAATAAATACAAACAGAACATCTGCTCGTAGAGCGAAGATAGAAAAATATAGGCCATCCAAGTGTAAAACAACCAAAAGACAAAATACCTCTTTTGGAATTTATATGCGATTTTTTAACTAATGCAGCTCAGACCCCTTTTGTTTTTATTTTTCCACATATATGCCGTATATTCGATGCTATCATCCTATCACAGGATGGATATTAGGATTTAGGCAATAAACAAACTTCAAACTTCAAAGACTGTTCTCCAGGTATTCCCCAGAGCATAATTTTGTAGAACAAATCAAAACCGTATGCAGCTGTATTTTTCCTGCCACGACAAACAAAACTAAACTTAATCATTCCATAAGTCACACTCCCGGACTCTTTGTGTTGTAAAGATCATTTAAGATATCAGTCGGTCGACTTAAAAAGATCCAAGAATTTTACTGTCATATTGAAAACTAAGTAGTATATAAATGTAGTTTGGAAACATAGTCTATACAAAAGCTGCCAACAAAAGAAGTTTCCATTTGATGTATCACCAACAGTCCTATTGCAAGCCTATTATGAAAATCTGTCTAAATCCCAAGGGGGGGGGGCTGACCATATTTTATAATAAAAATAATAAGGTAAAAGAAGTTAACAGGTAAAACAAAGGTTAACATTCGGGACACATTTCATCGATCTTGACAGTGATGTCACTTAAGTCTAGACAGCAGGCTGTATTGAGTTTTTCAAGTAAAAATATTCAGACTTGGTTATTTCATGACTCCTTCCATTGCAAACAAATTCTGATTCCCAGTTAATTTCTTGTTAAAATATAGGGCAGAATGGGCAGAGTGTTAACAATTAAAAGTGTTTCATGGTTGATATTTATTGCTTGAATTTTATGCTCTGATAAGTAAATGATCAGGGGAGGTAACTTTAACAAATTTGGCCAAATATTCGACACATTATTGATTCAAACGATTTACAAAAAACAACATCAGATCAACCAGGAAATTGGTGACATATATATGAACTATTGAAACAATTTATCAAGCCTCAAAGACCGATATTTTGATCAAATATGCCTGCGCTTTGTATAGAAACTTGCTGTTTTCACAGCTTAGCGGTTTGAGACATACTTTGATGAGACCAAACGTAATAAAAGAGTAGTATAAATGTGAGTCTCAAAGCTGCAGTTAAAATAGATGCTCCTTAGTCCAGGCTAGTGCCTTCTGTACACTTATATCTTGGGATTCAGGAGTGGTCCAATGGATCAGAGTCTAGGCTAATGATCTTTGAGGTTAAGGCAGTCATTTCTGATTCTGTACAGCAAGACCCTTCATCCTAACCAGGTCTTTTGAAAGCGGACCAGACCTACCAGAGGTTCATTGTGTGGTTGCACACTCCACACACAGTAAAAAGACTCCTCTCTGCCTATTTGACATAAATATTGTGATAACCAATCGATTTTAAGATTTTGTGTTTCAGTTGTGCAAAGGAGCTTTTGATGTTATACTATATCATTCTCAGCCATCTCAGTTATATGATGTACAGGAAGCAATTTTGGCATTTTTCTCTCTCACGCTCAGATGGTTGTTCCCTAGTAGGTGTTGGAACTAGTACAGATAGTATGAAAATGTTAGACTAAGACTAGTGGCAACACCGTTTAAAGTAATAAACCTTTCAATCTAATGGAGAGAGTTGAGTTTGATAGACATAATAAAGGCTTCCCAGATACACAACAATTATATTGGTTGTATTTATGCTCTTTAAACCAGGCCTGCATGTCATTCACTATTGTTCCATGCCTCGAATGAGTGGTCCAATTTTGATTTTGAAAATGAAAAACATCTGCCACGGCCGGGACTCGAACCTGGATCGCCCGCGTCAATTGCCCTTAAAGGCATTGTGTGCAAGCCGCCACGTCGCCTATTTGGAATAATTGTTTGATTCATCAAGCTATTTGTATTCGCGTCAAAAAATGTCATTCGGCAGAAGCAGAAGTCAGTTAATGCCCCTTGATATCTCATCTCTCATGTGTACACTGCAAGCTTTATCGTGTCAATAACCGGTTATATATTTTAAATGAGGTACTTCCTATGGGTCAAATCCTCTTCAATTTATTCTTACCGATTTACTAGGGAATTTTTCATTTCCAAAAAATGACTTCATCAGGGCAGGAGTACCAAAGGTTGAAATTTGTTTGTTTGTTTTCAGTCCCATCCAGTGGACAAGACAAATATAAAGCATCACATTTCAGTATTTGGTATCTGTCATGTAAGAGGAAATACTCAGCAGAAGTCTGAATTCCCCTTGGAAAAATCCCAATCGGGAGGGGCGGGAGTGTGAGCTGATATTTAGACTGAGTCCCCAGTACTTTCAACTTTTCCTGTTCAGTCCTATTATGTCATATTATCCTTGTAATTGAGCACAGGCCTCCCACTTGTTACCTGATAGTTATCTTCAATATTTTATGAATTACTTAGGCCTACTTGGCAATGCTCCCAAATGATAACGTTTAATTTTATTTATTAATTTGATTTGGCGGCTTAAAGTCTATGGGAATTGGGGCCTGACAGTTTTTTTGGGGAAACTGGTAATGTTTTATATGGGGACCTCACATTCTTTGTACTGTTTCCTGCTGTGTGGCAAGCCTGCAATTCAGGATGAGCCGGAGCAACATACATGGATTGACCAGGAAAAGTTAAAGGTCTTTTTCTCAATCCCCTTTTTGGGAATGTTTCATTTGGGGAATTCATCCTTTTGTAAACTTTTCCCTGCGGTGTTAAGTCCTTGAAGTGTGATGCAGTCCCGGCCGTGGAAGATGTTTTTCATATTCAAAATCAAAATTGGACCACTCATTCGAGGCATGGAACCATGGTGAATAACATGCAGGCCTGGTTTAAAGAGCAAAAATACAACCAATATAATTGTTGTGTATCTGAGAAGCCTGTATCATGTCTATCGAACTCAACTCTCTCCATTAGATTGAAAGGTTTATTACCTTAAACAGTGTTGCCACTAGTCTTAGTCTAACATTTTAATACGATATGTACTAGTGCCAACACCTACTAGGGAACAACCATCCAAGAGTGAGAGAGAAAAATGCCAAAATTGCTTCCTGTACACCATATAACTGAGATGGCTGAAAATGATATAGTATAACATCAAGAGCTCCTTTGTAGACAGGTAATGAATTAATACCAGGCTTACAATAGTTGATTTACCTTTGCCTCCCTCAGCCCACATACCATAACTTAACTATACAATAACTATACAATAGCGATAATGAATGTAATTATATAGCAGGCAGGGTTAATTACGCAATGATGGTTGCTGGTTGGGTAATGATATATGGATCAGTTTCGAACAATTCTAGAATTGTACAGAATTGTCCAACAATTCTTGGGTATGAAACGCAGTGCAGAAGGATGCCAGCTATTAAAACAATGTGCTGAACACCGATTCCCGCTCGCTGGTTTTTCATATCCATTGAATAGTCTACAACATAGAGAAAACATAAGCCTGGTAGATATCTTCAATATTGTATGAATCACTTAGGCCTACTTGGCAATATGTAATGATAACGCTTAACTTTGTTTATTAATTTGATTTGGCGGCTTAAAGTCTATGGGAATTGGGGCCTGACAGGTTTTTTGGGGAGACTTGTAATGTTTTATATTGGGAACTCACATTCTTTGTACTGTTTCCTGCTGTGTGGCAAGCCTGCAATTCAGGATGAGCCAGAGCAGCATACATGGATTGACCAGGAAAAGTTAAAGGTCTTTCTCTCAATCCCCTTGCTGGGAACGCTTCCCTGGTTTTTCATATCCATTGAATAGTCTACAACATAGAGAAAACATAAGCCGATGTAAAAATACTCTTTTTCTAATTGATGATATCTTTTTATCTTTTATTTACAAACAAGGTATTATCGTCACCCTTTTAAATTGAAATGAAGAATAGAGATGATACCAATTGAACAGCACATACCGATGTCACTATGACCATGTTGAAATGCAACATCGGTTACATTTAGATTTAAGTTGTATATCCCAACCACACCCGCTTAAATTACCAGTACTAGCTAATCTAGCCAGGACATGGCCAGGTTTAAAAAAAAAACTTTCAACGTTAAATAAACTTCCTGTCTCACGTCACAAGCACAACAAAACAAAATGACAATGGTATAGTATTATTATTATGGCAACTGACAAAGAGCGATCAGTATGAGGAAAAGTATATCATAAAATAATCAATTAGCACAACAATTTTGATGTGAGGTTTGAATACGGCAGGATAATCTCTTTGATGCAGGTTGCTCTTTGGAACCGTTTGACTGGAGAAAGTGCATTGACCCCTTCCACCCTACAATAAATCACTTGTCTATCAACTTCCTAAATTAATCAAGAGATTATCAACAGGAGGATGCACTTATCCCTGAAGCGTCGGCAATTTTATCAGACATAGTCCTGTCTGCTCAATGCCCGCCCCCTGCCTTCCCGGGCCTTACCCAATGGGATGTTAAATTATGATTGACTACACAAGCAGGGCCGGTGTATTTTTGGCTTTGATTGATCCAGGTTGCCGAGAAGAATAAATGCGACGATTTAGCCGACCCAAGACCCTAATATTTTCAAAGTCCTTTTACTTTATGCTGTTGGAATTGATGGAAATTTAGCACAACATGCCGAAATAAAATCGAAATAAACAGTAAAACACTCAACCATTCAATAATCATTTAGCCGTGATTTTGGGACTTAAGCTGCGTTTATATTAGGCCATTTTTTGGCCCAGTCTTGAGTCTGACCGACAAATTACTAAGACGGAGGCTGAGACTGTGTAGTGTGAATGACAAAAAATGGTTGACAGACCTTGTCTGACCGGCTTTTAAGACGGTGTCTGGCAATTCGCGCAGTGCTCGTTTTGCAGTCTCACGGCTGCCCGCCTTAACACAAATTCCTAATTTAGAGATCACAATACTGCCATTTGTTCTATCACTCACATTTATTTTCTGTTTACATTACTCTGAGACTGACATTGGCTAAGCCGGTGCTATGTAAACACATGCCAGTCTCAGACTCTGGCTCAGACTTGGGGTTAAAGACTGCTCAGTCTTGAGTTGGTGGCCAGCTGACGGAGATGGCCTAATGTAAATGCAGCTTCACCGATATCAATTAAATCAAGTATCACAGAATCAGATATAAAAGAAAACACTATTTATTTGACACCCTAATAGATTTAAGAGATATGTCTCCCTCTCTTCATAGGGTAAAGAGTTTATTGACGTAATCAATATTGTGCAAACTCCATCAAACCATATCCTAGTTCCTGAACAATGGCAGTACCAACTTAAAATTACGGAACACGCTGTCTAATAAAAGTCAAACAAAAATCCAACAAAATACAACTCCTAGCAATCAAAGCTCTGTTTCAACAATCTAGCACCTGTCACGCACCACTTTATAGGTCTCAAAGGGAGATCTAACCACGACAAAAGAGATCTCTAGTAAGTTTAGTATTTTACAATAAAAATACTTTTCAGCTGCTAGCTAATTGTTATATTTCTCGAAGGGCTGGAATTTGAAGGAATGACACCTGCCAGTTAACACATCAATAAATTTGTAGAATAGAATTAGTTAGTTCCGTGTGTTGACACTCTCCAATACTCTATATTACAATCTAAAAATTATGACTAGAGGCTTTATCACATTGTTACGTAACCATTATAGAGAGAAAATTTGCTTAAATACAAAAAAAAAAATCTATCGGAAAACAATGGCGATTTATTTGTATTGATTTTAGGACTGTAAAATCAACAACGCACTGATCAGATGTACTTATTGGCAATCGATTATTTTTATTAAGACAATCCTTACTTTATACTGCAGGCGACAAATCAGAGTGTAAGCCCTTCTCATTCCTTCTCTGTGTGCACGGGACAGCGCGATGCTGCTTTCTAACAGCAGAAAAAGCAATACTGAACAATGTCAAGCAGCTTCCAAATTAACTATAGCATACAGACAATATTTAATTTAGAAATTGAAATGATAAATATCAGCAGATCAAAGGGGAATTTGAAGCGGAGAGTTTTCACAGACCTTTTTGTCTGCATCTTTCATCGACTCAACCAACCAATAGAATAAGTTGATCACTAATTGATTTGTCAACATCTAAATATCTTGTTTATGATTATAATGATGCTCATTAGTGCACAACACATTGAAGTGGATTGCTCCCTAAATGTGTTTACCTGGATGAAAATTTTGCAGTGGATTTGTTAACGAGGAAATGTCCTAGGAATTGTCTCCTCTCTCTTTGCATGTGGACATAACTCTTAGCTTTTCCATGTAGTTTTAAGTACACCTATCTCTTTTCACAGTAAGGCTAATATTGGTAATGGAAACAACAAAAAAAACTTTCTCATTTCTTATGGTAGACAAGGCGTCTCTAAAGTTTTTGTGAACTCTAAGTTTGAGACATGCACAGGTTCGAGACTTAGAGGAGTAAGTATTCGTTGGAGGAAAAGCCTTTATGCACCAGCTTGATAAACTGGAATTCAGTTCTACCTTCAATTCATTGCTAAAATCCTCATTATTTTATACAAGCTCCCACCTTAACTAGTTAAAAATTGGTGCTAGCTAATATTTAGTCAGCCTCAAATTAGCTTAACTAAACCCTATTTTCTATCACCTTACTGGGGACCACCACTGATTGATGTATTCCCCATCTTGTGTAGCACAAGCAAATGCAGTTTTCACACAACCTGGTTGTCTGTTGCCTGTTGCCTGTTGCCTGTGAACTTGATTGAGTTTGTAGCATGTGGTCCACTTCAGCGCTCCTCCCAAGTCCTACTTTTTTGATCTGCTGGTCCATCTAAATGTGAGGCTGCTACAGACTGTAAATAATCTATTAACCAAAAGGCTGACAATCAACTGGTTTACAAAAACCCCTGTGTGTCAATGATGATCTCATCTCATCGGATCCTCAACGTGTTTGTCTGTATGTAATTATCAATATCTCTTGTTAAGGTCGATGCTCTGTGAGTGGACTGTTCTGAAATTACAGCTCATTAACAACAACAACAACAACAACAAACCGGCAATTACTCCTTACTTTAATTTGAACTCAGCAGAGAATATCCTCAATATGTGAAACAGGAGTATGCTCTCATGGATTGTCTTTAGCTGCACTGAGTTTGGTTAAATTTAATCCTTAATTTTCAAATTTTCATGTTTGTACTTTCGGTTAGATGAGACAAGAAACATCTAGCATCCATTCTTACCGCAGCAACGCCCTTAAGACAATTATATAGACAGGGATGGTCTATTTCATCAGATTTTTTTTTGTTTTCCTTGTCCTCCAGTAACCGTAGGGATTATAAAATGGATATCAAGCAGTAGACAAGGTATGGTGCGCTTACGTAAGGTACTACTAACGTATGGTACTTACGTATGGTACTTACGTATGGTACTTACGTATGGTACTTACGTATGGTACTTAGATATGGTATGGTACTTACGGATGGTATGGTGTATTTACTTTCTCAGATAACTAGAGTAAAGATACGTTCTGACTATAAATAACATCAGACTGCTAACGGGAGAAGATAAATGACACACACATCCATTTTCTCGCTAGTTTAGAGCCAATTTGGTTGCAGTTATTCTTTCCTAGTTTGTGTGCAGGATTAATAAAAGATTGCATACACAACTTGATGTGTTGCACCTGCGTCAACAATTCTGTTTTTGATTGTCACTTTCCTGTGTTAGCCAAGTGTCCTCATAAGGCAGAGTCATTCTTAAAAACGTCATGATAATTTCAAACTTAACAGGTACAAATTGGTATTTGAGTGTAAAAGTAATGAGCGCATTGGTTGAGGCTCTAAACTATACAATATCCTCGCAATATAATATGAAAATGAGTTATTACCGGCCTTTTGATTTATCCAGACCAGAAAAAAGGATGTGTATTTATCTTTATCTTACCTTTATCCGTTTCAGCTTACCCTTGCGTGGTAAACGCAGTTTGATGGAGAAGAAAATATATCGGAAAACCTAAAAAAATTGTGTGTGCAATGGATGAAAACTTTCAGAGCAATGTGGGTACATTTTACAGATGTCTCAATATTTTTATTATAAATTCTGTTGATTAAAAATCGGATGTCATATCACTCGCCCATCCCAAGGCATCGGCGGAGAAATATCAATGCCTTAATGGGGAAACCGCCAATTTGCTCTCGGTTTGCAGTTTCAGTTTCAGGCAGGTCCGAGCACTCTTTGGGGCCAACCAATCCCCAGTAGAAGATGGACTGCAGTGGGATTTGAACCAACAACTTTCAACGCTTGCGTGTTGAAGTCCGGCGCTCTAACCAACTGAGCCACCTCCTACTGTTGATATTTCAGATGTAAATGTTCTTTAAGCGGATGTAAAAAAACCAAAGTCCTGTCTTGTCAATTGTAAAGATTTAATCCTGCTGCTCAATACAAGCATTGTAATTCAGACTTATTAAAATTGTGTTTTAGGGTTTGCTTTTGAAAAAGTTTGTTATATGCTAGTTCCCTAGTTTCCCTCAACAAAAAATGATGAACAAAAGAGCCTTAAAAATCCCTAAATAGAATAAATAGAACCCTGAGGTACACCCAATGGCGAATCTGAAGAAAAGACCACGTCATAGTTATATTGTGAGGCCAACCTTTGCACTCACAATCAGAGTCAGAACACCTGTTCTGAACCAGGGAAGCCGTGTTGATTCTGACATTGAAACCCTAATGATAATAATCATCAATCATAGTGACACCAATGACATTCATAAATCTAGGGGTAGAAACCCTTCTAAAGATATAGTTAGATAATATTTTGATAGAGAACTTGTCATAATATTATTTCAATCCGGTCAAATCTAGATTGTCATATATGATTAAACATTTTATCAGCAGATCGAGATACAGCATTTTTCCTACATAAATACAGAAGCAGTAACAATTCCAGTTCTGTGAGAAATACTACTTCCAGTAACAAAATTAAACCTTCATAACCCTTTATGACAGGAACGATCAATTCAATCAAATTCACATTATGAGAGATCTTCGAAATTATATCTATCATGAGCTGCGCTTTAACATCTTTGTGATGTTTTTTCTTTTCAAATTTTTGGGTAGACCTATTCCGTAGAAGTAAATCTCAACGAATGAGTATTGACCAAAGTAAAGTTCAATATAGATAATTAAATAGATATCAATTGTGATAAATTTTCCAGCAGATTATGCGCAGATCAAACTACAATATTTCTACATTAATACAAAAAAAGCAACAACAAAAGATAGTCTAGTTTAGTGAGATATATTTCTCCCCATTACCAAATTAACCCATTGAAACTGAGAGCACATCTATTGCAACTTATAACTATCTTATCAGATTGTGCCTTAAGAGGGAAAAGATATTTTCTCAGTACATCAGTGTTGCTTTTTCAGCAGCCATCTTGTTTTCAATCACTACTAGAATGCTCGGCAAAGTCAAGTAGCAAATTGGTCGTAGCAGTGCAAACAGCAGGTAAGTATTGAACATTTCTACCCGCATGTTATACTATGAAGTACAACAGTCAAAATGGCCTGAAAGAGCTTGAGAGTGTTTCAATCAAGGGATGTCGATATCCTACAACTACAAACATTTTGCCCTAATTGAAATCACTAATGAGTAAGTTACAGTAAGTCAAGGTAAGTCGAACCCAATTGAGAATTGATGGTACAGTTCATGGCAAAGTTTTAATTGCTTATTAAATGCCTGACATGGCGCTATTCTGATGTATTCATTTTTGTAAATATGAATATGAATATATATATATCAAAAAATATATATATATATATATCGAACAAGCCATGGGGAGAGTTGTGTTCAGGCCTTAAGCGATTCGATTCTCTGGATATCTATCGAAGCGAGACGTTGCATTGTTAGTTGCATAAAATGACATCTGAGACAACTAGTTTATTCTTCAAGGTTTAAATTTTAAAAAGCAACTCAACTACCTTATAGAACAGCTCAGCAGTAGTGCCCTGTCTTGCCTAGTCATTCTTACCGACATTTTTCAATTTAATTAACAGCTCAGATGTCAAGAGAATTCGTCAACGGAAATATAATATTATTTTCATGAGCTCTTTCTGCTATCAATACTAACTAAAAGATGATCAGTGAGTGAATAATTTGACAGTGTCACTATGATATGACAATGCTATTCCGAAACAAATACCAGACAATAATAAGTGACAATAAAAACCTGATCCATTACAAAAATTGTGGCACAATAAAACCAGCTGGGTGACAAAAGGTTAAATGCTGCATGTCCTAGGCTCCATGAAAGCAGACATTAGAATCTGTATTTGGTGAGCACTTGAAAGAAATACACAGCTTGAGGGAGGCATACAGTCACAAGAACTTTATCAAGCCAAAATTTGCGATGGAGGGTCGATTCAGTACATCCACCACAAAGTAAGTACAGTTCAGAGTACATGCGTTGCAATGTCACCATATTTAAACATTTATGGTGGCCCATCAGATTTCTCTTCCGACAGCTGAGCTTAAATGTAATTCATAAACAAAAGTAGCAAGAACTAAAGAGGATACATATCAGGCATACATATTATTATGTATCCTTGAAGCAGAGTACAGAGGCTACATATTTCAATCTGGAGTTTGCTACACTTTCTCTGAAAACTAAAATATTCCGATGCAAGAGGTGCTGGTCTGCACCCCAAAGTTACTTATTAATACGGTTTGCATATGTACCTCAAGGGTACAACATAAATATCCTTTTGCCTGCTATATGTGCCATTTTTTCTTTGAATGTATAGCCCTTGCCAGACTGCATTCTTAGAATTAATCATATATTTTCTCACAACAATTTGAATTGCTGCTAATGAAAACTTCACTCAATAATAGTGGAAACCAATGTCATCTATATCAGTTTCTAAGATCATCTCCAAAAAAGTAATAAATAACTATTTGAGTATGTTGTGTCATTTCAGTCTGCGTCTAATCTAAGGCCTAACAACCCATACTTTTCTTCATAATGAATGAGCCCAATTCCCATTGACATCGTAAAATCTTAAGAGAAGTAATATCCAAAGATTTTGATAAGTTACGAGCCTCAAAATATCAGCTATAAAAAACCAATATATTATATTTGAGATGAATATGCTAGCCCATAGAGATATGAAACCAATACATTATTATGTTGCTCAACCCTCAAACTAACGGGTGAATTTTACTTACTTTCAATCGCTACAGGCTGACACAGAAGAGCCAAAAGATACTTACTAAATACTTTATCGCTGCCTCGGCAGCAGCTCTCCTCTTTCTTATCATCACTATAGCACTGGTTATAGCCTTGGCTTCTAGGGGAAAATCATGCAACAAGTCAGTCATAGCAGAGCAACAAGCAGGTTAGTCTGAACTCAAGTCTTTCTCATATCTGTTAATTAACACGGAGAGTGGCACATCTTCTATCCTGCTCCCCGCAATGTCTTCCGTTCATAACTGCCTACAAGGTTCGGTGATTTCTTTCATTTGCAATCTCCTGTGAGTTACCTCAAAACTACAATCATTTAAATAAAGTGATGAGTGAGCTTCCTCATTACAAAACAAACAAAGTTGCTCCTGTGAATTGAATCTGTTACGATACAACATACAGTGGTGTGCATACCACTGCACAACACACAGGTCTTCAGTCTACAACCTCCTCATGGCCAGCCCCAGCAGCATAAACCCATCCCTATTTGTTGATGAGCATCTCAGTCAATCTCATGGATCCCTCAGTGCATCACTTCTTGCTCTTAATCTATTCATAGAAAATTAATTACATTCCTGATAATTTGTAGGTGGTGAGTCTGATGTGTGTTTGACAGCAGCTTGTGCACAAGCAGGTGAGTTAAAACTTAACATATTTAATCAAGGTAACTGGTGAGAACTTTTAGGATTTGTAGCTTTTTCTTCTACAAGTGTTTATTGTCTTATAATTGCAAGGAGAATAAGGTTTTTAAAAAGTGACTAAAAATTACCAAGGGGCTTATCAGATAGTTGTTCAGAACACTGTGGTCCCTAGTAATCCCTGTAATCCCTAGTCTGTGAATTCAAATTCTTCTGAAATATGGTGTCTTTCAAAACGATAAAATCATGTCACAAAATCTACTCTGTTGTGAAGATTTAAGAGTCGGAGCTTTATTAGCTGGGAAAACGTGTCATAAACATACTTTGGGACTGAGAGGGCTTGATTTGTTAGTGCGCCGATTTTCAACATGCAAAGTGTTGAAGGTCGTGGGTTCAGACATTGATGCGTCGTCCTTCAGGCACCTGCTTTTTTGCTGCCTGTAATTAATAACGTGATTGAACCTTGCGATTTATATCCAACAAGTGAAAATTCTGCTTACTCATCTTCTTAAAATCCAATTAATCAATACTATTCATGAAATGAGGAACTCATAGTGCTTTCATAACAGAGAAATCATGAAACTAAATAGACATCATGAAAGCTGATTTAATCTTTGTCACCTTGTTAATATATATTGGCTGCAGGTGTCTATGAAATATTTGTCAGCTGCTATCGAGTTTGCTCCTCTTCACAAAATTGTTTAAACAATTTTTTACTTAGGAATATAAAAAACTTGTTAGAAAGAATTGGGGCCGAAGATGAGCCCAAAACATAAAAGGTCCAGCCTATCATAGAGAGATTTGACGACAAAAAACATAAGAGCTGGGACTCGGATCGATAGAGGGTAACACACGGCAGTAATCAATCACATTGTGGACCAAATTAATATCGTTAATTGTCATATAACTGACATAATTTTGTTATTTTTTGTGTATAGGTATTTCCATCCGTTTTCATCCTTTCTTCATTGTTCACTACCTTGTCTCATAGTCATTGGGTTTAAACCTTTATGAAACATGATATTATTTGCTTCCCTGCACTGATCAGTTCGATAAAGTTCATATCATCATTAGTATTATCACAGAGTAAGGATAAGCAGAGGAGACACTTCAATGATCTTTATAGTGCCTGCGGTTTCTATCCACTGGGGGAAATTCATCAATCTGGCCACCTGCCAATTTCAGAATATATATAAGTTACAGTGGAGTTTTACCATGCAGACATAGCCACCTTTGATAGGTCATAATCCATTCTGTATTTATCCTAAAGACTGATTTCTAACTTTTCTGAAATGTCCAATCTTCGAGCTATACACCATATTATTGTCATTTTTGCTAGGATACATGGGCTATGAGTAATCCAGGTTTTTAAAATGAGTTATATCATATAGATTTACATAGGGCGTAGGTCAATGCACGGACATTTCCTAATTTTGATGACCAGCCGTCTATCAATTGTCACATGTAAATCTATATGACAAAACTCATTTCAAAAACCTGGATTTCTCTTAGCCTATGAATCCTAGCAAAAAATGACAATAATATGGTGTATAGCTTGAAGCTTGGACATTCCAGCAAAGTTGGAAATCAGTCTTTAGGATAAATACAGAATGAATTATGGCCCATCAAAGGTAGGGATGTCTGCAAGAAAAATGCCATTATAACATAAAGAGATAATGAGTTTTTGGCATCCAGCTGTGCACAATTTTCCCCCAGTGAATCAAAAACCGCAGGCACTATAACTATCATTGAAGTGTCCCCTCTGCTTATCCTTACTCTGTGGTATTATATTGTTTATTCATTAGCAAGCAAAATGATTGAAAGTCTTGACACAACTGTTGACCCCTGCGATGATTTCTATCAGTATTCGTGTGGAGGATGGATCGATAAGACTGTAATACCAGAATCTGATATCAACTATTCAAAGTTCAGACAGTTCAGAAATGAAATGGCAGTGCTGATCCATGGTGAGACTTAGTTTAGCCACTTTATGATTTCATCGGAGTTGGCTGCCAAATGTTCTTTGGTATATCTTTTTTACCTCTTGATTGATATGGCAACAAGTTTCTCCCTGAACTACCAATTTCCTACATTGGTACTATATCCCGATGCAATTCATTGTTTGTTTTTTAAATTTGCGAATCATTATTTATTAGCATTTGGACTGAGTCTACCTCAATATCCTTTCAAAATAGAAACAAACAGCCAATGACCAGAATAGTATACAGCCACAGAGCTATGCAAGGAAAGGAGTATTGTTAAGTTACCGTATTATATATACAGGCAAGTCTCTCAAGTAGGTGGTGGCTCGGTTCGTTAGAGCGCTGTCATTTAATATGCACATATTGAAGGTCGTGGTTTCAAATCCCAGTGCATTCCATCGACTACTGGGGTTTGGTTGGCCCCAAGGTGTGCTCTGACCTGCCTGCAAACAGAGAGAGAACTGGCGCAGATGTTGCGGCCTTGCCATTGAGGCACTAACATTTCGCCGTCCGTGATTCGGGTTGTGGCGAGTGATTTGACATCTGATGTTAATCAACCTATAATCGACGATTTTAATCAACCGTTATCTGAATCCTAGACCAGAGAAATGCCAGAACCAAGACAAGAATGGGATAGTGGCAATTTTTTTTTTTCTGTTTTTTTATAGATTTATTGCTAGAAGAGAATTTGTCGTCAGATACAAAATCAATGATGGAGGCTAAAGACATGTACAAGGCTTGCGTCAACAACGGTACGACCAAGTGATTGCATCTTCTGGGCTGATTACCTCTAAATGTTTGAAATATTCAAGAACGCTGAAGTTAGAATTTAACAACATTAATCAAGTATTTTGGTGGTTTCATCAGGCCCCAAGCTATGACAGTCATAAAAACAGGGTGTTGTTGACAGATGATAACTTTAGAACAAATGATACCTTATTATATACACCATGGCCGTAGTTTAGAAAAAATGGTAGAGGAGGAAAAAGTGTGAGGCGATTCCGCAGTATCACCAGAAGGGGTGCCGTAACCTCCTCCCCAAGCAATTTAAGGAACATAAATAGCAATGGAAATCCCAGAGGAGCTGATAATGACGTGGAATATAGTGTATTTAGGTCACTGTATTCAGCTTTCTAGGGAAAGCAGTGCCTCCCTGCCTCCCCTAGAGCTACGCCCTGCACATCCAATCCACATGAATGTAAAATGCATAAATCGTGTCAATAAGAGTTTCTTATACAAAACACTATGTTTGTCCCTATTTCAGATAAAAAAGAGGAAGTGGGAGTTGCTCCGCTTCGTGACCTTCACACTGACTTAGGTGGATGGCCTATTTCTGATCCTACCTGGAACGAGACTGAGTTTGACCTGTTATATACACTGAGTGAGCTGAGTTTGCTCGGTCATAAGTATCTTGTGGATGTTTCAGTGTCTGCGGATGAAAAGGACAGCAAAGTTAATATTGTTAAGGTAAGTAAAATTGTGAAGACTCCAAAGGGCAATGATATTAAACCTCAATGACATGAACGCCCCATGGTGCAACTAGCTGCTTAATGATCTATATCACATCTCAGGCAGTCTCCATCCTAAGAATGATTCAAATATAGGGATACATGTTGTGTCTTCGGTCAACAATTTTCTTTACCTATAGCTGGACCAGTTTGTAGTTAGCCTGCCTCACAACAACTATTACTCTGAGCCTGAGTTCGCTAAAGAAAGGAACGCATACAAGACCTACATCAGAGAGATAGCGATGGCCATGGGTGCTGACAACAAGACTGTTGACAAAGATGTCAACGATATTATGGAGTTTGAGACATACTTTGCAAATGTATGTACAAATCTACCATGGGTTCAAATCATTCAGCTGGCATTCTTAACCAATGCAAGTTGTATCATAACAAGAATATTCACATTTCATATTGATGAATTTGATATATTCTCCAACAATTGCTCAGTAATTTTACAAGAAATTAACCAATATTTTTAGCCTCTCAAGGTTGCCACTAGTTGTTAAGAAATCACTGCTGAAAAAGTTCAGTAATGGTTTTGTAAGGAAACTTTATCATTATAATGACATAATCGCTCCTTGATTTTTAAAAAGCAGATAGAGCTCTAATTGTAATACATCCTAGTAGGTTCTCAAAATGCTGACAAATTCTGTGAAATTTTAAGAATATTTTCAACACTCCAATTATACGGGGTGGGGGATGTTAGTTCATTAGTTGTTACTATGTTGAGATGACATTTTCTTCATTATTATAGATCTCCACAGAGCGTGAGAACAGAGGGGTACTCCCATATAGCAGAGCCAAGGTCTCAGACCTCACTACAAAATTATCTGATAAGGTGGGAATCAGCACTTTGTAGCAATTAAAAATGTCATAACTGTACTCGTTGTGTTTCAGCTGACTTGGGAAGGCCAGATGGGA
This sequence comes from Membranipora membranacea, assembly GCA_914767715.1. Lineage (NCBI taxonomy): Eukaryota > Metazoa > Bryozoa > Gymnolaemata > Cheilostomatida > Membraniporidae > Membranipora > Membranipora membranacea. Next base: position 23,206,735 of record OU612074.1, read on the forward strand.
GAATTAAATAAAAGTCAAAGGGCTTTAGTTTGAAGTTTATGCCAACCAAGAGCTTTTGAAGTATCTTGATTCAAAAATTAAAGTTCTGAGTCTTTAAACATCAGTGCTCATCTAGTCACGGTGACAGGACGAAAACTGTTCTTTTATAAGCTGGTCACATTTTCTCAGCCTATTTCCACTACAATTAAATACAACTCTCCTTTTTTTGATGGTTTAAATTGAAGTTGGACATGCATATTTTAATTATTGTTAGATTTCCAACCTGACCTTTGAAGGATATAGCGCGCCGGAGATGAATCTTATGATGACTTACCCTTTCTGAATTGAATTGAATTTATTTTGGTAATTGTGTTAGAAACACATTACAATTTAGGTGTGAACCATTTCTCTCTCGGTTGTTAAGCAGACGAATACTAAAAGGCACAAAGCTGCACAAAAATCTCGATATACTAACTTTTGGCATGATAAAATATTTACGATTAATTTTATAACAATTGCGTAAAATGTGTCTATCCTCAGCTATGACATGTTGAGCTCAATTACAATACTCATGTCAACAAAACAGTCAGCTTCAAAAATGAAGCTGTTTTTAAAAACAAACTTAAAAACATATTCTCTTATCTTTCAGTAGCACCAGTATACCAGAGTTCAATATCGTAGGTAAAAATGGGTTGGATCAGTGATTGAAGGAGATAATGATCAAACGCCAAGTGCCCCTATTTCGAATCAGACTTGTCATTTATTTTAACAGTTATGTTTATCTTAACAGTTTGAATGGAAGAAGTTTTTGAATCTACTCTTTGTTGATACGGAGTTTAAGTTCACTGATGACACAGAGCTTGTGGTCCATGCTCCCGACTTCCTTAAAAAGATGGCGGAGAAGGTAGCGGCCACATCACCAAGAGTACTGGCTAATTACCTGGTTTGGAGAATCACAGAGCGTAGGATTACATATCTAAAACAAGAACTCCGAGATATTCAGATAAAGTTCTGGCGGGTAAGCTCAATATTTGTAGAGATCATAATTCAGTCATGTTGGTATGATGGGCTGAATAATCATATATGAGTTGCAACAGTAAGAAGAAAACATGGAAATTGCTTGCTTAACATATTTTTAATCGGTTGCGCAGCTTTGCATCTGCTCTGACAGCGGTTTGCTCATCTACCTATTCATGTCTGTTCTGAGTAGGATCATAAAGCCAGTGGTCTACTGAGATGTTGCCAAATTCAATGTAACAGGCACTGTCAGAGAAGGTTTGAGTCAACGGAACAGGGATACACCGAGGATTATATCTTAGTGCTTGAATATGCTAAAATCTAACGATGTTCATAATATTTTTTTATTTCAGGTAACTTATTCAGTCCCACAAAAGCCTCCAATATGGCAGGATTGTGTGAGTTATGTGCGTTTTGTTGGGCTATGGGCTATTGGGAGATCGTTTGCTGACAAATACTTTAATGAAGAATCGAAAATTGCAGTGAGTTGTATATTTTTTTACATCACTTTACTTGTGACGTTCATTTGGATTATTCATCATCACGTTCATTGAAGTTGGAATTTTCTTGAATCGACCTGCTCTCAAAAACTTTAGAAAGGATGAGGTTTATATAGTGTGATGTTTTACTTCCTCACGTAGGTAATACAATTTTAAAAGTACTTTGAGACTAAAATTTATTTACTGTTCATCAATATTGTTCTTACATCTAGATGGAAGACATGTCAAATGAGGTTCGGCAAGCCTTTGATGTATCTATGTCCAAGACAGACTGGATGGATTCTCAAACCAAGCTGCTAGCAAAAGAAAAGGTGAACAGTGTTTTCCAGTTGAAATTGTCTCAAATATTAAAATATCAGCTTGAGCATAATTATTTGATACAACATACAGTGGTGCGCGTACCACTGCACAACAAATAGGTCTTCAGCTAGAAACCATGAGTCAGGCGCTGTTTTGAGGCATTTTCTAGTACAACCTCTTCATGGCCGGCCCCAACAGCATGAAGCTACTCCTGTGTGTTGCTGAGCATCTCAATCAATCTCATCGATCCCTCAGTGCATTTCGCAAGTTTCGGCGGTTTGACATAATTGGTGTGTTTACGCTGTTGCGCAACCAGGGAGGCTCAACTCATCGGCGCAAATTCGCTATCGTCAAGGCACCCGCACCTCGTGCCACTCATTCACTACTCAAATTCACCACTTTTAGCATATTATAACTCATACACAAGTCAGAGAGATGACTTGTTAGCGCTACAGGTGGAATATATACTTAGAGATAACTTTCATTGTAACATTTGATTTTCTTTGTTATATGACTAGTCTAAATTGACTTCTTACGTCACGCCATACAATGTATTTTTTTGCGAAGCTGTGAAAATATGTGAAACTCAATTATTAACTGAGAACAATTCCTAGGCTCAAAAAAAAGTATTAATTATGATGCTCTCTTAGAGTACACTTAAAATGTCATAGACATTGACTTTCAACAAAGTAGCTTGCATATTGCCCTCATTCTAATCCTTACAAGGATTATAACAAAAGGAATGGAATGCTGCCCAACTCCACAAAGCAAAGTGAGTGCGCTAAACCCCAGCTTACAAGTAATAGGATTACATAGCTTCTGTCTTCACACAGTGCTGTTGCCAAATCCATGCATCCATCCATGCCTCATGTACTATGCTTTTTGTGGCTTGTTTGAGTGCTCTTCCTGAAAGCCTAACTCTAGTCAGAAATTTTGTAGCAGATCTAGCCATGAATCAACGGCAGCCAACTTCCACTGCGAATAATTCGCAATTCCAACCTTTGTCTTGGCATTGTGTGACCAGATATTCGTTTCTTGTCAGTTTTCTCTCATGCGCGTATGAGAGATTTTCTTCCCAAGGCACCGTCAAATCCATCAGTATTAGTGCTTTTTCTTGGTCAGACCAAACAATAAAGTCTGGTCTTTGGTTCGTGATCACAATATGCTGCGCCATGCCGAGCTGCTCTATGAGGTCGCATCTCACCTGCCATTCTCCGCGGTTCGTTAATCCCTTTTTGCGTAAAAATCTTTTCATGGGCTTCACCACCAGCATTAGCATATTCACACTTCTCCATGACATATTTACACGACACACTCAGGACTTGATTATGCCTATACGTGTATCTTCCCAGGCTCTGTTGGCAATTCGACAGTATATGTCGAAGTGTACCCATGGTTAAGCACTCGGTGCATTTCGAGTTTTCGGTCAAATTCCAGCGATCCAGGTTTGCCGGGGTCGGTATGTCGATCATAAGCTGCACCAACAAGAAAGCTAATCCTTTGTAGCTCCATCGTCCACAATTCTGTCCATTTGAGCTGCCGCTGCTCGACAGACTCCAAACAAGACCATCTGCATTGTTGGGCTTGGCCTACAGCTTGGGTCTGGCAGCGCTCCTCTTCCATCTTGCGCACTCTCATCAACTTCCCTCTCCAATCTAACCTTTGGGCTTTCCTTTGAGAACCACCGGTTTGCTTCCCAGCCAATACCATGACATGCAGTTGTCACAGCACCCACAATCTCACTTATCTCCAGTCGAGATTTGGCATCTCTGACAGTCTCTGTGACAGACCATTTTTGACCAGTGTCAAGTGTTGGAACATATTCCCTTATCACCTGGTCTGGTGAGTTGTTCAACATCATATCCAGTCTCGCTTTTGATGTCTTGTACTCTTCCACAAGCGATTTCATAGGTAGTGAAAGAGTAAACGAACCGGCATACAGTGCATTAGTGTTGAAGCTCCTTGGAACTCCGAGCCACTTGCGCATGTTTATTATTTGCTCCATTCTCTCAACTGGTGTAAGCAGAATATCATAAACTGTCAGAGGCCGCAGAATTCAAGGCATGAGTGCAAAAACATGATCATGAACGATGCACACTTCACTGTCATCTACCATTAAAAATCTGTCATAATCATCATAATTTTCAAATGTTACCTCAATCATAGTTGGTCATCATCAACGACATTCCCAGCATATGCTGTTCGGATTGTGGTTATGAATCGAACCTGAGCATCTTTTGACCACTGAGTTCTCATCACTAATTGTTCACTGTTTTAGCTTGCTGCGATGAATAATGACATTGGTTATCCGGACTGGATTCACAACGACACTGCGATGAATCTGGTATACGAAGGGGTATGTCAGAGTCTGAGTCTGAGACGATCTGGTTATCAATGATCACATTGTGAGTAGTCGTATGTACGTAGTTTTGATTCTAAATTTTTATGTCAGAATTAATTGAGAAGAAAAACTCAGGCTAGAAGAATGCAATCTGAATACTTTACAGGATCTCAATTGAAACTGCTTTCAAGAAGTATCTCCCATCAATCTATGTAAACTATTGCTAGGAATCTTCCCAACTTTGAGCTGTCAAGCAAATAGTGAAATCACTATCAAACATCGATAACAGTGCCCAGAATTTTTGATTTATAAGACCTTTTCACCTATTATACCTGGTTACTCATTTGAAAAAACTCCCATGAATCCCTGTCATGCAGCAAAGTGTTGAGATAAGCGACTAGCATCTTAACAAATAGTCATAGCCAAGTCAGCAAAAGAGAACTTGGGTGCGGATAGTTTAAACATATGTGGAGAACACAAAACTTATTCTTGTCCATTTACCAGAAAACTTGTTAACCATATCTGAACCCAGGTACCTGTGGATTGATGACTTGGACAGTTTTATAGGGTTGTTTGAGCACAGGAATCATGCTTATCTTCTTTTTTGGGAGAAGCCTATAAACTCTAGTGACGTTTGCTTGTTGTTTGTTGTTAGTATGTACCTTTATTATCTCATGATGAGACACCATTTGTGAGTTTTATCTTACCCCTTGATAATGGGGGATCACTGATTATTAAACTTTTTCACAGCTACAATTCTGAGCATCCCATCCCATAGTAGCCAGTAGTAGGTAGACTGCACCGGGATTCGAACCCAAGATCTCCAATGCTTGTACATAAGATGGCAGGGTCTCAAACCAACTGAGCTACCGGCTAATCCTAGTAGGAATTCAATAAACTTCATAGCCATATCTGCTGGCTGAGATGAATAGTGTTAAAAGGTTTAAAGATATTCAAAACTGTTTAGAATGATAGATCGGAAACATCAACAGATGTACTCACCACAGAAAATGAGACAATGATTCAATTCTGATAAGTAATTAATAAATTTTTGATAAATAAATGTCAAAATTAGCCAACATGTCGCTAGTTTATTTTCTTGTCTCAGATCAACAAATCTACAGTTATCCCCCCCCTGATAAGTGAGGAAATCCCCTAGACAAAGATCAAATGCAGTTAATTAGCTGTGTATTCTCTGTTATTTAATATATAGCTAGAGTTTGATACAGATACCTTCTTCCAAAACGATCTGAACTGGCGGAAGTGGAAACAGCTGAACGAATTATTACAAATAACTGAGCCTGTAAAAAAAGATAGATGGCCGGCAGGTCCGGCGGATATGACTGCTTCTTATCACCCTGAGCTGAACACAATGGGTGAGTCTGTCCAGGATTTTAATATCTCTGTCGCTGATCCAATAGGAAATGCCTTAAGGAAGAATCATTCATCTTTTTCGATTGGCTGGCGTGGGCCATTGACCCTAGCCGATCTGCGATCGAATGATGGATAATGAATTTGCCATGTATCCTAATACCGTCCAAAATGAAGTTGGCGATTATTCTTCAAAACAAACAAAAACAAACAAACAGCAACATAAATTAAACCTCATCGTGCTGACCTTCATATTAGCATAGATATCGCCCCCTAGATATTTAGGGAAGAGACACATCCAGAAGTGATTATAACACGGGCCTTTATATGAAATTAACAAATAGCTTTTCTGGTATGTGTTAGAAATTTGTATTCTAAACAGAGTTTTGATTAATTATTTTCAGTCTTACCTGCTGGTGCTCTTCAGCCTCCTTTCTATCACAAGCAGCAACCGATGTAAGTAAAATAAAAAAAGAGATTAGAACCGATCTTATTGTCATTTTCCTAAGTCTTTAGATGAAGCCTGTTTTTGATAAAGCTATAAGTTATACGGCTTCATTAATCCTATAACCAAAATATTGAGGAGTGTTAGCTAGATTTAATGGCTGTGATTGGCCTCTGATTGCAGGTCGCTGAATTACGGAGGAATGGGATCCTTCATCGGACACGCTATAACTCACGGATTTGATAATACAGGTATGACAAACTTTTTCTCTTTTTTTTTTCTTTTTTATTATACACTTAATTAGCTGTACAGTGATTAATGCCATAAGAACATGCATACATCGAGATTAAAAGTTTACTAATAAAGATGATTGCAATATTGCCAGTTTGTGATATTTCCCTGTTTATAATTGTGAAGAAAATACTCAAGGCATTAATTGAGCAACATGCCATTTGTCTCAGGGTTGTTTTGCTGTAAACTGTCAATGTACAAAAGAAAAAATAATTCTTCATCCTTACATTGCTTTGCATTTGCGCAAATTCATGATATCTGTGGCTCTTCATTTTCCTTTCTTCACAAAAGGTCGATTGTATGACAAAGATGGAAATATCGGAGGACAGTTGTGGGATGAAAAAACAGAAGCTTCATTCACAGAGAAGACAGAGTGCATGATAAATCAGTATTCCTCTTATGAAATAGAAGAAATAAATCAAAATGTGAGTTGTTTGACAGTTATGAACCTTGTCGTTGGAGAAAAGCTTAGGAAAGACAATTTTTAGGACAACTTTTAAATGTGGTAGTTGTAATAAACCGAAAACATTCCACACTTGGTTTCAATCCACAAGTCTTAACAAAAATAATTTTTGCCACAAATATTTGGCGACATCTCATACCTGTTTGCTTAGCAATAATGTGAAGTGAAAATTAAGCTAATGAAGAAATGATTTCTATCATACAGGTCAATGGTAAACACTCTTTGCCAGAAAATATCGCTGATAATGCAGCTATAAAGACAAGCTATGCGGCTTTCCTGAAACACGAAGAAAAGAACGGGCCAGGACAACGCCTACCTGGACTTATGCAATATAATTCTAAAGAATTGTTCTTTCTCAGTTTTGCACAGGTATGAGACAGAACAGCAAAAAGCTTTACATGTTTTTACTGCTCAAAATCACCTCAAGTTTATAAGAAATGTGTTAATAATGGCTGCCACTCAAATCTAGTAGAGTGTAAACACTGTCTTTGATTTTATTAAAATTAGATGACACATACATGGTGAAATAGTCAAATACGATGGGCTGTGTGTATTCTTTTATTGATCAGTTATTCACTTGTCCCATTGCTTAGTGCACCTAATAATGTCTATATACCTGTTTCAGATGTATTGTCGGATTGACAGAGAGTCAGCCTTGAAGCATCATGTAACCGGAGGTCGGTTTATGAATAAAGCTCCTGGGAAATGGAGGTATGTTAACTAAATCTGACATTAGTTCATGCTAGATAAATAACAAGTAGAGGCGATAACCCAAACATGTACGCCGGGTTACGTAGTTTGGCAATGGTCAGATCGAATGAGCTTCTCTGATGCGTGTGCATGACTTCAAGTACTTAATAAGCAGGTGTGCTCATAATCACCATCAACCCGTCTTTCCCTTGGATGGTGGGATGAGGCCTACTATTCCCTGCCAGGCTATTAGTGTTGTAGAAGACCTTGGTTCAAGCCCCACTGGGTAGCTTTCAAGAGTTATTGTCCCAACACACTCTCCCCTCCAACCTTGGGTGTATTTTACCCCCAAAAAGTTCAGTCAAAAAAGCTAGATAGATATTTAAACTGACCTTTCATGTATTACAACTGAATACTCAGAGTATAATTGTCTCTTACAATAATTCATTGATCACCAACTTACCTCTTCTAAGAATCAGACAACTCTTAATCAAGAGGCTGTGGCAAAATATTACTAACTATAATTAAAAATAAAATGAATCTATGTATCGATGTCTATGTATCATGCCCATTCCTTTTACAGAGTTATCGGACCCTTATCAAATAATGATGAGTTCTCCAAAGTATTCAGCTGCCCTGTCGGTTCTGTGATGAACCCAGTAGAGAAATGTACAGTCTGGTAGAACTTGCGACAACGTAATCAGTAAAAGCAGAAATATTATATCATAGATGCACTTGAGTTATGATTCGTCGGTCATCAACAGCAAAAAATAGCATAGCCGCAAGGAGTTACTATTCACAGGTCATCAATAGCAACTGTAGAAATATTATACCAATGCTGTTATCATCTGCAGTGATTATCGAGTATTAATTTTATTCCGTGTTAATCAAGTCATATATACTCTAACAGGTAAATCCTTGATACTTATCTCGATAGATATTTCAAAAATATTTTTTTGTCCATTCATATTCAGTATGGTTTCAATTATCAATTATTGATCAGGAGATTAAACCTATAACAGTCACAAAATGTCATATGTGTTTTGTTTTAATTTTCCTAGTGTTCAAAAAAATTTCGTCCATTCAAATGAAAAAAAGTTCTTTTTGCCTCTCTGTTTTGAAATTTATTACAAGATACAAAGTGAATAGAGTGCACACAAACCCCGCCCCTGCTATCTAATTATCTAAATCTAAATCTTAATCATGACTAAAGAGTCAGGGTTGATGACACAAGCTTGTGAATTGTTCTACAGAGCTGTCCACTACTATCCAACAAGCTATTCCGTTCCACCGCTGCCACCCCACGCAATACAAATACAACACGCCAAAATGCCTACCACCAACATCACAAAAATTTGCATCAAGAATCAATGAGTGCTGTGCCCAGGCCTTCTCAAGAACAACCTCCACATCAACCCATCACACAGACCTCTGGTCAACAATATAAAAGGATTGACTTTGTATACAAATAGACAGCCATTAATTTTTCTCATTTGCTTAGAAATATCTGTAACTCTATGATCAGGGTGATAATTTATTATATTTACCCTTGGTTAGCATTACCAGGTGAACTTTGAGGTTCAAGCTCGAGGTTCAAAGGTCAAGATTGAAATATTTATCTTATTTGGAGATAAGGAATTTCCTGGGCTTGCTGTAAAAGATGCATCATATGAGAAATATGCAAACCACCACCCAACAAAGGTGTCTAGCTATGAGCCAGAGTCTATTTGTGTTTAGTTAGGCCTTGTAGCAATATTCTCATTGCCGACTCAAACAGCCTTAGTGTAAGGGAGAGGGTAAGGTGTGGGCCTTTGGTCTCAATAATATGTAGTTTATTTTATTCATGATTTCATTCAATTCCTAATTGTACTCTTAACAAATTTTCGGCAACAGTAATGTATTGGTTTTAAAAAATCTGAAACAGTGCAGGTCAAAAACAAACCAAATTCCAAAAAGCAGGAACAAATTGAAATTGTAGCATTAACTTGACAATGAAGCAGGTTGGGTTCTTGCCTGGTATATATTACATGCATCATTCACAGATGCATCAGTAATCCAGTTTGTAGACTTTGACTATCCTGTATGATTGGTCATTGCCAAAAAACATTATTTTGGAAGTTTTAGCATCAAGGCATGTGTTTCAAAGTAGAGACATTCAAAACACATTAAATATTGAAACATTACCTGCACAAATAATATCATGCATGTGTATGTGTATTGTATTTCACCTTGGGTTGATATTTTTGTACTAGTACAAACATAAAACTATTTGAGGTCAATTATACGTTTTAGCCCTTCCTATTGGCTAGAAACGCTGTCAGATCATCATCAGATGAGGCTTTGCTCGGACCCTGTTGGGGCTTTGCACCGCCCCCAAACCCCAGGCGGATAACTTGGGTGCTTTGCCCTTTTGTAGATTACCAATCAATGCTTGTTGTTCAGGAAAGTTTTTCAGCATAGAACTTCCTGATTTATCAGCAACAAAAAAAAACACATTCACTAGCTAAGATTTTGTGTGATGTTGTATGATGGTCACAAAAGTGACATGGGATTGTTGTGATTGACTGGCTGGTGTGACGAAACTAAAGCTTCGCTTCTGTTGGACGTTTAGCAAAAATACTTTGAATAGTCTGTTTGATAATCTTGGGGCTACCTTATCGATATGATGGTGCCTTTGAGATAACCTTGCAAAAATCATTATCGAAATCCCAGAGTCGTAGGCTAAGTGAAAACATGAACTGGAATCTAACCATTTTTGCATAAACAATTAATTCATGAATAAAAAAATAACTAATATCTGATCAATCTCCAATTAATATTGTTGTTGACACTGACACTGGCATTTTGGGTGGCATGTAAATTGCTAAAACCAGCAGGCCGCTGGCAACTGGGCTACCTAAAAGGAAGAGCCAAGTTCTTGAGTCAAGTCTTGACATTTTAATTCCTGTCGCTGAGTGCTGACTCCATAAAGGGATTAGGATCAGCCAGTAGGGTACCGGAGAAGTAAGGTAGGTGTTGACAGTGTGTTCAAAAGTCTGACAGCTGATTCATTGTGAGGGTCGCTTGTGTTGTGTAAAACTCTACTAACATCCTAAGTGATGTTGCCGTTGTATGCAAGTCCTCCAAGGATATTATTCCATTGAAGACATAGCCAGAAACACAATTTTTGAAATTGAAACTTCATCAATCAAAAATGTCCATATTATATTGCAAGGTTCCATGACACATGTTCCACATGACAAATGCACCACAAGACAAATGTATGTATGTACGTAGGAAATGTATTATTACCAGCCCCGTTGATCCAAGAGTGTTCATTGCATGTGAGGCGACCAGACAAGGAGGAACATTGCATTCATAATCTCAGCATTTAGGTGAAAACACGCAAGGAAAACTCATCTTGATAAACAAGAAAGTACACAGCTAGAAAGAACTCATAGTGTGAAATGGACGGTTCACTGAGTTCATCCACTGCAAAGTAAGTAAACCATTACCGGAGGAAATTATATTGGATTGATTGTTATTATTATTCAAATACTCCTCACACAATCCGTCTGGCAACAGTTGAGAATCAAATTGAAATTTTAGATAATGTCCCGGATCTTGTCGTGTAAATGAATGAATTTCTTGCTCTCACATTATGCAATCAATGTTACTCAGAAAACTTATTTTGATTATGATTCCTATATTTTGTGGTGAAGGTGAGGTGGTAAAACAGATTCTAATTAGGACCTTTGTGATTATTCAATACTAGATCAAGAAAATATCATTTCATGGTATTGTCCGGTCAAACCTTTGCCAACAAACTTTGAGGCGGAATAATCAATCTGACCAAGGGAAGTTATGGATAATCTGAAATTGAAAGTATTCAGTTTTCTGAAATAAACTTTCATATCATATTGAAGCGATTCAGCTTTCTCCGATCAGATATCGGATTGTAGGCGAGAATATTAAATCATACTGTCTTCTCCAGGCCATAGTCAATCATACCAACATTAGTGTTTGCAGTCTGCCCCCTGTATTTAATACCCTTACAGTCACCCTGTCCAATCCCTCATGGTTGGACACCCGCTCACAAAACAAGTATTTGCATCACTCCTAGTGATGTCTGTGACGTCAATAAATCCAGGTTTATTAACCTTCCAGAAATGATGAGACCACCATTGTAATTAATCACCAATAATTTTACCATCAGGTCACAAGTTAATTGTGATAAATGACCAAACAGTTCACAATCTCAAAATTGAAGCTACAAAATAAGCAACCAAAATCATAGCATCACCATCATCCGGCTTTGTTAGTTAGATGTTTCCCCAAGTAACCATAGCTGGCCTTCATCACCAATCACTGATCTGTTAGGGGTAGTTAGTGTCACCTATAAGCATAACATTGTTCAATCGCCGACTTAGCTTACGGTTTTTTGTACTTATTAATATTAAAGGTTAGATATCGATTATGGAGAGAAGAAAGGGAAGATATTTACTAAGTACTTCATCTCTGCTTTGGCAGCAGCCATCTTGTTTCTCATCATTACTATAGGTTTGACCATAGCAATGGCCGCCACTTCTGGGGGGAAGTCAGGCAAAAAATCAGTCGTAGAAGCCATAAGAGCAGAAACAGCAGGTCAGTCTAAACAAATTCTAGTTTTTTGTCTAAATATAGGAAAACCTTGAATATTGTAAATGAAACAAATCGATTCAAAAAAATTGTTGCTGGCAGGTTACATCTTGAATAAAGGACATCGATTCTCAATATTTTTGCAAAACCACTGATTCCTGCTGAGAAAGGAATCCTTATTTGGAAAATGAAGATGTAACTAGCTTATAATACATAAAACTACAAAGGATATTGAAGATGATATGACTGTTTGTTTGTTCATTTTCGAAACCCTATCTCCAGATATTTTGGCATAAAATGAAAAAGGTCATGTAATCAAAAAATGATAGTCAACTCTAAATGAATGCTGTCAGTAACTGATTACTTGTATTTTTCTGAGAAATGAATTATATTCCCATTGATTTGTAGGTGGCAAAGCTGATGTATGTATAACAGAAGCTTGTGCTCATGCAGGTTAGTGAAGAGTTGATTGATTGGATAAAGGTAATGGTTTCAAAGTAAATAGTTGGCATACCCCTTAGATTTGATAGATTACCAAATATTCTTTATGCAGTTGCCTTTAGTGAGTACATATTGTATCCACTAAAGTATTTGTTCTATGATGGCCATGAAGGTAGTTTGCAACAAGATCCAATGAATGAATAGCTATCATCTTCAACCTTGTGAACAGAATTATGTCAGTACCATTCATGCATTCATGTTTTAATATTTCATAGTTTTATTATTATTTTTTAGCCAGTAAAATAATCGCGAGTGTTGACACAACCGCTGACCCTTGTGATGATTTCTATCAGTATTCATGTGGAGGATGGGTAGATAAAACTGTCATACCAGAATATAGATCTTCTTATTCACAGTTCACCCAACTCAATGATGAAATGGCGGTACAACTAAAGGGTGTGTAATGCTTAACCATTGGACTAGTTTATTTGATTACACAAATGTCTTCATATTCTGAAACAATAACATCTTGATGCATATGGCACTAAATCTAATGATAGAATTATGACTATAGCATCTTTGAAAGAGTAGAAACATTTTAAGCTTGTGCTGGTGTAACGCTCTCAGCCTGCTTGCACCAGCTAGCTATATTGGTAACAAGAGACAATTCTATGGAATCAAGCACTGAAGATATTGTGTTCTGGTTTGTTAACCGCATATGTTAGTAGGAGGTGGCTCAGTTGGTTAGAGCGCCAGCACTTCAGCATACACGTGTCGAAGGCACAGGTTAGAATCCAACTGAAGTCAATCAACTACTGGGGTTCGGTTTGCTTCCAGGTGCCTGCCTGCAAACAGAGAGCAACCTGGCACAGAAATTGCAGCCTCACCCTCACCCTCACTCATGCTTTAGGATGAGGCCATATGAGCATCCAATTTTAATCAACCATCGAGGATTCTGTAAATGATCAGTAGATCCGCTTATAGTAAACAGTTTGAATTTCATTCTTACCATCATATTTATCAATGCGATTATGTCTTCAGTGTGCCACTGATAATATTTAATAATCTTTTTTTGCCACAAAGGTTTACACTAGAATTTCCTTTTGACAGATTTACTAGAAGAAGACTATAACCCTTCAGACCCTAAGCCAGTGTTAGAAGCTAAAGACATGTACCAGGCCTGTGCAAACAAAGGTCAGTTACCCTGATTACAACATCTTGGTCAGTAGCCGTGGTCACTTTGACAAAACCTATGTTATGACAACTTCAAAAGCGCCCTGTTGAAATCAACAATGTCTGCTATTCAATGCTTTTGGTATAGTTTCAAGTGAATAGCAGGCATGAAAGAAGAGAATTGTTTAAATTGAAAACAGAAAAAGCTAACTTAGAGCTAAATTTCCTTGTATGTAAGCATTGACACGCAAAACATTTTATAATCTAAGTTAAGTTAATTACGTTCTGTCTACATTTCAGATAAAATAGAAGAACTGGGAGCGACCCCACTTCGTGACCTTCACACTCACTTAGGAGGCTGGCCACTTACAGATCCGACCTGGAATGATACTGAGTTTGACCTTTTATACACACTGAGTGAACTAAGACTTCTGAGTAATGAGTATCTGGTCTATGTTTGGGTTTCTGCCGATGACCGGGATAGCAAAACTAATATAGCGCAGGTTGGTTTCTGAAGATAGATGCATATTTTTCCCACTTTAATTCCTCAAGGTAAAACAGCCACGGGCAAGACAGCAAAGCTCTGATATTATGGGTGATGTATTGAGCACCCTAAGGCAAATTTAAGATATGAGACCAGTTTTTATTCAACCAATCAATGAGTATTATTTGTTTACAGTTGGACCAGTTTCACCTCGGCCTGCCACACAGAAAATATTACCTAGAGCCTGAATTCTCTAAAGAGTTCAATGCATACAAGACATTAATCAAAGAGATAGCAGTGTATATGGGTGCTGATAACAAGACTGTGGATCAGGATGTCAGTGATGTCCTGGAGTTTGAGACTTACATGGCTAATGTAAGTACTTATATAGTGCTAAATATAGCAGCTTGATATACAGATATCAAGTTGTTCAACGAAATTGAAAATTTTTAATGACCAAAGTGTTATGAGCCTTTTTCAATTATGGAATCTGTTTCACAGCAAGCATGAACAAGATATGATCTCAGCTGCCCATCTGACCACCACTGAATCATTGCCACTGACATCTATCATTCAATGGCTATAGTGTCATCTGTAAATGTTTTTGCGATGAGGTTGTTCACCATGAGATGTCCTTCATCTGTTCATTACAGCAGGGGGTCAGTTAATATGACTATGTATAAGTCTAACCACATGGTTCATTGACTCTGAGATTGTCAGTATTTTGACATGTTTTATTTTTAACAAGCTTTGATTGAAGTCATGAGACCTACCTTGATTGTTCATTGGCTATACTATAGATGGCAGTCGTCAAATTGTATAAGAGAAAGGTTCAGAGTATTGCAGTCATGTGTTTATGTATCCTTATTAAGTCATTTTTTGTATTTTGTCAGATTTCAATGAAGGAGGAGGATAGGACGGATCTACATGCCCTATATAACAGATATAAAGTCTCCGAACTGTACACTAAAATATCTGATAAGGTAGGGACCACCCATTCACTATAGGTGATAATATTATGTACTCATTTGTGAAGCAGTTGACTTTACAGGACTAGATGGTAGATTGTTAGGTTTAGATACAAATGAAAGGATATACATATTCTCTCACTACCTCTACATCAGCATAAACTCCAAAAATGCTTCCCACTTGACCGATTGAACGTGTGTTTATCAACTCATTATTGCTAACAGAACAGCCGTTCTGACATTGCAAGACATTTTATGGTCAATTTTCCAATATAATATTAGTGATAGTTAAGGTTGCTGGACAATTTCTATTACTTTGATTCAGCAAGTGTTCCTATGAGCTCCGTAAAATTGCACAAAGTTTGGAATATTTTTACAGTTTGACTGGAAGAAGTTTATGAATCTACTCTTCGTTGATACTGAGTTCAAGTTTGTTGATGACACAGAGGTCGTAGTCTACGCTCCTGACTTCCTCAAAAAGATGGCGGAGAAGGTGGCGGTCACACCACCAAGAGTACTGGCTAACTACCTGGTGTGGAGAATCACAGAATACAGGATTACCAATCTACCCCAAGCATTCGTTGATATACAAAATAAGTTCTACAGAGTAAGTGTGCTCTTTTATAACTTCCATGTTATTATGGTGAGCAGAAATTTGTTCTGATCCAATGAGGGTTTGTTGATAGAGGAGAACAGGATTATTTTTTTGTCTCATTGTGCGAGAAAAATGTGGAGCAGGATTCCGCAGTAAAATGCTAAAATATGACAACAGTATGGTGTACGGTAAGGATATGTGAGCTGGGGATCCCAGTAAAATACTCCTGGCCAGGTCGGTTCAAGATCAGATCCAACCAATTGAAAAATCCCCCTCTGCCTATCAGAAAGAGTAGCAGGTTACATCTTCAAGCCTGATGTCAGAGGACTAAACGATCGCCCTCAATGAGGGCATTCAGACAATGACAATGTTTAAAAGAGAATCAAAGGTTATGCCTATTGATATACCCCCTATTCTTAATCAGGTAGCCTATTCGATCCCTGAAGAGCCACCACGCTGGTTACGTTGTGTTAACTATGTAAATCAAGCTGTAGGATGGGCTGTCGGGAGATTATTCGTCAACAAATACTTCAAGGAAGAATCAAAAAAATCTGTAAGTTATATCTACATAACTTTTCAACAATACAGGTTGCTTTATCTGAATGTTATGATTATGATTATCTCTTCCTAAAGACTATATATTGGATTTTACTGGCCAATTCCAATACCAAAATGAGGTGCAATATAAATCAATGATAAGCAGAAGAGATATAAACTTCACTCGATTGTATTTTCTGTTCCTGGAACATTTGAATCACCACCATGTATTAAAGTCAAAGATAGCTGTTTTCTTGAGAACTGGTAATTCCGAACAATGGATCGCTGGTAGAGAATCCAAGAGTGTAACAAATTTGACTTCACTCCAAGGCAAAACAAAGGCTTTAATTAGAAAATAGTTATTTTGTTTCAATATGGTTATATTGTATGATGCAGATGGCGGTAATGACAGAAGAAGTTCGCCAAGCCTTCGATGGAGTTCTGACTCAAACAGAATGGATGGACCCCACAACAGAAAAACTAGCAAAAGAAAAGGTGAAGTGTTTTTGCCAATCTCATATACTCTAAAAAGTCCAAATGAAAGCCATCAAACATCCAATTATGGAGATTTATTTTAGATAGTATACCCTTAAAGTGTGTTTCTGTTACAATGCCATCAGCATACGATCCGAAAGGTTGTTGTTGAACACTCATAGTGCATGTCTTCATAATTTTCTCTGTCTGTAACCTCCATGACCTGACTTAAAAAAGCTGCCGCTTACACTAACTTACCTACGGAAGATTTGAATTAAGAGTCGGACTTAGTTTTGATACCGCACTCAAAACCTGAAGGAATACAAATCTTTTGTTATAAAGCAAAATATGTTGCTTGTTTTTTTGTGAATAAATAGAAATACGTGGAAAACTAGACAAGAGAGACAAAATGAGAGTGTTTTTGTTATCAACTGTTGTAGCTTACAGCGATGAATAATCACATTGGCTATCCAGAGTGGCTTTATAATAACTCAGCGCTCGATTACGAATATGAAGGGGTGAGTCCGATATGATTACCCCTTTCCTTGCAGTTAGTGAAGTTATGTATATGATCGGTCCCAATCAACTACCTCCAAGTCTTTTGATGATCATCGGTTTATTGAACATCCTCACCAATCACTTAAACACTGTGTACAAACTGGATGTTCAGATGATGATTGATGTAACTTTCTCTCATCTGCCAGTTGGAGTTTGAGGCCGATACATACTTCCACAACCATCTAAACTGGCTGAAGTGGATTGAGATCAATGGATTCAAACGAATCACTAAGCCTGTTAAAAAAGACAGATGGTTCACAGCACCAGCTGTCATTGATGCCTACTATCATCATGAGCTTAATACGATGGGTATGTAGATACTTTTAATTTTTGTTAATTTTTGTTAATACTTTTATTGGCATCATAATCATGTAAAAAAAAAGCTTTTCATTATTTTAGGTATATGTGGATTGAGTTTTTGAAGAGATAATTGATAATATGTCTTTTAAAAGTTGACAGAGTATTTGATGATCTAATAAATCTTGGCAGAGATAAAAATTATTGAATATTATCCTAGCTCGCCACAGTCAGAATGGGATATTGGCTGCCATTAGGGTACAATCTTGCGATCTGTGATAATGTGATGTTACCAGTGCTTGCAGCCAGTGATGATTTGTAACTGATATGGCATTCATCCTAGCCATGAGGTTTACTGCCGTGAGGTTCACTGTGCGTTTGCACATCCCACAAGCAGTAAAATGACCCTCCTCTGCCTCTTGCATTTTGATGAATTGCGGTGAATTCAGCAGGCAATGGTTAGGGGTGAATCTACAGTACCGTTTGTCCCAGCAACAAAGAATAGTATGAAGCACACTATTTTGACATTGCTTGTGGAGAAGCCTTCTGGGAAAAAACTTACATTCCATAGCAATTGAGTTTTGTAAACACAAACTTTGAATTTGTTTTCAGTCTTACCTGCAGGTGTGCTTCAGCCACCCTTCTGGCACAACGATCAACCAATGTAAGTACAAAAATCAGCAACCGATGTAAAAACACTAACAAGCGACCATTGTACGTACAATTGTAAATACTATAACTTAGCAATCAATGTTAGTACACTAACTTAGCAATCAATGTAAGTACAATACTGAGCAATCGTTGTAAGCAAAATAACAATAATACCAATGTAAGTACAAAAATTAGCAATCAGTGTAAACACACTAACTAACAAACAATGTAAGTACAACAACTACGAGCAAAAATATAAGTATTACAGCCAACGTCCGTGCGACATGAAACAACAGATGTGAGTGCCGTCAAGAATTACCTGAGAAATTCTTTAACATAATGGCTGTTTATTTTACCTAGTGTTACAGCTCAATTGGAGTAGATCATGACCTTAAATGACGCCGTTCAGTAATATACTTTGTGATATAAACATTGCTTACCTTGTTAGTTTGATATTGCGTCGTCACGGTGTGACCAAACAGTTATAAATAGTCGATGGTTTTAATTTGCAGGTCACTGAATTATGGAGGAATAGTTTCATTCATCGGACATGCAATGACCCATGGTTTCGATAATTATGGTAGGACAATTCATGATCCATGACATTTTATTGCTTGATCAGGGAATCAGAATTGAATACAGATTATTTGACATAGAATCATTACAAATATTTGCAGTTCCTTTGCGCCATAACCTTGAAATTATCATGGCAAGATATAATAAGTAATGAATATCGAAATAATTCATATACTTTATAGATACTTCATGATCATCTGAGACAATTTTGATTTGTCATTCCTTAATTTTAGGTCGGCTGTTCGGCAAAGATGGGAATGTCGGACAGTGGTGGGAAAATAAGACACTCGCTTCATTTAAAGAGAAGACGCAGTGTATGATAGACCAATCTTCCTCATATAAAGTAGAAGAAATTGATAAATATGTGAGTATTTTCTACATCAAGATGACGACAACTCATTTCGTTGATGTCAGTTTTCCAATGAAGAAGAAATTAGGGAAATATAAGATTCACAAAAGGTCAAAAGAAGTCATGTTAAACTGTTTCTTGTGATTGTAGGAAGAGATGTAACATCAATTTAAATTTATTTCTTATTGTGTGACTTTCTTGACCCAAATCATTAGGCAAGTATAAAAAGGTATGTACCTGCCTCTTTAGGCAACTATTTGGTGATTTAAGAAACACGGGTGAAATAAAAATGTTTTGTTGTTTCAAGGTGAACGGTGAAAACACGCTAGGGGAAAATATCGCCGACAATGGAGCATTAAAGACAAGCTATGAGGCATTCCTAAAACACGAAGAAAAGAACGGGCCAGGGCAACGCTTACCTGGACTTGTGCAATATAGTTCTAAAGAACTGTTCTTTCTCAATTTTGCCCAGGTATGATATGATGAACCTATATATCGATATTATAATGGTATTTTTAAAATAACAAGAGTTAAGTTTAGTATATCCCATCAGATAAAACAATGACCATGAGATTTGATGCCACAGTAAAGTATAATAAAATAATTCTGTTCAAGTCATCACTCATGCTAATGAATAGGTCTAGGATTTCATATGCAGTTTATAGCATGACTTGGGTGAGTTTTTTTAGCCTAGGTCTAGCGGATCACCATTTAGTGTCATTAGCACTGCACCATGGAGTCATGTAATAACAATATTATTTCAAATTTAAGATTGAAGATTAAGTTTGAAGGAATTTTTGAAAGCCAATGAGATGAGCTTGTTATTTGCATTTTTAAAAGTTCATCTCTTTCAAAGTTATGTTTGCAATCAAATGCTCATTGTAGGACACTGGCAGTATCCATGACTGTTGATCAATTGGTCCTGGCTGGATTCCAAACCTGTCAGCACCATAAGTTTCGATCACAACTTTATCTCCAAATTTGACGATCAGTTTGTTCAAATTATTTGCCCATCAGGTGACAATGCTGATATTGCAGCCTCATATTACTAGTTTTGACAACCTGTACAGAATTTAAAAAGCACACATTTGCAAGCTGTAGTTTGAGTCACATCAATTTTTCTCAAGTCATACCGCTATATTGAAGTTGTGAATTACTGTTTCAGACATATTGTCGTGCTGACAGGCTGTCCTCACTGAAGTGGCAGGTAGCAGCAGGTAACCATTCTCCTGGTAAATGGAGGTACGTTTATTAGATCTGATACCCTTAACAACAAAAAATCATAGGACGTTAGAGCACCTGCCCTCTAATGCTCCGACCTGCCTGAAAATTGAGAGCAACTTGGGGCCGATTATGGCAGCGGCGCCCTTAAGGCCCCTTCATTACCATTCTTAGGACAGAGACAGACTTGAGATTTTAACCCACATTTTACCCATGTACATAGAAGACTATAGCTACAACCGGAGTTGACCATGCAAAAATTTGGGATTAAATTGTAACTTTCCCTTTCCGGAAAAAAACAGATTTAAGTTGGTAACCATGTTGTAACCCTCTTTCATTTACAGAGTGATTGGACCAGTGTCAAATTATGATGAGTTTTCTAAGGTGTTTGGTTGTCCTGTTGGCTCTGTAATGAATCCAGTAGACAAATGTAGGGTCTGGTAAGACTCAACACAGTGAAAACTGCAACAAAGAAAAACATTGATGTTGTATCCTGTATACGATCTTTGATCACAAGACACCAATGTCCCCATACACAATGCTCCAATTAACAAACACACCCAATTGAGTTTAAAGTATGCTTTCCAATAACTATACTCTGTCTTTGTCATATCAAATACAATTACATTATATCAATATCACGAAAGTGTTAACTGATAGTTAATAAATTCTGCATAACATAATTGTTTTAATTCACATTTTAATTTTAATTAACTTAAATAAACAATATATCATTTCTTTTAAATCAATGTATCTATTCTTCAAAGTTTGTAAATATCAAGACTACAAGCAAGAACAAGAAAGCAAGGAACTAAACTGGGCCCCATCCTTTGGCTAATTTATGTGTTGAAATCTTTTGATTATGATACAAAATGTATCAAATATGCTGATGAATGATGAGACAACCTTTTATAAGCCTATCGTCGAGCCATCCACTGAGAACATATCTGATGCAATACTGTTAGCAAACACCAAGTCTGAGCAAAACAATATGATTTTGAATTCCAGGAAAACTGTGATACTGAATGTGGCTTTTACAAAAAAACCTGCCATTCACCTTGGTATAACCTATAGAGATGAAAGTCTCTTTATCTCTCCCTCTGAGCATACCAAGTTTTAAAGCTTATTCATAGACAACGCACCAACTTTCAACAATCATGTTGACTATATTATATTATATTATATCAATTATACTTGATGAGACTGCTGAAACGCATGGGCATGGATAGTGATGGCCAGAGAACCTTCTATATAGCTAGAATTAAGTCTATAATCTCCTACGCCTGCCCTGCATGGTACAATCTACTATCAGACACCGATAAAGCACGACTAGAGAGGATCCAGCACTCTGCTACTCGGATTGTGCTGCCATTCTCTGACAACTTCGAGCAGAGGCTGGACTATCTAGCACTGCCACCCATCACAACATTTCTGCACACCACTTGCAGTGAACATTTTACTCAAATAGCTGACGACGATAATCACCCCTTGAACTCTCATATTAAAATAAATACTAACAGAACATCTGCTCGTAGAGCAAAAATAGATAAATATAGGCCTTCCAAGTGTAGAACAACCAAAAGACAAAATACCTCTTTTGAATTTTATATGCGATTTTTCAACTAATGCAGCTCAGACTCCTTTTATTTTTTCCAATCAAAACCGAATGCAGCTGTATTTTTCCTGCCACGACAAACAAAACTAAACTTAATCAATCCATAAGTCACACTCCCGGACTCTTTGTGTTGTAAAGATCATTATAGATATCAGTCGGTCGACTTAAAAAGATCCAAGAATTTTACTGTCATTTTGAAAACTAAGTAGTATATAAATGTAGTTTTGAAACATGATCTATGCAAAAGCTGCTAACAAAAGAAGTTTCCATTTGATGTATCACCAACAGTCCTATTGCCAGCCTATTATGAAAAGCTGTCTAAATCCCAAGGGGGGGGGGCTGATAATTTTTTATAATAAAAATAATAAGGTAAAAGAAGTTAACAGGTAAAACAAAGGTTAACATTCGGGACACATTTCATCGATCTTGACAGTGATGTCACTTTATTCTCGACAGCAGGCTGTTTTGAGTTTTTCAGGTAAAAATATGCCGACTTGGTTATTTCATGACTCCTTCCATTGCAAACAAATTCTGATTCCCAGTTAATTTCTCGTTACAGAATATAGGGCAGAATTTTAAGTGTAAACAGTTAAAAGTGTTTCATGGTTGATATTTAATATTTGAATTTTATGCTCTGTTAAGTAAATGATCAGGGGAGGTAACTTTAACAAATTTGGCCAAATATTCGAAACATTATTTGACTGAAACGATTTACAAAAAACAACATCAGATCAACAGTGTCAAAGGAACCATCAACCAGGAAATTGGATGACATATTTATGAACTATTGAATAACAATTTATCAAGCCTCAAAGACCCATATTTTGATCAAATATGCCTGCGCTTTGTATAGACACTTGCTGTTTTCACAGCTTAGCTGTTTGAAACATACTTTGATGAGACCAAACATGATAAAAGAGTAGTATAAATGTGAGTTTCACAGCTGCAGTTAAAATAGATGCTCCTTAGTCCAGGCTAGTGCCTGCTGTACACTTATATCTTGGGATTCAGGAGTGGTACAATGGATCAGAGTCTAGGCTAATGATCTTTGAGGTTAAGGCAGTCAGTTCTGATTCTGTACTGCAAGACCATTCATCCTAACCACGTCTTTTGAAAGCGGACCAGACCTACCAGAGGTTCATTGTGTGGTTGCACACTCCACACACAATAAAAAGAATCCTCTCTGCCTATTTGACATGAATGTTGTGATGACCAATCGATTTTAAGATTTTGTGTTTCTGATGCAGTCAGCTCCAAATCTGTTCGAATGGTCCAGAAGGGATTTCCCCTTCGCGAAAGCGGAACTTAGAAATAAATAGCTTTATCGGGTTTATTATTTGTACTCCACAATAGACACTCTTAATGAGACTGACCTTGAATATCGACGCCTAATAAAAATCAGATTCGTCACCATTCTCTTTTATAAGGAAGCAGTTTAATGACACCACACTGTGATATTGCACATTCAATTCCAAGCTACCTTAGAACCATCCGGACTGTAATCTCTTGAACAATTGATCCGGAATAGCAGGGCGTCAGGGTATGGTATGCATCTGAGCTTAACATTTAACATAAGACTCATGAATTGAAAAAGCTAGCTTTAGAATTGGTAGATATGACAGTCCATTGATACAAATATCCATTACTAGCACATATCAAAATTCCGGTTGAACAAATACTTTAAGAACTAAAACACTGTGACAAAACACGACAATAAATTTCACGAGACCATTTTAAACCATTTTTAAAATTACCCAAAGACCAAAGCATGGTATAGTCAGGCAGTTACTCATGATAGTTTTGTAAGATTTGCATGATAAAAAGTACAATACTCTGCTTGGCATGAGTTATTGATGGTGGAAAGATTGCCTTCCATAAGGGAAAGAAACTCCCATTCTCTGCACTGTGATGTCACAGTCTCCCAAATGTGCAGTACAAGAAACATGAATGCGGTTTTGTGACAAAGATCAAGCACAAAAGTCCTACACAGTTATGATATTAGTAGATAAAACCCATTTGCTATCTTTTATAACTGACATATCATTTTTGTGTAAATAAATATTAGTGTTATATTTTCTCATTTCATAACTCAATAATAGGGACAATTTATCATAATCATTGTGCAGAAACACTGCCGGGTTGACAGACTGTTGCCTTTTAAGAAAAGGGTGCAAAAGGAACTCATGCAACTTGCAAATTGAGGCGCTTTAACCAGATCTTTTTACTAATTAATTATATCTCACATAACAGATAGTCCATACTTCGATAAATTCTGAACTCATTCACAATTATTAAACCCTACGCTTTTACGGTTGATAAAACTCGAATCAGCTAGAATGTCTCCAATCACCTGCACTTTTCAAAAATCAAGGCTTTCTTTTTTCTCATAGTGATTGGTCGAATTACGGTGAGTTCTTCAAGGCTGGCTGCCTTGTGGGTTCAGCGTTGCACCCGGAACACAAATGCAAGGTCTGGTAAGGGGACTGAATACACTGATAAATCAAACGAAGAGATTATGACTCCGATACTGTACCCTTTATGGAGGGTCAATGTCAACGATTCAGCAGTCACTATTCACTATGGGCTTTTGTTAATGAACTACAGCACTGAAGATATTACTGCATACCCTTATTGCATATAAATTTTTTTATTATTCACATGTACCTTGTTACAAATGATATCATAATCTTTCTTGATGCCAACAATCTTTGTATTCAGGAGTGATCTTTATGTCCTTTTTTTTAATTTATATAATTTTATCACCAAGCAATAATAAGTACAATTTAACATTTTGAAAGACTGTAAAACTGTGACTTGAATGGTATAACTTTCTTCCTCTCTGATGACTTTCCAAGTGATGAGTTACTTGTCTGGTGAACAGGCTAGTCTTAGATACATTCATAAATCATAAATATGAGAGGGCACCAGTACTCATTAAAAATTAAAACCAAATCAAACACAAATCTCTTTCTACAAAATACCAATGATAACTTCTTCGTTTCTTATAAGGAGAATAAAAAAGTGACCAATGAAAACACAATACAGAGTTAAAAGGTAGATCATTTCATGGTACCCATTTTACAGAGTATCGGAGACTTTCCAGTAATGTTTAGAAAGCCATTATCAACAGTTCACGGTGTCTCTACATTGTGTTAGTATATTGAATCGTCAGTCTTGACATCTCACTGCATTGATTGAAAGATATAAACATACCTCATACACCACCTTAGGGGTTAAAGGGCCTAGTTTTGCAAACATCTGGCGTTTATTTCAATCTGATTTTGCTGTTATAAAAGCTGTCATCTAAAGCAAACAAATAATCTGAATTATGTGATGGTCAGAAACGCATATTTTTAGTTGCACTCAATGATAGCATGTATCTAAAAAAACATCTGAAGAATGTTGCAAAGAATTCTGTCTGGGAAATCTGTAGTGTGAATGCAGCTTTTCTTTTCTGACTCTATCTGGACTTGTTCAGATCTGAGATAATGGCTGATTTCTACATTACTAAGTTTCAGAATTCCAAAAAAAATTGTTTAGCAACCTGCTTCTTGTGGTCATATCTTCCTAATGTCTTAGGGTTTACTTTTAATATAAAAAGTGTCTGTAGTCTTTAAATTTTCATCTACAAAACATAAAATTGGTTCCTTGTCTCTTCCGGCTAATATCGTTTTCAGCAATTTAATTGACTTGGTGTAGGTACTTGGACAGAGATTGAAGCCACTGCAGGATGACTGATTACCCTTCTACAGTTTGTGGTAATTACAGTCACCACACGAAGTGTGATTGAGCGAGGTTATGACCTAATATCACTCTACCTTCGGTTAACAATCTCACAAAATCACCCCGGATAGCGCACTGAGCCACACCAGGCACACATGAGTAACACAGCAGACCACCACCGCACCTGCACCGCACCTGCACCGCATCTTCACCGCATAACTGCTTATTGACTACCTAAACATTGTTTCAAACAGAGTTTTCAATGCAATATAAGTAGCCCGGATAGCTCAGTCGGTAGAGCATCAGACTTTTAATCTGAGGGTCCAGGGTTCGAGTCCCTGTTCGGGCGTAAGCTTAGTTTTAATAAATGATTGTGAGTGACTAGCAAAAATAGCATAGCAGCCAAGCAAGGGCAGCCAAGCAAGGAGCTTGCAAACAAGAATCTTAAGGCACGTCAAACTATCCCATTCTGAACCATAATGGGGGTATGGTTCTCCAGTCCCTTAGCACTAGGATAGTATATGTAGTATCATGCATATTTAGAATAATGACTCTCAAAAGAAGATGGCTGCTGTTTCCATCAAATGGGATGTTTACTGACATGTTGTGTTGACCCAGGTAATTGCTCTTATTTTAACAGCACTAATTTATAATCATTTTTATATTTTTATATTTCTATACAACTTCTATGCAAACTGATGATGTGAAAACATGCAAATCCAGATTAGAGCAGAAAATTCTACTCATGTTTTTATTTCTAAAATATCATAGCTACCTTTTTATCCCCATGCGATTACCACGGTCCTTCTCCTAGTCTCAGGAAAACTGACATTAGAGACAGAGACAAACAACTCAATTCTCTGACTATGTATGAGTTGTACTATGCTCAATGTGGTGAATTTGGGTAGGGACAGTGGAGAGTGGACAGGTACCTTGACTATAGCGATTTTGCGCCGATGAGTTGATGGAAAGCAAACCTCCCTGCACCAATTTGGCTTAGAGTACAAGCATGGGAGTGATGGGACGAAAATTGTTGCTCTGAAACAATGGAGACTTTGCAGCCTCCTGGTTGCACAACAACGTAAACACACTGATTATGTCAAAATATACCGAGACTGACAATAGGTACTGAGGGCTTGATGAGATGGATTTAGATGCTCATCTATACATAATGATGGATTCATACTGCTTTGGCTGGCAATGAATAGGTTGTACTAGAGAAGGTCTTGAAACAGCGCTTGACTCATGGTTTTGAGCTAAACACTCCTGTGGAGCTTGATCTGCAGTAGTATGCCACCACTGCATGTTGTATCATTGTTCGAATTTGTGCTCTATGAAAATAAACAAAGTAATTACAGTTATTTGTCATGGATAGCAGTATAATAACTACGATGCATACAACAATGTACAAACATTTCATAGACAAACCTAGTGTGACTGTAGAAATAACTCATAATAATAATAGCACATAAAGGAAACATTATTACGAAAATTATCGCCAAAAATTTACTTACAAATATAAGATCAATCCAGTTTTAAATTGAGACCAGTATAGAGTAGTAAAAATCATCAAACCAGCATCAGCTTAAACAATTATGAAAACGTTGGACTTCAGTTCATTTCTGAATGACAGATAACATCCATTATACAGCATGGCAGAAAATTCATACCACAAAGATAACGTACACAGATTATTATTTTGTTTAGTAGACAAAATTTACAGTAACTAACTGATAAATATTACAAGTAAGCAGCTTACTGACATGGTGTCTTGTGTGTGGCTACAGATTGGGCTAATTGTTCCCTATGACAATACAGTTGCCATAACAGTGTGCAGTGACAATAATATATAATGTTGATATAATGACATGGAATGGAATTTACGAAGCGGGATTAAATTTTTGCCTGATACAAAAAATAGTGTTCCAGTAATACTCAACTTGCCTCTTTTGTATAGCTGAAATAGTTGATATAGTCGATATAGTTGATATAGTCGATATAGCTGACAGTTGATATATTTGATATTGTTACAGTAGTCATAGTAAGGTGAGTGTAGTAATACGCCGTTAATTAACCTCTGGCCACACTGGTAGACAAATGCTAAGTGGAGTATATTGCCTCCAAGTTATCGAGTGGAGAAAAGTTAGAAAAGATAATTCCGAGCACAGATATGAGCAGCGGAATAAAACAAAATTATTCCCTAAACTTATCAGTGACAGTTCTAGATGAATTACTTCTGATAGACTGACTGTGTCTGAGCATTTAGGTATTAAATTGATATTAGTGGGGTTTTTTTTTTCTTCTGATGCGATACTCTCTAGTCTAACAAATAAGTATCTTAACTGATCTGTACACAGAAATAATTTGCCATATTGTAATTAAAAATCCAGTTGCCCTTTGACCATGTTTGAAATTCTGCAACAGGTCTTGTTTCAGAACCTCCAACCTGCCTATTTTTATTTCTTGTTCTTTTTTTGTTTAGACAATGAGGTCCCAAGCATTGAACATGACAAGCGGAACTACAACACACATCCCTCTATCTAACAAACAACATAAGCATTCATTCAAGTTCTTGGGCACGGTGTCCATTAGATTGACAGGACCGCACCAGATTAATCAGAATGTAATATAATAAAACAAGGACCCTGCCAGCAATACACCAAGTAGTCTTTGAACATCACCTGTAATTATTGTGTAGGGTGACGAGATTTGTTGCTCATAGTTATTATTTCAATCATAATCAAAGATAATAAAAAAATGATTTTTATCCTAATTTCATTAAGATTTTTATTTACAATTGTCACTTAATGATAATATTCAAAGGTTGTAGAATGTTAAATGTGTATTATTTAATAATTAATAGTAAGTAGTGTATAGTAATTTTGATGTCCTGAGAGTTCCGACCCAGTGTCAGACTGGTACAGCTTAGACAGAATTATCCTATATTTTCCTCTTGCTGTTTCCAGTGTGTTGAGTCTTACCAGATGTTACATTTATCTACTGGGTTCATTACAGAGCCAACAGGACAGCTGAATGCTTTAGCAAACTCAGGAGAATTTGATATGGATCCTATCACTCTGAAAATGACATGAGGTATTTGTGTTAAAAAAGAGGAAAATTGAAACATCAATGATTGTAGAGAAATAAAAGGGTGATCGTAATTTACATACATCAATCATAAAATGACAGGGTCAAAAAAATCTAAAATTGCAAAATTTAAAATTTGGATATTAGATTGTCGAGTAAGAGATATGATGATGTTTATCAGGTTAACGTACCTCCATTTTCCAGGAGTATGGTATCCAGCGGTGACCTGATCCTTCAACGATGACAGTCGGTCAACTGTACAATCAACCTGAAAAAATGATCACCTGAAGTTCACAGTGGTGTTGAACATTTCACCTTTACTCGAATCATCTAGCATACATCATTTAATGAATTGAACAGCTCATTCTGAGCCTAAAGCAATGAACAGCAAACCCAAGTTCACGCTCTTCATATGTGTAAATAGGAGTATGATCTAAAGTGTTTTGACAGAGATATGCTCACAGATTTTGTGCCCATACAAAAATAGACCATCATAAACCCAATTCAATTCATAATGGTGCCCGCAGAACTATGGCAGGGACCTACTATGTAAAACCAAAGCTCCATTTAACTTAGGCCTCTTTTACTCCATTGATCTGAATTGGCAAATTTAAGTGCGATATTTTGTTGACCTGACACTGATATAGCCTTCATGGCTTTATTACACAATCAAATTCAGCTTTGTCCGCTGAAGCCGGATGAAATTTGTCCTGATTCTTCATAAGCTCAAAAGCTACATACCTGGGCGAGATTGAGAAAGAATAACTGTTTGGAGTTATATTGCACAAGTCCAGGTAGTCTCTGTCCTGGTCCGTTTGCTTCTTCGTGTTTCTGGAAAGCTTCATAGCTTGTCTTTATAGCTCCATTATCAGCTATATTTTCAGCCAGCGTGTTTTCACCGTCCACCTGAAATTTACAAAACCTTTGAAATTCACCTGCTAAACACTTCAATATCAATTCATTTGCTTTTCAAACCTGACGTAAAGTCACATTCCAACTCACACACAAGCAGTACCAAGAACATCACTTTCTTTGGTAATGTCTCAAATACTTGAAGGAACCAAATGTCAAATTTCAATCTTCAACAGAGGGCACAACTCTGTAATATGATCATTGCTTGGGAAAACCTCTATTTCCCTGTGACATCATAAGAACACTCTCTTTATTCCATTCATATCCGTCTTAATATAAAGAATCAACAAGCTGTGTGTTCGACTGTCCCTTGGTGCAGCAAACACTGCCTGTCTATGACAAAACAGAGCGTGGGCTGCCACTAAATAGTGACGCAAGTTGCCCAAAGTCCTCGTACTGATAGTGTAATACATCCTAGTCATTGAATTCCATATCTGGAATAGCATCATTAGCTTTCTTTTGCAAAACAAAGGGCTTGCAAAAATAGCCAGTCCCTAGTAGCAATCTAGAAATGCCCTAATCATCGACACTGTGTGGGGTATAATTACTGTTTGCAATTTTGTAAACAAGACAATTTCTCAGGCTAATTATTCATGCTACTAGGGACAGCCAATCAGATAACAGTCAGATGGGTCCCTGTGTTTAGTATCCTAACCGTATAACGCTATGATACTATTTCCATTCTAAGAGAAGAATCTAATTCAGTGATCCTAGTAAATTAGAATGCATCCTAGAATTGAGGCCACGGGGGACCTCCTAATCATGAGTGTGGAGCAAGCTGCAAGAAACTGAAACAGGCACTTATCGCAGTGACACTTTGACCTTAGCCAATAGGCTGAGAAGCTACTACTCACATATTTGTCAACCTCTTCTACTTTGTAAGAGGAATACTGATCTATCATGCATTTTGTTTTTGCTAGGAATGAAGCTAGTGTTTTATCATCCCACCATTGGCCGATATTTCCATCTTTGTCAAAGAATCGACCTATTAAAATGGGATAAACAGAAAAACCTCTAAAGCGTAGTATGTGGTGAAGATACAAAGCCTATAATGTAAGGATTGAGATTTGCATTCAAATTGCCGACAACCATGATCTCTAGCCGCACGGAAACTAACAACTAGAATCTGTAGCAAAATTGAAGCTGATCATTTTTTATTCCCAGTATGCACGACATCACTGATCGTGACTAACATACCAATGTCGTCGAATCCATGAGTGATTGAGTGTCCAATGAAGGATCCAATTCCTCCATAGTTCAGTGACCTGTAAATTAAACACGAAAATATGAAGATGTACAGTGGGTTACAAAATGTCTATATCAAGGATGTTCTGGTGATTACGATATGTGTCACAAAAATGCATCGAAGTTTTCATCAAAGTCTTTGTTACATTTTTATTATGCCATGTAATAATTGATAATGAATAAAACAAAGTCTCAGATAACAATTGTCTTCTCCTGTAAATTCTTTGTTTACTTACATCGGTTGCTCTTTGTGATAGAAAGGAGGCTGAAGGGCACCGGCAGGTAAGACTGAAAAAAATTTTAGTGGAAATTAAAAGAGCGGTTGAACTTACACATTTCATGTAGGCATGACGACATGATGAAGATATACCTGACATGCGAAATAGACATGGACATTTTTGGACTCATACGAAGAAGCCATGACTATCAAAGATAAGATCTAATTGCAGTCTGTGGACTAGATTTTTGTGTCATCTGGTGTGATCTGAGCAGCATGTTGCTGAAAGCATTATCGGGGCATTGTATTGACATGTATTTGGTTTATGGTCCATGAAGGAATCATCAAGTTTTTCTAACCAGCCCCGAGTCCCACTCACCGATTGTATTCAGTTCATCGTGATAGTAAGCATCAATCACAGCTGGTGCTACAAACCATCTGTCTCGTTTTACAGGTTCAGTGATCTTCTTTAATGATTTCTTCTCTACCCACTTCAGCCAGTTTAGATGGTTATGGAAATATGTATCGGCCTCAAACTCCAGCTAGTAGATGAGAGAACATTCCATCAAATATAACCAGTAGATCTAATTTAACAAATCTTGCAGAAAATTGAGATGCACAGTTTTTATTTTTTATTTCTTTACAAAAAGATCCAATAACCTTCAAAAATAACTTTGTGTCAAAAAGAGACACCCCGATCATTCAGACTCACCCCATCATATCTCAATCGTAATGCAGTATCGTTGTGTAGCCAGTCTGGATAACCAATATGATTATTCATTTCAGCAAGCTAAAACAGATGAAGATGTCATAATACAAAATCAGCTCATCAGATGAGATGTTAGTCTCTATCAGATCACTGAATGATTCCCCATGGGCATTCATAACATTTTCTGGTATCACAACATAGTTATGAAGATGTTCTTTATGATAATTATTTTGAAACAAGGGATCATTTTTGCCTTCAAAAGTTTTATAATCAAAGGCGTCAGAATATCACTTCACGCTCATACAAGCAGAGTCTCTGGGGTGAATTAACCTAAGAACTAAATTTGAATAGCCTACATATCCCGTTGATGTCCAGGGGTGGGTACTCAATTGCCCACATGGTTCAAAACATTCACACAATATAACATCCTGGCTGCCAACAATTATTAACACTCAATGAGGATCTGTTACCTTTTCTCTAGCTAGCATCTTAGTTGCAGAATCCATCCAGTCTGTCTGAGACAGATGTCCATCAAAAGCTTTCCTCACTTCTTTGGTCATTGCAGCCATCTTGACATGGGAAAAAATGTGATGAACAGTAAAATACAGGCCTGTAGTTCTCGGGGAGGCAGGTAGGCAGTGTCCCCTCTAGAAAGCTAAATGCAGTGGCCCTAAAACACTATAATTGAATAATCTATGTCAGAATCGGCTCCTCCCGGATTGCCTTTTGCTAACTATATTGGGTATAAGCTTACAGCTTCTGCAACCCTCCATTGATGCTCCAGATTTGCCTCAGACTTTTGCCTCCCCTACCCTTTTTTTTTTAAAACAACCGCCCTGAAATACCTGGTATTTAATTGAATACAATGGCATTCAATAATATATAAGGTGGTGATTTTGTCATGAAATAGACAGTGTGAGCAAAAATCAAAGCTGATGTAATCGTTTCTTACTAATTGACAACCAAATGATAATGGATTTAACTTTAAACACATTAAAAAATCATAGTTTATAGATTAATCATAATAATTCTGTTAAATATCTTAAAGAGAATTTGCTTAGGATAATATTAGATAACTTACAGCTATTTTGGAGTCCTCTTTGAAGTATTTGTCGACAAATAATCTCCCGACAGCGTATCCCAGAACATCATTCACATAGTTGACACAAGATAACCAGCGTGGTGGTTCTTCTGGGATTGAATAGGCTACCTAATTTAAGAAGATATAAAATTTCACGGTTGATTTGTTTAAAGGTCTGTATTTATAATACTACCCAACTTCAATCGTCTAAGACACTTAAAATGTTTTTAGGATCAATAATAATCTGAGTCAAAGAGGGTTCTGAATTGAAAGTTGGGCAAACATATGGTAGTCCACCAGTATTCATTGTCATATATTACACAGGTATGGCTAGGATGAATATTGATGAATCCATTTATGAGATTTTCTACTAAGAAAAAAATAACTTGACTTACTCTATAAAACTTATTCTCAATGTCTATGAGTGCTTGAGGTAGATTGGTAATCCTGTATTCTGTGATTCGCCACACCAGATAATTAGCCAGAACTCTTGGTGGTGTAACTGCTACTCTTTCTGCCATCTTTCTCAGGAAGTCAGGGGCATAGACCACTACCTCTGTGTCTTCAACAAACTTGAACTCCGTATCAACAAAGAGTAGATTCATGTACTGCATCCAATCAAACTGTTAAAATAAACCAAGATTGTTTTTAAACTTTGTCTTGTAAGAGATCTGAGTGAGCTCCGATGATGCAGGTGATGGTCATACCAACTGAAAATGTAGTGATGTTGAAAGTTGCTGGAATATTATTCAGAGCCAGGACTTAACCTGAAGTGAGAGTTGTGGACTCCACAAACGATTGCACTATTACTCTGTATCTGATTTTAATCGATACATCTTGACCACTTGAAAAGATTTGTGGACGATATCATGAGTATTATAAGTAGAGCTGAGCTTGTTCCAACCTTGTCAGAGATATTTGAGTACAGCTCTGAGACTTTGTATCTGTTATATAGGGCAGGTAAATCTCTTCTTTCCTCCGCCGTCATGGAAATCTGAGAAAATAAAGAAATAACTTACTCAGGTAGTTGCAGTTGACAATTGGCCAAGAAATTGAAGAGCTTGTGACATTGATCTATGCACTGAAATTTGTTGGATGAACCCTCAATCAACAAGGAAATACTGAAAGCTCTCAGATCAAAAATTCAAAATCCGATCAGCTGATGGGGCAGTAGGCCATGTGGTAACACCGATGAACTGAAGTAAAGATCACAAGGGCGCACAACCACTCAAACTATACTACTCCCTTAGAAATTAGCTACAACCTGTATATGTTTTCATTCATGTGGTACGGTTTGAGGTTGATGTAAGGAAGCGGACAGCAGTAACTGATACTTACATTAGCCATGTACGTCTCAAACTCCATAACATCGTTGACATCTTTGTCAACAGTTGCCTCGTCAGCCCCCAAATACACTGCTATATCTCTGATGAAGTTTGTGTATGCGTTCTTCTCTTTACTGAACTCAGGCTCCAGGTAATTATCTCTGTGTCCTAAGCCGAACCTAAACTGATCCAACTGCAAATCAAGAAGAAAGTTTCATGGAGAAAATTGACAGCAAGAAGTTCTAAACAATAAAGTTAAGGCCGAGACAATATGTTTTCCTGAATCAAGAGACGACAACAATAATGATAATATTGCTGCCTGTCAGTGTTGACAATGACTGGCACTGATGCTCCGTTTGACAATGATTGGCACTGATGCTCCGTTTGACAATGACTGACACTGATGCTCCGTTTGACAATGACTGGCACTGATGCTCCATCTTTGGAAGTGTTTTTTTATAGTGACGGCTAGGTTTCCAAGTCATTAGTGCCACTCTTCAACCACTGACAGCCTTAACCCAGCATGAAACATAGAGCTACAAGGCTGGAGCTGCAGTGGATGGTGACAGCAAGAAGTTACAGACTTTAAGTCTTCAACTCCTTGGTGACAGCGTCCACCTG
Organism: Membranipora membranacea; assembly: GCA_914767715.1. NCBI lineage: Eukaryota > Metazoa > Bryozoa > Gymnolaemata > Cheilostomatida > Membraniporidae > Membranipora > Membranipora membranacea. The sequence continues at coordinate 23,241,608 of OU612074.1, forward strand.
TATGGAGCTATACCATACATGTTGTTGTGCATACAGAAGACCTCCATTATTTTGAGTCTTGATTCAAAGGGACTATGTGATCAGTCAAAGAGAAAAGGACTTTTGGTAACGGATAGGATTCAAACCCACACCCGGCTGGTCAACGGGCAGACGCACTTACCACAGAACCAAACTGTATTGGACTTTGCCTTTGTAAGTTGTCTATATATTTATCGAACAAACCTGCGCTATATTATTTTTGGTGTCTCCGAAATCGGCAGACACCCGTAAATATACCAGATACTCATTACTTAGAAGTCTCAGCTCACTCAGTGTGTATAACAGGTCAAACTCGGTCTCGTTCCAGGTGGGGTCTGTAAGGGGCCAGCCACCTAATTGGGTGTGTAGTTCACGAAGAGGGGTAACTCCCAATTCTTCTATTTTATCTGCAATGGAGACAAACAAATTGAAAATAGGGCTTCATTAGATAGTAACATATACTGAATTTAAGAGAAAAAAGCTTAAATACATAATCAGCTTTACACACTCAAAGTCCAATTATCTTTTTCGATAGATGGTAAACAATTAAAATTTAAGTATTCTATAGCGGTCCAAAAGAGAATCAATGTGCATCGATCAATCTTTGGAACCAAATGGTGAAGATTTCATAACATTCTCAAAGCATTATTATGGCCTGGCAAAAATTTTAGATTATCATGTTCAAAGGCCTGGAACTAAATCAAATTCAAAGCTCACATATGCCAAACATCTAACCTAAATATTGTCAATATCAAGTATTTTCTCATAAAGTTTAAAATAGCAATTTTCCCGGATTAACCTGAAAAATTAATTAACTTTAACCAATATTTAGCACAAGTTATAAAGTAACTCACCTTTATTGACACAAGCCTGGTACATGTCTTTAGCCTCTAACATTGGTTTAGGATCCCAGGGATCGTGGTCGGCCTCCAATAAATCTAAATTAGATAAGATAAGATAGCTTTTATTGGAAAATTTTATCACAGACAAGTTACAATGGAATTGAGGAGGCTCTTTTGATGTTCATACAATCACCATTTAAATTTTGAATGCTACTTGGAATTATAAAACTGTTCACAAATATCTCAGTTCTGGACTTCAGCATGAGATAGAGCGACCTGGCAGTGTAACAGCAATGATGTAAAATATGAGTGTAATGATATTGTAGTTTTACAGTTGTCATATTTCAATTTGGACAAGTTATAGTTCAGACGACAGGTGCCAGATTGGTATCACCAGATCGTAATTGGCATACTCATGCTAAACATCCTGGTTAGGTCTTATGATTTGTCTATATGTGCTGAAGCACGAGGTCGAATGCCATGTTTGATATTAGAATAGAGTTGTTGTTGATTTTGTAATTAATGGCTATCTGTGATGACTAGAAAATCAATTTTAAAATGTTCTGTGACTCCACCTGCATGAATACAGGTTCCCCCAGTATTCAATCTATGCTATCATTTTGTAAATAAAATTTTGAGGCGATAAGTGGAACAAAACAACAAAAAGCCGATAAGTCTTAATTTTTATGCTTTATAATATTTTAAGTTGATTGTTATCAAAATTGCCATGACAGGCACTTTTTCATTTGGTTTATCATCGAATTCGGTTAATCTTGTGAGCATTTGAATAATGAACAATAACTATTACTGTACAATTTTTCTCTCTCTTCCCACAAGCTCAAATTCTCAAAAATACCAATAATTTTAATAATCGGTATTAATCGGTATTTTCATATGACAGCAATGGTGAAATGGTCACAGTCCCATAACACTCGCATCATCAAATCCTCATCATGATAGAATAATATGTATCATTTTGGAAAAAGAGCAGTCATTCCCGACCACACAAATGGACGGGCCTTTGAATACTGAGCCCACATACTTTTTTCCTCATTCGCCAACAAACTCCCTCTTCCCCATGAAAAAACACAGGACGATTTAGACCAGAGAGGGATTTAATTGGACAAACCAAGTATAAAATTTCCTTTCAAAATCAAACATTTCAAATATGATAATTGTTTGGGTAGCCCGAAACACTATTATTGTCTTGATGGTGCTTAGGACAAAGTAATGATACAGTAGGATTCAGGGAAAAATAATGCTTTGTTGAATATTGCTTGAAAAACCACAAAGAAATGAAAGGACTAATTTCCTGTTCAACGGTTTAAGATTCGCTTACCCCTTAGTTGTACCGCCATTTCATCGTCGAGCTCACTGAACTTCGAATATGAAGATTTGTACTCCGGTATTACTGTCTTATCTATCCAACCTCCGCAGGAATGCTTATAGAAATCATCACACGGGTCAACACTTCTGTCGAGACCAGTGAGTATCTTGCTTGCTAAAAACAAACATGGAAAGAGTAATCACTAAAAAACCCGGCAAAGCAATGCTAACGCCAAAGCTACCGCAAAGTTGGATGCCATAACGCCACCAACAATGAAACACCTCATTGCCTCAATGCTGATGTTTCATATTGTGTCTGGTCTAGGTTTGTTATTAAGTCTAAAAGAAAGACATTACGTCTGTGACATGGCCCTTATCAGGTGACATCGTCTATTTTTGCTGGATTTTCCACATGGTATGATTTCTGTCTTCTCAATCAAGATTCAGAGATTCAAAATGGTCTCAGATTGGACAAGCTCTGATCGGCTGGGTGGAGTAAAAGATCGATCAGAGCCAAGACATTGGCTAAGGTTAGACTGATTCATTCTGCTTCCTTACCGAGATCCTATTATGCCACAAGGAGAATAAGCATGAAAAGCTAGTAAATCATAACTGTCCTCAACACACAAATTTCTCACAGCCGCAATTTTGACACGAAATGTCAGATTTCCTAACATTTCAAAGAGTAAACTTATGGTTGCCTGTTGACTGATGACTGGCCTGTTGCTGGTGTGCTTGCAGTTATTTGTTATTTGATGAATATATTTTCAATTATAAACATAACAGAGTTTCTCTATCTCTAGCATCAAACTGAAGGATCTAATTGCAATTGTAAAAACAATAATTGAGTTAGTACAAGTATCACAATCACTCAGCAGCAGTTAAGCCAATTGACAGCTGAGAGCAACCAAGTGCAAACCTAGCCCTGTTCACTCGGCCACAGGTTTTGGTTATTTTGGTTTTGTAGGTGGCCATGTATTGTTCGGCATAGTATCGGTAGTTGTCTTCTGCTGTTTTAGGTCTAATCTTCACCACTTTGAGCTTTGACTTTTTTTCTGTTCCATGGGCATGATCATGGTCTCACTCATGGGTGTTTTAAATTTTACATTTTCACATTATTACTGCATTATTTAGTGCAATCAGCTTATTGATATTTATTTTGAATATGATACATGACAAAGTTAATTATTTCCCATGGAACAGAGAAAAAGTCAAAGCCCAAAGTGGTGAAGATTAGAGCTAAAACAGCAGAAGACAACTACCGATACTATGCCAAACAATACATGGCCACCTACAAAACCAAAAAAACAAAACCCGTGGCCGTGTGAACAGGGCTAGTGCAAACCAGGTTGCCTTCGAATTTACCAGTCATGATGTAGTCTTGTCTTGCTTAATCTGCAACATTCAGCTTTTTAGACTGTATTATTCTAGTTGTATAAGTATGAATGCTTCCCTTTGCAGTCTCATATGGATCATGACAAAGCATTTAAAAATCGTTTTTCTGTCATCTGTTTCTGTTATCAAAACAAATCAAGGGTAAATTAATCTTAATCGAATGACAATAGCTATCAACGTAGATATTAAATTCTCATCAGATCAGCGCCATGATGTCAATGACACATCATGGTGTTTCCTTGTAGAGTTGGTTCACCCTAAGTTGATTTATCTGACATTCCGTGTGAGCTGCTAGTTCTCAAAATGCCTTGATGCATAAAAATTTCGAGCCCATATGTGTGCCTTTGTGTGTGGAGGTATGTATGTATGTGTGTGTGGGGAGAAAAGAGCAGAGTTCACTCTGAACAGCCTTCTAACTTTCATTTGAATGAGCACTGAACATATCCATCAATATATGCCATGAAACTGATGTATACCACAGGATATTAGTGATAATTCCTGCCCTATAAGATACACAAGAAGTGACTGTAGTATTGTATTTGACTTTTCACTCACCTGCGTTTGCGCAAGCTTCTGTTATACACACATCCGACTCTCCTCCTCTCCCTTCAAATAAAGTGTTATGGAGAAAACAATCAACTTCATATAATAATGATTGGCAAAAGACAACAGCTATGATTTCCGGCCTAAAGGATTAGACGCTTTTGCAAAGGGGAAAAGATTAGAGCCAACCAAGACCTTGAGGCCTGAAGAAGGTTAACAATATATTTCAACTCACAAAACTCAGAACACTTAGTTTAGCCCAAAAAATCACATGACCATGAGATAAGGCTGTAACATAACAGCCTTGAGCTATTCTTAGCTTGATGATGTACTGTAATTTAAATTAATTAAGACTCACCTGCAGTTTGTGCGGCTATGTCTGGAAGCTTTCCTGCTTTTCCCCTGGAGGCCAGTGCTATGACAAGTGCTAAAGAAATTATGAATAGCACAATGGCTGCTGCCGAAGCGGCAATGAAGTACTTAGTAAATATCTTCGGCCTCTTCTCCCCATCTAGCCTACAATGATTAAATTTCTTTCAGAACATCAAGAGACAAAAAAGTATTCAAGGACTCCGAATATTCAGAATACATCCTCCCTGTTCTTTGTAAGCTGCAGGGGGGAGGGATTACCAAACAAGATGCTGTTTAGCAGATAGCTGTACTACTGGTAAAAATACATTTTCTGTTTGTACAGCATGGTTGCAATGGTTGTTTCCATATAATGTTAATTTACCTGCAAATTACCTGCAAATTGTAGTGAGAAAAAACAAGTATTTATTCTTATTATCACAAATATAATAATACAACTATTAATAATAGTACTTATTTATTCTAATAATGTATTACTTGGCAGTGGATGTGCTGAGTGTGCCGTCCATGATGATAATCTGATTGGATCAACTTCTCTATGATACTTTTCTTCTTTGAGCCCACTTCCTCTCAATGCAGTTCACCCAAACACTGAGCTAAATACAGAAACTGTAGCGATATTTAATGTCTGTTGGCTTGACTGAACTGTACTGAGGTCTGCTGGTAAATGGAACACCATATAAGGCCTGCGTGGATGTAGTGCCAGCCAATCAAGCCAAGGATTAGTTATTTATTAGGATTTATTATGTGTTACAGGATGATCTTGTATTAAAACAAAATTTGCATAGTAATGTCAAATGAATACTTTATATTCAGAATATCTCCCCAGATTGCAATTTTCTTACAATTATGATAAAAAATTAGCCTTCGTCCTACCACCATTCCTAGCGAAGAAGTTACACTGCTGTATTCAGAGAATGAGTTACAGCCATTGGCTTAATATACTCCCTAGACAGGACAATTCACTGCTCAAAATATGTCCCACTTAAATATATGACATGATGCAATTAGTTTTACAAGCAGGAGATTGGTAAAACATTGCTAAGGTTTCTGGTCTTTATCTCCACACTTTATTGAGGCTTTTTTTAACATGAAATTGCGGCCTACTCTTCAGATGATGATCATGACTGGCCAGATATAGCCCAGCAGTAGCTATGTTTGGTTTTTATTCTGGTACAGAATATAATGAGATTAGACATAGTCACATCCTGCCTGCGCAACAATTTTTGGATTAAGATCAATCCAATATTTATGTCATTTGTTGGCATTGTCAATAGTAAACAGCGTCAGAACTGGATGTGCTTACAGGTATAGAGTGAAAGTGTAGAGGAAGAAGTGATAAGAGATAGCGAATAAACACCGTGGCCTTGATTGATGCCCTTTAGTTCACTCGGTTCTTATTTTTTATTGGTTTGGCGAGGGACTCAGCTAAAAAAGCTATAGCTAAGAATAGCTAACAGGGATTTATTTCAGGCTTCCTCGACCTATACCCAGAGAGAGCGGTGTGAAAAAAATAGATATTACAACAAAACACGTCACCATCTGAGAATATGGGGCTATATCTAATGCTGACACTACCAGAGGAAATGGGATGGAAGCACAGTGACTCTAATAACTCCCAAAACTGGAAAACAAATTCAAGAATCCCCCCAAATGAGTACCTGCATGCAGTTGGTGAAAAAATTGTTTTGCTGTTCCTTGACTCAGCCTAGAGTTGCCCGCTCATATGCATCACAGCTGCTCACAAGCACAAACATTGGCGACCTGCAATATATCTTTGTCGGTTTTATAGCTAAGGGTAGTAGTATGAATAATGGCTATGGGTATAAAATCCCTTTGACAACGACTCTGTAAGGCAGCATTAAACAGTAATCACCGTCGAGTATGCTGCAGTACCTTGAGAAGCTAGAGATGTCGGCAGGGACCCGCCTTGATCAAAGCTGAATATTTTATAAATAATTTGTGATGAGAATTATTCACTATTGAATGAAAATAATGTAACTGCAACAATATGAATAATATCAATGATCATAACAGGAAATGTTCCCTGCGATTATCACTTGAATTGACATTTACTGACGATGTCGATATCACAATGATAACCTTAAAGAACCTTAACGGCATTGATGGAAATAAGTCTACGGAAAAGGCCAATAGATTCAGACTACAGTACTGAAGTATGATGATTTTAATCTATTTGTCACATATCCTAGCTTCCTCATACATACTCAGGAACAACAGCTATCAATATCATATATTCTTTCCCATGAAGCGACAATAAGATTTGCAGTGCGCAAGCAATTGAAGCTGGGCAGACTGGTTTTGTTCAGTCATAGTCAGGAATCAGTTTAAAGAAATCAATGATAATGGTGGTGGTGCTTAGATCTGGCTCATCCAACAAAATATTTGTGATATTGTCTATATTTTCCTAAGAAGACAACTTATCAATACCATCTTGTGCAGAAAGGTCTTTTTAATACACTCACCGATGGGGCTGGATAGGGGCTGATATCATGCCCAGCATCCCTTGAGTTTTTACATTAATTGATTAATGGATAACAGCAATTTATGACCTACTGCACAAACTGATTATGTCATATCGTGTATTTAAGTGGGACAGTTTGTAATGCTATTAGCCTGTAAGGATTTCATTAAGGGTTTCCTAGCTATTACAAGCTCATCGAAGGGGAGGACTAATTAAGGAATACTGGACACAACAAATGGTAATTGTTATTTTTTGTTGGTTTGTTGTAATTTTATATTACTCCAGCAAATATGAAGTATTTTGTGCACTCTTTATTAACTGTGGAGAACACGAAAAAAAATTTCGTTAAGTATCAAAAATGTTCATAAAAATTAGATTACAAATGACAGTATAGAAATAGATCCAAAAAAGTGAGGCTCCAAGCAACATATATCAGTTGAACTAGTATATCTGGCGAGTTTCGGATATAAAAAAGTATGCTACATAAAAAGGTGCCTGCTGGGAATTTGAATATTTTATATAAAATGGCGAAAAGTAGGAATAAGACACCTGTTTGATGTCTACATAAGTGTGCTATGACAGAGCAGGCAGGTAGTGAGTAAGTGAGTTTTGTTGATGATACGTATCCCCGTCTCAGCATTTGAGGAATGCCGCTTGCATATAATACCATTTCTCTTGCTGTCGTGTGCAAGCCTTACCAAACTGTACACTTCTCTACTGGGTTCATTACAGAACCGACAGGGCAGCTGAATACTTTGGAGAACTCATCATAGTTAGCTATCGATCCTATTACTCTGCAATGAGATCAAAAACCAATATCACATTGATTCATAAAGAATGATTTATGGCTATACTGGATGGTTAAACCACTGTTGACACAGTTGCCCACCAGAGCCACCAGTCAAAAATTTAAATAAACTCTCTATTTAAATTTTTGACTGGTGGGTCTGCTCGACAAAACCCAGCTGTGTCAGCAGTGGTTTAAAGCTGAACTTTGGCATACTATTTACTATATCATAGTTTAAGCTGGAATTTAGATTTTGAGTGTTGTTTGATAACAAAGGCAGAGCTGATGGTCTGTGCTAAGTGGTGGCGTTTGTAACAGATGGAACAGTTCTAAGTATCAAAAAATTAATTCTAGGATGTAGAGTTGAAGAAAATGAGGAAAACATTCTTTTACAAATGATCTATCATGTGATTAGAGATCGATGGTGAGAGCATAGGCATTTTTAGAGTTATAAGATAAGAAATAAGGATTTTCAGAGATATCAGATAAGATCTGGTTGACATACCTCCATTTTCCAGGTGCATGACTTCCGGCTGTCACCTGAGCCTTCAATGATGACAGTCTGTCAACTCGACAATCAACCTGCAACACAAATAAACAGGAGTGTGCAAAAACCAAACTCTCAAATAGGAGTATGGGTTCGAGAAAATAATATATCAAATTTAATATCAAGTATTCCTCTCCTGGTTTCCCTGTGAAAAATTGTGTGGCAAACACAAAATATTCAAAATTCCATAAATTAGAAATGGCTAAAAGGTGAGCTGAAATCATGGCATCTTTAAGTATATTTAATCTGTCCAAACATAATATAGTTTTCTTAGCTCCACCATACCTGGGCGAGATTGAGAAAGAATAGCTGTTTGGAGTTATATTGCATAAGTCCAGGTAGGCGTTGTCCTGGCCCATTCTTTTCTTCATATTTTAGGAAAGCGTCATAACTTGTCTTTACAGCCCCATTGTCGGCAATATTTTCAGTCAATGTGTTTTCGCCATTCACCTAAAATACATAAAACGTTGTAAATTTCAAATCATTTACCTTTCAGTGTCAGATCATGACGATGAGATGACGCACTGATCACGTGATATACTATTGCATGTATGTCTCTGATTGATAAAGAGTGAATCAATTCACTTAGCAAGTGTACCATCACAAGGAATAAGGTGTGTTAAATTTCACCAATTAAGGGTTGGTAGATGTTAGGTACTGCTACTAAATTGACTCTAACGATCAGAGATGTCAGTGTGGTCAAGGCCTACTGCTTTTCTCTCTCGATCACAAGGAAAGCTCAATCATGAGATAAATCAAAACAAGAAAACTACATTCCTACTAGTTAACATTCATTTGACACAGATCCTATCCGAAGTATCGGTTAACAAGCCAAAGTAATACCTCTCCTAATGATGCAGCAACCACTCACATATTTATTGATTTCCTCGAGACGATATGAGTCATACTGATTTATCATACACTCTGTCTTCTCTTTGAATGAAGTGATTGTTGACTGGTCCCACCACTGTTTGATATTCCCATCTTTGTCAAACATTCGACCTATCATAGGACAGAAAGGAAAAACAACGTAAGCATCCAACTCATCATAAAACCAAGGAGATAAATCACATGAAAGAATAATATTTGATAAGACCGTCGGGGTTTGTCGCTTCATTGTTTGTTGTTCGGACAACTCCAAACACTACTACACGGAACCGTTCAGGAACTGATTACTATTATTCTTATCAACAAAAGACAGATTATCATAAATTATATAAACATCTATACCTGTGTCGTCGAATCCGTGAGTGATTGCGTGCCCAATAAATGAACCGATTCCTCCGTAATTTAACGACCTGCAATTTACAGAATAAGCAATTCAAAGCCATTTACATAATTAGTATCACAATTGAGATTTCAAGGCTATAAGACAACCATTCCCGAGATACCAGAAGACTAACAACGAACTGGTATAGGATCTGACCATATTCCACATTGTGTGCTAATTGGGCTGAGGCTAGAAAATAAAGCCAAAACAGATCAAGGCATTTGATGTTAGAGCTCTTCTTCTTCAGATACCGTTATGTTTACTTACATTGGTTGCTGGTCATGCCAAAAAGGAGGTTGAAGGGCACCAGCAGGTAAGACTGAAATCAAAAATTGGAAACATGTTTTCAAGTTTGATACAATGTTTGACATGGATATGCTTTCTGTGGTAATACCTGGTCGGAATTTATCAACTACATAATTATGATATTTTGGATGTCCTGCTTATTTTGAGATTTGAATGTTCAAGTCTTTGCCCACAGTATTGATGTGCTAGGAATTGCTGAAACAAGGCTCATCCACATACAAGCATTGAAGAGTAAGTGTTCTGATTATTCTGATTCACTGACTGCTTGTTATGTACCATGGGTATAATCATCCAAACTTGTAACTACAAGATGCGTCGGGTGTGTGTGTAACTTCACCAATGTCCCTAAGCCACACATGAGTATTAAGACTTCGAATTATTAACAACCTGCCCAACTCACCCATTGTATTCAGTTCATCATGATAGTAGGCATCGATTACAGCTGGAGTGGCGATCCATCTGTCTTTTTTTACAGGCTCAGTTATCTTTTTAAATCCCTTAAGCTCAATCCACTTCAGCCATCTAAGATGGTTATGAAAGTATGTATCCTCTTCAAACTCCAGCTATAAATAAGAGATTACGGAATACTCAGGATTTGTCCCTGTCATCGACAGGAACAAATGGTAGGCAGGCAGGCAGGCAAGTAAAAGCCACTAGCAACTGATACAGATTTATACAATGCTGTATAAAATATTTACTATTTTTTGTCAAGATATGATAGTGGTACAGCTTACTCCTTTATATTCCAGATCCAGTGCAGTGTTGTTGTACAGCCAGTCAGGGTAGCCAATATTCTTCTTCATAGCAGCAAGCTAGAACAGATTTAAATTGTATTTAAACAACTATTACAGCAACGGTGAATGCCCAAGCAAAATAATTGTCTGCCAAATACAACATATATAACATTGATCATTGCACAAAACGAGGATAGTATCACTGCTGTAAACATTTCAAATTTTTGCCTCAGTTTTCTAACCTATCATAAGGGTTTTGGAGTCAATAAAAGCCGACTTCATAGTACACCATTAGCATTAGCAATCAAAGAACCAAAACTAGGTTAAACTCAAGTTAATTAACTCCCCTTCAACTGAGTGAGATTTTTTATTGTCATCCGATATTTAATTTGTAATGAAATGTTCAGCACATGTTCAGCTTACAAACTGTTGCACCACAGTGACAGACTTTCCTTAATTTTGGGGAAAATGTTTACCTTATCTTTTGCCAGTACTTTTGTTGCAGAGTCCATCCATTCTGTTTGAGAGAGAAATCCATCAAAGGCTTGACGAACTTCGTTAGTCATGACCTCCATCTGAACAAAACACAGAAGGGCAAAGTCAAGGCAGTGACCCTGTCACAACAAGAAGCTAAATTTTTCGTTCAACATAAAAAAATGTTATATTTATTTGATATGGAGTAAACATCAGCATTGGCTAAGGGATCTATGACTATTGCAAGAAAATCTGATGTAATCGCATTTTAATGTGTCCAAGGTATTTAGCTTGAATATGTATCGAGTATAATGTTCTTCATTCGCAAGTTGCATGTAAGTGTGAAGTGTCCACAAACTTATTTTTTTATTATTTTAGCTCTGCCAGAAGCAATCCAGCCAACGAATAATGAATAATTAAAACTAACTTACAGCTTTTTTCGATTCTTCCTTGAAGTATTTGTTGACAAACAATCTCCCAACAGCCCATCCTACAGCTCCGTTCACATAGTTTACACAACGTAACCAGCGTGGTGGCTCTTCTGGGATTGAATAAGCTACCTGATAACGATACGGGTGGATACTCAACATTTAGACGTATTCAACCCTCTTTGTGTGAAAGTCTCATTCTCTTTATTTTTAGTAACAATTATCCCTCCCTTTTCCAACAAAGCAGATCACAATATCTATATTAGAGGGTTTCCCAAAACACAGTAGACCTTGTTGACCTTATTGAACTGATACCAGCTAAATCGGAACAAATTTCTAACTCCAAGAACTGAATATAGATACCATATCAAAATAGTCGAACCTTTATCTGAATGCCCCTAACACGTCATGCTAGGAGGTTTGACTCAGAAGAGGCGAAGGAATACTATTTTCTCTTTTGGTTGTAACAAAGTTGTATCCGAACCAACGTTCTTTGCATTTCTACCCACTATTGAATCATAGGCTTTGACAATAATATTTGATCAGAACCATACTTACTCTGTAGAACTTATTCTCAATGTCTATGAGTGCTTGAGGTAGATTGGTAATCCTGTATTCTGTAATCCTCCACACCAGGTAGTTAGCCAGCACTTTTGGTGGAGTGACTGCAACCTTCTCTGCCATCTTTTTAAGGAACTCAGGAGCGTAGACTACGACCTCTGTGTTATCAACAAACTTGAACTCGGTATCAACAAAGAGGAGATTCATATACGTCTTCCAGTCAAACTGTTGAAATAATCGAAATTTAGAATGAATTTAGAATGAATGAAAGTCTGAAGAGATAAAAGTAATAGTTATGATTGTAGGTGTAGGTGTAAGTGTAGGCTGAATTTTTTGTGACATGACCAGATCCACAGTCTGATTCATAAACTTACACATTTCCTGTATGATACAACATAAAGTGGTGCAACATACAGTGGTACGAGTACCACTGTATGATACAAAATACAGTGGTACGGGTACCACTGCACATCACCGTCTCTAGGACAACCTCCTCATAACCGGCCCAAGCAGCATGACGCCACTTCTGTATGTTGATGAGCATCTCAATCAATCTCATTGAGCCCTCAATGCATATTGTCAGTTTCAGTGTTTTGACATAATCGGTGTTTACGCTGTTGAGCAGCCAGGGAGCCTGCCAACTCTTCATTATTTTAGTGCAACAATGCTCACCCTATCACTCTCATGCTTGTACTCTAAGCGAAATCAGCGCAGGGAGGATTGTTTTCCACAAAACTACAAATGGGTAATATACAACTGCTCTAGAGCCCACAATTGAACTAGCTCTCACCTTATCTGAGATATTTGTGTACAGCTCCGAGACTTTATACTTGTGGTAAAGAGCGTGTAGATCCCTTCGTTCTGAATCCTTCATGGTGATCTGAAACAATAAAGAAAGGAATTAGGGACAGAAATATAAAAGTTGAGCGCAATTATCATTGAATGTCTATCGTGTAATCAAAGTCGTTTGTACTTGAAGAGGGCAAAACCAAGTCAGTGTTCGGTCAGTATTAATGCTAAAAATGATGAAACTGTATCAATAACAGTATGACCTGTTGATCGGTTGTAAGACATATGTAGACATGACCGTCTTTGAACTGCAAGAACCATCAACAGACATTTAGAGGTCAGTGCGCTGTTTTTAGATCAATTACAGATTACTGTTTGGTGTACATCAATATTTTGAACGCTGAGATTACATCACTAGCAATGATTTATTTGTGGTCTCCAAGTTAATCTCTTCAGGTTATTATTGTTAATATTACATTTACCTCGGTTTTGAATCAAATCTAAAGTCCAAAGACTTCAAATGATGCGAAAAAAATTTCAATAATGAAAGATAACTCCGGATTAAGTCCACCTGACTAAATTCTCAGTTTTCCTTGTCAATCAAAGTCAAAAATTGATACTTACATTTGCCATATAAGTCTCAAACTCCATCACATCGTTGACATCTTGGTCCACAGTCTGTAGGTCAGCGCCCAAGTACACTGCTATCTCTTTGATGAATGTCTTGTAGGCATTAAACTCTGTACTAAAGTCAGAATCCAGGTAATAGTTCCTGTGTGGCAATCCCAGATGGAACTGGTCCAGCTGTGAATAAAGAAGAATAATGTGGTTGTAAGATATTGCATCATGATAATATGTTGGTTAAATAGCAAATTTTCGTCTCTGTCAAAAGACTGAGAAATAGAGGTGCCATAATGTCGCGTCCGCCATATTCAAATTTGACACTATTTCAATCTGTGGGCAATAGCATTTGCTCCATTTGATTTTCCAATGAACCATGAATCTTCTCCGTTTGACGCAAAGGACAGTCCATGCTAGTAGATAATGGATTTTGTCATAAACTGCCTACAGATATAACAAACCTGTGCTATATTAGTTTTGCTGTCTCTGTCATCAGCAGAAACCCATAAATATACCAGATACTCGTTACTTAGGAGTCTCAGTTCACTCAGTGTATATAACAGGTCAAACTCAGTCCCGTTCCAGTTAGGATCTGTTAGGGGCCAGCCTCCTAATTGGGTGTGTAGTTCACGAAGGGGGGCAACTCCTAATGCCTCTATTTTATCTGAAATAAAGAGAAACAGTCGTTGAGTATAAAATGGCTAGAACTAAAAAATGAGCATTCGCATGGCAATAAAAACACTCGTAAATAGGTGAACAGGCATCGCACAGAAGAGTCATTCACATTCAAAGTAACATCTATTCAGATATTGCTCATAATTCAGGTCAATACTGTTGTTATACATGGTATCTGCAAATCCGAATGTAGAAACTGCCGTACAATGTTACACATTTTGTTACAAACAAAGGGGCCTGAGGATAAGCCTACACTATCCTTAACATGTATCTAGTATGGGTCTGGGGGCTCTTTCAAATAGAAACAGCCAAAATCGCAATCTGATCGCTTGCTCAGTGAGTGAGCAATACCTGCTAGGCTCTTGCTTTCAAATCGCTCAATCATTGATGGAACTATATACACTCTGACTGAGCAATTTGGGAAAGGATTATTATCTTATTGAAAGACCAAGTAAGTGATAACTTTGAGCGATTTGATAGCGACAACTTGCTTTAGTAAAGCATCGCCCTTTTTAATTGAATTATTCAAAGTACTAGACCCTCCAGTTACCTTTGTCCACACAGGCTTTGTACATGTCCTTGGCCTCCCTCACGGGTTTTGGGTCTAACGGAGAATGGTCCTCCTCCATCAAATCTGCAGATAATAGAAGTTAATATGAGCCTCCACATAGAAAACCCTGGCTTGGTTCAGAGATTTGGAAGATTAAGGTCGACAGATCATCGTTGTCATATTGAGGCCAGACATCGGATATGTTGACGCAATGCCACTAACACGCAATGGTTGCTTAAACATTGAAAACCTTTCTTTCAGTTTTCTGAATCATATTTCCAGTCTCTGAGACGAAAACAAGAAACCCTGGATAAGCCGGAACTTTTACTGTTATTGCTCGTCACTTTTCGCTAAGTATGTTTGGTGGTTAGCCAAAATGTCATTGAAAGGCATTATAATGTTTGTAAATGCAAATTTAATCAGATGTTTATGTCTTGAGATATGTGGGTTCCAGGAAACCCTTAATACCGTTTCTGGTTCATCTGCTGAGGTTATATATTTCCATTAAGTTTGAAATGCCAAATAACACAATCAACGATGATCAAAATACCTTTGAAACTGTTAGATCCCAATGTTTCGTAACTTTAATATACAAAGTTCAACCCTCCTGATGTAAATGCATCAACTACAATTATTAAATTGCTCACACTTCCCTCATTCCTTATACCACAAAAGTTCATAAAGCCTATCGAAGCATTGCAGATGTAGATCCAGCTAGGTACAGGTAGAACGAAAAATCGCTGATATGAATTCCTGCAGCTGATAAATTCAGAACATAATCTTGTTCATGTCCATGATAAACTGAGTGCCATGAGATTCAAGAAGCTGCTGTTTTCCTCTAGGTACAGACAAGTCAAAGCAAGAAAGCCATGACTGCTCACTTACCCCTGAGCTGCACTGCCATTTCATCATCAAGCTCAGTGAACTGTGAATAGGAGGCTCTGTATTCTGGTATGACAGTCCTGTCTACCCATCCTCCACAGGAATACTGATAGAAGTCCTCACAAGGGTCAGCACTGGTGTCAAGACCGTCCAGTATCTTGCTCGCTGGAAAACAACAGAGTATTCAAAACACCATTATGCATATGATATATGATGCATAGTACTGTGCAGCCTATCGGTGATACTTGGTATAATTTTGAAAAAAAAAATATGAACACCTAACCCTCGCATCTCTAAAATGGTAGCCTTAGCTCCAAGTATTGTACTTTGACATCTAAGCCGGGTTTCTGTCAAAATGATCATAACATGAGGCATTTTAGCTCTCAGCTTCGTTCTTGCCCTTTCATTTAATGCAATATTAAGAAGATCAATGAGGTCTTCCATCAAAAGATGTATTCATGTCCTCTGCTGAATTTGACACTGAACAGAATGAATTCTTCCCAATGCACAAAAGGAAGCATCTCACGTGTGGCAAAGTAGAACTTATCAAGAGAACATCAATCTCTATCATTTCACATCCATGAGTGTATTAAACTCTCATCATTGTAGTGTCATAACATCAAAATAAAATCATGATTTTGCCCTGAATATTGTAATAAAACATTTCCCCCTCTTAGGTGGCCCAAATGTGTTGGCAGGGACCGAAGCAAGGATGTATCGGTTTAGAATCGACAGAAATTAAAATGGTAGTATCAAAGGTTCCAATCCTAAGAGAGAGAGAGAGAGTTTTTAGCAGGCGAGTAAGACGCTGTCAGAGACATCACCAGTAGATCTTGGTCTTATCTTGAACAAGGCACCAGAATATTCAGCGGTTGTAACAAGTGGTTTTTAGGTGCTGCCAAGGTTTGAATTCATTACTTACCGGTGGCTCTGAATCTAATCATACCTCTCCTATTATGTATTAAAATATATGTGTTGGTGATGAAGGACAGCTGCGTGACATAGCTGGAAATGCTACTCCCTTACATCTCAAGTCATTTTGCTATACTACTTTTGCAGATATATATATATATACTGTATATTTATATACTTTTATTTGCAATAAAAGTCATCTGATTAACATGTGAAGAGGACACGGCAATCCTGTTAGCCTGTAATTTATCTTGCCACTCACCTGCTTTCGCACACGCTTCTGTTAGACATACATCAGACTCGCTTCCTGCTGCATTACCTTCTATAGATAATCAAGAGAAATCTTCATGTTTTTGGATCATTGTTCCGTAATAGGTTTTGGTGATGTAATTCATAACCTTGCTGCAGCAAGTATTCCATAGAAAATTTAAGATTTAAGCCATGGTAGACATAGCACCCGACAGCTCCATCATTTCTCACTATAGTGAACAGGGTTTGAAAGTTCTTTCAATTCTGAAATTTGTCCCAAAACATCACTCTCTTAGTGTAGCTATTCTTTTTACTAAATAGTCATTAGTTACCAATTCACTCACTCACTGATGTCGGCCAGCTTAGCCAAAGCTAGGATATAATAGCAGGGATTAATTTCTGCTTTGGCCACAAAATTGGGTGTTAAGAGATTAGCATGGGCATTAATATATCCTGTGTAAATCTCTCAAGCAAATTATTCTGTAGAGAAATTACTCACAGCCAACTTGCAGCTAGTTAGTTGAACCAATTGTCTGATTGTTGAATACTCAAATTTTAGACTGTCAGGGCCATCAGTTACGGTTTACAGTAAGTCTGAATACAATAGGATGGACAAACTAATTTGAATTCTAAATTTGATTCATGTCAAAATAGCGTATGTGTGAATTCAGGGTGGCCTTGTGGAATCTGTCAGGAGCAATCAGATGCAAGAACGGAATTCAACTGACCTGATTTCTGTGCTGCAATGATTGCATTTTCTTGAGACTTTTTCCCAGAAGAAGCAGCCATTGCTATTATCAGAGCTATAGTAATGATGAGAAACAAGATGGCTGCTGCCAAGGCGGCGATGAAGTACTTAGTAAATATCTTCTTCTTGTCTCCATCTCCGATATCCAACCTAAAATAGTTACAAGTACAAAATGTCACAAAGTTATACAAGTTTGATAACCATTAGATGCAAATGCAAACTTACATTCAAGGGCCTCTGAGTACTATGGCTACCTGTACCTGTACTCTGACAATACAATCATGTTGTGTTATCCTCCATTCAAGACAAGACATGTCACAATCCTATTAGATGATGCTATGACTATTAAAATTGATTACAGGAGAGTTATACTTTCACTTACAAATCTGATTGTAACAACTTAGTCAATATAAATATAAATATTTATCTGACAAAGTCTGACTGCACTCAAGATATATTTGCAGTGATCCCTCTCAGTTTCCTTGTCTTACAATCTGTCAGCATTATAATATTAATGTACCATCGTGCTATCGTAACAGCTGATTATGAATATCTTCCTATAACTGAATGGGACTCTTAATTTTGCACTGATATGGATGACACACATCTGATTCACTGGATTAAAAGCAGACTCTGGCCGGCCCAAAAACAAGCAAGGTCACCTAAACAATCATCCTAAATAGCTCATTGTATGATAGCTGTGTATGACTGGGACTAGAGATGTCTCTTCATCCAGCATCAGACTAAAGTTGTGGCTACACACGCCGTATTTTCAACAGGATTGGGGCATCTGTGGCTCTGCCAGATGCATAGGTTAGCTAGGTTTGCTCTGCCAGATGCCTCAGATGGGCTAACCAACTTGTTGGTTCTATCCGTAGCTGTAGCCATAGTACGGCCAGCTATTCCTTTGTTATTTGTGAAAGAGGCGGGGCTTAATTAAATTACTAAATAGTGATTGGTTTAATTCATTTAAGTTGAACAATAGGAAGGCAAAGCAGACCCAAATTATATTGTAATTTAAAGGAATAGGCCTAGCTATTAATAGGCGTGTGTAGCACCTTGCCCAATCCGTAGCCTTACTAAAAGTTTCCCAATCCTATGGATAGTACGGCGTGTGTAGCCAGAGCTTAAAGAGTACTCAATCAAAACCAGCTCAAAGCAGCTTTCATATATGCACTGCAGACAAGGAAACATATGTGTGCTGATCGCTATCTTAATCCCTAGACTGTGTAATCAGTTATATAAAAATATGAGTATAGTCTACTCGCTTAAGAACAAACATAGATAACACATCGAGCATAATTGCATGTTTTGCTCAACTTTTGGGCAAGCAGGTTTGAAAGCATTTATAGGATTGTTATTGTCTTTATGTTATTATATAACCCATAAGTTCCGAAACAACATGTGATAATTGTAAAAAAATGCATGTTTTTTTGTGTATTTCTTACAATTGAAGTGCTACATGGCCTTCCCCATAATGACAATATCACATTATCATCAACCCAGTGCCAACAAAATGGTTGATGATACAAGAAGTCAATGGATATTCTCTTCCAATAAACATTATGGTGAACATTGCGAAAGTGTTCTTTGAAGTTTCTCTGTCTATCCGCAATGAGAGTATCATAATGTTGATGTTAATCTATCAAATCTACATATTTATTGGCCATTAAGGTTATAATCCTAAATTTCTACTTATCTTCGTAGAATTTAATCAGTGATGATTGAACGATGAATAATTCTCCACAATCTGTAGTTGTGTTTGCCTCACTGCACAACAGAGTGCACTAAGACGTCCATGCCAACTGTTTTTTATGATTCAAAACTTCAGATTTGATGTCTTGCAGAAAAGGCATTCAAGAATACATGAATGAATGTTCGTGTGCTGTCCTTGTATTGTTGACCTGCTCGTATCGCTTTTGCATGAGAAAAATTGAAAGAGAAGAAAAAACATGCGAATCATACGCTAATGATTGCTAGCCTTAACTTGACTTTAGCGCTGGCAGGTGAAAGAGAAGACAATTCCACATAGTACCAAATGTCTCCCTCCTCATCAGGATATGGCTGATAACTTCAGCATCCTGTGATCTTAGGGGTTGTACAACATTACAAGAGAAATCCAAGCCAAAACGTCAGTCACTGCCTCAAACTCCATTTTCATTCCTTTCCAGCTTTAAAGCTTAGATCATCACAGCACTGTCAATGGCTTATTAGCGTCTCATTCAGCTCAATGCTTTAATAGGGCATCGGTTGTCTCGAAATGCAAGAATGGTATGTGGTAAAAAATTTGTGTCACTTTTTCATCACAATGTCTTAAAGCCACCTCATGACTGTTTTAGGATCGGTCAAACCAGTTCAAGGTCATCCATCATTGTTGGCTATTAGACTAACACTACCGCTGTCAAATAATATCTGAAAATAGATGTGCATCCAAAGGAAACCCTCATATGAATGTATATAAACTCGAGGGTGTAACAAATATTTTTCGTTAAACTTCTTCCATGAATACTAAGCCGCCAGCCTGAGTAAGACAAACTTCCTGTTCCCAAGGGTGATGAGACTTTTGCAAAATTTGTCCATCCGCAGGGTCTCCTTCGCTAACAGACTACTGCCTCAAACAACACTTTCCAAATTCCAATTCATGTCTATTAAAGCAGCAATAGCATCTAGAACAATTTTCTCATAATAGGAAAAAAATGTTCTATCGAAGGATAAACGCTGGACTTCTTGTAAATAATGACATTTAGAGACTAGACTTTGACATCTAATTCTTGATTGCATTCCATAGTAACAGATATTTATTTTTCCGAATCAACTATAAATGAAGTGTATTAGTAAATACGAGCACACCAGTATGTATTTGCTCTAATGATATACTTACTTGGCTGTCGAGGTACTGAATGTACCATCCATTATATAGCTCTGTTTTTCTCTACTGTTCCCTTGATTCTTTCACTTTCCAAACTATCTGTAAAGTTGGAGGCGCTCTTCAAATTGCTGAGCCAGACACACAGAGGCAGTGTTGACGGTTTGAAAGGTGCTTGCAGGTTTGAGCGCCTGACATCCAATGAAGAGTCTGCAGATCACGAGTCTGGTGTTAGTGCAGTGTATGGGTGATTAGTGGCTCGTCAGATCCTCCATTTAATATATATTACGCAGGTTGCTTAGGTAACCACCACTTGACAAATCAGGGCAATATCCGCAATGTGCAATGAGCCAAAACCATGAAGGAAAAATATGAAGTTTCACGCTGTCTATTACAGAGCATCAACTTGTAATCCAGGGTGTTCTATTTCAACAACAACAACAATTTAGACCATCAATCCTAGTTTTAAATAATTTCTAAAACATCTTTTCCCAGAGTGTATATATGGCAACTGTACGATGTTTTTATTAATAACTTTACAGGTTTAATGCATGGTTTGGATGACCAGTACAGGCAGACCACCAGACAGTCTTCTGTCTTGAAGTTCACTCTTTTGGCCCAGATGATGTTCCTGTTTTCGAGCATTGTATCATTCTCTCAGCCCATCATCATATGAGTTCTTAAAACGTGAACAGATTGTAGACTGATAATTGTTGACTCTCAGTGTCAGCCCTGTTATTATCTCTGGTCAGACAAAAACAGGAGGAAGCAAACAAGGAAGCTCTCCTTGTTTTTGTTGTTTAAGGTATTTAATAATAATCCCCTTTATTCTGAAATTACAGGGTTGGGAGGATGATCATAATGTGACTGTTGCCATGGTGATTAATCTTACAAATAAATACAGATATAAGCTGTTGGGTTGTACTTGAATGATAAAAGATAACGCCAGTCATCGGGATTATTAATATTCAATGCAGCAGAAGAATGTATGAAACTTCTCCTCAGGTGACCACTGATTATGATTGGAATGCAATCCATATCAAATTTATTGTGGCAACTATTGTCATGGTGAATAAACCTTATTGATCCTGATGCAAGGTTTGAGCATTCGATAAAAAGTGGCCTTGTTTGTTTCCAATTTCAAAACCTGCAACAGGTAACTGGTAGGGCTTACTCACAAAAAGTCAACGACTAGTTTGACAGGTATTATGTAGTCATTGGTTAGCTAGTAGCTTGGCTGTGAGAGAGAGGTTCTGTCCAAGTACATCAATGACATTATCTTATCGCATTAAAACTAAAATGGTCATAGCCTCATTGAACAGCCACAGTATGCACTGTGGTGCAATCAACTACGTCAATGCATTAAATGACGGATTTTGACGCTCTTTTTATTTGAAAAAACAGAAAATGAAAATATTTCTCAAATTCAATTATACCCTATATCAATCGCAACAGCACACCCTCTCTACCATAAATGGAAATTTACTCATCAGGAACCAATTTATGGATTGTTATTCGTTGTGTGATATGTCTGACAGATAGAGACTAGCTCGATCAACCATCAGAGTGTCAATGTTTCGATGATCGTTTTATTTGTACACTTGACCCTCATCTGCATCTATAACCAAGTTGGGCTTGATTAGATCCCACCCTCTTTGGCAACTTTGCCAAAGATAAGTCACCACTACCTGTCTCAGATATGTGAAATGTTTGGAGATTATGCTCGTTTTAAATACTTTTTTTTACTTGTCTCATTATTTTTTGAGGCCTGCAGGAATGAAGCCATCATTTTTCCAAATAATGATATCTTAGGGCATTACAAAAAAAATTGTATTAATCTCTATTGTTTGACGATGATCAGTACCACAAACAAGCGTTGCCATTGTTTACGTCATAACAAGATTTTGTGTTGCTCTCCAATCAATCAATTGGCAATAATGATAGTAATCATCAGCTTTTCTCTCTTCAAGAAGCCATGCACCAGTGTGCACATCATTATTAATTTTGGGGCATATATGGTTAAATAATGCTAAAGGGCAAGTTAATGAAGTGCGGAAGGTGTTGCGGCTCATCTGCACATTTCAGAGAAAAACAATAATAACCTTTCGATTAACACATAGAGTAAGAATATATCTTAACCAATATATTAATACTACGACACATCCAAACAGAACTCAATCGGTGACACGCTGACTGCAGAGACATTGTTTCTCTTTTTGTTATAGTCATACGCTCGTATAGATTGGGTTGTACTTGACTGATAAAATCACGTTTATTGTAACGTAAATGTAACGTAAATCACTTTTTATTAGCTGCTCTCCAGCAATCTTTACATGAATATAACATAGAGACATATACATATTCAATTTAGCGCACTCCTGTACAAGGTAGGAGTGGGCAAGCTAGGCTATGGTCCAGAGAGCACACCTCCTTCAGCAGCATGGGTAGTGACCGGGATTCGAACCTGCAATTATCAGATTGAGATGCCACCATGCCTGCCTTGATATTCAATGCAGCATAAGAATGTATGAAACTTTTCCTCAGATGACCACTGATTACCATTGGGATGCAATTCATATCAAATTTGTTTTGGCAACTATCGCCATGGTGAATAAACCTCTTTGATCCTGAAAAAAGGTTAAAAAATACAATTAAAAAGTGGCGTTGTTCCAAATTTCAAAACCTGCAACTGGTAGGACTTTATATTTAGCACAAAAAGTCATCAACTAGTTTGACCGAAATTATATAGATACTGATACGCCACTAGCTGGGCTGTGGGAAGGAGGTTCTGTTTTCATGCATTAACAACATTAGCATATCACATTAAAACTAAAATGGTCATCGACTCAGGCTGTTGATCAGCTATACTGTGCTCATGTGGGGCAATCAGCCACATCGGTGGATTTATCACCCTCACTGGCATTAAAAAAGAAAAAATGACGAATTCTGCCGCTGTTTTTATTGGCAAATATAGTGAGAGAAAATCTCTGTCACAATTCAAGTTTCATTATACCCTAAAATCAATTCACCATCATACTGTTTCCACCCTAAGGAGCTCTTCACTTGATTTTGGTGTCAGATCAAAAAAGGAATTTTCACAGTAATCTAATCAAGAATTTTTCCTTGTCGTGTATATTTCTGACCGACAGAAGCTTGTTTGATTAGCCATCACAGCGCCAATATCTGAATGATCAATATATTTGTACACCAGACCCTCATCTGTACTTTAACAGAGTTCGGTATGATGAGATTCTACCCTTATTGCCAACTTGTCAAACGTAAGTCTTTATTACCAGTCACTGATATGTGAGATGATTGAGATTATGCCTGTTTCAAATACTGTTATTGTACTTGTCTCATTATCTTTTGTGGTCTGTAGAAAAAAACTTTATCATATTATTTTCCAAGATTGATCATCTTGGTGCATTACAAAAAACTAATTTAATCTCTATTGTTCAACAATGATCTGTAGTAATACGGTTGCCACCCCTGCGTCATAACAAGCCAGATGTTCTCCCCACAATTTTTTGTTTTGTTTTTGTGATCCATGCGTCACAATCAACTGGGCAGGTGATAATAATACCAATCTTAAGAATTCCTCCCCATTATTAATTGAAAATCTGGGGCATGGTTGATGATGCCCGAAGGGCAAGTTGATGAAGTGTTGCGGATCATCTAGACATTTCAGAGAAAAACAATTAATTGGGTTTTTACTCACAGAGTAAGGATAGGAAATATATATCCTTACTATGTGATTTATTGTTACAACGCATGCAAATACAACTCAAGCGGCGACACTGAGGCTGTAGCGCCATTGTTTTTCTGTTTGTTATGTTGTGTGATCATCTTGTGGAGACTCTAAAATAAGCTCTAGGACTGTTGGAGGTTGGTCAAACTCCTTTATATCTAATAAAACCTAGATCAGCATCAACATCAGATAAAAATGGAAAACCCCTTTCCTAAATGCAAACATTAACAAGATTTGTTCCCTTTCCCCGAAGTGTAAGCACAGCTTGTACATAAAGGAAGTTGCTACATGAATACATAGCATTATATGTCAGATATGTTTGGCAGCATGTGCTGGTTAGATAAAGATGCAGATGT
Source organism: Membranipora membranacea (assembly GCA_914767715.1). NCBI lineage: Eukaryota > Metazoa > Bryozoa > Gymnolaemata > Cheilostomatida > Membraniporidae > Membranipora > Membranipora membranacea. The sequence continues at coordinate 23,266,089 of OU612074.1, forward strand.
CAATGTTATTTGTTCACCCCTGTATATACCATCATACATACTGCTCATCAGCAAAGCCTTTGGGGAAAAAGAAATAGCTGATAAGGTTTTCCAATCCTTACACCATGTAATGAGCGTTGAGCCCGAAACACACTGATTAAAATGATCAGATGTTCACCCAAATTAAATTGAAAAGATAGCTCTCTAAAATCCGGTGATCACCCAAAAGGCCACTGCCAAAAAGCCACTGGCCAAAAAGCCACTGGCCATAAAGCCACTGGGCAAAACGCCACTGGCCATAAAGCCACTGCCAAAAAGCCACTGGCCAAAAAGCCACTGGCCATAAAACCACTGGCCATAAAACCACTGGTCAAAAAGCCATAAAGCCACTGGCGAAAAAGCCACTGGCCATAAAGCCATTGGCCAAAAGGCCACTGGTCATAAGGCCACTGGACAAAAGGCCACTGGTCATAAGGCCACTGGTCAAAAATCCACTGCCCAAAAAGCCACTGGTTACATAATAAAAATATGATATCAACTTTCCATTGACATGTTTTTTGGGGCCTGTGAAATAAAATTCTAGCTCTTGATATGCCATTCATAAATTATTTTTTATTTCTATTCACTGAATCCCATTTTAGTAAAGTTAGAAAAGATCCCACCCACCCTTTGCAAAAAATTATTTCGAATGACTCCATCTGGACATCTTCTCACACATTTTTTCTGTACCGTAACCCCCAATCAATACATTAAAATGTATTTTGATGGACAAATTAAAGTTATCACAAACAAACAGTTAGCACTTATAGATCAAAGCAATGCCGCACTGAGAGGCGACAGCGGTGTAGCTTTTATGATTTTGACATGCCACATGCCTAGTACGAGTGAGTTGCATACCCCTACAGAAAAAGTCAGCGATCAGGTTACAAAACTTAGCAATAGCGATCAAGTTGATTCGGTTGGGTTTTTCGGTCATCAATAATAAAAACGTTCGATGGATGCACAGATAGATCTTGGTAGACGCTTGTATTTTTCACGAGAGAGTTTAGTTTTTGTTAAGTATCAGATCTGATATAATCATGTGATGATGAAAATCGATCACAGGTACACAGGTACACAGGTACACAGGTACACGGGTACACGGGTACACGGGTACACGGGTACACGGGTACACGGGTACGCGGGTACGCGGGTACGCGGGTACGCGGGTACGCGGGTAGACAAGAAAGCTGAGATATTCCATAATACAGTGATGGATATATATAACAGCAACTGCCCGTTTCTTCGAATACGAAAGGCACAAGACAAGCAATGCCTCAAAATCCCACTTCACAGGAAACTGCGTTGAAAGCTGAGATATTCCATAATACAGTGATGGATATATATAACAGCAACTGCCCGTTTCTTCGAATACGAAAGGCACAAGACAAGCAATGCCTCAAAATCCCACTTCACAGGAAACTGCGTCGAGCGAAACAATGAGCTCACCGGAAAAACAAACCGGTATGGACGTATCTAAACAAAATTCTCCATAAAAAGCTGAAAATGATCAGACGGCAACATGCAGAGACCGCGTAAGTGGTTGTCTAATGTCAAATCGCTAACATCACCTCACACAAATAGTCAGACAAAGGCGATATTCATCGATAACAAGAACTCAAAACTCCATCCGAATTTGTGGAAAATCTCAACACGAATTACACTGCACACAGTGACGGAGCCTCGCTGGACTTCCCAGAACTCAATAACACCGGGATTCCCAGTAGCGTAGCTATCAGCGATATTATCAGAAATCTCAAATTCATGAACACCAGGAAAGCCACACATTCCGCTGATTACCCTCAATGGATTAGCAAACTGAATCCTGAGGCTATATTTATACCGCTACAAAACATCATTCAAACAATGTTAGATACTGGGAAATACCCATCACTGTGGAAACGCAGTGAGATAACTCCAATAAACAAGATAGCATCGCCTACACAATACAGCGAATTTAGACCTATTGCGTTGCTATATCACAGTAGTAAGATCGCAGAATGGTATATAATACAACCCCTCACCGACAAAGCATCCGATGATACTCAGTACGCATATACCCAAGGTACCGGTACCATCGACGCCTTAGTCAACGCTGTCACATCTTGGAAACTTGAGATGGATGACACTAATATTCTTGCCGTCCATGCTCTTTTCGAAGATTTCTCAAAAGCTTTTGACAACATGCGTCCAGACATCCTCGCCTCTATCATGCTATCCCAAGGATACAGTGAATCAATTATTGCCCTGTGCGTCGACTACCTAAAAAATTGCAGGCAGCGTGTCGCCCACGAACCCTCTAAGACAACATCTGGTGAAAGAGTGAGCAACATTGGTGTACCCCAGGGCACAAGGTGTGGACCGATACTTTGGAATATTTTTTTTTTAAATCACTGCAATCATCCGAAAACATCATAAAGTATGCTGATGACCTAACAATATTCACCACGATTCCAAAATCAGAATCAACCAATATCGCTCGCGGCCACAGCTTTACCGCCAGTGATACTATATCGAAAGAAGCTACTATGAGTGCAGAGTGGTGTCAAAACAATGGCATGAGTCAAAATACATCCAAAACGAAACAGATGGCTATGTCATTACGGAATAAGATAACTCTCGAAACCCCAGTCTGCATAAACAACAAAGTCATCGAACGCGTACACTCATTCAAACTGCTTGGGGTTAACATAGACGAACACCTCACATTTCACAAGCATGCTGAATCTATAGTTGAGAGAAGCCACGTAAAGGTCCATGCACTACAACTTCTGAAACGGTATGGCGTAAATCAATCAGGACTGTGTAGATACTACATGATCATCATTCGACCGCTGCTTACATATGCCTGCCAAGCATGGTTTCCATCGTTAGCCCGGTATGACATACTTAAACTAGAGAGCATCCAACGACGCTGCTTGAAGCTGATATATCCCCATATCGAGCATTATGACGAACGCCTCATAGTGGCTAAGCTGCCTGCACTCGAAGTATTCATGTCAAATCTCTGCTCTGATTACAGTGCCAAGGTCATAAATAACCCTATACATTGGTTATTCCACCTGATTCCATCCAGGCAAGACACAAACAGGCACTCTACTAGAACTCATAACACCCTGATCAAAAAGCACCGAACTCAGAGCCTTATGAATACTATATTTTACAAATTCGGTGTATAAAATGGACTTATTTTTCTATGTGTGACATTATAAAGAACGACTAATGCAGTTCGAATAATTTTTTAATGTAACTCATGCTCTGATTATGATTGTATTATGTACTTTCTTGAGCGGTGAAATAAAGTCCATATCTATCTATCTATCTACACAGGTACACAGGGTGCATCGGGTAAAAATGATACTAAAAATCTTTCCACGTGAATACGAATTATTGTCACGTTACAAAAAAATCAAAACAGCTGCACCGCTGTCTCTGCTCAATGCGGCATTGCTTAGATCTAAAAGTGCTGACTGTTTAATTGTGATGCCTTTAATTTGTTCATCGAGATTCATTTTAATGTATTGATTGGGGGTTACGGTACAGAAAAAGTGTGTGAGAGGATGTCTGGGTCGAGTCATTTAAAACAATTATTTGCAAAGGGTGGATGGGATCTTTTCTAACTTTATTAAAATGGGAATCAGTGAGTAGAAATAAAAAAATCATTTATGAATGGCTTATCAAGAGCTAGAATTTTGTTTTACAGGCCCAAAAACACATGTCAATGGAAAATTGATATCAAACTTCTATGATTCAGGATTCAGACCATGTTTTAAACCAATGTTATAAGAGGGTTAGACTTAGTTTCACTTGTGCCATACGCAGAACAACAAGGCATCACAACAGTTTTATTCCCACAAGTATTCAATTTTTAAATTTGTCAGCCAATTAGTTTTAATTCATCTTTGATGCTAGTAACAAATAAATATTATCTTATCTTATTTTGTATACAAAAGTCTCATTGCTATAGCAAAGGTTACCATAAGGTTACCTTAAGGATATTTGACCAACTCAAAAGCTTTAGTTTACCACATTGAGTTTAGTGGAATGACAAAACTTTTACAAGCTTTTCGGTCTTTTATCACGGTCTCATCCTTTGTCTCTCAAATGGGAGCAATCATGTTTCTATTTGTTTAGGTGCATCAATACCATCATGAGTAAAAAGAGCTGAGGCTGATGAATCTTTACTAGAGAGATTAGTAAAACCTTTTGCTAACAATATAACACTCCAAGTTATTGCTGACAGAAAAATAACTTCACATCTAACGATTCAGCAGGATAGTCATCAAGTCACAAGTCATCATGAATGGTTTGCCTTGCTACATGAAACTCTGGGCTGTTATTTTCCCAGCTGCCTGGTGCTTAGGTGAGTTTGATAGTCAATCCCGTTCAATTCTCACTCTCAAAATCCCAACTTGGGTCTGGTTACTATTTCGGAATGCTGTAGAAGGGCTACTCGGTGGGAAATCAATTGATTATCCTAATCATCAAAATTGCAGAGTGGTTCAACATTGTTTGATCTTAAATTTCAAGACAATATTTTGTGACATCCAATCATGCTTGGTGGTCTGATACATACAGTTACAGATACATGGTGAGGCAAAGTTTGATTCAGTAGGCCTACACCCGTACACTTATATGCAGGATCAACTTTCTTTGGTTTTGTTAAATGTTTTGGAGGCTTAGTTGTTGGTGGCTCGTTATTTTTATTGCCGTTATCAACAGATTCTGCAGCTTCAAATAAATCAACCTGATCGGCTGCTAAATTATTGTATAGCCACTAAAATGAGGGCGTAGTGGTCGAGAACGGCAGCATCTCAAGACAACAAAATGTTCAGGGATATTTATTTTCACACAATGGATACACCTTGAAACACCAGCAGATCCGTTCTGTTGGTGAGACACCCTTTGACATCTCATATACCATAAAAAATTTCTCTCCTTGCCTGATCTACCCTTCCCACAATGCGTATAGAGAAATTATGACTGCCAACTCACCAAAATGTTTGTTTTTCATGTCACATAACCACACAGTTGAGTGTCAGGTTTTGTTGTAGCTCATGTTAAACAGATACCTAAAGACGCCGCTGCAAATGTAACGAGTAATCGAGCTACTGATGCACACATTGCTAAAAATGCCTACAATGGACAAAAGGTCTACGCTCAGCGAGAACAGAACATACACAGAGCCTTCTACTCTGAAGAGCGACCAGGTGAATGGTGGATGGTATATTTTGCCCAAGAAGTTTACCTACAAAAAATTGTAGTATACAATTACCGCCTGCTAAGTAAGTAAAATACCAACATCTCAATGTGCTTATTTCTTACTCACAACAATCAATTTTTATAACTCTACAACTGGACGCTGATTTCTTACACTATCACCAGAATCAAAGGTTTGCACTAGACCCGCCAGTAATACAAGATTGACTATGAAAATTCTCTGTTGAAGGAGACCGGTTCAGACAATTACACTTGTTGGGCAGAGCAAACTTCAATAATATGCGTCCTGCAAGCCTTGAGCATTTCAAATGGAATATAATTCTGGTTACCAACGACTCTGTTCCGTCTAATGACCATATCAAGTGGCAGGCTGATGATAGGGATAATCCTCCTCAGTACAGTAGTATAGCCCTGCTCACAGATAATACACACGGACTCGTTATCAGGGAGGTCGATTTATACGGACACTGTGAGTTTGTACTGATTTCTAGAAGCAATCTGACTGTTATACCCATCTATCATTCACATAATATAGGATATGTTTAGGATTATTGTTATGCGTTTTCATATTCATTTTTAAGCATTGACTCAGGATGAGGAAGAATGAACTTACATTACCACATATCAGGGATTTTTCCATGCTTACTCGGTGTCCGTTCTTGTATCCATTCTCACCTGTTGGTCCATGCCTGACCACAGATATTTTATGTAATTATGCTCATCCCCAGTCGACCAGTATATCATTGTGATCCTCAGTCCATCCATATATCTGTAGATCAAGTTTAATCCAATTGCCTCATTTGGAGTTGCACCCCCCTCCACTAGTCATGCTGCAGCGTGACCAGGCGTGACCGGCGTGACCAGTTGAAGGGAGCAACTGGGATGCAGGCAACTGGATCAAAATTGATCTAATATGTCTATCCCATTCCATGCATCTGTTGGGGTCACATCTTTTCATCTGTGTATCCATACTCGTCTCCAATCCCACAATTTCACCTCCCTTATTGCCCAATATGTCTGTGAGCCCATGCTCATCTTCTGTCTGTCCATGTCTCCAATGTTACCAAAACACGCCGCTTATTTATCTTTCTTACTACTCACAAATAACTTTGATGCAACGTTCACCGACAAGTGTTACATCAATGATTTCATGATGAACAATTCTTATCACAAACTGTTTATTTATTTATTTTTTAACACCTTTATTGGCAATCTATTTTATTCCAGTAGCGGAATGTTTTCCGAAGCGTGCCGAGAATAAAAAAGGAAAAGGGGAAAAGGTAAAACGAAAAACAGGAAAGCTTGAGAATGAATATAAGTTAAAATGGAAATAGATTATTTGCATAACTACTTTTATGGTGTACTTTACAATGAAATAAACAAGGGTTTTACGAGTAACCTTTATTCGTGCCAGATTGGGACTATTGGAGCCGGTGGAGTGACTGTATGAGTACAGCCTCAGGTTGTATGCGTAACAGGAGTAGAGAGTGTGTAGGAGATACTAAGAAGGGTACTGAGACTAGCTGTAAGGGTTCTCAGTCTAACCAGGCTCACACATGTCTATGTCCCAGTAAGTTTTCATTTCAGTTGTTCTTGTCCTTCCCTACCTTAATTTTTTTCTTCAACATTTCTATTGTTAGTTATTTATTTATCCAATTTATTTAATTGTTTTCATGATTTAATGATTTAATTTTATTTATTGATTAAAAGGACGGCATAGGACAAATGTTGTTGGTGGATTGAAACTGCTTCACCACATATGCCACACCATCGCATTGCATTCAAGACCATGGTCTTTGATGACTAAATGAAATAAACTAAATCCATCCATCCGAATCCATCCATGGTATTAGGTGTATAAGTGAGAGATCATTTAGAGTAAAAAAATGTTTAGAGTTACTCTAATGGTTGCGTTTATCTAACTTAAGAGTTAATTAGAGTTAATCTAGTTACCTCAAACTAGTAAATCTAATTAATTTCATAAAATTTATTTATTAAAATAACTAAAACAAAGTCATTAAATAAAATAAAATAAAAATAAATAAATTAAATTAAATAAATCTTAATCTGACTTAATCCAATTTTAAGAGTTAATATCAAGGTTGCGGGGAACAAACATGGGCAGCAGCAGGGTAAGAGTTGAATAGTTAGTGATGTTTATCTGAGTGGACAAAAAACTACTTTCATGCACCTGATTTAATCGGCCAGCAATTTTCTGTCTTTGAACCCTGAATAACACACAATATGAGATGATAGCTAAGGTCATAATAATAAGTTTTTGTTTATTTAATAATACACCTTAGTACGATGTAAATAAGCAATGCTCATAGAGCTACAAATGGTTAGTTAAAGAGGCCTGTCTTCCATCAGCTATGTTACTGTTTCACATGGGAAATAGGATGCCGTCTGATTGATCAAGAAAAAAGTTACTTTGGCGTAAACAACTGATTTTTTTCTGAAATTTATTTGCGATAGTTATTGATCATATACTGTGTCCTGTCATAAATCCTCAATGGCTAAAAGACGGCTATCAAGTGGTAATCTAATTGAACATCATGAATGCTTACAGCGGTTTGGTCTGACAGTGCTGGAATTTTGGTACAATATGTTGGTGATAAGATACCATTTTATTATACATTGTTAGGCAAAGGCACCAGTGCACACTTACATGCAGGGAGAGTTTATTTAATCCAGAATGTTTTGAGTTCAATGTTGAGGAGGCTGGTTGCTCGAGGTTTTAAATATCGTTCAAAGAACTGATTAATGGAAGTTATTGGGTGGTGACTGAGTTGCTATCACCCATCGCAAATGAGAAAACTACTGGCAAAAATTATGGAAAATCTTGAGAACAAAACATTTTCTAATAATTATGCTGAAAGTGAATATAACGGGTTTTAAGCTTTTGTTTTCGCCTGAGGTCTCAATCACTAAACCATTCTTTGGTAGAGATATTTTCACTCAAACGAAACATGCACCTCTAAACACTAAAGTCTAACAATTTTATTGCTGTGCCATCGCATGTACCACTTAGATATTCCACCTTGTCTTAGTTACCTTACCAACAACTTGCTTGCCATAAAAATTCTAGAAACTAGCTAAAACATATGTTTTCCATGCCTCATAACCACACAGTTGACTATAAGTTTTTGTTGAAGGTTATGTTGGACTATTACCAAAAGATGGCGCTGCAAACATAACGTGTAATCGGGCTACAGAAGCATACTTAGCTAAAAAGGCCTACAACGGAATCAAGTACCAAATTAAGAAACCTTCAACTATATATCAAGGATTTATCTCTGACGAGCGAGCAGGCCAATGGTGGATGGTATATTTTACCAAAACAGTTTATCTACATACAGTTGTTGTGTACAACTTCCAGTCTTTAAGTAAGTGTAATATCTAACATTTCCATGTACTTTGTTCTTGATCGTCTAAAGATACACATATTGAAACTTGAAAGGATTACAATATATTCTACATTGATGACCTGATACAATGTTTCATGAGTAACACCAAGGAGTATCACTGATTGATAGAGTATGAATAAGCTCATATAGCCAAAATGACACTAGAAGGTATTTTGTTTAAAAACTGAACCAAAGAAGTCAAATTTTGATATTGAAGGGGTAAAAACACTTTAGATACTTTGCAAAGTTGACTACCATATTCGCCATGTGTCTGTCTGTCTGTCTATTGGAAATTGTGCGCTAGTATTTAGTCAAACCTAAACAATGAATTTCAACAAAACAGAGTAAGCATCATACCACTACGCTGACATATAATAGGCCAAATGCCCCTCCGATATATATCTCAAATGTTGTTGTCGCATTCCTGAGTCACCTCAAATTGAAAACTGAAGCGTAAAACTACAGACTATGATGCAAAAAACAATAGAAACCTAGTTTTTTTGTTTTTTTTTGTTTTTAATACTTGACTGGCAATATTTCTGTTAAAGAATAGTTTTGTTGAATTGTTTATGTTTTAATTAGTATCTAATTCTAAATATTATATTTTAGGAGATCGGTTCAGACAAATGCATATGCTGGGCAGAGCAAACTTTTATAATATTCGACGTCCGAGCCTTCGGTCTATCACATGGGATGTACTTTTGGTTGTCAACAACACTATACTAACTACTGACCACGTCATGTGGCAGTCTGAGGACCGATCTAACCTTCCTCAGTACAGCAGCATAGCTCTGCTCTCAGATAACACAAACGGACTAGCTATCAATGAGGTTGACTTATATGGACACTGTAAGTATATAACAGAACTTTGATTTGGGTGTGTCTTTTGTCCTAAATAGAAGAGGCAGAGGATAAATGAGCTTTGGTTATACAATTTATCACAACTATAGCTATGAAGTAGGAGGTCTAGGTACGTTCCCTGCTCTGCCGTCTCGATAGATTTTATCTGACCTCTCCCTATACAAAGCTCACAATTTACAATAATATTCAAATCAAATACTATGTTTCCTTTTGACCCCAGACTGTCCTTGTCTGCATGCTCGCCTTCAAACTGTAAAGTTGTCACTATGTATCAAAAATCGCTGCAAACTTTTCCACCTCAGATCTCACAAATAACCTGTATACAATCTTCTCCGACTTGTAATTTAATCAACGATGAATTGATTAAAGTGATTGTGAAGAAATCAGGTTTTCGGTATCATTCTGGAGATCTCAGTCTTAAGAAAACTGCTACAAAGCTCATTGCCAACATATGGCCCAGTTTCAACTCACTATCACGCAAACTTAATAGATGTTAATGTACTAAAAAGCTACTATTTCAATGATAGTATATAAAAAACAGTACCTTTTTAATACCTTCCAATCCCAACTTTGAGTGATTTGTTGTTAATAAATCTTGTAGCAGTTTTCTAAATTAGACTGAGAACTCTAGAATGATACCGAAAACCTGATTCCTTCACAATCACAACCAGTCTTACCATAGACTGCCTCATGACGTTACACTACATAATAATAATATGATAAAGCAAGCTTTTGCTCGAAGAAGCGAGTTTTTAGAGGGATAATTTCAAGTTGTCGGAATCTTAGCGCGGTGGTGATTCGTTCACCAAAACTGTAGTGGTACTATGTTCCCCAATCATTTTATATCACAACTTATGTTTTCATTACCAATCAACTCTGAACTGTATATCTTTATGATTCTAACATATAAAATACATTCAATCTCACACCATTCGTATCGTTGTTATATAATTATATTATATATTATTATAGTATTATAATTTCAGATTGGGATGATTGGAGTGAGTGGGCTAGCTGTGTGAGCTCTTCCTCAGGTTGTAAGCGTAACAGGACCAGGGTATGTGTAGGAAACACTAAGAATGGTACTGAGACTAGCTGTGCAGGTCATGGACCTCACCAGGTTATACCTTGTACATGCCCCAGTAAGTCCATTCAATCGGTTTGGGTTAGTTCTCCTTTCATTTTCCTACCTCGCTCACTACTGGGAGTGGACAGGGACAGGGAATGCCAGGAATAAATAATGCTAGACTTTCAGATAGTTGAAAAAAGTTTTTAGAATGAATCTAGTTGTCGGCTATTATAGAGCTACACAAATGGATGGTGTACATGGAAATTCATGAAGTTTGTAGAATAGCATAAGAATTAAGATCAAAATTAGCAAATTAACAAAATCGAGAGGAGGATTTTTTAGCTGGCTTATCTCAGGAAGTTATGGGCATCCATCCTCCAAACTTTATAATATCTAATTTAAGACATTGATGGATGTAATGTGAAAGTAAAAAGGTCATTGACAAATTGGCCCAGAAGTTATGCGTGAAAAACCATGCAGAGAAGCATGACGGTTATACGGTAATATGTGCAGCGGAGAAATAGTTGATTCCAACTATTGTGCGTTGTTATCTCTGAGTTACAAACAAAGATCATGCATTGACAAGTCCCAACCTACAAGTGGCCGGTTCAACGATGCATCATCATAGTGATCAAATAGAGCGAGCAGTGTGGGAAAGGCAAAAGTCATTGAATTTCTTACGAAAATAAGGATGGGGCCAACACACCATATATTGATAGGGGATGGCAGTGTTTTTCATTATCGGTGGTTTCAATCAGATATTGAGTATATGAAACATGACAAGGCAACTGAAATATGTTTGATTGCAGACCTTACGTTCCGTCAGCCGTGCAGCTTATATTTTATACAACTCAAACTATATTCAAAGGAAAAACTTGGCGTCTCTTTGATTAAGAAAATTATTGATCATATCTAAAAACATCTTCTGTTTCTCAAAAAAACTTTACACCAGCTATCCAAGACATTAGTGGTGACTAGCCACCATGAATTTCCACCACTAAGTAATGTTTTTTTATAAACAAAATGGAGTGTGAAGACTAACATGATCTAACAGTAGGCATACTTGAGTGTATTACGAATACGATAAATCATAATGACTGTGATATATAATAGCTGATGGTGGATGGACCGAGTGGGAGATCATGTCTGAATGCTCTGTAACCTGCGGAGAAGGATTCCAGACTAGAATGAGAGCCTGTGAGAACCCCAAACCCCGTCATGGTGGTGCATCCTGCAGAGGAGCAGATTATGAACAGATAGAGTGTGCAGACAATGAGACAAGCAGTGTCCCTTGTCCAGGTTAGTGGATCTTGTTCTGTGTAAATTTATCTTCTTTAACTAAGACTTCCCCAGGCTCTAGCGGGAATACTGCTTCGCGGTATAATTTTATCCAACATACAACATTTCCTGAGTTATGAATGGATGGTTTGAAGAACCATCATCTCCACTAGTTTGCTTGTTATTAACCCCAAGGCAATCGTTGTCACAGGTATTGGGTGTTTGAGGCCATTGGATGTGACATTGTTGGTTAATGGTCTTGCCCTATCATCTGATACTTGTTCAACTCATTTGCAATAAATTAAGTCACCATAGCTGCCAGTAAATCTTATAAGCCACAGAATTAAGAGTTTTTTTTGTCTACGGCCAATTTTTGTCATACAATTCACCAATGAATATTAAAGACAATCCACTTATTCATACTTACTTTAGTTGACGGCTCTTGGTCCGGATGGAGTGGCTGGAGTGAGTGCTCACAGACTTGTGGAGGAGAAGGAGTTAATATACGGATAATGTACTGTAACAATCCTGAGCCATCGGACGGAGGACGACTGTGCCAGGGTGACAGTGAGGGTAAAGGTCAAGGTGAACAGACTAGGAGATGTACCTCAAAGTCTCGTAACTGCTCATGTGAGTGTTATCACTACTACAAAAAAACTGCCTATTGCAGTTAGAAAGATTTATTATAATTATATCATTATATCATTATCATTATATCACAATTTTTTTATTTCGAATTCTATCAAGATCCAATTAAAAAACCTTGCAGCAAATATTTGCAGTGGGAAAACTTAATTTTCTTGCAAAATGCTCGATGGTAACTAGTATAGGGATTACAGTTCAATGATTTTTCTCAAATGGGGATGCTGCAACATGCGTATAGTCCTTAATATAGATATTATTATAACTGTGCTGCAATTGTGTGAGATTATGCTGCCTAGGGTTGTAATGTGTAATCAAAGTAGATGTAATATTCATGAGACTTTTTTCTCCGTGTTGTTCAAATACCTTTGTGACATTTACTCGTATCCGTTACTGCCTTGAAATTACAAAACTTTGTATAAGAATAAAAATCTCAAATACATTTTGCAGCCACACCAGCTCATGTAATGAGAGCACCTATTGCGCTGAAGTCTATCGATCCAGAAGGTGATACAGGAAGTGATGTCATACCCAGAACAACCAAGAGGTCTCTTATTTATGCGACAATCCCCGCAGCAGCATTTGTGGTGAGAAGTCACTAAGCCATCCTTTATTTTCTCTTTTTTTCGTTTGAAAATATTAATGGGGAAATAAAGTATAAACTATAGAGAATACCAGATAGTTCAGGATTAGAATTTTAAAAGTTCTGCTCCATAGCTAGGTCAAAAGTTCGCCAAATAAAATCCGCCACGAACTCAGGCTCTCCTCAGAGGATCTCACACTTATTCCTAAAGCTGAGCCACCAGACGGACTCTGAAAGAGATGTAGGTGACGAATACTCAGATAGATGGATACCAACTGCAAGCTAAAGCAACGATCTTTTTTCCCGTTCATTACTTTCCAAATCTAAAGAATTTTGACTTATTTCTTGTGTTAAATTCCAATAAATATATTCGTTTGAACAGAATCATTTTTAAAAGAGTGTTTGAACAAACCGATGATATAACTATATCTGGTGCTGATAGAGATATTTGTTTTTTAGCTCCTGTCTGCTGCTGTACTGTTTATATTCCCACCTTGGCGATCTGAGGAAGCTGATAAAGATCTACCGACCCACACAGCCAGCGGGGAGATAACTAACACAGTCAGCAAACAGGCCAATAGCATCGGCAGCCATTCCTCCCAGTATCAAAAAATGTCCAGTTATATAGTCGATTCCCCTCCTCGCAAAGATGTGCGTGTGTTTTATTCATCAGACAAAATGAATTTACCATTGGATTAACCTGCTAAACCTTCACAAACGATAGGTCGAGGTGCAGGTTGTGTTGGTATATATATTTATATATTTACAGCTTTTTGTGTTAGTAACTGAATAAACAAAGCAGTTCTTACTCTACTTTTCATGTGTTGTGGAAAAACAGTTATCTAACAGGGCCGTAAATAAGAAAAAATGTTAGGGGAGGCAAAAGTCTGTGGCGAGTCCAAAGCATCCCCAATAACCTCCTCTCTGAGCCATTAAAGCCACACAATAAGCAAATGAAAATCCCAAAGGAGCTGATTCTGACATTGATTATTCAATTAGAGTGGGTAGAGTTTTTAGGCCACTATATTTAGCTTTCTAGGGGAGGCAGTGCTCATGTGGAACTACGGCCCTGCCTAAAATTTGTTATCATGTTAAGTTGTATCGGGACAATTGATCAGATTTAGAAGCTGCCATGCAATCAGGTATCTGTTTGCACAGCCTCTAAATCAGTGCTCTGTTGAGATAGACGAATGCCAAAGTTTAAGGATTCCTGCAGTTTATTGAGAATGATAAATCAGCTCCAATTATCAACAACAATGAGTGCCAGCAGCTTGTGACAAGGTGGGGATAACTCCATAAGTTGTTGACTGCAGTTTAAAAGAACACAACAACTAGTTGAAGTGCTGGATGAGGCTGTAGAGAAGACGAAGAACGCAAAGATTAAGCCTTCCCTATTTCTTTGCCTACTCCCTAGAAATGAAAACAAAATATGAACAATATGACCATTATGTTACCGTTATGTTTTGTCATAAGATCTCAATATTTCCATTTGTCTGCGACGACTCTCATTATTACAGGAATATCATGGTAAGCCAATGAGTCTCCATATCCATACCAATGTACCTGAATCTTTGGCTGAATCATCTATTTCTCCTGTCGTATTATTACTAATTGTGTCCGGCTGCTGAGGTTGGATGTTTGATTGAGCCTCGTTATTTGATTGAGGTCGAGTGGTTGGTTGATTGTGCATGTTTTGTTTACGTTGGCTGATTAGTTTAGAAAGAAGGGTAGTTTGTTCAGTAGGCAGGGCGATTGGTTCTGCGGTTGGTTCTGAGATTGGTTCAGCGGTCGGTTCTGCGATCAATTCAGCGGTTGGTTCTGCGATCCATTCAGCGGTTGGTTCTGCGATCCATTCAGCGGTTGGTTCTGCGATCCATTCAGCGATTGGTTCTGCGATCCATTCAGCGATTGGTTCTGCGATCCATTCAGCGGTTGGTTCTGCGATTGCTTCAGTGGTTGGTTCAGCGATTGGTTTATTTGACTGGGGTGTTGGGATTTCCGGTATTATGTCTGACACAGGCTCAGATGTTTGTCTAGTCCAAAACATTCCTCTTGTTTGAACGAAAGTTGCTCTAAAACACAAAATTCATATTGTAGAATGGTCAAAAGTTTTTTTCTGTTTTTTGAATTCTATAGTGGTTCTATGAGGTGTTATGATGCAAAGAAATAGGCAGTAGTTCCAAACTAGATTAATCAGATGGTCGCCACACTAGTCACTGACTACATGACCTTACCTCTGCACTTTCACTTGGTTATAGTTTTATGTCTGAATTTCAATTTTTACTGGATGCAGGAACCAAATAAAAAAAAGGCGCACAGTTTATAATAAAGGAATCAGAATACTGTCATCTCAGACTAGGACACAATGAAACAATGACTGCCTACCAGGATGAAACCTGCAACAGTAGTCACAAACACTATAAATATAATGTAGATGTCAATATCAATATTATATTATATTATGAACTTTATTAATATATAATAAAAAGCCTTTGATGATTCAAACAGCTAAGGTATAATATCGAAAGGTGTAAGATAAGATAAATAATAGATACTTGTACATACATGAACCTGATACTTCCAGCTTTCATCATCGGAGCTGACCATGATAAATCTATCCTGTCTCGCCTCGTAAAGGCGAATGCAGCTGTATGGCTGAGACCCTTAAAGAGAAGAGAGACATGTACTATGCAGCAGACAATCAACAGTTATTTTTAATTTGCTTCAATTATAAACTTTTAGAATACCTCAATAAATAAATAAATAAACATGTTATAAAAGAGGTGGGCAGTAACCTTGTCACCTGGCTACATGTTTTGTGTTTTTGGATAGCTCCAAAACAAAAAAGTGGCCGCGTGACAAGGCTAGGTGTGCAGTAAAAAGGCATACATTCCTTGATCGCAGCATCAAACTAGCTGGTGTTGTAAAAATGAAAATTGTAGAGCATATGAATAGTCCATACATTCACAGTAGTAGAATTTGTGAAATATACAACTTTTTTCAAAATAAAATTGGTTTTGGCCGATGCCAGTACCCTCGGACAGGATCTGATTTTGAGATTTTGAGATGAGTGACTCAGAGCTACAGAGCACTGAAGGCTTTCTGCACTAGACACTTCGGTGGTACCGTTGTATTGCACCACATTTGGTTACAACACCAAAAGAATATGATATCATCTCTCATCAGGATATGGTTCCTTGTTCCTGGAGTCATGTGTTCAACAAATATTAATATTGCAGTAATAATTAAACTGTACATGGACAGATTTTTACGTTGAAGTCCGGGGATAGGATTGTTTTACTTTTTTTATCTTTTCACTCAAAATAATTGAGAAAGCGACATCATCAGCATACTTGAGTAATCCTAATAGAATGATGTGTTATGTGTTACACTTGAGCTGTCGCTAGCTAGCTGTCGCTAGCTTCATATACAACCGCCACTTGGAAGCGAATGGTCATGAACATGGACCACTTGGCACTGGTTACACCAAACGGATCTTGTTATATTTTACCATTTTAAAGAAAAATATGAGTTATTCTCATAGAGAGGCTCTGGGAAGCACAATGTGTAACACTTAGCACCAGTTGGTTTCTTCACTTGGTTTTTGTATCAATCCAATATCCATAATAGAACTAGTCAATCTTAAATCAAACAGAAATGACAGATTATATTATATTATTTTATATTATATTATATTATATCATATTATATTATACTTTATTACAGAATAATTTGAAGACAGTATAAGCTTGGAGGTCAAATGCTTTATTACTGGAGTAGCTTCTCTGTCTTTTCAAAATAATATGGCAGGCAGTTCTATGTACAATTTGAATCCATTTGAAAAGCCCAAAGAATGTCTCAACTAACACCTGTTGTCAAAAATAAATTTATAGATCGTGCTAAAAGCATATGAAACTCCTTAGGGGCCACCTTTGTGATACTACTGTATTGGCGCTGCTATGAATGTGAAGTTTATGGGAACAGCATGACATTGATGTATTAATCTATCATTTTCTTTTTCAAGCTGAGCGGAATTCCCCAAGCCAGAACACTTATAGACTAAGTCAGTAGTTTCTGTCCGGTATGTGATAATATGTGAGCTTGTAGTAACCTCAGGAGACACTACTCGGTGTATAGACCTCACGAGACACTACTCGGAGTATGGACCTGCTGTTGAGCCTCTAGTCTCGGGTTATATCGAGTCGGTCTCCAGATGAGAGGAGTGGCTGGTCTCCAGGCCTCCAGATCCATCACCAACCTCTCATTCTCTGAATGCTGTCTCTCCTTCTCCTTCTCTGTGAACGTTTTACTGGAGAAAAGAAACAGAAACAAGTTAAATTTCCTTATTGCAAACTCAGACGAGCAATAGATGACTTTCTGTTGTGGAAGTCAAACAGAATCCATAGAGTGGTGCTTTGTGAGAGCGCAGATATCCCAGCTGTACTTTGGCCAAGCATGTCCAAAATCAGTATGCTGAACCTAAAATTAACTAAGCCGTAGATTGCCACCAGAAATATATCTGAAAAGATACACTAACCAACTCAATAAGTTGTTTAAACTTCTATGTCGATGTGTAAATAATATAATACTTGTCTTTTCTACATCAAGGAGGGCACAACTCCTAATGGAAAATAAATCGCCGTTTGCTTCTCATAAAAATACATTTGATCAAATAAATACATGTAGTCTAATAGTACTACAGTAGAAATTGTCTACTGAGCAAGAAAGACGAAATTAATCTCAATCAGTATCTGGCTCTATGATGTAGCTTGTGTAAAGTGCGGCAAACACTGGCTCTATAAAATGACTTGCATTACAAATTATTTAGCAGTTCTGCAAGGAAAACCTGGATAATTTGTTGTAGACGGGTGCTTTAAGACTCATAAGACGTATTTTGGGGCAGTCTTGAGATTTTGTACGCAGTCTTAAAGCCTTATTCATAGACCCAGATCTCTTCCCACAACAAAACAAAGGACTTTGATGGCTATCAATACACTCTTAACTTTTTTTTTCATGGAACTAAAGTTATGTACCTTTCAGGCCTGGTTTACTTTTGTAATGTAGTATATGTATAACTATACTTACTATCTCCTGAGAGGCTCTACTAGAGGTATATATGTATCACTCATATCTCTAGCTCTGCCGCTGTATCAAATATAATAATAAATGTTTATAGCGAT
This sequence comes from Membranipora membranacea, assembly GCA_914767715.1. Taxonomy (NCBI): domain Eukaryota; kingdom Metazoa; phylum Bryozoa; class Gymnolaemata; order Cheilostomatida; family Membraniporidae; genus Membranipora; species Membranipora membranacea. The sequence goes on from OU612074.1 coordinate 23,284,347, forward strand.
TTTAAAAGATGTGACTGCCAAACAGTAGGTAGTCAAGGGATCTCATTGTATATGATTACATTGCAATGTGAAAAGGTCAGGGATAATTATACAGCTCAATTTTGATACAGAGAACCGTTGATACGAGCAGACCAACAGGTAGAGGGATTGTATGTGTAATTACAAAAAGTAACATGTAGTAGATAGAGACTGAGCTAGATTCAAATACGGTATGCATTGGAGTTTGCTAGTGACAGTGATAACTTAGCAGTTAGTACCATTGTCACGCCGCCACTAGTACTACTACAACAACACAAGTAGCCGCGGTGCAAGGCTAACTCTAATGACTTTACTTCTGTGTGGTTGTGTAGTGTATTATATGGTACACTAACATACCTGAAGTTAGCCAGTGGTAGAGTTGATCCATGTTTATGGAAGTCTGATGAGTATTCAGGTGATTGATAGGATTTATCACCTCGTGATGCTTCTGGTAATCCATTTCTCTGACTCCTTACTGTAGAGAGGAGAAAGCGTATGACAATAATAAAAATGACAGGTACAACAATATCGTGAGCCACCAGTCAGACATCCTCAAATTAAGGGAGCCCGTATCTCTGCATATAGATCAATATACCTGTTCTTGCAGGTTGAGGAGTATTTTATTACTTTACTATATGCTAGCAAATATGTATTGGCAATAAAACCGATTATTATTCACATGGGCCTATCGTAATCTGAATATGGTGACAAAATAATAAAATATTGTCATACTTGTGATGAAAACCAAGTTGCTTTTTGTGATAATATACAACATGACAAACTGAGAGCAAATTGGCGCATTCATTGCAGCCTCGCCCTTAAGGCACACTATTTCGCCGCCACGATGTGGTGAGTGATCAACCATTGGGATTTTAACCAACATTTTTAACCAACATGCTCGAACCTGTCCTATATTTCTAGCTCCATGCCTGAGCAAATTTTAGGGTTCAAGGCTCACAGCATCTGCTTAGGTTTTCTCAAAAAAGTTCCTGAAGATTTTGCTGTAACCTCAGGCCATTTACTATAGTCTAAGACAAGTATCCGGCAGGTGCGCAACAAAATCATAAAATTTCCATTCCCAATGCGCATAAAAAATCTTCTTACACAAAATAACCCTCAGTCTCCCACAAAACCATTTATTCTGTATTCTATTTTTCTGTCATATATGATAATATAATGACTTACTGACATGAGGCCGCTGTTTGACAGAGTTGTAATCTACTGATGTCATGACGTGACGATGTGTTCCGCTCCAGTGGCAGGCTTTACCTTTATCACAATCCTTCATAATATCCCACTCATTGAGAGACTCCTTGTTATGTCCTGACAGAATGAGAGCAAGCACAGAGTTAGGGATCACAAGGGGAGGTAACTCCAAGTTATGGTAATATATAACAAGGAAAACGTAGTAAACACCTCGATCTCAACATCCTAGCACAGCCCTGATGTTCGAATATGAAATACACATGTGGAAAATGCGACCTAAAGTTAACTACATGTTTGAGAACATAATATGATAATAGAGATAGCTTCTACTAAACTATCATATCACGGGGCAACACAACAAGGTGAAGGGCAGCAATGTGGAGGGCAACATAGACAACTCGACAACAAAAATAGCCGAGCGATTGCAGTTCAATTTGAGTTCAACAGGAAATGGTCAATCAAAGCATCATGCAGTGATGAGGTAAGGTTTATACAGGTACGGAAGGGACGGGGCGGGGGGAGGGCGGGGGGGGGGGTCAGGCTATCATTCAATAACAATACGAGATCAGATTATGAAGCTAAACTATTCGCATTCCTGCTCTTCTTAAAATCCAGCACGCTTTGAGCTTTACATAAAGACTAATTCATTCCGCAGGTGTCATTTGGGTAGAAATATACTTCCGTTAATCAGTGATCGATTTTGGCATGGGACTTTGTACATCTACTGTTCCCTTGACATGGATTATTACGATTATATACCATTTCACAGCATAAACTGAAGAACTTCTGGAGGCTATCTTGATTAATTATTGTAAATCCAAACTTTTCCCAGGGATGAAACGATAAACACCTACGTTCTGAGTGTCTCTTGGTGGTCCAGTTCTGGTCAGGAAAGATCTCATTGGATACTGGAAGAAAAGTGTCTGTGCACTTCACAGGTGGAAGCTTTGTCTTTCTAGTTCTGTATGATAAAACATTTAGATTTCAGTCAATTGTATGTCCTAACCATAGTAAAGGCGGTAACCAAGAAGTGACACCCCTAGTTGTCAGAATTTAGATTTTAGGTATCAAACCTCTAGTCATGTAGTATCTGTGCAGTAGTATGTACAAGAAATCGGTTGATCACAAAAATCTTTTCTTCTTAATCCCAATTTCCTATCAAGACAAAGTGGGGATATTTGATTGGAGCGGGTATAATTGAGTATTACTTCAGGCTGTATTTCCTCGTAGGATCAGGTCGATGCCTTATAATAATGCATTGGCATGAATGGCATGCAATTGCATTGTGATATTTTCATATATCTTCCCCTTTGCTTCCATCTATGATAAGCATGCACCTTCATTATAGAGCAGCCATTAACAGGGGCACTGGGAACCTATAAAACCCGGTAAGATTGAGACATTCGAGCAGGATATAAACTTACACAATGGGTATGTGTTTTGTTGCTGCTTTAACTTCTGCCATGGCTCTTTCTTTCTCTTTTGTGTCTTTCTCTGCAAGGTTCAAAGTGGGTACATTACGTCGGCGTGAGAACAAAGCGATCAAACACAAGTAGCTGTATGAATGTGACGGACCATGTTTAGCTGCAGCATAAGATGTACTGTTTGCACACATTGATATATAGTAGATCCGTGTGTTTGATCAATGAAGGTTTAGTTCATTGGTTTGATACACAGCTATTATTTTAAGTAATATGCTCGTAGAAACAAGTTAGTCTAAGGATCCAAATCCCAAAATTGGGTAGATTTACTGCCACTTGGATACCAGCTTAATTAAGTAATTGAGACAGTGAAATTTTCCTTGTGGAGACTAACAATTAAAAGATCTATCCAATATACCCTTGCCTGTAGCATATTTGACTTTATGCTAATGTGCTATAAGCTACCTCAACATAGTAGAGTCATAAACAAACCTGATAAGAAAGATGCCATGGGCTTTGATTTCTATTCAACTACTTGCAATCTACTAACCTTGTACAATGTTTTCTTCATAAGAGATTACTCAACAAAGCACTATTAAAGTGAAACCACATTCAAGTCATACATTATCAATGTTGCTATGGAGACACATACACAAAAGCATTTGTTTAGACTTTGTCTATTGATCACAACAAATTGTTGATCTGTTATACAATCCTATTAGCTTTGTCAAAGCAGCGGCTGGCCAATATCTAATGAATACTAGAATAGGCAATTCATAATGATCAGCGTTTCTAGCACACGTTGACCTTGAGATTTATAAGTGCCATTTAAGAGCCAGCCTTCTTCAGCCTTTACTCGGCAGTCAAAAGACTATGGGGTTGCGGGGGGGGGGGGGGCTTGGGGGGTTGCCAAGATAAATCCAAGCTACACTAATAATTGTCTTGTATACATGTATCATTGTATTGAGTGATGATGTATCTGCTAGTATAGATCCTCTGACGTTACTATCAGACTGTTGGTGTACGTCAGGGGTCAAGACCAAAAAGATCCCGTTAGCTGCTCGTCAACAAAGATTTGCAATTCAGTGCACTAGATAAACTAACCTATAATCATAAAGGCAGCTAGCCTGTCCTGACAAGCTTTGTTTTGGGGGGAAAAAAAAGCTATAAGAAAATACATCTATTGAGGGGTTGTAAAAGTTTCAGATGTGCTGTTCACAATGACATCAAAATGATACCATGGAAGAGCCTTATTATATCTACCTACAACCCCTCCACTCCCCCAAACCAAAAAGACAGATTTCGGCAAACTGAGTAAAGGCTAAAAAGTCATTTACATCATTTTTATGATGAGTTGACAGCCTCTGGGTGTTTATGCAGTTTGCATTGCTCTATGCATTACACACAAATATCCAAGTGAATACAGTTCTTATTGCTACTGCTGCCAGGACACATTGTGACAAGCGGACAACGTCTGTTACTTTTTTTGATGGTATACAGCCAAATATATAAAATTCTGAGTTGGTTCCATTGGACACAAACTAAGAAGACTTCTACTTTTATTAGTTGTTTTCATTAAACAAAGAAGTTACCTCCTCATTGTCAAAAAGAAGGCAACTCTATCAAATATATGTTTTTATTCACAAAGTATTTTCTATACCCTCCCGATGCAGCTGAAAATAATATAATATAGGTGCTGTGCGGGAGAAAGCCAACTACCGTCTGGCTAGCATCAATTAATATTGTGACATATTGTCACAAAGATTTAATGATCCCAAGTTATAATGATAACGACCATATAGTAAGCTATTTTTTCGTTTTGGCCTTAGTTTGTTACTATCTCCGAAATGTACATGTTGTACAGGCTGTATGGTTACAATCCCACACACTTTTCTGTCTCACAAGATCTTTATTTTTTTTTTATATATATAAACGAACAAATACTACTTTAACCGTTTTAAAGGGAGGGGCTATCTAGGGAGAAATAAATTATACTATTTATAGGGATCAACTGAGATTTCTCAGTCTGAATTAACCTTACACCTTCAGAGCAATGAGAGGGCTTAAGTACCATTGCGCTTGAAGAATAAGGTTAGAATACCAAAGCACTCACTGAAAAGCTTTCAATCTTTCCCCTAAGGTATCTAGACTGTGGGACAGTTTTCCCGTCCAGTGTAAAAAATATCAAAATTCATAGGGGTAATTGTCATATACTGCTGGGACGTAAATCTGTATATTATATATGACTATGTATAAGTTACTTACCTTGGTAGAAGGTCTCGAATCGTCTGCGGATACTCTGTACACTAGAGGTAGTCAGATCCGTCTGAACCGAATACAGAGACATCAGAGAAGATCCCTGACTCTTAATTATCTCTGAAGGAAAAGATAAGAGATTAAAGAGTTAATCTTCTCCCAATATCTGACTACGTATAGTGACTGTTCAATGTTTTGTAAGAATTTACAGTCTTCACATGTACCTGATACGATAGCTAAGTTACAATATTTCCTGTCAAAGTACGCTCTACAATTTCTGATCATGTAAACATAACATAACGTCTGTCTGCGTTTTGTCTTGCTTTATTACATGTACTATCACAGTTGAGTTGAGTTGTGTTACAATAATTCCGCTCTACAGCTTCTGATGTTTTGTTTTGATCTGAGAAACTACAAACTTATTGATAGTCTACAATCGGCTATGATAAGCTGTTTGGATTTAATCCTGAATTGATTGATTATTTCAGGCTTGACCCTCAGGGTCAGACTGGATTGTAAAGACACACAAAACCTGATTGATACAACTTGACAATACAGTGTTTCTTTCTCACCCCAAACAAAACATGGGACACAATGTCACATTGTAAGTTTATGTACTGTTGAAGCAAACACACAATAATGATGGTGCAAGAGAGAAGAAGAGGAATTTTCATCAAAATATGTTTCTAAGTTGCCAGTGATGTAGGGAATGTACCATGGAGGAGTAAATATCAGCTAGAGTTTAGTTTAGCTAGTTTAGAGATGACTTCATGTCGGCTGCCACTAAGTTTTGGTTAGCTATGGTGAGAGTCTAAATAAAGTAAACTAAACGAGTAAATTTTTTCTTTCCCTCCCTCCCTCCCTCCCTCCCTCCCTCCCTCCCTCCCTCCCTCCCTCCCTCCCTCCCTCCCTCCCTCCCTCCCTCCCTCCCTCCCTCCCTCCCTCCCTCCCTCCCTCCCTCCCTCCCTCCCTCCCTCCCTCCCTCCCTCCCTCCCTCCCTCCCTCCCTCCCTCCCTCCCTCCCTCCCTCCCTCCCTCCCTCCCTCCGATTAAGCTATTTCAAGGACCTAAGAAATGGAGAGCTTTTCCTCCTGCCAAAATTTTATATATATTCTGGTGAAAACTTTTCGACCCTAGGGTAGTAAATGAATGTTACATGCAATTTTAGAATAAATTGTTGGCAGTCAACTTCAGTTAGATGAAGTTATGGCACAATCTGGCATTAGTCTTGCTAATATTTCTTTTGTACTCGGATGAAAGAAAGAAAAAAAATTATTTCTTTTTCTATCCCAGCGTCTAATATTTTAATAGCTGGGCTGAAAATAACATCTTACACTTAATTTCTAGAAGTTGTCAGCCCACTCTCCACCGAGTGATTCCCAGGTACCACTACTATTTCGTTCTCTACAGAACGGTATTGTAGCTGGTGTTCTTCACACTATCGGTCTTATTGGATTTCTGCTCGTTGTTCTTATGGTGCAACACATCACTTCCAATTGAGTCTTTCATTGACCATCTGCTTTGATAATCTCTTTACGGAGCGGCACAGGTAAAAATCAAGCCCAATGTTCAAAAAACCAATAATGATGCTGTATGTAATGCAAACAAGATATTGGTATATATAATATTGGTATATAATATTGGTATATATAATAAGTTATAATGATAATCCAACAACAGCTGCGTATTTCAATTTGATGTCAGCGAAGAGTTTAGAGTTGCCCTCCCATAGTTATTTATTTAGCATGCATTGAGTTTTATTGATCGCATTGAGTTTTATTGATCGCATTTTACAAAGTTTCACATGACCATGACATGAATGTTATGAAGCCTTTTACTTGATTTTATTGATTATTTGCCTTGTCAGCTGCCCTTCTCTGCTGCCCTTCAGGTGCCTAGTGATAATCAACTGTTTACAAAATACAAAACTCCCTGTACACAAAAGCAGAACTTCCCAACATTACAGAAGTTACCCTGATAGCTGTACCAGATACACAAACATACAGTGTATGGGAGAAGGGAGTAATAACATCTGACAAATACTCGACTTCTGCTTATTAAATTTTAATCATAACAGGGGTAACAGGAGGTGTCTTACTCTCCGATTCAGGATGATGAAGCCTCCTCACAAAAATTCAAGTGACCCAGCTACACAACTCAGAGAAGGCGATGTAAAACATGTCCCTGATCTAGACAACGTTAGAAATTAAACTATATCTTTCTCAATATATGTTCCTCAGTACTACATACCATTTGGCAATCTCCCACACCCAGAAACGCTCACAAAGTTGTTTTCTGTTTTATGAGACTTTTTGACAACTTAGCAATATTATGTTGAGTAAAAAACTTGCACAACATTCCAATGTTATCAAACCTTAACGTCCCTTGGTGGGAGTTCAGATCTGCAATAACATATACAAGAAAAAGAACATCCTGTGTCTTTCAAGTAAAGCAGTACCAGTACCGCTACCGCTACCATATAGTAACACATTGCAAGGGTATCGTCGTCTGGCCATATACTGCCGATTCTTTACTGTATAAGATCTCACCTGGATGAGGGGAGAGTCGCCTAGTCCGAGATATTATATTACTCTGAGCAGGTTTTGGTCTCACAACTCTGCGATGTGAGACGGGATTCCTCGAGACGGCAGCACCTGGTATAACCATCTTGTTATATCTCTGCATGAAAAAAAGTTCTAATTGACTTTGACCACAAGCCATCAGGTCTGAGATATTCTTCTTTTAATTTGCTACTGCAGAATAAGTTAGTTTATTGTCAGTTTCACGCCACCTAGTCTTACCTGTTTACCAGCGGACTTATCCGCGGAGATTGGAGATTGGGATACGAATGCTTGATTGATATATCAAGGACAGCAGCAATAAGACAAGGCTTGAAAACTTCATAATAACATGGCATTTCTCCAATAGTAGACAAGGCAAATAAAATGACTCACCTGATCAGCAGATTCTGAGAAAAAAACTGCTGTGGGTCGATTGATCCTTGGTTGACTTACTGAAGCTGCAAAGATAACCGCTAAGTTATCCTTAAAGATTATTAAGTGTGACCTCGCGCTGTCGACAGGACATGCCGTGATGTCACATAATACATACAGCAGGTCTTCTTATTGTCACCTTGTATTGTTACAAGTAAAGTTTGGTCATCTGGTTTTTTGGAAGGGTTCTATTATCCTTGGTCTAACTAATCTAGACCTGCATCCAAGCAAAGAGAGCACAACTTCTGGAATAATTTATAATTCATTGTCAGATTTTTCTGATTTTCTCTTACTGCATATGAGAACATAAGCCAAACCAAACATCTTCACAGATATTTGATGTAAGGCAATTTTCTTATCAAAATCAGTACAGGATAACAAAAACAACATATCAAAATGTCAAGTTTTCCCGCCATTCAAAAATGTTATTATGTACATTAACATTTTTACTGGTACCAAGCAATATAGAAACCCCTAACCATACATACAAGGTTGATTCATTTCTAAAGCTTTTCCTAGCCTTACAAAATGACCCATGGCCATGGTTAAGATACTCTATCCCGGCATTTACTATTGCTGCCTTGATCATCTCGCCAGCTTAATAGACCATATCTTAATTTAATATTGTGTTATATTACCTGTCAAATAGTTGATGCATTATATTATCCCGCTTTACATTCATTTTCCTGAAATACCAGGCAAGAATTGAATTGCATGAATAGATAGCTGACTCTTATGACTCTTAGTCACTGTTTGGGTCATGCTAGCACTAAGATAAAATATCCAGACAAATTAATAGATAATACTCAAAAGTTTGTCAACAAGGTACACCGATCAACAACTCAGTGGATTAGTTATTCACCATTTAGTCATGATGTTTCGCGGTCGAATACTCTTAGTCAATAATGGATGCGTTGGTGTCGCCTACCTTGATTTGTAGTCACTTACATGACTTCAGCAATGAACAATTGTAATTAGCTGCCTCTTGTTTCTCATGTAGGAATTTTCGGATAATCAATTTATGAATCCGTCATACCTACCCCTACATTGTGTTAATAATTGGAGAGTAGTGCCTTTTGTAGCTCAGCTACTCAGTTACTGCCCCCACAAATTACGTGTAGGTTTAACAATTAGACCGTTACTTATGAGATTTTCCTTTGATGTTTGGTCCTTCAGTCTGGACGGGTGAGAAGAGAGGCTGGGTGATCACCAATTCACTACCGGTATGCTGCCTTGCAAATAATTTTTTTTAAATACGTGGCCTAAGTTATTTAGCAATGGCACGTTTGCAAAAAAATCCCTAGGATCTCAGACTATGAAATATGAAAATTGTTAGTTATAAAACCCGCTGACCGGGTTGTTTTCGGAGGTAAGGCAGCGGATTATATAGAACAAACTAGCTGCCCAGAGCCACTCAAATACTCACTTAGTGTGAAATCTGATACCTTATCAGCTGTTTGAAGTACTGAGTGAGGTCAGCGCTGCTTTGTTATAAGAGCTAGATAGTAAACTTGAGTGATATAACTTTAATTTACTTTTTTTATTATTCATAAATACTAAATAAATTGTGGCATCTCAAGTTTTCACCCAACACATTAGCTTTATTTATGCAAACATATGTATGTAAATAACAGTAAATATTGTTTTATCGTGTGCGTGCGTATTTCACACATAGATAACGAAAATGTGAAGCTGCTGTAGTCAACCTCAGGTTACTTTTATTTGAATGATGTCCTCCAAAAAACACAAAAATATGCTTACGTATGAATAGCCACAGAGTATAACAAACTTTTCTCACTCCCAACGCATTCTCAAGACCAATTATTCTTGATTAAATCTCAAATACATACGTCATCCTCAATGTTCTGTTCTGTTCTGATGGAATATTTGCACCTACACAATTTTTCACTCATATAATCCCTGTTTGTGGCAAAACAGAGGTTGGGATGCCCCTAAAAAGGGATACAAGTTTCCCGAAATCCTGATACTGAGAGTGTGGTACATCCTAGAAAACTAGAATGCATCCTAGAGGTGAGGCCATAGTGAACTCCTGAACTTGAGTGGGCAGCGAGCTGCCAGAAACTGAATCAGGCACTAATCAGCCATTGACAGTGACACTTTGATCTTAGCCAATATAATTCTTTATGCATTCAATTTTTATCAGTGATCTAGACATGAGTGATACGAAGTGGTATGACACGACAAGTGACGATGATATGATGTGCAATTAAAAATGGGACCTTAAAAGGAACTGAAGGAGGTATGAGGGCAATGCTCTGTCTGTCGACTCAAACATATACAAATAATTCCTTCGATCTTCCAAACAAGTTGATTGGTGCAGGAGACGAAGGTTACACTTAATCCAAGCCGGTAGATTTTCCTCCCTCTGACAACTGAATGAATCTCTTACACACTTACCATGTCAATTTGATTCCAAAGCGGTTTGACAGCGGTATCCTAAACCAATCCTACAGAGATAATTGTCATTAAACAAAAAACATTAAGATAGTTTCATGACTTGTTGATCTTAACTTTATGATATGTTAAAATTTTAATTTAAATCATAAAACCATTTCTCTCATAATAATTACAAATACTTATTCCATCAGCGAAGTTGAAACGAGACTTAGTAATATGATATTTATTATATCAAACGGCTATCTATCGGCGCAATTGAAATTAAAGTGAAGAATGGCATGATTGGGTACCATCTGACAACATTCCATTTACAGTGTGTATGGAAAAATAACATTAGTTGCCTTGATGAATTTCTGCTCAAAGAATAAACTGTTGTTCCAAAAAATATACAAACAACTTAATTAAGTCAAGAGTAGGCCAGCGGGCATGTCCCTAAGAGTCTGAACTTGTGTTTTCGCTATTGGGATACTTCTCATTGTGATTTAGCCAGGTTTTCTCAGAACTCAAATTGTTTGACTGCTATTGTGTGCTTTGTTGTCTAAGAATAACAAGGCTTTTGGCAGCACAAAATAGGGTATACTTTAAAGGAATAGCTCGTTCTCCGCAATAAAAATTTGCCTCCTAATTTTGCAGCCATAATTTTCATAGCCAGTACCGATTGTTGACCCTTGTGACATTGTATCCATTTTGCTTGTTATATAACAAACAGGTAATGGGATTGACAAAGTATCCAGCTCATTAATAATAATGACCAAATTTATTGATTGTCTTTTCACTCAAACCTGATATTAAAGGCAAAAGGTGGATAGCACTCCTGATAAACATAGAATATTGTTTTATTATTGATTTTAGAGACATTGTCATGTAAAGCTGCTACTGCCGCAGCTGCCTTTGTTTGTCATAGCTTGTCTCATATCACATTGTTGAGAAATTAAGACAATCAAAGTCAGTGGAAGTAAAGCCTTCGAGGGTTCATAACCAGTTACAGGAGTCTCGCAAAGAATAAATCAGACTATCTCTGCTCGTGTTTGTGAGGACACTTTCTACAGAGGAAAAATTATAAATTTATCAAATAAAATATCTTTTTAAATCTTCATTTAAAATACGCTTGTGGTACAAGGATATTACCTATACTGGAGATATCTCTCGGCTGAGCTGCCTAACCGTAGCTGTTGGATTAAGAATTTAATTATTGAAAAGAAAGTCTACATTGAAGGTAAGAGATATTTCCTTTTTCAGGCATTCGAATAAATTAACTGGTAGCTAAGTATGAAGCTTGGACACCAAAATTACGAGGAAGGTATTTTCTCAAATATAAAAAATAAATTCTTGTTTTTTGTCTCTCAGTTTTATCACCGATGATAACTTTTTGCGGTACCCTGATAGTGGTAGAGACACGGGTATCAGAAAGTTATGACATTTGTATACACCATTGGGAAGCCGTAGAGATACTGGCTGTTATATCACTTTCCTGTTCTCCCGCTGTTTTTGGCTGCCTATAAAACGGAATTAAGACCATGGTTAAACTTTTTACTTCAATAAAATAAACAATGAAAAAGAATAAAGTCAAATATCTGTAGGAAAGTGAGTTGCTCCAAGGTGTAGCTGCAACCAAATGTAGTAAAATGATTGTTCTGCTGCTCTTATTTTTAGACTAATGACTTGATATTTTTTGCGGAAAAATCATCCATATTTCAATTCCAAGTTACATTGATACTTTGGATACCTGATAAGACCAGTTCAGTTCAAAAGCATTAGTCTTACCATCTCACAGTTGTGCATATCAAATTTAAGAATTCAGACTAGTGAAAATCTTGACTATATTCAAATGCCTAAAATAATGATTATGAAATGTTGATGGGCTTTCGTTGTGTTCTCATACAAAAAAATGTTGGACTGTTCCAAAAGTTATCTAAGTTTTGAAAGTTTGTAGGAAAAATAATTAAAGAAGAAAAATGTTGCTCAAAATTATGGTCGAAGCATTAGAACTTACAAAAAACTCCGTCAGTAAAACATCAATTATAACAGATGCCCTGTTTACACCATATCTTTTCCGGCTTAGTTTTTTTTTTATAAGCCTGACTAAAATCTGTTTCAACAAATTAGTCTCTAAATTTGTATACATGATTAAGATGTTAGACTTACAGTATAAGCTTGTCCAGGTAGAGCCAATTTGTGACATAGACAAGAAAATATTCATTATGCAAACACGTCAAACTTTAATGGTACTGGCAAGCTTGTTGACACCTTTTTGAAAGTCTTGAGGGTATAATCAATTGGCTTTGTTGACAGTCTGCTAATTCGAACTAACTCCTCTGTCCATGTACACATGGTGATGTCACGTTTTATTTGGCTGGATATTCGATCTTAGAATAAAACCTTTCAGAGCCCAAATGGTGCCTGAAATCATTAGAGGCAGCTATCTATTGCTGCAGCGGATTGTGGCGGAATATTGTTGGAACTTTAATTGTAAAACTGGATAATAAATCCGGCAATTAAATCTCACAACATTATAGTGACAGAACAATAAATCCTTCCATTTGAAAAAAGGATTCTGCTGAAAATCCGGAAAAAAAAATTAATTAATTTAATTATTGTTTTGGATTTTCATCCTTAAAACACCTTCTAAGGGTAGTTTTTCATGCTCTTTCCATATAAAACACGAATTTTTGGGTATGTATTGGATTTAATGGGTGAAAAACCAAAAATGTCAAATATTGCGAATAAGTTTGCGAAATTTTCGAGCGCGAGTTGTGTTCGGCTTAAAAAGTGTTGGGTCAGATTTTTCGGAATATACGCCCATGTCTTCTTATGTGACCTCACACCATTGGATATTTCCAACATAATTTTAAATGGTAAAATATATTTTTGGAATACCAAAAAAATAAAGGATTCCTCGATTTGTGACATAAGCAATGAATAATATGGGTTGACTGCAAAGAATGCCACTCCGAAAGACTTTACTTTTTCGGTTTATGAGTTCTAACCTAGAGTTTCATGATGTCACAATTTTCTGTTGGTCAAAAGCAAACGGATTTTTTCAACATCATCAATCTGAGAATAGGGTGCTCATTCTCTTTTCTATGATTGTGTTATCATTAATTGATTACTTCATCGTCATGGTATGAGGCCAGGACCTGATATGGGAGTAGGCAGTGAATTTTCCTTATGCTCGCAGTTAAGGTAAATATTTGGAAAGCCCTGTAATTATATTTTATCCCCACGGAAAAATCAGCCTCAGAACCTTGACTCTACCCATGAGTCTTCGTCGAAACATTTATAATAGCGTTTTATAATCACACTCTATGATCCACTGTCAACCAAGGGCGAAACTTTTCAAAAATCCAATAGTAATATATAAATGTGAGGTTCACACTGACTTGTGCTATCTGGTTGACCACACTTCCGATCGGAGATGCAGATAACTGTTCATCAAAATGATATGACGTAACGGTTAACTAACTAGGTAGGAGCATTATTTTGTAGCCATTATTAAAAAGCTATTTTCGATGTGTAAATTATATGTGTTTATTTACCAACGATAGAACCAGTGGCGTATATTAGCAATCACGGACCACGGATATCCATAAATCAAAGTTCGTGATTATGAATGATCAAGTCAGGCTGAATAGCTCAGTGTGTAGAGCCTCTGTTTAATAAGAATGTCGTGGGTTTGAATCCCAACAATGGCAGATTTTTTTCCAAATGGGTGCTTTATAACTGGAGCATTTTTACTTTTCCCAGGGGGGGGGGGTCTTATAAGTGAGGAATTACGGTACATACAAAGTTTGACTTTTGACCTTGAGCTGGACAAGCCAATCAAAAGCCCGGTGTATTGACACAGACCCACACCCTCCCGCCACGTCTACGGCGTGTGGATCGTGCTGCGCCCGATCATTATGCTCATCTCTAAAAAGTCAGTGAGTGAATTTTTTTAGAATATACGCCCCTGGATAGAACTTGGAGTAGTTTGAGGATTAAAATAATGTTTCATCTAAGCCAAAGGTTTCTCAGTGCATTACTTACATCGTGCTTTATTTCAGCTAGTTAAACTCATTAACTCTAAAGGTTCTCATTGGAAAGCGTAGGCTATCCTAAATACTTATCCTTTATGGATGTATATTGTTTACGCCTTCACAAGACTTGACTACATATTTACGGATGTAGACGCTTGATTTGTCTTATTGTTAGCAGACTAATAGCCCTCATAACAATACACCAGTGATTGACCAATTATTTGAAATCAGGCTATGCTGTTTACAAGTCATGCCTACTGACAATCAAAATGGGTTTGATTCTGATGGAAACAACACAGAAAACTTGTATCAATAAATCACGGTTCTGTTTATCTTATAACTAATTACCTTTATGACTTCGACAAAAATGTAGCCGAATAGTTGGAGTAAACAAGGTGGCTTTTTTCACCAATGAAAGTATTTGTGGTTGTAGATCATGATCATACACTGTCAACACATACTTGCCAAGTAATCTAAATTCAAAAGTGGGAGATTTCAATTTAAATTGTAAATTTGTTAACATTATTGAATAGCACAATTCCTTTCACTTTTGTGCGCAAAAACCTTACCAGTAACTCATCGACAAGTGCTCGGATAGTTCATAAAAAAATGCGATCGAGCTGTTTTCTCTCAAATCTTGAAGAAATAGTGAGAATTACAAAAAGTGGGAAGTGGGCAGAAGAGAGCCTGAAAATCTGGAGGGTCCCACCTAAATAGTGTCAACGTGAAGACTGAACAGAATAAAATGTGAATCTTTAGCCAACAGTGTAGCACAAGTTTTTGAATTGCCCTAAATTCACATAGTGCATTAATATGCTTTTCAACATTTTCTAACATTTTCTTTGTACATTGATTTCCAGAATATTGAGGTCATAATTTTCATGACCTCAAGCCACTAAGTTCTTAATGTTTTCTTAAAATGTAATCGAAAGTCAAGTACAACTCGATTCTTTATTATGTCTGTTCACATCAACCTCTCCATTGTGCTTTAGTGCTAATGGACAGGAGAAGAGCTGGTATCGGAGTGTGGCAGTTCATATTACTGGCTAGCCTGACTGTATTATGTGGTAAGTTATGAAAATCCACCACTAAAACATCTATTGCTTGACATCATACACCTAACTTGATCTGCACCAATGAACTTTCATCGCACAGTCTGACTTTGACTGCGGCCTTCCATCGACATCATTAACAGAAATCTTTCATTGTGCCAGAGGTGATAAAGGAAATAAGTTTACATAGACGTCAGAAGAAGGTGAAAGCACCTAGGCTGCCAATATCCCACTCAATAGTGCTAAAGGATAAAAACTATAATATAATATATATAATATTGATTGACCTTGAAAGAGAAAGTAAGTAGGAAGAAAGAATGTCAATGTAACAGGCGTATCGCTTAATCAATCTTATTAGGTACAGTGACAATGACCAATGATTTATTTTTGAGGAATCCATAACAGTGATCAATATCAGACAATAACGACCCTTAACCTCATACCTGTCTATTAATTGGGGTCGATCGCTTGTTATCGATTTCCTCGTCCTGTCTTTTCGACAGTTTTGTTTATTGTCACTCGATTGACCTTGCCAAATCATTCTAGCCTCCTAGTGCTGCACAGCATTCAAATATATTACTCCGAATCAAGTTTTACCTTGACATATCCTACAAACTTTCAGACTCAATAATAGAGATCACGGAAAATAATTTTTGAAGTTATGATCTATAATTCTGAAAATAGTTTTTGAAACATGATTGTGTCATAACTAACTGTGGAAGTTTGAGATGGCGCAGCACTATCTCAGCCTGATAAAAAAACGTGAGCTATTGCTGTGCGTGTGATGAGCTGCACTGCTAAATTTGTTTGCAAATGATTCAATTTGAGGGAGTCATGTCATGTCTACCAAGAGAGACAAAAAAATAAATTGAACAATCAAATTCTACGAAGTTGCGAACAATGTAAGTGATTACCCACTCCTCATTTACCTGTCCAAAACAACCATTTCCATTCTTTGTATTAGCAAAAAAATACCAAATCCCCACCCCCTTGAAGTTGAATTGAGAGCAGTCTTTCTTCTGGCCTACCCTCTTCTACTCATGCAATAATTGCGAAGCTCTGCAATAGATTATCAATCTGAAGGCACAATATGGTTAGTTGACCTCATTGATATCTGTCCCAATCACTATCAGTTCCAATAATGTAGCTGTTGGATAATTCAAGGTTTAATGCAGAAAGGAAGGGTAAGTTGTAGTACTGTTGTGAGTTCTTCATCAACTTCAAGTTTCTCTTCAGCCTCAACTGTAATTACAATCGAGACTGATAGCACCACATCTGCTACAGAATCAACAACGTCAAGTTTTACTGAGCTTAGTACAGGGCTGTCATCAGGGTACTCCAGCACTACTAGCGATATGTATCACACTGAGACTAGCACTAGTACAGAGCCGACCTCAGGTTCAACATCAGGCAGTTCATTGCTCACTGACTCGACCAGCACAACTAGTGATACATATTACACTGACACTAGCACTAGTACAGAGCCCACTTCAAGTTTAACATCAGGCATTTCATCGCTCACTGATTCGACCAGCACCACCAGTACCGGCAGTACAGAAAGTAGAGATGATGACAGGTCAGTATCCACCACCAAGTCTGTGGAGCCTGAGGGAATCAGCTCAGCTGCACTGTCTACAAACACAATGAGCTCTGTTTCTACCACTGCTAACGTCTCCTATCCTGACTATTCAACTACAACTACTTTGTCTCCATATAGAAGTTCAACTCAACAGTTGTCTACAAACTCGGTCAGCTCTGGTTCTACAACTGCTAGCATCTCCTATCCCGACTATTCATTGACAACTACTACATATAGTCCAACAAGTACTACCGATGAAGTTGATCAGACCACTGAAGATGACCGGAAGGAACCAATCTTCACATTTGAAGCAACACAATCGCTTAGCATTTCAACTTCTACAGTTTTCCCATATAGTAGTTCAACCCAACAGTTATCTACAGATATGATGAGCTCTAGTTCTACAACCGCTAGCATCTCCTATCCCGACTATACAACTTCATCTACTACATACAGTCCGACAAGTACTACCGATGGAATCGATCAGACGGGGACCACTGAAGATGACAGAAAGGAACCAATCTTCACAACTGGAGCAACCCAATCACTAAGCATTTCGACTTCTACAGTTCTCCCATATAGTAGTTCAACCCAACAGTTATCTACAGACATGATGAGCACTGTTTCTACAACTGCTAGCATCTCCTATCCTGACTATTCAACAACAACTATTACATATAGTCCAACAAGTACTACCGATGGAGTCGATCAGACAGGAAGCACTGAAGATGACAAAAAGAACAATCCTTCGCACTCCACTGCTTTTTCTACAGAATACTCTGCTAGTACATTGAACCCAAGCGATACGACCAGTAGTGTTTCCTACTCTGACTACACAACTTCTGACAAGGTGAACATAACCACTGATGGTATCGAGCAGACAGGTAGCACAATAGATGAGACTCAGCCAACCAGTATCTCAACCCAACAGACAACCGGCACCATAGATATTGAATCAACATCAGCATCGAGCACTTTGCGTACAAACACTTGGACAGCAGGTAGTGTGGCAACTGCAGATGGAGCCACTGACTTTGCCAGAGAGAAGTTCTCAAACAAGAGCACAACTGAAACAGCTGAAGTAAGCTCTTCTGGCCAATCCGTCTCCACGGACTCGAGCACTTCATCTCAGTTTACCACTAGGTCAAACACTGTTAGCACAGATTCAACTCCTTTAACTCAAACAGAGACAGTCACATTTTGGCCTACACCATCCCTAGAGAACTCAACAACTACAGCAACTACCCTGCCTCAGTCTACAGCAGAGAGCGCCATTGATTCAACAACTTCTCGTGGTATTAGAAATTGTTGTAACTTAGAAACGGCAGTTAGAATACAGTCATCCATTTTTTATTTCCTATTTCCTCCGTAGGCAAGCATGCCCAAATACTAATAAAACAAAAGTGATCAATGACAATGGTCAGAAACTTGTCTGTTAAAAAGTGGCAATAATATTTTAAGAAGAATATTCTGTACACCTGTATGTAGGTGCCTGCTTTCTGGTGTGTATTATTTCGCTAGAATAGACATGTTGTTTTACTCTACCTTTCCTGATCGGTGAATTGAGCTTTTTTAATGTCTTTTTCTACACGTTTTCTACAAGAATAATTGCGTAACTACTTTGAAACCTGTAGAAAAACTCCAGGCTCTGAACAGCAAAAATTAAAACTTTCACGATATACAATCAACTATTTATGTGTACATCCACAGGGCAAACACTTTATCGGGATGCATGGTTATGTACAAAAGAATCCACCATTACCTTTCATGATAAACACATATTTCCAAAAAGGTCATCTTATTTCTAATTCCTCATCGGGAACCTTTTGAATAATGATGTACCTCCGAACATATCCAACAGTGTATATTCATATGTCACCAAGCAGCCTTAGCCTTCACGTTTTGCGATGCTTATTTTTTTGTTTTCTCTTTTGTAGTGGCAGGTCAAGGTGGTGAGTATACTATATTTGGTGACACCTTTATTGTGAGATTAAATAAGACGCACATTTATCCAGCCTAATCAGTGTGATGTCCCAGTATTTTTATCTCTTTCTAGCATCTGTGGTGACAACAGCCAGATATACCAGTTTGGTTCCTTACATGTATGGCACCAATTTTGTAGAAGTCCCTTGATATTAAACATAGTATCATAGTGTCATCAACGATACCATATGATGCCCTCTACATTATGACTTTTATTTACTTGTTTATATATCATTGTTTTGTTTCCGGATTGTTTAGCGAGTCATAATATGCGTAAAGGGTTGTGTGGATCATAAATGGAATCACTGCATGATCACAAAATGTTCTTTCATTAAAAAACCATCATACTGATCTAAAGTATTTTCACATAACTTTGCTCTATTCTGATTTCCAGTATGTGATAATAATGTCATGTACTGGGAGTGTGACAGTGGGCTCAGTAGTACCGCCGACAGAAATTTAGCATTCTACAATACGTCGTGTGTTCCAAGAGTCGCAACATGTGACAATATCACAGATTGTGTCGATGGAAGTGATGAAGCTTATTGTACAGACAGTATGTGTATCAGTAGAACTATTGCTTCTCGGGGAATGGTTTGAAGGAGCTTGGGAAGATGCGGAGGGGAATAGAAGCCTGACTAATAGTGCCAGTATGGTATATAGCCAAAATGTGGCTCTTCTTTTTTTCTCGATGGTTTTAATTGTGAGTAGGCTCCTTCCCTCCTTGACCTCTACGGTACCAAGCTCCTTCCGTCATTTTCTCATGATTTAGTTTAGTTGTCTTTCCTTATATTTTGATAGTTCAGGCTTGACAATTCGGTGATGAGTTAATTTTTTATAGTTTTATAGTCAAGGTTTGAAAGTTTGGTGATAGATAATTTGGTTACTGAGTGAACATGTATCAGTCTGTTATTTTTTCACTCTGTGTCTTTGAATCTTCTTTGGTTCTGATGGTCGGCGGAAAATTTTCAGTGCGATTCATCAACTTGCTTTCAATCAATTATTTATGAGGGATTAATCAGACAGCACAATCAACCTCCTCTAACCGATTCACCTTCCCAGCGTCAGCGAGGTGGCATCCCCTCTTAGTGGCCAGAACCAGGACTCTCAAACTTTATTCTTTGTCACACAGCGCATTAATGGACCAATGAACACCCTGGCTCTGCCTCTTCACTTGTGAGAAATCAGCACTTTTATTTTCTGCTTATTGTAATTTTAACACACTAATAAGTTCTGTTCAGAATAATCAGCTTGTTGTGTAGGAGGATTCTCTAGATTCCAAATCAAGTGGCAAATAAGGCAATTAGCTCAAAAGGGTGCCACCACCATAGTCCATTTGATTTTAAGTCTGAATACTTTGGCTAGGGTAGGATCCACTGCTTAAACCAAGGCATGGAACTGATTACAAAGCTGTGATAGTAGCGCAATCCTTAAACATTGTTCACACAATGAACTTTGGATGAATAATGGGCTATGAGACCCAGCACCATCCCTTGATGTATAATGTGATTTTTACACAGTTGAAACTTGACTGTCAATGAATATTCAATCATCAAGGGCTCGTAAAGCCTGTCATTGATGCATAGAAAGATATAACATAGTTTTAACATGATGCACCGCTCAGGCCAGCAGAGCGAGCGATCTATTCAAGTCTATATTCAACTATCCTCTTTACTGTGTTGTCACTATTTTGTCTCGCCTGAGTGAATGTTTGTGATAACCTTCTGTTTGCTTCTCACAGTCTGCGCTTCACCTCGACTAGTATTCAACTGCACCGCTGGATATAATAATTACTCCTCACCCGGTGACCCATTTTATGACGCAGACTGCATACCATATCAATACTATTGTATGGGCTTGGCCGCTTGTACAGATGGCAGTGATATGGACGGGTGTCCTGGTATGTTTAACACTTCCCTTTCTTGTAAAAAATGATTTATTTAAAAGAACCATTTAGTCTTGTCTTATGAGCGGGACTGAGATAGAATGGAATAAATCAGTCAGAATACAACTATTTAGTCATGCGACAATTTACCAATAATCAAATTTCTTTTTATTGACACCTTCAAAAACTGTAAAGTTATCAATTTATTCCTTGATTCAGGAATTTTGGTTGTTGTCGCTAAATGTTTTCTGTTGTATCTGTATGAAACCAGCAAGAATAATTCAGATAATATTCTCCTGAAGTACATTAAAGCTAATTTTCTGAGAGTGTTGCTATAGACTGTTGTGAGAGTGTTGTTTTTTCCTTGCTTCAACCAACGTGTTAGTGTTAGCTATATGCTGTTCTTTTCCACACAAACCCACTTATAATTAGGTTTTATTCTCCCTGCACTGAGCTATTTGAGATCTCACTATTTAACCGCTCAGCCTCTGCTTACCATCATTCTCTTATTTCTGTGCCCTCGATCACGATCCGATTTAGTGATAGCTGTATCCAATCTCAGATCATGACTAGAGTTAAACTCAATTTTAACTGAATCAGGTTCAGGTTTCTTTGTTCTCATCCACTACTTGGTTGGCGTACGTTACGTTACGTTACGTTACGTTACGTTACGTTACGTTACGTTACGTTACGTTACGTTACGTTACGTTACGTTACTGTTTTATGGTTATGAATTGAGGAGTGGAGTGCATTGCCAAATAGTCAGACAATCAACAATGTATCTAGAATCTCTTTAATCTCTATAATTATTAAACTAGTATGAGGAACAGGTAGCATGCTCCGGATCAACAGATGTCACCTCCTCACAAACGGTAACTTTACTTTACGTTAGGTCAGAAAAGTTATAGTTTATTTGTTTATACAGTAGCAGAGGCTAGGTAGCCAGGTGTTAGACGTTTCAGTAGCTCACTGGCAGAACAGACTTAATGGTCACAGCAAAATACAAAAATACTAAACTGAATAGTTCTCTCTCTCTGATGTTCTGACCCTGGATGACCTTGATTATAAAAGGTTGATTGACTCATTTTATCTTCTTAGTCTGTAGTGGCGGCACCAATATACCGGTATTCAACTGTACGTCGGGTTTAAATCAGGTTAACAACGTCCAGCACACATTCTACAACGCCAGCTGTATACCGAGCTACTGGCGTTGTGATGATCTGACGGACTGTGCTGATTTCAGTGACGAGGATAATTGTAATGGTGAATATGATTGTACATGTTGTAAGAATATTGTCAATAAATCGGTTCTTTGACGGGGCACCTTCAAGTCAAGATATTTTGTGCGATCAACATCAACCGACAGCGTAACGAAAATAGTAATCCTCTTCTTTATGTTTATCTGTGTCTAGATGTCTCACACACACCACGTCTCATTGTGTACACCGTCACTCACAACAGAACGTCGCAGCCTGCAGTTGACATTGTGTCTATCGGATAATCTCTGGAAAATTTTTATTAGTTTGTCACCATTACAAAACATTTGAGAAAAGAATAGTTTCTTAGTCATATTCAGTATATTTTACCGCCTCTTAATGAGCTTATTATTCTGCTATTGTGGTGCTGTCAATTTTGACCTTTTTTGACAGGCACAACCACAACTACGATGACAACCACAGCAGCCAGCGGTAAATATACTTAGTTCTGTCGCTTCTAAGGGAGAAGTCCGATTTTCTGCTAATATGTAACAAAATTCTATTAACATTGTTCATAAAAGGTGTTTGATGTTAGCTGACATTTGACCTGAAAACTTCTGGAGAATGTTTTCTTTGACATACCTCTTAACTACAAGCTACATCAGATGAGGTTCTTTATAAAATGTGCGCTTGCCTCAGTGAGAGTTGTTAGCCTCTCTTTAATGGCACCATTATTCCTCTCAAAGGAGCCGCTTTGTTATCTGAATGGTTTGTTTCCTTTTAGAAGATTCATCAGGGAATGGTAATAACTTTTACAATCTAACCTCAAAGCTCTTATCCTTGCTAAAATACTTCGGTTTGATCTGTTGAATTGATCAGACCTCTCTTAATTAGGAGACTGATGTAGTGATGTCATGTGCCGCTATGGCTTTGTCTGTTGCATGGGTGTGCAAGTCTTGTGATGGTTTGGTGACAGTAGGGTAAATTTTGTTCAACTTCTTGGTAATTGGGCCCTGATTTTGCTGTATGAAGTGAGGGTTCTATTGCGCGCTTAGAGGCCTTTTTCTCCAGTGCAGGCAGGTTTGGTTGTTGTATAACAACATCATGTTCCCTGCATTTACATGCTAAAACCAACAACGACGAAATATCCCTACTATTTGAGCAATTTGAATTGTATACTTGCCGCTGGCATTTAAGTCATGTTAAGAATCTGATGTCAGTCCTCAACTAAAGTCAGTCAGACAACTCATTGGCGAGCAAACTTGTGAGGTCTTAATGAGTTTTAAGTGAGGTTAGAACTTTCTTACTTGCAGTTTGTGATAGAGATGTAGTGTTCAACTGTGCATCCGGTAAGAATACCATTACCAAAGTTAACAATAAATTCTACAACGCCAGCTGTTTACCTCAAAGGCTTGTCTGCGACGGAGAGTTCGATTGTGAGGACGAAACTGATGAGGCAAATTGTGGTAATTTTATCTGATAAATCAGTAGACCAAATGTTCAGGAGTGATAAGTGTGTCTTAAAACTACTCATCCAAATACTCACACTGTGCTGTAACTGTTACTAAAGTGCTGATGCACTAAGCGACATTGTTACTTATGTTGATATTGATATGGACATTGACTGAGATACTGTTGCTGTTGTTGTTGTTGGTGGTGATACTATTGGTGTTACTGTTGGTGTTACTGTTGGTGTTACCGTTGGTGTTACTGTTGGTGTTTCTGTTGGTGTTTCTGTTGGTGTTACTCATGGTGTTACTCATGGTGTTACTCATGGTGTTACTCATGGTATGGTTATATTTACTGATATACTAACTGGTTGGCCGTGTGTTGAGTAAAGTGATCTATACTTATTCTAGTAACAAGGTTTATATGGATATAATTCACTTATCACAATAAAAATCGGGATTCGTTAATCGAGTTTTGGTGTTGTCACAATTAAAAACTTGTCTTTTCTAAATATGAATATTTTTTGTATACTGTTTGCAAAGGTTGTTCAGATAATATCGATGGATGACCGGATGATGGATAACCCATTATTAATTCTTTTGGTATGGGCAGATTTAAAGTATTCTATATTCATGTCATAATGATATTTGATTTTACTACTTTGTTATGCCTAAACAGGTCAGATACCATCAGCAAACTTCTCCATGCAACAGGACTATTTATTATGAACTTTTATTAACCACCGATCAATGCATGAAGCAAATAAGACCATGTGAAAACAAAAAACAACAGAAGCAATAATAAGGCATTGATGTCTTTATGAGTATTTATAAAAAAGACTTTTTCTGCAAAGAGCAGTATTGGATTTAGGGAGGGTCGTGGTTTTATGATACAATACTTTGGCTATTCATCTACTAGTTACAAAAACTACCACAGACTAAATTTTATGTCAAAGTTTCAAAATTACAACTATAAGGTCTTAAAATACATGGATGACAACTCGCCTCAACATGTCATCCAGTCAAGTAATGGATATCAAGTACAGTATTGTGACTTATTCTAGCCTAATGCGAATAGCAAGGAGAAAACTCATGAGGGCCGCGCTGCAAAACTGTAAAGACTGCAGTTAATATATTTCCTTTATTTGGTAGTCAGATTTTGCATCTGAAACATTTTGTTTGTCCTTTGATAGACTCGACAACAACACCATTTACAACTACAACTGAAGGTGGTGGTGAGGAGACTCCAGCTCCAACATCGAGCACTCCATACACAGGTACAACTGCAGCTGAGATGACTCCACCTTCGACCACACCATATACAACTGGAGGTGATAAGGATGGAACCACTTCTGGGACCACTTCTTCTAGCCGTAAGTTAACAGCTTGTCATATCAAGGAGGGTGGGAGGGTGGGAGGGTGGGAGGGTGGGAGGGTTGGAGTGTAAGGCACACCCTCCCTGGTCATATCAATTAACTTTTCTTGTAAGCTGCAATGTAAGTGAATATGACTGAGAATAATTGACATCACTGTTTACTTATTGTGGCAGGGTATTTATTTACATTTCCAACAAACAAATACAAGAGTACAGTCTTACAGCTGCTGAAATTTTTGAAGTGACATTTGTTACATGCAGTGTTGTTCAGAACCGCCTCAAGGAAAAAAAACAACCTCAATGATATGAGCATAACATTGGAACTCTATTGAAATTGTGTAGTAGTAAACTGGCCAATCAGCTATATGGAAATCATATCCACTCGAAGCACACTCATTAGGAGTAAATGACTTTATACACTTGAGGATTATAGAAAATTAAAAAGGAAATAGATACCTTTCCTGAATATTATATTATGTGCAAAAGTGTTTTAAATGATCATATCTGTAATATCGTATTAGCAATCAGTTTATATAATATTTATGCACTCACTGACATCTGATTAAAAAGGTTGATTAAAATCAGATGTCATATCACACGCCACATCCCGAAGCATGGGCGGCGAATTACTAGTTGCCTTAGGGGCTAGGCTGCAATATCTGCGCCCATTTGCTCTCAGTTTGCAGGCAGGTCGGAGCACACCTGGGGGTCCAACCAAACCCCAGTAGCCAGTTGACTTCAGTGGGATTCGAACCAACGACCTTCAACATTTGCATGCTGAAGGGACGGCGCTCTAACCAACTGAGCTACCTCCTACTCCTGGACCCATCATCAGTTCTCACGATTAGACTGCAAATCACCAGAATTTATATTTCATTCATATAATGTTCATGTTTATAAAAGAAACTCAAAAATTCATATAAAAACAACAGTGCTATATATAAATACATATATTTGTGTATTATTATTATTTATTTATATCAATTTTTGTATTAAGGGGTATACATAAACACATATGAAATTATATAAATATGTCTGTGTCTGTGTCTTATTCCCAGTTTGCGATAGTGATGCCCAGAAGGACTGTGCCACTGGCGTCAACATATGGGATGATGGCAGTGATTGGAGTGGTATCCCTTGTATTCCGGCCGACAATTTTTGTGATGGATCAGTAGAATGTGAGGATGGCAGTGACGAGGTATGTGGGTAATGTAAAATAATGAAAATTATCAGCATCATTATGCTTTCTTGTCAGCAGGGTGATTTTCCATTTGCGGAGCAACAAAATAATAGTTCACAACTCTCTTTGTATTGTATTGTATTGCATTGCATTGCATTGCATTGCATTGCATTGTATTGTATTGCATTGCATTGCATTACATTGCATTGCATTGTATTGCATTGCATTGCATTGCATTGCATTGCATTGCATTGCATTGTATTGTATTTTATGAAACATACACTATCATGACAGAGATGATAAAAATCGTGTGACTGGTGATAGCTCTCAGTCTAGGTCTTATACATAAAGCTGTTGTTATAAAAAGTCATAAAATAGTTGAAAAAGCTGGACTTCTTAAATGAAATCACTGACAGTGGGATTGACTTCAGCACTCATGAATATTGAAATTATCTAATGAGCTGCAATTCTCTGACACTCACTATGATGTTTTTTTACTACATCTAAAACATGCCTTTACCTAGCCTGTCTTGGCAAGCTTTGTTGGTGGAGTACAAAGATAGTTGACTTTTGACTTGTTAACCCTAAGCATCAACGCAGTATACCTCATGCCAGAGTACAAAGTTTATTTTATCTTAGCTAAATAAAGGTGTTCATTTTCAGAGTTAAACAAGCTGTTACCTGTCAATCTGATCTGATCTGATCGGCTGGTGGGAGGGTCTTTCCCACCAAACAGCCAATTGGATCAGAGTCAACGCATTGGCTATCAGTATCCTTGAATGTACCTGACTTTGCTTACTACAATTGACACATTTCTTTGTTGCAGGCAAACTGTAATTATACCACCATGAGTAGTCCATCAAGCTCATCATACTCAGGTTAGTTGCTAACTAATCTAAAAATGAAGTCAGCGCTGTAAACTAATCTCCAATAACCTGTAGTTTGAGATTTCAAGTCCATGTGCAACTTACCTCCAGATACATGTACCTCAACATGTGCTTCGGTTATTCTTCTTGTTGGTACACACCATGTTAAAGGGCAACCAAGGTTTCGCAGCAATGCATTAGTGGGTAGTAAATAATGTGCTAGGCAGCATCAGCTTTGTGCATGACGAGGCGCAAAACTCAAAGTAGTTGCTGACTCTAAGCTGGGTAACACTTCAGTTTAAGGAAGGTTCCAAGACATTGCTGTAATAATGGTAGAGCACAGGCTAAATAATAACAGGAACAGGAAACTGCTCTGTGGTATTCTATTTGAGCTGAGTTTGAGTACCTGATGGATGAATTGTTTTACAAGAATTCTTGCTGAATAATCATCCGAATTAGATTTTTTCTTTTTTCCTATGCAGAAGGTGCAATCTGCTATCAATCGATGAGAACCTGTTTGAAACCTCGGTTGCCCTTTAAACATAAGGAATATTGATTTACTATATGTTAATTTATTTTACAGCTTGCGCAGGACAAGATTTCATATGCGTGACTGGTGGCAACAAGATATCGAACCCATCGGATGCTTATTATCAAGCTGCATGTATTCCCTATTATCAGAAATGTGATAACAATGAAGACTGCACTGATGGTAGTGATGAGAGTGACAATGAGTGTGGTAATCCAGGAGGGGGTGAGTACTTATACCAACAGGGACGTAGTTTGGAAAAAAGCTAGGGGGAGGGCAAAAGCCCTGTAAGAGGTGAAGTAACACCAGTCGGTGTGCTTATCACACATCCTGTTGGGACATGGACAAACCCTTGTGCTCTCAATTCTCTTATGTGCTGATTCTAACATCGATTAGTCAATTATAGTTTTTATGCCACTTTAAATACTTAATTAAAACTCACCAATTTACATTTTTTTCAACACCTGCAACTGATGTAAGCTCAACCCTGTTACTCAGCCATTTCCAAGATATTACTTGGAACACATCTAATCCTTACGCATTCATTCAACCCTCAACCTGAACATCATAGACTTCCCTTTGCAAAGCATTTATTCAGATTAATACAACATAATATTTTATCATCTATGAACCACCGAGTAACATGCTTCCCTTCCCCATGCACAACTAGTAGAGAGCTGTTTGCATAAATTTCTCTGAAAGGACAAAGTACATAATCTTCCATTGTGCTTGGACTACAAGAGGAGCATACTAGAGGGAAAATTTTGTCATTTTTTCACACTTGAAATAGCTAAATTTAAGGGAAGCTGATATTCACTCACTCTCTCGACTTCATATTGACTCAAGACTCGACAAGCAAAAATTTGGTGTTAGTTAACATTGAGTCACCCGATCACAGCTGAACTTAAAAGTAGTTGACATATAAGTCTGGTATGGTTATTTTATCTACCACTATTTACGATAATGGTGTTGATTTATATTGTCTTTATCTGTGTTGATTATTTTTAAACAACCATCTATTGTTTTGATAGAGTCCTCTACTACAATTCCATCATTTGTGACAAGTACCACTAGCGATGGTAAAACTTTCCATCGTTGCTGTCTTATTAAATCTGTCCATATCATTGTTTGTTCTGCTTTCCGAGCATATTACATGGTGCATGTGACCTCATCATGACTTTTAAACTTAACAAACATTACCGCAGTGTTGCCAATAATATTGTTCTTGCTTACACTCCTGTTGTGTCAGCCAACAGCACAAAACATCATTAATTTTTTCCAAGATGAAATTGTCATCCTAGCTTTTCCTTTACTAAACCTATACCTTTCTCTTTCACCTACTTGTAACATTCTCAATGATATGATATATATGTCTGGTCTTCTTCTCGTGGAGACTCTTTAACTTTGGAATGACTATCACATGGACCAAAAAGGAAGATGTTAATTCTGCTCTTTTATTGGCAGTGTCCTGTTCCTGCACTGTTCAAATTGACGGTACTCTGATGATAAAAACATCTCTCAACACCTCTCACATCCTTGTCGCGAACAACATGGTGAATCTTTTACCAACCATAAAAACCAAGTGCTTCCATATCCTATCGAAACCCAAAAGTGACCTTATGCATTCTGTGTCTCTAAAAATGGTGCTCATTCAGGATTATTCTTTGTTCTTTGTATCTTATCCTACAGAGTCGACTACTGCAACTACTGGTTTCACTTCATCAACTACTCAAACACTCATGACAAGTGTAGCCAGCAATGGTAAAACTCAGCATAGTCACCCCGTTTTTTTATATCTGTCAGATTTGATGCACTGACTACTTTCCTAAGTATATAAAGTGGTGTTATCATGCCCTGTGTTGTCCAACTTGTACTCGCTTTTCTTGTCAAACTGTCGGTTAGCCACCAACAACACGTCATGCCTAACGGGAGTTTTTTTCCCGGGTTTTCCCTGTCAGCCACCAACAACACGTCATGCCTAACTGGAGTTTTTGTCCCGGGTTTTCCTGTACTAAACCTTTGTCTCAGTCTCCTTCACCTATCTGTAACATTCTCTGAAATATAATAGACACATGTCTTGTGTTCATCTTGTGACCCTTTTCATTTTGCCAATCTGTGTGGCGCACTTCTGGGGAATCAATAATTGAAGAATTCACCAATTTCACTATTTATATCACAAGCTGTGTTGCTGTATTGAATTTTTCTTTGCATTATACGGCAGCTTCAATATTTAATACTTAGTATTGATCTGGACCTTTCTCCACCTGAACCCTTTTGATCCAATTTGGGATTTGTGACGACCAATCCCACTATGACTTTCATAGAGCTCAAAGATCTGAACTCTGTTCTCCAATAAACTGTCAATAGTAGCTAGCGTGAGCAAGAAACTCTAAAATATTGTCTTGTGTACAAAGGTGCAGCCAGCAGAAAATAGATATATACTTTATGTATATATCTTGTTTGTACATTTTAATCAAAATCTCACCCGGATAATTTGGTTGCTGATTTAAAATTTATATATCCTGGTTGTTCTTGTATACTTAATACAAAATCTCACCTCATCTTCTCAATGTTATAGGGGACGGATCCTGTGACACGTGGTTTTCTTATAACACACAAGAGCTTTTATGTACAGGGGCCACACCGGGTGGAGGCATGTATGTATCCTCCTCATTCATCGGATCGGAGCCAGAAAGTTCCTCAGGCTGTGAAACTTATTGTCAGACAAACTTGGTAAGTTACAAACTTATTACTGTGTGGAATTGTTGTCTGTTTCCATGTTTGTTCACAGTAATTTTTGCTCTGAACAGATATTAAAACATTAAAACTGTCAATAATAAATAATGAAGCCATCCATTTATCATATGTTTGAAGGTCACAAGTTTGAAGGTCACATGTTTGAAGGTCACATGTTTGAAGGTCACATGTTTGAAGGTCACATGTTTGAAGGTTACATGTTTGAAAGTCACATCTTGAAGGTCACATGTTTGAAGGTCACATGTTGTTTGAATTGAACCCATAATTATTATGAACTTTGAAACTTTGTCATTAATAAATCTCAAGATATTGACATATCTCCCTTTCCAAGACTCATATGGAAAGAAATAAGATCCCGAATCACCCTTCAGCTCAAAAGGAGATGAGTTGAGTTGATAGGCTTGAGGTTGCACAACAATTGTCCAATAATTTGTAATTTTAACATCATGTTAAGCTATGTCTCTTATCAAATCATCTTGCGCTGGACTTCTAATCTCAGTACAAACAAACAGTACATACAAACCCCACCAATTATATATATATATAGGTCCATTACTACGAGGTCGAGTAATTCCTTGGTTTCTGGTTGTTTTTGCCCATTACCTCTGTAGTACCCATTTTACATATTTTGTTTTCCTCTTTATAATAGCAAGCCTCGTTCCTGAAGGTATCCGGAATTAGCGGTGCTCGCGATCTCTTCAACGACATATACACAGATCTACCTGGGTATCCCATGTAAGAACAGAAAAGTTATAATTTTATCTGGCGCAATTCAAATAAACTTTCCACTGTGTTTTATACCATAAATACCTACTTTCCTTATTCCTTTGACTGTTGTCTAAGTCTTAGTACAATCAACTTCGCGAAAAGGATTGATATCTTAGGAACACTGATTTATAATATAAATCAGTGCTTAGGAATGGCAGTAAAAGAACTTCGGAATATCTCATTCTCTCCACTATAGGCATGAATTAAATGAATTTGAATAATACTTATTAGAAGTTTTTATCAATCCCTATCAGAACATATTAGCCAAGCCCTATCAGAACATATTAGCCAACTGTGCAACTATCACATTAGAGATTTCTTCACGTTAACTGCAGGATCTTTGCAGAATCGGTCATTGATGTGCATACTCAATCTTTGTAAATAAACAGCCCCAACCGAATCCAATTCAAGCGCTTTCCAGTGGTTGTCAGAATAACAGTTTAGAGCGTAATGAGCTCATAAGACTAGATACATACTGCTGGTGATGTAGTCCCATTCTTTGTCATCCATTATACAAACACATGATTATTAGCTTTCTTGTTTTGTTTTACGCCATCCAGGCCTATTTACCACGTGATGACTTTACTCGTCAACTATGTAGTAGGAGACTCTAGTGACCCTGCAAAGTGCTACCGCTACATCAACAGTAAGTTAAAAGTGATACATAAACAGTAAGTTATTAGCAGATAAATTATTTGACCAGTGAGATTTGGACATAGCATATATTTGGGACTGATGTTTCAATCAATCACTATCTTTATCATACTCTTCTCTTCGAAAGTCATGCTTGCATATCAATTACACATAATATGATAACAACCATAGCAAAGATCAACCCTTCAGTACATGCTTTGAAAGCACATCAATATGGATAGACACATCCTCAGCTCCGGCAACCACTTACCCAATCTCAGTTAACAAAAATCGTGATTTAATAATTTAATTTTACCATTTGATAAACAGAATAGTGTGAAAGTTTCAGGCCATACCATATATCATTATTATATATTACTGTATATATTTTGTATATTTTATAATAGTGTTATATCATATATTTTTCTAGGTTTAAACACCACAGACGCAAATGGAAATACAGGTTGGATAGATAATGATAACTGTGATCTGAAGGATACGATCGGTAATATCATATGTGTGAAAGATGGGGTCAGTACAACAGCTAAACCAGGTGAGTTTACATATCCAACTCATAATCAGACTGATGGAATGCTCAAGTGTAAAGGTCATTTAGATCTTTCAGCTTTAGATCAAGAAATGTAGGTTGAGGACTTTCTATAGCATGAGCACTTTTATTGCTGTAGTTCTGCTGATGCTTCGCATTGGGAAGCGTGGTCTGCATTTAAATTGATATATCTATGTCTTAAAAATTACCAAGCTGTCTGTCTTTCCAGTCAGACTTTATCCAATATGATAATGTGAGATTGACGAGGACAAAAAACTTTGGAAAACTGATTGTTCCAAGTCTTAACTCTAACTCTAACTTCTTTCTGGTAAAAGATTGAAGTGAAAAATAATTTTGCTCAAAACATGGATATAGGCGTGTTTATCTTTTGTGACACAAAACTCTTCGCAAGATAGAACTTTCTGTAATATCCTCAGGAACTACTGACACCATTCAAAAATAAAATAGAACTAAAATATATATTATAAACAATAAGTATAAAGGTTTTAACTAGTACTACACAATTTGATATAATCCTCCAACTCGACTCGATTTACTGTACATATCACATGTTCCTTTGTTGTCACAGCGTTGTGAGCGTTCACATTCTCTATGTTTTTGATGATGATCAAACAAGTCCAACTCCAGGTAGCATAACATTTTAGAATGTTAGATGAATAGACAACTTATTATTTGAAGAACATAATTGATAAAAAGATACCTGCCCATATTTGGTATAAATCCCTCCCTGATGGATCCGGAACAATCGACTTTTGTCGCATGCAAGATTTATGTTTGACTACGAACTGGACCATAGGTCAAAAATTATAGAGCTCCAATTTAAAGCCTTTAGTGAAAAACACCTAGAACTCGTATTACATGTCTAGGTGACTAAATTGATAAGTCAGTATCGGATTTTTATCTTTTTCGTCCATACACCAATTATTTTTTGCCTCCATTTTTCGGTTCCAACCAAATTTTTCTGTTGGTGCGATGACATTATTTAATGAGCATTTATATATTTTTAGCTCAAGTTTCAGTTTTTGCACCTCAGTATGTTTCCATGTCTCTGATTGCGTTGATCACAACCAAAGTATTGCTTAAAATCTTCTGCTGTAAAAATTGCTTTGCAAACATGTTGCTATATAAGTGTGTTGCGTATTTTCTAGGACCGGGATATACACCTTATTCTATATATCCAGGAGGTACATTTACATGACTTAATATCACATAGTTGTGACAATCTAGCCTAGCCAAAAAGCACTCGCATTTTATATGGTCAATTCAAATTTATTTACCTTTTTATCAAGCCTAGGTTAATTTTGCTTAGCAACTCTAATTTCCCTAGTC
This sequence comes from Membranipora membranacea, assembly GCA_914767715.1. Classification (NCBI taxonomy): domain Eukaryota; kingdom Metazoa; phylum Bryozoa; class Gymnolaemata; order Cheilostomatida; family Membraniporidae; genus Membranipora; species Membranipora membranacea. The sequence continues at coordinate 23,317,822 of OU612074.1, forward strand.
TAACATAGATTTCTTACCACTCCATAAGGAATTAAATAATTAGTTTCCGTTAAAAACTGACGCCCCTCATAATTTTGCTTATTGTGATACTAACAAGTTTAAAGCTATAGATTGCACATTCTTTAGCAGGTTGAACTGATGTCACCTGATTTTTCACACCATCATTTTCTATCGCGCTTGAACCATGTACTGTTATTTGTGGCTTCAAAGATTTCTTACATTTTCTGACAATAGTAGCAACATCTTTAGAGTATAATGATCAATCTGCTCTTTCAGATGACGATAAAACCACAGGATTTGGATATTGGACCACACCATCACTAGATGATATCTTCTCAGATTTGGTGAGAATTTTAGTTTCAATATTGAAAATATTGAACCTGGACCAACTGCTCTACTAAAAAATACATAATCAGAATCAAGTTATTGAGTTTGGGTTATGTTGGATCATTCAAAGCTGTCACGGCCATGCTTCCCAATAAGGCAATTGTTCTTCTTTCCAATAAAAAGAGTCCAACTTAATCACCTGAAGTGTTTGAACTAGCAACTTATGATAGCTCAGCTCTCAAAGCAAAATAATCTATGAATTATCTGCAATTGGTAATAAATGCTTGATTTACACAAAATAATGACAACTTGAGGTATTTTGGGGATGAATTTTGATTATTGTGCACCGAGTCTAATATATTCTCAATCTTGTAGGGGTTCAATGAGACAGTTGATTTGGGTGAGCTGACAGGGGCGATGGACTCGGCCCTCGATGGAACCACAGCACTTTCAGCCAATGAGCTGCATGGATTTGCTGCAGCTCTGTCCCAGGCTACAGACGGAGGAGATGCTTCCGACATTGTATGTAAAATTTGTCCTTACATTTATATAATTAAATGTTGCACATAGATAGCTAGATGATGGGATGATCAATGGAACTGAGTAAGAAATGAAGGTGAAAGTCTGCACTAAAATTCCAGCGTGATTAATAGAGGGATGACAATATCAAATTTTTATATTGTTTGAATACAAGGATTGTGACTATGTTGACTACTGACATGAGAACCTTTCTTCAATACACTACATGGCTAATATTTAATTCATCTCTCCATAAAAAACAGTCTTGCGAACATCCACCGCTGGCCCTGACCTCATATGTATACCCATCCTCATCACTCACTTCAAACTACTTTTCATAGGGTAAAGCTCTGGAGACAAGCTCTAAAATATTTGACAAGGCCGGCGGAGCGAGCAAAGATGAACTGACAAACATAGCTAAGGGAGTAGTAGGTGTGGTAGCTAACGCTCTCGGGGCTTCTGCTGGTGGATCAGGAGGAGCCAACTCAACCTCCAGTGCCAATTCTACTCAGGTGAGTCCAAGTTTTCACTTACAGTTGTATGACATCTGATTAATTCCTCAGCAATGTCTGTGTACATGGAAATATGAGCGTCTATATATCTAATATCTTTAGGGGTATGAGAATCTTGCAGACGGATAACTACGACCTCTTGTGTATGAAGAGTGACATGTAAATGTTATTCAAGTTAGGCATCCATACACACCTGTGTTGATGTAGTAATCAGTCTGACAATTAAGTTTAAAGATTGAAGTTTTGAAATTAGATGTTGAACTTCAATCTTGAAGTATTGTATTGTATTGTTTGTATCAAATGTGTGAAGAAAACATATTAGTCTGATCTTGTAAAGCAGATTTTCAGGTGTAAGACAATCAAACTTATATAATTTTCAGTCTGAGAATCTAGTAAAGGACACACAGAATGTTCTGGATAAGGTAGCTACAGCCATAACAGGAGTAATGGCTACTGGTGATACTGTGAAACTTGAAACAGACACAATTGGCATGTCTGTGGCTAAACAAGACCAGGCAGGACAAGAAATGAAAGCAGGCTTCGCAACTGTGGCCCTCGAAGAAACGCCAGCTACAGCGCTCCCCCTTCAGGTATGTGATTGTTTATGGAAACTAGAAGGTTTGTAATTAATTGAAGAACTATTTATTTACATAAATTCATTATTGCTTGTAATGTTTATTTGATGGAACAAGTTAGTCAAGGTACCAAGGCCCAATTTGGGCGTGTTCAGACTCATTGAAGGTAACCTTATGTTAGATACACCATTGCGAGGCTGAGTATCTGTGTATTCAGGATCTGCAGGAACACCTTTGCTATGTTGGTAATTTTCCCAGCAATCAGGGAAGAAGAAGTAAAAAATCAAGTATGCCCCCTTAACAGTCTTTTTTTTGTCATGTAGGCATTGTCCTACGCTGAAGATCCTTACGCAAGTTACGCAACAAATGAGGATAACTTCACCAGTGGGGCCTCACCTGTAGGTATGAAGATTGTGGGCTCTGCTGACACAGTATCTTACAAAGCAGCATCGAAGGCTAACTTGTCTATCCCTTCAGATAACTACAACATGACAGAAGATGGTGTGATCACTACCTACCTTATAGAAGATCCTGATTCCTTCATGAAAGTAAGTTATGTAGAGAAATTTGTAGCCTTCACTTTCTTATTTTAGCTCCCATTTCCAGCTATAACAAGAAGGAGTTCAACTCTCACAACAGATGACCTTTGACACCTGGTGCCTCAAAGTCTTGTTCTTCTTCTTATCAGCAGACAGACAATCTAGTAAGCACGATGCTTGAAAAAAGAATGACACCCAAAATTCTATAGGTCCCCATTGATCTCACTACATTCTCTAAGCATCCCCGCACACCTAACATGGTCATTAGGATACAATTACCTTTCCCTGTTTCTCAGGTATTCCTCACCCTCCCCGGTGAGGCTGACTCCTACACCATCAGATGTGCCATGAATCATGAGCCTTCAGAAGATAACCATACAGTAGAAGTCCACATCGTAGAGCAGCTTAATGTAACCAAGAATGAGCTGAACACTACAATCAAATATGATAACGGGACAGGTGATAATTGCTTTATCATAGATGCATGAGTGGCTGAAGTAGCCATGTGTACACAATTTTTTTAAAACAGACAAGATGGTGGTCATATTGCGGAACATTCTTTGTCTGATTCGCAGCATCTATGTAGCTAACAAGTATGAACCTCTTTCACCCATATATACCAGCAACGGACTAAGAGATGTTCATAGTCTGACTCGCGTTGGAGCTGTAGCTAACTATTATCCTGTTCTTAATAAATACCAGCTCCTGAGTTACTGATATATTTCACAGATGCTTTGTCAATATTCCTACATGGAAGGAAGATAGGAGACCTAGGCCTCCTCTACGTCAAACTTACAGCTAATGAAACCATTGCTGCTGCGACTGGCAGCACAACAAGAAGAAAAAGAGCTTCTGGTAGTGGATACTCCTCAGGAGCAGCTGTCTACTCTCCCAGAGTCTGGAACGAGACTGCCAGGGCATGGATGCCTAGCTCTCAAGTTGAGGTAAACTCAACATAAAATCAATTATTGTAAATTGCGAGCAAATAGTCAGCGTTTCAACATAATTTAGCTTTGAAAACAGGAATAATCTGCAGAGCCGGGAAAAAATGGCGATGATACAAAATGCCCCTAGTTAATACACATTACCAGCTTTTACATACTTACTTCATTTTATGCCGTCTATTTACCAGATTGATCCAGATTCCACAGGAGAGGAAGTTGTATTTAAGTCTAACTTTATGGGCTCCATGACCTCTGGTTTGGCCATTCCACCCAATAAGATTGACTTTGACAATGTGTTCGATGATCTCGGAGGGAAGACTGCAGAGAACCCGTATGTTCTGATTGTTGTGTGCCTTATTGCTGGGCTTTACTTTGTACTATTGATTCCAATCGCTCGAATGGATCGGAGAGATTACAGAATGGTGAGTATGATATATAATGATGTACAGCAAACTTATATCCAGTCTTTGAATATGGTACAGATACTATTTCTTAACCAAATTTGAAGACATTTTTGGTGGCTCCAACTTGCAATGGTATACCAATATAAAACAGAATGGCCTCCGACTACAGCTCCAGCTCCAGTTGTTACCTTTTCTTAATTTATTTGGCTTTTGTGTCAATGTCTACGACTTTGACCACGACGTCCCATAGTTCTGGTGAAACGAAAAATTCTAAACTCACCTCCATAAGTTCTCGATCGCCTTCTATATTGTACTTTTCTAATTACAGTGGGAGTTTCTTCCTATCCTGCACAACAAGGCTGAGGATCGCTATGTTTATCAGCTTTCTATTGCAATCAACGCCAAATCTAGTAAAGAATTTGACACCGATGTGTTCTGCGTTATCTATGGAATGAAAGGAAAAACAACTCCGAAGACTCTGGAAGATGGAAAACGAAAAGTAAGCCCCTTATTTTTTGTCAAGTTGAAGGATAAAATAACAGTTCTTAGGGGTAACGGAATAAAAAGACTTAGATGTAAGGGTATGAGGGTATGGTTAGAGGGTCTTCATTTAACTTTGCAACTTTTGAGGGAGTTGCTGCTCACAGACTCATATGCTTTTGTGGCACATCTGACCCTGACCCTATTATCCCGAAGCCTTATCCTGCAGAGATATCAGCATCAGCCTCAGATTGATGATATCTTGTCTTGTTGTCTTTCAGACGGTTGCAGATCTTTAACTTTTTAATTAATATCTTTTCCATTTTGTAGGGATTCAGGCCTGGTTGTCCTACAAACCTAACACTCACCTGTCAGGAGGATATAGGAGCCATAACTCATGTACATCTGTGGACCAGAGCTAGAGATGAGAGAGATAGTCTCTTTGTAGACTACATCACTGTGGCGGACCCTGAACTTAAAAAGACGTAAGTCACTAAGTGTTGCAACAATTTGGCTTCAATCTGTAGAAACTAATGTCAAATATTAGTAATTTTAAATGGTTCATTGAATAAAAAGGTAAAGCAAATGACCTGGAGTTAGATGTCTTTTTATCAAATAAGCAACAACAGGAACCGTTCTTGACTAGTTTTGCAAATATAATAAGATGTGTTAAAGTCATATCTTGATCTCCCTTCCAGATACACTTTCATGTGTAATGACTGGATCTCACCAATACAAACCTTGTGTTATGGTCATGAGATTTTCAGCACTGACATGACTGAAGGAAAGGACTTTAAATCGCTGATGAAGGCCAACACCAAATCTAAGTTCTATGATGACCACATTTGGCTCTCAGTGGTTAAGAGACCCAACAAGAGTAACTTCTCTAGAGTTCAGAGATGGTCTCTGTGTATATCTACACTCTATCTCATGATGGTCGTCAACGCTATGTGGTAAGCAACATAATGAATCCTGTTCGATATTTTCTGACATCAAAGAGATGATATTGTCCTTACAAGACATTAAAAGAACCCCCACGATTATTACATGAACAGCATTGTTCAGAATAATTATTATTATTTGGACGTATTTGATATGATTTGTGATTGAAGGTTTTTGTTTTTCACAACTCCCTCCTCTATCGAATTTCCTGTTGATATTCGCTGACATTAAACCAAACCAATTTCCCAAACAGGTTTCCAACAGATGCGGAATCTAGGGAGGATTCTGGACCCACCCTGAAAATTGGACCAATCGAGCTTGGCTGGAGGACAATCTATGTCTCATTCATGGGTACGGCAATTAACCAGAATTAATACATTAAAACGTGATCGTAAATCCAAGGGACACAACAATACTTTGGTTGATTTTGACATTTCCGCAACACACTTTTTAACCTTCTAGTGCCCTCACCTATTTTTCTTACCACTTTTGTCCTGATCTTCTTGTCATAGTTTAATTGGTATTAAAAAGACATATGGATATGGATTTACTAATGCTGGTTAGAAGAAATTTTAAAATGTCAAATATTTGCATTGCAGGCGCTATCATTGTTCTACCACCCACAATGATCATCACATTCTTCTTCAAGAGAAGCAGACCTTTTGTACCTCCAGGCAGAAAGAAGAAAATTCGACAGCAAAGAGAATCTACAACCCCTGTCCCTTTCAGTAAAGGTAAGTAGTCACTTACTGATAGCATGACTCTCATTGGCATATTCAGCGTATTAGAATACTTGTCGGCAACAATCTTCTACCATTACGGCTTGGATTACATTGAGGATGGCCTTTTGTAAAAACGTCATTGTGGCAGCGGTTGCTACCACAAGCCAAATAGCTAGATTCCATTTATCCTTGCCCAAACATTACATATAGATTCGTTAATGCTATGATAACTTAAGCTCTAAGTCTGGTCTTGTTTGCTGTGTATGAGCTCCATATGCTTTCTTGTGGTTTAAGCACGCTTGTGGCTCAGTGACAACGTTGGATTGCTATCATTCAGCCAAACAAGGCTATGATAATGTGCCTTATTGTATAACAAGAACAGCAATCACACAATTGGAGCCTTTTTTGTTACTTATTACACAGATGTAGACCAGCTTGACCAATTAGAGGAGGGAATGATGACCTACGACTCTGATCCTAGTAACCCATCACCGCTAGACACTGCACATGCAGATGAGGATCATGTCCTGGTTCGGAATTTCAGCAAGAAGAATCCCCCTGTGCAGGACCTTAAGATTCTCAGTGTCTCAGACCCGGAGATGAGGAAAAACAGTGAGATGCCTCCACCTCCTCCATATAAAAACAGAGAGAAGAACTATATGACTGAGGAAGGTGAGTCTAAATCCTTCTTCAGCTACTCAATTTAGAAACCAGTCACGGGACACGGCATTATAAACATTCAACAAAATCATTTCTTTGAGAGAACATTAAACTGTTCTGCTGTGTCAAGGGCTGACCTTGGGTCGTGGTCAAATTTGGAATCAGCTTATTCATTAAATTTATTATATTCATAGTTTAAGACACGCTCTACCAACTGTTTTACTATTTAGTATTCTGTCCAAATCTCCATTGCGGTAGAATATTTTCCTAATTACAATGCATCTCAACGACTCTTTCTTGGCAGAAATTCCTTTATGACATGTATGTTTAATCTTTCAGAACTAAGAGCTCTGGAAAAGAAGAACAATGCTTCTTTCACTCTGCCCTGGTGGGGAGTTGTGTTTGGTTACATTCTCTGTGGAATTTGTATAGCTAATGGTGTATGGTGGCCTTATCTATATAGTATACAGTGGGGGAAAGATCTCTCACTAGAATGGTTGGCCTCTCTGGTCTTCAGTATTTTCCAGTCTATCATTGTTCTACAACCCATAAAGGTGAACTTTCAATGGCCCAATAATTGTTTACCAAGTCGCTTGTTAAAATAGTTACAGTATACAGCTATTGTTATAAAATATGCAGTTCTAATTTCCAGACCACAACCAGTGGTGTGTATGAAGAAGCTTGTCGATGTATAGGGTACATCGTGCCCTGGAAATTGGAACTCATGAATAATATACAGGTTTGATAAACTGTGATGCTTGACCGGACCCAACAGTAAGAAAATAAATAACAGAACAAGATAGTTTGTTTGTGAAATCAATTAGGTTTTATGTTGCCACAGGAACTTATTCGTTCCTTCATTACAGGTGATCATTGTGGCCGTACTCATGTCATTCCTGCTCCAAGTCACTCTGGCTGAGCCTGAAGATCTCTCAATGATAAACACAGTATCAGACTTACACGGACAAGTCAAGCCAGTGGAGGCGAGAGAACCTCCTATAAGACCTCAGAAAGTCCCCAGGCCCAAACCGATCGTCGTTCAGTCTGAAGCAAAGCTGTACAAAAAGTTGTTTGATAAGCTGAAAGGAGTTCTGGCTCATATCATGTACCTGAGTGAGTTTAGTCACTGTTTCATCTTAATATCAGAGTGTTTGTGGGTGCTGTAAAATTTCTAATCTTCCTCTGTTGATGCTGTGTTTCCCATGTGTGGCAACCTTTTCTACTGTAGAATATAAACATCTAATGAGCTATGATCGATATATGGCTTGTTTTGTGTGCTAGAAATTTAGGTACTAAATAACACAGCAATGCTGATTTTTTACCACAATTTAATTCCCATTCTTCAATACATCTGATTTTTATTTATTATTTTTAGTCTTGTTGCTTCTTGTGGTGAGTCACAACACAAGTACAAACTTCTACAGACAGAACAAGACCATCAAAGATACTCTCGAACTCCACGACATGGGAGTAAGTAATAATCAAAAGCATTCCACTCTAATGTTTGTTGAGCATTTGCCCAGCTTATCATTGAGGTATATCACCACATTTACATCTTTTGCACATTTACTATTGTTTCCTCTGCAGTTCTTTTTCATTGTAAGCCAAACAATGCCCAGGTAACGTGACTTAGTGCCATTTACACAATGAACGCTGTCACATGATTCAAAAGGTACAAGAGAATATTTAAAGGCCGAAATCTCTTTCAATGTTAACTCAGAATTCATGTGTACTGTATTGCCGATTACGGAATATTAGCATAACCATAACTTAATTAATTGTGGGAACATTTAATATAATTTGTTTCCAATGATCAAAGTATAATCCAGCCATTTTAGTAACTGTAATGTTCTATAATTGCCTGAATGTATTGATTATAAATTAGTGTGGACCAGCAGACCCAGAATGCAGACAACAGGTAACAATTATGTTGTTGATGATCCCATTTAGTTAACCATACATGTAATAGATATGAACATAGCATGTCAACAACCATGAAGCAATGTACTTTTATATTTGATTACATACTTGAGTATTTTGCGCAAAGAGACCCTTGTTATCCATTGACATTAACTTACCGATTAACCTTGATATGCAGTGTGGTGCAGTGTAAATTGTGCAATGAGCATTGCTACTGTAACCTAACAAAATTCACACATGTTCTAACCCAACTTACAAAGCTTGCCCAGACATGAGGAAAATGGCCAAACTGTATCTGATCAATTTACTTGCTTTTCACTCTGAGCCCAATTTCATTCAGAGAGACTGATTAGCTGACAATAAATAATTTACAATATGGCTTTTAACTGATATTGTGTTTTGCTAAAGAGAAGAGACAATTTCAAGGATAGATCGGTAAGGGAAGGAATGTAGTGTAATACCTAGTACCATAGTTGTGTTGTTTAGTCTACCCTCTTTTCTCTTAGAAAACAATGATCGCTATGTTTCTAAAAATTTCTAAAAACAATTACTATGAAGCCCTGATGTCTAATGATTGCTTTTCCAACACCATTTAGCGGAATATACGAAGTGACAACGTTGGGAATTGAGTGTAAACAATATACTAAAATGCGCTTTATTCAGCTAACAGTGCCTTTTTGACATGATTAAAAAAACTGTTCTAGATCCTTAAGATTCTCACAATCAACTCATTTTCTGTTCAATTTGTTGAATTTGTTAGCGACGACTAACTCAACATAAATGTGTTGTGGAAGCAGAAAATATAGCCGCTATTTTAGTTAATATCCTACCTTCTGTTAGGTTGAGAATCAACAGAAGCATCACATACTTGAAAATATGTCATAAATTTCCAGCTCTAAACTATGAGAGCTGGATAGTTACTCTCTTCTGCAATATAATTTTTTTTAAAGTCTTTTTTCTCAGTAAACGAATAACACATCAACGTTATAACGAGAGATGAAGTTTCATCCAGGATAAACCTTAAACATGTCTCTCTTTTTACAGTTTAGTAGAGTGGAAGATATATGGCCATGGATGAGAGAGACGTTATTCCCTGTTGTATATCCGAGTCATCATTACAATGGAGATAGTATGAGTGCATATGATCGTCAGTTCATGTATAACATTGACGCCATGAGAATGGGACCAGTCAGAATGAAGCAAAACAGGGAGGTCGAAGGTTAGTGTCGCAAAAAAGTGTGTCTATTGAATAATGGATGTCTGTGTCTGTCTTTTTCTTATTCTTCTAGTTGAGCGAAAATGTATCACAAATCTTTTAAGAAAACACAACAGTCCTTTCCTGGGGTGAGATTGGCTCTTGTTAGAAGCAAGCAGTCAAAATTCCCTCAGCTAGATATGGTCTCATGCAAATTCAAATTAATTTGCAGATTGGTCGTCATTACCCAATCATGTTAGAGATAACAAACTGTATCTACAACGATATGTTTATTTTGTCAGTACAAAAACTTATATAAATTCTTTTCTGACACACAGTTGACTGTGATGAGTACCAGAAGTATGAGTCATCAAAGCTGTTCAAGGTTTACAACTGTAAGTTTGAAGAAGAAGAAAGGAACTGGAACGCAAGTAAGTTAATGAACTGTCAGATGTCGTTTCAAGGTCTTAAAATAAGTTAAATCACCAAAGACCTAACTGAATAAATGAACAAGAAATCATTCTATGGACCACCACTCCAAACGGTGGCAAAGACATAATCATGCGGTAATCACAGGCAAAAAAGGTCTATATGTATTTTTTTCAAAATTTCCTTTTCTTTGTTATTCAAATTAAGCTATTTTTTGGCTTTCTAACGCTATCAAAAACTCTCTGAAACTCCTACCAGAAATTGGAAAAAAACCTGTTTGAAATTTCTTTTGTCTACAAATAGCCTGAAAGCTTTGAGCAAAAAAGGTCTATAAGTTTTTTTTTTCTCAATGACAATGAAAGCCATGCTCAATTGACCGTGAATGCATTCATTTGAACAATGCAATTACGATTCTAATGACTGCGCTTGCTTGACAATTGATGCTGATAGACCGTTTTTGCCCGAAGAAATAGCCAAATCTGAATTTTGTTGCGATATCTTTTGAACCGCTTGTTTGATCATTAATTAATTAACGCCAAATGAATCGTCTTAATTTTTCACATATAAAAGTATATTTGCAATAATTTTAATGTTAATAAGAAAATTAGAAATTTGGAAAACGTGTTTTACCAGGAATATTTTAATCCCCAGATAGCCCGTTTTTGCCTGTGACGACCGTAAAGTTGCTGTAAGTTGAAGGCTGTAAGTGAAGGCTGTAAGTTGCTACAGTAAGTGATTTCTTATCCCTCTTTGTGAAACAATAATTGAAAAACAACGGTCAAACTTCAAAAGCCATTCATTCAAACATTCAGAAATTAAAGTTGTCTTTTATCTCTCCTTCTCAGAGTGGAATGGTACTTATGTTGATGGTGTTACGTTACCGCCGTACATACATGAAGTGATCAAAGGAGCTCGCTATCAGGCTAACATTGACTCATACAGTATCAGTGGTTACACGTAAGTAACAGTGTCGATCATGCTCTCAACTGATTGGCTTTGGTATTGGTTTGAAAGAAGTAAAGAGAAGAGTTGTCCGAAGGCACTAACATTTCCACCATTCTTATATATCTCATTATAAACAGCTCACCCTCTAAGCGACTTGAGAAAAGAACCAGATCGCTAAATGGAGCCAATTCACTCTGAAACCGACCAGATTCTGAGGTTGGTTGGAATTTAGTTTGATCCCCCTCCCTCCAATACTTGCCCATCCCCTCCAGCCAAACAGTCCCTGCCTTAGTTGTAATCTTACATCTCTATTACTGCAGGGTGACTATGTTTGATTCTAACTGGGATCTGGTCTGTGATCTTCTAGAAGAAGAAATATGGATAGACAAACAGACCAGGGCCATATTTATAGAGTTTGTTGTGGCAAATATGAATGTGAACGTATTCACGCAAATCAAAATCGTTTTGGAGACTCCCATCTATGGAGGTTAGTTCCAATTACATATTTTGAATGAAGACTACTAGTCCATTATTCGGTCTGACAATGCTTCTCAGCAATATCATGAAATTTAGTTGGATACACCTGCACCTTGCTGACAGCGGTTGCTGATCAGTCTTTTTGTAGTGTGATTGATTGTATTACATTTATCCTAACAGCTTCATCAGGTTTTCCTCAACATCATAAGGGTTTTCTTCACAGCATATATCTCCAGCTTTTCTGGACATAATCATCCATGCGAAAAGATTACATACTGCTTACAGTTTAGATTGTAGTGTACATCGAGAAGCGCTGAAACTTGCCGAGATCTAATTAAGTTTTTATTTTTGCCAGGTGTATTTGCGTCTTGGGATGTGAACAGTTTCAGACCGTACCCTTATGTAGACTGGGTAGACTTTCTCTTCCTCATCATACAGTGTATCTGGTTTCTGGTCCTTTGTTATATTCTCTTCAAAGAAGTTCGAGGTATGTACTTACCTTGATCTAGATTAGACCATCGTGTAATTGTCTCTATTTGATAGGGACAACCGCTCTAAGTTGTGGAATCGGAACATTTTGTTCCCCCTTCTCCACTCAATTTTTTTACCATATCATTGAACAGAGCACACATTAGTTACACTTCAGGGCTGACCATTTCAAAGTTATATGACTATTTCAGATAATCAATCAGTCTCAAATCAAACGGAAGTTGTCTTCCTTTTGGAAAAATGTATGTCAACCACTCACAATCTGTCACCCTAGTATAGGTGCTTTCGTTTGATTCACAAAACCAGATATTATTGTGAGTTACCTTCAGGGGTATTTGTTTTTGCAAAGATTTAATTTAAACAAACTGCCCAGTAGTGATGGCAAAGTCTCGGTTCCGGTCTCGTGAGACTTGTCCCCTTGAGACGATGTCTCGTCGAGACAGACACTCTTGATAAATGCAAGACTTGTTCATCATACACACTGTTTTTGCCACGGTTTTTGGGTTTTTTTTAAACCCAAAAATCAAAAACCATGGCCGATGCCAAAAAAGTGGCAGTTTTCAATTTTATCGGCATTGATATATGTCTCGGTCTCGACTCGAATTTTGTTGCTGTCTCGGTCTCGTCTTGTCTCTCCAAAATCTGGCAATTTGCCATCACTACTGCCCAGCCAATTTCGCAATAAGATTATAATATTTATACATTGTTTGGCATCTTAATTACAGCTCTCATCAAAGAGGGAGCAAAGAAGTATTTCACCGATCCCTGGCATATCGTCGAATCTGGGAATGTTATTCTGGCCTTTGCGTCATGTGTATTCTTCGGTATGAGATCTTATGAAGTCGTGAAGACTGTGGAGTTTATGAAGAATAATAAGTGTAAGTATATGGAAGTGAGAAAGCAGCTTGTCAAAAATATTCAAGTGAGGATCATTACATAGACAAGGCAACTACTTTCGTAGTAATCCTCCATTTTCCTTTAATTCAAAAGTCTTTCCCTCCTACCTACTTGCCTATCCATCATCCAAACTTACAGAGAAAACCCTGATTTTGGATAGGTACATAGGTGCTCCTTTTCAAAATCAATCTGTGATTATCCATCTTCTAGAATCTTAATCATATTACCTTCATAGAACCAAAATCTATTTGCAAATTGAATGACTGAAAAAGTAATTGACGAAATTGTCTGTGCAGATGAGTATGTAGACTTTGATCCTGTGATGAGGTGGGACACTGCTTACTCTCTAACAATAGCCTTAGTTCTATTCATCGCGGTCATACAGCTGTTCCAGCCTATGGACTTTAGTCAACAGCTCACCGCCCTCAAGGTAAAGTATTGGGATCTCATGTTATTCAGTCCACCTCATAATGTAATAGTAACATATGTCAATGTTGCTGATCTAAGACACCATGATTGAGATTAGCTAGAGTTTGCACAGGATATAGTAGTGCATCCAATGAACTAAAGTTTAGTTCATTGGTGCATCCTACATCACGAGCTTGAAAATGAATGATAAAGCTTGATGAAGAAACACTACAATTATATGTAATACATAAGTAATAGCTTCTTTTGTAAGGAGAGTACAGATAATTTTTAGAGTTTGTTTGAACGGGAACTACGGTATTGAATTGCTTCTGGTAAATCATTCATCAATTTGTATTAACTATAGCATTATCACGATGCTAAATATCCAACATTTCTTTCACTGATGACGATCCCTATCATACAGATTACCACATAAGAAAATAGTTATAGAAACAGGAACAAGTTTTTGTCAAGAAATATTATTATTGAGTTTCTTTTGATAAACTGTTCACCATCACATTGACTATAAAGCTATACTTATTTTATTTTCACAGATGACGTTCCCTATAATCGGCCCGAGTGTAGCCTGGTACTCTATGACCTTTGTCCTCATCCTCTTACTCTACAGTCATGTCATGACCATCTCATTCGGAGATCAGTTCGGAGCTTTCGTAGAATTCTTCCGATCTTTCTACTACCTCTTTGGCATGCTTCTCGGTAGGCGGCCCAATCACATTAAAAGTTGTTTCTATTCTAGTTTTGTATCTGTCGCATGGTTTTAAAAGTATCTAAACATAAATCTATATACAAAGGAATGGATGGAAACTGCCTCTCAAACCAGGAAATCTCCACCAGTCCAAATTATGTAAATTGTGGTTTTAAACAAATACACAAGAAGGCTATTCACAGTGAATAAAATACTTCAGTCAACGTGATCTTGCTCTAGCTGTGATGCTGATGCTAACCACCCATTGATTTCTCTCCTCTATAGCTTAGAGATTATTTTATCTTTAGGTATCCTGAAGTTTACTGATATAATTGAGACTGACACCTGGATTCTCAGAGTTATGTTCTCAGTTTATATGATAGCCGGTAACTTCATCCTTCTCAATCTCTTTATATCTGTGATCAACGAAGGTCTGGCCTATATGAACGAGAATCCGGAAGAAGCGGAGTTTGATGTGGAGTTGTCCGACTACCTAAAGGTTAGAATTGGTTCTTTCTGTTTAAGAATTTTTTTCAGCTTTAACTAGCTCTGATTGGTTGATTGATTTCACTCTACCCAGACAATCACAGCCAACACATTGGCTGAACATTGATCAATTCTCTAATCAATATTTATTGTATTAAAACAGATTCCTGATAAACATCTTTCTCATATGCCTTGTACAGAGAGACATCGACCTCTGTGTGTCTTTTAACTCTGCTATAAAGTTAGCTGTCTTATTGTAGATGAAGCTGGAAGGCTGGTGGTTATCGCTGACCGGAACTGCTAACAAGGAGAAGAAGGACCTTGCAAAGGTGAGACGAGGCGGACCATGGAACAGAGAACTGGAGCTGTATTATGGGCTGCTCGAGGAGAAGGAGATCACGCCTATAGAAGACAAGCAGGCTCTACAACATCAATCTGATGTGGATGATAAATCCAACACAGTAAGCTCACTAAAGTATGGTTGTCAACCTGTACCCAGTGAGTTGTCTGTAAGGTCGGGAAGAGACCCAATGCCAGTTCACTACAAGATCCTGTTGAGATAATAGTGAATTCTAAATTATTTTCACATTCACTTTATATCAATAGTTACTTTCAGGAAGTACCAAATGACCAATCACCACCCAATTATCTTATATAAAGGGAATGGGAAGAAAAAGGCGGTAGTTTATTTCGAACAGCATCCATTAAAATATCATATGGAGATTCTCAGTCTTGTCCCCATGAGAAACCATCAATTACACTGAAAATTTAATATGAAAATTGACATCAACCCACCTGGACTCTTCCATCCGTTTAGCTGAATTGGTATCAATATATTCATTCATTATATAATATATTATATAATATATTATATAGTAAATGAATATAATAAAGACTAGACTGTTTTGAGAATCTCCCTATGATATTTTAATGTAACTATGCTGTTCGAATACATATTATATTCATCATTATATTTTGATAGGCAGTAGAGTGGTTTGATCTGGTGGCTAAGAGCAAGCTGTCAGAAAAAGAGAAAGCTGGAATACCCATCTGTAAGACCCACCCCAGGAACGAGCACACCGCCAGACTAGCAATCAAAACTATTATATGGGACATGATCCTGAGCAATGATAAAGCCTTGGCATTCATGAGGAAACAGCCTAGACCGAAACCTGTACCAAAAATAAAAGCTCCAGTAAGTTTTATTGTAGAGATTATAGTTTGCTGCTTTCTGCATCATTCTTCACCGATCTCATGATATAGTTTATTTCACATTAGTTATTACAGCAATAAGTATACTTTTCATTTTTATTGCACTTTGAGAACCTAGCCTTTTCTCAGTGACCCAACTTTTGTTATGTAGGGCTGCTGAGACAAGGTTATTGAGAATAGTAACCACCCTTATAATTATGATTTCTAACACTTATATTTTAGGAGATATTAGTTCCCTTTGAATCACCAAGGTTCTATCCATCTCCTGCTGCGACTATTAGAGGCACACCGCTATCTCTGGTAATCTTAATGTTGTTGTTTTATGGTTTATCATGTGATTAGGATAGTTTTCCAGATACTGTCCCAGACTCAGACATTCATTGCTTGGATTGTGTCATTGTGTCACATTGACTGAGACGGCTATCTGGGAGGGCTATCTGGGACAATGTGCACCAGCCACACTTGTCGTTTATGGATGATGAGTAGGATTCGTGACAAGATAATGCTAATGATATTAAGAGTCATTTTAATAAATTGACGACTTTTTGCCGGGTAAAAGGTAAGCACAGGGCAAGGAGCTATTTTGATGATGTAGGGCCAGAGATAGGTAGCTGATCATTATTTGGGGGTAATATAGAAGTTTGCACGGTATGATACTTAGTCATGAGCCGTTAAAGGTGCTGGCTTTAATCAAAGCCTTTCTGTTTGGTTATGTGATACGCCATGTGTTTGTGTTATAAAGTTTAATTTAATTTGATTAATGAGAGTTTCCCTGTCACTAATCCTCGCTTCTCTGATACTTAATGACAGTTTCTCTGTCACTAATCCTCTCTTCTCTGATACTTAATGACAGTTTCTCTGTCACTAATCCTCTCTTCTCTGATACTTAATGACAGTTTCTCTGTCACTAATCCTCGCTTATCTGATACTTTCAGGTTCAGGACATTGAGGAGGAGGAGTACCACTGCCTGAATGAGACGGGAGGTAGAATCGGACCTGAGGGAGGTCGAATAGAGGTCATGCCCGGTACATGGGTAGTGATAGATCCTAAGTCTCTGGATATTCCATCATTTGTAAAAGTACAGGTTGGTAACTATATAGAGTCTAACAATCAACAACAGCTCAAGTATTACCTTCTAGCAAACCACTTATCTATCAGGTCTCTAGAGAGACTCTACTTTTCTTTGGAAAACCCTGAAGTGACAGCATAATCCATAAAAGCATACCAAGGTTTGATGGCTTAGATATGGTAATGACAACTCAGATTTTCAAAAATTGTCACTTCTCTAGTCTTTTTTCATGATCAACACAGATGCTACACTGTATAATGTGTACATTCAGATGTTTAAGAGCACATTGTTCACTTTATTTTTAGGCATACTCAACTAATCTGTTTGCCAGTTACGTGATTCAGGTAGAAACGGAGCGACCATTTGCTAAGCCGTTCAAATGTTGTCTGCCTTTCAAAGACGGTAAAAAGCGAGATTATTGTAATGTGTTTGTTCAGAGGGATGATGGACCTTGGACTCTCACTTATAACAGGTAATTTCATGACTTTCTTGGATGCAATACCAAACCATCACCCATCATGTGCAACCCGTGACACTCAAATTCAAATTATCATACGTGAATTCTTTAGACATTCAGCTCATTCTATGCAATGATCAGGGGAGAATGTGCTCCCAATTTTTCAGATCCCAGGTCGATCTTTATGATGATGAGGAAAAATAAATGAGTGCTTCGGATTGTAAATCTATTTGAAGACCGCCATTGAGACAAAATGCAATGCAATATATGCTAAGCTTGAGTGGGAGTTGTCTAGTCTTCATCAAAGCGGAAGCAACTCCTACCATTATTCTGCACATGAGCAACAAGATTGTACTATTAAATATAGTCAAATTTATAATTATGTGATAAACTTTGATTTTTCACGACTTTGATTACCAATTTACTCATTACAGTGTAACCTGCTTTTCTGAGAGCCTGAGATGTATGTGTCATCCCAAATATAAGGAGACTAAATATAGAATAGCTGCTAAGGCAACACCACGCAAAACAGTGGCCAAGGCAGGACACACGTTAGACGCTAAGTTAGTGGCAGCACCTCTAGTTAACGCTCTATTAGGAGAGGATCAGGAGAAGAAAGACGCTGTCACTGGGGCACTCGTGGCTGGAGCTGCTGAGAAATGGCGAGAGAGAGCACAGGTAGGGCAATCCTCCGTTTCTTATTTAATTTATATGCTTGAGGCGAGATGATACCATTGTTGCAATTAAAATTCTTGTCATCAATTTATTTCAAACTTTTTGGAGGTCTCTTTAAAATTTTGGCAAAAGTAAAAACATTCTGTTAATGATCCTGACTGGTATTACTTTATGTGATCGGAGACACCTACAGCCATTTTGGCAGGGGGTGCCTCAGTTTGCTCGAGTGCCGAACTGTGTTAAAGTTCCTGTGTTCAGACACCACTGCAGTCCAATGAGTAAAAAGGTCATGTACAAATGCTGTGATTCATTCAGGCTTGGAACTGGCTACCTAATACATAGATTACTGAATCTTCTTGCCAACAGTTATTCAATCAACATGACTGTCATCTTTGTTATAAGATCCAAATATTAGAATGGCAAGCAGCAAATGAAGGGCTTCCTCAGGTTGAGCATGTTGGTGAGGTTATAGAGTAGAATATCTGGGTTTATTTTAGTTTTCTGTGTTACTTTGTATGTCCTGTCTTCCGTCCCTAGTGCTGAGTTTCAAGGTTTTAATCGACCAATTTTTCAAAGAGTTATATTCAGTACTTACAATTTGAATTTTTTGCTGTGGTTGCAAGACTAATTTAGGTTGGCGGTTCGAATCAGATAATTGATATATTATCCAAACATGGTCCTGTATGTTTCGTTTATGACATCTTTTTAATGAATAATTACACAAATTATTAGTTTATCCCTAAGTATAGCAGCTTCAATACTTTCTGTGATAGTTCTCTCATAGTCTTCCATGTCTTTTTTAATAGCGAGGATGTCTGTTATTTCAAAAGTATAGCTCGATTTCTATTTCATAAATAAAATTGTGCTTTGCAGTGCCCTGATAATGTGTACTTTTTCCTGTATCATCTGCCACGAAAATATGGACTACCATAATTGAAATATAACCAAAATGTTAGGAAGAAGGCAGTATATAAAAAACTAGGTACCTGCTATATTCTGGTGTCTGGTGGTTAGTCCTGCACGGGCTATCACTGTAGTAGTATCCTTGTATTTTGTTATCAGTAAAATAATCAAAGATCTCATTCTCATTTTTCTTTTCAGGAGAGCAATCCGGACTCCGGAGCCTCGACTCAGCGCTCGGAGGCAGAGACAACAGATGGGCAGAGCCGAGATAGGAATGTCAGATTCTCAGACTCACTGGCCAGTAGCTCAAACCTAGATCTTCGCTGAATGATGTTTACACTAAGTCGCTCAGAGACATTTTACTATCAGTCAATAATTGATGTTTGTACACGCCAAATGGACCTCAGTATTTTTGATAACCTGTTTTATCAGCATATGTACTTTGATGCTTTCTGTCAGAGTATAAAATGTGAGATCCAATAAAATGAACTTATTCTTATCAATCAATATTTATTTGAGACAAGAATATAGAGGATATTGATTATTATTATTATTATGAATAAAACATCCGAATGAAATCTTTTATATGCACAGTGATTGACAATCATGGGATAATTCTGATAACTGTTACATGATCTCAGAATCAATGAAGCCTCTATTCTATTCCTCATTCGGTTATTCTAATTGTGGCTGTAAAGAATCATTTTATTCGTGGGTGGCCGTGGCGAAAGGCAATTGTTTTAGGGATTGGGATGTTTTTATAAACACCTGTCACAAGCCGCTTTAGTACAAGGTCAAAGTGCCGAGAACATCACCTGTGTGCTGACACATCGATGAAATATTATCCCTGTCTAGGGTTATTAATAGTCCACTCATCTCGTGTCTGAAAAACGTAAGCCTTGGCAGTTTGGAGTCACTCTCAGTAATCTAGTTTTGTAGCAGTTCTCTCTCTCTATGTCGGTGTAAATTTCCCCTTCTGAAAATCTCAAATTTATTCGAGAAGAGAAGAACAGCCATTCCGAGTTTACCCCATCACCCCACAGTGACTCCCATTTGTACACCCTTCAGGTGTAATGAGAACCTTCCTCGATGTAAAGCATTGCTTTGTAATACATCAGTAACGTAATCACCATATAAACATCACATCGGCAGAAGTTTGATTATAATTTTGTTAGAAACTCTGGTGCTTTGAAATTGAAAATTTTAAAAATACACTATCAGCTATAATTATATTACATATTATATATTATATTAATGAGATGTTGACAATTTTATTTCTGAACTTAAGATAGTTCTTAGATATTTGCTCAACAAATTAGCTAAGAGAAATTTCAATTTTGTATTGTCTTATTAACAAACAAAAGCGGAAGAGTGACACAGTGGCCAATTAACTCAAGTCAAGAGATTATCCTTTACGACGATTACATATCCAGCAAGCAAACCATAGAAGAGGAGTATATAGCTTTGAGGATTAGAATACCAGAATATACCATCATAACGGAAACAGGAAGCTTGTAAAGCAATCAAGTTCGCATGCACCTGCCTCGTAGTTTGTCAGTTACAAGCGTTGGTGTTGAGGCGTTCTTTATATACTTTCTCAATGATCTTATTCCATCACATCTAGAGGTTTCATGAAAAAGAAGACCTCAGTAAGATATTTGAATGTCTAGTAATCTGAGTTAGTGGGCTGAGTGCATATGTACGTGTTGATAGCTTATTAATTATTTATCAAGTTTAAAGACTGTTTATTTCCACTGTTGTGTCAACGATACAAATTATACAAGCTTGAGTGATCGTTAGCCAGCACTGCAACAATCAAGCTCCATCAAGGCTACATACAGAGCAATTTGTGCCTCGATATTAACGACAATAATAACAGATTATTTATATTTTAGTTCGTAGTTTAATAATCTTCGTAATATACCATATCATTTTTGGAGATAAAATATCCGGTAATGTGAAATTAAGTCACGCAGCAAGCTCTACTGACAGTGTCCTCAACAACTAAGGTTCAGTTTGGTGTGTATGATGTTCGAGGCTGGTTTCCATGCAAGATGTTTCAATATTGCCATAAAATGAATTACTCTTAAACATCCAAAGCTATATCTGAGATAATTGATGATTGCTGTATTTTGGCTCGCTAGGATAGGAGACCAATAAAAGTATTAAACCATTACCATTTTCCTTGACTAATTATTACCATTTTTTGTTAGCAAACTGTGCAATATTATGTATAAAATTCTCCACAATTGCATCCAGCTTGAAAAAAATTCTACCATTATTCCCTAATCGATCAGATTTCACCACTGTGACGTTGTTAGAGGTAGACACGTTGTGTGTGACATTGCTGAAAGTCGATGAACGCTGTCAAGCTCACATTCCTTATCACACATTTGCCAAATTCGTTGTCGCTAATTTAATTAAATGTCTAGAATAGCCTGCGAGACACAGAAGTTATACAGTGCAAAATCCAAATCATGCAACCGCAGCATTCATTACAAATGACTAAAATTATAATACATCATAATTATGAAATATTCAACATCAGCATTGGAAACGCTGCAAATCTAATTTTGGACAAAACCAGTAAAATTTACAATGGGTTGTGTTAGATTCATTGTCATCAGTTCATTATTGACTTTTCATGCATGGTTTACATACATTTATAAAGTCTGCAAAAATATTTATCGACAACAGTTGCACGATAGCATATTATACAATTTTTCATCTATTGATTGAGTGAAACACCATTGATAATTAGGCAGTATTATTGAGATTTGTTGTCATTGTTTACTGTATATTGATTACCTCACTTTGTCATGGTTCATGTAAATACCATATGCAATCAATGTTGGCAAGGGAGGATCTCATTGAAAACGAACAAAAGGTATCGATCAAGCTTATTGAGAATATTTATAATATAATTTAGATTCGGTCAGCGATCTCAGGACACTAAGATATTGTTCTACTTTATGGACTGATTTGATGTGTTGAGGTACATGTGCATGGCTTCCTCTGTGGATGTAGTGAGATCCCTGATCTCAGTCTGGTAAGAACAACTTAACTCAACAAGGTGTACAGTGATCTCTTCTAGAATGAACTAGGCAGTCAGATAATAACTTGGAATTGGTGAGTTATTTCTTTAAACTTTTTTTTTTCATCGCTTTGCAATAAGAGCGCAATTTAAATAGTTTGATGGAAACCAAGATGTTTCAATTAAAAACCTGTAAGCACAGTAGTGGTTTAGGTATGTCTACTCTATTTTTTCATCAATGGCTTCTCATCTATGGCTCATCAACAACAGTTATGAAGCTTAACATATCAGGTTACTGAGGCTTGCAGTGTAAACCAGCCGACATTCAAACTATGAAATATTAGTGTCACAAACTCTAAGCTCTGACAAAATTGATTGTTTAGAAGATAAAGAAATGCTCAGAGGTAATCTTGGTGCTATTTAGCGGTAGCCTTAGTGTACTCACCTGTCATAAGCTGAGTAGAGGATATAGATAAAGCTTAAATTTTAAATTTGACGTTAGGTCTACCAGACAAAGAGTTTGCTCAGTGATCCCTTAATTGACTATAATGTGCTTCTCATAATTCATCTGACTAATACAACAAAGTCTTAGTTATCACTTCGGATTCCGACGCTGGCTGCTCCGTATTCAGTGTGTGATTTCTTAAAATAACAGAGTAGCCAGTTCCAAATATGTGAGTCTTATCTTACTGGTAGAGCTTTAAGTCTACCATTTATTGTTAAGTTATAGCTAACAACGATAGGAATCATTAAAAAAAATATACGTAAATTAATTTTTTTTCAGCTGGAATATTGTTGCAACTGAGCTATTATGGATAGATCACATCTTATCATCACATTGACTATCATACTTCTTACAGGTCAGTAAGTTATCCCATCCTGCTCCCACATTATATATTCCAGTGAATGTTTAGAATGAGCTTCTAGACCACTGCGATCACTTCTCAGCCTATTGGCTAAGATCAAAGTGTCACTGCCAATGGCTGATTAGTGCCTGTTTCAGTTTCTGGCAGCTTGTTGCACACTCACGATTAGGAGGTCCACCATGGCCTCACCTCTAGGATGCATTCTAGTTTACTAGGATGTATCACATTCTCAGTATGAGGACTTCGGGCAACTTGCGTCCCTCTTTAGGGGCAGCCCACCCTCTGTTTTGTCATAAACAGGGCTTCTAGACCACTGTGAAACACCACCCTGACCAGTCTGCAATAACACCAGCTCTTATAGCAGCCAAGAACTGGCCAGCACATGTTGTTAGATTGAATTGGTTTTACGTGTGTATATTGGAGCTAGATAATCACGACTGAAGATATTACCTAAGATACCGATTGGTATTAGGCACATGTATAAAAAGGAATTATATGATTGACAAAAAGTATTGACATATCCCTCCACCAGTTTATGATAACAGTAATTGTTTGTTGTGACATAAAATATAAAAGGCGACAGGCCGCCTAGAAGTCCGAGTTATTTACATTCAGGTCAGCTATATTTAGCCATGTATTTCAACAGATGTTAGCATGCTCCTCAATTCATCAAAGACAGTAGTGCTGAACACCAGTTTGTTAAGTAGAGTTTCTCAGGATGCAGATGTTAATTTTGATAGTCATATCTTAGAGCCATCCAACAACATCAAATTCTTAGAAGTTCACTTGGATTATAGGCTGAATTTAACCA
The DNA here is from genome assembly GCA_914767715.1 of Membranipora membranacea. Lineage (NCBI taxonomy): Eukaryota > Metazoa > Bryozoa > Gymnolaemata > Cheilostomatida > Membraniporidae > Membranipora > Membranipora membranacea. The sequence goes on from OU612074.1 coordinate 23,341,426, forward strand.
TCATATTGATACTGTCATGTCAAAGTGTAACACACCAAGACGTTTCCTTATGTGAAAACTGAAGACAATTGGGCTAATTGCCGATGGGCTGAAGACGTTCTACATATCCAACATGGGATCCACCATCAGCTACGCTGCGCCATCATGGTACACTATCCTGTCTGACAAAAACAAATTGAGACTACAATCAATCCAGAAACAATCTCTCAATATAATTCTTCCTGAGTTCAGTTATGAAGAATCGTTAATTGCTCTTGATATGCCATCTATCAATGACTTTTTATTTCAACTCCCACTTTAGTAGAGTTTTAAATGATCCTACCCACCCTTTACATAAAAGAATTATTTTTAATGACTCAATGAGTACATCTTCCCGTACAATTAGAAATTTTAGACCAAAGCGATGTCGCACTGAGAAAAGACGTCGTAGCGTTTTTAATTTTTTTTATGTCATACCGTGACAACCATTTTTGTGTAAGCTGAAAGATTTTTAGTGCCTTTTTTATCCAGCGCACCCACATGATCCATTTTATTATCACATGGTAATATCGGATCTGATGATAATAAACTAAACTAGACTAATTAGGCATTTGAGTAGTGAAAATTGTTTTCCTCTTTGTTTGAAGAGCAACAATTTTCAGTCAAAAATTGACAGCCAGCTGGATATTTGTGGAGCCCTTTGGATAACTATCCACTCTTGTAACCCTGTTTACCATTAAGTTTAGCTTTAGAAATGACTCCAATGCATTTTTGGTTGAAGAAAGTGTCCAAAATTTGAGATTATTTAAGTATAAAAAAGACAATAAAACTTTTGGGATTCTCAAGTCTCAGTATAATATCGCAAGAGAATGCTCTACTTTTGATTCTTGTGTTTTCACAACTCGAAAATTAAATCATAAAATGATAAAGAGACAATTTCTTCATGGCATCAGTCTGGTTACTGAAGTCGACCTTTAGATTCAGCCATATGACATGTGGTGGAAAACATGAGCAAACAGGGATATTAGGGAATAGATTTTGTATACCACCAGAAGCTGTGCCTAAAACCTTCAGATCGGAGTAAACAGGTCTTAATTTATAATTGTACTTTACGTTTCGACAAAATTAACTGGTTGTCAATAATTCTGTACTCTTTAAGCCTCAAAATAAGGAAAAATATTATTATAATTATTTGAAGCTGTTAGAGACATGCCTGACTGATGGTCTTATACGGCATAGAAAGCCTGTAGTATTATTACTTGGCCTAGTTAATCTTTAAACACAACTGCTTAGCAGGGGGTGTCTGGGATTTATAAAAAGTCAGTAATTTGCTGGCAAACATGACTGCGCAATAATCGGGCAATTTATCTACCTATGTAGTTGTGACATCCCTCAGGCTTGGACTTCAGTATCTAGGAAACTTAACAATTCTGCATGCTGCCCTTGTCAATGTTCCAGATTGGAACAATAAATTGTTATTCAATTATCAGTGTGTTATAAAATAATATAATTTGCAAGAATTTTGGTGATATAATCAGATAAGTGAACCTGTGTGCCAAAACAAAACTGTTAAGCTCATAATTATTGAGATATTATATGAACCAAGAGACCAATACATATAGAATAGAACCAATAGCTGGCAACTCAATTATCTGGCAAGATTTGACACAGACAGGAAACTTTTGTGTAATGTCAGACGACTGATACCAAAAATTTGATCTGGATATTATAATACCAGTAACTCAATCAGCTTATCTCACTGAAGGTAGGAATGATCAAATCTTTCCACATGGTGGTCATCTGGTGTTTTCTGTGACATCATTTAAATTAAACCATAAATACATTGAGAGAAAATAGGATAATTTATTCTGTCTCTGCCAAGAAATAAAAGCGTCTGTTGAGCTCATAATAAAAATATTAAAATACTGTATAATATAAAAATGTTGCAGTGTTGTACCGTTATAAAATGATACTCAGAAAAATGTTTTATTTAAAAATTTGATGCATTTTGCTCTAAAACAGTTCTTACAAATATCAACTGCAAAATTAAACTGCAAATAAACTGCAAAATAAATTCAGCCTTTGATATACACCCATTGGTCATGTCTCAAAACGTTGTCGGTATTCTGAGAACGAGCAATATTACACCTACGCTCAGGTCATTGTAAATTTCATTCTGATTTATGTTAACAACTTAAAAGCTCAGGACCTACATTCTGACAACTGGTTCTAACAAGGAAACTTAGACAAGCTCATCAAAATATAAATTGGGATAAGATAAGATAAGATTTTAATCAGTTGCTTTAATCAAGGATGGAGCAGAATTAAGTGACTGATTGTGACTCATTAAAAAATTGAATACCAGTTGGTATAAAACTATCAAGGTATCTGGCTGTTCTAGTTTTGGCACTGATACAATGTCGTCTACCACGAATATAACGATTGCTAAGAATATGATTCTGATCATTTAAAAAGTTCTCAGCAGTTACAAAAACATGAGTTGTTTTTTAAGCATTGACCTTTGAAATGTCAAATACTTTATAAGCTCGGTAGGCCCTTGTCTCAGGAGGGTAGGCCATGTTATCTTGAGGGTATCACCTCACAAAATGACCCTATTGTCCTATACATCATTGTCCCATAACAACATTTTCCCTCTACATCATTGCCTTTAGACATAATTGTCCCTATTCTCTATCATTGTGTCATATCATCGGCCCCTAAACACTATTGTCAGCGAACATTCTTATCTTTTTGAGCTGTTAATATGTAATTTATTTAGCTTTCTTGTCGCCGAGATAAAAGAGCGATGGTTATTTTTTGCGAAGTCAGTTGGTCACATACAAATATTTCCAATCATTGACAAAGAGATATAGATTATTGAATTGTGTTATAGTAAAACAATGCCTGGTTTTGAGCCAAATCGAACCATAGCCTTATAAAAAATGAGCCCCAATATTTTGATTCAATTTCAGTGCTGAATGGCGTAAGTCAGTCAGTGTGTAAAAGTTGTTCTTTGTTTTAAGTTGAACGGTTCAAGAAAACAGTGAAGAGATGAGAGTAAACACTCATCTATCCAAACTGAATGCCATGATAAGTGTGCTGTTTCCATGCAAGCTAAAAGAAGGGCCTAACCTTTAGGGCTCTCGACATACAAACATAGATGCTTGTTTTGTTGACTGAGCTAATTGAATCATTCCATATTTATATTTTCAGGTACTCACCTCGTGATGGCCCAAGACAATCAATTTTCGACTGACGGTAAGTTTGTTTATTTAGAACTGTATCTACAATAAGCTAAAACACATTTTTGCTGAGAAGAGTTGAGTGCGGCTGCACCTAAAAGATTTTTAAACCCCATGCCCAGGATTGTAGTGTGGATCATTTTAAACACGACGGAATTGGTTTAATCTCTTGGGCAAGAGCATGTAAGAGAGGGAGTATAAATGGGGCCTGTAATTGGGGTGGGGTTGTAGTGGGGTCTGAACAATGAGGCATGTTATGTGATTTATAGCAACTTTGACATTGAACAGAACTAGAACTTCATTATTTTGAAAAAATATCAGTTGCCATGATAGAGCCAAATTTCCTTTCTCCAATTGATAACCTGATAATGAATTAATGACATCAGGGTGTATGTTCAGACTGAGGATGAAGTGTCAACGTTTGAGATGTTAGCCAATGGAGCTCCTGTCTTGATACAGAGTTTATTGAATATTGAGTGCCAATCTCGTCACAAGCCCAGGCCTCAATTCTTTGCTAAGACTTCACTTACATATTTAACTTGGCTATGTAGACATGTAATATTTACATTCAAGGACAGATTTCTTTCTATTCACTCACTAATTGCTAAAGAAATATTGCTATATTGGTTATAAGAAACTGTCAAATAGGCAACTTGGCTGCACTTCTTAACCCTGTTTAAATCCGTTTGAAGTGTTGCTTCACAAGTATTGGCTGAAAACCTCTATGCTAGAGAAAATATCCCAAAATAACCCCTAATTCTTTCAGATTTTGTTGCTAATGCCAATAAAATAATTTAAAAACGGTAGTGGCTAGTTATATTCTTTACTAATTGAAATCATGGTCTTCTCCCCATAGGTTATTCATATTTTAGATGATTTATATATTATATATATGTATGATAATTATAATATACATATTTATATATTATATATATGTATGATAATTATAATATACATATTTATATATTATATATATGTATGATAATTATAATATACATATTTATATATTATATATATGTATGATAATTATAATATACATATTTATATATTATATATATGTATGATAATTATAATATACATATTTATATATTATATATATGTATGATAATTATAATATACATATTTATATATTATATATATGTATGATAATTATAATATACATATTTACATCAATGTTTAATCAAGACTTATGTCTTTTTTTTTCTAGAACAACCAGACACTACGAGTAGCACTAGCACCACTCCGAGCTCAGCGATCGGTAAGTTTCTTCTCTTTTATCTTATTATCGCCCAAGCGGATTAATTCTGGGCTCCAAGGGATACCATGCAAGGTGAGCAATTGAGATAAATTAGGTGACTTCAAAAACTGTGATAAAGGTAATTTCACCAATATTCTGTTTGTAAGTTTGTCCTGTAAGACAGAAAAAAAGAAGTGATTTCTAATCAAACAAGTAACCTTCACTGTAAGTGTACTCTTGCTGTTTCCTGTGACATTGTGTGTTTTGTAGATTGTAATGGGGATGAGTATTTCGTCTGTACGTCTGGATATAACATCTGGCCGTCTGGAGATTACGCCAATCTGACATGTGTACCGTTTGAGAATGTGTGCGACAGAGCGGAACATTGTCTCGATGGCAGTGATGAGGTTAGTAACATTTCCACTTAATGTTTTTCACTATGGTTCCATGCTTCGAATGAGTTGTGCGTCCCCGATTCGAATGTAGAATGCTTACGATTTCTATGGTGAAAAAAATCTGCTGTGGCCGAACCCGAACCTATGCGAACCAACGTGAATGGAAGTTAACTGAAGTGCAATTCCTAGTGCTGGTTAGCCTTGAAATCGATGTCACATCAACATATGGAAACATAATGTTTCTCATCTGAAGACATTAGCAATGACTTTATATAAGCAAAACTGTAGCTCATCCAATCAGATGTGTTTCTGACTGCTACGGGGCATCACTGTGATCTGAAGATATTTATATATCTTTTTATACTCTAGGTCCTGTAAAAACAGTTTTACAGCTATCCTAAACCTAAGCCTAATAATAAAATACCTAATAATAATACACACCATCATATTAATAATTGTTCTCTTCGCCTTACAGATATGATCATTATAGATATTCAACATTTAAATGTTATTTTGATATCCCATTTTTTTCTCCCAGATGTCCTGTAATTACACGACCACTACTATAGAGCCCTCCACCACAGAACACCCAGGTATGTCATCTCATCAATTAGACATGCGGCATCAACTTAATGTTGAAGATTGTAGCTTCTATTACATCACTGGAATAGAGCAGCAAAAGTTGTCAAACATAACTTGGTTTTATAAGTACAGCTGTACTGATTTTTTGGAATTTCCTTGATTAATTGATTGCAATTGACACGTTAAATACCTTGAAGAATTCCATTTCAAATCATCTGTTTAATTTTAAGCAGATCATAAATTTTGACCAGCATTACAATCAATAATATGATCCCATTTGTTTCACATAGTTCATTAGTATTTATACATCTATAGTTACGCTGCAAGAGCACTAATTTTAACCTGTATGTATATATGCATTATATTTAAATATTCAGTGCTCTCATACTCTCCCTATACGATTATATAACTACATATACATATACTGCATATCTATTTGTAGAGAAATATCAAAATAGTTAAATATAAAAATTACAGATTGCAAGCAAATTCTATACGAATAACTAACCCTCGTTTTACTTATATTTGATAGCCTGTTTAGGTGACCATTTCCTGTGTGAGAACGGACTGAGTACTTCTCTGGATCCAGCAGACTTTTATTACGCCTCTCCCTGTATCGATTCGTCAGCGGAATGTGACGGATACCAGAACTGTACAGATGGTAGTGATGAATTAGACTGTCCTGATTCTGGTATGTATGACGGGCGTACACCATACCATCCCTACCTGCATCCAATATAATGGTATTTTTAGGCTTCTCCTTATCCTCGCAATATCCCGTTTATGATTCTGGGTTACTTCCTGTTCTATCCCTAACACAAGTTTTGTTCATATATACATCCAACGGGTGTCGTGTTTCAACTGCCCCGATCCCTTCAATCAGGATTGTTCATGTGTGGCAAAATCTTGATGCTTTCTATAGACTTGTCTGCCAAAAGAACAGACTGCATAGTTATACAGATTGTCATCATAAAATCAACGAAATTATAGTCCCAACATTAGCAGAACCGTGTGTTTTAATTCTGTCACGGATGACTCTTTCAAATGCTGTCTAGATCAGCAAATCCAAATGGGCTGGAAAATTTGTGTTCATTAAGTTTATAGTTTGCATAGCACTACATAGAACGTTAAATCTAACATTTATAGAGACATCAACAACAACTCCCACAACAACAACCACTGCAACTACACCAACACCAACAACTGGTGGTATGTTTTGATATAGCTGTAAATAACAAACTAAAGCATATTGTTCTAACCTGGGCTATAGTTAGTATAAAAAATGATACCTCATCATTCTTCTCGCTGCAGAAAACACCTGGTTCCCATCACTAACACTTTGAACAATTCTTGTAACACAAAAACACATCTAGGCTTGGACATGTAAGATAATCAGAGTGAAATATAAAAGCACACGGACGGCAAAGTGCCGGCGGCAGAGTTTCTTGCAGAAAATAAATCTATTGTATAAGATGAATGACTTATTTTGTTATATGGAAGTGTTGTACAACCTTCAACCTAACTTGGACTGAATTATTGAGTGTTGTTATTGCGTCTGATATTTTAACCTCAGCCTTGTGAATGCCGATAGAAAGGAATAACATAACTATTTAATTAAGAAATCAGCCATCAGAGATCAGTCACCCTTACAACTATTTAAACTTTTGACGGAAAGTTCAGGTTTACCTCTCAAGGGTACTCAAACTATATATAAATTTCTGCAGTTTCCTATAGGTTAAAAGAGAGGTCTCCTTGTCGTGAAGGCAAATAACAAGAGATTGTAACAAATACTAAGCAATGTAAAACATTTACTTTTTCTTCTTTCCATCTCAGCCAGCCAACTGTATAGACACAAACACCAAACCTTTCACAACATATAACTAAACCAATACTCTATGGTGATTTTTGTGTTGTAGTGAGCCAATCTAGCACAACTCCAATACAGACTACAGCTTTTATATTCTGGACGACGCCCTCACTGGATAACATACTTGAGGATCTCGGGCTGGATTTAGATCTTGTAAGGTCTAAGAAACAAATTGTGTCCACATGGATGGAAATCATCAGGCTGGCCCTTGACTAAAACCTGACTACATAATTCATCGTGTAATTTACCGTCCAGATCTCATGCCTTCCAATGTGAGGAATTATGCTTTTTCCTTCAGCAAATAGCCGTTCTGCCTACCCCAACCCCTCCTCTAGCTGTCCGATCAGGCGCTGGCAACAATGTATGTTATGCAAGAAATATCAATCAATCTGTATACCTTGATTTTTTTCATCAGGGAGGAGGCGGGAACAGCTCAGAGGAGGCGGAGCCTATAGGACTAAAAGTTCTGACTATCGCTATGGACTCAGCTTTAGAGGGGAATGCTACAGTACCAGCTAGTACTCTGTTTGGGTTTGCTACAGCTTTATCACAGGCCACATCTGGTCCTGCTACTGAGGAGACAAGCCTGGTAAGCATTGATTATAAGTGGTCTGATAAGTTACTTATTTGTTTCGAGTTCTACAAGCGGGCAGCTACTAGTTTATCATTTTTCTTCAGTGCGCAGCCGTCGAGGGTTCCAAGTGTGAAGCCCTTTATGCATCTGGCCACTGGTGTGTTCATACAGATCTTACTTTCATATTATGAGCTACTTTGGGCTGGAGTTGGCAGTGTAATTATCTCTCATTATTCAGTTTTCCTGTTTTTTGTAGTTGTGCCAATCATGTGTCGATTCTCTTCTTTCTCTAGGATGAAGCTCTGGACACTTGCGGGAAGATATTTGACGCAGCTGGAGGCGCCTCTACAGACGATCTTGCTAACATAGCTAAAGGAGTAGTGAGTGTCATTGGGAATGTGTTGGACGCTGCTTTAGCCACACCAGTGCCCAGCAGCTCCAACGACGGCTCTAATAGCAATTCATCCACTCCTGAGGTAGGGATTTAGTCATGTCCAGTACAGAAATATAAGCTACCGAAAAATAAGCTGAAGTAATTATCAGCTTTTGTTTGAATCACGACTTCAGAATTGTAAAACTTGAAAATATCTTAGTCAATCTAGTTCTTCTGAAATGTGCTTATAAAATTCTCTCTCAACACTAATAGTAATTTTTGTTGCAGCCAATAAGAGTAAGTTTTGGCTTGTGGTTGATTGTATTTAAAAATCACCATCTACATACATTTCACGAAAGAGAATAAAAATTCAATCGTGCTTCTGCTAGCCTTTTTTTAATTGCTGCTTTCACTTGCATCTTGTTTGTTGCCTCCTCAAGGAAAGAACTCCACACTCTCATTTTGTTGGAAGCAATTTATAGCTTACATAATTTCATAATAATACACCTGCCTCTTCACTGATATCAGTGTTGCGCCTTTTTGCTGCCTCAATTTTGGCCACCAACCATAACTATTATTTTGGGTATTCTTCGCTGATTGAAAACACTAATTTGTCAAATAAACATATTGTTTGTTCTTAACGGTGCCTATCGCATTGCTTTGATGCTGTACTGGTAAGTGCACCAGACAAACTTTCATTTTACTGGTGTTCTCCCATTTTTTATTGTTTCAGGAATCATCAGAGGATTTAGTGAGTAATACACTCAATGTGCTGGACAAAGTAGCCACAGCGATAACTAACACAATGAGTCCCAGTGACCCTCCTATAGCTATATCCACTGCTTCACTTGGCATGTCTATCGCTGTCGTCGATCAAGCTGGTGCGAAGATGAATGCTGGATTCGCTAAAATTGAGCTAGAGGGTACACCTACCTCAGCGCTACCACTGCAGGTTTGTTCTCAGCTACACAAAACTTTGGTCCTGCAACTGAAACATTGAGTGTCATTTTTTAAAGTAAAGGTGACATGGAATAAGTGCAAAGATAGTTTTGAGATATAAATAACAAGAGTTTGTATGATCCCTTCTTATACCTTTCTTTGTGCTATTTACGGATCATTTTATCTCACATGACCAGTTTAACCACCTAACTATTATGGAGGAATTTCTAGTATAGCCAGATCAGAGAATGTTGGGGTTTAAGTTTGTATAAACTTTCTATTTTCAAGGTGCTATCCTATGCAGAGGACCCATTTGCAAGTTTCGCGACAAATAGTGATAACTTTACGAGTGGAGCATCACCAGTAGGTATACGGGTGGTGGGCAGTGATAACCAAACTTTGGAGTATAAAGCAGAATCACAGGCTAACTTCTCATTGCCGGTGACGACCTATGAGGTCGGGGAGGCAAGCATCAGCGCAAATTTTGAGATCACTGACAAGGAATCCTATCTCAAAGTAAGTTCAATACATTTCTGATAAGAAATAAACAACAATGAACTTTGCTAAGAAATAAAATGAATTACAATGTCGATAACTTGGTTGATAACACCAGCATCTCTTATTGGAAATTAAATCCTGGACAGAATTTGCCTCCTTCAAACGCCCGCTAGATTGGACTTGAGTTTAGAACTACTGATACGACGCTTCCAACAAATCTTATTCATTCCTGAGCGGTTAGTAGTCCAATGTTATATTAAGAGAGTACAAATTACTCCTGTACCAAGCCCCTCAATAATCGATATGAGAACCTAAAGTTTTTATACGTTGGAAAATTATGCCAGCAAGTAATTGTAAGTAAAAAAACTTCTATATCATCTAATCAGGCCAAAACCAATGGCAACTGATGCTATCCTTCTTCTAATTGTGATTGTACATCAAACCAAGTGAATGCAGATAATCAGTGTATACAAATTACCAAATGACTGACTTAAGATTTGATAAGCTCCAACTATATTTATTGTATAATAATTAGTTTATTTATATACCACCAAAATGGGTACCTCGAAGAGGATTCACACTAATCACTACTTGCCCGGTCATCAAGTCCATACCCTCCATAGCCAGTCCTGGCTAATTAGAACATACATTGCGTAAAGCGCAGGTACCCATTGGTACACCCTACCGAACTCGGTTTCTCAGGTAACATCAATGGCCATGTGTGGGAATTTAAACCCGGTAGTCAGATGTATTTTCCAACCCGCTCACCACTAGGCTTACCTGATAAATTTTGTTATAGGTATTTCTTACATTACCGTCCTCAGTGACATCACACACTTTGTGGGGAGCTCTGGGCGAGGAGCCTACAGATAACAATCATACTCTTAGAGTAGATATAGTGGATAGCCTGAACATCACGAGAAATGATCTCAACATTACTCTGGACTACACGCAAGCACCATGTAAGTGTGTCAGTTGTGGTAATAAGGTCAAGGTTAAATCTACGCCTGAGGAGGGATTCACTCTACTTGCAGGTCGACTCTGAGATACAAGTTTCTCTGCACCGTAGCTACACTGCCTCAAAGCAGCCCAATTAACCCTTTTTTATTTCCCTATACAAGCTTACATATTCCTGGTGCAGGTGGGCGACTTGTAAGTTTGAGAATTCAATCATATATTTACTAGTTTAGTCGCTACGGACAAAGATAGGCAACCTGAGCAGACTGGTCGCACATACGCTATAAGTAGGTCTCATGGAAAGCTAGCAGCAATAAAAAAAACCCAGTCTCATTATCAATGAGAAAGAGCGTGACCCTCTCAGTTGTTTGTTTACAAAGTATTATACACCAGAATACACTCCCAAGGTGTAAAATAAATGCATCATGGGATAGGTTATATTGTTGATTCTACTATAACATATGTGTATTACTTTATGCTAACATATCATGTTTCAGCATCGCTCTCTGATGGTAAGAAAGAAGTCTGTTTGTTTGTTTTTTCATGTTGCTGTCGAAAAACGTCACGTTATCTGTATTTGTCTTTGTGTATAGAGTCGTTTCTTTAAAATCCTTGTTGGGCGGTGGTTGGTAATAAAATACGACTATAAGTAGCTCTCAAATTATATTTTGGGCAAAGTCATTCTCTCAATAAGATGCAGTGGACAGATGTTAGTTCTGTTAACTAAGTTTAACCAATTGTTTGCCCCTTTCCGTCCAGAGAACACAAAGATTTGAATAGCACTGTAGCCTACTTTAGAATGAGGATTTCTTTTTCCCGATATTTAACAATGACCATATGTCAAATTTCTGTTCCTTAGTCATTCTATTCTATAATCTAACTGTTTCTATCGACAGAACCTTTCAACCAAAGAGGAGCTTTTTTTGTTTGGGTTTGGATATGTACATTTGCTGATCAGAGGATGAACTTATTAGAATCATTGTTAACAAACCTGAGTAAAACAAACGAACACATCGTTTTGACAGACATCTATCAATGTGAAATAGCAAATAAAAATTTGTTTTTCAGATTCAATGTACCTTTTCCTCAACGTAAGGAAGCTCAACTTCACCGGATACTTTTATCTCAAATACTCCGCTAATGGCATCGCTGACGCTATTACAACACCTACTCCGTCCAGACGTAAGAGATCGGCTGGTACGACATTCAGTACGAGCGGAGTCGTCTACACACCGAGGGTGTGGAACGAGACAAGTAAAGCCTGGGAGACAAGTGAAGATGTCGAGGTAAAAGTAACATAGATCAAAAACGTGCTCAAAATTCACCCAGAATGCAATTTTCTTGCCTTTGAATGCCTTCTTTGGGATGCTGTAGTCATATACTTAAACTAATCGCTTTTCCTATTTGACTTGAGGAATACTCTAACTAAGGTGACCAAACCCTCATCTTGATAGTAATCTGTCCGTCCGATATGTTGTGGGGTTAGTATTTCTGTAAAGAATTATGTCCACATGGCAAGAAAGAAGACAATTACTTATGACTTCAATATTATCGTGATTAATAAAAGCTGTCATATTTGTTCCATTTACAGGTTGATCCTGAGTCAACAGGAGAAAAAGTAGTATTTAAGTCTAACTTTATGGGATCTATGACGTCTGGTTTGATCATCCCTCCTAATAAGATAGATTTTGATACCGTGTTTGATGATCTCGGTGCGAAGACAGCGGAGAACCCGTATGTTCTGATAGTCGTCTGCCTCATCGCGGCTCTCTATTTTATACTTCTCATTCCAATCGTCAGATTCGATCGCAGAGATTACAAAATGGTGAGTTCATCTTTGCATTTGATATCTCTTCATACTAAGAATCATTTAAAGTTTTTGGAAGATGATTTTGTGCTTCATGAAATTCTGATAGGCCTTAGTAAGATGTCTAGAAAAGTCCTATGGCCAGACAGAGACACTTATTGTAGCAATAACAAATAACAAAAAAAGTACTGTGATATAACCCAGTCTGGTCTTGATTGCTCTAGCCAGGAACTGTCACATTTCATTGTTTAACCATCGCAGAGCAAAGATAGATAAACACCGCCCATCCAAGTGAAGAACCACCAAGTGACAAAACACCTGTTTTGAATTGTAAATGTGATTTTTCATCTAATGCAGCTCAAACTTCAAACTTCAACTTCAAACTTAGAAATTGATATGAATTTCAGTGGGAGTTTTTACCGATACTACACAACGAGCCTCAAGACAGATACATATATCAGATCTCCGTCTCAGTAAATAAAAAGTCAAGTAAAGAGTTTAATACACAAGTGTTCTGTGTTCTCTATGGTATGAGGGGAAAGACAACACCCAAAACTCTGGATGATGGTAAACGACAGGTAATAATAATTAGAATATGGAGAAATCTGTACATTTTAGGCTAACTTCAGCCTTGTTAAATAGATTAAACTTTCCAAAGCACTCAAGATAATATAACTAGTTGCCACAAGAACAAATGGAATAGCTATAAGCTTAGCCAGCATCGCTCGCGTATCCGTGACCAGCAACCATAAACTAACGGCTTATCAATCGTGTTTTGAGGCACACAGGAGGAGTCCTATCTAAACCTACCTATCTTCCTGATACATCAGAAATTTATTCATTCAATATTATGACAAGCATATATCGAAATCATCTGCTGTTTCTAGAACTTTCTACCAGGGAGGCCGACTAACCTCACGGTCACCTGTCAGGAGGATATAGGAGCTATAACACATGTTCATATCTGGACTAAGGCTCGGGATGAGAGAGATAGTCTATATGTAGACTGGATCACAGTGGCCGACCCTGAACTCAAAAAATCGTAAGTACTGCTTAGTGTCATCGTGTGATCTTAAGTTCTACTGGCTGCCACAGTGAATTGTATTAATTGATACTAAGGGATTTATGTACTTAAGCTGCCTATTACCTAATTCTATCTGAGAAATGGATTTTTAAGGCACACCATAAAGAGTACATATTTTTATAAAGCTGTTGACGATACTGTTAATCCATGTTAGTACTGATAATATTTTACTACCAAACATTATAAATATGTATCATCTATATTTTTATTTTTCTGGTGCCTCGAATAAATATCCGTGTGTTCTATAAATAATTGGTACAGTTATAATGCTGTGTAATTATATGCTATCCTTTGCATAGCAATATTTTCTAACATTCTATACTAACAGATACACATTTATATGTAATGACTGGATATCTCCCGTACACACAGAAGGTTACGGCCATGAGATCTACAGTACAGGAGTACAGGACGGCAGTGACTTTGTGTCTCTATTCAAATCTAACACTAAAAACAAAGTGTTTGATGACCACTTATGGCTCTCGGTGGTTAGGAGACCCAATAAGAGTAACTTCTCTCGAGTACAGAGATGGTCTCTGTGTATAGCTACACTCTACCTGACGATGGTGGTGAACGCCATGTTCTTCCCGACCTCACCCGAAGAGGATGATGAGACGAGCGCGACGACTCTGAAGATCGGACCCATAGACCTGAGCTGGAGAACGATATATGTGTCATTTATGGGTAAAATACTGAACTAAATAAGTTATTGTCTCCCTTGGATGTATGACACCAAACTTTTCTTTGGAAAGAGATAAACAATCAGTTTCTCATACATTAACTATCATCACATGAATATAAAAAAATTTGAAGTGGATAAAAGCAAAGTGAGCTCAAGAGTGAGCAGCTATACATATAAGATCAACTATTAATGATAATTTACTTACATGCCGTTTGATACGATGGCTAGCAATAAGCTTATCTTTGGTTTTCAAACATCACACACCAGACACATGGGTGCCTTGGATGTGTGTTGTGTTAAGTTTCAATGATAATTTACTGCTAGGTTAAATAAGCAAAGAAGGAAAATTTCTAGCATCATCTGTGTGAATGTTAATCATTGCTTTCCGTTATTGCAGGTGCAGTCATCGTACTTCCGCCGACAATGCTCATCACATTCTTTTTCCAAAGAAGCAGACCTTTAGTACCTCCAAGCAAAAAGAGGAAGGTGGAGCAGGAAAGAGAAGCCAGGAGTCCAGTAAACACAGACCAAGGTATCATAATGTCATATACAACATATTTCCAACTGCAGAAACAGACATAATTATTTCTCTCTCTATTCATTTTGACCTCCTTTGGTTTTCCTTAAACTAAATTGTTTCTTTCATCTTCTTGATTGTTACTGTGGACAAATATTTCAAAACATTTCATCAATCATCAGTTTTTTCATAGGAAGCAACTAGCTACCAGGTTACCTTGCAATGCATTGTGGGTTGGAATTTTGTTTACAAGGTTTATCCGCCCTCTAATCTTGCTTTGATTTTACACCATTCAATTTAGTTTGAGACATGTTTCTCTTTAATATTCTATGATGTTATATATTTGAGAAATGTTTACATAATATAATCAAATTATCATTTTCATACACCTCTCAGTTGAAGACAAAGAGATAAAGCGTGTTGCTACTCCTTCAGTTAAAAATCTCAAACTCTTTGATGTATCTACACCACGTCTGGGTAACTCTCCACCACCGCCACCTTACGAGGAGCAACTCTCCGATCAGGGTAAGATCGGCAGAACTCAGTTCACAAGTACCTGCTGCCAACCAGAGTTAGAGGAAATTACATTGTTCAGAATATTTTTTTTTAAGTTAGACTGGTAGACTGTTCAGGCTGTCTTAGTCAAGTGGCAAAGGAGTTTCCTCCGTTCAGCCCAACTTAAACAGCCTGTCTGGGCTAACTCTTTCTCCCAATTGGGCAAACTCAAAAACTTATCTGTTGATGCTAAATCATCATCCTGTTATGTTGCATATTTTTTTCAATTTAAGCTGACTTACCACCTAACTTTGAGAGTGGGAACTTTGACATGTACAATTTAAACAATGCATAACAAACCTTGTCAAGACCATTTTTCACATTCGCACAGTCGATTTTTGATCTCAAATGAAAATCTGAAACTGCGTGAGATGTTATCATTAAATTACTTTGTATTTGTTGCTATATTCTCTAATGTTGCTTATCCGCCACTTTTTAGAATTACGAGATCTGCAGAAGAAGAACAATGCCTCCTTCACCTTCCCGTGGTACGGGGTGGTGTTTGGTTACATTCTCTGTGGAATTTGTATAGCTAATGGTGTATGGTGGCCTTATCTATATAGTATACAATGGGGTAAAGACCTCTCACTGGAGTGGCTGGCAACACTCGTCTTCAGTATATTTCAGTCAATCATCGTCCTGCAGCCCATCAAGGTAAATTTTAGTACCAATAGGCCAAGATAAAGGATGCATTAACTCCCAGATCCCTTACAGCACGAGACCGATTTGCGCATGTGCACCCATCAAGTGTGGTTGGTTATCTTTTGCACGTAGCGCTTCAAATGTGCTTGAGTTCTCAAGCTGAAAAGTCACCCCAGCCGAACTGGGAAAAAGTTTGCTTTCATGGGCAAAATGTAAATAGGTTAATTGGACCAGTTTGTGGCTCTGTTGTTACGGTGCAGAGGGACTCGTATCACAGAGTCAATCTGTATTAGTTTAGTATAAGACACACATTCCTGTCTCTTATCAATAACCCAACAGTATACTACTCACTAATTAAATAGATCAGCACATTAGTTTTATCTTTTGCTCAGGTGATTATAATAGTAGTCATCATGTCTTTCCTGCTCCAAAACACTCTGGGAGAACCGGACGAACTCTCCATGATTAACACTGTATCAGATCTCCACGGATCTGTCAAACCTGTCGAGTCTATAGAGCCTCCAATAATGCCTCAGAAGATAGTCAGACCAGATCCTATTGTCATACAGGTCGAAGCTCAGCTGTATAAGAAGCTGTTTGATAAACTCAAAGGAACACTGGCCCATATTTTATATCTAAGTAAGTAAGATAACATCTCTCTTCTCAGAAAACCTTTTATATATTCAAAAGTGTTAATAGAGAATTGCATCTCTGGCATGCTCTCTTAGATATGGGGTAGCAGCAGCATTGCAAAAATATTTTGATGAATATTTATTATCTATCAGCTCTCGACCAGTGCACTGTTGCTATCGTATTTTTAAGAAGCGATTTTGTCTTGAAATTGAGGTAATGAGTCAGTACTGGGGGTAGTTGAATCCTCTAATGAGGGCTGTAGACTATTTAGATAGTGTGTAAGTTCCTTCTATTTTTATGTTTCAGTATTGCTGATTCTTGTGGTGAGTCATAACACAAGTACGAGTTTCTTTCTACAAAACAAAACAATTAAAGACACTCTGGAGCTGAACGAAATCGGGGTAAGAACATCATTCAATTGTTTATTTCTATTAATACATTATCAAACTTAGGTGACTTGATTAAGACTACTCAAAGACCAAAGCATGTTATAGTCAGGCAGTTTTCTATAAGGGGAGGTTGCTCTCAAACTCTGCAAACTACAACTTTATCATAAGAAACTGCCTGACAATAAGATGCTTTGGCCTTTGCGTAGTCTTTTAAATGATAAAATATTGTTATGACATTAGTTTGTTCACTTACGAGCAGTTGATGGCAACCAGACCTGCACATGACTATTATATTGCTCAAGCTACTGTCTTACAAAAAGATTTACCATCTCAGATCACTCATTTTGTCTGTGCTTCTTTTTCATCAGTGTAAACCAGCTTCTCCCGATTGTAGATTGGAGGTAAAACATTGTAATTATTGTAGTATGATAGTGTGCCTGTGTTATTAGACTATGTCTGTTTCTATAAACCTTTTGGTAGTCTTTTCTGCCTCTGACATGTTAGACTGATTTGGTGATATCCTTAAACTAAGCTGACTCTATTGGCAATGATTTCCAAGTACTTAGACTATCCTAGTAGTTGTTTCAATGTCTGTCTTCAACTTTCAATAGATACATGTGTAGCTGATCATGTGATATAAAGCCTTTCTGCTCCTTGATATGTCAGATTCAACTTTTGACCTCTGAATCCAACACAACCCTATCAGAGGTCATTTCCGAGTATTTAGATTGTAGCCTAGTAGCTGTTTCTAACGTCTGTTTTTTTCTGTCTTTTCATGTAGCTTTTAAATTTGATGCTCGTCGTATTCAAACTTTGTTGGCCCTTGTTTATTATGACTAGTAGGGCGATCATTCAAATTAACCTATTAAAGTTTCCACAATGTCTGTTTCTAGTCTAGTGTTAAACAATTAACTGAAAAAACAGGTAGTCTTACTAATTGATAGTAGATTTTTTTTGTCTGAGTGAAAGTAGTGTTGGTAGTTGTGAACTTATCAAAACAATCATTCATCAATTATGTCTAATCAAAAATATAAAGTGCTATCTATCCTCAAGACCCTCTGACCACCCGTACAAGTTACAATTTCTAGCGAAGTTAAAGTATTGATGTTTGACGTTTTCAATGTTTTTGTAGCTGATCTAACCTTATTACACTTTTCTAAACAATTGTAAACTGTCTTCGACGGATTTACTAATAAACTGCTATATTTAATACCATTTCCTAGTTACCTAAAGTAAAGTAGTCGAAATAATCACTACTAGTTTCATACAAGCCATTACCATCCTCTTGCATATACCTTTCTAAAATATAGCTGTTTGACATTGTTTCAGCTGGGGACGATTGAGGAGATATGGCCGTACTTGAGAGAGACAGTTTTCCCCAATGTTTTCCCTACTCATCATTATAATGGCGACTGGATGAGTGAATATGACAAGCAGTTTATGTATAATATAGACGGGTTACGTATGGGTCCAGTCAGAATGAAACAGAACCGCGATATAAACAGTGAGTACCATAGTGTCAACTAAGTAATGAATTATTTTAATAACAGTAGGCTACCTGAAACATCCGATGTAGTGGCTGTTTCGGATAAATATTTTTTTCATTAGTCATTTAAGTACAAAATGACGATTCTGACTTATTCTGCTGCAGGAAATAGGGCATGGGTTTACCACTCATATTTATCAATAAAAATGCATGTTCAAGCTGTAAGTCAGAGCATGATTTCAGCTGTGTCATCACTGCCCTAAATGACTTAACTGTCTTTCATAGCATAGCCAAGGTAAAAGAGAGCAATTACATTTTCATAGAAATCATCATTTCACTGTTAGAACCAGGAATCCATTCACCATCCACCTTATACCAACCAACCAATTGGCACAATTTCACCGTCCCTACTGAAAAATGTCATTTGAAACATAAATACTGTAAAATTGAACTTTGTGGTTTGTTTATAGAGGAGTGTGACGAATATTTGAGGTATTTAGCATCATATAAGTTCTCCTTATATGATTGTGAGCCGCAGGAGGATGAAAGAAACTGGAACGCCAGTAAGTCTATCTGTAAAACCTTACATTATAATAAACAATGGTAGAACACCAGTACGTCTATCTGTAAAACCTTACATTATAATAAACAATGGTAGAACGCCAGTAAGTCTATCTGTAAAACCTTACATTATAATAAACAATGGTAGAACACCAGTAAGTCTATCTGTAAAACCTTACATTATAATAACCTATGGTAGAACGCCAGTAAGTCTATCTGTAAAACCTTACATTATAATAAACTATGGTAGAACGCCAGTAAGTCTATCTGTAAAACCTTACATTATAATAAACTATGGTAGAACGCCAGTAAGTCTATCTGTAAAACCTTACATTATAATAAACTATGGTAGAACGCCAGTAAGTCTATCTGTAAAACCTTACATTATAATAAACTATGGTAGAACGCCAGTAAGTCTATCTGTAAAACCTTACATTATAATAAACAACGGTAGAATGCCAGTAAGTCTTCTGTAAAACCTTACATTATAAAAAACAATGGTAGAACGCCAGTAAGTCTATCTGTAAAACCTTACATTATAATAAACAATAGTAGAACGCTAGTAAGTCTATCTGTAAAACCTTACATTATAATAAACAATGGTATACAAAGCATACTGATGTCTCTCTACATGGGAAATGCTAAGATATACTCGCCAGCTCAACTCAATGTCAATCACAACCACCTGCATAAGAGAAAACCTGATTAACTGGCCTAAAACGTCTCCCTGATTCTTAAGTTTACAAATTCAGTAAAATAATGGTGAATTATTCTTCCTTCAGCATTGAACCCTTTGGCCCAACAAAATAGAAAATAGAATTCACTCTTCTAATGTTATTGAGAGTAATTACTGTTAGGTCTATAGTATCATGATACCACCACATCTGATTGTTATACAGGATGGAACGGTACTCACTCTGACTCTGGTGTCACTAACCCTCCTTATATACATGAGGTCATCAAAGGGTCAAAGTATCGCGGTAATATCGACTCTTACAGCCTCGGAGGTTACACGTAAGTTACCATACTGCAAGTGATGTTACTGTATAGAAATGAATGAAGGTTACTTATCGCTAGATCCAAAAGGCTACCACCATAGTATGTGAGAGATTGCACTGATACGGTATTTATTGTCTTGATTCAAAATATTGATTCGAATATTTGACGCAAATACAGAAAATGTATCAAAAGGCACACATACTTTTGACGCAATGATAAAGAATAATAGGATTTTTAGACAATAAATGAACATACTTGAGATAAATTGATTAATATCTTTTCTTTTATTGGATACCCTCAGTGGTATGGTCATGGTATAGATTCTATATGCCTGTATGTTTTGTCTGTTTGTTGCAGAGTTACTATGTACGACTCTAACTGGAATCTCGTAGTGGATCTGTTAGAATCAGAGATCTGGATGGACAAACTTACCAGGGCTGTATTTGTAGAGTTAGTCATCGCCAACATGAATGTCAATGTCTTCTCTCAAATCAAGATTGTATTTGAGACACCAGTATATGGAGGTGAGGATCAGAGAGCTATTCAGTAATATATTAGGACCTATATACTATAATAATTATATATATATATATATAATGTAGCAGAGTGCAGAATAATAATGTCTACAAATCTTAACTTAACAAGTATAGAATGAAAGAAGCAAGTAATTTTTGCCTTGCGGTACTGTAATACTTCCATGATTCCTGCCTTCATGTCAATATTAGCTGTTATAAATATATGTTATAACTGTCTTGTTATTGCTTCTTTAATAACTCTTTGATTCCGATTAACAAGGAGTAATATTAACATATGAATATATGTTGATGCCCCACCCGGCAGCAAAAGTCTGGTGGGCTCAGACTAATGTTTATGTTATTTATATGGCCTGTAGGTGTGTTCGTATGGTACACAGTAGACAGTTTCAGACCTTACCCTTATGTAGACTGGATAGACTTCCTCTTCCTCATCTTACAGTGTATCTGGTTCTTACTTCTCTGTTACATCATATTCAAAGAGGCAAAAGGTAAGTTTGAGATACTGCATGGTACAGGGCAACGGTGGCTATAAGAATGACGGTAAATGTGGAAGTTATAGTAATGAAAATAACGCAATGGTTAGGAGAGTGATTTGGTGTGTTGTTCATCTTCAGTCCATAAGAAAATCGACAGTTAAAAATAGTTAGGCGATGAGGCTGTTTTCGCACAGCAGCATCCGAGATGCAATTCGAGGCACGAAACTCGAAAAAGAAGTTGGCACTGCTATTTATATTATGTAGGTTATAGTGTCGGTCTTTTGATAAGGCTCTGTGCAATTTCTCGCCTGTATTTACCAATTCGTTAATTCAATTTACATATATAGTAATCCCTCAGTACAATGTGTTGCTTCCACAATAAATTTCTATAGTGTAGGCCAATAGAATATACTCTTCATACATTGGAATGTTTATCTTTCAGCAATGCACAAGTTAGGCTGGAGATCATATATCAAAGAGCCATGGCACGTCGTGGAGTCTCTAAATGTCACACTAGCTCTGACATCGATAGTCTTCTTCGCTATGAGATCTTACAAGGTCGTCAAAACAGTCGAGTTCATGAAAAATAATCCAAGTAAGTCATGAATATAAATAGGGCACGGAAACAACACTCTGGCTGGGAATTCCCATGACTCCTAGGTGAAACTCCCCCTTTGGAATTTATAAGAATTGAATTATGGGATACTCTTCAACATTCCTATCTGCAAAAGTGACAGTGTGTCTTGGAAAAAAAAGCCAAGTGCTATGGCGAGTTTAATTGTTTGGGAAGGTTCTGAGAGTTGAGACAGATCAAAATTATTCAAATGTAGTCAGCTGATGATCAGTAAGATCATGAGAAATTTCCCTCAAACTTCAAATCAATGAAATCAATAAATATCATTTTGTCATTATTGACGCACTCATTTTTAAAAATTAAGGGAGTTTATTGATATTTTTATTCATATGATATTTCAGATGAGTACGTAGACTTTGATCCTGTGATGAGATGGGACACTGCTTACTCTCTAACAATAGCCTTAGTTCTATTCATAGCAATCATACAACTTTATCAGCCAATGGACTTCAGCAAACAGCTCACAGCCCTCAAGGTAACTAACTTTAGAGTCATAAAGCTGCCAGGTCGATTGCTATGTTTTGAAGTCATATGAAGAATTATAGTTTAATAACAGCAATTACTGTTTGATTCTGATTCTGATTCTTTCATCCTGGCAGTTTCAAATACTACAAGAATGATAAGGTTAGAGCTTGACATTGCCAAATTTTCATAATATTTTATTGAGTTTCTTACCCACCCCCTCCCTTGTTGCTTAGCGTTTTTGTAAGGATCGTCAACACACCTTATATTATAACATCACTGTACATCCTTTTCCAACATGGCAAAGCCTACCTCTCCACTGTGCAATCAGAACATAATATAAGTAGGAAAAACCATAACAATCAACTTATGAGTTATGCTCTACTTTTTCACAATATCACAACTCACTATATAATCTACTGTTCATCTCTATATTACACAGATGGCGTTGAAGGAGACCGGACCGAGGCTGATTATGTACTCTGTGACCTTCATGTTACTCCTCTTACTCTTCAGTCACGTGATGACGATCTCATTCGGTGATCAGTTTGGAGCTTTTGTAGACTTTATGAGATCATTCTACTATCTGTTTGGTATGCTACTAGGTAAGTGCTCTGTCTGGTCAATAAGGCCACGTGGTCTACCGGAGATATGGTCATGTGAATTAATGGTCTGCAGGGCTTAACTACCTTGTCTATGGTGTGAAGATTCAAGTACTGGTTAAACAATGATAATGATCAATGGATTTAGCCTCAGCTAAGAGTGGCATGTCAAAAACGACAATATTCACCAGGCGTACTTATGATTTAGACCTAGCTTGGGCAGACTGTCAGGGGTGAGTGGGGGTCCCAGGTTCCTTGACTAATTTAGACCTACATGTTATGACCTCGTAAAACAGCCTTGACTCAGCTAAACATTAAGAGTTTGATATGAACCAGCCTTGGCGATGCAAGCATACACCTGAGACTTGGTAGCTCATAGCTCAGATAGCTAGATGTGATGTAGTTGCTAGTATTACTGTTACTTATTACCAGGTATTCTGAGATACTCAGACGTGGTAGAGTCTGATATGACGATGCTCAGACTGATGTTCACTATCTTTATGGTGGCCGGTAACTTTATATTACTGAATATGTTCATATCAGTAATTAACGAAGGACTGAGTTACATGCATGAAAATCCCGAGAAGGCTGAGTTCGATGTCGAGCTATCTGAGTACTTGAAGGTAAATATTGTACATTTTATCATATCTTTCATTTTCATCATTCATCCCTATTTTCACTATTTTTATTTGTTTCATTATTTTATTTTACTTTTTATTTTTTATTTTTATTTTTTTTTCATTTTTATTTTTGTTATTTTCATTATTTTTATTAATTTCATCATTTTAATTATTATTATCATTATAATTATTATATACTTAGGCGGTCTGGATCAATCAGGTCTCTGCAGTGGTTATGGAGTGTGCTTTTGTAAATAGGATCCATATCGAAGGAACACAAACTTCATTGCAGAATGACGTGTTGGTGGATTGTTCAGTGTACAATCAGCCTAATCATGAAGTGCTTATATCTGTTGTACACTGAGACTACTCCAAACTGAAGTATCATATATACCTTACAGGACAAGCTGACGGGATGGTGGTACTCACTGACGGGCCGGACTAGTAAGCCTAAGTTTGCTCGAGTGAGACGAGGTGGTCCATGGAACAAGGAGTTAGAGCTGTACTACAGTCTACTGGAGGAGAGAGAGATCAGCCCTCTAGAGGAGAAGGAAGTAGTACTACATCAGGCTCAGGTCGATGTCAAGGCTGATACAGTGAGTATAACTCTAGCGGTCAGTAAATACAGCCGGGGCATTTAGTGAGTGACGAGGGGGTTTTCAGTAAGTAAATAGGAGTATTCAGTGGGTGCGACAGTAAGGTTCAGTTAAGTGGTCAATGTTGGAAGTGTCAAACCCATCTTAGTTGAAAGGTCGTTGAAGTATCAGCTAATCTCGCTCAATATAGAACAGGCTTACAAATATCTACCTTGAGTCTGAGTATTGTATTATTTCTTACAGGCTGTGGATTGGTTTGATGCTATCGCCAGCGACAGACTAACTGAAACAGAGAAAGCTCATATACCAGTCAGCGAAGAGGTCGACAGGAAAGAGTGCACAGTCAGGCTGGCTATAAAAACTATCATCTGGGACATGCTGCTCAGTAATAATAAAATGTCGGACTTTATGGCTCGCCAGTCAACTCCTATACAGGTGAGTGAGATCTCCATAAGCAATAATTCATTTGTGATTTCTTACATGTCATAGTTGGTGTCGCAAAACCACTTAGAAGTCATGAGATGAACGACGGAAGCACACATAAAGAAGATAAAGGTTACGTTTACTCCTTTCTAATTCATTTCATGATAAGTATTATTTGGTCCAATTATGCAGTAGATATAGTGATGTTAAATCGTCTGTCTTATGTATATTTGTCACAAGAAGAAGCAGCAGCAGCAGCAGCAGCAGCAGCAGCAGCAGCAGCAGCAGCCTATTATTGAGGTACAGCCTCAAAATGAGGAGCAGCCAGAACCCTCTCAGGTTGTAAAACCTAAAGCGGTGATAACTGCTCCAGTAGTTCCAGCTGCTCCAGTTGCACCAGCTGCACCAGTTGCACCAGCTGCTCCTGTTGCTCCAGTTGCTCCTGTTGCCTGGGCTGCTCCTGCTGTTCCGGCTGCTCCAGTTGTAAAAGTGAAAAAACCTGTAAAAACAGAGGCGCAGAAAGAACTTGAATCTTTTCTTGCTAAAGCGGTACATTACACGTTGTAGAGATGTTGACATGTTGTAGGATGTGTTGTTTGGTTGATATTGTATAATGCAATGTTGTTGCTTATAGTATAAAACCTTCCGGTTATTAGCCAGAATAGTTGACAATTATTGTAAAAAAAAGGAATTGTGAGATGTACTCCAGCAATTCCAGATAATGAAACACCCCTGATGATATTATGTTACAGTAAGCTCAGTAATGAACATGAGAACAGATTGTCCACAACGCAATTATCCAGAGTTTCCAGATAATTAGTTCTACCTGGTCGGTGGTCAAGTTTGGAAAGCCATCATGTTTTATGAATTGTTGTTCTGTTTGTCGTGTGATACTTACCAACACAAAGAGATGAAAAATCTCACACTATACCTCATTATTACCCGCAACCCTGTTCAGTTTGTTGACTGGTTTTTGAAGGGGTGTCAGATCATTATGATTTATGTGAGGACAACTCTGGAAAAAATCTTTTTACATTAAACCTAAATACTAATGAAACAGAAGTTCCTGTCAAAATCTTGTATATCTCAACCGGTATTTAATCTGCTAACTGAATCTAAAGGCAGATCGTTAGCAGCAGCCCAATAGCTCTTTATACATGAGTTCAGTATCGAGGCCTCAATAAATTTTTGTCATATGGAGGGCAATACTCATTGTGGTACATAATGCTCACTATTCCCTAGTCAATTTTATGACACCCTGTCACTTACCTCCTTTCTTGGTTATAAGTCTGAAGATTAAAACTACTGAGCAATTCTGCTATATTCACAGGATGATGAGGCAGAAGATTATCAGTGTCTGAGTCAGACTGGAGGTCGTATCGGAGCAGACGGAGGTCGTCTAGAGGTCATGCCAGGCACATGGATGGTCATACATCCGGGTACATTCGACTATCCCACCTTCGTCTCCGTACAGGTACGGGTCTTTGTATAAAAATTGCTCATTGGCTTATTTGCTTATAATGCATGCCTTTCGGTATTCATTTTTTGTGATGTCAGAGTATGAGGTATCACTAGACAGGTGATGAAAGGAAGTTATGACAGTGTCGGGGGTTCCCAACCCAATAGCGCTCAACTTTTCAAGTTTACCGATATCGTGATATGACATATTATGACAAGATATGTAATAGAAAATTCTGGTCACTAATGTAAAGCCAGAATCTAAAACACATTTTGTGTTAAATTTATTTTTGTATAGATTATAGTTTTTAAAATAAATCCTGTCATGAAGTTCAATCCATCAGTATATTGATCAATGTAGATACGGAATAACACTGATTTATATAACATTTTGTGATGTTATAGGCGTTCACGAGCAGTCTGTTTGCGAGCTACATCGTAGAGCTAGAAGCTGAGAGTCCGCTTAAGAAGCCATTCAAGGTCTGCCTGCCATTCAAAGATGGAAAGAGAAGAGATTATTGTAATGTGTTTGCACAGAGGGATGATGGTCCATGGACACTGGCCTACAACAGGTAAAGCCTCAATGAGACATTACACGTAATACAAGGTGATAATGAATTATTAGAAATTGTTTACAAAACTGTTGTATCCTACGCTACGCCTTTCTTAATGGGCAAGCAGGGTTATAATGCAATATCGGACAAAAAGGATATATATGCTATCTAGCAACAGTTTTGTGCATGATGCTGAGGAAGAATCAATGAATCAGCTGAATCTAGACTGAATATCTTTTCAGGTCGAAACACATCACAGTAATGACTGAGGGTACATAGAGCTCAGGCTCAAATTCATAGTATTACTGGATACTTTATCATGTTACTGCAAAAGCTTCCATTGTTATTTCAGTGTGACCTGTTTCTCAGAGAGCTTATGGTGTATGTGTCAGCCTAGAGGAGATGAGCGAAAGTTCCGTGTGGCAGCGAAGGCCACTAAGAAGTCAGCAACTAAGGCCGGGGTCACTCTGGACGCTGAGTTTGTCTCCGCCCAGCTTGTCAGCGCTCTGATGAAGGAGGAGGACGAGGAGAAGAAGGAGGCAGTCACTGAGATGGTCGTACACGGCGCTGCCGACAAGTGGAGGAAACTTAAAAAGGTGAAGAGTTTATTGGATAAGAGTTTGAAATTTAGAATTGTACATGTCACAGTGTTTGAACCTTTGAAGTCAAACTTTGGGCTCATCTGTTTTGTGACAGCAGTCATTTGTTGTTTTAAATTTCAGGTGGACTCCAGAGAAAAGGGTTTTGAAATTATAACCGTCAATGCTTTCTAACTGTTGATGAATGATAGGAAAGACAAATAGTTTTGGGATTTACTGGTATGGGAATGATTGACTCATGTGTGACGAACCAAGCAACTTACCATCACATTGTGATTGAAAGGTCATTTTTTACTCCATACCTCGAAACACTTATACAACGGCTGCAGACATTTTACAAAAGACAGAGAGAGAACAAACTGTGCCAAAAAAAGTGAATATCATGAACTTTCACTTGCATAACAGGTCAAAGAAAACTCCATACTTAAGTACAAGTATAACGGCCCGCGTGTTCTAAGGGTTACTGATGATGGTGGTGAGACTGGGTGTTGTTATTATTGTCTTCTCTTCTAATATGAGAAGGTTACCCTCTCTCTTACCTCATGTGTAGCCTTGTTAACATTTATCTAGATGCCTAGGCAAATATCTTAGTCAGAAATCATGCTGAAAAACTGTTTGTCAATAGAATAGGAAGCAAACCCTGGCCCTAATGAATTTCACAATGAACCATTGGCTTTTGAGCTGGTTTAATATTTATCTAGAAAAACGCTTTCATGTTTCGACGAGGAGTAATGCTGTTACTCTATGGTTTCGGGAGTACTGTTTTCTTATAAAATCTGATATCACTTCCACCTCAGAATGCGCTGATAGGTCAGAATTTTCAATGAACTGCTACACTAGTACAAGATCCCGCCATTTCTTCTTTATATTCTCTGCCTACCTGACATCTTTCTACCAATTTTCCTGAACTGAGACTCTCTCCAGTGAGGGCATTAATAATATGTAACTATATTTACTTTCCTATTCAGACCATCATGCGGTCTATATTTTCTTTAGCTCCTTAAAGTAAGCATTCTGAACTGACTGTGACATTGTAATGATTGAAAGTAACAGTGAAGCTTCGAACGAGGGGAATTAGCTTAGAGAGTGCAACTCTGTTAGTGGTTTATCAAACCGGTTGCAATTTAAGGGCTCGACCACACATCTGCCATCATGAGAATATAATTAAAGTTTGCTCATGAAATTTATTTTCTTCTGCAGGGAGAATCAAAAGAGAGGGTGGAAAAGCTAACAAAAGTATACGGAGATCAATCGTCTAAACTCTCAGACTTAGAGTTACTATGATTACCATGTCTATGATAACTGTGTCAATGCGACATGAGCCAGTATTAAAATAACCCTTCTCACGTGACTGCACAGTCCTATATGCTAATTTACAATCATACCACCAGTGTCTATGCTCAGCTAAATACTCTATTATACCTGTTTTCTTACCAGTAGGGTTGTTTATTGTGGGTCCGAACTAAACAACACTACAACATGACGTCGTCATTTACAACAAGGAGTCTTTCCTTCGCTCAAACTAATTCCATTACTTATTATCACTTTATTATAAAATTTAAGGAAAATATATATATATATATATAAGCTTGCTTATAGTTTAAATGTTCAAACGCCGAATCGGAGAAGAAAAATTTTAAAGAGATGGCCAGTATTTTAATAAATTATGCCAAACACTGTTTTCCATGTTATGGTGATTTTGTGCCTTGCCATTCCGTGATTTTATCAGTGAAGTTGCAAGTTTTCTTTTCTTTGTCTTTTGTAACAGTCCAATAACATCCTAATTAGAGCGAGCTCCAACAGTTTTATATATAAAGTTAAAAAAAATCTTCAATATTTGCTGCTGAAAATGTGACTGTGTGGTTTAAATGCCAGTGTTGCAGTGCCAATTATGTTGATATTATTATCTGCTTGACAGCTTCCTGTCAGGGCGTGGAGGAGCTTCATCCAGTAAAACAGATCTCATAAGACTATCACTGATTCTTAACCATCGTTTTTTGTTGTCTTTGATTATATTTTTGTATGAAGAGTTTTCATCAACTAGCAATAAAAATATATGTTATATGACAGGATACGTTGGTGTTTCTAAGTTTTATTCGTTTAACTTGATCTAACTAATAACTAGCAAAAATAGTGTTTCTGAATAGTTCAACAACCCTAAAATAGGGTGAAAATAAACGTGAAACAACAAACATGAAAATTCTGACCTAATAATAAGTATCACAAAAGTTGGCTCACGTAAAACTATATCAAATAAAAACTGAATTATGGCGTGTTGACAAGATTATCATGATGCAAATTTAGCCTGGAATTGTTAAGAAGATTACATTTTATCTTATCATCATCTCCAAGCAGGACATTGCAGTGCAGTATATTTTTGACTGTGAAAACTTGCGTAATTAAAGGTGAACTCATTCGACTAGACTAGAAATGTGAAAAGTAGAGATTTTACTGTCTGAGAAGTGGGTGAAATGTTGCTAATAAAATAAAAACTCATTCTGAGATTCTAATAGAGGACCACAACAATAAAAAAAGGGAAAAATAAATCTTCGGATATCTGATATGTCTAAAATACTGAATAATTTACAATAGAGTGTGGTAATTCACCAGCAGGGTCCTAGTATGAGTCAGAGAGTGAGGACTTGATGACTGTAGTTTTATTTAAGTCACCACATAAGGAGCAAGGACTCAACAAGTCTGTAGATATGCTTCCTACTTGGGCAACGGAAGTTTTCTAGTAATTTCTGATAAATGAATGATATAAATGCTATGAGAATACTGGCCTCAGTATGAGTCCTAAAAGGCATGACGTTATGACAATCACTAAATTAGCGGAAAGGTAGGAGGAATGATCGAACACCGTCGGGTCAAACTTAAAACATTCACTCTCTCCTGGTATGACCTCAAACTGCTGAGCCTCACAAAACTCCTCACCACTGCTGAACTTATCACCTGAAATAATAAGTTATAAATGAGCTGCTGTGATCGCGGGTTACAATGAGACTGAGTCCAACGCTGTGAGAAGTTTAGACTTAAACTGTATTGATAGCTTTGCTACAAGTATGCCACATAATATACCCTTTTGATTCAAGGCAAAAACCATGGGTTTTGAAATTTAAATATGTGCAATTCAAGTCTGACAGGACAAAGTCAACATTGAGAAACTAGAAGCTTTGAAGGTTTGTAACAATAAAATACCGGCAGCAATCTTGGATGTTGAAATTGCAGTTAGTGCAAATTGAACAAATGAATAAAAGATTTAATTTTAAGAAATGCCGCATTGAGTTGTCCACTCTTGATATTGTCAATAAAGGGCAACTCCTTATGGCATGATGTCAGAGATGCTAACATAGAAAAGGGAGCAATGTGGTCACCGTTTGGGCAAAGATGCTTGAAATCCCACAAAATTGCCCAATCATAGCATTTAAAATTGGGCACTGGTGCTACATCAAGTTTTTCCTCGAGGAACTTTGCATTCTTCATAGTAGCTTCACAATCACTAAGCTGAACATTAGATGAATTAAAACATTGATAGATAAGCTCACCTATAGCTTCTCCGTCGAAGGAAGCTTCCTTACAGTAAGAGAAGGCGTCATTACAGAATCCGTCACATATATTCAGCTGCCTGTGTAAATAACAAGGATAATGGTCTAACTAAACTACCGGGGCGGGTACTTCAGTCTCAAAGTCAACTGAGGGTCAGATCAGCTCAGCATTGTAAAGATAACACTTGTATTATGTGAGCAAGCCTTAATTAGACATTTAAAGCATATCAAGTTTCACATGATGCTGTATATTTGGCATGAGGTAGCATATCCTTACTATGTGATAATGAACCATGATGAGTGAATATTAGCTAGTTTTGGAGTGACACATTGGCTAACAGCAATGTTCCTCGCCTGAGGTGGGAGCTTTTTTTATAAAGTTATGAGACCCTGTAAATGTTACCTAGCCATAAATTTCAATATTTTAAGCCTGAGTGGAATATCTTAACTTTTCCTCCTGCAAATACTCTGATTCCCCACGGGTATAGACCACACTGAGAAATGCGTTCAAGTATCTGACATGTTCAGGGGGAGGTAAATTAATTGTTATAAATTTATCCTGGGTACCTATCCAATAAATCGCTATCATATAAGCCTATTGGTATCAATAGCTCACTTGGCTCTTAATTGGAGTGAGTTTTGATTCTATCTCAACATTGATGAAAGTTGGTTATGTTGATGAGTTTGTTTAGAGATCACAAGATGGATTTATTGTATTTTTCTAGCTTGGGCAGATGACAAGAACAAAAACTCACAAGCACATGGACATAGAAATTGTGTGGTTGGGAAGCCAATATTCAGATTTCCTTACAAGATAATGATATCTGTTTCCAAGCCTAGGACTACTAAGGTGGGATCACTCTAGTCAACAACAGCCACATATTCGATAGGATCGCCCCTGGTCCTATATTGTACAGCGATAATGATGCCTAATATGTCCCCATCCATAGATGTAGGTTACTTATGGTAATGATGATAAATTGGAGGGATTAACCTGAGTATCAAAAAAACTTTAAAACTGCTTCGGTAGTTGCATTTACATGTAGCTAAACCTGTCGGAGGTCACATATGATTGGTCAGTGTGCTGTCTTTAACACAACATACATTAATTGGAGACAGGTAAATCAAAGGACCACTTCAGAAGCCACACTCTCCTTATCACTAGTCTTTCTCACTAGTGGCATCCAGGTTAAGAGAAAACCAGGGATAATGGGTAATGTAAGACATCACTGAACACAGTACGACCTATCTGGCAGGGGAAAGGGAATGATGGGGGAGGTGCACTTGATATATACCGAATTAGATGAGGACATACAGGGCAGGCCACCTTAGGATATTGATACATTATAGGAGTGAAGTACTCGTAGGAGGAAAACTAATATGAATATAAACCCCCACCCATGCTAGCTACATTGAAGTCACTCCCAAACTACCTAATATACATTCTTCTATGTATGTTACTTTTGAAGATGACAGACTCAGTGTTTTTGTGTATAATTGACTATCTGATAACAATATCTAATTGTATCTGTAATTGTATATATGTATATAATTGTATTTGTAATTATATATATATTGGCTGTGTTTGTGTAAGTAAATGTATATAATGGACTCACTGTTTCTGCGTGTACCAATTAGCCTGATAAGGATCACAGAAGTAACACATCATATAGTTGATGAGATTTCTGCAGTGCTTAGCTCTACTAGGCTCCATAGATAGAGGGGTGTCCAGAGGTAACATGTTATCAAATACTGAGGTCACCTAATAATAAAGTATCAAATACTAAGGTCACCTAATAATAAAGTATCAAACACTGAGGTCACCGTTGGTTACAAGTGATATGAATTTGGTGAGCTGTTTCCATGAATCCTTGTAGATCCTGCTATCAAGAAATTTTATTTCTTGACTGAATAAACCACAAAGAGGTTGGAGGGAGATTTACTGACTCAGATAGAATCTAAAACTTCTTATAGAGAAATCACCAGTGACCTCATCAAGCAGTTTGCGTACACAATATGGAAAGCTAGCATGGTAGGCCTTGAGTGGAATCAATTCAAAACAACACAATGGTGTCCGAGAGGCCGAAATGCTACAGTCTACCAGTACGATTATGTGAGCGCAATCGACAAGCACAGAGAGAGCACAATAGCTGTCTTGACAAGCGTATTAAGACTCGTGAGTGGTTATTGTCATCAGGAAGGTGGGGGGGTATACCACCCCTCCTGCTGTCACTTGGTCACACTCACCTCAGTTCTTATGCAGCATGCATTGCTGCTATACCAAGTACAGTTCACCAACCCGTCCTGAGCAGTGGGAACACGAGCACCATCTGGAACATTTGGCAAAAATGTATATGTGTTTAGGTTTGAGCAGAGGCATAGGGTTGTGCGCTTGTTATAGACATTTTTTTGTGGTCTGTGAAAAATCGTCTGTGACAGAATACTTAATTATTATAGGCTACTAGTACTTGCTGTAGAAATCTATTAGTTAAAATCACCATCAACTTCATTCTTTTAATCAAAAAGCAAAAAAAGGTGAATGAAACATCCACTGAGTAGGGCTAGACCAATTCCAAAGATTAGGATGTGGGAATAGGAGTTGAGCTCATCATTTGATCATCAATTAATCATAACTAAATATAAATAATGAAAATAGATAATAAAATAATCAATTCAATCATAAAAAAAAATACTCACAGACAAATGGACAAGCATTATTTACAGTTCCCTGGTCTGAGATCCCAATTTCACTGATTTGGCAGTGGACAGCAACTACCAAAAGGCTTGCCACCACACTCAGCTTCAGCAAGTGTGATGTCATTGTCAAAGGAGCATCAGAAAACTACAATAATCAATTTTTGGTCAGCAGAAAAATTATGTTATTTTACATTTTCTTCCCAAAGAGATTGTTTACTAGCCCAATATAGACTACAGGTGAAACAGTTACTTATAGTTAGTTTTTTTACTGTGAACCAGTCTTTGTAATCGGACTATACTGCAACGCCCTCTAGTGTTATATTGTCTCTGAGAAAATTTGTAGCACTTCAGAAACTTCACACAGACTATTTCCTGATTATCTTCAGTTCTGAGACAAAGAGATGCCGTGTACAGCAGCCTCCTAGATGTTTTCTGTGAGTTACTAACAAGGTTTTTTTGTTACTGTTCATGAAGAGAAACATCATTTATTACTTACTTAGTTCACTCAAGTCAATGATTTGAACTCCCTCTTATCATCAAGTTTGCTGTGTGCAAGCAGGGAGAATGCCCTGGTGCAAGTTTTCCCCTACCACAAAAGTTTCAGAGAATTATTTTGTGTGGCAAATTATATTTTATATTTCAATTGAGCGAAAAAATGCGCTGCTGCAATAAATTTGGTTGCTTGTCTTTATTCTTATGGTTGCAATGAAATAAAAAGTTATTACCAGCAAAGAGATGACCAAAACAGAGTGGCTCAACGTGCCCCATACAGAAATGCGGATCCGGCTCAATGTGCCCCGTGCTTGGGGCACATTGAGCCGCTTGCCGATTTTTTTTGAAACAGCAGTATTTCCTTTTCTTGCTGCAATAGGTTTCTGAAATCACTTATGTTGACGGAAGACATGATGACCAATTTCAGTGCCAAGTTTTGTTAATCTGGCACAATTCAATTGCATGTTACAATAAAATATGTAAAAACTGGCTCAACGTACCCCGCCTTCCCCTATCCAGTTTGGTTGGAAAATTACTTGGTGAAACAAAGTAATGTTGTGTAGTGTCATTCATAAGTATTAGAGCACACACTAGCTTGACAGAATAGGTGGCGAATCCAGTATATGAGAAATCAGTTCATAGTTTAGAAGACCAAGCTTCTCATCGCCAAAGTGTGAATCGTTGCCTAGCAAGTTATGACGGGTTGGGCTTCTTTCTTATGATCCGGAAAATTGCTAGACTAGCAAAACTGTATGACTCGGTAACGTTCAGTGGTGGCTATACAGACTTTTTCAATCTGATGTTCATGGGTTACACTCAAGTTTTACATGCTTCTCATCTTTTTATACAGGTCAACAACTGAGGAAAGCACACTGAGTTATCTACTGAGCCTCCTGTAGAGAGATAGACGAGGCGGTCGTAGAGGCTTCGAGTCGGAGTGATACACAGGTTAGTACATGAAGCTTCTATTTCTGATTTAATGGGATGGGAAATTGTGTCAAGTAATACATGAGCTTCCCTAGCTCTGGATTGATTTTATTCATCTTCATGCAGAGGGTAATACCTTAAAGCCTGCGCATACATGAGGCCCGGACTTAGCCTATAATTAAATATTGCATACAGAAATCATGTTTCCAAGTTGATGAAACAGTTATTCTATTGAGTGAGATGAAAGTGAATGGATTGGTCTAATCCTAAGATCGAGGCAATGACATAAGATAAAATATATCACTTTGCAAGTCTTGTTCCTTCCAGTTGAAAGAACCCCTAGCCCCCATTGTTAAATCTTGACCTCTTGACTGTATCTGTCAGCATGGAACTATTTATAAATATATAACAATACTTATAGAGCAGACTGGTCTCACTGAGATAATGGCGACACCCACTGCTGCTGCTGGGCTGACTGTAGGAGTGAGAGTGGTCAGAGGGCCGGACTGGAAATGGGGAAACCAAGACGACGGAGAAGGTAGGTTATGAAATCTCAATGTTTATATTAAGGATTGTAGTGTGGCCACCAAGCCTTCAGTTAGACCAGGTCATCAAACTGACTGATCAATCAATGATTAAGTTGTAATCATTAGGGGATATCGATAGGGATAAAACTATATAATATAGGGTCTACAATACAAAAAGTCAAAAAGTAAACACTCAACATAACAAGAGCATAACAGTGAACTCCTCACATCTAGGAGCTCTTTAGCTAATATATAGCTGTCTTAGCACATGACAAACATGTCTATGGTCTTAGTATAAATGTCAAACATTTAAGTCTAGGATTCGTGTCTATAATATCTAGTACTCTACTTAACTTCAGTGGGGCTCAACTGCTACTCAAAAATAATTTCTCATGCAATTAAAATTAAATGAACCAGGACACTTTTTAATCCTTTTAAAGCCAAAAGTTAAACCTGTAATTCTCTCAGCTGTTTGAGACAAAGACTAAAGTTAGTCACTAATCGCCTGTCCAGGTCATGTGGATTGCTTTGTCTAACTGAAATATAAAATTTAACTGTCATCCTTCCCCTCAAAGAAGCCAAGTCTATAGCCTACTAAAGTGCAACCTCTTAATTGATCTCACGAGCGCTCCTAGAGCGCATCTTCCTCAGATAGAGACAAGGTACTTGTCAACTGCCTCATAGGTTTGTTGGAATGACTGCCTGCGACCACATGCTCTCTTGTCTTCAAGAAGCCTAGAGTGGAATCTGTGTAGTTTGGGAGGACCATATGAGGCTATTGATATTTAGTTTGTGGTAATTTTTGTGAATAAGTAGCTCATATCATACATTGGAAACATAAATTGGCCAGTCAGGCTACGGCAGCTTCATGGGCTGATAGGTTAGATTAGTCTACTAACTCGACATCAAACTCAGCTTGTAATAGACGGAATCTAGGCCGCTCATAAATCATCGGACTAATTAGAAACGGAACTAAGAAAAGCTCTAGTCTAGGGAAATGTTGTAAAATGTCAGTGAACTTGATGAAGTAATTCTTTTCTTATAAATCAATGGTTTTCCTGATTCTATTATTGAGACCACAGATAGATAGATTCGTCATATAAAGCATTTGAGAGTGATCAGTCCTGTGATTCTGTGATTCACACCCATGTCTGAGTTATGTCGTAAGGGAGACTTTACATGTTGTTTACACACTGGGAGTGAGACAGCAGCGGCCTTGATTTAGATATGATAGGTCTGGCATGAGTGATTACTTTGATTATTATCAATCAATCTTGGCACATAAGTTCACTCCCACATTCTCTGATATGTGGTACTCTCCCCACAGTAGTATCGTAGCCAAACTACTGAGCCACTGCTACATACAGCAACTCAGCCAAAAGTTCACTGTACTGATAGTGGTATCACAGAGCAAGGATATATCCTTTCTCTGTGGTAGTATCGTAGCCAAACCACTGGGCCACTGCTGTGTACAGCAACTTTGCCAAAAGTTCACCGGACAGATAAAATCAGTTATAAGGTTTCACAGCCTTCCGAAGTTGTAATAGGCTACACTTTGTAAAAACACAGAGGCCGTCTAACTTTGTCTGACCTGTAAATTGAGGTCTATTGAGGCTTTTAGCAGTTATTATTTACTCAAGTAAATTGCACTCAATAATTTGCAGTAACTAGCTGTGTTCAGTGTTCAGCAGCTAGTCCTAATTGTGTTATTTGAATATGAAAGGCCTGCAATAAAGAGCCTCTTGTTATGAGTTAGATTTTTGTCCCCAATACCAGGTAAAGTGAATGAATATTGGTGCAAACAATTCTTGAATTTGTAAGACTTTCACCAACTTAAATGCCAAAGTATATTTGCTGTTATGGGACTAAAACCAGCAATAGCATTGAGGAATTGGCGGTACCATATGGTATGTGATGAGCATCATCATGGGGGAGGCGGTGGAGGAACGTTTAAGCAACAAATTTTCATGTATAAGCTTTATGTCGCTCTAACTAAGGCAATGTGATCACCTACCAGGATGTTAGTGAGAGGTAGTTCAGACATCAAATCTAAGACTACCTGTATATATCTGACATTGTTGTATTTCAGGTCATGTTGGTACAGTGATAGAGATCGGACGTCCAGGTAGTAAGACTTCTCCAGATAAGACTGTGGTCGTACAGTGGGACTCGGGTAATAAGACTAACTACCGGGTCGGCTACCAGGGAGCTTACGATCTCAGGCTATTCGACAACGCTCCATCAGGTTAGTGAGCATCAGTACTGCACTGGCTCTGTCCATGTATGTTAATCTGAGCATCTACAACAAGTAAGTTAACATCTACAGTCAGATTTCACCATCCCAGTAACATGTGAAAGATGATGATACTGGAGAAATCTATCAGTTTTTAATCAGCAGTGAAAAGGGCTCCAATCAGCATCATGATACAGGCAAGAAGTCCTATCAGGGTCTAAATGATCCATGGTGTAAACCTTTGTTACAACCGCAGGCCACTTCACTAACTAAGATAGGTCTTATTTTGAAACCATACAAGCCAAACTGAAACCTTTGGACCATCAATTATATTGCAAAAGCAAAACAAACTTGAGAATAATATTAGGGCCCGGTATCTAATTTGGTCAAGCTTTTGTAAGAGAACTAGAATATACTCCCTCAGACCACCTAGAAGTGAACTTGTGGTCAGTTACCAGAGGGGTGCAGTTCTATATTTACACCAGAGACAATGAATTAGAATAATCTACTGTCTTTGTGCACATCAACTTCTACTCACTCATAGCAATGACTATTTATAATCTTTGCTCATAGAGCGCAGAGCAGTTTCACTTCAGAGGAATACTCGTGTAGCTCTTGTGGTTTTTAAATCTGTTATCCAAAATCATGTCGGGCATTGTAAAGCATACCGACGATGGCTACAGCCAAAAATCACTTAGCAACAGAATTTTGGCAGAAATTATGGTACATATTTGTGGGAAGGGAAGTTATTTTTGGTTAAGCTCAAACTAGACTTGGTGAAT
The DNA here is from genome assembly GCA_914767715.1 of Membranipora membranacea. Classification (NCBI taxonomy): domain Eukaryota; kingdom Metazoa; phylum Bryozoa; class Gymnolaemata; order Cheilostomatida; family Membraniporidae; genus Membranipora; species Membranipora membranacea. The sequence continues at coordinate 23,379,587 of OU612074.1, forward strand.
GAAAATAACTATAAATACTCCAGCTTATCGGATGAGGTTGAATAAGAGATTGTGTTGTTCATGTTAGATCAAATGTTGCACCAACCAGCATTATACTTTCAAAGAAAAAAATACCAATCAAAAATGTTTTCAAATGGATGGTTTTGCTCAATATTTTTTCCAAGGAGTAGGAGGTGGCTCAGTTGGTTAGAGCGCCGGACTTCAACACGCAAGTGTTGAAGGTCGTGGGTTCGAAACCCACTGCGGTCCATCTTCTACTGGGGATTGGTTGGTCCCCCAGGTGTGCTCCGACCTGCCTGCAAACAGAGAGCAAATTGGCGCAGATATTGCGGCCTCGCCAATAAGGCAATAAAATTTCGCCGTCCATGCCTCGGGATGGGCGAGTGATAAGACATCCGATTTTAATCAACCTTAAAAAGGCCTCTCCTCCTTTAAACAGTGGAGATCTGACTAACTTATGAGGATGTTAGAAATAAATTATGTTCATATGGGATGATCAGACAGATTATCAAGCTTGGAATTGTTTTCCCTTAGCCAGCATATATATTTTGTTGTTGTTTATGAGTGTACCAGTGTAACTATCATAGCCCCGGCCCTTATATAACGGTCAGCACCATTTCTTCGATGTTGAACTCAAACCATAGTGTCAATAATAAAAAGCAAAATCGTGATGTTTATGATCTCCACAAGTTTTGACCCATCATACTGGTCTTGTTGTTGTTATTGTTGTTTCTGTTAGGAGTGAGACACCCTGACGTAGTATTGTATTTATCATGTTATTGTAGGAGTGAGACACCCTGACGTAGTATTGTATTTATCATGTTATTGTAGGAGTGAGACACCCTGACGTAGTATTGTATTTATCATGTTATTGTAGGAGTGAGACACCCTGACGTAGTATTGTATTTATCATGTTATTGTAGGAGTGAGACACCCTGACGTAGTATTGTATTTATCATGTTATTGTAGGAGTGAGACACCCTGACGTAGTATTGTATTTATCATGTTATTGTAGGAGTGAGACACCCTGACGTAGTATTGTATTTATCATGTTATTGTAGGAGTGAGACACCCTGACGTAGTATTGTATTTATCATGTTATTGTAGGAGTGAGACACCCTGACGTAGTATGTGACAGCTGTGGACAGCAGGGTATAGCAGGAGTGAGATGGATGTGTACTAAGTGTAAGGACTTCGATCTCTGTACTCCTTGTTATAACTCAGGCAAACATAACCCTGAGCATAGCTTTACAAGGTTCATCACTGCTAACAGTAAGGTACGTGTACTGACTACATCAGGAGACGTGGTGTTTCGGGCCTCATTATGTATGATTTTGAAGTTGCTCTCCCTAATTTGCAGTCAACAAGCGTGTGTTGGTCTCAATTCGGACTGGCAATTCCCAAACAATAGCTGCTGTTCAGTATGAAAGTTTGTAGTCCCAGTAGTCTGAACTGAATTCTAATCAATTAGTTAGTGCATTTGAAACATTCTCTCACTTACGATTTTGGTGTCTCGACAGTTCGCATCAACTGCCAAACAACTTCTCTTGCGGGTATAATTGTGTGATGTATGAAAAGCTTATGTTTTTATTGACCAACATGTCAGGCAAGTCAAGCAAGCTCTCACTGTCAACACAATCTTTCACAATAATCTGCTTCTGCTGTGGTCAATAGGAGATGGGGTTGTTACATGTAAGGTATAATGTACAATGCCTACATACTTACATACAGTGGTCTAAGTATATAATTTATGGTTCAGTTACCGACTTTATCTCATGACCACACTATCTCTCACCGAGATCTGACTGTTTTCTGTTCTTGTTGACAGGGAGTTAAGGTAGCTAAGAGAGGAGGAGTCGTCCCTCATGAAGCTAAAGGAATATTCCCAGGAGCTAAAGTAGAGAGAGGACCTGCATGGGAGTGGGGAAACCAGGACGGTAAGTCTCAGATTTGTACAGTAAGTCACGACTTAATACAGTAACATTCACTACGTCGACGGGACAGCGATTGGAGGGCTAATCGATACATGGGAGTAGCATTAATGTTATCATCCAGTCGCATTGGTTCGGTTTCTTCATTCGAATTGGGGAACGATATTGATACGGATCGGCGGCGTTGATGAATGGATAGTGACATATACCGTTAAACCAGTTAACCTGAGATGTTCGCTCACCTTACAGCTGGACATGACATAGTCTGAGCCTTCTAGAATCTTGCCCCCCCCCCCCCGTCCGACAGCCCTCCCATGACTTGGTCATATCATGGATTGTTACTGTGTGTCCACATTCAATGCTGATCACTGGGGCATCTCAAACACTCCCTGCGTCTTCTTAGATTTGGTTTGTGTTTGATCAAAAATATTTTGCTCATAGAAAAAAAGGAGCTTAAACAAAGACAAATCCAAATTTGGAAGACTTTGTGCGAAGCATTGAGAGCAAGAAAGTACATGAAGTTCATGGAAAGGGCAACTCTTAAATGTTCCTGACCGACCTATCTTGGTTTTGAGGAAGTATCATTATTGTCAGGTTAGGTTAGGTCACTGCCTGTCGTCTCATTTCACTTATAGATTAAGCCACCCAGCAGATTAAAAATAACGATAAAAAATAATGGTTGATTCATGTCTACTTGGTGGACTTTCACACTACAGGGCAGCTGGTCTGCTCTGTTATTTTGCTGGTTCTGCTCTCGAGGAATCCGTATGTTTATTTAGATGGTGGAGGCGGCTGATTGTACTCGATGATACTAAATTTGTTTTTATTTGTTTTGGAATTTGGAATATTAATCCCTGCAGTGGACTGTGGTGGACTTCACCACTTTCATATTGTGATTATTTATAACACTAATAGACAGTTTGGTCACATCTTCCTGTTTTGTATGTATGTATGTAGGTTTTGTTTGAGGCCTGGATTATTTCTGAGGGTATTATGGTGATCTTGATGTTTTTTGGTGACGTCATGTGGGGTTTAATTCTCTCATAGCTTAACTTACAGGCGTCCCGTTATTCATTTCTACTCCGATCAAAGCCACCCTACGGATTTCTCTGCCTCAGAGTTTTATGGACCTGCTCACAGACTCGTGTAATACGTGTACTCGATCCTGCTACCAATCTGTTGCCCTCTGGTTTGTTGGCAGCTTTGCACAAAAAGAGAAAAGTATCGGATGACTGAGGGTTTATCACATCTGGTGTAAAAGAGCAAAAAATATGTGCCTATTTTTGGTGATGACACAATCAATTAGAGATTGGAGAGATCATCTTTGTATCATTTTCTGCACTGACGTAACTGTCATAAAAGCATAGTGATTAATTTGTGTTGCGTCACTCACTGCTATACTTCTCTTGTCTCTGGGCTGATGGTATCGTTACCCCTGATTCACTGATAGACCCCCATTAACACCAGTATAAATATACCAGGCCTTGCTCTGGCTCTTTGTTCAGCTGCCTGTCAGAATCTAGTTCTTATCAAGTCCTAACCTGTCCCACATCTGGTCTCAGTATCAATAATCAAACAACTTTCTCTTTTTATCTCATTTTTTTCCCATATCAAACCTATCGATCAGAAAATATCTTAGACAAAGAAATCAGCACTATACATGTTCCTTCTCTGTTTATTTGTAGACTGAGAGTAAATCTCTATTTTCAGTAACTGATCATTTATTTGTACTAACCATTCGACACAAATAGAAAGGAAACAGTTAGCCATGATCAAAAATAGAAACGACACATTTTGTGTGCTGAATAATAGGCCTAACCTTTTTCATTTTCGGGGATATCATATGATTTTAGGAGATTATTTGCAGTCCATGCAGTAATTGTCATGCTTCTTGGGAAAGTCCTGCACATTTTAACAACCGCTGGTCCCCACATTAACAATGGCGTTGAAAATATACACAACAGTTAAAATTAGCTACATTTCACTAAAACAATGGGAGTTGAAGTTTTTTGCCTCGAGGTTTTTTTTTGTTTATTGCATGGAACATTTGTGAAAGAGATCCAAATTAGAATATAGGCCTATGGAATTAAAATTTGTTTAAAATTCTGTTTATATAATATGATTTAGCTACATATACTGTGTCTGTGAATTCGAAATATCCACTTTCATCGCAAATTCCAAACAACATGAAAGGGTCTCTCATTGTTCGGATGCCTTATCCACTGGTACCCTGTTGGGTTGTTCTTATTGTGAGACTTCTGTGGCTATCCATACTTCCATCATCCAGTCTTATTTTAGAGTTTTGGACTCAGGTTTGGTTTTGGCCAGGTAGACATGAAAAGCATGTGATGTTTTTAGCCGGTATGAGACAGTTCATTCTGACTGAGTATTGTTTCTGAAAATAGCTTTGGCAGGCTGAACGTTGTTTTCTATATAAATATTACATTATTTATGAGGACGAATACTGACACATGGGTGCCCTAGCTATTTAATACTTCTGCTCTGTTTTGATTGGACAGTATTGCTCAAGAGAGCGTGTGATTGGTTATGTGATTGGTATTAAATGGTTTTGTGCTTGTTTTGAATATATATAACTGGGGGATATCTGCTGGAGGTTTGCAAACATTGTGGTCTAAATGCTGTAGACCCTCATACAAGAAGCGTGGAGTTGTACAGCAGAGTGTCATTTTACATGCGAGACTTGGGGTGACACAGAAGTGAGCAGCTACTGACTGACATAATAATCTAATAAATTCTCGAGGCTCGACTAGCGATAGTGAAGGATTGCCGCCATGCCTGGATACACGGAGCCAGTAGAGTTTATAGCAGTAGTACAGACAGTCAAGGTGTAGCGTCAGAGTCTTTAGTCATTTTAATTGGCTTATTTAACTTGCGCTCGCTCGTTGGGATAGAATGCCTGCAGCTCTCACCCAATAACTGGACATCACTACTCATAGTTAGCATAATTACTGCATCGTTAGCTACTACTGACATCCGATTGAAACAACTACTACTCTCACTATAAGAAGGAAGGAGAAGTTCTTATCGTTTGCCTGTTCTGCAATCCAGACAAATACTATAGAAAGAAGACGAAACAATATTATTAGAAGCTCAACCACTATCTCTTCCTCCCAGCTAACTTTGCTCAGATAATCATCAACAAACATTCCCACAATTAATTGCTGTATTAAGATTTATCTCCCCCGATATAATGATGCCGAGTATAACGGAAGCTATCGGAGATGTAGTAAAAACTTTAGTGAGCGTAGCCTGTGAGTTCTCAGCACGCTACCCTGCATACACTGTGGACGCGGATATATACTCCTTCAGATTTAGGCGGCATAGCCTGGGATCTTGTGGGGATGCTTCGACTACTCTACAGAAGGGGTACACCACCCCCATGGAAGGCTGCTGTAATTGTCAAATGAATAATCTCAGCAGTTTATCTCTCAAAAGGAGGGCATCGCTCACTGTTGGTGGTAGGTTAATATACTTCCTTGGTCGACAGGCTATGTCTTGGATAGCAGTTTTATTAAAAATTAGACTGAGAGCTTATAAATTTGTCTTACTTGAGGTGGATAAAAATGTGTGTAACATGTACTCCATAAAACACACTGTGAACCCACTGCGTCAGAAGTTGGGTCTGTGTTTGACCAGTTCTCCAGTTCTGCTGTCACATTGACGGCCTCACTCACTGACTTTGATCCTGCTGAGTTTAGTGCTGGTACCGTCGTCCATTGTACCATTGTCTATATCTTACACAGTCTACTGTCATCTGTAGTACTGAGTACTTTTAGATGAATGGATTCATGTTCAGTTGGCAACACCATCGTGTTCTTGCGCTTTTGATGTGGGCAATTACCCAATGATCATGTTTGATGTATTTGGCGTTTAGATGGACTATGAATTTGATACCTGCCCTACCCATTTTCTTTAGGATAATCTTTTTCTTATGTTTGCTGAATGCTTTGTCTAATAGCAAATTTACCTTTTAATTATTACTCCAACTGAAGTTGATCTGATTTGTATGAAAACTTTAGGCTACATTTATTGCAAAAATTCCTTATTTTTACTAGGTCTATATTAGCTTCACCAAACAAAAAATTGATTTTAAGATGAAGAATATTAAAAAGTTTTCAAGCCACCATACATTTCGTCTGTTTTAACTGTTTCAAAACAGCAGATTTTTCATATATTTGTATTTATTATTGTGTTGTTTAGGAGGTGATGGTAAGCAGGGTAAAGTGATAGACATCAGAGGATGGGATATGGAGACAGAGAGGTCAGTAGCTAACATACTGTGGCAGTCAGGTACAGCTAACGTATACAGGCTCGGTCATAAGGGCAAGGCTGATCTCAAGTATAAAACTCCCGCTGTTGGTGGTCCCTATTTCAAGGATCATCTCCCTGTACTCGGTAAGTGTGGTGTCATGTGCTTGGTATATGGAAGTCGTTAATATGACTGGGGAGCTAGGATCATGTTCGATGCATAGATTGGTCTATGAAACATTTTTTGTTCGACGATCAAATCACAAAGTCAAAATATCTCCTACCAAGCTGAATACTTACTAAATTTGTTTAGATGGTGGATAGTTCATTTCATTCGATTTTGCATGTTGCACTATGCTTCATTTTCAATACAAGAAGCATCTCACAATAAACTAACCAATCCGTTGTCTTTGAGTTTGTGTTTGAAATGTCTGATTATCCACATATCCGATATGTTATTGTTCCATTTCTCAGGTGAGCCGACTGAGCAGATACACGCTCTCCCGCCTTGTCCTTTTAAAGTGGGTAACAAGGTAAAAGTCGATATGGATCCTGAGCTACTCAAAGTCATGCAGGAGGGACACGGCGGCTGGAACCCTAAAATGGCCGAGGTTAGTATAAGAATCAAACATAGACTAAGATCATATTGCATTTTTTCCTCCCCATAATCAAAATAAAGTCTGAGATTTCTTTGGAGTACAGAGCATTGGAGCAAGGAGTTAGAGACTTTAAGCTGATCGTATATTCAGATTGTCACTTTCGTTTCTTTACTGATAAACTCAGCTGATAGTTGTACTTATCTAACTATCTCCGATGTGTGTGTCTATACTTACTCGATATGACGTGGGGGACTTGATGAAAATTATGTTTGACAGTAATTGGGATGATCTGCAGTACTGAGCACTGAGATTTTTTGTGTCAGTTCCCCACACTGTATCCATAACCAGCTGAGTGAATGTACGGATAATTGTGTATGATTTAGTACACGGTAACTAAAGAAATAGGAAAATTATGTCTTCATTGCGTCTGACTGCCAACTTTATATTTACGTTGGTAGCTAGTTCACTTTGCTGTTGAATATCACTTTTTGATTAGTGAACAGCAATTTTCAACCAATTAACACCACTGACATCAAAACACATCTTAGGATGACAACAATGATTATCATTTGATTAGAGTTTGAATATTGTGTAGTATAGTGTAGTAGGCCTATGACTCTATTAAACTTCGCACACAAAATTCCACCGACTGGTCACCAGACATAACAACAATCGCTGGTATTACAATGTAATGGCAGTCATAATTCAGCAAAATTAAGAGACACAAGCTACCTTGAAGTATGAATTACTGATATAAAACTGAAAGAGAATGAAGGCAAATTTCTTCCTCACAATATTTCCTCCTTTTTAACGAACTGAATATTTATACCAATAAGGACCCAATTATCAATATTCAGTGATCAGGAATGCTGCCTGAGAGTGAAATACACCCAAACCAGATGTGGTAAATACTCCTATGTTCTATTAATAACATTTTTATATATTAACAGTACGTAGGTAAGATTGGTATTTATTGTATTATTACAGTACGTAGGTAAGATCGGTATTTATTGTATTATTACAGTACAAAGGTAAGATCGGTATTTATTGTATTATTACAGTACGTAGGTAAGATCGGTATTTATTGTATTATTACAGTACGTAGGTAAGATCGGCACGGTACACAGGATTACAGATAAGGGAGATATAAGAGTACAGTATGATGGATGCTCTAACCGATGGACCTTCCATCCCGGCGCTCTTACTAAGGTACATATACTAATCTCTGCTTTACACTTTAACCAGCTGCTCAGGTGTATGAATATTATTCTGCTTATTATACTAAAGAACTATTTTCTTTCGCTTTCGATTAGCTTCTACCTTGTGTCAATTTGCAACATTCAGAGAGTTTAATTCAATTGTGAATCAACAAATGAGGGGCAACATTTAAAATTTCCAGGCATAAGGTAAATGTGTATTAATGTAAATGTTGCTAGTCAAAAAAATAGGTGCCATTGTCTGATGTGTGTATTTTGTTTGTATCTTTAACAGATACCGTTGTACAGTGTCGGAGATGCTGTGATGGTTATAGATGATATTGATAAAGTGAAAGAGCTTCAGAAGGATCACGGAGAGTGGAGTGAGTGTATGAGCACCGTAAGTATTACTGGGTGGGGATAGCAGATATCCACTCTCTCGATCACAGTTAGCAGATATACACTCTTTCGATCTCAGTCTAGATTTAGTCAGGGCTTATTGAAATTGAGGGTAGACCCTTCTATGCAATTTACTCTTAAAGAGGAACTTAACATAGATTGAACGCATCAACCTTGGACCTTCATTTTACTGCACACTATACTTAGGACATGGGGGAGGAATGTTATGAAAATTAAAATTCAATCCGTGCAATGTAAAGCTTCTTTTTGGGAGAATTAAAATTAGCAATAATTAGTGACATCATTGGAAAAAAGCAGACAACTCCAGTACAAAGATAGTAAATATTGCTGGTGCATATGTACTGTCTCATTCAAAGCAGGCAGTATAATTTCGCAGCAGTATGGCAATTTATTTATGGCTCACCGCACACACTAATTTAATGGGCATTATATCCCTAGCATGAGTCAGTATGCATTCTATTGCTCATCTAAACAGTTCACATACTAAATCTACTTAGTATTCATACTCCAAGCTCCGCCCACCAAAATTCAAAATAGTATTATTATTGAGATATTTCAGTAATTATTAGTTTAATTATATTTAAAATACTCACTATTATGGCAGAGTTTTTAAATAAAAATAAAAAATACTATATTTACTGAGAAAATATTATATGAATATCTATGAATCATTCACATGATACAATCAATACTATGAGGATCAGGTGAGTGATGTCACAGCTCTGATGAATTGCTAGGTATGAGGTGAGTGATGTCACTAGGCGGGAAATTTCACACATGACCAAAGTTGGAACATGACACTCTATATGACTGTGAACATTTGGGCAAATTTGGGCAAATATGGATTTCAAGTTAAGTTCCTCTTTAAAGATTTGGCCATTTAATAATTTTCTCAAAAATTAATCCGTCACGTAGTGCCTCCCACCATTTACTCCTCTGACTTCTGCAGCGATCAAATACTAAAATATCTGGTATTCTTTGTGTTCTGCAGCATATTGTTACTGGTTTGCCAAGCCGCAGCTGGAGAATGTTTTTATCGTATTGTCTGGTTATAAAGGAAGGACAATAAACTTGGTGACCAACCATTTGAACCAGCTCCAAATTCTCACGACATCAAGACTAAATTATCCCTACCACCTCCGATAATACTGCAGCGATGTCCATGTTTATTTGTAGTAGCCATTGTAGGTACAAAGCTGACTAAGTACCGGCCATAGTTAGGCAATCGCTTTGTGTATTTTGACGGTTTGTAAAAAATTCCGTTGTACTCAAAAATAGATTTGGCCATTGTTCAGCATGCATTTGCTTGCCAAACGAAGTCCAGCAGCATAACCGAAATATCCGAAGTACTGCGGTTTATTAAATGGGGGTTGGGCACCCTTGCTCACAAAAATGAGTGACAAGGTGGATGGGAAGCTATATGAAGATTTTTTTCAACCAAACTCAGTTCAAATTGCTACGCCTTATGCTATTGCTATTTTAATGCACCACACAAACATATATTGGTTGACTTATATTCACCAATATCTGTTTTTTGTCTTGTTACATATATTGCAGGTATATATTTTGTTGTTGATTGTAGGTGTTGGGATTAGTAGGTAAGGTAGTGAAGGTATACTCAGACTGTGATATGAGAGTATGTATACAAGGTCGTACCTGGACCTTCAATCCTCTGTGTTGTGTAGCTCGGCCTCAGGACCAGGCCCAGGTGGATAACACTACGTCTGCTGAGGACACGCCCGGCTGTAGTAAGACTGGAACTCAGGCTGTCACCACTAACAACACTGCCAATGGTATGTAGACATATTAAGTTTGAGAAATTCCGCTACCCTTTATTCTCAAAAAAAAATTAGCCATCACTCAAACAAAAATTCCCATAAAACATGTCACATGACTGTAGGGCATTATCAAGGCTCATAATGTCTACATGTATACATCATGTGGGTATATGTATATATACCTGTGTATATAAAGCATATTTATATATTGTGTTGCTTATGTATGTATATTATGTATATCGATGTGTGTGATATGCGTTGTTGTGTATTTTTTCAGCAGTAGAGGAGGGAGTCGGTATACTAATGTGTATATATCGATGTATGCGTATACATATATGTGTTTTATGTGTATATTTACAGCAGTAGAAGAAGGAGTTGATATATTAGTGTATATGTTTATGCGTTGTTGTTCTTTTTCAGCAGTAGAAGAATGAGTTGGTATATTAATGTTTAGATGTATATGTATACGTATACGTATGTGACGCGTTGTTGTTCTATTTCAGCAGTAGAGGAGGGAGTTGGTATATTAGACCAGATATTACAATCAGATAACGATCCCACTAACCCTGAGTCTCTAGTTAAGGAAGCAGCTCAGGGTCATACTGATATAGTTAAAGATATCATCACCAGACACCCTGATCAGGTATGTACTCCTGGTAATCAGGTAACTATATACAGATAAAATAGCTACTACCCTCACAGACTATAGATATATACAGTGTCTCTGGTACCATATCAGATATGTGTGCTGCTGAATCAACTCTGAAAAGATCCACTGGGTCACAATTTTGCTATCTTGCAGATTTTCTGGCAATATTTGGTTATACAAGCAAACGCTGCTGTCTTGACTAAGTTTCTCAATCTTTGTGTACAGTAGTATTTGTAGTATTTGTTCGGCTGAATTATAATAGTATGGTTGATTGGGGGGATATTATTTAGTATAAGCAGAGGTGGGCTGATGTCAAGTTATCAAAGACTGATATGTGAAAGTAAAAAATGGAATGATTAATTTTATCCCCATTTATCAATTATTTTCGCTGCAAATGATGAGATATCGATAGTAACATAATATTTTATGACACTGTCAATATGTCACCACTGACAGTAGTATTATGGTATGTTGAAGGTGTTTATATGTATATAATGTTGATACAGGTGAACGCTAAGTCAGCAGGTAAGACAGCTCTACAGGTGGCCTCACATCAGGGAGGTAGAGATATGGTTAACTTATTACTAAAGGCTCACGCTGACGTCGAGCTTAAGGATAGTGATGGAGATACCGCTCTGCATTACTCGGCATTTGGGTAAGTAAAAAAATAAAGTAAAATAGTGTATATATATATAAGTTGATATTATAACAACGATACAACTAATATTAACAAAACTAGTCATCCAGCCATCTGTCGGGCTGGCGAATAATCAAATATACTATCCACTATTATTAACATAATTTTAACATGATCATCTCCAAGTCTATTGCAACTTAATTCCATGACTACCTAAATCATATTTGGGATGCAAATTGCAATTCATTGGATCAGGGATATCGGTCCATTCTCCATGATAGGACTAGGTGTTAATTTCTCACCCTAAATCTGGTTAAAATTGATCACTTAAAAACTTCCTGTACCTATTTTTGCTCTGGATAACAATGATTATAAATGTAGTTACTGATGGGGAAAAGCATAAAAAGCCTGCTGTCCCGATATGGAAATCCTTTATACGTGATACTGTCCCTGATTTCAGATGACAAAATAGGAAATGCATGTCATTCCATAAGCAAACAGATAAACAAGTTAAGAAAACAAAGCAGCACACAGGCTTTATCCTGACGTTATGAGAAATAAGTCACTTAGTGTAAAAATAACACGGCTGGCACATCATATCATGTGAAAATCTGTTATATCCTTTTTTTATTGAACAGTAGGTACATGTACTTAACAACGTCTGACCTGCGCAAAACTTACTTTCACTGCAAGCATTTTTTAGCCCCTCGAAACTGTCATGTAACCTAGACCATGCCTGGACAGAGCATTGCTCAAATAGTTATTCATACCTGACACCATTTTTTAATAGACCGCGTTTCTTGACTAACAATCTGAACTTCAACTTCTTGAATCTTTTTGTCAGTACAGAGCCTTTGTGGACTTACATTTAGACTGTTGTACGGTGTGCGGTCCACGGTGTATGGTGTTAAAGGTGGAACTCTAAACCCGGCGCAATAAAATGTGATATCAGGCCCTACTGGCTTAGTATAACATGAAGCTCTCATCCTTCTTTAGAACAGCGTCATATATAGCTGACTAAAGCCTAGCTTTGAGAATTTGAGCTTCTTTTTTATGTGAGAAGGCTTCATCATCTATCAATGTTATTATATTTATCTGTTATAGTAACCAGCCGGAGATAATGAAGATCTTATTGGATAATAAAGCCAATGTGAACGCTATAAACGAGGGCGGATGTAGTACACTACATGTCGCTGTCAACAAGCAGCACCTGGACTGTGTCAAAGTTCTGCTCAGTAATAACTGTAACGTCAACATACAGGATACTTACGGAGATACGTCACAGCATGACGCTATAGGTATGTAGAAGTGTGAGGGAGGGGGGATTGTGGCATCACACCAAAAATCCAAGAAATAGATAGACTAGCTGTTTGCCAAATGCTGCAGTTGCCTGCAAAACTGCATTCATGAGATTCAGTCCATCTTTAGATTTTCCAACATTTTGTTCCGGAATAAATCGTTCCGTTTTAGTATAATGACATAAACTTATTTGAAAACTTCTTTATTTGTAGTTGTCCTCTCCTTGAACATGGCATATTTGGAAGGGCAACTCCAAATTGTGTATCGGTTGCATGAAATTTGCCTTGCTCATAATTATTGTCTGTAGCCGACTTTTTTAAATGGTTATTATATGATGATGCATAATTATCTCATATTCCTGCAGGTAAGGAGAATACTGATATAGTCACACTGCTGATGGAGCACTCTAATGTGGACTTCTCACTGAAAAATAAACGAGGATTTAATGCACTTCACCACGCCGCCCTTAAAGGCAACGCCTAGTAAGTTTAATACGTTTAGTCAGTCTCATCATCATATTGATAATGCGCATCTCTTTCCAATCACTATAGTAAATTCTTCAAGCTCCTCATATTGAAAGGATCACATCTCCGTCTCTCATTAGATCACTGATAATATTCACCATTGTTACAAACCTACTTGGCAAAAATAAATCAGATGACTCTGCTCAATAGCCAGTTTCTGATATCTCTGAGCTCTGTCAACTTGCTGTCAGAAATAGTGCTAAAAAGCAATAGTTGATCATATATTGTCCGATCCCCTATGGATGGTGGTATTGTAAGATGATACATATATATATATTATATATTGGATGATTGTATGATTATAGCGCTACAGAGAAGATCCTGAGTCGAGCTCTGACTATGGTAGATCTTAAGAAGGATGACGGATTCTCAGCTCTTCATCTCGCGTCTCTAAACGGACATCGTCGTGTGGCTGAAGTCTTACTTAATCAGGTAGGTTTTATCTCTTAGACACCAATGCTATAGATATAGCCTGTGGTTACAAATTATCCATACTCTACACTGAGAGAAGGGAGGTAACTTTTACTCCGTATCACCATTAATACGTTTACTGATAAGTTGATGAGACATGCACACCTCTGAGATGTGTCAATGGCATTCAAAACTCGGCCACGCTGTTTGATGACAGTTACTCTAAAGCCTTGAAGTTTTCATACTTGCTACATTCATAGAATGGAGTTCTGATTAATACAACAAATCATTCCTCCATCATATTTGTGAATGTTTGATGTCAGCACACAGTATAGTTATATTATATTATTCTCACACTTTAGGGTAAAGCTGATATAGAGGTAAGGAATAACAGAGAGCAGACACCTCTAATGCTCGCCTGTACTCAGGGACATTACTCTGTAGTGGAGCTACTAGTAGAGAGTGGTGCCTCAGTACTAGCTACAGACGAGGACGGGCACTCACCCCTACACCTCACACTGCTCAGGCTACATGGACCTGAGGCTAGCAGAGGATCTCACTCCAGTAGCGCTGCTACAAGCGGAGGAGATAAAAATGTGAGTCACGTCTACTTATCTATATCAATATTATCATAATGTAATTTAAGTTTGGAATTGGATTTATCATGATTCATTTGTAACTTTCTGAATTTGGTCTGGGGTGCAGCTGGGTTTTAATGATGTGGAATACCATCGTCATTATTTGCCTCTATTTTTTCGGCACCATTCGGAAATCATTTCGCTATTGAAATGAAATAGACTGCCAATAAAGCTGTTAAAAAATCCAAAGGATAAAGCTAACAGTGTAGCCCAATCGCATAATGCCTGCTAAGTGTGAATTCAGCTGAGCTGTTGCCTCATATTTTTTACAGCCAATTGTCAGCTGCTTGGCGGTTCATAAAGACAATTCGGGATAATTTTATTCCGAGTTTCAACCAGAAATAGTTCATAATGAATTTTTGAAATCGAGTTTGAAAATGTTATAATGTTTTTTATTAAATTCTTCACAGGCCGTAAGTAAGGATGTATTAGAGCAGTGTGAGAGGATAGCTGTATATCTGGCTAAATCAGGAGCTGATGTTACACTGAATGATAGTAAGGATAGAAGTCCTCTTAGTCTGGTACAGGATCACATACAGCTTAAAGAGCAGCTTCTCAAATTCAAAATAGAAGAGTGAGTTCTAAATAATAGTGTGTGTCAAGTTCCTATTTTACGACAATTTTATACCTGATCTAGTATGGAGTTCAGTCATAGAATTAATAATATTAAGTCACTGAGTTCAGTAGAAGATTAACTCAGTCTAGGATACATGATAATCACTGAACTTCCCATCCCTAGTGATCTAGAAAATTGCATTCTGGGATAGTCGTATTGTAAAATACCAAATCATTTTTTACTTGACGATTTATTAATTCATTCACTATGTGAGGGATACTTACTAGAGCAGGATCCCTCCTTCAGCAAACCTCTATGGGAATCCTGTTACATTGCATTTTGGGATGGCTTTTGGCATACCCCATTCATCTAGCTCGTCATTACCTACAGGCTTCCGGTGGACTGTTTGGTGTGTGAGGACGAGGAGGCTGTAGTTATATTCAAACCTTGCGGACATAAGATAGTCTGTCCAGACTGCTGCGTCAAGATGAAGAAATGTCTCACATGTCAGGCCGTGATAGAGAAGAAAGTATTTAAAGGTAAGAGTATACACTGTATCACATTTTCATATACATATCATACACTCTACACCCAGCCGTGGATGCATTCATTCTCCCATTCAATGATACATTTATAAACTGTATATTCTGGGATTGATTCAGATCATCTCCCATTCACAAATATAATCCTCCAAGCTGAATAGTTGCTATATTGAACGTTGTGAGCAGACAATTCTCCAAATATATTTGTGTTACATTAGGAAATAATTATTATGCCCTTTAAGAATTCCATCCAATGTGCAGATGTTAAAAAAAGCTTGACTCCAATAAAAAGTTATTGAAAAGTTTCTAACATGGTACATCTCTCGAGTGGTTTACCATATGGTATCAAGAATTAAGGTTTTTGTCACTAAGTGATGCGGGAGGTGACAGGGATAATATTACTCTCATAACTGTCACTTGATATTATTTTGTATTTTCTTGTTTTCTAGACGGTACAGATGTCCTGTCAGTAGTTAACGGTATCAGACAGTCCAACTCACAAGACGAGGCTCAGAGAGAACTGTCCAGGAAACTTCAGGTATCAATCATCTCGTTATACACGCTTTATGTTACTTACAGCTGACTCTCCGAAGTTGCTTAGGCTAGCTTAGGGCTGGAAATCTGCATCATCAGCAATCCATTTTTCACCATAGTAAAAAAGCTCACCCTATTTTCATTTTTGACATATGCAACTTTCTTTTTATAATGTAGAGTAATTCTGATCAAATATTTTACACCCCTTTTCACCCCTTATAGCCATTTACATTACACCCCTTTCATATTGCACCCCTTTCATATTACACCCCTATCATATTACACCCCTTTCATATTACACCCGTTTATATTTATATTTATAGGAGATGGAGGACACTCTGACTTGTAACATCTGTCTGGATAGAAAGAGAAATGTGGCGTTCCTCTGCGGGCACTCAGCTTGCAATGACTGTGCTCAGCCGCTACGACAGTGTCACATGTGTCGTAAACCTATCACTAAACGCATCAATCTATTCAACTAACACTGCATCACAAGTGTCACCATCCAACAATCAATGTGGAGTATATAAAACTAAGTCTGCGTTACAAACGCCACAAGTTACTGGGACAATATCACCAGTGTCTTAATATGTGATGTAGCGCCAACAAAGAACTGACCTGTCAAGTCATGTTATAGGACGGAGCTGAACTTTTGATTTGATATGATAGTTATCAATTTAGTGCTGGATTATTACAAACTCAAAAAAATGTTTACTGACTTATCAAAGAAGGACAACTCCATCAGTACATTGCTATTATAACTAACAACTCAGATTGGCTCTACTAATGCGATGTGTAACAGTTATGCTAGTCTTAGCTCGCTGATGGTTGTAATGTATATGTGTATGAGACTTTTTGTGGTGTCATGGTATTTGATTCTGTAAACAGAGATGGATTAATATACCGGACGTGTACGTTCTCTGTCCTAGCTTTCTTGTTAAAGCCGCAAAGGTGGCGACATTTTTCTTCTCTTTTTTTCTTCACTTTCCAATAAAGTTTAACAAAACGCAGACTCTAACGTAAGAACTTGGAAGTAATAGTGTATGATATTGGGAGGTTAAATGACAAACAGTTGAATGTAGTGCAGGGAGTTTATGAAGTTCGTAGATTGAATCCGGATTAAACGCCCTGTGTCAGAAGTATTAGTGTTTAAAAACAACAAGAATTTTTTTCTAAGCACATTTAACAGAACAAGTACTAGACTAAGGACTGAGCATTGAATCTTTGTCTATTAATTTTCTCACCTAGTCGGCCGTGTTCCGGGATGGGTGGCGGTCCTGCAGGGCACCAAGTTCTATCAGAGAATGCCATCTGATTCTATCATCAACATCTTCATCTGTGAGGCCCCATCTCAGAATCTTTGTCTATTAATGATTCAGTAAAATGAAATTGATCTCATCAATAGCAATCTAGTAATTTATTGGTTTTTGATGAAAGCTGACAGCATAGAAGAACGGAGCCTGTCTTGACTAGCTCAGAGGTTGTGGTAGTATCGTTTTGTAAAATGTTGTTAGGCTTATCTTCCCAATGTGAGTTTTGTTGGAATTGTGAATGTAATTTCAGTGGCCAATTGCAGCACATTATATGCAAAACTGGCCAGTGGGAAGTGCTTTACATTTATCACAGCGGGTCCACTATTGTTGATTATTGTCATTTCCTGTTTATGAAAATTTACAGAAAAAGTGATACAAGCAAGCACAGGGAGAATTCATTATTATTGGTCATTATTGTAAGTAAACAAACCCGCCCATATGACAGTTTTGCAGCCAACTCTTAGGTTCACACAGTGTGAACATCATCACAAGTTCTAAAGGCTGTAATTAATGGCAGGTGAGTCACCATCAGTTTAATTGATTTTTTGCCTCCTCAAATTTGGCAACAGTGAACACTAATTTGCCATCCACTGTAATATTTATATTTCTGTTGCAAGCCACACCAAGGAGGCAACTCTCACTCCTTGGCCAGATCTGTGGAAAGCAAGAAGCTAAAACAATATAAGGGTACCCTGGGAAATAATTATTGTTATTGATGCATATATGACAATCATATGAGCAGTAACTAACTTTTCTGATTGGACCAAAATACTACTATATTGTCTACCAAAATTAAAATTCCACAGCTATTTCTAGTACTGGGACAATCATTTCCAGATAAGCCTAGCCATCTCATCATGCCAAGCGTGCTAAGACATATTTTGGGCACTTAGTCCAATCCAACACTCGGGTGTTCTGAGATATGTGGCAGGTGCAGTATGGGACAGCACTCACACAGCCCCTCCAGCACCAACAATAATGCTGTTAGACATGTCCCATACAGCACATGCCGCATGTCGTACAACACCCGTTGCCAGTGACGGTCTTTAGTACCCATTCAAATCAACATAAGTTTTTGTCAGTAATGTCCAAATTGCTTATTTACAAAAAACATTTCATGATTTAAACTTCAGAATTTAAGGCCCTGAACCATCAGCCGATGTGCCATTCTGTATCAGCAACATGGTGACTAGATTTCCTAGCGGAAACCTTGCCTAGCTTTAAAAGAGGGCTGCTTTCTTCAATCGCTTAGGCGTTCAGTTTGTAAGTTCTAAGGCCGCTGTGCTGAGATGTCAAAATGCTACAAAAGTGGGTATGACGTCTCTCTGCACAGATACGATACGATATACATTCACCATTCAGGTGTATGAGTGGTTCTTATTTGTGAACACCCTCTCACCAATCAAATCAATATAGGGGAAGGCGGGGCACGTTGAGCCATGGGGCACGTTGATCCACCCCACTTTTTTCAAATACCATTTTATGTTTTGAGTTTTCCCCTCCATCAGAGGTCATGTGACCAAGGGCACCCTTTTTGAGCAGACAAAAATAAAGATAGCTACTAAGGGAAGATAATTATTTAGTTTTTCATCGTTTTTATTGTAAAAAGTAAATAATGCGCTAATCGACGGAAATTTCATCTATTCTCCACAGGGCGTGACTGAGAATTTGCAACTTTTATTATGTGATAACATCATATTTAGTCTCAATTTCACATAATCTAAACTTATCTCTGATGGAGAGATTTTGTTAAACTTGAGTTGAAAGTGAAAAACAGGCTGTTGGGGCACGTTGAGCCATGCCCGACGGGGCACGTTGAGCCATGCCCTGCAGTATATGAATGTTATATGATGAAAGTGTATATGAAGTATATGTACACGAAAACAGAAACATTGTAATTGATGTTTCTTTAATGAAGTTAGCAATTACTCTGAGTTCACTTTTCCCTTCACTTATCATCAAGTTTGCCGTGTGCAAGTTTTTCTCTACCGCAAATGTTTCGGAGATTTATTTTGTGTTGCGAATTATATTTTATAGTTCACTCATGTTGATGGAAGACATGAAGACCTATTTCAGTTCCAATTTTTGTTAATCTGGCGCAATTCAACTGCATGTTACAATCAAATATGTAAAAACTGGCTCAACGTACCCCGCCTTCCCCTATGTCAAGATAGATATGTATATCAGGGCGCTTGTTTTGTTACTGCTAGGAAATTGGTGCTGCAGAAGTCCTGGTTTCAATTCCCATTGAGGGACATCCTTTGTCGTTTGTCTTCTTTCTTACTGTAGGCTAATTACCATGAAGATAAAACTTCATGTAGCTCAACAATAAACAGGTACCAATTATTAAAAGACACACGCCCTGCTATACCTAGAATCACCTGTAATTGTATGGCTTATAAATGAGGCGATTGGACAGAGTATTTATAAAACCTAATGACTAAAAACCATCCTTTTTTATGGGACTACACACAAGTGAGAAAACATTTTTGTGTCCTATGTTTATGAGATTTGTGTAAGTTGACTTTCGTACTCCACGGGTACCACTTATTTGCGGAGGATATTTGACCATTCAAAATTCGCAGTAAGTGCATTAACTTCCACGAAGCACATAATACCAACATTGTAATTGTGCTGTTGAGATACATGTTATGTTTCTGTTTGCTTGTGTTTACCTGAATATTTGATCAGCTGATTCAAGATCTCGACATTGTCAACAAAATTACCAGGTAACCTACCCAGCTACAGTAATGTCTCTTATATCTTAATAGCGGCTGATAACTAGCATCTTATCTTCTGTTCATAACTGCACAGAATTCACCTTGCTGATAGTGATAACACTATCATTGAAATTTAGAGTTCAATAGAGTTCAGTTATGAAACTTTGCACGTGAGGGTTTGAGCAGGGAGTTATTTGTACAAAACAAGCGATGCTCACATAGTGAATGCAGTCATGTGCTTTCAAATATTTTAGTGCTGCACCATTATCTGAGAAATTAATAGTTGGTTGTTGTCGAGTATGTTGTAAAATTTGCAGCATCATCCTTGCATTTGCTTGACCAAAGTTAACAGACTGGAGGAATAGATAAATTTTCAAACTAGTAGGGCCTAATTGTTTTTCTAGATTAAACTGTGCTAGTTATTAATTTAAATTTGAGTATAGATTTTCATGACAATATTGGGTGCCACAATTATTTATACAAAGTATTGATGCAATGAACCGGGATGAGAAAACTTGCTGTTTTATATCAGGAGTAAACAAAATTGATGAGATGTATATTCGAGTAGTGGTGCAGCACTAATATATAACAGCCAGCTCTGTGATACCTCCGGTCTCCTTACCAAGTCAAAGTACCTCTAACAGCTTCCAAGCAATCAATCAACAGTCCAAAGTACACTTTACATTCTTTTGTCAGGCAAGGTTACAGATTAGCTCATCTCCACAACCACAAACAACAATCACGTGCCTTCAGATAGTACAGTACAGATAGGCCTTCACAGTAAAGATAGGCTGTTACAATGAATAGATAGATAAGTGCGCTGGTGACCTGTAGTGTGTATCCTATTTACACATTGAGTTCATTGTGAGTTTAGACACCGGTGTATCAGTGTTCACAGTGTAGACCTAGGAAGTGTACTGCCTTATACCTATTCTATATATTATAACTCGCTGACTCCATTATTTGGTAGAAGAATAGAGCAACAAGAAGTGTAAGCTATTTATCAGTATATAAGGAGACTGGATATTTGCAGGTTTACAGACGAGAGGACTGAACCAATTAGTCAAGGTTATTTGCTGAATTTTGATGCTACTTGTCAGGTTTGAGTTGATATTTTGATACCTATTACACATTGACTTGTCGTTGGCCCTGCTGTAAATAACTTACTATTGAACATTTCATTGTGATGGTGCGATATGGTCTAAAAAGATATGAATCAAGAGTCCTGTACAAGATAAATGTCTCCCATCGCTGCGCGGTCTTTCGATTTTTTGTGGTGCTGTAACTACGTGTAATGTGTGATGATATCTCTAAGGATTGGATAGTTCTATGGCCAAGGCTTGTCTTCTACAACGTAAAGTGATAACCGACCAGCATCAAACATAACCCACAAAAGATCAAGAGGGTGGCCCTCATATCGGGATGTATTATACTTAGGCCTTCACGATATCAGGGAGCCAGAATCTGTGAAGAGTAGGCCACTGAAACTTATCAATCACCTACTGAGATGCATGACTGTAGTATTATACTGTTCAAGCGAAGTCAGCTTATATCTTGAGAGACCATTTCACCCCAGCACCAGATTATATCATTCATTATTTTGTAATTAGAGCATACACATTGATTTGGGTCCTAGGTAGAACGTAACGTTCTTTTGCAGGCTTTATAGGTTTCCCCTTAGTTTTCTCACCAGTTTCCCCTGCATATTTCAGTGTACATACAGAATGAGTGAGAAGGACCCTCTCCTCTCCAATCCAGCTGACCCAGTAAAGGTGAAGGTCGTAACTAACACAAATCGTGGAGTTACTATCGGTGAAAGTAGTACAGCTATAAATTACTCTGCTCCACAATTCACAGGCACAGCGGTATGATTACTAAGATCACTCAGATTATAGTTGATTTTTGCACACTTTGGGTAAATCTCAGTGCTCAGACAGTTAGTGATAATTAATTGCGGAGGGTTTCTGCTGACAATCAAAGATTTGCTTTGCCAGCAAAATTTCTTTGGTGCCAGAAGGAGTCACCGCTCCTCATAATAATTTGAACACATCAATTGTCTGGGCACGGAGGTTAAATTTAGCTCAAGTCTCATTCTCATTGTCTGCACTCTGAGTAGATCCTTGCCTACAGGTGATCAGGGGAAGCAACTTCAAATTTGGCTAAATTGGATCAGGGAGTTTGGGATTTGTCACAAAACCCCCTGATCGGATGAAAAACAATCTAGATTGTGCTTTAACTATTCCTAATCAGGGAGGATGTATTCCCGTTCTGTTATAATGAGTGTGTTTTTACATCCTCTGTGGGATAACCACCACTATCTTGCAATCAGATTTACGAATTGAGAATTGCAGTAAATAAATTTAAATTCCAGCGCAAGAAGGTTGAGACTGACCAGGTAATGTCAATGATCGATCCAGACTTTGAGTAATTGATGACAGCTAATTCTACATTGGACTAGATTCCAACCAAAAGCTTTCTTTATGTAATTTGTTTATAATGAGTATTTGATTATTGATTTTGGTGAAGAAATTTGATTTTGTCCGGTAGCTAGACATATGGACCGACTGTCAAAATTGTGATAAAACACAGAATCCATGATGATCATGATGAATGCAGGGGCGATAAACTCTGAAATAGCAGTGAGGGTCATCTGATTTGATTTTTACGCTCTTATACAACTTGATGTTAGGGAAATCAGACTCATGTCCCTCAGAGCTACAATCAGTCAGAATCTGCCGCTCGATATGATTATGCTGCTACTATGTAGCCTTAGATCGAAATTTCTTGTGGTGTTCCAGGAGTTGGGTGGTTTAGGGATATCCAAATTGTTTCATGAATGGATTGTATGTGGACCATGCTATCTTGTAATTCTTTGCTCACCTGATGTCATTATCATCTTTCGGAGATTTTTATCCGGAATGATGTAGTGTATTGAGATAGGAGGCGATTGTTTAAGACGTGGTTTATCTGTGACTCAAAAAGCTTCAATGATTCTGCTATGCTACAATTTCTGGGTAGTGTTATCAGGGAGAGGGCCTATTGTGTATGACCTCAGCTGATGTTTGCCACAAATTCCGGTTCGCCACAAATTCCGGTGGCCTCTGACAATGGTGTCACTGTCAGTAATTCATGTGCGTACCATGTACATTTACAATAATAATAGCGCAGCCTACTTGCCGACAGCTTGGATTTTGCCATTTTCAAGATGTTAGAGATACCTTATATATGAATTAGAATAAATTTTTGTTATATTGGATGACATAATTCAATAAAATTGTGACAGGCCAGGAATCTGTATACCAATTACTTCCAAACGGTAAATATATCCTTGGATTATGTGCTCGCTCAATATGTAGGCCTGCCTCAGATGGACTGTTTTGTTTTGTTTGATGTGCTTATACAGATTTAGCAATTATTTCTGTGCCTGAGAAAATTTCCTTAAAATGATGGCTACCATACCTTAAGCCTAGGCCTATACCACATAACACCTATTGGTCCCTTATCATGCCTGGGTTCCAAGGCCGCAGCTCTTCAAATTTTATGTTTTTGGAAGGAGTCACTTTTATGAGAGTGAAGCAATTATTAATATGGCTACTCTACCCCTTGTTCTTCTGGTATCTGTCTCTGACTTATGCGCTTTCGGTGCCATTGAAATTAGAGTCTATCTCAACTTGTTTTCTAAAGTGACCGCTCAACAACTGGAGACAGTGATTATTAGGGCAGGATATACTCGTTGATCACTGACCTCAGCTCACTAGGCTATCCTGGACTCACAAATTATCGTCACTAACATGTTGTTTGTACTTTTTTTCCCATTGTAGAAAGGCAGCTCGACATTGTTCATCTCTATATTTTCATGTGTACTCGGTACTTCATTTGCGTTCGGATACGGACTCGGCTGTCTAAACACATCAGCAGAGGTAAGTATGTTGATAGAACTAAGACAATGGATCACCCCCATCAAAAAATGATACCATGGTGCGGTGGGCAGTGATAACAGTTTTAGGTTATGTATTAAAGTTTCCAGTTTAAACTACTGCTTGGTCTTCTACTAACAGTCTACGCGTCATTCACAATCATAGATTTAAAAACAAGTCGCAGGTCCTTTTTTCAGTTTATGTTGACAATCAAAATCTTCTGACACATATTATAAAGTTTTTTCATGTAGATTATATAATACAGGTAATACAGAAGGCATACTCGGATCATTTCACTGTTAATGGTACATATACTATAGCTCCGGGGGAGATAACTCTATTATGGTCGTTTACTGTCTCAGCGTTCTGTCTCGGTGGTATGATATCAGGAAGTATAGGAGGATTCATCGCTGACTCATTTGGCAGGTCAGTCTGAGTTTTCCATCTGCTGTATACGGTTAATAAAACTCACATTGGTTTTAGTCTCAATACCGTGAGAAAACCCTCGATGTTATTCTGCTTGTTTGTTTCTGGTATCATCAGTATGGGTCTACGGAGTGTTTATACTAATGTGGCACAGGAGCATGTGAGGTCGGATGCCCTTCCTGACACCACCATGATCCATCCTGTTGAAATACCCACGCCCTATCCATTGCAACACGCCGCAGTAAACATGTAACACTTGACGCTAATTAGAAGTTATATTTTTCATTAGCGACAGTATCATGGTCAAGTTTGATAATATGTAAGCTGACCTAATATTATTTTCATCAGATGCAGTTTACTAACAGGCGAAAGGGAAAAACCTGTGTTGTCTCTCTGATTGCCATCACTTCAATTATCATTGTTTTGTTGATAATTTGATGCGACTCACAGAGTAAAAATCCCAATACCGACCAATACTTTTCTTAAAAACATATTCAGGGTGTTGTAACCCCTAGTATGCCCAAAAATACATTACTATCAGATAATAATTCTCTATTTTACAGGAGGCGATCTATGCTGTTTATGAACATATTCCACATTATAGCTGTAGCGCTCATGGTCTCTAGTAAATGGACTAAGGTATTCGAAGTTATCATTGTAGGCAGACTAGTCTACGGTTTCTTTTGTGGTATGTATTGTATACATATATGTAATCATATTATTATATATTATATATTATATAGTCTGTGATCCTCTCACTCATTTTAATGAGGTGATTTCATTATATATTGTAACCTCAAGCTCGATCTCAACCAGGCTGATAGCTTCGCTGATTTAAATAGTCAGTATGGTTTTTAATTGGTGTATTTTCTTACCAGCAAAACCCAAAAGTGATATTCTCCACCTAGATTTAGAGGAATCCTAAAATTTCATAATGTTCTGAGGATCGGTATTGAGAACATTCATGTAATCGGAATTTATTGTAGCAGCTTGACAGGACCCATCCATCTATCTACAGGCTGCTTCATATTTGAGCAGTTGATCTAAACAGAATAAAAATATGTTGACTGGATTCATATCACACTATGCTCGATTTAAGAGTTGATTTTTGAGATCATCTCCTCCGATTTCTCAACCATATTTTGATCCCTTTTCTCACAGGATATGCTACAGTGATATGTCCTCTATATCTCAATGAGATATCACCCAGTAGTCTGAGAGGGTCTGTAGGTACAGTCAATCAGTTAGTGATCACCATGTCTCTCGCATTGGGGCAAGTTCTCGGGCTACCGCAGCTTCTGGGCACAGAAAAATTGTTCTATTTCATCCTTGGTAAGTTTTGTCCTATGACATTTGCTAGAACCACTGATAAGATGCAAACCAAGTTTGATCCGGTTTGTGTGCATTTGGAAATGCTCCCCCCCCCACTGATCAGCCGCAGCCTATCAGTAGATGTCATGATAGAAAGCAAACAGAGAAACATTCTTTATCCAAAATTTAGAGCATTTTTCCAATCATTCTTAGCTCGACTTTATAGGAAAAAAATTTAGCAGTAGAAATCCTGCCAGATAATGGTGTTCACCTTCTTGAATCCCTGCTCGAATCAAAAACTCATCCAGAGTTTTGCTCCCTCAAGTTTTTTGTTTTGATTTCGGACAAAGATGCCCGGCAAACATCGTTAATATTTGATCTTTTTTTTCAGGTTTGTCTGTGGTTCCTGCAATTCTACACTGGTTTTTAATGGGCTGGTGCCCTGAAAGCCCTTTCTGGCTTTATTTATTCAAGAAAGACAAAGAGGGGGCCAGGATTGGTAAGTGCTGTGATTCTGAGTTTCTGTACCTGATCACAGCTAGGTCAATGATTTGCCACCCAATTGTCCTGATGGAATTAAATGTCATGAAAGGCCATTCATAACAGACACACACATATGTCCATCTGATGGCTAAGTTGAGTGTAGTTATGTTATCTATGTGACACATCAATCGTTCTGTACCATGTATGTATATGTATTATATACAATGGTCTAAGTGAAGTTATTTCTTTGTGGGTACGCTACTCTCCAGCTTGAAAATCGCTGCGGAAAACCTTTGCAATATCTAAATCAAATTTAACATAACAATAATTCAGAAATATACCTCAGTAATAGTATGATTGATAATAGGAAATATATGTGGTCAGAAAGAGACATTTTCAAACAGTTTTTGTACAAACTCCAGTGTGAACTGTTTTCTAAGCGTTCCCCCTCTATATTTCTTTGTGGATACTCAATTCCCACCAGTTCCCACTCACTTCTAGCACTGTAAATGGCATGTAATACTATGTATGCGAATGTTGATTATTTACAGCCCTTCAGCGACTGAGAGGAGACAGTTCATCTATAGAGACAGAATTAGAAGAATTCGCTCATATGGAACAAGAATCAGCCGATGAGAAAAAGGTACTGTACTTGAACCAAGCTTGTCAACTCTTGCTTCTTAATTTTTTGAGAAAAACGTTGTCTCCTTTGACATGTAGAAAAAAATCTTAGGGTTCTAAGTCTTTGTTTACTTTCTGCATTACCAACACAATTGAGAAGAAATTGACAATATTCGTTCCATCAACAAACCAGGCTTGCTAAGATGGGCTAGTTTAATATAGTATATTATTACTCAAACCAAATCATCATAACTATCAAGAATGAGATACTATGTTCCCATTAACACTGACCTATTCTATGATGTCTTAAATTTAAGCTCAAATTAAGGCAAACAATTTTTGAAATATTACACTCTTGCCTATGAATATATGAGTAGCAGCAGAACTATTTCATCCATTTTCAACGTTATATGACTCACATATTCATTACAGGTATCACTGAAGGACATGTTCACTACATACAGAAGGAGACCTCTATTAGTGGCCGCTGTGATGCATTTCTCTCAGCAGCTCGGAGGAGTTAACGCTGTGAGTTATCATAGTTACATATATCATATTCTCTTTTGTTTAATTAAGGTGCAGTCATAAGTTTGCCAATCATCACAACAGCCTAAAATCTTCTAAATCATGCAACATTTTTGTTTGATCCCTCCAAAATTATGTCCCAAAGTCTGACAGCCCCTGCAAAGTTGGATCACAAAATTGTGAATTGTGTCATGTGTCACAGCGTCTAACATGATTCTATGTTCTGATTGGAGCTGTCTTGAGGTTATCACAGGGTGTTGAGAGTAATTTATATATTTCACGTATTTGTAGGTAATTTATTACTCGACAGACATATTTAAGTCCGCTCACCTCTCCAATAGTAACGCTCAGTATGCTACTATCGGGCTCGGTGCTATACTTATCGGTATGACCTTCGTCAGCCTCGTTCTCATAGAGAGGCTGGGAAGGCGGACTCTTCATCTACACGGACTACTAGGAATGTTTATATGTCTAGCTTTACTCACTGCCTCCTATTTACTAGAGGTTTGTATCTTTCGATCCACTGCTGTTTATAGGTGACATCCATAAACTGGGTTAACACTAAACCTTGAAACTGGGACTCATCTTAAATGTCAATGACATTGTTATATTTTCTTATTGTAGGATATAAGCGGACTGAGCTTTATGAGTTACTTCTGTATCGTGTTTGTAGCTCTATATCTAGCTATGTTCTCAATCGGACCTGGTAAGTATCTAAGTACTTAAGTACATATCTCGCCAGTACCTTAGGACAAATGTACCCGAGTCACAAACCATCATGTATGTTAATGAATGGTAAATATACGTAATTATAGACTCGCAATCACAATCGTTTAAAAAGAGCTTTGCACTAGTTATGATTTACACTCACTGTTTTGGTTCCTTGTATATCAACTCTGGTGTTATTTTGCTCTTTACAGGAGCCATACCCTGGTTCTATACCTCGGAGGTATTCGATCATGGATCAGTTAAATGGGCGATCAGTATAGCTACATTCGTTAATTGGCTCTCTAACTTTACAGTGGGACTCGTATTCCCTCAAATGCAGGTAAAACATCTTTATTTGGATTCAACCAGACAATCAATCAACCAATCAATCAAAGTTATCATGGTGAGACTGCGGGTAAATCCTCCTATAAATGATCCTTTAGTGTCTAGCTTCCTGTAGAAGAGGACTTTCCAAGAACTTGAACGATTAAACATGAAACATCATCAGTATTGAGATATTAATATCCACTTTGACTACCAGACAATAACAAAGATTTTGATCGAATTGCTGATACTAAAGTGGTCCTGAAAATAACAATGTAAGGATTTCTTTGACACAAATGATATTTTAATGTGATTTGAGTAGCAGGAGTTTTAAGAATTGGTTACTGCTAAAACTGTGTGGCATTGTGGCCAGGGTGTAAAGAAGAACTGCTTCGCGTCTGCTCTGATTCACTTAAATAGGCTGTCGTAAATAGGCTTAGTAATCTGAATTAGGAAGGCCATAGTGTAGGTAATTATTGAAGTAAACCATCTACAAACTGAACAATATCTGCACATCTGTCCATAATCTTTAGAACACACAGATTGCTTTCAGGTCAGTATGGATTTATCTTATATTTACAGGCCGGGATGGGCAAGTATGCGTTCATGCCCTTCATGGTGCTCATAGCAATATTTGGTATCTACTTGTATAAAACTGCGCCTGAGACTAAAAACAAGAGCACTATGCAAGTTACGGGATATTTCCGCAGTGTTCACAGTATAGCTAATCTACCAACCGAAGAGCGAAGGCTATATCAAACTTTCACGTAGTCTTGTCTTTATAACGTATTATATCATCACACGGCATAATCAACATAGTACCCATAGAAGGACCAACGAATCAGGCGAATCAGTGTGTATTTTCCAACTCCAACAATAATTATTCGCAATCGAATTACCGTTCTTCATTGTACTACTATACTACCTTTACATAAATGACAACTCCAGGCTACTTATTCCATAAAAAAACAAAGCCAGTCCCCGCTAGGTGCCAAAACTTTCCTCATCTTACATTTTCCATAGCATGTTATGCTGCAATTTTTGTCAATTATCATGTT
This sequence comes from Membranipora membranacea, assembly GCA_914767715.1. Lineage (NCBI taxonomy): Eukaryota > Metazoa > Bryozoa > Gymnolaemata > Cheilostomatida > Membraniporidae > Membranipora > Membranipora membranacea. The sequence goes on from OU612074.1 coordinate 23,408,976, forward strand.
TTACCAATACTAGCTAAGTATGAGTGCTCCGAGTCGAACTATTCTCTGATGACTCAATCCTATGGCGGCACTTGGATTCCTGTTTTTTATATTATTTATCGTTCACACTACTATTGCACACCTAATGCTAGCTCACTCATATATGAAATCAGTATTGTTTTTTTGGGTTACTTGTCTTATTATCTTCCCAGAAGATTGCTGATTATTATTTCTATTTTCCAGTGTAACCCATACTTAATTTTCTACTACAATTCTGATTTTACTATGACAGTTAATTCATTTCTTTATTCTCAGCAAAGTTGATTATGTTTGAAATTGCATAGTAGAGGAACAGAGTTGATTTGGAGGAGAAAGACACACATGAGCATTTGATGGACAATTTGAAACGAGACTAAAACACCTACTAACCGCAAATCTATACCCTAATCTAGAGGAGATTCAAAAAGTTGAGAGATATATAAATAGGACGATCGGATGCCACAAAAATACCCATAAGTATGAAACTGGCATTTCAAGATTATCGAAAAAAACAGCAAAAAGACAAGCATTTTCATAAAGCCATGTCAAGTGTTTTAGAAAACTGTAGAAAACTACATGATGGACAAGTTGAATTAATGGGGAAGAAAAATTGAGTTGAGAAGAAGAAAGTTCTCCCCTACCAAGGTAGAGTGAAGTCGAAGAATGGGGATGGGGGTTGGGACATTGATGTTTCATCAGTTACAGTTACTTTCCAATTGAGCTCATTTTCTGGCGATGTCATAATTCTTTGTCAGCCAGTCACAGGATTCTTTGATGGCTAAAATACAAATAAACCATCATCAGGGTATATAAGGCTCAGACCAGATGACTACAAGACTATCAAATCCAGCGTAATGTCAGTCTAAGCCAGGGAATACAGCCAAAAGTGGTCTTTCTATATGACAGCAAGAAATAATGTGACACACCATACTGGTCAGAATAAGGTGATAATTTTAAAGCATTTCTCTTCTATAGTAATAGAACTTACGACCGCCAATATTTTGACATACGATACAATGTGCTGCTATTTGCAAATAATGGTAATGTGTTGAGCTAATGAGACACGGCCAGTAAACTAACCGCTTACCTTGCTTCATAGGAGTGAACTTAAACTCTGGTAGAAGTCTTCTAAGTTTAGCGTTACTAGCAGTCTTCTTGAACTGGCCGTCAGCCTTGGTTGTATCATACGTGACTTTACCAGTAAATCCCATCGCGTCTACTACCATCTCAGCTGCCTCCTTAATACTCACCTCATCTTCCTCTCCCACTGAGGATACAGGATAAATAATGTTAGGCATAGATACTCTGTACTGTACATTATATCACCACTAACCATCATATTTGATTACTTGAATATTGAAGGGTACTTCAGATTTTGTTTGAGATATAACCGCTATGTTTGTGTGATGGTTTTAAAGTTATTTAAAGGCGACATTACTGGTAATGCTGCATGAGTATGCATGTCAAAGAATTCACAGTTATGAAGTTTTTTTTCGGATGTTTCACCTCTCTGTGAGTGTGAGGTAGTGTTGACGATTGACAGCTTCTTGCTACAAAGGCCCTTTGAGACAAGAACCTTTTTGAGGCTGGTCTGTTGTTATTACTTACCAGATAGAATAATAGGGTCAATCTCATCATAATGTCTGAGTACCCAGACAAACAATCTACCGAGATCGAGTGAGTAAATAAACTGTCTACGTGGTGAGCCAGTACCCCATACAACAAAATCTGTGTCGTTCTCTACAACGAAATGTTATCAGCATATACTTAAGTTTGTTATCAATACTGATACACACAAAAGGACTCAAGAGAAACCATCACTATTGAAATGTAATGTATCGTTTCAGAATGTGAGAACTATAAATACTTTATGCTATATGCTTTGTGGTTGGTTGTCTTCTCCTTGAGATACAGAAGACAACTCCAAATTAAAAGGGCAACTTGACTGGACATTAATGAATCTCTATGAATGAGGAAATGAAATATTACTATCTATCTATTTAAAATAATTATAATTATCAATCAAACTATTGTCTTCGAACAACAGAGAAATGTATGCATGGATTGAAATTATTGCTGAAACAAAGTAACTGGCTTTTAGCTTGCGTGAATTTCTTAAATCCAATTTTAAAACCACAATTAATCAGAACAGGACGAGAGTATGAAATCATGCTGGTGCTACCTGTTAACATGAGAAAAGATTGATTGATTGTGCTTCTCATTTACTACAGAAAAACAACCAATTTTATCATGGAAATTGTTGATAGAAATACACAAATACATTTATTACTCACTTTTAGCCATGTAGATTTTATGCATGAGTCCCGGTAATACATGTCCATCTTCTACATTAAAATTATCATGAGGGCCGAACACATTAGTAGGAATGACTGAAGTATATTTACACCCATGCTGCTGATGATATGCCCTGTAAAATTACAGAACAACAACGCATTACACTCCATACACTGTCCAGGTGTTCACATCGCTGAACAGAGTGTATCAAAAGTAAGCATTGTTGTTAGGGAGTGGAAACATAGCCTAAAATAATATCTCAGTGAAATAATCATCATCCTTCACCACAAATCAATTTAGTAATCACTGAATTTAACTATGGACAACATGTCTTTTCTCATTGGTATCAGGGAGCCTTCCAATATCAGATGTAGACGTATGGTGATCAGTTATGAGAAGGTGTATCAATACCAGTCATTACAGATCCATAGAAAAGTTTAACGATTGGTAATTGAGGTTCAAATGTAGGTCATAGATCAATCAGTGAGTAATGGTTGAGTGAGGAGGTGTCACAAGCTACGTCAAGTTTCTCTTAGTCAATAAAAATGTCGGAAAACAGATATGAGTGTTGAACGTAAAACATATACTGATCAACAAACCTAGCTATGTGTAAACTCACTTATTCTGCACGTCGATCATACGCTTGGCGTAGGAATACCCAAAGTTAGAGTCGTGAGGAGGCCCGTTATGTACCATCGTCTCGTCGATTGGGTAAGTCGTCTTATCAGGGAATATACATGTAGAGAGACAGGAGACTACCTTCTTAACTCCCATCTCATAGCTAGTCTGCAGAATGTTATCATTCATAGCCATGTTCTTACGCTACAAGAGAGAAATATAGAAGTCAGCTGAGCAAACATGGACGAGGATTATTGTTGACCAGAACAGTGAATATTGGAACAGTGAGACACTAACATCTAACAGCACAAATCAGGTCTGTACATATATGTGTATATGTATGTATATGTATATGTACATGTGTATATTTCAGTTATTTATGCGTCATGCATGTAACTAACATCAAGCCTAATATCAAGTTGGGCTGATTACGCCTTATTTGTAGCAGCTATGGAACATGGCATTATCAATCATCATGTTGAGAATGGATAGCAAAGCCCTCAATGCATTGAGCTCATATATTCATGATGGGAGATATATGTTATGTTGAGGTAAGAGACAATTAAAAGCTTCAATTGTCAAATGTAAATGTTAAATTGAGGCATCTGTATACAACATACTATAAATCCAACAGCCTTTCAAAGGTTATCAGCGTGTAGGATTTCAGGTTTTGTGTACGGAGGGCATAGCCTTATTTATAAACCATTTACTTCTAAGGCAATCACATAAACTCCCAGTGAGTTAAAGAATCTTGTTTCAAGTTGTTCTCCCTTTGACATTAAGCAGACAACTCCTATAATTTGAAGGGACATCTCTAGTCTTTCTAGCCCCTCTCATTGTGGTCATGTTTATAATACAAATAAGGGTGGTATGGTGAATATGTACCAAAATATAAATCGGTGAAAGGCCCCTGCAATTAAAGTAGCGAATAGTTGCAATAAATAAGGTTTTAGGGTATAAACCACTACCTAGTAGGTGATTTGGTTTTACTATTGATCAATCAGACAATGGAACATAAAATAAGATAAAGAATCATCACTAGAGTAAAGCTTACCAGGAAATCCAGGTTGTATTTCATGTTTTTGAAGAGACCTCCAACCATAGCAGCCAGATGAATGACATGAGTAGGTCGCACCTTCTCAAATAACCTCTTCACTGCCACAGCATCACTGAAATACACAATACAGAAAGTACGGAAAAGACGACAAGATTACGAGAGCTCAATCAGCTAATGATGACTACGATGATTTACGTGATAGTGACCCGGTAATTTTAAGTCATTGTTCAAGTGACAAATATTGTTGCGTGAAACTAGGACAAATCAATTTTCCAATCAACACATAATTATAGGCTTTTACAAACTTAGTTTACTGATAATTTAAAAGTAGAAGCCCGAAGGTGTTTATGTGTAAGGCTGCTCAATCACATCTGACCCCAATCTTCACCATCAACAATTCAGTTTTGTCATGGATCAAATTAGGACCAGCATCATCTTTCAAGTATTTGTTGTGCATATTTTAATAGTATCAGGTCAAAAGTCTGTTCTACGCTTAGAACAGAGATCCGGATCTGGATAAACATCAAATACTAACAGAACACGATTCGTGTGTGTCCAGGTACTAGACAAGTTCCCAGGCCGCACTTCTTCACTGTATTCATATAGCCTATCTAGGTTTATCTATTGGATGTTGACATTATATAGCATTTCATATTTATGCCAAGTTTCCAGTTTAACGCCTCAACAATGTGTCAGCAAAATCTAAACTTCTGTGACATCTTGGTCGCACCACTAACCACGCCTACCCACATGAGGTCCGCCTCTTTACTTACGTTAGGTCCGCCTCTTTACTGGTTATAAACACCCACTTCTCATCCTCCTTACATTCTCCTGTAGCGACTACATGCTCTATACCTTTACCTGACAACCAAAATAACAACAACACACATCAAACTACATCTGTGAATCACATTATAGATACATACATACATCAATCAAGCCTTGAGGTCTGAAAAGTAACACATCACAGGGCACTGAGACATCAGGGTACCAGTAGAGGTCTAAGTGGTGTTTTAATCTTTGATTCAAATCTGATACTTAGGAGCAGAAAAGAGTGGAACAGTCTACCTATGGATAACCTCACTGTGATAGTGAGACTACATCGGCCTGCTTATATGGTATACGAGTCCATATGTAGGTTAATATTAAAGCATTGAACCTCCATCAACGATAACATCCAAATATACACTATACTCTGAAGCTGAGACTGTGACGTGTGTCCTTTAAATACCAAATATTTTGAACATGCAACATTGAGCGTCCTTAAAAATGTAGTGCCTACATTACTTGATTTGTTGCCTAAATTGTAGAATAAAAAAAGGAATAGAAAAGCCTTTCTTTACAAATCTGTTTCCAATGGCTTCGAAATTGTACTTTTGAGCGACACATTAAGACATTGAAGCTATAACGTAATCTGCTATCAACGACAATAATCCAACATTGATTTTAGGATTAAATTATTCTCCCTGCTGTAAGTGATCATTTGTGTTATTGAGGAGAATTCTACTGCAATGATCAATTTTCCTGATCACCCCCAAACCTTGAGTTTGAAAGTTCTTTATTGCCGAAGTGATATTGGCTAAACATAGGAGTTATATGGATACATTAGTGAAGCAAATATATATGAATATTTGTACTCACCCACTAACCCCGAGCCTCCGGTCACAAGTATTATTTTACTTGGATTAGATGACTCAGATCCTAGTTCCCATAAGCTTGATTGAGACATTGTTGTGTGTTTACTATAGAGTCTTCAGTAGAACCTACAATTAAATATATTTCAAAATAATATATCAATCCAGCATGTACACTTATATATGATCTATCTCCTTGACTAGACCTATCCAACCGGTCTCATCTCATTCCCAGTTTGATGCAGTTGAGCTGTAAAATACTGTGTGCACAATATACTACTATCGAATACGGGTAGGACCAACGGGTACGGTTGCAGTCCTAGGTGGTGGTTATTGCTTGTAATCTAACTACTAAACATGAATGCAAAAGCAAGACTGCCAAGCTACCTTAAAATTGTCACTACACTACAGTAGCAGAGTAGCAAGTAGTAAGATGTGTTGTGAATATATTGAATCAGTAGTTAATCCCTGGTTAAATTGTTGTACAATGAAGGGTGAGCTCATAGATAAGATAGTGATTGCTTAGTAGGCTACTTAACTTGGTTGAGTTTAGATAAATTAGTTAGTGAGGTAGAACTTGATGAAATTATTCATGGGCCGGTGAGACTTACATGCCTTTACTTTGCCAATGTCCAGTATCAACCACATTGGCAAACAAATGAAGGGATGTAAGTCTCAGGGGCACATGGTGGTGTTAATTAATAATAAATATGTAGAAGAGACTGAAGTGATAAATAAATAAATAAGAAATATCATTACAATTATCTGCCATAGACTGCACAAACACCATGACAATGCCTTGAATGAACCTACACTAAGCAAGAACTGTACAGCTTTTTTTCTCAGTCAGTCTTATGTTAGCTTCAATTGAGGTATTTCTGCTCTAACTGCCACACTGCCAAGTCATTCACAATCCACTCAAACCAATTTTCTTCTTGCCAAACCCTTTAGCCTCTGTTCTTATCTAGTATAAAATTTGTATTGTTATTACAATTATGAATCTCCATAAATCTGTGAAGTCATTGGAACTCAGGCTGTGTCAATTTTTCCTGCCTCTTTTTCATAAAGAAAGTGCATTATCAGAGCAAAACTGGTTAACTCTCTCCCTCAACTACTGGCACTTTTTGCGGTCATGATGTTGATATGAACTGTTCTTGAGTGGTCTTCAGGTTCTGGGTTACCCATTTGTAGAACCAAACAAGACAACTTTGGCCTGAATTCCAAAACTAACCTAGAAACTTGGCTATCAATCTGGGATTTTTTTACTGGACAAACAAACAGTGTACAATTGTTTCATAACAAGATCACAAGCCTGTGATGTAGACTACTATTAATTATTACATTATGTATTGATGGTTATACCAGGGAGGTTATGGCAAGGAGTTCTGTTCCTCCTTGGGGATGGTAGGGACAACAAATAAATAATAATTTAATACAGGAAGACAAAAGAGCTTTTTCTCTAAATGGCAATAATCATTATCTTTCTACAGTAGAGTAGAGTAGGCTACAAGTACAAGCAAGGACTAGGAGGGTCCTCCTTGGTAAAAGTGGGGTTAAGATTGATTGATTGCAACAATAACTTGTCGTAGGCCTACGACAAGTTATTTTGCGAGGTCAACGAGTTTATTTCAATTTACTTCAATTATAAGTTTTTAGAAAACCTCAATAAGTAAATATGTATATATCCTTGCAATCCTATTCATCCAATTCATTTTTGCACTAATCTACTGCATTATGATCTGCTACTAATTCTTATGCAATCACTTATGCTTAGGCCGATAATAATTGATATGCCAAGATATCTGGCCCGCCCACTGCTTGTTTTGTTTGTTTAATTTAGTACTCTTCCTCCAAATATGTGATTGTTTCAGCTGTAGGAACCAGGTGTTAGCTTGAAATAAACATTACCATGATGAGGAATGTTTCACGTTTAGTTTCTAAATGCATAACAGCGAAATTATGTCTCTCAAGATCAACCTTACCAACTGTCGCTAGCAGACGGTTCTTCAATGCTCAATCATGCATCAATCGTAAGTTGGGAAATCAAGCTTTGATGTTATACCTTTTAATCGCTCCCCAGCTTTTTTTTATTCTATCCTATCTCCTACTAAATGATATGATCATTAATTTTGATGACACTGTGACTATCCCACCTAAGATTAAATTTTAGTTTCCAAAGCTTCCGACACAAATCCCCACACTTGCCGACAAGGTACTAATCTCCCGAGTTACTATTTGTGCCATTTGAACTGAAGTTGAAAATCCTTTGTCTTGCTGAATGACATTTTGCTTCTCCAAAGATGTTTTCTCATTTAAAGCTTGCTAAAATTGACCATAAAGAGAGGAGGGGGTCTATGTCAGACTACTATCTTTCATATATTCTTCTGATTTTTGTTGTTATAATTTTTTCGTTTTTAGCTGTCGATGGGTTGAACTCAGAACAGCAGGCAATGTATGAAGTTGCTCGAAATTTTGCAACAAATGAACTGGAGCCAGGAATGAAGATATGGGACGAGGAGGTTTGTTACAGACTAATATTGGTATACTGATGGTTGTAGAGACAACTAAACCAATCACATTGGCGATAAGATTGAAAATTTCAAAGTCTGTTCATCTTATGTTTTCACCAAAGGGAGACTTTTGCATAAAATTTTTGGTATTATTCACTAGCCTTGTTACGCGACTACCATTACAAAAAAGTAGCCACGTGACAAAGCTAATTATTCACACAAAGTTGTCTGCTCCTGTATCCTTATCACCGTAATCTATTTTCTCATTACTCACTCAGGAGGTTTTACCAGTAGATGTATTGAGACACGCAGCACAGCTAGGCTTTGGAGCCATATACTGTGGAGAGGATCATGGCGGGTCGGGTCTGAGCCGTCTCGATGCCTCTGTTATATTTGAGGCTTTATCCTCAGGCTGTGTCAGCACTACAGCTTATCTCAGTATACACAAGTAAGATTAGTACTGGGAAGATCTTTTATGGAGTATTGAGAGACCCGATTTGGCTTAGTTATTAAAAATGATTAATTTTGTGGCTAGAAGTTATTTTAAATGATGATAATGTAGTTTTCTGAAATCTTACCAAAAGTCATACGTTGCTACTCCAGTTGATCAAGTTCAAGCTGGCTAAATCTTGAATCATTTGTACAGAAACTTAGTTGGTTGCACTGTGTCACCCCATCCCTCTCAACTTATCTTGTCTAGTTTTTTTAACCTTAATTAGTCTTAATTAGTTTACTTTGATCAAAGTAGCTAGACACAAGGAGTATGTCAGGCGCACAATCTGCATTTGCTAGTAGTTAACTTTTTTTCCGTTCTGCAGCATGTGCGCCTGGATGATAGACACATACGGCTCAACTACACTGAAGGAGAAATGGCTACCTGATTTGGCCTCAATGAATAAACTAGCCTCATACTGCCTCACAGAGCCAGACTCGGGAAGTGATGCTGCTTCTATATCCACGTCAGCGAGGAGAGAGGGAGACAACTTTATACTCAACGGGTCAAAGGTATTCTAAAGACAGTCTTCTGAGCTCTTATTTATGCCTCAATTAGGAGTTGTCCTCTCTCTAGTTTGGTATTTTTAACCCACGCCGCATAGGAAAAACATGCTGAAAAGAGGGTTATCTAGATAACCGGTTATAATAGGATTAAAATTATTTTTGATTCAGAATCTGCAGCATTGAAAACTCATATGGTAATAGTTTGGAAAATAATTTTAGTTTTTGGATACTCAATTATAGCATTTTCTGCCTGTTTTGCGGACAATTTGGCAGAATTTTTCATGAGTTTCCAATAAAATTAAGATTTTCCAACATTCAAGCCTCCAATGATTTGGAAACCCTGTCTTAAAGGGTTTCAACGGTGCAGACTCTGAATCAAAACTCATTTTTATCCTAACATAAGCGGTTTTCAAGATAACCCTCTTTCAGCAGGTTTTTCCTATGCAGCGTGGGTTAAAAGTACCAAACTGGAGAGAGGACAACTCCGAATTTAGGAATAAATAAGAGCTCAGAAAACTGTCTATTAGAAGTTTATTCTATACATATTCTATTTTTATTCTGGAGAAGATTAGGGGAAGGCGGGGTACGTTGAGCCAGTTTTTACATATTTTATTGTAACATGCAGTTGAACTGTGCCAGATTAACGAAAATTGGCACTGAAATTGGTCTTCATGTCTTCCATCAACATGAGTGAGGTCAGAAACCTATTGCAGCAAGAAAAGGAAATATTGCTGTTTCAAAAAAAATCGGAAAGCGGCTCAACGTGCCCCAGGCACGGGGCACGTTGAGCCGGGTCCGCATTTTGAATGGGGCACGTTGAGCCACTATGTTATGGTCATCTCTTTGCTGGTGATAACTTTTTAATTCATTGCAACCATAAGAAATAAAGGAAAGGAACCAAATTCATTGCAACAGCGCATTTTTTTACTCCAGTGAACTATAAAATATAATTCGCAACACAAATAAATTTCTTAAATTTTTGCGGTAGAGGAAAACTTGCACATGGCAAACTTGGTGATAAGTGAAGGGAAAAGTGAACTCAGAGTAATTGCTGACTTCATTAAAGAAACATCAATTGCAATGTTTTTGTTTTTGTGTACATATACTTCATATACACTTTCATCATATAACATTTATATACTGCGGAGCATGGCTCAACGTGCCCCAACGGGCATGGCTCAACGTACCCCAACAGCCTGTTTTTCACTTTCAATTCGAGTTCAACAAAATCTCTCCATCAGAGATAAGTTTAGATTATGTGATTTTGAGACTGAATATGCTGTTATCACATAATAAAAGTTGCAACTTCTCAGTCACGCCTTGTTGGGAATAAATGACATTTCCGTCGATTGGCGCAGTATTTACTTTTTACGCTAAAAACGATGAAAAACTAAATAATTATCTTCCCTTAGTAGCTATCTTTCGTTTTGTCTGCTCAAAAAGGGTGCCTTTGGTCACATGACCTCTGATGGAAGGGAAAACTCAAAACATAAAATGGTATTTGAAACAAGTGGGGTGGATCAACGTGCCCCATGGCTCAACGTGCCCCGCCTTCCCCTAAGTCTTTCGGACTTGTACCCAGAATCAGTGATACCGATAAAATACATTGTAGAATTAAAAACATGTAACTTTAAATTCAAGAACAATGACAGGTAAAATGACACACATGGCCTTTGGACGGTTGGGTTCAATAGTCTGGGGGGGGGGGGGGGGCTCAGAATAACACAGGACTGGTACTAATAAGCAGAAAAACATTACGCAATTTAAAACATAAAAGCTGAGTGAGTGTCATTCATATGTGGCAATAGCCCATTGAATTAGATTTGGTTCACTTAGGTTGCTCCAATCTTACTTCTCATGTAAAATTTGATGCTGCGACATATAATAGATAAAAGACATATAATTTGTTAATAAAATAATATAATATGATAACAATATATATAATAGACATATAATAGAATACTCTGATTATATCTGTGACAGGCGTTTATAAGTGGAGGAGGACAGTCAGATGTATATATAATCATGTGTAGAACTGGTCAGGCAGGTCCTAAAGGTATCAGCTGCTTCTTAGTGGAGAAGGACGCTCCGGGTATCAGCTTCGGTGGTAAGGAGAAGAAGGTATGTGAGTTTGTGAGACTTGTCTCTTATCATTAGAAAATTCGGCTGACGGGAATATTTTGCTCGGGTAGTATGATTGATGTTGCCATTAACGTATACAGACCACACATCTAAACAAACAACTGTAGGAATTGGGAATCAGAGACTCGAAATAAGATGTATGATATGTTCAAATCAAAAGAATAGATAAGCAGCAAACATCTAATTACAAGATTCAAAGAAGCTGTCCCACTGACTGTGAGTAATTTAAGCATCCATCTGGCTGATAGCATTCCCATTGACATTCAACCAGTACAGCTTTTCCCAAGAACATGCTGAGTTTTACATCAGCTTCTTTTACCATTCTTACATTGGTAATTATTTGCTTGTTGAAGGTCGGATGGAATTCTCAGCCGACCCGAGCAGTGATACTAGAAGATTGTGTCGTACCTTCCAGTCACATGATCGGCGATGAAGGTCAAGGATTTAATATCGCTATGAATGGACTGAACGGAGGCAGAGTTAATATAGGTAAGATTGTCAACATGTAAATTGAGTTCTGCACCCACCCAATTTTTACAAACTCAACTGGCTGGTTAGTCTGTTCTCTCGCTATTCGTAGGTCCCGGCGCTAGAAGAGAATATCTCCGTCTATAGTTCTCATATTCTCATAGATGGACTTACAGAGCGTTATTGTTGACGGAGCTCTTTGTCAGTTTGTAGAGCTGGATATTGTTTCCACCACATGAGCTGAGAAAAACAAAGAGTGTCGAACTTGTTGGGTGATTTTCGATAGTAACCCAATTTTGTGTAGCAAGTGACCTAGAGAGGGCGACTATAGCTTAGCTTTAAACTGAATACAAACAATATCGCTATGTAATTATTTTTCTAGCCAGTTGCTCGTTAGGAGCTGCCCAGAGATCGATAGAGTTAGCCAAAGATCATGTGACTACTAGAAAACAGTTCGGACAGACTCTGGATAATTTTCAGGTAAACTTCATTATTTTTCATAATATTTTGTGAGGGAACTTAAAGCATAGTAAAGTAAAGTAAGGACATAGCCCATCATTACTTTATATTTTACATCAGCCTTAACCTTCTGACTGCAGAGTTAATTTAATTTTATCTAACTGACATTCATAATTTGCAACATGATTGTAAATATAATATTATAATTGTTATGATTGTGATCACATACTTCATTAAAGGCCACCCAAGGTTTCACAGCAATGCATAATGGGTAGTAGAAATATGCTAGGGAGCATTAGCTTTGTGCATTACGCGATGCAAAACTCAAAGTAGTTGCTGACTCTAAGCTGGATAACACTTCAGTTTAGGGAAGGTTCCAAGACATTGCTGTAATGATGATAGAGCACAGGCTAAATAATAACAGGAACAGGATACTGCTCTGTGGTATTCTATTTTAGCTGAGTTTGAGTACCTGATGGATGAAATGTTTCACAAGAATTCTGGCTGAATAATCATCAGAATTAGATTTTGTCTTTTTCCCTATGCAGAAGGTGCAATCTGCTATTAATCAATGAGAAGTTGTTTGAAACCCTGGTTGCCCTTTAAGCTCCATGTATGATTCCCCAATTCAGTGCAAGTGTCCTCGCTACTGTGTTGGTTGGACTTCTTCTCCTTTTCTAACAGAATGTACAGTTTAAGTTAGCTGAGATGGCAGCCTCTATGATATCGTCTCGCCTGATGGTCAGACACGCTGCCGTGGCATTAGACACTGACTCTCCTAATAAAGTAGCTCTGTGCTCTGCTGCTAAACTATTCGCTACTGAAGAATGTTCTAGTGTAAGTATATTATCTTCACCCAACCCTAAAGAGCAAGCAATCGACTCCGACCAGATACAAGTATCAACCGCAATGTTCAATGGCAATGAATAGATTTAAAATATTTGGACCATTTTAACCATTTTCTCAAATAATATTTAACTGTATTGAATGTTTATCAAAGCCTTGATGGTGTACAACGCAGTGCATGTTTTCTAGATTTTTGGAGCAATTTGGTTTTTCTTTACCCAAGTGGCGTCAGACAAGTAATTACTTGAGTAACGACTGCTCAGACATAGACAAAGTGTGAATATTTTCATTCATAAATAATCTTCTCGTGCTCCGATTCATAGTAATTGTAGCAATTGTAATAAATACTGTAATTAGATACAAAATACAAACCAATGAAGATATTACGCATTTTCAAATGATCTATCCTACCGTATAGGTATTATGAAAACTCACCGACACTGTTACTATACCTTAAGTGCAATTCACAGGCACCTTACCTTACCTTGTAGATATTTACCTTTATGACTTACCTTGTAGATACTTACCTTTATGACTTACCTTGTAGATATTTACCTTTATGACTTACCTTGTAGATATTTACCTTTATGACTTAACTAGTAGATATTTACCCTTATGATGTATCTTACCTTACAGATATGTAACAGATCCTTACAGTTATTCGGAGGTTACGGCTACCTCAAAGATTATCCAGTACAACAATTCTGGAGAGATGTCAGAGTACATGAGATTTTAGAGGGTCAGTATCTCAAGTTTCTACCCAAATTAACTCCGATTTCAGAATTTCAATCGAGCTATCTGAATCTGGAATTTTAACCCAACAAACCACAATCGCAAAGCTTGTTAAGAGAACAACTCCCAAACAGCATATCACAATCATCTTCCTCCCATCAGGGAGTTCTAGAGTGCATGTCTCAATCTCCCGTCAAGCATTCTTGAGTTTTGTTTTGCGTCCCAAAACAACAAATATAACTGAACCCGCAGCTGCTTTTCATTCTTCGCACTCCGCCCAAGCTTGACCACATTATACCATTGATATGGATCTAGCTAATATTCTGGCAGCTTTATCCTTATGCATTTACTGACAACCTAGTAACGGCCGGCCTTTGATAACTGAGGCAAGCTATTTGACAAATGTTTACAAGGGGTCTACTGTAGCATTACTGAACTTTTGGATGAGAAATTGTTTCCAGCAATCATTAATAAATTGCCATATGCTTGTTCAGGTTCAGAAATGTTCCCCTAATCCATGATATATATCAGTGCATTATTACAGGATCATTTATCTCTCTATTACAGGATCTAATGAGATGATGAGACTGCTCATCTCCCGTAACCTGCTGACCACCTGATGAAGGAGCTGGCAGTTTTTGCGACCCTCATTTTTAGACACTGACTGCGGGCGGGTGTGACAAGAATCTCTGGAATTAGTGCCAAACTTTTTTACAATTTTCTCGGTGTAACTATCATATTTTTTGCCGCATGATGCCGTATGCTTTGATTATATCAAAATCAAGATTGCTAAATTTTTCAAATTATTAAGTGTTAAACTTATTTTATTGGTAATCAAAATGAATAGCTTGACTAGACAAGATGAGATACAAAATTATGTTTTCCGTACAACTTATGGAAACTATGATTAAAGAACAAAAAATGAAGAAAAACAACAATTCTATGACACCAATTATGGCGGATTAACGTCTTGTTGTGTCATAACACTACTGGCTTCTGGAATTTGCTGATATTATGAGTTTTTAGCTGTAAGCTGATTAGTCGAGTGCTTTCGCTCCCCATGCGGCTATTTTATTGTTGAATGGACCTTTCTTCATGTATTCAGCCGAGTCCATATACTTCTTTACTGAAGGGAGAGCTTCAATCCTATAAACAAAAACCAAAACAGGTTATTATTTCCACAGAACAAGACAATATCCTATCACTTCCTAACACTTTTAAGCTGATGCCTTGTCCTTGAGTTCAAGATGGAGGGGTAGAAATAAACATCTGACTGACTTGTAATACACAATAATAATTTCTCAATATGATCCTCGATGGCCCTAGCCCTGTCAGCCTAAACGGTTCTGAAGGGTGTTGATTATAACAAAGACAGGTCTTCCGAGCCAGACTGGTATATCAAGAAGGTAGGTGGCTCAGTTGGTTAGAGCACCGTACCTTTAGCATGCGAATGCTGAAGGTTGTTGGTTTGAATCCCACTGCAGTCCATCGACTACAGGGGTTTGGTTGGTCCCCGGGTGTGCTCCAAACTGCCTGCATACAATGAGCAACTTGGGCCTCGCCACTAAGGCAATTAATTTCGCCGCCAATGCTTCGGGATGTGGCGTGTGACGTGATATCTGATTTTAATCAACCTTTTTTATGTAGCAGAATCAGATAGTTACCTGGCCATGAAAGAAGTTAGCTTCTCGTGTTTATCTAGACATCCAGACTCCAAATTTCTCCAGATATCCAACAGGTCATACATTAAGAAATCAGAATACACCAGCTGAGAGAAAGAGAGAAAATTTATCAGAGCTTAACTAAGATTAAAATCAGCTCAGAAATTCTGAAACCATGCCTTTGACATTGTTTGGGTACATGGGAATGTAGGGTTAGCTAAATACCTTAAGGAGAGGAATCAATCAATGTATGTTCATTGTATAACAGTGTCAAAGTAATCGCTTAATATCTCACGGGCAAATTTTTCAAAAAAATCTATCATTAGATTCGTTTTTTTACGTTCACAATAAAGTGAAAGTCAACATGGCAGAGACATCGCACAAAGAGTTTTACACTATATCAGATCTGACAGTTTGAGAGTCTCACAGGTGAGCAGCGCCTACCTCAGAACCCCCGAAGTAGTCGTTATCACCGAGCCAAGTACTAAACTTTGTCAGACGCTCCTGTAGAGTCTCCAGGAATGGTTGAATCAGCTCATCCTATAGAAAATCAAAATGTGGGAATAGCAACCTGAGTGGGGTGGCTGATAGTGGAGTATTCACAGAATGGAAACAATGGAGATCTCAAGCTAATGTTGTATTTGAGTTTTCCCCTTAATCCTTCAAGTAGAACCACAGTATGATCACTTTAGAATTTAGATGTTTTGAAATCAAGGTGGCAGGACAAGGGTGAGGGTTTTAGTTACAACATTGAGTGTTTTATGATTTAAAGACAACTAACTGCAAATTCCATTATTATACAGGTTATGGGAAACTAAGGAGTCACGGCCCTGTTACTCAATGGGGAAACTAATCATTTAGCTGAAGCATGACATGGATATTTATGGGCATTTTCTTTCTCCCTTCTCACAGAGAGTTTCCTATATAAAAATAGACATAACATCCCTCATTGGATACCTACATTAAAAATTAGAAATAAACTTTTCGGATTAGAGTTTTACGCAGCTGCAACTGTAGTTTAAGCGCTTAAACGGTATTGGGAAAGCTGGTATTAACAATTCATTATCAACCACTTTTGAAATGCTACTACCAGCTAAACTACTGCAACTGCAGTGATAAGAGTCTGTGTGTAAATGTTATGCACAGACTACACAACTATATCCTTATCTACACATACTTGAGACAGTCAGGCTAATAAAATATGATAATATTATAAAATGTACTGCTTTGGTAACTGAATACAAGGAAATATCAGCTAGTCCAGAAGACACCAAAAGCTATCTTTCAGGTTATTTTAACGGAAGGGAGGGTGGGGCAACATGGAATTAAATATTTCTAGCTCAGAATTGTATGCTGATTTCAAATATTTGGTTTCTATCATTTTGGGTGGCAGACATTTCGCCAATGTATATTTTGCCAATGCTATGTTTTGCCAATCACATTTCGCCAATCATATTTTGCCAAAGACATTTCGCCAGTCTTATTTTGCCAATCACATTTCGCCAAAGATGTTTTGCCTCATAGCTAGGTGTCTTCTGACTAAGTGTGTGTGAACTTTGTTACTGCATTTGTAAGTCATGATGACTTCCGTTAAAATAAACACTTTCTTTGATAACTTATAGCTAGGTGTCTTCTGACTAAGTGTGTGTGAACTTTGTTACTGCATTTGTAAGTCATGATGACCTATCGGTTATACAGCTGTTGAGACAAAACATGACCCCAGAATTACAATAATATTATAATTATGGTCATGTTAATGACATCATCACCACTACACAAGTCTGACAATATTCCGTTAGCTGTCAACAAATCCCTAGCTCTATCCTAGGGAGGTTTTACATTAGAAGGTAGATTGGTATGGATGCCACAATGCTGTGTCATAGCTTTAGATTTTTTTAATTAATTATTAATTAATTCAAAAAATTCCGATGCAAATTGTATCCTGTTTATCTGCGATGATGAAACAATGATAGGTCTAAGAGCTGCCTGATCGGTATTCAGAATCTTCTAATATGTAGTCCTAATTTCTGACTGTATAAATGGCTATTAATTAATCGCAAAGTCGCATGGATCACACATGCAATAGAATTTCATAGGCTTTAATCAGACCACATGGCACATCGATCAATCAAATCATCATTGCCACATCTAGAGAATACAAAGAATATGTAGGAACACAGAATCAGGGAGATATAACTCAGCAGTCAGCAGGCTCAAGAATTCCTGGCAACATCCTGGCTTCTCCTAATTTTTTTGCAATTCTTAATTCCATTTTAAACTGTAAACAAACTTGTTTGGGGGTGCAGCCGTAGCCCCCTTAGCGGCTGTGGTATGTTACTTACAAATTTAGGGTTGTAGAATATTGCTAGGCAATCATTCCTGTTAGCCATAGAGACACTGTAAGTCATATCATTCCTTATTCTAGCTTCCTCTGTGCTCCCGCCTAAATATCAAAGTAATATACTTAATATATTATACTCAACCTAAGCATAACACGTACTCGATATAATATACGTTAAACTACTGCTGCCACTCAGGGAAATGTGTGCTCATTGAATTCTGTATAGGTCAAAGGTGACTAATTAAGGCTTTTTTTATCTTATAGAATTGTCACCTAATGTTTATATGCAAAAAATTTGCCCAAAAGGTGAGATCGATGCGGCATTTTGTTGGCTTTGAGCTAACGGTAGGATTTAATTAGGTCACATTTCCTTGAGTGGCAGCCCATCTTGTGTTTCAAATCTTTACTCATGGATTCTTTACTGGAGGGATCCGAAGCGGGACCAAGAGTGTTTAATACTTAATACCGGCTTCATAACCTGTCAGTTATAGATTACATCGTTAGGATACAGCCGGAATATTTAGGTCTTATCATAATCTTATGATATAATCAAACATGCATTAATCCTGAATGGTTAACAGCTCTTATTGTATATGAGCCTAATGGTCGGTAGTTTAAATTCGGTTCCAAATGGAGATTGATAGTCTACCATTGTAGCAAGGAGTCCTTGATTTTAGGGATGATAAGTGGATTGCCCACATACCATTGTGTGTTATCTCTACATTATATATGCACGCAGGAGGGGTACTTAGACAGGTCATAGACAGGTTATAGCTAGGTTGCAATGTGTGACTTAGGTTTGTTCAACCCTTGATAAATAATTCAACCTTTAAGAGAGCTAGGAAATTCAGTGTTAGCAGATATCTTTCACAATTTCTTTCATTGTTAATCGCTTTTTGTGCGGATTTGATTAACGTAATATAAGTCATGCAGTGGTAGAACATTTCAATGGCACCTGTGACAACCTGTGACAACCTGTGACAACCTGTGACAACCTGTGACAACCTGTGACAACCTGTAACAACCTGTGACAACCTGTGACAACCTCCAAACTGTGTAAGGCTCCTACCATGAGTATATTATATAACTAGTAACACGTTACTCCATATTAGACAGTGTACAGAGGGAAAAATCCCTCAGACAAAATATTTGGTATTGTTAGATGACGTGACAGAGAGTATATCCTAGTGATTGCTCAGAGACAAGTGACACTTACACAGGTTATGTTTAACACTTACACAGGTTATGTTTAACACTTACACAGGTTATGTTTAACACTTACACAGGTTATGTTTAACACTTACACAGGTTATGTTTAACACTTACACAGGTCATGTTTATCACTTACACAGGTCATGTTTAACACTTACACAGGTTATGTTTAACACTTACACAGATTATGTTTAACACTTACACAGATTGTGTTTAACACTTACACAGGTTATGTTTAACACTTACACAGGTTATGTTTAACACTTACAGAGGTTATGTTTAACACTTACACAGGTTATGTTTAACACTTACACAGATTATGTTTAACACTTACACAGATTGTGTTTAACACTTACACAGGTTGTGTTTAACACTTACACAGGTTATGTTTAACACTTACACAGGTTATGTTTAACACTTACACAGGTTATGTTTAACACTTACACAGGTTATGTTTAACACTTACACAGGTTATGTTTAACACTTACACAGGTTATGTTTAACACTTACACAGGTTATGTTTAACACTTACAGAGGTTATGTTTACGTCCAAGGTAGGAGATTATAGCGCTTGTCTCAGTAAGTTTGGTCTCCCCATCGATATAGTACGGCAGCTATAAACAGTACAAAGTATAGTACGGCAGCTATAAACAGTACAAAGTATAGTACGGCAGCTATAAACAGTACAAAGTATAGTACGGCAGCTATAAACAGTACAAAGTATAGTACGGCAGCTATAAACAGTACAAAGTATAGTACGGCAGCTATAAACAGTACAAAGTATAGTACGGTAGCTGTAAAACAATACAAAGTATAGTACGGCAGCTGTAAACAGTACAAAGTGTGTCAGCATCAGGGGCAAAAAGAAAGAGAAAAAAAAGTCTACCATATTACTACTCAACTCGCCTAAGTTCTCATTTGAGTGAATCACAAAAATGCTCAGCTATAGGTATCATCAGATATTCTAAATACTAGGTATCTAAGCCATTGGCATCATTAACCCATTGTGAGATAACAGTGACTTTTTAGAGTGATATAAACAGTGGCAAAGATTCAAACTCTGGCAAGGGATCGGATCAAAACCAGGGTGAGGGGTAAAACATTGTGGCAGCATCGGGCATCTGACTTACATTTGGTACTTATACCCCTAAGTGTGTGGTGTTGACTTACATTCAGTACTTATACCCCTAAGTGTGCGGTGCTGACTTACATTCAGTACTTATACCCCTAAGTGTGCGGTGCTGACTTACATTTGGCCAGTCGAGACCGAGAGTAAACTTCTCCTTCATCCATTCCTCTCTACTAAAGTCTGGAGCGTCTCCCTGTGTGTACATCTTATCCTCAAATTCTACCTCTTTATAGTGTAACATGAGGCGGATAGCGTGAGCCAGCTGGAGATAAAAAAAATACAGTGCAGTTCACATAACTCAAACCTCTGGGGACCACAAATATTTGTTCTAATTAAGTAGAGTTTGAATTATGTGACATTAGAATGCATTGAGATCTGGCTGAAGGGACCAATTTTCCTTGTCTGAATTAACAGGAGTTTTGAATTATAAAGTCTGAATTAACCAGCTTACACTGAAGATCAGTTTAGTTTATTGAAGCATTCAGTATCAAATATTGATAAAAACAAATGCCCACAATGTTAAAAATATGTAGAAACTACTAATAATAATATGGCATAGAAAAAAAGATCAGAGGTTACTAAAATACTTCATCAATAATTGAAAAAAGGATTTGGCACATTTAGCAGTTCTACACAGGTTTGGTCTAAAAGCACTAAATAGCACGGTTGTAAACCAACCATCCCTCATTTAACACCAACTGAACTGAGGCCTCATTGACCCAATTTTTTTTATCATAATTTATCTGTGATTATCTTTTTTTCTAAGAGAGATACAGCTATATGGTTTTTTAATCATAAAATTCAACTATGACTGCTATAGCTGATCAAAAGCCCAATTGATTTCACTATGGGGTAGATCATATCAAACAAATTCCTGAAGGGCTTTTTCAAGCTGTTTTAGAAATGTCGTCTATTTCCAAACCTGCAGATTATTTAAAATTAATAATAATTAATCATCATTTTATGAGGCTTTGGGCAATATTAAGAAATTTGTTTTGTTTCTGTGCGTATAATGAAAAATAAACAAAATATAAATCGTAAATGCAGTTGCCGAGATAGTCACCTGTAGAGACAATTTTTTAAAAAATGTTCAAGATCACAGATCATTGAGTAACACAAAATAACATGTTATGTAGCCATATATCGTGTCTGAGCAAAGTAAGTGACTGATAACCTGCGTTTTGTACTCACCCCTCTGATTTTCCAGTACCCAAGTGTTGGAGCCATTTTAGTGATGATTAGCTAAAACTACAAACAAGGGTTCATGAATTAGAGAATACGGACACTGTCACATGAATTGTCCTATCAAATACCAATGGAACGAATCTGTCAAATCATCCTGTCAATCATGCTCTACACAGCAGCAAATTATGGCGGTGCCCAAACCACCTGTATGCATCAGAATGGGCACCCACAATCGTGCACAGAACAACGGAGCAGAGCAGTCACCAACCAACAGTTATCAATCAATTGATCAGATAAAAATGTGTCGGTAAATCGCCATCCACCACACTTCTCTGTAAAACTGGCCATCCGCTTAGGACAAATACCTATCCAGCAGTGCTAACTGGACATCCATTTCACCTTGTATCAATCTCAAAGTGTGACTATCACAAACCCACCCTGATGCCTAGTAAGCGACCATCAGATGTCCGCTTGCCTAGTAAGCGACCGCCGGATGTCAGCCTGCCTAGTAAGCGACCGCCGGATGTCCGCTTGCCTAGTAAGCGACCGCCGGATGTCCGCTTGGCTAATAAGCGACCGCCGGATGTCCGCTTGCCTAGTAAGCGACCGCCGGATGTCCGCTTGGCTAATAAGCGACCGCCGGATGTCCGCTTGCCTAGTAAGCGACCGCCGGATGTCCGCTTGCCTAGTAAGCGACCGCCGGATGTCCATCTGGTGGTTGCCAAATAGGCATGCGGTTGGCACTCAGACAAAACTAGGCATCCAGATGAATTTGTCGACCTGATGATGGGTGTCTACATTCCATCCCCCTCTGTTACGAAACCATCCACCTCTGTCAAATTAGTGTCCAGATGCCTTTTATGCAACCGGATGGCATCCGGTGGTTGTCCAAGTGGCATATAGGATGGGTTTGTATCGCAGTCACAGCAAGGTCCCCATACATAACTAGAGAAAGCTAAATACTTTATCCTGTTAGCCCATTCATTGAGGGCGCAGTTGTCAGCTGTGCAACCAATCCTGACAAACACCAATGAATGAATGAAAAATGTTCTTATATTTATATATAGAATTTCCAATGAAGAAAGAAGGAAAATTTATCAGGGACAGTGCAGAGTAGTAGGAGGCGTGGCTTGCTACCGTTGTGTCATTGGCTACTTACTGTATACAAACATTGCGAAAGCCTATGGTTATTATCAGGTGTCCTAAAGAACTGTTTATATTATGTATGTCCTACACTAGACTGAGTGCCCAGACAGCTGCAATGTGAGGTATTATTGGCATTAAATTATCTTTAGCACACACCTACTGCACTTTGATAGTAACGGGAGGACCTCAGTGAAGTGTATGCGGGGGGGGGGGGGGGACCTCAGTGAAGTGTATAATGACGGGGGGGGGGGGGAATCTCAGTGAAGTGTATCCTGTGATGATGCATAGAAAAGGCTATCAATATTGCCAATGAGAGAAGCCCAAAAGTAAAAGCAGTCGATAAACTTATTGTCAGCTTTCATGATCATCTTGCCTAACCAAGAGGCTTGTCCATCCAGAAGCGTGCTAATCAGAATAAAAAAACTTCTTGGGAATGTTTTACAGTTTTGTTAAATAGTGGAATATGAAATTATGTTATTACTCAGTTGAAATACAAACTGTCAGTGGCCTTAGATCGTATAATAGTAGCAAAATATTCTGATAATATTGATCTAGCATCGATTCGCCTTTAACATGTCAGACAACATGGTTCTCTTAAGTCCAAGGTAATGTTTGCATGTTTGTCTGCACATTTATTTTCTGAGTGATTGCGTCGTGAGCCCATTACTATTCTTTGTTTACACTAGTCAGATTCACTGCGGTTCCATGGACCGATCTGTTTCTATTTTCGGGGCTCTTCAAGCCATGGTTCAGGCTATGACCGAATTTACAGTTCAAGCTGAGCTTTGGGAGCTACAGTGGGCTACAATTGGCTGGCGTGGCCTTTTTATTACAATTATCTCATCCAACGTAAATGTTGGTAGACATGGATTTTTCTTAAACTATCAATCAGTAGTTGTCAAACTAATTTTATTGGAAATCAAAATGAGCAGCTAGACTAGACAAGATACAAAATTTCTCTTTTTTGTACAACTAATAGAAACTAAGATTGGAGAACAAAAAATGAACAGAAAGAATAATTCTATGACCCCGATAATGGCGGATAACCTGTGACGTTACGTTATAACATTGAGTTACAGAGGAGACAAATCTAATACATGTCTCTTATAGCTATCTAAGTGGAATTTGCTGATATTGTGAGTTTTTAGCTGTAAGCTGATTAGTCGAGTGCTTTTGCTCCCCATGAGGCTATTTTATTGTTGAATGGACCTTTCTTCATGTAGTCAGCCGAGTCCATATACTTCTTTACTGAAGGGAGAGCTTCAATTCTATAAACAAAAATAAAACAGATAGGTTATTGTCGCAACAGAACAGACTCAATCCTGAGACACATTTAAAGCCATTTCAAATTAATGCCTTGATCCAGACGACCAGAGAGGGTCAGAAGTAAACTTCTGAATAAACACATCTGATTTCTCAATATATTCCTTGATATCATGTTTCTGAAGGGTGTTGATTGAAACAAGGGCAGGTCTTTTGAGCCAGAATGTGCTCCACTTGAACATCAATAGATAGTTATATAGAGAAATGAGCAGGGCAGACAATTCCAGGTAGTCATATCGATAAACTCTAAGGAAATGCTGCTGAGGTGTAGGAGGGGAGAATGACTAAATACCTGGTTATTCTGTGTAGGAATAAAGCTGATCAGGGTGTATTTCGCATATTTCAACCAATAGAGAAAATTCAATCCAGGACACCAATGAAAAGCTGCAAGTCACACCAAGGTCACACCAAGGTCACACCAAGGTCACACCAAGGTCACACCTAATGTGTTTGGTGCATACAAGCAGGCAGTGCTGTTGGACTGATAGATCACCACCACCTGAGGTTAGGTGTTACGAGGTGCTTTCATTGTCAGGATAACAAGGAGGTGCGGAAAGGATAGCTGTGTGTTGTTATAGCTAGTAATGGTTACAACTACTCCCTCTACCCACTTATCAATCAAAATCAGAAGCACAACCACCAAATATAAAGTCTAAGAAAAGATTTGATGAGACCAATTATTAACTTTTCCACTGCACTAGTTATAAACAACCTTAAAACTAAGAGTTTAATAATGGAATAGTTATCAAGAATATCAGGGAAAGAAAGAAAATTATCAGGCTACTACATCACAATCTAGGATCTACAGATGCATACTTTGCTGGCTTGTTACTCTAAGGCCTCCTGTCCCCAGAATGCATTGCGACTGTTGAATCGGCCTTTTTTCATGTAACCTGATGTCGCCATGTAAGCCTTGATTGTGGGTAAAGCCTCAATTCTGAAAAAAGCCAACAATCATAAAAAACTAAGCTTGGGAGAAATAAACAGCGGAGGGTGCAGGAGCAAATAGGGTTTTAGCGCAGCTAATCTATGTGTTCAGACTTAAACCTGTGCCATCAGCAGTGATAACATCAGATTTGTAGTCTGAGTACATAGACTACAGTGAGTCATACTTGATTCTAAGCCAAAGCTTTGCCGCCCCAGTGAGCTATCGCGCCGTTAAATGGACCCTTTTTCATGTATCCTTCACTCTCTATGTAGGCTTTGATCCCAGGCAGGGCTTCGATTCTGTAAGGGAAAAATGCAGCATTTGGAATCATGAACAACCAAAATGTTCCACAAAATTCAGTCCCTATCACTACAAAGAACGCTTGGAGATTTGTTAAGATTGAAGACCAAAAGAGTCCAAACGAGAGCAGGCGTTCGCGGAATTATT
The DNA here is from genome assembly GCA_914767715.1 of Membranipora membranacea. NCBI lineage: Eukaryota > Metazoa > Bryozoa > Gymnolaemata > Cheilostomatida > Membraniporidae > Membranipora > Membranipora membranacea. Next base: position 23,434,126 of record OU612074.1, read on the forward strand.
TTATCTACTTGGCTGGAAATCTTCTGCTCATTCTTACTGGATGGGGTTGTCAAATTTTTGTTAGTTCGCACACTTTGACTTGGGAAGTCACCGTTGGAATCTAATTGTGCAGGTTATACAGAATATACACTCTGCAGCAGCTAGTGATTCAGGCAGCAGATAAGGAGGTAGAGTCAGCGTCATATGCTCTCAAACTTGATAACAGGGTGTCATCTATACGATGTTAATTTAAATCTGAGGTACTACAAAGAAGCATACTTCAATCTAAGAGATAGCTTTGGCTCCTATAGAACCCTTGTTACATAATAGGGGCCCCTTGTCAGACAGCTTTCGCTTTGTATGTATGCATTTGATACTTGGCTAAGATACGATGTAACAAACGCCAACCACCTATTGGCACACTTTCAATTTCTATAATGCATAGCAAAATATGGAACATAGGTTGCAGAGAGTATTGCTGAGAATGGGAAGTATTGGAAGGTTGCAGAGAGTATTGCTGAGACTGGGAAGTATTGGAAGGTTGCGCAGCGGAGGGCTAAAAGAATATATCAAAATTTCCTGTGAAGCAAAGATTGAGAAATTGAATCGTCTTACATCTCTAGATGTTGACTGCGTGACCAATCAGGGTTATGTTAAATCTTACGACAAAAACACTCAGCGACTCGTGTCAATCATTGAATGTGAAACAATCACACGGGATACACATTGCAACACAGTATCCGTTATCTAGAGTCTAAACCAAGTTTGGTCTATTTGCCTGCATTTGGAGTTGCTCTCCTTCCACTGGTCACGCCACAAGAAAAAAGGGACCAAGAAGTTGCTACCAATTTGCAATTGTCATGAGCATTTATCAAGACAATCCCAATGGATTGGTAGATAATTCTTGATCCTTTTGCCTGCTGTGTGACCAGTGGAAAGGAGCAACTTGAATACAGGCAAATCGGATCAAACTTTACTATCCAGTATCCGTAAATCCGTAAACAGCCATCTGGTTCTCACACAAAGTTATGGTAATAACTTCTGATAACTTATCACGTTATTAAATCTTATCAAAAAATGGCTAAATATACCCAATCTATCTTTTTGGAGGGGATGCGCTCAACTTCAAGTATTGCAGCGCTGCTATCCCCCACCAACTAAACAGATTAAAGATTACACCAAGCACGTTATAATGTGGCAGTTACTTCCTCATTCCATGCATTATGATGTCACAGTAACCAGGAAGTGCAATACAAGAAACAAGCACTTTCTGGTGACCGTGACATCACAATGCAGAGAATGAGAGTTACCTTCCCTTATGAAAGGCTCTCTTTCCACCATCAATAATTCATGCCAAACATGTAACTCACTATAACACACTTTGGTCTTTGGGTAGTCTCTAAGTACTCAAGATGATCGCAACCTGATCGACCAGTTAATACTTGCGATGCTCCCGCTGCACAGTACCATCTGCCTTACTAATATACTCAGTAGCACCTGATATTTACCTGGCCATAAAAGCAGTTAGCTTCTCGTGTTTATCTAGACATCCAGTCTCCAAATTTCTCCAGATATCCAACAGATCGTACATACAGAAGTCAGAATACACCAGCTGTAAGTGTGTCAGAGAGAAAGAGAAAATATGGTATGAGCTTAGATTGAAAACAGCTCAGAAATGCTGAAACCATTCCATCCTACGGGTGCATGGGTGCCCTTGAGGGGGGGGGGGAGGAGATCATGGGGCTCAAACTATACAGTACGTTTAGCTAGATACCTTTGTAGAGGAATTAAGCTTTGTAGGCTTATCATATATTAAGGTAAAAATATCCGCTAATCATATCAAAGACAAATCTGTGGACCAAATTCCTAGCACAAAATGGGATGTCAACACAGCACATGCCTAGCACAAGGTCTCATGCAAACGTGACACAATCAGATCTCACAGTTCGAGAGTCTCACAGATGAGCGGTGCCTACCTCAGAACCCCCGAAGTAGTTGTTATCACCGAGCCAAGCACTAAACTTAGTCAGACGATCCTGTAGAGTCTCTAGGAATGTTTTTACCAGCTCATCCTATAGAAATACACAAAGTATGTCAAAACATTAGAATAATAATAAAAATAATAATAATAAAGAATAAAAAACTCACTGTCAGACACACAGTCAGTTTCAGTGCCTTGTGGGCCATATAGTGGTGACATTAACACCATGACTGATTGTGGGTCACTGCAATTTACCAAATGGGAACACTGGGGAACTCAAGCTAATGTTGCGCATGAATCACCAACAAAAATACCCAAAGTAGAACCACATCGATCTCTGTACCAGTATCAAATCATTACAGATTTTTGTATAACACAAGGTGGCCGGACGAAGGCGAGCGAGCGTGTTAGTTACAGCATCCAGTCGTCTATGGTTCATATTGACACAGGCTATGGGAAACTATGGATTTAGTGTTACTTGGTCATTTATGGCCTAGTAAAACAAGTTCTTAGAATTTCCCAGCTTCAAATCATTGATTGGCAATAAAAATGCCCTTTTCCTTTTTCATTCTTACAACAGCACCAGTCCAGTGGGTTTACAAATTGAAAATTAGGAAAAAATCAGCTTCGAATAAATCAGGATAAAACAGGACAGCTTTTAATGGTGTCACTTTGTGGTAAGCTTTTACTGTGGATTTGAATTTTACACCGGTGCAGAGATAAGAGTATTTGTGTAAATGTTGTGCACAGGCTACTCAAATATATCCTATCTAACTATACTTGAGACTGATCAGGCCAATAAAATATGATAATAGCATACAATGTACTACTCTGGTAACGGGACTCAAAGATTATCAGTGAGCAAAATTTGACAACTGAATTTGCAATTCATGATGACCTGTCATATTTTTGACATTACTACAAAAACAGAATTGTAATATGTCATCATCATCACTACACAATTGACTGTAAAATTCAGCTTTCTGTCAACAAATCACCTCCTCTATCTTATGGAGGTCAGATTGGTTTTGATGTCACAATGTTGGCCATGGGTTGTCATCATAGAAAAATTCCAATGCAAATTACATCCTGCTTATCACCATGAAGTAATAATGATATGCATATGAGCAGTCAGATCCAGTATGAGAATCTTATATATTACTGTATTAATCAATGCAAAGTCACAGTGAATCACACATATATTAGGGTTTCATAGGTTTTATCTATATCAAGTTTGGTCCATTTGCCTGCATTCGGAGTTGCTCTCGATCCACTGGTCAGGCAATTCAGGCAAATGGACCAACCTTGATCTAGGTTTTACCAAACCGCATTGGTCAATCAAATCTACATTGCCACATACATCTAAAGAATACATGGAATATTTGAGAAGACAGAGTCAATTCCTAGCAACATCCTGGCTTCTCTCCTAATTTTTTTGCAATTCTTAATTCCATTTTAAACTCTAAACAAACCTGGTTGGGGGCGCAGCCGTAGCCCCCCTAGTGAATGTGGTACGTCACTTACAAATTTAGGGTTGTAGAATATTCTGACACAATCATTCCTGTTAGCCATCGAGACACTGTAAGTCATGTCATTCCTTATCCTAGCTTCCTCTGTGCTCCCGCCTAAATATCAACATAAATACTCAATATACCACCACAGAGCCCATGTTTTATCTATGCATGCTAGAGGAGAAGTATAACGTATTCAACAGGGAGCTGCATATGGTATTTTTTGACCTGGAAAAGGCGTATGATACCATCCCAAGAGAGCTGATTTGACATTGTCCAATGAAGCGTCATGTGCCTGAATCATACATTGATATTATCAGAGATATGTATAAGGAGTCAACAACATGAGTGGTAAGAAATGCAGGAGAGACAGAAGAAATAAGAGTGGAAGTTTGACTACACCAGGGCTCAGCCCTAAGCCCATTACATTTAATATTTTAATTGATGTTATCTCAGATGACAATGGGGAAGACACACTGTGGGCATGGAGTATGCTGTTTCCAGATGATCTGGTTTTATGTGGGGGAGGGGGATTAATACAGGACTGGAGAAGAAGATTAGAGGGTGTAGAGGGCATAATGTGGGCGTAAATATCAGCCGGTCTAAAACTGAGTACCTACTCCCTAAACATAGTAGCGACAACATCAGATTAAAGGAGTATGATGGCCCTGCACACGTCACATTGCCTCAAAGAACCACATTCAATTACCTGGGGACTACAATTCACCAGGAAGGAGGATGCAAAGCAAGAGCGCATCGGATAAGTGGAGATAGTTGAAGGGGGTAATCGTGGGACAAGAAAGTCCAAAAGAAGTTGAAGGTGCTCATATACAAGATAGTTATACGCCCGGTGTTGTTGTATGGAGCTGAAACATGGCCACTGACACAATATTCAGTGTATGTGAAATGAGAATAAGTTTTGAGGAGCGCAAAACCAATGAAACCATAAGGCAAGAAGCTAATGCCATGAGTGTGTTAGAAAAAGGCTGCAGTGGTTTGGACATGTGTGCAGAATTAGGGAAGATGATGACATCAGAAGAATACATGAGATGAGAGTCAAAGGAAGGAGAAATCGGGATTGTCCAAAGCATGGATGGAAGGACTTATTCCAGAAGGACCTCCAATCCTGTTCCCTCAGTGAAGAGGATGCTCAGGACAGGATTAGATGGTGAAATCTAATAGAGCTAGGCCTCCGGCAGGCACCTGCTACCCGTACAGGACAGAGCGGAGATAGGTGAGGATAGGAGAGGAAAATACTTGCCTAAAAATTAACATACTATACTCATATATTACTCGCCCAAACACATATGTAATAATATTACACATTATACACCCATCTTATCACTAAATAATATTCCATATTATCCTGCAAAAAATCTATCTTTTTCAAAACCAAACTCTAACATTTTCAGTCCAGTCACATTTGGACTACAACGCTGCATGACCGTATAACCTGTATTTCCCACCAGACATCCAAATGCAGGGGTTTTTTTAGTGGCATTTGACGAAAGAGAATGATAAAACTGAGAACGCAGACAAAACCCATCTTGCATTTCAAGTCTTTACTCAGGTTTATTTTCTAGAGAAATCTCATACCGGACCAAGGGTGTTAAATCAATGCTGCCACACAGCCAAATGTGTGCTTATAGAATTCTATATAGCTCAAAACTTGTAAAATGAGGCTGCAATCTCGGCATTGTCACATAATGAGCAAATAATTTGCACAAACTGATCGTCAAAATTAGGGTATGAAATTAATTATCTATCGCATCAGGTGACGTAGTTACCATCTTACTAGTGCCAACTGTACACGTCATAAGCTGGTGCGTAGATTTCATGCCCTGATTTTGAAGATCAGTTTGTGCAAATTATTTGCCCATTAGGTGACAATTATGAGATTTAAGTCTCAATAAATTATATTGGAGCTATGCAGAATTCAATGAGCACAAATTTGCATGAGTGGCAGCAGTAGTGGCAACAGTAGTTTAAGTAGTTAGGAGGGCCTACTGGCTTATTAGACTCTCAGTGTGTGACTTAATGTTTATAGATTAGATTGTCACAGCGTTGGAATTATTTCAAACAATCAACTTTCACCTACATTAATCCTATTTTCAGAGCAGACCTGAATTATGGCAGCTCCTATCAGTAGATAAGCCTAATGGTCAGTCGTTAGATTTCAGTCCAGAACAGAGATTGATAGTCAACTGTTTGGGGTGTGACTATAATAAATTGCCCACACGCCATTGTCTGTTATCTTTACAATAAAACATGTGGAGTGGTACTCTGCAGTAACCATGTTAGCTAGGTCATAATGTGTGTTACTTGGAGTTATTCAAACGTTGGTAGTTCAATTCAGCCTCACAGAGAGCTAAGAATTTAATAAGAACTAAGAAGCTAAGAACTAATAAGATGCTGTCTATGTACAGGGGGGGGGGGGGGGGAGGGTCTCCCAATTAGCATGCATGATATAAAACTACCAATCAATCAGTCCAGACAAAGAACAAGTGGAGAAGTCCCACAGATGTAAATTAGATAACATGATAGCTTATAATGCAGGCTGAGTTTGTTTTTAATACTGAGAATAAATTATATCTTAGTATTTAAAATATTGAGGTGTGGCTACCGTCTACTTTTGATAGCATCACCATATCAGACACTAAAACTAAGCTACTGGTGACACTTACAGAGGTTATGTTTAACACTTACACAGGTTATGTTTAACACTTACACAGGTTATGTTTAACACTTACACAGGTTATGTTTAACACTTACACAGGTTATGTTTAACACTTACACAGGTTATGTTTAACACTTACACAGGTTATGTTTAACACTTACACAGGTCATGTTTAACACTTACACAGGTTATGTTTAACACTTACACAGGTTATGTTTAACACTTACACAGGTTATGTTTAACACTTACACAGGTTATGTTTAACACTTACACAGGTTATGTTTACGTCCAAGGTAGGAGATTATAGCGCTTGTCTCAGTAAGTTTGGTCTCCCCATCGATATAGTACGGCAGCTATAAATAGTACAAAGTATAGTACGGCAGCTATAAATAGTACAAAGTATAGTACGGCAGCTATAAACAATATAAAGTATAGTACGGCAGCTGTAAGAAATACAAAGTGTTTCAGCAGCGGAGGTAAAGAGCCAACAAGATGAATGAATATTTTTACAAAAGTTTCACCCATGCGAGCTGATGTTATATGAACGCAAAATAATACTTTTAGTATCACTGAGAAATGATCGAGAATCTTAAGTCATCAACCGGCAGTTCAGGGAAAGTTCATCATATTACTTTTCAACATGCCTTGTTCCTTACTTGAGTGGTAAGGACACCGAGTCAACCAAAAAATAAGCTCAATTATATATAAGTATCATCTAATCAAAGATACTAAATACTAGGTATCTATCTCATTGGGTTTGCAATGAAAACATTGTCACAGATTTACAATCTTGGGGGTGTTGATCGTTACCAGGAGGTGCAACGTAACATTAGAGTTCAAAAAGCTTCATTGTGGCAGCATAAGGCTGTTGGCAATGTTTCATAAAGCATTGCTCTAGGTAGAGCATAGTTATCTGTCCATATGACCTGTCTGAAAAATTATGAGATTTATCTTCAACTGATCAAAGATGGGATCACAATAAAACCCTTTTATGTTTTGGTTCCAGAAGCAGGAGTGGCTCTGAATCAAAGCCCAGTTTCTCGTAGCAATGTTTGAGAGGTGGGGATTCAGTACTTATACCCCTAAGTGTGCGGTGTTGACTTACATTTGGCCAGTACTTATACCCCTAAGTGTGCGGCGCTGAGTTACATTTGGCCAGTACTTATACCCCTAAGTGTGCGGCGCTGACTTACATTTGGCCAGTCGAGACCGAGAGTAAACTTCTCCTTCATCCATTCCTCTCTACTAAAGTCTGGAGCGTCTCCCTGTGTGTACATCTTATCCTCAAACTCTACCTCTTTATAGTGTAACATGAGGCGGATAGCGTGAGCCAGCTGAAGATTAAAAAATACTGTTGATTTAAACAAGCCGATAGCATGGGCAAACTGTGAGTACTACTAAAATTAAACGAGTAAACAGCATCAGACCTGAACAGGAGTGTCACCGTCTAAGACAGAAGATCATGTTGTGTTTCCATTTAGTTGCAGCTGAGCATTAAACTGAGCTATGTAAGTGACTGATAACCTGAACATTGTACTCACCCCTCTGATTTGCCAGTAACCGAGTGTCGGAGCCATTTTAGAGATGAATATAAGCGAGCTTCGGTTGTCAGCTAAAACTAAACAAGGGTTCATGGATTAGAGGAAAAGAATAGTATTATACAAATTGTCTTACCAAATAGAACAAGTCTGCAAGAGTTATCCTGACAAAACCATTCCCTGTTTGATGCGAAAGAAATGATTTTCAATCAACAATTTCAAAATGAAGTTACCTTACTGGTAAATTAATAAGCAAAAAGTGAGGGTCCTGAGATTTTTGAATTGTTACGTTAGTCGGACTTGAGTCTGTTTTTAAGAGTAGTTGTAGAGTAGAGTAGTTGCAATGCCCTGGGTCTATCATTGGACTGCTACATCCACAACCGCTACTAACTAAACAAGGTTGCTGACTCATGTCATTGCAAATCAACATATTACTCATAGTCATTATATTAAAAGTATTTTATTCAAAAAATTATATCTAATCTATGCATGTCACTATCATTTATAACTATATTTTTATTATACAAGACGACTGTCTTGCTGCAGTCTTGTCTTGATCAGACCAGGTGTGTATAATCATTCAGAATTATTACAACACACATCCTGTCAATTTATGCTCTACACACAGCACTCCTCCTGTATGTATGGCAGCAGTGAGTAGTAAACTATTATGGTGGTGCCCAAACCACCAGTATCAGTATGCCAGCATCTGAGCATAATTAATTAATAGTAAGTAAGTAACACACTCACACACACAACAGCACGGCAGTCACCACTTCATAGTCATCACTGATTTCAATCACTAATTAATTAGTCTAAGCATCAAGAACTCTCTCACCCCATTCTCCCGCCCTTAGAAAAAAACCCAGGGCCATTTTTCCATTAATATTTATATATATAAATATAGCATAACCATAATAATAATAATAATAATTATTATATTATGATAATATATGGCCTTGCACAATCTCATCTGCAGACCATCCACCAAGGTCTCCAAAATCAGCTAGAGAGAACTAGATAATTTATCCTGTTTGCACATGCATTGTGTGGGGAGCAGTGGTCAGCTGTGCATCAAATCCAGCCAAACACCAATGAATGAATGAAAGATCTTCTTACCAGTAATTCCAAAGAAGAAAGAATGGAAATTGAGGGAAAAGTCATATATATCCTCCAAAATACAAAGAGCTTAGGGATTCCTAGCTTTGTCGTGGTTGGACAACTCCAGGTATTGTTTCCTTAAGTCGGTCAACACGAATATTATGACATTTTTCTATTCATTTAGCAGGGGAGGGAGACTCCCTGTTTTAGGGCCTCCACCCATATTATCCCATCTCCCTATTTTCAGCTCATCTTGTATAGGTTTTAGGCAAAAGCAATATGCGCTGGTATTCTTTCTAAAAATATCATCTTTGATATAACCTATCACATTGATTTGGGATTATGCAGATTCAACCATTTGCTTTCTCAACCTACTAATACAAACGAACGAGTTTTGAGTTATTCAGTAGAAGACCAATGTTATATCGTCAGTAGAAGACCAATGTTATATCGTCAATAGAAGACCAATGTTATATCGTCAATAGAAGACCAATGTTATATCGTCAATAGAAGACCAATGTTATATCGTCAATAGAAGACCAATGTTATATCGTCAATAGAAGACCAATGTTATATCGTCAATAGAAGACCAATGTTATATCTTCAATAGAAGACCAATGTTATATCGTCAATAGAAGACCAATGTTATATCGTCAATAGAAGACCAATGTTATATCGTCAATAGAAGACCAATGTTATATCGTCAATAGAAGACCAATGTTATATCGTCTAATAAAGCTTTTTATTTATGGGATTTCAACTCGAATGAAAATGGACCAACCAGAGTCAATATTCAGACTAAACCATATATACTGACATAAGTTTAAGATTGAAATTTTCCGCCCAGCTTGATTTGTTTGTTTGTTGTTTGTTTGTTTGCAGCCTTTCGTACCTTGGACACATGTTCGCTGAATGTAAGGTGGCTATCCAGTGTCATGCCTAGTAATTTTGTACTTGAGACGTTAGTGACGCTCTGGTTGGTGTTTCTCCATATTATGTTTGTTTCTACATTCCTGTATCATTTGTGGTAACAATGATAATATTTGAATGCTGACAATAGTTTGAACCGAAAAAGGCTTGGTGCTCTGGATCATAGCAATTGTCACGCTTTTCTGTTTTATCTCTCAACGGTCTATGGCATTGAGAGGATCTCCTGGATATTAAAAACAATTCTTTGATATAGTAAGTGGTCACTGTCTTTGGCAATGGGTTGGCAATCTTTCTAAAAAGAGTCATGGATTGGTTTCAAATAAAACCATTAAGAGCTGGCAAAGCTGTGACAGAGACAATCGATATTCCTTGGTAACCATAGACTAGAGCTGTCAGCCAGAATGTTTCTGAGGGTGTTAATTAAAACAACTGGAGGGGAGAACGACACAATACTTAGTTATTCTGTGCTATAATAATATTATGTGCTTCAAAGCTAAATCACATTTACGCATAAGCCACATGAGTAAAGAAAAATCGATATAAAGCTGGATTATAGGAGGTATTTTTGAGAAGCGCTCAAATAGATATTTGGTAAAAAAATAAGCCAACCGCAACAATAAACGCCGTTGTACCATCTGTACCAATCATTTGATTCAATTTGATGCTTATGTTATGTGTTGACGATGTAAACTTGAAAGGATTCTGATGTCAATTTGGTAGAAAATACCCTGACATAAAATTTTATTTACAACGAACAAGAAACTACCCGCCATTCATGGTACTCTCATAAAGAAAAATTTTGTATTTTTTATAAGTGTTTGTGAAAGTTATTCTGGTGATAAACATGTACCACAAGTGGTACATGATGATTACCAAAATAAGTTTCAAGTGGTGTATGATACAAAACCGTCAATCTCATCTCACTACTATTTCCTACCCTCCACAAACATTATTCTCATGGCCCAGTAGACAATTTTTTCCATGTTGCTGATTGAAATGGCGTCGTGATTATCATAAGTTTGATAACAAAGAGGCTTTGTAGAACATTATCTCGTCAATGTTCTGGCGTGCCTTTAATAGGATACACGGACCTTATGGACTACCGGCTGTGAATCAATTACCCAGTCCATGTACTTAAAGTATTTATAGTTCACTCTCAAGAGTGTCCACCATTCTTTTTGCAGAATACAATAGAAAAGTATAGGTGAAGTCAGTAGAAACGTAAATGGTAATAGGCATCTTGAAGAAGGGAGTCAAAAAATACTTGCTATGCGCTCCTATAGTCAGGTAGTTACAAAAAAGAATCTTCTCACAGTAAAGGAAAACAAATCTGAATTTAGCTAGGTAATTGAGTAAGATAATTGAGATCTGAAGTCTCTAGTCGAGGAGAGGTATTCAGATTTCAATTAGCCAGAAAATTCCCGAACATAATATATTCCTATTTATAGTGAGCCAAAACTAACAATAAACTAGATGTATTTAGATAGTACTCTCTTTTATCAAAATATTGTATTTTTTATAAGTGTTAGTGGAAGTTATTCTTTTAATTATCAAAATGCAAAACAGGAAATATATTAGAAATAGGCAATATGAAAACTTCAACTTCAACCACTCAAAGGTAAGTCAAATGAGATCTGAAATCTCTAATCAACATCTTCATCCTCTTCTTCGCCAGCACATTCCTCATTGCTCCGTATGACCTCTTCTGTATGATCTGGTGAAGTTGGGCCTGATAGTCTCATAGCAGATGATCCCAACCTGAAGGGCCCGAAAGGAAGGAATTTCATATTTGGGGTGGTGTTTTCTTGTTTCTTCTCATTACTTATTAGGCTCTCAGTTTTTATTTCTTTGTTTGACGTAATGTTCTCTCCTTTGGTGTGTAACTCTGTGGTTGAGTTAAGTTTTCGAAAAGGGCTCACAATGTTGATGTATTTGGGCCTAACAGAGCCTGAGGCTGTTGGCAGAGCAGAAGAAGCTGGTTTTTCAACTGTGTTGTCTCGTTTCTTCTCATAAATTATCGGGCTCACAGGTTCTGTTTCGCTGTTTGACATGATGTTGTCTGGTTTGGTGTGTAACTCTGTTGCTGAGTCAGGTTTTCGGAAAGACCCTGAGGCTGTGGGCAAAGCAGTCGGATTAGGGTCATCATCATCTGTCTGTGCTCCAAAATATGCAAGGCAATTTTCGGAGGGTGGGCGTTCTTCGTCTAGTGAGCCAGTTTGATAGAATTGTGTTTCATCTAAAGTTTGTTCATAGGGCTCTTCCTCAGTGCTACCATCTAAAGAGCTCATTGTAAATGAATCTAGTTTTGATTCTGTATTCCAATCAGCTCCGTCCTTGGAATATGCCTCTTCTCTGCCAACATTATTTCCTAGTTCAGAATCCACACTTCTAGTTGCTGGTATAACAGACTGTTGGTCTGGCGTCTGATGCTGCTGGTCTTTGGTGTCATTGAGCTCTTCGCTTGTGTTGACATAAAATGCCGGTGGATATTGTTCCTGGTCTGTTTCCTGGCTTCCTGGCTCTTCGGGTGGTTCTAGAGGGGTATCATAAACCGGCTGCCGTGGAGGTTTTGGCAGTGCTTTGTTGTCTCCACTACCTGCATCTGATGGGATGGCCAGTTGTGATGTATTTGTATCGACAGAATTATCTGCAAGTGGAAGTGGATGTTGTTCCTGATCTGTTTCCAGTTTGCTACAATCATCAGGTAAGGAATAGTCTCCTGATATGGATGTAGAAGAGCCAAAGCTGCCTCCTGGCATAACTTTTTGTTCTAGAGGTTCTGTAAGCCGTGGACGTTTTGGTGATCCTTTGTTGTCCTCACCCCCTGCATCTGATGAGTATGTCTGATGTCGTGTAAACATTATGTAGTTCTCTGCAACATGATTAGAAACACTACACCACCACAACAAGAGAAATCAGTCATGGAAGAATTTTTTGAGTTCTAGACATCCATAAACATAAGGTTGATATTTTGGAGTTCTGGATAATTGTGAGTCAGTCAGTCAGTCACAGTCAGTCAGTCACAGTCAGTCAGTCACAGTCAGTCAGTCAGTCACAGGCAATTGTTCCAATTTGTGTTTGGGACTAAACAATACCATGTATTCATATATATATTAAGTTATTATGAAAATAGCATTCAGATGAAGTTCCTTATAATATAAGATCTTAGATTCCACCCCAATCAAGAGATCTTGAAATAATTTAGTAGCCCTGCACATGTTACTTGCTAACAGATATGACTCGAATTTCAGTAATACCAATTACCTCTGGATGTCTGACTGCCTGGATTTGTTATTACATCATAAATCTCATCATCGGAAGGATTCCCCTCAGCACCACATGAGAATACATTTCTGCAAAATAATATGAGAGAAGATTCTAACACACAAGATACGATAATAAAGAAAATATCAAATATGGTATTATCACACCTAGAAAACAATTTTAGTTTATCAAATCACAATAAACCACTGCTGACACAGCTGGGCTTCGCCCAGCAGAGCCACCAGTCAAAAATTCAAATAGAGAATTATGGCATCAAAACATCTAGCCAGTAGCTTTGAATGGAGTTAATGAGCTCTCAAAATGTAGGGAGTATCTATTTCCCCAGCCGTCAACTATTAGTGATGACAAATGTTGTTGTTGACCAATCAGATGCCTTTAAAATCTAGTTGAGATCCAACATTTTTATTAGTGTTGGATCTCAGCTAGGTACTTGGTACTTGCCGATGTGATCACCGCGTCACAGGGTTGAAGACTTTGGTAATGTGGCACTCAGTTAGTCTGTATTTCAGTCCAAGGTGAGGATACCGCCATACCAGGGTAGGGAGGGCATGGGGTAGCTACCCAGGGGGACAGAGAAGACGGTCCTCGGGGTCTAGGTTATTCCATGCTTTACTTGTACACACAAAGAAAGTGGACATGTGAGCTTTGGTCTTATGATGCTCAACATTGTATAGGAGGCCCTGTTGGCGAGTACTCTTTCGGTTGTCTGATGGTGTTGTGTACTCTGATATTGGTGTTTTGATCTCTTGGTAGTGCATGGCCCTAAACAGGTTAGTTCGTCTCCATTGCCGTCGGTCATCAAGTGGTTCCAAGTCTAGTCTATCGAGCATCCTGTAGTTGAGGCTGTGCTGATGCACGGTATATTGAATACCTGCGAGCAGGTCTTCTTTGTACAGCTTTGATCTTGGTGGCGAGAGTCTTAGGAAGGGGATCCCAAGAGCACAAGGCATACTCTAGCACGCGCCGTACTAGCTGTTTGTAGGCCCTACATCTGAGCTGTGTAGACTGAGGAGGAACTGTTCTCTTGATGAAGCCTAGCGTTGTTGATGCTTTATTGGTGATGTAGTCTGTGTATATCCGCCATTTGAGGTCATCCTGGATATTTACTCCCAAGTATTTGATGGTCTTTGTCACTGGGACAATCTGGTTATGCAACCTGTATGGCGGTAGGGTTGTCCTGTTTCTCTTTTGGCTAAATCTTATTATTTCGCATTTGGCAGGGTGGAACTCCTAGCTTCCTGTTCCCATGCCTCCAGGTTCTTCAAGTCCTCGATGAGCTGAGCTGATCGGTCTGCAGTAAGGTATATGATGGTATCATCAGCGAACAATCTCACCTTGGACTTGATTACTGATGGCAGGTCATTGATGTAAAACAGGATGAGGGCAGGTCCTGGTACAGAGCCTTGGGGCACGCCCGAGGCGACTGCACAAGTCTCAGAGGAGGTTCCTTGGAGGGTGACTGTCTGGGTCCGATCTCTTAAGAAAGTGGCAGTCCAGTCAGTTATCTGCTTGCTCACACCAATGTTTCTCATCTTTGCCAGTAGTTTGGCATTGCACACCTTGTCAAACGCCTTGCTGAAATCCAATAAACAGGCGTCCACCTCGTTTCCGGCATCTAGTTCTTTCGAGATGTCAGCAACAAGTTTCACTAGCTGGGTTTCACAGCTTAGCCTGGCCCTGAAGCCATGCTGTCGATGGTAGAGGAGGTGGTTTCCTTTTATGAACTTCATCAGGTGGCTAGTGATGACCTGTTCTAGCAGTTTGCTGGTGATGCATGTCAGGCTGATGGGGCGGTAGTTTTCAGGTTTTGATTTGTCTCCTTTTTTGAAGATTGGTGTGACGTTTGCATTGTCTCCAATCTGCAGGTACACTGGAATATTTTAGAGACTGATTGACGATATTGCAGAGGGGGCCTGCTACAATATCAGCAGTTTCCTTCAATACTCGTGCACTTATATTGTCGGGTCCTGATGCTTTGTTGACCTTCAGTTGATTACTAGGTGCTTCATTTCAGGTCGGTGATGGTTGGTGGTTGGGGAGGTGACTGATTGTGATGAGAAGACTGATTGGAATTGTTCGTTAAGAGCGTCAGCCATGTTCTTCTTGTCTGTTAGTAGTTTGTGGCTGGTCTTGATTGCTGTTATGTCCCCTCGACGGTGCTTTATGTACTTCTTATTGGTGGTTCTCTCATTTCTCGCTGGACTATTCTTTGGTAGTCTTTGTACCTGCGTTCTTTGTTGATCTTGCCAGTCTTTTTGCTTCGCTTCCTGAGCATGTGTCTCTTCTTTATCAGACTGTTGAGGTATGGGTTGATCTAGGAGAGAGAATCCCGTTTGCTGGCAATTTTTGTTGGGATATGTTTCGCTTCAGCAGTTTTGATGTTCTTTTTGAGAGATTCCCAGAGGATGTTTGGTGGGTCAGCGCTATGTTCCATTTGCTTTAGGCTCTCAGATAGGTCGTCCCTTATTCCAGACCATTTGGCACGTCTGTAGATAGGGATCTTTCTTCTGCTCCTGCTTGATGTGATGGGGTTTCTTGGACAGCTCAATGAGTGGAATATCATGGTCACTGATGCCGGGGATGACTGAGGTTTTGTTGATGCAAAGAGGGATGTTAGTAAGCATAAGATCAAGAGTGTTAGGAGGGCGGAGTCTTGTTGGTTCTAGGATGAGTTGCTTGTGCACGTGGTTGTTGATACTATCAAGAAAGTCATGGTGTAGTTGAGGGTATGTGAAATTGGGTTTGAGGGTGAGGTTGTTCCAATCCCAGCCAGGGAGATTGAAATTCCCACCTAGGATGATATCATAATTATGATCTTTAGGTTGTGAGTGAGGGTGGTGAATAATTCAGGGATTGAGGTTTTGTCTGATACTTTTGGTCAATAGAAGGCTCCGACAAGCAGGTCCCTCTGACCTCGACAGGATATTTTTGTCCAGAGTTGTTCAAAGGTGTTGGTTATGGGGACTGCAGAAGATTGAATGTTCTTTCTGACAGCGATGAGGACACCGCCGCCTATGCCTGTGGTTCTATCTTTCCTGTAGATGGTATTATTGTCGCATTTCTAGTTCATTATTGGTGATGTTTATAGTTAACCAGGTTTCAGTGGCGATGATTATGTCAGGTTCGGAACCTTCTAACAAGTGGGCCAAGACTCCTTTCTTGCCAGAGATGGACTAGCAGTTGGTATCGATGATTCTTAGAGGTTTGCCTTTGAACCACGTAGGTTTGGGTTTAGATGGTGAGGAAGTATGTTGGGGTTCAGCTTCTGAGTTAAGTAATGGTATGCTTGATATGGTGGATGAGAGGCCAGATTGGTGTGAAATGTCATGATTGGTTGGAAGGTCGCTGCCGCAGTGACATTAATTTATGTAGGTCATTTTTAAATACATATTTATTTTTTTAATTTGCTGTTTATGTAATACTTGCTCTTATTTTGATAGCCATGTCACCATGTACTATTTTGAGCGGTAAAAATAAAGTGGATATCTATCTATCTATCTTGGTCTGTTGCACACAAGGCCCCTTTGGTCTTTAGTCTGATTGAGAGCTTTACAATAAAAGAAGAAAATGTATATGCGTCATCTCTCTTGTTTCATAATAATTGTGTGATGCAGACACCTTAGTGACCTAATTTGCTATAATCGTCTCAATGTATGTTGTGCCACTGCTGACTTGGGGGTGCTAGTTGAATGAGATGAGTGTCATGGTTTGTTCTGGTATGGTGGCGGTTAGTGGCTGGCTGGGAGGTTCAAGGTGAATAAGATGGGTGAGATGGTTTCTTCTGGTATGGTAGTGGTTAGACAGGGACAGAGGTGTAAGGAGGGCTAGCAAGCAAAGGCCAGGGGTTGTTGATATGGGCTTCTCCTTTGTCTTCAGCAGATCCTCTTGTCCAGTTTAGATTCCACAGATTTCCAATCCTTCTTGTTTCCAGAGTTTGAACAATTGACTCTTTGTTAAAATGAGTGCTATTGACTCGGTTAAAAGAAGCTTGTAAGCTAAAATTTTGATAAATTTTGATAAATTTTAAGAACTTTTAAAATTCCAAACTGGCGTCCATGAAACTGGAAATAGTTCCTAAAGGTTCCTGATTGGTCAACAACAACATTTGTCATCACTAGTTGTGGATGGCTGGGGAAGAAGATACTCCCTACATTTTTGGAGCCCATATCACTCCATTCAAAGCTACTGGCTAGATGTTTTGATGCCACAACTCTCTGTTTAAATTTTTGACTGGTTGCATCAGAATCAGGTATTGTTCTTCCCACAGAAGTTATGGATGACACGTTTTTGATAAACGCTTTCTTTTCTGCCAGTCTCCTCCCATCGCACTGTTTTCATCAATCCTTTGTTCAAATGGTGCTCACCAATATAGTTTCATTGAGGAAAGCAAAAAATATTCCTTGAAATTCTCATCCTACGGATATTATAGAGGATATCGTCTGACATCCCAAATCAGGTGAAATTCCATGACAAAGGGCTTCAATCTGTCAGAATCTGCCTTCAAACACAAGATTGTGAGCTCCATTGGGCTGAAAAAGCAACTGCAAAGTATGACCTTTCGAGGTCCTCATAGCCTTTTTTTGTTATAGAATGTCACCTGACTTGGGCTGTCACACAATATCCTCTATAATATCTGTGGGTGGAATGCAGTACAAAAGCGCACTATCACTTTAAATATCGATGAGCACCTGCATTGTTTACATCAAAGTAGTATACACAAAATACTCACTGTGGTTGCTCCACACTTTGATGTGCTTGGCCCGAATTTCTCCATTTTGATACCATTTTATAACCACCGAACACAATTATTATTACCACAACAATTACAGCCACACTGGGAATCAATACAGTGTACCATGGAACATGATCAGTGATGATAGCAGCTCCAACATCTGAAATATAAATATATCATCAATTTTGGAATGTAAGATAGACTGTCACGAAACAATGGAATAGACATTTTGATAAATCTCCTAATAAACTCACATTCAGAGAACCAGAAACTTTCCATTATCCTTATCAGGTTCAATAAATTGTTTCTGTCTCTAAATCACAATGTTCTTTGGAACTCACCGGTTTCTGACACATCTCTCTGGTTTTGTGTTGTGATTAGTGTATGCAATGTATTTGTATCATGAGTTTGGCCTGGAGTTGTTCTAACTGAGGAGGTAGGCAAGTTTTGCCAGCTGGTTTCTTGAGTGTACTCTGTTGTAGTCTGTGAGTTTTCGCTGGTGTCCTCTGTTGATTTGTTTGAGTAATATCCATTAGTATTTACTGTTGTACTATCAGTCCAGACTGTCGATTCATGTGACAGAGAAGTATCATAGCTAACTTCACTAGAAGCCGGGCCAAATGTTGATGCTGATGTTGAGCTGATGTTTCGAGATGTTGGTTTTGACAGCACAATCTCAGGTAGAGCTGAGATGAGCAAGATAGTCACAATCATCTGTAAGATAAATAAAAGTGTGTTTGAGAACTGGTTGAATAAGGTTCTAAGCGCAATCACACTAAGTGAATCACTTCCAATAGTACCCATGTGGTCGGAAAAGCAAAGGCTTGGCTGTCCAGACTTGATGAAAATGGCATAGCACATAACTGAATTTGGTCCCAAATTTCTAAATGTGTAGGTTACACGCATGATCTGGCAAATTAAACCAAACTTGATTTAAGCATGAGGTTGAGAAAGGATAAGAAAAGGAATCAGACCAAGAGAAGTATGTAAATCTATAAATGTATGTAAATCTATAAAATGATATATGGTGACTCTGTAGCCCTGTTCACACGGCCGTTTGAACAGGGCTAGTGACTCTGCACTTGTCATTTCTGCATTTACTACTTGCGAAAAGTTTCAAAGCAAAGCCCAAAAGCAGAGTTGACTTTTCTGGAAAATGGGGGACAGGCGGACATAACATTTACTAACCAATGGTTTCCCTTGTAACCAGCCAAAACTACTAATAATAATTAAAGCCCATGCACCCCCTGTTTTGGGTCCTGTTCAAGCAGGTGAAGTGTGAAATAGTTGTGCTTCAATGCATAGGAAAGAAATCAGGTATTGTAACTAAAGTCTCTTAGAAAGTTTATGCAAAACTGTATTCCAAAATTGTATTCTATGGTGGTTTTTCCAATATGTGCTCACAATGGTATTCCCAATTTTATTTCCAATGGTATTCCCAATGGTACTCCATATGTAGGCCTATATACCACACACAGAATATAGTGACGGCATCAACAAATCATATCGCTTTTTGGCAAAACTTTTAACACCATGATCTTAAAATAAGTTGATGATGCGATGTCACAGCTATCATAGGTTTTGGAGATGTAATCTTGTTTCAATAACTTTCGGCCCATTATAGATTCAATCATTATACTTTCCGATTTCTCACCCATTTTCGGTCCTGACACAACCACATCTTGACACCATACTGCTTCTCCTATTCCAAAATTTTATCTTCTTGGCTCAATGAGCTAAGTTGCAGTCATAGGTCAAGACACTCAGTCAACGCCCTTTTTGGGCATGTTTCATGACCGTAGTACAATTATGTCAATGAATACTTGTTTTGTTGATAGTGTCCTTCTGTCACAGCAATAATCTAGGTTATATCCAGTGGTCTAAGTTGACTTTTTCATTGTGGGTACTCTACTCTCATTTTTGGAATTTCTTGCAATTTCTAGATCAAATTATGCAGAAATATGGATCTGCAATAGAAAGATTGATATCTGGTCGAAAGAGACAACTTGACACTGTTTTTGAACAGAATCCAGTGGGAACTGTGTTCTAAAGGTTCCCCCTCTATATTTTTTGCAGGAACTCAGTTCCTGCCAGTTCACAGTCACTCAGAACACTGGTTACATCTTCTGTTTAGTCTTTTGTCAGTATACGTTTGCGGATTGTTTTCATTATTGGAGTAGCAAATCATCAAGTTCTAGATTTTAAGTTTCGAGCATGACCAGGGCTGCATACTATTTTTGTGGCAAAGAGAGGAGTTTTTGTTGAGGTCAAGATAGTTTGGTGGCTGACAATAGTACTACTGTGTGTCATGTTACACCTACCTCACTGAATATTTTATTCTCATACGCAACTTACCTTGTGGTCCATAATCACAGCTGCTAGGATCAGTGAATTACTACTTGAATGATCGAAATTTAACAAAGCAGGTTTTAATGAGCTTTGCCGGCTTTATCCTTGGTCAATAGGGCAAGAGCAAAATTGAATGCAATAAAGGACTCGTCAAAAGAATGACTATTATTGAAGCAAGTTTGAGCCATTCAAGATACTTTAACACAATGAACAAATATATAAATGTTCATTGAGTATTATTTATGATTTTTTTTATTATAAAAGTATACTCAGTCATAGAAACATAAACTGCCATTCAAGCTCATGCACTGTAACTCATTGCCAGTGCAGACCAAGATTTGTATTTGTCGGGTTAATTTGAGAAATTATCATAAACAATTGAGACTCTCTTAACTATCACAGCACCAGTATTCAAAAAATAATTCTAGAATTTAGTCTTTTCTCCAAATATCAAAATTTGTCTTTAAGTTAAACAAATGATCAGTCTTATCATACCTATCTTCTTCATTATCTAATGGGGTATTGCGTTAGAAGTTGTGCCTTTCTGATCCTGAAATATGGCTCAGATGTGCTAATTCACATGCTTACATCCGTAAGCTCAGAGTCATTTAATATCAGTTCTGATGAAGACCCGACAACAACCCGCCTGCCTGTGAAGCGAGATGGTGATCTCGATTCATCACTAATTTTAACAACAACCAAGAGCGTTAGTTCTACTGAACAAAACGAAACAACATTATCCGCTGGTAAAGGTATACCAACATTCTAAACTCAACTTGCGGGTAAAAAAGGCTTTGATAGTCTTAGAGATTGCAGAATAAAGGCATACTTAGCTTTCATCAAGAATTATTTGGAAATAAGTGACAACATTCCAAATACTGAAACAAGCAGTGGTGATTCTAGTCAGCTAGAACAGATTATTGTCCCGAGACAAACACATATCAGGAAGTTGATGACTAAGGGGTATCCAGAATTTCCAAATCATGACTTGTTTGGTTTTCCCATTTTATTGGGATTCACATGTTACTTAATGTTTGATTGGAATGTAGATTATACAATATGATCCGTCAGTTAGTCTATATAATAATATGAATAGTAATATGAATAATATGAACTTTATTTCCTATGAGAATATGGTTACATAAGATCGATGATACAAGATACATAAGATCAATGATGATACATGATACATAAGATACATGATACACTGATACATAAGATTGATGATACATGATACGACTCATCTAATTAGCGCACCCTTGTACAATGTAAGGGTGGGCAAGCTAGGCATTGACACCAACATCAATCAAAGAAGGATGAGACAAAAAAAACGGGATAAACCCTTCAGCCCTAGCCTTTTACTAAATGGATCAGAACTAAGCCACTAGCATGCATGTATTTTAAAAGTTTATTGTGTCACTCATAATACACTGTCTTCCAGTATTCTGCCATTTACCAACAGGTTAAGAAAGATATGCCCAAAATCTTTAGCGATGCATCCTAACTAGGTCTGGAACTGGAAAATAATCTTTTGTACACTCACGCAAAAAATGGCTAACTGAATAAATGTATCATTCAATATGACGCTTAGAGAAAAAGAAGGAAGACAGTCGCTCTACATATAAGTCATTTAGAAGATTGAATGTATGATGTTACATTCTTTTTGATAATTACATTGTATCATCAACCAAATGATATTCTATTAAAGCGAAAGTGAGCGAATCTAAGTAATTTAGCTTTATTTGTCATATCAAAAGGCCCAATCACGTATATGGGAAGGTTTAAATGAGAGGGATATAAATAGATACGAATAAATCAAAGTTATAAGTTGAGTATTACTTTAAGCGATCCATCCTTTGCTGATCTGGTAATGCAGAAGCGCCCAGATGGATGTTGCTCGGATACTCGTAATCATGTAGATCATCACCCCGTAATTGAGGATACGAGTCCCCATTTAGGCAGGAAGCCATCCTGTGCTGTTGGCTCTGGTACTCTTCACTGGTCTGAGGCTGGTAAACCTCACAAGACTCATTGACAACATGTGCAGATTGCTCAGAGAGTGGTTTGTCAAGAGGTTTTTCACCAACTTTGATACGAGTTTTTTGTGAAGAGCTTGTAGGACAATGGCCCGGGTCATTAAAGAAATTGCACTGATAATAAACATTCCCAGTGCTATGGTTATGGATACTTGCAGCTGAAGTGGATTTGCCATCTGATTGCGCTGGGACAGTATCCACAGTAGTGCTTTCAAGGATGGCAGGGTGGCATGTGACATCATCAATATAATAATTGTTTTCTTGGTAAGAGTGTGCGATGTTGGTTTGCTCATTTCTCATTGGTGGTAGACTGAAATTATAAATTATGATACAATGTATACCAATAAATAAACATTTGTGGGTGCAGTCTACTTGACAAGACTATCTGTGATCAATACAGCGATGTTGATGGGGAGACACCAAAATTGTTCAACGCGGAATTTTGCAGTTTGTAGGTTTGAAGATTACAGGCAGGGAAGGCTTGTCTTTAGGTAACACATAGACATGACCAAATAAAAAGTTGTTAGCTCCCTGTAATTTATCGACACAAGAATCCATTATAGGGATCTTTAACAACTGTGAACCTGAGAATATATAATTTATTACTTTATAGTTCATATTACGCTCTACATTATGGCACTCACGGAGGTGAATCTGTCTGTGGATTCAGGTTATCTCCATCCACATAATCGTAAATGTGATCTGAGCCTATTGCAAAATTTGCATAGTTAGGTGCTATCGGATAGTCTACAGTTGGTGCACGAGGAGGTTGCCTCGATTTCCAGAATCGGTAACCGAGTATTGCAACAGTGACAAAGATTATTGTTGAACTTAGAATCGCAACAATATATAAGCCCACAGCTGAAATATATAAATAAATAAAGGTAATGTTCTAAGGATTATGATCACAGTAAGGGATAGGCAAACGTTTTTTTATGTGAGACTAGATCTTCTCAGTAATGCTTCATCAGTTTGGTATCTAAGTGCTGTTATGAACAGCATTTTGACATTCTCTTATTTTAAGGTTTAGATTCTACAGTGTGGTAGATCAGTGCCTTTCATATTTTAAATTCATTGCCGGCGCTTGCATATGCAGTCTGTGATATATACTTCTTATCAGGAAAAAGGAATCATTAGTATAGAGCGCAGTGGCTGGAGCTTAAGTATAATAAACAGGAATACAGGATGCAAAACACAGGATTGGAAAACAACAAATCATCAGATTTCATAATTGGGAGATTATGAAAGACACCCATATACTGACAGCTTTAATATATTTAAACACTGACAGCTATAATATACTGATTTACTATAATCCTTCTATGATTGTGTTTATGTAAAACCAACATTCACGCTGTGTGCGGAACAGTGCTTTGTTGCTTTTTAAACTACAAATGAGTTCTTTTTCAAGTTAACATGAACATGAACATGAGTTAACATCGGCAAAGGATTTAGAGCCGAGTCCAAATTCAAGTATTTAAAATCCATATTGCACAATACCTGAATCTGTAGTTGTGACATGACCTCGACCAGTTGTTGTCGGGCTGGTTGTTTGGACTGAAATGTTGCTCATAGATATAAATTCTGTTTTGAGAGAAAGAGCTGTAGTTGAAAGATCGGCAGCTTCTGTGATAAACTGTGAAACCGCCGAAGTTGATGTAGATGTAGACATGTTTGTCTGACTAGTGGTGGTTGTATTCATCATACCAAAAGCTTGTTTCACAGCAGTGGATAATGATGAGCTTGTAAGAAATCTGTCAGGTCAGCATCAACTCAACTGCCTGAAATTAACACAGATCTATAGTCTAGTCAGAATAACTGGAAGGTAGGCACTGCCGTGCAAAAATCAAGAAGACGAAGTCAGATTCTCTTTCCATTCTATCTAGGGCGAGGTTGAGCCTACATGAATTCTGTAACATACTGTTCTACAATTGAGATGAAGTGATGTAACTGAAACTTTATAAGACAACATAATCTTATTTCCCATGTCTATAGTGAGTAAGGTTACAATATCTGGCTGGTATGAGTGTGAGTCTTTGTATATTAATTGTGGCCTTTCTATGGATAATATAGCTATATTCAGGCCAGTTAAATGATGTGAGAATTGAAGGCACCATTAATCTCAGCTTGGAATACCGTAACAGCGTTTCTCAGGCATTCAAAGCCCTGACCTGATCTAACTCAAATTATAATAAGGATTAAGTATAAATTTAGTGCAGCTTGATCGTGACTGATTGACCGGAGGGTGCTAAGGGCTGGAACAATCAATCACGTTGGGCTTCAGTGGTACATGAACCTACAACTGCCACTTCACTAATCACATGGCAATGAGTGATTGCACCAACTACCATCCAAACAAAAGGGATTAAACAAAATTAAGATTAGGCTATTTCAAAGATCAACATTAATCTTTAAGAATTTTTTTTCTCACTATATTGACTATTCAGGTCGTTGAAAACATGCAATATCGAGATGAAAAGTATAGGACTATGATGATTGCAAGAAAGAGGTTTAAAAGTCTGGTCAGGTTTTCCAGAAACAAAACTGAAGGTGATTACATTTAGATATGGTTATGAAATAATGACTCAATCACTCAACGAAAGTTCATGTTTTGAGAGGATACCTCATCATAAATTCATAAATATATAAAAATGATACTGTTGTGGCTTGATTTCTTCTTCGGTGAGTGGTCCTGTCATTAACCAGATAAGAAGATTGGAAGTTAGAGTAATCGCAGATTAACTGAAGATGTTAATATCAAGATTAAAGATAAGTTATCTGTAATCTTGCACAGCCCTACTTATAATCATCTACTTTCAATTCCATTCATTCAAATACTGCCATCAATTTAGCACCGCCTGGTGGCTGGGTTCAAATTTTGTGGGAATGGTAAGTACTTTTCAGCATAGTAACCTCCTGGTTTTCAATTTATCAATGAGTGGTTTCAACTGAACAACTGAAATATATTGTTATGAATATGAATCTGGGTATAACAATAATAATAAATAAACAATAAAGTCATAAAATCAAAAAAAAAAGAAAAAAACAAATGTAATTTTACTTGTAAAATTGAGCCTTTTTACCTATAAAATAGGCAATGGTAAGATATATAGGTACTCAGTATTAGAATTGAGTGGAACAGGTAGGGACCGAGTACCAACAAAAATATAGAGGGAATGCCTAGAACACAGATCCCACAAGATTCTTTTCAAAGAACTCTGTGTAAATGTGAATCTTTTGGACCAGCAATCATTCATATTATCAATCATCAATCACACTGCATTGTGCAAATTGGGGCCACTGCCAATCCCGAGAGTAGAGTACCCACAAAGAGAGAAGTCCACTTAGTCCAGGCATGTAATGATTATTATTATTAAATATCAATAGAAATTATTAAATCCCATCCCATAGAATTATTTTAAACTATTAAATTTTAAATTTTAGATTTAAGATTTTAAATTATTTAGATTAAATTATTATTAAATTATTAAATCCCATAGAAATTAAAATCAATTATTAAATCCCATTGATCATGGTTATTCCTATACACAGACAGACAGTAGGGCCAGACTAGATAACTACATAGCCACTACCTGAGAGGTGACATTGTAAGATTTGCATTGATACACTATGGTCCCATGTTGCGATTTCGGCAGTTATCGATCTATGGAAATAGCATTAAAATCCTGTATATCCTATAATACTGTATTGAATCGCATGATTTCACAAAGGTGGCGTGGCTGAATGGTTAGCGCGCTTGCACACAAAGACTTCAATAGGCAGTGACGCGGGAGGCCGCGGTAAGTCCCGGCCGCGGCAGATGTTTATCATGTTTTTTTCCATCATGGAAATGGTGAGCATTCGTAATACGAAATTGGAGTGTACCACAAATTCGAGGCATGGAACCATAGTGATAGTCTCTCAAATAGTTTCCCACTCAAATATTCAAGAAACATGGTCACATGACATCTCTGTATTGAGAAAATTAGAGTGCTAGTAAGCAGTAGATTTTACGGCTGAACTCCATTGTGTTTGGGAATTCCCATGATTCATAGGGTTTACCCATTGATTATGGATTTTGAGAAATTGGGATTCCTTGAATGGGATTTACAGACGATTTCCCCAAGTAAAATTACCAAAGGAGTGTGGAAAGTGTGTCAACAGGGTGTGGTCATTAGTTTTATAACCATAAGACGATTCCTCCGTAACAAAATGGTCCGTTTAGGACGTTGAAGATGTTTAAAACTCACTTTCGTTTCCGTCTTAACAGAATTTCCCACATACAAGTATTGGTCTTTGATAGTTTTACACATATACTACCTGCTTTCATGATTGGCAAGGATTGTCCAGTTTTCCCTCAATATGACAATGACATTGTGGTATATCATGAAGGTTTCTACCTCTACTAAAAGCTTTTGTTTCTTTCTTGACTTACCTTGAGGGCCATAACCACAGCTGCTAGTACCAGTGACTTCTTCGTGAATGAAACTTAAATGGAAAAATGCGCTAGCAAGGTTATATGCATGAAGGTATCCATTTCAGAGTCAGCCTCAGCTATAAAACAAGCACAGGAAAGTATTAGTCAAACATATATATTTCATATTGCTTTATACTAATTTGGACTGTCATGTTGTGTTAAGTTTGCGGATTGTTTTCATTATTGGAGTAGCAAATCATCAAGTTCTAGATTTTAAGTTTCGAGCATGACCAGGGCTGCATACTATTTTTGTGGCAAAGAGAGGAGTTTTTGTTGAGGTCAAGATAGTTTGGTGGCTGACAATAGTACTGCTGTGTGTCATGTTACACCTACCTCACTGAATATTTTATTCTCATAAGCAACTTACCTTGTGGTCCATAACCACAGCTGCTAGTACCAGTGACTTCTTCGTGAATGAAACTTAAATGGAAAAATGCGCTAGCAAGGTTATATGCATGAAGGTATCCATTTCAGAGTCAGCCTCAGCTATAAAACAAGCACAGGAAAGTATTAGTCAAACATATATATTTCATATTGCTTTATACTAATTTGGACTGTCATGTTGTGTTAAGTTTGCGGATTGTTTTCATTATTGGAGTAGCAAATCATCAAGTTCTAGATTTTAAGTTTCGAGCATGACCAGGGCTGCATACTATTTTTGTGGCAAAGAGAGGAGTTTTTGTTGAGGTCAAGATAGTTTGGTGGCTGACAATAGTACTGCTGTGTGTCATGTTACACCTACCTCACTGAATATTTTATTCTCATAAGCAACTTACCTTGTGGTCCATAATCACAGCTGCTAGGATCAGTGACTTTCTACTTGAATGATTGAAATTTAGCAAAGCAGGTTTTAATGAGCTTTGCCAGCTTTATCCTTGGTCATTAGGACATGAGCAATATTGAATGCAATAAAGGACTCATAAAAAAGTGGCTATTATTGAAGCAAGTTTGAGCCATTCAAGATATGTTAACACAATGAACGAATATATATGTTCATTGAGTAATATTTATGATTTTTTTTATTATAAAAGTATACTCAGTCATAGAAACATAAACTGCCATTCAAGCTCATACGCTGTAGCTCATTGCCAGTACAGACCAAGATTTGTATTTGTCGGGTTAATTTGAGAAATTAACATGAAAAATTGAGACGCTCTTAACTATCACAGCACCAGTATTCAAAAAATAATTCTAGAATTTAGTCTTTTCTCCAAATATCAAAATTTGTCTTTAAGTTAAACGAATGATCAGTCTTATCATACCTATCTTCTTCATTATCTAATGGGGTATTGCGTTAGAAGTTGTGCCTTTCTGATCCTGAAAATGGCTCAGATGTGCTAATTCACACGCTTATATCCGTAAGCTCAGAGTCATTTAATATCAGTTCTGATGAAGACCCGACAACAACCCGCCTGCCTGTGAAGCGAGATGGTGATCTCGATTCATCACTAATTTCAACAACAACCCAGAGCGTTAGTTCTACTGAACAAAACGTAACAACATTATCCGCTGGTAAAGGTATACCAACATTCTAAACTCAACTTGCGGGTAAAAAAGACTTTGATAGTGTTAGAGATTGCAGAATAAAGGCATACATAGCCTTCATCAAGAATTCTTTGGAAATAAGTGACAACATTCCAAATACTAAAGCAAGCTGTGGCGATTCTAGTCAGCTAGAACAGATTATTGTCACGAGACAAACACGTATCAGGAAGTTGATGACTAAGGGGGTATCCAGAATTTCCAAATCATGACTTGTTTGGTTTTCCCATTTAATTGGGATTCACATGTTACTTCATGTTTGATTGGAATGTAGATCATACAATATGATCCGTAAGTTAGTCTATATAATAATGTGAATAATATGAACTTAATTTCCTTTTTAGTGTCCCTTTCGGGGCAAATGAGAATATGGTTACATAAGATCGATGATACATGATACAAGATTGAATGTATGATGTTACATTCTTTTTGATAATTACATTGTACCATCAACCAAATGATATTCTATTAAAGCTAAAGTGAGCGAATCTAAGTAATTTAGTTTTATTTGTCATATCAAAACCCAAACATGTATATGGGAAGGTTTAAATGAGAGGGATATAAATAGATACGAATAAATCAAAGTTATAAGTTGAGTATTACTTTAAGCGATCCATCCTTTGCTGATCTGGTAATTCAGAATCGTCCAGGCTCGGATTCCCGTAATAATGTAGATCATCACCCCGTAATTGATGATACGAGTCCCTATTTAGGCAGGAAGCCATCCTGAGCTGTTGGCTCTGGTACTCTTCACTGGTCTGAGGCTGGTAAACCTCACAAGACTCATTGACAACATGTGCAGATTGCTCAGAGAGTGGTTTGTCAAGAGGTTTTTCACCAACTTTGATACGAGTTTTTTGTGAAGAGCTTGTAGGACAATGGTCCGGGTCATTAAAGAAATTGCATTGATAATAAACATTCCCAGTGCTATGGTTATGGATACTTGCAGCTGAAGTGGATTTGCCATCTGAATGCGCTGGGACAGTATCCACAGTAGTGCTTTCAAGGATGGCAGGGTGGCATGTGACATCATCAACATATAATTGTTTTCTTGGTAAGAGTGTGCGATGTTGGTTTGCTCATTTCTCATTGGTGGTAGACTGAAATTATAAATTATGATACAATGTATACCAATAAATAAACATTTGTGGGTGCAGTCTACTTGACAAGACTATCTGTGATCAATACAGCGATGTTGATGGGGAGACACCAAAATTGTTCAACGCGGAATTTTGCAGTTTGTAGGTTTGAAGATTACAGGCAGGGAAGGCTTGTCTTTAGGTAACACATAAACATGACCAAATAAAAAGTTGTTAGCTCCCTGTAATTTATCGCCACAAGAATCGATCATAGGGATCTTTAACAACTGTGAACCTGAGAATATATAATTTATAATTTATAGTTCATATTACTTTATGGCACTCACGGAGGTGAATCTGTCTGTGGATTCAGGTTGTATCCATAAAGATCAACATAATCGTAAATGTGATCTGAGCCTATTACAGTTGGTGCACGAGGAGGTTGCCTCGATTTCCAGAATCGGTAACCGAGTATTGCAACAGTGACAAAGATTATTGTTGAACTTAGAATCGCAACAATATATAAGCCAACAGCTGAAATATATAAATAAATAAAGGTAATGTTCTAAGGATTATGATCAAAGTAAGGGATAGGCAAACTTTTTTTTATGTGAGACTAGATCTTCTCAGTAATGCTTCATCAGTTTGACATTCTCTTATTTTAAGGTTTAGATTCTACAGTGTGGTAGATCAGTGCCTTTCATATTTTAAATTCATTGCCGGCGCTTGCTTATGCAGTCTGTGATATATACTTCTTACCATGAAAAAGGAATCATTAGTATAGAGCACAGTGGCACAGTGGCACAGTGGCACAGTGGCTGGAGCTTAAGTATAATTAACAGGAATACAGGATGCAAATCAGATTTCAAAATTGTGTGATTATGAAAGACACCCATATACTGACAGCTTTAATAGCTTTAAACACTGACAGCTATAATATACTGATTTATTATAATCCTTCTATGATTGTGTTTATGTAAAACCAACATTCACGCTGTGTGCGGAACAGTGCTTTGTTGCTTTTTAAACTACAAATGAGTTCTTTTTCAAGTTAACATGAACATGAACATGAGTTAACATCAGCAAAGGATTTAGAGCCGAGTCAAAGTTCAAGTATTTAAAATCCATATTGCACAATACCTGAATCTGTAGTTGTAACATGACCTCGACCAGTTGTTGTCGGGCTGGTTGTTTGGACTGAAATGTTGCTGATAGATATAAATTCTGTTTTGAGAGAAAGAGCTGTAGTTGAAAGATCGGCAGCTTGTGTGATAAACTGTGAAACCGCCGAAGTTGATGTAGATGTAGACGTGTTTGTCTGACTAGTGGTGGTTGTATTCATCGTACCGAAAGCTTGTTTCACAGCAGTGGATAATGATGAACTTGTAAGAAATCTGTCAGGTCAGCATCAACTCAACTGCCAGAAATTAACACAGATCTATAGCCTAGTCAGAATAACTGGAAGGTTGGCACTGCCATGCAAAAATCAAGAAGACAAAGTCAGATTCTCTTTCCATTCTATCTAGGGCGAGGTTGAGCCTACATGAATTCTGTAACATACTGTTCTACAATTGAGATGAAGTGATGTAACTGAAACTTTATTAGACAACATAATCTTATTTCCCATGTCTATAGTGAGTAAGGTTACAATATCTGGCTGGTATGAGTGTGAGTCTTTGTATATTAATTGTGGCCTTTCTATGGATAATATAGCTATATTCAGGCCAGTTAAATGATGTGAGAATTGAAGGCATCATTAATCTCAGCTTGGAATACCGTAACAGCGTTTCTCAGGCATTCAAAGCCCTGACCTGATCTAACTCAAATTATAATAAGGATTAAGTATAAATTTAGTGCAGCTTGATCGTGACTGATGGATTAAGGCATCAGATAAACCGGAGGGTGCTAAGGGCTGGAACAGTCAATCACGTTGGGCTTCAGTGGTACATGAACCTACAACTGCCACTTCACTAATCACATGGCAATGAGTGATTGCACCAACTACCATCCAAACAAAAGGGATTAAACAAAATTAAGATTAGGCTATTTCAAAGATCAACATTAATCTTTAAGAATTTTTTTTTTTCACTATATTGACTATTCAGGTCGTTGAAAACATGCAATATCGAGATGAAAAGTATAGGACTATGATGATTGCAAGAAAGAGGTATAAAAGTCTGGTCAGGTTTTCCAAAAACAAAACTGAAGGTGATTACATTTAGATATGGCTATGAAATAATGACTCAATCACTCAACGAAAGTTCATGTTTTGAGAGGATACCTCATCATAAATTCATAAATATATAAAAATGATACTGTTGTGGCTTGATTTCTTCTTCGGTGAGTGGTCCTGTCATTAACCAGATAAGAAGATTGGAAGTTAGAGTAATCGCAGATTAACTGAAGATGTTAATATCAAGATTAAGATAAGTTATCTGTAATCTTGCACAGCCCTACTTATAATCATCTACTTTCAATTCCATTCATTCAAATACTGCCATCAATTTAGCACCGCCTGGTGGCTGGGTTCAAATTTTGTGGGAATGATAAGTACTTTTCAGCATAGGAATCTCCTGGTTTTCAATTTATCAATGAGTGGTTTCAACTGAACAACTGAAATATATTGTTATGAATATGAATCTGGGTATAACAATAATAATAAATAAACAATAAAGTCATAAAATCAAAAAAAAAACAAAAAAACAGATGTTATTTTACATGTAAAATTGAGCCTTTTTACCTATAAAATAGGCAATGGTAAGATATATAGGTACTCAGTATAAGAATTGAGTGGAACAGGTAGGGACCGAGTACCAACAAAAATATAGAGGGAATGCCTAGAACACAGATCCCACAAGATTCTTTTCAAAGAACTCTGTGTAAATGTGAATCTTTTGGACCAGCAATCATTCATATTATCAATCATCAATCACACTGCATTGTGCAAATTTGGGCCACTGCCAATCCCGAGAGTAGAGTACCCACAAAGAGAGAAGTCCACTTAGTCCAGGCATGTAATGATTATTATTATTAAATATCAATAGAAATTATTAAATCCCATCCCATAGAATTATTTTAAACTATTAAATTTTAAATTTTAGATTTAAGATTTTAAATTATTTAAATTAAATTATTATTAAATTATTAAATCCCATAGAAATTAAAATCAATTATTAAATCCCATTGATCATGGTTATTCCTATACACAGACAGACAGTGAGGCCAGACTAGATAACTACATAGCCACTACCTGAGAGGTGACATTGTAAGATTTGCATTGATACACTATGGTCCCATGTTGCGATTTCGGCAGTTATCGATCTATGGAAATAGCATTAAAATCCTGTATATCCTATAATACTGTATTGAATCGCATGATTTCACAAAGGTGGCGTGGCTGAATGGTTAGCGCGCTTGCACACAAAGACTTCAATAGGCAGTGACGCGGGAGGCCGCGGTAAGTCCCGGCCGCGGCAGATGTTTATCATGTTTTTTTCCATCATGGAAATGGTGAGCATTCGTAATACGAAATTGGAGTGTACCACAAATTCGAGGCATGGAACCATAGTGATAGTCTCTCAAATAGTTTCCCACTCAAATATTCAAGAAACATGGTCACATGACATCTCTGTATTGAGAAAATTAGAGTGCTAGTAAGCAGTAGATTTTACGGCTGAACTCCATTGTGTTTGGGAATTCCCATGATTCATAGGGTTTACCCATTGATTATGGATTTTGAGAAATTGGGATTCCTTGAATGGGATTTACAGACGATTTCCCCAAGTAAAATTACCAAAGGAGTGTGGAAAGTGTGTCAACAGGGTGTGGTCATTAGTTTTATAACCATAAGACGATTCCTCCGTAACAAAATGGTCCGTGTAGGACGTTGAAGATGTTTAAAACTCACTTTTGTTTCCGTCTTAACAGAATTTCCCAAATACAAGTATTGGTCTTTGATAGTTTTACACATATACTACCTGCTTTCATGGTTGGCAGGGATTGTCCAGTTTTCCCTCAATATGACAATGACCTTGTGGTGTATCATGAAGGTTTCTACCTCTACTAAAGCTTTTGTTTCTTTCTTGACTTACCTTGAGGGCCATAACCACAGCTGCTAGTACCAGTGACTTCTTCGTGAATGAAACTTAAATGGAAAAATGCGCTAGCAAAGTTATATGCATGAAGGTATCCATTTCAGAGTCAGCCTCAGCTATAAAACAAGCACAGGAAAGTATTAGTCAGACACATATATTTCATATTGCTTTATACTAATTTGGACTGTCCTGTTGTGTTAAGTTAAGTTATATTTTGATGTTGACATTGACATAAAGCGATGGGGCAGCGACTGTTGCAGTTAAACAATGGAGATTTGGCAACCTCACTGGCTACACAACAGCGAAAACACAACGATTGTGTAAAAATAGAGAAACTGACTGAAAATGAAGTTATGGATTGAGATGATCATCAACACACAGTACGGCTTCATGCTGCTGGGGCCGGGCCATGAAGAGGGTGTACTAGAGAAGGGGCCACCTAGCTCATGGTTTCTAGCTGAAGTGTTTTGTGTTTATGTGTTTTGTGCAGTGGTACAGTTCAAGTACCTCGGATCTACTGTCATGAACAACAACCAGATGGATGAGGAGCTCAACACAAGGATGTCAAACGCCTCAACCTCATATGGCAGGCTGAAGGAAAAGGTCTGGCACAACAAGGACCTTACGTTCCTTGCCATCACTACACTTTAGTCGCATCAAACAGGAAGCGATCCTTTTGGATTGAATTCTCATTAAATGATCTCTCCGCTATAACTTGTGTCAGCAGGTTATGGTAGAATTGGCTGTTTGTTTGCTGTCTTATTATGCTAACCTTCGATACAATTTGCAGAATTATTATTTTTATTTGCCTTGGGAGTTGGAATGCTCGGACTTACCTCAAAACTGTTGAACCGGCTCACAACAGACTGATGGATGTAGTTTCCACTGCTCCTGTAAAAGTATTGTGTTATGAAAGGCTTTGGCATACCTTAATATATATATTTAATCCAAATTTATTTGAGCCTTAAAATCTTTAGCATCCAGTAATCCAGCATCCAGTAATAAATTATCAATATCTCTTGTTTTGTTAAAGATCAGACACATAATAGGCCTACTTTCTAATCTTGTTGACACAACTATAAAAAACTGAACAGGTTTGATGTAATACAAGACAAAGCTTGTGTTGTTTCTTAGCAACATAAAATAACACAATCATGGTTTCAAAGCGCAGACATAAGGTAAATTCGCGCCCTTGGTATTTATATTAAATAATCAATAAACAATCAATGGAAATCCCATTTTCATTGGGAAATCCAACTGAATCCAACTTGAATTCAAGTTGTCTCCCTATTATCAATGAGGAGATAATTCTAAGTTTCATCCCCTTCTAGTGACTGAATCAATAAATCGATATCACCATCCCAAGCTCAGCAGCAGCAGGGCCATATTATTTCAAGCGCATTATTTTACTCTTTTTTTTTTCAGGTATTTTCAGGTCAAACCCTTCTTATTTACTCTGTTTTATGACAAATTCTCGCGTAAAACTTTACAAACACTCTTTCTAACTCAAGTTGTTTGGAAAACATTGATACCCCTAATATTACTGAATTAATTTTGTGGGTATATGTAGTGTCCTGCTGTTGATGCTCGGGACCAACAAAGTCCACTCTATCATAAATTATTTTTAAAAAAAACTTTTAGTATAGTTGATGCAAAATATTTCCAATATGAATGAGATTTTTTACATACATCAGATTACTAATCTTGTGATCACTTTTCTTTTGGTGTCGCTGTCTTTTTCATGAAAATTACACTTGCTCACTAGACTCCATATATCTTCTTCTCCTTCCTCCTCCTCTGTCTCACTCTCCTTCTCATAATTTTCAATCTGAATATATGAGCAATATATCATCACTGAACAGTCGGTCATTGAGTAATGGTGTATGATCTCTGTCTCATTGCGGGGTCACTCAACATGCCGATTACCAAAAACTCTTCCATCATCAGGTTGTTTCCATATTATGTACACATTACTGTAAGTTTTGCGTATCACAGATTACAAACATTGCTGGGGCAAAGAAATAATGGCTGCCTACCAGTCTGCACTCCAAAGCTCTCCTTGAAAACAGCACCCTAACCTGCTCTCTGAAACCTGCATCGCTCAGCATTTCTTTATTCCCTGTAGAAATCATACTTGGTAGAACAGTACTCAATGCAAAACTCATGGAGAAAAAGATAATTATCTTAGTGTTGAAGCATCAAATTGTCACTTGGATTGCTGAGTTCGATAATCTACGCACACCATGCTATGATGATTTATATGGCTACTTCAAAATTGATATATTTCAATTGGAATTTCCGGGGCAAACAGTCAGATTGCACAAAAAAGAAGGAATTAATCCAAAACACCTCAGTGCAATTGTTTCTTTTTACCTGACATAGTAACATGGCATAGATATGTATAGATTCCAATATGCTGGATCTCTTGTCAACCTTGAAATAAAAATAAATAATCTGGATACTATTCGAAAATCTATTGGTCTCTATGGTGATAGTGTAAACTCTGTGTAGTATGTTCATGTTATTTTGAAGGTTACATTAAATTACATATAATAGGTACTTGAAAAATATCGGTGAAGATTTTATAGCAATTTTTTATTAAATTCAGAGACTCACAGCTTTCATTAGACGTTTTGCGCGAGCCAGCTCATTTTCCTTTGAGAGGTCTCTGACACGCTTCTACAATGGTACATGGAAATCTCATAATTTGTTTAACAACGAGATATTACGAGCAGGGTTTAGACCGTCTGTGGAAATTGGTCTAATCTAGTGAATTATGAAACAGAAGACATTTATTCACAATGCCTTCACTATTTGTAATTACCAAACGAACTAATGGCTGTCACCGGTATGACTCCACACAACTGGAGCTGATGTACAAATTCTTACATGCATATAGAATGTTGGTGTTGCCAAGCAAACATACCAATTACTTAATCAACTCTGTCAAACTATAGTTTAACTATAGTATAAACTCCAGTTATGAAAATTAACTCAAAACCAAATATGAGCAGAGTAGACTTTTCCTATCATGCAAATATGTCTGTCAGTGAGGTGATTACTCAGTGACAGATGTAGGTGCCAGATATCTATGCTAATAGCGTTTGGAATATGGCACATAGGGCCAGGGCCGAATGTAGATTGATGAAAGTTTAGTAGCATTTAATCCAATTTTCTTGTACCTCCTAATAGAGCTGACACAGCATCACACGGCTATGAAACGCTGTAAACTGATGGATTCTCAGGGTTGGATTGAATAACAATTTGCAGGTAAAGGATACTTCTGTAGTAAATACTAAACACACAGTGTAGATTGCAACTTAAAATTATTTTTTTTCACTTCCTAACAGAGCTGACACATTATCACCCAGCTATGAAACGCTGTAAACTGATGGATTCTAAGGGGGCTTATGACCAGATAAATTATCTACAAGAATATGTTATCACAAAATATATTCTTGAGGTGAAGATTGCTGGAAATTTGGTAGCATATAATTCGAAATTAATTTTTAACTCCCAGCAGCGCAGACACATTATCACAGGGCTATGAAATGCTGTAAACTGATTGATGAAAAGTTGTTAGCCTACAATCTGAAATTATTTTATTACCGGCAAAAAGCGCTGGAATTTCAACACCCAGCGAAGAAACGCTGTAAACTGATGGATGCTCAGAGGCCTAAGGTTGGATTGCTCACTGCCTGGTAGATCTCAAGACAACATCAATATTCCTGAAGTAAAGACTAATTTATTTCATCTCCAAAACATAACATTGACATGGTAGCAGCCGGCTAAGAACTGCCGTAAACTGATGGAAAGCATGGACTGCTAGATTGCTGATAAGGAAATTTTGAGAAACTATGAAGAGTTTTTGGACGAAAAAATTGATGCATGCTTGCTTGGCATGGTTACCAACCTTGGTTTTTCCGATGCTTTTTCTGCAATATTGAGCACCTGATCTGGTCTCTCCATGCCTTATCTGTGAAGAATCACGATGGTACACTACAAAATGAAGGAATCACATGGATACATTATCTCTTCAATAATCATAGAAGGATGTGCCCTTTTCGAGGACCGCACATGCAGTTGTTATCGTTACCTACATCATGTGTGTGATGAAGTCGCTCTCATGGTTTGGTCACTCTAGGGCCAAGAGTTTTACCCGATTTCCTGGTAAGCACATGTAGGGGTTAGTTCCTCAATTACCCATTAGGCTTGAGGTGTTATAAGACAAAGAAACAGATGCCCTTAAAATGTGGCTCAATATGCATTTAATCAAGTGAACTGAGAGATAATTATACAAAGTATGACTACATATCCTACTTGTGCAAGCCTCAATCATATTTTGTATTTAGTAAGTAAGTATAATATAAATAAATATGTATATATATACATATACATACCCATAAAGATTGTAGATAGATATATATAGGTATATATATCTTAATTTTCTGGGTCTAAAATTAGAACAATATTGTTAACATGGATGAATGTTATAATTATAATATTCTAACCAAGAATTATTATATTATTTATATAGAATACCACCTGGTTAGAATAATGGTATGATACTGGTTCCATCCTTGATTATTTGTTGGTAATATTAGGCTCAATTCAATCAATACTCCTTAATTCAATGTCACTTTTCTTACATTGTTGTTGGTCCTGATCATTGTTGTTAACAATGCTGACAGGTGAGCATGGTATGACTGTTGATGTGGTAGGTTTCTCCATCTTGTATAGTAATCAAAATAATAAGCTATATCAACTTCACAGATTGAGTTACAAGCATAAACTGACATCTTGCCTTGATTTCCTCTGCTAGCTTCTATTATGGTCAAGGTCATATCCATGCAGCTGAATTCCTAAAAAAACTTAAGGATTATAGTCTACGCAGAATCATTTTTTTGGACCATGTTCGCACCATTCCACTCTTTATAAGAATATTCTAATACATCTGGAATATACTTGACTATCATGGCTCAGAGCCATGATTTTTTAGATTAGATAAGGCTCCCAGTGCCTTCAGCATATTTCGTGTTACGGGTTACATGAAGATCCTGACACCGATTGCGTTCCGATTTGATTACCTGAGATTTTTTTCTAGTTGTTATTACATCATATTTGATAATTTCAATATTATGCATCTGCTGTGTTAGAATCATCTCTCATATGATTATTCAGAAGCGGGAATGCCAGCAGCGCTGAATGGAATCCTTCCGACATCAATGATGATGATAGTGCAGTGTATTATACAGTAATAGGACCCCCAGGTAATCAGATACTTGCTATTACTGTCATCCGTCAGCAAGTAGCATTTGCCAGCCAACTAAAATTTTTGAAGATATCTGTATTGCGGTGGAAGCTAAGCTCATTCAAGTTAACATAATGACCTTTTTCTGAATTAATAATTACATAAGAGCTATACAGATATTTGGTATTGTTTAGTCCCAAAACCAACAATTAGAACAATGACCTGTGAGTGAATACGCAAGACTATGAGTTCCTGCTTCTACTGATTACCACTCATCCAGAACTCGAAAATATCAAAGTGTCCTTTAGGGGTTTGTGGATGTCTAGAACTCGAAATTCTTACATGGATGTTCTCTCTTGTGGTATTGTATTGTTTCTTCACATTTTTAATTCCATATCTACACCACAACTGGCAGCCTCATCAAATGCAGGCGGTAGGGGCAACAAAGTACCACCATAACCGCCGTGGCAAGCAGATGCTCATGATACTCCTTCAGAAGGCAGTTTTCACTCATCTATATCCACATCAGGAGACAGCATTTCATCTCATCATTTTAATCAGCAGGAAACAAACCAGGAACAACATCAACTTCCAATTTCAGACTTCGGATTTCAAAATCAGTTGGTAGCTCTGAGGAAGAGGTTTATGAGCAACCTTTACCTGAAATACCATTCCATCGAACTGTCTCACTAGACAGAGAATCTTTGCCCTTCAGAAATTCGCTTCCAGACTTCAATGGTCAGATATGCGATGGTGGTAATAGTCCGACTGCTCTGCCCACAGCCTCAGGCTCTGTTTCAAAACCTGACTCAGCATCTGAGTTACACACCAAACCAGAAAACATTCTGTCAAACAGAGAAACAGTACCTGCAAGCCCGATAAGTAATGAAAAGGAGGCTTCTTCTGCTCTGCTAACAGCCTCAGGCTCTGTTTGGCCTGAACGCATCAACACTGCGAGTCCTACTGCAAAGCGAACCAGACGGCATCCTGTAAAAAATTGAGCGAGAACCTGCTAGCGCAATAAGTTATGAGAAATACAAAACAACACAGTTGATAAACAAGCGTCATCGGGTCCATCATCAGCGGCAGGCTCTGTTTGGCCTGTCAACATCAACGTTGTGAGCCCTACTCTAAAGCTTGACTCAAACACAGAGTTACACACCAAATCAGACAACATCCTGTCAAGCAAAGAGCAAGATCATGCGAGCCCAATAAGTTATCAGAAGGAAAGAGATAACACAGTGAATAAACCAGCCTCTTCAATAGCCTCAAGCTCTGTTAGGCCTGAACACATCAACATTGTGAGTCCGAAAGGAGAGAACATTCTGACAAAAAAACAAATAAAACCTGTAAGCTCAATAACTCATGTGAAGAAACAAGAGAACATCGCCCAAAAAATGAAAGGATCAGGCCTAACGCCATGAGATCATGATCAGGTGATACTGAGAAATAACTAAGGTGAAGGCGAAGAAGAGCATGATGAAGTTGATTAGATATTTCAGATCTCATTTGACTTACCTTTGAGTGCTTGAAGTTGAAGTTTTCATAATGCTTATTTCTAATATCCATCCAGTTTTGATTTATGATAATTACAAGAATAACTTCCACTAACACTACAATATTTTTATAATAGAGAGTACTATATATGACAGATAGTTTATTGTCTTTTGTGGCTCAACATAAATAGAATTATATTATGTTCGGGGTTTTCTGCCAAATTGAAATCAGAATACTTCCAAATTTACCTCATCATCACATAATTGTCAAGTTGGCTAATTTTTAACCATGGATATCTGTTTGACAGCAGCTTAAAAATGGCGCTGATGATTCAGCTATGCGGTATACTGATGTTTCTTCATTTATTTGTGCTATTACTTATGAAAATCTTTCAAATGTCTATTTGTTCTTGTAAAGTAAATGATAATTTGTGACACAACTAATCAACAAAGAGGTTTAAACACCGGAGAAAAGTTAAGTATAAAACTGCAGGTGACATTTTCTGATGATTACACAACAATTTCCCATATCATTTCGTGTTATAAACCAAGTCAATCCACAATTTATAGTCTACGCAGAATCATTTTTTTGGACCATGTTCGCACCATTCCACTCTTTATAAGAATATTCTAATACATCTGGAATATACTTGACTATCATGGCTCAGAGCCATGATTTTTTAGATTAGATAAGGCTCCCAGTGCCTTCAGCATATTTCGCCGTTACGGGTTACATGAAGATCCTGACACCGATTGCGTTACGATTTGATTACCTGAGATTTTTTTCTAGTTGTTATTATATCATATTTGATAATTTCAATATTATGCATCTGCTGTGTTAGAATCATCTCTCATATGATTATTCAGAAGCGGGAATGCCAGCAGCGCTGAATGGAATCCTTCCGACATCAATGATGATGATAGTGCAGTGTATTATACAGTAATAGGACCCCCAGGTAATCAGATACTTGCTATTACTGTCATCCGTCAGCAAGTAGCATTTGCCAGCCAACTAAAATTTTTGAAGATATCTGTATTGCGGTGGAAGCTAAGCTCATTCAAGTTAACATAATGACCTTTTTCTGAATTAATAATTACATAAGAGCTATACAGATATTTGGTATTGTTTAGTCCCAAAACCAACAATTAGAACAATGACCTGTGAGTGAATACGCAAGACTATGAGTTCCTGCTTCTACTGATTACCACTCATCCAGAACTCGAAAATATCAAAGTGTCCTTTAGGGGTTTGTGGATGTCTAGAACTCGAAATTCTTACATGGATGTTCTCTCTTGTGGTATTGTATTGTTTCTTCACATTTTTAATTCCACATCTACACCACAACTGGCAGCCTCATCAGATGCAGGCGGTAGGGGCAACAAAGTACCACCATAACCGCCGTGGCAAGCAGATGCTCATGATACTCCTTCAGAAGGCAGTTTTCACTCATCTATATCCACATCAGGAGACAGCATTTCATCTCATCATTTTAATCAGCAGGAAACAAACCAGGAACAACATCAACTTCCAATTTCAGACTTCGGATTTCAAAATCAGTTGGTAGCTCTGAGGAAGAGGTTTATGAGCAACCTTTACCTGAAATACCATTCCATCGAACTGTCTCACTAGACAGAGAATCTTTGCCCTTCAGAAATTCGCTTTCAGACTTCAATGGTCAGATATGCGATGGTGGTAATAGTCCGACTGCTCTGCCCACAGCCTCAGGCTCTGTTTCAAAACCTGACTCAGCATCTGAGTTACACACCAAACCAGAAAACATTCTGTCAAACAGAGAAACAGTACCTGCAAGCCCAATAAGTTATGAAAAGGAAGCTTCTTCTGCTCTGCTAACAGCCTCAGGCTCTGTTCGGCCTGAACGCATCAACACTGCGAGTCCTACTGCAAAGCGAACCAGACGGCATCCTGTAAAAAATTGAGCGAGAACCTGCTAGCGTAGCTAAGTATAAAACTGCAGGTGACATTTTCTGATGATTACACAACAATTTCCCATATCATTTCGTGTTATAAACCAAGTCAATCCACAAAAATTGTGTAAACAACACACAATGTGGGGACGGCAGAGGTTTGGTAGCTAAGGCAATATTCAATATAGATCAATCATACCTGATGCTGCAGATGAATCTTGACCTGGAGCAGATTGTGTTTGTGCTCTTCTGATAGACTGTATTAATGCTGGCTGTTAAATATTTTGTTTTGAAAGAAACAGGTGAAGTTAAACTTCCTACAGCTTGTATGGTTATTTGAGGAACAGACAAAGTTGATGTAGATGCAGACTCAGCTGTTGGAGGAGTGATGTAAGCTTATATATCATCAGTGATAGCCGAACTTAGTTAGTTGAGCATGTAACTTTATTTTTTCTTATGGTACATTTTATTTACTGCCGCAATAAATCTGTCAGATTAGCATTGACCTTAAATTAATTGATTTCTGAGTTCTAAATTTTGAAGCATGTGATGGAGGAGGCACCATAATAAGAGTCTTTTTAACTTCAGTTTTCAGTTCAAAGTAGTACCAAGGAATAGCCTGTCTTGACAAGCTTTGTCCCCCTCCAATAAAGCTTGTCATTGAGGCTCACCGATGAAGCGACTACTAAATTATGCTTAGGGGTATATTTTTGTATACAATTGATTGACATCTTCAAACCGTATTTATAAATTCTTGTCCAAGATTTTACTCTATACACCACCTCTGGTTTGTGACCAATTTGTGGAAAATTCTACCAAATGCTATAATAATGCTGAAAGCAGATATAATTTCTCTCACAAGAAAATATGACACACAACGTTTACAAATATTTCTGATATCTCACCATACTGAAAGTAAAGAGACTTCTTTTTGATCAGAGTGGCTGGAGGATGGTGAATTCAATTTTGCTGGTACCACGATGAGTCTTGTGAGGAGTACAAACCTCAAACCAGTGGAGAGTACCAGAGCCAACAGCTCAGGATGGCTTCCTGCCTACATAGCAACTCGTATCCTCAATTACTGGCTGCTGATCTAAATTATGAATATCCAACAAGCAATATCCACCTGCATGTTTCTGATCAGATGAATTTATCAAGGTAAAACTCAGCTAATAACTTTGTTTTATTAGTATCTATTTATATCCCTCTTGTTCATGTGTTCTCATATACATGATATGGTTAATGATATAACAAACAAAACTGAATTACTTTCACTTGTTTCACTTGAATGATACAGTTACTCCATTCGTTCCTGTCAATCATATGAACAGAAAATATTGAAAAACAAAATTTATTTGCTTCTATACAGACCGTTTACAGGATGTCAGAATCTCTATTTATCAGTTTATCAATACTACAATCTGGAATATATGGAATCTACCTCTACTCCAATCTAAGCCTGATAATGCAACAATTATTCCATGTCTGCAGCTAAAGAGAGATTTGGGGATGGTTACTGAGATCGATAGAAGTCTTTGTCCTTGTATACATACTAATGATTTTGCTGCTTTTACCAATATTTTGACACTTTCTGGAATAGCATATTTATTTGGTTTTTGGTGTAATCATTTCCTACAAACTTAACCCAGCCTTTAACATCTTCCACTTTCAAATGCACTAAACTTAGATTAGACCACTGGATTCTTTGAATGTAATCTACATACCATTAGTTTCCCCTCTATTTATTGACATACACTTCTCTCAAAACCTTAAAATTGTTATTTTTTAGTTATATTATACTATTCATAGTTTATCTATTTCTGTTTTGATCTCTAAGGAGCTAGAGAAATAGTCTAAAACAATCCAGTATAGTTGAAAATTAATGTTTCAATAAACTAAGATGGTTGAAGCGAGTTTCTCAGGTTGATACCCTCCACACTTTCCATTAACATAGTTGTCCTACAGTATACAGGGCTCTATAATTGCCCCAAACTTGTTCTGATATTTGTCAACGACTTGCTCACACTACCACTTTTAGCTGTTAGTTATGCTGATGACATTAAATTTCAGAGTCATGATAGAGATGTTGACAAGTTACAACTCAATACTAACTTAGACCTAGAATTTATACATAGATGGCGTGTCAAATTGAATTGTTCTAAATATGAAGAAGTCACATTTCCTTTTGTATAATGTTCAAGACCGTGTTCGTGACTCCTTTCCCTTGACTTGTGGTGGGCCAGGGGTGCTTTGTAGGAGAAGGACAAGATTGTTGGGCTTTGAGATCAATGATAAGTTGACTTGGGAAAAATACGTCACACACATCTGTAAAAAAATGA
Source organism: Membranipora membranacea (assembly GCA_914767715.1). Lineage (NCBI taxonomy): Eukaryota > Metazoa > Bryozoa > Gymnolaemata > Cheilostomatida > Membraniporidae > Membranipora > Membranipora membranacea. The sequence continues at coordinate 23,478,449 of OU612074.1, forward strand.
AAAAATCTATCGATCACATTGCTCCATTTGTGAAGAGGTTATCTCAACACCAAAATGTCAATGATATTTTATTATCAGTTCATTTTTTGTCATCTTATTTATGGCATTCATATTTATCATAATCAGTCTCAAAAGCATTGTTACTAAATATTTGTTTCTTTAACAAAAAGCATTCAGTTTAATAGCTAATTTGTGTGCAAAATATTCCAAAACATTTGATTCAGACATACATTTTGTCTAGTACCCTTCATTTATTGGCTTTACCATTTCTTAGTACTTATTTCACTGCTTTAACTGGACATCGAATATTTCATAGAACATTTCTACTTTTTTTGTTGGAACGCTTTAGGGAATGTCACTAAGTGAGTTTAAGAGATCTGTTTAAATCACACCCTTCAACAAATAATCTTTTGGACACTACTATAGCGTCCTGTTATAACAACTTACCTTCAACCTTGCGTACCACCACTGTCATTAGTTTATTTAAAATTCATTGTTCCAAACATCATTTTTCACAGATAACATGATAATATTTTTTCTGTCAATCTACTATTAATGTATTTTTTTTCTTCTTTTCATGGATAATATTGTAAAATAGTTTTTGAGAATGAAAAATATTATGTCAATAAAGTATTGAAAAAAATGACTGACTGGCTCTCTGATTTAATTGTGGCTTCATATTGATCCTAGCCATTTGGGCGCATTGTGCATCTTTTATTGTGACATGCTACATGTACATATACAAGAATATTCCCTAAATTAGCACTGAATTCTGTTTGGACTTCTAATGGTTATGCCATGGCACTTATTCAGCAATATTTGTATGAACTTTAAGAGATAACTTTAATTATTTGCATACTTGCGAAGTAATTTAAATTCAAAGCGGGAGATTTAAATTCATGCTGGTGCTTCTAGGGTGCGAAGCAACAGAGTGTCCCACCTGGGGGTTTGGGGGCGGTGCGAGCTTCCAACAAGGTCTGGGGTGGAGCCTCATCTGATGACACTCCGAGAGCGTTTCTAACCACTAGGAAGGGCTAAAACGTATATTTGACCCAAATGATTTCATGTTTGCACTAGTTTACTAAAATATCCAACTGAGGTGATATACACTTTAAACACTTACCATCAACACATAGGCCCCTGGGACTTACATGCCCTTACTTTGCCAATGGCCAGAATCGACCATCGCACTGACAATAATAGTCTGAGTTTTAATAGAACAGGTAAATTTGTTAACATCATTGAATAGCACAATAGCATAGCACATAGCACAAAAGACCTTACCAGTAACTCATCAACACATGCTTGGATAGGTACATAGAGTTAGGATCTTCTTACCCTGTGATAGGTACTCAAAAAGAGAGGGCTGTTTTCTCTCAATTCTGGAAGAGTGAGAATTACAAAAAAAAGTGGAAAGTGGGTGTGAAAATCTGGAGGGTCCTAAATAGGGTGACTTGGCAAGTATTTTATAGATCAGCTTGGCTGCACGGCGTTACGCTCATATTAATAAAGATCTATCAAAACATTCTTATATAAATACTGTTATGGGCATAAATCTCATTTGTTGAAAATGTTTTTCAGAGTAGGCCAAAAGAAAACTCTAAAAATGACAAAGCAATAATTAGTCAAACAAAAGTGTAGTAAAATCATTTAGACTGTGCTGTGAAATGTTTAACATTCACGCTATATGGCATATGTGTAATGTCATGTCATGAAGTCTTCTCCGATAAATCTGGAATAATAATATGTTTAACATTTGAACACTAGCTGTCAACGGAAACTTCCAGTAAACCTTTTGGTCCATTTGGATATTGTAGGCATAAGAAGAAACTGATTGAAAATGGCGTTACAAAACTGTTGCACACCTATTTTTTTACAAGTGATACAACAGAAGAGCAAGTCATAACATCATGACCCCCATATCTCAGGGTATTCAAATAGGAACCAAGTTGCCAAGGATTAGAAGTTTGAATTTCTGGTCTGCCTTATTTTCATGTTTAAACCTGTTTAAAACACGAGTAGCAACAATATAGCGATTAAGTGGCATTCACGGTTTCTTGTTGCCATTTTCTAAACTAGTAATTTAGTTTGATGTATTATTCCTACATAGGAGAAATTTAAGGGAAAACTCTTGTGCACATGGAAATAATATCAAATGTTGGAGATATATTTATTGGGATTATTGGTGGACTCTTGAAAACAAGTAATTCATAAATTGAGTAAAGATACCTGAACCCGGTTGATGTGGCAATCAGAAAGAGTAGGACCCGAGCGCAAGAATATAAAATAACTAGACACAATTGCAATAATTATTCTATATAGAAGTAAGGCAAATTATTGGAGATGCTTCCATTTGCTTTTATCATGTGGACATAACTTTTTCCTGCAACTTAAATAGTTTCAACTGTTATAGGATCAAATGTGAGGTCACTGTAGGCAGGCTCAGTATACTGGTCACTTCCATTCGAAGTTCTGGTATTGTTATTCACTGTAATATATTGGATTGAATTGGCGCTGAGCATTTGGTGTAAATCAGCAGAGGTCTTTACCTCAACATCCACATTCTCAGATAGGAGCTGAGGAGCACCACAAGCCAGAGGAATAGATGTCAGTGGATATGGCTGATTTGGGAGCTGGCTGTCACTTCTTGGAACTACAGCCACTGCAGTGTTACTTGGCGGAGTAAAGTTATCTGAGAGACTGAATATGTACAAGGAGTGACCAGAAGATCCCTGATTTGATGCAGATGGTAGAGCCTGCACCGGTATCGTGATTGGAGTAGTTGACGCCGTATCTCGGTTAATTTTACCACCCATTTCTTTCTGAGTTGTGTGCAGCTCATCCGAGTTTTCTGGACGACCTTGTTCCACGGCCACATCTTGTGTAGATGTAACCCCGGAAGGTTTGGCTGTTGGTATTGCTATAACGTTCTGATCCATATCACCTGGTACGCGTACCACAACAGATTGAGGATGTCTTTCACTGAGGGCTTGAACTATTTCTAAATGTAAATGTAATTGAGGGAGTTTGATGTCGTGAACATTAGGAGGATTTGAGACAGGTTTCTGTGGGGGTAAGTCAGGAGGCCCCATTTCTTCATAGACATCATCAGATTCAAACTCTCTATGTGAGCCAGTTAGTGGTGCTTCCTGTTCCATGACGTCAAGTGAATTAGTACTTCTGTTCCCACATGAGAGAGCACGGGAGCTGGTAAAAATACACCAAATATTATGCTTGTTAACATCACATTATGTCCTATTAGGTGCGGCCAAAATCACAGTTACATTCATCTGGTGGGTGGTCCGACAGCCAGTATTCTCAATGATGTGTCTCATAAGGGAAACTTAACTTCCGCATGATAAGTCATGCATTTTATTGAAACTAACAAAGCAAATTAGTGACTATGGTCTTAGTGAGGAGATATGAGGAACTTTTTTTAGTGTTTTGGTTTGCCTGTAGAACACAGATCAGTTCACAATATTTCATTTAGGCTACAGCATTGAGTGATTCAGCATAGAAAATAACATCACAGAATTGGAAGATAGTACTGATTTAAATCTGTATAGCTCAAATTTCCCTGTATGAGAACTCAGTCCTAGAATCTTGTCCTACAGAGCAATTACTTGCAAAAACAGCTAGCTGAAGACCTGTGTGGTGTGCAGTGGTATGTGCACCAATGTATGTTGTATCTTTGTTGTGGGCTAGATAATATCTGGCTTGACTGCTGGAAAGACAGCTGACTGATGGAAAGACAGATGACTGCTGGAAAGACAGCCGACTATTGGAAAGACAGTTGACATGAGGGTGGAACCAGGGTTCGCAGCCCGAAGTCCCGAACATTATGACTATGTCATAATGGGCAACCCACCACTCGCAACAAGTTCATTTATGGAAATATGCCCCCAAGGTCTATCCGGAAACGTAGGGGAGAATGAGAGACCTAAACAAATCACTGGTACCGGTTTAACTGTTATAACGAACTCGGATGCCATGGATTTGCGTATGCCAGAGGGGTTTCAAACTGAGCATGGTATGAAAATACATAGAACTAAGAAGGGATGCGAAGTGGTCTTAGAGAACCGTAGTGTAGATAACTCTGCACATAAGAAGGATGGAACACTGACCCAGGTTGAAAACCACAATGGGCAGACAATCAACTCTCAAACACCCACCGAGCATCATGGGAGCGGTTGTGAAAGGCAGGAGGTTGATTGGCCAAAGATGAGCAGTGTCAAGACTTGGTGTGAGCTTGACGAATATGCAGTTGTTGCTCTCAACTCTGCATTGACTGGAAGCAGCGAGAAAAAGGCCAAACAACTGCCTGCTATCCTCTTTTCAATCTGTGAGGAGAAGTTTGGCTTAGTTGCGAAACAAGGTGGAACTCAGTGCACCAAAATACCAAATAGACGCCAATGTGAGAAAGACAAACTGAGAACTCAGCAACGTGCGCTGAGAGAGAGAATGAAAAATTGCACTTGATCAGAAGAAGGATGGAAAGAATTCCATCGCTTCCATGGCAGGATCATCTAGAGTATGTATATAAAAATGTACAACGGAATGTTTACCTACTTCAAAATTTGAGATACTTCTTGGATATAGCAAGTGCCCGCACATTTTACTTCCAGTTTATCTATTGTCACCTTATATATGGTATCCATATCATTGGCAACTTGTCCTGCAATAATGCCCTCAATAGATTATTTTTGTTGCAAAAACTGGCTTTACGCATTATCGCCAATGTGCATTACATCCCTTATTATCTCATTTCAACCGAATCCATTACACAATCATTACAACTCCTACCTCTTCCTAAGCTTGTTTGTTATTTCACTTCACTTTTTGCGCATAAGATTAACAATTTTTTAACACCTCCATTTATATATAGAGGATTTAAAAACACTACCAAGTTCAATTTTCGTGATAAACATTTACTTTTATATCATATAGACAATCTAAGATACAAAGTTTCTGCTACATACAATTCTTTACCGTTACATTTGAGATCTAAAGAGAAGTTCAGTTCATTCAAAACTTTACTTTTCAACCATATATTATCGACTTGACCAACATCATTGATGATATTATTTCCCTTCTGTTTCTCTTTTTTTGTTTTAAAAAAAAATTGTTTTCTGGCACTGAGTGCAAAAAATTTCGAATGAGATGACTTTGGATGCAAATAAAAAGTATATATATATTGTTCTCCATATATACAAACCGGATTACCTCAAACCTGAGTAATGTTACAATAATTAAGTACGCAGGCAGATGACACTTGTATCATAGGCTGCATAGCTAATCAATCAGATCTCAACTCCTATTTTGATGAAATCCATAGAATTGCTAAACAATGTGCTGATTTAAATATTTTATTAAACCCTACTAAGACCCAGGAAATGATGCTATCCACCCAATATGTTAAACCTTCTACCCCTACACTTGTTTTAAATGATACTGCTATTGCTTTTAGTGATAAAGTTAAATATCTTGGTGTATTAGTTGACGATAAGCTGCGTTTTAATGATCATGTGCATGGTATAGTTTCAACCGCCTCTCAAAGGATGTATGTAGTCAGGAATTTTGTATTTTTAAGCTCTAAATCACTATCAAATATGTTTTTTAAAAGTTTTATTGTATCACGAATCTCCTATTGCTTACCCATTATTTTTAAAAGCTTGTATGCTGCTGACAAGCAACGCCTGTGTAAAATTTTCAAGGACGCTATTAAGTTAGGCATTGAACATCCCGATATTTATACCATGATGGACAATCAGACACGAACACTGGCCTTACGCTATATTCACGATGAGGATCATTTCATCAATGATTTGTTGAGTAAATGTCCATCTGGCAGATACCGTACAGTAAAACATAGAAGCTCACTGGGGAGAGACTGTTTTCTGCGTCATATCACTCTTATTTAAACGAAATACTTTTTTAGACAGAGATTTGATTTTTTATTCCAAGTGTCTTCGCTTTTTTCTTGCTGATTCTAAGTGCCAGCAATTACACTGTATTTCGCGACTCATTTTTTCTTTTAATAATGCTGTCAGTGATAGTAATAAAATCCATCCATCCATCCATCAGAAAGGCATGGGCATTCTGTATTGCTTAATGATGTCAGGGAACGAATAAGCAGGCTAGCCAGAGCTGAGGCCTTGAGGAAGAAGAGGAAGTTGAAGCGGAAGAACTTAAACAAATTCATGAAAAATCCATACGGATTTGCCAAGAAGTTGTCTGAGCAGAGCAAGAATGGCGAGCTCAAGGCTAGTCAGGCAGAAATTGAGACACACTTGGCAAAAGTGTACAGTAACAAGAGCGAGGTGAACACTGATATTGCTGGGCTTAAACGTCCAACATCTCCAGGTTTCAGTTTTGAGATGGGTGATATCAAGCTTGGAGAAGTTGCGCAGGTAGTCACCAAGGCACGTGCCAAAAGTGCGCCAGACATTAATGGCATCAGTTATAAGCTAAACAAGAAATGTCCAGGCACACTGGGGATCTTGACAAAAGTGCTCAACCAAATCTGGAAGTCTGGCAAGATCCCAGATGAGAGGTGTTGTGCAAATGGTGTGTATATACCGAAAGAGGATAAGGCGGAGGACCTAGGGCAGTTTAGACCAAAGTCACTGCTAAACATAGAAGGCAAGATATTCTTCAGCGTTCTGGCAAAACGCCTGACAGATTATCTCATGAACAATGGATTCATTGATCCATCAGTTCAGAAGGCAGGCATCCCATGATTCCCTGGATGTCTTGAGCATGTGAGCATGATTTGGTCAGCAATAAAATCTGCTAAACAAGCTAAATCAAACCTTGAGGTAATCTGGTTGGATTTGGCCGAAGCCTATGGTTCTGTACCGCACAGCATAATTGACCTCGCACTATCACACTTCTGGGTGCCCGACAGGCTAAGGGTTATGGCTGAGCGCTACTATAAAAAGTTCAAAATGCGATTCACTACTAAGAACTTTTCCACGAGCTGGCAAGAGCTGGCAGTAGGCATCCCTATGGGATGTGCTATATCACCTTTGCAATTCGTTATGGTGATGGAGATAGTTATACAGAATTCACAAGGCAGCGTGAATGGGATCCAGGTTGCGAATAACCAGATACTACCGCCGATGAGGGCCTTTATTGATGACATTACAATAATATCACCAGACAAGGCTCAGGTTGTAGCTTCAATCGATAGACTGCATGAGTTGATAGAGAGATGTGCGATGCGATCCAAACCTAGCAAGAGCCGGTCCCTGTCTTTGTGTAAAGGCAAACCTGTACCAAATACCTACTTCATAGGAACAGAGCGTATTCCCGCGCTTGCAGAGCAGCCTGCGAAGAGCTTAGGAAGATGGTATAGTTTACCGATCACAGACAGGTTTCACGGAAATGAGGTGAAAAAACAACTCATTACAGGGCTGGACGTGATTGAAAAATGTGGTCTGTCTGGTAAATACAAAGCCTGGATTCTCAACTCAACTCATGCCTCGAATTCTGTGGCCTCTGACAGTTTATGATATTCCGCTTACACCAGTTGAGAGAACGGAGCAAATGATTAACTAGCACATGCTCAAGTGGCTCGGAGTTCCAAGGAGCTTCAACACTAATGCACTTTATGCCAGTTCGTTTACTCTTTTACTACCTATGAAAGCTCTTGTGGAAGAGTACAAAACATCAAAAGCGAGACAGGATATTCCATTCCATTCCATTCCTTTCTAATCTCACTCGGAGTGTAGGGGCTCCTCTATTGAGATATATAGTATTGTGCCGATTGTAGTGATCGGTACTGTAACTGTGTAGAAATATTTGTTGAATGATTCTGAAAGTGTTAGGTTATGATGTTGAAAGAGTCACCAGACCAGGTGATAAGGGAATGTGCTCAAACACTTGACACTGGTAAAAAGTGGTCTGTCACAGAGACTGTCAGAGATGCCAAATCTCGACTGGAGATAAGTGAGATTGTGGGTGCTGTGACAACTGCACGTTATGGCATCGGCTGGGAAGCAAACCGGTGGTTCACAAAGGAAAGCCCAAAGGTTAGACAGGAGATGGTAGTTGATGAGGTGCGCAAGATGGAAGACGAGCGCCGCCAGACGCAAGCTGTAGGCCTGTTGAGCAGCGACAGCTCAAATGGACAGAAATGTGGTCGATGGAGCCACAAAGGATCAGCTTTCTGGTTGGTGCAGCTTATGATCAACTACCGACCCCGGCAAACCTGGAACGCTGGGATTTGACCGAGAACTCAAAATGCGCCGAGTACTCGGCCAACCAAGGGAACACTTCGACAAATCATGTCAAATTGCCCGCAGAGCCTGGGAAGATACACGTATAGGCATAATCAAGTCCTGAAAGTGTTGTGTAAATATGTCACTGAAAAGTGTGAATATGCTAATGCTGGTGGTGAAGTGCGCGGAAAGATTTTGCGTAAAAAGGGATTGATGAACAGCGGAGAATGGCAGGTGAGATGCGACCTCACAGAGCAGCTCAGCATACCACAGCATATTGTGATCACAAACCAAAGACCAGACTTAATTGTCTGGTCTGACAAAGAAAAAGCACTAATACTGATGGAATTGACGGTGCCTTGGGAAGAAAATCTCACATACGTGCATGAGAGAAAACTGACAAGATACGAAGATCTGGTGACACAATGCCAAGACAAAGGTTGGAATTGCGAATTATTCGCAGTGGAAGTTGGCTGCCGTGGATTCATGGCTAGATCAGCTACCAAATTTCTGACTAGAGTTGGGCTGTCAGGCAGATAACTCAAACAAGCCACATAAGGCATAGTACATGAGGCATAAAGCGCATCTGCATGGATTTGGCAACAGCACTGTGTGAAGACAACAGCTAAGTAATCCTATTGCTTGTAAGCTGGGGTTTGACACACTCACTTAGTTTTGTGGAGTTGGCCAGCATTTAATTCCTTTGTTTATTATCCTTGTAAGGATGAGATTGAGGGGATTAAGTGATGATTAGCAAACTGAGCGGGTAGAAGGCTAAGCAGGATTATGCCTTTAATGCTCAAATTAAAGTAGTTTAATCTCTGCAGGGTGAAAAATCAAAGTGAGTCTGAGTTAGATCTAAGGCATTACAAGCATAGGATTCAAAGCTTGGCCATCGCATCAAAGGCAGGCAGAGCGAGACAGGAGATCACACGCAGCCCACTGGCTGTAGCGCGAACAAGTCATTTCTCTGACTTGTGTATGAGTTGTACTATGCTCAATGTGGTGAATTTGAGTAGTGAACTTTGGCATGAGGGGCGGGTGCCTTGACGATTAGCGATGTTGCGCCGATGAGTTGATGGAAAGCAAACCTCCCTGCACTGGTTTGGCTTAGAGTATAAGGATGAGAGTGATGGGGCAAACATTGTTGCACTGAAATAATGACGAGTTGGCAGCCTCCCTGGTTGCCTAACAGCGTAAACACAACAATTATGTCAAACCACCGAAACTTAGAAAATGCACTGAGGGTACCCGGCCATAATGCCATGGCCAAAATGCCATTGGGACAAAATGCCATTGCCATAATGCCATTGTCATAATTTATGAAAACACCACTGCACAATATACCAATGCCAAAATACCAGTTGTACAAAACGCCAGTTGTGTCAAAATACCAGTGGATATAAAGCCAGATGTGTCAAAATACCAATGGATATAAAGCCAGATTGGACATAATACCATGCGGGACAACATACCATATCCCAAAATACCATTGCCAAAATGCAAAAATATATAACCAAAGGAGATCAAGCCACGTTGTACTTTTTTTTTAGTCACATTACAGCTGCGGATCGCTCGATCAGAGTAGGGGGTGGTTCAGTTGGTTAGAGCCATCTCCTTCACTGTTCAAGTCTCGAAGTTTCTACATTTGAATTTTTTTCTCTTGGGGTAGTTGGGCCCCATTGTTCTGAAGGCTAGTGTGTGTTGCAGAAATTGCAACCAAATATTGCGCCGTCAAGTCGCCAACTCTGTGGGTTATGGCAAGTTAATTGACTCTCTAAATTTGACCAACTTTATGTCTTGGCTTGAAGGGTTTTGACTGGTCTTTTCTGATGCTATTACTGGCGTCATGAAGGCTAGCATGATTGCACTCTGGCCCTACCCACACCTCCGGTATGAACTTTTTGAACAAGCCTATGCAATTTCTTAACAAGGACCTCTCTCCTCGCTTGTTATTGGTTTTCATAAATTCAAGTTTGTTGGATCAAGCGTTGTATTCAAGGTTTGTTATCATATTGAAAATATTTTGAATTGAGTATGAAATAAATAAAAGTTTCAAAACTTTATATTCACAAAGCATTTGTAATGGCATGATTTTTAGTTTTTCAAAAATATGAGAACTGTGACCCCTGGTTTAATTCCCTTGATGTCACACAGAGTCCTATCTGGCTGTCACTTGCGTGGCCCCAGAACTCTAATTCTAGATTCTGCTCAATGGCTGGACCGAGTGCTTGTATCATCATCAGGGTTAAATCTAATTCCTTTTTCAGGCTTCTAAAATGTTCATAGATAGTTATGCTGTTCCTCTTTCTTCTAAAAAAGTTCCGGAATATGAGCTGTTAATCTTCTGGTTAAAAATGTTGTTCGAGGTCTCAAAAAGGTATTCTCATAGTTTATGACAAGACAGTTGGTGATACACCATTCATTTATCAGAGGTAAATTGCTCTTCGTAATTTCAGGTTCAGTGCTAAAATTATTAGGATTGTCAGCAAAAAAATTTCAATTTAGATCAGGTTATACATTTAAAAGGTCAACATTATAAATTATAAATAGTGCTGGCCGAGAACCGAACCCTAGGGAGCACCGATCATGACAGGCAGTAAACCGACTTAATTCATTTACCAATACAAACTGTTTTCTATTTAAAAGATAATTTTCCTACAGTCGCTATGAGGGGGATAATATCTGAAAAAAATATCTGTTTACTTATTAGAACGCTGTGATTTATTGTATCATAAGCTTTTGAAAGATATAAAATTAAACCCTGGGTGATTCTTCCATCAATAAAATGGCCGTAAAGTTGTTCCATTATAATATTGATTGTGTTAGTTGTACTGCGCCCATCTAATACCAAATTTGTTACAATGATTTTTAAATTTCCTCTATGGTTTTTGAATGCTTTTTGCTTATTTTGTGAAGTTTAGTACCCTCTTTGGTGAGTGTAAATAACTGCTTAGTCATCCAAGGTTTCTTGATAGTAGGACGTTGATGCTTTCTGGCACTAATTTTGTTGCTGGCATTATCAATGCATGAGCTTGGTTTTCCATTGAAAGTTGGTGTCAGATATTTCTGTAACAATTTTGTTATTGTATAATTTCTTATAATAACACATAAATTTATTTTAGTTGTGTTCATCCGTAAGGAATTGTTGATCTGAAATGTTTAAATCTAAGGTGCACATTTTTATGTTCGGATTTAATAATAGTAATACATAATATAAAATAATTATTTTGGTTTCACAAATTCTGGTTCGGGATCTAATAAGAATATAAAAATATTGGCTTCAACTCAACTTGCTTTAGTCTTTAGTCAAAATTTTTTTCAGGATTCCTGTACGCCGACCTGCGCATCACAACACTGGTGGGTTATATTTTGGCATACATATCGGTATAGGAGAATTTTGTTCTACACTACAATAGTCACACATTTCGTTATATTACTTAATTTAATTTACACAAGTTTTGTTATAGTTTGTTATAAGTTTGTTAATATGTTTTCAGTCCGGTGGGTAACAAAATCATTTTTTAATTCGCCAATAGTTCATAATTTTGTTGCAAAGGTTCTGTATAACAAGTTCTTTGCTGTGTATTACAGCTTAAATGCTTGTGCTATCTGAATGATTATTGTTAGATTTTCCATAGTTAATGGGACGTAATTGTGTGTCCTGTGCATTTTACGCAGTCCATTACAGGTGGAAGGCAACTTTGGTGGTTTATCGTAATTAAACCAGTAAATTTTTGGGTTGAACATATAAAATTCTCAACATTCTTTTTAAACGGAATCAAAGAAGTTACATTACATAACTATTTAAGAGAAACAAAAGCTCTGCATAGTAACACCACATTTTGACGAAACGGCTCTGTAGACTATGTAGCTTTCATACCCTCGAGTAGGAAAACAAATTTTGTTGAATGTGTATATGGTCAGAAGAGATGTTAGAAACTTATCCATATCCATCATCATTTATACTAAATTTACAACATGAAATTCAAGTTGTGAACATCCTGTGAGTCACAAGCCCCTATTAAATGGCTTTGCTGAATTCTATGGCCATGGCCTACTGTGAAAGTTCATTTTGGGTGAACAGAGTTTTTCCTTCCTGTTAGTTGTAACTGTAACTTTTTATACAACTAATAAACACAGAGATAACCTGCTCTATGTTCAATCATTGTAGTCTTATCAATGTCATTAGTAGGCATGAGTCTCTAGGGCAGCGATGAGTCAAGACTTGGCTTTCAAAAAAGAATTGGTAATAATCCAAAGTTATTGTCATATTATTCTAAAGAATGGTTGGGAAATATTTATTACAAGTTACTAGCTCTCAGTTTGTGGATCCCAACAAACCCCAGATATCATTGAAATTGAACGAAGAAACTTTGAGAGTTGAACAGTGAAGGAGATGGCTCTAACCAACTGAACCACCCCCTACTATGATCAAGCAACCCGCAGCTGTAATGTGACTAAAAAAAATACAATGTGGCTTGATCTCCTTTGGTTATATATTTTGGCATTTTGGCAATGGTATTTTGGGATATGGTATGTTGTCCCGCATGGTATGATGTCCAATCTGGCTTTATATCCACTGGTATTTTGACACATCTGGCTTTATATCCACTGGTATTTTGACACAACTGGCGTTTTGTACAACTGGTATTTTGGCATTGGTATATTGTGCAGCGGTGTTTTCACCTATGGCATTATGGCCATGGCATTATGACAATGGCATTATGGCAATGGCATTTTGTCCCAATGGCATTTTGGCCATGGCATTTTGACACGGAATCTGCACTGAGGGATCGATGAGATTGATTGAGATGCTCATCAACACACAGGGGTGGCTTCATGCTGCTGGGGCCATCACATTTTACCTGCAAGTCAAGTTTAGAAAGTTGTTATACCTTTACCAGCGGATAATGTTGTTTCGTTTCGTTCAGTGAAATAACCGCTCTGGGCTGTTGTTGAGACAAGTGTTGAATTGAGATCGTCAGCTCGATTCGTAGACAGTTGGGCTGTTGTCGTGCCTACATCTGAACTGATATCAAATGACCCTGTGCTTACGGATATAAGCATGTGAAGCAGCAAATCTGAGCTCTGCAAAGAAAACTCCAATGCAATTACCTTGCGGCATTCAGGGTTTCGAGAAGCCATATTTCCGGATCAAAAAGGCACAACTCATAATACATTATCACATAAGATAATGCAAAGAGTTTGGTAGGACAAAACTGATCAGTCCATAAATAATGTTCAACTTATAGAAACATGGTGATATTTACATTTTTGGAGAAAAGACTTAATTCTATAATTTTTCTTGAATATTGGTGCTCTGAGAATTTAGAGTGTCTTGTTGATGCCAATTTCTCAAATTAACTGTAGATGCAAATCCTTTGTGCACCGGTAAGGAGTTGCAGTTACATTCTACAAAATCACTGCATCTACTCCCAGGTGAAAAGTATATTGGATAATGAATAGAAGTGTTGAAATAGGTCTCAGTTTGTTGAATAGGTCTCAGCCAAAATGAAATCGCTTCTAAATGCTCACGGGTACCGTGCAGCTGTATAAGTTAAGAAAGGCAAGAATGGCAAATGATCAACTCACCAGTAAAATGATTTGAATGACGCAGTCCATTTTGTTAAGCTGGTCTATTTACCTATTCCGCTCTGTAAGTTGTAGCACCGCAGCTCTTCAGCTCATGCTAAGTGAGTGACTGATAAAGTTTTGTGTATCGGTAAGTTATTATCAATAAGTTCTGACATTTAAATTGCAAAACTTTATTTACTTGATGACTGTTACATTTCTATTATCAGTTGCATGAGACGCAACCTTGACATCTAAGAGAAAACACGGAAGAGGGGACTATCAAAAAATACCCTCCCTGTTTCAGAGAAGGTTCAAAGCAAGTATCATACTTTAATCTCCCCTCCTGTTATTCCTGGCTTGGAGCCAGAATACAATTAGATAATGTATCTCTCAGAACATAGAGTAAATTAGCTTACATACGTCAACAATTGCATGTTGATCTTGGATACTTGACAAGATCACTGAATTGATTTATAAATTTCTCAATTTTGTTCTTTCGTTGATAATTTATTGCAACCTCTTGTGTAATCAAGTTACTATCGACAACATAATAAAATCAGATGTAGTAATGGATTAACTGAGTCTGGGCGAGGTTCTTTAGCTCCTCTCCTGCCAAATAGTCAGTCGTCTACAGCTGTGAATCAACAACACATGTCAATTTTAATAATGTTTTAGAGTATTTTCCAATCTTCTTAATTGATGATATAACACATAAAAAGTATATTACTCATAAGATATGCATCATCGGTCCCAGCTGTTTAGTGACTTTTTGTATACAACTCTGAAGGTTTTGTAGTTTGTGAGGTTATAGCTTGAGTGACTTGGAAAATATGCGCTGGTCATTTCGTTAAAGTACATAGCTGGAAGAGACGCGAGCAAGGCCGTTCGGTCATTAGTGATGAGTGGTTTGCCTCTGTCTACTGTCTCTGTTTGCATAGAAATACCTCAATTGTACACATAAAATTACACGGATTGTCTCCGACTGGGATTTGTTACCTCTGACCAGTTGTGGTGAGCACGTATTGCACGTAGATAATTTATGCATCATTTACAACAAGATCGCCATAAACATAGTATGAACCAGTGTGAAGGGAAGGATTATCCAAAGTTTTGGCATTTTGCTCCCAAGTATTACGGATTGATTTAGCACTAAGCATCTGATGCACATTTTCAGCACAGGTTGTTAGCTCAGCACTCACATTCTCCAATAGGGAAAGAGCACCATCAGTCGGAGGACTGCATGTCAGTGGATATGGCTGAAGTAAGAGCTGGCTGTCTCTTCTGGGAGGTACAGCCACTGCGGTGTTACTGGTCAGCAGGAAACTGTCCGGGAGACTGAATATATACAAGGAGTGACCAGACGATCCCTGATGTGATGTAGATGGTAGAGTCTGCACTGGTATCATGATTGGTGAACTTGACTCCACGTCTTTGTCATTTTTACCACAACCTCCATCTTTTTGAGTTGTGTTCAGCTCATCCGAGTTTTCTGGATGACCTTGTTCCACGGCCTCATCGTGTGTTGATGTAACGCTGGGAGATTTGGCTGTTGGCGTTGCTATAACGTTCTGATCCATATTATCCGGTAATCGTACCACAACAGATTGAAGATGTCCTTCACTGTTGGATTGAACTATCTCTAAATGTAAATGTATTTGAGGGATCTTGATGAAGTGATCATTAGCTGGATTTGGTACAGGATTTTGTGGGGATAAATCAGGAGGCCCCATTTCTTCATAGACATTATCAGGTTCGAACTCTCCATGTGTGTCAGTTAATGATGCTTCCTGTTCCATGACCACGCCTCGTATATTGGTGCTACCTGAGAGAGCAGGGGAACTGTTAAAAATATAAATTTTTTTATTATTATTCATATCAGAAGTGATTTTGGAACCCTAAAAAGTTCTCAGTTTAATTGATCTGATGGTCTGGCCACCAGTTGTCTTTGCTCTTTGTCTCATTAAAAAAATTCAATGTCCACATTACAATTTATGTATTTTATTGAAACAAACAAAGTATACTAGTGACTATGGCTATGACTATGTAAGCAGATTGTAAGGAGTTATGATGAGAAAATTTGTATTGCGGTAATGAGGTTTCAATGAATTATATTTGGGCTATACAGAATTCAACGAGTGACAGCACACATTTCTTTGACTGGCAGCAGTAGATTGAGTACATGTGATATCTTAAATGATCTTGACTCTACTTTGATAGACTACTTCGACTACTCTCATGATTGGAGTGTCCTGATGAGACTCTTGAAGATAAATCAGTCCAGATTTGTAACCACTTTGGTTTTTTTTATACACATATCACAAGTAATCAACTGCTTTCAAATAAAAATCCACAGTTGCATAAACTTGGAGTTGTGCTGCCAAAAAAATGCGAAAATGGACAAATGAGATAATACCTTGGCTGATTAACTTGAAATTGTTTTATGACTTCAAATCTTCTCGACTTCAATCTGCAAACCACACATCCAACAATGATGGAGATGATGATTAGACCAACCACAACAATACCACAGATCAAAATGGCTGTGTAGTCTAGCTGCTGCTTCTGCTGCTGCACATCAGCATCTACTAAAACACACAAATATACACAATATTTATTCATGTTCAACTAAACATTGGTAACTTTTATGTTTGGCCTTTGTGAGGTTAAATTATTTACAAAGCTTAAACCCATCATGCATATGTGACCAGCCACAGGAAATATAGGAAAACAAGAAAGTATCTGTCATCATGGTTTTTCCACTTTCCTCATAACAGTCTGCCTTAGCAAGTTGCATCTGTTTTATTTGCTTTGTAAGAGGTGAAGGTTGCTGAGAACGAACTCCAGCTGCTGTTATCGTCAGCATTTATTCAAAATAAAATTTTTTGTAGATATTCAGTTATAAACAATTGCTAATATTTATGTCCCCCCCCCAAACATGTCATGACTGATATATCTTGCAGCAGATGAAGCATGGCCAAACGTTGGCACAACCAGTATTTTGATTTACTATTTAGATAATGGCTGTATCATCATATTACATAATCTACATTCTCATCAAACATTAAGTAACCTGGAAATTCCAAACCAAAAACCAAACGAGTCATGATTGGGGAATTTTGGATAGCCCCTTAGTAA
Source organism: Membranipora membranacea (assembly GCA_914767715.1). NCBI lineage: Eukaryota > Metazoa > Bryozoa > Gymnolaemata > Cheilostomatida > Membraniporidae > Membranipora > Membranipora membranacea. The sequence goes on from OU612074.1 coordinate 23,495,383, forward strand.
TCAACTTCATTTAATGAGCTTTTGTCTTGTGATACAAATTATTGTTCTAGCTAACTAGAATCAGCCATTGCTTGTGTCAGTATTTGGAATTATGTGCCTTTTTCCAAAGAAACCTTAATGAAGGCTTAGTTTGCCTTTATTCTGTACTCTCTAACACCATCACATTTTACCTGCAAGTCACGTTCAGAAAGTTGTTATACCTTTACCAGCGGATAATGTTGTTTCGTTTCGTTCAGTGGAATAACCGCTCTGGGCTGTTGTTGAGACAAGTGTGGAATTGAGATCGTCAGCTCGATTCATAGACAGTTGGGCTGTTGTCGTGCCTACATCTGAACTGATATCAAATGACCCTGTGCTTACGGATATAAGCATGTGAAGCAGCAAATCTGAGCTCTGCAAAGAAAACTTCAATGCAATTACCTTGCCGCATTCAGGGTTTCCAGAAGCCATATTTCCGGATCAAAAAGGCACAACTCATAATACAACATCACATAAGATAATGCAAAGAGTTTGGTAGGACAAAACTGATCAGTCCATAAATGATGTTCAACTTATAGAAACATGGTGATATTTACATTTTTGGAGAAAAGACTTAATTCTATACTTTTTCTTGAATATTGGTGCTCTGAGAATTTAGAGTGTCTTGTTGATGCCAATTTCTCAAATTAACTGTAGATGCAAATCCTTTGTGCACCGGTAAGGAGTTGCAGTTACATTCTACAAAATCACTGCATCTACTCCCAGGTGAAAAGCGTATTGGATAATGAATAGAAGTGTTGAAATAGGTCTCAGTTTGTTGAATAGGTCTCAGCCAAATTAGAATCGCTTCTAAATGCTCACGGGTACCGTGCACAGATTCTGAGTCAAAAGCTGTATAAGTTAAGAAAGGCAAGAATGGCAAATGATCAACTCACCAGTAAAATGATTTGAATGACGGAGTCCATTTTGTTAAGCTGGTCTATTTACTTATTCCGCTCTGTAAGCTGTAGCACCGCGGCTCTTCAGCTCATGCTAAGTGAGTGACTGATAAAGTTTTGTGTGTCGGTAAGTTATTATCAGTTAGTTCTGGCATTTAAATTGCAAAACTTTATTTATTTGATGACTGTTACATTTCTATTATCAGTTGCATGAGACGCAACCTTGACATCTAAGAGAAAACACGGAAGAGGGGACTATCAAAAAACACCCTCCCTGTTTCAGAGAAGGTTCAAAGTACGTATCATACTTTAATCTCCCCTCTTGTTATTCCTGGCTTGGAGCCAGAATACAATTAGGTAATGTATCTCTCAGACCATAGTGTAAATTTAGCTTACATACGTCAACAATTGCATGTTGATCTTGGAGACTTGACAAGATCACTGAATTGATTTATAAAATTCTCAAATAGTTCTTTCGTTGAGAATTTATTGCAACCTCTTGTGTAATCAAGTGACTATCGAACATAATAATAAAATCAGATGTAGTAATGGATTAACTGAGTCTGGGCAAGGTTCTATAGCTCCTCTCCTGCAAAATAGACAGTCGTCTACAGCTGTGAATCAACAACACATCTCAATTTTAATAATGTTTTAGAGTATTTTCCAATCTTCTTAATTGATGATATAACACATAAAAAGTATATTACTCATAAGATATGCATCATCGGTCCCAGCTGTTTAGTGACTTTTTGTATACGAACTCTGAAGGTTTTGTAGTTTGTGAGGTTATAGCTTGAGTGACTTGGAAAATATGCGCTGGTCATTTCGTTAAAGTACATAGCTGGAAGAGACGCGAGCAAGGCCGTTCGGTCATTAGTGATAAGTGGTTTGCCTCTACTGTCTCTGTTTGCATAGAAATACCTCAATTGTATACATAAAAGTACACGGATTGTCTCCGACTGGGATTTGTTGCCTCTGACCAGTTGTGGTGAGCACGTATTGCACGTAGATAATTTATGCATCGTTTACAACAAGATCGCCATAAACATAGTATGAACCAGTGTGAAGGGAAGGATTATCCAAAGTTTTGGCATTTTGCTCCCAAGTATTACGGATTGATTTAGCACTAAGCATCTGATGCACATTTTCAGCACAGGTTGTTAGCTCAGCACTCACATTCTCTAATAGGGGAAGAGCACCATCAGTCGGAGGACTGCATGTCAGTGGATATGGCTGAAGTAAGAGCTGGCTGTCTCTTCTGGGAGGTACAGCCACTGCGGTGTTACTGGTCAGCAGGAAACTGTCCGGGAGACTGAATATATACAAGGAGTGACCAGACGATCCCTGATGGGATGTAGATGGTAGGGCCTGCACTGGTATCATGATTGGTGAACTTGACTCCACGTCTTTGTCATTTTTACCACAACCTCCGTCTTTTTGAGTTGTGTTCAGCTCATCCGAGTTTTCTGGATGACCTTGTTCCACGGCCTCATCGTGTGTTGATGTAACGCTGGGAGGTTTGGCTGTTGGCGTTGCTATAACGTTCTGATCCATATTATCCGGTAATTGTACCACAACAGATTGAGGATGTCCTTCACTGTGGGATTGAACTATCTCTAAATGTAAATGTATTTGAGGGATCTTGATTAAGTGATCATTAGCTGGATTTGGTACAGGATTTTGTGGGGGTAAATCAGGAGGCCCCATTTCTTCATAGACATTATCAGGTTCAAACTCTACATGTGTGTCAGTTAATGATGCTTCCTGTTCCATGACCACGCCTCGTATATTGGTGCTACCCGAGAGAGCAGGGGAACTGTTAAAAATATAAATTTTATTATTATTATTCATATCAGAAGTGATTTTGGAACCCTAAAAAGTTCTCAGTTTAATTGATCTGATGGTCTGGCCACCAGTTGTCTTTGCTCTTTGTCTCATTAAAAAAATTCAATGTCCACATTACAATTTATGTATTTTATTGAAACAAACAAAGTATACTAGTGGCTATGGCTATGACTATGTAAGCAGATTGTAAGGAGTTATGATGAGAAAATTGGTATTGTGGTAATGAGGTTTCAATGAATTATGTTTGGGCTATACAGAATTCAACGAGTGACAGCACACATTTCTTTGACTGGCAGCAGTAGATTGAGTACATGTGATATCTTAAATGATCTTGACTCTACTTTGATAGACTACTTCGACTACTCTCATGATTGGAGTGTCCTGATGAGACTCTTGAAGATAAATCAGTCCAGATTTGTAACCACTTTGGTTTTTTTTATACACATATCACAAGTAATCAACTGCTTTCAAATAAAAATCCACAGTTGCATAAACTTGGAGTTGTGCTGCCAAAAAAATGTGAAAATGGACAAATGAGATAATACCTTGGCTGATTAACTTGAAATCGTTTTATGACTTCAAATCTTCTCGACTTCAATCTACAAACCACACATCCAACAATGATGGAGATGATGATTAGACCAACCACAACAATACCACAGATCAAAATGGCTGTGTAGTCTAGCTGCTGCTTCTGCTGCTGTACATCAGCATCTACTAAAACACACAAATATACAAAATATTTATTCATGTTCAACTAAACATTGGTAATTTTTATGTTTGGCCTTAATGTGAGGTTAAATTATTTACAAAGCTTAAACCCATCATGCATATGTGACCAGCCACAGGAAATATAGGAAAACAAGAAAGTATCTGACATCATGGTTTTTCCACTTTCCTCATAACAGTCTGCCTTAGCAAGTTGCATCTGTTTTATTTGCTTTGTAAGAGGTGAAGGTTGCTGAGAACGAACTCCAGCTGCTGTTATCGTCAGCATTTATTCAAAATAAAGATTTTTGTAGATATTCAGTTATAAACAATTGCTAATATTTATGTCCCCCCCCCCCAAACATGTCATGACTGATATAACTTGCAGCAGATGAAGTATGGCCAAACGTTGGCACAACCAGTATTTTGATTTACTATTTAGATAATGACCGTATCATCATATTACATAATCTACATTCCCATCAAACATTAAGTAACCTGATAATTCCAAACCAAAAACCAAACGAGTCATGATTGGGGAATTTTGGATAGCCCCTTAGTAATCAACTTCATTTAATGAGCTTTTGTCTTGTGATACAAATTATTGTTCTAGCTAACTAGAATCAGCCATTGCTTGTGTCAGTATTTGGAATTATGTGCCTTTTTCCAAAGAAACCTTAATGAAGGCTTAGTTTGCCTTTATTCTGTACTCTCTAACACCATCACATTTTACCTGCAAGTCACGTTTAGAAAGTTGTTATACCTTTACCAGCGGATAATGTTGTTTCGTTTCGTTCAGTGGAATAACCGCTCTGGGCTGTTGTTGAGACAAGTGTGGAATTGAGATCGTCAGCTCGATTCATAGACAGTTGGGCTGTTGTCGTGCCTACATCTGAACTGATATCAAATGACCCTGTGCTTACGGATATAAGCATGTGAAGCAGCAAATCTGAGCTCTGCAAAGAAAACTCCAATGCAATTACCTTGCCGCATTCAGGGTTTCCAGAAGCCATATTTCCGGATCAAAAAGGCACAACTCATAATACAACATCACATAAGATAATGCAAAGAGTTTGGTAGGACAAAACTGATCAGTCCATAAATGATGTTCAACTTATAGAAACATGGTGATATTTACATTTTTGGAGAAAAGACTTAATTCTATAATTTTTCTTGAATATTGGTGCTCTGAGAATTTAGAGTGTCTTGTTGATGCCAATTTCTCAAATTAACTGTAGATGCAAATCCTTTGTGCACCGGTAAAGAGTTGCAGTTACATTCTACAAAATCACTGCATCTACTCCCAGGTGAAAAGCGTATTGGATAATGAATAGAAGTGTTGAATAGGTCTCAGCCAAATTGAAATCGTTTCTAAATGCTCACGGGTACCGTGCACAGATTCTGAGTCAAAAGCTGTATAAGTTAAGAAAGGCAAGAATGGCAAATGATCAACTCACCAGTAAAATGATTTGAATGACGGAGTCCATTTTGTTAAGCTGGTCTATTTACTTATTCCGCTCTGTAAGTTGTAGCACCGCGGCTCTTCAGCTCATGCTAAGTGGGTGACTGATAAAGTTTTGTGTATCGGTAAGTTATTATCAGTAAGTTCTGGCATTTAAATTGCAAAACTTTATTTATTTAATGACTGTTACATTTCTATTATCAGTTGCATGAGACGCAACCTTGACATCTAAGAGAAAACACGTAAGAGGGGACTATCAAAAAACACCCTCCCTGTTTCAGAGAAGGTTCAAAGTACGTATCATACTTTAATCTCCCCTCTTGTTATTCCTGGCTTGGAGCCAGAATACAATTAGATAATGTATCTCTCAGAACATAGAGTAAATTAGCTTACATACGTCAACAATTGCATGTTGATCTTGGAGACTTGACAAGATCACTGAATTGATTTATAAAATTCTCAAATAGTTCTTTCGTTGTTAATTTATTGCAACCTCTTGTGTAATCAAGTGACTATCGAACAAAATAATAAAATCAGATGTAGTAATGGATTAACTGAAACTTGGCAAGGAGAATCTGAAAAAAACAGGATTATAAGTGAATAAGATGAAGGTGAAATTCTGTCAATAGATGCTGAAGGTAAAACAAAGATTGTTAATTGCTGAGTGTTCTTGCCGCTGACCAGTTGTTATAGTGAGGCGGTTTGCACGTAGATAAATTATACAACGTTTACAACAAGATCGCCATAGTCAGAGTATGAACCACTGTGAAGGGAAGGACTATCCAAAGTTTTGGTATTTCGCTGTGAAGTATTACGGTCTGATTTGGCACTAAGCATCTGATGCACATTATCAGCATACGATGTTATCTCAGCACTCACCTCCTCAGACTGCAGCAGAGCACCAGGAGGACTGCATGTCAGAGGATACGGCTGAGTTAGGAGCTGGCTGTCACTTCTGGGAGGTACAGCCACTACAGTGTTACTGGGCGGAGTAAAGTTATCTGGGAGACTCAATATGTATAGTGAGTGTCCAGAAGATCCCTGATGTGATGTAGATGGCAGAGCCTGCACTGGTATCATGATTGGAGAACTTGATGTCATATCTCGGTTAGTTTTACAACCTTCATCTTTCTCAGATGTGTTGAGTTCCTCCGAGTTATCTGAGCTACCTTGCTCAATCACCTCACCGTGAGCCGTTGAGGAGCTGGGAGGTTCTGCTCTTAGTTTTGGTGTAACATTCCGATTCATGACTTCTGGAATTTGTACCACAAAGGTCTGAGGCAGCCCTTGACTGATTCCTGGTACGCTTCCTAAATGCAAATGGATATGAGGGACTATGACCTGACTATTTTTGGAACTTGGGGCAGAATTGGGTGGTGGTAAATCAGGGGGCCCCAATTCTTCATAGTCGTCATCAGATGCATCCACAATTCCTGTATCATTGTCATTTATTGGTGCTGCCTGTTCCATGACGTTGCGTATATTGGTGCTCCTGGTGATGCATGAGAGAGCAGGTGAACTATAAAATATAATTGTTTTTATTTTAATAACCAAAAGTGAAGGCAAATTTGACCGCCTACAATTCAGAGCAATATTTAAAATTCATCATTTATGAATGGAATCCCCCACATCAAATGAAGGGGATAAAACAGCCCTTTTGTGGGCAGTCTATGTGATAAGTATACTGTCACTACATTATCTTCTTTTCGTTTAACTTTAAAATCTACATTATCGAAGAATCAGTGTTCGTAGTTTAGGAGTTGTGCCCCCCTCTTATAAATGCGCACAAAGAAAACTAGATAATACCTGGGCTGATATGGTGGATGTTTCATAGTTCCTGATTCTCTTGCTTTCACTCTGTAAACTACGCATCCAACAACGATGGAGATGAAGATAAGACCCACCACAACGATACCGCAGATAAAAATGGATGTCATGTCCAGCTGTTGTTGCACATCAGCACCTACTAAAACAACATTTTGTTGATAATTGTTGAAAACAGATTAAAAATACTAGCTAGTGTCCATTGCATCTAAGGGGACCAGTTGGTGCTGGTTCATGTTGAAGCAGTAAGGCCGAACCCTAGGATAACCTGACCAACTACATGAGAAACATGGTATGATTTTTTCTGGCTAGAATAAAATACGAAAGTGACATTTGTTATCATTGTTTTTTTAATCTCCAATTACATGGCTGCATACGTATGTCTATCAGCATTCATGTCGACTTACAATGAAACAACCAACAACTGGCGCAAAATTTACCTGCAGCCGATGTAATACCTGACCATTAATAATGATCCTATTATCGCTATATACAAGCTTGTGTGTTAGACTATGATTCTGATTGGACAGTAGTATTGGGAGCTGGAAATTCCAATTTACTTATTCATCTGTGGGAAATCCAGAAAAATCTGTATTGGGGAAAATTCTGTTACCCCGTTAGTCATCGACTTCCTGGAATGTGTTCGCTCTTGTCTTGTGATCAACAATCTGAACTCAAGATTGTCATAAACTTTATTATCAGCAATATGGTGGTTAGTATAGGTACAACAGTTCCCTTGACTTGATATATAGCACTATTAATGTTTGTTTCACCCTTATACTACCTCACTGCACGACATTAGAGCATAGGAGAGATAATGGCCATTATTACCTTTGCTAGTAAATAAAGTTGATTTGCTCTGTTCTGCAGAAATGACGCTTTGGGTAGAAATATGTGACACATTTGAAAAGTTAGCCGCCAGCCTGGCTGTTGTCATATCTAGATCAGAGCTGGTAGTAGCTGACTGTGAGCTAACAATTTTGAGTGTGTACAGTAAAACCGAGACCTACAAGTAAAAACAAAAATCGCATAATTTTAAGGCTCTTTTGGTGCTTGACCAAGTTAAAATATGCTATAGTTCATCACTTAGAATATCCCATCGTGTCATGAGCATCTAGATACTGGAGTGGTTTTGATTTGATGTTTTCAATTAGAGGAATAATGTTAACTAAAGTTATTAAATATGATCTGCTGATGTTGTTAGTGATGGGGGTTTAGCGGGGGGGGGGGGAGAGAGAGGAGTCTGCAAGCTAGAATCTAATTTGGGATGTAAGTGCTCTGAGAGTTTGATATGTGAGTGTCTCACTTTTTGACGTCAACTTCTCCAGTTAACGTAACAGAACTCCTTGGTAGGAACTCACAAAGTGGTAAGAGTTTTATTCTATACACAACATACGGTGAGATACCTTTCAAGTGTTTACATTCCTCGGTTTAACAAGCAGCTAGAGGGTTGGAAAGGCCTCAAATCTTCTTCAGAGGTAAAAATCAAACCTTATAATGAATATCATTGCTGAATTCTATTGAATTGAACATAATCAAAGTTAAAGTCACTTCCTAAATCTCATCATGCACGGTTTACGACCCCAAAGATGCAAAATTATAAAACACCGAACACCAAAGATTGATGATCTTACCAGCAGATGAGTGTTTACTACTGAGTCCATATTGTTCTGTTGTTAGGTTAGAGATGTCTACTGATCCAATTCTGTACGATACTGACACAACCAAGCTTTAACTTAGATGACTGTTCTATTTCTGTTATCAGTCCAGGTGTATAAGTGTTTAATGGACTTTGCAAACAAATGTCACATGACACTGCATTTTTATGATACGAAGCTTATTTTTGAGAGTAAAATTAATCAGTATTCACCAGTCAAGCATGAAAAATATTTTTATAGCCTGCTAAGTTATGTAGAATTTGAGACTAATCACTCTTTTTCGTTCCAGACAATTAATTCTGACTCATAAATTACGCAACTATTATTTGTGCATACAATTTAGTAAGGATAAGATTAGATCAGGGAGTTTGGGGCCAAACTCCCAGATTAGAGGGTGTTTGATCCATTTGACTTTGTTCGGAGTTGCCCCCTCATCCACCAGCTAGGCAGCAGCTTGATTAGTGGCGTGACCAGTGGAATCGGGCAACTCTAAGCGTAGGCAAATGGATCAAACTTGATCTAGGATAAGATTAACAGCTAATCATACTAGCATGAGCTGGAGGAGGAGGAGGAGGAGGAGGAGGAGGAGGGGGGGGTATCTAAAAGCCCTTTCATGGAAGAGTACCAACGCATCTATGTCAGACACATTGGTCCTCCTCCTGTCTATTCTAACTTCTAGTCAGAAAGCAAAAATACATCTCCTCTCTCAGATCATTAAAATTGAGCTTACTCAGCTAACTCTTCATTCAGACCTTACCCTATAGGAGTAAAGTGTTCGCAGGAGAACAAGTTTGCACATGCTTGCAATAGCCAAATTTAAGACTGCGTCATGGTGACAATTGAATGTCCACGTACTTAGCCCCTCGCCTTGGGTGACTATTTTAGAGGTAGAGGAAAAATGTGATACTGTAACAAATTAATTAAATGGCGCTGCATGATTATTTTGTCAGCACTATAGGAAGTAGGAGGTTTACCTGCCATGCACACTATTTATGACAATGTAGGATTCAACAAACGATTTCAGCCAGGTTATTTTAATTGCATGATGCTGAAGCCTAAAGATGACCTGACACAATATTGCGGTCACCGGATCAGCTTTTACTGTAACTACCAATTACAGAATATTTCATTTATTTGCAGTGGAGCACCCAACCAAAAAATGGAACAACTACGAGACAAGGCCACATTAGTGAGATACCATCGACCTGAGATCAATTGAAAATCTTTGCTGGGTACTCATAATGACGCATAGTTGACTTCCTAATGCCGGCTTAGATCGTACCAACAACACTGAGAGAACTCTCCAAAGGTACGGGCAGAGAGAAGCTCCGTCAGTAAACAAGATGATCGTAGAGTTATCACCAATGGGCGGAGCAAACTGACAATGGGCGGAGCATATTTACATTTTGCTACCTGTAAATAAATCTTGTTTGGTTCCAAGGCTAATTGACGGTAGGATTAATCATGTGTACAAGGATTTTGTGTATTTAAAACATCGCTGAGTCTTCCTTGTGTCTGGTCAGTGATGTGATGATAATTCAGTACACCAAGCACAGCTTAGGCTTACAAGTAGTAGATGGTTTGTATAATGCCTTACCAACAGGATAGGCAAATCAATTGTGAATAAATGTTCAACACGATAAACAGAATAATATAGCAATAGTTATACCAATCTTAAAAAAAGATGGAATTCAGGCTAGCCATTTAAAAGTTTATGAAGTTCACTGGGGAACCTGATACACAAGAAGTAACCTTAGTTAATTCGTCACTGAACGTGAGTGTATCAAAGTATTTATTCAAAAGTAGGTAATGTATTGATTTGTGGCATAAAGGAAGCATAGAGAAAATTGGTAAAACTTGAATCGATCATTTTGCTAAGGACATTAGTTTTCGTAAAAACATGGAGACTTTTTGATATCTGTTAGAAAAGGGTGCCTAGGACTACACCCAGATACACTATTACAATTACCACAGCTAGAACTGTGGCTAGGGGTCCGATGACGTTCATTGCTGTTGCGACCTTGACATAGGTCCTTCCCTGTACTTCATCACCTAAAAAACAGAGATGGAAGAATATAAGATAAGGAGTGTTTAACAGGAAGACTCATTTTATCAGGTGAGGGATTTGTGATTCAATGCAACGACAAAGACTTTATACACCTTTCTTGAAGTTGTAGGGAAATAAAACTGATTAAAGCCCCTTAAACTGTATCACACGATAGATTTGAAGATGATATATCAGATCTATATGCAGGTTTAGTGTTAAACCCAGTGCTATGGCAAATACTAAAAAACCTGAGTTTTTAACAGAACAAATCAACAGAAACTTGTTTACAGTGCAATGTGTAAATTCCAAAATTAAGGAGTTGCCCTCTCATGGGCCAAGAACGGATAACTCATCAAATTTTAAATGTTCCTTATTATAACATTGGTGAAGATAATAACCATGGGTGCGTAAAGAGGAAGGGTGGGAGGATGTCCCAACTTCCCTAGAGTAACAATGGTGTTATTGTAATATGTAATCATCTTACCACAATAAGGTAAATTAAAGGGCTAATAATTACACTGCTATTTTAAAATTATCATAGGCATCGGTCTATACAGGGAGGGCTTGCCGAGTATTGTTTTGAAGGTCGAAGATGAGATTAGAATTGAAGATATGATTCGCTTGGTTTGAGTGAAAATTGAAGAGAAAATTATCCCAGTTATAAGGTAAAAATTGATTAATTTATTATCGAAGCTGTTTAGACATCTAAAACTATGTAAACTATTCATTCTAGTCATTCCATCTTATAAACTATCCCCTGTGGGGGAGAGTTCAAAGTTGTATTTGTGTTCGCTCCGGCGGCCTTAGGCAAACTCAGAGGTGCACAGTAATTGAAATATGAGTTAGAAAGATTCAGAATCAATAATATATACATAATCCAGCATTTTATTGATCTGTTACATAATAACATTCAATACTCCTGCAGCATTAAAGTCGTGTTATCACAAACAAGTTCAGTTTTCAAATTCCACTAATAAAGAAGTGAAATTACCTACTTATAATATCAATAGAGACATTCAAATTTATTAATTCAGACAAATGGACTTTTCTAAAATGCATAGCTTGAATCTTTGTTGATATTGGTTAGCTACCATCTCCATGCAGTCTAGAATCTTTCTGCTTCACCGACAATAAAAAAGGGTTTGCATCTTCTCAATTTAGATTCAACAAATTCTTGAATTAAAAATTCCAACCATGGTAAGGGCTAATATTCGAATAAGTTTGAAGGTCGATTAATGAACTATACCTTTACAATTACTCAAACATTTGATTATAAACATAAAATCACAAAATTTAAATAATTGAATGCTTTAAGTGCCGACAGGGAATATCACTATACTTCTAAAACCTGAATGATTATCAGTGAGTACTTACAGCGATGATTGGAAAGACCTATTATTGTTGTTATATAACATAATATTACCTTATTTAATATGTACACATACTAACTTATTACATTATATTATATTGATCACTGTAAGTTATAACATAGAGTTTTGTGTCTGATTACCTCGGTCAAACTGATAACATTATATATAACATAATATTACACTGTACACTACTACGAGTTATATCTTATTTATGAATGCTGACAAGGTATATAATTGGTCTGTTAGTACTTACAGGAATATTATTATTATATCACAGACCATCACCTTATTTACGTGTATATTATATCATAATTCATAACATTATATTCTCTACACTAATACGAGTTACAACTAGAGTTGATTAGATTAAATTAGATATAGAATGTCTGCTCACCTCGATCGAATGCTGATCTGGCAGCACACGACATTCCGACAGCGATAGCTCCAAACAGACAGTTACAGAATATAAGATTGAGTATTGAGCAGGCCAGACAGTCACTGGGAGCGACGACCGTCGTTTGGACTGTAACATAAAAAGGGGTGATGAGATACTTAGTCATTATAAAATTAAAACTCATGTGGATGTATAGTTTTGGAAATAGTGTAAGACATTAGTCCTCATCTGATCAATCATTCCTACATTTAGAGATGCTGCCCAGTAACAGTGGATGACTCAAAATGCAGGCAAGATATAGCATCCACATATTTGCAGTAGTGATCCAGTTTGTACTACCGACTGGTACACCTATTTAGCTCAGAAGTGTTTCCTCATTTAATAATTTTAGCGCCACTTGTGATTCGAACTCAGTATCTCAAGCATGCCATCGCTCATGAATAGAACAGGATAAAAACATCCCACAATGCAATTTTATGGAATTGCCAGTAAGACAGTTTATTGAGAGCTTGATTATGCTTGGCACACTATGTCCAAGTTACATTGCAGTAAAGATGATAACATTCCCTATTACTTAATAAAACCTCGCTGTGAAAGATTCTGACACAAAGGATGCCTCGATTTGAACAGTACAAAATAGAGGATTTTTTTGAACAAGGAGGATATTATATGAGGCCAGAAATAAGCTTGCTATAATGATGTTGGTATTCCCTTCCAATCACAGCACAATCCTGCAAGGGGGAATCTTTTAGTGTTATTGGCTTTATTGAATTTATATGTTGATATTTTTCCTAACCAAGTGACACAGCTCCCAACACTTAGCCACATACGCTGAACTGTAAGCTATCAAACTATGGGTAATCTAGACCAAGTTTAGGCCATTTGCCTGCGTTCAGAGTTGCTCCCGATCCACTGGTCACACCGCATGACCAGTGGATTGGGAGCAACTGGATTAAACTTGGTCTAGGGTAATCCGGCACTACTTACTGATAGTCGGTTGTCCAGCACTACTTACTGATAGTCGGTTGTCCAGCCATCACCACTGTTGTGTTATTTGTGGTCTGTTGTTGCATCCCATAAGCCGGTGCTGGCTGATATCCAGGCTGTGCAGGAGGATAACTACCTCCTTGTTGTGGTGGGGGGTAACTCCCAGGGGCGGGTGGCTGATCACTATAGCTCGGAGGAGGTGCTCCCTTTTGTCCCTCTGGAACAAGAGAATTGACTTAATTGAAAAAAGGGTAGTATTATATTGAGGAACACAGTTAGAAATTCAGCATAGATTTTAAGTTTGTCCTCACTTTGCAGTGTCAGTGTCAGAAGACCAATAATTAAATTTGAACTCCCGACCTCCGACCCCCGAACGCCTAACTCACTGAGAAATGGCCTGTGTAAAAACATGCAGACGAACATGCTGTGTAGTAAAGTATGGATATCTGGTAGTTTCATTTACCAAGATGTAAGCTTCTAGTGTTGCACTTTATGAGCTAATATCGAGAGACAAGAGTAACTACATAACCAAATAGTGAAGCAAGTAAGTCTAGTGAAGTGTACCTCTAAGCAAAACCATCTTATGTGAGGAAAATGAACCTGATCTGGATCGGATTATTTTTAGATTGCTACTACACAAAATCAATGTGTGTTATTGCAAGGAGCTATTATTTGTGTGCATGTGAAAATTGGCTAGCTTATTATTTGCCAGTTAATGAGATATATAATTATCTTGTTAAGCTAGGGTAACGCTAACAGTTTTAGATTCAGTCAATTTAACAGGGGAGGAATGTAAAGGTATAGTACAGAAATCTGTTAGCTGAAACGCGGACTTGGGAGCAGGGAGCAGGACTGATTCCACTCATTTCCGTTTTATAATTGGCTTTACCTGTGACTGTTATATCTTCGCTCTCTAAAATCATCATCGATATCACATTATTAAAATACTAATTATATACCAGGATACCTCGCTAGGCTAGCGTGTAGAGAATAATTTAGAGAAGAAAAGCTGAAGAATAGTCAATAATCAAATTTTATGCCAAGGCAATGTTAAAGAATTCAAAACTCTTCAAGTTGCACATCGGTTGTTTGATTTTTGTCAGCTGTTAGTGAGTATGTTGTCTAGTAAAATATGGTATAACCATTTTTTGCCACAGACCCAAGCACATATAATATTGCTTGGATAATTTTATTTTACCTGAGGCGATTTTTCACAATTTTTATACATTTTTTCCAAACAAACAGTCAATAGTCTTCCCACGGCTTCCTCAGGCTATGCGGACCGGACTCATTTAAGTCCAGGCTGGCTATACAGATCACTAAACAGTATAGGTAGATAGGTACAAACAGTCTAAACATGAACAAAGGTAATCCATTACTAACCTTGCATCTCCATACTTCGATGTGTGTGGTATTGCTAGTACTAATTCCCGAGATCTTTTTTGTCTATGTCAGGTTTGTCACCGTAAGACGACCAAACAGTACCTAGTTATGAGATGTCACAATACTTAGTGAGGCATTCGCTAAACACCAACAACAACACAGGGTTACTAAGATCACTAAATCCCAATGGGACAAACTATATATTTGCTTATCCGTTACCAAGCAACCTTCAGGCAATTATAAGTTTGACAATAATGCATCAATATAAATGTCAAGGGATTTTACTTTTGCTTAGAGATTACAGGTAATGGATTGGCTTTCACTCTTGTAGATTAAAATGTAGACCAAAACATGGAGCACAAAGTTTGAGAGGAGGAAAAATAAGACCGGAAAGTCTTGCAAGTGATTCAACAACAATTCGGACACATTGTTCGGCGAGATGTGGGCAGCAATGCCGCTGTTTATCTGCAATGGTGTAAACAACTTATCAGGCTTTCCTAAACCTGTTATTTCTATTCTGATTGTTACATAAGTAAGACCAGAGTATAATTATATTTATTAAGCTCTAAGCAGCAATAAAGCTTTCAAGACCAAGGTATGCACTTTATTTCCTATCTTGTGATTATGTAAGCTAATAGCTTGTCTACAGTTTCTTGTTACCAATTTTTAATGGGGAATGAAATAGAGAATTTTCATACCACTGCATTTAAATTGATAAATGCCTTGGCTATGTTTAGTGAATATTTAGCCATGAAAATAGATGAAATTAGTTACTACGAAGACAACCTCTTGAAATTTCTTTTCCCGCAGTCAATAAAAAGATTGAATGGTAAGTTTAGGGAAAGGGGAAACAGTGCTCAAAATGATTATGGCAGTCAATAAAATGTATTGAAAAAAATGTACAGTTCAATATTATTTACAGAGCATACAGCTTCTTGATGTAACAGAAGAGATAACCTCTGATCAAATTTGGAGATTTGAATATCGATGTAAAGAGAGTCTGTAGCTGACTCATTGAAATTGATCAAAGAATCCATGGAACAGGATTTAGTACAGTATATGATCCCTACTGTATGACAAACAGGTTTACAAAATAATGTGAGAATTTACATAAGTTTGACAGCAGTGCCCTGTTGAAGCTACTTTGGAAAAAAGTTAATGTGAGATGGATTATCGTATCAATTAAGTTCATGAAAAAATCTCGGTACAGTTCATTTAATTTGGTACAGTGAACAGATCAGATTTAGTGTGACAAACTCCTCCATAGCGCACTAGGTGGAGCTGGGATACTAATACACACGGGATAAATCAGATCATAGAGTAAGAAAAGTTAATTGATCTAAAATTGTTTCGATACGATATTCCATAAGGGAGTGGCCGTGGTGCAATGAGTAAGGCATGGGTCTTTCAATCATGAGGTCCTGTGTTCGATGTGCAGCTGATCAGCGAGGTGTCAGGAATGGCATCCGACCTTAACGCTCCTGTGCCACAGCAGTATGCAGTCTGTAGACCTGCACTGGTACAGAGAAAAAAAAACAAAAATCAAGAAACATCATAGTTTCTCACATGGTATCGCAGGGTAGCAAGACTATGAATTTTTTTATCTTTGAAATCTGCTCATAGAAGTTTTACCATTGAGACGTTTTTTTTTACGGAACTCTAACAACAAGTCGGTTATCATTTTTACAAAGAGGAACAGAGAAATCTAAAATCCAATATAACTTCTTTCCATTTACGAAATCAGAAATTAATCAATTTTGATTTAACTCTTTACTTGTCATGGCTGTTCCGAGCCAAAAATAATTAACTACTTGTTAAGTATTACGGGAATAGTATGTTTTGTTTGAATTCTGAGACTTCAAATTGATACCACTTACTTTACCTTCTATGGAGCAAATTGGTTTGATGTCACATCCTTGTAAATTCTAATTCATTTAAAATAAGTTAATTTTTGAGAAGCCTTATCTACTTACTTTTATTGATATAGCGCGAGTTCATCTAGCCTGTTTATCAGCAGTTTGATAGAAGTTCTGAGGCTAGGTAGGTAGCCAGGTAGCAACAGGCTCCTATTATGAATAATATTGTTAAAAGTGTAGGCTGTTCAATGGCCTATTGATCGATATATTATTGATTCAGTGCTGAAGTACTTTATTATTAAAATATCTCAATCGTATTTATTCTAGTATTGACCTGTTAACATATTATAGGTGCCTGAATTTGTATCATAATACAATATACTCATATATGGTTTAATTGCAGGTAGCCTACCTGTACAGGTCAATCGGTGCAGTGTAGGTTTGTACAAAATATCAAACATTGACATGATCAATACAAGAAATGAGGCAATGTATGCTGACCGACCAGAGGTATCGCCAGGGTTGTCGTGTACTATGCTGACAGATCATGTGTACCATAAGTTGTTTGTCATGTTACTATGATCTGAACTTAATGCGGTTGGTACGTAAATAACTGCAATGTACGCTGATGGGAAAAACATGACGTTAGAAACAATCAGGAAGGTATCAGCGATTCATCGCCAAATGATGGTCGATGGATGATGATCAGTCCATAAACAATCATTCCGTTACCATTTCCAGTCAAAAATGTGGGAGTACGTAGGCATATATAGCTTTAGTGTTCAAACGCACTTCTACACGGGATGGTGGTAGATCTACACGGGATGGTGGTAGAGGTAGTTCGCTATCAACCATGTACTGACTAGAAGATTGTTGATAGACAAATTGATACAGAAATGCCACTACCAGCAACTGACACTGAGTTGAGCACTTAAACTAGTTAGCGTAGGCCTACAGTAAGTTACGCTTCTCAATCTCAACGCAAAAAACCTGACCTGTCGTTATTTAGGAGTTATCTTCTTTTCACACAGGTGGAGACAACTATTGTGTGACGATTAAACTAGTCTGCACATTAGAAAAGTAATCCTTGTAGAGCCTATCAGATCATCATCTATTATAAATTTTCTCCCTTTGGTCCACTCTTAGTTTAGAGTAAAGTGTGCTGAACATGATCAATATTCAATATATCATGACGCACCTCAATAGATTGAACAGAATTCGAATTCAATACTATAGGTCCAATTTTGAATTTGATGCTAGTAAATAAACTTTCATACATTCATTTATATAAGTGTGACAGGCAGCCAGTATGTGAGTAGTGATGGCCTCGTTTTATACTAGTCTGTGGAATTCCTGAAGAAGTTTGGCTGTACTCGAATGTACAGGGAGAAAGAAAGTAAATTATTTCTATTTAATTGATCAATTTTTAAATGTATTTTCTTAAATGTATAATGGGCAATAGTACTTGTACATAAACTGCCAGAGGAGAAATCCACTAGAAGCCTGACAACACTCAGCGTCTGCTTTAATGGTTGACTCTGCGATATTACATGGCTATGTTTTACCCTGGTTAAGTGTTATTTTGTAAAATGATGATTTATTATTTGCAAGGCAGGTGAATCCTTGAGAAAGCAAAAATACTATCTTGTTTAGTTTAAAGTCCCCTTGTTCTGTCATTTTTTTGTTTTTCAACTTTATTGGCATAATCATCATTCGATGAGAATGCTTTTCAAAATCAGCCATCAAGAAAAAGGGAAAAAGGAAAACAAATATCAATCAAGATGAAGAAAATAGAGAAGAGTACTGTGGCCCAGAAAGCCGGATAAAACTTATCTGCTGTGAATTTAATTTAAAAAGGCCTGAATTGAATTAAACATTTCATTGAATTTAATCAAACTTCTCTGCATCAAACTTTTCTGTTCTGCATCAAACTTTTCTGTTCTGCATCAAACTTTTCTACTCTGAATCAAACTTTTCCGCTCCATTGATATCAACCGCCCTATATTATACATTGCTGTATGTAGGTCCTCAGTCTACCAATAGTTCATAGTCAATAGGCTTTCATTTCAATCCATCATCTATGATTTGCAATAGAACTGCATGGCATGTCTTTATCAAGGTCACAGTCACACAGCATGGACAATACGTTTCTCCCAAACATTTCGAACAGCTACCCTATAGGAGTTTAGTTCTCGCGGCATTTAGGATTCGCTTTCCGGTTGTTGCCTAACCTGCGAAATTTAGTGTAACTTACCCACCATAGTTTCATAAACAATGTAGAATTATACAGGAATACACCTTACCTAAGCATGCAAGCTAGTGTGGTGTAGTTGTCTAAGTGTCTGCCTTGCAATTGGATGGAGATTTATGCCCTGGGTTCGTATCCCAACTAGGACATTTTTTTTTAATTTTCACTAGTACGCCTACTAGCGAAATTTAGTACTAGAAGTTGAAGTTTGAAGTTTGTTTATTGCCTAAATTCTAATATCCATCCTGTGATAGGTTGATAGCATCGAATGTACAGCACATACATGGAAAAATAATAATAAAAGGAGTCTGAGCTGCATTAGTTAAAAAATCGCATATAAAATTCAAAAAAGGTATTTTGTCTTTTGGTTGTTCTACACTTGGATGGCCTATATTTATCTATTTTTGCTCTACGAGCAGATGTTCTGTTTGTGTTTATTTTAATACGAGAGTTCAAGGGGTGATTATCGTTGTCAGCTATTCTAGTGAAATGTTCACTGCAAGTGGTGTGCAGGAATGTTGTGATGGGTGGCAGTGCTAGATGGTCCAGCCTCTGCTCGTAGTTGTCAGAGAATGGCAGCACAATCCGAGTAGCAGAGCGCTGGATCCTCTCGAGTCGTGTTTTATCGGTGTCTGATAATAGATTATACCATGCAGGGCAGGCGTAGGAGATTATAGACTTAATGTTAGCTATATAGAAGGTTCTGAGGCCATCACTATCCATGCCCATGCGTTTTAGCAGTCTCATCAAGTATAATCGTTGAGAGCATTTAGATATAATATAGTCAACATGATTGCTGAAAGTTAGTGTGTTGTCTATGAATACGCCTAAAAACTTGGTATGCTCAGAGGGAGAGATAAAGAGGTTATCATCTCCATAGGATATACCAAGGTGCATAGCAGGTTTGTTTGTAAAAGCTACATTCAGTATCACAGTTTTGCTAGAATTCAAAATCATGTTGTTTTGCTCAGACCAGGTGTTTGCTAACAGTATTGCATCAGATATGTTGTCAGTGGATGGATCAATGATAGGCTTATAAAAGGTTGTATCATCAGCATATTTGATACATTTTGTATCATAATCAAAAGATTTTAAGTCATCAACATAAATTAGCCAAAGGATGGGGCCCAGTTTGGTTCCTTGAAAGTTTGGTTCCTAGTGAAATTTAGTACCAGGTTCAGATAGCGAAATTAAACTCTAGCTAAATTAAACTCCTATAGGGTATATCAGAAATCTCTATTTAAACTGGTTTATACAGGGAGACCCTCTGTTTGCTTTTCTAGACAGATTATTATTTCTTCATGTATGTTGGATTCTAAACCCGTCCAGCACATAAATGTGAAAAGTGAATCATCATAGAAATTGTTGATTGCCTCAACAGACAGAAAGTCGCATTCTCTTCGGACCCATCCTTTCACAAATTTCGTTAGGCTATACGCTGAAGCTAAGCTATTATCATGTATGAGTCTGAGTATGTATGAGTCAGATTGCTAACAAAAATGTATAACATTCTGCTGATGCAAAGCAATAAAACCTCATAGAAAACAAAGAGCTGGCATCTGACCAGATTCAATTCTATTTCATGACACCTGCTCTTACTAAAATAATTACCCTAGTAGAGGCTGGCCCTTGCAAAAACCTCCGCACCACTTGGTATACTATTATTACATCTGTATATATTACCTAGGTAAAAACTCCCAGTAAATTTCCCTAATGTATTGGGATGTTTTCTTGAACTGCAATTTTAGCCTGTCCATATTATCAAAAGTAGTATTATCTCCTGTGTGGTTATGCAGCAACCCACTGGTGTGAATTGTCATGTTTGTATCAGTATCAATTAACAGTTTGACAAATTGTTTGAAATTGTGGTATTAGGTCAGACTCTGCTAACAGAACTCAGTTCATTAAAAGTATTGGCTGATTTTGGTGATTATCTCCTCCTGACCAAACTTTGAACTTCACTCTAGGGAAGTGTATTTAACATGGGTGAACTAAACCCACATATAATTATGAATTATACCAATATAAACCCAATGAGCCACAATAATATTAAAAAAAATATTATTTCTCAAAGAAATCTACAAAAAACAGCCGTTACTAACAAAGTAATGTATCGCACACCTACTTCCAATAGTCCGATTACTTCCAAATTTCTTTTGGTTATTCAGAATAGGGCTGTCCAGATATGCCGATTTACGCATCATTGTAAGTTGCATGCAAGCAAAATGTAACATGTATATCTGTTTTTTGAAAGTATGCCTGATGTGTGCTTACGATTGCGCAATACACCAGAGACCTTACCTTTGATATACTCTCTTTGTCTAAACAAAGCCTCTTCTATAACAAGCTTTCAATTCGATCGATGTATGCGGCACACTAATCCTATGTCTCAAATGCAACAAGTACAATTATAATCTGCTACTGGTAGCCTAATACCATGATTACCAAAGATTATAAATTGTTAATACATTTTGCAAAATATTGTGATCATGAATTAAATGATTCGAATTCAGTAATTAAGCAGGAAATCTCATCATTCAACTTCAAATGTGGAAATAAGTCATAGGCACAAATGGTCTTGATTTGTTTCCCATCTTATTTCAATGATTAATATCTCAACAAAATTTTTATTCATGTGTAGTTTAGTTGTAATTTCATGTATATATAGGTTTTTTCACCTTTGCCAAACATCAAGCTAGTGCAACCATGATGTGAATGGCTATTATTATTATTATAATTATTATTATTATAATCTCACATGACACATGCCTCCAAAATATACTGACTCTGTGGGTTCGGAAAAATCTTCATTGTAATTTTGTGATGGCTTATTTAGTCAACACAAACGGGTATGAATCTTTCAATTTAGAAATTGTGGTTAAAATAGATTATATTTTATTAGCTTCGATTGTTTGATGCAGAAAGCGTGCTATCAAGAATGAGATGGATTTATAGTCAACGGACAGATCATCTTTTTTTTGACGGTTAGTGATATCGGAAGGAACAAAGCAACACCATACATCAAATCGAAGGGAACTTTCTCCTGAGTAAGAATATTAAAGTAGAAAAGAAAAGAATTTGGGGGGGCGGCCAGTTTTTTAAGCAAAACAAATTTTTTTTGGACTTTTTTGGGCCTGTTTCTCCCTTGGATGATAAATATATACTTCCAATGCCTCAGAATAATGCATTTAGATGATATTTATCCATGTTTAAACAAGAAATTTTGTATCTCTAAAAAAATCACCAAAAAACCCCTTAAACAAATTTAATTTCTGCAAAGTGGTAGTTGTCTCCACTGTTTTGGATTTTTTCACTTTTTTGTTGTTTAACAAGGTTTAACTTCAACAAAATATTACACAGACGGGTCATGAGCAATCTGCCATATCCGAGAAGAGGTACAGCAGTCATAGTCACTCCAATCTGAATATACAGCCTTGTTTTAAGCTGGAAAGTCGACGCAGACGTCGCACCCACAGCGACAAGATTGCGGCAAAAGTTTCCCCTCATATTCGGCAGCTGCAAGTTTACAATCTGCATTGTGATGACCGGTAGTTGGTCCCTGTCAATTCCTCTAGATCTTTAAGAGCTGGGGGTAGTGCGGTGTACACAATCTTGCAGACAGCCCCGGTAATCTCCCGCCCATGATCGTTGATTACAGATGGTTCAATTTTTTTTATTCTGGCTGGGCAATCTCCCATTCGCTTGCCTTATAGTCAGAGAGACAGACAGAGGATGAAAGTATCTTCTGTGTTCATCCTTTAGTTGGTGGCTGGCAGACAATATGACAGTGTATTATAATTTTTAGGTGCATGAGACTTGCACCACCGTTTCATGCAGTGCAGCTCCCTACAGGATGAAAATTTACGTTAGATCTTGAATTTTTTCATATATATTGAAACCTGGTACATTAATTTGATTATTATAAGATTTCGGTGAGGTTGTCAAAGAAAGCTTACATCAAGGAATTTTATAAAGATTATCACCTATATCTTGATCCCAAAACTCAGCAATAATTGGTCAGGACGCTAAATTAACTCAAATGATACCAAGGCACCATTGAGCAGTTCTTAGCCTGACTTTGACTTGCAGTAGTCGCCCCTGTGTATTTGTCTCAATGACAACTCATGATTAGCCAATTTGTTAAGCTGATGTGTTATGAAGAAACTTGTGTGAAATGTGACAAACCACCTGGCAAAGTTTTATCCCTCCTTGTTATCCCTCCCCCACACGATCGCGAGCATTTCACATAAGAGGCAACTCAAGCACCGAAATCAACAGCATTGCATAGTATCTCGTCTGCCATGTTATTAGATGATTGAAGACTTCTTTGCTTTGCATTTGTTCATTGCTTCTGCCAGAAAAGCTTGTCTTGCCATACTTTTAGCAATTTACATGAGCTCCACCAAGACCGTCCATTCTTGGGAGATGAAGCAGCTTTTCACGCGGTCAGAGCGTCTTTTTTGGCATCGCCAATGAGTGCAGCTATGACATGGTTAGCTTGTTCGGGACCTATTTCAAAGCTGCATCAGCAGATAAGTCCCCACTCTTTGCGACTCAACTTTTGAATTCAATGATGGCGCACTGCAGTTAAGGGAATAAATATCAACCAACAAGGCACTTTCATTGCTAGCTCACAAAGTTTGGCAGCCATGAGTGAATGAAACTCAGAGTTTTGATACCCTCCACCGACATGTCCTGCTTTCAGAATTATCTCAGATGTGTTTAAACCATGTTTAATTGAGCACTTCAGGTCCTGCCTTGCATATTACAGAAAGATTTAGGTGATCATTAAGATTATGTTCTGAGGCAGGTACTATAAACGATTGGGTTCCTCAGTTATTTAAAAGTTCTAGGTCCGACTTTATCTCAATTTATCTTAAATTCGAATTTACACTGCCCCTTTTATCTGTAACAGAATGATGGGATAAAATCGGAATAACAATTATACTGTTTTCAAAAATTGCCAAAAACCAAGTGTATCATGATTTTTTATAGGCCTTTGGAATGTGTGAAACTGTGATGGTTTTTGGATTATATGGAACTTATTGAGATGTCAGGCAACGCAGATACAGCCGGCATAAGTTATTATAACTATTTAAAAATCAGAAAGATTAACTTTACCCGAAACCCTTTTAAAAAATCAAACATTATAAATTGAAACTTGAATCTGCTCACGGAGCACATTTAACTCATTTAATCTAACTTCATTAGCAAACCGCGCACCCGTGTGCCTCCTATCAAATGTCGGCCCTGTGGGCCAAACTGTCCAACAACCTGGAATACAAAAAGACTCAGGCCAACTTTGGCACTCAGGTGCTACTGACTTTTTTTATCCCGGATTTTTGCCACATCTTGTATGGTGTATGGACTAGTACCTCAAAAAACTAAAACCTTAATACGCTGATTGCGCATGTTGGCCTCATCTCTGCCGCACCCGAATACATTCTAATTTCAAAATTCTAAATTCATTGTTGCAGTTGAAAACAAAAATACCAAATCTTTGAGGCATGTGTTAGAATATGTTCACCTACAGGATAGGGGTGTTGCTGGTTCGCTGCAGCAACCTGATATTAAAACGCTTGCTTTTTGAATGTCTGGCTCTAGTGAGACCTTACTGCCATGTAAAAACTGGTTTAGGAATATGTTACTTGACTTATAAGATACTATCTGATCGCTGTAGTGCTAGGCAGTCTGGTGTGAGACTCTTTTCAATATGTATTACTGGCAGCTGTTCTTGTATTGTGCCTCAATAGCTAGATGATCCTGATCAGACTGTGCTTGTAAATGAAGATCGCATGTCGATCTGGTTTCTCTGTTGAACCTCAGTCATACTCATAGACGCTTGAAAAATTTGTCGACTCACTTTCATTTCGTTGACAACGAAGAATATACACTTGGCCTCGCAAAAAGTTAAGGCTCACAACCAAAGACGCATCTCTTGCAGTTCATTCGTTTCATACCCTATGTAAGAGATTGCCATGTGAGCAAACCTGGAGACGGTTTGCTTGCTTGTGTAATATTTGTAGCATTTCTTAATGTAGCTTAGTGGCCTTTTGGGACAGTGCTCTATCAAGTTGTTACTAAACTGTTGGCCTGGGGGATCCTTGCGCATTTAACTTTCAAGATAATTCGATAAATACGACACCAGAATAATCTGGTCATGTCTCAGCAGTGCTACTCCAAAGACTAGTCTTTTGGGATTTTGATGTAGGACTGCCTTGTCCGATCACAAATGTTGTTTTACCTTTTGAAGCTCTTATAATGACAGTAGGTTACTATACTTTCTTATACACGATTTTTTAAAATTAGAAACAAGGTGACATCAGACAATAATCTTAATCTTCAAAAAATCGTTCCAATAATCATCATTCATTGAATAGTGAAGGAAATTAATAATGACATATTTAAAGTGTAGCAGAGACAAAATTTTACTCAACAATGTTAAGAAGGGTGGCAGCAAGTAATTTATTCTAAATCTACATTTGGAAAATTAATTATATTCAAAGATCGGCAAGTGAAAATGCATTTGTAATTCGCTGTCGGGACAACTCCGAATGAATTCTTCATATTTGAAATGACCGTAGCTTAAAAAAATATTTAAGTTTTAGTTTTGAGACTTTCAGGAAGTGAAGCAAGCATGTAAATCTAGCCTCTGTACTTTTTTTGAGTGAATCTGAAAAACAAAAAAAAGGTCCTCGTCTACAGTATAACCAAATCACACTAGTTTTTTGGTGCCCTCGAAATATCCGGCAGCATAAAAATCCAAGAAAGTTTTTTCAACTATTTTTATGTCACCCACTATGTTTTAATCTAAAATCACTATGTAAATCAAATTTATTGTGATAGGAACACTCTCTGTGATGTGTAATACAAATAGGTATATTTTTGACAAATTTGAAGTTTTCCTCTCTTTAACCCTCCGATTCAGGTGCGCCCCCCAATTTAAATTTTTTACTACCAAAATATTCTTATTCCTTAGAGTCTTAGCTTCGATTTGATATATAGTGGTGCTGTGTTCCTTCCGATATCACGAAACGCCTTAACGGAGCCACGTTTTTGGGATCTGTCCGTTGACTATTAAGAGTTGGTGACATACGTTAAGAGTGTCAGTCGCACAGCGCGCATGCGTTGGAGGTCATGGGTTTGGTTAGCCCCGAGGGCCTGTCAATTGGGATGCATGGGTTTCTCTTTGATTACAGATTATAGTAAGAAGCTGATATATGTATACTGAATTGCAATCTAACTATTATGATAAATGGAAGGTTACCAAAATATGTGCATATCTTGGTACTGAGCATAGGGATTTATAAGTTAAAATTGAGATATGAGCTGGAAAGTGTTTAACACAGCGTAATTCATTATGCTAGCAATATCAATTGTAAGCAGAGGCTGTACACACAGCATTCTTCTCATAGAGTGTTATCATGTGTTGCTATTCACAATAAAATATGTAATTGTGTGGCTAATTAAAATTGTTTTTAAAAACAGGTGCATGAGCTATTGTTTGGTGACAAGATTAAGTCAACATAATCTCATAATTGTGTTGGTTTGTGATGGTTTGTGATGGTTTGTGATGGTTTGTGATGGTTTGTGATGGTTTGTGATGGTTTGTGATGGTTTGTGATGGTTTGTGATGGTTTGTGATGGTTTGTGATGGTTTGTGATGGTTTGTGATGGTTTGTGATGGTTTGTGATGGTTTGTGATGGTTTGTGATGGTTTGTGATGGTTTGTGATGGTTTGTGATGGTTTGTGATGGTTTGTGATGGTTTGTGATGGTTTGTGATGGTTTGTGATGGTTTGTGATGGTTTGTGATGGTTTGTGATGGTTTGTGATGGTTTGTGATGGTTTGTGATGGTTTGTGATGGTTTGTATGCTGGTATAATTTCTGATATTTGGAGACATTCAATTTTTGTCCTTGATTATTCTTCTGTAAAGAATTCTCTCATTTAAGTTTTTATGTTTACCTGGACACAAGGACGGGATATGATAAACTAGGCAAAGTGGGATAACTTCTAATTCATATTAAGTACGCCATTGTATGAAAATGAGAAGATAGCTCTACAGCAACTTGAAGCCAAAATACTTTTAATGAACTGAGATGAATTAGGTTTTTGGGTGAGGATTGTGGCCAGCAAAACCATAAGCCCATTTATTTGTAGTGACCTCACTTAGATTGCTGC
This sequence comes from Membranipora membranacea, assembly GCA_914767715.1. NCBI lineage: Eukaryota > Metazoa > Bryozoa > Gymnolaemata > Cheilostomatida > Membraniporidae > Membranipora > Membranipora membranacea. Next base: position 23,522,264 of record OU612074.1, read on the forward strand.
AGAGTTCATATTGTCAAGCTAGCAGAAAACAATGTCCATACATTAATTGCTTCATTTTTTTTAAATGTTATATTGGTTACTATAGAAATTTCATGGAAATTGATTATTGGTTATGAGTGGAAGAATACATTTTATGACTTTACCATCAGTAAGATAGCAATAAAAATTCCCTTTTTGTATAGTATAAGAAAGATCTGAGGCCAGTCAGTCTAGGGCTGGTGATAAGCTGTTGCCCTTAGTATAGTAAATGTCGCTATTAAAGTTTGTTCCCAAAAACTAGGCTTGTTCGCTGACTAACAAGAATGATAAGAGTAGTGGTTAGGCCCACAAATGAAATTGAAGTTTCATCGTGACTGTATACGACAAAAGGTCCCACTTGTAAGGATTTTCAACAAATATTTATAAATGTATTGATTTCTTATACCTGTGTATTATTGAAATTCCCTGCTTAAAAACTTTATAAAGTTTATAAAGCTGAGGATAACAGCCTGTAAGGTACCAAATCTTAAATAATAGACCTGCATGTATGGTATAAAATATTTGTACTGGGAACGCCCAAAAGTAGCTGGTTACCCATCTTTCATCTTCCTTCTAACAAAATGTGCACCAAAATATTCTGTGAGGCAAATTTGTAGAATGAGGACCTGCATACAGTAATACATAGTATATAGGGTGGTTGATATCAGTGGAGCGGAAAAGTTTGATTCAGAGTAGAAAAGTTTGATACAGCAGAACAAAAAGTTTGATGCAGAGTATAAACGTTTGATGCAGAACAGAAAAGTTTGATGCAGAATAGAAAAGTTTAATTCAGAGTAGAAAAGTTTGATTAAGAGGAGAAAAGTTTGATGCAGAACTTGAAAGTTTGATGCAGAAAAGTTTAATGCAGAAAAGTTTGATTAAATTCACTAAAATGTTTAATTCAATTCAGGCCTTTTTTAAATTAAATTCACAGCAGATAAGTTTAATTTTATCCGGCTTTCTGGGACATGGTAGAAGAGTGATTTTTAATGATTTATGCTTGATGTTTGTAAGATTCTGTCTACACTGAGCACATAGAAACTAAAGACATATAGACTCACTGCTAATAAAGTATGTTGAATTTTAGACAAAACTAAATCTATAAGAAAAGTGTGTTATGATTAAAATCCAGGTGATCTTGCTATAAATAAAATCTCCAGTGGCAAAAAAAATTTGATTCCTTTGTCATGCATTAATCAAGCCAAAAACAAAATTGTCAAATATAGATTGCTATTAAAATCCAAGGATGAGAAAACACTTTGGATTTCTAGTTAACAACTTTCATCCGTTTTGTGGTCTAGAAAAGCAGGCCTGTTATGACACCAAAGTACATGAGTACTATAACGAGAACTACTATGAGAGTGAGGACTGGACCAATCACATTCATAGCTGTCGCTGCCTTTACATAACCTCTACCTGTGCTCAGATCACCTAAAATAAAAAGGAAACTAATAAATGAAAAATTCACCGTGGGTGATTTATTTTAGATTTTGAATATCAGAGTTGTCTGTGAAATATCAAAGTGCAGATAATCTTGAAAATTCACCTCTCAATAATATTAAACGACTTGTACCCGGGAGCACAGCCAGCCCTTAGAAGCGTTCGGGGCGGCGACCGCGACCCTCGGGAGGGGTACATGTTAGTTTGAGTTAATTTTAGCTAGTTTGAGAGTGACTAAATTTTAGCTATGGCTTTATCTTGGCTAGTTGAAGTGAGAGTCTATATGGCATAAAAAAGAAGGCTATTTAAGCCATGTATAAAATTTTCCTCCTGCAAGTTCTTTATTTCTCAAGGGTGTGAATTGATCTGGTGTGTTAAAATTCAAGGGTGATATTTAGCGCCTTCCCACCAACCTACTGAAAAGTGGTTTGACCGTAGCCCCCTGAACCTACCCATGAATACACCACTTGATACACATGTCAATTTATATAATGGTCAATATTTGTTTTAATTTGATATTATATCAATGTAAATAATATAATATAACCTAGAATCAGTGGTACTTTTGTAAGGGATAATGAAGTGGAGCTCTTACTTATTTATAATTTTTAATTCATAAATCCTCTCAGCCGGCAAGGTTTAGCCAGCAACCTTCTGTAGAGGTTGCCAATGGGCAGCTTTATTGTTAGCCAATATCCTCTGACATCACCTGTCTTTGATAGGTATGCCAGAGGGAGCCAGATATCCCCATTTCCCTGCAACAGATATAATTGGTTGTAGATGCTTCTGTTTTTATACTCTATTTTCTTGCCATTGGCGGTTGCAGAAATAACTTTTCTGGACTGACAACACATAGCCAACACTCAAATATTAGTGTATTTACCATCTATTAGCATGGCTCCAGCATGAGAACAGTTTACTCCCCATTGTTTTCGACAGGGCTCTCAACAACTCAGGTTTAGCCCGAGTTACTCAGATTTTTGGATTCAACTCAGGCTACTCTGGGGATTTTAGAATGTAAGCTAAAAACTCAGATTTCGCTCGTTGGCAGAGATGAATAATATATAAACAATGCTAAATGTTGCCTTACAATAATTTATGCCATATTATTAATGAATGATCCAGTATTAGATTCTAGTTGTGATAAGCTATGTAAATAATACTGCACTGGCTATACTAATAATGCCTCTCATTGAACTCACTGTAATAATACTCTCACTGCACTGACTATTCAATTCATTTTCCAAGAGATTATTATGGTTAAATAGAAATTGGAATTTTAGAAATGTTAAAAAAGTGATTTTGCAGGTGAACCGGATAAATCCAGGCAATGATTTCAAAAGCATCACATTACATTAATTATGCCTTTCTACCCTGGCGCCTTTAAATCAATATTTTTACAAACATCATATTTTAACATCATGGGGATTCATTTTCACCTGTGGCAACGGCCTTGGTTAGTCCATAATTATGAACTGGTTCATCTGGATCAAATCTAAAATTATTTACGATTTTATGTTTACAAGAAATGCTCTAGGTTTTTATTGATTTACTTGCTATCACAAACATGAAATGTTGCGAGAAAAGTATGCATATACTTTGTCAATAAAGGACCTTGCTACTAGAGTATGGAACTTGGATTTGAGGGCATCGCTCTAGAAAATTATGATGTATGATGTGATCAAGGAGTTGTCTTTAACAATTAAATTAAAAACTTTCCTTAGTAATTTCTTGTCTATGGTACATATGCTCGTGTGCAAAACAGGCAGACAATAAATACATAAAGAGGGAAACTACACAACTTTTGAACATCATGAAAGCTAATGGCTTTGAACTTAGATGCAACATTTTTTAAACAACATACATTCTTTGACTTGCTTTGCCAGCTATTCTTTGCACATAATCTTCAAATCTCAGGTGTTTCACCCGACAATATTTCGGTGCAATCTCAGGCGTACCCTCAGCTGTTTATGCTCAGGGCGTTTTACACCTTTAAAATACCACTATGCGACATGCTAATATCAAAACTCAGGTTTCGAATCCTCCCAGGCTGAGAGCCCTGCTTATCCAGGGAATAAAAAAAATTGAAGTGGAGCTCAGCTCCACTTCAAGAAGAGTGTTTATAACCAAGTGGAGCTGAGCTCCACTTACTCACTGTACAAAAGTACCACTGCCTAGAATACTCTAATATAATAAGATAGCTATAATCTCACCACTGCTGAATGAGTCCCTAGCCATACAGGACATGATGACGGCTATAAGACCAAACAGACAGTTACAGAATATCATATTTAGTATGGAGCAGGAGAGACAGTCACTTGGAGCCACCACTACCTTCTCCTGGTTTATCACTGTAAATAAACAAACAAGGATTGACAATGAATATTTAAATCAGGGCACAGCAGGTAAATTTTGATTCACAAGGGATAAGAGTGAGCAACTCCGAGTGGTGAATGAGGAGCTAGCTAATTAGCGCGATCAATCCATGTTTTTTGGGGATGGCAAGATGGCGCAATTAGTTAGTGTGCATGCTATAACCAGGTGATTGGTGCTGCAGGAGTTGTGGGTTTGATTTTCACTGGGGAAGTTTTTTCAGCCCCCAGCACCCTTGTGTGCAGTATTCATCTCTATTACCTAACGCTTGCTTGTTCAGGTGCATAGTCAACCCATCTTAGCATTTTTTGCGGCTGTTCCTGATTTTAGTTGGAAGTTGTCATGTGTAACAATATCACTCGACTAACCAATTAAGCATTTGTGATACTTCATATGAGATTTGATTGTTTTATATTAGATCATCCAGCTTGAAAAGGAAAAAAGCTGATCTTTCTACGCAGGTTTCACCGATTTTCCTATACCACATTTTGCTAAAGAGAAGTTTCTAATTTTAGTATAGGAAGTTGAACCAAATAACCGATGATCTGTTGATAGGAATTGTGTTTAGGATTTTTGCAGTGGAAAGCTACCGTAGAGTAATCGGATTTTCAATAGAACTTAAAAAAAGTAGGCCTACAATTAATCAGCCGTTAGTGATTTTTATTATAGTAAAAGCCCTTAAATAATTGACTGAAAAAATTTATGGCTCTGTCCGAAATTTGATTATATAATTAGGATGGCATATATTGGCTATTCTAAAGATTTTTCAGACAAAACAGTTTTCCTGTACCTTGTTCACTGTTGATGAAATTTTCACACATTTTTCAGATAATATTTTTGAAAAATTTGTTGCCAAAAAACTGACCAAAAAGCTTGTAAAACCAAAAGGCATTCTCATATTTTATTCTAGGGCCACTTGTCACGCACTAAAAAGTTTAATAAACCAAAATGAGATGAGCTTTGAATGCCTTCAACTAGACCAAATTTGGTCCATTTGCCTGCATTCCGAGTTGCTCCCGTCAACTCCAAAGCGTAGGCAAATGGATCAAACTTGATCTAGCCTTCAACAAACACAAGGTATTTGTTATTCCATTAGCATTCCATTAGTTATTCCATTAGTTATTTTATCAGCATTCCATTGATGTAGATATGATTAATTCCTTTTTATAAAGATGATATCTGCAAAAATTATTTTAGGGTCAGCCTTATAATGAATATCACAGGGTACTTTGTAAGATATGAAACAGGAGACACATATTGTGCACAATAACAAAATAAAAGAATTTTGATATGATGCTGGGACCTCATTTCATTATTATCCATCCTAATCATAAAAGCGCTATCCTGCTTCAAGTTCATTGATATCTTATATCTATGTAAGGCTCCTTTGATATTCTTCACTGAATAAGTGAAGCTTCTATGATCAAATTTAGAGTGTTGCTTGTATTTTTGAGAATTTGAGCATTCTTGAGAATTTGTGGTGAGTCGGTCACAGCATACCTAGCAAAACCTAATACCATACACAAACCTTAATCAAATCTCATCTCACTAATTTTCCTGCCTTTCACAAACATTATTCCCGTGGCTCAGTAGACAGTTGAAGAGGGAGATCTGGGTTTAATCCCCATTTTTTCCGAGTTTCTGGTTGAAACGTCGTCCTGTTTATCAAAGTTTTGATAACGAAGAGGCTTTATAGACCAGTATTTTGTCGATGTTCTGGCGTGCCTTAAACAGGATTGTTGCTTGTATTTTTTGCTACGCTGGTTTAGTTTTGTACTGATGAATAGAGTTTCAGGGGCCTTCTGATTTCAAAACGATATGCCTACCCAACTAAGAGAAGATAAAGATGCACCGTTTCTGTCGATTACTAACAGTCAGTTAATTGGAACAACCCATCCAATTAAGTAATTAACTCCAAATTTCTAAATCAACGGTAAATTTTACAAGTATCCAACAATGCACAGAATCCCACAATGCACTATATCCCACAATGCACTATATCTCATGATGCACAGTATTTTATTTTTACCAGAGCTCGCCAACTGTTTTACATAATGCCATAGGGTATTTAAACAGATGAATACAAATCAAATAAATCTGTAAATCTGTAATCCCACGATGCACAGTATCCCACAATGCAATTATGTTGAATAATCAGTGATAGTTTTATCCTGACCAAAGTTGTATTATAAAAGCAGTCAAGATGTGTGTGAGTCAACTCTAGGGTTCAAATTCCACTTGTACATTCCACTTACTTACCCAAATCGTGCTGATGCCAGAAATATTCAAATATCTTAGTATTTATTTTTGGAAAAGCATAATATCGGAATAAAATAAACCCCGCACCTGAAGTTTGAGGGCTCAAGAGTATTTTGGGCCAGGGTTCAAATTGATAAGCGGGCTATAATTTAGTCACATGTCGTTCATCATAGCATTAACAGGACATGTAATATCTAGCTACTCTTCTGATTTTCCGTGTAAACAGTAAAGAAGAGCCGTAATATGATGACTTACCTATCTGTGTAGGATCGGCCGGAGGAGGCGATACCACAGCGGGTGGAGGGGGAGCGTGCACCACTGTCACATTATTAGTACTCTGCTGAGACATCGACTGCTGTGAGGTGGATGTGGTCAGGGGTGGAGGGTAACTCTGATGAGTGGGTGGATAGTACCCGGCCTGAGGGGGCTGATAAGGTGACTGCATCGGTGAGGGCTGTCCATATGGTGCTGGCTGCCCGTATGGTGGTGGGTGCCCGTAACTTGTCGGCCCTGCAAAATAATGATGTAATCTTTAAAATATAAGAGCTAGAATAGGTATATCTTGTATTTACGAAACATCATCACCTTAAAATTACCGGACCTGGTACTCATAGTACTCAAGCGGCTGCCCATAGGTGATCCATATCCTGATGTAGGAGGCAGGTCTGTAGAGTGTGTTATAGTCAGACTACAGCTGACTTCCTATTAGTTGGCTATAAATCTTGCTAGGGGTGTTATATTAAATAAAGATAGTGAAAACATTATAAGATAGCAATTAACTTCACTATTTCAAGGTTCGGGACAAACATTTTCTTCTGCGAATACTTTAGTACTCTAGGGTAGATGATATCTTATGGCATGCTGTTAGGTATGTCAACTAGAACAGATTGGATTTTTTTACTTATCAACTGTAAGATTCAGGTGTGCAGTTTAAGGTGTGAAGTTTAAGTGTACAAACTTGTGGCCAAAGATTATCATCTGGCGGCGGTTGTCATTTCTGATTTCGTACTAGCATGCCATTCAACCTAGCCAAATCTGTTCTTAATTGGACCACAGATATTGCAACAGGCAGTAAAATATATCCACCTCCTCGTTGATACAATGAAACAGGGCGAGGCCTGAGTAGCATTGGCACCTCAGCCTGTACTGTGGAGGAATGATTCTCTGTGCTGAAGACTCACCTTATCCAGCTGTACTCAACCAAGCTTGACTCTTTTTTATTCTGGGGCCATTTTTCCCAGCGATAAGATAAGTTCATTGATTCGAGATTGGTCATTTTGGACTGGCTAACAAATATTTTAATTCAATTAAAGCAGATAACAATGTCCACCTATATAATGCTTATAATTTGTATATATAATAAGCAAAATACATGATTCATGTTTTTATCTGCATCAGGGTAAGTCACTTACTACTCATTTCCATCGTCGGTTTCCTTTTTCTATTGCTTCCTGTAGTTCACTATCTGCAATCTGTCTTCGATCCAAAGATACACTAGCTTATTATATTATTGAGATACAACTGGAAATGATAATAAAACATAATCAAATACCTCATAAATGTATCAGCGCAGGGGCGGATCTTACTTAGTGTAGGGGCGGTGCTTACAACTTTTACAAAAAATGAACAATTCACACATTGTAATTGTTCAGCCATCCACTCCTTGATTGATAACCTCCCATAATAAGGTGCAGACGTCAGATCGGCTTTACTGGGGGCTCGCTTCGAGGGGGATGAAAATATCAGATCCTGACTAACTACATATTTATACCATCACATACACTATCTATCTCAATAAATAATCTTCGCCATCAGTACATATGACCGGGACACTGTCTCACACAACATCAAAAACAGCAGAATCTAATTTTAAAGATGTGTTTGGTGAGCGAGGCACACTCCAAGATACAACCTGCCTGTACTTTATCCGTAAATATCTGTGTATTCTCATTACAATATAAAACTAAACAATAGCGTCATTGATGATCTGATGTCGAAATTCAACTTCCTTTTGAAGACACTTACTGTCAAAAAAATGGAATGATGACCTTAAGACTCCTGACCTTGACATATTATATGGATACATTCAATTCTGTGTTCACAATATTCTACTACAGCAAACAGATGACTAAGGCATCCTCTCACCATAGCTCCAGGGAAGTAGACAAGGGTTACTCTGTTTAAGAACCTATTGATATATTACTACAGCTTCAATAAATCAAAAAATGAACGTATGGACATGGTGCATTAACCTAAAATTTCCAAAAGAATCATCACAAATTGAGGCTGTATTGTCACAAACTGAGGCTGTATTGTCACAAACTGAGGCTGTATTGTCACAAACTATGTCTGTTCCAATATATGTGGCCAAATAAGTTCATGCTTACAAAATACTAGCACCTCGGGTTAATGATTTGAACATAATAACAATATCATGTTTTCAAATTAGGAGTCGCCTCCTCATTGAACTTATGTGCGGATAACTTTGATTGACGTTCTGCAATCATTCGACTTGGTCTTATATTAACAACGACTAAGATCAAGTTTTTTCCCTCTATGTTAACTGTGTACCACGGCGACCAATACACTAATGTGGCACTCCGCCACCACAGGGAACGAGCATGTTCTAACTGTGTACCACGGCGACCAATACCCTACTGTGTACCACGGCGACCAATACCCTACTGTGTACCACGGCGACCAATACCCTACTGTGTACCACGGCGACCAATACCCTACTTTGGCACTCCGCCACCACAGGCAACGAGCATGTTCTAACAGCAACTAACATCGATGAGAAAATCAGGTGGAAATGAAAAGTAAAAGATTTTGTATGCCTAAGATAGAGCAAGGAGTACTCCTTGGATAGAGATTTTTTTAAGAACCATTCGAGTACTTAGCTATGCACCAGCTGATTTCAAACTATTATGTACCCCTGTAGATAAGTTTGTGTTGGCGATTGCTAGTAATCATGACAATCATGCCCTAATCATCGACACTGTATGGGGTATGATTACTGTTTGCAATTTTGTAAACAAGACAATTTCTCAGGCTAATTATTCATGCTACTAGGGACAGCCAATCAGATAACAGTCAGATGGGTCCCTGTGTTTAGTGTCCTAACCGTATAACGCTATGATACTATTTCCATTCTAAGAGAAGAATCTAATTTAGTGGAAATAGTAAATCAAATATCTATCGCTACCTATTCTCTTGCTATCTTGCAAGTATAAGGGTTTACGGAGAGTTATTTAACCAGATTGACACAATTGATTGCTCTGCTTGGTGCTTGGAGTTTGAAATAAAACCTGTATACAAGGAGAACTTGTATGCTGGTATAATTTCTGATATTTGGAGACATTCAATTTTTATCCTAGATTATTCTTCTGTAAAGAATTCTCTCATTTAAGTTTTTATGTTTACCTGGATACAAGGACGGGATATGATAAATTAGGCAAAGTGGGATAACTTCTAATTCATATTAAGTACGCCATTGTATGAAAATGAGAAGATAGCTCTACAGCAACTTGAAGCCAAAATACTTTTAATGAACTGAGATGAATTAGGTTTTCGGGTGAGGATTGTGGCCAGCAAAACCATAAGCCCATTTATTTGTAGTGACCTCACTTAGATTGCTGCAGAGTTCATATTGTCAAGCTAGCAGAAAACAATGTCCATACATTAATTGCTTCATTTTTTTTAAATGTTATATTGGTTACTATAGAAATTTCATGGAAATCGATTATTGGTAATGAGTGGAAGAATAAATTTTATGACTTTACCATTAGTAAGATAGCAATAAAAATTCCCTTTTTGTATAGTATAAGAAAGATCTGAGGCCAGTCAGTCTAGGGCTGGTGATAAGCTGTTGCCCTTAGTATAGTAAATGTCGCTATTAAAGTTTGTTCCCAAAAACTAGGCTTGTTCGGTGACTAACAAGAATGATAAGAGTAGTGGTTAGGCCCACAAATGAAATTGAAGTTTCATCGTGACTGTATACGACAAAAGGTCCCACTTGTAAGGATTTTCAACAAATATTTATAAATGTATTGATTTCTTATACCTGTGTATTATTGAAATTCCCTGCTTAAAAACTTTATAAAGTTTATAAAGCTGAGGATAACAGCCTGTAAGGTACCAAATCTTAAATAATAGACCTGCATGTATGGTATAAACTATTTGTACTGGGAACGCCCAAAAATAGCTGGTTACCCATCTTTCATCTTCCTTCTAACAAAATGTGCACCAAAATATTCTGTGAGGCAAATTTGTAGAATGAGGACCTGCATACAGTAATACATAGTATATAGGGTGGTTGATATCAGTGGAGCGGAAAAGTTTGATTCAGAGTAGAAAAGTTTGATGCAGCAGAACAAAAAGTTTGATGCAGAATATAAAAGTTTGATGCAGAACAGAAAAGTTTGATGCAGAATAGAAAAGTTTAATTCAGAGTAGAAAAGTTTGATTAAGAGGAGAAAAGTTTGATGCAGAACTTGAAAGTTTGATGCAGAAAAGTTTAATGCAGAAAAGTTTGATTAAATTCACTAAAATGTTTAATTCAATTCAGGCCTTTTTTAAATTAAATTCACAGCAGATAAGTTTAATTTTATCCGGCTTTCTGGGACATGGTAGAAGAGTGATTTTTAATGATTTATGCTTGATGTTTGTAAGATTCTGTCTACACTGAGCACATAGAAACTAAAGACATAGAGACTCACTGCCAATAAAGTATGTTGAATTTTAGACAAAACTAAATCTATAAGAAAAGTGTGTTATGATTAAAATCCAGGTGATCTTGCTATAAATAAAATCTCCAGTGGCAAAAGAAATTTGATTCCTTTGTCATGCATTAATCAAGCCAAAAACAAAATTGTCAAATATAGATTGCTATTAAAATCCAAGGATGAGAAAACACTTTGGATTTCTAGTTAACAACTTTCATCCGTTTTGTGGTCTAGTAAAGCAGGCCTGCTATGACACCAAAGTACATGAGTACTATAACGAGAACTACTATGAGAGTGAGGACTGGACCAATCACATTCATAGCTGTCGCTGCCTTTACATAACCTCTACCTGTGCTCAGATCACCTGAAATAAAAGGAAACTAATAAATGAAAAATTCACCGTGGGTGATTTATTTTAGATTTTGAATATCAGAGTTGTCTGTGAAATATCAAAGTGCAGATAATCTTGAAAATTCACTCCTCAATAATATTCAACGACTTGTACCCGGGAGCACAGCCAGCCCTTAGATGCGTTCGTTCGTTCGTTTGAGAGTGACTAAATTTTAGCTATGGCTTTATCTTGGCTAGTTGAAGTGAGAGTCTATATGGCATAAAAAAGAAGGCTATTTAAGCCATGTATAAAATTTTCCTCCTGCAAGTTCTTTATTTCTCAAGGGTGTGAATTGATCTGGTGTGTTAAAATTCAAGGGTGATATTTAGCGCCTTCCCGCCAACCTACTGAAAAAGCGGTTTGACCATAGCCCCCTGGACCTACCCATGAATACACCACTTGATACACATGTCAATTTATATAATGGTCAATATTTGTTTTAATTTGATATTATATCAATGTAAATAATATAATATAACCTAGAATACTCTAATATAATAAGATAGCTATAATCTCACCACTGCTGAATGAGTTCTTAGCCATACAGGACATGATGACGGCTATAAGACCAAACAGACAGTTACAGAATATCATATTTAGTATGGAGCAGGAGAGACAGTCACTTGGAGCCACCACTACCTTCTCCTGGTGTATCACTGTAAATAAACAAACAAGGATTGACAATGAATATTTAAATCAGGGCACAGCAGGTAAATCTTGATTCACAAGGGATAAGAGTGAGCAACTCCGAGTGGTGAATGAGGAGCTAGCTAATTAGCGCGATCAATCCATGTTTTTTGGGGATGGCAAGATGGCGCAATTAGTTAGTGTGCATGCTATAACCAGGTGATCGGTGCTGCAGGAGTTGTGGGTTTGATTCTCACTGGGGGAGTTTTTTCAGCCCCCAGCACCCTTGTGTGCAGTATTCATCTCTATTACCTAACGCTTCTTTGTTCAGGTGCATAGTCAACCCATCTTAGCATTTTTTTGCGGCAGTTTCTGATTTTAGTTGGAAGTTGTCATGTGTAAAAATATCACAATGAAAATGAATGAAAGTTCATACATCGCCATCTCACTCGACTAACCAATTAAGCATTTGTGATACTTCATATGAGATTTGATTGTTTTATATTAGATCATCCAGCTCCGTCAGCTTGAAAAGGAAAAAAGCTGATCTTTCTACGCAGGTTTCACCGATTCTCATAATAGTTTCCTTTTTTCCTATACCACATTTTGCTAAAGAGAAGTTTCTAATTTTAGTATAGGAAGTTGAACCAAATAACCGATGATCTGTTGATAGGAATTGTGTTTAGGATTTTTGCAGTGGAAAGCTACCGTAGAGTAATCCGATTTTCAATAGAACTTAAAAAGAGTAGGCCTACAATTAATCAGCCGTTAGTGATTTTTATTAGAGTAAAAGCCCTTAAATAATTGACTGAAAAAAATTATGGCTCTGTCCGAAATTTGATTATATAATTAGGATGGCATATATTGTCTATTCTAAAGATTTTTCAGACAAAACAGTTTTCCTGTACCTTGTTCACTGTTGATGAAATTTTCACACATTTTTCAGATAATATTTTTGAAAAATTTGTTGCCAAAAAACTGACCAAAAAGCTTGTAAAACCAAAAGGCATTCTCATATTTTATTCTAGGGCCACTTGTCACGCACTAAAAAGTTTAATAAACCAAAATGAGATGAGCTTTGAATGCCTTCAACTAGACCAAGTTTAGTCCATTTGCTTGCATTCCGAGTTGCTCCCGTCAACTCCAAAGCGTAGGCAAATGGATCAAACTTGATCTAGCCTTCAACAAACACAAGGTATTTGTTATTCCATTAGCATTCCATTAGTTATTCCATTAGTTATTCCATTAGTTATTGTATCAGCATTCCATTGATGTAGATATGATTAAGTCCTTTTTATAAAGATGATATCTGCAAACATTATTTTAGGGTCAGCCTTATAATGAATATCACAGGGTACTTTGTAAGATATGAAACAGGAGACACATATTGTGCACAATAACAAAATAAAAGAATTTTGATATGATGCTGGGACCTCATTTCATTATTATCCATCCAAATCATAAAAGATCTATCCTGCTTCAAGTTCATTGATATCTTATATCTATGTAAGGCTCCTTTGATATTCTTCACTGAATAAGTGAAGCTTCTATGATCAAATTTAGAGTGTTGCTTGTATTTTTGAGAATTTGAGAATTCTTGAGAATTTGTGGTGAGTCGGTCACAGCATACCTAGCAAAACCTAATACCATACACAAACCTTAATCAAATCTCATCTCACTAATTTTCCTGCCTTTCACAAACATTATTCCCGTGGCTCAGTAGACAGTTGAAGAGGGCGATCTGGGTTTAATCCCATTTTTTCCGAGTTTCTGGTTGAAACGTCGTCCTGTTTATCAAAGTTTTGATAACGAAGAGGCTTTATAGACCAGTATTTTGTCGATGTTCTGGCGTGCCTTAAACAGGATTGTTGCTTGTATTTTTTGCTACGCTGGTTTAGTTTTGTACTGATGAATAGATTTTCAGGGGCCTTCTGATTTCAAAACGATATGCCTACCCAACTAAGAGAAGATAAAGATGCACCGTTTCTGTCGATTACTAACAGTCAGTTAATTGGAACAACCCATCCAATTAAGTAATTAACTCCAAATTTCTAAATCAACGGTAAATTTTACAAGTATCCCACAATGCACAGAATCCCACAATGCACTATATCCCACAATGCACTATATCTCATGATGCACAGTATTTTATTTTTACCAGAGCTCGCCAACTGTTTTACATAATGCCATAGGGTATTTAAACAGATGAATACAAATCAAATAAATCTGTAAATCTGTAATCCCACGATGCACAGTATCCCACAATGCAATTAGGTTGAATAATCAGTGATAGTTTTATCCTGACCAAAGTTGTATTATAAAAGCAGTTAAGATGTGTGTGAGTCAAATCTAGGGTTCAAATTCCACTTGTACATTCCACTTACTTACCCGAATCGTGATGATGCCAGAAATATTCAAAGATCTTAGTATTTATTTTTGGAAAAGCATAATATCGGAATAAAATAAACCCCGCACCTGAAGTTTGAGGGCTCAAAAGTATTTTGGGCCGTGGTTCAAATTGATAAGCGGGCTATAATTTAGTCACATGTCGTTCATCATAGCATTAACAGGACATGTAATATCTAGCTACTCTTCTGACTTTCCGTGTAAACAGTAAAGAAGAGCCGTAATATGATGACTTACCTATCGGTGTAGGAGCGGCCGGTGGAGGCGATGCCACAGCGGGTGGAGGAGGAGCGTGCACCACTGTCACATTATTAGTACTCTGCTGAGACATTGACTGCTGTGAGGTGGATGTGGTCAGGGGTGGAGGGTAACTCTGATGAGTGGGTGGATAGTACCCGGCCTGAGGGGGCTGATAAGGTGACTGCATCGGTGAGGGCTGTCCATATGGTGCTGGCTGCCCGTATGGTGGTGGGTGCCCGTAACTTGTCGGCCCTGCAAAATAATGATGTAATCTTTAAAATATAAGAGCTAGAATAAGTATATCTTGTATTTTCGAAACATCATCACCTAAAGATTACCGGACCTGGTACTCATAGTATTCAAGCGGCTGCCCATAGGTGATTCATATCCTGATGTAGGAGGCAGATCTGTAGAGTGTGTTATAGTCAGACTACAGCTGACTTCCTATTAGTTGGCTATAAATCTTGCTAGGAGTGTTATATTAAATAAAGATAGTGAAAACATATTAGATAGCAATTAACTTCACTATTTCAAGGTTCGGGACAAACATTTTCTTCTGCGAATACTTTAGTACTCTAGGGTAGATGATATCTTATGGCATGCTGTTAGGTATGTCAACTAGAACAGATTGGATTTTTTAACTTATCAACTGTAAGATTCAGGTGTGCAGTTTAAGGTGTGAAGTTTAAGTGTACAAACTTGTGGCCAAAGATTATCATCTGGCGGCGGTTGTCATTTCTGATTTCGTACTAGCATGCCATTCAACCTAGCCAAGTCTGTTCTTAATTGGACCACAGATATTGCAACAGGCAGTAAAATATATCCACCTCCTCGTTGATACAATGAAACAGGGCGAGGCCTGAGTAGCATTGGCACCTCAGCCTGTACTGTGGAGGAATGATTCTCTGTGCTGAAGACTCACCTTATCCAGCTGTACTCAACCAAGCTTGACTCTTTTTATTCTGGGGCCATTTTTCCCAGCGATAAGATAAGTTCATTGATTCGAGATTGGTCATTTTGGACTGGCTAACAAATATTTTAATTCAATTAAAGCAGATAACAATGTCCACCTATATAATGCTTATAATTTGTATATATAATAAGCAAAATACATGATTCATGTTTTTATCTGCATCAGGGTAAGTCACTTACTACTCATTTCCATCGTCGGTTTCCTTTTTCTATTGCTTCCTGTAGTTCACTATCTGCAATCTGTCTTCGATCCAAAGATACACTAGCTTATTATATTATTGAGATACAACTGGAAATGATAATAAAACATAATCAAATACCTCATAAATGTATCAGCGCAGGGGCGGATCTTACTTAGTGTAGGGGCGGTGCTTACAACTTTTACAAAAAATGAACAATTCACCCATTGTAATTGTTAAGCCATCCACTCCTTGATTGACAACCTCCCATAATTTAGTTGACTGTTTTTCCTCAATTAGAAAGCGACCCAAACAGCTAGATTATCTGACTGGCCTGGACCCTGGAAGGTGACAATGATCAAGGAGGCTCGCACCTAATAAGGTGCAGACGTCAGATCGGCTTTACTGGGGGCTCGCTTCGAGGGGGATGAAAATATCAGATCCTGACTAACTACATATTTATACCATCACATACACTATCTATCTCAATAAATAATCTTCGCCATCAGTACATATGACCGGGACACTGTCTCACACAACATCAAAAACAGCAGAATCTAATTTTAAAGATGTGTTTGGTGAGCGAGGCACACTCCAATATACAACCTGCCTGTACTTTATCCGTAAATATCTGTGTATTCTCATTACAATATAAAACTACACAATAGCGTCATTGATGATCTGATGTCGAAATTCAACTTCCTTTTGAAGACACTTACTGTCAAAAAAATGGAATGATGACCTTAAGACTCCTGACCTTGACATATTATATGGATACATTCATGTCTGTGTTCACAATATTCTACTACAGCAAACAGATGACTAAGGCATCCTCTCACCATAGCTCCAGGGAAGTAGACAAGGGTTACTCTGTTTAAGAACCTATTGATATATTACTACAGCTTCAATAAATCAAAAAATGAACGTATGGACATGGTGCATTAACCTAAATTTCCAAAAGAACCATCACAAACTGAGGCTGTATTGTCACAAACTGAGGCTGTATTGTCACAAACTGAGGCTGTATTGTCACAAACTATGTCTGTTCCAATATATGTGGCCAAATAAGTTCATGCTTACAAAATACTAGCACCTCGGGTTAATGATTTGAACATAATAACAATATCATGTTTTCAAATTAGGAGTCGCCTCCTCATTGAACTTATGTGCGGATAACTTCGATTGACGTTCTGCAATCATTCGACTTGATCTTATATTAACAACGACTAAGATCGAGTTTTTTCCCTCTGTGTTAACTGTGTACCACAGCGACCAATACACTAATGTGGCACTCCGCCACCACAGGGAACGAGCATGTTCCAACTGTGTACCACGGCGACCAATACCCTACTGTGTACCACGGCGACCAATACCCTACTGTGTACCACGGCGACCAATACCCTACTTTGGCACTCCGCCACCACAGGCAACGAGCATGTTCTAACAGCAACTAACATCGATGAGAAAATCAGGTGGAAATGAAAAGTAAAAGATTTTGTATGCCTAAGATAGAGCAAGGAGTACTCCTTGGATAGAGATTTTTTGAAGAACCATTCGAGTACTTAGCTATGCACCAGCTGATTTCAAACTATTATGTACCCCTGTAGATAAGTTTTCTGTTGGCGATTGCTAGTAATCAAGACAATGGTTAACTCATAGAAGCAGAGGGCAGCTTACTGGCTCCCTGTTCAAATGTTTTGTTGTCTCATAACAAGAATCACGTAAATTAGAGTTGTCCGCTCATGACAACACATACGTACACGACCACCAGTACATATTCTTAGAATAAGAATGTAGTCTAAGTGCTCATACGGCTGGAATGCGAGTTAGTGGCATTACAATATTGAGCAATCATTGGGTGGTTGATAACGCAATGCCACTAACTCACATTCCAGCTGTCTGAGCACTTAGACTACTGAGAGAAGTTAAATCCTGTCTCCTTCATACAAGCACCTGATGTCACAATTAATATTAAGGTGTAAGGTGTAGAATGTTGTAAGAGTGCAGTGTGCAAAGTTTGAATGTTTTATGTTTATTGAGATCAAAAAGCTAGTGACTGATTTTTGTTATTATAAAAAGACTGCTCATAGCGTTAATAGATAAAAGAAAAGTATCAACCTTAACACCAGTATATTATACATTGGTATGAATGGCAAGTCACAAAAGAAACAATAAATAAGCCTTCACCTAATCTAGGAGATTTATGTACACTCGGAGACTCGGAGACTCAGAGACCCAGAGACCCGTAGACTCAGTGTCAGTATTTCTCGTACTCCGTATCCAGAGAATATAAGCTGTCGCTGCCCACTGAGCTGTTTTTGCTGTCGAGCAGATCTTCAGAGCTCGTCGTAACATCGTGAGCCTTCATCACCTTTTTAGGCCTGATATCTATCCCTAACTGTCTGACCCTGCTGTGGTCAGGCTGACACCTGAGAGCTTGCCACGCCTCGCGTCTTATCTTAGGTGACGCCAGCGCCACGATATACGCCCTAGAGGCAATGAAGAAAAGGGCTATAATGTCTATAATCTTAGCTATGAGTTTAGCTGTTGGATAGTTGATGAAGCCGTTAGCCACTGATCCCCAGTAGATAGACGGGCCGACCAGCAGAGGGATGTTAGTGAGAGTAAACTGTAGAATCATCATGAAGGAGATAAGGTTAATCCTGTTCAGCTGTTTGGTGTACTGTCGAGCTGCTGCTATCGAGGCTTGTATTGGGTCGGATATTCTCATTCGTCGTTTTCTCCACATGAGTGCTGCCAGGACTAGGCTCAGTATGAGAGCCAGAGTCAGCGTGACTGAGATTAGGGTTATCTTATACAGGGACTGAGGCGATATGCTATCTCCCTACAATAAAAAACAGTATCAATATAGTCTTCGTGATAATCCCGGATAAAATATGAGAACCTCTGAGCCTTGCAAAAAAAGGAGGTGATATAAGAGATTATAGTCTCTGGTGAATACATTTTTACACGACTGGATCTCTAGATCTGCTCCTACTTCTCTACTATTTTGTGTGTGATAATGAATGTTTTTCTACAGTACAATCATGGCGGGCTGATACCACCATCAGCGTATTCTACTTAATATCCACTTCATCAAGCAGAGACAGAGGCCTAACCTGTCATATCTCTGATCCGCAGAGCACATTTCCTCTTTGCAAGCCTACATCAGAGTTTATTAATGTGTTGGTATGTTGCGGCAAAAATTATTAATAATAATTCGTAATGTTTACACCGTTGATATGACATGTTTGATAGCAGGATAAGGAGATATTACAGTAACAGATCCAGCCGCGCCTCATAGTGGTATCATGTACTGGATCCTATAGGTGGTACAGTACCAGGCTAGAGTGAGGGCTCAGGCAGGAGTGGAAGTGACTGACAGAATATCCATCCTCCCTGTTTAACTTCCCGTTTAAATCAATGGTTTATTTGGAAGCCTACCATGACGTATCATTGTAACAATGAACCAGTCTCTGATATATTTTAAGAAAAGGCCGGAATGCTTTTTAAATTGGCGCATCAATTAGATGATCTTGTTTTGTTGAAGCTATTCATGAGTCTAGTTTCAAATATTTATGCAATCTCATCTCCTCTTTTACTCCATCAGATCCAGCCAGTTGATAATTATTGAATTATCTCAGAAACTATACGGACTAAGTTTTATACGGACTAAGCTTTATTTTCATATTATAATATAACTATTTATGTAAATCAAAACATTACTCACGACAGTGTCTCCGTAGCCGCACTTTTTAGTGGCCTGCTGGTAGACTGCTCCGTACATGTAAAACCCACTGAGTCCGAGAGCGGATAGCATACACATCACACTGATAATCAGAGCTACACGAGGCTTAGCCAACCCGACACATCTGAAGAGGAAACAGTAGAGAGCAAGTTCAAATATAGACTAAAATGGTTTCATGAAATCATCACTAACTAAACAGGACAGGGTAAAGTATAAATAAGAGGATAGACTTCCTCCAATAAGATAAATTGGTCTTCGATTTTTAGCTGGAAATCGCTGTAGCTTCTCAAGCAAAATCTCTTCTTATTTAAACATTGAAGGCGCAATCTGATACAGGTTCATCTGGTGCAATGTCAGTGTTAGAAACTGATACTGTTTGTCAGATACAGCTAGTATGAAAATAGCGTTTATATGGCTATCCAGCTGTTGTATGTTAAAAACTATCACTGATTGGCCATCCAACTCACGAGGGCACATAATAGTTTGCAAAAGCTTTTTATTATCTTTAGGTGCCAGTTTTGTTGACAGAATTTTGAAATTTCATCATTTGATTGTGCCACTAAAATTGAGATGAATCGGGTTCGAAACATTTATGATTTGATCGAAATTTGTCACACATTAGATGGTTCTCCAGATGAGGCCATCTTAACATTATTTTCTTGTGTCGCTGTGTGCTCTGTGTCGAATATTGTCCGATAATCAAAAAACAAAAGGTTTCCGGCCTTTATCCTCCAAATGATCGGAGTACGTTGACCAACATCCTATCAGCTGTCACTCATATGAATAAAAATACATGCATTTGTCTCTAATCTTTGCTAGTAATTAACAAAATTTCCAAATGATGTAGTAGAAAAAAAACAATAAACAGGGAAACCTCCTAGCGACTACATGACTAAGCAACAGATTTCTCAACTGAGAGTCTGCGTGATCGACAAAAAATCTATCTGTACACAATCAGATAAAATGACAATGACATCTTAGTAATTATCACATTCCAGATAGTTCCTCATTAAGGACAAAGGTTAATTAACCGGACCTAGAAGAGCTATTACTTCATTCTAATCTCTCAATAATCCAGCATACAAAATATGTGTGCTGTAGATTTAGAGTGTGTGCTGAAACTATCAATGTTGTCTGATAGGTGAGAGCACATTTTTTGCGATGACCAAAAACCGTCATGAATCCGAAATCTGAGCCCTAATCAAGTGCGTTGTGAGGTATTAATCTGAGCCCTAATCAGGTGCGTTTAGAGGTATTAATCTGCAGATAATCTGATCAAAATAAAAAAAACACCATCTCCTTGGCCCTCATTGGTACACCTTGATGCAAATTTTATTGTTTCTTTGTCACGGATTACATAATTTTTGTATCTTAATCAGATTAACAATTAAAAATTCAGAAAGTTAGTCATTGTTTTCTCAATAGAACTGTAATTACTGAATTTAGAGCATGTGATCTCAGGCTCTTAGTCCTCTGATTGGCTACCCGCTTACATAAGACTGATTGATGGATTTGAACTTGATGAATTTCGAAAGGATTGAGGTTTTACCGGAAAGGCTTTCAATACATAAGCATGTAGATGCAAATGTTCGGAGGAAGAAGACACAAAGTATAATGATACAGGTTCTTCTGTTTTGATAATTACACTAACTACGTGCAGCCTCAGTTTATCACCAGCTAATTAAAGAACTGAGATATAATCTAGAGTAGGGTAACACCACTTTATATTCTGAACGAAGCCGGAAAATTTGAAATGATGCAAACTGACCAAATGGTAAATAACGATATTCATTTATTCAGCGGTCTCTGAGTGTATCTGTGAGGTGCCTCCCTTCCTCCTCTTTTCTGACCACCAAACAAGCACAGCGCTGGGTGGTACTGGGACTAGGGAGGAAACTTAGCGGTACAGCTCAGGCTCCTCTCTATATTTGGTATCAAACGTGGTCAGTTAAAAACTATGGAACACTGTCTGAAATGGCACATCTGAATGGCCTCTACAGATTGTCGCAACAAGCTGGCAGTTAAACTTTGAACTTGAAAATTAAACCTCACACACCCTACCTGGCAGGTTTGGCGAGCAGTAGAATTCTCTCCAGAGCTAACATGATGATTATAAAGCTAGTGCCCACCCTACCGGTTAGCTGGAAGCACTGCATATACATACACATCTTATCATTGAAGTGTATCAGATCTAGAGAGGCAGCGTAGTCAGGCAGGAAGGCCCCCGTCACCCACAATATGTCACCGAAAAATAACACTGTAAATAAAATATTTAGTTTTGTGTAATGCTACTGCCAGCTGAGACATGTTTTAATTTATCTCATGGAATGTTTGATTTTAACGTTTGAAAAAAATATATGCAGTACCAGATTACAGAAGGGGTATATTTTGAACTATCAAACTAAAAGTCACTGGCGTCATAGCTAGTAAGACCGTGAAAAGGCAACGCTATAGACGTTGACCAAGTTTAATCCAATTGCCTGCATTCCAGTTGCTCCCTTCCACAGTTCATGCGACAAGAGTGGATTGGGAGCAACTCATAATGCAAGAAAATGGACCAAACATGATCAATGTCTATAGCATCAGAATATGAGGTTGTCAGTCAAATATTGATGACATCTCACGTTGTAACAAGTTCTATCACTTACGCAAACATAAAATAAGATAATTCAAACGCATCTTTTGATTTTCCCGGTGAATTAAATTCAGTTTTTTTACAAACTCAGCAGCCACTTACTTGATAAGTACACGGCTGACGAATACTTTCGAATATTTCGCCTCCTCGCTGTGTTAACTGCTAATATCAGACCTGAAACATAATTCATAAAGTCTTGTATTTCAATTCTTCACTAAAAGGCTAGCAAAAGCTTATCGTGTTTAGAATAGTTTTTCAGTCCGTGTCGGCTGATCACTTGGCACATTCCCATAATGTCGTACTCACTGTACTGTACTGTACTGTACTCACGTACTCACTGATGTCGTACTCACTGATGTCGTACTCACTGATGAAGCGCAGAAGTTAAGGAACAGCTTAGAGCCATTGAGGGGAAGTTATCGAAGTTGTCATATTACATAACCAGCTAGCTTTTCTCTCACATGAAAACTATCTCACCAAATAAGAACAGAAAAAAGTATAGCTTACCAACAATCATGAAGAAGTATAGTACTGGGTTACCGATGAGATTAAGATATTCATAAGTTGGAGAATCTGTTGTGCCGGAGGAGACCCACGCTGGCTTCCCTCCTCCACCACCTCTTTCTCCTCCACTCCATGGTGACTCTTCACCTGAGCCAGAGTTAGACCAACTATCATCAGTAGAGTTGCTCTGTGGCCAGGATGACATTATTATCCAGTGTTGTTTGTTGACACTGTCGTTGATTGAATGTTGGGGAGTGGAACTATGTTTTTAATGATGATTATAGTTTTTAATAATCTAAAATTTCAAGCTGAATTTGCGTTTATCGATGTTGAAGAGGTGATTAATACCTCATGGGATCCACTTATACAAATGTGGCTCCACAGACTGTCTCAACGCTTTAAATATGATCTGACTTCTCATTTTTTGTATAGGAGCGTAGTGTAGTAAAGTTTGCGGGGAGGGGGGGAGTTGGCATAAAGCTACTGCCACATTGATGCTTGTATTTGATGATTTGTTAATAATTATGAACATTAATTCTGTGAATAGTGAGTTATTGCACTGTTCAGCTTCAATAATTAACCAAGGAGTTTCTAATGTGTTTTTGTCACAGCTCATCACTGATGGTTGGTAATTATATCCACCCCCTAGGCTGTTGAGTGAGACCCTGCCTCCATCCTAGATATACAGAGTAATACCGGTCCATAAAGAGCCATCCACAGCGATATCATTCAAATATCAGCTTGGAATGTAGGTCATTTCATCACGATACAAACATAGTGAAACAGTTAGTATGATATCTTGACCAAGTGCTGGTATCATTTAATGGTATCGTAAACACATTCATTTCAATGACGATATTGATATCATATTGATTTATAAACTGAACAAAGTTTATCCAACCGACCACCATGTTTTATCACACAAAAAAGAATATCCTAAATTTACCAAGGAGCGCGTAATAAAATCCATAACATCGACGCGGACATAATGATTGAAAAGATGACAATATAGTTTTTAATATCCTCAAAATAGTCTGATGATGGTTGGCAACAGTTAGCCTAAGATAAAATTTCCAATGTGGTTGTTTTCATACCCCCTCCCCCAATTCCCATAGTTAGCACTTGGACCCTCAGACTGACAATACAACAACAACAAATAAGAAAGAGATCGATTAGGAATCATCATTCTGACACTCTTACTACCGATACTCGTTATAGTTAACAGATGTCAAACATTGAGGCACTGATGGCGTCAAACGGTACTCTACAGTGCCACCAACCAGTAACAATATGTCACGACTAAAATATCCTTTCTATCAGATACTTATTTACCAATATAAGATACTACGATAGATCTGATAAAATCTCATCATTGCTGACATGTATGTCCTGTTTATCGTGGTAGGAGGGATCGTTCTGTAGTATGTCTGTAATCCCTAAGTGACAGGCTATTAGATCTAGCTGTCAGCTCTCTATTATTAGGGCTTATTAGTGTGACAGTGGTGGGCATCTTGTCTGGGGAGGAGCCGCACGCATGTTACACAAATATGTGGATTTTAGGACATTATCTCTACTCAAATCCCTGTTAATCTTGATGACATCAATATTTGAGTTATTTGATAAGCTAGGTGGAAAATCTAATAATTATTCCTTCCTCATATTTTTAGTCCACCGGTAGTCAATTTTGGCTACACTAGAAGAGTAAAGAATTTGCGTGAGGAAAAAAAATCTGAATTTAAGGCGAGCTAACAGTATAGCTTTACTTTATATATACCCTCCCTCAACTGGCCAACATTTGGTGCTAGCTAACAATAAGTCACTTCCAAGCTAGCTTAATTTATTTCTAGCTAACTTTTACGCCTCTGACTAGGCCCTATATAACATAATATTCTCAGTCGACCTTTATTGTGTATCACCATGTATATTAGTTAGTACAAGTCTACCTCTCACCTGAATTAAAGGGTGATCATTGACACAAAGACTAAGCAGCAGAGTTTTTTTTTCGCACCTGGTCATCAAGCATATAAAACTATGTTGTAACACTTCTCACCGCCCTAAGACAATCGGTAATGTATCAATCGCATCATTCATAGGTTTGTTCGATTAGTATCTGTTAGCACAAGTTTCACAATGCAGACAAATCTCTCTTACAATAAAGAGAGGTGTATCCACGCACCAGGATCCACCTGGGTTTGGTAACCCTACTAAATCCTCCTCAGTAATAGGAGCTCGAGGAGGAACCAGATGTGATGACGACACAGCCGCTGTACGTATAAGTGTGTCTGACTTAATAAGAAGAACAATGGCCATTAGGATGAGATTAAGCTTTTTGTGGTCAGTTTGTAACCTGTTGATTACGTGAGCAGTGAGTATAGTTATGTTAATCTGTTACTACACTTTGGTCTAAGAGAAGAGTACATGGTTGTCCAAACCCGAGATATCGTCTGTAACCATCTGCTCCTCAGCCACAAGGCGCTCTGATATGCTAACATGACCCTAACCGGGGGGGGGGGGGGGGGGGAGGGTAGAGCGTTGGACGGGGTACTTAGAGTCTCAGATAGGCTACTGTGACTGGCCTGTTCTGTATTAATTATGAGAAACCTCAGTGTAAGTAGGGAGGAAGCTTCTGTTTTGGTATTAAGATCTGCAGCTGTTTAATTTCCTAAGCAAACTCTCAACTTATGAAATGTTTCTGAGAGAAGCCAACCAATCTGATGGTGCTACCTGATAGGTTAATAAGCAAGTCAATTACTGCCTGCCCCCAGTTTTCCTATACCTTGGTCGTAAGTTGGTGTAAAATCTGTAACAAAAATGATGCCTGTGCCATTGGTCGAACAAAATTTGACTGCAATATCTCGTATCAATCTCATGTTACAAAACTTCCCATCATCTGTGGCAAAATATTACAAGGACAAAGCAGTACATTAAAATTACACACCAAACATTAACATATTAGCAGCTCATTAAAATAAACAATTATAATGCTGTTGAGGAAATCGTTGTAAAAACAATCTCAACACTTCGAACATCGACTGTATATAATGGCATTGTTGGTATTTTTGACATTGCAAGGACCTTAGGCTTTCTTACATGACTATTGAGCTGCAGATATAAAATAGCTATTGATAGCTAATCAATACCTTTACAGTTTTCGTTTAGTTCGGAGCTATACTTAAAGTAAAGGGCAAAAGCTTATCTGCCAGTGCAAAATGTGCTGACTGTATCCAACTAGTTATGAAACAGGAAAAAGTAAACAATCTGCTCTGTTAAACAGCAGCTTGCTGCGTTGTGTTATAAGTTTAGTTTATATTTAATAGGACAAGCGGCTAACAGTCTTTACACTGTCAGATGTTTGACACTTGAAACAAAGCAGCAAGTGAGACATTCAGCAAGGCAAAGGCAGCAGGAATTGTGACATCATGTCAAAACCGGTGAAGGCAGCAGCGGTTCGAAGAACGTCACTAGCAAACCCAAAGTAAGTACATCAAAGTGCTCAAAAATCTGAGGGCAATGCAGAAAAACTCATTATTGAGCTAGGGCTACAGCTACTACAGTATAGGGGAGCTATTACTACTTTCTATGGTTTAGAACAAGTTTGTTCCCTCTCTGGTGGCAGAGGGAGATTGCAAAAGTCGGGGATCGCGGCACCTCAATACCCAACTTTTGCAATATCTCTCCGTGGGAGCTATAACCACTATGGCCTGTTTTGAAGCCTATCTTCAATAGTAGTAGGCAGTGACTGGGAACAGAACATGAACCCGCTACAACAATCCTCATGGTCGGATAGGGGAATGATAGGATACTGAAGGGCGGGGACACTATCATATGACGCATAATATGCACAGATGTGGGTTGAATACACATAGACTTGATGCTAGTTTAGCACATATTCCAAGGCCATATTAGACTTTCTGTGATCTCGCTGACACATATTTACTTAATTGTGTTCAGATTACTGCTGCCCTCGTCAGATGTTTCCATGTTTAGCAACATTTCTCTCATGTGCTGCTTGCTATATGGCAGAATTGGCACAACTAACCGATGATATCGTCACTGATAGCTGCAGTTATGAGACTGATATCTGTCTTCAATAAGATGACAAACCTCATACTCTTCCATGATGTAAGCATTTTTGATACATTGTTATTGAAATTTCGCAATCTACAATGAAATCACTGAGGAAGAGGATATTCGCTGAACAATAATTACGACAGTTGGATGTGGGATATTTGTGTAATTCGGCAATTTTCATATCCTGAAGTTGAAGAGAAAAGTGAAATGGAAGTCTTTAGAATTTTGAAGTCTAGATTGACGTCAGTTCATTCATTGCAGCATCAATCTCACTTATAATCCTAAATGTAATATCTGAACAAGCTAATGATAGTCATATAGTGTTATATATACAGTGGGCTCCTGTCAACTGTAATGTTACTCCAAAACTTATAATTGATCTAGTTACCAGGTGCAAGTCTGTATCAGTGTGGACCAAGTTTGGTCCAGTTTGCCTGTGCTCGAAATTTCTCCTACTAGACTTACCAGTGGAGGGGGAACAAGGGAATTTCTCCTACTAGGCTTACCAGTGGAGGGGATCAAGGGAATTTCTCCTACTAGGCTTACCAGTGGTGGAGGCCGGAGGGGGAACAAGGGAATTTCTCCTACTAGGCTTACCAGTGGAGGGGGGGGGGGGAACAAGCACAAATGGAGGCAAGCTGCAGCAAACTTGATCTAGTATCAGCGATACAAATCTGAAGTTCTTCCTTTTCTACTTTTAAGGCAAGTTGAGCATGAGTTGAGAGAAAGGGTGAAGGAGTTAGAGGTTGAGGTTAAATCACTTAAAACTAAACTAGATGACCTTCGGAAAGCAAAGAACACAACTCTGATAAAGAAAGAGAAAGAGTTTGTCACCACAGGCCCACAGCAGAGACAGTCAAACACAGATACATCGACTAACAGAGACGAGTTAGAGAAGAGTCTCAAGACTAAATATCTGAAGGAGATCGATGATGTAAGTTATGTGTTGTGTTGATAAGATTCCCTGTCTGAGCGAAGTGGGTCATGGTCAAGATAAGGGTTTGCATGTGCAGTTGACACTGAAGCATTGAAGTAAACCGTATTCTAGATAGCAAAGGTGTCTGGTCTGGTCTAGTCTCAATATATCCTCTGCACATCCTCTACAAAATAGCATTGACAGAAGCTTGGAGCTCACTAAAACATGAAGAAGTTGTCTCGTCATGTATGTAGAGAAGACAATTCAATCGCAGATTGCCCTTAATCCATCTAGATCTGTTTGTCTTTTTTCAGTTGAAGAAAGAAATGTCAGACTTGAAGCTTGCAGCTAAGTCAAAAGTTGCGGCCCCTGAACCAGAAGACTGCGGACATGAGGAGGTAATCTACGCTCTCCAGAACAGACTATCTGAGACTGAGAGTGTTAATACAGCTCTGACTATAGAGTGTCACCAACTACAGGAGAAACTCAACCAATCATACGGTGAGTAACAAACCAATCATATGGTGAGAAGCAAACCAATCATACGATGAGAAACAAACCAATCATACGGTAAGTAACTCAACCAATCATATGGTGAGAAGCAAACCAATCATAAGGTGAGTAACAAACTAATCATACAATAACAAACTCAACCAATCATACGGTGAGTAACAAACCAATCATACAGTGAGAAAGAAACCAATCATACGGTGAGTAACCAACCAATCATGCGGTGAGAAACAAACAAATCATACGGTGAGGAACTAAATAAACCTTGGGTGAGAAACAAATGTGGTCTGGTGCACAAGCTTATTGAGGAGTCAAGCGCTGTGATATAAAATAAATAAATAAATAAAGCAGCTGCAAGCAAGATTTGTTGGTGTTGGTGTTGAATCCCAATGAAATTTGTCTTACAGCCTTTCAAGCCCACATAGGCAAATTACTAAAAGACCTTGATTATATAATTTTAACATAATATAGCGTTGTGGCTATTATTATTATAGTCTTGGCTTATTGCATTTGGTTAATAATGTAGTCTTGTATAGCGTTACCTTTATTCAGGAATTTCCATTTGAATTTTACAACATGTAAGATGAGGTTTTTGCCTTAAAGAACCACAGGTTCTTGCTAAAGCTTCAAGACATGACCACTGGTTTTAGCAGGAACTTGAAACTTAAAAAAATTAGAAAATACTGTTTCAAGGGACAGATGCCAGCGGTCTTCACATTCTACATGTTTGTGTACCCAGGGAGAGTGGGATATCCCACCCTCCCTGGTGTACCTTTGGTTTATCTGTGAATTTATGAGTTGTCCTCTCTCTCCTGACAGATGATATCGGGAGAAAAGAAGCTGAACACTGCGACTCACAGGAGAAGATGAAGACGGAACTTCAGAGAAAGTGGCAGGAAATGTACAAAGAATGGATGTCGACTACGGAAGCTAAAATAGTTGAGTTACAGGCAGCCAATGACATGCTGAGGCGGATGTTAGACAATCCAAGATAATTGGTTGTTTGGGCTGAAGCGCGTTGTTGATCGAAACCTTAATCAACTGCTTTTACTTAAAAAAGTCGCTCAGCCCAAAAAATCAATTTTCTTCCAAGTTTTTCGAAGATGCGCAGTGTGGTTTGAAGTTTGAACACTGTTGCATGATTTTTGTTGCACTAAGTCACTGTTTCATGCAGCTATCTCCGTCCTTACTATTTTACATTTTTTCCAAATTTCATATTATAATGTATGGCATTACCGCAACATTAAGTATTCCATAGGCTCTCAATGTAAAATTTTATAACAGTATATTATTTAGCTTCGAATCTTTATTGAGAATATCTATATATAATATAATTTTATTGGCAACCAAAGTCATCTCATTAGAAATAGCAAATAAAACAAAAACCGAAAGAAAATTGATAAGAATATCATGACCATCGTTGATCAAGTTGAAACCAAATGGTTGAGTAGCATTAGCATAGGCAGGCTGGAACATTTGGGTTAGAATTGCAAAATAATTAATTTGCATTTGAAGTCATCATCATTGAGAAAAAAAGGTCATTTTGAGCTCCATGTCAGAACCAGACAATTCCTGTATAATAGGCATTACTATTTTCCACACATAGACTTACTGACCAACAGTTCTACCTGTCGTCGTATTTTACTGAAACGTATAAGGTCTCCTTTTATTTTCCAATTGTATTTCAACTCTGTCTTATTGACTTCACCAAATACTTGAACAAGAAATAAAGCTCATACAAATGTGAAGAAGTTTTGCAGGAACTGATAATAGACTTGTAATGCACACAAAAAATTGTGCTGAGTTGGATCTGGCGTTGTCGCACTGCTCAATAGCATGTGTAAACTAATGCTTACATATTACAGTCTTACAAAGACAGTGCAAGCTCACTATCTCTGTGTTGACGTTACCCGCGGATGACTTTGTTTGTTGCCTGGAACAGGTGATGAATTACATTATCAACCGAATACTTAAAAATAAATAGAGCCTGAGCCAACAGCTTGACAGTCTCATGTGCACTTTTTCACTGTCGTGCTGCGCTTAACAAAAAGCATCTTTTTCATAAAATGATTATGATGCTAATAAAGTATAAAAAGAAATGTGTTAGCACATGTTTGGAGTTGCTTCCCCTCAATCAATGGAGCCATCAATTTTCACGTGACAGTGATCAGACCAACTGCACTATTCCAGCAAGATCTAAAAATAAGATGTTGTCGAGGAGTGACTGAGTACAGTGAGTGACGTCAAAAGTGTAAAACAGGAATCGTAGGTAGGTATAAGTAATGGGCACTGCACCGGCAAAGCAGTATCGTTATCAAACAATTCATGGTTCATACCGTGTGTATATAATGTAATAGGTGGGGTATTAAACTCTCCCTACACTGAAGGACATTGGGCTGTGTGATTAATCAGGTCAAACCAGTTTCAAGACCATAATATCAATGATAATTTATGTAAGATAAACTTAATTCATTGTTTTATTGTAGAAGTCAGTAACATGTAATTTAAGTACACTTGAGAAGTGCAGGTTAGACGCTATGACTGGATACAGCACTTGGTGGTACGACAATTAGAAGTAACAGGTAATGGGTGGGGAGATCGGCTGATCGAGCTTCCTGCCTTCATGTACCCTTTGTTTATAATCAATGAGTTCAGAGGAGTCATCGATTTTGAAATGTCAGAAAACCCACTAGATCACGTAATAGGTGATAATATTTCAATGTCAAAGTTTCATGGTTCAATCATAGTGCAATACCCCCCACAGTAGCAATTTTAAGATGAACTCCTCTAAAATTCAGAAAATGGTGAAAAATTCAACGCCCATCTCTCCCTCACTGTGTATTTGTCGAACTCACAGAGGTTTTGAAGGTCAGTTCTGTTTGTCAGGAGCAATGAACGTTGGGTGGGGACAGCTATAAAACTTTGTGGTTTTAGAAAGCATTGTGACCATGCAAATCTTTATCAGATAGAATACAGGTCATTATCTGAGCACAAGAGAGGCAGCAAAACCGATAATACGAAAAATAACATAGTGCTTACATGATATGAATCAGAGACATGAGCATCGTCACGCAGCACACCGGAGGTTGATCATGGAGTGTGTGGGGTAGCACGCCGGTGATATGAGTGACAGTGCGAGTCAGGTACTAAAACAACAACTTTGTGGTTTTAGAAAGCCTGGTGACCATGCAAATCTTTATCTGATGGGATATGGGGCATTATTTGATATCAAGGTAGGCAGCTAAATTCATGTAAAATCCAAAAATTTATGGATAAATAACGTAGTCGTCATCAAATACATCAGATCAGATACAAGCATTGTCAAGCAGCACACCAGCGGTCAATCCACACTGGAGTGTCACGCATGGCACACCAGTGGGCTGGTTGACAGGTCGTATCAGAATCAGATATTATATTGTCTTTCCAGTTTACCAATAAGTTTGTTGGGAGAAAGCAAAACGATATTGTGATTTTCAAAGGACAGATGACCATGCAAATCTTTATCAGATAGAATACGGGTCATTATCTGAGATCAAGAGAGGCAGCTAAACCATTATACGGATAAATACCGTAACTGTTACACGATATCAGACACGAGAATCGTCACACAGCACACCGGAGGTTGTTCATCACTTGTGTTGCGCGGCACACGGGTGATCCGATTGAAAGCATGAATCAGATACTAAATTGGCTCTACAGATTACAGAGACTTGAAAGTATTTGTGCAGAAGGTCCTCCGGTAATAAACATTTTTCTGTGGTACCAAGATGATCAATTAAGCAAAAACTTTGAATAGTTTTCCGTTTCTGTAACGAACTGAAGGTACAGTTGCACCGAATGCTGTTGTAATGGCGTACCCTGTTGATGGAGGCTCATATATATGAGAACAATAGATGATCCTACCATTGATAGGAATACCCTGCAGGTATAAACTGAGAGGAATAAATATGAATGAACTGGGAAACAAAGCAAATTATTTAAAACAAAAGAAAGTCTGTAAATATTAGCCAAGCGGAAATGAAAGTCCTCAAAGATGACAACTGTTACTGAAGGGTAAATAATGGGCCAGACACGACAAACAAGCTAAAAAACCGCAAGTAGGCAAATTAGTCACTGCTTTCTTTATTGTCACTGCTTGCTTGGGGTGAGCGTGGATGTGATCTGAACGTGATCTGAAGGTTACAGAGGACATCAAGTAGAACAACGATAGATTAAATAATTTGAATAATGTGGAAGGGGTGAGAGAAAGTGTTTGTGTATGATCTGAGAAACGATAGGTTGTAAAGAAAATTTAACATAAAAAGTACCAAAAGTCTGCAGACCTCAGGATTTGTCTGGCTTGAAACATTACCAGAATGTAACACCGCAGGCCCAGGAGGATGATTCCTCATATTACATAATCTGGAAATTCCAAAAAGTTGCATTGTGGTATACATTTTCCCCTCCGTGTATTGTAGCAGCACCATTGGCAGCTGAAGCAGCAGCGGCAGCAACGTTGTATTGAGTGCAGGTCATGTGTCCGCTGCCTGATAGGGCGTGTTCTTTTTGTTTGTTTTTCAATAATGAAACCAATTCTTCAAACATTCTATTCACCAGATTTAATTCGCACACATTCCTACCTACCGCACCCTACCGGTACTGTGTGTTGTGTACTGAAATACAATACTAATTTGGTAAATCACACATCCGGTAATTGTAAGAAATACCTTACATGGTTTTAAGCTTTCTGCTACTATGTATATTAGGATTGTGTGTAACATATCACGCAAAAAGCCGGAACACGGCACGCTAAGAGGGTTAGGCTCAGAATAAGAAGTCTGAGCTCGATGAGACGATTCCCAATCATATTATCCATTTCTAAGGATTCTGATGTTTAGAGTGGACATTAAGTCTTATTGTATTCTAACTACTTATGTGTGTCTGGATTGTCACATCCACCAGTTCCTTATAGCTTGTATAACATGACGGATTAACGGAGGCCTCCTTTTACACATCTTGATTACACAGAATATCACAACCATGCAAGGACGTCAGCAGATCTGTGTGTCATGATTGGAGATGATATTTGCTGATCAACGTCTCCCTTGCCCTACTTCTGACTTCTGGCTTAGAGACAGACGGAAGAAGAATTTAAGTTTCCAGATGTCATTCCATCGTCATCAGAAAGTATGGAATATCATCTCATGTATGATTTTGAGTAAATCTGCTGATATTACTTCACATAATAAAAAAATTGATAACTTCTGCAAATCGCTGTCAGTTGTGTTAGCAAATCTTATTAGCCAACTATTGATGTGATTGGTTGACGCTGACATTCTGCTAATTACCAAGAACTTCCTCGCACATCTCTATACCTTCCTGACCCTCCTAACTAAACAGATCTGATGATCTGTAGTCTCAACTACAATATAATATTAGGACAGAATAATCATGTTCTATTGTTGTTATATATTATTACAAAAAAATATTGTGATGAAAGAACACCAATAACATCAGATTTTCCGGTGACTATCATCACCACCGTCAAAACATTTGTGATAGTACAACAATCTTTGTTCTGAATTACAAAAAAATGTGATAAGGGAATATGAAAGGAAGGTAATAGAACAAAAATTTGCTAGTCACCGGCCATGATTCAATGGGCGATTCCTCTTGAGCAAGCTTAGCACCCATTTGACGTAATAACTCCTGATTTTCAATGGATAAGGAATGTGAGTTATCTTTGTGTAAATAATATTATTTGAGTAATGGTTTAATCACTCCTCACAATGAAGGGTGTGGGCTCCCAATCCACTCTCTCTGATAATATAGGGAATGGCAAAATGTGACAGATAAATTATCCGTGTAAGCCATGTCCAGTCCAATAGACTTACAAGCAATCATCTCAATCAATTACAATGCTATTGTTGTAATTCATTTGTCTATTGAGAATATTATCAAAGACAGACCTGAACAGCTGATACTTTGCTCAAAACTCAGCATAATTATGAAAAACACAATTACCTTTACCACCCTTTGGGCCACCTAAGAGTTATACGTCGAGTTATGTGTCTAGTTATGAGTCGAATTATGCGTCGAGTTATGCGTCGAGTTATGCGTCGAGTTATGCGTCAAGTTATGCGTCTAGTTATGAGTCGAATTATGCGTCGAGTTATGCGTCGAGTTACGCGTCAAGTTACGCGTCAAGTTATGCGTCGAGTTATACATTGCGCTATGCGTGAGTTATGCGTTGTGCTATGCAGAGAAGTTTATCATTTTGGGAACAGCAAATATTTGGGCACTTGGTTCCCGGGTACTTTTGGCTAGTTTATCTGAAGGTCCCATCTTCACATTTTAACGAGGCTTGGCATGCCCACATAATTTTATAAAGCATGATATTTGCAACACAAATTGAAAGACATGATGATATGATTGCCAAGCAGAGAAACCTGTCATTATTTTTAATTATAACTTTGCTCCTTCTAAATACAAGTTATTCCTTTACTTCACATCTAAGACCCAACTACCTACACCATTCACTTGAGAAGCCTTAATAAACCCTGTTGATATTCTCCAGTGATGTCAGTCTATGACATACCTGCTACCGATAGTGACGGACAATAGATTGTATCTACCTCTCAGCTGTTAGCAAACAGAACTTACACGTGACGTTGTGTTCTACGTGCTGAGTCGGTAGAGCGGTAGATTTTGTAAGCAGTTGATTTTGCGACGGCGACCTTGCCGACAGCGTATTCACCACAGCGGCCGAGTAGAGTCTACCTGGGTACCTCCGTACAAACTTCGTTGATCATTGACTGAGGGGTAAACTCTAAAACTCAAAGACTAAAGAGGTAAGAACTTATTTACATAGATCTATTTATGTCCAAATCATTCAAAAAGGATGGCAGCATCATAAATATCAAGTCTATATTTACTATTGTGTATATCCATCTGGATAACAACCTTGTGATAAAGGACGAGAATACGGCAGAGAAGAATGGTCTTATTATGTAACATTGTGGTAAATACTTGGCACAGATTTCTACTCTTCAGGTCAGGTGTGATCACAATTTCCATTCAAAACCAAAAGCTGATATTGGGTGGCGTTAGGTCAAACTTGAATCGCTTATTGACAGGGTAATGCCATCTTCACAGTGGGTCGAATGGCTCACTGCACTAAAAGAGTATCTAGATTTAAGTTGTTGATGGCAACGCCCTAGCTCTAACATATCTAACTTGTATACATGACCCAGACTTGACTGTTTGGTTGCTCACATTGTGTATTACGTTGTGTATTAGTATTTCATGGAACTCATTTTGAACTTTGTTGGAATGCTGTCAGAAACGCACTTCACTTGGTTATCTGAAAAGCTGTAATTGCTCATTTATTGAGCCCTGTTCAGAACTCCCTTTATTTATTGTTTTTACATTGTAAAAGTAAGATTTTATAAGTACAAGCTTTTATGGATTAAAGATCTATCGAGTTATCTTTTAAACAAAACATGTTGGTTTAAGACTATATATAGTCTGCCAATATAAAAACACACCATTATTTTGTTTTTCAAAAAATAAAATACTAATGACATTATTTGAATTATTTGAGTTCAGAAAAACATTTTGCGAAGCTAGAAATGTTTCCCAGTTGTTCAAATTTTTACATAATTGAGTCATTGATAAATTATTTTCTGGACACTGTCGCTGCTCCTGGATGGAACAACTTAGATTTAGAAGACTTGTATAGTCTGAAGGGCTCATGATGTACAGGAATCCTCTAAATAAACAATTATCAGGCATTTATAACTGAACAAAGTTATGATCTTAGAATTCTCCTTGATCAGATACTACAGATAATTATCCATAGCCTCTACTTAGATAATACGAGCCCCAGACTCTTGCCCCTCTTCCACCCCCCCCCCCCCACCCCCCCCATCCGCCAGCTTGGATCGCATGCTGAAGAGGAAATCACATCATTTTGCAGATTTTTGCAATGTTTGCTGTCTAGGTAACGACCGGATGACAGTCCCTATTGTCCTCGCTTAGATCTCAAACAAAATCAGTGCTTCTTATCAAGTTCAATTGTCACTGATATAAAAATTATTGGCAAGTTATCAATTAAATTGTTTGCAAATAGGCTTACAGTTAAATGAATAATTATATAGAATATATAGCATCGCATGTTTGAGGATTTAAAACTTGTGTGGACACAACAAATAATCCATAATGGCATTGTACTTTTGAGCGATATGATTGGACGCTGACCAAACCCTATTGTGTTCTATTTTTAGCTGGGTATATAAACGGCTGGTAAGCTTCATTCAGCTTTCTAAGCTTTGCCAAGCTTGTAATAGCAGTTCACAAGAAAGTTACATGAGTGCTCTATATAGACTACACTGCTGTGACACATTAGAAGTAGTAACCTGCTACTATTATCTCAGCCCAAGCAGTCTCAAACTGTGAATACGTACACAAGAGTTGGGTACGTACAACTCCTTGGTTTTAACAAAACTTAGAAAACACCTACATCTGAATGCGATCGCTATCTCATAGAACATCTCCACCACAGTAAGTGTTTGATAATCTAATTAAATTTAATTGATAGCTCTGCTTACTTGTAATCTTGATTTGTACAAGGATCACATAAATTATTTTATGTAACGTGAGCGTGGGCTAAATTTATCGCTAGGTATGATCTTTGGATTTCACACGACAGCACTACCTAGAGTCCTAGATCATACAACGTGAATTAAAATTTGCTGTTGCCCAAACCATGTAATCTGTTTGCATAATACACAAACATGATAATTATTTTGTTTTCACAAATCTTAATGACACTGTTCTCTAACTAAGTTAAATATAAGGTTACGTTCACCGCCCACTAGCTGCGTGATCTGCTCCACTAGCTGCGTGATCTGCTCGCTGTGTCGAGTCAAACCACAGTTTGTCATCTCAACCTGATCTCCAGTCAGGAGAAGCTCAGTTCAGCTCCACTCATACCACTTGTTGGTCTATCAGTCATTTGATGCTCACATATAACAGATGACCTTCTGAGGGTCAGTGAGAAGGCGGGTCAGCAGATGACCTTTGTATCATTAAATCGAGTAGCCTAGGTATCATTGATTCGATTCACAAAATCGATCATTGACTCTTAATATGATAGGCAATTGTTTGTCTGGTCCAGCCAGAGACAATAGATATGTAATGTATAGTCTCTGGTCAGACTGCATGGTGGCGACCTTCAGGGAAGTATAAAGTTTCAGTTTGTTTGTTCTTATTTTGCAGATAGCTGTTTACTTCTCTTGGATATAAAGATCTGAATCAGCAATATCAAATATAAAAGACCATGAAGACACAACTACTCATATTGACAATGATGACATTATGCGATTATATAGCCTCACTACAGAATTATCTCACATCCACTCGGTTGCGGGAGGAGCGAGGGACCCCCATATCATGTAACAGTACACTATTAGACCCATCCAGTGAGTCCTTCGCTAGGTTAGATACTGACATGTGCCAAGCTCTGATACATGCGATATCCACATCCCCTCTCTCCATCTCAGACTGTCAAGTTAAGTCTGTCACTTGTGACGACAACTTACCTCTAGTATATACAAAAGTTAGCTTAGAATCTACAGACAAACACATCACCTCACAAGATCTGCATAAAGCCTTTAGTTTGGAGGCGTTACTAAAAGAGACAGTAGTGACCATAGACTTCCTACAGATCACAGACTATAATGAGTGTAACTACCCAGGAGAGCATGACTGTCACTCTAACGCTCTCTGCAAAAACACAAACGGTGGTTATACATGCTCGTGTAAACGCGGATATACTGACGCTTCCTCTATACACCAACAAGCACCTGGTACTGTGTGTCAGGTGACATGTGGCGCAACGTCGTGCCGGAACGAGGGCACCTGCTCTCTACACAACGATCAGGCTGTATGTAAATGTACGGCTGAGTACACGGGACAGTCGTGTGAGGTCCTGAAGAAGGATGTCGAGTGGGTGTGGATACTCGGCATCACTCTCGTTATATCTACTCTGCTGTTAGTGCCCGCTGCCGTCTGTATTTGTATATTTTTACGCACAAAAAGGAAAACTAGAACTCCCTCAAATACTACACATAGTAAACAATCTTTTCATTCATTCAGCTGAATTCAGCTTCCGATTGTCGATAATACACACAACAAAACACGGCACACCTAAAATTGCTCAATGGCCTTTCTGTAACAGGGCGGAATGTTATTTTAACCTAGCCCTGCAGCTATTCAAGACAATAGAAATACCTAAATATTGAAGTCAATGAATAATGTTTACTTCCATACCTGGTACACCCGTCATTGTAGTCCAGTCATAACACAAGAGAGGATCTGAAGACTAGCGCTGGCCGCTGCACTCAGATTATTTTGATTGATCCTCTTTAAGTCTTCTATCCCGAGTGCACAAGGGATGACTCGCTGACCGAATTATTACAATTTATTCCTTTTCTTAGTATGTCGATACTGGTGCTTTTTGTCTAGTAGAAGGTATTTTTACTAACTTATTTTATACATTCCCAGTATTTATATACTGTGAATTATTTTCACAGCAGCTCTCTTTTTAATGAAACATTATCAACCAAGTATTAGTACAGAGTCTGTTACATGTCAGCATGCTGTTAGGCATGAGGGACTGAGTGTCTCTTTTTTAACGCAATCAAATAATAAAAATGTCAAAAACTTATTTGTCTGCACAAAATATTTTTCATCTGGTCTTTGCTCTAGTTATTTAAATGCAGCTAGTGCTGAGTGATGGTTAGTCTGAGTCCCTCAGACTCTCTCTTGCCTCTGCCTGATGACCTGATGATGCCAGGAAGAGTGAGGATATTCATTGTCTCCCTAACCTGCACTATAGCAATCCACCAGAGTGTCACCATTATATTATATTATCTTGCAGAATTTCAATTTAAGATACAAACTTCGAATGGATTGAGACCTCGTTATATTCCATTCTGATGTGGTCATGTTAAATCACAACTTCTGCCTCTGTCCAATCACTGAGAAACGAAGGCCATATTCGGCACCAAGTTGCTCTCAGTTTAGGTAGCCTGGATCACCACTGTGGTATCAATCGAGCCCAGTAGTCACTTGACTATAGCGGGACTTCGAGGACTTCCAACATTTGGGTGTTAGAGGGCAGACCATAGAGTTATGGGGGACAACTCTATGGGGCAGACGCCCTCACAAACTAATCTACTTCCTACTCCTGGGTGGTTAATGTATAACCAGGAATTGGAGTTTTAGCTGAAAGGGATGATAGGAGAAATTTATTACTGTTGGTCTGTGTAAAGTATCCCCTCCCCCACCTGCTGTATACTGCCAGGCTCAGTAATCAGCTACTGCTTTCTTTTCTCTCTAGCCATGAATCACACTTTCTGACTAAGTTGCCCTACCATGCCTGAAAAGGGGATAACTCCTTATACATTGAGAAAATTCATCTTTGATTTTTGGTGAATGCAATAATTGATATTTTGAGGAATTAATTGCCTCCAAGCTTCATAATCTGCAGTTTCAAGCTAATTGCTATGAGGTAGAGTTAAATCGAGACAATTTGTTGTTAGCAATCCTTTCAAAAGGACATTTATCAACACAAACTATCATCTACACAAGCTATCACCTGTGGTCTTATCTAGCTGGAGTCTAGGGAGCAGTTACTCTGCAACTTCATTCCCTTTCTGTTGTTTGATCGAAATGAAAATATAAAAATCCTATATTCATGCTTCATTACTGTAACACTTTAAAACAATAGATACTTGATACAGAGCAAAGCCACAGTAATTATTGTCTCCCATCATCCCTCTCAACTAAAACTCTAATTCCTGGTTATACATTATCCACCCAGAACCGAGAGGGAGGTATCTCAGTTGGTTAGTGCGCTTGCCCTCCCTAATACGCAAGTGTTAGAGGTCTTTGGTTCGAAATCATGTGCTGTCTACTGACTTTGTCAAGCTTGTCAAGACAGGCTAGCCCCAGGTGTGCTCCAACATGCGCCCTAAAGATACCTATTTCTCCTCAATTTGCAATTTTAACCCGCAGTAGCTTGAAATAAAGTGAGGCTTCAATTTCCACTCTTGATTTTTATCTGAAATTGAAATTTTTCAAAGTAAGGAAAATATCCCAGAACTCACGGGCTGAGCAAGAATCATACATGGATACATTTTGGTTTCTAGACATCTCTAATTGGGATCTATTATACTATAAAACTTATAGATTGAAGAAATCAACTGAGAACTGATACCAATCTGACTGACTGAGGATTCAACCAATGATATGCATCGTTGAGAATAATCAGTCCGATCAGTCGATAGTGTTGTTGGTTCCGCTTTGAGTTCTAGTCTGAGTCCATAGTGATCTCGTACTCGGTACCTTGTGGGTAGTCGTCTGTCCAAGTGTAAGAATGAGCGGCGGATATCCTGATACTCACCGAAGACTCCACAGATTTATAGCAGATGGCTGAAAGATAACAAATTATCATGTTAGCATGTAATGAATTCGCTGTGTGACAAGCAGAAGGAGTGTGGATGGACAGTATATGCTAGATGGATGTGGGTGGAAGATTTATGGGATGGAGGGGCACAAAAGTTTGGACAGTTAGTCTGTGCTTGACTGGGATCGACTGATAGACAGACAGACAGACAGACAGACAGGAAGAGGCAAGAT
The DNA here is from genome assembly GCA_914767715.1 of Membranipora membranacea. Taxonomy (NCBI): domain Eukaryota; kingdom Metazoa; phylum Bryozoa; class Gymnolaemata; order Cheilostomatida; family Membraniporidae; genus Membranipora; species Membranipora membranacea. The sequence goes on from OU612074.1 coordinate 23,562,961, forward strand.
TTTCTTTTACCTGTGTACTGCTCCAAATAATGACATGTATAATCCAGTATATCACAATCCACTATATCACAATTGAATGACTACGAAAAATATTTGTTTGATCCATTAGGGCAATATCGGATAGTACGCTATGACTCTTGCTGGATTATCGTTTAAAGCATTAGCCTGCTCTGGGAATGCGTGTTGTACTTGCAACTTGAAAGCAAAAAATTTGCTAAAAACTTCTCTCCCTCAGCTGTTCAGTAAAATATGTGGCTGCATACAGTGATTGATGCCTCACCTGGAAACCGGTATCTTGTTCATTTCAAGAACAAACACAAATCCAGTCCAGCCCTCATTCTGTCCCTGGCTTACAATCAGTAGCTGAGATACTTTTGGAACTTAGGCTAATAACTCTACCGCTATAAACTGACACCAGGGAGGGTGGGATATAAACCCCACCCTCTCTGGTGATACCATCTCTTACCTTTATCATCTGTAACAGAGATATCTTCCCCACTGCCTAATCTGTAGAATGAGTCAAATTTCATGAAACTATCCGACGGTTTAAAGCAGACTTGGAATTCTCCCTCGTATGACTCAAATTTTACATCACTGATGCCTTGTGGGTAATCCCATCTTAATGATCCCGAGATACAGTCATCTACGTGGATTGTTTTGGTATCGTCACGCTGAGCAATGGTGTGGGCACCTTCAGGAGCGAAGTCCATACTGTAATAGAAATTTACTAATTAGATGTCAGCAAAGGGACGACTGCTGATTTATCATTCCTATAGTTTAATCAAGGAGCAAAAGTGGTTTGATTAGGGCTATTATTGGTTGTCCTCTCTCTCTTCATGGGGAGATAAAATTGCATTAAATTTTCCCGTCTTGATTATTATTTTTGGCTTTATAATTTGGATAAAACGGAAGTTTGCTGCTCCGCATATAGGAGCGAAAATTTTTTATTTTTACTGTGGAAAGAAGAAAGAGAGATAACCTGCATTAAATCATCATGGATTTTGACCAAGGATCACTTTGGAGTCTGTTTGGAATTACCTTTTAATAATTTAGTTGTACAGTAGAAACAGTAGAATAAACAGGCCAATCAAAGAGTTGTAGGATTTGTTAAAGACAATCCCATGATGCAGTTCCAAAAGTTAGCGATCATAAGGAAGGAGATGACGCTGACTTACCCTTATATATATATAGTAGGGGATGACGCTGACTTACCCTTATATATATATAGTCATAAGGAAGGGGATGACGCTGACTTACCCTTATATATATATAGTCATAAGGAAGGGGATGACGCTGACTTACCCTTATATATATATAGTCTTAAGGAAGGGGATGACGCTGACTTACCCTTATATATATATAGTCATAAGGAAGGGGATGACGCTGACTTACCCTTATATATATATAGTCATAAGGAAGGGGATGACGCTGACTTACCCTTATATATATATAGTCATAAGGAAGGGGATGACGCTGACTTACCCTTATATATATATAGTAGGGCGGTAGTTTAGAAAAAGTGGTAAGGGAGGCAAAAGTCTGGGGCGAGTTTGAGGCATCACCAGTAACCTCCTCCCGAGCCATTTAAACATATAATAAGGAAATGGAAATCCCAGAGGAGCTGATTCTGACATGATTTATTCAATTATAGTGTTTTTAGGCCACAGTATTGAGCTTTCTAGTGGGGGGAGGTAGTGCCTTTCTACCTCCCCTAGAACTACGGCCCTGTATAGACTATTGAGGGTTTTTATGCACATTGTCATGATTATCAAAGTACAAGCACACAGCACGTACATCGTCAGCTATATGATCGTATCAGACTCACTTTTTATAGGACCGTTTGATTATTGTCATACCACATTCTGCCGGGGTATCGTTCAAGAATCCTTGTGTCAGCGCAGCTAGCAGCACATAGGTAAACCAGGTTATAGTCTCCGCCCTCATTCCTACGGCTGTAATACTCGAGCTGCTGGTCTGCTGCTCTCCACTAAGAGGAGTTGGAGCGCTCAGTGCTTGGGAGACCAAAAATGATATTTCCTTTGTTATACATCGGATAGTTTACGGTGAAACGCTATCCTTAACAATAAAATGATAACGCTGATGTGATGAGAAAAATCATCTGTGTGTTAGATAAATTTGTTTACCTAACTGGTTTCCTTATAGGTCACTCACTTACTCTGGGGATTTGTGTGGCACTTATACTTTGGGAGAAATTCTGTTTTTTAATGTTGTAGAGAGGATGCGGCAAACTACTCTTAATAATATATTGATTGTGCTAGACTAGACCCCATGCTTATCATTGAAAGGCAAATTTGTGGAAACACCAGCCCGGCACCGGTTCAATAGAGCTATTTATTTCCCTTAAAATAATTCTCTGATCCCCAAAATCCCAGCAAGTGTCACCTAGCTACTAGTTCTTATCCTATCCTCTCTCCGGCGCATGATCCCTAGAGGATTCCTACCTCCCCTATCAATTTTCCTTCACTGTGGACCTACACTGCGGACCTACACTACGGACCTACACGACGGACCTGCACGATGGACTTGCACCACAGACCTACACCACAGAACTACACCACGGACCTACACCACGGACCTACACCACGGACCTACACCACGGACCTACACCATGGACCTATACCACGGACCTACACCACGGACCTACACCATGGACCTCTCAAAATTTTGTCAAAGTTCAAGAATTACAATGATTGATTGTAGAATATCCTTTGTAGCTTTGTTCAATATTTTTAGGAGAGTTTCTAACAACATAAATGTTTGTATTCAATAAACCAAGTTTGGTACATTTGCCTGCATTCCGAGTTGCTCCAGATCCACTGATCAGGCGTGACCAGTGGAAGGGAGCAACAGGAATGCAGGCAATTAGATCAAACTTGTTCTACGTTTTACCTAAAGTATCAAAAAAGTAAAACCTTATTTCTACTTTTACCCTATCGAATTGGAGGAGTTCGCTCCTCTTTCAGCAAGAGACAACCAATCCAGATATCAAAGACTATTATAAGTCAGCTACTCTATGGATATTTGTATACTTTCAATCGACATGAATGAAAATCACAACTATAAATATATCTTGTTTGATTGTATTTGACTTAGGGTGATTGTTCTCAAAATATAGATGTTGTTTCCCAACAACATTTCCAGAAAGCTTGTTCGGAGCCAATACTGCTTAAATATAGGTTAAAATATTTGACCCCGCCAGGACTCGAACCTGGAATCTCCTGATTCGTAGTCAGGCGCCTTGTCCATTGGGCCACGAGGCCAATATACAGAAGGGGGGGGGGACAAGGCAGAACAGCTCATCTATCGCAATTTAATTACGGGATGCGGATGAAAAGCATCAAATTATGTAACCCAGGCGACAAAGTCGTAGACAGCTGTTTTTAGGTTTAACGTGTAATTGCTCGGCAGTTGTTAAGGTTCACAGGCCCATGGCACGCGGGAGTCAGAGACAGAGGGGTAGGGGGGGTATCGATTTTCTCCATCATCAGCTAGGCTATATGTTCAACACCTCAAAAATAAGTTATCTCTCACCAAATAAATTTCGCTCTTTCATCTGGCTCCACATGTTCAATACACTTTTTGTACATATGGGAATTGTCCTCCCTCAACAAAGATGGTCTTGCTAAAATCTTTTTCAAAAAAAGAAAAGAATTTCTATCTAGGCCGTTACTTTGTTGACAGGATTCTGAAGTTTGGTTTTTGTGGGTCAGGCTTCTGTAGTAGACCGATGTGTGACTGCGTGAATATCCGCTCTTTATTGAGTATACTGAGTAATCAAGCGTGGTTTTCATCAGTCCTATCATAATACATTTTTTGAGAATACTCAAGCAGCTTTAAATTTGACACTAGAATAACCTCTTGTATGAATTTATTAGATTTGGACTGAGCAATGCTGAGTGAGATACTCTTGTTCAAGGGGTTCTAGAGTCTGGAGTTTTGATTTAACAGTCCTGTAATAATCAATTGCACTTTATTTATCACCACAACCTTTATAAGCACTATAGAAAAAGGAAATTCAGGCAATACCTATTATGAATAGAGCCAGCTTAAAATCTCGTCTTAAAATTATTTAAATGGAAGAAACTGATTGTATCTGTATAGAACTCATAGACATATAGACTCATAGACATACAGACTCATAGACATATAGACTCATAGACATATAGACTCATAGACATATGGACATACAGACTCATAGACATATATACTCATTGACATATATATATATTGACTCATAGACATATAGACTCAGGCTTATAGACTCTTATATGTTAGATATGTACATATGTACATATAGAGTCTCTATCTCTAGAGTATTTGATATTCTGGTCTATAGCTGAGTGCCCGAGACTTGAGAGTCTTATATGTTAGATATGTACTCAGCCCAAGCTAGGCCTACACTCGACGCGCCCGTGCTTCTTACCCTTAGGTACGATAGTGAGACATATAGAGTCCCTCTCTCTAGAGTATGTGATATTCTTGTCTATAGCTGAGTGCCCGAGACTTGAGAGTCTTATCTCATGTGTTGTTATATTGAATGGCTGTAAATCTCTGACTGTGTACTTATCCCCATCATCATGAGGGCCATGTACTACTGAGCAGTGCTCATGATGGGTCTTAAGTGATAAACACGGATTCCTAACTGTGAAATTAAAATACTTCTGCATCACAAATATCATACCTGCAATGAGAGAAGGCATCGTTAAAGTTTTACAAATCTTTGTTAGTCCACATCATCTCAGTACTCACAATTGTGTCAGTTGACCCTATATATTACTAACATGGGAGGGCGGGGACTAACATGGGAGGGCGGGGACTAACTGATATTTGAGGGCGGTGACTAACATGGGAGGGCGGGGACTAATATTTGAGGGCGGTGACTAACATGGGAGGGCGGGGACTAATATTTGAGGGCGGTGACTAACATGTCAGGGCGGGTGAGGGCGGAGAGTGTTATGGGAGAATGACATTTATGATCATCTGGCATTTCTCTCTACATGTGAAAGGTGGAGATATAAAATAAATTCAGGTAAGGTATGAGACTACAAGGTAGTCCTGAGGATGATTAAACTGGACTGTTTTTGGTATTTATTGCTATTGGGGGGTCATTGAGATCATATATACAGAGCAAGACTATCCCATAGCATACAATTAGTGCATTGCTCATATTAGGAAAACAGTGGGTAAGCAAGTGTTATGAACAGAGAGCTCAACTCCATTATACAGTTGGTTATGACGAGATTAATACCTTCAATACTCAGAGTGGGAAGCTGTGATAACGTAGTCATCACGCAGTGGAGACCTGTTGTAATAGTATATCATCTTATGATCAACTGTAGGAAATATATCAGGCCAAAATCGTGTCATCTGTAACCGAATAAGTCAGAGCCGAAATAGAAACAGGATGTTGACATGCCGCGTACATACCGTTCTCAGCTTGCCATAAGTTAGTAGGATAGTCTAATTTTGATAGTAGTATACGCTCATCGAGTGGCTCGGTCAGTCTGAATATGTGTGCATCATGGGATCCTAAAATGATCACAAAATTAGTAACAATAGTTAGTTCCATTACCATGACAATCTGGTTTGTAGAACAATTTGATATCACCACTAAATTGGCTAGCAAGGGCTGACAGAGGGTCATAATGTTATCTTCTCGTTACCTCTACTGGCTGAGACTCCACCTTTTTATTCAGTTTGTTCTTGAAGGCTGATTACGATTAGACATGGTATCCTAAACCTTGGTACTAGTAGTAAGTGTATAAAAAAATACATATTCGTGACAACAGAGCTATCCGACTTCATAGATGGTTGACTTATTTTGGCCTCACCTATAATTACATTAAGCATAGGGGGGAGGACGGGTAGGCAAAAACAGGTTGGGTATTGGGTATTTCTATAAAGCTGGAATAATTTGGGTATGATAACAACTCTACTGAACCTGCACTTGGTAAAACCATTTTATACCTGACAAAGTATCCTGAAAATCCAAATCATTACTGCACAATCCAAGCACAAGCCTTTGACAATTGAAAACTAGTCAATGCCAAATCCAATAATAATTATTTTTGATTTGTGTTCCCTTACTTTTACAGAAAAGTTAAAAAGATTGATTTATTTGACACTTCAATAGTAAACATATAAACTGAAATCTGGAAAATCCAGAAATCTGCCAACAGGAAGATCCATGGCTTGTTGGTCTTAAAACAGTCGGGGGTAAACACAGATACTCTTGTTATGATGTATCGGGCTCAAATACTGCCGACTGTCACCTATTCTGCCCCTGCATGGTACCCGTTTCTAGCGGACTATCACAAAGACGAAATAGAGAAAATCCAGAAATTAGCTCTACGTATAATCTTCTACGACATCGAACATTATACTGACAGACTTGTAGCTGCGAAACTCACAACTCTATGCGACACACTACGGGATGTATGCTCAACGTATGTGACATGAATCGAGAGCAATCCCGATCATTCGTTGAGATACAAACTCAATCAGAGACCTAGTCTAAGACCGATGAGATCTGTTAGCAAGTGTCAGACCGATGTAAACATCAAACGATAATGAACCGCTAAGTGCAGCAAGGCTATCCTGAAGAACCCAGTCTATTTTTCCTAGCATGTATTATTTTTATAACTTATATCTTTTCTTTTTCCTCTCTCCAATGGGATCTTTATCTCATAATTCATTTTTATCTCGATGTTAGCATCTTTGGATAAAGAGTGTACATTAAAACAAACAAAACAAACAAACAAAACAAAGTGTTTGAGTGCTAAGATTCAGGACTGCTGATCATGTTGGTTGTACAACTGATGTGGCTCAAAGGCCTGAGAGAGAAGGTATAAGCAAAGCGAAAAGCCGACTGACCCCGATCCGATATCTGAGAGAAACACCCGGATATATGGGTATGGGTCTTATACCCCTCCCCCCTGAGAGCCAGTAAGTTTTCAACCACACCTCCCCCCCTGAGAGACAGTAAGTTTTCCTCCACACCTCCCCCCTGAGAGACAGTAGGTTTTCCTCCACACCTCCCCCCTGAGAGACAGTAAGTTTGCCTCCACACCTACCGATATATTTCTCAGGTCTACACATGGTATATAATACTCCTCCCCCCTCCCTGAGAGACAGTAAGTTCCTCTCCACACCTACCGATATATTTCTCAGGTCTACACATGGAATATAATACTCCTCCCCCCTCCCTGAGAGACAGTAAGTTCCCCTCCACACCTACCGATATATTTCTCAGGTCTACACATGGTATATAATACTCCTCCCCCCCCTGAGAGACAGTAAGTTCCCCTCCACACCTACCGATATATCTCTCAGGTCTACACATGAGTTATAATACTCCTTCCCCCTGAGAGACAGTAAGATTGCCTCCACACCTACCGATATATCTCTCAGGTCTACACATGGTATATAAAACTCCTCCCCCCCTGAGAGACAGTAAGTTCCCCTCCACACCTACCGATATATTTCTCAGGTCTACACATGGTATATAATACTCCTCCCTCCCCCCCCCCTGAGAGACAGTAAGTTCCCCTCCACACCTACCGATATATCTCTCAGGTCTACACATGAGGTATAATACTCCCCCCCCCTGAGAGACAGTAAGTTTGCCTCCACACCTACCGATATATCTCTCAGGTATACACATGAGGTATAATACTCCCCCCCTGAGAGACAGTAAGTTTGCCTCCACACCTACCTACCGATATATTTCTCAGGTCTACACATGAGGTATAATACTCCCCCCCCCCCTGAGAGACAGTAAGTTCCCCTCCACACCTACCGATATATCTCTCAGGTCTACACATGAGGTATAATACTCCCCCCCCCCCCTGAGAGACAGTAAGTTTGCCTCCACACCTACCTACCAATATATTTCTCAGGTCTACACATGAGGTATAATACTCCCCCCCCTGAGAGACAGTAAGTTTGCCTCCACACCTACCGATATATCTCTCAGGTCTACACATGGTATATAAAACTCCTCCCCCCCTGAGAGACAGTTAGTTTGCCTCCACATCTACCTACCGATATATCTCTCAGGTCTACACATGGTATATAAAACTCCTCCCCCCCTGAGAGACAGTTAGTTTGCCTCCACATCTACCTACCGATATATCTCTCAGGTCTACACATGGTATATAAAACTCCTCCCCCCCTGAGAGACAGTTAGTTTGCCTCCACATCTACCTACCGATATATCTCTCAGGTCTACACATGGTATATAATACTCCCCCCCTGAGAGACAGTAAGTTTGCCTCCACACCTACCGATATATCTCTCAGGTCTACACATGGTATATAATACTCCTCCCCCCCTGAGAGACAGTAAGTTTGCCTCCACACCTACCGATATATCTCTCAGGTCTACACATGAGGTATAATACTCCCCCCCTGAGAGACAGTAAGTTTGCCTCCACACCTACCTACCGATATATTTCTCAGGTCTACACATGAGATATAATACTCCCCCCCCCCCCTGAGAGACAGTAAGTCTGCCTCCACACCTACCTACCGATATATCTCTCAGGTCTACACATGGTATATAAAACTCCTCCCCCCCTGAGAGACAGTTAGTTTGCCTCCACATCTACCTACCGATATATCTCTCAGGTCTACACATGGTATATAATACTCCTCCCCCCCTGAGAGACAGTAAGTTCCCCTCCACACCTACCGATATAATTCTCAGGTCTACACATGGTATATAATACTCCTCCCCCCCCTGAGAGACAGTAAGTTCCCCTCCACACCTACCTACCGATATATTTCTCAGGTCTACACATGGTATATAATACTCCCCCCCCCCCCTGAGAGACAGTAAGTTCCCCTCCACACCTACCGATATATTTCTCAGGTCTACACATGAGGTATAATACTCCTCCCCCCCCTTAGAGACAGTAAGTTTGCCTCCACACCTACCGATATATCTCTCAGGTCTACACATGGTATATAAAACTCCTCCCCCCTGAGAGACAGTTAGTTTGCCTCCACATCTACCTACCGATATATCTCTCAGGTCTACACATGGTATATAAAACTCCTCCCCCCCTGAGAGACAGTTAGTTTGCCTCCACATCTACCTACCGATATATCTCTCAGGTCTACACATGGTATATAATACTCCCCCCCCCCTGAGAGACAATAAGTTTGCCTCCACACCTACCGATATATCTCTCAGGTCTACACATGGTATATAATACTCCTCCCCCCCCTGAGAGACAGTAAGTTTGCCTCCACACCTACCGATATATTTCTCAGCTCTACACATGGGATATAATACTCCCCCCCCCCCCTGAGAGACAGTAAGTTTGCCTCCACACCTACCGATATATCTCTCAGGTCTACACATGAGATATAATACTCCCCCCCCCCTGAGAGACAGTAAGTTTGCCTCCATACCTACCGATATATTTCTCAGGTCTACACATGGGATATTTCTGACACCGATTATTTATATCTCCGTAGCGACTCAAACTGAACAGTATTTTATTAGCGCTCATCTTCTCCGTGGCAATCCTGTCAAAGCCTTCACCTAAAACTAAATAAGCAAATATACATATATATATATATACTAACAAAATATACATGTATATAATATAGGGTATGTGGTGATGGTAAAGGTTGGACAAGCTTTCTACATATCTCATTATTAAGAGTTACCTACTAGTACTGATTTTTTGTACGATTTATATACTTGATATTTCACGAGAAAGGCAAGCAACCTGTCTCATCCACTTTTTAATTGAATAACTTTCAACACATAATATATCCTTTCGCCGTACTGCCACTTTTTTTAGACCAAAGAAACCAGTCACCGATTATTTTAAACACCATCTACATTGCCATCATCATCATCATTGAACCAATAGGTTTAGATGGGATTTTAAGTTTATTTATTATGAGAATGTTAGTTAAAGCAAAGGTAAGCCACCCTATTTCATTATTTTACAAAAGTTGCAATGACCACCAACATTATTTAATCTATATTCAATAAGACATCTGAATCGCAGTATTAGATGACTCTATTTGTCTGTCAGTCCTATTGTCATCATTTTTTTAAGCAAGTTAATTTTTTATTGGTATGCTATAGATACAAAACTAACCACACCCATGCCATTTTAGGAGTTATATGCCCCTAAAAATTGCATTCTGGGAAGACTATAGTTCCCCTCTCAGTCAGCTCTGAGATGATTAACTGTAATTATTGGACAGCCCATATGGAGAGTTTGTGTCTAAGTGTCTTAGAATCTACACATTAACACATGTTTACACTGGTCCTAGATATTTTTTAATCACAATTAGAGAATTTGAGTGGGAGAGAGTTGATGAGTTATTACTATCATAAATGATGATTACTAATGGTAATGGTAATCTCCACATCGGATTGCTGAAACCTTCTTTTGGGTTTTGACATAACTCCTCCCCCTCCCAAAACTTATAACACAAGCCATCAAATAAACAATAATAGGTACAGTGTCAGCTTTGCAAAAAGTACATCACAGTAATTTGAAAGGGTTAGAAGATGTACTATACTGAGCATTTATTTGTTATGACTATTTCAGTAATAACTATTATGTTCTCTTATCTAAGTAAACTCACCGATATCACTGTTCATGGCTACTGCTGTCTTATTTATGAGATGTTTAGAGGCATATATAAAGTAATCTGACATATGTATAAGTCTCCCTTGTTTAACAGCATTTATCTTCTTTGCGTTATGTAGATTCAGATTTGTTACCGCCTGGAATATAAACAATATGTACAGTTATAAAATTAAATATATCACATACCACCTGGAACAGAGAAAAGTTTTATCTTGTAGTGCATCATAAATATAGAAAAGATAATGGTACAAAGACTTGGTTTTATTTCCCAACACAATCGATGGAGCTAACTCCAAACGTGTGCTTGTCTGTTATACAACGTCAGGTCAGTGTGGTGAGGTCAGGTCAGTGTGGTGAGGTCAGGTCAGTGTGGTGAGGTCAGGTCAGTGTGGTGAGGTCAGGTCAGTGCGGTGAGGTCAGGTCAGTGCGGTGAGGTCAGGTCAGTGTGGTGAGGTCAGGTCAGTGCGGTGAGGTCAGGTCAGTGTGGTGAGGTCAGGTCAGTGTGGTGAGGTCAGGTCAGTGTGGTGAGGTCAGGTCAGTGCGGTGAGGTCAGGTCAGTGTGGTGAGGTCAGGTCAGTGCGGTGAGGTCAGGTCAGTGTGGTGAGGTCAGGTCAGTGTGGTGAGGTCAGGTCAGTGTGGTGAGGTCAGGTCAGTGTGGTGAGGTCAGGTCAGTGTGGTGAGGTCAGGTCAGTGTGGTGAGGTCAGGTCAGTGTGGTGAGGTCAGGTCAGTGTGGTGAGGTCAGGTCAGTGTGGTGAGGTCAGGTCAGTGTGGTGAGGTCAGGTCTTCTGTCTGTTAAAATGTAATGCACTCATCATAGACAGCCATAAAATGATCCAGTCAGCAGCATGGCTATAACCCTTTAGTCACAGGTACCTGGGACAGCATGGCTATAACCCTTTAGTCACAGGTACCTGGGACAACATGGCTATAACCCTTTAGTCACAGGTACCTGGGACAGCATGGCTATAACCCTTTAGTCACAGGTACCTGGGACAACATAGCTATAACCCTTTAGTCACAGTTACCTGGGACAGCATGGCTATAACCCTTTAGTCACAGTTACCTGGGACAGCATGGCTATAACCCTTTAGTCACAGTTACCTGGGACAGCATGGCTATAACCCTTTAGTCACAGGTACCTGGGACAACATAGCTATAACCCTTTAGTCACAGGTACCTGGGACAGCATGGCTATAACCCTTTAGTCACAGTTACCTGGGACAGCATGGCTATAACCCTTTCGTCACAGTTACCTGGGACAGCATGGCTATAACCCTTTAGTCACAGGTACCTGGGACAGCGTGGCTATAACCCTTTAGTCACAGGTACCTGGGACAACATGGCTATAACCCTTTAGTCACAGTTACCTGGGACAGCATGGCTATAACCCTTTAGTCACAGTTACCTGGGACAGCATGGCTATAACCCTTTAGTCACAGTTACCTGGGACAACATGGCTATAACCCTTTAGTCACAGGTACCTGGGACAGCATTGCTATAACCCTTTAGTCACAGTTACCTGGGACAGCATGGCTATAACCCTTTAGTCACAGTTACCTGGGACAACATGGCTATAACCCTTTAGTCACAGGTACCTGGGACAGCATTGCTATAACCCTTTAGTCACAGTTACCTGGGACAGCATGGCTATAACCCTTTAGTCACAGTTACCTGGGACAACATGGCTATAACCCTTTAGTCACAGGTACCTGGGACAGCATTGCTATAACCCTTTAGTCACAGTTACCTGGGACAGCATGGCTATAACCCTTTAGTCACAGTTACCTGGGACAACATGGCTATAACCCTTTAGTCACAGGTACCTGGGACAGCATTGCTATAACCCTTTAGTCACAGTTACCTGGGACAGCGTGGCTATAACCCTTTAGTCACAGGTACCTGGGACAACATGGCTATAACCCTTTAGTCACAGTTACCTGGGACAGCATGGCTATAACCCTTTAGTCACAGGTACCTGGGACAGCATTGCTATAACCCTTTAGTCACAGTTACCTGGGACAGCATGGCTATAACCCTTTAGTCACAGTTACCTGGGACAGCATGGCTATAACCCTTTAGTCACAGTTACCTGGGACAACATGGCTATAACCCTTTAGTCACAGTTACCTGGGACAGCATGGCTATAACCCTTTAGTCACAGGTACCTGGGACAGCATGGCTATAACCCTTTAGTCACAGTTACCTGGGACAACATGGCTATAACCCTTTAGTCACAGGTACCTGGGACAGCATGGCTATAACCCTTTAGTCACAGTTACCTGGGACAGCATGGCTATAACCTTTTAGTCACAGTTACCTTGGACAGCATGGCTATAACCCTTTAGTCACAGGTACCTGGGACAGCATGGCCATAACCCTTTAGTCACAGGTACCTGGGACAGCATGGCTATAACCCTTTAGTCACAGTTACCTGGGACAGCATGGCTATAACCCTTTAGTCACAGGTACCTGGGACAGCATGGCTATAACCCTTTAGTCACAGTTACCTGGGACAGCATGGCTATAACCCTTTAGTCACAGTTACCTGGGACAGCATGGCTATAACCCTTTAGTCACAGGTACCTGGGACAACATGGCTATAACCCTTTAGTCACAGTTACCTGGGACAACATGGCTATAACCCTTTAGTCACAGGTACCTGGGACAGCATGGCTATAACCCTTTAGTCACAGGTACCTGGGACAGCATGGCTATAACCCTTTAGTCACAGGAACCTGGGACAGCATGGCTATAACCCTTTAGTCACAGGTACCTGGGACAGCATTGCTATAACCCTTTAGTCACAGTTACCTGGGACAGCATGGCTATAACCCTTTAGTCACAGGTACCTGGGACAGCATGGCTATAACCCTTTAGTCACAGTTACCTGGGACAGCATGGCTATAACCCTTTAGTCACAGGTACCTGGGACAGCATGGCTATAACCCTTTAGTCACAGGTACCTGGGACAACATGGCTATAACCCTTTAGTCACAGTTACCTGGGACAACATAGCTATAACCCTTTAGTCACAGGTACCTGGGACAGCATGGCTATAACCCTTTAGTCACAGTTACCTGGGACAACATGGCTATAACCCTTTAGTCAGAGTTACCTGGGACAGCATGGCTATAACCCTTTAGTCACAGGTACCTGGGACAACATGGCTATAACCCTTTAGTCACAGTTACCTGGGACAACATAGCTATAACCCTTTAGTCACAGTTACCTGGGACAGCATGGCTATAACCCTTTAGTCACAGGTACCTGGGACAACATGGCTATAACCCTTTAGTCACAGTTACCTGGGACAACATAGCTATAACCCTTTAGTCACAGGTACCTGGGACAGCATGGCTATAACCCTTTAGTCACAGGTACCTGGGACAACATAGCTATAACCCTTTAGTCACAGTTACCTGGGACAGCATAGCTATAACCCTTTAGTCACAGTTACCTGGGACAACATGGCTATAACCCTTTAGTCACAGGTACCTGGGACAACATGGCTATAACCCTTTAGTCACAGTTACCTGGGACAGCATGGCTATAACCCTTTAGTCACAGGTACCTGGGACAACATAGCTATAACCCTTTAGTCACAGTTACCTGGGACAGCATGGCTATAACCCTTTAGTCACAGTTACCTGGGACAGCATGGCTATAACCCTTTAGTCACAGTTACCTGGGACAGCATGGCTATAACCCTTTAGTCACAGGTACCTGGGACAACATGGCTATAACCCATTAGTCACAGGTACCTGGGACAACATGGCTATAACCCATTAGTCACAGTTACCTGGGACAGCATGGCTATCACCCTTTAGTCACAGGTACCTGGGACAACATGGCTATAACCCTTTAGTCACAGTTACCTGGGACAACATAGCTATAACCCTTTAGTCACAGTTACCTGGGACAGCATGGCTATAACCCTTTAGTCACAGGTACCTGGGACAGCATGGCTATAACCCTTTAGTCACAGGTACCTGGGACAACATGGCTATAACCCTTTAGTCACAGTTACCTGGGACAACATAGCTATAACCCTTTAGTCACAGGTACCTGGGACAGCATGGCTATAACCCTTTAGTCACAGGTACCTGGGACAGCATGGCTATAACCCTTTAGTCACAGTTACCTGGGACAGCATAGCTATAACCCTTTAGTCACAGTTACCTGGGACAGCATGGCTATAACCCTTTAGTCACAGGTACCTGGGACAGCATGGCTATAACCCTTTAGTCACAGTTACCTGGGACAACATAGCTATAACCCTTTAGTCACAGTTACCTGGGACAGCATGGCTATAACCCTTTAGTCACAGTTACCTGGGACAACATGGCTATAACCCTTTAGTCACAGTTACCTGGGACAGCATGGCTATAACCCTTTAGTCACAGGTACCTGGGACAACATAGCTATAACCCTTTAGTCACAGGTACCTGGGACAACATGGCTATAACCCTTTAGTCACAGTTACCTGGGACAGCATGGCTATAACCCTTTAGTCACAGTTACCTGGGACAACATGGCTATAACCCTTTAGTCACAGTTACCTGGGACAGCATGGCTATAACCCTTTAGTCACAGTTACCTGGGACAACATGGCTATAACCCTTTAGTCACAGTTACCTGGGACAACATAGCTATAACCCTTTAGTCACAGTTACCTGGGACAACATGGCTATAACCCTTTAGTCACAGGTACCTGGGACAACATGGCTATAACCCTTTAGTCACAGTTACCTGGGACAGCATGGCTATAACCCTTTAGTCACAGGTACCTGGGACAGCATGGCTATAACCCTTTAGTCAGAGTTACCTGGGACAGCATGGCTATAACCCTTTAGTCACAGGTACCTGGGACAACATGGCTATAACCCTTTAGTCACAGTTACCTGGGACAACATGGCTATAACCCTTTAGTCAGAGTTACCTGGGACAGCATGGCTATAACCCTTTAGTCACAGGTACCTGGGACAACATGGCTATAACCCTTTAGTCACAGGTGCCTGGGACAGCATGGCTATAACCCTTTAGTCAGAGTTACCTGGGACAGCATGGCTATAACCCTTTAGTCACAGTTACCTGGGGGCATATGTGAATTGAAATGTGGGAGGGTGACAGAACTTAAATCAATTATTTCAATGTTTATTACTATCACAACCAGGACCTCAAAAAGAGATACTCAGTCCAGCGAAGACACCGAGCTGTCAGGGTGTAATATTAGTACATTATTTTATTACGACGAGTGGCTATCAGCAGTAAGCTGTGCTTTATTGTAAATTAGTGTATCCGAAAACTGATCTCACCATACCATAATTATCATCTGACTGAGTTTTAACATTTTTTGTATTCACATCATCAACTGATTGTTAAGCTTTTCTGAAGAGCTGAAGTGATTAATAGCCCAGCCCAGATCATTCAAAGTCAGCCGTGCAACCAGTACAAGTTAGTTTGACAGAATCGGAATGTATCAGTTGAAGTATGTTGTACGTGATGGTCCTTCTAACACGAATAAACAATGAGACATTGGAACCTAATTACTTGGAATTACGTGTCAGTTAGGGTCAGAGTCAGACTCCCAATTACACATTGAAAATAGGTGGAGCTCACCAAAGGATTCTCGTATTCCTCAATGTACTGTAAGTTTCAATAAATGTGATGCCAACAGCAGATGGTGATCAGGTGATCAGGTGATCAGATGGTGATCAGGTTCATTTGCTGCAATCCATGAACTTGAGCTTGAGAGTCAATTTATAAAGAAGAGGTCAAAGCTCATAACTTCCTCAGTGAGCTCATATAGAAAGGTGGGCTATTCTGTATCTAACATGTTGGCATACTTTATCAGAGAAGTGCATTATAAGAATTATAAGCTGCTCCATAAGAAAATAGAAAGCGAGATGCCCCCAATGCAGCCCACATTAGTCTGCAGCAAATACTACCTAAGTGCTGCAAATTATGTTGGAAGCTGCCATATACAGATAGCAGATAAAATTCCAACAGGGACGAACCTTGGCTGTCTGCCTGGTGTGTCCCTCCACCCCAGTCAGACAGCCGGCTCATTTCAAGTGGTTCATAGTGTAATGCCACTAACCTGCATTGCAACTGTCTGAACACTTAGACTAGTTTTGTATTTACCTGTAATTCATGATCTTTATAATAGAGAAGATGTATTTTCTCCACCAGTGAGTTATTAAGGTTGTGAGATAAAGAGGAGATAACTTCCTGATCTCTGCCTCTTCTCTGAGCTTCTGTAAACTTCTCATATCCCGGCCACACAGAACCTAAAGTGTAAACCAGGCTTAAATAGAGACAGCACAAGGGAGATAACTCAGGCCCTGTTTATGACAAAACAGAGGGTGGGCTGCCCCTAAAGAGGGACGCAAGTTGCCCGGAGTCCTCATACTGAGAGTGTGATACATCCTAGCAAGCTAGAATGCATCCTAGAGGTGAGGCCATGGTGGACCTCCTAATCGTGAGTGTGCAGCAAGCTGCCAGAAACTGAAACAGGCACTAATCAGCCATTAGCCATGACACTTTGATCTTAGCCAATAGGCCGAGATAACTCAGGCCACACGGAGCCTAAAGTGTAAACCAGGCTAAAATAGAGACAGCACAAGGGAGATAGCTCAGGCCAAACAGAGCCTAAAGTTTAAACCAGGCTTAAATAGAGACTGCGCAAGGGAGATAACTCAGGCATAAAGTGTAAACCAGGCTTAAATAGAAACCTCACAAGGGAGATCACTCAGGTCAAACGGAGCCTAAAGTGTAAACCAGGCTTAAATAAAGACAGCACAAGGGAGATAACTCATGCCAAACTGAGCCTAAAGTGTAAACCAGGCTTAAATAGAGACTGCGCAAGGGAGATAACTCAGGCCACACAGAGCCTAAAGTGTAAACCAGGCTTAAATAGAGATAGCACAAGGGAGATAACTCAGACCAAAATGAGCCTAAAATGTAAACCAGGCTTAAATAGAGACAGCGCAAGAGAGATAACTCAGGCCAAACAGAGCCTGAAGTGTAAACCCGGCTTAAATGGGATAGCACAAGGGAGATGAATCATAATTTCATATATTGTGGAATGTTTTGGTGCTAAGATTGTGAATATGCCGACTAAGGTGAGATTGACTTTGCATTTATCGTGACATTGCACTCAGCAACAGCCTAGAAAATCAGCCTGCACACCATAAATGTAGGTTCTATAGATATAATGTAAGAATCCATTCAAACTTTGTCAAAGCTGTGCGAGAGTTAGCACAGGCAACATCTAGTTATTAAAAGGCTTATGTTTTAACAGGCAAAGGGCAGCCAACCATGGAATATCCCTTACATAAAAACTTAGTGATCTTCAATTACAGCTTTTGCAGAATGGAGTGAAGCCTGTTAATGTAACACTCGATAGTGCTTGACCTGCAAAATATTTTAATTTCTAGAGAATGCAGCATTACCACACCTTACTGACTATTATAACAACAAACAAATGACTGAACAAAGACTACAACTAGAGCGCTTGATATCAAGATCAAAATATGTTTGTCTGACAAACAACAATGCATGTTTTCCTCGTGAAAACTTTCCTTTGTCTAATCTATTTTAACAACTCCTCGATGACTTTAGTTTCAGGCTGACCGAGATTTTTAATTCATAGGTGATTTTAATGAGGAATTCTGACTACTGAACATTTGTCAATCAGACATCAAACTCCTTGTACATGTAAA
The DNA here is from genome assembly GCA_914767715.1 of Membranipora membranacea. Lineage (NCBI taxonomy): Eukaryota > Metazoa > Bryozoa > Gymnolaemata > Cheilostomatida > Membraniporidae > Membranipora > Membranipora membranacea. Next base: position 23,581,328 of record OU612074.1, read on the forward strand.
TATAAATTTTATTTTGTCTCAACTAAATATTTGTCAAACAAATAATATATGAACCGTTTGGTGAATGTTATGTCTCAATTCCAAAAGGTTTTAATAAATTCCACTGCAGTAAAATAAGTCTAGCTTTTTAGTTTGCTTGATCAGATCCTGAAATGGAAAGGTAGACACCAGACTTTACACGAGTAATCTGAGCCCTTTAAACTCTCCCTCCCCCATCTCCCCTCCCCGTCTGATGCCCCCCCTGTCTGATGGCCCCCCCCTTCTGATCGCCTATAGTTCACCACAAAATATGTGATCGAATAATAATATTGGAGAGCGGGGAGATCTAGCAAATATTTTAAAGCTACAATGGGAGTTGTTTTAAATGAGTCAGATAATGAGTGGGCAGATTTATTTTTGATTGCTTTCAGGCGCACAAACCTCTCACCATACGACAACGCCATAAAGGAATATTGTATTGACACCAATTTTGGTATTTGGGATGAACACCCCCCCCCCCCATTTCATTCCAGTTATGTGCTTGCATTGCAGAAGAAAGACTTATTTTTCACAACGCTGATAGTCAGTAATAGCAATATGATCAATCAATCAATCATGAAGGCCTGTTTAACAGCCTTTAATTTAGTCCAGACATGTGATTTCTAGTTTAGCTTATTGATAATATTTGTGCCGAGGTATTTCACCTTTTCTCTTCCTCTTCAAGTATTTTCTCTTGTTTGTCAAACAAAACAAAAAAGGGACCTTTGAGATGAGGCTAGCTTTGTTGGGGTTGACTGTCAATCCTACATTTACACGTATAAATCACAGAGTAAGTGTAGTATGTGAGTGAGAAGAAGCTCCGGGCTCTTCACTTATCAAACTCAGCTGCCTAATAAGCTCCTCTCATCTAAGGATAAAATAACCACACAACGATAAGCTAACATCAAACCTCGATAAAGATAAAAAATGCTTTATACCACTGTTCACATAGTTTACAATCCTCAGCACTCTTAGTGATCTTAAAATTCCACAATGAGACTATAAACAATCTGATAGCTAAAACAAAGGCTTTATAATCTTTGGTTTAGGGTAAATTGAACTGGTCGAACAGATTTCTTTTCAGACAGCCAGACAGAACAATATTGAAAGCTGAGAATTGATGAGGGACTGAATATTTAGTTAAGATCATTTTATTTGATTGAATATAGCTTAACTGTTGCATTAAGCTAGTGCATTGACCGGAGCAAAAATGAGGCGTAGTTTACATCAACGCTGGTTCTCCTTATTTAGACAGTTTGAAAATCAATCCAACCGCAAAAAAGAAAGTAGAACCATTTCATAACATATCAAAAAGAATCCTAGTTCCTAAAATTTTGGAAATTTCATACTATATTAAAATCAGGCCCCAGAACAATACAATGACACCCAGACTGCTGGCCAAGCAAAAGTTTAGGGGATGGGCAGTGAAGAGGTGCGGCGTCTGCAGGTATCCACTTAAGTTACACAAATATCAACAAAATTAATGAGTTAATTGTTTTTTTGAAAAACCTATATCATGTTTTATCAGTAAATGTTATGTTTTTTCCAACTGGGTTTCATCCTAATTGAGCATAGTGTCAATACCATATTGTAATAACATCAACAAGTTCAATGCATAGATGTGCTGCCAATAAAATTCTTCTCCGTCTATCTAGCCACCCATTCCCCAATGCCTCACTGCATTTAGAGCGATGCATGCTGTCTGATAGTCACTGACTAACCTGTGAAGAGTTACATGGTGGACAGACTAGGAGTTCACACTACTCAGACAACCTTTGCCTGTTGTCCTTCATGCCTGCATTGAGGGACATAGGTGGGCAAGCGAGCAGCGACTAAGGGCTATAGCTGGGCGGTATTATCATGAAGGATATTTAGTATTATTAGGTGTGCAGTAGTCTGAGCCCCTCCCTCAGACTTTTTCCCCCACCTGATGTCCCTCCCCCCCCCCCCCGGCAATGTATGCAGTCAAGATGAGAACTTTGAAATGCCGGACAGGAATAAATAAATTTGCTAACCAATCGATAAACTCTCACCGATAAACTCTCACTAGGCAGGATGGTCACAATAATGATGATTGATGGACAAAGAGCAAAAACCGATGGAAGTTACCAGCAGACACAGATTGAAGAGGGACAGCAACAAGCAAGCTTTCCATCTCTACCACACATCTTTCTTTATTTCTCTAATTTACTTCACATTTCATTTCATAAGACCCTTGTCGCAAACTTTAGCTGTCAGCGATTCGAGTCAGCGATTCGAGTCAGCGATTCGAGTCAGCGATTCGAGTCGGCGATTCGAGTCAGCAATGTGGGAAAATGCTATGATCGTTATATCTACTCTTCTGGCAGTATTTAAATATTCCAAATATATTTGAAGCATCATGGGATAGCATACTGGCTACATGCTGAGTACACACATAGACATGTGTACATAGACATTTATGTACAGCAGTGTATACAGTCTACACTGAGTAGTGGCAGTAAACCACTGTCCAAACAAAACCGGTCATAGGTCACAGCCAAAGTATAAACATATTTTTGTAGGTAGAGACCGAAGGAGTAACTCACCAGCAAACACACTCAGGAAAGTGATGATATGCAGTCCTTCTCTTTTAGACAGAAAGTGAGACGTCGAGTCAGACACAGAGTGAGACGTCAAGTCAGACATCTTGTTATTACTGGGTCCGTGTAGACCTATGGCCCCGTTGTCTGTGTTGTTTCGGCGTTTTATCACATCGGTAGCCATTCTCTTGGCTTGTTGAGATGTAGCTGGTGTTTTGTAATCGATACCGATAAGATTAATATTCGCACCAATATATGATTGCTGATGTTCTGAGATCTCGGTGTATTTGTCAAAAGTGACGAGTAGAAAGGCTGTTATAACTACTATCGACAAGATTCCGAGAGTACTTTTAAATCTTCTCCTTCCGAACACTCTGCATATTAAGTTAGAAGATGGCGGATGTGTATCATTATGGTATTTGCTGTTCCTGTAGCTATGACGAGCTGCACTACGATATAAACCCTGTGTGCTGTGATAATACTGCATGTCTACAGTTGGAGTTATTAGGAATTACTGCAATTTACAAAAAAATTGGTGCAATATACAAATCAACACAACTCCTGCTCCTGCTTAGTAAGCACAGACGACTGGGTCTTTGTACAAACTGATCTCAATAAATCGTATACACTCCTCGATATAAAATTGTCCCCTGAGACATCTATCATACAGGTGATATATCTATCACATGTAGGATATGTCTATACAGGCTTGTGTTGGTCTGCAGATCACTGCAGTGAACTATCCCACCCAGTACATTGTTATAGATTCTTATTGGTGCCTAGTGGTATTGTCTCAGATGTATTGTCTGTAGAAATTATCGATACTAAACTCGTACAAATCTCTTTTAGCATAGACAAAAAACATGCGTTCAATTGTTCACTGATAGCTCTTTTACAATTCATAGGTGTAACTAATTCTAGATTTAGATTTAGATATATTAGGTCAAAGACAAAATACAATTATTCATGGAATGCTCTGTTGTTTAAAACTTGTTGTTACAAAACTCTGTAAAAATCTGCTCGTACGTATTTTAGGCATTATGTAATTACTCCTTGGACAACTATAACAATGATTTAAAATGTGATCATTGAACTCAATAAAATTGGTGGCTAGTTTATAAATGCGTTGGGCCACAAAATCGTCCATGTTAATAGCAAATCTGTTCCGATTAAAAAGCTTTAACAGTCTAGCACGGTCATTAGCATTAGATGAAAAATACCAAAGCTCAATATTGTATGCTAAAATCGGAAAAATTAGAGTTTTGATAAAATGCTCCTGCTGTAAGATGCTGGGCTTGAAGTGTTTAAACTTTGAAAAAGCAAAAAATCTAGAGCGTAGCTTACTGTTGATATAAGTACAGTGTTCATGCCATTTGAGATTGTTGCTAAAAATAACACCAAGGTATTTAAAATGCTCCACATTCTCAATTGGACTGCCATTGATAAATAAATAATCATAAATAGCATGCTTTCTACTGAAGCTCAGAACCATCTCTTTAGTCTTCTTGGCATTAATTAAAAGATTGACAGATTTGCATTTCTCTAAAACTTCCTCAATGGCATCACAATAAAAGGATGCATCAGTTTTAAAATCTAAAATTCTAAGAATCTATCTAGGCACAGTTTTCTCGGTAGAATTAAAAAACTCTAATACATAGAGAAAGTCCGTAGAAGAGATACGCGTATGCGATTTCATAGCCTTAGTAATCTCAGCGATTTCATAGCCTTAGTAATCTCAGCGATATCATAGCCTTAGTAATCTGAGCGATTCCATAGCCTTAGTAATCTCAGCGATTTCATAGCCTTGGTAATCTCAGCGATTTCATAGCCTTGGTAATCTCAGCAATTTCATAGCCTTGGTAATCTCAGCGATTTCATAGCCTTGGTAATCTCAGCGATTTCATAGCCTTGGTAATCTCAGCGATTTCATAGCCTTAGTAATCTCAGCGATTTCATAGCCTTAGTAATCTCAGCGATTTCATAGCCTTAGTACTCTCAGCGATTTCATAGCCTTAGTAATCTCAGCGAGTTCATAGCCTTAGTAATCTCGCATTGTAGTGTCCTCCTCCTCGTCCTAACTCAACGTAATGTACATTCTTATAAAAATGTTCATCAGTGCAGAGTCAGACCGCCTTTAATATGGCTCTCATGTGCCACATATTATTGGCTTTGGTTTGGACATTCTTCATCATAATTAAAATAATGTAATTATTATTGCCGTGTTATTGCTCATATGGCACGTTGCAGTTACTGTTTGACTAGCTGCGACATCGGTCAAAGATATTACCCATGTACACCTCATCACCACTTCAGTCTCATATAGTAGAGGTGTACACCCGAGGGTGCTGGGGCTGGAACTATCAACCTTGTAAGATATAGTAGAGGTATACACACCCGAGGGTGCTGGGGCTGGAACTAGTAACCTTGTAAGATATAGTAGAGGTATACACACCTGAGGGTGCTGGGGCTGGAACTAGTAACCTTGTAAGCTATAGTAGAGGTATACACACCTGAGGGTGGCGGGGGCTGGAACTATCAACCTTGTAAGATATAGTAGAGGTATACACACCCGAGGGTGGCGGGGGCTGGAACTATCAACCTTGTAAGCTCCCCTAGTGGGACTCGGACCCACAACTACTGCGGCACCAATCGCCTGGCGGTGAATAGCAACACGCTAACCGGATTGCGCCGTCTCATCATCTCACCATCCCCATTTAGTTTCCTAAATTTTCTGATTAATAATAATCAACACAACATCATATTCACAGTAGATCTCAACTGATTTATGTTGGAACTCATCTGATTAGTGATGATCTATTTTATTTCCGACAGCACATCAAAGCACTCTTTCCTACTAAATCTTTTTTATTGAGATCGATCTCAAACTTGATGATGTTCTTCTAACTGCCTCAATTGAAAAAAATCAAATCGGTTACATAATTTGTTTTTGCCATATTTACATAAATTATATTAATATCGATATAATAATTAATATTAATTAAAATTATTTATATTATATTTATCTACATCCATCATGTTTCAGTGTGCATTTTGAGGTCACCTTTTTGCTCGATCAGCGACATAGGCATACATTCCTACCAAAAGACAGGCGGCCATTGCTTGTAGCTTGTTGCTAGTTCTCAGTCTATTCCTACTGCAGAGCCCTACACTATGGTTAAAGGCGCAGATCAAGCTGTGATCAAGGATTTGATTTTGTAACTAAATAAATTAAATTTGATGCATTATTATGGAGAACACTCTCTCTACACTTAAATTTTGAGCATTTAAAAATGTCAATTGTATAGAGTTCTACAGTTCTGTGTTAACTTTACAAGCGTTGAGGAGTTTATATTTCTTCTCAAATCAATAATTTTAATGATTAAATTTTATTTGGTAATTTTTATAATTATATTGAAACATGTTATTTGACTAGTCAACTGGTTGACTGTTACTGAATTTAAATGAAGTACAAGCCGGATAATCATGTACTTGGTCGTTGTTACAAAGTCTGTAATTTTACGACTTTGCGTAAAATACCATAATACCAGTGTTAGTTGGCGATTTCGATAGACATGCAAACCCGCAAACTAATCGAGGGAGCGTCACTCCAGTAAAATATGCCACTCCTTTCTCCAGAGGAGGCATGAGCTATTGTATCGTTTTTTATAGTGTAGCTTTACACAATGCCTCACTAGAAATGATGGCTCTTATGAACAACACAACACAAATCTCATATTTCTTATGTTGTTGAATTGTTATCCCTCGCATTCATTCCTTCATGTGTAGTGTGCAACTTGTAAAACGTATAAACATGTCCTCATTATCAATTATTATTTACAGTTGACGTACACAGGACTAGTCACCTATGCTCATAATCATTATATTTATATATATTTTTCTTTGTGTACTATTTAGAATCAGCTCTTATGAGATGAAGCCCTGAGGATAGGGATAGCTGATTGGCTGCACAATTATCATGTATATCATTCCCCATACAGGGTACACCCCCCCCCCCACCACCCCCCCTCCCTGATGGTACAGAGTAGTAGAACACGGTTGTGACCTCTGTTGATGCAAAGGGTCAATTTAAAAAGCTGGGTATCAAGGGGCCACGATACCCAACTTTTGCATTCCACCACCATAGAGGGAACAAACTTGTTCTAGAACATTGTTAGTAGACGATCAACTTCTTCAGTATAACGGTATCAGAAAAGTATTTTGTTAGACAGAACGCCATTTAGCATAATACAACAGCAGAAACGCCAGGCACAATGATATAGGTGGAAATACCACTGCACAATAAGCCAGGCCCTAAATACCAATTTGTAAAACTTTTCAATGTGTAGGTAAAGTGATACTGTAAACTTACATACATACTTACATACATACATACATACATACATACATGCATACTTACATGCATACTTACATACATACATACATACATACATACATACATGCATACTTACATACTTACTTACATACATACATACATACATACATACATACATACATACATACATACATACATACATGCATACTTACATACTTACTTACATACTAACATACATACTTACATACATACTCACATACATACTCACATACATACTCACATACATACTCACATACATACTCACATACATACTCACATACATACTCACATACATACTCACATACATACTCACATACATACTCACATACATACTTACATACATACTTACATACATACTTACATACATACTTACATACATACTTACTTACATACTTACATACATACTTACATACATACATACTTACATACATACTTACATACATACTTACATACATACTTACATACATACTTACATACTTACATACATACTTACATACATACATACATGCATACTTACATGCATACTTACATACATACATACATACATACATACATACATACATGCATACTTACATACATACTTACATACATACTTACATACATACTTACATACATACTTACATACATACTTACATACAGCCATCAGGGAGCTTGACTCCCTGCGGCCATTATCCATCATTATTGATGCCTTTTTGCAGGAAAGTGGGACAGCTGTCACTCTAGCCCCTGGAATATCTGGCTGTCACTCTAGCCCCTGGAATATCTAGCTGTTCCCTTCCTTTTTATTCTATATTTTTTATTTCTTTCTCTAACAAGTATTTTTTTATATTCGTCCTTTTAGCAGAATATTAAAAAAAATTGCACCATATTCTTAGTTGTCTGCCCTTACCAGAATGTGGGACAACTCAAACAGTGATTATTGGCATCCTACCAGTCAATTATTTGAGATTATGAAACAAAACTGTTACTATTAAACCAATCTTCCTGGATGTTTTGTGTAAGAATTGCATCATGTAGTGTCAATTGACCCAACCCAACTATCTAGCTTATTTGAGGGATAGCAAACATTGTGGGCATATAAGTCATAGGAGTGAAAAAGCTGATAAATGATAATTAGTTCCTTTTTCACTTATCGGAGCTGTAACAATTCAATGCAGTGCAACAATTCTATTTGCATTCATGAATTGAAAGCAAAGCAAAGTCTCAGGTGGATAACCAGTCGATCTAGTTTCCACGTATGAGCTTGTCTGTCCAGGGAGGGTGGCATATCCTCCCAACCTCCCAGGTCTGTCTTGCCTTGCTTCTCCTGCAGAGCAATGAAAAACTAACAGGTTCATTTTCAGCCCACCGTTTGCTTATTCCTGAATTCATCTTAGATACCAAATGAGTTGCATCTATATTTTGAACCATAGATAAAAAATATGGTCATGAACCTTAAACAACGATTTGATTCAAATGAACCAATAAATATTGTCAATGCAAAAAAGGATTTGAAAAATATTCTGGCGGCAATAGGTTTGGATCCAGTTCATACTACAGGCCTTTGACTGTGACCTTTAGCGATTGCATGTACACATATATTGCTTTATAACCACAATTAGGCCAGAAGCAGCCTAGCTCTAAGTGCTCTAAAAAAAATGGCACGGACAATTTTTGATGGCAGGAAAAAAACAAGTGTTTCTAGGGTAAAAAAGTGTGCTGAATCCAAAAATGAGGGTGTACCCGGTTGTAGCGGTCATCGTCAGCGGCAGCGTGGCAGTATATGGCAGCATATCACAAATTTTCAATAAATCGCATTTAGTTAGTAAAGATTGTAGTGTTTGTTACAGCCAACAGAGAACAAGAATATATCTGTTTCTAGGGTAAAAAAGTGTGCTGAATCCAAAAATGAGGGTGTACCCGGTTGTATTGGTCATTGTCAGCGGCAGCGCGGCAGCATATGCCACATCTTTTACAAATTCTCATTTAGTTAGTTAAAATTGTAGTGTTCGATACAGTCAACGGTCAACAGAGAACAAGAATAATAATATGTTTCTAGAGTAAAAAAGTGTGCTGAATCAAAAATGAGGGTGTACGTGGTTGTAGGGGTCATCATCAGCGGCAGCGTGGCAGTATATGGCAGCATGTCCCAAAATTTTCAACCAAGCGCTTTTAGTTAGTGAATATTTTAGTGTTTGATACAGCCAACAGAGAACAAGAATATATATGTTTCTAGGGTAAAAAAGGGTGCTGAATTCATAAATGAGGGTGTACCCAGTTGTATCAGTCATTGTCAGCGGCAGCGTGGGAGCAAATCGGACTTTTTTTTACAAATTCGCTTCTACTTAGTGAAAATTGTGGCATTTGATACAGTCAACGGTCAACAGAGAACAAGATTAATATGTTTCTAATGTAAAAAAGTGTGCTGAATCCAAAAATGAGGGTGTACCTGGTTGCAGGGGTCATCATCAGCGGCAGCGTGGCAGTATATGGCAGCATGTCCCAAAATTTTCAACCATGCGCTTTTAGTTAGTGAATATTTTAGTGTTTGATACAGCCAACAGAGAACAAGAATATATATGTTTCTAGGGTAAAAAAGGGTGCTGAATTCAAAAATGATGTGTACCCAGTTGTATCAGTCATTGTCAGCGGCAGCGTGGGAGCAGATCCGACTTTTTTTTACAAATTCACTTCTACAAAGTGAAAATTGTGGCATTTGATACAGTCAACGGTCAACAGAGAACAAGATTAATATGCTTCTAGTGTAAAAAAGTGTGCTGAATCCAAAAATGAGGGTGTTCCCGGTTATAGTGGTCATCATCAGCGGCAGCGTGGCAGTATATGACAGCATATCCCAAATTATTCAATAAAGAGCTTTAAGTTAGTGAAGATTTTAGTGTTCGATACAGCCAACAGAGAACGAGAATATAAATGTTTCTAGGGTAAAAAAGGGTGCTGAATTAACAAATAAGGGTGTACCCGGTTGTATCAGTCATTGTCAGCGGCAGCATCTCACAAATTTTTCACAAAATCACTTTTAGCTAGTGAAAATTGTAGTATTTTTTGTTACAGTCAACAAGAACTTTTATTATTTGGTCACTCATTTTCCTCATCATCCTCGTCTCTGCCAGCCTCTTCCTCCTCCTCATCAAGACTGTTCTCTCTGAAAGCTGTATTTGCAGCTTGCTTCAAAGCAAGTGCTGTTTCGAGCCTAATAATTGAGTCATAGAATGACCAAATCCATGAATAAGTTTGGCTAGCAATTTAGACCCAGTCATATGCCTCACTGTTAGGCCGATGGCTAAAGACTTAGGAGTAACAGCAGCACCTTTGGAGCTTAGCTGTACAATGTCTTGGGCTAAGCTGAGAATTTTTAGGCGAACAGAGGCGTCCAAATTATAGTAGGTGTTCCAGTCACAGACCACATCAGCATGACCTGTCGTCATAGCTAGAAAATTAAATAGTGGTGGCGGAACAAATTCGACACAGTCCTCAACGTTAAGGTTGTCTGCAGTAGGTGGCCAGGGGATCTCGACTTTTTTGGTTTGATCTATATACAAACGGAGTGAAATTGCTGCCTGATTGAGTTGATATTGATTGGATTGGGTTGCACTATTGAAAGGGATTTCCTCATCACATGAGCTGGCAGTGTCGACCTCACTCAAGAGGCTGGATGTGTTTGTGAGTACTGATGTATCAGTCACTAAATCAGTCAAAACTGCATTGCTGCTCGTCACTATATCACCATGAGAGGGATCAGAGGCTTGATGAAAACTAAGGCGGCCTTTTAACTCTCTCTTCAGGCTGTAGACAAAAGCTTTTCGGCTGTAAAAAGATGATATTTTTGTCTTAAAGCACAATACATGTTAGTCCGAGGAAGAAAAAGATTTTGACATAACTTTTCATATTTTTTTAATTAATCCTAATCTAACAAGGCCAAAGTTTGATCAATGCATTTGAGTGTTCTCAAAACCGCAGGTTGATAATTCTTGCACAATGCAACTTCAACCTGGGAACCCCAGTCTCGCAAGATTTTATCGCCCTGATCTCACTGGGAATTCCAGGAAATTGCATTGTGGGATACTAGTATATATAAATATATATCATAGTCTTACCTGGTCTCATCTTCTCTGTTATCTCTACGTAGTTTATTATATAAGCCAAGTAAATCAGATACAGTGTAAGAACCCTTCTCGCGCTCTATCTTTGAGCTAACCAGGTCCTCAAGTTGTCGCCATGATGCAGATCTCACAAAGCGAGCTTTTGATTTAGATCTAAAACAATTGGTATAACAATTTTACAGCACTTCATATAAACTCATCTCTACGCCCAAGTGAACTTGTTAACAATTTTCAAAGAGGGACAGCATAGGAATGTAACACACATAATGTTGAGCCAGACAAATGACAATGATAAGTGGCAAACAGATTTTATAGTTTTTACCTGAGCTGGTTCGTAACAGTTGCGATATAATTCTTGTGGCATGCACAATGATATCTCATTTCACGGGCAACAGGATCTCCTAACTGGAAACTTGACAACAGCTTTGTGTCATTATTGGCTTCTGCGGCAGGAAGTAAACCCCCTAAATAGAAAGATAATATTTTTGAAAGCTGGCTCTCTCACTGATATATCATTCGTCTCCAGATAGTTATGATTGATGAAGCTTAGATCATGCAACACATGTAATTGAAAAAGTTCCCTCAATTAATCAACAATTCAACCCTACAGAGTCTGCAGAAGGCAGAATAAAACCTGAGATTATGATGTAGCAGTTTATTGTACTTACCAGCATCTAAAGTCTCAGCTCTAGAGGTGTCAGTACCAAAAATGGGCACTTGAGATATGTAGTTATATTCAGCAAGCCGCAGAAGTCAGAGGGTACAGATAGAGATGGAAACAAATGCACCCAGTAACCTCCATGGTATTTTGTAGTCACAAGCATACACAACGAGCAGAGAGACTCAGAAGTAATCCATCAAAGATGTAGCGACGATAACCGCAGCATGCTAATCCGGTCAGAAAATAGGAATTCCAGTGACGCAGTAATTTGGTTTTCCAACACGTCATAGTACCAAGTACCAAGTAATCTCCAGGGTGACACAGAAGTAATTAACCAGGAAGTAACAACACCAAAGTCAGCCCAAAAATAGAACAACAAATTCCAGAGGGTAGACTGAGGAACAGCAGCAATATACCAAGTGATGTGACCACAGAGCGGTTTCATATAACAAAGCCACAAGAGACACTAATCCTAGTACCAAGTACCAATTAATCTTCAGGAATTTGGTTTTCCAAAACGTCATAGCACCAAGTACCAAGTAATCTTCAGGATGACACAGAAGTAATTAATCATGGAGTAACAACAACAAAGTCAGCCCAAAAATAGAACAATAAATTCCAGAAGGTAGACTGAGGAACAACAGCCATATACCACGTGACGTGACCACAGAAGGGTTTCATATAACAAAGCCACAAGAGACACTAATCCACTAATCCGCCGACAGCTAATCAAACGACAACAAGCAGAGTCAGCACAAAAATCGGCACCTATATAAAGGCCGAAATTTTGAACAGTAAATTAGTACAGTTTAATTCTTTGAGCAGCACAGTCAACTTTTTACATAGCTAGTAAAAGACATTATATTTTGATTTAATAAATACTAGTTTTAAATCAAAGATCTTTGTTGGAACGCTAACACTAAAGTGGAGTCTAAGGACCAATATATACTGTGAGTATCATTTGAATTACATTATCATTTTTTTATAAGTATCAAGACAATAAACAATAACTTTAGTGAATATACTGTTGTAATTGATTTCTATGCATATAGTAATTGGCAAAGTAATTAGGGACAGTTCGTCAGGTACTCAGACGTTAGGTCATATTCACTAAGAGTTTATAAGGCAATTTTGCAATCAACTAAAGTAAGTCGTTGGTAATTGTTACTATAACAACACTATGAAACAGGATTCAAAATTAACTTTAGGAGGCTTAATCATTGTGACCCACCATAAACGCATGTAATTCGCGTAGGTGCTCATATCAAAGTCGGAAATCATTGTGACCCACCATAAACGCAGGTATTTCACGTAGGTGCTCATATCAAGTCGGAAATCATTTTAGAAGTATCATTGGGAACTATTGATAAAGCAGAACAGAATTAATTAGTATTCATATTTGCTTGGGGGTTAAATAGATAAGTTTCGGAATAATAGTTTAGGATTAGATTCTTGTGTTTTAAAGAAGTAGGACGCTACCGATTTAAGATAAGATACCTCTAATCTGTGAAACATTAATTCAACATTGAATATAGAAATTGAACATTAATTTTAGAGTGACCACAGACTGATACCTCTTTCCTTCACTAGAAATTGGGTTGGAGTCTTTAGCTAATTTAACTTGGCTAAGAGGCCTGTGATACTGATACACCGCCTTGATTACCTGATTGGGCTTCCAGGCACTATACAGAGATCAAGTAGGTGCTCATAATTAAAATCAGTCACCTAAGTTGAATAACAAAAATATCAAACGTACCTGAACACATTCATAAATAGTGATTGTGTCATATTAACATCTAAGGACTATATTGACTTTGTGGTGTAAGAGCATTGTCTCGAAACTCATCAAGAGTTTTACTGTTAGAACAAGACAGGGGTCTTAGCAGGTTATCGGCAGGAACCTTTCTTAAACAACTTGAAGGCAACTTCTAGTGAAGCTAAGAAGAGGTCAGGCTCAATAACAACCCCGTAGTAAATTGCTTTGTGGAGTAGTGGGAACCAGCTGTTCGTCACTAGAAATTAATAAGTTAAATACCTCGTACTCACCAGAGTGCTAGCATTACCAATTGGAACCACGTTTTAATAGATTTGAGCGATCTTGTCTTTCTTCAGTGCATGAAAGAGGAGGTAACTCCAAATTAGAACTACAAATAAATTACACAATAAAGTGACATTTTTAAGTGTCCGGAGTGCAAGATTTAAAACCATAACTACAAACATAGTTAGAACCAATTTATAAGTAGGACGGTTATAGAACAACTATACATACTAATAGTACACGGCATTTACTTTAGTATAGGATAGGACGACAATTTCCGTTCCTCACAGAGGTCGGTAGTTTCTTGCGGTTTTTGTACTTCTCCTTATTACATATGACACAGGTAGAAGAGAATGTCTGAGGCTTACTAGTACTCGGTTCTGAAGACCTGAGTTTCTTTGGGCTCGGCAAATTGGCTCCATCCTCATTCTTAAAAACAGGATATTATTAGAGCAGGGTTAATGAGTAGCAATTACAAGGGTCAATCAATCAAGACTGAAAAAATTGAACGCATCTCAGATTTTCCAACTATGATTTAATTCAGTGTTGTGATCATTCTGTGATAAATAATAGAGTTCTATCAAGGAGTAAAAGTCTTTTACTCCTTGATAGAACTCTCTTATTTATCATAGAATGATCTTCTTGGCCCAAACACTATCTCTGACTGAGAGCAACGTCACACAAAGTTTCATATCGGTTCAAACACAGCAACACAAGGTGGTCTTCCATACAGCACCGTGGTCATCAATTAATACCTTGAGAGTAAATCCTGAATCATGAGCATGTTCTATACATACCTTTCTCTTCATGGCACTTTCCTTGGCTCTCTCTAGCTTGGATTTAGAAAATCTGAACATACAAAGACGATGGTATTTATAGGTACTACATTCATCCATTTTGTCATTGTCAATAGATTTTTGGCAATGAAGCATTCCGGCTCTTTCCCAGTTTTCACCCACTCTTTAGCCACATATTTGAGTTCAGCAAGCTTTGAGGCTGACAAAACAACACTCTCGGCTGCTTCATCTACTTTCTCATAGTGAATAATACACTCCATAATGTTAGTCAAAGTGATACTGTCATTTTGTTAGACATGTTCATGCTTCCTTGTATTATGTCATCTGCTAAAGCATGAGAGTTAAATTTAACAAAGGCTGGGCGTAAGTCAATAGCACCGTACAAAGATGCATTATTAATATTTGCTATGTCAATGCCAAATTCAAGTTGATGTGATTGAGTATTTTATAAATAGATTTCTTTATTATCACACTGATGATTGGTCCTCTACACAAGTAGGTCAGCTTGAGGATTTATGTTCTCTTCATTTAAATTGAAAACAAATTGCCATTTATTTTCAAAATATGACCACTACAACTGGGTACACCCGGTGAATTTTACAGAACATATATTGATGTAGTATAAAAAGTGATCAGAATCCTGCCATCAAATATTGTCCGTGCCATAACAACTTAGGCTATAGCTGCTTCTGGCCTAAATACCACAGATATGTTTCTGAGTAACACTTCTCTGATACAATTATAATAAAGAAGACAATCATCACCGTTATGTTAATCCATGATATCTTCAATGTACTGACGGCAGCAGAGTAGCAATAGCACAAAGAATACACACAGCTAACCTGTTAGCCGTTTATATGTGGTTTTTTAACCGATCAGCTAGCCATTAAATTTGGGTTTAATCTCTGAACTGAGGGTCTCAGGCGCTCATGAGAGCCACCATTTCTAGAGAGTCATTGGGAAAAGCAACACTCTGGGAAAGTGATCAAATAGCTTCTACCTCCTTTGAATAAGGAGCAAAAATGAATATTTTTCAGGAGTTTCCCTCCCTGTATAAGCAACAAGCTTTGAACTAGCAACAAGCAATGGCTCCCAGGCTTTCCGTACATTCCCATGAATAGAAATGAGCTGAAACTGAGCCTTTGAGCTCAGCGTAAACAGAGAGGTATTTCTATGCTTCGCTCAGCCACGGAATTAGCCTCAGGTCGACCTATCGAAACTCATTGATTATCAATTGAATATTTTATCTACACTATAATGTACAACAATTCACTGGAGAGAACCGCCTCATGAAGGTTTACCCCAGTAAGAGACTCATTGTCTATCTACAGAAGTATTATCGGGTCGTCTTCTGATTTCAGGGCTGACTAGGTCAGGGGCTGAATGTTTTCTGATACCAGGGCCGACTTGTTTAGGGGCTGAATGTCTTCTGATATCAGGGCTGACTAGGTCAGGGCCGCTGAATTTGTTGCAATGGATAATTTTTTTCATTCTTCATCAGATGTTTGCTAATCTCAATCTCCCTTCAAGCTCAGATATGATAAGATAGCAGTTTATTGGTAAATCCGCCAAAGACAGTTTACAATTGTTTAAAAAGGCTCTGTGACTGTAACTGTAATGGTATATCATTTAAAACTTTAATACTCTGTCTTAATTTTTGGCATCCTGTATGAAGAGTAGCACTGTTTAAGAATATGGGTATCAAAATTTATAAAATTGTTAGCAGTACTTTCAATCCTACTCCACACTAAGGAGTCAGCATCCAAAGAGTGAGAAATAGTTGGAGCAGTTTTTCCCTGAGTGGCTGAACTGTACCATAACTCAATGTTATACATAAAAATGGGTAATATCAAAGATTCTATAAAATCGTGTTTTTGTGACTTAGGGATTAAACTGAGGGATTAAGCTGTTTAAATTTAGAAAAACAACAAAACCTTGTTCTGAGCTAATGTTTTCAAGCCACTTTAGGTCATGGCTAAAATATGTACCTAAATACTGCTCTCAATGGGTTGGCTATTTATAAAAAGATCCATCCAACGATCAGGTTGCCCTCAAAACGGACCCGAAAATTAATAATTACTGATGTGTGAAAGGTTTATTTGAGTCTCAGATTGTAAAAAAAAGCTCAAACTTGCAAGGAATGTTCAGTACTCGATATGGAAACTCAAAATTATTTCTGATGATCAACCAGAGGTGACCTTGAGTAAAGTGTTAGTGTAGGTCAAGGACTTTTCAGGTTTGACTGTACCCAGACCTGACTTTCTGATCTGATCAGTAGTTATGTTGTAGGGTGATAAATCTCGTATTGTGTAATCACGAAATGAGCCTGAGCCGTGTACTTTAGAGCAGTGCTCATGATTTGTTTTTAGTATATGGCACGGGTTCCTCACCTTAAATCTGAATATAGCCTGCATAACATATATCATACCTACAATCATAACGTATATATTTATACAATCATAGCGTATATATACATACAATCATAGCATATATATACATACAATCATAACATATATATGTACACACAATCATACGATATATATATATATATACAATCATACGATATATATACATACAATCATACGATATATGTACATACAATCATACGATATATATACATACAATCATAACATATATATGTACACACAATCATACGATATATATACATACAATCATAAGATATATATACATACAATCATACGATATATATACATACAATCATACGATATATGTACATACAACCATACGATATATGTACACACAATCATACGATATATGTTATGCTCACTCACCGTTTTCAGCCTGCCACATATTAGTAGGGTAGTCTAGTTTAGCAGATAGTATCCTGTCATCTAATGGTTTAGATAGTCTAAATATGTGGGTGTCATGTGAACCTACAATAATACAGAATACATATAATATAGTACAATATATGTTATATATTATTAATACATAAGATATAAAAATTCGCATATTATTTTCAGATTTTATATGTATATATATTTTATATATTTATATGTTAATTTTATATATATTATATATTAAATACTCATCCTGATAGAAAGTAAGCCCAGGGTCTGTTGTCCAGAAACAATAAATAGGATAAAAAGGACCTCCTTTCAAAAATGCTGCTTGTATAAATTTATAAAAGTAAGTATGTGAACTCATAGGGCCCACAAAGGTTCCAAATATAGAGATAACAGATAAAAATAAAAAGAGCATGATTAAAATGTACTCTCCAATGAAAAACTAAATAAATAAAGAGTAAAAATGCAAGTAAGCAGTCAGTTTGACAAAAGTAGCAGAAGAGTTTTTTGTAGACTAAAAATGTGTTTCTTGATGGCTAACCTTAAATGATTCAAGTTCATGGCCCAGCTTACCATTGTGGGGCAAGTCAGTATATAATTGGACAGCAAATTTTGCTGGGCAGAATCTGAATTTAGGGATAGCCTGACACCCTAAATTTTACCAAGCCTAGTTTCGCTTTTCAATTCTACTGGCATAAGAATTGCATGTATAATAAGGACAAAGTTGTTTACCAGTTTAAGTAATGTTTGAAGGCATCGATCAGGCTCAAAGTAACAACAGTACTGTAGCTAGAGATTTGAACAACAGCATTAATTATTAATATTCACTGACAACTCACTGACATCGCATGGAGGTATGAAATACAATAAATATATTAAAATAGATTATTGAGATAGTAAAATAGACTAATAAAGCTGTAAGCTCAGAAGAATGGTGGAGTTAAAGGGAATTCAGTTCAGTACTAGTTTCCTAAAAATTGATGCACATATTAAAATACCCGTCCCTATAATATACCTTGATAACGTTGACATTCGGTCGTGAGGCTACATCTACCATTGATATCTCCATATCTGCTTAGACTGAATATAATCTTAGCATCTCTCATCTTAATAGTGTCTATCTTCTCAAATCCGTCTCCTATAACTAAAATTTACACCAACAACTGTAATATACACCCATAACTGTAATATACACCCATAACTGTAATATACACCCATAACTGTAATATACACCAACAACTGTAATATACACCAACAACCGTAATATACACCAACAACTGTAATATACACCAACAACTGTAATATACACCAACAACTGTAATATACACCAACATCTGTAATATACACCAGCAACTGTAATATACACCCATAACTGTAATATACACCAACAACTGTAATATACACCCATAACTGTAATATTCACCAACAATTGTAATATACACCCATAACTGTAATATACACCAACAACTGTAATATACACCCATAACAGTAATATACACCAACAACTGTAATATACACCCATAACTGTAATATTCACCAACAACTGTAATATACACCCATAACTGTAATATTCACCAACAACTGTAATATACACCCATAACTGTAATATACACCAACAACTGTAATATACACCAACAACTGTAATATACACCAACAACTGTAATATACACCAACAACTGTAATATACACCAACATCTGTAATATACACCAACAACTGTAATATACACAAAGCATCATATAGAATTGTCGCATTTACAATCTGACAACCATAAACAATTTGTTTTCAAGATAGAATATTAAAGTCAATTGACTATCTTATTAGGCCTATCTAATGATGTATCACGATATATCACGGATATCACGATATATACTGTTTATCTGCTCATTGTTACTCCACAAATACGCATCTTATATCCGACTTCCACTTCCACTCACGCTCACGCATAAGCTTACACTTACCTATGTCACTGTTCATGGCAATTACTGGTTTATCTATCAGGTAGGTAGAAGGGTATCTGAAGAAATCAGCCATATGTATAAGTCGTCCCAGCTTGACAGACACTAACTTTTCCTCATGTTGTAGTTTGAGGTTCTGTATCGCCTAAAAATTCAAAGTGCAGTCACTGTGAAATATCTAAGTTATAACCAGAGTATCAAACATGTTAAATTATCTCTGATGTTCCTTTCACATGTAGCAAAACCTGTCGGTGATAACACCTGTTTGGTGTTTGGGTAGTCTTTAAATTACCCTAGGACCTAGGTGGTACTAGTCTGAGCCCCCAGGACTCTCTTGCCACCCCCCCCCGTCCGACGGCCCAAGGACCTAGGTGTTATTAGCCCTAGGACTTATGTGTGACTCGTTGGGATTAGTCCTCACCTGAATCTCGTGGTCTTTGAAATATAAAAGGTGGATTTTAGATACTAAAGGATTATTAAGGTTGTGCTGAAGAGCGTCCGTCACTTCCTGATCTCGACCCTTCCTCTGCTCTGCCGTGAAATTTTCATACTTAGGCCAAACCTCACCTGCAGAAAAAAGAATCAATATGTAAACATGGCTACAGGCCACTTATAAGAGAACTATATTTATGAGAACGCGACATACTCAGGTAACAACAAGGCGACAAAGCAAGGTAGTACCGGGACCACTATGGGAGCTGTAGCATGGCTTACAAAGTTGTGATACTGCATTGCATTGGGAGGGGCCGACAAAAAATGGTCTATAACGCTTCTTTGTTATCAAACTTATGATATTGATAGTCAGGACAATGTTTTAACCAGAAAGTCTGAAAAAATTTGGATTGATCCCATAAAGCCCTCTTCGACTGTATACTCAGCTATATGTTATAATACATTATAGTCCTTGAGCAAAATCTATGCTGCCTATTGACTTGTCACCGAGCCTCTTACACCTTTGTGAGATCATTATTTGATATTGTAGTTATTGTAATGACGTCTAAGAGAACATATCATTTCTACCAAAATGAAATGCAAGCCTCATGCTATATTATAATACAATCTCAGAGATGATGTGTATGACGTAATGACATAATATGCTGTATATACTTCATTATGTGGAGATGACTACAAAACGAAATATCATGACGTTACGATATAAAAGATTAGAAGTCATTCTCTACAATAAACCTAAATAGACCAAGGAGTTAGAGACTCCTTAAATAGATTAACCTGCGAATATGCTGAGAAACATGATAATATGGAATCCTTCAGCAGGTTTGACTGCCTGAGCTGCTTTCTTCTGATTGGTTGGTTCCTGCGCTGCTGTGTTCTGATTGGTGGGTTCGAGGTTATCAGTCTTCTCAACAGCTGTAGAAATTATCCTCTCTTTGGTGAGAATTGTGTGAAAGGTCGGATTTTCTATGACCTTTGACCTATTTACTGATTTGAGATCGGTCAGAGTCGCTGATAAGGCTTCAACTTGATCTGGAGACATGGGGAGTTTGTTATTTGTCAATGCAGACAGTACCTGCCGCAATGTTGTGGGGAGTTTGAGGTTATTCACCAATTCTTCTTTGCGACCAACTTTTGTCTATAAAAGTAGAAAGTTAGTCATTACAAGTAATCGTACTGTGTGATATAGAAAAGACACATGCTTTTTGTGACATTAAATTGCTTTTTCATCTGATTAAAGAATATTGTTTCTGTTGCAACATATAATCAAAATATGCGAGGGGTATGTTAGAAGTTAATGGTGGTGAAAAATACAACCATGGAAAGAATCAAATTTTCAGATACCGTACTTATTAAAAGCAAGTATAGATGACATATGTACTTTCATGTATCATTAGAATGCTCAGATTACTATGAGCAGCATTATAGGGACCATACCTGCCAAAAATTATTTAAAATCTGCTTTAAATAAAATCGTGGGGCCCTGATGGGATTTTCCCAGGGTTTATCTCCCCTGCAGAAAGCTGAAGCAAAAGAGCAGTGGAGATAAGGGAAAGAGGCATGCGCACCAAAAAAGGGAGATATCCTCTGTAAATAACCTATAATACTAAATAACATGAGATTGAATACCATTTCTAAGCTTACTGCCTCCACTGCAGATTTAGAGCCTATGGTTGAGGGACAACTTCAAAATCAAAAAGTTTTAAAACAATTCTTAAAATTTCAGAGAATTATCAGCATTTTGAGAACCTACAAGCTTGTATAACTTTGTGAGCTCTTGATATATGGTGACCCCGCACTTGACATTTCTGCTTTAACATAAGCGAACTAATAAATATTTTTTCAATTTGATCACTTCTTGTCAGGTTACCTCTCATCCGGTTTCTAACTCAATCTAGACCTTGCGATAAAGCTCATCCTGTTATTTGTCAAAATCTTCATCAGTGCTATCGATCAAATCTCGAAATGGCTCGGCCCCTTATGACATTGAAGGCTATTTCCATTATAAGTCTCATTATTATCAAATCATTATCAGACAAAGTACCCTGTGTTTTTGTTAGTTTGCAGTTATTGTAGTGCTCTTATGTTGCTATATCTATGGTACTTTCAGCTAGTGTCGGTAAGTGTTATAAAAATCGATCCTCTTTGACTACCTTCTTACTCCATGCCAAAGCCTATTTATTGTTTAGGTCACGTATCAGGTCATTGCTATCACTGATGTACCCTGCCCCCTAACACATCCTCTTATCAATGAGTTACTCACTGATGTTTACACCCCCCCCCCCCCCGAATTCCTCACCAAGAGCTGCACACCAGTAACAGACGACTGAATATCTGTTAGAGGTGAGAATGCTGACTTACCCTGAATATATCTGGGCCTGCTGACCTCTCACTCATCACCGCTGCCGAGTACTCGAGCCCAGAGACGCTCCTCGGCACGGCCGTATATCTGTTGTGGACGAAAATCTCCAACATCAGGCAGACAGTGACTAATGCAATGATTTTCTTACGGTTTCTTCGTCCAAAGAACATCGTGTGACCTCGACCTAAGAGCATACAGAGTTCTTAGATCAGCGAGAGGTCAATAAGAGCAGTCGAAGTAATGGGAGAAGGTAGGAGTAGCCAATAGTGAGACAAACTACTACTTTCCTCTATGAAGTAATTACAAAAATACAAACACGCACAAGCATATGATGCAAGACGGTAGACATTACAGCCAATAATACCAACCATACCATAATTATCATCTGACTAGAGTTTTAACTTTTTTTTGTATTCACATCATCAACTGATTGTTAAGCTTTGCTGAAGAGCTGAAGTGATTAATAGCCCAGCCCAGATCATTCAAAGCCAGCCGTGCAACCAGTACAAGTTAGTTTGACAGAATCGGAATGTATCAGTTGAAGTATGTTGTATGTGATGGTCCTTCTAACACGAATAAACAATGAGACATTGGAACCTAATTACTTGGAATTACGTGTCAGTTAGGGTCAGAGTCAGACTCCCAAATTGCACATTGAAAATAGGTGGAGCTCACCAAAGGATTCTCATATTCCTCAATGTACTGTAAGTTTCAATAAATGTGATGCCAACAGCAGATGGTGATCAGGTGATCAGGTGATCAGGTGATCAGGTGATCAGGTGATCAGATGGTGATCAGGTTCATTTGCTGCAATCCATGAACTTGAGCTTGAGAGTCAATTTATAAAGAAGAGGTCAAAGCTCATAACTTCCTCAGTGAGCTCATATAGAAAGGTGGGCTATTCTGTATCTAACATGTTGGCATACTTTATCAGAGAAGTGCATTATAAGAATTATAAGCTGCTCCATAAGAAAATAGAAAGCGAGATGCCCCCAATGCAGCCCACATTAGTCTGCAGCAAATACTACCTACACATTAGTCTGCAGCAAATACTACCTAAGTGCTGCAAAGTATGTTGGAAGCTGCCTTATACAGATAGCAGATAAAATTACAACAGGGGCGAGCCTTGGCTGTCTGCCTGGTGTGTCCCTCCACCCCAGTCAGACAGCCGGCTCATTTCAAGTGGTTAATGGTGTAATGCCACTAACCTGCATTGCAACTATCTGAACACTTAGACTAGTTTTGTATTTACCTGTAATTCATGATCTTTATAGTAGAGAAGGTGTATTTTCTCCACCAGTGAGTTATTAAGGTTGTGAGATAAAGAGGAGATAACTTCCTGATCTCTGCCTCTTCTCTGAGCTTCTGTAAACTTCTCATATCCCGGCCACGCAGAGCCTAAAGTGTAAACCAAGCTTAAATAGAGACAGTACAAGGGAGATAACTCAGGCCACACGGAGCCTAAAGTTTAAACCAGGCTTAAATAGAGACTGCTCAAGGGAGATAACTCAGGCCACACAGAGCCCAAAGTGTAAACCAGGCTTAAATAGAGACTGCTCAAGGGAGATAACTCAGGCCACACAGAGCCTAAAGTGTAAACCAGGCTTAAATAGAGATAGCACAAGGGAGATAACTCAGACCAAAATGAGCCTAAAATGTAAACCAGGCTTAAATAGAGACAGCGCAAGGGAGATAACTCAGGCCAAACAGAGCCTGAAGTGTAAACCAGGCTTAAATGGGATAGCACAAGGGAGATAAATCATAATTTCATATATTATGGAATGTTTTGGTGCTAAGATTGTGAATATGCCGA
Organism: Membranipora membranacea; assembly: GCA_914767715.1. NCBI lineage: Eukaryota > Metazoa > Bryozoa > Gymnolaemata > Cheilostomatida > Membraniporidae > Membranipora > Membranipora membranacea. The sequence goes on from OU612074.1 coordinate 23,605,266, forward strand.
CTAAGGTGAGATTGACTTTGCATTTATCGTGACATTCCACTCAGCAACAGCCTAGAAAATCAGCCTGCTCACCATAAAAGTAGGTTCTATAGATATAATGTAAGAATCCATTCAAACTTTGTAAAAGCTGTGCGAGAGTTAACACAGGCAACATCTAGTTATTAAAAGGCGTATGTTTTAACAGGCAAAGGGCAGCCAGCCATGGAATATCCCTTACATAAAAACTTAGTGATCTTCAATTACAGCTTCTGCAGAATGGAGTGAAGCCTGTTAATGTAACACTAGATAGTGCTTGACCTGCAAAATATTTTAATTTCTAGAGAATGCAGCTTTACCACACCTTACTGACTATTATAACAACAAACAAATGACTGAACAATATAAAAGACTACAACTAGAGCGCTTGATATCAAGATCAAAATAATATGTTTGTCTGGCAAACAACAATGCATGTTCTCCTCGTGAAAACTTTCCTTTGTCTAATCTATTTTAACAACTCCTCGATGATTTTAGTTTCAGGCTGACCGAGATTTTTAATTCATAGTAGGTGATTTTAATGAGGAATTCTGACTACTGAACATTTGTCAATCAGACATCAAACTCCTTGTACACGTAAATATAAATTTTATTTTGTCTCAACTAAATATTTGTCAAACAAATAATATATGAACCATTTGGTGAATGTTATGTCTCAATTCCAAAGGTTTTAATAAATTCCACTGCAGTAAAATAAGTCTAGCTTTTTAGTTTGCTTGATCAGATCCTGAAATGGTAAGGTAGACACCAGACTTTACACGAGTAATCTGAGCCCTTTAAACTCTCCCTCCCCCATCTCCCCTGCCCGTCTGATGCCCCCCTGTCTGATGGCCCCCCCCCTTCTGATCGCCTATAGTTCACCACAAAATATGTGATCGAATAATAATATTGGAGAGGGGGAGATCTAGCAAATATTTTAAAGCTACAATGGGAGTTGTTTTAAATGAGTCAGATAATGAGTGGGCAGATTTATTTTTGATTGCTTTCAGGCGCGCAAACCTCTCACCACAGACAACGCCATAAAGGAATATTGTATTGACACCAATTTTAGTATTTGGGATGAACACCCCCCCCCCCCATTTCATTCCAGTTATGTGCTTGCATTGCAGAAGAAAAACTTATTTCTCACAACGCTGATAGTCAGTGATAGCAATATGATCAAACAATCAATCATGAAGGCCTGTTTAACAGCCTTTAATTTAGTCCAGACATGCGATTTCTAGTTTAGCTTATTGATAATATTTGCGCCGAGGTATTTCACCTTTTCTCTTCCTCTTCAAGTATTTTCTCTTGTTTGTCAAACAAAACAAAAAAGGGACCTTTGAGATGAGGCTAGCTTTGTTGGGGTTGACTGTCAATCCTACATTTACACGTATAAATCACAGAGTAAGTGTAGTATGTGAGTGAGAAGAAGCTCCGGGCTCTTCACTTATCAAACTCAGCTGCCTAATAAGCTCCTCTCATCTAAGGATAAAATAACCACACAACGATAAGCTAACATCAAACCTCGATAAAGATAAAAAATGCTTTATACCACTGTTCACATAGTTTACAATCCTCAGCACTCTTAGTGATCTTAAAATTCCACAATGAGACTATAAACAATCTGATAGCTAAAACAAAGGCTTTATAATCTTTGGTTTAGGGTAAATTGAACTGGTCAAACAGATTTCTTTTCAGACAGCCAGAACAATATTGAAAGCTGAGAATTGATGAGGGACTGAATATTTAGTTAAGATCATTTTATTTGATTGAATATAGTTTTAACTGTTGCATTAAGCTAGGGCATTGACCGGAGCAAAAATGAGGCGTAGTTTACATCAACGCTGGTTCTCCTTATTTAGACAGTTTGAAAATCAATCCAACCGCAAAAAGGAAAGTAGAACCATTTCATAACATATCAAAACGAATCCTAGTTCCTAAAATTTTGGAGATTTCATACAATATTAAAATCAGGCCCCAGAACAATACAATGACACCCAGACTGCTGGCCAAGCAAAAGTTTAGGGGATGGGCAGTGAAGAGGTGCGGGGTCTGCAGGTATCCACTTAAGTTACACAAATATCAACAAAATTAATGAATTAATTGTTTTTTTGAAAAACCTATATCATGTTTTATCAGTAAATGTTATGTTTTTTCCAACTGGGTTTCATCCTAATTGAGCATAGTGTCAATACCATATTGTAATAACATCAACAAGTTCAATGCATAGATGTGCTGCCAATAAAATTCTTCTCCGTCTATCTAGCCACCCATTCCCCAATGCCTCACTGCATTTAGAGCGATGCATGCTGTCTGATAGTCACTGACTAACCTGTGAAGAGTTACATGGTGGACAGACTAGGAGTTCACACTACTCAGACAACCTTTGCCTGTTGTCCTTCATGCCTGCATTGAGGGACATAGGTGGGCAAGCGAGCAGCGACTAAGGGCTATAGCTGGGCGGTATTATCATGAAGGATATTTAGTATTATTAGGTGTGCAGTAGTCTCAGCCCCTCCCTCAGACTTTTTCCCCACCTGATGTCCCTCCCCCCCCCCCGGCAATGTATGCAGTCAAGATGAGAACTTTGAAATGCCGGACAGGAATAAATAAATTTGCTAACCAATCGATAAACTCTCACCGATAAACTCTCACTAGGCAGGATGGTCACAATAATGATGATTGATGGACAAAGAGCAAAAACCGATGGAAGTTACCAGCAGACACAGATTGAAGAGGGACAGCAACAAGCAAGCTTTCCATCTCTACCACACATCTTTCTTTATTTCTCTAATTTACTTCACATTTCATTTCATAAGACCCTTGTCGCTAACTTTAGCTGTCAGCGATTCGAGTCAGCGATTCGAGTCAGCGATTCGAGTCGGCGATTCGAGTCAGCAATGTGGGAAAATGCTATGATCGTTATATCTACTCTTCTGGCAGTATTTAAATATTCCAAATATATTTGAAGCATCATGGGATAGCATACTGGCTACATGCTGAGTACACACATAGACATGTGTACATAGACATTTATGTACAGCAGTGTATACAGTCTACACTGAGTAGTGGCAGTAAACCACTGTCCAAACAAAACCGGTCATAGGTCACAGCCAAAGTATAAACATATTTTTGTAGGTAGAGACCGAAGGAGTAACTCACCAGCAAACACACTCAGGAAAGTGATGATATGCAGTCCTTCTCTTTTTGACAGAAAGTGGGACGTCGAGTCAGACACAGAGTGAGACGTCAAGTCAGACATCTTGTTATTACTGGGTCCGTGTAGACCTATGCCCCCGTTGTCTGTGTTGTTTCGGCGTTTTATCACATTGGTAGCCATTCTCTTGGCTTGTTGAGATGTAGCTGGTGTTTTATAATTGATACCAATAAGATTAATATTCGCACCAATATATGATTGCTGATGTTCTGAGATCTCGGTGTATTTGTGAAAAGTGACGAGTAGAAAGGCTGTTATAACTACTATCGACAAGATTCCGAGAGTACTTTTAAATCTTCTCCATCCGAACACTCTGCATATTAAGTTAGAAGATGGCGGATGTGTATCATTATGGTATTTGCTGTTCCTGTAGCTATGACGAGCTGCACTACGATATAAACCCTGTGTGCTGTGATAATGCTGCATGTCTACAGTTGGAGTTATTAGGAATTACTGCAATTTACAAAAAAATTGGTGCATTATACAAATCAACACAACTCCTGCTCCTGCTTAGTAAGCGCAGACGACTGGGTCTTTGTATTAACTGATCTCAATAAATCTTATACGCTCAATATACAATTGTCCCCTGAGATATTTATCATACAGGTGATATATCTATCACATGTAGGATATGTCTATACAGGCTTGTGTTGGTCTGCAGGTCACACAGTGAACTAGCCTACCCAGTACATTGTTATAGATTCTTATTGGTGCCTAGTGGTATTGTCTCAGATGTATTGTCTGTAGATATTATGATACTAAACTCCTACAAATCTCTCTTAGCATTGACAATAAACTACGCACTGTGCAGGATTTGCTTGGATTTTTCCTCTCATTACTTCTACATTAATCTTACTTCATATAGCCTAGGGTCCAATAATACACATTGTATGACCTTTTGTCAATGTCATGAATGACCGCCCTTATTCAAAATGAAAGAAATTCTGGCTGACATTTTCTTCACTACTTGGCAGTGAATATCTCTGCTCATGAGTATTTCCCAAACATGAGGCTACTTTTCCCAGAGTCTGACTGGAATACTCTCATACCTGGAGCAATATAGTAGGTGGCATGAATAGAAATCAATAGATATTGCAGTTTTAGTGCTCCCCTTGATTAACTTATAACACTCAAGAGCAGACAACTCCAGCGAAATCCTGCATTGTTCTCAGACTTTTTCCCCTCCGGGGGGCCGTCGGACAGGGGCAAAGTCTGGGGGCTCAGACTAACAATAAACATGCCTTCAATTGTTCACTGATAGCTCTTTTACAATTCATAGGTGTAACTAATTCTAGATTTAGATTTAGATATATTAGGTCAAAGACAAAATACAATTATTCATGGAATGCTCTGTTGTTTAAAACTTGTTGTTACAAAACTCTGTAAAAATCTGCTCGTACGTATTATAGGCATTATGTTATTACTCCTTGGACAACTATAACAATGATTTAAAATGTGATCATTGAACTCAATAAAATTGGTGGCTAGTTTATAAATGCGTTGGGCCACAAAATCGTCCATGTTAATAGCAAATCTGTTCCGATTAAAAAGCTTTAACAGTCTAGCACGGTCATTAGCATTAGATGAAAAATACCAAAGCTCGATATTGTATGCTAAAATCGGAAAAATTAGAGTTTTGATAAAATGCTCCTGCTGTAAGATGCTGGGCTTGAAGTGTTTAAACTTTGAAAAAGCAAAAAATCTAGAGCGTAGCTTACTGTTGATATAAGTACAGTGTTCATGCTATTTGAGATTGTTGCTAAAAATAACACCAAGGTATTTAAAATGCTCCACCTTCTCAATTGGACTGCCATTGATAAATAAATAATCATAAATAGCATGCTTTCTACTGAAGCTCAGAACCATCTCTTTAGTCTTCTTGGCATTAATTAAAAGATTGACAGATTTGCATTTCTCTAAAACTTCCTCAATGGCATCATAATAAAAGGATGCATCAGATTTAAAATCTAAAATTCTAAGAATCTATCTAGGCACAGTTTTCTCGGTAGAATTAAAAAACTCTAATAAATAGAGAAAGTCCGTAGAAGAGATACGCGTATGCGATTTCATAGCCTTAGTAGTCTCAGCGATTTCATAGCCTTAGTAATCTCAGCGATATCATAGCCTTAGTAATCTGAGCGATTCCATAGCCTTAGTAATCTCAGCGATTTCATAGCCTTGGTAATCTCAGCGATTTCATAGCCTTGGTAATCTCAGCAATTTCATAGCCTTGGTAATCTCAGCGATTTCATAGCCTTGGTAATCTCAGCGATTTCATAGCCTTGGTAATCTCAGCGATTTCATAGCCTTAGTAATCTCAGCGATTTCATAGCCTTAGTAATCTCACATTGTAGTGTCCTCCTCCTCGTCCTAACTCAACGTAATGTACATTCTTATAAAAATGTTCATCAGTGCAGAGTCAGACCGCCTTTAATATGGCTCTCATGTGCCACATATTATTGGCTTTGGTTTGGACATTCTTCATCATAATTAAATTAATGTAATTATTATTGCCGTGTTATTGCTCATATGGCACGTTGCAGTTACTGTTTGACTAGCTGCGACATCGGTCAAAGATATTACCCATGTACACCTCATCACCACTTCAATCTCATATAGTAGAGGTGTACACCCGAGGGTGCTGGGGCTGGAACTTTCAACCTTGTAAGATATAGTAGAGGTATACACACCCGAGGGTGCTGGGGCTGGAACTAGTAACCTTGTAAGATATAGTAGAGGTATACACATCTGAGGGTGCTGGGGCTGGAACTAGTAACCTTGTAAGATATAGTAGAGGTATACACACCTGAGGGTGCTGGGGCTGGAACTATCAACCTTGTAAGCTATAGTAGAGGTATACACACCTGAGGGTGGCGGGGGCTGGAACTATCAACCTTGTAAGCTCCCCTAGTGGAACTCGGACCCACAACTACTGCGGCACCAATCGCCTGGCGGTGAATAGCAACACGCTAACCGGATTGCGCCATCTCATCATCTCACCATCCCCATTTAGTTTCCTAAATTTTCTGATTAATAATAATCAACACAGCATCATATTCACAGTAGATCTCAACTGATTTATGTTGGAACTCATCTGATTAGTGATGATCAATTTTATTTCCGACAGCACATCAAAGCACTCTTACCTACTAAATTTTTTTTATTGAGATCGATCTCAAACTTGATGATGTTCTTCTAACTGCCTCAATTGAAAAAAATCAAATCGGTTACATAATTTGTTTTTGCCATATTTACATAAATGATATTAATATTGATATAATAATTAATATTAATTAAAATTATTTATATTATATTTATCTACATCCATCATGTTTCAGTGTGCATTTTGAGGTCACCTTTTTGCTAGATCAGCGACATAGGCATACATTCCTACCAAAAGACAGGCGGCCATTGCTTGTAGCTTGTTGCTAGTTCTCAGTCTATTCCTACTGCAGAGCCCTACACTATGGTTAAAGGCGCAGATCAAGCTGTGATCAAGGCTGTGATTTTGTAACTAAATAAATTAAATTTGATGCATTCTTATTATGGAGAACACTCTCTCTACACTTAAATTTTGAGCATTTAAAAATGTCAAGTGTATCGAGTTCTACAGTTCTGTGTTAACTTTACAAGCGTTGAGGAGTTTATATTTCTTCTCAAATCAATAATTTTAATGATTAAATTTTATTTGGTAATTTTTATAATTATATTGAAACATGTTATTTGACTAGTCAACTGGTTGACTGTTACTGAATTTAATTTGAAGTACAAGCCGGATAATCATGTACTTGGTCGTTGTTACAAAGTCTGTAATTTTACGACTTTGCGTAAAATACCATAATACCAGTGTTAGTTGGCGATTTCGATAGACATGCAAACCCGCAAACTAATCGAGGGAGCGTCACTCCAGTAAAATATGCCACTCCTTTCTCCAGAGGAGGCATGAGCTATTGTATGGTTTTTTATAGTGTAGCTTTACACAATGCCTCACTAGAAATGATGGCTCTTATGAACAACACAACACAAATCTCATATTTCTTATGTTGTTGAATTGTTATCCCTCGCATTCATTCCTTCATGTGTAGTGTGCAACTTGTAAAACGTATAAACATGTCCTCATCATCAATTATTATTTACAGTTGACGTACACAGGACTAGTCACCTATGCTCATAATCATTATATTTATATATATTTTTCTTTGTGTACTATTTAGAATCAGCTCTTATGAGATGAAGCCCTGAGGATAGGGGTAGCTGATTGGCTGCACAATTATCATGTATATCATTCCCCATACAGGGTACACCCCCCCCCCCACCACCCTCCCTCCCTGATGGTACTGAGTAGTAGAACAAGGTTGTGACCTCTGTTGATGCAAAGGGTCAATTTAAAAAGCTGGGTATCAAGGGGCCACGATACCCAACTTTTGCATTCCACCACCATAGAGGGAACAAACTTGTTCTAGAACATTGTTAGTAGACGGTCAACTTCTTCAGTATAACGGTATCAGAAAAGTAGACAGAACGCCATTTAGCATAATACAACAGCAGAAACGCCAGGCACAATGATATAGGTGGAAATACCACAGCACAATAAGCCAGGCCCTAAATACCATTTGTAAAACTTTTCAACGTGTAGGTAAAGTGATACATACTTACAAGCATACATACTCACATGCATACATGCATACATGCATACATGCATACATGCATACATGCATACATGCATACATGCATACATGCATACATGCATACATGCATACATGCATACATGCATACATGCATACATGCATACATGCATACATGCATACATGCATACATGCATACATGCATACATGCATACATGCATACATGCATACATGCATACATGCATACATGCATACATGCATACATGCATACATGCATACATGCATACATGCATACATGCATACATGCATACATGCATACATGCATACATGCATACATGCATACATGCATACATGCATACATGCATACATGCATACATGCATACATGCATACATGCATACATGCATACATGCATACATGCATACATGCATACATGCATACATGCATACATGCATACATGCATACATGCATACATGCATACATGCATACATGCATACATGCATACATGCATACATGCATACATGCATACATGCATACATGCATACATGCATACATGCATACATGCATACATGCATACATGCATACATGCTTACATGCATACTTGCATACTTGCATACTTGCATACATGCATACATGCATACATGCATACATGCATACATACTTACATACATACATACATACATACTTACATACTTACATACATACATACATACATCCATACATGCATACATGCATACATACTTACATACATACTTACATACATACTTACATACATACTTACATACATACTTACATACATACTTACATACATACTTACATACTTACATGCATACAGCCATCAGGGAGCTTGACATCCTGCAGCCATTATCCATCATTATTGATGCCTTTTTGCAGGAAAGTGGGTCAGCTGTCACTCTAGCCCCTGGAATATCTAGCTGTCACTCTAGCCCCTGGAATATCTAGCTGTTCCCTTCCTTTTTATTCTATTTTTTTTATTTCTTTCTCTAACAAGTATTTTTTTATATTCGTCCTTTTAGCAGAATATTAAAAAAAATTGCACCATATTCTTAGTTGTCTGCCCTTACCAGAATGTGGGACAACTCAAACAGTGATTATTGGCATCCTACCAGTCAATTATCTGAGATTATGAAACAAAACTGTTACTATTAAACCAATCTTCCTGGATGTTTTGTGTAAGAATTGCATCATGTAGTGTCAATTGACCCAACCCAACTATCTAGCTTATTTGAGGGATAGCAAACATTGTGGGCATATAAGTCATAGGAGTGAAAAAGCTGATAAATGATAATTAGTTCCTTTTTCACTTATCGGAGCTGTAACAATTCAATGCAGTGCAACAATTCTATTTGCATTCATGAATTGAAAGCAAAGCACAGTCTCAGGTGGATAACCAGTCGATCTAGTTTCCATGTATGAGCTTGTCTGTCCAGGGAGGGTGGCATATCCTCCCAACCTCCCAGGTCTGTCTTGCCTTGCTTCTCCTGCAGAGCAATGAAAAACTAACAGGTTCATTTTCAGCCCACCCTTTGCTTATTCCTGAATTCATTTTAGATACCAAATGAGTTGCATCTATAATTTGAACCATAAATAAAAAATATGGTCATGAACCTTGAACAACAATTTGATTCAAATGAACCAATAACTATTGTCAAGGCAAAAAAGGATTTGAAGAATATTCTGGCGGCAATAGGTTTGGATCCAGTTCATACTACAGGCCTTTGACTGTGACCTTTAGCGATTGCATGTACACATATATTGCTTTATAACCACAATACCACAGATATGTGTCTGAGTAACACTTCTCTGATACAATTATAATAAAGAAGACAATCATCACCGTTATGTTAATCCATGATATCTTTAATGTACTGACATCAGCAGAGTAGCAATAGCACAAAGAATACACACAGCTAACCTGTTAGCCGTTTATATGTGGTTTTTTAACCGATCAGCTAGCCATTAAATTTGGGTTTAATCTCTAACCTGAGGGTCTCAGGCGCTCATGAGAGCCACCATTTCTAGAGAGACATTGGGAAAAGCAACACTCTGGGAAAGTGATCAAATAGCTTCTGCCTCCTTTGAATAAGGAGCAAAAATGAATATTTTTCAGGAGTTTCCCTCCCTGTATAAGCAACAAGCTTTGAACTAGCAACAAGCAATGGCTCCCAGGCTTTCCGTACATTCCCATGAATAGAAATGAGCTGAAACTGAGCCTTTGAGCTCAGCGTAAACAGAGAGGTATTTCTATGCTTCGCTCAGCCACGGAATTAGCCTCAGGTCGACCTATCGAAACTCATTGATTATCAATTGAATATTTTATCTACACTATAATGTACAACAATTCACTGGAGAGAACCGCCTCATGAAGGTTTACCACAGTAAGAGACTCATTGCCTATCTACAGAAGTATTATCAGGTCGTCTTCTGATTTCAGGGCTGACTAGGTCAGGGGCTGAATGTTTTCTGATACCAGGGCCGACTTGTTTAGGGGCTGAATGTCTTCTGATATCAGGGCTGACTAGGTCAGGGGCTGAATTTGTTGCAATGGATAATTTCTTTCATTCTTCATCAGATGTTTGCTAATCTCAATCTCCCTTCAAGCTCAGATATGATAAGATTATTGGTAAATCCGCCAAAGACAGTTTACAATTGTTTAAAAAGGCTCTGTGACTGTAACTGTAATGGTATATCATTTAAAACTTTAATACTCTGTCTTAATTTTTATGTATGTATTGTATGAAGAGTAGCACTGTTTAAGAATATGGGTATCAAAATTTATAAAATTGTTAGCAGTACTTTCAATCCTACTCCACACTAAGGAGTCAGCATCCAAAGAGTGAGAAATAGTTGGAGCAGTTTTTCCCTGAGTGGCTGAACTGTACCATAACTCAATGTTATACATAAAAATGGGTAATATCAAAGATTCTATAAAATCGTGTTTTTGTGACTTAGGGATTAAACTGAGGGATTAAGCTGTTTAAATTTAGAAAAACAACAAAACCTTGTTCTGAGCTAATGTTTTCAAGCCACTTTAGGTCATGGCTAAAATATGTACCTAAATACTTAAAATGCTCCGCTTTCTCAATGGGTTGGCTATTTATAAAAAGATCCATCCAACGATCAGGTTGCCCTCAAAACGGACCCGAAAATTAATAATTACTGATGTGTGAAAGGTTTATTTGAGTCTCAGATTTTAATAAAAAGCTCAAACTTGCAAGGAATGTTCAGTACTCGATATGGAAAGTCAAAATTATTTCTGATGATCAACCAGAGGTGACCTTGAGTAAAGTGTTAGTGTAGGTCAAAGACTTTTCAGGTTTGACTGTACCCAGACCTGACTTTCTGATCTGATCAGTAGTTATGTTGTAGGGTGATAAATCTCGTATTGTGTAATCACGAAATGAGCCTGAGCCGTGTACTTTAGAGCAGTGCTCATGATTTGTTTTTAGTATATGGCACGGGTTCCTCACCTTAAATCTGAATATAGCCTGCATAACATATATCATACCTACAATCATAACGTATATATTTATACAATCATAGCGTATATATACATACAATCATAACATATATATGTACACACAATCATACGATATATATATATATACAATCATACGATATATATACATACAATCATACAATATATGTACATACAATCATACGATATATATACATACAATCATAACATATATATGTACACACAATCATACGATATATATATACATACAATCATACGATATATATACATACAATCATACGATATATATACATACAATCATACGATATATATACATACAATCATACGATATATGTTATGCTCACTCACCGTTTTCAGCCTGCCACATATTAGTAGGGTAGTCTAGTTTAGCAGATAGTATCCTGTCATCTAATGGTTTAGATAGTCTAAATATGTGGGTGTCATGTGAACCTACAATAATACAGAATACATATAATATAGTACAATATATGTTATATATTATTAATACATAAGATATAAAAATTCGCATATTATTTTCAGATTTTATATGTATATATATTTTATATATTTATATGTTAATTTTATATATATTATATATTAAATACTCATCCTGATAGAAAGTAAGCCCAGGGTCTGTTGTCCAGAAACAATAAATAGGATAAAAAGGACCTCCTTTCAAAAATGCTGCTTGTATAAATTTATAAAAGTAAGTATGTGAACTCATAGGGCCCACAAAGGTTCCAAATATAGAGATAACAGATAAAAATAAAAAGAGCATGATTAAAATGTACTCTCCAATGAAAAACTAAATAAATAAAGAGTAAAAATGCAAGTAAGCAGTCAGTTTGACAAAAGTAGCAGAAGAGTTTTTTGTAGACTAAAAATGTGTTTCTTGATGGCTAACCTTAAATGATTCAAGTTCATGGCCCAGCTTACCATTGTGGGGCAAGTCAGTTTATAATTGGACAGCAAATTTTGCTGGGCAGAATCTGAATTTAAGGATAGCCTGACACCCTCAATTTTACCAAGCCTAGTTTCGCTTTTCAATTCTACTGGCATAAGAATTGCATGTATAATAAGGACAAAGTTGTTTACCAGTTTAAATAATGTTTGAAGGCATCGATCAGGATCAAAGTAACAACAGTACTGTAGCTAGAGATTTGAACAACAGCATTAATTATTAATATTCACTGACAACTCACTGACATCGCATGGAGGTATGAAATACAATAAATATATTAAAATTGATTATTGAGATAGTAAAATAGACTAATAAAGCTGTAAGCTCAGAAGAATGGTGGAGTTAAAGGGAATTCAGTTCAGTACTAGTTTCCTAAAAATTGATGCACATATTAAAATACCCGTCCCTATAATATACCTTGATAACGTTGACATTCGGTCGTGAGGCTACATCTACCATTGATATCTCCATATCTGCTTAGACTGAATATAATCTTAGCATCTCTCATCTTAATAGTGTCTATCTTCTCAAATCCGTCTCCTATAACTAAAATTTACACCAACAACTGTAATATACACCCATAACTGTAATATACACCCATAACTGTTATATACACCCATAACTGTAATATACACCAACAACTGTAATATACACCCATAACTGTAATATACACCCATAACTGTAATATACACCCATAACTGTAATATACACCCATAACTGTAATATACACCCATAACTGTAATATACACCAACAACTGTAATATACACCAACAACTGTAATATACACCAACAACTGTAATATACACCAACAACTGTAATATACACCAACAACTGTAATATACACCAACAACTGTAATATACACCCATAACTGTAATATACACCAACAACTGTAATATACACCCATAACTGTAATATTCACCAACAATTGTAATATACACCCATAACTGTAATATACACCAACAACTGTAATATACACCCATAACAGTAATATACACCAACAACTGTAATATACACCCATAACTGTAATATTCACCAACAACTGTAATATACACCCATAACTGTAATATTCACCAACAACTGTAATATACACCCATAACTGTAATATACACCAACAACTGTAATATACACCAACAACTGTAATATACACCAACAACTGTAATATACACCAACAACTGTAATATACACCAACATCTGTAATATACACCAACAACTGTAATATACACAAAGCATCATATAGAATTGTCGCATTTACAATCTGACAACCATAAACAATTTGTTTTCCAGATAGAATATTAAAGTCAATTGACTATCTTATTAGGCCTATCTAATGATGTATCACGATATATCACGGATATCACGATATATACTGTTTATCTGCCCATTGTTACTCCACAAATACGCATCTTATATCCGACTTCCACTTCCACTCACGCATAAGCTTACACTTACCTATGTCACTGTTCATGGCAATTACTGGTTTATCTATCAGGTAGGTAGAAGGGTATCTGAAGAAATCAGCCATATGTATAAGTCGTCCCAGCTTGACAGACACTAACTTTTCCTCATGTTGTAGTTTGAGGTTCTGTATCGCCTAAAAAATCAAAGTGCAGTCACTGTGAAATATCTAAGTTATAACCAGAGTATCAAACATGTTAAATTATCTCTGATGTTCCTTTCACATGTAGCAAAACCTGTCGGTGATAACACCTGTTTGGTGTTTGGGTAGTCTTTAAATTACCCTAGGACCTAGGTGGTACTAGTCTGAGCCCCCAGGACTCTCTTGCCACCCCCCCCCCCCCCCCGTCCGACGGCCCAAGGACCTAGGTGTTATTAGCCCTAGGACTTATGTGTGACTCGTTGGGATTAGTCCTCACCTGAATCTCGTGGTCTTTGAAATATAAAAGGTGGATTTTAGATACTAAAGGATTATTAAGGTTGTGCTGAAGAGCGTCCGTCACTTCCTGATCTCGACCCTTCCTCTGCTCTGCCGTGAAATTTTCATACTTAGGCCAAACCTCACCTGCAGAAAAAAGAATCAATATGTAAACATGGCTACAGGCCACTTATTAGAGAACTATATTTATGAGAACGCGACATACTCAGGTAACAACAAGGCGACAAAGCAAGGTAGTACCGGGACCACTATTGGAGCTGTAGCATGGCTTACAAAGTTGTGATACTGCATTGCATTGGGAGGGGCCGACAAAAAATGGTCTACAACGCTTCTTTGTTATCAAACTTATGATATTGATAGTCAGGACAATGTTTTAACCAGAAAGTCTGCAAAAATTTGGATTGATCCCATAAAGCCCTCTTCGACTGTATACTCAGCTATATGTTATAATACATTATAGTCCTTGAGCGAAATCTATGCTGCCTATTGACTTGTCACTGAGCCTCTTACACCTTTGTGAGATCATTATTTGATATTGTAGTTATTGTAATGATGTCTAAGAGAACATAAATCATTTCTACCAAAATGAAATGCAAGCCTCATGCTATATTATAATACAATCTCAGAGATGATGTGTATGACGTAATGACATAATATGCTGTATATACTTCATTATGTGGAGATGACTACAAAACGAAATATCATGACGTTACGATATGAAAGATTAGAAGTCATTCTCTACAATAAACCTAAATAGACCAAGGAGTTAGAGACTCCTTAAATAGATTAACCTGCGAATATGCTGAGAAACATGATAATATGGAATCCTTCAGCAGGTTTGACTGCCTGAGCTGCTTTCTTCTGATTGGTTGGTTCCTGCGCTGCTGTGTTCTGATTGGTGGGTTCCTGAGCTGCTGTGTTCTGATTGGTGGGTTCGAGGTTATCAGTCTTCTCAACAGCTGTAGAAATCATCCTCTCTTTGGTGAGAATTGTGTGTAAGGTCGGATTTTCTATGACCTTTGACCTATTTACTGATTTGAGAATGGTCAGAGTCGCTGATAAGGCTTCAACTTGATCTGGAGACATGGGGAGTTTGTTATTTGTCAATGCAGACAGTATCGGCCGCAATGTTGTGGGGAGTTTGAGGTTATTCACCAATTCTTCTTTGCGACCAACTTTTGTCTATAAAAGTAGAAAGTTAGTCATTACAAGTAATCGTACTGTGTGATATAGAAAAGACACACGCTTTATGTGACATTAAATTGCTTTTTCATCTGATTAAAGAATATTGTTTCTGTTGTAACATATAATCAAAATAGGCGAGGCGTATGTTAGAAGTTAATGGTGGTGAAAAATACAACCATGGAAAGAATCAAATTTTCAGATACCGTACTTATTAAAAGCAAGTATAAATGACATATGTACTTTCATGTATCATTAGAATGCTCAGATTACTATGAGCAGCATTATAGGGACCATACCTGCCAAAAATTATTTAAAATCTGCTTTAAATAAAATCGTGGGGCCCTGATGGGATTTTCCCAGGGTTTATCTCCCCTGCAGAAAGCTGAAGCAAAAGAGCAGTGGAGATAAGGGAAAGAGGCATGCGCACCAAAAAAAGGGAGATACCCTCTGTAAATAACCTATAATACTAAATAACATGAGATTGAATACCATTTCTAAGCTTACTGCCTCCACTGCAGATTTAGAGCCTATGGTTGAGGGACAACTTCAAAATCAAAAAGTTTTAAAACAATTCTTAAAATTTCAGAGAATTATCAGCATTTTGAGAACCTACAAGCTTGTATAAGTTTGTGAGCTCTTGATATATGGTGACCCTGCACTTGACATTTCTGCTTTAACATAAGCGAACTAATAAATATTTTTTCAATTTGATCACTTCTTGTCAGGTTGCCTCTCATCCGGTTTCTAACTCAATCTAGACCTTGCGATAAAGCTCATCCTATTATATGTCAAAATCATCATCAGTGCTATCGATCAAATCTCAAAATGGCTCGGCCCCTTATGATATTGAAGGCTATTTCCATTATAAGTCTCATTATTATCAAATCATTATCAGACAAAGTACCCTGTGTTTTTGTTAGTTTGCAGTTATTGTAGTGCTCTTATGTTGCTATATCTATGGTACTCTCAGCTAGTGTTGGTAAGTGTTATAAAAACCGATCCTCTTTGACTACCTTCTTACTCCATGCCAAAGCCTATTTATTGTTTAGGTCACGTATCAGGTCATTGCTATCACTGATGTACCCTGCCCCCTAACACTCCCTCTTACCAATGAGTTACTCACTGATGTTTACACCTCCCCCCCTAATTCCTCACCAAGAGCTGCACACCAGTAACAGACGACTGAGTATCTGTTAGAGGTGAGAATGCTGACTTACCCTGAATATATCTGGGCCTGCTGACCTCTCACTCATCACCGCTGCCGAGTACTCGAGCCCAGAGACGCTCCTCGGCACGGCCGTATATCTGTTGTGGACGAAAATCTCCAACATCAGGCAGACTGTGACTAATGCAATGATTATCTTACAGTTTCTTCGTCCAAAGAACATCGTGTGACCTTGACCTAAGAGCATACAGAGTTCTTAGATCAGCGAGAGGTCAATAAGAGCAGTCGAAGTAATGGGAGAAGGTAGAAGTAGCCAATAGTGAGACGAACTACTACTTTCCTCTATGAAGTAATTACAACAATACAAACATATGATGCAAGACGGTAGACATTACAGCCAATGATGAGACAGACTTCTATTTTTTCCTCAATTTAGTAATTACAACAATAGGGTTGTCCACCACCCAACAAAAGATATTTAAATGATACCCTCTTGATTGGGTAAATGCTAATTCATCGCCAAAAATGAATATTATGCATGTGTATTATTTGCTAAGTTGACATGGGGTGGTAATTAATTTCGACGCCCTGCCCAGGGGCTCCTCCCTACAGCTCTAGATACAGGAAAGTTGTGATAGACAATCTAATACCTCTATAATTAGATAGTATGGCCCAGTCGACAATTACACTAACTGATATTCATCACACACACACACAGATTTAAGCTAAGATCTTCTCAAAATGTATAGAATATAAGGTATTCTTCTTGACCGAGTTATCCTGAATCTAACATGCGAGTGTGCTGGACATTTGCATGTCCCAGCAAGTTTCATAGCAGTGCGCTTTTGTACTTGATCTCAGCTATTCTCGAAATGTTGCTATTTGCATTGGGCCTCACAAATAGCTTTAACCATGCTTGTTATGTTCCTAGCAAACTTACTGCTAAGACAGGCCATACTGACTCTCGTGATCTGACTGGGCATGTAGATCACTGATAAACTAGGCTATAGTTACCACAAAGTAGATGTCGTAAGGCTAAGTATAAATCATGCGTGACTTTAAATTGCGCATGTGCAAGAACAATGAGTTTAGTCTAGGTCCTGAGAGAAAATTTGGTCAGGGAGAATGGGATAGCCCCTGCATGAACTGCCAATCAAAATCAGCTAATAGTGACAAGAGAGAATAACTATCAATATCAATTCCGCACGCATTGAAGAGCATACCACCAGAGCAGGTAGCCAATCAGATGGCTTCGGAATTCCGAGCCTCACTTTTGCAGAGATCAGCTCATGCCCAGAGCTGAGCATGCGCAGAATGAAGACAGGCTTCTTATTTTTCTTATTTTTAAATGTTATTATACCGTACATCTAAAAAGAATTCACATCAGCGATTAGCCGCAGTAAACAGATCATTTTCACTGTTCTTATAAAGCTGGTTGGTTGCGGTTATTACATGTATTCTGTTCTGTTATAGCTGTAACAGTAACATACAGTTCAATGATAGGGGGGCGCCCTCAGGCAAGGGGGCAAAAGTCTGGGGGACTCAGACTAATGAAATGGTAATGTGCATGTCAATAATAATAACGGGAAAGAAAATCACAAAATTATACATATAAAACTAAGTGGTCATAAAACCGTAACAGAAAGATTTTAACGATGCTGTTAAATGATGATAGAGTTTCTGAGGTTTCAGGGTTTTTCTCTTGCAATGTAAAACTGCAACAAAACGTTGTGAACATATCGAATAACGAAAGATTGAATAGCAATAGCATTATTTACAACAAATAAATGCATTCAGGTTGCTTATTACTTGGTTGAGAAGTCACTGATTGATGGTTACCGCTGAGGTATATATAAAATTCTAATTTCTAATTTATTCTAAATCAGTGATAGTGACAGATTAGTTAGAGGCTGTGGATCGAGCTCCTGCAGTATACGTCCAGCAATAATACAGGCCCGTAGTTCTAGGGGAGGACAGGAGGCACTGCCTTTTCCCCTAGAATGCTGAACACAGCGGCCTAAAAACACTATAATTGACGTATTCCATGTCAGAATCAGCTCCTCTGGGGTTTCCATTTGCTATTTATATGCCTTAAATTGCTCGGGGAGAGCTTACAGCCCCCCTCCTGGTGATGCTTTGGACTCACCTCAGACTTAGCCTCCCCTAACATTAATCTAAACTACGGCCCTGCATGAAAAAGGAGATCTCCACTGACATCTTATATATCTTATATAGCTTATATATCTTATATATCTTATATATCTTATATAGCTTATATATCTTATATAGCTTATATATCTTATATATCTTATATATCTTATATATCTTATATATCTTATATAGCTTATATATCTTATATATCTTATATATCTTATATAGCTTATATATCTTATATATCTTATATAGCTTATATATCTTATATATCTTATATATCTTATATATCTTATATAGCTTATATATCTTATATATCTTATATATCTTATATAGCTTATATATCTTATATATCTTATATATCTTATATATCTTATATAGCTTATATATCTTATATATCTTATATATCTTATATAGCTTATATATCTTATATATCTTATATATCTTATGTATCTTATATATCTTATATATCTTATATAGCTTATATATCTTATATATCTTATATATCTTATATAGCTTATATATCTTATATATCTTATATAGCTTATATATCTTATATATCTTATATATCTTATATATCTTATATAGCTTATATATCTTATATATCTTATATAGCTTATATATCTTATATATCTTATATATCTTATATATCTTATATATCTTATATATCTTATATATCTTATATATCTTATATATCTTATATATCTTATATATCTTATATATCTTATATATCTTATATATCTTATATATCTTATATATTTTATATAGCTTATATATCTTATATATCTTATATATCTTATATAGCTTATATATCTTATATATCTTATATAGCTTATATATCTTATATATCTTATATATCTTATATATCTTATATAGCTTATATATCTTATATATCTTATATAGCTTATATATCTTATATATCTTATATATCTTATATAGCTTATATATCTTATATAGCTTATATAGCTTATATATCTTATATATCTTATATATCTTATATATCTTATATATCTTATATATCTTATATATCTTATATATCTTATATATCTTATATATCTTATATATCTTATATATCTTATATATCTTATATAGCTTATATATCTTATATATCTTATATATCTTATATAGCTTATATATCTTATATATCTTATATATCTTATATATCTTATATATCTTATATATCTTATATAGCACTTATATAGCTTATATAGCACTTATATAGCACTTATATAGCACTTATATAGCACTTATATAGCACTTATATAGCACTGATAGCTTATATAGCACTTGCATCTTCAGTCACTGCGGGAAAATGATGCTGAGATTCCGAAGAATATATCTACATGTTACAATAGTAATTTTCTTGCCAAAATACCTACCGACGGTAGAAAAAAATCCTTTCTGCATTTAACCTAAAAACCTAAAGATATCTTACTTTTTCCAAAGTCCAATCTTCAATTCACATTGATCATAAAGTCAAGGAGTGTAAGCTGAATTATCCCAAAGGTACAGTAGAGCCAGAAAAAAACAGAGCTAGCTGATGATCGTCAGAGCAGAGAGCACATGGCGGAGATTCTCATCACCCACTGCGACGCTTTGTCTCCACATCTCAACTAACATACACAACAATAAAATAAATCAACAGGAAAATCATTTTTTTACCTTAAATATTTCTGCGCGATCACTGTCCACATCGGATATGTGGCTAGTCTAGGCCAACACTGCACACATTACCTCAAATGTAGGAGAGCTTGAATTCTACTTAAAATATAAACCCAACAAATGTAGAGGGCACAATGTGACAACTTGTTGATATGAACTCTCATCATTTCTGACAGAATCTAAATCTTGTACCTCACCGCGCCGCGGGCCAAACTTACTAATAACATAGCAGAGCCGGACCCAACTTACTAATAACAATGACTGCTAATAACATAGCAGAGACGCGGGCCCAACTTACTAATAACTAATGACTAATAACTAAAAATATAGCAGGGCCCAACTTACTAATAACATAGCAGAGACTGACCGACATGAAACTTGGCTATCATCACAATACATCTTGAGATAATTATTATGTTGAGTTCTAAGAATATTAAATACATCATCACATCATCATATCCTTACTCTGTGATATCATCGTAGACTGTGAAATTATGACTAATGTAATGCCCCACCCTAGCAGGCAAAACATAAATGCGCAGGCGCAGATAACCAATGGAAGACCATTTGGAAAACTCCGCGCCCTGTTTTGATCTTATACAATCTCAATGCACAGACAACTTATACACGGCGACAACCAGTCAGGCGATCAATGAGGGTGAACATTGATAAGTTCTTTTTATGACCTAGTCTGCTTAACAAAACCTTGGCACTCATTATTCAATGCATACAATTAATCAACTGACAAGATTACCATTATTATATGTTTATGCAAAAATCTCTCGTGGAGATTAACCAAAGAGCTACCACTAATGCACCCAAATAATAGGCAAGCCGCCACTTAATGAACACAAGTTATTGCAAATATAGAAAGTGTGAATTACTTTTAGAATGCAAGCCGCATAAGACAACAAGATCCTAAAAGGAACCGGAAGCCCCTAGGGCTAGAGGATATTATACCTCTCATTACTTCACACTTGATGTTATTGAGGGCTTCCGGCGTCGGGCGGATTTACCACCCCTTTAAAGCAAACCACAACAATAACAATAGAAAATACATGATTGTCTAGAAAACCAAAAAGATATCCAAACTGAAAAATATCAAAAGCCTCAAAATCCAAAATCGGAAAGATCGGAAACTCGAAAGGTCAGAAATCCATTTAATCAAAGTAAAATCCTCGAAAAATTGGAGTGAAAAGCTGGTCAAAAGATAAACTAAAGACCTACTTCAGTAAATTAGATGAGGTTTGTTCTCCAAAGATAATTTCCAAAGAAGATGATGAACTTCGGTAAAAATTCGGTAGTCACAGGTTTTAACAACAGAACTCTCCCTCCTCTCTTTTTTTTGAATCATTACTGTCACTTTATTTATATAGGATAAAAACTTTACACTCACAAGAAATTTCATTACCCCATTCAAATTTGTCAAGCTGTTCTAAAAACGAGTACTTACTAATTATTAAAACGCACCAAACTTTCCGGAAACTAAATATAAGTTTAATCAGGCAATTAGGGTATTTGGTTATTGGTATTATACAGGGTATTTCTTTAATCAGATGTAATTAGGGTTAGGGACCACATGAAATACTTTTCAAAATACTTCCTAACTGCAACTTGGAAACCTCGTTACAATAATTATCTCAGTTCTAAGCCCTAACATCTGTTGGATTTAGTTTACGTCACTGCCTAATTTACGCAATTCTTAAACATTTAAGAACCCAAAAAGATGGTATCAACAACATGAAGGCTAGTGACTGAGTGCAAAGCACTCTGTTGAAATTTCAGAAGTTGAGATGATTAATATCACACGAGCAGATGTCCAAAATGATTACTGGTATACAATTATTTGCAGATAGTTTTAATTGCCTGTCCTTACTCGGTCAGTACGTCATGTATCTTCTCATTGAGACGATACCATCATATCATACATTACTCACACAGGAACAAAAATACTTTGATAATACTCTTGAAAATTCTTTTGCGATTCATACTTGACTCAGCACTGAATCAAGTAGCAAAAGGGGCAGACAAATTCAAATTTACAATTGAACTTGTAATTTGACAAGAAATGACAGCAAAAAAAAGTTTTCCATTGGCTCAACAGTAGGATGGGAGTGTCATAATATTAGCTAGTGCTACAATGTTAGCTAGTGCTATAATGTTAGTTAGCGTCATATTTTGGATAGCTGAGATGGATGGGAGTCTGTAAATATTAACTTACAATTACTTACTACCTAAACTGCGGCTCATATTTACTCTTCTAGGTAAACTATATCCCCCCTCTCCTCAGGATCAACTCTAGGCTGACAACCAGCCGCGCACATAATTGTATCAACTAATTGGGCGAATGGATGAAACAAACGACCAGCGAGCAGTTTCGACATCGATAAGAGCATAATTAAGCTCGTAATCCCCGCACAATGTAAGTCAGCATTATACAGTCAAGTCAGCTTAGCCAGACTTAGTGTACAGTCAGTCTCCCTAATTCTCCTCCTAACATTTATCACTGCAAACTGCGGTAGTCATCGGGCTGAGCCCCCCCCCCCCCCTCTCCGGCAACGGGTCATCAGGCTGAGCAAAGACATTTATTGATTTAATAATAGCCTAATGAATCTAATATTTTCATGTCAAAAGCATTTTTCATTGTGTTCCTGAAATCCAATGTGCTTCAATAGAAGCTTGAAAAATGCTGCCGCGGATCTGAAGAGCTTACATATTAAGCTGAATATACTAAGTAATTATATTAAATAAATCAGTCAATATTGAACCTCAAATAAAATCATAATAACTTTACTGTATAAACCCAATAACCTGAGAGTGGAAATAGAACCTACAGGCAATGATGATGTAAGAAGCGATACTTGCGAAAGGCCGCAAAATCAGCGCAGTATTAGAACATGTTTGTTCCCTCGGAGGTGGCCAAGTGCAATTGCAATTTTAGGTATTCCTCTGCATTCACAGAGGGAGGAGACTTGTTCTAGCACAATATATAAGGATTATACAGTACCCACATCCTGGGTATTCTTACCTGCCATTGTTGAGAAAAAAAGACAGAAAGCTGTCAGCAAGTAAGAGACATGTTAGAGACTGCGTGTTAAATTCTATACCTTTTAGCACTTGAGCCGTAAAACTCATTTTGTTCATCAATACCTCACTTAGAGCAGTAAGTCTCCAAGGAGTTCTGTATCACAATCGGCATCATTAGCGTAACGTCGCTGACACTGACACAGCTATCAGACTTACCAATCAATCAGTGACTTTAGGGAAGTTTATTGGATATAACCATTCACTGCCCCTCTGACCATTCACTGACGCTCATATTATTATCTAACTATTCACTGCCCGGCTCGTATTGTTATGGTAGCGAGTATGACGACTCCCAGATTAGTTCTGTCTATACAGCCTGCTGTGATCTCTACAGCTGAACCTAAGAGAAGTACTTCACTCCTCCCTCCTCCTCCTCCTCCGGCAGCACAGCGTCAGCGTGGGAGAGTAAGACTACCGAGAATCAGGAGACGACAGCAACGTTACGCCGACAGCGAGGGTGACGGTGAAGCTGGGACGTGGACGGGAAGGGACAGGACGTGGTCTGACGATACACATGATAGACCATCGCCTCTACCTATAGGTGAGAAATCTTATATATGGGTATACTAAAAAACTCCATTGTATTACCATGGTCTCTAAATAAAATAATTAAAATATAAGGAATGAAAATATGAAAAGGAAATGATTGCCACGGATTGGCTGAATAGAATATTAGATCATTTGAATAATATTTGGTTTGTGATGTTGTAAACCCCCCCCCCCCCCCGAGGTTAAACAGATTCCTCTGAACTGTAACGACCATTATTGAGTTCTACTTTGAAGCTTTACAGCGGCAGCACACAGGATACTTTCTAACAGTATAACCTTGGCTCTTTGTAATAATATGCTTCTTACTGAGTCACATTCTTATTGCAGTGAGGGTGAGGAGAACAGGTCTACAAGGTACATCATTCTTATTAATAGGAAAACTATGCAGTGAAAAACTGCAGTCGTCACATTCCACTTCTTTTACCAATTTTAGCATCGGTATATGTATATATGTATATATGTATATATGTAAATATGTATATATGTATATATGTATATATGTATATATGTATATATGTATATATGACCATATATTATAATGTGTTTAGGTATACACAACCCATTACCAGATTGCACTGTGACTTGGAGATTTTAATCTAATTTGCTTGCACTCTGTGCTGATCTCCCTCTATTAATCAACAGCCAGATCAGATCAAATTTGAGTTGAATTCACTGAGCCATATTAAAATTGATCAGCCAAGCCAGAACAACACCAACCAGTGCTTTAGTATAATTATCTATAGGAATAGAATAAACAAGTGAAGGTGTTTGAGATCAAAGCCTGAATATTTGTGTTTGTAGTTGTCTATCCTCCTCCTCTGGTGTTATATATCCATGACCTTGACCTTGACACACTCTTGTCTTAGTGATCCTATCAATCAACTCACTCCCTCCGTACCCTTCTCTAGTTCTGCACATTAAGTCTTATCCAAACTCCTTCTTATGTTCAAAATAAAATATCTCTTAGACATATGGAAGCTAGATATTGTGCAGAACAAAATGATCGATATGTCGTCATAAGGTAGTCTGAATTATAAATGTTATATTATGCTTGAATCCAGAGATGACAGGGCATGCGGCTAGGACCCAGAATATTCCCATTAGGCAATGATTTATCCTCAAAGTGCCAAAGGTATCTGAACCTTCATAGTTTCGACATAGCACTAATAAAGCTATTCAGACTAGAAAAGATGGGCTGTGGCATCATATATATAGATAGTAGATATATGTAGATATCAGTATGCCGTTCATCTCCTTCTAAGCCAAACTTGTATTATTACACATTTGGTATGTTTTGGTTGCTTTGTAGTCATCCCCACTATGAATTTGGAGAGCGGTTGTAGACAACTCTGCGAGGTGTTGGGCCGATCAGTCTGTCACAGATGTTCTGAGAAGGATTATAAACAGAACCAGCTAAACAGGTAAGTCTGCTAAAGAGAACCAGCTAAACAGTCTGGGGGGGGGGGGGGTGAGCAGTGTTGGGTCAGAGCAGCTTCCCAGTGTCACCCAGTGAACTATAAATTACAGTTAACTGTAGGGGAGTAAGTATTAGCTGGAATTTAGTTTAGCAAGTTTGAGATGACTTTACGTTATTTAGAACCTAATTTTAGAAGTCTGAGCTGAGAATTATCTATAAACTAATGAGGATGAGTGAATGTTAGTTAGTCTTGTGAATACCTTACTCCCTGGGGTAGTGGCTGCTTACCACTCCCTATCATATCATCAACATGATTGTTAAACGCAGTGAATATAGGATATATTTCCTATTCTAACCCAAGGTTTTGAGTCTGAAACCTAATCAAAATAAATAATTCAGGATTTTAATGCTGATTCCCTTTCACACTGATATTTATTTCAGGAGTAATCTGTCTCAAAGTCAGCCAACTGAGAGTTTAGAGTTTGTCAGCTCAGACCTGTCAATGATTCTTCAGCTACAGAAGTTCTACCCTCATCTCACCCAGGTAAATATCAATTATATAATAATATATATATATATGTATATATACCACTATCTCACCCAGGTAAACCTTCATTATATAATAATATAGATATAATATATATAATAATACACATGTGAATACTAGTACATAGATATATCCTCAAATCACTCAAGTAAATCTCCATTATATGATTATAATGATACATATATATATATATATATATATAATAACAATATATTTATAATAATAATGATAATTGTGCATTGAAACAGTTTGTTATCATGATAAATATATATACTTTTATTGCCAACCATAGTCATTTCATTGGAAATCTTTTGCGCTCAGTGCCAGAAAAAAAAGTAGAAACAAAAAAATGAAATTGAAAGGAAAACATAACTAAACCAATAATAATCACAAATATAACAGAGAGGATGAAATGAAAGGCGAGGATGAATTAAAACCCCTGAAAACATAAAATTGTCGTCGTATCGGAAAGCTCTCACTTTTTATATTCTGGTCTTACAGTCTACCTTTACATGTTTGATAAACAAATATTGTCTTCATAAATCAAATTTGTACTGGGTGTAAATTTGACCTGTACCCCTTCAGATCTGCAGGTGAGAGTGTGACGGTGTGACGGTGTGAGTTAGAGTTCTATTTATTCAGGTATTATTCTCGATCTCACCAGTCAGCTATTCGCTGATACTTACAGCAGGGTTTGTTGGTTTTATTTGTTAGTGTCGGTTTTGTGCCAATATTTCACCTGTCAAAAATCAGGTGGAGTCTAAAATGTTGAGCTTACACATCCACAAGAGAAGCGTTATACAACAGTGTAAGCAACGTCATGACGCTGTTATGATGGAAAGCAAAAAAGTCTGGCACTGCTCGTTGGTAATTAGCTCACCTGCTGGACTAATCTGGGGATTTCTCTTAGCAACTTGACCAATACAGAGTAGGCTCATGTTTACTTGTTTCTTTATCGGTTTGATTATGATTTAATGTTATAAAAGTTTAAACCTGATCAGAAAGAAGAATATTGTTTACAGCTTCAGCAGCAGACATATAAGTCAGCTCACTCATTGGTCAGTAGATTGATCCATGGAACGTCCTAACTAAAGAGGAAATTCAATCATAACTAATAAACTTAGTGACCCCAGGTTTGATACAAAACTGCATGTCGGCAGTCTGCCTAAAGTGGATCTGAATAAGACTAATTAAATTCTGCTTCCGTTTCAATAAAGTTTAATCAATTAATTACTTTATGAAATAAGAAGATATACAAGACTAAGGGAGTATATTTCGTTGACATAACATAACGTCATAGAAAAAGAGAAAAATATATTTTCTGATACTGTGGAGATTGCGTCAATTCGGCGAGAGTCAACAAACGCATGATTACTAATCTCTTCTTTTAAATTTACCATGGTTTAACGAGATCGCAGAGTTGGTTGTACACACAAAAATGAAATATGATCTAAATTACACAAATGAGTCTGGAGCTCCAACTCGTTGTTTAAATCTACACATGGGAGTTCACCCCAACCAATGAGTAAGCAGCACGCCCATGCATTGGGCAAATAGGCCAGCGGGTTAGTAGGCCATGTGACAATATTGATCGACACAAGCTAAGATTCTTGATACTGAATTCACTCTGAATTTTAAGACTCTATTGTAGCTACAATCACTAACTTGCTGTCGTCAATTCGTCATCTATTTCAATATCTAACTAGTGAAGGCAGTATGCCCGCCTTACATGGTAAAAAAGTGTTGGTATTCTGCTGTACTTTTTACTGATATGGGTTCTGATTGCAGGCACAAATACAGCAAAAGATAAACAAAGGTCAGATTTTACCTGCGGCCATACCAATAGAACTGAAGAGACGACGTGACGTCTGTAAGAGTCTGGACTCTGGTAAACCTCCTCATCCAGAGAAGAAGCAGCTAGGCAATCCACACAGGTCAGATTATTCATTACAGAAAATAGTCCAGTTCTGTATGGGCAGTAGCAGTTTCATGAAAAAGTCATAGTAGAGGGTTTGTTGGCGCAGCCCATGTTGCGTGCCAAGTTATATTTTAGGTACTTAGTCCTTAATGACACTTGGGTGTTTGAGACATGTGGCAGGTGCTGTATGGGACATGTCTTACAGCACTCATCCGGCCATACAGCACAAACAACAAAGCTGTTTAAGCCTTGAGTGCTTCCTGAGACAATACCCAGACAGCACCTGTCACACATCTCAGAAAACCCCTCGCTAGCAACGGTTTTTAGTGCCCGTTCAGAACAGCATAATTTTTTTGTAATGATTATGATCTAATCACTCTAGATATTTTCGAAAGAGTGCCAACATATTTCAAGGTTAGAGAAGTGAGTAGTCTTCCCATCCAACATTAATTCTAAATTATTACAGATAAATTATACGTATTGAATATTATATAAGTATTTTCCTGTTATAGATTCTACTCAGATATGGATGATTTGAGACGCAAGATTCAAGCTGGAGAAATTCCTCGTTCTAAAGGTGCGTCCGTAACTCCGACATTGATGGAGCGTCTGTTTCCTCCCTTTTTAAGCCCTAGAGTATCCAACATGAACCGCCCAGGTACAACGACTATTTATTACGACCCACCCCTACTGCCTCTTGACTGCCAGAATCCACAATCTAACTTCTTCGCTGGTGAAAACCCAAAATGTAAGCTTCCCACTCCACTGCCCGAGAACCCAGCTTACATCAATGCAATACAGAGCGGGCGAGCGAGTGCACACCCGACTAGTGGCAGTCAGCCAGGGAGTAGTAGGCTAAGCAGACAGAACAGCATGGTGCTTATGAGACAACCTAGTAGAGTAAGCAGAGAGCCATCATTTATCATCAACAGAGAGACGTCTTATATAAAGAGCAGACAACCTACTATGAGTTGAGCCAGGAGACAAGAGCAGACAATCTACTATGAGCTGAATCAGGTGTCCGGAGCAGACAATAATTACTATAATTCTGATCAGCTGGATTACGCCCAAGCAATGCGATCTCAGCACATGCTGATTTTATTCATCAATGCCCGTCATGTGGCAGAGTATTGTTATCTTTATTTATTACTACCTGGTTTGGCAGATAAATTAAAATTTTAAGCTTTAAGAACTTGGTCAGTGGTTCCGAGAACAGAATATTCACCAGTGTCTCCAGTTTGTTCATCAATGTGGGTTCCAACTTATAACAACTATCATTCATAGAGACTTTATATTTTGGTAAAATTGAAAAAATTGTTGAAATAAAACAAATATAAGATTCAACTTTCAATAAAATAAATCCAAAGACTTTCTTTCTTATAAAGTCTATGACTGAAACGAGTCGGCCATACTTTGTGCAGGAATTATGCTGGTTCACCCTCATATATAAATACACTGGCACTAGGGGGCACTAGAGGAAGGGTTCAGAATAAAACAAAAACATGGTCTGCACGTTGAACTACTTTGGGCAAAAAGTTCAGCCATTTCATAAGATAACATTGGTAAAAGAGAAAAGGGCAAAAATAAAATTCTAAACTTGTTCTTCAGGGTGCTCAAAAAATAAAATCATATCAATAAGAAACATGACCCAAAAGTTAGACCTACGATCAGTTATATCTATATGTGGTCTTCTCTGAGCTGTGTCTGTGCCCCTGTGCGTAGAGTGTAGGGGAGGGGGCGGCACTAGGGGGTTAGGGTATGTACCAACAGGGTGTACACTAACACTACTTCTGACACATGCGCATGAAGTTGAATTCATCTAGAATAAAGTTTTCTTCTCATATAATCGAGAAATAGTACTGAGGAGAAAATCCACTTTGGATTTCGGGATAAAATATAAGAGAGAGATTAGTCAATGGAACACTGAAGGTCCTCGCTGCACGTTCAAAAATAGTGAGAGACAAAAAATATGTGTGTCTGCGTCTGATCAGAGACTCACAGAAAGACAGAGCTGTGACTGCGTCTGATGAGAGACTCACAGACAGACAGAGCTGTGTCTGATCAGAGACTCACAGACAGACTGACAGAGCTGGCGGCGTGTGATCAGCTCTTAAAGCCCAGTCTGGCCAGGTTAATAGATTTACGCAGATCCATGATGTGCCAGTACATATCTTTATCTGTAAAAGAAATAAGTCCATATAAGATTCAGCGGATACAGTATGTGTCCAAAAGTAGAAAATCTTCTCGGAGAGGAGCTGAGAGTTAGAGGAGAGCTGATGTTGTCATCAACAAAAACTTGTGAGTGATTTTAGAGATTGGGATTTGTACTCAATCCTCAATTCGTCATTAATCAGCAGAAATCATCAGGAATGAGAACATGCCCAGAAGTTATAACAAGGATCATGCCAAATACAGCCTGAGTCTGTACATCAGGGGACTCGGGTACTGAGGCTAGGTCAGGTGACTCGGGTAGTCAAGCTAACATACACAGTAAAATAGGAGAGACATGGGGGAGATAACAATAATAACTGCGATGCTTACCACTACTATTTTTTATTAGTCCATTTTTCACGTAACCGAGATAAGTAAATAACTCACAAACAGCAATAATCTATAAATAATACGATAAAATAATACAAATAAAACAAATCAAACATGCCGCATACCCATCACTCCTAATCACAGAGTACTCTTATAGACTTATCGTTGTTGTAAACAGAAACGGGAGACAACTTTCTGGCATGAGGGAAACTGTGTCAGACTGAGGTCCATCACAGCTTTGTTCAGACACAGTAAGGGGCGGTAGCATCATGTCCAAACCATAAGGATAAAATTGGCAATGATTTCCATGCAGTTGGGATTAGTGACAGAACGTAACAATGCTTCTATCTACTCATGCATTGACCATCTATAACACTACTTCATAGTGGGCAGTTCACTGATCATAAATGCTCAGTAAGTCAAAAGTTATTATAGAATATAATATCTTCTTGTGGGAACTCAAATCTAGCAACTTCAAGTTTAGTGAACACCATTATGATTGTGGTCCACTTTATGCTGAAAAAATCTTTTAAATGGAAATTGTAACAAAACTGCTTTGAACTCGGACGACAGGCCAAGATGCTAGTAATGATTAAATATTCTTTCGTTTAAGAGTACCAGGTATGTAGTCTAAGTGATCAGACCAGCACAGGTTATCTGAGCACACAGACTGAGCCGTGTAGTCTGAGCACACAGACTGAGTCCGGTAGTCTGAGTACACAGACTGAGAGCCGGGTAGTCTGAGCACACAGACTGACGGCCAGGTAGTCTGAGCACACAGACTGACGGCCAGGTAGTCTGAGCACACAGACTGACGAGCGGGGTGGTTATTACTTACTCTGTTTCTGACGAGCTCACAGATCTCCTGCCAGCTCTCAGAGTCACTAAATCTAAGTTTATAAGAACACAGACATCTCCTCTGCATCAGAGCGCAGTCTCTGTAAGTATACATAACTATAAACTAGCATCGTACCAATACATCATAGTATAAACAGAATAACAGAATAAATATATAATTTATCACTTTAAAATGATGAGTTTCAGTATAGGAACAAGCAAGCCAGATCCTGAATCTGATATTATTCTTGTGAAATGTGAAATCAGTTGTAAAAATGCGTTGTCATAGAAAGTTAGCATAACAGATTTTTATACATCAGCTATACATCAAAACATTTTCACATCAGTTAACAATCAAAAATCACTCAAGGTCACTAAATTTGAGCTGTCAGTAGTGGAGTTGTTTCCCCTTATGCAATATAGAAACATACAGAGCAGCGTAACATTGACGTCTGACAGCTGGCAAAACGAATCATAATAAGTCACAGCAAGCTGCTCACTTAATCCCAGACTATATATTATATTATTTAGAGCCTATACGCTGACAGTCTATAGACGTAGATTAAGTATAGACTTACTTGTCTGTACGTGACTGTACTGGAATGGGTTCTATAGATATATTATTAGTCTCACATTGTTCTGTGATTCGCGCTGACAGCTACAATAATAATAATTACAACAGATAAATCATCTGATACAGCAGCGTCTTATACAGCGGCGTCTGACATGACATCGTCTGATACGGCAGCACCTGATACGGCAGCGCCTGATACGGCAGCGCCTGATACGACAGCGGGGTGTATACAATAGGCTGATCTACAGGATGGCCTGAGATTTCGAGTGGTGTGATCGGCTGTTTGGCTGATCACCATCATGTTCTGTTCTGTTTGATGTTGAGAGACAGACTTAGACACAAATATCACAACAATGTCGGCAAGGAGATGATATTTGATGCACTGCAGGCTGCCGCTGTCATTAGTATAAGAATAAGTTTTTGTGAGACTGACCTGGGTAAAAGTATTGGTATGAATAATTGTGTAAGTATAACCAGTATATAGGATTATTAGTATCGGTATAAGCGATACTTATGATAACTTATGCTGGGTCTGTCTATATAGTATATACTAACCTGAGTATTAGAGAATGATAGACACGGCTGTATATCCTCACACATAATACTGGATATAAAATCAGAGTCGTGTGATAATGTCGGATTTTCTCTCCAAACCTTAAACCTATCAAACGATTGATTATCTGTCTACAATATACAATAGTACAGAATTATATACATGAGGAGTCGGGAGTTATCCTCTTACATACTAAGGGAGGCGAATCCTAAACTTAGTGTCAAGTCGGGAACCAAGTTATTTATTAATGTTTCCAAGTAGAGTTTGCTTCAAATACAATGAAGTTTTTGGATGAATCAAGCATTCTCAATAAGTAGTTCCTCTAACTTGAGTTTCTTTGCCATTTTGGAGGACTTTTTGCTGTAGGACTCTGGAAAGTAGTACCAAAGACCATAGTGATATTTACGATCTGTGGTTATATCACATACCAGATGGTTAGTTGGGGGTTCTGGTGCTGGTTTCGTTGCGTCAAACACAAAGTCAGGATTAGCTTTAGTTATATGATGACTTGTAGAGCGTTTGTGTGTCTTTTTAAAGCTGAGCTTCTTAACAATGCTGCTGGGTTCTGGAGCTACAAGTAAAAACATAAAAATAATCAGAGAGAGAGTTTATGATGATCTGAGATGGTCTGATCAGATCTGAGAGTTTATGGAATGCGTCCTGAGTTCGCGTTGAGGTAAGAAGGCACCAAGAGTTTATCAGTGAATAACAAAACATAGGGATTCAATGTCAGGTTTGCTTTATTTAAAATTTGGCACCAACAAACGAATAGTTATCCTCTGCAGTCCTCATACCTCGACTCAGACTCTTATCTCACTGCATCCTTGTACAAGGACTGATAAGGGTACAGTAGGGTACACTGGGGAAGGAGCTGATAGTTTTGTTTAGACTGTCTCTCGATTAGATAACAACCAGTTTAATAACATCAGCGCTCCAATAACTGCTCAACAAGACAAGGAAACTAAGATAAGGGGGGGGGGGGTATATCAGTCCATCTTAAGTGTATTATCACGAGGCTAAAGACTGGGAGATATTACGTTGACCCAGTATAAGTCCTGATTATTTTATCATAGCTGTCATAAGGAACCTATCGAACTCTAAAATCATCCCACACTTAAACAGGTGGGCTATGATAATGACGATTTTTCTTATTATTCTGATATATATCCCGTTGGAGTTGACAGAAATTTAATACGGTTGTTATTAATATGAGATTGTCTCACATATAGAGTTGACAGAAGTATCAATAAGCCTGCCATGCTAACACAGCCATACGGCTAACAACCTGCCATGACTTGTCATACTTGTACATACACTTCATATGCAGTGTGTTCAGTGTTCGATTTCTCAGAATTCCTTCAATGCTTGGAGGGTACTGTGGTGGTGGTGCCAGCACAAACTCTTGAGCCATTATTAAGCCAGTGATGATCAAGCAAACTCTAGGAATCCTACTTATTCTGATATAAATCACTTAGTAGCCCTGGGAATTATAGACTCAAAATCCTGCCTACCATAAATGTGAATCGTATGTAAGCAGGGAGGGACGGTGAGTGTCCAACCCTCCCTGATGTAAGGGACCTGAAAATATTCTTGTGAGTTATGACTTATCTTCCCTTGTTGAATCCCTGATGCCCAACGCTCCACCCGATATGGTGAAATTTATGTAGATTTTTGCACCTTCGCCCAATCCTGACAACTAATAAAGCAGAGCGAGATAACTGCTGACTCCTAACTAGACATCAGTTATCTGAATTATTACCTTCTTTAGATGCTTTTCTGTCTATTTGGGGATGTAGATGTCTGTTTGGTTCACTTGGTGTAGATGTAAGTACGAGAGCTTTCAGTGCAGTCACCTCAGCGTTCAGCACCTCTATCTGTAATATAAATAAATACATCACTGTCAGTATAAGGCGTTGTATAAAACAGGAACAGTATCTGAGATCCTACATGTGGTGCATAACATTCATCCATGTTGTCTCATATTGAAGAGTCTGCACCCCAGCCTTGTCACACAGCCCACTGGTGTGTCACACAGCCCACTGGTGTGTCACACAGCCCACTGGTGTGTCACACATCCCACTGGTGTGTCACACAGCCCACTGGTGTGTCACACAGCCCACTGGTGTGTCACACAGCCCACTGGTGTGTCACACATCCCACTGGTGTGTCACACAGCCCACTGGTGTGTCACACAGCCCACTGGTGTGTCACACAGCCCACTGGTGTGTCACACAGCCCACTGGTGTGTCACACATCCCACTGGTGTGTCACACAGCCCACTGGTGTGTCACACAGCCCACTGGTGTGTCACACAGCCCACTGGTGTGTCACACAGCCCACTGGTGTGTCACACAGCCCACTGGTGTGTCACGCAGCCCACTGGTGTGTCACACAGCCCACTGGTGTGTCACACAGCCCACTGGTGTGTCACACAGCCCACTGGTGTGTCACACAGCCCACTGGTGTGTCACACAGCCCACTGGTGTGTCACGCAGCCCACTGGTGTGTCACACAGCCCACTGGTGTGTCACACAGCCCACTGGTGTGTCACACAGCCCACTGGTGTGTCACACAGCCCACTGGTGTGTCACACAGCCCACTGGTGTGTCACACAGCCCACTGGTGTGTCACACAGCCCACTGGTGTGTCACACAGCCCACTGGTGTGTCACACAGCCCACTGGTGTGTCACACAGCCCACTGGTGTGTCACACAGCCCACTGGTGTGTCACACAGCCCACTGGTGTGTCACACAGCCCACTGGTGTGTCACACAGCCCACTGGTGTGTCACACAGCCCACTGGTGTGTCACACAGCCCACTGGTGTGTCACACAGCCCACTGGTGTGTCACACAGCCCACTGGTGTGTCACACAGCCCACTGGTGTGTCACACAGCCCACTGGTGTTTGTTCCTTTGTGGGCCTTGAGTTATCCTAATTCAGATCATCACCCTCCGGATTTCCAAACGCACAAAAATCAGTGGGTTACATGAAAAGGCTACATGTAACTACCCAAGTATAAGATTATCCCACATTACAACACTCCGCTATTCCCTATAAGAGTTAGATCCGATTTTACTGATAGTCACATCAGGCTTAGCACTGCATTGTGGGATACTTCTTTAGCGTATCGGTAGGCAAAGTATATTATAAAGCTTCTTCAGCATTTCATTTTGTTGAGGACCATGCGGGTTTTCTTTGCTAATCAATAAAATCAGACTGTATGACTGTAGAGGAGATGGCTGTCGGTTGCTGAGATCCCAGGGGTATCAGGTTACTGTTAGGAGATAGCTGCTTATTTTACTCTATATACATTGCGATGCAGATGGAACAGTATCCCCGTTTCAGATCTACATTTATATATGGTCGTCATGTCCACATATTGTGACAAATATAACCTTAACACCAAACGCTGCCTCCCTGCCTGTCTCTCTGTGAGATCAGATACTGTATCAGTACCAGTATAATATGTTACTGGTGATCCAGACCTTATATCACATTCTGATATAATATTACTAAGTCTCTATGTGGTGTACTGCGGGCTGTCTACCCCCCCCCCCCCTCCCAGCTCCCAGTGGTACTTCTATAGCTGCATAACTATTTGCAATCAGTTTCATTCTGGCTGAGTTTCAAAACCATCAAATATCAAAGTTCAGACAGAGGTAATCTTCATAAGATTTTCCATAGAAGATTGCAGCCAACCTGGGTGACCACAGTACTTTTAGTACTATTACTTTGTAGTGTAATCTCTAATTTAATCTCTTCCTTGTTTGTGACACTAACTCTACGACTAGAAGAGAAATATAACTAAAAACTGAGTAACTATGATCACAAACTGTACAGATCAGATGAGACTATATAAGTAACCTGCTGAGATGAGGAGGATGTGATGAGGAGGTTGTGTCGCCTCACCACAGAAGGGCTGTACAGATCAGATGAGACTATATAAGTAAGCTGCTGTGATGAGGAGGCTGTGATGAGGAGGATGTGATGAGGAGGCTGTGATGAGGAGGCTGTGATGAGGAGGCTGTGATGAGGAGGATGTGATGAGGAGGCTGTGATGAGGAGGATGTGATGAGGAGGATGTGATGAGGAGGATGTGATGAGGAGGCTGTGATGAGGAGGCTGTGATGAGGAGGATGTGATGAGGAGGCTGTGATGAGGAGGATGTGATGAGGAGGCTGTGATGAGGAGGATGTGATGAGGAGGATGTGATGAGGAGGCTGTGATGAGGAGGCTGTGATGAGGAGGCTGTGATGAGGAGGCTGTGATGAGGAGGATGTGATGAGGAGGCTGTGATGAGGAGGCTGTGATGAGGAGGCTGTGATGAGGAGGCTGTGATGAGGAGGATGTGATGAGGAGGCTGTGATGAGGAGGATGTGATGAGGAGGATGTGATGAGGAGGCTGTGATGAGGAGGCTGTGATGAGGAGGATGTGATGAGGAGGCTGTGATGAGGAGGCTGTGATGAGGAGGCTGTGATGAGGAGGATGTGATGAGGAGGCTGTGATGAGGAGGCTGTGATGAGGAGGCTGTGATGAGGAGGATGTGATGAGGAGGCTGTGATGAGGAGGATGTGATGAGGAGGCTGTGATGAGGAGGATGTGATGAGGAGGCTGTGATGAGGAGGATGTGATGAGGAGGATGTGATGAGGAGGCTGTGATGAGGAGGCTGTGATGAGGAGGATGTGATGAGGAGGCTGTGATGAGGAGGCTGTGATGAGGAGGCTGTGATGAGAAGGCTGTGATGAGGAGGCTGTGATGAGGAGGATGTGATGAGGAGGCTGTGATGAGGAGGATGTGATGAGGAGGATGTGATGAGGAGGCTGTGATGAGGAGGCTGTGATGAGGAGGCTGTGATGAGAAGGCTGTGATGAGGAGGCTGTGATGAGGAGGATGTGATGAGGAGGCTGTGATGAGGAGGCTGTGATGAGGAGGCTGTGATGAGGAGGATGTGATGAGGAGGATGTGATGAGGAGGCTGTGATGAGGAGGCTGTGATGAGGAGGATGTGATGAGGAGGCTGTGATGAGGAGGATGTGATGAGGAGGCTGTGATGAGGAGGCTGTGATGAGGAGGCTGTGATGAGGAGGCTGTGATGAGGAGGATGTTGTGCCGCCTCACCACGGAAGGGCTCTAGTACGTTGCAGGGGAGGGGGGATGGAGCGAAGGAGATAACTATAACTCAGTCACAATTCTATAAAGAGATCACGTCATCCCCATGAGGGAGGAGGAGTACAGAAGAGGCATTAGGTAGGCTGTAATTATACTCACACTACTTTGAGCTTCAGCTAACAGTTTCTCTGTGCGCATTCTTTTAACATTAGCATCCTGGACCATCTTATTAGCTTCCTGTGAATAATACAGACAAGGTCACATTAATAATATATAACATATTAATAATGCATAATGTATAACATACTATAATGTATAACATACTATAATGTATGATATAACATACTATAATATATATCATACTATAATGTATAACATACTATAATGTATAACATACTATAATGTATGATATATAACATACTATAATGTATGATATATCATACATTATAGTATGATATATCATACATTATGATGATATAGATATGGAAATGAATAATTAATATGATATCATTCAACCATAAGCTCAAAATATAGTTTTTTAGTGAGAATGTGTTCCTGTATCTTGTCTGGTGTATGCAGGGAGGGCGCTGCATGGATCATGTGGTATATAATCGGTGCTGATCTGACAGCATAGAGAGAAGGCGGAGGGTCAGGAGTTGTGAGTTGGCCTTGAGTTCTGCTGGAGTTGGCATCGGGCCAGGAGTAAGAGAAGTCAATTATACCTACTTATTTTATACAGTCAGTGTCTCTGATATGATCTGAGAATTTCTTTAATTGCTGGTTTTGGTTCAGAGCCCCAAATTCCTGGTGACCATTAATCACGACAAAACATCAACATAACTTAGGGGCTAGTAGCCAAAATAACCACTATTCATTATTTCTAACACTGAATGTTCAATCAGCATTTTAGCTGAGCGTTGATTCTATCTAGTTTAACTTTCAAAATTTTGACAAATCTGGCCTTGCAACATCACATGCACACTAATCATGGTAATATCCTGAGCGAAAATTACACAGGAAAACAAATTTTAAAACTTCAGTGTACTTATCGGGCGAATTTAAAGACTGTTTTGTATAACAGTACAAAACAGATAAGTCTGCTGCGAAAGCTGAGAGTGGCGAAACTGCTGTTTGATAGACCATCACCATGATCAAAGGGATTCACTTAGAGTAAAATCCCAACATCCAAAAACCATTGCAAGGGCATAACAGGATTCGCATCATGTCTGAAGTGTCACAAAACTGGAGCGCTTTCAATTAGTCATGGGTAATATAATCAAGGATACTATAAAACTCATTCATCAAACTGTAAGTGTATAAAATTATCTCTCTCTGTAAAGTCAGAGAGAAGGATGGCATTACAATAGTCTGTCAAATAAAAAACTACCACCGAGCTGTTAGATGGGATTAAGATTACTCTTATATCCTTCTAGATAATAGTGGTGAACTTAGAATACAATCACGGAGTGAGGCACAGAGTAAGATTACAGCTCCAAACTTCCTTCTAACAATAAAACAAAGCTGCTAAACTACCAAGCTCGTAGCAGGGTTTCATAGCGTTACACTTTGAGGTTCGGAGTGTGACACAATCCAGCAGGTGACTCCGCCAAAAATTGACAAGTTAGGGAGGAATTTAAGTGACCACAAATTCTCTCATGCAGGTTATAGTAGTCATTCTCTGGTTTACTGCCAGAGTTCGATTGTAGGATGGATTGACCACATGTCAGGTATTGGGGTCAATGAATACAATTATAGT
This sequence comes from Membranipora membranacea, assembly GCA_914767715.1. NCBI lineage: Eukaryota > Metazoa > Bryozoa > Gymnolaemata > Cheilostomatida > Membraniporidae > Membranipora > Membranipora membranacea. The sequence continues at coordinate 23,644,533 of OU612074.1, forward strand.
AAAGGGGACTGATATAAGACACATTATTAGTCACACATCAAAATAGCTGAGGTCTGAATATTCAGGGCATTGATTGACCAGTTTAGAAAACTGACAGCTAACTTGTTTTGCATATTTTCCCTTTAAGTCACAGAACAGTCACCATTATCAAACATCTGAGGGAGACAAGAGTTTATATTTTGTAATTGATCAGAGAAATCTTGGCAGGGAACATATCCGGAGCAGAGCTGAGCAAGTTTGCAAAATAAGATTTATGTGACCTTTTGCAAACCGATATTCAGAGTTTGAGACACATAGCTTGGTTTAACCTGAAGGAGAACGAGAGAGGGAATAGTGAGTGAGAGGGGGGGGGGGGGGGGAGGTTAACAGTCAGCTCAACACAGTTTGAGTCTCCTTTCTGAGACATGGTTTCTATATAGACCTGTGATTGCTAACACCGGGTCGTTAGGATATCCAAATAGAGATAAGTTCCTATATAACGTCATATGAGCTGACTTACCTCGAATAAGCTGGCGGTAAGTTCCTCTAGCTCCTGTTCCATCTGATCTCTGACTCTCTCTAGTTTACCACATTCCTGATCCTTGAGCTGAAGCTCCCCCTGAGCTCTCATCAGCTCCTCTTTCAGCTTACGGTACGTCTGATCCTTATACTCTACCATAGACGTACTACGACGCCTCAGGTCCCTGTAAGTACGATATACTGTAAGTATGAGAGACTTTCACCTACACTTACACCTACACTCTACCATAAACATGCTGTAAGTACGATATATACCCCAGGTAACCCTCAGAAACAAACAAATCGTCTTGCTCAAACTAAGAAATTCAATGAGCTGCGCCTGCCCAACTGTGCATAAATATGCTTCTGTAAAGGGCAAAAACATTGGGTCTCCTTTTATAATATGGAAATCCAAATTGTCTTTTTTTCACAATATTATCTGAATTGAAGTCTTAATTTACGTCCAAGGTCACTAAATAGTCCAAGGTCACTAAATAGTACTATTTATTGGTAATTGAACCTCCATTTACAGGTCATTACCACACCAAGTCAGTAATCAGCCAAAAAATGGAGGACAGAGAAATGGTCAAATCTCTGAACATTACTCTATTTATGTTTCTATCATCGTTACAGGGAGTCTTAGTAAACCTTTTGTTCACGCCCAATCAAAACTCTTCATCTGGTAATCGAACCAGGAAAACTTTGCAAAGCAATGCCAAAAAAGCAAAAACTGACACAAACTATCGTTTCACTCATAAAAAATAAGAAATCAGATTAAAAAGGTGACACCTGTTCATTTCTGACACTAGCCTACATCTACCTCAAACCCTATCTGTGTTTGACTATTATAATTTCCCAAAAATTTCGAATGTGGATATTGCCTCACTAAATAATGGAAACGTTTTCAGAATCAATCATATGATCAACACTTAATTTAAGGATGGAATCATTGTTGAGTGTATGAGTAGGCTAGCTATTACAGCATTTTAGTTTTTTCTTCACATTATGAGTACAAGTAATGTTTATCTATTACCTAGGAGACTATGATAATCTCTTATAATGTATCTGAATATTTGTGAAATTAAAAAAATTAAATGACTGATCCGCATGAGTTATTTGTCCTATAGGAGGGGGAGAGGGGGAGGGGGGAGAGGGGGAGGGGGGGAGGGGGAGAGGGGGGAGAGGGGGGGAGAGGGGGGGGAGAGGGGGGGAGAGGGGGGGAGAGGGGGGAGAGGGGGGAGAGGGGGGGAGAGGGGGGAGAGGGGGGAGAGGGGGGAGAGGGGGGAGAGGGGGGGGGGGAGAGGGGGGAGAGGGGGGGAGAGGGGGGATGCTTTAGGTTTATTATGACTGTGACCATTTATTCTCTAGCCTCAGAGCTTACATTGCAGTAGGTTAAAAGACAGGCTGTGAGCTTTTAGTCTGCTAATCGTCACTTAAATTTCGACACAAAACTATCAAGATCCAACTTTACATTTTCCACTCCGTCTCACTAGAGAAGTGGATGTTGGCTAGCGTTAAGTTTAGCTAGTGTGCGACTTATTCGTTAGCTAGCGTTAAGTTTAGCTAGTGTGCGACTTATTCGTTAGCTAGCAATAATATTTCGGCTAGCAGCAGATATGAGAGTATATATATATTGTAAAATGGATTAGTTAAAAGTTAGCTAGCTTTAAATTTAGCTATTCAAAGCCTGTATGAAATGGCTCCTTTTCCACAGGGAATACTTTACTCCTCTAAAGTTACTTAATATTGAAGCCTACGTCTTCAGACTCAGCAAAAAATGTGTAACATATAAATAAGAGGTGATTAGTGCCCCCCTCCCTTCCAGTGTATTTATGGACTGCTAATAATCTACTGTAGGTATGAATGGATCTGATGATGTGTGATATATAATAGTGAGTAATTAGGTACAGTGATTAGTCTGAGTATGTAACGAGGGAGAGAAGGGGGTATATACCCGTCCCCTCCCTCTATGGTGTGACCACATACTATAAATTATCTCACTGTCAAGCTATGGAAGGAATCCTCACATTTTTTCTATATTGTGATCATTTCAGCCGTAGAAGAAATCATAACTCGATATGAGTACGATGTAACACAGAGCTAAGTTTAAGGGGGGGGGGGATATGAGGCTGATAGCTAATGATAAGCCAAGTGACCTGATGAAGCAATCTTGTTTTGATAGGAAGTGAAGTTCTGATTTTTGATTCATAAACAATAAGCTCTAATCATCATCTCATTCAAATAAACATCTCATGTTATTTTGATGATATAAACATGCCTTCTGTGTACTGTAGTGACCCAGGGAGATACAGGCTGTTACAAGGCTGTGTTTGTTTATTTAGTTTGACCAAAGATCACAAGACCAGATATCATCGAGGGTTTCACCAGCAGCATGATAACATGTACGGAGAGTCTGATAGTGCAACCATCTAATTCTGAGGTTTTTAGTAGAATGAAACAATCATAAATTTGTCGTTGATGGAGCCATGAAGAGCGGAATAAATATCTCCATTCTGATGTTTTTCTTGTTCAGGATCTCGTGAAGACTGCAGATAGATAGTTTGGTCTGTTTTATGCTATCATTGCGATCCAGTATTATATGCCAAATCATGTGGTTTTTAAGCTGGATTGATTGTGGACTTTTTATTTTGGGATCCATCCAGAATAAAATAATGTGACAACAGACAATTCACAATAAAATAGTCTTATCTTCTGATGAGGCTATTAATTTTTGGCGCTATTAGGAGCTCATTTTTGGAGATATTAGGAGCTCATTTTTGGCGCTATTAGGAGCTCATTTTTGGCACAGTCTCCATAGTTGGTGGATATATAAATCTTAGTTATAGGTTTGCCAGTAGGAAATAATACAGCTCTCAAAATAAAGAGCTCCCAATTGAACAAAGCCCTAGCACAGTCCTTCCCCATCCCACTAGGACTAATAAATGCTGCAAGTATCATACAAGCTACACTGCAGAGTATCACAAGGACTCGGTGTCGGAAGAGGTAGGAGTCTGGCGGCTCAGACCAGGGAGAAGTCTCCCTGCTCAGACTGAGGTTTAAGGTAGGAGTCTGGCGGCTCAGACTGAGGTGTAAGGTAGGAGTCTGGCGGCTCAGACTGAGGTGTAAGGTAGGAGTCTGGCGGCTCAGACTGAGGTGTAAGGTAGGAGTCTGGCGGCTCAGACTGAGGTGTAACTGATGTATGTATGGAGAGGTGTAAAAATTAACGAAGCAACATAATATTAACATTACTCATCAGAGCTTGCAACCTTTTCAGGTTCAAAACTGGTTGATTGTGTGATTTTTGCTATTTTCTCCATTTATCTCATTTCAAGATTGAAACTGAATATTAAATTTAATATTTAACTTGATCCTGTAGTGCAAATGACAGTCATGTAAATCTCACAAGTACCCCAGAGTGGACCAGTGTATGGACACAATGAGATGTAAGCTCAGACCTGTGATTAAAAATTCTAAACTGACTCAGCAGTATATCAATTAGAGTAAAGTTTGATGCTGAATATGATATTATAACAGAGTAAGGTTACACTCTGTGATATTATAAATATCCCACTTATGATTAGTTGTTATGATAGGGGAGGGGGGGAGACACCACAGCAGTCCCCAGTGTAGAGTATATGTCAGCTTCTAATACATATAGCAGGTGCTTGTAATGAGTTTAGTAGTGATGCTGACAGTCACAGTGTAGATGATGTTTATGGTGGTTTATATTAATTAATAAGTGGTTGGGCTGTCAGTTCACTGTGACATGCTGTGCAAGGTACTACAAGCTCCACTGTCACATCTGACAGCTGAACCGGTGATCAGTGAGTAATCACAGCCGCGGTGTCCTCGTGCCAAGTTGTGTCGACTTGTATCTGGTAGCGGCTCCCTTATATTTTCTGGTGTAATATTTAGGGCCGTGCGGGGGCAGCCCCTTATTTCTGGTGTTATGTTTAGGGCCGTGAATCACTGAATTAGTTTCTTGGAAGAATGCGGTGAAGAGATGATATAAAACATGTTTTCTAGTATCTGGGAAGACGGAAACGATAAGGAAATTGCACAAATGATGAGAAAAAATAACAGAATTGATTAAATAATCAAATTATATATAAAACTGACAGCCTTATTACAGGTTACCCACCGATGACAGCGACAAGAAAAAAAACTGTAAATGTCAAATTGCACAAGAGCCGACCGATAAAAGTACAATGTTCAGTCAGTACTCGGGGTCAGGTCATAGTAACTAATACATGATATCAGATTATCGGCTACTCGGGGTCAGGTCATAGTAACTAATACATGATATCAGATTATCGGCCGGGACACAAATCCAGGCAAAGCAATCTATAATATTATGGGAAGGCTATACTTTTACTCATAACGAAACCTCTTTTTTGTGAGCTGGGTTTTTCTCTTTTGGATACTTGTTACTTACAGCATTCAGGCCATTTTTCCTGGGCAATGATTTTGAGTGAATAATTATTATTTTTTTTGTGAATAGCCCACAAGATATGTAAAGCCAATGAAGCATTATAATAATTTCCTTATTTGAGGGAATGTTTAAATGCACCTCAGAATGTGATCTGTGGTCGAAACACCAGTTAGCCAACAATGTTCACTAAATAAAACCGGAGTTTGGTCTAGGAACCTCTCAGCCAAACGGTTGTAAAGGTGCTTGTGTATATGTTAGAGCTGATATAAGCTGAGCTGATATTTACAATCAAATTTGCAAGTTCAATAAAAAAGGGAATAAATTATGTCCCTATAACATTATGTACATCAGGACCCTGTAAGTCTGAGAATGTGGTCAGGACGGAAGTGATTAGAGATGATGATTTTTGCTAATTACTAATAACCCCCTACCTATATACCTACCAGAGCGCAGAGATTGGGGAGCATGAATATTAGCACTTATTCTATGTAAATTTTAGCTTTTTTATCTGCCACTTTGAATGTATGATTTCTTAGTGGTAGACCTGACTGAATTCAACTGCCAAACTCATAAAGTAGGTATGCCTAACAATATTCAGGATTGAAATGATGAATTTATAAGCCAATAGTGAGTAAATAATGCACACACAATTCGGCAGTCAGGGGGAGAGGGGGGGACAGGGTCGTATAAATGATGATCTATCCTACCATCTATCTAGTGGTGCAGTAGTATTCCTCTCCAGTGTACCAGTGTTAGAGCTCGATTCTATAGAACCACTAAATCCACTATCAGAGTCAGAGTTGTCCCCTTCGCCTGCCTCCTCCTCGTCCTCCTCAGAGGATGATGTTAGACTTGCCTCACTCTCACGTCGGTCGTCTATAGAAGCGCCTTCTGTATCTATAAACTCGGTATCAGCTATACCACTGTCAGGGGAGTCGACGTTACCTCTCCGATTATAAGTCACATGTTTGGCAGCGTGACGCTGACTATCGGCAGCGGTGTGTGTAGGGGGTAGAGAAGATGGTTTGGATCTGATTGGCTGGCTCCTTCGCCTGGTTGCTACTTTAGGTACAGCTAACTCCTCAGGTATGGAGTCTATGTTTAGAGTAGCGAGAGTAGATCTCCTTCCCTGGCTGTATGCTTGCGGAGGAGACGCCATGCTTACAGTAGAAATAGTTTATAAAATCCTCAGCTTGTTGCAGATAGATAGCTACTGATATCTGATCTCTGTAGTGCCCACTTCTCAAGTGTTGTGTATAATAAACCCCTTTGAGCTGTGACAATACTAATTTATCTGAGACAATTATACGACCTTTGACACGAGATGACCCAGTTGACAGGCCAATTAAGTGAACTCTCGCTATCTCTCTCCTATCTATCTCATATCTCGTCCCTAGCACAGAGCTGTCCCAGCACTGAGATATGCCGTATGATTGTAGATACTGTACATAGTTTGTAACTGATAATGAGTATATCACGCACTGCACTATCTATGTACATGTGATAAGTTTTAACACTTCATTGACTCTCATCCATACATCATCAACTCTGACTTGTGTGTACCCGCCCCTAATCGTGGCCATTATTCTCAATGCGTCTCAGGCTAAGTAATCACATATGGTTTACATCGATAGTCTGTTATGATGATCGATATTCATCGTAAGGGTTCAGAGTCTAAATTTTAGCCTTTGGTCTGACTTAATATTTGAGAAAATATGGGCCTTATACTTTTGAATATATCAACAGTCTACAAATTGCCCAATATTATTTACGTCACGTTTGTCATTATATAAATATATAACTGGCTGTCATCCAAACAGTGACATTCATGCACTGGTGCCCTGTAGATGTTTACTGTCCAGTAATGACAACTACAGATCACTACTTAGTATAGAGCCGGCCTATATTACACTTCATCTATTTTAATATTTTTTTTAAGAATAATTGACCAAATACAAAGTTCATGTACGTCACTCATAGACTTAATAATGAAATTAATAAGTCTATGACTCTATTCCGCCCTTAGAATAGTGCAGCCAAAACAACTCGGCATTATTGATCATAATATGGTAAATATGACGTATATTTATCACGTTCCATGTTTGGTGTTATGTACAAACTGTGAAGTTATTTAAAATTCTAACATCATTCCTTACAATTAATTTAATAATTAAATATCACTGAGACAGTCGGCAGATTAGCACCTTACAAATTACAACTCAGCCTCAACCTTCCTTCCAGAATGCCATCAGCGATTATAGTACTATGTATCTAAAATCACCAGGTATCAACAATCATATTTATTTATATCCCGTCCAAACAGTAAATTGTGAAGCCAACTACAGGCTATACTGGAGTATGAGAGGAACAGATGAACTATCAGTTATCATATGGATCATGTAGAGAATGAGATTGAGTGGTGATTTACACCTCAGACGACCCAAAGAGGGTGGAGCAGTGAAGGAGACTTAGACTGCATCTCCAAACATAACCGCTAACCGGAGAGCAGTGAAGGAGACTTAGACTGCATTCTCCAAACAAAACCGCTAACCGGATACTGGAGGGTGGAGCAGTGAAGGAGACTTAGACTGCATTCTCCAAACATAACCGCTAACCGGATACTGGAGGGTGGAGCAGTGAAGGAGACTAAGACTGCATTCTCCAAACATAACCGCTAACCGGATACTGGAGGGTGGAGCAGTGAAGGAGACTTAGACTGCATTCTCCAAACATAACCGCTAACCGGATACTGGAGGGTGGAGCAGTGAAGGAGACTTAGACTGCATTCTCCAAACATAACCGCTAACCGGATACTGGAGGGTGGAGCAGTGAAGGAGACTTAGACTGCATTCTCCATACATAACCACTATCCGGATACTGGAGGGTGGAGCAGTGAAGGAGACTTAGACTGCATTCTCCAAACATAACCGCTAACCGGATACTGGAGGGTGGAGCAGTGAAGGAGACTTAGACTGCATTCTCCAAACATAACCGCTAACCGGATACTGGAGGGTGGAGCAGTGAAGGAGACTTAGACTGCATTCTCCAAACATAACCGCTAACCGGATACTGGAGGGTGGAGCAGTGAAGGAGACTTAGACTGCATTCTCCAAACATAACCGCTAACCGGATACTGGAGGGTGGAGCAGTGAAGGAGACTTAGACTGCATTCTCCAAACATAACCGCTAACCGGATACTGGAGGGTGGACGGTAAACACTCTTGTTTGTTGATCACATTATCTATTAAGAGATTGAACTCCATTTTTTTATTATTATTATGATATGTTACTTCCGGAGGAAGGCTCACTGAATTTAGGTTTACCCGTGTCCTGTCCTTAGATAAAATTTCCTCCAAACTTTTTTTGGCGACCCTGCTACGAGGACTTAGGAGAACTTGATAAATCAATATAAAAAACTTGACATTTCTTCGATCACTCAGTTATTTTGTCCCCTCAGTTAACAATATTCTCATCAATCAAATATAAGGAAACATTGTTTACATCTGGCAGAGCCTTGCTATGGAAGCCAAAAACATGTCACTGTCGTGATTGTGACATGCTGTTATTCGCTCACAATCTTTAATAACTAGAAAATTAATCGATTTATTCTCATTCATTCTTTTTGCAAAAGTGAAATATTATGGCACTGTGCCAGATCTGGTGAAGGATAAATGGTGTGCCAGGGAATCATTCCCATTTCAAATTTATTTTGTTTCACAATTCAACAATGACAGGGTTTTCCTGCACTTAGTGTAGGGTGTTTGATTTGATCAGTCATTTTCCTGAGAGTAAAACTGTATACCTTATTTAGTATGGAACACTTACTATCATAAAGATTCTTCTCTCTTCACATTAACTTTGAATAAGTTAAGAGACATGATTATTTTGTGAGCTTATAAATTGGTCCAGTTTTTTTTACTTACTACCAACAGGGAAGGTGGGAGGGATATCCCACCTTCCCTGCTGCTACCAGCCCCATATTATGCAAAGAAAATTATCAAGTTGTCCTCTCATTGAGATGATATGGCAGTAGCACACAACTTCAAGTTGTGTAAAATGTTTGCTTGAATGGAAAATTTATACCACACTGTGTTACTAACAACTACGTCAATACCGCATAGGAGGGAAAACACAGTCTGTCTGAGTTTGATTCAGCTAGTTTGGTGCTAGTTTGGTGCTAGTTTGGTGCTAGTTTGGTGCTAGTTTGGTGTTAAGCACAGTGTGTTAATTAGCCACAGTCTTGACTGGCATGAGTTTTTTTTGTGATGAGGTTGAGTAAACAACAGCTAGCCATAAATTAGAGATTCTGTCGACATATATACTGAGATCTCAGAAACAGGCCTAGTGCTATACCGAGATCTCAGAAACAGGCCCAGCTATACCGAGATCTCAGAAACAGGACTAGTGTTATCTTTCACAACGAGTTCTACAGAATGAGTTGTACAGAACTTGTACAGAACTTTGACAGCAGCAACAACATGGTGGGATTAGGCCCTATATATATAGGAACAGTACAGTACAATTTTGTTGTTGTAAAATCTGTTCCCGACGTTTCATGACATCATGTTGGCTTGTTTTCATTACCCATCTTCAACTCGTATAAAGAGCGCACTCAGCTCCAAAGTTAACTTATTATTGGTTCAAGTTTTCTATCATTCCATCAACCTTACAGGGGAGACGACTCAATGGTGCATCAAATACACGACACCAGTCTGAGAGAGCTGCTGTATTACTAGTCTATAACTCAGCCTATATTATATACATGAGAGAATCCTTGGTCGTTAATATCACCCAACAGAGTGGTAGGAACTATAATTAAATCTAAAGTTCAAGTGCTCTGAGTGCCTTTTAAGGCTTTACACTGCAGCTGTGCTCTTGAAGGTTGGGATATTTGTGTGACTAGTTACATTTTTGCTCCTAGGTACAGGTACAGCGCGGGTACAGCGCAGGTACAGGTACAGCGCTCTGCTGTTGTTCAGGGATGTTCACTAGTAACATGATGAGCATACAATAAAATGAGATCCAAAGAGCGATCTAAAATAAACCCACTAGTTTGATGACTAATTCCTTTCAAACCTTATTGCACTGGTGGAAATAGGAAAAAAGTCTGTCTTGGCATACTTTCTGTACGGCGCGACAGAGTAAATTAATCAGGAGGTAGATTAGTTGACACTGAGCTTATAGTAAATCTAACTTACTCGTCTGGGCCGGACTGAGCTTCTAGTAATTCTCTTGATTTCTGCCTAAGACATATTTTTGGTATTGACGTCGCGTCGACTTGATCTTCTGCCATATTCTTCTCTCTCCCTCTGCTGCCGTTCTCTGTAGGCGGACTGCTGACTGGTAATTATATACAACGTCCGTGTCTTATTATAACATAATAATAATCTATAAAACACCTGCATAGGCCTAATGCTGTTGGTTTCAAATTGTCAGCATTTCAGTGAATCTGTACTCAACCATGGTTTGGACATCCTGTAGCATGTCATGTCGCCTTAGAAATATTTGAAAATCAAAATCGAATTTCAGCATCACAAAAATCTGCAAAGGGTGCGATGATTAGGCCAATATATCCTAGTTAGTATGACATGTTACTTGGAGTTACCAATTTACTAAGGCATCGCCAAAGATTTCTAACTAAGCCCACTGTAGCTCACCTGGGACGGTTGTGTCGGGTTTTGTTGTGTTGTTCTGTTGGTCCACAAACTTTGTAGCCTCATAGCTAATACTATTCATGTTATGTGGTTCTGTTTCAATGCCCTCATCAGCCTTCAGAGCGTCGACTCTCTCCATTATAATCTGAATACACAGATTAAAACTTTACACTAATTAACTAATTCACCATAGTGACGTCAGTCTGTGCCTCAATGTAACATCGGCGTAGCTCAACGTTACCCTGGGACCACAAAGCAGGTCACCTTTTATATAGTAGAGTATTAGTTCTGCTGTACCACCATACACACCTGATGGTATGTCTACAGTACACTCTACACTAACTAAAGGGAGGCTTCCAAGCCCAACAAATGGTCAAATGCAATCAAACCTGAAGGTTGACTTAAGGTTGATTAAAATCGGATGTCTTATCACTCGCCCATCCCGAGGCAAGGGCGGCCAAATATAAATGCCTTAATGGCGAGGCCGCAATATCTGTGCCTATTCGCTCTCAGTTTGCAGTTTCAGTTTCAGGCAGGTCCGAGCACACCTGGGGGCCAACCAATCCCCAGTAGAAGGTGGACTGCAGCTGGATTCGAACCCACGACCTTCAACACTGGCGTGCTGAAGTCCGGCGCTCTCACCAACTGAGCCACCTCCTACTCCTAAGCGTATAGCGTCCAAAATAAAGAGCGCATCTAAAATTCTCGGCTGTATAAAATACTCTCTACATGAAGCGTCTGAGAGAGGCAAGTTGCTTGCATATACCAGTCTCTGCCAGCCAATCCTTGAGTATGGTCATACCCTTTGGGACCCATCTGACAATACTACCAGCGATGCTATAGAACATGTGCAATCCCAAGCAGTGCGCTTTATCAGAAATATCAAAGGTAGACGCGAATTAACTGAAGAGCGAGAGCAACTTGAACTAAAACCGCTAAAAGATAGGCGAAAAACACACAGGCTGTCCTTACTGATGAGAATACTCTCAGATGAAACCAGACACCAGACCATTGCCTCAGCATATGATGAGCTGGTTGACAGTATAAGCCAGACAACTATGATTACACGAGCTGCAAACAGAGGGGAACCAACCTCAATATATGCCTCGAGCCAGACATATTACAACAGCTTCCTTCCGCATAATGTGAGGGATCTAAGGCTGGGGTCAAATAACACTCAACAATAAGCAGCTATTGCTGCCACACTGAAATTACACTGACTAAACACTGACCAAAGAGGCACTCCCTGTTTGCACCGTTAGGTGATTTTGAGCGTTCTATGTTCCATGCTCATCATGACATGAGGTGAGTTAATTACGAGGTGACTACTAGACTACTAGTCAATGTCATGGACATGATGATGATGGACACAAGAAAACTAGGTTATCAGTAACTGAATCCATGTATGCATTCTCCAAGACACAACTAATTCCTTGCTGAAGTGGTGTCATACAAAAACTCACTCACTCACATCCATTCACTCACTGAGTTGACTGAAGTGCCTCACACTCGCCTCGGTGGACTGGAGGACTTTTATTTTAGTAAGTAAGTTAGGTGTATGACTATGAGCTGCTGATTACTGTTTATGCAGCAATGACCAATGCTCTCACTTACACTTCCAGTGTATTCCAATTCACCCGTTTGGTGGCGAGCACTATATGGAACGGTGATCGTATTAGTTCGTCACCGCTCCTTGTCTGTAGATATAACTGACGAGACTTCTAAATATCCTCCCAATTTCACTCAATATTCAGCATTGGCGCTTCTTGTATGTAAAAGTATAACCGCCAATTTGAAGACAATTAATTGACATAGTTTATGATCCAAAAACCTGTTGTCTAAATAATGGGTGGCTAGGCCCAGTTGTCTTAGCACAACATTAAGGAATTACAGCTAGGAGTGCAAAGTCCACACTTTCAATTGGTTGATTACCTTTAAAGCTCCGCCTCCAAAGTGGACAAGTGCCTGTGGAAAGTTTTACTAAACATTGCAGCTGACAGCAGCATATTCTTGGTAAGAAGTTGACTTTTTCTGACAAAGCAAAATGCTTGCTTTCTTCTTTTCTTGAGTCCCTGCAGTATAAAAGGTTCCTGACTTGAGCTAGGATAGTATGTGATGGAAGCAGGAGGGATTTTATTATCACATAACTGATGGTTTGAATTATTTATACCAGTGTTTACTTACTTACTACTCACAGTCACTGAGTTGACTGACTGACTGACTGAGTGTGAGTCATGGGCCCCTGGGACTTACATGTCTTACTTTGCCAATGTCATGGGTGGTTGATAGTGGACATTGGCAAAGTAAAGACATCTAAGTCCCAGGGGCCCATGGTGTGAGTCAGTCACACACTCACTGCTACTCACACACACACACTGGCTTCAAGTCACAACAAGTAGTACTACTACTTCTACTACCTCTTACCTCTTCTTCTTTAGCACATACTAGAACATTGCGTAAGCGGTACGCCTCATTAATTTTAATCCTTAGCCAGCATGTGATTCAGGTCTGTCGCCTTGCGACTATTTTGCATAGCATTAAATAAGTGTCATCACTGTGACCCCAGCTTTGCTTTGGTCTCACGAACTGTTTTTGGTAAGAAGCTGTTATAATACACTGATTTGCTAGCATATATTGTGGGGGGGATCTCCCCGAGTCACTGCCCTGGTAACTGCTACATTAGCAGGTCTATCATTTATAAGTTCATCATAAGCAGATGTGAGCGATTCGTTGTTTTCCTCACGGGACAGCAGGCGAAGTAACAGAGCATGTCTTATTTTTGTTCGCCTATCAGCTAGGGTTTCTAATTCTAGTTTTTCACGAGCCTCTGTCACACTATCCCTCCCTTTGAGGGTGGATATAAATCTTATGGCCTTATGTTGCACCATCTCAATGTCATTTATTAGATAACCTAGTGTCGTATCCCAGACAGAAGCTGCATACTCAACATGAGGTCTACATAGGCTGGTGTAGGCAAGGAGACGAGCGGATGCAGGGGCATCACGTAGTGCGCGTTTAATCATGCCCAAATTGTTTTTTAGCTTTTCCAATCTTACTATGAATGTGATTGTTAAATTTCAAATCCGACTGAAGAATGACGCCTAGGTAGCGAGTCTCCCGCACAGTCTCTAGGGTCATATCAGATATAATAATAAGCCTACTTCTTGTTATTGTGTGGAAGTAGAATAATTTTGTCTTCTTCAGATTTAACTGGGCATGAATGAAAACATATATATATATATTATCACTATCAGTGATTTCTGCCTTTTGTTTAGTTAGTTAGTATCTGGGCCAAGGAGTCTCTCCAACTCCGTCCTTGGTTAGGCCTCTTTATTCAATGGCTTATGAATGGTTTGAGAGTGATTGTGAAAATGATATTGCTATAAGTCAAGTAATATGATTAAATCCAGGTGAGAACTGTCAAAGACCACCATCCATCTCCACTGCCGAGCTTCAATAGACTCCATCACAAACACCTTACATCGTTTGTGCTGCGTATACATGTCTGACTCCGTATCTGTGCGATACTACACTTTGCCCATAGGACTGCCGCAGTTCCTGATTTTGGGCTTGGTGTGGGTGGGGGGTGTGGGGATCAAATCCAAGCCAAAAATCAGGAACCGCGGCAGTTCTATGACTTGGCCTGTTTTAGTAAGCTTCTAACTTAGATCATGCAGTATCACCTCAGTTGCCATCAAACTATTTTTTAATAGCAAGAGGGGAAGGGGCGGTGAACATGTTGTGCTATTTGCTTCCATTGGGTACCAATCCTGGCTGGCTTTCACGACATATAGGCTCTATAGTGTCTTTACATACATGTGCAGTAACAAAGACAATCTTAAGTTTGCGGTGACTTGTAGTTATACTTTGAAGGTTTCTCTCTACGAATCTCTGTAGGTATAAGCTGAGGTTATAAGTCCCGTGTCAGTATGGCTGAGGCCCACGCTGCTGTAGCCTTCTCTTTTAACGTGACTCACGAGGGAGTCGATCTGCAGTATAATCATGAAGCTCTTAAGGCTGTGTTCTTCAGCGGAGTCCACTCATGGAAACTCAGATTTATCAGGTTCAAGGTAAGCGCTCTCAGGTATAACAACAGAGCTTGGTAGTTTAACAATCAAAGGTGGCGCTGGGGGATAATAAGATGACTCTCTCATGTCATTGATCAGTGGTACAGCTGATTACTGATCCCTGCTGAACTGTTATTGGGAACTCTAGTAGCCATGCCCGCTTACCGATCTTTGGGTGTTGAGAACTGAGGATAAATAGTTGCAGTGTATGACTCCCAGCTGCCAAAAAGTGAATATATCCATATTCCAATGATGAGATGACATTAATTCCCAAATGATAAAGTATCACTCTCCTCATGTTGTGAGTAGTCCGCTTGTTGATGAATAATTCATTCACTGTGTTTGTTTATTTTATGTTTCACTTTTTAGAATCACTTAGTTAACAGTTTATACCCAGCCCCTCCTATGAGCCTCTTCCTGATGGTAGCTGTAGTTATGGGCTTACAGTTATACAGCGGTAAGGACTGGAGCTATGGAGCTATAGAACTGGTCGCCAGCTTCTTCCCAGAGTAAGTTATGTGCTGATGGTGTTGGTGGTGGTAGGTTGGGGAGGATGTTACTGTAGACTCGATGTCAGACATGTTGATGTACAGAGTGACTTACGTTGGCGCTTCAAATGGTTATCTTGTTATCATTCTGGTTAAAATTCAGCCCAGTAAAGTATGTACTAGTACCGATCTAAGAATCATGTTAGTGCCTAGGCCTATTGGTGATCATCAGTAGACCAAACCGCAGCTAATATAAGTACTATGATCATCTTCATAGTCTCAGTGTTCGGTCTAAGTCTATGGAAGCAGAATAGGTACATGACATTGATTTTTACTCATAAAAGATAAATTAATTATTGGGATTATGTATGGGGATAGAATGTAACACATCTTGAGATGTTGTCTGTCTAAATAAGCCAGAATGCTGTCTGTTTAGCAGATTCGTATAGCCAGTGCCGTATAACTCCATATTCATACTCAGCTATTGTATGTCCGGTAGGAGTTTGATATGAGTGAAGGGTACTATGAGGGAGGGGAGTGTTGGGAAGCTCTGCGATCTCTCCATTGGTGGATCCAAATCCATCTCTAATACTAACTACACTGTTATAATGGCAGTGAACCCGACGTGGCCTAGGCCTGCTGTCATGTGGTCAGGTTTACTAGCAGTGACGTTACTTTGTTTTGTCCATAGTGAGTTTTAGCTCCATGTTTAGTTTAGACGCCTGCTAGTGACATATGAGACACTGAACTGTATGTGATGTGTCGTTATATAAGAGTTCACTGTGATATATGAGGTCACTAAACTAAGTAAACATAACCGTGGTGGGAGCTATGAACTTTGTATTTGAGGATTATGAATGGATTTTAAAATTGACTGGTGCAGTTAAGTTTGGTGCTGCAGAAAACAACACAGAGGTTTAGAGCTTTCATATTGTTTGGAGATTTGAATAAGCCCAGCTGAAACAAAGTATACAATATAATAACATATTGGCCTTGAATGAACTTGACCAATTTAATCTACCCTTAGCGGTAGCGGTAGTGAGTTATATAAACTTGGACTTTGACCAGTCTGAGCTCCGGTTCTGCTAACTTTATCAGTTAAGTGTTAGTTTGGTAGATTGATTTCCCACGTGCAGTGTTAGATTGGACAGGCCTGCTGGTATGGAGTTATACTGGCTAACTTATGTTAGAACTGTCTGTGGCTTCAACATAGAGATTAATTACAGTTTTGCAGAATTTTACTCAGATATTGACATGGCAATGCTATCACTCAATATTAAACTTGTAATCAAAGCTCTAAAGATCAGGAGATGTTAGGACTGTTGGCTGTTTCTCTGTAAATATGTTTCCTCCCTGCATAGCTTCTTACCACCTGCTAGGCAATGTCAAAAAATGGACTGCTTTGTCTGAGTGGTAATTATCTATTTGGCACTTGGCCAAGTTCAATCGGAATTGATGTGATTAGAAAGCTAGAAATTTCTCAATGAAACTATTTCCCTATACATGGTCAGTACAGTAAGTGCTTCTATAGCCACACGACAGGAGCCACAATGTCATACCTGTGCACTGAAAACTGTCCAGAGATCAGTTTGTTGACATCTTACACATTCACGAAAACATGATGTTGATATTTGTTTCTGCAAGACAACACAACCCTCCATAACCCTAGGTCGCAAAAAAAAGTGATTAGTGCATTATGTGAGACTCAGAGCTAGTATAAACACTTAGTATGTTCTCTGGGTGCGCAGTATTATATCAACCAAGAAATAAAACTGCACCATAGATGACAGAAGGCAATTCTAGGTTACTCAAAGAGGATGTGGATGATGTGAAATTTCTTGCACTTGTTAGTCACCATGTTGTTTTACAAATAGACATGTGACTTTGTTTGTAAACAAACGACGTATCATGCTCTGGTCAATGCAATGGATTACCTAATTTCAGGATAATTCTAATGGTATGATAATCAACTGATGAATGTCACTCGCTCAATTTACTAGCACTACTTTCTTTTAGAACAGAGTTCGACTTGCTCAGAATTGGGAGATTTTAAGTGCATTCTTTTCTTTACTCTATATTTAGACTCAAAAGGTATTTCTGTCGCTCGGGACACTTGGGACACTTGAAGGCCTTGGACTGGTGCACACTATTTTATAAATAAACCGAGCCCATATATCATCATGGCTTCCCAAATGTCTACTATCTCCAAGGAAGGGTTTTCTCTCTATGCTTTACTACATCATGGTAGCCAAAGTGGTCTTCATTGTATCATATACTCTACCTATGTCTTGGGATATTGGGACCATTGCTTGGTGTAATGATTTGAATAAGAAGCATATCCACTGTAGTTGCAATACTGAAAAGGGGAGATTCACCGCTATTTTATACATTGCTGATGATGTTAGTATCCATATATCTGTCACTCTGTATTATAGATGTGTACATGACCAGTGTGAGGTTATAGCCGCTCTGTGTTTCGGTATATCCGTCTGGGTATTCTATGTACTCGTCTGGAGATACTCTCTCAAACTTCTCCTGATGAACCACACCTGGATGTACGGCGCACATGGAAAGATGAGTCTACCTAACAAAGTATGGGTCGGGCTCGTAAAGCTACTCAAGGGGACACAACCACTGCTGTACAGCTTCCAGGCAGCGCTGCCTAAACTACCCGTACCAAGCCTGAACAGTACTAAGAGACGGGTATGTCCTCCGCATGTGGTATCTATATACTCTGTATGCGGTACATACTATGTATACTCAGTACATACTATGTATACTCAGTATATACTATGTATACTCAGTATACAGTATACATTATACTCTGTATACAGAGCTACTCTGTATATAGTATACTCTGTATACATTATACTCTGTATGCAGTATATACTCTGTATATAGTATGCGCTGTATACATTATACTCTGTATAAGGTACACACGCATATGCTTATGGCTGACCATACACCAGTAGCAGTATGAGCAATCTTCATTTCATTAAAATTTACAGACTTCACTCCTTTATGAATAGAATTAGTCAATTAGAAGTATTATTTTAAGCTGACCCACTGACCAAGGTATATATAGACATGAGGTAGTGAGACATGTAGAATTATCCATGTAGAGCCACGAGAAGCCCTGTCCATAAATCTTTGACATATAATCATTGACCATGCCGCTATAAATAGAAGCTGGGTGCATAATTCTGACAGATACCTTCACTCCTAACGCCCCTGGCTGCAGTTTTGAGTGCATAATGAGGTATAGAAACCATGAGGGTAGTCAGACATGTCTGGACCATTTGTCATTCATTCAGTTCAAATACTGGTGCGATATCACCTGTGACTAAATCACCAAAGCCCTGAGTTTGTTTAAGTTGGTCCAGCAGGTACCACCTGATGTATCACCTGATGTATGACATGCAGATCGTTTGGGTAGCTAATAACATAACAAGACGGGCACTGGGCTGGCTTTGTCACATTCAGATACTACACACTGTTGTCACAGCTGATCCTGTGTGTCTACACTTATGGCTGGTTCACATTGTCCCAGATGACATAAGGATGCCATCCCAGATGCTTATCCCAGATGGTCCCAGTCTTATGTTCACATTGTAAAATTCATCCCAGACTGCCAGTTAGGTTTTTGTCTGGGATAGTGCTGGGATAATGTTCACATTGTTTGGGATCGTCCCAGATGATCCCAGATCGTCCCAATGTCTGGTTCACATAGCACCCAGATGTAAAATGAGTCTGGGTCAGTCTGGGACAGCATCGGGAAAGTTTGACGCTAACGAACCTTCCAGATACTGTCCCAGACGAACCCAGACAATCTGGGATTGTGTCATTTTCTGGTTCACATTGACTGGGATGGTCGTCTGGGACAATGTGCACCAGCCATTAGTTAACACCTCAGAGCCAGTAAACATTACACACTCATTACTCATTAGCTATCTGACAACTAAATATACTGTCTCTGTCTAAACAAGAGAACAGACAGACAGAAGGCTTGTAAGCCTGACAACAAAGACTACAAAGGAATACTGAGCACCATGTGTCAGGGTAATCAGCTGGTAGCTTAGAGTTGTAAAAATAATGCAGTCATGTCAATGACTTATAATTTATAATCTTCGGTCACGCTACAATTGTGAGGACTCTGATGGCTTATGATATAACCTGCTGTAATTCATAGTACAATAATATAAGTACATAGGTACCATTTTATAAGTAGGGCCCCAAAAATACCTAGCAAAGTAACTGAGATTGCTAGTAATCTATAGGCATTGGCTACTTGACTATAGCTGGTGTTTTTTGGTCTTATTTTCACTAAGACTTCAGCTGTCTGTAACATGTGGTCAGTCAGACTCCGGATACTGCAGTCAGTGATCTGACAGTGACGTGGTGATGACCCGGGACTGTTAGGTCAGCTCTGGTTAGTCTCTGTATCAGACTGTCACTGATTGAGTTCAGCTGTCTGGGACTTACATTTAGACCCACCACACTAGGGGCTATTATGAGATAGATAAATAGATAGATAGATATGAGAAGGATGCAGAATCAAATACAAAATTATGATCATAAATACTCTCCATTCTCTGATGATTACCTAAACTGGCTTCTTTGCTGTACTGTGAAGTAGTTAACTTAGATCATTCTGTAACTGTGATCACTCAGGACACTAAAGTTACCTTCTCCGCTCCTCACAGCACATAAAAGTCTTATGAGCAAACCAAGCTATGGCTTCTTTGATAGACAAACATGAATTATAGTAATTACCTCCCTTACATTAATGATTATATTTTTATTACAGTACCTCCGGTCAGTGCGCCCTCTGATGAATGATTCAGAGTATGATCGTATGGTTAAGTTAGCCGATGAGTTCTTTGATGGTATCGGTAAGAAGCTTCAGAGATACTTGATACTGAAGTCGTGGTGGTCGACTAACTACGTCACTGATTGGTGGGAGGAGTACGTCTATCTGAGAGGAAGATCTCCTATCATGGTCAACTCTAACTACTACGGGCTGGTCAGTATGGCAGACTACCTCCCTCTGATTATCAGAGATATCAGACTACCTCCCTCTGATTATCAGAGATATCAGACTACCTCCCTCTGATTATCAGTCCAGTTTGTTGGTCTGCTGTAGTGGTTCTCATACCACCATAGACTTAATTAAATCTATGTATACCACACACAGGCCATGATTATATATGCACACTGCCTTACACACTATATTATAACCTTACAGTACAGGATGTCACTCCCAGTCCCCTCCCTGTACAGAGCGCTTTATAATTATTGGAATCAGAAAAACACTAAATATCCATTTTGTTGAAAGAATCTGCCAAAAATAAATGTTTGCAAACATCTGCTACAAAAGCATGCATTGGAAATCACTTTGGGATCTTGGTTGGGCTGGTTGTAACAGGGTAACCAATGAAATAGTATTATCATTAGTATGCCAAAAGTAGAATCATATGCCTAATATCAATAAGGTTTTGTCTGTACCACTTCAAAGTAACCTTTGTACAACCTTGGTATGCTGTAGTTGTTATTAGCTTGTCACTCACACATATCATGTTACTTCCTCTGAAGCTACGCTGTATCAGCTGATCCATTGGCAGTCTAACAACAATCATTGGGAAATCTGCCTGGGAAAACCATCGAAATTTCCCCCTAAGTTGTGTAGTAGTACAAGATTGTTTTCGATCATCTATTTGATGAGGTCATTGCCTCTGTATCCAGTATTATTTATAACTGTGTCCTGGTGATAGCCCCCCCCCCCTCCTGACATTCTCACTATTGAGTTACTCAGTAGATCACACTCTATTATTTATATCCTGCTCCACTGAGGCACTCAGACATTAATTCTTTTCTATACTGTATGATAACACTCTGCTCAACATAGATGGGGCTAATCTATCCACTCAGTGACTTCTAACAGATACATATCTGTATTATACTGATCAATCTTGTGTGTGTTATATATGTCTATAGATGACCAAGGACTGTTATATTGTGGTTACGTTGCGTTTTACCCATTGAATTCCATATCTGGAATAGCATCATTAGCTTTCTTTTGCAAAACAAAGGGCTTGCAAAAATAGCCAGTCCCTAGTAGCAATCTAGAAATGCCCTAATCATCGACACTGTATGGGGTATAATTACTGTTTGCAATTTTGTAAACAAGACAATTTCTCAGGCTAATTATTCATGCTACTAGGGACAGCCAATCAGAGAACAGTCAGATGGGTCCCTGTGTTTAGTGTCCTAACCGTATAATGCTATGATACTATTTCCATTCTAAGAGAAGAATCTAATTCAGTGGTTTTACCTCATATGACTGTTACGTTGTGTATTACAGGACGTTATATTCTTGTGACGTTGTGTATTACAGTACATTATATAATTGTTGCGTTGTGTTTTACAGGACGTTATATTTGTACAGCCCACTACTATCCAGGCAGCTCGAGCGGGCAACATGGTCTACGCCTTCCTAGAGTTCAGAGAGCAGATAGAACACGAGGCACTCGAACCTGTGAGTAGAATCCGGTCACTCAGCCGCTTATTTGAGCTGTATAGGTTATTTACTACCCTTACTCTAGATGAAAATAGCAAAGTTTTTGATCTGGGCATTACCCTCATCCCCTGGCCAAACCTTTAATTCCAAAGACGTCTCTGCAGCTTAATTATATGTAAAATCTCACAGGAACCTGTTCTGGGTGCGACTATGTTGGTTGAGATCAAATGATCATATCAATGATTGAATAATGTGTACCAATTTTCTCCCAGCTTGGAGGCTGGCTTGTTGTTCAGAACTCTTTTCATTGCTGCATGTCTTGACTGTTACACTATAGTTATAAGAACAAGAACAGATTATTGCTAGGAAATACCCCTAACTCCCTGAGAAATACCAAAAACTCTCTGAGAGATACACACAGTCTTTCAAGTCGTGAACTAAAATGCAAAACACCAACATGATCTTAGCCTGGTCTGAACCCTTTAACTGCCAGAACTTTCATAAGTTTACCTCAATGATATCAAACAGCACCCAGCATGTGTTTTTAATTCAATATTTACTCTTGATAATTAAGAGTTATGCTCTCTCTGAGCTTTTAGTTCAGAGAGATCATAACTCAAAGGAATCAGCAAACTTTGGTAATTTATTACAAATGTTGTACCTTGATCACAATACAAAAGTCTACAATTATACAGATATTCTATTCTCTGTGTGTTACAGTTGCTAGTTAATGGTACAGTGCCACTAGACTCAGTACAGTATGAGAGATTATTTAATACAACAAGAGTACCAGGAGTGGAAACAGGTAAATAATAACTTGGTGAACAGATGCATTGCCCCTTATACACATAACACTCCCTTATACACGCCCCTTATACACATAACACCCCCTTATACACATAACACCCCCTTATACACATAACACCCCCTTATACACGCCCCTTATACACATACCACCCCCTTATACACATAACATCCCCTTATACACGCCCCTTATACACATACCGAATCTTTCTCTGGTATATCTCCGTACCACTAAGTCTAGTGACACATGGCGTCGCCTTGAAGATTAACTAGCAGATGTTGCAATGATAAATTTTTTGGCCCTTTTCAATTAGAAATCAAATTTGATAAAACATAGTTGTTACACAGATCGAGAATGGCGTACACTTTATTCTAATTCTACTATACATATTCTGCATGATATGATATGCTGATATGCTGATATGATATGCTGATATGCTGATATGATATGCTGATATGCTGATATGCTGATATGCTGATATGCTGATATGCTGATATACTGATATGCTGTTTATGAATGATTGATTTATAACTCGTTACTTTCTAACTCTTACCCCCACCTCACACAGACATCCTGGAGCATATGACGGGCATCACATACATAACTGTACTAAGCAGAGGAAGATACTTCAAGGTCTACACTCATGATCAGGGAAAACTGTTTAACCCTCGAGATTTCCAGAGGTAATGTATAAACTCCGGTGTCCGGAGAGAAAACGAAATTTGAATATCGAGTATACTAATTACTATAATTGGCCCTCCGAGTTTTGCCGGTGAAGCCAGTAGATTGAGCATCCTGTCATCACATCACATGCTGTCATCACATGCTACTTAAGTCCAGTATAGATGACGTGATATAACTCTGGCTGAGAGTAGGGTTAGTGTATAAAATGTGTAGGATATGGTATAAAAGGGTTTTTTTAAAATTTATAGTCATGTGTTACACAGTCCTCTCATCCATTGTACATAGCTTTAAAATTTTATCCAACAGTGATGCTACCCACTAAGTATCAGTGATGCTACCCACTAAGTATCAGTGATGCTACCCGCTAAGTATCAGTGATGCTACCCACTAAGTATCGCCCCTCCCTTTATTTATATTAACTGATCTTGGACAGCAGTGAGCGCAATCTGATATTCAGCCTCGCCCTTAAGGCAACAAATATTTTGCCGTCCATGCCTCGGGATGGTAAGTGTGATCAGGGAGAATGGTGAGATGTGACCATCTGATATTACTCAACAATTTTTTTTAATCGACCATAATTTGATTATTGTAGAATGTTCCAGGAGATTATAGACGATAAATCAGAGTCGGTACAAGGGGAGGAGAATCTAGCGGCCCTTACTGCCGGTGAGCGTGTCCCGTGGGCTAAGGCTAGAAAAGCTTACTTTAATACTGGAGTTAATAAAGCTTCTCTCTCTACTATAGAGAAGAGCTCGTTTGTTCTCGTCTTAGATAACGAAGAATTTAACTACTCAGCTGTAAGTTATGTCTATGACTATACCTGATATATGTAATCCTATACATGTGATAGCTAGCCCAGTATCTAATCATAGCTTATCATCACACAATGCTGACGATTATTCGGGTTTAGAAAGATTATGACATCGAATTGCAACATCATATCATGAACCATTGATGATGCGGTTACAGATACTGGTTTAGATTATATAGTGTATTGAAAGATTTTTCGGCAGAACAAGTATGCAAAGTGAGGGAATTGCAAACCTCAAAATTGTTTATTTATCTCTAAGAATATTGCTCTTTAAACAACACTAGTTTTCATGTTTCTGCCAACACCCCATCCCTTCCCAAGAGCCAGGTAACCTCCACCTTCACCCTTCAGGGTCTGCATCAGGTCTTCTTATTGATACACAACATTCGAAGGGGCGGACATGGCACAATAATATCGATGCTCGATTAGTTCTCTAGCATCACCATCAGTATACTTTTCCAGGTAGAAAAGCTTAGAACTGGCTGTTGGCCATTTTCGTTTAGATATAAAAGCATCAAATGAATTGGCCCAGCGATTGTACTTGAGCAAATCACCCTGAAATACTGATGGCTCCTCTAGAGGCATTTTACTAGCCTCTATTGACTCTGCGATGGCATAATCCAACTCCTGTCTACGTGACATAGCATAATCTGATTCTATATTTGGAGTTGTGCCCCCTACTACATATGTACTAGAATGCCAGTTTGGTTCTGTTAACTGGGGTGATATACTACTTTGATGCAAGTCCATGATAGGGGATGGGGGTCTGCGAATGTCATGTGGAGATGAGCTAAAGTGAACACCATGCGAAGGTACAGCAATACTAACATGTGACAACAATGGGTTACTATTGACAGCTGCTGCAACAGCAGTGGAAGCTACAGTCTGTGTATCATGAGCAGCATTATTACGAACATGCATGCATGCACAATAATATCGATGATGTCATCATGCTTACTAATATAGTCAAATCATGAAATGATAATAATTTAATATTTTATGCTAGTCCAGAGCTTTTGGGGGTTTGGAAACTAAGGTAACTAAATATATGACTACAGTTATTGTTTTAATATTATATTATAATAATGTTTACTTTGTTTACCGATGCATAGTCATTTATAGTTTGTAGCTTTAGTGTTATCATCACACTTAGCCTGAACAATCCTAGCTAGAATGTATATTGTATTTAGAGTGCACCGTTCTCACTGAGTTTGTCACTTACTTCTATATATATTTTGTTCTTCCAGCAAATAGAGCTTTAAATGTCGCATGCTTCGATATATATATACAGCTGGCAGTAAATATTGGACATGTACTTTCTTCAGAATGCTATAGTGTTGTTGAATTTTGTACTTGCTCAAAGACTCCCCTCCCTCCCAACTTATATGACATACCAGATTCGACCTGCTTAGATTTATAATAATTACCAACTATCGGCTAATGCGTAGATAACTCTACCATAAGAAGCCGATTCATTTTATTTGATTTGATCACGTCAGGGAGTTTGGGCGTCCCAAACACCTGACCTGACCACACTAGGGCATTTTATCTAACTTTGGTATGAAGTAACATTATCCCTGAGGACAACTCCAATATAATGTGATGATTTGCCTAGTTTCACTAATGGGGGGGGGGGGGTATAATCACTGCTGATATTAGCTCCGACTCTGATTGTAGGATGATTGTGATTCCCTGAATCACTTTGCTAAGTCGATGCTTCACGGTAATTGTCGTAATCGATGGTTTGATAAAAGCTTCACCCTCGTCGTCTCTACTAACGCTCGAGTCGGATTTAACGGAGAACATTCCTGGTAAGTTATCTCCCCTCACTCACCCACTCACTATCGAATTTTGCATAAAAAGAGCATATACCTAAAATCATATGAGTCAGCGATACCTGCTAGGCTCTCGCTTTCAAATCACTCAGTCATTGATGGAACTATATACATTCTGAGTGAGCGATTTGGGAGCAATATTGTCTAATTGAAAGGCCAAGTGAGTGATAATTTTAAGCTGTGAATGCGATAACTTGCCTTAGTAAAGCATGGCTCTTTCTAATTGAAAGACCCCCTGACTCACATAGTTAAAGTGCTCAAGCGCTACCTGGATTGTTGTTGTGGCAAGTCATTATCAACTTACAAGTGTGGTTGACAACGAAATGCCCATACCAGCAACCCATGGGGGTCAGCGTTCGACAAACCGAACAATGTATGATGTCATGACAGCCTTGAACAAATTGGGACTTTTTTCAAAACACAGATATATATTTGGTTGACTTGAGTAATGCAGACATCGTGAAGTCAGACCTGAAACCAGGTTCCAAATTGAGGGTTAGTCTGTACATCAGTTTATACTATATGTATATATGTGCTGTATCGTGCCAAGCCTGAGCTTAGACCCTAATGAATATAGGCCCTATAGTGTGCCTGGTGGCAGATACTGGTGTATTATACACTTTACCTGTTATCTAAGCATTCACACAAGGCCACTAACTGAGCAGTGTAACCATCTCTCGAGTCTCCTCCTTACCTGCTGACGTATAAAAGAACTATATTATTATATAATATATATATATATATCATATTATATATTATATTATTACATAATCAGGGCCGACGCTCCAATCATGGCACAAGTGTGGGAGCATGGTTTTGCCTTTGATTCTATTCAACAAGGGTAAGATGGGTGTTGTTGACCCGCCCACAAGAGCAGCTGGTTACTATAGCCTGAGTTCCTATTCGTTATCAGGCTATTCTAACTAACTACTGCACGAGTTGGAGTGGTCTCCTGTCCCACCCTCAAACTGGCTACCGGCTGCTGCTGAGTGCTTCACTTTGCGGTGGCTCACTGTTGTAACAGTTACGCAACGTAACAGTCGTTACGCAATCAAACGTCAACTCCGCTACTCCACCCACAATCATTTCAGCATACTGATGGCAACGTGATCAATTTGAATGGTTTTGGCTGACATTTTTGTCCTTGTCAATCCGAAACCTTATTCATAAGATGAGTGATGTGGTGTAGTTATGGAGTTGACCAGTGAATGTGTATTGGGAGCTTAAACCTTTTCTGTTTTATAACGACCCTCACTGACGACGTTCATCTATTCCACAGGGCGGACGCTCCTATCATAGCCCAAGTATGGGAACATTATGTCGACTATGACCTGGAATCTGGATTAGGGTATAAATATCATCTCCAGTTTTTATTAGGATGAGTCACGACTCTCCCGCCCCCCTCCTCTGCTATAACAACCATGATAGTATACCTCCAGTCCTGAGGCTAGGTATCCCTTTAGTGGGTTGTGGATCTCAGCTACAGTTAACACCTGATATATGCTATATGGTTTCTGGTAGGGGGGAAAGTTAATATTGATAAGTAGCCCCCCCCCCCCACTGCATACATGGTTGTGCTTTTGGTGGCTCGCCTCATTCGTGCAGTTGTTCGAGCAGCTATATGGTGATGAGGTGATGAGGTATACTCTTGGTTATTATAACAGTTAATCAGTTTTGACTCATATAACCACACACAGTCAGGTTCTGATTTATCCCCCCGTTTGTCCCCCCTGTCTGTCTGTGATCTTAACTGGTGACGTTGTGTAGCTTGGTAAGATGCTGCTGATACCCACCAATCGTGTCACAAAGATTCCAGTGTTTTATCTATGATTATTTGTGGACCAACTGATCTCTGCACTCACATCTTACTAACTTAACTGGACAACCTCCTCTCCTCCTTCCAAAGCTCTGAGAATATAAATTATGTATTTGAATTCATGCAAAGTTTTATCAAATCTAGAAATTAGCCGAATTAACGTAGCAAAATTTCAGAGGAAAAGATTTTTTGATATTTTTGGAGATGGAGAATAGAACGGGTCATATCTAGATAGCAAATAAGACCAAGGGCACAGACAGTTATGATTTAAGTTCACTTTATTTACTCTGACCCCGTCCTGTCCAGGCTTGAACTAAATAGAATATACAGAGTGATTCTTTTCTTTAATTTTTATTGTAATGAGGCATGAGGCTGGTCTGTAAATCATTGTAAAACAAACACTGGAATCTGATATGACACAGTTTGCATGTTGTGTAGATTATTAATGTCTTCAAATTGTTTTAAAAAAATAACGGCCAGCAAATGTGAGATACAATTGATATCTAAGAGATCAGGTGTTTCTATTCTCATTTCTAATTTTGATCTCACGTTAATTTGCCAATATTTGTTTACTGATTTTGACATGAGTAGTTTAGGGCTCTATGTTTGTGACACTTTGCTAACCTTCCTATCTATTACTCGACTCCACAGCTTCGACGCTCCGATATTCTCTCAGATATGGGAGGAGTATGTGAACTTCGACCTTGAGCGTGACCTCTCAGGGTAACTTATCCTACAGCTGGTGTTTAGAGATCACAGATTACCACCACAGATTTCAGTTAGTCGTTTGATTTGGAGCCAAATATAAATTTCTTTTCCTGCAAACATTGTAGTTCAGATTGAATATAAAATGTTCCTTAGTAACATTAATGATGGTCACAAATTTCTTGATTTTAAACAAAGAGGGTCCCAACTCCTCCTGTAGCTGTGGGTTATCTCCCCTGGCTGTGGGATATCTCCCCTGGCTGTGGGTTATTTACCCTGGCTGTGGGTTATCTCCCCTGGCTGTGGTATTTTCTTACTTTCTATGCTCACTGGTACCCTTATTATGATTCACACAGCT
Organism: Membranipora membranacea; assembly: GCA_914767715.1. Lineage (NCBI taxonomy): Eukaryota > Metazoa > Bryozoa > Gymnolaemata > Cheilostomatida > Membraniporidae > Membranipora > Membranipora membranacea. The sequence goes on from OU612074.1 coordinate 23,673,203, forward strand.
GATTGCTTGGTTTGACTGTATACTAACCAATACTAACATACTGCTAACACTTATACATCATCTTATAGTCATTATTGAGCCGCTTGTCTGCTTTTTCTATTTTATTGCAACTCAATCATACTTGTGATGATCAAAGGCTCAATGTTAAACAATTCATTGACTAGTGCTTCAAGCCAAGGAGACAAATTCATACTTTAACTGTGAATGTTTAAGCAAGGAATTAACTCCTTGGTTTAACTCTTTAACTCCTTGGTTTAAGTGAAGAGAAAAGCATTATATTGATTACCTTCCTTGCTCAGCTACCCTCCCTATGAAATATGAATTAAATGTTTAAAAGTTGCATGTCAGTGTCTGTAGCCTGAGATTTCTGCTTACAGATACACTGAGGAGGGTAACTGTAAAGGCCCCGTATCACAGAGAGAACTTAGGCCTATTAGATTACAGTGGGACATACCTAACGCGTGCCTCGATGTTATGGAGTCCAGTCTACGAGTAGCTCAGGCTATCGCTGCTGACGTAGATCTTCATATTCAGGTTTGCCCTTCATGCGATTCGATTAATTATCATATATCTCACATTTCAAAGATTTATTTGGTTTATACTGGGGAGGTTTCAGATTATGTCTGCTTTGATGCTGCTAAAGGACAGTTTGATACTCTTAGCCAAGCGTGTTGCATAATTTGATGCTCAACATCTTCAGAAATAGCTAGATCAAGCCTGCTCCTATTTGCCTGTGGAATTGCCCCCCCTCCCATGAGAGCCGCGCGTTATGCAAGCAGATTGGATTAAATTTGATCCAGGTAGAAGTATGCTGTATGTTAGCGTTTTATATTGTTATCTCGTATCACATTACGAGGTGCCTGTAACAGGTGATGATGTCTATACTTATAGGTTCATTCTGAGTTTGGTAAAGGAATAATAAAGAAATGTAGGATATCTCCAGATGCCTTCATACAGATGGCTCTACAGCTAGCTTATTATAGGGTAAGTGAGTTTAGGAGTTACATTAGCCTTAGGTTACATAATGTATACCGTAGTGCGGGCCCCTGTGTAGGACCTCTCACATCACACTCATAACAGGGTATGGTACATGAGCCACACTGATTTATATTTCTATGTATGATTTCTTGCTGCCATTATACTCTTGGCACCAAACTCTATTGGGCCAGGCTGATGCTGCCTCATGCTGGTTTATAGTCAAACTTCAAACTTGACGTAACACCAGCAATCTCCAAATTTTACTCTGTGTAGTCACTCTAAATTACAACCAATCGGTCTCAATCTCTTTATATTATTATTGATAATCAAACTTGGTAAATTAAAATTTGATTTATATGTATCAGAGAAAGTTTTATATTGTCACTAGCTTATTCAATAAGCAGCATTTCGACACTTTGGATGTCACTCAATTATATAAGAGGCACCACTCTCTCCTGCTTATCATCAATATTATATGATGGATGTGATATGACGATTATTATCATTATATTATTTGTCTTACGCTTATAATTATTATTATCAGGATGCTGGTAAGTTCTGTCTGACCTATGAGGCGTCTATGACCCGATTATTCCGTGAAGGTCGTACAGAGACTGTTAGGTCGTGTACTATCGAATCTGCTGACTTCTGTAAAGCTGTCGAGTCGGCAGATAAAACAGACTCTGCTCAGCTAAAGAAACTTCTACAACTTGCGTGTGAGCGACATCAGAACGGATATCGAGACTCTATGACTGGTAAAGGTATGTGTGTCCTGTACCCTAAATGAGTATCAGTACAAGTGGGTCTGCTCCAAAGACTTAATATACTTTGTATATTAAGTCTTTGGTCTGCTCTCAGACTACCAACTAGTCACTAGGCTAAAGTTACATTGTAAGTGTACTAATAGCAATGACTGTATTTATGATGAATGTATTTATAATGAATGTAGCAATGACTGAGTATTTATAATCTTTGCTGATAGGCTTCTAATGGTTTTAGTGTCTGGATAGTAAACTTCAGCATATTCACTGTAGGCTGTAGAAAGTTTTGTTGACATAAGTAAGTTTTGTGTAGCTAGACAATCAAAAATATTGTTATTTAAGTTAATCACTTGATTAAATTATCCAATGTAAGCTGCGTATAGTTCTTCCATCCATCTTAGCATCCATCAACGCGGAGTAAATGCGGCAGTTGAGCAGCAGCAACAGTTTCTCATGGGGATACAACATCACGAATTGCTCAAACCACGGGCTTACAACCCCACCCCCTCTTTCTTATTAAGGACGAATGTTATTTATATTATACAGGTATTGATCGTCACATGTTCTGTCTGTATGTGGTATCTAAGTATCTGGGTATCGAGTCTCCTTTCCTCAAAGAGGTGCTCAGTGAGCCGTGGAGACTTAGTACCAGTCAGGTAATTATCTCCCCCGATTAGTCACACTTTCCATTTCCAAGTACCCGTTACACCTTACTATCTTATATTATATTGAGTTTAAGAATATTGATAAAATGCTTAAAATTCCGCCTACCATCAATTTAGATGTTTCCATCTCAGCCTATTTTTGCCGCAAAGCAACGCAATTGTTGAGAAACCGTGTTTACTGGATGATTTTGATGCCAAAGATTTCCAAAAAAATCCGTATATAATATATATATTGTTATTCAGGTTAATTCCCATTGCAAGTCATCATCTGTAACGTTTTATTCTAAATTCATAGCTCATCAAAAATTAAACTTAAATTCTAGTTTTTGTTTATTTGATAGACCCCTCACTCACAGATGAATAAGATAAACTTAGCTAAGTACCCAGACCATGTGTGTACGGGCGGTGGGTTCGGCCCGGTCTCAGACGATGGATACGGAGTCTCTTATATAATAGCTGGCGAGGATATGATATTCTTCCATGTGTCGAGTAAAATCTCATGTCAAAATACGGTAAGTAAGAATATCTAACGTCAAAATACGGTAAGTAAGAATATCTAACGTCAGAAAACGGTAAGTATGAAAATCTCATGTCAGAAAACGGTGAGTAAGAATATCTAACGGCAAAATACGTTGAGTAAGAAAATCTCATGTCAAAATACGCTAAGTAAGAAAATCTTATGTCAAAATACGCTAAGTAAGAAAGTCTTTTGTCTAAGTAAGATAAGTAATAAATGTCATGTGTTTATAAAGTAAGTTATAACGTCATGTCATAATGAAGAAGATAGTAAACTATTATAATGAGGTAGATAGTACTACAGCCAGAAGTTATCCTGTGACAGATTCATGATATAATAGAGGGACTAAGATTTTATATAGTTACACACAAATAGACTCCTGACCCTGAATACCTCTTGTTGTGTTGACCTATCTTATCCTCACTGTGACTTGACTGTTGTTATTTAGTACGCCTGTACTATGCTAGAAATCTAGTGAGAAGAGTCCATGAAGACTGAATATCTTTTGTATTAAACATTACATCATCAGTATGAACTCTCATCAAACTATATTCTCTTAGTAACCACCGAGCTTATTGATTACTATTTATATTAGTAGAGCTCTTTGATTATTATTTATATTTGTAGAGCTCAAAGGAGTTTGGGAGAAAGATCACACAGGCTATGGCTGATGTACGACAAATCTGCGGACAATAACCACACTTCTCTCTATGGACAATATACATTGGTATCTTAGTAACATGGACTGATAACTGGCATCTTAGTAACATGGACTGATAACTGGTATCTTAATACATATAAGTGATTCCAACTGTCTGCGGTCTTGTGTATCACCTGCATTTCACTCACACACCAGTGAAGAGAGTCGCCAGTGGAGTGACTCGCCAGAGTTGTGACTCACCAGTGGAGTGACTCACCAGTGGAGTATTGCTATCGTTGGCTGGTGATGTCATTCTCTGCTGGAATCGAGGTTCACCAAGCTATTAGGAAATAAAAGAGACCTAGAAGAGTAGGATTCTAGTACCCTACATTTTCAAAGCTTGAATATGGGCTTTTTTGTCAATGCACAATATATTCAAAACAATATAACTCAGTATATATATGCCAGTTAAATCATTGCCTGTGTCTGTCTGTGCCATGACATTGTAAAGTGGCCGCCATGTGAGTCGTCATGAAGCACCAGTTACCATGGAAATAATTGATATAGTATCTTTATCTTTTTTTAGTTCAGTTTTTGATGCCGTGCTACTGTTTGTAGAGCATCTTCCCAAAGTTTTATTGATTGTAGCCTTTGGTAGAATTGGCCACTAACCAACAAACCACTGTCAAAGGAGAAATAGGACATTTTACATAATATAATAAGTACCATATGTTCCCTACGGATAGACCATATAATAGGTACCATATATCCCCTACGGCTAGACCATATAATAGGTACCATATATCCCCTACGGATAAACCATGACATCATTTCAGTTATAATATCGTTCATCTACTTCATAGTTTTGCCATGCCGTGTTTTCTGCTGTATGTAACCAAAGAATTACTTCGCTATGGGGTATAAATAATATTATATTATAATACTCTGGGGTATAATATAGTATTATGGTGTATAATATTATGTAATACAGTACCATCATGCATAAGTGATATATTATTGATCACTAATAGATGACTTGTGACTGTTTGCTGAGTAGATCTCTATTATCACACTGATAACCTTCCTGCCGCTCTCAGAGGCCCCTCCCCCTCCACGGGGTCTGTATGTACAACCAGAAGTAAAAGGGGTAACTCCTTCTAACCAATCCGCTCATTTCACTTCATTATTGTGATTCTGTGTTCGTTTTTTTGTATGAGTTTGTGTAAAATCAAGGTTTTTCTATGAAACACTTTATAAGAATATGATCCAATAAAATTTGGTTGATGGATGAGGTTTTATCCTGTATTTTTTGTTTGCAGTCAAGATATGAACTGCAATGTTTAGTTAGGTGAACAAACAAACACACAGAGTACTGACAGTGTGCTTAGTCAATAGGCATTCCAAAATGTCCTAAATAATTACTTGGCTTTTTCAATGCACTTAATATTTCTATTGAGGTTTCTTTGACAAACATTGCTAGTGAAAGCATCCTTTTGTTCTATGGGTGAGCTGTATGGAAAGCTTAACTAGCTAGATAAAGGATGAGTTACTGGTCGTAGGTCTTTGTCTGTAAGTTTAGTTAGCAGTTTGTCATCCTACTCTGCCGGGCTAACATCTCCTCTCCTCTTCGCTGTGCTCTCTACTACACTACTTGTGTAAGTCTTTCAGGCAAATAATTGTTCGTTTTCATCTTTCCGTCTGCTGACGGCTTGTTGTGTGGGAAAGTTGTGCTTGTAAATACCAGCTTAGCTTAATTAGCTTATTCAATGAATTTTTTATTATGGTACCAAACTTATCCTATTCAATTATCAGATTGCAGTAAAGTAAATGTGATAGGAGTTCAAATCCCGCTATATTTTATTCTAGTTAGAGAGGATTGCTACTGGTTTCTACTTCTAAATTAAACATTGAATAGACTAGGAGATATGGCATTATATCAGCACTGCAAATCGGGACCGCAACCTGACCATTTTTACCATATTTGTGATTTGTTTTCAGGTTTGTCTCCCCCGTTTATCCAAACAAACTCGACAGTAACAATGGTACAGGATAAGAAAGAGAGGAAATCAGCAGCAGAGTCATCAGCTGACGACAGCATAGAGTCGGCAGCTAGTAATGATGATTATGACTCTGATATGGACGACAGCATGCTGGCTGTAGAACCTCCACACATTTACTTCTTTGGTAAGCTCTCACAATTTGGAATATGTCGGGTCAGGGAGCAGCACACTAGCTAGCCACGACTCATGATGGAGGATTCGAAGCCAAATGTTTCCACTTGCTTTGCATGATACACTGGCTGGGTTGCTTTTACTATCAGACTGTGGATATTAAAAACATTGGGATAAGGTATAATTGTGTGTAGATTATGACGCCACTGCGACGAAAAAAACTTCAATATTTAATATAATAGTTTATGCAATTTTTTACTAAGATCAGTTCAGTTTTGCTGCATTGTTTTCCCACCATGTAAATCTTGATGTTGAACTAGATGTAGAATTTGATGTAGAACTTGATGTAGAACTTGATGTAGAACTTGATGTAGAACTCGATGTAGAACTCGATGTAGAACTTGATGTAGAACTCGATGTAGAACACCTTGATGTAGAACTCGATGTAGAACTTGATGTAGAACTCGATGTAGAACTCGATGTAGAACTCGATGTAGAACTCGATGTAGAACTCGGTGTATAACTCGATGTATAACTTGATATAATCTTCTGATGTACATCAGGTGCCGAGTTGACTAAGGAGAGCCCAGAGTTCACCTGGGAGGTCTCCACCACCTCAGCTGATGGTAATGATGAGTCAATATTAACTGGTGATGATGATGACGCTATGAAACATATCCTCAAACTGAGACAGGTAAGTCTACGTTGCACAAGGATATTTTTTGAGGCAGGAGTAGGACGGTTGGGATAGTGTGTTATATATTTTGTTGATGACATGGTTTAACGGCCGATGCTGAGGTGATGTAATTTTCCAAGGCAGTAGGGTTGGGGATATAATTTGTCCCCAAATTATCTTTGGGTTTATTTGGTTTTTGAGTTTGTTGATTACAAAAATTAAGAAACAAACATCTGGTTACCTGCTTGTATCTCCATGTTATATACCAGGTGTGTCTGGGTCGAGGAGCTAAACCGGGAGAGAGAAATATAATAGAGTTAGAAGCGAGCGCACCAGACGGAGAATTAGTCACACATATTATAGCCAGTCTCACCGTGGGAGTGCAGGAGATGGTAAGTCGTTGACTATTTGTATATCACTCAAATATGCAATAATGCTTGCCAGATTAAGAATCTCCATACTTTATTCCCTGTATCCACATTCTCACATTCTACTAACCTTTAATCTGACAGAGAGAAAACCACTGCTGACACAGCTGGGCTTTGCCCAGCAGAGCCACCAATGAAAAATTTAAATAGCTAGTTGTGGCATCAAAACATCTAGGCAGTAGCTTTGAATGGAGTTACATGAGCTCTCAAAATGTAGAGAGTATCTTTTTCCTCAGCTATACCATTGGTGATGACATAAGTTGTTGTTGTTGGATACCCAATTACATTGTATATTTACATTCACCATGTAGGCTATCGCTACCTTTATACCTCAACACTGGATGGTAGCAGAGTGATAAGAATTGGTGGGTATGTGTAATGAAGCGTGGTGATTCCAAATGTGGCAGCCATTAGTCCCTCAACATGTTCCTTGTCTATAAGCCTTTAAGAAGTGCTCTAGATACAAAGGGTCACCTCACTTTGTCTCTGGGAGACAGACAGGGAGGATTTCTTAGATCATACTGTATACAGATTACACAATTTCGGTCCCAATTCACGGAGAACCAACAGAATAATATTTATACTATTAGAACATGTCCTCGACTTAATTATAGAATTATCTACTGTCTGTTTAAAATCTCTATGACAGGGACAGTTACAGCTGGATTTTGAGGGCAGTGTACCGATTACTATAAGACTGGTGGAGGGAACTGGTCCAGTCTGTATTACAGGTCTGTATTATATTGTTTTATATTATTTTATATTACGTTGATATAAAAACATTGTAATTTAGAAGATTAAATGTAAGGTATTGGTTTGTTAAGTGTCCCTCAATGTTAGCTAGCACCAATTTTCATTAGCTAAGGCCCGAGTTTGACCTCGGTTTGACTAAGGGTTGACTGTTTTATATCACATTAGCTTCCACCTTCTAACCTTGCCAGCTCATTGAACAGCTAAGTAAAACTGCTACACTGTCTCATCAAAGAGTAATAACCCAGCTCGGCTTCACTAACACTGGGTACCACTGTCTGTTATATCTCACAATTGATTGGCTGACTGGAGCTCACATTTGATTGGCTGATTGTATCTCACATTTGATTGGCTGACTGTATCTCACATTTGATTGGCTGACTGTATCTCACATTTGATTGGCTCCCTCAGGTAACCATGAGATGTCTCTAGAGTATGAGTTAGAGGATAATGGTGAGTTAGACGCCACTACAGATAATATAGAAGAACTGTCCGAGGCTGAGGATATCAAGTCTCCACGAGCTGCTAGACGTCAGAAAGTCAGCAACAAGGTGAGACATTGAGTGATAAAACAAGCAGACTGACTATCGGGTATCGGGCACAGTGCTGACTCAAGGCACATGCAATGAGGATGCCCCAGAAATAATTAAGTCGACTGGTTTAAAAAGAAATTTGCCAAAAAAACTGTTTAAAGGGCGACCAAGGTTTCGTAGCAATGCATTAATGGGTAGTAAATAATGTGCTAGGCAGCATCAGCTTTGTGCATTACGCGATGCAAAACTCAAACTAGTTGTTGACTCTAAGCTGGGTAACACTTCGGTTTAGGGGAGGTTCCAAGACATTGCTGTAATAATAATAGAGCACAGGCTAAATAATAACAGGAACAGGAAACTGCTCTGTGGTATTCTATTTGAGCTGAGTTTGAGTACCTGACGGATGAAATGTTTCAGAAGAATTCTGGCTGAATAATCATCCGAATCAGATTTGTCTTTTTCCCTCTGCAGAAGGTGCAATCTGCTATTAATCAATGAGGGCCATTGAGAAGGTGTTTGAAACCCTGGTTGCCCTTTAAAGTATCCTTTGGGATGTTTACTTGGTGTTAGGGGGACTTTAGGATTAGGGAGAGGAACATATTGTTGTACTGTACCAGATAAGAATGACTTAACGTCATATCATTTCTAATCAGAAGTCAGATAAGAAACCAGCTGCTGCTGCTGCTTCTGAGAGTGAAGATGAGAGTGAGGAGGGGGCGGAGGCTGGACAGGAAGAGGAGGAGATGGAGGAGGATGATCATCAGAGTGATGATGATGAGGACAGCCCTAAACCTAAAGAGAAAAAACAGGTACTTAGAGTTACCTGTGACCTATCTCTGTCTTGTGTTATATCCTGCTTTACAACGCCACCGTGAACAAGAAGCACTTGTTCCTTCAATTGCACATTATTCATCATTGCACATCATCATAATCCAGGAATGAGACTTACCTTTCCTTATTGGAGCACTCGTTCTGCCATCAATAATACCAGCCAAGTAGAGCATTGAATTTTTTACCATGCAAACTGTATCATTTGTAACTGTCTGACTTTTGGGTATTATTTTGGAAGCTATATAGTAAAAATTATCCTTCCCTTTTTGTCACACACACATATATAATATCTATATATATATATATATATATATACAGGCCCGTAGTTCTAGGGGAGGCACTGCCTCCACTAGAAAGCTAAATACAGTGGCCTAAAAACACTATAATTGAATAATCCATAGTTGAATCAGTTTCCTGGGATTTCCATTTGCTTATTACATGCCTCAGATTTCTCGGGAAGGAGCTTACTGGGGATGCTTCTGACTTGCCTCAGGCTTTGCCTCCCCTGCCTTTTTTCTAAGCATTGGCCATGATATATATATATAAAGTGTACACAGTATAATATTGTAAAATTCGTCGTCGGTGAAATGAGTCTGTTGCTACTTTACAGGATGTTAAACAGAAGAAAGTGATGAATGGTGGTGGAAAGGCTGGAGGAAAAAGTCCTAAAGATCTGATGAAAGCAAAGATGAAGGCCAAAAAACAGATGGTTAAAAAATCCAAAAAGTTATCCGCATAATCTTTGTAGCCTTGGATTTGTACAAGACGCTTTTTTATTTTTATAATTTGTGTATTACGATGAATGACCAAATAAAACCTTGTTGGGTTTCAGTATAAAAAATATCACAGTTGTCTCAGTAGTTGTGTGTGGGTGTGTCTCGGTGACCGCAAACCTCAGTAATTATATTTGTAATTCCTGTTTTTAAATGACACAAAATTGAGATTTAGCAGAAGTTACAAAGTTTTGCAGCAATGCATAAATGGGTAGTAAAGAATGTGCTACACAGCATCAGCTTTGTGCATGACGCAATGCAAAATGCAAAATTGTTGCTGTCTCTAAGCAGAGTAAGACTTCAGTTTATTTAAGATATTGCTGTTATAATGATACGTGGAGCACAGGCTAAAAATAACAGAACATGAAACTGCTCTGTTGGTTAAAAAAATGTTGGTTAAAGGGCAACCAAGGTTTCGCAGCAATGCATTAATGGGTAGGATATAATGTGCTGGGCAGCATCAGCTTTGTGCATTACGCGATGCAAAACTCAAAGTAGTTGCTGACTCTAAGCTGGGTAACACTTCAGTTTACGGGAGGTTCCAAGACTTTGCTGTAATAATTATAGAGCACAGGCTAAATAATAACAGGAACAGGAAACTGCTATGTGGTATTCTCTTTTAGCTGAGTTTGAGTGCCTGATGGAAGAAATGTTTCACAAGAATTCTGGCTGAATAATCATCCGAATTATATTTTGTCTTTTTCCCCATGCAGAAGGTGCAATCTGCTATTAATCAATGGCCATCAATGAGAAGTTGCTTGAAACCTTGGTTGCCCTTTAAAGTCTCAAGGTGTTATCACTCACAGCATCCTGAAGAAAGGGTGGCGAGATAGGGGTGCTTTAGGGGCTAGGCCACAATGTCTGCGCTGATTTGATCTCAGTTTGTAGGCAGGTCCAAGCTCACCTGGGGGTCCAACAATCCCCATTAGGCGGTGGACTACAGTGGAATTAAACCCTCAACCTTCAACACTTGCGTGCTGAGGACCGGCGCTCTCACCAACTGAGCCACCTCCTATTCCTACTCCTTTTCTGTGTGGTTCTATTTTAGCCGGAGTTTAGCAACGTTTGAGACGCCAATGGATGAGATGTTTTACAAGGACTTTCACTGAATAATCATCCGATTTAGATCTGATCCTTTCCCCTATGCATATGGTGTTTGGAACCCTGTTTGCGAATTACTCACATTATTCATGTCATTGTTACTTTATCAGCTGAGTAGGGGGTGTGAATGGTCAGAGCATCAGATGAGTTGTAATTACATGATCAAACTCTTCAGGTGTCAAAGGTCAAAATGATGGATAAGAATAATATTTTAAAACTGTTAGTTCACAGAGGTCACAAAAATTTCACGGAGGTCGAAGCTCACAGAGGTCTGGAGACAAGAACAACAGAAGATGTTAAACTGTGCAATATGTTGGATTTGGCTTGCAAAATGCTGATCTGATGTGCAAACACTTGTTGACTGCCACGTAGTGTGACTACATACAAATTAAAGTGACAGTGTCTTACATAGCTTTTGACTGAAAGATTTTACTTGTGTTGTACTCAAGATTCTATGATTGATCGTTATCTGTATAAATATATGAATTGTATTGTTATTTATTATCTTTATTTGGGTGATTATCAGACAGTGTATGTATTTATAAATATGGGGAGGTAAAATCTAATAAAGAACTTCTAAAAATGAGCCACAAATCTATAACTTCATGTCACTAGATCATATTATCAAAGTAAAATAAAACATTCAATGGCGCTTAAAAGAGATCTAAATACAGAGGAAATAAAACGACACATTGTTGTGTGTAGCTGATACATCTACATCTCGCCTCTTATAATCCAGTATAAATGGTTATGTAGATAGATGATGTATGATAGAGAGACATGTGATGTCATGTCATGTGATGACACAATGTCAGTGAGCTCTCTTATCAAACTGGGAGTAGCCTTCTCTCGTCTCTCTTCTTGTCTGATTATAGTAGATGAGTTAGACTCTGTATGATCAGTGATTACTTCTTACTAACCACTTATAGTAAGTTACATGTCTCACATTCTGTCCATTTCTTGTACTGACTGTCACATCTAAATAAACAGCAATGAGGGAATCAACAAGCAGGATCAGGAGTAATTAAATAACTCAAACTGTTCAAGCAGCCTGCTCATATGTGCATACATGACAAGTTCCCATACTTGGTAGGGTAACACCAGATATTTGGGCTGATTACCCTATGAGACCAGATGACCCTATAACCACCCCACTTTTGCACCTAAGAGCTTAGTGAAGTTTTATATGCTGATTTTGCTGTCATGAGGTCCAGTTTTCAACTTATTATTAACAAATTGCATTAGTTTAGTCATTTTTACATAGTAAAATTCCGGTAACTGTAAATTGCTGAACAGGCTGAACAGACTGAACAGCTGAACAGAATTTCTCAGACTACTATTTGTTTGATTCTCTTAATGATTAGCTATTTTTGCACAAGAGTGGACAATCCCTTATATTCTGATGATTAAATTATTCATTTTGAGTTTGCATTCCTCTTGGTTTCTTTCAATTTTATTCACAGTTAATATTCCTGCATTACACTAGTGACTGGATGGAAAGAAGCTTGTCTTGGCAAGCTTTGCTGGGGAGGAACCCAAGTCCCCTCCCCCGCAACAAAGATTGTCTAGACTAGCTAGATGGAACACGATCAGATTATGTCAGAATTGGCACATTGATCGCTACATTTGCTTGCCCCAAATCGGTTATAATAGGCGCCAACAGGAACTTAGTGACTCATTAAATCATTTGGCTAAGAGGAATGTCTTTGAGAAGTGATAGTCAGCCAGAGAAAAGAATACAAATAATAATATTAGTCTGAGAAATTCTGTTCAGCTGTTCAGTCTGTTCAGCCTGTTCAGCAATTTACAGTTACCGGTAAAATTCTGTGTAACACTTGCTAGAATTTGGTATATTACAGTTATCTAACAATAAAACTACAGAAAATAAAACATTTTAAGAGCATGGGCGGCTGGGGTGTTACCCGGGGCCGGCGGCGGGAGTATTTTAGGGCCCCCCAGACCAACCCAGCCCTCAAGTTTATGCACCACCAGATATAGAGCCCAGCTAACTTGTCATGTATGCATATGTGAAGAGAAGTATTCAGTATCTCCAGTCATTAATTTCCAATAAAAATATCAGTTTGACAAATTCATCTTCGAACTGAACCTTGAAACAGAAAAGATCACATAATATAATAAGTTTGTTACTCACCTGGTTGTTGGTCGATCCTAGTAGCTGTATTGGGTAGTACTGGATTTCTTAGTGAGTCTGGGTGATTCTCTATTCTTATAGGTTCTAAGAAGAACTTATACCCTAGAAATGTGCATCTAGTCTGAGGCATAGAGGCTACATAAGCTCTCTCTGGATTATCTCTGTGTCTTCCGGTATTCAGCAAGTATTCTGTCCGTTGTACTCCAATCTTAGCCACTAACTGCATTATCTACAATGTATATATATGTCTAAAAGTACACCTCAAACATTCACAAAGTTGTGATCATCTGTTGAGTTTTGCACTTAAGATGTAAACTCAAGATTTACTGTGCCAGGAGCTGGAATAATAATTTGGGCGTGAAGATCAGGAAAGTATCGATGCTAATAGCCTGAGTAGTAGTTGTTGTTTGAATCTGCTACAGAAAGGAGGAGAGGTATACTCTCGAGAGGGCTGGATCTGGACAATCAACCTTTAAATGCTTCCTCAGTGGGCTTCGAACCCACCACTACAACGGGACTAATCGCGTGGCAGTGAATAGCAAGCAAGCTAACCGATTACGCAATCTCAAGATGGGTTGGACTACATACGCTAAAAGTATTCACGTTAAAACGAGGCTGAGTTTACCAAGACGATCCAAGCAATCTTATAAAATGCAGTTGAACTCATGAGAAAGTTGTGTCACATGTATCAAGGCACAAAACATTAAGCGTGACAACAGTAGTATAGATATTTTATCATTACTTACATAGTCTGCCAGCTCTCTTATATCTAGTAGATGGGCACATCTGTAAAACATGGTGACCAGTGTCCGGATGAACGGCGATCCTACAGTAGCTTTTCTCGTAGAAAGAAATGCTACAAGTAGAATGGTACCGAGTCTATACTTGCATGGTGTTCAGCACTTGAATAAGCGACAGATTATACAGTACCGTTAGCAGCCAATTCTATGTAGGATACATCTGGTTGGATAGGCACTCTATCTCCCGACCCAATGATATTAGCATTGTGCATCCACCATGTTGTCTTGATCCATTAAGGTGTTTATCAGTTGGCAAGTCAAGATGAACCAATGATTCTACGGCATTTTTTCTTAAAATTCAATCGCTACTATGATAATAGTAGAAAAATAATATGAAAATAGTGTATTCTTACACATGAAAACTCTGTGTTGTATGTTAGTCAAATTTCAACTTACACTCAAAGCTAGACTGCATAATGATCAAGTCAGCAGTGGAAATATCTTTATCAGCCAGATCTACTAAGTCATCATCAGCACCAGGAGGCTGCTGGGGGTGACCTGCTCCAGGCTGATTCTGATTGGCTGGAGCTTGAGGGGGTGTGGCTGTTAGCAGCATTTCTCTTCTGCCTGAAATGAGAAGAGTAAATCACTGAACAAGCTGTGTATAAATCATCAGAGGGGAATCTAAGATAAGGTGTGGTGAGAATCACACCATCTCATCCTGGCTTTTCTTAATTTGGTAGTTCTCTCCTTCTTACCAAGATATATGATTTGGGAAAAATATTATGTTGTAAATGACCTATCCTATTTAGCAAAGCTTCAAGGCCATTGCTCACTTACTTCCTGCGCAAGCTTGAATAATAACAATCTTTGGCTTCCCTCTCATAGCAGGGAAGTTCTTAGGGGAGAGTAGATCAATTATCTCCATGATCTTGACTTGTTTTCCATCTGATCCACCTACAGATCCTTCATCACCATGACTTGTTATGACTAAGATAAACGATCTGAGATCTTTGTGTACAGATTCTCCTGTCTGAGCATCAACCAGCTGTGTCTCCTTATGGATCTCTGCGATCATTTCCTGCAGTAAAGAAGTTACGTGTGTTGAACGTGTTTTGAAAAAAACCTTGGGAGAGCATAAAAATCAGCCTTATCTTAAGCTCCAATTGGATTTTGTTTTCAAAAAGAAAAACCAACAACATGACATTCGAGATAATGGTAATAAAGGATTGGTCGGTCTTGTAGTAAGCTGCAGGCCTGCTGGCCATGTGATCTCTGTTCAATACTCATTGTTTTGAGCGACTAGCTGTACAAGGTACTAGTGTTTGAGAGTATGAGAGTTAAAACTAATTAGGCGTGAGAGAGAGGGAAATGACAAAGCTAAATACGGACCAGTCCCTGATATTATACTAGGGTGAAATACCCTATGAGGTCGTACATCTCTATAAGGTAAGAACATATATTGACTGAATTATAGGTCTGGACTTGCTGAGCAACAGCGAATGTTACTTTTAGATTGCATTTGCATTTAAAATTCATACATTTGCAGGATAGTTCCTGTGACCTCCTACAGTGATATATCCGAGCCAGTCTAACATCATCTTCATATTATCATAATCATGTTCAGAGCCTTGTCTGTCACCGTTGTAAGAGTTTGAGATAATTAGAGCTCTGCCACGTGTGTCAGACATATGAGAATCTCCCTAGCAAAGCAATAAAGTTTGATCATAAATTATACATTATACTTCTAGCATATCAGGCTGGGTGTTTCTCACAATTTTATTGTGAAAAATAATTCACATTATGATTTTTTTTGAAAAGGATATCATACATATTTCACTGCATACATGACAAGTTTGACAAACTCCATATCTGGTACTGTATGAGTCACCCAATCATTTCGGTGTTCCGGAAAAACCTATACAAGCCTCTCATGGCAATGCCTGAGCCACCGCCGTTGCAGAATGTGGTATATATATATATATATATATATATACTGTGTGACCAAGGAGCAATTAGATGTAAGCGTGGTCATATGGTATCGTAGGGTAACTAACTCATATCTGGTGTTACTCTAAAAAATTGTGTTACTTGTCATGTGTGTTCATTGGCAAGGCTGATCTCTTAGGGGACTGAATACGGAGGCATGACTGTATTGTTACACATCTATAACCTTCTCTTCACTCAACTCACTTTGTTTCCTGAGACAAAGAGATCAGGATCTGCTATCTCTGGATCTATCTGTGCTCTATCAGAGTTCACAATCCTAACAATCTCATCTAGCTGAGCTGTATGTAAGACCGGAGGAGGTACACAACCAGACTGGGATGATGTAGGAACTGAAACTACAAAATACAAAATAAAAGACTTTGATTGTTTGATTATTTTTCACAACAGAAAATTGTTAGATAGACTGGATAGACTGAAAAGAAAGATTTTGAATTCTGTGACACCGAATGATCTTATTATTATGGAAAATGAACAAAATGGTCATTATTCATGTTGTCAAGCGAATACTTGCCTCACTTGTTCTGTGATAAATATTTCTGATTATTAACTAATGGCTCAATTCTTTTTCTCACCTTCTCTTGACTCCACACTCTGCAAGTAACCCTCCAAAACTTTAACTCCTCTCTCTGTGATACTATCACCTGGATGATAAAAAGTATAAAATAAAATATGCAGTTTGTCTTAGTCATCTTCACTTTCTCTGTGTAGCATTTTAAAATCTGTTCATGAAAACATAAACTTAAAATATAATGTTGTGATAGTTGAATTTCTTATTATTATGAATGATTACTGCGTTGAAAGGCATTTAAGCAAGCTATGATACTATAAGAGCTTTAACTCACATGGATACAGAAGAGGATGGGGTACAGAGGGCCAGCCTCTGGAGTTGAGATCTCTGTCACATGATCGTATCTGACTGCCGTTGAAGGAGATGTTAGATCCGGTTTTCCACGATGGATCAACATTTATGGTCGGCTTACTTTGCTTGGTGAGCAGACAGTGAGAGCAGTAGAAGACAGTATCAAAGTGTGCTCCTTTCCAAACTGTATCTAGTTCTGATGTGAGGTGTTGTAGTGTAGAAATCTGACTATTCCATGATTCCGCAACAAACTCTGGTTTCGTTAATGCTAGTAATGTAACGACTCTCTCTGCATGGTTGTGGAAAAAGTATTCCAGTGTGCCGTTGTCAGCTTGAACACTAGCACCATTCATCCCGGCTTCGACATGAACAAATTCTGTGATATGGAGATCAAGATATATTGCAGTCAGCAGGTGATACACGTGACCTGGTAACGGTAGGCCATTGAAGCGAAGTTCTATCTTCATCGGAATATAGCTCCCGGTTTCCTGAACAGATATCACTTTCTTACTGAAGTAGGGGATGATATAGTGGGTCTCATTAGCCTCCTTGATCGGACCACATATCAGATTGAAGACTTTCAGCACTTCTGTTGCGATCTCATGGTCTAACTTAGACTCTTCTTTTATCAGGTTAGACAGGAGTGTGGAGGTCATTACCCCGGTGGTGTGAAACTTCTCAACCATTGCCTCATACTTTCGCGTGGTGATTACCTGATCATCGCACGTAAACGGAATGAAGTTGACTAAACGTCTGCGCCAGGCCTCCTGGCTAGAATGATCGAAGAGTAACTCAACCAGTTTGGTGAGTAAGTCAATTCTATGAAATACAATGTTTGCCAGTTTTCCTCTGCTTTTGTACCACATCACTTTTCCAATCTCGTGGAAGTATTGAAGAATAATATTATCCTTGTCTTCCGGGAACCACAACTGTATTTCTTCAAGTGACAAACAGGGCCGATCTTTCTGCTCTGTGCATCTATCCATGAATTCATTCCAGTTCTCAGGTAGCTCTGTGAGAAGTGACAATCCTAATTGGAGCAGTATTGATTTGAGATTAGCGATGACATTTGTTCCAGTTCCTTTATAAATAACCATCGGCTTGTTTCTTTTGAGCAGAGGTTCTGCTGTATCTGTGTCACAGAAACTTTTCATCAAATGGAATGGACTTGATTTGGGTGACATAGCCTTCTCTTCGTTTATTATTCTCTTGCGCAAATTCTCTGTCTCCTTTATCAACTGACTTTGTCTTTCTTTAAACACTTTGGCATCATTGATATCATCACGGTGGGTCAGGACTAGGAGGGGAGGGCCAGCTTGAGGACAGGAGAGGTATAGATGGCACAACCAGTCAAAGCATAACTTCTGACAAGCAGCCTCTGCACCAATCCCACCTACAAGTCTATCAAACTCAGCTATGTCTACGACAAGTAGTGGTACAAACTGATGTCTGGTTGAGAGTGGGTAAGTAAAGTGATAGATAACATGACCTCCAAAGTCATGAAATACTAGTGTAGACTTCTCATTGATTTTAGCCTCACTCACTTTGAACACTTTGGTAGCCATATCTAGCTTGCTATCAGTAGAGCGCTCGGTCAGGTATCTCTTACCATCTTGTAGAGACTTTACAAGGCTAGTCTTCCCAGCCATAGTTTCACCAATGACAGTTACCGGAATGAATTGAAATTTCTTGTCACCACATTTGTCAAGATCAGTCCAGTATTTGCGTAAAGCCTTCATCCCTAGTTTACAGACCGCATATGGAGGATATGAAATCGTTGGAGGCACTTTTAAGGTAGTCAGTTTGGTGAGTTTAATGAGCCATGCAGGTAATCTGGTCAGAGATTCGTTTCCACTGACATCTAGCTTTTGTAGGTTTGATAGGTCCGATATACTATGGGAAAAGAAGGAAAGAATAAGTAACCTTTGAGCATGACTCAGGGGATTTTCTCTGGCCTTTCCCTATATTCTAAACCACATTACAATGGAGAGCGTTACAAAACTATCATAAAATCACATACTCAACCTTATCATGTACATAATGACTAGTATGAACACCCCTCCCACGTCAACGATGTGTTGTTTATTTGAGATGAAAGCTACCGAATCAGATACATTTGTTTCTAGTATCACGCCAACGACCAAGAAGAGAAACTGTTAATTCCTGGACATTAGCAAGGATGAAATTTAGAGATGTGAATTCTAATACATAGGTAATTTCTCAACAATCTGCTCAATTCAGAAAACATTTGATGCTGACCAACTATAGCGATCCACAGATGAATTGCACATCCACCCACCCATACTTATGTCTCCCGAGGCGAGTTGGATCAACCCGGAGAAGAAGTCTCTAGATGCAATGTGACTGGAGATATTCATTGTTGAATTTTTGCTTTTTCAAAATATTCTGAATAAATTATTTGCTGGTGAGGCTTGCTACCCCTTCACCTCGGACATTGTTTTGGTAAATTGAACCGTGGGATTAGACCTACAACATGTGCCCTATTAGATCTAATAGGGCACATGTTGTAGGTCCAATCCCATGTTTGGACCAGCTCATCGTCTTTAGCTATTAAAGGATTATGCAATGAAATACACTCATGCATTGATATTCACAAAGTCAATAGGATGATTACCATGAATCCCAGGCAGTTGATGAAGTTGTAGGATGCTAGGCGTAGATATTTACTTGTGATACCACTAAAAGTTAAGGGCACATCGATTTGGAACAACAGATTATTAGCCATTTTCTTTCAAAGGTGCATTAATGATTTCATCACTTGGCGGCCATTTTTATTTTCAGAAATGTTCCAGACATCACACAAGCAACCCTTGTTGCTGATTGGTCAATTTCGCCCTTTTGTTCTTCCTGGGGTGAGAGAGTTCTCTGGCTCCAGACTATATTATTGAGCAGTTTTCTTTTCCAATACATCGATTTTCGATGAGAGACACTCATTTCCTGAAACCTCCATAAAATACTTTTCTTTACAATCTTTCAAATGTATCTAATAGCCTTCGATCAGGTCTTTAAACAATTTGTAGGCATTTAAGCAACACACACACATTCATCTATTTCACGTCCAAGACATGATCATTTTCTATTTAATCAGCGTAGCGTCTATGGCTTCCATTTTTCTTCTTTTATTTTAATTTTTGTTGCTTGCTCAGGCAGCATTTTAATGATGAATATTGTTGTCAATATATGTTAAAAAAATGTTTTTAAACAGGGGAGGACGACTTTGGATGATATATCAAAAACTATCTGATTCGCTGTTATGATTTGGCCTTCTCTCATAGGCTAGTTGTATTGAACTTGACTCTTTCCATAGAACGCAATCAATGACTATAATAATATTCACACCACAATTTCATCTGCCAAGCTGATAAAGGCCGGTTAGTGCAATTTCATATTTCTTCCACATCAATAAGCGCACATGTGTTTGTTTGTTTGTTTGTTTAATTTATACTCTTTGTCCAAAGATGTTTACATTGAGATAAAAAGCCCCCTTGGAGAGAGAAAATAATAAATAATAAATTGTAAAAACAGAAACAATTTAAACTTGTTAGGCTAGATAGTCTTTGTTTTTTAAGATTGTCGAAAGCCTTGCTAAAATCATACAAGATCAGTTGAGCCCCATGATTGTCAGTATCATCGAGCACAGTAGTCACATCATCCAACAAGTAAACCAGAGCATCTGTGCAGCCTACACCTTTTCTGTACGCAAACTGATTAGTGTCTAGTTTAATTTGAAGTTCATCTTGGAGTTGTCGGTTCATAAAGGACTCTATAAGTTTCCCAATGTGCCAGAGTAGTGAGATAGGGCGATAGTCCTTACAAGATGATGCGGATTTAGTCTTTGCTATTGGTGGTATCTCGGCTGTTTTATAGAGTGATGGAAATCTGCAGGAGTGGAGTGTCAGATTTACGATTCTGGTTACAGGTACACAAAGGTCTTCGTGACACGCTTTACTTATCCATGATGGATAATCCTGGCTGTGTGTGGCTTTCTGTGTGTTGATTCTTCTCAGCGCACATTTCACCTGTCCTATAGATATCTCAGCATGTTTACTATGTGAAGAGTACGGATGAGGTGGTGTTGGCGTCTGCTCTCCAGCTATAGTACCATAGTGTAGGTTGAGCTTGTCGACGAACTGCTGCGGGGTGTAGAGATTGTCATCTAGGACATAGTGAGATGGCTGATTGCTACTGCTTGCCGATGGGTTTAAACATTTAATGCTGCGCCACCAGTTTACAGTTCCTGCTTTCAGTTGGTTTACTTTGCCATCATAGTATCTCTGTTTGGCCTTGGATATGAATCGCTCCAGGGTAGCCCTTAGGTAAACATATGTGGGGTTTCCCGTGTTGAACGCTTTTTCCTTGGCTCTTCTCAGCTTTATGATGAGGGGGGTTTCCCAAGCTGGTTTGCTATCTAGTTTCATATGTATGCGCTTGAGTGGACAATGTTTGTGATATATGTCAGTCAGGATGGTTTGGTAGCTTTCGGTGAGCATATCAAGATCAGATATATTCTGATAGACTGTTTTGGTTACATCGAGCATTATGGCGTTCCTAGCATTAGGGGTGACAGTTCGTTTATAAATAGTTCTATACTCACATTTCTGTAAAAAGGCACTATTAATGATAACACTAGCATGATCGGATTTTCCAAGGGGGGCACTTTTAGCACAATTAGCTTTCAGATATGATAAATCATTAGTAAAAATATTGTCTAAATACGAATCTTGTCTGGTTGGGAAGTTGACAATATTAGTGAGGCCAAATATATCTATCAGGATTGTACAATCTAGCGTGTTGAAATCACCACCAAGCACGATAGAGTGGTTAGGGTGTTTGACAAGGATATCAGTGAGCGTGCTTGAGAGATAGTTGAGAGTAGTCTCCTCTTTGGCACTAGGAGGATGGTATAGGCAGCCGTAGATTATACTAGGAGCAGCTGTGGTCGATGTCACCTTGATCCAGGTTGCTGATACTGCGTCATCGTTGAAAGTATACTTCTGCATCTGCTGAGTAGGAATGCTGTTCTTCACATATATTGCTGTACCGCCACCTCAGTAGTAAGCGCATTTCAGGGGGTCTCCTTTCTGTTTATAGAGTGGTGTTATCCGACTCTTCCTCCATGCAGCTGGTATGCCTGTCTTCTGTATATCCCTCAAAACTGATGTCATCCAACTCACTCCGGTATCTCCTAATCTCTTGACTATCTCAATAGGGAACTCATCCGGTCCGGCTGCTTTTCCTTTCTTCATTTTCTCGAGCTGTGTTTTCACTTCCTCCGCACTAATCAGAGCAATTGGCCATTCTACTTGCTGGACCTCTTCTAATTCCTCTTTTCTATTCCTAGTGTTGAGTAGTTGATCGAAATACTCCTGCCATCTCCTCTTGATATCTCCATCTTCCAATAATATAAGGCCATCTCCATCTCTCACAAACTTCATCCTATCTATGTCCAATGATCTTCGCTTTCTCGTTTTGGCCAGCTTGTTTAAGTTCTTTGCTCCATTCTCTTCAAGGTCTTTGTACACCTCTTCATACGCCTTCTTTTTTGCTTTCGCTACTTCGACTTTTGCCTCCTTATTCTTCGTTCGATATTCCTCCTCAACTATCCTTTCTTGGTCTTGATCTTGGGCTTCATCTCTCCTCGCTGTTTTCCATTGCTTGAAAGCTTCCTTTTTCTCCCTTACAACTTCCTGGAACTCTGAATTCCACCACCAGGACAGTTTTTCTAGATATTTACCTCCCCTTGAGACTCCTAGCTCTTCCTTTGCTATCCTGACTGCATCCACACATGTGTTCTCCCTCGTAGCTTCCTCCATTTCTACTTTTTTCATGATGTTCTCCATCAACTTCATCTCAAACTCATCCCCTTCTGTCTCCTTCATTTTCCACCATCTTATTCTCTCAGGTCTTTCCCTTCTCTTCTCCTTCTGCATTTTTATGTTCAAGTCTGCGACCAGCAATCTATGTTGGGCAGCTATCGATTCTCCTGGTATTATCTTTCCATTCTTTACCTTTCCCATCATAGATCTCCGAACTAGTATGTAATCGATCACCGAAAAGTATCGACCACTCATGCATGTTACCAAATGCTCATCCTTCTTTTCAAAGAAGGTATTGACTAGCACTAGAACGTACATCTGAGCAAATTCAAGGATCCTCTCTACTAACTCATTCCTCTGTCCTAAGGTCTGTCCTCCATGCCATCTTTCATACCCTGTTCTATCCATGCAAACATGTCCATTTAGATCTCCTGCAACAACAACTTCCTCCGTACCTGGTATCCTACTAATCGCATTCTCCAGTTGGTTCCAAAACTGCTCTTTCTCCTATTGTTCACATCCTTGCTGAGGTGCGTAGGCGCTTACAATGTTATAGTTCCTCCCTGGTGTTACTAATTTCATTGTCATCATTCTCTCTGATACTCTCTGTACATCTATCATCTTATCCTGCCAGTAGCTGCTGAGACAAATCCCAACTCCATTCCTCCTCAACTATCCTTTCTTGGTCTTGATCTTGGGCTTCATCTCTCCTCGCTGTTTTCCATTGCTTGAAAGCTTCCTTTTTCTCCCTTACAACTTCCTGGAACTCTGAATTCCACCACCAGGACAGTTTTTCTAGATATTTACCTCCCCTTGAGACTCCTAGCTCTTCCTTTGCTATCCTGACTGCATCCACACATGTGTTCTCCCTCGTAGCTTCCTCCATTTCTACTTTTTTCATGATGTTCTCCATCAACTTCATCTCAAACTCATCCCCTTCTGTCTCCTTCATTTTCCACCATCTTATTCTCTCAGGTCTTTCCCTTCTCTTCTCCTTCTGCATTTTTATGTTCAAGTCTGCGACCAGCAATCTATGTTGGGCAGCTATCGATTCTCCTGGTATTATCTTTCCATTCTTTACCTTTCCCATCATAGATCTCCGAACTAGTATGTAATCGATCACCGAAAAGTATCGACCACTCATGCATGTTACCAAATGCTCATCCTTCTTTTCAAAGAAGGTATTGACTAGCACTAGAACGTACATCTGAGCAAATTCAAGGATCCTCTCTACTAACTCATTCCTCTGTCCTAAGGTCTGTCCTCCATGCCATCTTTCATACCCTGTTCTATCCATGCAAACATGTCCATTTAGATCTCCTGCAACAACAACTTCCTCCGTACCTGGTATCCTACTAATCGCATTCTCCAGTTGGTTCCAAAACTGCTCTTTCTCCTATTGTTCACATCCTTGCTGAGGTGCGTAGGCGCTTACAATGTTATAGTTCCTCCCTGGTGTTACTAATTTCATTGTCATCATTCTCTCTGATACTCTCTGTACATCTATCATCTTATCCTGCCAGTAGCTGCTGAGACAAATCCCAACTCCATTCCTCCTCAACTATCCTTTCTTGGTCTTGATCTTGGGCTTCATCTCTCCTCGCTGTTTTCCATTGCTTGAAAGCTTCCTTTTTCTCCCTTACAACTTCCTGGAACTCTGAATTCCACCACCAGGACAGTTTTTCTAGATATTTACCTCCCCTTGAGACTCCTAGCTCTTCCTTTGCTATCCTGACTGCATCCACACATGTGTTCTCCCTCGTAGCTTCCTCCATTTCTACTTTTTTCATGATGTTCTCCATCAACTTCATCTCAAACTCATCCCCTTCTGTCTCCTTCATTTTCCACCATCTTATTCTCTCAGGTCTTTCCCTTCTCTTCTCCTTCTGCATTTTTATGTTCAAGTCTGCGACCAGCAATCTATGTTGGGCAGCTATCGATTCTCCTGGTATTATCTTTCCATTCTTTACCTTTCCCATCATAGATCTCCGAACTAGTATGTAATCGATCACCGAAAAGTATCGACCACTCATGCATGTTACCAAATGCTCATCCTTCTTTTCAAAGAAGGTATTGACTAGCACTAGAACGTACATCTGAGCAAATTCAAGGATCCTCTCTACTAACTCATTCCTCTGTCCTAAGGTCTGTCCTCCATGCCATCTTTCATACCCTGTTCTATCCATGCAAACATGTCCATTTAGATCTCCTGCAACAACAACTTCCTCCGTACCTGGTATCCTACTAATCGCATTCTCCAGTTGGTTCCAAAACTGCTCTTTCTCCTATTGTTCACATCCTTGCTGAGGTGCGTAGGCGCTTACAATGTTATAGTTCCTCCCTGGTGTTACTAATTTCATTGTCATCATTCTCTCTGATACTCTCTGTACATCTATCATCTTATCCTGCCAGTAGCTGCTGAGACAAATCCCAACTCCATTCCTTGGTCGTTTCCCTCCACAATTATACAGCTTGCATCCCTCACCAAGATTTCGGGCCTTTCCTGTCTATCTTGTTTCCTGCAGGCAAAGAATATCAATTCTCCTGGCTGTCATCACTGCCGCTATCTCTCTGCTTTTACTAGTTAGCGTCCCTACATTTAACAAAGCTATCCGCACCTGTCGGTTTTGCCCCTCTCTCTTATTTGTCACAGCGTCGGGGCAAACTTGGTTCCGCTGCATGCCGCATAACACGGGCGGCCTCCTAGCATAGTCTGATTGTCTACTTGCATAATCCCTGTTGTGGCGGGGGTTTCCACGGCCGGATGCCCTTCCCGTCGCTATGGTATGCTGGCTTGCAAACCAACAGGCCACAAGAAACATATATATGATGAAGAAACATAGTTTGCAGAAATTAAGTTAATTTTCACAGACAGATGCCAACACCCATGAATCTCAATGCATAGTCCTATAGTCTAGTAAAACTTCTAAATTCTCTACCAAATGATAATCAAGGATAATTCTAGGGTTTAGACAGTGAAAGTTTCTTATACTAAATGAACAACAGAGCTACAAAATCTGACTCTAGTTTCATCCTCATATGTCTTACTGTCCTTTACCCTATCGTACTACCATATACATTTAAAGTTATCTTGGTCATTTGATGACTATACATCATCTAAGATATTAGCTCTTTAGACATTGTTAGGAACAACTGCTTTATCCGAAAAATATTTTAGAGTGTTTTCTAACCATCTAATATTTTCAAACTGGTTTTCTTAAATATTTATTTCGACCTTCTGTACAGTGTAGTTCATCGTGAATCTGCCCGCATCTGTATTTGGTTGGATGAGCAAGAATTGTTTCAGCAAAGAAAGAGGCTTTACCGTAATTTCTATCAAAGTAGTTGCTGTAGTATGAAGGGGTGGAATTTTGAGTTAATTTACATGATACATGAACATGCAGCTAGGTCAGCTATCAAATTTCTGTATGGTATGACCTGCCTTCATGATATATTTACTGCTTTATCTAATAAGCTTTCTTTCTAAATGTGAGTCATTGCTTTACATACAATGGTGAAAGCTCTTTCACCCATTTACCCATTCAAAGCTTTTCACCTTTTCACCCATTTACTTTCACTTGTCACCCAAACAATGGAAGGGATACATATTTTAGCCAAGAGCTCTAATCAATATTGTAAGTGGTTCTTACTTTTAATATTCCTACAGTTAATTAACTTACTGATTCAGGGAAAACATTTCATCACATTACACTACACGTCGACATTGTTTTCTGTGGCCTCAGATATTCATTTTCAGTTGCATTTTTCAGACATATTATTATCATTTTCGGCATTCTTCTTTTAGCTAGATGTGATCCCGGCTAGTCAACATTTATAATTGCTCACTTACTATCGGATTGTCTACTCCCCCATAATTTTTTATAAGCAATTTCATTTACAAGTAGTGATATAATAAAGGTATATACATACGTACATACATACATACATACATACATACATACATACATACATACATACATACATACATACATACATACATACATACATACATACATACATACATACATACATACATACATACATACATACATACATACATACATACATACATACCTACATACATACCTACATACATACCTACATACATACCTACATACATACCTACATACATACCTACATACATACCTACATACATACCTACATGTAATACCATAACTTTTCCATACAATGCCATTATGACCTCGTTTTTGGATAATGTCAATCTTGTTGCAAACGCTTATACCTTTCACACATGTCTTGTAACGAATCAATCCATGTTACAGGATAACCAGATTACTGCAGATGTTGAATAAAACTCTTAGCACTCTAAAGCCTGCGTCATTCACAGGATAAAACAGAACTATCCGATACAGCTTCTATACCAAAATTAAAGTATTATAATCTCCACAGGGCTCAAAATCTCATATCTAGCTTCTTGAGACTCTTCAGATCCCCTATACAGCTGGGAAAGGTATGAAGGTTCCCATTTCCAGAAAAGATGAGCACTTCAAGGTTTGTAAGTGAACAAATACTGTAAAATAATCTATATGATGACTATTTCAAATTTTGGCCCTAATAGTATAACAACAAACAATGGACTGCTCTCATTTTCTAAAGACAAAGGTGATGTTTGTTGATTATGTAACACTCGACCGAGCCTGTTGTGATAAAGGTCAATCTAATTATGGTACATTCATAACACATTAGCAGGTAGGCGGCAGGTGAGAATTTTGTGATAGTATATCTGGATGATGATCATGATGTCCAGATTACTTCTGAGAAGGCTTTGTTAGCAACCTGGTCTAGCTCTAACTGAAATATCAAATACTAAATTCTTTGCACTCGAATTTTCAACCCATTTAAGGATGGAAATAAATCGAAACATTCAAATTTAAGTTTAAATGGGATTTTAAAATTTGCAAAGTGAGCTCCATAAATGTCCAAAAATTATCAAGTATCACAATAGCAAACATTTCCTTCTCTTTTTCTTTATAACTTTGAATTTTTGCAGTGTTTTACCCCTTGCAAAGCTATGTAACCAGACTAAATAATACCAAAACTACACCACTATTGTTGATGAAGGGAACTTTCTCATCTGTAGGCCTACACAAAGGGTATTAGAGTTAACGCTATATAATCTGGTAGTATTATTATAGCTCTATGTGAATGTGTTATATAGTTACCTCTCTGGTATCTCAGTAAGATCACAGTAACTTATATCTAACTTCTGTAGACTTTTCATCTCCCCGATCCAGCTCGGTAAAGTACTGAGGCTATTGGAGGATAAACACAGCACCTCTAGATGAGCCAGTGATCTGATGCTACAATGAGAGAAACAATGAACCGATAATAAGGCATGTTGATCAGTGATACATAATATAATATAATGTAATTATGGTACATTCATAACACATTAGCAGGTAGGTGGCAGGTGAGAATTTTGTGATAGTATATCTGGATGATGATCATGATGTCCAGATTACTTCTGAGAAGGCTTTGTTAGCAACCTGGTCTAACTCTAACTGAAATATCAAATACTAAATTCTTTGCACTCGAATTTTCAACCCATTCAAGGATGGAAATAAATCAAAACATTCAAATTTGAGTTTGAATGGGATTTTAAAATTTGCAAAGTGAGCTCCATAAATGTCCAAAAATTATCAAGTATCACAATAGCAAACATTTCCTTCTCTTTTTCTTTATAACTTTGAATTTTTGCAGTGTTTTACCCCTTGCAAAGCTATGTAACCAGACTAAATAATATCAAAACTACACCACTATTGTTAATGAAGGGAACTTTCTGATCCGTTAGGCCTACACAAAGGGTATGAGAGTTAAAGCTATATAATCTGGTAGTATTATTATAGCTCTATGTGATTGTGTTATATAGTTACCTCTCAGGTATCTCAGTAAGTTTACAGTGATTTATATCTAACTCCTGTAGACTTTTCATCTCCCCGATCCAGCTCGGTAAAGTACTGAGGCTATTGGAGGATAAATTCAGCACCTCTAGATGAGCCAGTGATCTGATGCTACAATGAGAGAAACAATGAACCGATAATAAGGCATGTTGATCAGAGATGAATAATAATAACATCTGTCTTATATGTCACTTGGATTGAGCTGCACTATATGCCCGTAGAGCAAAAATAGATAAATATAAGCCATCAAAGTGTAGAACAACTGGAAGACAAAAAAATCTTTTTTTGGAATTTTACACACGATTTTTCAACCGATGCAGCTCAGACTCTTTTTTATTTTATTTTTACATTTATGTGCCGTTCATTTGATGCTATCAACCTGTTATAGGATGGATGGATAATAATAAAGCAATAAACCAACTTCACACTTGAAACTCCAAGACCAAAATTGTGAGCTCAGACTGAACCTGTGCTAGAGAGTGCTTATTTGTGAGTAATTTTTTATCCTGCACCAAACTATGATGGTAATCGCCAAGCAAATATCATTGGATTCGATCCCCTTCAGCCAACTGCTGCCGATTTTTGTTGGGGTGTCATTGAGGCAACATGGACACCTTGTCAAGTTGGTTGAAAGGGATAATATTGAACGATATCACATGATAACAATGAGAGTGTTGATTGTTAGCATTTGCTACCACTGGTATCTTATATTGTTGGTACAGCACCATATGTCCTAACAGTCAATGGAATGAATTCTATAGCAATATGGGAAGATAACTCTTACAAACAAACCCTTGTTCATCGCGAACACAATCTGTACTTATACGGTTTCGAACCTTATCTGATTTCATTTTTGATCTGAGCAAGAGACATTTTAATACGATAGCAAGTGATCGAGAACATCTACTTTTTAGTAGAGTAATACGAAACAATAACAGAACATCCTCTTGCTTAAATACTACTTTCCGACCCAAGACCTGCAAGACTCAAAAACATGCCATGGTCTGTTATATATTTGGTTATGCTATAAAATCCCACAGCGTTCATCGATCGGGACAGAAAACTACTGATTTAAACTCGTGAGAAAGAGGCTAGAAAGACATGGAGATATCTAAAACTTGGGTGACAAATATTCTGAGTCTCTACACTATTTTAAGTCCACTGACCAACTTAAGAATTAAAACTAAAGGCCTACATTATTCCTGACTTCTCTTCAAACTTACCCTTACTCACTCTCCCCTATGTAACGAGGCAATTTTGTGTCAACAAAATTCATTCCCATGAATTTTGATGGCGGCATATTATAAACATTTCTGAATCTGAATTATTGTCATTACTTTCTAATGAATCAAGATTTCCCTTTTTACATTTCAAGAATTTAACAGTAGGGTCTAATGATCCGAAAACTTGTTAAACGAAAACAAAAGAGAGCCATTCAATTATATGCACCTAGAAGTTGCAAGGCAGTTATCTTAGGAGGAGCCATGTCCAAATCCCTTATCTCTGCTCTAAAAAAAGCTGTGTACTTTGGATTTCTTATATCTGCATGATGTGATGATGCAGTTAAATAACAATTTTTGTTGCCAACCAGTAATTGAATCAAACACCTCACTTGATGCCCTGTATATTGATTGCAGATTGTTTGAGGTACCGCAGCTTATTAGTTTATAATGTTGATTTTGTGTGTTTGATAATTGTGTGGATTTACATGTAGCAGACATTATTATGTAATGATTTTGAATTAACCTAGATTGTGCAGGCACTTAGTGTGCCTTCTTTGATGAATTGAGAGCAGAGCAGTGTTCGACTTGAGAGAGAGTGGACTTGCACCAGCGTGAATAAAGATCTTTTATCCTTTAAGTACGAGCTAGTGAATATGTAGACAGCAATATATAAATGTTTTTAAGACTTTCACCATGAACCTCCCTGCCTAAGACGGTGCGCCCTGCTCGACAGCACAGATGTTGAGGAACATTAAAAGAAACAACCTTTAGTCGTTACATCCCCATATCTATAATGAAAGAGTGAAGACATCGGATCATATCAGGTGTGATTATTATTAATATTTGGATGCCTAACTCTATACTCTCATGTGTATACATGCCTGAGTATTTAAGAATTTGACATGAAAACCTGGAATTACGTGTGCGATTAGTTAGTTTAAGTGCTCAAACGGTGCAAGATGCAGGTAGAGGCATTTCATTATCAACCACCAGTAGTTGATAATGAAATGCCTCTACCAGCATCTTGCACCGTTTGAGCACTGAAACTAGCGATTAGTGTGAAACGTAAGATCCTCTGATTTTTCTGATTTGATAAAGATTTTTTGTTCGAAATTGAGTTTGCTATAAGGTCCTTTAGCCTGTCTACATTAGTTATTTTCACTTAGAACATTAGAACATTAGTACATTAGTTTCCCATCGTCTCATCATAGCTGCATTATTAGGTGATTGTAAATATCTGAGTCAGATGATATCTTTGATATTTTTTGCTAGTATAACATAAATTGCCACCATCATGATACCATACCAGCCAGTGGAAAATCGCTGCTAGTAGAAATAGTATTATCAAACAGTTGAAATATTTTGTTCACTGATGAAGGGGATACATTTTTGGAACTAAGCCCATTTTATTTTTGCAGGGAAAAACTTTAGTCACGGACTCATACACAGAGATAACATAACTCCCTTCATTGGCCTGACGTCATATAACCTGAATGTTTGTATTATATAGTTAACCTTCATATATCTGTATCGAGTGTCGAGAAAATTAAATCTTCTAAATCGTATTTCAAATTTCTAATGATGTTGGAAAGCCCAGAGCTTCCAAAGCGCAACCAAATTCACTCTCATCTGCCTTATGGCTGCCTTTGTGTCGATAAAAAGTCCTCGAGTTTTCCTTTTTAGGCAGTACCGGTGAAGATGATATTTTTTTTTTGCTGTTTCTTGGAGGAGTAACTAGTAACCAGAATGAATAATACCAAAGGTTTCTTTTCCAAACCTTTAAAATGGCTTGGACATAAATTTATCAACCATTTGTGGCAATAGTGATGATTTATAATATCATTTATACACTACACAAAGACCATTACATATTGTTGTTACAAATGATAAAGGAATTATGTAAGATTTGCATGTTGGTAAATTTCATTGCTCTACAGCACTTGCATTAGTGATGTTGGAACGAGTGCCTCCCATAAGGGAAGCTATCTCTCGATTTAATCAACTTTTACTTCTCAGGTATCTGTGTTAGCAGCGTTCTGATTGAAACCAGCCCTAAACCATTTTGAGGCCTCTCGCTTATTAACCAGATTAAAGTTGTAGTAAAAGGAACTTTCAGCTATACTCCCTTCCCTCACCCATTTATACACAAAAATTGATCCTAAAACATCATATAGCTATTGACTCCTCAGTAAAATGGTATACACACATAAACATCTACACACATACGCCTATACACACATACACAGTGTTCATGTAAATCAGCATGGAAAACTGAAGATTGATATCGATGAAATCTCAGGTGGTGGAGCAAAGATAATATATAATTTCCGTGAAGGACAATCTAACCACAAACAACATAAAATAATTTTATGACCTTAATATTACCAGGCAAGCTACCTGATTAATCAATTAGATGGGGGCTTGCTTATGACTGAAATAAGGTAATAATTCAATTACAATAACTGTATTTGGAATAGAGCTATACTGTACTTACCTCTCAGGTATCTCTGTTAGATCACAATGTCTCAGATCTAGCTTTTTGAGACACTTCAGATCTCCTATCCGGCTGGGTAAGGTATGAAGGTTCTTATTTTGATATAACCACAGCTCCTCTAGGGTGGTAAGTGATCCAATACTGTAATGAAAGTTATTAGATCTGTCAGTATGTACCCAGTTTTAAAGGAGCAGCAAAGCAGAAGATAATACAACAGTGCACCAATCTAATAGCAAAGTACATATGCAGGTACTGATCTTACTTTTGCAGGATAGATGGTATTCAGTGACAATAAAACACATAATAAATAAATAAAGAAATAACAAATATGATGGAAAAAAGCTAATGTATAATAACGTCAACTTGCAGTTCTTGAGACTGCAGCTATTATAAAGATCTATGTGATCTCAAACTGAGTTAAGAGTTGGGTAAAATATGATTAGATCATAACTTTTCATTGTCATATACTTCGCATGGGCTATTCTTTTTTTGGGGAATCACAGAACCATTGTTCTGGCCAAAAAAACAAGAGTGATTTTTGGTGTTGATCAAAATTCAATCTACATAACATTTCTATCTCATTTAAATTAATATCTAGTGACCTTGAGGTCAGGTTATATATGGTTTAGTGGTTGTCTGCTCTGCAACTGTTATCAGGTCCAATCACAGCTGTATTGAGGATGACCCATAGGAAAAGAGCCAAGGTTTGGTGCTTTCTTATCCGCTTGATGACTCTATATCACCTATCATATTAACTTAATTAGATACTGTGTAACACCCGACTGAGGCTGTTATGGTTCAGGTCATGTGATACAGGAGGCAGCAGCGGAAAATTTTGAGTGTGAGCATCTTGATACGACTATGAATCAGTTTAAACTTGATATTCAGCTCTGTAGTGAATGATATTCTGTTCCAAAGAGCTGATTTCCTTACTGGCTATTCATTTAACATTTATAAATGGGTTGCCAGGGTTGTTTGTAACTTTAACAAGCACTATTTTATACCCGTCCTTTTAACAGAATAATAATAAAAAAATAAACTCAGCTAACATACCAGTAACCAATTCCATGTTGCCAATTCAACAAAAGAAATATTCTGTCGATCAATACCACTCATGCGTTTACCATCAGCCAAAAATCTTTATTTAGTAACTTCATTTATGCCAAACCAGTACAGTCTGTCCGCCCAGCTATTTTGAAAATTGGCACACCTCCGCGAGATAGCTTCAATCTATGTATGTATGTATGTATATGATGCTCAAATAATGGTGTGGGAGAGAAGTTATTCATCAGTTGAAATGAAGGTAAAGAACTGACTTAGAACGCCAACCACCCTCTACCTTTTTTAAATTAGCCCACAGGATGAACACTTTCCTGGATTTTAAATCCTGCCTATTCACTGAACTAAAACTTCCGAAAAAGTACTTTCCTAATCAAATTACCAAGTGGTTGCAAAGTTTCCAATGTTAACATATATTAGGGTTTTCAAGAATAAATGATAGCTGATAATTTTGCTTGTTTCACTATTCTTGGCCCGGTCTCTAAATTTAAATCCTTGTACATTTTCAACCTGCAGGGGATTTTGGACAATGGTTTAGGTAGCCTGTCTTGACTAGGTTTGTTGTGGCAGATGCTTGCCCCTTCCCACTGCAAAGCTTGTCAAGACAGGCTCAGATATAGGGTGCGATATGCAAAATAATGAGTACTAGCAGCTGGACTTAAATGGCTCTCTGTTGATTCTGTTTTATACATTAGGATTCGCAGAAGGAGATAAAATGCTTTTCTGACGTTAGAAGATTTTAATCAGACAGAAGTGTACTCTATCAAGCAACATGTTGTAGATTTAAGTCCCTGGCCAATTTACGAGATACGAAAATGATTTGCTTCCATAGACTTTACTTTTAGGTCTATTTTTGATACACAGCTTTCTAAGTATCCCTCCGAATATCGAATCAAACACCTCACTTGATGCCCTGTATATTGATTGCAGATTGTTTGAATTACTGCAGCTTATTAGTTTATAATGTTGATTTTGTGTGTTTGATAATTGTGTGGATTTACATGTAGCAGACATTATTATGTAATGATTTTGAATTAACCTAGATTGTGCAGGCACTTAGTGTGCCTTCTTTGATGAATTGAGAGCAGAGCAGTGTTCGACTTGAGAGAGAGTGGACCTGCACCAGCGTGAATAAAGATCTTTTATCCTTTAAGTACGAGCTAGTGAATATGTAGACAGCAATATATAAATGTTTTTAAGACTTTCACCATGAACCTCCCTGCCTAAGACGGTGCGCCCTGCTCGACAGCACAGAGGTTGAGGAACATTAAAAGAAACAACCTTTAGTCGTTACATCCCCATATCTATAATGAAAGAGTGAAGAGATCGGATCATATCAGGTGTGATTATTATTATTATTTGGACGCCTAACTCTAAACTCTTATCTGATTTTATTTTTGACCTGAGCAAGAGACATTTTAATAAGATAGCGAGTGATCGAGAACATCCACTTTTTAGTAGAATAATACGAAACAATGACAGAACATCCTCTTGCTTAAATACTACTTTCCGACCCAAGACCTGCAAGACTCAAAAACATGCCAAATCTTTTTCCCAACCTTAATGTCTTATTTTAACAACATACAACCTTAACCTTTCTTAGTCCATATATTAATTAATGTACACATTCAATTTTGTCATTCTCATGATACCGAATGTACAAATAAACTGAAACTGAAACTGTAGTGTGTGGTACGTCACAACAATCATACTTAATATGAGTTATTACACTAATAATCACACAGATAAGATGATGATCAAAATTCAGACCTAGATGGGTGTCGAACCCAGGTCCGAATGCAAAGCTAACGCTAAGCCTAGTGGCGCGATGGTAGCGTCGTTGCCCACAGGTATGTGGACCCAGATTCGGGTCCCAGCCAGGTCTGAATTTTGATCATCATCTTATCTGTGTGATTATTAGTGTAATAACTCATAAAAAGTATGACAGTTGTGACGTACCACAGGGGAAACATCCGCTTATTCCCTATGCCGATTGAAGGTGATCACCCTGGAAGTTTGAGAGGCCATAACTTCCTCAATATCTGGATTCTTAAACTTGAATTCGCTCATATGATAGAATAAAATATGGAGAATAAGATGTGATACAAAATAGCAGCCTCAAACTAGGTCTTTAATGGCGAGGCTGCAATGTCTGCGCCAGTTTTGTTCTCTGTTTGCAGGCAGATCAGAGCACACCTGGGGGCCAACCAAATCCTACTGCAGTTGGCCTCCAGGCGTGCTCCGACCTGCCTGCAAACAGAGAGCAAACTGGCGGAGACATTGCGGCCTTGCCATTAAGGCAAAAAAATTTTCGCCGCCCATGCTTCGGGATGTGGCACGTGATATGACATCCGATTTTAATCAACCTTGAACCAGTTTTTCGTTGACATCGCCGGAACTTTGTCTGATATCAACCTCCAATCTGCTCTAACCGATCTACCATAAGACAGTACACATTGGGCAAGTAAAACACTGGCTGCGTAATATAGACACATCGAAGTCAACATGTGCATCAGACTTTCCCTCATAAGTCTCAAAGTTTTGTTGTGAGGATTGGTGCATACCAATGTGGGATCTAAATAAACAAATGGACAGAAATGGTAGATGAAAAGAACTGTCACGCTGATCCTACCGCTTTCCTGGACATGTCGAAGGCTTTTGACAGAATGGAAAAAAATAAAAGTAATAGAGAAGCACGCATCAAGAAAAGTTGACAAGAATCTAATCTGCATTGTGCATGCTTCTTGGATGGCAGAGAGCGAAAAGTAAGGTTAGGCAACTCTATCAGCCTAACCTTGAAAACGAAAAATTGAACACCTCAGGGCACTCTCCTAGGGCCAATTTTCTGGTTACTGTATATCGACTCACGGTCAACCAAGCACGGGACCATTGACAAATATGGGGATGACCTCACCAAAACACCCAAGGTCAGCAGTGCTGCTAGGGACTATAGATGATATTACCAACTGGTGTGATAACCACAATATGCCAGCCATCGCGATCACACATCATAGATCAGACTAAATTTCTGATCTGACGTAGAGAAAAGCGCCATACTGGTGGAATCTAGGGTGCCTGGTGACACAATGCCTATACAAAGGATATAATTGAAAATAATTCCCAGTGAAAGTAGGCTTCCATGAAGAAGCGGTAGATCAGCTATCAATTTCGAGACTTGCGTTTTCAGACAAAGAACACAAACAAGCAATAAAAAGAGTAGTACAAGTACTAAACTGAGAGGACTAAGTGATCAGCTCCTTGGGTACTCAGGGTATTAGGTTGAGTTGGGATTGTGGCTCCAATACCCGCAAAAAAGATCACTCCAAAGGTGTCCTATAAAGATTTTCAGACAAAAACAGATCGAAAATAGTAATTTTGCAGCCATTTGTTGGTGGTCATAAGGGGACGTTGTAGCGAACTTTAGATAGAACAGTTAAAACATCATATCATTTAAACAAGGAATGGGACTTAAACTGCGTTTTTTAACAAAGTAGATTTTGTTGTATGACAGGGAGGAATTTTTAGCGTTGATGTAAATCAACATGATAATCTGAGGGGGGGGAGGGGTGGACTTTCTCGACTATCATTGAGATACCAATTGTGAAAAAAAAACATTTTCACCTTAATACTACCCGATAAAGAACTTAATTAATCAATCAGATGGGTGCAGTTCTTATGAGTAAAATAAAGGATTAATTTAGTTACAATAACAGTGTTTTGAAAACAACTATACTGTACTTACCTCTCAGGTATCTCTGTTAGATCACAAAAGCCCAGATTTAGCTTTTTGAGGCACTTCAGATCCCCTATCCAGCTGGGTAAGGTATGAAGGTTCTTATTTCCATATAATCTCAGCACCTCTAGGGTGGTAAGTGATCCAATACTGTAATGAGAGTTATTAGATCTGTCAGTATGTACCCAGTTTTAAAGGAGCAGCAAAGCAGAAGATAATACAACAGTGAACCAATCTAATAGCAAAGTACATATGCAGGTACTAATCTTACTTTTGCAGGATAGGTGGTATTCAGTGACAATAAAACACATAATAAATAAATAAAGAAATAACACATATGATGGAAAAAAGCTAATGTGTAATAACGTCAACTTGCAGTTCTTGAGACTGCAGCTATTATAAAGATCTATGTGATCTCAAACTGAGTTAAAGTTGGGTAAAATATGATTAGATCATAACTTTGCATTGTCATATACTTCGCATGGGCTATTCTTTCTTTGGGGAATCACAGAACCATTGTTCTGGCCAAAAAAACAAGAGTGATTTTTGGTGTTGATCAAAATTCAATCTACATAACATTTCTATCTCATTTAAATTAATATCTAGTGACCCTGAGGTCAGGTTATATATGGTTTAGTGGTTGTCTGCTCTGCAACTGTTATCAGGTCCAATCACAGCTGTATTGAGGATGACCCATAGGAAAAGAGCCAAGGTTTGGTGCTTTCATATCCGCTTGATGACTCTATATCACCTATCATATTAAATTAATTAGATACTGTTTAACACCCGACTGAGGCTGTTATGGTTCAGGTCATGTGATACAGGAGGCAGCAGCGGAAAATTTTGAGAGTGAACATCTTTATACGACTATGAATCAGTTTAAACTTGATATTCAGCTCTGTAGTGAATGATATTCTGTTCCAAAGAGCTGATTTCCTTACTGGCTATTCATTTAACATTTATAAATGGGTTGCCAGGGTTGTCTGCTACTTTAACAAGCACTATTTTATACCCGTCCTTTTAACAGAATAATAATAAAAAACTCAGCTAACATACCAGTAACCAATTCCATGTTGCCAATCCAACAAAAGAAATATTCTGTCGATCAATACCACTCATGCGTTTACCATCAGCCAAAAATCTTCATTTAGTAACTTCATTTATGCCAAACCAGTACAGTCTGTCCGCCCAGCTATTTTGAAAATTGGCACACCTCCGCGAGATAGCTTCAATCTATGTATGTATGTATGTATATGATGCTCAAATAATGGTGTGGGAGAGAAGTTATTCATCAGTTGAAATGAAAGTAAAGAACTGACTTAGAACGCCAACCACCCTCTACCTTTTTTAAATTAGCCCACAGGATGAAAACTTTCCTGGATTTTAAATCCTGCCTATTCACCGAACCAAAACTTCCGAAAAATTACTTTCCTAATCAAATTACAAAGTGGTTGCAAAGTTTCCAATGTTAACATATTTTAGGGTTTTCAAGAATAAATGATAGCTGATAATTTTGCTTGTTTTACTATTCTTGGCCCGGTCTCTAAATTTAAATCCTTGTACATTTCCAACCTGCAGGGTATTTTGACATGGGTTTAGGTAGCCTGTCTTGACTAGGTTTGTTGTGGCAGATGCTTGCCCCTTCCCACTGCAAAGCTTGTCAAGACAGGCTCAGATATAGGGTGCGATATGCAAAATAATGAGTACTAGCAGCTGGACTTAAATGGCTCTCTGTTGATTCTGTTTTATACATTAGGATTCGCAGAAGGAGATAAAATGCTTTTCTGACCTTAGAAGATTTTAATCGGACGGAAGTGTACTCTATCAAGCAACATGTTGTAGATTTAAGTCCCTGGCCAATTTACGAGATACAAAAATGATTTGCTTCCTTAGACTTTACTTTTAGGTCTATTTTTGATACACAGCTTTCCAAGTATCCCTCGGAATATCCTCTCGGAAAAGATTGTATACACAAAAGGAGCCTAAGTTTCTTTAAATTATTTTGGCTGATTGATTATAGCTTGTAATTATACAACAAAATTTACCAAAAGCCATGAGGATCATTACACATTGGTAAGCTTAATTTTGTAGAGTGATTTGTCAATAACCTTCAAATTGCGTAGTGACAAGATCACTTGTGGAGAAATGTCTAGTCTCCACAATTTAGGTTCTGTCCATTTGTCTGTTATATATTTGGTTATGCTATAAAATCCCACAGCGTTCATTGATCGGGACAGAAAACTACTGATTTAAACTCGTGAGAAAGAGGCTAGAAAGACATGGAGATATCTAAAACTTGGGTGACAAATATTCTGAGTCTCTACACTATTTTAAGTCCACTGACCAACTTAAGAATTAAAACTAAAGGCCTTCATTATTCCTGACTTCTCTTCAAACTTACCCTTACTCACTCTCCCCTATGTAACGAGGCAATTTTGTGTCAACAAAATTCATTCCCATGAATTTTGATGGCGGCATATTATAAACATTTCTGAATCTGAATTATTGTCATTACTTTCTAATGAATCAAGATTTCCCTTTTTACATTTCAAGAATTTAACAGTAGGGTCTAATGATCCGAAAACTTGTTAAACGAAAACAAAAGATAGCCATTCAATTATATGCACCTAGAAGTTGCAAGGCAGTTATCTTTGGAGGAGCCATGTCCAAATCCCTTATCTCTGCTCTAAAAAAAGCTGTGTACTTTGGATTTCTTATATCTGTATGATGTGATGATGCAGTTTAATAACAATTTTTGTTGCCAACCAGTAATTGAACCAAACACCTCACTTGATGCCCTGTATTTTGATTGCAGATTGTTTGAGTTACCGGAGCTTAATAGTTTATAATGTTGATTTTGTGTGTTTGATAATTGTGTGGATTTACATGTAGCAGACATTATTATGTAATGATTTTGAATTAACCTATATTGTGCAGGCACTTAGTGTGCCTTCTTTGATGAATTGAGAGCAGAGCAGTGTTCGACTTGAGAGAGAGTGGACCTGCACCAGCGTGAATAAAGATCTTTTATCCTTTAAGTACGAGCTAGTGAATATGTAGACAGCAATATATAAATGTTTTTAAGACTTTCACCATGAACCTCCCTGCCTAAGACGGTGCGCCCTGCTCGACAGCACAGAGGTTGAGGAACATTAAAAGAAACAACCTTTAGTCGTTACATCCCCATATCTATAATGAAAGAGTGAAGACATCGGATCACATCAGGTGTGATTATTATTATTATTTGGACGCCTAACTCTAAACTCTTATCTGATTTTATTTTTGACCTGAGCAAGAGACATTTTAATAAGATAGCGAGTGATCGAGAACATCCACTTTTTAGTAGAATAATACGAAACAATAACAGAACATCCTCTTGCTTAAATACTACTTTCCGACCCAAGACCTGCAAGACTCAAAAACATGCCAAATCTTTTTCCCAACCTTAATGTCTTATTTTAACAACATACAACCTTAACCTTTCTTAGTCCATATATTAATTAATGCACACATTCAATTTTATCATTCTCATGATACCGAATGTACAAATAAACTGAAACTGAAACTGAAACTGTAGTGTGTGGTACGTCACAACAATCATACTTAATATGAGTTATTACACTAATAATCACACAGATAAGATGATGATCAAAATTCAGACCTAGATGGGTGTCGAACCCTGGTCCGAATGCAATGCAGGCAATGCCGCTAACGCTGAGCCTAGTGGCGCGATGGTAGCGTCGTTGCCTGCAGGTATGTGGACCCGGATTCGAGTCCCAGCCAGGTCTGAATTTTGATCATCATCTTATCTGTGTGATTATTAGTGTAATAACTCATATAAAGTATGACAGTTGTGACGTACCACAGGGGAAACATCCGCTTATTCCCTATGCCTATTGAAGGTGATCACCCTGGAAGTTTAAGAGGCCATAACATCCTCAATATCTGGATTCTTAAACTTGAATTCGCTCATATGATAGAATAAAATATGGAGAATAAGATGTGATACAATATAGCAGCCTCAAACTAAGTCTTTAATGGCAAGGCTGCAATGTCTGCGCCAGTTTTGCTCTCTGTTTGCAGGCAGATCAGAGCACACCTGGGGGCCAACCAAATCCTACTGCAGTTGGCCTCCAGGCGTGCTCCGACCTGCCTGCAAACAGAGAGCAAACTGGCGGAGACATTGCGGCCTTGCCATTAAGGCAAAATAATTTTCGCCGCCCATGCTTCGGGATGTGGCACGTGATATGACATCCGATTTTAATCAACCTTGAACCAGTTTTTCGTTGACATCGCCGGAACTTTGTCTGATATCAACATCCAATCTGCTCTAACCGATCTACCATATGACAGTACACATTGGGCAAGTAAAACACTGGCTGCGTAATATAGACACATCGAAGTCAACATGTGCATCAGACTTTCCCTCATAAGTCTCAAAGTTTTGTTGTGAGGATTGGTGCATACCAATGTGGGATCTAAATAAACAAATGGACAGAAATGGTAGATGAGAAGAACTGTCACGCTGATCCTACCGCTTTCCTGGACATGTCAAAGGCTTTTGACAGAATGGAAGAAAATAAAAGTAATAGAGAAGCATGCATCAAGAAAAGTTGACAAGAATCTAATCTCCATTGTGCATGCTTCTTGGATGGCAGAGAGCGAAAAGAAAGGTTAGGCAACTCCATCAGCCTAACCTTGAAAACGAAAAATGGAACACCTCAGGGCACTCTCCTAGGACCAATTTTCTGGTTACTGTATATCGACTCATGGTCAACCAAGCACGGGACCATTGACAAATATGGGGATGACCTCACCAAAACACCCAAGGTCAGCAGTGCTGCTAGGGACTATAGATGATATTATCAACTGGTGTGATAACCACAATATGCCAGCCATCGCGATCACACATCATAGATCAGACTAAATTTCTGATCTGACATAGAGAAAAGCGCCATACTGGTGGAATCTAGGGTGCCTGGTGACACAATGCCTATACAAAGGATTTAATTGAAAATAATTCCCAGTGGAAGTAGGCTTCCATGAAGATGCGGTAGATCAGCTATTAATTTCGAGAATTGTGTTTTCAGACAAAGAGCACAAACAAGCAATCAAAAGAGTAGTATAAATACTAAACTGAGAGGAGTAAGTGATCAGCTCCTTGGGTACTCAGGGTATTAGGTTGAGTTGGGATTGTGGCTCCAATACCCGCAAAAAAGATCACACCAAAGGTGTCCTATAAAGACTTTCAGGCAAAAACAGAACGAAAATAGTAATTTTGCAGCCATTTGTTGATGGTCATAAGGGGACGTTGTAGCAAACTTTAGATAGAACAGTTAAAACATCATATCATTTAAACAAGGAATGGGTCTTAAACTGCGTTTTTTAACAAAGTAGATTTTGTTGTATGACAGGGAGGAATTTTGAGTGTTGATGTAAATCAACATGATAATCTGAGGGGGGGGGGAGGGGGGTGGGAGGGGGTGGACTTTCTCGACTATCATTGAGATACCAATTGTGAAAAAAAAACATTTTCACCTTAATACTACCCGATAAACAACTTAATTAATCAATCAGATGGGTGCAGCTCTTATGAGTAAAATAAAGGATTAATTTAGTTACAATAACAGTGTTTTGTAAACAACTATACTGTACTTACCTCTCAGGTATCTCTGTTAGATCACAATCAAGTATGTATAGTATTCTCAGACTCTTCAGATCTCCTATCCTGCTGGGTAAGGTATGAAGGTTCTTATTTGTATTTAAGTACAGCCCCTCTAGGTTTGTAAGTGATCCAATACTGTAATG
The DNA here is from genome assembly GCA_914767715.1 of Membranipora membranacea. NCBI lineage: Eukaryota > Metazoa > Bryozoa > Gymnolaemata > Cheilostomatida > Membraniporidae > Membranipora > Membranipora membranacea. Next base: position 23,715,863 of record OU612074.1, read on the forward strand.
AAAGTTATTAGATCTGTCAGTATGTACCCAGTTTTAAAGGAGCAGCAAAGCAGAAGATAATACAACAGTGCACCAATCTAATAGCAAAGTACATATGCAGGTACTGATCTTACTTTTGCAGGATAGGTGGTATTCAGTGACAATAAAACACATAATAAATAAATAAAGAAAAAACAAATATGATGGAAAAAAGCAAATGTATAATAACGTCAACTTGCAGTTCTTGAGACTGCAGCTATTATAAAGATTTATCTGATCTCAAACTGAGTTAAGAGTTGGGTAGAAAAATATGATTAGATCATAACTTTGCATTGTCATATACTTCGCATGGGCTATTCTTTCTTTGGGGAATCACAGGACCATTGTTCTGGCCAAAAAAACAAGAGTGATTTTTGGTGTTGATCAAAATTCAATCTACATAACATTTCTATCTCATTTAAATTAATATCTAGTGACCTTGAGGTCAGGTTATATATGGTTTAGTGGTTGTCTGCTCTGCAACTGTTATCAGGTCCAATCACAGATGTATTGAGGATGACCCATAGGAAAACAGCCAAGGTTTGGTGCTTTCTTATCCGCTTGATGACTCTATATCACCTATCATATTAAATTAATTAGATACTGTGTAACACCCGACTGAGGCTGTTATGGTTCAGGTCATGTGATACAGGAGGCAGCAGCGGGAAATTTTGAGAGTGAACATCTTGATACGACTATGAATCAGTTTAAACTTGATATTCAGCTCTGTAGTGAATGATATTCTGTTCCAAAGAGCTGATTTCCTTACTGGCTATTCATTTAACATTTATAAATGGGTTGTTAGGGTTGTCTGCTACTTTAACAAGCGCTATTTTATACCCGTCCTTTTAACAGAATAATAATAATAAAAAAAAACTCAGCTAACATACCAGTAACCAATTCCATGTTGCCAATCCAACAAAAGAAATATTCTGTTGATCAATACCACTCATGCGTTTACCATCAGCCAAAAATCTTCATTTAGTAACTTCATTTATGCCAAACCAGTACAGTCTGTCCGCCCAGCTATTTTGAAAATTGGCACACCTCCGCGAGATAGCTTCAAACTATGTATGTATGTATGTATATGATGCTCAAATAATGGTGTGGGAGAGAAGTTATTCATCAGTTGAAATGAAGGAATAGAACTGACTTAGAACGCCAACCACCCTCTACCTTTTTTAAATTAGCCCACAGGATGAACACTTTCCTGGATTTTAAATCCTGCCTATTCAGCGAACTAAAACTTCCGAAAAATTACTTTCCTAATCAAATTCCAAAGTGGTTGCAAAGTTTCCAATGTTAACATATATTAGGGTTTTCAAGAATAAATGATAGCTGATAATTTTGCTTGTTTTACTATTCTTGGCCCGGTCTCTATATTTAAATCCTTGTACATTTTCAACCTGCAGGGTATTTTGGACATGGGTTTAGGTAGCCTGTCTTGACTAGGTTGGTTGTGGCAGATGCTTGCCCCTTCCCACTGCAAAGCTTGTCAAGACAGGCTCAGATATAGGGTGCGATATGCAAAATAATGAGTACTAGCAGCTGGACTTAAATGGCTCTCTGTTGATTCTGTTTTATACATTAGGATTCGCAGAAGGAGATAAAATGCTTTTCTGACCTTAGAAGATTTTAATCAGACGGAAGTGTACTCTATCAAGCAACATGTTGTAGATTTTAGTCCCTGGCCAATTTATGAGATACAACATGATTTTCTACTATAGACTTTACTTTTAGGTCTATTTTTGATACACAGCTTTCTAAGTATCCCTCGGAATATCGTCTCGGAAAAGATTGTATACACAAAAGGAGCCTAAGTTTCTTTAAATTATTTTGGTTGATTGAATATAGCTTGTAATTGCACAACAAAATTTACCAAAAGCCATGAGGATCATTTCACATTGGTAAGCTTAATTTTGTAGAGTGATTTGTCAATAACCTTCAAAATGTGTAGTGACAAGATCATTAGCGGAGAAATGTCTAGTCTCCACAATTCAGGTTCTGTCCATTGGTCTGTTATATATTTGGTTTTGCTATAAAATCCCACAGCGTTCATTGATCGGGACAGAAAACTACTGATTTAAACTCGTGAGAAAGAGGCTAGACAGACATGGAAATATCTAAAACTTGGGTGACAAATATTCTGAGTCGCTACACTATTTTAAGTCAACTGACGAACTTAAGAATTAAAACTAAAGGCCTTCATTATTCCTTACCTCTCTTCAAACTTACCCTTACTCACTCTCCCCTATGTAACAAGGCAATTTTGTGTCAACAAAATTCGTTGCCATGAATTTTGATGGCAGCATATTATAAACATTTCTGAATCTGAATTATTGTCATTACTTTCTAATGAATCAAGATTTCCCTTTTTACATTTCAAGAATTTAACATTAGGGTCTAATGATCCGAAAACTTGTTAAACGAAAACAAAAGATAGCCATTCAATTATATGCACCTAGAAGTTGCAAGGCAGTTATCTTTGGAGGAGCCATGTCCAAATCCCTTATCTCTGCTCGAAAAAAAGCTGTGTACTTTGGATTTCTTATATCTGTATATAATGAAAGAGTGAAGACATCGGATCATATCAGGTGTGATTATTATTATTATTTGGACGCCTAACTCTAAACTCTCATGTGTATACATGGCTGAGTATTTAAGAATTTGACATGAAAACCTGGAATTATGTATGCGATTAGTTAGTTTAAGTGCTCAAACGGTGCAAGATGCTGGTAGAGGCATTTCATCATCAACTAAAATGTAGTTGATAATGAAATGCCTCTACCTGCATCTTGCACCGTTTGAGCACTTAAACTAGCGATTAGTGTGAAATGTAAATCAACATGAAAACCTGATGATTGATATCGACTGAAATTTCAAATACTGAATTCTTTGCACTTGAGTTTTCCACCCATTTGAGGATGGAAATAAATCAGAAGATTGTGACTTTAAATGGAATAAAAAATTTCCTTTTGAAATTTGCGAAGTGAGCTCCATCCATGTCCAAAAATGATCAAGTATCACAAAAAACAAACATTTTCTTCTCTTTTTTCAATATAACTTTGAATTCTTTGCAGTTTCATACCCCTTACAAAGCTATGTAACCAGACGAAATAATATCAAAACTTTTTTGGACAAACAAAACTACTCTTTGTTACTAGAGAGAACTATCTCAGCTGTAGGCCTAAACACAGGGTATAGAGTTAAAGCCTTATAATCTTATAGTATTATTATAGCTCTATGTGATTATGTTATATAGTTACCTCTCTGGTATCTCAGTAAGATCACAGTAACCTATGATTAACTTCTGTAGACTTTTCATCTCCCCGATCCAGCTGGGTAGAGTAACCATTCTGCGAATAAAGGATATATCCAGCACCTCTAGATGAGCCAGTGATCTGATGCTACAATGTAAAGGGAATAAACAATAGCAGTATTTGATGACATTTTATGATCAGATCAATCAAATTTGATTATCGTCATTTCAAACTTTGTTCAGTGTTTATGGCCGTTAATATTTCAAACAGCTGGTTTTTAGGTTCTGATCCTGTCGTCAGCATATATTGACCTTTCACCTCCTGAGTGGGGTTAGGTTCACAAATGCAGTGAAATTTACAATACTATATTCTATTTTTTACATGCCTATTGGTAATAATTGTGAAGAGGAATTTTATTCCTAATCAAGGAGGAGGAGACATCCAATCATTTCAGGTCATTCAACATTCATCCTCTCTTTTATATTGGGAGCACAACTCGAGATTCTATGTATTTTATGACTCGCATAGTGAAATAAGAATTAGGCACTATCATATTCGATCATAGCTTCCTATTGCTTGTCACAAGTAGATTACAAATGCATTTCTTTCATCAAAATTTCCCTTGTTTGACAATAGGTAAATTTGGCCCTTGGTATCTATATTAAATAATCATTAATCATAATCATTTTCATGGGGAGATCCAACTGAATCCAACTTGAATTCAAGTTGTCTCCCTATTACCAATATTGACATGAAACTTAGAGTTATCTCTTCATTGGTAATAGGGAGACAACTTGAATTCAAGTTGGATTTCCCCGTGAAAATGATTATGATTAATGATTATTTAATATAGAAACCAAGGTGCGAATTTACCTAATGCGTGAATAAAAAAGAGTGATTTATTTTCATATTTTCAAAAGAGCAAAACCCACTTTTTTGTTAGAGGGAATATGCTGAGATGTGCAGACTAGGTGTCAGCTTAGTCTAGCTCTGCTGCTAGAAAGGACAGAGTTTACTCACTTCTCTAACTGATCTACATCAGTAATCTCTCTTATCTTCAGCTGTTTGAGATGAGGTGCTATCTGGTGTAGTGGTGGTATGTCTTCTTCTATAGCCATATGCGTCACAGTGTGACCTTCTGTAGCTGATAATAACTCGTTTACAGTAAGTCTGCTGAAGCCTGGCCGGCCAGGTATCTTACCTATATCAGGCTGACTATCATCTCTGTACCAGATTCTATACTCTGTAAGTGTAAATTATCACTAGAATCGATATATCAGGACCCAACTCAAACAGCGTGCGGTGGAGGTAGGGATGGAAAAGTATGGGGAGATTCAGTGAATTTAAAAAATCAACAGAATCTTATCATGAGTGGTACGACTTCCATATGGTTTGTGGTTTTGTTAGTTTTACCGTTGTCGGTGCCAAACCTGATAAGTGAAAAGTTTGCTCTGAAGTTATTGAGGAATTAACATAATCACTATGACCATAATCCATTGGCTTTGTTATAGAAAAGGGGATATTGTCTTATAAAGCGCGGTCACTTCAGTTCCTGGTGTGCATGGTGATTCAACAAGAGGAAGTCAACAGGTTACTTTTAAACATCATCTGCTAGCTGTGAATTTTCAGAAAACCTCAACAAAGAAATAAATCCTTTGTTCAAGATGCTCAATCGCCTATAAATATACCTATATATAACAAAGCCCTGTATACTGTTGTTGGGGGAAACTGTCCCTCCCTAAATCATACAACAGCAACTTTGATCAGAATCATACTTTGTTGTCACCTTCTCACCAGGTTGTCTGCACAGCCTACCAAGCCTTGGCAGTTTGTCTCATACCCAATGTGTCTGCAGAGGTCACACACCCCAATGGGCTTTTATTCCTAGCTACTAATCTACTCATCAAACATGTACGGACTATACTGACATGGCCTGTTTCTCGTATTACTGGTTATAAACCCAGAGACACTTACTTTTTATACTATCGCTGCCTTCACTGTACTGTACTGAGAGAGTCTCATCTACATATAGAGAGGAGAAGGTTTAGTTGTTTTAGTCAGTTGTTGAGATACTAAAATCTAACTTGAGTTGATATTCGTAAGAACTGTTTTAGAGCACAACGCATCAAATTTTTATATAAAACATTTTTCTGAGTATCATTTTATAACGGTACAACACTGCAACATTTTTATATTATACAGTATTTTAATATTTTTATTATGAGCTCAACAGACGCTTTTATTTCTCAATCACTTGGCAGAGACAGAATAAATTATCCTATCCTATCCTACATCCTAACTGAATTGTGTTTTGTCCTCTCTGTGTGAGTCATGGTGAGACAGCAGGTAGAAGTTATCAGATAAAACAAGATCTGTATTGTAGGTAAGCTATAAAACACTTAATCATACACTGGTAATTATTTTAGTAAATCAAATATTGATTCAATTTGAATAAAGATTGGTATTTTCATACTTTTGAGTTGCCCTTCCATATTTAAGAATAAAATGTACTACAATACTACTTCTGACTTAGCTCAAGCGCTTAAACTGTGTTGGGATAGCTGGTAGTACATTTCATTATCATGCTACTAACAGCTATCCTGACACAGTTTGAGCGCTAAAACTACTTCTGACTCAGAGTTATTATTCTGTATGATGAAAGTTTAGGATAAAGTCAAAGTTCTGGTACATTGTGTTATATAAAGTAACCAGGCTCACCTGATGTTTGTGTCAGTGTGGTTGCGTCAGCTAAAGGTTCCACATATACATCTAGTGGTTGGGATTGTTGATCACTCATCAGCTGCTCCTCTCCCTGATCCTGTTGGTTTATCTGATTGTTAGTACATCTGTACTGAGTATCACCCTGTGAAGGAGAAGTCTGATGAGAGATAGGTAGAGCTGCCTGAGAAGTGTAACCAGGAAGAAATCCTCTCTGGTTGTCTGAAAGTAGAAAACCAGTACAAAATATTATTAATATATTACCACAACCAAACCAAGACAATGAATTCTCTTAAGCCAAGGTCATATTCTTGTTGAATGTATTGTATTTCACAATTGATCACAGGCACTGTTGTGAGAAAGTTTAAATTGCGGAGCAAAAATGTACTGTCCTGGTCTCCATTCAGGGGTGTACATCACTGTATCCCTTAAGGGGTGTACATCACTGTATCCCTTAAGGGGTGTACATATCACAGTCATCACTCAGGGGTGTACATCACTGTATCCCTTAAGGGGTGTACATATCACTGTCATCACTCAGGGGTGTACATCACTCTCTCAACTCAGGGGTGTACATCACTGTATCCCTTAAGGGGTGTACATATCACTGTCATCACTCAGGGGTGTACATCACTGTATCCCTTAAGGGGTGTACATATCACTGTCATCACTCAGGGGTGTACATCACTCTCTCAACTCAGGGTGTACATCACTGTATCCCTTAAGGGGTGTACATATCACTGTCATCACTCAGGGGTGTACATCACTGTATCCCTTAAGGGGTGTACATATCACTGTCATCACTCAGGGGTGTACATCACTCTCTCAACTCAGGGGTGTACATCACTGTATCCCTTAAGGGGTGTACATATCACTGTCATCACTCAGGGGTGTACATCACTGACATGACTCAGGGGGGTACATCACTGTCTCTACTCAGAGTTGTACATCACTGTCTCCACTCAGGGGCGTACATCAATGACTTGACTAAGGAGTGTACATCACCGGCGCCACTAAGGGGTGTACATCACTGTCTCCACTCAGGGGTGTACATCACCGACTTCACTCAGGGGTGTACATCACTGTCTCCGCTCAGGGGTGTACATCACTGTCTCCACTCAGGGGTGTACATCACTCTCTCCGCTCAGGGGTGTACATCACTGTCTCCACTCAGGGGTGTACATCACTCTCTCCACTCAGGGGTGTACATCACCGACTTCACTCAGGGGTGTACATCACTGTCTCCGCTCAGGGGTGTACATCACTGTCTCCACTCAGGGGTGTACATCACTCTCTCCGCTCAGGGGTGTACATCACTGTCTCCACTCAGGGGTGTACATCACTCTCTCCACTCAGGGGTGTACATCACTGACTCTACTCAGGGGTGTACATCACTGACTTCACTCAGGGGTGTACATCAATGACTTGACTAAGGAGTGTACATCACCGGCGCCACTAAAGGGTGTACATCACTGTCTCCACTCAGGGGTGTACATCACTCTCTCCACTCAGGGGTGTACATCACTGACTCCACTCAGGGGTGTACATCACTGGCTCCACTAATGGGTGTACATCACAGTGTCACTCAGGGGTGTATATCACTGCCTCTACTCAGGGGTGTACATCACTGCCTCTACTCAGGGTCGTATATCAGTTGTATATCACTTTCAGCTAGTCAGTGGATATTATGACTGTACCCAGTGAGAGCTGCTGATGACCGGTTCCATTCTGAGTGTGAGTCACTGATTATATTTGTATTTACTATCATATGTAATAATAATAAGGTACTAACAAACAGTAATTTTTATTACAGTGCAAACTCCACTCACCACCAGCAGGGCGATCTGTCCCTGAAGCCTGACGGTCTTCATCCACCCCTTCTTTGTCTAGTTTTCTTCTCTTCGCTGGATCCATGATCTTCTTACAGGACTAGATAGGCATTATGTGTATGAATCCTCTGAGTCCCTCTGTGAACTAAAATATAACGTCAACACAAAGGCATTTAGGACATCATTATTTTCACCTGATTGTTAATGACTGTTAGATTTGGATTCAGTCTGACGTTTAACCATTATAACCCACTTACAGATATAACAATGGTTGTGTGGCTGTATTAGGTGTAGTATCTCACAGTAATACAAGAGACACAAAACCATAAAAGTGTAGGGATGCTTCATGAGGCCTGTCTCACAACACTAAGGGTCTACAGAGCACCAGGGTATCCGCTGATGTAGGGCCTGCATGAGTCATTACAAAGTTCTGAAATGTACATAACATATAAGGTTGAGGGTGTATCGATGTCCACCAAGCCTTCATTTGGTTTTGTGAAATGAATCTGGGTTTACGGATTGGGCCTTTAGACTGCATACACAGACTTATGACTGTCTCACAACATCTCAAAACTGAAACCTGTAGTGTCTGTGTTGTGAGACCGCCTAGGTTGGTTTATGTCCATCCCATTTGATTGAGAACCTTAACAATATTGGTAGGCACAATGGGCTGTACCAGCACAAACTTTCAATGTAGAATTTGGGTTGTGCCCTTAAAATACTGGACCGTATTGCTCAATGGTTGGATGATAGGACTTGTGCTATTAGCTGACTTTGGTTACACATTAACGTACTAATAGATTGCCAGCCATCCTTTACTTTTGGTGCTTTAGTTACCAAAGTAAGCTACTTGTCCACTCCTAGCCTGTCTTAACAAGCTTTGTTCAGTGGGGGGGGGGGGGGAGGGAAACTGAACACCGAACAAAGCTTGTCCCTCCATGCATAAAAAACTTAGTATTACTATCTAGTATTGTATGCTAGGCATGCATTGAATCTGCATTGCTATATATTTGAGAAACAGACACAGAATGTCTACAACTAAGAATATCTCCACTCATGTTGGCTCTTTCTAGCCAACCCAAGACTATTTCCTACCTTAGCATGCATCACCTAGGCTAGCATACTTTCAGCTTGTTCTAGATCTTTCAGCAAACTTCCTGTTGTTGTGAGTTTAGATTGACAAGTGATGCAGTCTTTGAGTTTCATTTTGATGACTTTTTCCATTGGGATCCCCACTTCCCAAAGACTTGGAAAACCCCAACAGAAGTGGGTCAACATCTATAAGCCGCTTGATTGGACCTTCATTGCCTAGTTAGCCAATCACAATAGCTGTTTTAATGACTCAACCCTTCCCTTTCTACAGGCAATGATATGTCCAAGAGGGCACAACTCACATATCTTGCCTGTCATTTAATAAAACTGAAAATAATATTACGTTTTTATTTGGATTAAGGTCAAGCTGTGAGCATTCTCCCTGATGTGAGCTCACAATAAAACATAAGAAGGAAGCAATGTATATATATATATATATATATAGAGCGGTTAACGGTTAAGAACCGTTATTAAACATGCCAATTAAACAACAAACAATGACAAGAAATAATGTTGGCATAGTCATAAAAAAACGCCTTCAAACAGTCATTTATATCAGGGCTAATCAAATATGGTAGAGACTGCTTTTGAAAACTTATTTAGTAATGAGGAAGGAACTGATTGAATTCATTAGCTTACAACACATTTTATTATCGCTATGGGCCCTTAAATTTAGCACTTGGCTATGGTTATTGTACCAGTTTTTATGACAACATGTATTTGCATAGGGGCAGCACACACACTGATTGCAGATCGACTCTGTGATATGAGTCTCTCTGCACCGTAGTGACAATGCCGCATGAGGCCCAATTGACCTAATTAGACTTTTTTTAGAAAAGCTAACTTTTATCCAGTTTGTGTGGGGTGACTTTACAGTTGGACAACTCACGCACGTTCGCATTAATTCAGTTGCTACTGTGCAAAGATGCCCAACCTTTTTTGATTGGTGCACATGAGCAAACTGGGCAGCACACAAAATAATTACCTTATTTTCTATTCAATCTGCATGACATGACAGTTTCCGGTCCCTGATCATCAAAAGGAAGTGATCAATAAAATTCATCAAGACAGTAGGAGAAATTGCAAAGTAACAATAGAATTAAAAATTCAAGTGTTTAACAGATTTCATTTAATAAAAATAAAACTGTATAATTTAGTGAGGTCTCACTGAGTACATGTTGACACCACTGTTATTGTTTCTTACTTGAGGGATAGATTTCTTCTGTGTTACGACTTACGCTGAAGGTTATTCTAATTATACCCTGAAGGCCATTTGGTAAATTTGTTAGAATATTTATACATGTTCCATGTGACATGCTCCAAACCTAAATCACAGCATCATTTGATTTCCTTTTTATGGTACTGACACTGGCAGCGTTCATTGTGTTAAATTATATATATAGTCATGAGATAGAATTCGAGTTTTACATAGAAGAGTATGCTTGTCATAGAATACTCTGTGTGTATCATTGGTGAGAAATAAGGAAATTCATGGTTTCCCCAGCAAACTCCCATATATAAGCTGTTCATTTTACACCCAATACTTCGGTATAATAAAAACATTAACTGTCACATGATTAGAGTTTGTATGGTTAACTGCACACCGAGTATAACAATAATTGGAAGTTTTTTGTTAATTGGCACAAAGATTTATTGTTAGGGTTATGGGGGTTGTTTCTCTTGATGTTTCATGCTAGGCAGGTGCTCTATTATACAGAGTGCTGTATGCTCATGTCATGTTAATGTCAGAATGATGCATTGTGGGAAATTTTGAGGGAATGTTCTGTTTTCGGTGCTCTGTGTGGGAATGTTCTGTTTTCGGTGCTCTGTGTGGGAATGTTCTGTTGTCGGTGCTCTGTGTGGGAATGTTCTGTTGTCGGTACTCTGTGTGGGAATGTTCTGTTGTCGGTACTCTGTGTGGGAATGTTCTGTTGTCGGTGATCTGTGTGGGAATGTTCTGTTGTCGGTGCTCTGTGTGGGAATGTTCTGTTGTCGGTACTCTGTGTGGGAATGTTCTGTTGTCGGTACTCTGTGTGGGAATGTTCTGTTGTCGGTGATCTGTGTGGGAATGTTCTGTTGTCGGTGCTCTGTGTGGGAATGTTCTGTTGTCGGTACTCTGTGTGGGAATGTTCTGTTGTCGGTACTCTGTGTGGGAATGTTCTGTTGTCGGTACTCTGTGTGGGAATGTTCTGTTGTCGGTGCTCTGTGTGGGAATGTTCTGTTGTCGGTGATCTGTGTGGGAATGTTCTGTTGTCGGTGATCTGTGTGGGAATGTTCTGTTGTCGGTGATCTGTGTGGGAATGTTCTGTTGTCGGTGCTCTGTGTGGGAATGTTCTGTTGTCGGTACTCTGTGTGGGAATGTTCTGTTGTCGGTGATCTGTCTGGGAATGTTCTGTTGTCGGTACTCTGTGTGGGAATGTTCTGTTGTCGGTACTCTGTGTGGGAATGTTCTGTTGTCGGTACTCTGTGTGGGAATGTTCTGTTGTCGGTACTCTGTGTGGGAATGTTCTGTTGTCGGTGCTCTGTGTGGGAATGTTCTGTTGTCGGTACTCTGTGTGGGAATGTTCTGTTGTCGGTACTCTGTGTGGGAATGTTCTGTTGTCGGTGCTCTGTGTGGGAATGTTCTGTTGTCGGTACTCTGTGTGGGAATGTTCTGTTGTCGGTACTCTGTGTGGGAATGTTCTGTTGTCGGTGCTCTGTGTGGGAATGTTCTGTTGTCGGTACTCTGTGTGGGAATGTTCTGTTGTCGGTACTCTGTGTGGGAATGTTCTGTTGTCGGTGCTCTGTGTGGGAATGTTCTGTTGTCGGTACTCTGTGTGGGAATGTTCTGTTGTCGGTACTCTGTGTGGGAATGTTCTGTTGTCGGTGCTCTGTGTGGGAATGTTCTGTTGTCGGTACTCTGTGTGGGAATGTTCTGTTGTCGGTGCTCTGTGTGGGAATGTAGCATTTCATAGATACAATATCTTATCCCTGTGATTCTACTGAACCTTCTTACCATGTGATTCTACTGAAGAAGATGTTAGTAAACAAATGTGTCCCAAACAACAAATATAAGTTTACTTTAATGCCAGAGTTATGTGCCCTTGATACAGGAGAGAACAGCTATCTACTTAATCAATGAGTTAGTTCTCACAGTTATGTTATGTTACTGATCAGAACTCCGGAGAGCACATAAGATCATGTTCACAGTATGGGAGATACGCAAGGTCGATCTTGCAAGTTATACAATATTTGAATATCTGATACATTGATACGTGCACAAAAGTAAAAATGTGTACTCGGTTCAAATGAGTTCTTACAGTTCTTAGATCGTTACACACTTATTTAGATCTACCTACTAGTTACTCTGTGTTATATATCAGGTGTGTCTGGGTCGAGGAGCTAAACCAGGAGAGAGAAATATACTAGAGTTAAGCTGTAGCTCCACGTAACGATGTATTCACAGGCCGATGGCATGTCTAGACATGCTAGGCCGATCTCACACTGCTACACAGGCCTATGAGTTATTACTCGATGGTTTAGTGAGTTATAGTGGGGTAATAAACCAGGTGCCTAGATTGACCAATTAACTCCCTCAGTTCAATCGATTGACCAATGATATTTAATGGGCGTGTTAACAAATGACCGGATATAGTGTCATATTAAATCCGGGTCTTTGTCACTTAGAATCTTCACCAAATAAAATTTCATTCTTCTGTAAAATTGATTTTCCTATTCTATACTATGGATGTCATGTCAGGACAGCTTCCATTTCCAAGTGATACAGCTATTACCTTCCATATTTTCACTACAGCACCACTCCTATCTTTGTAGTTATGGTCTTTTTTATCATAAATAGGAGGATGTGATTTAACTACAGATATTATCAACTCCTCCATTTTTGATAGCCTGTCACGATTTGATAGATGACGTGTTTAACCGCGTAATTATTTAAGCAAGCAATCAACAACCAATCAGCATAGAGGATCGTCTAGATCACTCGGGCAAAAGACCAACAAGTTTGATGTCCACTTAACACGAGTAATCACTCGTGCAGATCCACCGATTAACCACTTGTGACCCCAAATCGATGTAAAAATCGTTACGTGGAGCAACAGCTTTAGAAGCGAGCGCACCAGACGGAGAATTAGTCACACATATTATAGCCAGTCTCACCGTGGGTGTGCAGTGACCGTCGCTAGCAATGTTCACTAAAATCTGTCGTCTGCAAATAGTAATTTATATTAGATAAATCAATAACCATAGTGACTGCTATTGAAAACTTACGCACTTAGAAGGTAGCAACTGATTCAATTCAGTCATTAGCAACAGATTTTAATGACAATCAATGAGTTAGCTCTAAAACCATGGTTATTTAATTAGTTTTTTACAAAGACAACTTGTCTTGCATTTGCACAGGCACAAAACACTCAATAATTACCTGTGTTTTCTATACAATCTGCATAACACTGTGCAGAAGACAATTCTACGAGTGAACGACTAGTTAGTGATTGCTCTAATTGAAACTGGTCCCAGGAGATGGTAAGTCTGCTGACTGTTCTTATATTACTTAGAGATACATAGACAGGGAATAAGCTGTGAGCGTAACGACCGTCAGATATGGAATTTCCACACCTCATTACATATATCCACATTGGGCCCTGTGTACAAACTTTAGAACCTGACAGAGATAAAGAGGTTGCCAGGATTCGGTGAGTCACCTCGCTTTATCTCTGAGAGACAGACAGGAAGGATTTATTAGACCATATTTTACACAGATCGCACAAACTAAGGTCCCAATTTAGAGCTACGAGGAGAAGCAGAATAATATTTATACTATTAGAACATGTCCTCGACTTAATTATAGAATTATCTACTGTCTGTTTAATATCTCTATGACAGGGACAGTTACAGCTGGATTTTGAGGGCAGTGTACCGATTACTATGAGATTGGCGGAGGGGAATGAACCAGTCTGTATTAAAGGTTGGTATTGTATTTTATTATATTGTATTATACTATTTTATATTTCGTTGATATTTATAAATATTAATAATGTTAGCTAGCACCAATTTTCACTAGCTAGTTAAACAGAAGAAAGTGATGAATGGTGGTGGAAAGGCTGGAGGAAAAAGTCCTAAAGATCTGATGAAAGCAAAGATGAAGGCCAAAAAACAGATGGTTAAAAAATCCAAAAACTTATCATCATAATCTTTGTAGCCTTGGATTTGTACAAGACGCTTTTTTTTATTTTCATAATTTGTATATTACGATGAATGACCAAATAAAACCTTGTTGGGTTAGAGTATAAAACAAATCACAGGTGTTTCAGTATTATAAGTGTATTTGTGTGCCTCTTCTGTGACTGCAAACCTCAGTAATTATATTTGCAATTCCTGTTTTTAAACAAAGCCAAATTGTGATTTATTAGAAGTTCTTTGCCCCTTTTTTAGACTGTAGCTTTTGTTGCCGGCAAATACCCAAAACTTGGTTAACTATAATACCAGTACATGCTTCTCACCAGGTAAGGGACACATGAGCCTCGCTTGGTGTTTGGAGGAACTACCGTCTTCTCAAATTCTTAGCCCAAACAAAGCTAGTCGAGGGTGAGTTGTAGTGTCCCTGATACCAGGGCGATGAAACCTCAGAATATAACTCGCTTCCTCACGCTGTTCGCTCATTTTGAAATATTAGTATAATGACTGAAGCATACTTTGTTGGGTAATTGTTACAGGTTTTGCTGTCATACCCCTTCCATCTCCCCAAGAGTTACTTTGCCACTTTCAGGACATTTGTGTCAGTTAACTGCCTTTGAGGTGCGCTGTGTAATTTACTATGAGAGAAGGTTTTGACAATAACTCACATTAATTAGTCATTCTTTGCTGATGAACAGACTTGATCACATGGGGCGATGTGCGGCTGTTATCTTCTAATAACTAGAATATAGGGTTGGTGATGGGTAGGATCTTGTTTGCATGTAAGTGACCTGGTAACACCAACTTCCTTCACTTAGATCAATTGAAATGTTTAGCGAAGGCCTACAGAAAATCTTCCAAGTGTAACGATTCTTGTAACTGTCAGACTTGACTGGTGCTTAATTTATCATTATACAACAGCAGCCATTCGGAGCAAGAGAAGGAGGTGAGTAACCTTATGGATTATGAGAGAATCGAGCTTATAGTGTATTTTGAAACAGATTGAATGTTCTGGTTTACAGTTCAGTTGTACATTGTGCATTGTGGGAGCGTTGTCTTGTTTGAGTGGTGCATTGTGGGAGTGTTGTCTTGCTTGAGTGGTGCATTGTCATAGTGGTGCGTTGTTGGACTGGTGCATTGTGGGAGTGCTACCTTGTTTGAGTGGTGTGCTTTTAGAGAGTTGCATTGTGGGAATGGTGCATTGTGGGATTATTGGTTGCATGCACTGTATCTCATACCTCCTTCGTCTGAGCCCCCCAGAATTTTGCCCCCGCCCGACGGCCCACTGGTGAGGAAAGTCTTGAACAATGCAGGATGTTGCTAAATTTGTCTGCTTCTGTAAAATACCAGTACTTAAGAGATCTTCTAAAACTGCAACATCTTTTGAGTCTTAATCATTCCACCGACTTTATTGCTCCAGGTATGAGAGATATCCAGTCAGACTCTGGTAAAAGTAGCCTCATGTTTGGGCAATACCCATGAGCAGAGATATTCATTGCTAAGTAGTGAAAAAAAATCTCAGCCAGAATTCCTTTCATTTTGAATAAAGGGGGGGCATTCATGACATTGACAACAGGTCAAACAATGTAGTATTATTGGACCCTTAGGCTATATGAAATAATGAGGGGAAAAATCCAAGCAAATCTTGCATAGTGCATAGACTAATACCTCCTCAAATATTCTCACCCATTGTTTGTAGGAAAAGGATGATACATTGGTGCGGAAGCTCAGATTCTGAGGCAGACATTTAAGATGCTGCAGGAAACTATGTGATCATGTGGAGATAGCTTAGAACTTAATCCACCCTAGCCTGTCTTAACAAGCAAAGTAACACCTAAGAATATCATAAATGAGTGAAAATTACCCAAAACAGGGGAGATAACTACCGATTTGTAAGAAATGTTAGTTTTTTCTATATATTATTAGGGAAGCTTTCACAGATGCAACAAGGAGTAACTGTAACTCCCTGGATGCAACTTGTACTTTAGTTTCACTTGTTCACACTTTCTCGATAGTATAAAATTATGTCGGACTAGATATGTGAGACAACTCATAAGTATGCAACTTCATGTACGATTACTTCAGACCTTTTGACTTGCGGAGTGTGTGGATTTCAATGTTAGCTGTTGGCGGTCAATCCATAACAGTGATAAAGTGGTGTGAGTTTAGTGAACTTTTCAGCAGGCAGGCTGTCTAATGAAAGCTCGATGTACTTGAGTAGGAATGAGATCATTGTTATTAAAACAGTTTATAATTGAGTGATACATTGAGTTATTAGGATTTAGTGGGGAGGGAGTTATTATCTCATATCATCTGTCCTGGTTCCATTAATACCAGCATGTTGTGTTATTTGATAAGATAGGTCATATTTTTATATTTCATTTGATATCTAAACCATGGTAGTATAATAATCACTCAGGTATAATTATAATAGATGCAAACAGAGCAGTTGTCTATTGTGGTGAAATAAAACACAAGTTATCTACTCCTGAATATAATCATCAGAAGAAAACGTTAGTTATATAATCAGTATATCATAATAATAATTATATCTCACCAGGAGCTTGTCATCAAATATCTACCTGTAAGGTGATGACCTCTGGTAATCAAACTCCACAAATACATTTCCCAGTGTAAAAATGAAATGTATGAGAGAAAAGTAAAGGTAATATAGACAGTTACTTCATTCACATACAGTAAGCGGTTAAAGTTAGGCGTTCATACTCAGGGGATATACAGCTTGTGTATAGTTTATATATGTCAATTACAGTGGCTGAGAGGATATAATTGATGCGTGTATATCTTGTCTTATTTTCACTGATAGTAATATAGAAATGTAAAGATATCAGTGTTTCTTAGCAATGTGCTGGAGTAACCTTTGCTCAGCATTCAGATCAGATCAGCATTTATCTGATATGACACTTAAGGTTCAGTAGATAGTTTGGTGTTTAGTTGACCTCGAGCTCAGTATCTTATCCTGTATATAGTGGTTGTACAGATCACACATTTCTTCTTACTATCCATCTATGGTAAGTTTTAGGCTCTCCTACCTCGTGTCCATCACTGTCCTCAGTTCTCTGTACACAATCTAGAGATCAACAAGAAAAATCATAACTATGTTGATGTTGGTTGGCATTTACACTAATTAGATTTGTCTTATTGTCAGCTATGAGGTAAAACCAATGCAAGGAGTCAATCTGTTACCATATATGGTCATACAACTGCATTCATTCCGAAACTCTATAAATACAATGAGCTGCTTGGTAAACGCAACAATAACCAACAAACACTCCACCCCACAAACACTCTGCCCTTCAAACACTCTGCCCCACAAACACTCTGCCCCACTTAGATTGAAGATGACCTTGAAGCTCCACTTACCACTATTATCTCATCACCCTGTAAATCCTTTTAGATAAGTACTATAGATATAGATATAGATAAGTACTATATATATAGATATAGATAAGTACTATAGATATAGATATAGATAAGTACTATAGATATAGATATAGATAAGTACTATAGATATAGATATAGATATAGATAAGTACTATATTACCAGTATTGACTCTTTCACTCACACAACAAAATCAGAGCAGACACACATAATGCATCAAACAATAGAACAAACATAGATAGATAGTCTACATTACTTACCAGGTTGTTGCTCGATCCTCGTTGTGGTCGGATCAGGTAATACAGGATATCTCAGACTATCATGATGGTCTTCTATCATCAAAGGCTCCAGATAGAACCTATACCTGAGAAATGTACATCTTGTCTGAGGCATGGAGGCTACATAATTCTTTTCAGGATGCCGTCGGTCAGCTCTAGTTCTCAGCAGGTATTCTGTTCTCTGTACTCCAATCTTAGCCGCCACCTGTCTGATCTATAGATATAGCATAATCAATCAAAACTTGATGGCTTCAAAGTTCATATGATTGAGAAATATCCTGAGAGACATTTATAAGCAAATTTGGCCGGTTTACCTTCACTTAATTCTGCCGAGCAACCAACTAAAGTTGCGTGGTCTACTTTAGAGTAACCGCGTAGGAAACATGGACTGTTGTTAAAACTTACAGTCTCCGCTAGTTCCTCCATATGATGTAGATGAGCATATTTGTAAAACACTGAGACCAGAGTTCGAATAAAACATGAGCCCGTACTCTCTCTTCTCGGAGAGGAAAATGCTGAAAATAAAACAAATAAAACAATATGCACAAATATAACAGTATCACTATAATAAATAGCGTATGAGAGTAACCATACATTATTGTTATCATTCTTAGCAAGCGATCAGGATTAATTAAAGCGGCACTGATAGAAACAATCCCTGGAAGAAAGAATGAAAGTAGGCAGACAGTTTCATAATCCTTCTTGGCAAAGTTTTAGGATAAGTTTAGGAGCGCCGACTGAGATTGAATTAATGCCATGTGAAAAGATCCCTAGGTCATGGAGACCTATTACATGGACACTTGAAACAAAGCAGTTCTTCACCGTTTAGAGGGTATGACTAAGACCAAGATTTTCCAAACTTCACTGCATTGTATACGATAGTTGGCTCAGTAACTTACACTCAAAACTTGACTGCATAATGAGAAAGTCAGCGGTAGAGATATCTTTATCAGCTAGATCTACTACGTCATCATCAATAGGAGGCTGCTGCTGGTGACCCGCTCCAGGCTGATTCTGAGCCTGTGGAGGCGTGGCTGTAAGCAGCATTTCTCTTTTACCTGAATTGATATAAATACCGGGTTTATCTCTTGATGTACATGCAGACATGCGATCATTTCGATGGAAAGTTTGATATTATAAACTTTATTTCTTATTCGGTATTCTCTGCCCCTTTTCCGAGCTAATAAGATTACGCTCATCAGAGTGTCTGAATGGTCCTTAGTCTGCCTTCTAGATCCACAGCAGCAAGAGAAAAAATATTGTGCTTTTAAATATAAAACAATTTGAAAGTAACAAATAGCATATTGCTAAAAATCATTTAATACCTTCAGATATTGCTATCACTACTACTCACTGCCTGCACAAGCTTGAATAATGACAATCTTTGGCTTCCCTCTCATAGCAGGGAAGTTCTTAGGGGAGAGTAGATCTATGATCTCCATGATCTTAACTTGTTTCCCATCTGATCCACCTACAGATCCTTCATCTCCATGGGACATAATGACTAAGATAAACGATCTGAGATCTTTGTGTACAGATTCTCCTGTCTGATTATCAACCAGCTGTGTCTCCTTATGGATCTCTTCAACCATGCGCTAGAAAGGACATAACAGAAATTGATCAAGAGTTGGCTAATTAAACTGAGCCAACTAAGAATGATTTATTTCAAAAATATTTTTGTGGTCATGGAAGGATCTTACTTGTGCAGAATAACTCCTGTGACCTCCTAGAGTGACATAGCCAAGCTTATCCAGCATCTTCTTCATATTTATATAATCATACTGTGAGCCTCGTCTGGTGTCGTTATATGAATTAGATATAATCAGGGCTCTTCCTCTTGTGAGATAGATCGGTGATTCTCCCTGGAAAATATTTTTTTGGCAAAATATCAACATTGTTAACAAGATGCTGCTGATCGTAATTTTTAAAATCAAAATTCAATCAAAATTGGTCAAGTTACAAACAAAAAACCTGGATTGTGGACAGTCGATCACTGATAGCATCTTGTATCATACCTCATTCCTAGAGGCGAGGACAGCACTATCACCTGTGACTGGCTCTAAATCAATCAGCGCTGTCTGTGACTTCACAATCTCTACAATATCCTCTATCTGCTCTTCTGTTAAATCAGCTCCAGGCTGAGATGATGGAGAGGCTAAAAATACACATCAAAGGCTGTAGGTGTAAACCAGCTACTAAAATATAAATTTGCATTTTTATGTCATCTCTCCTAGTTTGACTTGAATCTCAGAAGGTTATCAGGTATGGAGATATGACAGCAGATGATTACATAATCATAATTATGTAATCAAACCCCAAAGAAAATGAAAAAAAGTTATCACACTTGGCCAGATTGCGCTTCTATTAGTACTTCAGAGTGAGAGTAATGATACAATATCATACTTAGATAAAAACTTTGAAGGTTATTGGAAAGTGCTGCTACAAACCTATAGATCTCCGATTCAGCTGGTATATCTGTAAGTGTCTGTCCAATTCACGACTTCCACTCTCTGTAATGCTGCCGCCTTCAAAATGGAATAAAGATAAAGATTACAGACATTATACGCATAGACTGAAAGGAAATCAAAATGTAATTTCATTTCAATAAAGATTTTTTCCTTCAAGGAAGAATTTATTTTGTGCAATTTTTTATGGAGTTATTGGAAGTTTTTGACATTATTTATGTATGTCAAACGAGCTTTTCCTCTATCTATTCAGTCTCAATTATGAACTTGAAGACCCAGTAACTATGAAAGTATATAATCTGCTCACATGGATTGAGAAGAGGGAATGGTATGGTGAGTTGTCCTTGCTCCTTGAGCTCCTTTTTACAAGCACATACTTCATCACCAGTGTACGGAGGTTTATGCCCGCTATCTACCCATGCTGGATCTACTTCTGTAGTTGGGCTGTCTGGTTTGGTGAGCAGACAGTGAGAGCAGTAAAATACAGTCTCAAAATGGGCTCCGTTCCACACAGATTTCAGCTCTGATATTAGATTATGCAAATTGGACAGAAGACTCTCCCAGGATTTAGTGATTAGTTTTGAGTTGGTCATCATCTGAATTGTTACAGTTCTCTCAGAGTGGCTGTGGAACAGGTATTTAACTACTCTATCTGTGTCCATGACACAGGCACCGTTCATACCGACTTCTATGTGATTCTGTGCTGTGATGTTGTGGTCTACAAAGATGGCAGTAAGCAGATGGTACACGTAGCTCGGCAATGGCAGCCCTTTGAAGTGTATCTCGACCCTCATTGGAATGTAGTTGCTCGTTTCGGGAACTGATATTACCTTCTTACTGAAGTATGGAATGATAAAGTGAGTCTCACTTCCCTCCTGGATTGGTCCACATATCAGATGGAACACTTTCAGTACTTCAGTGGCCATTTCAGAATCGAACGGAGACTCGCTGTTGATAAGGTTTGTCAAGAGAATTGAGTTCATCACCCCAGTTTCCTGAAACTTGACTACCATTGCCTTGTACTTATTCAGGCCAATACCCCTACCATCATGCTTGAATGCGATGAAACTATTTAAGCGCAACATCCAGGCCTTTTGGCTGGAATGATCGAAGAGCAACTCAACAAGCTTTGTAAGCAGCTCAATGCGGTGAAACACAATGTTATCTAGTTTCGCTCTTT
The DNA here is from genome assembly GCA_914767715.1 of Membranipora membranacea. Lineage (NCBI taxonomy): Eukaryota > Metazoa > Bryozoa > Gymnolaemata > Cheilostomatida > Membraniporidae > Membranipora > Membranipora membranacea. The sequence continues at coordinate 23,737,275 of OU612074.1, forward strand.
TTTTGTACCACATGACTTTTCCGATCTCATGAAGATATTGAAGGATGACGTGATCTTTGTCTCCTGGAAACCACGAATCTAGCTCTTCAAGAGTCAGGAAAGGTTGGTCTGTTTTTCCTGCACAAAGTTCCATGAAATCATTCCAGTTTTCTGGCAGTTTTGTAAGAAGCAACAACCCAATAGAGAGCAGAATAGATTTCAGATCAGCAATGACTTTTTTCCCGGTTCCTTTATAAATCACCATGGGCTTGTGCCTGGTGAGAAGGGGCTTTGATGTATCACAGAAGCATTTCATTGAGAAGAATGGGCTTGATTCTGGGGCTGAAGCCCTTTCCTCTGTGATTATTTTGTGACGCAAACTCTCTGTTCCTTTGATCAGTTGATCTTGTCTTTCTTTGAAAACCTTTTTATCTTTGATACAATCGCGATGTGTCAGCACTAAGAGAGGAGGGCCAGCTTGAGGACAGGAGAGGAAGAGATGGCTGATCCAATCAAAACAGAGCTTCTCACAAGCAGCATCAGCACCAAAATCGGTCACTAGTTTGTCAAACTCAGCTATGTTGACGACCAACAGTGGCACAAACTGATTCCTGGAGGAGAGTGGGTAGGTGAAGTGATAGATCACCTGACCACCAAAGTCATGAAATACTAGTGTAGATTTTTCATTGATTTTAGCCTCACACACTTTGAATACTTTCGTGGCTTCATCCAGCTTGTTAGCAGACATGCGATTGGTCAGATATCTTCTATCACCCTGCAATGACTTTACAAGACTAGTCTTCCCAGCCATACTCCCCCCAATGACAGTTACAGGGATGAAATCAAAGGTTCTGTCACCACACTTGTCAAGATCAGTCCAGTATTTGCGTACTGCCTTCATTCCTTGTTTACAGAGCGCATATGGAGGAGAGGCAATCGTTATAGGCACTTTGAAGGTAGTCAGTTTGCCGAGTTTGTTGAGGGCTGCAGGTACTTTGGTTAAAGATATGTTTCCGGTGACATATAGCTCTTCTAAGTTCGATAGGTCTGATATACTATCGGAAAGAAAGAAAGAATAAGTGACCTTTAAGCATTGTTCGGTATGGGCTTTTACAAAAAAATATGAGGATGACATGTTAATGTTTTCACTGGAATTAACGACTTTATCTGAGCGGGCCCAGTTTCATTTCCTGCCCATGACTCAGGGGATTTGCCCTGGCCTCTCCCTATCTTCTAAACCACATAAAATTACATACTCAACCTAATCTTGTACATAATGACTAGTATGAACACCCCTCCCACGTCAACAATGTGTTGTTTATTTGAGATGAAAGCTACCAAATCAGATAAATTTGCTTCTAGTATCACGCTAATGACCAAGAAGAGAAACTGTTAATTCCTGGACATAAGCAAGGATGAAATTTAGAGATGTGAATTCTAATACATAGGTAATTACTCAACAATCTGGAAAATTCAGAAAACATTTGATGCTGACCAAGTAGAGAGATCCACAGATGAATTGCACATTGAAATTGACAAATTTTGTAGAGTAGCTCAAGATTAATTTCCCCATGGGAGCTATTATCATAAGAGCTAATACTTTCATTAAATTGAAGAAACATTACGTGTGACAAGTCAGGTAACTTGTAGAGAGCCATCAAAACAAGCAAATAACAATCTTATCAATCGTCGAGTACGAATACTTAAATATCATTGATCATTATTGTTGGAGTTTTATTATCGCATTTACAACAGGTATACAATTATACTATAAGTGCTTTCTTTAACTCCTGCCTGTCTCCTGATCTCAGTGTTCTCGACATGGTCCTCATAGCTGATCCCATAGATATGTCTTAGCATCCTCATTTCCGTCGCATCCATCCTGTCTTCCATTCTCTGTGTGACCGGCCAGGTTTCGCTGCCATACATGAGTGTTGGCTCAGTAGATGTTTTGTATAGAAGTACTTTTAGTTTAGTTGGTACTTTCTTGTCACACAACACTCCTGTAAGATCCCTCCACCTGTCCCAAGCCGCACCTATCCTCCTAGCACTTGTCGTCTCCTTAGGCAATACCAGATCAAGTCTCTTGGTTCAGTGTCATAGGCTTTCTCGAGATCAACGAAAACTAGATGCAGATCCTGTTGGTATTCTCTCATCTTCTCTTGCAATATCCTCAGACAGAACATAGGCTGTGTTGTTGATTTGCCTTTCTGAAATCCGTACTGTCTCTCAGATATGTCAACATTAGTCCTCAGTCTAGATCCCACTATCCTTTCCCAGAGCTTGAGGCAGTGACTGAGAAGTTTGATGCCTCGGTAGTTAGCGCAGTTCAGGGGGTCTCCTTTCTGTTTATAGAGTGGTGTTATCTGACCCTTCCTCCATGCAGCTGGTATGCGTTTTTTAACAAAGTAGATTTTGTTGTATGACAGGGAGGAATTTTGAGTGTTGATGTAAATCATCATGATAATCTGAGGGGGGAGGGGGGGAAGGGGTGGACTTACTCGACTATCATTGAGATACCAATTGTGAAAAAAAAACATTTTCACCTTAATACTACCCGATAAACAACTTAATTAATCAATCAGATGGGTGCAGTTCTTATGAGTAAAATAAAGGATTAATTTAGTTACAATAACAGTGTTTTGAAAACAACTATACTATACTTACCTCTCAGTTATCTCCGTTAAGTGGTTGCAAAGTTTCCAATGTTAACATATATTAGGGTTTTCAAGAATAAATGATAGCTGATAATTTTGCTTGTTTTACTATTCTTGGCCCGGTCTCTAAATTTAAATCCTTGTACATTTTCAACCTGCAGGGTATTTTGGACGTGGGTTTAGGTAGCCTGTCTTGACTAGGTTTGTTGTGGCATATGCTTGCCCCTTCCCACTGCAAAGCTTGTCAAGACAGGCTCGGATATAGGGTGCGATATGCAAAATAATGAGTACTAGCAGCTGGACTTAAATGGCTCTCTGTTGATTCTGTTTTATGATGCCCTGTATATCGATTGCGGATTGTTTGAGTTACCGGAGCTTATTAGTTTATAATGTTGATTTTGTGTGTTTGATAATTGTGTGGATTTACATGTAGCAGACATTATTATGTAATGATTTTGAATTAACCTAGATTGTGCAGGCACTTAGTGTGCCTTCTTTGATGAATTGAGAGCAGAGCAGTGTTCGACTTGAGAGAGAGTGGACCTGCACCAGCGTGAATAATGATCTTTTATCCTTTAAGTACGAGCTAGTGAATATGTAGACAGCAATATATAAATGTTTTTAAGACTTTCACCATGAACCTCCCTGCCTAAGACGGTGCGCCCTGCTCGACAGCACAGAGGTTGAGGAACATTAAAAGAAACAACCTTTAGTCGTTACATCCCCATATCTATAATGAAAGAGTGAAGACATCGGATCATATCAGGTGTGATTATTATTATTATTTGGACGCCTAACTCTAAACTCTTGTCTGATTTTATTTTTGACCTGAGCAAGAGACATTTTAATAAGATAGCGAGTGATCGAAAACATCCACTTTTTAGTAGAGTAATAACAGAACATCCTCTTGCTTAAATACTACTTTCCGACCCAAGACCTGCAAGACTCAAAAACATGCCAAATCTTTTTCCAAACCTTAATGTCTTATTTTAACAACATACAACCTTAACCTTTCCTAGTCCATATATTAATTAATGCACACATTCAATTTTATCATTCTCATGATACCGAATGTACAAATAAACTGAAACTGAAACTGAAACTGTAGTGTGTGGTACGTCACAACAGTCATACTTAATATGAGTTATTACACTAATAATCACACAGATAAGATGATGATCAAAATTCAGACCTAGATGGGTCTCGAACCCAGGTCCGAATGCAATGCAGGCAATGCCGCTAACGCTGAGCCTAGTGGCGAGATGGTAGCGTCGTTGCCTGCAGGTATGTGTACCCAGATTCGAGTCCCAGCCAGGTCTGAATTTTGATCATCATCTTATCTGTGTGATTATTAGTGTAATAACTCATAAAAAGTATGACAGTCGTGACGTACCACAGAGGAAACATCCGCTTATTCCCTATGCCGATTGAAGGTGATCACCCTGGAAGTTTGAGAGGCCATAACTTCCTCAATATCTGGATTCTTAAACTTGAATTTGCTCATATGATAGAATAAAATATGGAGAATAAGATGTGATACAAAATAGCAGCCTCAAACTAAGTCTTTAATGGCAAGGCTGCAATGTCTGCGCCAGTTTTGCTCTCTGTTTGCAGGCAGATCAGAGCACACCTGGGGGCCAACCAAATCCTACTGCAGTTGACCTCCAGGCGTGCTCCGACCTGCCTGCAAACAGAGAGCAAACTGGCGGAGACATTGCGGCCTTGCCATTAAGGCAAAATAATTTTCGCCGCCCATGCTTCGGGATGTGGCGCGTGGTATGACATCCGATTTTAATCAACCTTGAACCAGTTTTTCGTTGACATCGCCGGAACTTTGTCTGATATCAACCTCCAATCTGCTCTAACCGATCTACCATATGACAGTACACATTGGGCAAGTAAAACACTGGCTGCGTAAAATAGACACATCGAAGTCAACATGTGCATCAGACTTTCCCTCATAAGTCTCAAAGTTTTGTTGTGAGGATTGGTGCATACCAATGTGGGATCTAAATAAACAAATGGACAGAAATGATAGATGAAAAGAACTGTCACGCTGATCCTACCGCTTTCCTGGACATGTCAAAGGCTTTTGACAGAATGGAAAAAAATAAAAGTAATAGAGAAGCATTCATCAAGAAAAGTTGACAAGAATCTAATCTCCATTGTGCATGCTTCTTGGATGGCAGAGAGCGAAAAGTAAGGTTAGGCAACTCCATCAGCCTAACCTTGAAAACGAAAAATGGAACACCTCAGGGAACTCTCCTAGGACCAATTTTCTGGTTACTGTATATCGACTCATGGTCAACCTAGCACGGGACCATTGACAAATATGGGGATGACCTCACCAAAACACCCAAGGTCAGCAGTGCTGCTAGGGACTATAGATGATATTACCAACTGGTGTGATAACCACAATATGCCAGCCATCGCGATCGCACATCATAGATCAGACTAAATTTCTCGTCTGACATAGAGAAATGCGCCATACTGGTGGAATCTAGGATGCCTGGTGACACAATGCCTATACAAAGGATATAATTGAAAATAATTCCCAGTGGAAGTAGGCTTAGATGAAGATGCTGTAGATCAGCTATCAATTTCGAGAATTCTGTTTTCAGACAAAGAACACAAACAAGCAATAAAAAGAGTAGTATAAGTACTAAACTGAGAGGAGTAAGTGATCAGCTCCTTGGGTACTCAGGGTATTAGGTTGAGTTGGGATTGTGGCTCCAATACCCGCAAAAAAGATCACTCCAAAGGTGTCCTATAAAGATTTTCAGGCAAAAACAGAACGAAAATAGTAATTTTGCAGCCATTTGTTGGTGGTCATAAGGGGACGTTGTAGCGGACTTTAGATAGAACAGTTGAAACATCATATCATTTAAAGAAGAAATGGGACTTAAACTGCGTTTTTTAACAAAGTAGATTTTGTTGTATGACAGGGAGGAATTTTGAGTGTTGATGTAAATCAACATGATAATCTGATGGGGGGGGGTAGGACTTAAGCTGTAGCTCCACGTAACGATGTAATCACAGACCGATGGCATGTCTAGACATGCTCGGCCGATCTCACACTGCTACACAGGCCTATTAGTTAGTATACGATGGTCTAGTGAGTCATAGCGGCTCATAAATCAGATGCCTTGATTGACCAATGAACTCCCTCAGTTCAATCGATTGACCAATGATATTTAATGGGCGTGTTAACAAATGACCGGATATAGATGTCATATTAAATCCGGGTCTTTGTCACTTTGAATCTTCACCAAATAAAATTTCAGTCTTCTATAAAATTGATTTTCCTATGCTATACTATGGATGTCATGTCAGGACAGCTTCCATTTCCAAGTGATACAGCTATTACCTTCCATATTTTCACTTCAGCACCACTCCTATCTTTGTAGTTATGGTCTTTTTATCATAAATAGGAGGATGTGATTTTACTACAGATATTATCAACTCCTCCATTTTTGATAGCCTGTCACGATTTGATAGTTGACGTGTTTAACCGCGTAATTATTGAAGCAAGCAATCAACAACCGATCAGCATAGAGGATCGTCCAGATCACTCGGGCAAAAGACCAACAAGTTCGATGTCCACTTAACACGAGTAATCACTCGTGCAGATCCACCGATTAACCACCCGTGACCCCAAATCGATGTAAAAATCGTGTCATGTAGCCATGGCTTGACTCGACTATCATTGACATACCAATTGTGAAAGAAAGAAAAACAATTTCACCTTAATACTACCCGAAAAACAACTTAATTAATCAATCAGATGGGTGCAGTTCTATTGAGTAAAATAAAGGATTCATTTAGTTACAATAACAGTGTTTTGAAAACAACTATACTGTACTTACCTCTCAGGTATCTCCATTAGGTCACAATTGCTCAGCTCTAGCTTTTTGAGACACTTCAGATCCCCTATCCGGCTGGGTAAGGAATGAAGGTTCTTATTTCCACATAAGTACAGCTCCTCTAGGTTTGTAAGTGATCCAATACTGTAATGAAAGTTATTAGATCTGTCAGTATGTACCCAGTATGAGCAGCAAAGCAGAAGATAATACAACAGTGCACCAATCTAATAGCAAAGTACATATGCAGGTACTGATCTTACTTTTGCAGGATAGGTGGTATTTAGTGACAATAAAACACATAATAAATAAATAAAGAAATAACAAATATGATGGAAAAAAGCTAATGTATAATAACGTCAACTTGCAGTTCTTGAGACTGCAGCTATTATAAAGATCTATGTGATCTCAAACTGAGTTAAGAATTGGGTAATATATGATTAGATCATAACTTTGCATTGTCATATACTTCGCATGGGCTATTCTTTCTTTGGGGAATCACAGAACCATCGTTCTGGCCAAAAAAACAAGAGTGATTTTTGGTGTTGATCAAAATTCAATCTACATAACATTTCTATCTCATTTAAATTAATATCTAGTGACCTTGAGGTCAGGTTATATATGGTTTAGTGGTTGTCTGCTCTGCAACTGTTATCAGGTCCAATCACAGCTGTATTGAGGATGACCCATAGGAAGAGAGCCAAGGTTTGGTGCTTTCTTATCCGCTTGATGACTCTATATCACCTATCATATTAAATTAATTAGATACTGTGTAACACCCGACTGAGGCTGTTATGGTTCAGGTCATGTGATACAGGAGGCAGCAGCGGAAAATTTTGAGAGTGAACATCTTGATACGACTATGAATCAGTTTAAACTTGATATTCAGCTCTGTAGTGAATAATATTCTGTTCCAAAGAGCTGATTTCCTTACTGGCTATTCATTTAACATTTATAAATGGGTTGCCAGGGTTGTCTGTAACTTTAACAAGCACTATTTTATACCCGTCCTTTTAGCAGAATAATAATAAAAAAAAACTCAGCTAACATACCAGTAACCAATTCCATGTTGCCAATCCAACAAAAGAAATATTCTGTCGATCAATACCACTCATGCGTTTACCATCAGCCAAAAATCTTTATTTAGTAACTTCATTTATGCCAAACCAGTACAGTCTGTCCGCCCAACTATTATGAAAATTGGCACACCTCCGCGAGATAGCTTCAATCTATGTATGTATGTATGTATATGATGCTCAAATAATGGTGTGGGAGAGAAGTTATTCATCAGTTGAAATGAAGCAACATGTTGTAGGTTTAAGTCCCTGGCCAATTTATGAGATACAAAAATGATTGGCTTCCATAGACTTTACCTTTAGGTCTATTTTTGATACACAGCTTTCTAAGTATCCCTCGGAATATCCTCTCGGAAAAGATTGTATACACAAAAGGAGCCTAAGGGTCTTCAAATTATTTTGGTTGATTGATTATAGCTTGTAATTATACAACAAAATTTACCAAAAGCCATGAGGATCATTACACATTGGTAAGCTTAATTTTGTAGAGTGATTTGTCAATAACCTTCAAATTGCGTAGTGACAAGATCACTTGTGGAGAAATGTCTAGTCTCCACAATTCAGGTTCTGTCCATTGGTCTGTTATATATTTGGTTATGCTATAAAATCCCACAGCGTTCATTGATCGGGACGGAAAACTACTGATTTAAACTCGTGAGAAAGAGGCTAGAAAGACATGGAGATATCTAAAACTTGGGTGACGAATATTTCGTTGTATGACAGGGAGGAATTTTGAGTGTTGATGTAAATCAACATGATAATCTGAGAGGGGGGGAGGGGTGGACTTTCTCGACTATCATTGAGATACCAATTGTGAAAAAAATATTCTGTTCCAAAGAGCTGATTTCCTTACTGGCTATTCATTTAACATTTATAAATGGGTTGCCAGGGTTGTCTGCTTCTTTAACAAGCATTATTTTATACCCGTCCTTTTAACAGAATAATAATAAAAATTGAGATACCAATTGTGAAAAAAAAAACATTTTCACCTTAATACTACCCGATAAAGAACTTAATTAATCAATCAGATGGGTGCAGTTCTTATGAGTAAAATAAAGGATTAATTTAGTTACAATAACAGTGTTTTGAAAACAACTATACTGTACTTACCTCCCAGGTATCTCTGTTAGATCACAATCTCTCAGAATTAGCTTTTTGAGACACTTCAGATCTCCTATCCGGCTGGGTAAGGTATGAAGGTTCTTATTTCCATTTAAGTACAGCTCCTCTAGGGTGGTAAGTGATCCAATACTGTAATGAAAGTTATTAGATCTGTCAGTATGTACCCAGTTTTAAAGGAGCAGCAAAGCAGAAGATAATACAACAGTGCACCAATCTAATAGCAAAGTACATATGCAGGTACTGATCTTACTTTTGCAGGATAGGTGGTATTCAGTGACAATAAAACACATAATAAATAAATAAAGAAATAACAAATATGATGGAAAAATGCTAATGTATAATAACGTCAACTTGCAGTTCTTGAGACTGCAGCTATTATAAAGATCTATGTGATCTCAAACTGAGTTAAGAGTTGGGTAAAATATGATTAGATCATAACTTTGCATTGTCATATACTTCGCATGGGCTATTCTTTCTTTGGGGAATCACAGAACCATTGTTCTGGCCAAAAAAACAGGAGCGATTTTTGGTGTGGATCAAAATTCAATCTACATAACATTTCTATCTCATTTAAATTAATATCTAGTGACCTTGATGTCAGGTTATATATGGTTTAGTGGTTGTCTGCTCTGCAACTGTTATCAGGTCCAATCACAGCTGTATTGAGGATGACCCATAGGAAGAGAGCCAAGGTTTGGTGCTTTCTTATCCGCTTGATGACTCTATATCACCTATCATATTAAATTAATTAGATACTGTGTAACACCCGACTGAGGCTGTTATGGCTCAGGTCATGTGATACAGGAGGCAGCAGCGGAAAATTTTGAGAGTGAACATCTTGATACGACTATGAATCAGTTTAAACTTGATATTCAGCTCTGTAGTGAACGATATTCTGTTCCAAAGAGCTGATTTCCTTACTGGCTATTCATTTAACATTTATAAATGGGTTGCCAGGGTTGTCTGCTACTTTAACAAGCATTAATTTATACCCGTCCTTTTAACAGAATAATAATAAAAAAAAAACTCAGCTAACATACCAGTAACCAATTCCATGTTGCCAATCCAACAAAAGAAATATTCTGTCGATCAATACCACTCATGCGTTTACCATCAGCCAAAAATCTTTATTTAGTAACTTCATTTATGCCAAACCAGTACAGTCTGTCCTCCCAGCTATTTTGAAAATTGGCACACATCCGCGAGATAGCTTCAATCTATGTATGTATGTATGTATATGATGCTCAAATAATGGTGTGGGAGAGAAGTTATTCATCAGTTGAAATGAAGCAACATGTTGTAGGTTTAAGTCCCTGGCCAATTTATGAGATACAAAAATGATTGGCTTCCATAGACTTTACCTTTAGGTCTATTTTTGATACACAGCTTTCTAAGTATCCCTCGGAATATCCTCTCGGAAAAGATTGTATACACAAAAGGAGCCTAAGGGTCTTCAAATTATTTTGGTTGATTGATTATAGCTTGTAATTATACAACAAAATTTACCAAAAGCCATGAGGATCATTACACATTGGTAAGCTTAATTTTGTAGAGTGATTTGTCAATAACCTTCAAATTGCGTAGTGACAAGATCACTTGTGGAGAAATGTCTAGTCTCCACAATTCAGGTTCTGTCCATTGGTCTGTTATATATTTGGTTATGCTATAAAATCCCACAGCGTTCATTGATCGGGACGGAAAACTACTGATTTAAACTCGTGAGAAAGAGGCTAGAAAGACATGGAGATATCTAAAACTTGGGTGACGAATATTTCGTTGTATGACAGGGAGGAATTTTGAGTGTTGATGTAAATCAACATGATAATCTGAGGGGGGGGAGGGGGTGGACTTTCTCGACTATCATTGAGATACCAATTGTGAAAAAAAAAACATTTTCACCTTAATACTACCCGATAAAGAACTTAATTAATCAATCAGATGGGTGCAGTTCTTATGAGTAAAATAAAGGATTAATTTAGTTACAATAACAGTGTTTTGAAAACAACTATACTGTACTTACCTCTCAGGTATCTCTGTTAGATCACAATCATGCAGACCTAGCTTTTTGAGACACTTCAGATCCCCTATCCGGCTGGGTAAGGTATGAAGGTTCTTATTTCCATTTAAGTACAGCTCCTCTAGGGTGGTAAGTGATCCAATACTGTAATGAAAGTTATTAGATCTGTCAGTATGTACCCAGTTTTAAAGGAGCAGCAAAGCAGAAGATAATACAACAGTGCACCAATCTAATAGCAAAGTACATATGCAGGTACTGATCTTACTTTTGCAGGATAGGTGGTATTCAGTGACAATAAAACACATAATAAATAAATAAAGAAATAACAAATATGATGGAAAAATGCTAATGTATAATAACGTCAACTTGCAGTTCTTGAGACTGCAGCTATTATAAAGATCTATGTGATCTCAAACTGAGTTAAGAGTTGGGTAAAATATGATTAGATCATAACTTTGCATTGTCATATACTTCGCATGGGCTATTCTTTCTTTGGGGAATCACAGAACCATTGTTCTGGCCAAAAAAACAAGAGTGATTTTTGCTGTTGATCAAAATTCAATCTACATAACATTTCTATCTCATTTAAATTAATATCTAGTGACCTTGAGGTCAGGTTATATATGGTTTAGTGGTTGTCTGCTCTGCAACTGTTATCAGGTCCAATCACAGCTGTATTGAGGATGACCCATAGGAAGAGAGCCAAGGTTTGGTGCTTTCTTATCCGCTTGATGACTCTATATCACCTATCATATTAAATTAATTAGATACTGTGTAACACCCGACTGAGGCTGTTATGGCTCAGGTCATGTGATACAGGAGGCAGCAGCGGAAATTTTTAGAGTGAACATCTTGATACGACTGTGAATCAGTTTAAACTTGATATTCAGCTCTGTAGTGAATGAAGGCCTACATTATTCCTTACTTCTCTTCAAACTTACCATTACTCACTCTCCCCTATGTAACGAGGCAATTTTGTGTCAACTAAATTCATTCCCATGAATTTTGATGGCGGCATATTATAAACATTTCTGAATCTGAATTATTGTCATTACTTTCTAATGAATCAAGATTTCCTTTTTTACATTTCAAGAATTTAACAGTAGGGTCTAATGATCCGAAAACTTGTTAAACGAAAAGGAAAGATAGCCAATCAATTATATGCACCTAGAAGTTGCAAGGCAGTTATCTTTGGAGGAGCCATGTCCAAATCCCTTATCTCTGCTCTAAAAAGAAGCTGTGCACTTTGGATTTCTTATAACTGTATGATGTGATGATGCTGTTTAATAACAATTTTTGTTGCCAACCAGTAATTGAATCAAACACCTCACTTGATGCCCTGTATATTGATTGCAGATCGTTTGAGTTACCTGAGCTTATTAGTTTATAATGTTGATTTTGTGTGTTTGATAATTGTGTAGATTTACATGTAGCAGACATTATTATGTAATGATTTTGAATTAACCTAGATCTACCATATGACAGTACACATTGGGCAAGTAAAACACTGGCTGCGTAATATAGACACATCAAAGTCAACATGTGCATCAGACTTTCCCTCATAAGTCTCAAAGTTTTGTTGTGAGGATTGGTGCATACCAATGTGGGATCTAAATAAACAAATGGACAGAAATGGTAGATGAAAAGAACTGTCACGCTGATCCTACCGCTTTCTTGGACATGTCAAAGGCTTTTGACAGAACGGAAAAAAATAGAAGTAATAGAGAAGCATGCATCAAGAAAAGTTGACAAGAATCTAATCTCCATTGTGCATGCTTCTTGGATGGCAGAGAGCGAAAAATAAGGTTAGGCAACTCCATCAGCCTAACCTTGAAAACGAAAAATGGAACACCTCAGGGCACTCTCCTAGGACCAATTTTCTGGTTACTGTATATCGACTCACGGTCAACCAAGCACGGGACCATTGACAAATATGGGGATGACCTCATCAAAACACCCAAGGTCAGCAGTGTTTATTTTGTGTTTTGTTGGTTGTATATAAATCAAGCTGTTTGATTTGTTGTTGGAGCGTGTACATTTATTATGTGACCATTGTGTCAATGACTTATAAATGACTGTATATCAGCTGTACATCAACTGATTATAATTATGATGGCATGCCTTATTTATACTATCGGCAGCATACTAAATGAGCACGTGACTTAATTAGTGGTCACTGCATATGAGGACACAACATCCCTCTTTTCCTCATTAAACTTGAATGAGTAATTATCTGAAAACTTTACATACAAAAAGCGAGCATAAAATATTACAGCAACATAAATGTCTTATTTATAAAATTTGTCAGCAATAATATATTTTAGTATGTAAATGATATGTCAATGGAATCTCTTTATAGTGTAGAGATGTTCAGAGTCAATTGCGGCCAGCAGCTACCGTGCCATCCTTGCCTCAAAAAAAAACCATAATCTATCTATGGGAAAATAGAGAACAAGCACCACTGATATTCGCGTTGTCAGTGGGGGTAGGATTTGCCTTGGCATGAAACCGCAGGAGTTCACTCTCCTTTCGACTCTGTTGTGCTGCAGTGCATCGGGCACTTTTGACATGACGTATTAGGCTGAGTTCCTTGATAATACGTGTAGCAGAAGTCGTAGTAATCCTTGAGACTGCTTAGATAGTTAGTGTATCTGTCTGGAGTGTTCTTATGGCGTGGCGATCTTCTGACACTATTTTCCCTCTTTTCTTCCTCTGCGGTGTCTACGATACCGGCATCTACAAAAGAAGAGTGTATGATTTCATGGGTTCTCTTGTAGGGTCTCAGATGGGAACTGTTACGGACATATTTTCGTCCATCTGAGGATCGTACAGTTACTTGTGACCCATTTTTGTTCACTACTACATAAATATCATTGTAATAGCGGGTGTCAGTTTTTTGTGAAATTTGATCTCTGATGAGTAAAACTTCATCACCGATAGAAATACTAGAGTTTGCAGCCTTGCGCTTACGGTCAGTGTATTCTTTTACTTTAGCCTTATATTCAGCGTCATGCTGTCTGACCTGAATATCATCTAACTTACTATCATTATCATACATGGGTAATTTGGTACGCAGCTTACGACCAAATAATAATTCTGCTGGACTCTTACCAGTCGCAGGATGGGGTGTATTTCTATAAGAAAATAAATACTTGTGGAGTTCACTCCCCCAATCTTTTCCTGTAGTCACGGCTATTTGAAGCCTTTTCTTTATGGACTTCATCGATGATTCAACAAGACCATTACCTTGAGGCCACTTAGGTGTACCCCTGCTGTGTTTAATTGCCAAATTCTCACAGAATTTCCTAAAATCCTCTGAGATGAAAGCTGGTCCTGAATCACTTTTCAAGTACTGTGGGATTCCATGAGTTTGAAAAACTTCATCTAATGCCTTTAGTGTGGTTGCAGCACTGGTCGATTTCACCGGAATGCACTCAAAATACCTACTATAATAGTCAATAACAACAAGCAAGTACTGGCTAGAATGACCAAATGTCGTCTAAAGAAATTTTCTCTATCTCTTTAGCTGTCATAGCTCTAGGTACAGAATTTAAAGCTACAAATCTAACATATGCTTCAGCCTTGTTTGCGAGAGACAAATCACAAACTTTACTTGCTGAGAGCCTTGAGAGAGGGTCTGCTACGTTTTTGCTACCTGGCCAATAAACTACAGTGTAATCATATGGCATAAGACGTAACACCCAGCGTTCAATCCTAGCACATGGTTTTGAACGCGGACCATAAATAACCTTCAGTGGCTCATGGTCTGTAACCAAATCGAACTTATTGCCTATCAAATATGGCTTGAATCTTTCACATGCCCACACCAAACTTAGAGCTTCCCTTTCAGTCTGATGGTATCTAGATTCAACATCACTCAAACTTCTCGATGCATAGCTAATAACCCGTGGTCCATCCTCCTGATCCTGGATAAGAACAGCACCTAAACCAAAAGGACTTGCATCAGCTACCACCTTAGTCGGATATTTGAGATCAAAATAACCTAAAGTCTCACTACTGGCTAGACTTTTCTTCACTTTCTCAAACGCTACTATCTGCTCCTGGTTGAGAACAAATTTTTCTTTGACACCTTTCTGCTTGCCATCTGCTGGCTGCTTTTTCAGTCTGCGCAGTGGTTCTGTCTTGGTCGAGAAATCTGGTATGAACTTGCTACAATAATTAGCTAATCCTAAGAAAGAACGCAACTCCTCTATGCATGTTGGTTCCTTAGCGTTTACTATAGCATCAACTTTACCAGCCATCGGATCGATGCCCTTTGCTGATAGTTTATGACCTACAAATTCTAACTCATCAACACCAAATGTACACTTCTGCCTGTTGAGTGTCAATCCTGCTGCTTTGAGCCTGTCCAGAACCTGTATCAATCTAGCATCATGCTCAGCTCTGTCTGAGCCATGTATAATAATATCATCAGCGAGGTTTGCTACACCTGGAATGCCTTGAATCAATCTATGAATCTCTGCATAAAATTTCTCTGGAGCCATAGAGCAACCATAAAATAACCTCTTATATCGGTATAAGCCAATGTGACAACTGAATGTTGTGATATCCCTTGAATCGGGATGCAGCGCAAATTGCGTGAAACCTTCCTTCATGTCTAACTTGCTGAAAACCTTGCTGCCATTCATATCCTGTAATAAATCATCAACAGTCGGCATGGGATGTCTTTCCCTAATAATTGCCTGGTTTGCCCTACGCATATCAACACATAGCCTAATATCACCATTAGCCTTAGGTACAGAAATCAAAGGTGAAATCCACTGTGTAGGCTTTGCTACTACCTCTATGATATCTGATTTAACTAGCTGTTCTAGTTTAGCCTCTACTTTACTCCTCAGTGCGAATGGAACGCGATTATATGGTTGACACACTGGAGCTACATTAGGATCTATTCCTATTTTTATATCTGGGCCTTTGAATTTACCTACGCCTGAAAATAAATTCTTATAGTTATCTAGCAGACTACCGTAATTACTGACATTACTGGTATTAGAATCTAAGCTATTTACTCCTACGTTGTAGCCTATTTTGATTAGTTTTAGTGCGTGAGATGTATCATTACTCAACAACGACGTCTGATCCCTATCATTAATAATTATGATTTCAGCTGTTGCCCGCTGATTTCCTGCTTCTAGTTCCGCATTGAAGCATCCGAACAAGTCTAAGGGCTTATCAGCAGTATACGGAAACAGTTCCAGGTCTGTTGGCTCTACTTTGGCTCTAAGACCTCTTGACACAAGTAAATCAAATGTGTCTTTACTAATCACGTTGCTCTGTGAGCCAGAATCTACAAGCACATCAAGCGGAATGTTTCCTACTCTGATTTCAAGCTTGTCTAGATTAAACTTCGGCCTGATAGCTTTGCACTGAAATGCTGCCTGACCTAGATCAGCATTTTGACTACCAGCTGACAATATAGAATGCACCTTTTTCTTAGGTTCAACACTCCTACACGCAATAGCAAAATGACCTATTTTTGAGCATTTATTACATTGCTTATCCTTAGCTGGGCAGTTAGTATCACTACCGCTATGCTTGGAAGAACCACACCTATAGCATGATTCAGCTGACTTACGATTCGATGTACCTCTGTAGGATTTACCACCATTGGAGTTTTCATATCTGGGTTTTGGCTTGCCGCCACTATTTCCATGCCTAACAAATGAGCCTAATCGGTTGACACCACCTGTTGCATTGGGAAATTCATGAGCATTACTTTTAGCATGAGCACTAGCACCAGGGTTTTGACCATTTCTCATTTCCCTATTTTGCATTTCCACCGCTTCATGTGATGCTGAAATACTCATTAGCTTTGCTAGGTCAAGAGATGCCCCTGCTTCTAAGAACTTTTTTCTAAGAGCATCGTAATAGCAGCCTGAAACAATCTGATCAACTATCGAGTCATTAACATCAACGTACTCACAGCCTACCGATCCTTTTCTAAGTCTACCTACATATTGGGCTATCGTCTCACCTGCAGTCTGACGCATTTGCCTAAACACATGACGCATGAACCTTTTATTTGGTTTTACCAAAAAATGCGCGTTCAAGACTTGAATTGTGCCATCATAATCATCGGGCTGACATTTTTCAGTAACCTCCTCGATTGAATCGTTATGATTCTTAAGCACCTCCCGAACACGTGGTCCACCACAGAACAACAACAATGCCTGGCGTTGTCTCCTAAGCGATGTTTCCTTAGCGGAAGCTCCACTGGGGTTGAACAAACCCTTACAATCAGCATAGCAATCGAACTCCTCGATCCATGCCAACCACGCTGTAGCTACTACACTTGCCTCACCTTCTACCTCAAAATTACCTGGGCGTCCTATATCTAGACTCATCTTTTATGATCTGATATGCGCTATTCAGTGAAAATTTTCTAATGGGTAAAGGTTTACATTTAGTACTACAAGTAATCGGAAATCAACTTATCTTATTCTGATAGTCTTTTCTGTCTCCGTCACTGTCATGGGCTTCTGTTCTTCGCTTAGTCTGTGTCTGTGTTTGGCTGCGTACCGTCTGTTTATGGATCTATCACCCTCTTTGGCATAGTCTCCTTCTCCACCTCAATCTTTCCGAGTTTTATCCTCGTCGCCAATGTTTATTTTGTGTTTTGTTGGTTGTATATAAATCAAGCTGTTTGATTTGTTGTTGGAGCGTGTACATTTATTATGTGACCATTGTGTCAATGACTTATAAATGACTGTATATCAGCTGTACATCAACTGATTATAATTATGATGGCATGCCTTATTTATACTATCGGCAGCATACTAAATGAGCACGTGACTTAATTAGTGGTCACTGCATATGAGGACACAACAAGCAGTGCTGCTAGGGACTATAGATGACATTACCAACTGGTGTGATAACCACAATATGCCAGCCATCGCGATCGCACATCATAGATCAGACTGAATTTCTGATCTGACGTAGAGAAAAGCGCCATACTGGTGGAATCTAGGGTGCCTGGTGACACAATGCCTATACAAAGGATATAATTGAAAATAATTCCCAGTGGAAGTAAGCTTCCATGAAGATGCGGTAGATCAGCTATCAATTTCGAGACTTGCGTTTTCAGACAAAGAACGCAAACAAGCAATAAAAAGAGTAGTATAAGTGCTAAACTGAGAGGAGTAAGTGATCAGCTCCTTGGGTACTCAGGATATTAGGTTGAGTTGGGATTGTGGCTCCAATACCCGCAAAAACGATCACTCCAAAGGTGTCCTATGAAGATTTTCAGGCAAAAACAAAACGAAAATAGTAATTTTGAAGCCATTTGTTGATGGTCATAAGGGGACGTTGTAGCGAACTTTAGATAGAACAGTTAAAACATCATATCATTTAAACAAGGGATGGGACTTAAACTGCGTTTTTTAACAAAGTAGATTTTTTTGTGACAGGGAGGAATTTTGAGTGTTGATGTAAATCAACATGATAATCTGAGGGGGGGAGGGGGTGGACTTTCTCGACTATCATTTAGATACCAATTGTGAAAAAAAAACATTTTCACCTTAATACTACCCGATAAACAACTTAATTAATCAATCAGATGGGTGCAGTTCTTATGAGTAAAATAAAGGATTAATTTAGTTACAATAACAGTGTTTTGAAAACAACTATACTGTACTTACCTCTCAGGTATCTCTGTTAGATCACAATAGCCCAGATCTAGCTTTTTGAGGCACTTCAGATCCCCTATCCGGCTGGGTAAGGTATGAAGGTTCTTATTTCCAGATAATCTCAGCTCCTCTAGGTTTGTAAGTGATCCAATACTGTAATGAAAGTTATTAGATCTGTCAGTATGTACCCAGTTTTAAAGGAGCAGCAAAGCAGAAGATAATACAACAGTGCACCAATCTAATAGCAAAGTACATATACAGGTACTGATCTTACTTTTGCAGGATAGGTGGTATTCAGTGACAATAAAACACATAATAAATAAATAGAGAAATAACAAATATGATGGAAAAAAGCTAATGTATAATAACGTCAACTTGCAGTCCTTGAGACTGCAGCTATTATAAAGATCTATGTGATCTCAAACTGAGTTAAGAGTTGGGTAAAATATGATTAGATCATAACTTTGCATTGTCATATACTTTGCATGGGCTATTCTTTCTTTGGGGAATCACAGAACCATTATTCTGGCCAAAAAAACAAGAGTGATTTTTGCTGTTGATCAAAATTAAATCTACATAACATTTCTATCTCATTTAAATTAATATCTAGTGACCTTGAGGTCAGGTTATATGTGGTTTAGTGGTTGTCTGCTCTGCAACTGTTATCAGGTCCAATGACAGCTGTATTGAGGATGACCCATAGGAAAAGAGCCAAGGTTTGGTGCTTTCTTATCCGCTTGATGACTCTATATCACCTATCATATTAAATTAATTAGATACTGTGTAACACCCGACTGAGGCTGTTATGGTTCAGGTGATACGGGAGGCAGCAGCGGAAAATTTTGAGAGTGAACATCTTGATACGACTATGAATCAGTTTAAACTTGATATTCAGCTCTGTAGTGAATGATATTCTGTTCCAAAGAGCTGATTTCCTTACTGGCTATTCATTTAACATTTATAAATGGGTTGCCAGGGTTGTCTGCTACTTTAACAAGCACTATTTTATACCCGTCCTTTTAACAGAATAATAATAAAAAAAAAACTCAGCTAACATACCAGTAACCAATTCCATGTTGCCAATCCAACAAAAGAAATATTCTGTCGATCAATACCACTCATGCGTTTACCGTCGGCCAAAAATCTTTATTTAGTAACTTCATTTATGCCAAACCAGTACAGTCTGTCCGCCCAGCTATTTTGAAAATTGGCACACCTCCGCGAGATAGCTTCAATCTATGTATGTATGTATGTATATGATGCTCAAATAATGGTGTGGGAGAGAAGTTATTCATCAGTTGAAATGAAGGTAAAGAAGTGACTTAGAACGCCAACCACCCTCTACCTTTTTTAAATTAGCCCACAGGATGAACACTTTCCTGGATTTTAAATCTTTCCTAATCAAATTACCAAGTGGTTGCAAAGTTTCCTATGTTAACATATATTAGGGTTTTCAAGAATAAATGATAGCTGATAATTTTGCTTGTTTTACTATTCTTAGCCCGGTCTCTAAATTTAAATCCTTGTACATTTTCAACCTGCAGGGTATTTTGGACATGGGTTTAGGTAGCCTGTCTTGATTAGGTTTGTTGTGGCAGATGCTTGCCCTTCCCACTGCAAAGCTTGTCAAGACAGGCTCAAATATAGGGTGCGATATGCAAAATAATGAGTACTAGCAGCTGGACTTAAATGGCTCTCTGTTGATTCTGTTTTATGATGCCCTGTATATTTATTGCAGATTGTTTGAGTTACCGGAGCTTATTAGTTTATAATATTTATTTTGTGTCTTAGATAATTGTGTGGATTTACATGTAGCAGACATTATTATGTAATGATTTTGAATTAACCTAGATTGTGCAGGCACTTAGTGTGCCTTCTTTGATGAATTGAGAGCAGAGCAGTGTTCGACTTGAGAGAGAGTGGACCTGCACCAGCGTGAATAAAGATCTTTTATCCTGTAAGTACGAGCTAGTGAATATGTAGACAGCAATATATAAATGTTTTTAAGACTTTCACCATGAACCTCCCTGCCTAAGACGGTGCGCCCTGCTCGACAGCACAGAGGTTGAGGAACATTAAAAGAAACAGCCTTTAGTCGTTACATCCCCATATCTATAATGAAAGAGTGAAGAGATCGGATCATATCAGGTGTGATTATTATTATTATTTGGACGCCTAACTCTAAACTCTCATGTGTATACATGGCTGAGTATTTAAGAATTTGACATGAAAACCTGGAATTACGTATGCGATTAGTTAGTTTAAGTGCTCAAACGGTGCAAGATGCAGGTAGAGGCATCTCATTATCAACCACCAGTAGTTGATAATGAAATGCCTCTACCAGCATCTTGCACCGTTTGAGCATTTAAACTAGCGATTAGTGTGAAATGTAAGATCTTCTGATTTTTCTGATTTGATAAAGATTTTTTGTTCGAAATTGATTTTGCTATAAGGTCCTATAGCCTGTCTACATTAGTTATTTTCACTTAGAACATTAGAACATTAGTACATTAGTTTCCCATCGTCTCATCATAGCTGCATTATTAGGTGATTGTAAATATCTGAGTCAGATGATGTCTTTGATATCTTTTGCTAGTATAACATATATTGCCACCATCATGATACCATACCAGCCAGTGGAAAATCGCTACTAGTAGAAATAGTATTATCAAATAGTTGAAATATTTTGTTCACTGATGAATGGGATACATTTTTGGAACTAAGCCCATTTTATTTTTGCAGGGAAGAACTTTAGTCACTGACTCATACACAGAGACAACATAACTCCCTTCATTGGCCTGACGTCATATAACCTGAATGTTTGTATTATATAGTTAACCTTCATATATCTGTATCGAGTGACCAGAAAATTAAATCTCCTAAATCGTATTTCAAATTTCTAATGATGTTGGAAAACGCAGAGCTTTCAAAGCACAACCAAATTCACTCTCATCTGCCTTATGGCTGCCTTTGTGTCGATAAAAAGTCCTCGAGTTTTCATTTTTAGGCAGTACCGGTGAATATGATATTTGTTTTTTTGCTGTTTCTTGGAGGGGAAACTAGTAACCAGAATGAATAATACCAAAGGTTTCTTTTCCAAACCTTTAAAATGGCTTGGACATAAATTGATCAACCATTTGTGGCAATAGTGATGATTTATAATATCACTTATACACTACACAAAGACCATTACATATTGTTGTTACAAATGATAAAGGAATTATGTAAGATTTGCATGTTGGTAAATTTCATTGCTCTACAGCACTTGCATTAGTGATGTTGGAACGAGTGCTACCCATAAGGGCAGCTATCTCTCAATTTAATCAATTTTTACTTCTCAGGTATCCGTTTTAGCAGCATCCTGATTGAAACCAGCCCTGAACCATTTTTAGGCCTCTCACTTATTAACCAGATTAAATTTATAGTAAAAGGAACTTTCAGCTATACTCCCTTCCCTCACCCATTTATACACAAAAATTGATCCTAAAACATCATATAGCTATTGACTCCTCAGTAAAATTATATACACACTTAAACATCTACGCACATACACCTATACAGACATACACAGTGTTCATGCAAATCAACATGAAAAACTGAGGATTGATATCGATGAAATCTCAGGTGGTGGAGCAAAGATAATATATAATTTCCCTGAAGGACACTCTAACCACAAACAACATAAAATAATTTTATGACCTTATTATTACCAGGCAAACTACCTAATTAATCAATGGGATGGGTGGGGGGGGGGGTGTGCTTATGACTACAATAAGGTAATAATTCAATTACAATAACTGTATTTTGAATAGAGCTATACTGTACTTACCTCTCAGGTATCTCTGTTAGATCACAACTTGTTACATTTAGCTTTTTGAGACACTTCAAATCTGATATCCTGCTGGGTAAGGTATGAAGGTTCTCATTCCAATCTAACAAAAGCTCCTCTAGGGTGGTAAGTGATCCAATACTGTAATGAAAGTTTTTAGATCTGTCAGTATGTACCCAGTTTTAAAGGAGCAGCAAAGCAGAAGATAATACAACAGTCCACCAATCTAATAGCAAAGTACATATGCAGGTACTGATCTTACTTTTGCAGGATAGGTGGTATTAAGTGACAATAAAACACATAATAAATAAATAAAGAAATAACAAATATGATGGAAAAAAGCTAATGTATAATAACGTCAACTTGCAGTTCTTGAGACTGCAGCTAATATAAAGATCTATGTGATCTCAAACTGAGTTAAGAGTTGGGTAAAATATGATTAGATCATAACTTTGCATTGTCATATACTTCGCATGGGCTATTCTTTCCTTGGGGAATCACAGAACCATTGTCCTGGCCAACAAAACAAGAGTGATTTTTGGTGTTGATCAAAATTCAATCTACGTAACATTTCTATCTCATTTAAATTAATATCTAGTGACCTTGAGGTCAGGTTATATATGGTTTAGTGGTTGTCTGCTCTGCAACTGTTATCAGATCCAATCACAGCTGTATTGAGGATGACCCATAGGAAAAGAGCCGAGGTTCGGTGCTTTCTTATCCGCTTGATGACTCTATATCACCTATCATATTAAATTAATTAGATACTGTGTAACACCCGACTGAGGCTGTTATTGTTCAGGTCATGTGATACAGGAGGCAGCAGCGGAAAATTTTGAGAGTGAACATCTTGATACGACTATAAATCAGTTTAAACTTGATATTCAGCTCTGTAGTGAATGATATTCTGTTCCAAAGAGCTGATTTCCTTACTGGCTATTCATTTAACATTTATAAATGGGTTGCCAGGGTTGTCTGCTACTTTAACAAGCACTATTTTATACCCGTCCTTTTAACAGAATAATAATAAAAAAAAACTCAGCTAACATACCAGTAACCAATTCCATGTTGCCAATCCAACAAAAGAAATATTCTGTCGATCAATACCACTCATGCGTTTACCATCGGCCAAAAATCTTTATTTAGTAACTTCATTTATGCCAAACCAGTACAGTCTGTCCGCCCAGCTATTTTGAAAATTGGCACACCTCCGCGAGATAGCTTCAATCTATGTATGTATGTATATGATGCTCAAATAACGGTGTGGGAGAGTAGTTATTCATCAGTTGAAATGAAGGTAAAGAAGTGACTTAGAACGCCAACCACCCTCTACCTTTTTTAAATTAGCCCACAGGATGAACACTTTCCTGGATTTTAAATCCTGCCTATTCACCGAACTAAAACTTCCGAAAAATTACTTTCCTAATCGAATTACAAAGTGGTTGCAAAGTTTCCAATGTCAACATATATTAGGGTTTTCAAGAATAAATGATAGCTGATGATTTTGCTTGTTTTACTATTCTTGGCCCGGTCTCTAAATTTAAATCCTTGTACATTTTCAACCTGCAGGGTATTTTGGACATGGGTTTAGGTACCCTGTCTTGATTAGGTTTGTTGTGGCAGATGCTTGCCCCTTCCCACTGCAAAGCTTGTCAAGACAGGCTCGGATATAGGGTGCGATATGCAAAATAATGAGTACTAGCAGCTGGACTTAAATGGCTCTCTGTTGATTCTGTTTTATACATTAGGTTTCGCAGAAGGAGATAAAATGCTTTTATGACCTTAGAAGATTTTAATCAGACGGAACTGTACTCTTTCAAGCAACATGTTGTAGATTTTAGTCCCTGGCCAATTTATGAGATACAAAATGATTTTCTACTAT
The DNA here is from genome assembly GCA_914767715.1 of Membranipora membranacea. NCBI lineage: Eukaryota > Metazoa > Bryozoa > Gymnolaemata > Cheilostomatida > Membraniporidae > Membranipora > Membranipora membranacea. The sequence goes on from OU612074.1 coordinate 23,761,343, forward strand.
AGACTTTACTTTTAGGTCTATTTTTGATACACAGCTTTCTAAGTATCCCTCTGGATATCGTCTCGGAAAAGATTGTATACACAAAAGGAGCCTAAGTTTCTTCAAGTTATTTTGGTTGATTGATTATAGCTTCTAATTATACAACAAAATTTACCAAAAGCCATGAGGATCATTACACATTGGTAAGCTTAATTTTGTAGAGTGATTTGCCAATAACCTTCATATTGCGTAGTGACAAGATCACTTGTGGAGAAATGTCTAGTCTCCACAATTTAGGTTCTGTCCATTGGTCTGTTATATATTTGGTTATGCTATAAAATCCCACAGCGCTCATTGATCGGGACAGAAAACTACTGATTTAAACTCGTGAGAAAGAGGCTAGAAAGACATGGAGATATCTAAAACTTGGGTGACAAATATTCTGAGTCTCTACACTATTTTAAGTCCACTGACCAACTTAAGAATTAAAACTAAAGGCCTACATTATTCCTGACTTCTCTTCAAACTTACCCTTACTCACTCTCCCCTATGTAACGAGACAATTTTGTGTCAACAAAATTCATTCCCATGAATTTTGATGGCGGCATATTATAAACATTTCTGAATCTGAATTATTGTCATTACTTTCTAATGAATCAAGATTTCCCTTTTTACATTTCAAGAATTTAACAGTAGGGTCTAATGATCCGAAAACTTGTTAAACGAAAACAAAAGATAGCCATTCAATTATATGCACCTAGAAGTTGCAAGGCAGTTATCTTTGGAGGAGCCATGTCCAAATCCCTTATCTCTGCTCTAAAAAAAGCTGTGTACTTTGGATTTCTTATATCTGTATGATGTGATGATGCAGTTTAATAACAATTTTTGTTGCCAACCAGTAATTGAATCAAACACCTCACTTGATGCCCTGTATATTGATTGCAGATTGTTTGAGTTACCTGAGCTTATTAGTTTATAATGTTGATTTTGTGTGTTTGATAATTGTGTGGATTTACATGTAGCAGACATTATTATGTAATGATTTTGAATTAACCTAGATTGTGCAGGCATTTAGACAGTGCGCCCTGCGCGACAGCACAGAGGTTGAGGAACATCACAAGAAACAACCTTTAGTCGTTACATCCCCATATCTATAATGAAAGAGTGAAGACATCGGATCATATCAGGTGTGATTATTATTATTATTTGGACGCCTAACTCTAAACTCTCATGTGTATACATGGCTGAGTATTTAAGAATTTGACATGAAAACCTGGTATTATGTATGCGATTAGTTAGTTTAAGTGCTCAAACGGTGCAAGATGCTGGTAGAGGCATTTCATTATCAACCACCAATAGTTGATAATGAAATGCCTCTACCAGCATGTTGCACCGTTTGAGCACTTAAACTAGCGAATAGTGTGAAATGTAAGATCCTCTGATTTTTCTGATTTGATAAAGTTTTTTTGTTCAAAATTGAATTTGCTATAAGGTCCTTTAGCCTGTCTACATTAGTTATTTTCACTTAGAACATTAGAACATTAGTACATTAGTTTCCCATCGTCTCATCATAGCCGTATTATTAGGTGATTTTAAATATCTGAGTCAGATGATATCTTTGATATTTTTTGCTAGTATAACATAAATTGCCACCATCATGATACCATACCAGCCAGTGGAAAAATGCTACTAGTAGAAAGAGTATTATCAAATAGTTGAAATATTTTGTTCACTGATGAATGGGATACATTTTTGGAACTAAGCCTATTTTAATTTTGCAGGGAAGAACTTTAGTCACTGACTCATACACAGAGATAACATAACTCCCTTCATTGGCCTGACGTCATATAACCTGAATGTTTGTATTATATAGTTAAACTTCATATATCTGTATCGAGGGTCCAGAAAATTAAATCTCCTAAATCGTATCTCAAATTTCTAATGATGTTGGAAAACCCAGAGTTTTCAAAGCACAACCAAATTCACTCTCATCTGCCTTATGGCTGCCTTTGTGTCGATAAAAAGTCCTCGAGTTTTCCTTTTTAGGCAGTACCGGTGAAGATGATATTTGTTTTTTGCTGTTTCTTGGAGGAGTAACTAGTAACCAGAATGAATAATACCAAAGGTTTCTTTTCCAAACCTTTAAAATGGCTTGGACATAAATTTATCAACCATTTGTGGCAATAGTGATGATTTATAATATCACTTATACACTACACAAAGACCATTACATATTGTTGTTACAAATGATAAAGGAATTATGTAAGATTTGCATGTTGGTAAATTTCATTGCTCTACAGCACTTGCATTAGTGATGTTGGAACGAGTGCCACCCATAAGGGAAGCTATCTCTCGATTTAATCAACTTTTACTCTTCAGGTATCCGTGTTAGCAGCATCCTAAATGAAACCAGCCCTAACCCATTTTGAGGCCTCTCACTTATTAACCAGATTAAAGTTATAGTAAAAGGAAGTTTCAGCTATACTCCCTTCCCTCACCAATTTATACACAAAAATTGATCCTAAAACATCATATAGCTATTGACTCCTCAGTAAAATGGTATACACACATAAACATCTACACACATACACCTATACACACATACACAGTGTTCATGTAAATCAGCATGAAAAACTGAACATTGATATTGATGAAATCTCAGGTGGTGGAGCAAAGATAATATATAATTTCCGTGAAGGACACTCTAACCACAAACAACATAAAATAATTTTATGACCTTAATACTACCTGATAAACAACTTAATTATTCAATCAGATGGGTGCAGTTCTTATGAGTAAAATAAAGGATTAATTTAGTTACAATAGGTAAATTCTCGACCTTGGTATATATATTAAATAATCAATAAATAATCAATGGAAATCCCATTTTCATTGGGAAATCCAACTGAATCCAACTTGAATTCAAGTTGTCTCCCTATCACCAATGAGGAGATAATTCTAAGTTTCATGTCATCAAATTTAGAATTATCTCCTCATTGGTAATAGGGAGACAACTTGAATTCAAGTTGGATTCAGTTGGATTTCCCAATGAAAATGGGATTTCCATTGATTATTTATTGATTATTTAATATATATACCAAGGTCGCGAATTTACCTAATAACAGCGTTTTGAAAACAACTATACTGTACTTACCTCTCAGGTATCTCTGTTAGATCACAAAGCATCAGATATAGCTTTTTGAGACACTTCAGATCCCCTATCCGGCTGGGTAAGGTATGAAGGTTCTTATTTCGATATAAGTTCAGCTCCTCTAGGTTTGTAAGTGATCCAATACTGTAATGAAAGTTATTAGATCTGTCAGTAACTACCCAGTTTTAAAGGAGCAGCAAAGCAGAAGATAATACAACAGTGCACCAATCTAATAGCAAAGTACATATGCAGGTACTGATCTTACTTTTGCAGGATAGGTGGTATTCAGTGACAGTAAAACACATAATAAATAAATAAAGAAATAACAAATATGATGGAAAAAAGCTAATGTATAATAACGTCAACTTGCAGTTCTTGAGACTGCAGCTATTATAAAGATCTATGTGATCTCAAACTGAGTTAAGAGTTGGGTAAAATATGATTAGATCATAACTTTGCATTGTCATATACTTCGCATGGGCTATTCTTTCTTTGGGGAATCACAGAACCATTGTTCTGGCCAAAAAAACAGGAGCGATTTTTGGTGTTGATCAAAATTCAATCTACATAACATTTCTATCTCATTTAAATTAATATCTAGTGACCTTGAGGTCAGGTTATATATGGTTTAGTGGTTGTCTGCTCTGCAACTGTTATCAGGTCCAATCACAGCTGTATTGAGGATGACCCATAGGAAGAGAGCCAAGGTTTGGTGCTTTCTTATCCGCTTGATGACTCTATATCACCTATCATATTAAATTAATTAGATACTGTGTAACACCCGACTGAGGCTGTTATGGTTCAGGTCATGTGATACAGGAGGCAGCAGCGGAAAATTTTGAGAGTGAACATCTTGAGACGACTATGAATCAGTTTAAACTTGATATTCAGCTCTGTAGTGAATGATATTCTGTTCCAAAGAGCTGATTTCCTTACTGGCTATTCATTTAACATTTATAAATGGGTTGCCAGGGTTGTCTGCTACTTTAACAAGCACTTTTTTATACCCGTCCTTTTAACAGAAAAATAATAAAAAAAAAACTCAGCTAACATACCAGTAACCAATTCCATGTTGCCAATCCAACAAAAGAAATATTCTGTTGATCAATACCACTCATGCGTTTACCATCAGCCAAAAATCTTTATTTAGTAACTTCTTTTATGCCAAACCAGTACAGTCTGTCCGCCCAACTATTATGAAAATTGGCACATCTCCGCGAGATAGCTTCAATCTATGTATGTATGTATGTATATGATGCTCAAATAATGGTGTTGGAGAGAAGTTATTCATCAGTTGAAATGATTTGTCAATAACCTTCAAATTGCGTAGTGACAAGATCACTTGTGGAGAAATGTCTAGTCTCCACAATTCAGGTTCTGTCCATTGGTCTGTTATATATTTGGTTATGCTATAAAATCCCACAGCGTTCATTGATCGGGACGGAAAACTACTGATTTAAACTCGTGAGAAAGAGGCTAGAAAGACATGGAGATATCTAAAACTTGGGTGACAAATATTTCGTTGTATGACAGGGAGGAATTTTGAGTGTTGATGTAAATCAACATGATAATCTGAGGGGGGGAGGGGGTGGACTTTCTCGACTATCATTGAGATACCAATTGGGAAAAAAAAAACATTTTCACCTTAATACTACCCGATAAACAACTTAATTAATCAATCAGATGGGTGCAGTTCTTATGAGTAAAGTAAAGGATTAATTTAGTTACAATAACAGTGTTTTGAAAACAACTATACTGTACTTACCTCTCAGGTATCTCTGTTAGATCACAATCTCTCAGAATTAGCTTTTTGAGACACTTCAGATCTCCTATCCGGCTGGGTAAGGTATGAAGGTTCTTATTTCCAAATAAGTACAGCTCCTCTAGGGTGGTAAGTGATCCAATACTGTAATGAAAGTTATTAGATCTGTCAGTATGTACCCAGTTTTAAAGGAGCAGCAAAGCAGAAGATAATACAACAGTGCACCAATCTAATAGCAAAGTACATATGCAGGTACTGATCTTACTTTTGCAGGATAGGTGGTATTCAGTGACAATAAAACACATAATAAATAAATAAAGAAATAACAAATATGATGGAAAAAAGCTAATGTATAATAACGTCAACTTGCAGTTCTTGAGACTGCAGCTATTATAAAGATCTATGTGATCTCAAACTGAGTTAAGAGTTGGGTAAAATATGATTAGATCATAACTTTGCATTGTCATATACTTCGCATGGGCTATTCTTTTTTTGGGGAATCACAGAACCATTGTTCTGGCCAAAAAAACAGGAGCGATTTTTGGTGTTGATCAAAATTCAATCTACATAACATTTTTATCTCATTTAAATTAATATCTAGTGACCTTGAGGTCAGGTTATACGTGGTTTAGTGGTTGTCTGCTCTGCAACTGTTATCAGGTCCAATCAGAGCTGTATTGAGGATGACCCATAGGAAAAGAGCCAAGGTTTGGTGCTTTCTTATCCGCTTGATGACTCTATATCACCTATCATATTAAATTAATTAGATACTGTGTAACACCCGACTGAGGCTGTTATGGTTCAGGTCATGTGATACAGGAGGCAGCAGCGGAAAATTTTGAGAGTGAACATCTTGATACGACTATGAATCAGTTTAAACTTGATATTCAGCTCTGTAGTGAATGATATTCTGTTCCAAAGAGCTGATTTCCTTACTGGCTATTCATTTAACATTAATAAATGGGTTGCCAGGGTTGTCTGTAACTTTAACAAGCACTATTTTATACCCGTCCCATCTGCCAAAAATCTTTATTTAGTAACTTCATTTATGCTAAACCAGTACAGTCTGTCCGCCCAGCTATTTTGAAAATTGGCACACCTCCGCGAGATAGCTTCAATCTATGTATGTATGTATATGATGCTCAAATAACGGTGTGGGAGAGAAGTTATTCATCAGTTGAAATGAAGGTAAAGAAGTGACTTAGAACGCCAACCACCCTCTACCTTTTTTAAATTAGCCCACAGGATGAACACTTTCCTGGATTTTAAATCCTGCCTATTCACCGAACTAAAACTTCCGAAAAATTACTTTCCTAATCGAATTACCAAGTGGTTGCAAAGTTTCCAATGTCAACATATATTAGGGTTTTCAAGAATAAATGATAGCCGATGATTTTGCTTGTTTTACTATTCTTGGCCCGGTCTCTAAATTTAAATCCTTGTACATTTTCAACCTGCAGGGTATTTTGGACATGGGTTTAGGTACCCTGTCTTGATTAGGTTTGTTGTGGTAGATGCTTGCCCCTTCCCACTGCAAAGCTTGTCAAGACAGGCTCAGATATAGGGTGCGATATGCAAAATAATGAGTACTAGCAGCTGGACTTAAATGGCTCTCTGTTGATTCTGTTTTATACATTAGGATTCGCTGACGGAGATAAAATGCTTTTCTGACGTTAGAAGATTTTAATCAGACGGAAGTGTACTCTATCAAGCAACATGTTGTAGATTTAAGTCCCTGGCCAATTTAAGAGATACAAAAATGATTTGCTTCCATAGACTTTACTTTTAGGTCTATTTTTGATACACAGCTTTCTAAGTATCCCTCGGAATATCCTCTCGGAAAAGATTGTATACACAAAAGGAGCCTAAGTCTCTTTAAATTATTTTGGTTGATTGATTATAGCTTGTAATTATACAACAAAATTTACCAAAAGCCATGAGGATCATTACACATTGGTAAGCTTAATTTTGTAGAGTGATTTGTCAATAACCTTCAAATTGCGTAGTGACAAGATCACTTGTGGAGAAATGTCTAGTCTCCACAATTTAGGTTCTGTCCATTGGTCTGTTATATATTTGGTTATGCTATAAAATCCCACAGGGTTCATTGATCGGGATAGAAAACTACTGATTTAAACTCGTGAGAAAGAGGCTAGAAAGACATGGAGATATCTAAAACTTGGGTGACAAATATTCTGAGTCGCTACACTATTTTAAGTCCACTGACCATCATAAGAATTAAAACTAAAGGCCCTCATTATTCCTTACTTCTCTTCAAACTTACCCTTAATCACTCTCCCCTATGCAACAAGGCAATTTTGTGTCAACAAAATTCATTCCCATGAATTTTGATGGCGGCATATTATAAACATTTCTGAATCTGAATTATTGTCATTACTTTCTAATGAATCAAGATTTCCCTTTTTACATTTCAAGAATTTAACAGTATGGTCTAATGATCCGAAAATTTGTTAAACGAAAACAAAGGATAGCCATTCAATTATATGCACCTAGAAGTTGCAAGGCAGTTATCTTTGGAGGAGCCCTGCCCAAATCCCTTATCTCTGCTCTAAAAAAAGCTGTGTACTTTGGATTTCTTATATCTGTATGATGTGATAATGCAGTTTAATAACAATTTTTGTTGCCAACCAGTAATTGAATCAAACACCTCACTTGATGCCCTGTATATTGATTGCAGATTGTTTGAGTTACCTGAGCTTATTAGTTTATAATGTTGATTTTGTGTGTTTGATAATTGTGTAGATTTACATGTAGCAGACGTTATTATGTAATGATTTTGAATTAACCTAGATTGTGCAGGCACTTAGTGTGCCTTCTTTGATGAATTGAGAGCAGAGCAGTGTTCGACTTGAGAGAGAGTGGACCTGCACCAGCGTGAATAAAGATCTTTTATCCTTTAAGTACGAGCTAGTGAATATGTAGACAGCAATATATAAATGTTTTTAAGACTTTCACCATGAACCTCCCTGCCTAAGACGGTGCGCCCTGCTCGACAGCACAGAGGTTGAGGAACATTAAAAGAAACAACCTTTAGTCGTTACATCCCCATATCTATAATGAAAGAGTAAAGACATTGGATCATATCAGATGTGATTATTATTATTATTTGGACGCCTAACTCTAAACTCTTATCTGATTTTATTTTTGACCTGAGCAAGAGACATTTTAATAAGATAGCGAGTGATCGAGAACATCCACTTTTTAATAGAGTAATACGAAACAATAACAGAACATCCTCTTGCTTAAATACTACTTTCCTACTCAAGACCTGCAAGACTCAAAAACATGCCAAATCTTTTTTCCAACCTTAATGTCTTATTTTGACAACAAACAACCTTAACCTTTCTTAGTCCATATATTAATTAATGCACACATTCAATTTTATCATTCTCATGATACCGAATGTACAAATAAACTGAAACTGAAACTGTAGTGTGTGGTACGTCACAACAGTCATACTTAATATGAGTTATTACACTAATAATCACACAGATAAGATGATGATCAAAATTCAGACCTAGATGGGTCTCGAGCCCAGGTCCGAATGCAATGCAGGCAATGCCGCTAACGCTGAGCCTAGTGGCGAGATGGTAGCGTCGTTGCCTGCAGGTATGTGGACCCAGATTCGAGTCCCAGCCAGGTCTGAATTTTGATCATCATCTTATCTGTGTGATTATTAGTGTAATAACTCTTAAAAAGTATGACAGTTGTGACGTACCACAGGGGAGACATCCGCTTATTCCCTATGCCGATTGAAGGTGATCACCCTGGAAGTTTGAGAGGCCATAACTTCCTCGAAATCTGGATTCTTAAACTTGAATTCACTCATATGATAGAATAAAATATGGAGAATAAGATGTGATACAAAATAGCAGCCTCAAATTAAGTCTTTAATGGCAAGGCTGCAATGTCTGCGCCAGTTTTGCTCTCTGTTTGCAGGCAGATCAGAGCACACCTGGGGGACAACCAAATCCTACTGCAGTTGGCCTCCAGGCGTGCTCCGACCTGCCTGCAAACAGAGAGCAAACTGGCAGAGACATTGCGGCCTTGCCATTAAGGCAAAATAATTTTCGCCGCCCATGCTTCGGGATGTGGCGCCTGAAATGACATCCGATTTTAATCAACCTTGAACCAGTTTTTCGTTGACATCGCCGGAACTTTGTCTGATATCAACATCCAATCTGCTCTAACCGATCTACCATATGACAGTACACATTGCGCAAGTAAAACGCTGGCTGCGTAATATAGACACATCGAAGTCAACATGTGCATCAGACTTTCCCTCATAAGTCTCAAAGTATTGTTGTGAGGATTGGTGCATACCAATGTGGGATCTAAATAAACAAATGGACAGAAATGGTAGATGAAAAGAACTGTCACGCTGATCCTACTTTCTGGTTACTGTATATCGACTCACGGTCAACCAAGCACGGGACCATTGACAAGTATGGGGATGACCTCACCAAAACACCCAAGGTCAGCAGTGCTGCTAGGGACTATAGATGATATTACCAACTGGTGTGATAACCACAATATGCCAGCCATTGCGATCGCACATCATAGATCAGACTAAATTTCTGATCTGACGTAGAGAAAAGCGCCATACTGGTGGAATCTAGGGTGCCTGGTGACACAATGCCTATACAAAGGATATAATTGAAAATAATTCCCAGTGGAAGTAGGCTTCCATGAAGATGCGGCTAGATCAGCTATCAATTTCGAGAATTGCGTTTTCAGACAAAGAACACAAACAAGCGATAAAAAGCGAGGTATAAGTACTAAACTGAGAGGAGTAAGTGATCAGCTCCTTGGGTACTCAGGGTATTAGGTAGAGTTGGGATTGTGGCTCCAATACCCGCAAAAAAGATCACTCCCAAGGTGTCCTATAAAGATTTTCAGGCAAAAACAGAACGAAAATAGTAATTTTGCAGCCATTTGTTGATGGTCATAAGGGGACGTTGTAGCGAACTTTAGATAGAACAGTTAAAACATCATATCATATAAACAAGGAATGGGACTTAAACTGCGTTTTTTAACAAAGTAGATTATGTTGTGTGACAGGGAGGAATTTTGAGTGTTGATGTAAATCAACATGATAATCTGAAGGGGGGGAGGGGGTGGACTTTCTCAACTATCATTGAGATACCAATTGTGAAAAAAAAAGATTTTCACCTTAATACTACCTGATAAACAACTTAATTAATCAATCAGATGGGTGCAGTTCTTATGAGTAAAATAAAGGATTAATTTAGTTACAATAACAGTGTTTTGAAAACAACTATACTGTACTTGCCTCTCAGGTATCTCTGTTAGATCACAATGTCTCAGATCTAGCTTTTTGAGACACTTCAGATCCCCTATCCGGCTGGGTAGGGTATGAAGGTTCTTATTTCCAAATAAGTACAGCTCCTCTAGGGTGGTAAGTGATCCAATACTGTAATGAAAGTTATTAGATCTGTCAGTATGTACCCAGTTTTAAAGGAGCAGCAAAGCAGAAGATAATACAACAGTGCACCAATCTAATAGCAAAATACATATGCAGGTACTGATCTTACTTTTGCAGGATAGGTGGTATTCAGTGACAATAAAACACATAATAAATAAATAAAGAAATAACAAATATGATGGAAAAAAGCTAATGTATAATAACGTCAACTTGCAGTTCTTGAGACTGCAGCTATTATAAAGATCTATGTGATCTCAAACTGAGTTAAGAGTTGGGTAAAATATGATTAGATCATAACTTTGCATTGTCATATACTTCGCATGGGCTATTCTTTCTTTGGGGAATCACAGAACCATTGTTCTGGCCAAAAAAACAGGAGCGATTTTTGGTGTTGATCAAAATTCAATCTACATAACATTTCTATCTCATTTAAATTAATATCTAGTGACCTTGAGGTCAGGTTATATATGGTTTAGTGGTTGTCTGCTCTGCAACTGGTATCAGGTCCAATCACAGCTGTATTGAGGATGACCCTTAGGAAGAGAGCCAAGGTTTGGTGCTTTCTTATCCGCTTGATGACTCTATATCACCTATCATATTAAATTAATTAGATACTGTGTAACACCCGACTGAGGCTGTTATGGTTCAGGTCATGTGATACAGGAGGCAGCAGCGGAAAATTTTGAGAGTGAATCTTGAGACGACTATGAATCAGTTTAAACTTGATATTCAGCTCTGTAGTGAATGATATTCTGTTCCAAAGAGCTGATTTCCTTACTGGCTATTCATTTAACATTTATAAATGGGTTGCCAGGGTTGTCTGCTACTTTAACAAGCACTTTTTTATACCCGTCCTTTTAACAGAAAAATAATTTAAAAAAAACTCAGCTAACATACCAGTAACCAATTCCATGTTGCCAATCCAACAAAAGAAATATTCTGTCGATCAATACCACTCATGCGTTTACCATCAGCCAAAAATCTTTATTTAGTAACTTCATTTATGCCAAACCAGTACAGTCTGTCCGCCCAACTATTATGAAAATTGGCACACCTCCGCGAGATAGCTTCAATCTATGTATGTATGTATGTATGTATATGATGCTCAAATAATGGTGTGGGAGAGAAGTTATTCATCAGTTGAAATGAAGCAACATGTTGTAGGTTTAAGTCCCTGGCCAATTTATGAGATACAAAAATGATTGGCTTCCATAGACTTTACCTTTAGGTCTATTTTTGATACACAGCTTTCTAAGTATCCCTCGGAATATCCTCTCAGAAAAGATTGTATACACAAAAGGAGCCTAAGATTCTTCAAATTATTTTGGTTGATTGATTATAGCTTGTAATTATACAACAAAATTTACCAAAAGCCATGAGGATCATTACACATTGGTAAGCTTAATTTTGTAGAGTGATTTGTCAATAACCTTCAAATTGCGTAGTGACAAGATCACTTGTGGAGAAATGTCTAGTCTCCACAATTCAGTTTCTGTCCATTGGTCTGTTATATATTTGGTTATGCTATAAAATCCCACAGCGTTCATTGATCGGGACGGAAAACTACTGATTTAAACTCGTGAGAAAGAGGCTAGAAAGACATGGAGATATCTAAAACTTGGGTGACGAATATTTCGTTGTATGACAGGGAAGAATTTTGAGTGTTGATGTAAATCAACATGATAATCTGAGGGGGGGGAGGGGGTGGACTTTCTCGACTATCATTGAGATACCAATTGTGAAAAAAAAAACATTTTCACCTTCATACTACCCGATAAACAACTTAATTAATCAATCAGATGGGTGCAGTTCTTATGAGTAAAGTAAAGGATTAATTTAGTTACAATAACAGTGTTTTGAAAACAACTATACTGTACTTACCTCTCAGGTATCTCTGTTAGATCACAATTTTGCAGATCTAGCTTTTTGAGACACTTCAGATCTCCTATCCGGCTGGGTAAGGTATGAAGGTTCTTATTTCCAAATAAGTACAGCTCCTCTAGGGTGGTAAGTGATCCAATACTGTAATGAAAGTTATTAGATCTGTCAGTATGTACCCAGTTTTAAAGGAGCAGCAAAGCAGAAGATAATACAACAGTGCACCAATCTAATAGCAAAGTACATATGCAGGTACTGATCTTACCTTTGCAGGATAGGTGGTATTCAGTGACAATAAAACACATAATAAATAAATAAAGAAATAACAAATATGATGGAAAAAAGCTAATGTATAATAACGTCAACTTGCAGTTCTTGAGACTGCAGCTATTATAAAGATCTATGTGATCTCAAACTGAGTTAAGAGTTGGGTAAAATATGATTAGATCATAACTTTGCATTGTCATATACTTCGCATGGGCTATTCTTTCTTTGGGGAATCACAGAACCATTGTTCTGGCCAAAAAAACAGGAGCGATTTTTGGTGTTGATCAAAATTCAATCTACATAACATTTCTATCTCATTTAAATTAATATCTAGTGACCTTGAGGTCAGGTTATATATGGTTTAGTGGTTGTCTGCTCTGCAACTGTTATCAGGTCCAATCACAGCTGTATTGAGGATGACCCATAGGAAGAGAGCCAAGGTTTGGTGCCTTCTTATCCGCTTGATGACTCTATATCACCTATCATATTAAATTAATTAGATACTGTGTAACACCCGACTGAGGCTGTTATGGCTCAGGTCAGGTGATACAGGAGGCAGCAGCGGAAAATTTTGAGAGTGAACATCTTGATACGACTATGAATCAGTTTAAACTTGATATTCAGCTCTGTAGTGAATGATATTCTGTTCCAAAGAGCTGATTTCCTTACTGGCTATTCATTTAACATTTATAAATGGGTTGCCAGGGTTGTCTGCTACTTTAACAAGCATTATTTTATACCCGTCCTTTTAACAGAATAATAATAAAAAAAAAACTCAGCTAACATACCAGTAACGAATTCCATGTTGCCAATCCAACAAAAGAAATATTCTGTCGATCAATACCACTCATGCGTTTACCATCAGCCAAAAATCTTTATTTAGTAACTTCATTTATGCCAAACCAGTACAGTCTGTCCGCCCAACTATTATGAAAATTGGCACACCTCCGCGAGATAGCTTCAATCTATGTATGTATGTATGTATATGATGCTCAAATAATGGTGTGGGAGAGAAGTTATTCATCAGTTGAAATGAAGCAACATGTTGTAGGTTTAAGTCCCTGGCCAATTTATGAGATACAAAAATGATTGGCTTCCATAGACTTTACCTTTAGGTCTATTTTTGATACACAGCTTTCTAAGTATCCCTCGGAATATCCTCTCGGAAAAGATTGTATACACAAAAGGAGCCTAAGGGTCTTCAAATTATTTTGGTTGATTGATTATAGCTTGTAATTATACAACAAAATTTACCAAAAGCCATGAGGATCATTACACATTGGTAAGCTTAATTTTGTAGAGTGATTTGTCAATAACCTTCAAATTGCGTAGTGACAAGATCACTTGTGGAGAAATGTCTAGTCTCCACAATTCAGGTTCTGTCCATTGGTCTGTTATATATTTGGTTATGCTATAAAATCCCACAGCGTTCATTGATCGGGACGGAAAACTACTGATTCAAACTCGTGAGAAAGAGGCTAGAAAGACATGGAGATATCTAAAACTTGGGTGACGAATATTTCGTTGTATGACAGGGAGGAATTTGGAGTGTTGATGTAAATCAACATGATAATCTGAGGGGAGAGAGGGGGTGGACTTTCTCGACTATCATTGAGATACCAATTGTGAAAAAAAAAACATTTTCACCTTAATACTACCCGATAAACAACTTAAATAATCAATCAGATGGGTGCAGTTCTTATGAGTAAAGTAAAGGATTAATTTAGTTACAATAACAGTGTTTTGAAAACAACTATACTGTACTTACCTCTCAGGTATCTCTGTTACATCACATTTTTGCAGACCTAGCTTTTTGAGACACTTCAGATCTCCTATCCGGCTGGGTAAGGTATGAAGGCTCTTATTTTCATATAAGCACAGCTCCTCTAGGCTGGTAAGTGATCCAATACTGTAATGAAAGTTATTAGATCTGTCAGTATGTACCCAGTTTTAAAGGAGCAGCAAAGCAGAAGATAATACAACAGTGCACCAATCTAATAGCAAAGTACATATGCAGGTACTGATCTTACTTTTGCAGGATAGGTGGTATTCAGTGACAATAAAACACATAATAAATAAATAAAGAAATAACAAATATGATGGAAAAAAGCTAATGTATAATAACGTCAACTTGCAGTTCTTGAGACTGCAGCTATTATAAAGATCTATGTGATCTCAAACTGAGTTAAGAGTTGGGTAAAATATGATTAGATCATAACTTTGCATTGTCATATACTTCGCATGGGCTATTCTTTCTTTGGGGAATCACAGAACCATTGTTCTGGCCAAAAAAACAGGAGTGATTTTTGGTGTTGATCAAAATTCAATCCACATAACATTTCTATCTCATTTAAATTAACATCTAGTGACCTTGAGGTCAGGTTATATATGGTTTAGTGGTTGTCTGCTCTGCAACCGTTATCAGGTCCAATCGCAGCTGTATTGAGGATGACCCATAGGAAAAGAGCCAAGGTTTGGTGCTTTCTTATCCGCTTGATGACTCTATATCACCTTTCATATTAAATTAATTAGATACTGTGTAGCACCCGACTGAGGCTGTTATGGTTCAGGTCATGTGATACAGGAGGCAGCAGCGGAAAATTTTGAGAGTGAACATCTTGATACGACTATGAATCAGTTTAAACTTGATATTCAGCTCTGTAGTGAATGATATTCTGTTCCAAAGAGCCGATTTGCTTACTGGCTATTCATTTAACATTTATGAATGGGTTGCCAGGGTTGTCTGTAACTTTAACAAGCACTATTTTATACCCGTCCTTTTAACAGAATAATAATAAAAAAAAAACTCAGCTAACATACCAGTAACCATATCCATGTTGCCAATCCAACAAAAGAAATAGTCTGTCGAACAATACCACTCATGCGTTAACCATCAGCCAAAAATCTTTATTTAGTAACTTCATTTATCCCAAACCAGTACAGTCTGTCCGCCCAGCTATTTTGAAAATTGGCACACCTCCGCGAGATAGCTTCAATCTATGTATGTATGTATGTATATGATGCTCAAATAATGGTGTGGGAGAGAAGTTATTCATCAGTTGAAATGAAAGTAATGAACTGACTTAGAACGCCAACCACCCTCTACCTTTTTTAAATTAGCCCACAGGATGAACACTTTCCTGGATTTTAAATCCTGCCTATTCACCGAACTAAAACTTCCGAAAAATTCCAATGTTAACATATATTAGGGTTTTCAAGAATAAATGATAGCTGATAATTTTGCTTGTTTTACTATTCTTGGCCCGGTCTCTATATTTAAATCCTTGTACATTTTCAACCTGCAGGGTATTTTGGACATGGGTTTAGGTAGCCTGTCTTGATTAGGTTTGTTTTGGCAGATGCTTGCCCCTTCCTACTGCAAAGCTTTTCAAGACAGGCTCAGATATAGGGTGCGATATGCAAAATAATGAGTACTAGCAGCTGGACTTAAATGGCTCTCTGTTGATTCTGTTTTATACATTAGGATTCGCAGAAGGAGATGAAATGCTTTTCTGACCTTAGAAGATTTTAATCAGACGGAATCGTACTCTATCAAGCAACATGTTGTAGATTTAAGTCCCAGGCCAATTTACGAGATACAAAAATGATTTGCTTCCATAGACTTTACTTTTAGGTCTATCTTTGATACACAGCTTTCTAAGTATCCCTCTGAATATCCTCTCGGAAAAGATTGTATACACAAAAGGAGCCTAAGTTTCTTTGAATTATATCGGTTGATTGATTATCGCTTGTAATTATACAACAAAATTTACCAAAAGCCATGAGGATCATTACACAATGGTAAGCTTAATTTTGTAGAGTGATTTGTCAATAACCTTCAAATTGCATAGTGACAAGATCACTTGTGGAGAAATGTCTAGTCTCCACAATTTAGGTTCTGTCCATTGGTCTGTTATATATTTGGTTATGCTATAAAATCCCACAGCGTTCATTGATCGGGACAGAAAACTACTGATTTAAACTCGTGAGAAAGAGGCTAGAAAGACATGGAGATATCTAAAACTTGGGTGACGAATATTTCGTTGTATGACAGGGAGGAATTTTGAGTGTTGATGTAAATCAACATGATAATCTGAGGGGGGGGGAGGGGGTGGACTTTCCCGACTATCATTGAGATACCAATTGTGAAAAAAAAAACATTTTCACCTTAATACTACCCGATAAACAACTTAATTAATCAATCAGATGGGTGCAGTTCTTATGAGTAAAGTAAAGGATTAATTTAGTTACAATAACAGTGTTTTGAAAACAACTATACTGTACTTACCTCTCAGGTATCTCTGTTACATCACATTTTTGCAGACCTAGCTTTTTGAGACACTTCAGATCTCCTATCCGGCTGGGTAAGGTATGAAGGCTCTTATTTTCATATAAGCACAGCTCCTCTAGGGTGGTAAGTGATCCAATACTGTAATGAAAGTTATTAGATCTGTCAGTATGTACCCAGTTTTAAAGGAGCAGCAAAGCAGAAGATAATACAACAGTGCACCAATCTAATAGCAAAGTACATATGCAGGTACTGATCTTACTTTTGCAGGATAGGTGGTATTCAGTGACAATAAAACACATAATAAATAAATAAAGAAATAACAAATATGATGGAAAAAAGCTAATGTATAATAACGTCAACTTGCAGTTCTTGAGACTGCAGCTATTATAAAGATCTATGTGATCTCAAACTGAGTTAACAGTTGGGTAAAATATGATTAGATTATAACTTTGCATTGTCATATACTTCGCATGGGCTATTCTTTCTTTGGGGAATCACAGAACCATTGTTCTGGCCAAAAATACAGGAGTGATTTTTGGTGTTGATCAAAATTCAATCCACATAACATTTCTATCTCATTTAAATTAACATCTAGTGACCTTGAGGTCAGGTTATATATGGTTTAGTGGTTGTCTGCTCTGCAACCGTTATCAGGTCCAATCGCAGCTGTATTGAGGATGACCCATAGGAAAAGAGCCAAGGTTTGGTGCTTTCTTATCCGCTTGATGACTCTATATCACCTATCATATTAAATTAATTAGATACTGTGTAGCACCCGACTGAGGCTGTTATGGTTCAGGTCATGTGATACAGGAGGCAGCAGCGGAAAATTTTGAGAGTGAACATCTTGATACGACTATGAATCAGTTTAAACTTGATATTCAGCTCTGTAGTGAATGATATTCTGTTCCAAAGAGCCGATTTCCTTACTGGCTATTCATTTAACATTTATGAATGGGTTGCCAGTGTTGTCTGTAACTTTAACAAGCACTATTTTATACCCGTCCTTTTAACAGAATAATAATAAAAAAAAAACTCAGCTAACATACCAGTAACCATATCCATGTTGCCAATCCAACAAAAGAAATAGTCTGTCGAACAATACCACTCATGCGTTTACCATCAGCCAAAAATCTTTATTTAGTAACTTCATTTATGCCAAACCAGTACAGTCTGTCCGCCCAGCTATTTTGAAAATTGGCACACCTCCGCGAGATAGCTTCAATCTATGTATGTATGTATGTATATGATGCTCAAATAATGGTGTGGGAGAGAAGTTATTCATCAGTTGAAATGAAAGTAAAGAACTGACTTAGAACGCCAACCACCCTCTACCTTTTTTAAATTAGCCCACAGGATGAACACTTTCCTGGATTTTAAATCCTGCCTATTCACCGAACTAAAACTTCCGAAAAATTCCAATGTTAACATATATTAGGGTTTTCAAGAATAAATGATAGCTGATAATTTTGCTTGTTTTACCATTCTTGGCCCGGTCTCTATATTTAAATCCTTGTACATTTTCAACCTGCAGGGTATTTTGGACATGGGTTTAGGTAGCCTGTCTTGATTAGGTTTGTTGTGGCAGATGCTTGCCCCTTCCTACTGCAAAGCTTTTCAAGACAGGCTCAGATATAGGGTGCGATATGCAAAATAATGAGTACTAGCAGCTGGACTTAAATGGCTCTCTGTTGATTCTGTTTTATACATTAGGATTCGCAGAAGGAGATGAAATGCTTTTCTGACGTTAGAAGATTTTAATCAGACGGAAGTGTACTCTATCAAGCAACATGTTGTAGATTTAAGTCCCAGGCCAATTTACGAGATACAAAAATGATTTGCTTCCATAGACTTTACTTTTAGGTCTATTTTTGATACACAGCTTTCTAAGTATCCCTCTGAATATCGTCTCGGAAAAGATTGTATAGACAAAAGGAGCCTAAGTTTCTTTGAATTATATTGGTTGATTGATTATCGCTTGTAATTATACAACAAAATTTACCAAAAGCCACGAGGATCATTACACATTGGTAAGCTTAATTTTGTAGAGTGATTTGTCAATAACCTTCAAATTGCATAGTGACAAGATCACTTGTGGAGAAATGTCTAGTCTCCACAATTTAGGTTCTGTCCATTGGTCTGTTATATATTTGGTTATGCTATAAAATCCCACAGCGTTCATTGATCGGGACAGAAAACTACTGATTTAAACTCGTGAGAAAGAGGCTAGAAAGATATGGAGATATCTAAAACTTGGGTGACAAATATTCTGAGTCTCTACACTATTTTAAGTCCACTGACCAACTTAAGAATTAAAACTAAAGGCCTACATTATTCCAGACTTCTCTTCAAACTTACCCTTACTCACTCTCCCCTATGTAACGAGGCAATTTTGTGTCAACAAAATTCATTCCCATGAATTTTGATGGCGGCATATTATAAACATTTCTGAATCACTATGGTTCCATGGATCGATTACGTAAGGATTTCGGTAGTAATCGCCCCATGGAAATGGCATTAAAGTCAAATTCCGATTGTGACGAATGACTTTATGGACGTGAATATCCAAACCGTGTTTATTCGACCCATTTCCTAATAGGTCGGCTGAATGGTTAGCGGCGCTTGCACACAATGTCTTCCAAGGGATTTAACGCGGGAGGCCGGGGTTCAAGTCTCGGCTGCGGCAGATTCTTTTCATGTTTTTCCCATCATGGGAATGGTTAGAATCCACTGGATTCTAACAATTCGAAATTGGAGTGAACCACAAAATCGACCCATGGAACCATAGTGATTCTGAATTATTGTCATTACTTTCTAATGAATCAAGATTTCCCTTTTTACATTTCAAGAATTTAACAGTAGGGTCTAATGATCTGAAAACTTGTTAAACGAAAACAAAAGATAGCCATTCAATGCACCTAGAAGTTGCAAGGCAGTTATCTTTGGAGGAACCATGTCCAAATCCCTTATCTCTGCTCTAAAAAAAGCTGTGTACTTTGGATTTCTTATATCTGTATGATGTGATGATGCAGTTTAATAACAATTTTTGTTGCCAACCAGTAATTGAATCAAACACCTCACTTGATGCCCTGTATATTGATTGCAGATTGTTTGAGTTACCGGAGCTTATTAGTTTATAATGTTGATTTTGTGTGTTTGATAATTGTGTGGATTTACATGTAGCAGACATTATTATGTAATGATTTTGAATTAACCTAGATTGTGCAGGCACTTAGTGTGCCTTCTTTGATGAATTGAGAGCAGAGCAGTGTTCGACTTGAGAGAGAGTGGACCTGCACCAGCGTGAATAAAGATCTTTTATCCTTTAAGTACGAGCTAGTGAATATGTAGACAGCAATATATAAATGTTTTTAAGACTTTCACCATGAACCTCCCTGCCTAAGACGGTGCGCCCTGCTCGACAGCACAGAGGTTGAGGAACATTAAAAGAAACAACCTTTAGTCGTTACATCCCCATATCTATAATGAAAGAGTAAAGACATTGGATCATATCAGATGTGATTATTATTATTATTTGGACGCCTAACTCTAAACTCTCATGTGTATACATGCCTGAGTAGTTAAGAATTTGACATGAAAACCTGGAATTACGTATGCGATTAGTTAGTTTAAGTGCTAAAACGATGCAAGATGCAGGTAGAGGCATTTCATTATCAACCACCAGTAGTTGATAATGAAATGCCTCTACCAGCATCTTGCACCGTTTGAGCACTTTAACTAGCGATTAGTGTGAAATGTAAGATCCTCTGATTTTTCTGATTTGATAAAGATTTTTTGTTCGAAATTGAATTTGCTATAAGGTCCTTTAGCCTGTCTACATTAGTTATTTTCACTTAGAACATTAGTACATTAGTTTCCCATCGTCTCATCATAGCTGCATTATTAGGTGATTGTAAATATCTGAGTCAGATGATATCTTTGATATTTTTTGCTAGTATAACATAAATTGCCACCATCATGATACCATACCAGCCAGTGGAAAATCGCTACTAGTAGAAATAGTATTATCAAATAGTTGAAATATTTTGTTCACTGATGATTGGGAGACATTTTTGGAACTAAGCCTATTTTATTTTTGCAGGGAAGAACTTTAGTCACTGACTCATACACAGAGATAACATAACTCCCTTCATTGGCCTGACGTCATATAATCTGAATGTTTGTATTATAGAGTTAACCTTCATATATCTGTATCGAGTGTCCAGAAAATTAAATCTCCTAAATGGTATTTCAAATTTCTAAT
The DNA here is from genome assembly GCA_914767715.1 of Membranipora membranacea. NCBI lineage: Eukaryota > Metazoa > Bryozoa > Gymnolaemata > Cheilostomatida > Membraniporidae > Membranipora > Membranipora membranacea. The sequence continues at coordinate 23,782,402 of OU612074.1, forward strand.
GATGTTGGAAAACCAAGAGCTTCCAAAGCACAACCAAATTCACTCTCATCTGCCTTATGGCTGCCTTTGTGTCGATAAAAAGTCCTCGAGTTTTCCTTTTTATGCAGCACCGGTGAAGATGATATTTGTTTTTTTGCTGTTTCTTGGAGGAGTAACTAGTAACCAGAATGAATAATACCAAAGGTTTCTTTTCCAAACCTTTAAAATGGCTCGGACATAAATTTATCAACCATTTGTGGCAATAGTGATGATTTATAATATCACTTATACACTACACAAAGACCATTACTTATTGTTGTTACATATGATAAAGGAATTATGTAAGATTTGCATGTTGGTAAATTGCAATGCTCTACAGCACTTGCATTAGTGATGTTGGAACGAGTGCCTCCCATAAGGGAAGCTATCTCTCGATTTAATCAACTTTTACTTCTCAGGTATCCGTGTTAGCAGCATCCTGATTGAAACCAGCCCTAAACCATTTTGAGGCCTCTCGCTTATTAACCACATTAAAGTTATAGTAAAAGGAACTTTCAGCTATACTCCCTTCCCTCACCCATTTATACACAAAAACTGATCCTAAAACATCATATAGCTATTGACTCCTCAGTAAAATGGTATACACACATAAACATCTACACACATACACCTATACACACATACACAGTGTTCATGTAAATCAGCATGAAAAACTGAAGATTGATATCGATGAAATCTCAGGTGGTGGAGCAAAGATAATATATAATTTCCGTGAAGGACACTCTAACCACAAACAACATAAAATAATTTTATGACCTTAATATTACCAGGCAAGCTACCTAATTAATCAATTAGATGGGGGCGTGCTTATGACTGAAATAAGGTATTAATTCAATTACAATAACTGTATTTGGAATAGGGCTATACTGTACTTACCTCTCAGGTATCTCTGTTAGATCACAAGTTTCCAGACCTAGCTTTTTGAGACACTTCAGATCTCCTATCCTGCTGGGTAAGGTATGAAGGTTCTTATTTCCATATAACCACAGCTCCTCTAGGGTGGTAAGTGATCCAATACTGTAATGAAAGTTATTAGATCTGTCAGTATGTACCCAGTTTTAAAGGAGCAGCAAAGCAGAAGATAATACAACAGTGCACCAATCTAACACCCAAGGTCAGCAGTGCTGCTAGGGACTATAGATGATATTACCAACTGGTGTGATAACCACAATATGCCAGCCATCGCGATCACACATCATAGATCAGGCTAAATTACTGATCTGACGTAGAGAAAAGCGCCATACTGGTGGAATCTAGGGTGCCTGGTGACACAATGCCTATACAAAGGATATAATTGAAAATAATTCCCAGTGAAAGTAGGCTTACATGAAGATGCGGTAGATCAGCTATCAATTTCGAGACTTGCGTTTTCAGACAAAGAACACAGACAAGCAATAAAAAGAGTAGTATAAGTACTAAACTGAGAGGAGTAAGTGATCAGCTCCTTGGGTACTCAGGGTATTAGGTTGAGTTGGGATTGTGGCTCCAATACCCGCAAAAAGGATCACTCCAAAGGTGTCCTATTAAGATTTTCAGGCAAAAACAGAACGAAAATAGTAATTTTGGGTGTTGATGTAAATCAACATGATAATCTGAGGGGGGGGGGAGGGGGTGGACTTTCTCGACTATCATTGAGATACCAATTGTGAAAAGAAAACATTTTCACCTTAATACTACCCGATAAACAACTTAATTAATCAATCAGATGGGTGCAGTTCTAATGAGTAAAATAAAGGATTAATTTAGTTAAAATAACAGTGTTTTGAAAACAACTATACTGTACTTACCTCTCAGGTATCTCCGTTAGGTCACAATAGTGAAGATCTAGCTTTTTGAGACACTTCAGATCTCCTATCCGGCTGGGTAAGGTATGAAGGTTCTCATTTCCATATAAGCTCAGCTCCTCTAGGGTGGTAAGTGATCCAATACTGTAATGAAATTAATTAGATCTGTCAGTATGTATCCAGTTTTAAAGGAGCAGCAAAGCAGAAGATAATACAACAGTGCACCAATCTAATAGCAAAGTACATATGCAGGTACTGATCTTACTTTTGCAGGATAGGTGGTATTCAGTGACAATAAAACACATAATAAATAAATAAAGAAAAAAACAAATATGATGGAAAAAAGCAAATGTATAATGACGTCAACTTGCAGTTCTTGAGACTGCAGCTATTATAAAGATCTAAGTGATCTCAAACTGAGTTAAGAGTTGGGTAAAATATGGTTAGATCATAACTTTGCATTGTCATATACTTCGCATGGGCTATTCTTTCTTTGGGGAATCACAGAACCATTGTTCTGGCCAAAAAAACAAGAGTGATTTTTGGTGTTGATCAAAATTCAATCTACATAACATTTCTATCTCATTTAAATTAATATCTAGTGACCTTGAGGTCAGGTTATATATGGTTTAGTGGTTGTCTGCTCTGCAACTGTTATCAGGTCCAATCACAGCTGTATTGAGGATGACCCATAGGAAAAGAGCCAAGGTTTGGTGCTTTCTTATCCGCTTGATGACTCTATATCACCTATCATATTAAATTAATTAGATACTGTGTAACACCCGACTGAGGCTGTTATGGTTCAGGTCATGTGATACAGGAGGCAGCAGCGGAAAAATTTGAGTGTGAACATCTTGATACGACTATGAATCAGTTTAAACTTGATATTCGGCTCTGTAGTGAATGATATTCTTTTCCAAAGAGCTGATTTCCTTACTGGCTATTCATTTAACATTTATGAATGGGTTGCCAGGGTTGTCTGTAACTTTAACAAGCACTATTTTATACCCGTCCTTTTAACAGAATAATAACAAAAAAAAAACTCAGCTAACATACCAGTAACCATATCCATGTTGCCAATCCAATAAAAGAAATAGTCTGTCGAACAATACCACTCATGCGTTTACCATCAGCCAAAAATCTTTATTTAGTAACTTCATTTATGCCAAACCAGTACAGTCTGTCCGCCCAGCTATTTTGAAAATTGGCACACCTCCGCGAGATAGCTTCAATCTTTGTAAGTATGTATGTATATGATGCTCAAATAATGGTGTGGGAGAGAAGTTATTCATCAGTTGAAATGAAGGTAAAGAACTGACTTAGAACGCCAACCACCCTCTACCTTTTTAAACTAGCCCACAGGATGAACACTTTCCTGGATTTTAAATCCTGCCTATTCACCGAACTAAAACTTCCGAAAAATTACTTTCCTAATCAAATTACAAAGTGGTTGCAAAGTTTCCAATGTTAACATATTTTAGGGTTTTCAAGAATAAATGATAGCTGATAATTTTGCTTGTTTTACTATTCTTGGCCCGGTCTCTAAATTTAAATCCTTGTACATTTTCAACCTGCAGGGTATTTTGGACATGGGTTTAGGTAGCCTGTCTTGACTAGGTTTGTTGTGGCAGATGCTTGCCCCTTCCCACTGCGAAGCTTGTCAAGACAGGCTCAGATATAGGGTGCGATATGCAAAATAATGAGTACTAGCAGCTGGACTTAAATGGCTCTCTGTTGATTCTGTTTTACGATGCCCTGTATATTGATTGCAGATTGTTTGAGTTGCCAGAGCTTATTAGTTTATAATCTTTACTTTGTGTCTTAGATAATTGTGTGGATTTACATGTAGCAGACATTATTATGTAGTGATTTTGAATTAACCTAGATTGTGCAGGCACTTAGTGTGCCTTCTTTGATGAATTGAGAGCAGAGCAGTGTTCGACTTGAGAGAGAGTGGACCTGCACCAGCGTGAATAAAGATCTTTTATCCTTTAAGTACGAGCTACTGAATATGTAGACAGCAATATATAAATGTTTTCAAGACTTTCACCATGAACCTCCCTGCCTAAGACGGTGCGCCCTGCTCGACAGCACAAAGGCTGAGGAACATTAAAAGAAACAACCTTTTGTCGTTACATCCCCATATCTATAATGAAAGAGTGAAGACATCGGATCATATCAAGTGTGATTATTATTATTATTTGGACGCCTAACTCTAAACTCTCATGTGTACACATGGCTGAGTATTTAAGAATTTGACATGAAAACCTGGAATTACGTATGCGATTAGTTAGTTTAAGTGCTCAAACGGTGCAAGATGCAGGTAGAGGCATTTCATTATCAACCACCAGTAGTTGATAATGAAATGCCTCTACCAGCATCTTGCACCGTTTGAGCACTTAAACTAGCGATTAGTGTGAAATTTAAGATCCTCTGATTTTTTCTGATTTGATAAAGATTTTATGTTCGAAATTGAATTTGCTATAAGGTCCTTTAGCCTGTCTACATTAGTTATTATCACTTAGAACATTAGTACATTAGTTTCCCATCGTCTCATCATAGCTGCATTATTAGGTGATTGTAAATATCTGAGTCAGATGATATCTTTGATATTTTTTGCTAGTATAACATAAATTGCCACCATCATGATACCATACCAGCCAGTGGAAAATCGCTACTAGTAGAAATAGTATTATCAAACAGTTGAAATATTTTGTTCACTGATGAATGGGATACATTTTTGGAACTAAGCCTATTTTATTTTTGCAGGGAAGAACTTTGGTCACTGACTCATACACAGAGATAACATAACTCCCTTCATTGGCCTGACGTCATATAACCTGAATGTTTGTATTATATAGTTAACCTTCATATATCTGTATCGAGTGTCCAGAAAATTAAATCTCTTAAATGGTATTTCAAATTTCTAATGATGTTGGAAAACCCAGAGCTTTCAAAGCACAACCAAATTCACTCTCATCTGCCTTATGGCTGCCTTTGTGTCGATAAAAAGTACTCGAGTTTTCCTTTTTAGGCAGTACCGGTGAACATGATATTTGTTTTTTTGCTGTTTCTTGGAGGAGTAACTAGTAACCAGAATGAATAATACCAAAGGTTTCTTTTCCAAACCTTTAAAATGGCTTGGACATAAATTTATCAACCATTTGTGGCAATAGTGATGATTTATAATATCACTTATACACTACACAAAGACCATTACATATTGTTGTTACAAATGATAAAGGAATTATGTAAGATTTGCATGTTGGTAAATTTCATTGCTCTACAGCACTTGCATTAGTGATGTTGGAACGAGTGCCTCCCATAAGGGAAGCTATCTCTCGATTTAATCAATTTTTACTTCTCAGGTATCCGTTCTCGCAGCATCCTGATTGAAACCAGCCCTAAACCATTTTGAGGCCTCTCACTTATTAACCAGATTAAATTTATAGTAAAAGGAACTTTCAGCTATACTCCCTTCACTCACCCATTTATACACAAAAATTGATCCAAAACATCATATAGCTATTGACTCCTCAGTAAAATTATATACACACTTAAACATCTACGCACATACACCTATACGCACATACACAGTGTTCATGTAAATCAACATGAAAAACTGAGGATTGAAATCGATGAAATCTCAGGTGGTGGAGCAAAGATAATATCTAATTTCCCTGAAGGACACTCTAACCACAAACAACATAAAATAATGTTATGACCTTATTATTACCAGGCAAACTACCTAATTAATCAATCAGATGGGGGGGGGGGGGTGCTTATGACTACAATAAGGTAATAATTCAATTGCAGTAACTGTATTTTGAATAGAGCTATACTGTACTTACCTCTCAGGTATCTCTGTTAGATCACAACTTCCTACATCTAGCTTTTTGAGACACTTCAGATCCCCTATCCGGCTTGGTAAGGTATGAAGGCTCTTATTTTCATGTAAGCACAGCTCCTCTAGGGTGGTAAGTGATCCAATTCTGTAATGAAAGTTATAAGATCTGTCAGTATGTACCCAGTTTTAAAGGAGCAGCAAAGCAGAAGATAATTCAACAGTGCACCAATCTAATAGCAAAGTACATATGCAGGTACTGATCTTACGTTTGCAGGATAGGTGGTATTCAGTGACAATAAAACACATAATAAATAAATAAAGAAATAACAAATATGATGGAAAAAAGCAAATGTATAATAACGTCAACTTGCAGTTCTTGAGACTGCAGCTATTATAAAGATCTATGTGACCTCAAACTGAGTTAAGAGTTGGGTAAACTATGATTAGATCATAACTTTGCATTGCCATATACTTCGCATGGGCTATTCTTTCTTTGGGGAATCACAGAACCATTGTTCTGGCCAAAAAAACAAGAGTGATTTTTGGTGTTGATCAAAATTCAATCTACATAACATTTCTATCTCATTTAAATTAATATCTAGTGACCTTGAGGTCAGGTTATATGGTTTAGTGGTTGTCTGCTCTGCAACTGATATCAGGTCCAATCACAGATGTATTGAGGATGACACATAGGAAAAGAGCCAAGGTTTGGTGCTTTCTTATCCGCTTGATGACTCTATATCACCTATCATATTAAATTAATTAGATACTGTTTAACACCCGACTGAGGCTGTTATGGTTCAGGTCATGTGATACAGGAGGCAGCAGCGGAAAATTTTGAGAGTGAACATCTTGATACGACTATGAATCAGTTTAAACTGATATTCAGCTCTGTAGTGAATGATATTCTGTTCCAAAGAGCTGATTTCCTTACTGGCTATTCATTTAACATTTATAAATGGGTTGCCAGGGTTGTCTGCTACTTTAACAAGCACTATTTTATACCCGTCCTTTTAACAGAATAATAATAAAAAAAAAACTCAGCTAACATACCAGTAACCAATTCCACGTTGCCAATCCAACAAAAGAAATATTCTGTCGATCAATACCACTCATGCGTTTACCATCAGCCAAAAATCTTTATTTAGTAACTTCATTTATGCCAACCCAGTACAGTCTGTCCGCCAAGCTATTTTGAAAATTGGCACACCTCCGCGAGATAGCTTCAATCTATGTATGTATGTATGTATATGATGCTCAAATAATGGTGTGGGAGAGAAGTTATTCATCAGTTGAAATGAAGGTAAAGAACTGACTTAGAACGCCAACCACCCTCTACCTTTTTTAAATTAGCCCACAGGATGAACACTTTCCTGGATTTTAAATCCTGCCTATTCACCGAACTAAAACTTCCGAAAAATCACTTTCCTAATCAAATTACAAAGTGGTTGCAAAGTTTCCAATGTTAACATATATTAGGGTTTTCAAGAATAAATGATAGCTGATAATTTTGCTTGTTTTACTATTCTTGGCCCGGACTCTAAATTTAAATCCTTGTACATTTTCAACCTGCAGGGTATTTTGGACATGCGTTTAGGTAGCCTGTCTTGACTAGGTTTGTTGTGGCAGATGCTGGCCCCTTCCCACTGCAAAGCTTGTCAAGACAGGCTCAGATATAGGGTGTGATATGCAAAATAATGAGTACTAGCAGCTGGACTTAAATGGCTCTCTGTTGATTTTGTTTTATACATTAGGATTCGCAGAAGGAGATAAAATGCTTTTCTGACGTTAGAAGATTTTAATCAGACGGAAGTGTACTCTATCAAGCAACATGTTGTAGATTTAAGTCCCAGGCCAATTTACGAGATACAAAAATGATTTGCTTCCATAGACTTTACTTTTAGGTCTATTTTTGATACACAGCTTTCTAAGTATCCCTCGGAATATCGTCTCGGAAAAGATTGTATACACAAAAGGAGCCTAAGTTTCTTTAAATTATTTTGGTTGATTGATTATAGCTTGTAATTATACAACAAAATTTACCAAAAGCCATGAGGATCATTACACATTGGTAAGCTTAATTTTGTAGAGTGATTTGTCAAGAACCTTCAAATTGCGTAGTGACAAGATCACTTGTGGAGAAATGTCTAGTCTCCACAATTTAGGTTCTGTCCATTGGTCTGTTATATATTTGGTTATGCTATAAAATCCCACAAGGTTCATTGATTGGGACAGAAAACTACTGATTTAAACTCGTGAGAAAGAGGCTAGAAAGACATGGAGATATCTAAAACTTGGGTGACAAATATTCTGAGTCGCTACACTATTTTAAGTCCACTGACCAACATAAGAATTAAAACTAAAGGCCTTCATTATTCCTGACTTCTCTTCAAACTTACCCTTACTCACTCTCCCCTATGTAACGAGGCAATTTTGTGTCAACAAAATTCATTCCCATGAATTTTGATGGCGGCATATTCTAAACATTTCTGAATCTGAATTATTGTCATTACTTTCTAATGAATCAAGATTTCCCTTTTTACATTTCAAGAAGTTAACAGTGGGGTCTAATGATCCGAAAACTTGTTAAACGAAAAGAAAAGATAGCCATTCAATTATATGCACCTAGAAGTTGCAAGGCAGTTATCTTTAGAGGAGTCATGTCCAAATCCCTTATCTCTGCTCTAAAAAAGCTGTGTACTTTGGATTTCTTATATCTGTATGATGAGATGATGCAGTTTAATAACAATTTTTGTTGCCAACCAGAAATTGAATCAAACACCTCACTTGATGCCCTGTATATTGATTGCAGATTGTTTGAGTTACCGGAGCTTATTAGTTTATAATGTTGATTTTGTGTGTTTGATAATTGTGTGGATTTACATGAAGCAGACATTATTATGTAATGATTTTGAATTAACCTAGATTGTGCAGGCACTTAGTGTGCCTTCTTTGATGAATTGAGAGCAGAGCAGTGTTCGACTTGAGAGAGAGTGGACCTGCACCAGCGTGAATAAAGATCTTTTATCCTTTAAGTACGAGCTACTGAATATGTAGACAGCAATATATAAATGTTTTCAAGACTTTCACCATGAACCTCCCTGCCTAAGACAGTGCGCCCTGCTCGACAGCACAGAGGTTGAGGAACATTAAAAGAAACAACCTTTAGTCGTTACATCCCCATATCTATAATGAAAGAGTGAAGACATCGGATCATATCAGGTGTGCTTAATATTATTATTTGGACGCCTGACTCTAAACTCTTATATGATTTTATTTTTGACCTGAGCAAGAGACATTTTAATAAGGTAGCGAGTGATCCAGAACATCCACTTATTAGTAGAGTAATACGAAACAATAACAGAACATCCTCTTGCTTAAATACTACTTTCCGACCCAAGACCTGCAAGACTCAAAAACATGCCAAATCTTTTTCCCAACCTTAATGTCTTATTTTAACAACATACAACCTTAACCTTTCTTAGTCCATATATTAATTAATGCACACATTCAATTTTATCATTCTCATGATACCGAATGTACAAATAAACTGAAACTGAAACTGTAGTGTGTGGTACGTCACAACAGTCATACTTAATATGAGTTATTACACTAATAATCACACAGATAAGATGATGATCAAAATTCAGACCTAGATGGGTCTCGAATCCAGGTCCGAATGCAATGCAGGCAATGCCGCTAACGCTGAGCCTAGTGGCGCGATGGTAGCATCGTTGCCTGCAGGTATGTAGACACAGATTCGAGTCCCAGCCAGGTCTGGAATTTGATCATCATCTTATCTGTGTGATTATTAGTGTAATAACTCATAAAAATTATGACAGTTGTGACGTACCACAGGGGAAACATCTGCTTATTCCCTATGCCGATTGAAGGCGATCACCCTGGAAGTTTGAGAGGCCATAACTTCCTCAATATCTGGATTCTTAAACTTGAATTCGCTCATATGATAGAATAAAATATGGAGAATAAGATGTGATACAAAATAGCAGCCTCAAACTCAGTCTTTAATGGCAAAGCTGCAATGTCTGCGCCAGTTTTGCTCTCTGTTTGCAGGCAGATCAGAGCACACCTGGGGGCCAACCAAATCCTGCTGCAGTTGGCCTCCAGGCGTGCTCCGACCTGCCTGTAAACAGAGAGCAAACTGGCGGACCCATTGCGGCCTTGCCATTAAGGCAAAATAATTTTCGCCGCCCATGCTTCGTGATGTGGTGCGTGATATGACATCCGATTATAATCAACCTTGAACCAGTTTTTCGTTGAAATCGCCGGAACTTTGTCTGATATCAACCTCCAATCTGCTCTAACCGATCTACCATATGACAGTACACATTGGGCAAGTAAAACACTGGCTGCGTAATATAGACACATCGAAGTCAACATGTGCATCAGACGTTCCCTCATAAGTCTCAAAGTTTTGTTGTGAGGATTGGTGCATACCAATGTGGGATCTAAATAAACAAATGGACAGAAATGGTAGATGAAAAGAACTGTCACGCTGATCCTACCGCTTTCCTGGACATGTCAAAGGCTTTTGACAGAATGAAAAAAAATAAAAGTAATAGAGAAGCATGCATCAAGAAAAGTTGACAAGAATCTAATCTCCATTGTGCATGCTTCTTGGATGGCAGAGAGCGAAAAGTAAGGTTAGGCAACTCCATCAGCCTAACCTTGAAAAAGAAAAATGGAACACCTCAGGGCACTCTCCTAGGACCAATTTTCTGGTTACTGTATATCGACTCACGGTCAACCAAGCACGGGACCATTGACAAATATGGGGATGACCTCACAAAAACACCCAAGGTCAGCAGTGCTGCTAGGGACTATAGATGATATTACCAACTGGTGTGATAACCACAATATGCCAGCCATCACGATCAGCGATCACACATCATAGATCAGACTAAATTTCTGATCTGACGTAGAGAAAAGCGCCATACTGGTGGAATCTAGGGTGCCTGGTGACACAATGCCTCTCCAAAGGATATAATTGAAAATAATTCCCAGTGGAAGTAGGCTTCCATGAAGATGCGGTAGATCAGCTATCAATTTCGAGACTTGCGTTTTCAGACAAAGAACACAAACAAGCAATAAAAAGAGTAGTATAAGTATTAAACTGAGAGGAGTAAGTGATCAGCTCCTTGGGTACTCAGGGTATTAGGTTGAGTTGGGATTGTGGCTCCAATACCCGCAAAAAAGATCACTCCAAAGGTGTCCTATAAAGATTTTCAGGCAAAAACAGAACGAAAATAGTAATTTTGTAGCCATTTGTTGATGGTCATAAGGGGACGTTGTAGCGAACTTTAGACAGAACAGTTAAAACATCATATCATTTAAACAAGGAATGGGACTTAAACTGCGTTTTTTAACAAAGTAGATTTTGTTGTATGCCAGAGAGGAATTTGAGTGTTGATGTAAATCAACATGATAATCCGAGGGCGGGGGGAGGGGGTGGACTTTCTCGACTATCATTGAGATACCAATTGTGAAAAAAAAAAGATTTTCACCTTAACACTACCCGAATAACAACTTAATTAATCAATCAGATGGGTGCAGTTCTTATGAGTAAAATAAAGGATTAATTTAGTTACAATAACAGTGTTTTGAAAACAACTATACTGTACTTACCTCTCAGGTATCTCTGTTAGATCACAATCATCCAGATCTAGCGTTTTGAGACACTTCAGATCCCCTATCCGGCTGGGTAAGGTATGAAGATTCTTATTTCCATGTAATCTCAGCACCTCTAGGGTGGTAAGTGATCCAATACTGTAATGAAAAATATTAGATCTGTCAGTATGTACCCAGTTTTAAAGGAGCAGCAAAGCAGAAGATAATACAACAGTGCACCAATCTAATAGCAAAGTACATATGCAGGTACTGATCTTACTTTTGCAGCATAGGTGGTATTCAGTGACAATAAAACACATAATAAATAAAGAAATAACAAATATGATGGAAAAAAGCTAATGTATAATAACGTCAACTTGCAGTTCTTGAGACTGCAGCTATTATAAACATCTATGTGATCTCAAACTGAGTTAAGAGTTGGGTAAAATATGATTAGATCATAACTTTGCATTGTCATATACTTCGCATGGGCTATTCTTTCTTTGGGGAATCACAGAACCATTGTTCTGGCCAAAAAAACAAGAGTGATTTTTGGTGTTGATCAAAATTCAATCTACATAACATTTCTATCTCATTATATTAATGTCTAGTGACCTTGAGGTCAGGTTATATATGGTTTAGTGGTTGTCTGCTCTGCAACTGTTATCAGGTCCATTCACAGCTGTATTGAGGATGACCCATAGGAAAAGAGCCAAGGTTTGGTGCTTTCTTATCCGCTTGATGACTCTATATCACCTATCATATTAAATTAATTAGATACTGTGTAACACCCGACTGAGGCTGTTATGGTTCAGGTCATGTGATACAGGAGGCAGCAGTGGAAAATTTTGAGAGTGAACATCTTGATACGACTATGAATCAGTTTAAACTTGATATTCAGCTCTGTAGTGAATGATATTCTGTTCCAAAGAGCTGATTTCCTTACTGGCTATTCATTTAATATTTATAAATGGGTTGCCAGGGTTGTCTGCTACTTTAACAAGCACTATTTTATACCCGTCCTTTTAACAGAATAATAATAAAAAAAAAACTCAGCTAACATACCAGTAACCAATTCCATGTTGCCAATCCAACAAAAGAAATATTCTGTCGATCTACCACTCATGCATTTACCATCAGCCAAAAATCTTTATTTAGTAACTTCATTTATGCCAAACCAGTACAGTCTGTCCGCCCAGCTATTTTGAAAATTGGCACACCTCCGCGAGATAGCTTCAATCTATGTATGTATGTATGTATGTATATGATGCTCAGATAATGGTGTGGGAGAGAAGTTATTCATCAGTTGAAATGAAGGTAAAGAACTGACTTAGAACGCCAACCACCCTCTACCTTTTTTAAATTAGCCCACAGGATGAACACTTTCCTGGATTTTAAATCCTGCCTATTCACCGAACTAAAACTTCCGAAAACTTACTTTCCTAATCAAATTACAAAGTGGTTGCAAAGTTTCCAATGTTAACATATATTAGGGTTTTCAAGAATAAATGATAGCTGATAATTTTGCTTGTTTTACTATTCTTGGCCCGGTCTCTAAATTTAAATCCTTGTACATTTTCAACCTGCAGGGTATTTTGGACATGGGTTTAGGTAGCCTGTCTTGACTATAGGTTTGTTGTGGCAGATGCTTGCCCCTTCCCACTGCAAAGCTTGTCAAGACAGGCTCAGATATAGGGTGCGATATGCAAAATAATGAGTACTAGCAGCTGGACTTAAACGGCTCACTGTTGATTCTGTTTTATACATTAGGATTCGCAGAAGGAGATAAAATGCTTTTCTGCCCTTAGAAGATTTTAATCAGACGGAAGTGTACTCTATCAAGCAACATGTTGTAGATTTAAGTCCCTGGCCAATTTACGAGATACAAAAATGATTTGCTTCCATAAACTTTACTTTTAGGTCTATTTTTGATACACAGCTTTCTAAGTATCCCTCGGAATATCGTCTCGGAAAAGATTGTATACACAAAAGGAGCCTAAGTTTCTTCAAATTATTTTGGTTGATTGATTATAGCTTGTAATTATACAACAAAATTTACCAAAGGCCATGAGGATCATTACACATTGGTAAGCTTAATTTTGTAGAGTGATTTGTCAATAACCTTCAAATTGCATAGTGACAAGATCACTTGTGGAGAAATGTCTAGTCTCCACAATTTAGGTTCTGTCCATTGGTCTGTTATTTATTTGGTTATGCTATAAAATCCCACAGCGTTCATTGATCGGGACAGAAAACTACTGATTTAAACTCGTGAGAAAGAGGCTAGAAAGATATGGAGATATCTAAAACTTGGGTGACAAATATTCTGAGTCTCTACACTATTTTAAGTCCACTGACCAAGTTAAGAATTAAAACTAAAGGCCTTCATTATTCCTGACTTCTCTTCAAACTTACCCTTACTCACTCTCCCCTATGTAACGAGGCAATTTTGTGTCAACAAAATTCATTCCCATGAATTTTGATGGCGGCATATCATAAACATTGTCATTACTTTCTAATGAATCAAGATTTCCCTTTTTACATTTCAAGAATTTAACAGTAGGGTCTAATGATCTGAAAACTTGTTAAACGAAAACAAAAGATATAACATAACATAACATATTATAAGAAAACGCCTGTACAGTTACCTCTCAGGTATCTCAGTAAAATCACAGTGACGTATATATAACTTATGTAGAGTTTTCATCTCCCCGATCCAGCTGGGTAAAGAACTGAGGCTGGGATTGAAGGATAAATCCAGCACCTCTAGAGTATCCAGTGATCTGATGCTACAATGAGAGAAACAATGAACCAATAATAAGGCATGTTGATCAGTGATACATAATATAATAACATCTGTCTTATTTGACACATGGATTGAATCCATTGTAATACATAAATTAATACAGTAACATATTATTAGAAAACACCTGTACAGTTACCTCTCTGGTATCTCAGTGAGATTACAGTTAATTACTATAAATTTACTAATACATTTAATACTATGTTCTACTTGTTGCATATGCCCATTGGTAATAATTGTGGAGATAAATTATATTCCTAATCAAAGAGGAGGAGACAGCTAATCATTTCTGGTCATTCAACATTCATCCTCTCTTTTATATTGGGAGCACAACTCGAGATTCTATGTATTTTATGACTCACATTGTGAAATAAGGCTCTGAACACATTATTATATTCAATCATAGCTTCCTATAGCTTGTCGCAAGTGAATTACAAATGCATTTCTTTCATAAAAAATTTCCGTGTTTGACAAACAGAGATAAGCATAAATAACAAATAGCGATTTTGTTTCGTATTTTTCAAAAGAGCAAAACCCTGTTATTTGTTGACATGTACAGACAAGTGTCAGCCCTGCTGCTAGAAAGGACAGAGTTTACTCACTTCTCTAACTGATCTACATCAGTAATCTCACTTATCTTCAGCTGTTCGAGATGAGGTGCTATCTGGTGTAGTGGTGGTATGTCACCCAAGATAGTCATATGTGTCACAGTGTGACCTTCTGTAGCTGATAATAACTCATTTACAGTAAGTGTGCTTAAGTCGTCCCGGACAGGTATATTATCTATATCAGGCTGACTATCATATCTGTACCATACTTGATACTCTGTAAGTGTAAATTATTACTAGAATTGATATACCAGGACCCAACTCAAACAGTGTGCGGTGGAGGTAGGGATGGAAAAGTATGGGGAGATTCAGGGAAATTAAAAAAATCCAAAGAATCTTACTTTGAGAGGCATGATTTCCATATGGTTTGTGGTTTTGTTTGTTTTACCGTTATCGGTGCCAAACCTGATCAGTGATTTGCTCAGATGTTGTTGAGGAATTAACATAATCACTATGTCCATAGTAATCCATCTGCTTTGTTATAGAAAAGGGGATAATTTCTCATAAAGCGGTCGCTTCAGTTCCTGATGTGCATGGTGATTCAACAAGACGAAGTCAACAAGATACTTTTAAACATCATCTGCTAGCTGTGAATTTTCAGAAAACCTAAACAAACAAATAAATCCTTTGTTCAAGATACTCAATCGCCTATAAATATACCTATATATAACAAAGCCCTGTATGCTGTTGTTGGGGGAAACTGTCCCTCCCTAAATCATACAACAGCAACTTTGATCATAATTATACTTTGTTGTCACCCTTCTCACCAGGTTGTCTGCACAGCCTACCAAGCCTTGGCAGTTTGTCTCATACCCAATGTGTCTGCAGAGGTCACACACCCCAATGGGCTTTTATTCATAGCTACTGATCTAATAATCATCAAACATGTAGGGACTATACTGACATGGCCTGTTTCTCGTATTACTGGTTATAAACCCAGAGACACTTACTTTTTCTACTATCACTGCCTTCACTGTACTGTACTGAGAGAGTCCCATCTACATATAGAAAAGAGAAGGTTCAGTTGTTTTAGTCAGTTTTTGAGATACTAAAATTTAACTTGAAGTGTAGAGTTGATATATGTAAGAACTGTTTTAGAGCACAATGCATCAAATTTTTAAATAAAAAATTTTTCTGAGTATCATTTTATAACGGTACAACACTGCAACATTTTTATATTATACAGTATTTTAATATTTTTATTATGAGCTCAACAGACGCTTTTATTTCTCAATCACTTGGCAGAGACAGAATAAATTATCCTATCCTATCCTATATCCTAACTGAATTGTGTTTTGTCCTCTCTGTGTGAGTCATGGTGAGACAGCAGGTAGAAGTTATCAGATAAACCAAGATCTGTATTATAGGTAAGCTGGAAAACACTTTATTCAGGTAATTATTTTAGTAAATCAAAATATTGATTCAATTTGAATAAAGATTGGATTTTTCATACTTTGGAGTTGCCCTTCCATATTTAAGAATAAAATGTACTACAATACTACTTCTGACTAAGCTCAAGCGCTTAAACTGTGTTGGGATAGCTGGTAGTACATTTCATTATCATGCTACTAACAGCTATCCTGACACAGTTTGAGCGCTAAAACTACTTCTGACTCAGAGTTATTATTCTGTATGATGAAAGTTTAGGATAAAGTCACAGTTCTGGTACATTGTGTTATATAAAGTAACCAGGCTTACCTGATGTTTGTGTCAGTGTGGTTGTATCAGCCAAAGGTTCCACAGATAGATCCAGAGGTTGGGATTGTTCCTGACTCATCACCTGCTCCTCCCCCTGCTCCTGTTGGTTTATCTGGTTGTTAGTACATCTGTACTGAGTATCACCCTGTGAAGGAGAAGTCTGATGAGAGATTGGTAGAGCTGCCTGAGAAGCGTAACCAGGGAGAAATCTTCTCTGGTTGTCTGAAAGTAGAATACTAGTACAATGTATTATTAATGTGTTAGCACATCCAAACCAAGACAATGAATTCTCTTAAGGTTTCATTGACAAGGACTGTGTTCAGAGCATAATGGATGCCAGATTTTCATTACAGTCTAACAGTATCATACTCTAGAAGTTATTCAAAATAGTGTGCAAAAAGAATTTTGAGTTAGGTGGAGGTAACTCCAAAAATTTGATGACGTCAATAGAGTTCATTGATGATGTGTGATGATCATTATGTGAGCTATTTATAGTAGGTAAATTCGTGCCCTTGGTATCTATACTAAATAATCATTAATCATAATCATTTTCATTGGGAAATCCAAGTGAATCCAACTTGAACTCAAGTTGTCTCCCTATTACCAATGATGAGATAATTCTAAGTTTCATTTCAATATCATTGAAAAACCGTATACCTAATCATAAAATCTATTCAGTTCGATTTTCCCCAAGAAAATGATTATAATTAATGATTATTTAATATAGATACCTAGTAATTTCTGGAAACAGATGCTTTTATAGCTTGCTGGAGACACTCCAAACATACTCTATATGAGCTCATGTAAGGGTTTAGAAGTTATAAGTCTAGATCAGGGGTGCTCAAACTTTTTTGCCAGTGGGTCACTTTTAAAAGTTAACATACTGAAGTGGACCAGGATCTTTTGCGCCAAGCAAGCAGGCTATCAGTCAGGGTATATTGAGTTTATTATTGAACAACAGATCTGCGCGAAGCGCGAAATTATCTGGCCCTCATGTTTCCTCATATGCATACTTAGCACTGTTGTCACCAAGACTTGGTGCGTGTTTTGGCCATGAGTAAACATGCTGCCTAAAGAAACCAGTCGCAACAGGTAAGTTTTAATATGGGCAAGTGGGCCACCTAAAATTGGCAAGTGGGCCAAATTTGGCCAACGGACCATAGTTTGAGCACCCCTGGTCTAGATCAAGACCTTGACTAGATACTAGAATACTAAAATACTTAAAGCTTTTCAACCCAATGTGTCATGTGACCTGAAGGGAACTCCCTCTATCTAGGTCACAGCTTAGGGGATATCCCCTAATGTTTTGTTTATACAACCATCAGATAGTGTTGCCTATTTCTCAACACTGGGTTGCAGAAGAGTGATAAGAAATTGGTGGGTATATGTAATGAAAAATGCAGATGTCTATGAATCTTTAAGCCAAGGTCATCTATTCTTGTTGAATGTAATACATTTTACTATTGATTACAGACACTGTTGTGAGAAATTTCAATTTGCAGCGCTAACATTAACTGTCCTGGTCTACTCACTGGCTGCACTCAGGAGTGTTCATCACTGTCTCAACTCAGGGGTGTACATCACTGTATCTACTCAGGGGTGTACATCACTGACTCCACTCAGGGGTGTCCATCACTGACTCCACTCAGGGGTGTACATCACTGTATCTACTCAGGGGTGTACGTTACTGACTCCACACAGGGGTGTACGTTACTGACTCCACACAGGGTTGCACATCGCTGTCATCACTCAGGGGTGTACATCACTGACTCCACTCAGGGGTGTACATCACTGACTCCACTCAGGGGTGAACATCACTGTCTCAACTCAGGGGTGTACATCACTGTCTCTACTCAGGGGTGTACGTTACTGACTCCACACAGGGGTGTACATCACTGTCTCAACTCAGGGGTGTACATCACTGTCTCCACTCAGGGGTGTACATCACTGACTACCCAGGGGTGTATATCACTGACTCCACTCAGGGGTGAACATCACTGACTCCACTAAGGGGTGTACATCACTGACTCCACTCAGGGGTGAACATCACTGTCTCAACTCAGGGGTGTACATCACTGACTACCCAGGGGTGTATATCACTGACTCCACACAGGGGTGTACATCACTGTCTCAACTCAGGGGTGATTATATTTGTATTTACTATCATATGTAATAATAATAAGGTCCTAACAAACAGTAATTTTTATTACAGTGCAACCTCCACTCACCACCAGCAGGGTGATCTGTCCCTGAAGCCTGACGGTCTTCATCCACCCCTTCTTTGTCTAGTTTTCTTCTCTTCGCTGGATCCATGATCTTCTTACAGGACTAGATAGGCATTATGTGTATGAATCCTCTGAGTCCCTCTGTGAACTAAAATATAACGTCAACACAAAGGCATTTAGAACATCATTATTTTCACCTGATTGTTAATGACTGTTAGATTTGGATTCAGTCTGATGTTTAACCATTATAACCCACTTACAGATATAACAATGGTTGTATGGCTGTATTAGGTGTAGTATCTCACAGTAATACAAGAGACACAAAACCATAAAAGTGTAGGGATGCTTCATGAGGCCTGTCTTACAACACTAAGGGTCTACATGGCACCAGGGTATCCGCTGATGTAGGGCCTGCATGAGTCATTGACAAAGTTCTGAAATGTACATAACTTTATAAGGTTGAGGGTGTATTGATGTCCAGCAAGCATTCATTTGGTTTTGTGAAATGAATCTGGGTCTAGGGATTGGGCCTTTAGACTACATACACAGACTTATGACTGTCTCACAACATCTCAAAACTGCCAACATCAAGTCCTAAGAGTCTTTAAGTACCCATTGTACTCGTGGGCATATCTCAAAACTGGTGTCCATCTTTCGCTCTGAAACCTGTAGTGTCTGTGTTGTGAGACCGCCTAGGTTGGTTTATGTCCATCCCATTGGATTGAGAACCTTAACATATATTTGTAGGCACAATGGGCTGTACAAGCACAAACTTTCTATGTAGAATTTGGGTTGTGCCCATAAAATACTGGACTGTATTGCTCAATGGTTGGATGATAGGACCTGTGCTATTAGCTGACTTTGGTTACACATTAACGTACTAATAGATTGCCAGCCATCCTTTACTTTTGGTGCTTTAGTTACCAAAGTAAGCTACTTGTCCACTCCTAGCCTGTCTTAACAAGCTTTGTTCAGTGGGGAGGAGGGAAACTGAACACCGAACAAAGCTTGTCCCTCCATGCATAAAAAACTTAGTATTACTATCTAGTATTGTATGCTAGGCATGCATTGCTATATATTTGAGAAACAGACACAGAATGTCTACAACTAAGAATATCTCCACTCATGTTGGCTCTTTCTAGCCAACCCAAGACTATTTCCTACCTTAGAATGCATCACCTAGGTTAGCATACTTTCAGCTTGTTCTAGATCTTTCAGCAAACTTCCTGTTGTTGTGAGTTTAGATTGACAAGTGATGCAGTCTTTGAGTTTCATTTTGATGACTTTTTCCATTGGGATCCCCACTTCCCAAAGACTTGGAAAACCCCAACAGAAGTGGGTCAACATCTATAAGCCGCTTGATTGGACCTTCAATGCCTAGTTAGCCAATCACAATAGCTGTTTTAGTGACTCAACACTTCCCTTTCTACAGGCAATGATATGTCCAGGAGGGCACAACTCACATATCTTGCTTGCCATTTAATAAAACTGAAAACAATATTACGTTTTTATTTGGATTAAGGTCAAGCTGTGAGCATTCTCCCTGATGTGAGCTCACAATAAAACATAAGAAGGAAGCAATGTATATATGTATATATAGAGCGGTTAACGGTAAAGAACATGCCAATTACACAACAAACAGGGACAAGAAATATTGTTGGCATAGTCATAAAAAAACGCCTTCAAACAGTCATTTATATCAGGGCTAATCAAATATGGTAGAGACTGCTTTTGAAAACTTATTTAGTAATGAGGAAGGAACTGATTGAATTCATTTGCTTACAACACATTTTATTATCGCTATGGGCCCTTAAAATTTAGCACTTGTCCATGGTTATCGTACCAGTTTTTATGACAACATGTATTAGCATAGGGGCAGCACACACACTGATTGCAGATCGACTCTGTGATACGAGTCTCTCTGCACCGTAGTGACAATGCCGCATTTGGCCCAATTGACCTAATCACACTTTGCTTAGAAAAGCAAACTTTTATTCAGTTTGAGTGGGGTGACTTTACAGTTGGACAACTCACGCACATTCGCATTAACTCAGTCGCTACAGTGCAAAGATGCCCAACCTTTATTGATTGGTACACATGCGCAAACTGGGCAGCACACAAAATAATTACCGTATTTTCTATTCAATCTGCAAGACATGACAGTTTCCGGTCCCTGATCATCAAAAGGAAGTGATCAATAAAATTTATCAAAACAGTAGAAGAAATTGCAAAGTAACGATAGAATTTAAAATTCAAGTTTTTAACAGATTTCATTTAATAATAATAAAACTGTATAATTTAGTGAGGTCTTACTGAGTACATGTTGACACCGCTGTTATTGTTTCTTACTTGAGGGATGGATTTCTTCTGTGTTACGACTTACGCTGAAGGTTATTCTAATTATACCCTGAAGGCCATTTGGTAAATTTGTTAGAATATTTATACATGTTCCATGTGACATGCTCCAAACCTAAATCTCAATACTTACTTGAGGGATGGTTTTTTATCTGTGTTACGACTTACGCTGAAGGTTATTCTAATTATACTATGATATTGTTGTTTGTTATGAATGTTGAATGAGGGCTGATGCAGTACGTGTTTGATTGTTATAGATAGAATTATCTTCACTTGGGGTTGTAGCTTATAGTGAGAGGTTTAAATAAACGTGTTGACTTGTATAGGGTTAAACACTAACTGATTCATGTTCTATTGAATACTACATAGCATGCATATAAAGGATTAAAATGATTGTGGGGTCAGAGGTTAACAATTGTAAAAAAATGATTCATACTATATTTGCCCCTTCTTTCTTGATCAAAATTAGTCTCTTAAAAGAAAACTCTAATAATAGCCAAAATAAAACTCGTTTTGCTTCCAACACACATGTGTGGTAAAACTGATTTACTAAAGATTAATTGGAATAAATAAAAATATTGCATGATAAAAAGATGCTGACTGCTATAAAAAAAAATAAGACACATCAAGTCACGCAAAAGGAATGCCGAATGTGCCACAGCCAGCAATGCAGCAGCACAGGAAGACAGACCACTACACAGTCCCCCGCCACTCCGGTGGAGCAAGGACACAGACATGAGAGAGACCCCGCAGCAACAGGAGTTCCCACACAAGTCACAAGGAACAGGCCCAGCATATATCGACAAAATGGGCGCGCAGTCCAAACGCCCAATCCACAATCCACAGGCAGGAGTACCAACACTAAGCATCCCCAGACACAGGCGCGCATCAACATGGCATCACAACTCCTAAATATGATTGGCTAAAGGTCACTTGACTAATGCTATTTATAAATTGTTGACTGCTATTATTACTGGCTATTGTTAAGCCTGCTATTGATAAGTACCCTCCCGGTACAGGAAATGCTATGCCAAGCCTACATGGTTGGCTGTTGATAATCAAATTCTATTGATAAGTACCCTCCCGGTACAGGAAATGCTATGCCAAGCCTACATGGTTGGCTGTTGATAATCAAATTCTATTGATAAGTACCCTCCCGGTACAGGAAATGCTATGCCAAGCCTACATGGTTGGCTGTTGATAATCAAATTCTATTGATAAGTACCCTCCCGGTACAGGAAATGCTATGCCAAGCCTACATGGTTGGCTGTTGATAATCAAATTCTATTGATAAGTACCCTCCCGGTACAGGAAATGCTATGCCAAGCCTACATGGTTGGCTGTTGATAATCAAATTCTATTGATAAGTACCCTCCCGGTACAGGAAATGCTATGCCAAGCCTACATGGTTGGCTGTTGATATCACTGATAAATTCCAATATCTATTTTGTTTATTTTTATTTAGTCGTATCCACTAAATTCGTGTCCTCATGCCTCGCCTATTCAAATGGATGTTGGCCCTGTATTTACGCAAGACTGTATAAAGGTTTGCCTATCTAATCAAATCTAATCTAATAAAATGATGCCTAAAATGATACTTGTGATTATTATAATTACTAATTACTAGACTAATGGTTGAATAATAATGCTAGAACTAATAAGTGATTATGATGTAATGCATGTAAAAATGATCTCTTTTTTTTCAGAAATTCTAAGGTCACCACTGCATTACCAAACTCTTCCCTTCTCGCTAGACATTGCTTCAAACTAAATTCACCTTTGATTTTATTTCGTTTTCTCTTTTTTTTTTCAGATTTTGGGGCTTTTCTTTCCCTTTCTGGCATAATTGGCCACATCCTGATACACAAGTGCCAAAATAAATTCGTTTTCTGTTATCTATTAATAGGTAATGTGTGTCCTCTGATATTGTAAAGTAACTGACGGAAAAGACAATATCATGCAATGTAGAAATAACAAATCTTGCAGTACTTTATTGTAAGTTAAATATTCAAAGTTTGACATTAAAGCTGGATCATCCTTTTGATCCTTTGAAATGTCTATGAAATCAACAGCAACTGCTGTTATTGTATTAATGCCTTTGCACCCATACTCTATATCATATGTGTGTTTAGCAGACCCACTACTTTGTTTGTCGGCTTGTGATTCACATTTAATGTCTGATTCACCCAAAATTGTGGTGAGCACAGGAAGGTTGTCAACAAGGTCAAGCGGTGTTTGTGGTTCTGTTTGCTCATAAGGCCTCCTGGAAAGGCAATCAGCATTGGTATTAGTTTTCCCACATTTGTGTTTGATGTCATAGTTGTACGGCTCAAGCAATAGTGACCAGCGACCTAGTCTGCCCTTAGTTTCCTTTATGCTTTTCAACCATTTGAGTCTAATGTGGTCAGTGAGCACCAAAAAGTGTTTATCTGCAAGGTAATGTTTGTATTTCTCTACTGCTGTAACCAGGGCTAGTCCCTCTTTGTGTGTTAAAGAATAATTTTGCTCAGCCCCTCTAAATACAGACTACACTTACTATTGTTATATTGTATACATCTATTATGTGATTCCATAGAATCTAACCTGATACTATATCATATCTCATATCATATCTCATAAAATCAGCAACTTGAATTAATTGAGAACAGCTAACATACCTACGTCAAAATCTAGCTGTTTAATACCTAATGAGAATCTTAATATTCCCTACACTACTATTAGTGGAAGTGTTACATGTGATTAATAAAATTTTAGAGTTATTAGGAGTACTATTTTCTGATATTTTAGTTGTGATATATGATGATTGATCCCCTGTGTCTAGCAAAGCCTGTTTGGCCCATGCGCCAAAGGAAACCCGGACCCGACATTCAGACAACAAACCCAAACAGTCGACACAGACAGGGCCCGCTGATTGCTACTGTGTAGAACCTTCCGCAACAGCGCCGGCTCCATCGCAAGCCCGAGGTCCAGCACCACGAGAGAGACAGCAGGACCGATAGTGCCCAGTCTCCCACAGCCCCTACAAGTCCGACCATAAGCACAACAAGCACTACTCATATGTGACTTACCATACCTGTCACAGTCTGTTACACATAATCCACTACTGCTACCACCACAGATATTGCTACCACATTCATATCCATTTTTCACCTTCTGACTTCCACTGTTACTGGTATAGTTCCTAGTTTGTCTCTGAGTTAGAAGATTATTATACAGCAGCAGCACAACCATTATTACGGACACAGCTAGTTGTGTTGTGGCGACATTCGCAGATTTGGAGGCTTGAGTCGGCTTGAGTAGTTTGGGATACTTCATTATGATACCTCCAATGAATTTTGCTTCATAGATATGAGACAATTGTGATTGGTTGATATTATCGATCTCATCCGTATGCTCTGATCTTTTGCTCCATAGATACGCGATAGTGATCGTCATTGACTGAAATTATGGATCGCCTCAGTTTACTCCCGATTTTTTTTTTGTTCCATAGATAGGCAATTGTCATTGATTTAAATTATCGATCTCCTCTGTATACTTCCCAAGCATTCCACTTTCAATCTGCCGCTTTCTTTGGTCTATTATACGAGCCACATCGACTTGGCAGCTTTCAGAGGCATATATTCGATAATCCGTTGTGCGTTCTTCCCTGATGTAGGATCTTTAAGAGAGCAGCTCCACCATATATGATATTGTTGTTTGTTATGAATGTTGAATGAGGGCTGACGCAGTACGTGTTTGATTGTTATAGATAGAATTATCTTCACTTGGGGTTGTAGCTTATAGTGAGAGGTTTAAATAAACGTGTTGACTTGTATAGGGTTAAACACTAACTGATTCATGTTCTATTGAATACTACATAGCATGCATATGAAGGATTAAAATGATCGTGGGGTCAGAGGTTAACAATTGTAAAAAATGATTCATACTATAATACCCTGAAGGCCATTTGGTATATTTGTTAGAATATTTATACATGTTCCATGTGACATGCTCCAAACCTAAATCTCAGCATCATTTGATTTCCTTTTCATGGTACTGACACTGGCAGCGTTCATTGTGTTAAATTATATATATAGTCATGAGATAGAATTCGAGTATTACATAGAAGAGTATGCTTGTCATAGAATACTCTGTGTGTATCATTGGTGAGAAATAAGGAAATTCATGGTTTCCCCAGCAAACTCCCATATACAAGCTGTTCATTTTACCCCCAATACTTCGGTATAATAAAAACATTAACTGTCACATGATTAGAGTTTGTATGGTTAACTGCACACCGAGTATAACAATAATTTGAAGTTTTTTTTTAATTGGCACAAAGGATTATTGTTAGGGTTATGGGGGTTGTTTCTCTTGATGTTTCATGCTAGGCAGGTGCTCTATTATACAGAGTGATGTATGCTCATGTCATGTTAATGTCAGAATGATGCATTGTGGGAAATTTTGTGGGAATGTTCTGTTGTCGGTGCTCTGTGTGGGAATGTAGCATTTCATAGATACAATATCTTATCTCTGTGGTCGACACCCCTTCTTACCACCCTCCCACATGTGATTCTATTGCAGAAGATGTTAGTAAACAAATGTGTCCCAAACAACATAGAAAAGTTTATTTTAATGCCAGAGTTATGTGCCCTTGATACAGGAGAGAACAACTATCTACTTAATCAATGAGTTAGTTCTCACAGTTATGTTATGTTACTGATCAGAACTCCGGAGAGCACATAAGATCATGTTCTCAGTATGGGAGATACGCAAGGTTGATCTTGCAAGGTATACAATATTTGAATATCTGATACATTGATACATGCACAAAAGTAAAAATGTGTACTCGGTTCAAATGAGTTCTTACAGTTCTTAGATCGTTACACACTTATTTAGATCTACCTACTAGTTACTCTGTGTTATATATCAGGTGTGTCTGGGTCGAGGAGCTAAACCAGGAGAGAGAAATATAATAGAGTTAGAAGCGAGAGCACCAGACGGAGAGTTAGTCACACATATTATAGCCAGTCTCACTGTGGGAGTGCAGGGACCGTCGCTAGCAATGTTCACTTAAATCTGTCGTCTGCAAATAGTAATTTATATTAGATTAATCAATAACCATAGTGACTGCTATTGAAAAGTTAACCACTTAGAAGACCAGCATCTGATTCAATTCAGTCATTAGCAACAGATTTTAATGACAACATGAGTGGGCTCTTAAAAGTTAGCACTAAAACCATAGTTATTTAATTAGTTTTTACTACAACTTGTCTTGCATTTGCATAGGCGCAGAACACTCAATAATTACCTATGTTTTCTATACAATCTGCATAACACTGTGCAGAAGACAATTCTACCAGTGAACGACTAGTTAGTGACTGCTCTAATTGAAACTGGTCCCAGGAGATGGTAAGTCTGCTGACTGTTATTATATTACTTAGAGATACATAGACAGGGAATAAGATGTGAGCGTAACGACTGTCAGATATGGAATTTCAACACCTCTTTACATATATCCACATTGGGCCCTGTGTACAAACCTTAAAACCTGACAGAGATAAAGAGGTTGCCAGGATTTGGTGAGTCACCTCGCTTTATCTGTGAGAGACAGACAGGAAGGATTTATTAGACCATATTTTACACAGATCGCACAAACTAAGCTCCCAATTTAAAGCTATGAGGAGAAACAGAATAATATTATTTATACTATTAGAACATGTCCTCGACTTAATTATAGAATTATCTACTGTCTGTTTAATATCTCTATGACAGGGACAGCTACAGCTGGATTTTGAGGGCAGTGTACCGATTACTATGAGATTGGCGGAAGGGAATGGACCAGTCTGTATTAAAGGTTGGTATTGTATTGTATTTTATTATATTGTATTATACTATTTTATATTTCGTTGATATATAAATATTGTAATTTAGAAGATTAAATGTCAGCTAGACTTTAGATTAGCTAATTTAATGTGGCTCAATGTTAGCTAGCACCAATTTTCACTAGCTAATTAAACAGAAGAAAGTGATGAATAGTGGGGGAAAGGCTGGAGGAAAAAGTTTTTATTTTTATAATTTGTATATTACAATGAATGACCAAATAAAACGTTGTTGGGTTTGATTATGAAACAAATCACAGGTGTTTCAGTATTATATGTGTAATTGTGTGCCTATTCAGTGACTGCAAACCTCAGTAATTATATTTGCAATTCCTGTTTTTAAACGAAGCCAAATTGTGATTTATTAGAAGTTCTCTGCCCCTTTTGTAGACTGTAGCTTTTGTTGCCGGCAAATACCCAAAACTTGGTAAACTATAATACCAGTACATGCTTCCCACCAGGTAAGGGACACATGAGCTTCGCTTGGAGGAACTACCGTCTTCTCGAATTCTTAGCGCAAACAAAGCTAGTCGAGGGTGAGTTGGAGTGTCCCTGATACCAGGGCGATGAATCCTCAGAATATCACTCGCTTCCTCACGCTGTTCGCTCATTTTTAAATATTAGTATAATGACTGAAGCATACTTTGTTGGGTCACTGTTACAGGTTTTGCTGCCATACCCCTTCCATCTCCCCAAGAGTTATTTTGCCACTTTCAGGACATGTATATTTGTGTCAGTTAACTGCCTTTGAGGTGCGCTGTGTAATTTACTATGAGAGAAGGTTTTGGCAATAACTCACATTATTTAGTCATTCTTTGCTGATGAACAGACTTGATCACATGGGGCGATGTGCGGCTGTTATCTTCTAGTAACTAGAATATAGGGTTGGTGACGTGTAGGATCAAGTTTGCATGTAAGTGACCTGGTAACATCAACTTCCTTCACTGAGAACAATTGAAATGTTTAGCGAAGGACTACAGAAAATCTTCCAAGTGTAACGATTCTTGTAACTGTCAGACTTGACTGGTGCTTAATTTATATACAACAGCAGCCATTCAGAGCAAGAGAAGGAGGTGAGTAACCGTATGGATTATGAGAGAATCGAGCTTATAGTGTATTTTGAAACAGATTGAATGTTCTATTCACAGTTCAGTTGTGCATTGTGGGAGTGTTGTCTTGTTTGAGTGGTGCATTGTGGGAGTGTTGCCTTGTTTGGGTGGTGCATTGTGGGAGTGTTGTCTTGTTTCAGTTGTGCATTGTCAGAGTTGGGCATTGTTGGACTGGTGCATTGTGGGAGTGCTACCTTGTTTGAGTGGTGTGCTTCTAAAGAGTTGCATTGTGGGAATGGTGTATTGTGGGAGTATTGGTTGCATGCCTTGTATTCTCATACCTCCTTAGTCTGAGCCCCCCAGACTTTTGCCCCCGCCCGACGGCCCAGTGGCCCACTGGCGAGGAAAGTCTTGAACAATGCAGGATTTTGCTAAATTTGTCTGCTCCTGTAAAATACCAGTACTTAAGAGATCTTCTAAAACTGCAATATCTTTTGAGTCTTAATCATTCCACCGACTATATTGCTCCAGGTATGAGAGATATCCAGTCAGACTCTGGGAAAAGTAGCCTCATGTTTGGACAATACCCATGAGCAGAGATATTCATTGCTAAGTAGTGAAGAAAAATCTCAGCCAGAATTCCTTTCATTTTGAATAAAGGGCGGGCATTCATGACATTGACAACAGGTCATACAATGTAATATTATTGGACCCTTAGGCGATATGAAATAATGAGGGGAAAATCCAAGCAAATCCTGCATAGTGCATACACTAATACCTCCTCAAATATTCTCACCCATTGTTTGTAGGAAAAGGATGCATACTTGCCAACCTGTACGCATAAAGCCTTTGTAAACGCTTATTTGACACTAATTGAGTTTTAAACGCAAAACGCTAGTTGTACTCATTTATGGTTTTCCAAACGCCTGTTCATCTAATTAGGCGCATTTTTTCTTTAGTGTTTACTTGGTTGTCATGGTTAAATAATAGTCTAAAAATCTGGTATTGGCTGCAGAAAACCATGATGTTGATTTACGGTTGACTTTTTACCTGTCCAAGTTTTGCATGAGCCAAATTGCAACTTTTCTTCAATGAGACACAACATAACTAGTAATCCATTGTAGAATATGGTGGTTCTGCCAACTTCAACTTTTCTTTAATCAGAGTCACAAAGTTGTCTACCTCCTTGTTGGGGTGAGATAACTCAGATCTCCTGCCCCAGTGTTTCAAGGGCAAACCAGGGAGGATGGGCAAACAGGGTTTCAAATAGCCTGTCTTGTCCAGACAGGCTAGGTTACAAACAACTTCTCATTTATTATTAGCATATTGCACCTTACAATGCAAAGGGAAAAAGACAAATGTTGAGTGATCTGCACTCCTACGCTACTAAGGACTACTTACTGCGATAATAGAATTTTTTGCGCGTAGCGCGAAAAAATTTTTGGGGCGTTTTCTGGTCATTTGAGGCACCCTGGAGTTTTGTAAGCATTTTTAAGCATTTTGCAAATTTTTGTACTCATTTTGGAAAAATTAGGTTGGCAAGTCTGAGGATGATACATTGGTGCGGAAGCTCAGATTCTGAGGCAGACATTTAAGATGCTGCAGGAAACTATGTGATCATGTGGAGATAGCTTAGAACATAATCTACCCTAGCCTGTCTTAACAAGCAAAGTATAACCTTAGAATATCATAAATGAGTGAAAATTACCCAAAACAGGGGAGATAACTACCGATTTGTTAGAAATGTTACTTTTTTCTATATTATTATGGAAGCTTTCACAGATGCAACTTGTATTTTGGTTTCACTTGTTTGCACTCTCTCGATAGTAAAAAATTATGTCGGACTAGATATGGGAGACAACTCATAAGTATGCAACTTCATGTACGATTACTTCAGACCTTTTGACTTGCGGAGTGTATGGATTCTAACGCTAGCTGTTGGCGGTCAATCCTTTACAGTGATAAAGTGGTGTGAGTTTAGTGAACTTTTCAGCAGGCAGGCTGTCTAATGAAAGCTCGATGTACTTGAGTAGGAATGAGATCATTGTTATTAAAACAGTTTATAATTGAGTGATACATTGAGTTATTAGGATTTAGTGGGGATGGAGTTATTATCTCATATCATCTGTCCTGGTTCCATTAATACCAGCATGTTGTGTTATTTGATAAGATAGGTCATATTGTTATATTTCATTTGATATCTAAACCATGGTAGTATAATAATCACTCAGGTATAATATAATAGATGCAAGCAGAGCAGTTGTCTATTGTGGTGAAATAAAACACAAGTTATCTACTCCTGAATATAATCATCAGAAGAAAACGTTAGTTATATAATCAGTATATCATAATAATAATATATCTCACCAGGAGCTTGTCATCAAATATCTACCTGTAAGGTGATAACCTCTGGTAATGAAACTCCACAAATACATTTCCCAGTGTAAAAATGAAATGTGTCAGAGAAAAGTAAAGGTAATATAGACAGTTACTTCATTCACATACAGTAAGCGGTTAAAGTTAGGCGTTCATACTCAGGGGATATACAGCTTGTGTATAGTTTATATAAATGTCAATTACAGTGGCTGAGAGGATATAATTGATGCGTGTATATCTTGTCTTATTTTCACTGATTGTAATATAGAAATGTAAAGATATCAGTGTTTCTTAGCAATGTGCTGGATTAACCTTTGCTCAGCATTCAGATCAGATCAGCATTTTTCTGATATGACACTTAAGGTTCAGTAGATAGTTTGGTGTTTAGTTGACCTCGAGCTCAGTATCTTATCCTGTATATAGTGGATGTACAGATCACACATTTCTTCTTACTATCCATCTATGGTAAGTTTTAGGCTCTCCTACCTCGTGTCCATCACTGTCCTCAGTTCTCTGTACACAATCTAGAGATCAACAAGAAAAATCATAACTATGTTGATGTTGGTTGGCATTTACACTAATTAGATTTGTCTTATTGTCAGTTATGAGGTAAAACCAATGCAAGGAGTCAATCTGTTACCATATATGGTCATACAACTGCATTCATTCCAAAACTCTATAAATACAATGAGCTGCTTGGTAAACGCAACAATAACCAACAAACACTCTACCCCACAAACACTGTGCCACTCAAACACTCTGTCCCACTTAGAGTGGAGATGACTTTAAAGCTCCACTTACCACTATTATCTCATCACTGACACTGTAAATCCTTTTAGATAAGTACTATATTACCAGCATTGACTCTTTCACTCACATAAAAAAATCGCAGCAGATACACATAATGCACCAAACAATAGAACAAACATAGATAGATAGTCTAGATTACTTACCAGGTTGTTGCTCGATCCTCGTTGTGGTCGGATCAGGTAACACAGGATATCTCAGACTATCATGATGGTCTTCTATCATCAAAGGCTCCAGATAGAACTTATACCCTAGAAATGTACATCTTGTCTGAGGCATGGAGGCTACATAATTATTTTCAGGATGCCGTCGGTCAGCTCTAGTTCTCAGCAGGTATTCTGTTCTCTGTACTCCAATCTTAGCCACCACCTGTCTGATCTATAGATATAACATAATCAATCAAAACTTGATGGATTCAAGGTTCATATGATTTAGAAATATCCCGAGAGACATTTATAAGCAAATTTCCAAAAAAAGTTGCGTGGTCTACTTTAGAGTAGCCGCGTAGGAAACATGGACTGTTGTTAAAACTTACAGTCACTGCTAGTTCCTCCATATGATGTAGATGAGCATATTTGTAAAACACTGAGACCAGAGTTCGAATAAAACGTGAGCCCGTACTCTCTCTTCTCGGAGAGGAAAATGCTGAAAATAAGACAAATAAAACAATATGCATGAATATAGCAGAATCAATATAATAAATAGCATATGAGAGTAACCATACATCATTGTTATCATTCTTAACAAGCGATCAGGATTAGTTAAAGTGGCACTGATAGAAACAATCCCTGGAAGAAAGAATGAAAGTAGGCATACAGTTTCATAATCCTTATTGGCAAACTTTTAGGATAAGTTTAGGAGCGCCGACTGAGATTGAATTAATGACATGTGAAAAGATCCCTAGGTCATGGAGACCCATTACATGGACACTCGAAACAAAGCAGTTCTTCACCGTTTAGAGGGTATGACAAAAACCAAGATTTTCCAAATTTCACTGCATTGTATACGATAGTTGGCTTAGTGACTTACACTCAAAACTTGACTGCATAATGAGAAAGTCAGAGGTAGAGATATCTTTATCAGCTAGATCTACTACGTCATCATCGATAGGAGGCTGCTGCTGGTGACCTGCTCCAGGCTGATTCTGATTGGCCGGAGCCTGTGGAGGCGTGGCTGTTAGCAGCATTTCTCTTTTATCACTGCCTGCACAAGCTTGGATAATGACAATCTTTGGCTTCCCTCTCATAGCAGGGAAGTTCTTGGGAGAGAGTAGATCTATGATCTCCATGATCTTAACTTGCTTCCCATCTGATCCACCTACAGATCCTTCATCTCCATGGGTCGTAATGACTAAGATAAACGATCTGAGATCTTTGTGTACAGATTCTCCTGTCTGATTATCAACCAGCTGTGTCTCCTTATGGATCTCTGTAACCATGCGCTATATAAAGGACATAACAGAAATTGATCAAGAGTTGGCTAATTAAACTGAGCCAACTAAGAATGATTTATTTCAAAAATATTTTTGTGGTCATGGAAGGATCTTACTTGTGCAGAATAACTCCTGTGACCTCCTAGAGTGACATAGCCAAGCTTATCCAGCATCTTCTTCATATTTATATAATCACACTGTGAGCCTCGTCTGGTGTCGTTGTATGAGTTAGATATAATCAGGGCTCTTCCTCTTGTGAGAGAGATCGGTGATTCTCCCTGGAAAATGTTTACAATATATTATGGTCTTTGAATGTCTCTGCTACCCAATTACAATGTTTAGGGACGGTATGTTTAGTGTTCTGCATGTTGGGTTCAAACATGAGTACAAATACTGGGTAAATTTGATATGCTATGCTATGGTTAATATGATATGCCTTCACATCAAGATGAATTGACCTGCCGTGTATATAGTAGCAGGATCCAAATAGAATGGCTCCAAGTTAATCAAAGCGTCATCAGAGGTCACTATACTGATAATCTCATCTAGTTCAGCTGGTTGTAAGGTGGCTGATGAAAGTGATTCTGCCGAGCCAGATGATACAGAGCCAGATCCTGGTTAACATAGTAGAACATAATACCGTGTATTACTATCATTTTATTGATGCTTGTTGATGAGGTTTCGTTTCCTGTAACCTAATCAAGCACTGTGGTCTGTGCATGGGCTTTAAATTTTAAATGTCAACATCAAAAACATTCATTTGGTTTGCCTGAAAAATCTATGCAAAAAAGCTGATATAAGAAGTATGATACTTTATTGACTACCTTGAGAGTTGTTTTCTGGTACCATATATCTGATGTACTTGTCCAAAACCTGAACTCCTTTCTCTGTGATGCTTCCACCTAGCAAAGTAATGCAGATCAGTGTAAAATATATGTTGAACATGAACGAAGAGCACAACGACATTTTTAACAGATTTTCCGCTGATTGTTGAAAAGAAGACCTATCTCATCAATATCCTACAATTTTTAAAATTTAAAATTAAAAACGATACCAAACCTACCCGATAAGACAATCAGATAAACTCACATGGGTATATCAGTGGATGTGGAACAGAAGGTCGACCTTTGACACGTTTATCTTGTTTACATTCACGGACCTCCTCACCATCATACTCCATGTTAGATCCAGTCATCCATTTAGGGTTCACTTTAGTGACTGGTCTGTTCTGGTTGGTGAGCAGGCAGTGAGAGCAGTAGAATACTGTGTCATAGTGAGCCCCGGGCCTCACCTTATTCAATGCCACTTTCAGCTGCTGTGCAGTTTCCAACTGATCTTTCCAATACTTAGCGAGGTTCTTAGAGCTCGTCAATGCTAGAATGGTAAACACCTCTCAGGGTGGCTGTAGAACATGTCAAGACAGGCTACACTGACACTATCTATTATCTATCTTTTATTTCTCCAACTCAAATTATTATTTTATTACTATTATTGGTTGCTCGATGAATCGAATCCCCTGAAAGATTAATCAGCATATCAATGTGTATCATTGTTGATTTCATCGATGGTCAAAAATTTAGCAGCTTTGATCGACTTAAGTGGCTCTTGAAATGTCTCAAGTTTTAATCTCACATTTAACATGGGATTCGGATTTGGGTGATTTCAAGTTAGAAATTGAATACAAAAGCCGATAAATGATGTGATTTAGCATTATACTCCAGATTATGCTGCAGGTTATGCTGCAGGTTATGCTGCAGATTATGCTGCAGATTATGCTGCAGATTATACTCCAGATTATACTCCAGATTATACTCCAGACAAAG
This sequence comes from Membranipora membranacea, assembly GCA_914767715.1. Classification (NCBI taxonomy): domain Eukaryota; kingdom Metazoa; phylum Bryozoa; class Gymnolaemata; order Cheilostomatida; family Membraniporidae; genus Membranipora; species Membranipora membranacea. Next base: position 23,816,737 of record OU612074.1, read on the forward strand.
TAAATAAATTGTTTGTTAGCTAGTTGATAAAGGAGGCGATCCTTTCAAAATTTTTAGACCCAAACAGTTATATCTGAATATTTGAAGACTTGCAGAGGGTATGAGCTGATAACACAGAATTAAATTCTTTTCTTAGAATGGAAATAGTATCATAACATCATGCAGTTAGAACACTTAACACAGGGGCTCATCTGAAATTGATCTGATTGGCTGTCCCTACTAGCATGAATTATATAGCCTGGGAAATCAACTTCTTTACAAAACTGCAGACAGTAATAAAATGCCTTCAACGTCATTCTGCGCATGCTCAGCTCTGGGCATGAGCTGATCTCTGCAAAATTGAGCCTCGGAATTCCGAAGCCATCTGATTGGCTACCTGCTCTGGTGGGACACTCACAAATGTGTGCGGAATTGTTAGAAAGAGTTATCTTCTATTGTCACTATTAGCTAAAGTTGATTGGCAATTTATGCAGGGGGTGTCCTATCTTCCCAGACCAATTAGAACCCATACTAAACTCATTGTTCTTGCACATGCGCAAAGTCAAGTCACGCATGATACATACTTAGCCTTACGACATTCTCTTTGTGGTAATGATAGCCTAGTTTATCAGTGATCTACATGCCCAGTCAGATCACGAGAGTCAGTATGCTTCAACGTAGATGATTTGGGCTTTTCCAGAATGCTACTAGCCATTTTTGCAAGCCCATTGTTTGGCAAAAGAAAGCTAATGATGCTATTCCAGATATGAAATTCAATGGGTATAGTAAATTACACTGCATTTGTGGACCTAACCCCACTCAGGAGGTGAAAGGTCAATATATGCTGACTACAGGATCAGAACCAATCCCCAATCATTAAACTACAAGTTACAATAGAGTTTATTAGCAAGCAACTGTAATAGAAGTACTTCTAGCACTCAAACTAAAAAGGACTTGGAAAAATCAAATATTATTATGATAAAATGATTTGATCAGAGAATAATGAAAATACACGCTGTTTTTCACACAGCATAGTTTGTATTAACAGACTGATATTTTACAGAGTATTATACTATGACACCAATTGCTTTGTTTGGTTCTCCAAAAATTCCAAAATTTCATATTAGCAACATAGCGTTCGGTGTCCTGATTGACCATCTAGTGAGAATGGTCGTTAGTCCTGCAAAATTCCCTCAGCATTTCAGGAGCCACTTTGTCTGGATATAAAGATCTTTGTTCTCTTTCCCTCAATAAGCTGTAGATGTTGGTACTTGAGGCTGACTAACCTTCATTGAGTTTATCTTACTAACCACTTGTAGATGGTGGCCTGTCTACGACTTTGTCCATTACTCGTAACGGTCAGTATCTCATCTAGCAACAAAACAGAATTATTGATGTTTTGATTAACATGATATGTGGCATTTTAAATTACTCAGAAACTTCTTGTTCCATTTTAAACGTCACTGATATGTCGGTAGTAGTCTGACTAAATATTCAAATTGCAATTTCTCTTAGATCGCATGTTTCTAACTTCAATAATCTTATTGTTTACAGGTACCCTGCAGATTGGTCATTAAATGCCAATTATTATCCCCTCCTTCCCCGCGTACACCTTTAAGCGAAACAACATACTCAATGTAGCACAGGGCTCTCAACCACTGAGATTTAGCCCGAGTTACTCAGGTTTCTGGGTTCAACTCAGGCAACTCAGGGGATTCTAGAATAATAGCTAAAAACTCTTATTTTGCCTCATATTTATTGAAGTTGAGGAATTCCTCTCGGTGTGGCCTAGATGTATGATTATAAAAAAACAGTTTAATGTTGTGATATATGAAATACATTTACCAGGATGAATTTACAGTGATTCTATACCAATTATCTACTAACAACTCTAAAAAACCAGTATCATTCATTGCAGAGGCCTAAATTGCTATCTAGGCTTTGGCGGCCAGACCCATTGAGGAGGCTAACAGAGCTCTAAAACTCTCAGCTGTTTTTGAGTGTTTCACGGCTTTGCAATGCCACCTGTAACACGGTACCAGCAAAACTCAGGTTTTGGATCCTCCCAGGTTGAGAGCCCTGATGTTGCACCTTAAGTACTCACCATGCTGTTGTTCAATGTTAGTAGCTGTTGGATTTGGTAACACAGGATATCTCAGTGAGTCTGGGTGGTTCTGTGTTCTCATATTTATTCCCGGCCATAGATAAAATTTCTCTGTGAGAAAGGTACATCTAGACTGTGGCATAGAGGCAACATGGGCTCTTGCTGGATCTCTCTGGTATCTTGTTGTATTCAGTAGGTAGTCTGTTCTCTGTACCCCGTTCCTCGCCACAACCTGTCTGATCTGAAAAGATATGATACAAAAGGTTTCATCAATTCTAGATTCTGATTGTCATAATCAGATTATAAAAGGAGCTGGCTAGGTAATTAGCTGTCAATGAATGAGCTGAAATGAATTCTGTCTGATTGGCCGAGTCTGAAATGGTTTCCCCTAGACAATTCCCTTCTAAATCCATCTCATGAAGCGCAAAATATATTTACAAAAAAAAAACAACTGAATAAGATGCAAAGTGTATTTACAAAAATAGCAACTGAATATTATGAATATGTGACTGTACTTACACTTGCTGCCAGCTCCTCCATATGAAGTCTGTGAGAGTATTTGTAGAACACAGTGACCAGAGCTCTTATAAATGGTGAGCCTACGCTGGCTCTCCTTGGTGAAGAAAATGCTACAAAGAAAAGAGAAAACTGCAGTAGTGTTCATAAAAGGGAGAGAGCCAGAGAGTACTCGCATAAAATGTGCAAATTTTGCCGAAGACATATCCTTTTTAATAGTGACTCCATCAGTGGTATTTAAATAGTGCAGTCAGTATATTTACAAAAAAAACAAATTTTGGTGATTTTGTTTTGTGGAGTGATAATTTTGGTGGGATTCAAGCCTGCATAGATAATGCTCACTGGATTAAAAGAGGTGAACCGGTTACGACATAAAGTCTATCCCCAATTTAAACTTGACATATATTATTGGTCACATAGATAACGCATTGTTATGAGTATCTATCAGCTTACACTCAAAGCTTGACTGCATGATTATGAAGTCAGCAGTAGAGATATCCTCTGGGGTAGAGTCTTGTAAATCATCACCAGAATCAGATACTGGAGGTCTCTGGATATGATCTACTCCAGCCTGATTCTGATTGGCTACAGCCTGAGGTGTGGCACCAAGCATCATTTCTCTCTTGGCTGGAACGATTAGATCAGTTAAAGGTTTTCATGCTCAATAAAAATCCGAGAGAATTCTCCGAATTTATTTATTCATTGAGGTTTTCTAAAAGCTTAAAATTAAAGCAAATTAAGAATAACTTGTTGACCATACACACATTTACATAGATACAAAAAATGACTCGAATAAAAAGATATAATGAATGATGATTTGTGAAGACTGGGAATCTTTCTCTGATGTTTGACTGGTATGATAATTGATAATTACATTAATTGGTCTGCTTGGGTCATACCCCATTAAGAATTATTCTCTAAAATAGATTACCTGTATATATATATATATATACATATATATATATATATATCTATACTTACTACCAGCACATGCTTGGATTATCATAATCTTAGGTTTTCCTTTCATGGAGGGGAAGTTCTTCGGAGACAGCAGGTCCATGATATCAGTGATCTTTATATGCTTCCTATCTGATCCACCTATAGATCCTTCATCACCATGACTTGTTAGAACTAAGACAAATGATCCGAGATGAGTGTGTACAGATTCTCCAGTATGAATGTCTACTAACTGTGTCTCTTTGTGGATCTCTGTGATTATATCCTAAACAACAATTTTCATAAACCAATACATATCAACATTGGTGTAAAGAACAAACAATTATACCGGCTCATATATGCAGACAATGGTTCATGAGTTATAATATAATACAGTAAAATATTATATTATCGCGCTATGTTTCTAAAAAATGGTCTTACATGTGATGTGTAACTCTTATGTTCTCCTACAGTGATATATCCGAGCCTGTCCCACAGTCTCTTCATATTAGTATAATCATGTTCTGATCCTGGTCTTGTATTATTGTATGAGTTAGATATGATGAGAGCTCTGCCTCGTGTCTCAGTCACTGGATATATTGCCTACAAACACATAAACAGCTATATAAAGTGAGACAATAATATGCTGTGTCCCCAGTGGAGAATCGTCATTCATTGCTATGTTGCCTATGAAATGTGTCCACTAGGGGTTGGCTATATCGAGTTATCTAAGGACATTTCATAATCCTAATTATGGAGAGGTAAAAGCTTTTAATATTTGTGAGTTACTATGCTACAGACCATGTTCTCAGTGACCAGGGTATCAGGATTAGCTAGTACAGGATCTATCTCTATATCGGCTGTCTCAGAGTTCACTATTGATATAATATCATCCAGCTGATCTGTGTGTAAGCCAGATGTAGCAGCAGCAGCAGCAGCAGCAGCAGCAGCAGCAGCTAACTCCGCAGATTCAGCAGCCCGTGCAGATACACCTTAAGAAATTAGAACAGTATTTACACTGCAATGCTGTGAAAATTCTTATCATTGTTTGATGCTGAATCATGTTCTTGATAAAATAGACCTTTTCTTTTTTTCAAATCAGAATCCAAAGTTTGATGTTGTACTCATGTGTACACACACTTCTGCTTGGCTTAATTAGATTTTGTCTACAAATAACAGTTATGAATGAATACCGGATGTAAATCGTTACCTTCATGGAGCAGATGGTCATTGAACTGCAGTAAGTAGGTGTCCAAAGCTTGTACTCCACTTTCTGTGACTCTGCCACCTAGTATAGTATGAATAAGTTATAGAACCGAAATGCTTATGACACACAAACCTCAAGGCTTTTTTAGATTCTCTGCGATGAAATGAGGATGTGTGAATATCAGGGAACGCTGACTAGAATGGCTTTTTAGCGCAAACACATTCATTCAGCCACATATCTTTAGAGGGGGTTGGGGTGCCTGTAATACTGGCTAGGGTAATTGCTTGTTATGCGGCCTAAAAATAGTAAGAAATATGTGCACTCACTCCATAAAAACCTGTCAGAGCTAACCATTTACTCACAAGGGAAAAGGAGTGGATGTGGGACTGATGGTCGGCCTTTGGCACCTTCATCTCTGTTACATACTCCCATCTCATCACCAGTGTAGAGGACGTTTGATCCCTGGGTCCATGTTGGGTCCACCTTCACGGTTGGTTTCTCTTGTTTGGTGAGCAGACAATGTGAGCAGTAAAACACTTTTTCAAAATGGGCTCCCTTCCACACGGATTGTAATTCTGCTTCCAAGAGCTGCACTGCAGTCAGCTGACCCTCCCAACACTCTGCGATGTGTTTTGGTTTTGCCAATGTTATAATCGACACAGTCCTCTGTTGTTGATCGTGGATAAAATATTTGATAGCCCCGTTACTTTCTTTTACACAGGCGCCATTCATTAGAGCTTCAATATTGTTGAACTGAGTGATGTTAAGGTTGATAAATATTGCAGTGAGCAGATAGTACACATAGCTGGGCAATGGCAGCCCATTGAAGTGAATCTCGACTTTCAGCGGAATGAAATCCCCTGACTCCAGAACAGTGAGCCTTTTTTGACTGAAGTATGGGACAATGTAGTGTTCCTCACCAGATTCCTTGATTGGACCACACACCAGATGGAAGACTTTCAGAACTTCGACAGCAATGTCAGGGGTAATCTCAGACTCATTGGCTATCAGGTGCAAAAGTAGAACGGAGTCCATCATTCCAGTTTCCTCAAATCTTTCAACCATTTCCTTGTACTTCCTTTTGTTGATTCTCTTCCCGCTGCTGGATCGGAACGGCTCAAAACTTGAAAGCCGTATTTTCCATGCTTCATCGCTGGAGTGGTCGAAAATTAACTCAACAAGTTTCAGGAGCAAGTCAATACGATGAAACACTATCTCGGACAGTTTTTCCCTATCCTTGTACCACATAACTCTTGTTATCTCATGGAGATATTGTAGAATGTACCGCTCTTCATCATCTGGAAACATCTCATCTAGCTCTTCCAGGGTCAGAAACGGCCGATCCGTTTTCCCTGCACATAGATCCATCAAGTTGTACCAGCTTTCTGGTATTTCTGAGAGCAATGGAATACCAATAGACCGGAGAACAGACTTCAAATTTGCGATGACTTCTGCTCCAGATTTCTCATAAATGAGAATGGGTTGATGGCTTGTGAGCAGAGGCTCTGATGTATCACAGAAACTTTTCATAGAGAAGAATCGACTGGCTTTTGGGGCCATTTCTCTTTCCTCATTTATTATTCTTTTCCTCAAGGTCTCAGTTGCCTCTATCACTTCTCCCTTCCTCTTGTCCAATATTTCTGGGTCCTTGATGAGATCACAATGAGTAAGAACTAGTAGAGGTCGGCCAGCTCCAGGACAGGCGAGGAACAAATGGGACAGCCATCCTAAGCAAAGCTTCTCACAGGCACCTTCAACTCCGACCTTAGGAACAAGTGAATCAAACTCAGCTATATCTATGATGAGAAGAGGTACAAACTGTGACCGGGTGGAGAGCTGATACGAGAACTGATAAATCATCTGACCACCGAAGTCATGAAATACCAGCTTTGTTTGAGGGTCAGCAGCAGCCTCACAGACTTTAAATATTTTGGTAGCCTCATCTAGTTCGCTTACGGTCGATCGGCGTGTTAGATGTCGTTTCCCATCCTGTATTGATTTCACAAGGCTAGTCTTCCCAGCCATAGTCTCCCCAATCACTGTGACTGGAATGTACCTCACCCCAATTCTCTTTTCAAGATCAGTGAGAAACTTTTGTATTGCTCCCAGTCCTTGTTCATACACAGCAGGTGGCGGGAACAACAGAGATTTACAACCACTAAGCAGAAGAACTTTCAGATTTTTGAGTCTATGTAGGTGAGCTGGAAGCCTGATGATCTTCTTGTTGCCGCTGAGGTATAGTTCCTTTAAGCTCATTAACCTAGAAAAACTAAAGAGAAATTTATGTTATATACATTTTTTTTTGTAAATATCATCATCCATTATGTGAGATAGGATCTGAACCAGCTTACTTCAGGAGAAGCCAGCAGGTTGAATGCAGCAGGACGGGGAGAAGCTCGGAGAATTCCAGATTTCACAGCTCACAGCCAGGTGATATCATGCATCATGAAGAGGGGGAAGATGATGATGAGATAATATGGACGCCTAACAGGAGGCGTCATGCACCCTACACATGCTCTTGATAGATCTTTATATTTAAATTTGATCTATGAAATTCTCGAACTATAAGCATTTGCTACAACTGTTATCTTATATTGTTGGTACAGCACTATTTGTCCTAACAGTCAATGGAATGAATTCTATAGCAATATGGGAAGATAACTCTTACAAACAAACCCTTGTTCGTCGCGAACACAATCTGTACTTTTACGTTTTCCAACCTTATCTTATCCTCTCTTTTAAATACTATTTTCCGACCCAAGACCTGCAAGACTCAAAACATGCCAAATCATTTTTTCCAACCTTAATGTCTTATTTTAACAACATACAACCTTAACCTTTCTTAGTCCATATATTAATTAATGAACGCATTCAATTTTATCATTCTCACGATACCGAATGTACAAATAAACTGAAACTGAAACTGTAGTGTGAGGTACGTCACAACCGTCATACTTAATATGAGTTATTACACTAATAATCACACAGGTCCGAATGCAATGAAATGCCTCTACCAGCATCTTTCACCGTTTGAGCACTTAAACTAGCGATTAGTGTGCAATGTAAGATCTTCTGATTTTTCTGATTTGATAAAGATTTTTTGTTCGAAATTGAATTTGCTATAAGGTCCTTTAGCCTGTCTACATTAGTTATTTTCACTTAGAACATTAGAACATTAGTAAATTAGTTTCCCATAGTCTCATCATAGCTGCATTATTAGGTGATTGTAAATATCTGAGTCAGATGATATCTTTGATATTTTTTGCTAGTATAACATAAATTGCCACCATCATGATACCATACCAGCCAGTGGAAAATCGCTACTAGTAGAAATAGTATTATCAAATGGTTGAAATATTTTGTTCACTGATGAATGGGATACATATTTGGAACTAAGCCTATTTTATTTTTGCAGGGAAGAACTTTAGTCACTGACTCATACACAGAGATAACACAACTCCATTCATTGGCCTGACGTCATATAACCTGAATGTTTGTATTATATAGTTAACCTTCATATATCTGTATCGAGTGTCCAGAAAATTAAATCTCCTAAATCGTATTTCAAATTTCTAATGATGTTGGAAAACCAAGAGCTTTCAAAGCACAACCAAATTCACTCTCATCTGCCTTATGGCTGCCTTGGTGTCGATAAAAAGTCCTCGAGTTCTCCTTTTTAGGCAGTACCGGTGAAGATGATATTTGTTTTTTTGCTGGTTCTCGGAGGAGTAACTAGTAACCAGAATGAATAATACCAAAGGTTTCTTTTCCAAACCCTTAAAATGGCTTGGACATAAATTTATCAACCATTTGTGGCAATAGTGATAGCCATAGCAATAGATTTATAATATCACTTATACACTACACAAAGACCATTCATTACATATTGTTGTTACAAATGATAAAGGAATTATGTAAGATTTGCATGTTGGTAAATTTCATTGCTCTACAGCACTTGCATTAGTGATGTTGGAACGAGTGCCACCCATAAGGGAAGCTATCTCTCGATTTAATCAATTTTCACTTCTCAGGTATCCGTTTTAGCAGCATCCTGATTGAAACCAGTCCTAAACCATTTTGAGGCCTCTCACTTATTAACCAGATTAAATTTATAGTTAAAGGAACTTTCAGCTATACTCCCTTCCCTCACCCATTTATACACAAAAATTGATCCTAAAACATCATATAGCTATTGAGTCCTCAGTAAAATTATATACACACTTAAACATCTACGCACATACGCCTATACACACATACACAGTGTTCATGTAAATCAACATGAAAAACTGAGGATTGATATCGATGAAATCTCAGGTGGTGGAGCAAAGATAATATATAATTTCCCTGAAGGACACTCTAACCACAAACAACATAAAATAATTTTATGACCTTATTATTACCAGGCAAACTACCTAATTAATCAATCGGATGGGGGGGGGGTGCTTATGACTACAATAAGGTAATAATTCAATTACGATAACAGTGTTTTGAAAACAACTATACTGTACTTACCTCTCAGGTATCTCCGTTAGGTCACAATAGCTAAGCGCTAGCTTTTTGAGACACTTCAGATCTCCTATCCGGCTGGGTAAGGTATGAAGGCTCTCATTTTCATATAAGCACAGCTCCTCTAGGGTGGTAAGTGATCCAATACTGTAATGAAAGTTATTAGATCTGTCAGTATGTACCCAGTTTTAAAGGAGCTGCAAAGCAGAAGATAATACAACAATGCACCAATCTAATAGCAAAGTACATATGCAGGTACAGATCTTACTTTTGCAGGATAGATGGTATTCAGTGACAATAAAACACATAATAAATAAATAAAGAAATAACACATATGATGGAAAAAAGCTAATGTATAATAACGTCAACTTGCAGTTCTTGAGACTGCAGCTAATATAAAGATCTATGTGATCTCAAACTGAGTTAAGAGTTGGGTAAAATATGATTAGATCATAACTTTGTATTGTTATATACTTCGCATGGGCTATTCTTTCTTTGGGGAATCACAGAACCATTGTCCTGGCCAAAAAAACAAGAGTGATTTTTGGTGTTGATCAAAATTCAATCTACGTAACAGTTCTATCTCATTTAAATTAATATCTAGTGACCTTGAGGTCAGGTTATATATGGTTTAGTGGTTGTCTGCTCTGCAACTGTTATCAGGTCCATTCACAGCTGTATTGAGGATGACCCATAGGAAAAGAGCCAAGGTTTGGTGCTTTCTTATCCGCTTGATGACTCTATATCACCTATCATATTAAATTAATTAGATACTGTGTAACACCCGACTGAGGCTGTTATGGTTCAGGTCATGTGATAGAGGAGGCAGCAGCGGAAAATTTTGAGAGTGAACATCTTGATACGACTATGAATCAGTTTAAACTTGATATTCAGCTCTGTAGTGAATGATATTCTGTTCCAAAGAGCTGATTTCCTTACTGGCTATTCATTTAACATTTATAAATGGGTTGCCAGGGTTGTCTGCTACTTTAACAAGCACTAATTTATACCCGTCCTTTTAACAGAATAATAATAAAAAAAAAACTCAGCTAACATACCAGTAACCAATTCCATGTTGCCAATCCAACAAAAGAAATTTTCTGTCGATCAATAACACTCATGCGTTTACCATCGGCCAAAAATCTTTATTTAGTAACTTCATTTATGCCAAACCAGTACAGTCTGTCCGCCCAGCTATTTTGAAAATTGGCACACCTCCGCGAGATAGCTTCAATCTATGTATGTATGTATGTATATGATGCTCAAATAATAGTGTGGGAGAGAAGTTATTCATCAGTTAAAATGAAATGAGGGTAAAGAACTGACTTAGAACGCCAACCACCCTCTACCTTTTTTAAATTAGCCCACAGGATGAACACTTTCGATAATTTTAAATCCTGCCTATTTACCGAACTAAAACTTCCGAAAAATTACTTTCTTAATCAAATTACAAAGTGGTTGCAAAGTTTCCAATGTTAACATATATTAGGGTTTTCAAGAATATAAGATAGCTGATAATTTTGCTTGTTTTACTATTCTTGGCCCGGTCTCTAAATTTAAATCCTTGTACATTTTCAACCTGCAGGGTATTTTGGACATGGGTTTAGGTAGCCTGTCTTGACTAGGTTTGTTGTGGCAGATGCTTGCCCCTTCCCACTGCAAAGCTTGTCAAGACAGGCTCAGATATAGGGTGCGATATGCAAAATAATGAGTACTAGCAGCTGGACTTAAATGGCTCTCTGTTGATTCTGTTTTATACATTAGGATTCGCTGAAGGAGATAAAATGCTTTTCTGACGTTAGAAGATTTTAATCAGACGGAAATGTACTCTATCAAGCAACATGTTGTAGATTTAAGTCCCTGGCCAATTTAAGAGATACAAAAATGATTTGCTTCCATAGACTTTACTTTTAGGTCTATTTTTGATACACAGCTTTCTAAGTATCCCTCGGAATATCGTCTCGGAAAAGATTGATACACAAAAGGAGCCTAAGTTTCTTTAAATTATTTTGGTTGATTGATTATAGCTTGTAATTATACAACAAAATTTACCAAAAGCCATGAGGATCATTACACATTGGTAAGCTTAATTTTGTAGAGTGATTTGTCAAGAACCTTCAAATTGCGTAGTGACAAGATCACTTGTGAAGAAATGTCTAGTCTCCACAATTTAGGTTCTGTCCATTGGTCTGTTATATATTTGGTTATGCTATAAAATCCCACAGGGTTCATTGATCGGGATAGAAAACTACTGATTTAAACTCGTGAGAAAGAGGCTAGAAAGACATGGAGATATCTAAAACTTGGGTGACAAATATTCTGAGTCGCTACACTATTTTGAGTCCACTGACCAACATAAGAATTAAAACTAAAGGCCCTCATTATTCCTTACTTCTCTTCAAACTTACCCTTACTCACTCTCCCCTATGCAACGAGGCAATTTTGTGTCAACAAAATTCATTCCCATGAATTTTGATGGCGGCATATTATAAACATTTCTGAATCTGAATTATTGTCATTACTTTCTAATGAATCAAGATTTCCCTTTTTACATTTCAAGAGTTTAACAGTAGGGTCTAATGATCCGAAAATTTGTTAAACGAAAACAAAGGATAGCCATTCAATTATATGCACCTAGAAGTTGCAAGGCAGTTATCTTTGGAGGAGCCATGCCCAAATCCCTTATCTCTGCTCTAAAAAAAGCTGTGTACTTTGGATTTCTTATATCTGTATGATGTGATAATGCAGTTTAATAACAATTTTTGTTGCCAACCAGTAATTGAATCAAACACCTCACTTGATGCCCTCTATATTGATTGCAGATTGTTTGAGTTACCTGAGCTTACTAGTTTATAATGTTGATTTTGTGTGTTTGATAAATGTGTAGATTTACATGTAGCAGACGTTATTATGTAATGATTTTGAATTAACCTAGATTGTGCAGGCACTTAGTGTGCCTTCTTTGATGAATTGAGAGCAGAGCAGTGTTCGACTTGAGAGAGAGTGGACCTGCACCAGCGTGAATAAAGATCTTTTATCCTTTAAGTACAAACTAGTGAATATGTAGACAGCAATATAAAAATGTTTTTAAGACTTTCATCATGAACCTCCCTGCCTAAGACGGTTGAGGAACATTAAAAGAAACAACCTTTAGTCGTTACATCCCCATATCTATAATGAAAGAGTGAAGACATCGGATCATATCACGTGTGATTATTATTATTATTTGGACGCCTAACTCTAAACTCTCATGTGTACACATGGCTGAGTATTTAAGAATTTGACATGAAAACCTGGAATTACGTATGCGATTAGTTAGTTTAAGTGCTCAAACGGTGCAAGATGCAGGTAGAGGCATTTCATTATCAACCACCAGTAGTTGATAATGAAATGCCTCTACCAGCATCTTGCACCGCTTGAGCACTTAAACTAGCGATTAGTGTGAAATTTAAGATCCTCTGATCAGATCAGAGCACACCTGGGGGCCAACCAAATCCTACTGCAGTTGGCCTCCAGGCGTGCTCCGACCTGCCTGCAAACAGAGAGCAAACTGGCGGAGACATTGCGGCATTGCCATTAAGGCAAAATAATTTTCGCCGCCCATGCTTCGGGATGTGGCGTGTGATATGACATCCGATTTTAATCAACCTTGAACCAGTTTTTTGTTGACATCGCCGGAACTTTGTCTGATATCAACCTCCAATCTGCTCTAACCGATCTACCATATGACAGTACACATTGGGCAAGTAAAACACCGGCTGCGTAATATAGACACATCAAAGTCAACATGTGCATCAGACTTTCCCTCATAAGTCTCAAAGTTTTGTTGTGAGGATTGGTGCATACCAATGTGGGATCTAAATAAACAAATGGACAGAAATGGTAGATGAAAAGAACTGTCACGCTGATCCTACCGCTTTCCTAGACATGTCAAAGGCTTTTGACAGAATGGAAAAAAATAAAAGTAATAGAGAAGCATGCATCAAGAAAAGATGACAAGAATCTAATCTCCATTGTGCATGCTTCTTGGATGGCAGAGAGCGAAAAGTAAGGTTAGGCAACTCCATCAGCCTAACCTTGAAAACGAAAAATGGAACACCTCAGGGCACTCTCCTAGGACCAATTTTCTGGTTACTGTATATCGACTCACGGTCAACCAAGCACGGGACCATTGACAAATATGGGGATGACCTCACCAAAACACCCAAGGTCAGCAGTGCTGCTAGGGACTATAGATGATATTACCAACTGGTCTGTTAACCACAATATGCCAGCCATCGCGATCGCACATCATAGATCAGACTAAATTTCTGATCTGACGTAGAGAAAAGCGCCATACTGGTGGAATCTAGGGTGCCTGGTGACACAATGCCTATACAAAGGATATAATTGAAAATAATTCCCAGTGGAAGTAGGCTTCAATGAAGATGCGGTAGATCAGCTATCAATTTCGAGACTTGCGTTTTCAGACAAAGAACGCAAACAAGCAATAAAAAGAGTAGTACAAGTACTAAACTGAGAGGAGTAAGTGATCAGCTCCTTGGGTACTCAGGATATTAGGTTGAGTTGGGATTGTGGCTCCAATACCCGCAAAAAGATCACTCCAAAGGTGTCCTATAAAGATTTTCAGGCAAAAACAGAACGAAAATAGTAATTTTGCAGCCATTTGTTGATGGTCATAAGGGGACGTTGTAGCGAACTTTAGATAGAACAGTTAAAACATCATATCATTTAAACAAGGAATGGGACTTAAACTGCGTTTTTTAACAAAGTAGATTTTGTTGTATGACAGGGAGGAATTTTGAGTGTTGATGTAAATCAACATGATAATCTGAGGGGGGGGGGAGGGGGTGGACTTTCTCGACTATCATTGAGATACCAATTGTGAAAAATAAACATTTTCACCTTAATACTACCCGATAAACAACTTAATTAATCAATCAGATGGGTGCAGTTCTTATGAGTAAAATAAAGGATTATTTTAGTTACAATAACAGTGTTTTGAAAACAACTATACTGTACTTACCTCTCAGGTATCTCTGTTAGATCACAATAGCCCAGATCTAGCTTTTTGAGGCACTTCAGATCCCCTATCCGGCTGGGTAAGGTATGAAGGTTCTTATTTAAAGATAATCTCAGCTCCTCTAGGTTTGTAAGTGATCCAATACTGTAATGAAAGTTATTAGATCTGTCAGTATGTACCCAGTTTTAAAGGAGCAGCAAAGCAGAAGATAATACAACAGTGCACCAATCTAATAGCAAAGTACATATGCAGGTACTGATCTTACTTTTGCAGGATAGGTGGTATTCAGTGACAATAAAACACATAATAAATAAATAAAGAAAAAACAAATATGATGGAAAAAAGCTAATGTATAATAACGTCAACTTGCAGTTCTTGAGACTGCATCTATTATAAAGATCTATGTGATCTCAAACTGAGTTAAGAGTTGGGTAAAATATGATTAGATCATAACTTTGCATTGTCATATACTTCGCATGGGCTATTCTTTCTTTGGGCAATCACAGAACCATTGTTCTGGCCAAAAAAACAAGAGGGATTTTTGGTGTTGATCGAAATTCAATCTACATAACATTTCTATCTCATTTAAATTAATAACTAGTGACCTTGAGGTCAGGTTATATATGGTTTAGTGGTTGTCTGCTCTGCATCTGTTATCAGGTCCAATCACAGCTGTATTGAGGATGACACATATGAAAAGGGCCAAGGTTTGGTGCTTTCTTATCCGCTTGATGACTCTATATCACCTATCATATTAAATTAATTAGATACTGTGTAACACCCGACTGAGGCTGTTCTGGTTCAGGTCATGTGATACAGGAGGCAGCAGCGGAAAATTTTGAGAGTGAACATCTTGATACGACTATGAATCAGTTTAAACTTGATATTCAGCTCTGTAGTGAATGATATTCTGTTCCAAAGAGCTGATTTCCTTACTGGCTATTCATTTAACATTTATAAATGGGTTGCCAGGGTTGTCTGCTACTTTAACAAGCACTATTTTATACCCGTCCTTTTAACAGAATAATAATTAAAAAAAACTCAGCTAACATACCAGTAACCAATTCCATGTTGCCAATCCAACAAAAGAAATATTCTGTCGATCAATACCACTCATGCGTTTACCATCAGCCAAAAATCTTTATTTAGTAACTTCATTTATGCCAAACCAGTACAGTCTGTCCGCCCAGCTATTTTGAAAATTGGCACACCTCCGCGAGATAGCTTCAATCTATGTATGTATGTATGTATATGATGCTCAAATAATGGTGTGGGAGAGAAGTTATCCATCAGTTGAAATGAAGGTAAAGAACTGACTTAGAACGCCAACCACCCTCTACCTTTTTTAAATTAGCCCACAGGATGAACACTTTCCTGGATTTTAAATCCTGCCTATTAATGGAACTAAAACTTCCGAAAAATCACTTTCCTAATCAAATTACAAAGTGGTTGCAAAGTTTCCTATGTTAACATATATTAGGGTTTTCAAGAATAAATGATAGCTGATAATTTTGCTTGTTTTACTATTCTTGGCCCGGTCTCTAAATTTAAATCCTTGTACATTTTCAACCTGCAGGGTATTTTGGACATGGGTTTAGGTAGCCTGTCTTGACTAGGTTTGTTGTGGCAGATGCTTGCCCCTTCCCACTGCAAAGCTTGTCAAGACAGGCTCAGATATAGGGTGCGATATGCGAAATAATGAGTACTAGCAGCTGGACTTAAATGGCTCTCTGTTGATTCTGTTTTACGATGCCCTGTATATTGATTGCAGATTGTTTGAGTTGCCAGAGCTTATTAGTTTATAATCTTTACTTTGTGTCTTAGATAATTGTGTGGATTTACATGTAGCAGACATTATTATGTAGTGATTTTGAATTAACCTAGATTGTGCAGGCACTTAGTGTGCCTTCTTTGATGAATTGAGAGCAGAGCAGTGTTCGACTTGAGAGAGAGTGGACCTGCACCAGCGTGAATAAAGATCTTTTATCCTTTAAGTACGAGCTACTGAATATGTAGACAGCAATATATAAATGTTTTCAAGACTTTCACCATGAACCTCCCTGCCTAAGACGGTGCGCCCCGCTCGACAGCACAGAGGTTGAGGAACATTAAAAGAAACAACTTTTAGTCGTTACATCCCCATATCTATAATGAAAGAGTGAAGACATCGGATCATATCACGTGTGATTATTATTATTATTTGGACGCCTAACTCTAAACTCTCATGTATATACATGCCTGAGTAGTTAAGAATTTGACATGAAAACCTGGAATTACGTATGCGATTAGTTAGTTTAAGTGCTCAAACTGTGCAAGATGCAGGTAGAGGCATTTCATTATCAACCACCAGTAGTTGATAATGAAATGCCTCTACGAGCATCTTGCACCGCTTGAGCACTTAAACTAGCGATTAGTGTGAAATTTAAGATCCTCTGATTTTTTCTGATTTGATAAAGATTTTTTGTTCGAAATTGAATTTGCTATAAGGTCCTTTAGCCTGTCTACATTAGTTATTATCACTTAGAACATTAGAACATTAGTACATTAGTTTCCCATCGTCTCATCATAGCTGCATTATTAGGTGATTGTAAATATCTGAGTCAGATGATATCTTTGATATTTTTTGCTAGTATAACATAAATTGCCACCATCATGATACCATACCAGCCAGTGGAAAATCGCTACTAGTAGAAATAGTATTATCAAACAGTTGAAATATTTTGTTCACTGATGAATGGGATACATTTTTGGAACTAAGCCTATTTTATTTTTGCAGGGAAGAACTTTGGTCACTGACTCATACACAGAGATAACATAACTCCCTTCATTGGCCTGACGTCATATAACCTGAATGTTTGTATTATATAGTTAACCTTCATATATCTGTATCGAGTGTCCAGAAAATTAAATCTCCTAAATGGTATTTCAAATTTCTAATGATGTTGGAAAACCCAGAGCTTTCAAAGCACAACCAAATTCACTCTCATCTGCCTTATGGCTGCCTTTGTGTCGATAAGAAGTACTCGAGTTTTCCTTTTTAGGCAGTACCGGTGAACATGATATTTGTTTTTTTGCTGTTTCTTGGAGGAGTAACTAGTAACCAGAATGAATAATACCAAAGGTTTCTTTTCCAAACCTTTAAAATGGCTTGGACATAAATTTATCAACCATTTGTGGCAATAGTGATGATTTATAATATCACTTATACACTACACAAAGACCATTACATATTGTTGTTACAAATGATAAAGGAATTATGTAAGATTTGCATGTTGGTAAATTTCATTGCTCTACAGCACTTGCATTAGTGATGTTGGAACGAGTGCCACCCATTAGGGAAGCTATCTCTCGATTTAATCAATTTTTACTTCTAGCAGCATCCTGATTGAAACCAGCCCTAAACCATTTTGAGGCCTCTCACTTATTAACCAGATTAAATTTATAGTAAAAGGAACTTTCAGCTATACTCCCTTCCCTCACCCATTTATACACAAAAATTGATCCAAAACATCATATAGCTATTGACTCCTCAGTAAAATTATATACACACTTAAACATCTACGCACATACACCTATACGCACATACACAGTGTTCATGTAAATCAACATGAAAAACTGAGGATTGAAATCGATGAAATCTCAGGTGGTGGAGCAAAGATAATATCTAATTTCCCTGAATGACACTCTAACCACAAACAACATAAAATAATGTTATGACCTTATTATTACCAGCCAAACTACCTAATTAATCAATCAGATGGGGGGGGGGGGGTGCTTATGACTACAATAAGGTAATAATTCAATTGCAATAACTGTATTTTGAATAGAGCTATACTGTACTTACCTCTCAGGTATCTCTGTTAGATCACAACTTCCTACATCTAGCTTTTTGAGACACTTCAGATCCCCTATCCGGCTTGGTAAGGTATGAAGGCTCTTATTTTCATATAAGCACAGCTCCTCTAGGTTTGTAAGTGATCCAATACTGTAATGAAAGTTATTAGATCTGTCAGTATGTACCCAGTTTTAAAGGAGCAGCAAAGCAGAAGATAATACAACAGTGCACCAATCTAATAGCAAAGTACATATGCAGGTACTGATCTTACTTTTGCAGGATAGGTGGTATTCAGTGACAATAAAACACATAATAAATAAATAAAGAAATAACAAATATGATGGAAAAAAGCTAATGTATAATAACGTCAACTTGCAGTTCTTGAGACTGCAGCTATTATAAAGATCTATGTGATCTCAAACTGAGTTAAGAGTTGGGTAAAATATGATTAGATCATAACTTTGCATTGTCATATACTTCGCATGGGCTATTCTTTCTTTGGGGAAGCACAGAACCATTGTTCTGGCCAAAAAAACAAGAGTGATTTTTGGTGTTGATCAAAATTCAATCTACATAACATTTCTATCTCATTTAAAGTAATATCTAGTGACCTTGAGGTCAGGTTATATATGGTTTAGTGGTTGTCTGCTCTGCAACTGTTATCAGGTCCATTCACAGCTGTATTGAGGATGACCCATAGGAAAAGAGCCAAGGTTTGGTGCTTTCTTATCCGCTTGATGACTCTATATCACCTATCATATTAAATTAATTAGATACTGTGTAACACCCGACTGAGGCTGTTATGGTTCAGGTCATGTGATACAGGAGACAGCAGCGGAAAATTCTGAGAGTGAACATCTTGATACGACTATGAATCAGTTTAAACTTGATATTCAGCTCTGTAGTGAATGATATTCTGTTCCAAAGAGCTGATTTCCTTACTGGCTATTCATTTAACATTTATAAATGGGTTGCCAGGGTTGTCTGCTACTTTAACAAGCACTATTTTATACCCGTCCTTTTAACAGAATAATAATAATAAAAAAAACTCAGCTAACATAACAGTAACCAATTCCATGTTGCCAATCCAACAAAAGAAATATTCTGTCGATCAATACCACTCATGCGTTTACCATCAGCCAAAAATCTTTATTTAGTAACTTCATTTATGCCAAACCAGTACAGTCTGTCCGCCCAGCTATTTTGAAAATTGGCACACCTCCGCGAGATAGCTTCAATCTATGTATGTATGTATGTATATGATGCTCAAATAATAGTGTGGGAGAGAAGTTATTCATCAGTTGAAATGAAAGTAAAGAACTGACTTAGAACGCCAACCACCCTCTACCTTTTTTAAATTAGCCCACAGGATGAAAACTTTCCTGGATTTTAAATCCTGCCTATTCACCGAAGTAAAACTTCCGAAAAATTACTTTCCTAATCAAATTACAAAGTGGTTGCAAAGTTTCCAATGTTAACATATTTTAGGGTTTTCAAGAATAAATGATGGCTGATAATTTTGCTTGTTTTACTATTCTTGGCCCGGTCTCTAAATTTAAATCCTTGTACATTTCCAACCTGCAGGGTATTTTGGACATGGGTTTAGGTAGCCTGTCTTGACTAGGTTTGTTGTGGCAGATGCTTGCCCCTTCCCACTGCAAAGCTTGTCAAGACAGGCTCAGATATAGGGTGCGATATGCAAAATAATGAGTACTAGCAGCTGGACTTAAATGGCTCTCTGTTGATTCTGTTTTATACATTAGGATTCGCTGAAGGAGATAAAATGCTTTTCTGACGTTAGAAGATTTTAATCAGACGGAAATGTACTCTATCAAGCAACATGTTGTAGATTTAAGTCCCTGGCCAATTTAAGAGATACAAAAATGATTTGCTTCCATAGACTTTACTTTTAGGTCTATTTTTGATACACAGCTTTCTAAGTATCCCTCGGAATATCGTCTCGGAAAAGATTGATACACAAAAGGAGCCTAAGTTTCTTTAAATTATTTTGGTTGATTGATTATAGCTTGTAATTATACAACAAAATTTACCAAAAGCCATGAGGATCATTACACATTGGTAAGCTTAATTTTGTAGAGTGATTTGTCAAGAACCTTCAAATTGCGTAGTGACAAGATCACTTGTGGAGAAATGTCTAGTCTCCACAATTTAGGTTCTGTCCATTGGTCTGTTATATATTTGGTTATGCTATAAAATCCCACAGGGTTCATTGATCGGGATAGAAAACTACTGATTTAAACTCGTGAGAAAGAGGCTAGAAAGACATGGAGATATCTAAAACTTGGGTGACAAATATTCTGAGTCGCTACACTATTTTAAGTCCACTGACCAACTTAAGAATTAAAACTAAAGGCCTACATTATTCCTGACTTCTCTTCAAACTCACCCTTACTCACTCTCCCCTATGTAACGAGGAAATTTTGTGTCAACAAAATTCATTCCCATGAATTTTGATGGCGGCATATTATAAACATTTCTGAATCTGAATTATTGTCATTACTTTCTAATGAATCAAGATTTCCCTTTTTACATTTCAAGAGTTTAACAGTAGGGTCTAATGATCCGAAAATTTGTTAAACGAAAACAAAGGATAGCCATTCAATTATATGCACCTAGAAGTTGCAAGGCAGTTATCTTTGGAGGAGCCATGCCCAAATCCCTTATCTCTGCTCTAAAAAAAGCTGTGTACTTTGGATTTCTTATATCTGTATGAAGTGATGATGCAGTTTAATAACAATTTTTGTTGCCAACCAGTAATTGAATCAAACACCTCACTTGATGCCCTGTATATTGATTGCAGATTGTTTGAGTTACCTGAGCTTATTAGTTTATAATGTTGATTTTGTGTGTTTGATAAATGTGTAGATTTACATATAGCAGACGTTATTATGTAATGATTTTGAATTAACCTAGATTGTGCAGGCACTTAGTGTGCCTTCTTTGATGAATTGAGAGCAGAGCAGTGTTCGACTTGAGAGAGAGTGGACCTGCACCAGCGTGAATAAAGATCTTTTATGCTTTAAGTACAAACTAGTGAATATGTATACAGCAATATAAAAATGTTTTTAAGACTTTCATCATGAACCTCCCTGCCTAAGACGGTTGAGGAACATTAAAAGAAACAACCTTTAGTCGTTACATCCCCATATCTATAATGAAAGAGTGAAGACATCGGATCATATCAGGTGTGATTATTATTATTATTTGGATGCCTAACTCTAAACTCTTATCTGAATTTATTTTTGACCTGAGCAAGAGACATTTTAATAAGATAGCGAGTGATCCAGAACATCCACTTTTTAGTAGAGTAATACGAAACAATAACAGAACATCCTCTTGCTTAAATACTACTTTCCGACCCAAGACCTGCAAGACTCAAAAACATGCCAAATCTTTTTCCCAACCTTAATGTCTTATTTTAACAACATACAACCTTAACCTTTCCTAGTCCATATATTAATTAATGCACACATTCAATTTTATTTTTCTCATGATACCGAATGTACAAATAAACTGAAACTGAAACGGTAGTGTGTGGTACGTCACAACTGTCATACTTAATATGAGGTATTACACTAATAATCTCACAGATAAGATGATGATCAAAATTCAGCCCGAGATGGGTCTCAAACCCAGGTCCGAATGCAATGCAGGCAATGCCGCTAACGCTGAGCCTAGTGGTGCGATGGTAGCGTCGTTGCCAGCAGGTATGTGGACCCAGATTCGAGTCCCAGCCAGGTCTGAATTTTGATCATCATCATATCTGTGTGATTATTAGTGTAATAACTCATAAAAAGTATGACAGTTGTGACGTACCACAGGGGAAACATCCGCTTATTCCCTATGCCGATTGAAGGTGATCACCCTGGAAGTTTGAGAGGCCGTAACTTCCTCAATATCTGGATTCTTAAACTTGAATTCGCTCATATGATAGAATAAAATATGGAGAATAAGATGTGATACAAAATAGCAGCCTCAAACTAAGTCTTTAATGGCGAGGCTGCAATGTCTGCGCCAGTTTTGCTCTCTGTTTGCAGGCAGATCAGAGCACACCTGGGGGCCAACCAAATCCTACTGCAGTTGGCCTCCAGGCGTGCTCCGACCTGCCTGCAAACAGAGAGCAAACTGGCGGAGACATTGCGGCCTTGCCATTAAGGCAAAATAATTTTCGCCGCCCATGCTTCGGGATGTGGCGTGTGATATGACATCCGATTTTAATCAACCTTGAACCAGTTTTTTGTTGACATCGCCGGAACTTTGTCTGATATCAACCTCCAATCTGCTCTAACCGATCTACCATATGACAGTTCACATTGGGCAAGTAAAACACTGGCTGCGTAATATAGACACATCAAAGTCAACATGTGCATCAGACTTTCCCTCATAAGTCTCAAAGTTTTGTTGTGAGGATTGGTGCATACCAATGTGGGATCTAAATAAACAAATGGACAGAAATGGTAGATGAAAAGAACTGTGACGCTGATCCTACCGCTTTCCTGGATATGTCAAAGGCTTTTGACAGAATGGAAAAAAATAAAAGTAATAGAGAAGCATGCATCAAGAAAAGTTGACAAGAATGTAATCTCCATTGTGCATGCTTCATGGATGGCAGAGAGCGAAAAGTAAGGTTAGGCAACTCCATCAGCCTAACCTTGAAAACGAAAAATGGAACACCTCAGGGCACTCTCCTAGGACCAATTTTCTGGTTACTGTATATCGACTCACGGTCAACCAAGCACGGGACCATTGACAAATATGGGGATGACCTCACCAAAACACCCAAGGTCAGCAGTGCTGCTAGGGACTATAGATGATATTACCAACTGGTGTGTTAACCACAATATGCCAGCCATCGCGATCGCACATCATAGATCAGACTAAATTTCTGATCTGACGTAGAGAAAAGCGCCATACTGGTGGAATCTAGGGTGCCTGGTGACACAATGCCTATACAAAGGATATAATTGAAAATAATTCCCAGTGGAAGTAGGCTTCAATGAAGATGCGGTAGATCAGCTATCAATTTCGAGACTTGCGTTTTCAGACAAAGAACGCAAACAAGCAATAAAACGAGTAGTACAAGCACTAAACTGAGAGGAGTAAGTGATCAGCTCCTTGGGTACTCAGGATATTGGGTTGAGTTGGGATTGTGGCTCCAATACCCGCAAAAAGATCACTCCAAAGGAGTCCTATAAAGATTTTCAGGCAAAAACAGAACGAAAATAGTAATTTTGCAGCCATTTGTTGATGGTCATAAGGGGACGTTGTAGCGAACTTTAGATAGAACAGTTAAAACATCATATCATTTAAACAAGGAATAGGACTTAAACTGCGTTTTTTAACAAAGTAGATTTTGTTGTATGACAGGGAGGAATTTTGAGTGTTGATGTAAATCAACATGATAATCTGAGGGGGGGGGGGGTGGACTTTCTCGACTATCATTGAGATACCAATTGTGAAAAATAAACATTTTCACCTTAATACTACCCGATAAACAACTTAATTAATCAATCAGATGGGTGCAGTTCTTATGAGTAAAATAAAGGATTATTTTAGTTACAATAACAGTGTTTTGAAAACAACTATACTGTACTTACCTCTCAGGTATCTCTGTTAGATCACAATAGCCCAGATCTAGCTTTTTGAGGCACTTCAGATCCCCTATCCGGCTGGGTAAGGTATGAAGGTTCTTATTTAAAGATAATCTCAGCTCCTCTAGGTTTGTAAGTGATCGAATACTGTAATGAAGGTTATTAGATCTGTCAGTATGTACCCAGTTTTAAAGGAGCAGCAAAGCAGAAGATAATACAACAGTGCACCAATCTAATAGCAAAGTACATATGCAGGTACTGATCTTACTTTTGCAGGATAGGTGGTATTCAGTGACAATAAAACACATAATAAATAAATAAAGAAAAACAAATATGATGGAAAAAAGCTAATGTATAATAACGTCAACTTGCAGTTCTTGAGACTGCAGCTATTATAAAGATCTATGTGATCTCAAACTGAGTTAAGAGTTGGGTAAAATATGATTAGATCATAACTTTGCATTGTCATATACTTCGCATGGGCTATTCTTTCTTTGGGCAATCACAGAACCATTGTTCTGGCCAAAAAAACAAGAGGGATTTTTGGTGTTGATCGAAATTCAATCTACATAACATTTCTATCTCATTTAAATTAATATCTAGTGACCTTGAGGTCAGGTTATATATGGTTTAGTGGTTGTCTGCTCTGCATCTGTTATCAGGTCCAATCACAGCTGTATTGAGGATGACACATATGAAAAGGGCCAAGGTTTGGTGCTTTCTTATCCGCTTGATGACTCTATATCACCTATCATATTAAATTAATTAGATACTGTGTAACACCCGACTGAGGCTGTTCTGGTTCAGGTCATGTGATACAGGAGGCAGCAGCGGAAAATTTTGAGAGTGAACATCTTGATACGACTATGAATCAGTTTAAACTTGATATTCAGCTCTGTAGTGAATGATATTCTGTTCCAAAGAGCTGATTTCCTTACTGGCTATTCATTTAACATTCATAAATGGGTTGCCAGGGTTGTCTGCTACTTTAACAAGCACTATTTTATACCCGTCCTTTTAACAGAATAATAATTAAAAAAAACTCAGCTAACATACCAGTAACCAATTCCATGTTGCCAATCCAACAAAAGAAATATTCTGTCGATCAATACCACTCATGCGTTTACCATCAGCCAAAAATCTTTATTTAGTAACTTCATTTATGCCAAACCAGTACAGTCTGTCCGCCCAGCTATTTTGAAAATTGGCACACCTCCGCGAGATAGCTTCAATCTATGTATGTATGTATGTATATGATGCTCAAATAATGGTGTGGGAGAGAAGTTATCCATCAGTTGAAATGAAGGTAAAGAACTGACTTAGAACGCCAACCACCCTCTACCTTTTTTAAATTAGCCCACAGGATGAACACTTTCCTGGATTTTAAATCCTGCCTATTAATGGAACTAAAACTTCCGAAAAATCACTTTCCTAATCAAATTACAAAGTGGTTGCAAAGTTTCCTATGTTAACATATATTAGGGTTTTCAAGAATAAATGATAGCTGATAATTTTGCTTGTTTTACTATTCTTGGCCCGGTCTCTAAATTTAAATCCTTGTACATTTTCAACCTGCAGGGTATTTTGGACATGGGTTTAGGTAGCCTGTCTTGACTAGGTTTGTTGTGGCAGATGCTTGCCCCTTCCCACTGCAAAGCTTGTCAAGACAGGCTCAGATATAGGGTGCGATATGCGAAATAATGAGTACTAGCAGCTGGACTTAAATGGCTCTCTGTTGATTCTGTTTTACGATGCCCTGTATATTGATTGCAGATTGTTTGAGTTGCCAGAGCTTATTAGTTTATAATCTTTACTTTGTGTCTTAGATAATTGTGTGGATTTACATGTAGCAGACATTATTATGTAGTGATTTTGAATTAACCTAGATTGTGCAGGCACTTAGTGTGCCTTCTTTGATGAATTGAGAGCAGAGCAGTGTTCGACTTGAGAGAGAGTGGACCTGCACCAGCGTGAATAAAGATCTTTTATCCTTTAAGTACGAGCTACTGAATATGTAGACAGCAATATATAAATGTTTTCAAGACTTTCACCATGAACCTCCCTGCCTAAGACGGTGCGCCCTGCTCGACAGCACAGAGGTTGAGGAACATTAAAAGAAACAACCTTTAGTCGTTACATCCCCATATCTATAATGAAAGAGTGAAGACATCGGATCATATCACGTGTGATTATTATTATTATTTGGACGCCTAACTCTAAACTCTCATGTGTACACATGGCTGAGTATTTAAGAATTTGACATGAAAACCTGGAATTACGTATGCGATTAGTTAGTTTAAGTGCTCAAACGGTGCAAGATGCAGGTAGAGGCATTTCATTATCAACCACCAGTAGTTGATAATGAAATGCCTCTACCAGCATCTTGCACCGCTTGAGCACTTAAACTAGCGATTAGTGTGAAATTTAAGATCCTCTGATTTTTTCTGATTTGATAAAGATTTTTTGTTCGAAATTGAATTTGCTATAAGGTCCTTTAGCCTGTCTACATTAGTTATTATCACTTAGAACATTAGAACATTAGTACATTAGTTTCCCATCGTCTCATCATAGCTGCATTATTAGGTGATTGTAAATATCTGAGTCAGATGATATCTTTGATATTTTTTGCTAGTATAACATAAATTGCCACCATCATGATACCATACCAGCCAGTGGAAAATCGCTACTAGTAGAAATAGTATTATCAAACAGTTGAAATATTTTGTTCACTGATGAATGGGATACATTTTTGGAACTAAGCCTATTTTATTTTTGCAGGGAAGGACTTTGGTCACTGACTCATACACAGAGATAACATAACTCCCTTCATTGGCCTGACGTCATATAACCTGAATGTTTGTATTATATAGTTAACCTTCATATATCTGTATCGAGTGTCCAGAAAATTAAATCTCCTAAATGGTATTTCAAATTTCTAATGATGTTGGAAAACCCAGAGCTTTCAAAGCACAACCAAATTCACTCTCATCTGCCTTATGGCTGCCTTTGTGTCGATAAGAAGTACTCGAGTTTTCCTTTTTAGGCAGTACCGGTGAACATGATACTTGTTTTTTTGCTGTTTCTTGGAGGAGTAACTAGTAACCAGAATGAATAATACCAAAGGTTTCTTTTCCAAACCTTTAAAATGGCTTGGACATAAATTTATCAACCATTTGTGGCAATAGTGATGATTTATAATATCACTTATACACTACACAAAGACCATTACATATTGTTGTTACAAATGATAAAGGAATTATGTAAGATTTGCATGTTGGTAAATTTCATTGCTCTACAGCACTTGCATTAGTGATGTTGGAACGAGTGCCACCCATTAGGGAAGCTATCTCTCGATTTAATCAATTTTTACTTCTCAGGTATCCGTTCTAGCAGCATCCTGATTGAAACCAGCCCTAAACCATTTTGAGGCCTCTCACTTATTAACCAGATTAAATTTATAGTAAAAGGAACTTTCAGCTATACTCCCTTCCCTCACCCATTTATACACAAAAATTGATCCAAAACATCATATAGCTATTGAGTCCTCAGTAAAATTATATACACACTTAAACATCTACGCACATACACCTATACGCACATACACAGTGTTCATGTAAATCAACATGAAAAACTGAGGATTGAAATCGATGAAATCTCAGGTGGTGGAGCAAAGATAATATCTAATTTCCCTGAATGACACTCTAACCACAAACAACATAAAATAATTTTATGACCTTAATATTACCAGGCAAGCTACCTAATTAATCAATTAGATGGGGGCGTGCTTATGACTGAAATAAGGTAATAATTCAATTACAATAACAGTGTTTTGAAAACAACTATACTGTACTTACCTCTCAGGTATCTCTGTTAGATCACAACTTCCTACATCTAGCTTTTTAAGACACTTCAGATCCCCTATCCGGCTTGGTAAGGTATGAAGGCTCTTATTTTCATATAAGCACAGCTCCTCTAGGTTTGTAAGTGATCCAATACTGTAATGAAAGTTATTAGATCTGTCAGTATGTACCCAGTTTTAAAGGAGCAGCAAAGCAGAAGATAATACAACAGTGCACCAATCTAATAGCAAAGTACATATGCAGGTACTGATCTTACTTTTGCAGGATAGGTGGTATTCAGTGACAATAAAACACATAATAAATAAATAAAGAAATAACAAATATGATGGAAAAAAGCTAATGTATAATAACGTCAACTTGCAGTTCTTGAGACTGCAGCTATTATAAAGATCTATGTGATCTCAAACTGAGTTAAGAGTTGGGTAAAATATGATTAGATCATAACTTTGCATTGTCATATACTTCGCATGGGCTATTCTTTCTTTGGGGAAGCACAGAACCATTGTTCTGGCCAAAAAAACAAGAGTGATTTTTGGTGTTGATCAAAATTCAATCTACATAACATTTCTATCTCATTTAAAGTAATATCTAGTGACCTTGAGGTCAGGTTATATATGGTTTAGTGGTTGTTTGCTCTGCAACTGTTATCAGGTCCAATCACAGCTGTATTGAGGATGACACATAGGAAAAGAGCCAAGGTTTGGTGCTTTCTTATCCGCTTGATGACTCTATATCACCTATCATATTAAATTAATTAGATACTGTGTAACACCCGGCTCAGGCTGTTATGGTTCAGGTCATGTGATACAGGAGGCAGCAGCGGAAAATTTTGAGAGTGAACATCTTGATACGACTATGAATCAGTTTAAACTTGATATTCAGCTCTGTAGTGAATGATATTCTGTTCCAAAGAGCTGATTTCCTTACTGGCTATTCATTTAACATTTATAAATGGGTTGCCAGGGTTGTCTGCTACTTTAACAAGCACTATTTTATACCCGTCCTTTTAACAGAATAATAATAATAAAAAAAACTCAGCTAACATAACAGTAACCAATTCCATGTTGCCAATCCAACAAAAGAAATATTCTGTCGATCAATACCACTCATGCGTTTACCATCAGCCAAAAATCTTTATTTAGTAACTTCATTTATGCCAAACCAGTACAGTCTGTCCGCCCAGCTATTTTGAAAATTGGCACACCTCCGCGAGATAGCTTCAATCTATGTATGTATGTATGTATATGATGCTCAAATAATAGTGTGGGAGAGAAGTTATTCATCAGTTGAAATGAAAGTAAAGAACTGACTTAGAACGCCAACCACGGCATATCATAAACATTGTCATTACTTTCTAATGAATCAAGATTTCCCTTTTTACATTTCAAGAATTTAACAGTAGGGTCTAATGATCTGAAAACTTGTTAAACGAAAACAAAAGATATAACATAACATAACATATTATAAGAAAACGCCCGTACAGTTACCTCTCAGGTATCTCAGTAAAATCACAGTGATGTATATATAACTTATGTAGAGTTTTCATCTCCCCGACCCAGCTGGGTAAAGAACTGAGGCTATTGTAGGATAAATCCAGCACCTCTAGAGTATCCAGTGATCTGATGCTAAAATGAGAGAAACAATGAACCAATAATAAGGCATGTTGATCAGTGATACATAATATAATAACATCTGTCTTATTTGACACATGGATTGAATCCATTGTAATACATAAATTAATACAGTAACATACTATCAGAAAACACCTGTACAGTTACCTCTCTGGTATCTCAGTGAGATTACAGTTAATTACTATAAATTTACTAATACATTTAATACTATATTCTACTTGTTGCATATGCCCATTGGTAATAATTGTGGAGATAAATTATATTCCTAATCAAAGAGGAGGAGACAGCTAATCATTTCTGGTCATTCAACATTCATCCTCTCTTTTATATTGGGAGCACAACTCGAGATTCTATGTATTTTATGACTCACATTGTGAAATAAGGCTCTGAACACATTATTATATTCAATCATAGCTTCCTATAGCTTGTCGCAAGTGAATTACAAATGCATTTCTTTCATAAAAAATTTCCGTGTTTGACAAACAGAGATAAGCATAAATAACAAATAGCGATTTTGTTTCGTATTTTTCAAAAGAGCAAAACCCTGTTATTTGTTGACATGTACAGACAAGTGTCAGCCCTGCTGCTAGAAAGGACAGAGTTTACTCACTTCTCTAACTGATCTACATCAGTAATCCCTTCTATCTCCAGCTGTTTGAGATGAGGTGCTATCTGGTGTAGTGGTGGTATGTCACGGAAGATAGTCATATGTGTCACAGTGTGACCTTCTGTAGCTGATAATAACTCATTTACAGTAAGTGTGCTGAAGTCGTGCAGGACAGGTATATTATCTATATCAGGCTGACTATCATATCTGTACCATACTTGATACTCTGTAAGTGTAAATTATTACTAGAATTGATATACCAGGACCCAACTCAAACAGCGTGCGGTGGCGGTAGGGATGGAAAAGTATGGGGAGATTCAGGGAAATTAAAAAAATCCAAAGAATCTTACTTTGAGAGGCATGATTTCCATATGGTTTGTGGTTTTGTTTGTTTTACCGTTATCGGTGCCAAACCTGATCAGTGATTTGCTCAGATGTTGTTGAGGAATTAACATAATCACTATGTCCATAGTAATCCATCTGCTTTGTTATAGAAAAGGGGATAATTTCTCATAAAGCGGTCGCTTCAGTTCCTGATGTGCATGGTGATTCAACAAGACGAAGTCAACAAGATACTTTTAAACATCATCTGCTAGCTGTGAATTTTCAGAAAACCGAAACAAACAAATAAATCCTTTATTCAAGATACTCAATCGCCTATAAATATACCTATATATAACAAAGCCCTGTATGCTGTTGTTGGGGGAAACTGTCCCTCCCTAAATCATACGACAGCAACTTTGATCATAATCATACTTTGTTGTCACCCTTCTCACCAGGTTGTCTGCACAGCCTACCAAGCCTTGGCAGTTTGTCTCATACCCTATGTGTCTGCAGAGGTCACACACCCCAATGGGCTTTTATTCCTAGCTACTAATCTACTCATCAAACATGTACGGACTATACTGACATGGCCTGTTTCTCTTATTACTGGTTATAAACCCAGAGACACTTACTTTTTCTACTACCACTGCCTTCACTGTACTGTACTGAGAGAGTCTCATCTACATATAGAGAGGAGAAGGTTTAGTTGTTTTAGTCAGTTGTTGAGATACTACAATTTAACTTGAAGTGTAGAGTTGATAAATATGTAAGAACTGTGTTAGGGCACATTGCATCACATTTTTAAATAAAAAAATTTTCTCTGAGTATCATTTTTGAAACGGTACAACACTGCAACATCTTTATATTATACAGTATTTTAATATTTTTATTATGAGCTCAACAGACGCTTTTATTTCTCAATCACTTGGCAGAGACAGAATAAATTATCCTATCCTATCCTATATCCTAACTGAATTGTGTTTTGTCCTCTCTGTGTGAGTCATGGTGAGGCAGCAGGTAGAAGTTATCAGATAAAACAAGATCTGTATTGTAGGTAAGCTATAAAACACTTTATCCAGGTAATTATTTTAGGAAATCAAAATATTGATTCAATTTGAATAGAGATTGGTATTTTCCTACTTTGGAGTTGCCCTTCCATATTTAAGAATAAAATGTACTACAATACTACTTCTGACTTAGCTCAAGCGCTTAAACTGTGTTGGGATAGCTGGTAGTACATTTCATTATCATGCTACTAACAGCTATCCTGACACAGTTTGAGCGCTAAAACTACTTCTGACTCAGAGTTATTATTCTGTATGATGAAAGTTTAGGATAAAGTCACAGTTCTGGTACATTGTGTTATATAAAGTAACCAGGCTCACCTGATGTTTGTGTCAGTGCGGTTGCGTCAGCTAAAGGTTCCACATATACATCTAGTGGTTGGGATTGTTGATCACTCATCAGCTGCTCCTCTCCCTGATCCTGTTGGTTTATCTGATTGTTAGTACATCTGTACTGAGTATCACCCTGTGAAGGAGAAGTCTGATGAGAGATAGGTAGAGCTGCCTGAGAAGTGTAACCAGGAAGAAATCCTCTCTGGTTGTCTGAAAGTAGAAAACCAGTACAAAATATTATTAATATATTACCACAACCAAACCAAGACAATGAATTCTCTTAAGCCAAGGTCATATTCTTGTTGAATGTATTGTATTTCACAATTGATCACAGGCACTGTTGTGAGAAAGTTTAAATTGCGGAGCAAAAATGTACTGTCCTGGTCTCCATTCAGGGGTGTACATCACTGTATCCCTTAAGGGGTGTACATCACTGTATCCCTTAAGGGGTGTACATATCACAGTCATCACTCAGGGGTGTACATCACTGTATCCCTTAAGGGGTGTACATATCACTGTCATCACTCAGGGGTGTACATCACTGTATCCCTTAAGGGGTGTACATATCACTGTCATCACTCAGGGGTGTACATCACTCTCTCAACTCAGGGGTGTACATCACTGTATCCCTTAAGGGGTGTACATATCACTGTCATCACTCAGGGGTGTACATCACTGACATGACTCAGGGGGGTACATCACTGTCTCTACTCAGAGTTGTACATCACTGTCTCCACTCAGGGGCGTACATCAATGACTTGACTAAGGAGCACTGAATTAGATTCTTCTCTTAGAATGGAAATAGTATCATAGCGTTATACAGTATAGGACACTAAACACAGGGACTCATCTGACTGTTATCTGATTGGCTGTCCCTAGTAGCATGAATAATAAGCCTGAGAAATTGTCTTGTTTACAAAATTGCAAACAGTAATTATACCCCTACTGTGTCGATGATTAGGGCATTTCTAGATTGCTACTAGGGACTGGCTATTTTTGCAAGCCCTTTGTTTTGCAAAAGAAAGCTAATGATGCTATTCCAGATATGGAATTCAATGCTAAGGAGTGTACATCACCGGCTCCACTAAGGGGTGTACATCACTGTCTCCACTCAGGGGTGTACATCACCGACTTCACTCAGGGGTGTACATCACTGTCTCCGCTCAGGGGTGTACATCACTGTCTCCACTCAGGGGTGTACATCACTCTCTCCGCTCAGGGGTGTACATCACTGTCTCCACTCAGGGGTGTACATCACTCTCTCCACTCAGGGGTGTACATCACCGACTTCACTCAGGGGTGTACATCACTGTCTCCGCTCAGGGGTGTACATCACTGTCTCCACTCAGGGGTGTACATCACTCTCTCCGCTCAGGGGTGTACATCACTGTCTCCACTCAGGGGTGTACATCACTCTCTCCACTCAGGGGTGTACATCACTGACTCTACTCAGGGGTGTACATCACTGACTTCACTCAGGGGTGTACATCAATGACTTGACTAAGGAGTGTACATCACCGGCGCCACTAAGGGGTGTACATCACTGTCTCCACTCAGGGGTGTACATCACTCTCTCCACTCAGGGGTGTACATCACTGACTCCACTCAGGGGTGTACATCACTGGCTCCACTCAGGGGTGTACATCACTGTCTCCACTAATGGGTGTACATCACAGTGTCACTCAGGGGTGTATATCACTGCCTCTTCTCAGGGGTGTACATCACTGCCTCTACTCAGGGTCGTATATCAGTTGTATATCACTTTCAGCTAGTCAGTGGATATTATGACTGTACCCAGTCAGAGCTGCTGATGACCGGTTCCATTCTGAGTGTGAGTCACTTATTATATTTGTATTTACTATCATACGTAATAATAATAAGGTCCTAACAAACAGTAATTTTTATTACAGTGCAAACTCCACTCACCACCAGCAGGGCGATCTGTCCCTGAAGCCTGACGGTCTTCATCCACCCCTTCTTGGTCTAGTTTTCTTCTCTTCGCTGGATCCATGATCTTCTTACAGGACTAGATAGGCATTATGTGTATGAATCCTCTGAGTCCCTCTGTGAACTAAAATATAACGTCAACACAAAGGCATTTAGGACATCATTATTTTCACCTGATTGTTAATGACTGTTAGATTTGGATTCAGTCTGACGTTTAACCATTATAACCCACTTACAGATATAACAATGGTTGTGTGGCTGTATTAGGTGTAGTATCTCACAGTACTACAAGAGACACAAAACCATAAAAGTGTAGGGATGCTTCATGAGGCCTGTCTTACAACACTAAGGGTCTACAGGGCACCAGGGTATCCGCTGATGTAGGGCCTGCATGAGTCATTACAGAGTTCTGAAAAGTACATACATATAAGGTTGAGGGTGTATTGATGTCCACCAAGCCTTCATTTGGTTTTGTGAAATGAATCTGGGTCTACGGATTGGGCCTTTAGACTGCATACACAGACTTATGACTGTCTCACAACATCTCAAAACTGAAACCTGTAGTGTCTGTGTTGTGAGACCGCCTAGGTTGGTTTATGTCCATCCCATTGGATTGAGAACCTTAACAATATTGGTAGGCACAATGGGCTGTACCAGCACAAACTTTCAATGTAGAATTTGGGTTGTGCCCTTAAAATACTGGACCGTATTGCTCAATGGTTGGATGATAGGACTTGTGCTATTAGCTGACTTTGGTTACACATTAACGTACTAATAGATTGCCAGCCATCCTTTACTTTTGGTGCTTTAGTTACCAAAGTAAGCTACTTGTCCACTCCTAGCCTGTCTTAACAAGCTTTGTTCAGTGGGGGGGGGGGGGGGGGAGGGAAACTGAACACCGAACAAAGCTTGTCCCTCCATGCATAAAAAAACTTAGTATTACTATCTAGTATTGTATGCTAGGCATGCATTGAATCTGCATTGCTATATATTTGAGAAACAGACACAGAATGTCTACAACTAAGAATATCTCCACTCATGTTGGCTCTTTCTAGCCAACCCAAGACTATTTCCTACCTTAGCATGCATCACCTAGGCTAGCATACTTTCAGCTTGTTCTAGATCTTTCAGCAAACTTCCTGTTGTTGTGAGTTTAGATTGACAAGTGATGCAGTCTTTGAGTTTCATTTTGATGACTTTTTCCATTGGGATCCCCACTTCCCAAAGACTTGGAAAACCCCAACAGAAGTGGGTCAACATCTATAAGCCGCTTGATTGGACCTTCATTGCCTAGTTAGCCAATCACAATAGCTGTTTTAATGACTCAACCCTTCCCTTTCTACAGGCAATGATATGTCCAGGAGGGCACAACTCACATATCTTGCCTGTCATTTAATAAAACTGAAAATAATATTACGTTTTTATTTGGATTAAGGTCAAGCTGTGAGCATTCTCCCTGATGTGAGCTCACAATAAAACATAAGAAGGAAGCAATGTATATATATATATATATATATAGAGCGGTTAACGGTTAAGAACCGTTATTAAACATGCCAATTAAACAACAAACAATGACAAGAAATAATGTTGGCATAGTCATAAAAAAACGCCTTCAAACAGTCATTTATATCAGGGCTAATCAAATATGGTAGAGACTGCTTTTGAAAACTTGTTTAGTAATGAGGAAGGAACTGATTGAATTCATTAGCTTACAACACATTTTATTATCGCTATGGGCCCTTAAATTTAGCACTTGGCTATGGTTATTGTACCAGTTTTTATGACAACATGTATTTGCATAGGGGCAGCACACACACTGATTGCAGATCGACTCTGTGATATGAGTCTCTCTGCACCGTAGTGACAATGCCGCATGAGGCCCAATTGACCTAATTAGACTTTTTTTAGAAAAGCTAACTTTTATCCAGTTTGTGTGGGGTGACTTTACAGTTGGACAACTCACGCACGTTCGCATTAATTCAGTTGCTACTGTGCAAAGATGCCCAACCTTTTTTGATTGGTGCACATGAGCAAACTGGGCAGCACACAAATAATTACCTTATTTTCTATTCAATCTGCATGACATGACAGTTTCCGGTCCCTGATCATCAAAAGGAAGTGATCAATAAAATTCATCAAGACAGTAGGAGAAATTGCAAAGTAACAATAGAATTAAAAATTCAAGTGTTTAACAGATTTCATTTAATAAAAATAAAACTGTATAATTTAGTGAGGTCTCACTGAGTACATATTGACACCGCTGTTATTGTTTCTTACTTGAGGGATGGATTTCTTCTGTGTTACGACTTACGCTGAAGGTTATTCTATTTATACCCTGAAGACCATTTGGTAAATTTGTTAGAATATTTATACATGTTCCATGTGACATGCTCCAAACCTAAATCTCAGCATCATTTGATTTCCTTTTTATGGTACTGACACTGGCAGCGTTCATTGTGTCAAATTATATATATAGTCATGAGATAGAATTCGAGTTTTACATAGAAGAGTATGCTTGTCATAGAATACTCTGTGTGTATCATTGGTGAGAAATAAGGAAATTCATGGTTTCCCCAGCAAACTCCCATATATAAACTGTTCATTTTACCCCCAATACATTGGTATAATAAAAACATTAACTGTCACATGATTAGAGTTTGTGCGGTTAACTGCACACCGAGTATAACAATAATTTGAAGTTTTTTGTTAATTGGCACAAAGATTTATTGTTAGGGTTATGGGGGTTGTTTCTCTTGATGTTTCATGCTAGGCAGGTGCTCTATTATACAGAATGCTGTATGCTCATGTCATGTTAATGTCAGAATGATGCATTGTGGGAAATTTTGAGGGAATGTTCTGTTTTCGGTGCTCTGTGTGGGAATGTAGCATTTCATAGATACAATATCTTAACCCTGTGATCGACACCCCTTCTTACCACCCTCCCACATGTGATTCTATTGAAGAAGATGTTAGTAAACAAATGTGGCCCAAACAACAAATATAAGTTTATTTTAATGCCAGAGTTATGTGCCCTTGATACAGGTGAGAACAACTATCTACTTAATCGATGAGTTAGTTCTCACAGTAATGTTACGTTACGTTATGTCTCCGGAGAGCACATAAGATCATGTTCTCAGTATGGGAGATACGCAAGGTTGATCTTGCAAAGTATACAATATTTGAATATCTGATACATTGATACATGTATAAAAGTAAAAATGTGTACTCGGTTCAAATGAGTTCTTACAGTTCTTAGATCGTTACACACTTATGTACATATACCTACTAGTTACTCTGTGTTATATATCAGGTGTGTCTGGGTCGAGGAGCTAAACCAGGAGAGAGAAATATAATAGAGTTAGAAGCGAGAGCACCAGACGGAGAGTAAGTCACACATATTATAGCCAGTCTCACTGTGGGAGTGCAGGGACCGTCGCTAGCAATGTTCACTTAAATCTGTCGTCTGCAAATAGTAATTTATATTAGATTAATCAATAACCATAGTGACTGCTATTGAAAAGTTACCCACTTAGAAGACCAGCATCTGATTCAATTCAGTCATTAGCAACAGATTTTAATGACCAACATGAGTGTGGGCTCTTAAAAGTTAGCACTAAAACCATGGTTATTTAATTAGTTTTTACTACAACTTGTCTTGCATTTGCATAGGCACAGCACACCCAATAATTACCTATGTTTTCTATACAATCTGCATAACACTGTGCAGAAGACAATTCTACGAGTGAACGACTAGTTAGTGATTGCTCTAATTGAAGCTGGTCCCAGGAGTTGGTAAGTCTGCTGAATGTTCTTGTATTACTTAGAGATACATAGACAGGGAATAAGCTGTGAGCTTAACGACTGTCAGATATGGAATTTCAACACCTCTTTACATATATCCACATTGGGCCCTGTGTACAAACCTTAAAACCTGACAGAGATAAAGAGGTTGCCAGGATTTGGTGAGTCACCTCGCTTTATCTCTGAGAGACAGAGAGGAAGGATTTATTAGACCATATTTTACACAGATCGCACAAACTAAGGTCCCA
Organism: Membranipora membranacea; assembly: GCA_914767715.1. Classification (NCBI taxonomy): domain Eukaryota; kingdom Metazoa; phylum Bryozoa; class Gymnolaemata; order Cheilostomatida; family Membraniporidae; genus Membranipora; species Membranipora membranacea. The sequence continues at coordinate 23,854,270 of OU612074.1, forward strand.
ATTTAGAGCTACGAGGAGAAGCAGAATAATATTTATACTATTAGAACATGTCCTCGACTTAATTATAGAATTATCTACTGTCTGTTTAATATCTCTATGACAGGGACAGTTACAGCTGGATTTTGAGGGCAGTGTACCGATTACTATGAGACTGGTGGAGGGGACTGGTCCAGTCTGTATTAAAGGTTGGTATTTTATTGTATTTTATTATATTGTATTATACTATTTTATATTTCGTTGATATATATAAAAATTATAATTTAGAAGATTAAATGTCAGCTAGAGTTTAGATTAGCTAATTTAATGTGGCTCAATGTTAGCTAGCACCAATATTCACTAGCTAATTAAACAGAAGAAAGTGATGAATGGTGGTGGAAACGCTGGAGGAAAAAGCCCTAAAGATCTGATGAAAGCAAAGATGAAGACCAAAAAACAGATGGTTAAAAAATCCAAAAAGTTATCTTCATAATCTTTGTAGCCTTGGATTTTTACAAGACGCTTTTTTTATTTTTATAATTTGAATATTACGGTGAATGACCAAATAAAACCTTGTTGGGTTTGAGTATAAAACAAATCACAGGTGTTTCAGTATTATATGTGTAATTGTGTGCCTCTTCAGTGACTGCAAACCTCAGTAATTATATTTGCAATTCCTGTTTTTAAACGAAGCCAAATTGTGATTTATTAGAAGTTCTTTGCCCCTTTTGTAGACTGTAGCTTTTGTTGCCGGCAAATACCCAAAACTTGGTAAATTATAATACCAGTACATGCTTCTCACCAGGTAAGGGACACATGAGCTTCGCTTGGTGTTTGGAGGAACTACTGTCTTCTCGAATTCTTAGCCCAAACAAAGCTAGTTGAGGGTGAGTTGTAGTGTCCCTGATACCAGGGCGATGAATCCTCAGAATATAACTAGCTTCCTCACGCTGTTCGCTCATTTTGAAATATTAGTATAATGACTGAAGCATACTTTGTTGGGTAATTGTTACAGGTTTTGCTGTCATACCCCTTCCATCTCCCCAAGAGTTATTTTGCCACTTTCAGGACATGTATATTTGTGTCAGTTAACTGCCTTTGAGGTGCGCTGTGTAATTTACTATGAGAGAAGGTTTTGACAATAACTCACATTATTTAGTCATTCTTTGCTGATGAACAGACTTGATCACATGGGGCGATGTGCGGCTGTTATCTTCTAATAACTAGAATATAGGGTTGGTGATGGGTAGGATCTTGTTTGCATGTAAGTGACCTGGTAACACCAACTTCCTTCACTTAGAACAATTGAAATGTTTAGCGAAGGCCTACAGAAAATCTTCCAAGTGTAACGATTCTTGTAACTGTCTGACTTGACTGGTGCTTAATTTATCATTATACAACAGCAGCCATTCAGAGCAAGAGAAGGAGGTGAGTAACCGTATGGATTATGAGAAAATCGAGCTTATAGTGTATTTTGAAACAGATTGAATGTTCTAGTTTACAGTTCAGTTGTACATTGAGCATTGTGGGAGCGTTGTCTTGTTTGAGTGGTGCATTGTGGGAGTGTTGTCTTGCTTGAGTGGTGCATTGTCATAGTGGTGCGTTGTTGGACTGGTGCATTGTGGGAGTGCTACCTTGTTTGAGTGGTGTGCTTTTAGAGAGTTGCATTGTGGGAATGGTGCATTGTGGGATTATTGGTTGCATGCACTGTATCTCATACCTCCTTCGTCTGAGCCCCCAGAATTTTGCCCCCGCCCGACGGCCCACTGGTGAGGAAAGTCTTAAACAATGCAGGATGTTGCTAAATTTGTCGGCTTCTGTAAAATACCAGTACTTAAGAGATCTTCTAAAACTGCAACATCTTTTGAGTCTTAATCATTCCACCGACTTTATTGCTCCAGGTATGAGAGATATCCAGTCAGACTCTGGTAAAAGTAGCCTCATGTTTGGGCAATACCCATGAGCAGAGATATTCATTGCTAAGTAGTGAAAAAAAATCTCAGCCAGAATGCCTTTCATTTTGAATAAAGGGCGGTCATTCATGACATTGACAACAGGTCATACAATGTAATATTATTGGACCCTTAGGCGATATGAAATAATGAGGGGAAAAATCCAAGCAAATCTTGCATAGTGCATAGACTAATACCTCCTCAAATATTCTCACCCATTGTTTGTAGGAAAAGGATGATACATTGGTGCGGAAGCTCAGATTCTGAGGCAGACATTTAAGATGCTGCAGGAAACTATGTGATCATGTGGAGATAGCTTAGAACTTAATCCACCCTAGCCTGTCTTAACAAGCAAAGTATAACCTTAGAATATCATAAATTAGCCAAAACAGGGGAGATAACTACTGATTTGTTAGAAATGTTAGTTTTTTCTATATATTATTAGGGAAGCTTTCACAGATTGTATTTTAGTTTCACTTGTTCAAACTTTCTCGATATTACAAAATTATGTCGGACTAGATATGGGAGGCAACTCATAAGTATGCAACTTCATGTACGATTACTTCAGACCTTTTGACTTGCGGAGTGTATGGATTTTAATGTTAGCAGTTGGCGGTCAATCCATTACAGTGATAAAGTGGTGTGAGTTTAGCGAACTTTTCAGCAGGCAGGCTGTCTAATGAAAGCTCGATGTACTTGAGTAGGAATGAGATCATTGTTATTAAAACAGTTTATAATTGAGTGATACATTGAGTTATTAGGATTTAGTGGGGATGGAGTTATTATCTCATATCATCTGTCATGGTTCCATTAATACCAGCATGTTGTGTTATTTGATAAGATAGGTCATATTGTTATATTTCATTTGATATCTAAACCATAGTAGTATAATATTCACTCCTGTATAATATAATAGATGCAGGCAGAGCAGTTGTCTATTGTGGTGAAATAAAACACAAGTTATCTGCTCCTGAATATAATCATCAGAAGAAAACGTTAGTTATATAATCAGTACATAATAATAATACAATATCTCACCAGGAGCTTGTTATCGAATATCTACCTGTGAGGTGATGACCTCTGGTAATCAAACTCCACAAATACATTTCCCAGTGTAAAAATGAAATTTATGAGAGAAAAGTAAAGGTAATATAGACAGTTACTTCATTCATATACAGTAAGCGTTCATACTTGGAGGATATACAGCTTGTGTATAGTTTATATATGTCAATTACAGTGGCTGAGAGGATATAATTGATGCGTGTATATCTTGTCTTATTTTCTCTGATATTAATATAGAAATGTAAAGATATCAGTGTTTCTTAGCAATGTGTTTGAGTGAGCAACCTTTGCTCAGCATTCACATCAGATCAGCGTTTAGCTGATATGAAATTTATGGTTCAGTAGATAGTTTGGTGTTTAGTTGACCGCGAGCTCAGTATCTTATCCTGTATATAGTGGTTGTACAGATCACACATTACTTCTTACTATCCATCTATGGTAAGTTTTAGGCTCTCCTACCTCGTGTCCATCACTGTCCTCAGTTCTCTGTACACAATCTAGAGATCAACAAGAAAAATAATGTTGATGTCGGTTGGCATTTACACTAATTAGATTTGTCTTATTGTCAGTTATGAGGTAAAACCAATGCAAGGAGTCAATCTGTTACCATATATGGTCATACAACTGCATTCATTCCAAAACTCTATAAATACTATGAGCTGCTTGGTAAACGCAACAATAACCAACAAACACTCTACCCCACAAACACTGTGCCACTCAAACACTCTGTCCCACTTAGAGTGGAGATGACTTTAAAGCTCCACTTACCACTATTATCTCATCACTGACACTGTAAATCCTTTTAGATAAGTACTATATTACCAGCATTGACTCTTTCACTCAGATAGAAAAATCGCAGCAGATACACATAATGCACCAAACAATAGAACAAACATAGATAGATAGTCTAGATTACTTACCAGGTTGTTGCTCGATCCTCGTTGTGGTCGGATCAGGTAACACAGGATATCTCAGACTATCATCATGGTCTACTATCATCAAAGGCTCCAGATAGAACCTATTCCTGAGAAATGTACATCTTGTCTGAGGCATGGAGGCTACATAATTCTTTTCAGGATGCCGTCGGTCAGCTCTTGTTCTCAGCAGGTATTCTGTTCTCTGTACTCCAATCTTAGCCACCACCTGTCTGATCTATAGATATAACATAATCAATCAAAACTTGATGGATTCAAGGCTCATATGATTGAGAAATATCCTGAGAGACATTTAAAAGCAAATTTCCAAAAAATGTTGCGTGGTCTACTTGAGAGTAGCCGCGTAGGAAACATGGACTGTTGTTAAAACTTACAGTCACTGCTAGTTCCTCCATATGATGTAGATGAGCATATTTGTAAAACACTGAGACCAGAGTTCGAATAAAACGTGAGCCCGTTCTCTCACTTCTCGGAGAGGAAAATGCTGAAAATAAGACAAATAAAACGATATGCATGAATATAACAGAATCAATATAATAAATAGCATATGAGAGTAACCATACATCATTGTTATCATTCTGAACAAGCGATCAGGATTAGTTAAAGTGGCACTGATAGAAACAATCCCTGGAAGAAAGAATGAAAGAAGGCATACAGTTTCATAATCCTTATTGGCAAACTTTTAGGATAAGTTTAGGAGCGCCGACTGAGATTGAATTAATGACATGTGAAAAGATCCCTAGGTCATGGAGACCAATTACATGGACACTCGAAACAAAGCAGTTCTTCACCGTTTAGAGGGTATGACAAAAACCAAGATTTTCCAAATTTCACTGCATTGTATATGATAGTTGGCTTAGTGACTTACACTCAAAACTTGACTGCATAATGAGAAAGTCAGCGGTAGAGATATCTTTATCAGCTAGATCTACTACGTCATCATCAATAGGAGGCTGCTGCTGGTGACCTGCTCCAGGCTGATTCTGATTGGCCGGAGCCTGTGGAGGCGTGGCTGTTAGCAGCATTTCTCTTTTACCTGAATTGATATAAATACCGGGTTTATCTCTTTATGTACGTGCAGACATGCGATCATTTCGATGGAAAGTTTGATATAAATTTTATTAGTTATTCGCTATTTTCTGCCCCTTTTCCGAGCTGATAAGATTATGCTCATCAGTGTGTCTGAATGGTCCTTAGTCTGCCTTCTAGATCCACAGCAGCAAGAGAAATAATTGTGCTTTTAAATATAAAACAATTTAAAAGTGCTAAAAATCATTTAATACCTTCAGATATTACTAACACTACTACTCACTGCCTGCACAAGCTTGGATAATGACAATCTTTAGCTTCCCTCTCATAGCAGGGAAGTTCTTGGGAGAGAGTAGATCTATGATCTCCATGATCTTAACTTGTTTCCCATCTGATCCACCTACAGATCCTTCATCTCCATGGGTCATAATGACTAAGATAAACGATCTGAGATCTTTGTGTACAGATTCTCCTGTCTGATTATCAACCAGCTGTGTCTCCTTATGGATCTCTGTAACCATGCGCTATATAAAGGACATAACGGAAATTGATCAACAGTTGGCTAATTAAACTGAGCCAACTAAGAATGATTTATTTCAAAAATATTTTTGTGGTCATGGAAGGATCTTACTTGTGCAGAATAACTCCTGTGACCTCCTAGAGTGACATAGCCAAGCTTATCCAGCATCTTCTTCATATTTATATAATCATACTGTGAGCCTCGTCTGGTGTCGTTGTATGAGTTAGATATAATCAGGGCTCTTCCTCTTGTGAGAGAGATCGGTGATTCTCCCTGGAAAATGTTTATAATATATTATGGTCTTTGAATGTCTCTGCTACCCAATTACAATGTTTAGGGACGGCATGTTTAGTGTTCTGCATGTTGGGTTCAAACATGAGTACAAATACTGGGTAAATTTGATATGCTATGTTATGGTTAATATGATATGCCTTCACATCAAGATGAATTGACCTGCCTTGTATATAGCAGCAGGATCCAAATAGATTGGCTCCAAGTCAATCAAAGCGTCATCAGAGGTCACTATACTGATAATCTCATCTAGTTCGGCTGGTTGTAAGGTGGCTGATGAAAGTGATTCTGCCGAGCCAGATGATACAGAGCCAGATCCTGGTTAACATAGTAGAACATAATACCGTGTATTACTATAATTTTATTGATGCTTGTTGATGAGGTTTCGTTTCCTGTAACCTAATCATGCACTGTGGTCTGTGCATTGGCTTTAAATTTTAAATGTCAACATCAAAAACATTCATTTGGTTTGCCTGAAAAATCTATGCAAAAAAGCTGATATAAGAGGTATGATACTATATTGACTACCTTGAGAGTTGTTTTCTGGTACCATATATCCGATGTACTTGTCCAAAACCTGAACTCCTTTCTCTGTGATTCTTCCACCTAGCAAAGTAATGCAGATCAGTGTAAAATATATGTTGAACATGAACGAAGAGCACAACGACATTTTTAATAGATTTTCCGCTGATTGTTGAAAAGAAGACCTATCTCATCAATATCCTACACTTTTTAAAATTTAAAATTAAAAATGATACCAAAACTACCCGATAAGACAATCAGATATACTCACATGGGTATATCAGTGGATGTGGAACTGAAGGTCGACCTTTGACACGTTTATCTTGTTTACATTCACGGACCTCCTCACCATCATACTCCATGTTAGATCCAGTCATCCATTTAGGGTTCACTTTAGTGATTGGTCTGTTCTGGTTTGTGAGCAGGCAGTGAGAGCAGTAGAATACTGTGTCATAGTGAGCCCCGGGCCACACCTCATTCAATGCCACTTTCAGCTGCTGTGCACTTTCCAACTGATCTTTCCAAGACTTAGCGAGGTTCTTAGAGCTGGTCAATGCTAGAATGGTGATTTTCCTCTCAGGGTGGCTGTGGAACATGTACTTCATTGTACCATTTCCCTCCTTTACACAAGCACCATTCTTCCCCGCTTCTATGGTGGCAAATTCTGTGATGTGGTGATCCAGATAGATTGCAGTGAGAAGGTGGTACACGTATCCCGGCAGTGGGAGACCATTCAGGGAAATGTCAAACTTCAGTGGAATGAAGTCCCCCGTTTCGACAACAGTGATCTCCCTCTGACTGAAGTATGGGATAATGTAATGAAACTCGGATGTGTCCTGAATTGGGCCACAAATCAAATGAAAGACTTTCAGTGCTGAGATGGCAAGCTTAGGGGGCAACTCGGATTCATCTTTGATCACTTTAGTTAGCAGTATTGAGTTCATCATTCCAGTTTCTTGAAATTTGACAATCATTTCTTCATATTCCCTCTTGTTTATCTTCTTCTCATTATTCTTCTCATCAGGTATGAACGGAGTGAAATTACTCAGTCGTTCTTCCCAGGCCTTTTGGCTTGAGTGATCAAAGATCAACTCCACTAGTTTTGTGAGGACTTCGATGCGGTGAAATACAATGTTGGCAAGATCTTCCCTCTTTTGATACCACAGCACTTTGCCTATTTCATGAAGGTATTGAAGTATCTGGTGGTCTTTCTCATGCGGAAATAATGCATCTAATTCCTCCAGTGTCAGATAGGGTTTATCTGTCTCCTGTGCACATGTCTGCATGATTTCATACCAGTTTTCTGGAATTTCTGTGAGAAGTGACAGCCCTATTGAGAGGAGGTTTGACTTCAGATCAACTATTGCCTTTCCCTTTGTTCCTTTACTGATAACTATAGGTTTGTGTGCCTTTAGAAGAGATTTTGATGTTGCGAGGAAGCTTTTCATAAGAAAGAAAGGGCTGTTAGATGGGGCCATGACCTCCTCCTCACCTATAACTCTCCTGCGTAAAATCTCTGTTGTATCAACCAACTGATTCTTCCTCATTGTAAATACTTTATCATCTTTGATACAGTCACGATGGGTCAGAACTAAAAGAGGAGGGCCAGCCTGGGGGCAGGAGAGGTAAAGATGGCAGAGCCAATCAAAACAAAGCTTCTCACAAGCCGCTTCAGCACTAATCTCAGTCACTAGTTTGTCAAACTCAGCTATGTCCACGACCAACAGAGGCACAAACTGGGATCTGAAGGACAGCTGGTAGGTGAAATGGTAGATCACCTGACCACCAAAGTCATGGAATACAAGCTTCGACCTCTCATTTATGTCAGCCTCGCACACCTTGAATACTTTGGTTGCCTCATCTAGCTTGTTCTTTGTGGTCCGCGTTGTCAAGGATCTTTTGTCATTCTGTATAGATTTAACGAGGCTTGACTTCCCAGCCATAGTTTCACCAATAACAGTTACTGGGATGAACTGGAACTTGCTGTCACCGCATCTTTCAAGATCAGCCAGATATTTGAATAAAACTCTGAGACCAAGTTGACAGATAGCATAAGGAGGACAAATCAGCGATCTACATCCATCCATTTCAAGAGTTTCCAGTTTGCTGAGTTTATGCAGAGTTGTAGGAAGTCTAGTTAAAGATCTATTCTGAATGACATTTAACTTCTCTAAACTCGATAACCCGGATATACTAAGAGAAAGGAGAACAAAGGAAAAGATCTCAGAATATTTGCTTGGGTTATGTGATATACGGAATCTGATAATATTTTCTGAATAATAATATAATTCTGGCAATAATATGGACAATGCATACAAAACCAACAGAGTTTTACACAGTATTAATTGTAGATTTTACAAGTCATTTATATGCATTATGTGGCATAGGTTTTACTAAAGTAAGTTATCATGCAAATAATTTTTCCCACGAATCAAATGGATGATTATAATTATCAAATTAATTGATAAAACTTTAATTCAATTGTAACCAGGTGTGATAAATGGATAGCACCAAAGGCTGTGACGCCCGGGGATCAAATCCTGATTGGGGTTGTTCATTTTGAAGTGGGAAATAGAAGCATGGGAACTGATTATGCCTCATTGTTCAAGTGAATGGGATGTTTAAAATCGTTAATATAACTAAAAATAAATGTTTTTTTGTTGGTAGAGTACAAAATATGAAAAGCGAGACTGGATATGATGTTGAACGAGGCACCAGACCAGGTGATAAGGGAGTGTGCTCCAACACTTGACATGGGAAAAAAATGGTCTGTCTCAGAGGTTTTCAGAGATGCCAAATCACAAGTGGAGATAAGCGAGATTGTGGGTGCTGCTACAGTTGCACTTCGTGGCAACGGCTGAAAAGCAAACCGGTGGTTCTCGAAAGAATGCCAATAGGTAAGACTGGAGATGATAATTGATGAGGTGCGCAAGATGGAGGAGGATACTGTCGAATTGCCCGCAGAGCCTGGGAAGATACACGTATAGGCATAATCAAGTCCTGAAAGCGTTGTGTAATGATGAACAGCGGAGAATGGCAGGTGAGTTGCGACCTCACAGAGCAGCTCAGCATGCCACAGCATATAATAATCACAAACCAAAGACCAGACTTAATTGTCTGGTCTGACAAAGAAAATGCACTAATACTGATCGAATTTACGGTGCCATTGGAAGGAAATCTCTCATACACACATAAGAGAAAATTGGGAAGCTACAAAGATCTGGTGACACAATGCCACCGAAGGTTGGAAGTTGGCTGCCTTGGATTCATGGCTTGGCCCTCGCATAAGAGGCAGGCTCTGAGGGCTCGATGAGATTAATTGAGATGCTCATCAACACACAAGGGTCGCTTCATGCTGCTGGGGCCGGCCATGAGGAGGTTGTACTAGAAAAGGCCTCGAAACAGCACTTGACTCACGATGGTTTCTAGCTGAAGACCTGGTGTTGTGCAGTGGTACGCGGTTGTATCCCCCACTAAAAATAAATGTTGGGATTCTTAACGAGGCAGACAGTCCTACCTCAATATGAATGATGCTCATCAAAACTCATTATCCCTATATTATGTTATATTATTCTGTTATGTTATTCTTTAAACTTATCTATACACAAACATTGTTTTGTGACAAATCACATACCAGCCGGAGTGAGAGTAGAATAACTAAAAATAGAAACAAACCTATTATGTGGCAATTGAACGCTATCAACACTGTCCAATTTTTGCAATTACAACAAAAAGACAAGTCACATAGGGTTGTACTGTGATCAAAGTAGAGGCAGCATATAAAATAGCGGGGAATGATTTTGGAGGCGACAACAGTGGTCAGGGCTTGATGCATCTCGGGGCCTTGTACCAATTCAAGAGTGATGCAGTCTATCCAAATCCATAGTTCTGTCAAATTACTTTCCTATTCTTGCAACATAAAATTTTATAAAGAGATATATTGCTGCATTGGATGTCAGGAGTGGTCTGTTAGTTAAGGGTGCAGACTTGTGATCTATGAGGTCCAGGTTCAAATCCGGGTGCCGGCAGTCATTTCTGATTTAGTAATGGCCAGCCAATCATCCTAGCGAAACGGGACTATAAATCTCAAAGGTCCACTGTGTGTTTGCACACCCACATGCAGTAAAAAGATCCCCTTTGCCTCTTCGATAATAAGAGTAGCCGGAATTCCGGGGGGCAGGGGTATAGGGTGCGGCTTGAGTACCACGGGTCCATATACCTGTACTCTGAAGGGGTAACCAACTCCTCAATGACGACTTAGACTTATTGCTCCATTGATATGTTTGAACAAATTCTTCAATAAATTTCTAAGCTTCAAATTTTCGTAAAGACTGGAAGCTGACAATGACAAAACAAAACTAGAGGGGATCCAGCGCTCTGCTACTCGGATTATGCTAACATTCTCTGACAACTGTGAACAGAGACTTGACAATCTAGCACTGCCGCCCATAAAATTTTCCGGCTCACCTCTTGCGGTAAACAATCCACTGAAATAGCCGACAACGATCATCACTCCCTGAACCGTCGCATTAGAATAAATGCAAGCAGAACATCCGTCCGTAGAGTAAAAATAGATAAATACAAGCCATCCAAGTGTAGAACAACTAGAAGACAAAAACAATTTTTTTTGGAATTTTACGCACGATTTTTCAACCGATGCTGCTCAGACTCTTTTTTATTTTTTAATTTTACATTTATGTGCCGTACATTTGATGCTATTAACCTATTATAAGATGGATGGATAATAATAAATCAAAAAACCAACTTCACACTTCAAACTCCAAGACCAAAATTCTGAGCTCAGACTGAACCTGTGCTAGAGAGTGCTTACTTGTGAGTAATTTTTTATCCTGCACCAAACTATGATATAGTGCATGGTAATCGCCGAGCAAATATTATTGAATTCGATCCCCTTCAGCCAACTGCTGCCGATTTTTGTTAGGGTGTCATTGAGGCAACATGGATACTTTGTCAAGTTGGTTGAAAGGGGTAATATTGAACAATACACATGATAACAATGAGAGTGTTGATTGTTAGCATTTGCTACAACTGTTAACTTATATTGTTGGTACAGCACTATTTGTCCTAACAGTCAATGGAATGAATTCTATAGCAATATGGGAAGATAACTCTTACAAACAAACCCTTGTTCGTCGCGAACAAAATCTGTACTTTAACTTTTTCCAACCTTATCTGAATTTATTTTTGACCTGAGCGAGAGACATTTTAATAAGATAGCGAGTGATCCAGAACATCCACTTTTTAGTAGAGTAATACGAAACAATAACAGAACATCCTCTTGCTTAAATACTACTTTCCGACCCAAGACCTGCAAGACTCAAAAACATGCCAAATCTTTTTTCCAGCCTTAATGTCTTATTTTAACAACATACAACCTTAACCTTTCTTAGTCCATATATTAATTAATGTACACATTCAATTTTATCATTCTCATGATACCGAATGTACAAATAAACTGAAACTGAAACTGTAGTGTGTGGTATGTCACAACCGTCATACTTAATATGAGTTATTACACTAATAATCACACAGATAAGATGATGATCAAAATTCAGACCTAGATGGGTCTCGAACCCAGGTCCGAATGCAATGCAGGCAATGCCGCTAACGGTATGTGGACCCAGATTCGAGTCCCAGTCAGGTCTAAATTTTGATCATCATCTTATCTGTGTGATTATTAGTGTAATAACTCTTAAAAAGTATGACAGTTGTGACGTACCACAGGGGAAACATCCGCTTATTCCCTATGCCGATTGAAGGTGATCACCCTGGAAGTTTGAGAGGCCATAACTTCCTCAATATCTGGATTCTTAAACTTGAATTCGCTCATATGATAGAATAAAATATGGAGAATAAGATGTGATACAAAATAGCAGCCTCAAATTAAGTCTTTAATGGCAAGGCTGCAATGTCTGCGCCAGTTTTGCTCTCTGTTTGCAGGCAGATCAGAGCACACCTGGGGGACAACCAAATCCTACTGCAGTTGGCCTCCAGGCGTGCTCCGACCTGCCTGCAAACAGAGAGCAAACTGGCGGAGACATTGCGGCCTTGCCATTAAGGCAAAATAATTTTCGCCGCCCATGCTTCGGGATGTGGCGCGTGATATGACATCCGATTTTAATCAACCTTGAACCAGTTTTTCGTTGACATCGCCGGAACTTTGTCTGATATCAACCTCAAATCTGCTCTAACCGATCTACCATATGACAGTACACATTGCGCAAGTAAAACGCTGGCTGCGTAATATAGACACATCGAAGTCAACATGTGCATCAGACTTTCCCTCATAAGTCTCAAAGTATTGTTGTGAGGATTGGTGCATACCAATGTGGGATCTAAATAAACAAATGGACAGAAATGGTAGATGAAAAGAACTGTCACGCTGATCCTACCGCTTTCCTGGCCATGTCAAAGGCTTTTGACAGAATGGAAAAAAATAAAAGTAATAGAGAAGCATTCATCAAGAAAAGTTGACAAGGATCTAATCTCTATTGTGCATGCTTCTTGGATGGCAGAGAGCGAAAAGTAAGGTTAGGCAACTCCATCAGCCTAACCTTGAAAACGAAAAATGGAACACCTCAGGGAACTCTCCTAGGACCAATTTTCTGGTTACTGTATATCGACTCACGGTCAACCAAGCACGGGACCATTGACAAGTATGGGGATGACCTCACCAAAACACCCAAGGTCAGCAGTGCTGCTAGGGACTATATATGATATTACCAACTGGTGTGATAACCACAATATGCCAGCCATTGCGATCGCACATCATAGATCAGACTAAAATTCTGATCTGACGTAGAGAAAAGCGCCATACTGGTGGAATCTAGGGTGCCTGGTGACACAATGCCTATACAAAGGATATAATTGAAAATAATTCCCAGTGGAAGTAGGCTTCCATGAAGATGCGGCTAGATCAGCTATCAATTTCGAGAATTGCGTTTTCAGACAAAGAACACAAACAGGCGATAAAAAGCGAGGTATAAGTACTAAACTGAGAGGAGTAAGTGATCAGCTCCTTGGGTACTCAGGGTATTAGGTAGAGTTGGGATTGTGGCTCCAATACCCGCAAAAAAGATCACTCCCAAGGTGTCCTATAAAGATTTTCAGGCAAAAACAGAACGAAAATAGTAATTTTGCAGCCATTTGTTGATGGTCATAAGGGGACGTTGTAGCGAACTTTAGATAGAACAGTTAAAACATCATATCATATAAACAAGGAATGGGACTTAAACTGCGTTTTTTAACAAAGTAGATTATGTTGTATGACAGGGAGGAATTTTGAGTGTTGATGTAAATCAACATGATAATCTGAGGGGGGGAGGGGGTGGACTTTCTCAACTATCATTGAGATACCAATTGTGAAAAAAAAAACATTTTCACCTTAATACTACCCGATAAACAACTTAATTAATCAATCAGATGGGTGCAGTTCTTATGAGTAAAATAAAGGATTAATTTAGTTACAATAACAGTGTTTTGAAAACAACTATACTGTACTTGCCTCTCAGGTATCTCTGTTAGATCACAATGTCTCAGATCTAGCTTTTTGAGACACTTCAGATCCCCTATCCGGCTGGGTAAGGTATGAAGGTTCTTATTTCCATTCAAGTCCAGCACCTCTAGGTTTGTAAGTGATCCAATACTGTAATGAAAGTTATTAGATCTGTCAGTACGTACCCAGTTTTAAAGGAGCAGCAAAGCAGAAGATAATACAACAGTGCACCAATCTAATAGCAAAGTACATATGCAGGTACTGATCTTACTTTTGCAGGATAGGTGGTATTCAGTGACAATAAAACACATAATAAATAAATAAAGAAATAACAAATATGATGGAAAAAAGCTAATGTATAATAACGTCAACTTGCAGTTCTTGAGACTGAAGCTATTATAAAGATCTATGTGATCTCAAACTGAGTTAAGAGTTTGGTAAAATATGATTAGATCATAACTTTGCATTGTCATATACTCCGCATGGGCTATTCTTACTTTGGGGAATCACAGAACCATTGTTCTGGCCAAAAAAACAAGAGTGATTTTTGGTGTTGATCAAAATTCAATCTACATAACATTTCTATCTCATTTAAATTAATATCTAGTGACCTTGAGGTCAGGTTATATTTGGTTTAGTGGTTGTCTGCTCTGCAACTGTTATCAGGTCCAATCACAGCTGTATTGAGGATGACCCATAGGAAAAGAGCAAAGGTTTGGTGCTTTCTTATCCGCTTGATGACTCTATATCACCTATCATATTAAATTAATTACATACTGTGTAACACCCGACTGAGGCTGTTATGGTTCAGGTCATGTGATACAGGAGGCAGCAGCGGAAAATTTTGAGAGTGAACATCTTGAGACGACTATGAATCAGTTTAAACTTGATATTCAGCTCTGTAGTGAATGATATTCTGTTCCAAAGAGCTGATTTCCTTACTGGCTATTCATTTAACATTTATAAATGGGTTGCCAGGGTTGTCTGCTACTTTAACAAGCACTTTTTTATACCCGTCCTTTTAACAGAAAAATAATTAAAAAAAACTCAGCTAACATACCAGTAACCAATTCCATGTTGCCAATCCAACAAAAGAAATATTCTGTCGATCAATACCACTCATGCGTTTACCATCAGCCAAAAATCTTTATTTAGTAACTTCATTTATGCCAAACCAGTACAGTCTGTCCGCCCAACTATTATGAAACTTGGCACACCTCAGCGAGATAGCTTCAATCTATGTATGTATGTATGTATATGATGCTCAAATAATGGTGTGGGAGAGAAGTTATTCATCAGTTGAAATGAAGCAACATGTTGTAGGTTTAAGTCCCTGGCCAATTTATGAGATACAAAAAAGATTGGCTTCCATAGACTTTACCTTTAGGTCTATTTTTGATACACAGCTTTCTAAGTATCCCTCGGAATATCCTCTCGGAAAAGATTGTATACACAAAAGGAGCCTAAGGGTCTTCAAATTATTTTGGTTGATTGATTATAGCTTGTAATTATACAACAAAATTTACCAAAAGCCATGAGGATCATTACACATTGGTAAGCTTAATTTTGTAGAGTGATTTGTCAATAACCTTCAAATTGTGTAGTGACAAGATCACTTGTGGAGAAATGTCTAGTCTCCACAATTCAGGTTCTGTCCATTGGTCTGTTATATATTTGGTTATGCTATAAAATCCCACAGCGTTCATTGATCGGGACGGAAAACTACTGATTTAAACTCGTGAGAAAGAGGCTAGAAAGACATGGAGATATCTAAAACTTGGGTGACAAATATTTCGTTGTATGGCAGGGAGGAATTTTGAGTGTTGATGTAAATCAACATGATAATCTGAGGGGGGGAGGGGGTGGACTTTCTCGACTATCATTGAGATACCAATTGTGAAAAAAAAACATTTTCACCTTAATACTACCCGATAAACAACTTAATTAATCAATCAGATGGGTGCAGTTCTTATGAGTAAAGTAAAGGATTAATTTAGTTACAATAACAGTGTTTTGAAAACAACTATACTGTACTTACCTCTCAGGTATCTCTGTTAGATCACAATCTCTCAGAATTAGCTTTTTGAGACACTTCAGATCTCCTATCCGGCTGGGTAAGGTATGAAGGTTCTTATTTCCAAATAAGTACAGCTCCTCTAGGGTGGTAAGTGATCCAATACTGTAATGAAAGTTATTAGATCTGTCAGTATGTACCCAGTTTTAAAGGAGCAGCAAAGCAGAAGATAATACAACAGTGCACCAATCTAATAGCAAAGTACATATGCAGGTATTGATCTTACTTTTGCAGGATAGGTGGTATTCAGTGACAATAAAACACATAATAAATAAATAAAGAAATAACAAATATGATGGAAAAAAGCTAATGTATAATAACGTCAACTTGCAGTTCTTGAGACTGCAGCTATTATAAAGATCTATGTGATCTCAAACTGAGTTAAGAGTTGGGTAAAATATGATTAGATCATAACTTTGCATTGTCATATACTTCGCATGGGCTATTCTTTCTTTGGGGAATCACAGAACCATTGTTCTGGCCAAAAAAACAGGAGTGATTTTGGTGTTGATCAAAATTCAATCTACATAACATTTCTATCTCATTTAAATTAATATCTAGTGACCTATAGGTCAGGTTATATATGGTTTAGTGGTTGTCTGCTCTGCATCTGTTATCAGGTCCAATCACAGCTGTATTGAGGATGACCCATAGGAAAAGAGCCAAGGTTTGGTGCTTTCTTATCCGCTTGATGACTCTATATCACCTATCATATTGAATTAATTAGATACTGTGTAACACCCGACTGAGGCTGTTATTGTTCAGGTCATGTGATACAGGAGGCAGCAGCGGAAAATTTTGAGAGTGAACATCTTGATACGACTATGAATCAGTTTAAATTTGATATTCAGCTCTGTAGTGAATGATATTCTGTTCCAAAGACCTGATTTCCTTACTAGCTATTCATTTAACATTTATAAATGGGTTGCCAGGGTTGTCTGCTACTTTAACAAGCACTATTTTATACCCGTCCTTTTAACAGAATAATAATTAAAAAAAAACTCAGCTAACATACCAGTAACCAATTCCATGTTGCCAATCCAACAAAAGAAATTTTCTGTCGATCAATACCACTCATGCGTTTACCATCAGCCAAAAATCTTTATTTAGTAACTTCATTTATGCCAAACCAGTACAGTCTGTCCGCCAAGCTATTTTGAAAATTGGCACACCTCCGCGAGATAGCTTCAATCTATGTATGTATGTATGTATATGATGCTCAAATAATGGTGTGGGAGAGATGTTATTCATCAGTTGAAATGAAATGAGGGTAAAGAACTGACTTAGAACGCCAACCACCCTCTACCTTTTTAAAATTAGCCCACAGGATGAACACTTTCCTGGATTTTAAATCCTGCCTATTCACCGAACTAAAACTTCCGAAAACTTACTTTCCTAATCAAATTACAAAGTGGTTGCAAAGTTTCCAATGTTAACATATATTAGGGTTTTCAAGAATAAATGATAGCTGATAATTTTGCTTGTTTTACTATTCTTGGCCCGGTCTCTAAATTTAAATCCTTGTACATTTTCAACCTGCAGGGTATTTTGGACATGGGTTTAGGTAGCCTGTCTCGACTAGGGTTGTTGTGGCAGATGCTTGCCCATTCCCACTGCAAAGCTTGTCAAGACAGGCTCAGATATAGGGTGCGATATGCAAAATAATAAGTACTAGCAACTGGACTTAAATGGCTCTCTGTTGATTCTGTTTTATACATTAGGATTCGCAGAAGGAGATAAAATGCTTTTCTGACCTTAGAAGATTTTAATCAGACGGAAGTGTACTCTATCAAGCAACATGTTGTAGATTTAAGTCCCTGGCCAATTTACGAGATACAAAAATGATTTGCTTCCATAGACTTTACTTTTAGGTCTATTTTTGATACACAGCTTTCTAAGTATCCCTCGGAATATCATCTCGGAAAAGATTGTATACACAAAAGGAGCCTAAGTTTTTTTAACTTATTTTGGTCGATTGATTATAGCTTGTAATTATACAACAAAATTTACCAAAAGCCATGAGGATCATTACACATTGGTAAGCTAATTTTGTAGAGTGATTTGTCAATAACCTTCAAATTGCGTAGTGACAAGATCACTTGTGGAGAAATGTCTAGTCTCCACAATTTAGGTTCTGTCCATTGGTCTGTTATATATTTGGTCATGCTATAAAATCCCACAGCGTTCATTGATCGGGACAGAAAACTACTGATTTAAACTGGTGAGAAAGAGGCTAGAAAGACATGGAGATATCTAAAACTTGGGTGACAAATATTCTGAGTCTCTACACTATTTTAAGTCCACTGACCAACTTAAGAATTAAAACTAAAGGCCTACATTATTCCTGACTTCTCTTCAAACTTACCCCTACTCACTCTCCCCTATGTAACGAGGCAATTTTGTGTCAACAAAATTCCTTCCCATGAATTTTGATGGCGGCATATTATAAACATTTCTGAATCTGAATTATTGTCATTACTTTCTAATGAATCAAGATTTCCCTTTTTACATTTCAAGAATTTAACAGTAGGGTCTAATGATCCGAAAACTTGTTAAACGAAAACAAAAGATAGCCATTCAATTATATGCACCTAGAAGTTGCAAGGCATTTAGTTATCTTTGGAGGAGCCATGTCCAAATCCCTTATCTCTGCTCTAAAAAAAGCTGTGTACTTTGGATTTCTTATATCTGTATGATGTGATGATGCAGTTTAATAAAATTTTTTGTAGCCAACCAGTAATTGAATCAAACACCTGAGTACTAGCAGCTGGACTTAAATGGCTCTCTGTTGATTCTGTTTTATGATGCCCTGTATATTGATTGCAGATTGTTTGAGTTACCGGAGCTTATTAGTTTAAATTGTTGATTTTGTGTGTTTGATAATTGTGTGGATTTACATGTAGCAGACATTATTATGTAATGATTTTGAATTAACCTAAATTGTGCAGGCACTTAGTGTGCCCTCTCTGATTAATTGAGAGCAGAGCAGTGTTCGACTTGAGAGAGAGTGGACCTGCACCAGCGTGAATAAAGATCTTTTATCCTTTAAGTACGAGCTAGTGAATATGTAGACAGCATTATATAAATGTTTTTAAGACTTTCACCATGAACCTCCCTGCCTAAGACGGTGCGCCCCGCTCGACAGCACAGAGGTTGAGGAACATTAAAAGAAACAACCTTTAGTCGTTACATCCCCATATCTATAATGAAAGAGTGAAGACATCGGATCATATCAGGTGTGATTATTATTATTATTTGGACGCCTAACTCTAAACTCTTATCTGATTTTATTTTTGACCTGAGCAAGACACATTTTAATAAGATAGCGAGTGATCGAGAACATCCACTTTTTAGTAGAGTAATACGAAACAATAACGGAACATCCTCTTGCTTAAATACTACTTTCCTACCCAAGACCTGCAAGACTCAAAAACATGCCAAATCTTTTTCCCAACCTTAATGTCTTATTTTAACAACATACAACCTTAACCTTTCTTAGTCCATATATTAATTAATGTACACATTCAATTTATCTTTCTCATGATACCGAATGTACAAATAAACTGAAACTGAAACTGTAGTGTGTGGTATGTCACAACAGTCATACTTAATATGAGTTATTACACTAATAATCACACAGATAAGATGATGATCAAAATTCAGACCTAGATGGGTCTCGAACCCAGGTCCAAATGCAATGCAGGCAATGCCGCTGACGCTGAGCCTAGTGGCGCAATGGTAGCGTCGTTGCCTGCAGGTATGTGGACCCAGACTCAGTTCATTAAAGTCAATTTGGGCAAATCTTAGGCTAAGAAGTTGTCTTCTCTTATTGTTGAAATTTGGTGGCTCATTTGCAGTATAGAGTTATCACCCTATCTATCTATCTGTGTAAAACATTTTAGTTTCAAGCATGTGGATAGACTGCTTCACAGAGTAAAGGGATTCAGAGTAAATTTTTAACAATAGTCAAGGAAAGAGTTTTTTACTCCTTGGTCAATGTACCTGCAAGCTTTGCGTCAAGGGGAAAGTTATGGGAAGCTTGATGCCAAAAACTCCTTTCATCTATTTGTCACAATTATGGGTTCTGGAGAATGAACTGAATTCAAAGTTTTGATTACGGTAAAAAATAGAATATGCAGGCTCTCCCCTAAAAATTTCTCTTTGTACAGCCTTACTCCACAATTAGACATGAAGTTTTATGCTTAAATTACACCTAACTATCTTAGCTAAATTGATACGGTGGGTATAGCTAGGAAGGTAGTATTGTGGCAGTTTTTACAATAGGATTAACTATTACAATCCTTGAATGATGCTGCCACAATGTACCCTTGGTCTGTGCAATCATTGAACCTTAAATTTATCGAAAGGGCCTCATAACAAATGTATCTGCGGTCCATCGTTTACTGGGCTTTGGTTGGCACCCAGGTGTGCTCCGACCTGCCTGCAAACAGAGAGCAACCTGGCGCAGATATTGTGGCCTGGCCACTAAGGCAACGAATTTCGCCGCCTATGCTCCGGGATGTGGCTTGTGACAAGGCATCTGATTTAAATCAACCATCAATTTTAATCAGTCTTGAGACACAAAGGTTATCCTCAGGTTTTGATATTCTAATATTACATTGCCTTTAAATCATTTGGAAAAGATAAACAAGGCACAACAGTAACAAATTCTTTCCCTGTAATGAAACACAGAGACTGCAATACAACTGGTTGTTTACAAATAAGATTTTCTTGAGGGATTAGAAAATTTACTCTGAGAAAACTATGTCTGTAATAATTACAGACATTGTTTTCTCAGAGTAAATTTTCTAATTATTGCTCTAACTGATATCTTCATCCAGCTTAGGTCTCGATTGTACTTGGATCGTTTCAATGCACCGCGTGGAGAATTGCTTCAGATTTTGTTTGGAGGCCATCTCAGATTTGTTGTTTATTGAGGCAGCCCACCTGTTTGGCTAACCGAATCCTCAAAAGTAACAACATTATACCTTGTTGCAGTATAGATGCAGTCCCAGTGCACCCTCTACTTGATTGTGCAATAACTCCCGGAAGAAGGTTTACCCGGCTAACAAGAGTGAAGTGATCGCAACCTTGTATGACTTTTTAGAAGCATGAGTAAAGAGAGTGTGGATAATTGAATGTCGACAAGGTGTCATGGTCGATTGCAAAAATGTAAATATATGAGTAGCCAGCCACTAGAGCCTATTGATTCAACATAATATGATATGATATTTTAGATGCAATAAAATTGGTATAAAAAAACGGGGCACTCAATATGGGCTAAATTTTTTGTATCAGAACTGGGGTTTTGGGCTTGGAATGCTGGTTGGAAAATTTGGACTGAGCAGGAATTACAAATTATCTAGCACTGGGCTTTGGTTGGAACCCAGGTGTACTCCGACCTGCCTGCAAACAGGGAGCAACCTGGCGCAGATATTGCAGCCTGGCCACTAAGGCAACAAATTTTGCCGCCTATGCTCCAGGATGTTGCTTGCGACAAGGCATCTGATTTAATTCAACCTTCAATTTTAATCTGATGTAATAATGCTATAATACATAAATATCATAAGAAGCAACAAGTCTTGAGACACAAAGGTAATCCTCAGGTTTTGATATTCTAAAATTACATTGCCTTTAAATCCTTTGGAAAAGATAAACAAGGCACAACAGTAACAAATTCTTTCCCTGTAATGAAACACAGAGACTGCAATACACTGGTTGTTTACAAATAAGATTTTCTTGAGAGATTAGAAAATTTACTCTGAGAAAACAATGTCTGTAATTGCTCTAACTGATATCTTCATCCAGCAGAGGTCTCAATTGTACTTTGATCGTTTCAATGCACTGCGTGAAGATTTGCTTCCAATTTTGTTTGGAGGCCATCTCAGATTTGTTGTTTATTGAGGCAGCCCACCTGTTTGGCTAACCGAATCCTCAAAAGTAACAACATTATAACTTGTTGCAGTATAGATGCAGTCACACGGCATGATTTTTTTAAAAATTGTACAAATTCAACCGTAACATGAATGCTGTCAATGGTTATTTCAGGACTGCAATTCCTTAATGGTGATAAATACACCAAGGTCGAACATACAGAAACCAGCTCACTGAAAATGCAGCAGAATAATTCACATAGAATATCATGTGTGTTATTAAGGGTGAGCCCTCCAGACACACAGTTATCATAATCCTATACGCATCCAGCATAGTTACATTAGTGTTTTTCAATAATAAAAATATTGGGATGACATTCGAGTAAAATTTAAGCTCAAACATTTGGGTGTAGTTTGGAAACGCTATCATTGAACAGTATACACTGAAAAAGCCAAATCCAAACCATGTTTCGGAATATTAACAATATTAATTATTTTGAGGTCTATAGTCATTCTGATAGAATTTGATAGGTGACTGATGGGTCACCACGATCTATACTGAAAACTTATATCAACCAACAGAAATATTCTTTTGTTTAAGTTCAGTATAGCATCTCCATTGTCATTTGTAAATTGCTCCACTCCTTTGATAAAAGGCAATTAGAATTTGTTTGAAACTGTACACAATGGCATAGAAACTACAAATATATAGGCTCTTTGCACTGCCTTGCAACATTGCCACTGCACTGATGGATGAAATAAACACCGTAATGAAAAAGTAAATCGCAATATTAAATATGTTAAAAAAATATTTCAAACATGCCCTCAAAAGCTCATTTAGATAATGTGATGAACTGGTGCTCCAAAAAAAACCAGATCTCTGTGAGTTACCATGTCGAAGTGTAGTTCTGCCCAAACAGAAAAACACGAACTTGGAGATTTTTTGTCAGATTTGGAGTTTTTTGCAGAAAAAGATAAATGAATAGTTAGCTGATTGTCTAACGATCCAGGGGACCAAATGTGGTTATTCTGAATTAAAAACTGTAGGAAGGAGATAGCTTTTGGAAAAGTAAGGAGGAGATAACTACAACTGAGCATTTTTGACTTTAAATAACTGAGGATTCGAGTCCCAGTCAGGTCTAAATTTTGATCATCATCTTATCTGTGTGATTATTAGTGTAATAACTCTTAAAAAGTATGACAGTTGTGACGTACCACAGGGGAAACATCCGCTTATTCCCTATGCCGATTGAAGGTGATCACCCTGGAAGTTTGAGAGGCCATAACTTCCTCAATATCTGGATTCTTAAACTTGAATTCACTCATATGATAGAATAAAATATGGAGAATAAGATGTGATACAAAATAGCAGCCTCAAATTAAGTCTTTAATGGCAAGGCTGCAATGTCTGCGCCAGTTTTGCTCTCTGTTTGCAGGCAGATCAGAGCACACCTGGGGGACAACCAAATCCTACTGCAGTTGGCCTCCAGGCGTGCTCCGACCTGCCTGCAAACAGAGAGCAAACTGTCAGAGACATTGCGGGCAAAATAATTTTCGCCGCCCATGCTTCGGGATGTGGCGCGTGATATGACATCCGATTTTAATCAACCTTGAACCAGTTTTTCGTTGACATCGCCGGAACTTTGTCTGATATCAACCTCCAATCTGCTCTAACCGATCTACCATATGACAGTACACATTGGGCAAGTAAAACACTGGCTGCGTAATATAGACACATCGAAGTCAACATGTGCATCAGACTTTCCCTCATAAGTCTCAAAGTTTTGTTGTGAGGATTGGTGCATACCAATGTGGGATCTAAATAAACAAATGGACAGAAATGGTAGATGAAAAGAACTGTCACGCTGATCCTACCGCTTTCCTGGACATGTCAAAGGCTTTTGACAGAATGGAAAAAAAAAAAAGTAATAGAGAAGCATTCATCAAGAAAAGTTGACAAGAATCTAATCTCCATTGTGCATGCTTCTTGGATGGCAGAGAGCGAAAAGTAAGGTTAGGCAACTCCATCAGCCTAACCTTGAAAACGAAAAATGGAACACCTCAGGGCACTCTCCTAGGACCAATTTTCTGGTTACTGTATATCGACTCATGGTCAACCAAGCATGGGACCATTGACAAATATGGGGATGACCTCACCAAAACACCCAAGGTCAGCAGTGCTGCTAGGGACTATAGATGATATTACCAACTGGTGTGATAACCACAATATGCCAGCCATCGCGATCGCACATCATAGATCAGACTAAATTTCTCGTCTGACATAGAGAAATGTGCCATACTGGTGGAATCTAGGGTGCCTGGTGACACAATGCCTATACAAAGGATATAATTGAAAAAAATTCCCAGTGGAAGTAGGCTTAGATGAAGATGCGGTAGATCAGCTATCAATTTCGAGAATTGTGTTTTCAGACAAAGAAAACAAAAAAGCAATAAAAAGAGTAGTATAAGTACTAAACTGAGAGGAGTAAGTGATCAGCTCCTTGAGTACTCAGGGTATTAGGTTGAGTTGGGATTGTGGCTCCAATACCCGCAAAAAGGATCACTCCAAAGGTGTCCTATGAAGATTTTCAGGAAAAAACAGAACGAAAATAGTAATTTTGCAGCCATTTGTTGGTGGTCATAAGGGGACGTCGTAGCGAACTTTAGATAGAACAGTTAAAAACATCATATCATTTAAAGAAGAAATGGGACTTAAACTGCGTTTTTTAACAAAGTAGATTTTGTTGTATGACAGGGAGGAATTTTGAGTGTTGATGTAAATCAACATGATAATCTGATGGGGGGGGGGTAGGACTTAAGCTGTAGCTCCACGTAACATTGTAATCACAGGCCGATGGCATGTCTAGACATGCTCGGCCGAGCTCACACTGCTACACAGGCCTATGAGTTAGTATACGATGGTCTAGTGAGTCATAGCGGCTCATAAATCAGATGCCTAGATTGACCAATGAACTCCCTCAGTTCAATCGATTGACCAATGATATTTAATGGGCGTGTTAACAAATGACCGGATATAGATGTCATATTAAATCCGGGTCTTTGTCACTTTGAATCTTCACCAAATAAAATTTCAGTCTTCTATAAAATTGATTTTCCTATGCTATACTATGGATGTCATGTCAGGACAGCTTCCATTTCCAAGTGATACAGCTATTACCTTCCATATTTTCACTTCAGCACCACTCCTATCTTTGTAGTTATGGTCATTTTATCATAAATAGGAGGATGTGATTTTACTACAGATATTATCAACCCCTCCATTTTTGATAGCCTGTCACGATTTGATAGATGACGTGTTTAACCACGTAATTATTGAAGCAAGCAATCAACAACCAATCAGCATAGATGATCGTCCACATCACTCGGGCAAAAGACCAACAAGTTCGATGTCCACTTAACACGAGTAATCACTCGTGCAGATCAACCGATTAACCTCCCGTGACCCCAAATCGATGTAAAAATCGTGTCATGTAGCCATAGCTTTACTCGACTATCATTGACATACCAATTGTGAAAGAAAGAAAAACAATTTCACCTTAATACTACCCGATAAACAACTTAATTAATCAATCAGATGGGTGCAGTTCTTATGAGTAAAATAAAGGATTAATTTAGTTACAATAACAGTGTTTTGAAAACAACTATACTGTACTTACCTCTCAGGTATCTCTGTTAGATCACAATTTTGCAGATCTAGCGTTTTGAGACACTTCAGATCTCCTATCCGGCTGGGTAAGGTATGAAGGTTCTTATTTCCAAATAAGTACAGCTCCTCTAGGGTGGTAAGTGATCCAATACTGTAATGAAAGTTATTAGATCTGTCAGTATGTACCCAGTTTTAAAGGAGCAGCAAAGCAGAAGATAATACAACAGTGCACCAATCTAATAGCAAAGTAAATATGCAGGTACTGATCTTACTTTTGCAGCATGGTGGTGGTATTCAGTGACAATAAAACACATAATAAATAAAAAAAGAAATAACAAATATGATGGAAAAAAGCTAATGTATAATAACGTCAACTTGCAGTTTTTGAGACTGCAGCTATTATAAAGATCTATGTGATCTCAAACTGAGTTAAGAGTTGGGTAAAATATGATTAGATCATAACTTTGCATTGTCATATACTTCGCATGGGCTATTCTTTCTTAGGGGAATCACAGAACCATTGTTCTGGCCAAAAAAACAAGAGTGATTTTGGTGTTGATCAAAATTCAATCTACATAACATTTCTATCTCATTTAAATTAATATCTAGTGACCTATAGGTCAGGTTATATATGGTTTAGTGGTTGTCTGCTCTGCATCTGTTATCAGGTCCAATCACAGCTGTATTGAGGATGACCCATAGGAAAAGAGCCAAGGTTTGGTGCTTTCTTATCCGCTTGATGACTCTATATCACCTATCATATTGAATTAATTAGATACTGTGTAACACCCGACTGAGGCTGTTATTGTTCAGGTCATGTGATACAGGAGGCAGCAGCGGAAAATTTTGAGAGTGAACATCTTGATACGACTATGAATCAGTTTAAACTTGATATTCAGCTCTGTAGTGAATGATATTCTGTTCCAAAGAGCTGATTTCCTTACTGGCTATTCATTTAACATTTATAAATGGGTTGCCAGGGTTGTCTGTAACTTTAACAAGCACTATTTTATACCCGTCCTTTTAACAGAATAATAATAAAAAAACTCAGCTAACATACCAGTAACCAATTCCATGTTGCCAATCCAACAAAAGAAATTTTCTGTCGATCAATACCACTCATGCGTTTACCATCAGCCAAAAATCTTTATTTAGTAACTTCATTTATGCCAAACCAGTACAGTCTGTCCGCCCAGCTATTTTGAAAATTGGCACACCTCCGCGAGATAGCTTCAATCTATGTATATATGTATGTATATGATGCTCAAATAATGGTGTGGGAGAGAAGTTATTCATCAGTTGAAATGAAGGTAAAGAAGTGACTTAGAACGCCAACCACCCTCTACCTTTTTTTAATTAGCCCACAGGATGAACACTTTCCTGGATTTTAAATCCTGCCTATTCACCGAACTAAAACTTCCAAAAAATTAATTTCCTAATCAAATTACCAAGTGGTTGCAAAGTTTCCAATGTTAACGTATATTAAAGTTTTCAAGAATAAATGATAGCTGATAATTTTGCTTGTTTCACTATTCTTGGCCCGGTCTCTAAATTTAAATCCTTGTACATTTTCAGCCTGTAGGGTATTTTGGACATGGGTTTAGGTAGCCTGTCTTGACTAGGTTTGTTGTGGCAGATGCTTGCCCCTTCCCACTGCAAAGCTTGTCAAGACAGGCTCAGATATAGGGTGCGATATGCAAAATAATGAGTACTAGCAGCTGGACTTAAATGGCTCTCTGTTGATTCTGTTTTATGATGCCCTGTGTATTGATTGCAGATTGTTTGAGTTACCGGAGCTTATTAGTTTATAATCTTTATTTTGTGTCTTAGATAATTGTGTGGATTTACATGTAGCAGACATTATTATGTAATGATTTTGAATTAACCTAGACTGTGCATTTTATAGGGTGCGATATGCAAAATAATGAGTACTAGCAGCTGGACTTAAATGGCTCTCTGTTGATTCTGTTTTATACATTAGGATTCGCAGAAGGAGATAAAATGCTTTTCTGACGTTAGAAGATTTTAATCAGACGGAAGTGTACTCTATCAAGCAACATGTTGTAGATTAAAGTCCCTGGCCAATTTACGAGATACAAAAATGATTTGCTTCCATAGACTTTACTTGTTGGTCTATTTTTGATACACAGCTTTCTAAGTATCCCTAGGAATATCCTCTCGGAAAAGATTGTATACACAAAAGGAGCCTAAGTTTCTTTAAATTATTTTGGTTGATTGATTATAGCTTGTAATTATACAACAAAATTTACCAAAAGCCATGAGGATCATTACACATTGGTAAGCTTAATTTTGTAGAGTGATTTGTCAATAACCTTCAAATTGCGTAGTGACAAGATCACTTGTGGAGAAATGTCTAGTCTCCACAATTTAGGTTCTGTCCATTGGTCTGTTATATATTTGGTTATGCTATAAAATCCCACAGCGTTCATTGATCGGGACAGAAAACTACTGATTTAAACTCGTGAGAAAGAGGCTAGAAAGATATGGAGATATCTAAAACTTGGGTGACAAATATTCTGAGTCTCTACACTATTTTAAGTCCACTGACCAACTTAAGAATTAAAACTAAAGGCCCTCATTATTCCTTACTTCTCTTCAAACTTACCCTTACTCACTCTCCCCTATGTAACAAGGCAATTTTGTGTCAACAAAATTCATTCCCATGAATTTTGATGGCGGCATATCATAAACATTTCTGAATCTGAATTTTTGTCATTACTTTCTAATGAATCAAGATTTCCCTTTTTACATTTCAAGAATTTAACAGTAGGGTCTAATGATCTGAAAACTTGTTAAACGAAAACAAAAGATAGCCATTCAATTACATGCACCTAGAAGTTGCAAGGCAGTTATCTTTGGAGGAGCCATGTCCAAATCCCTTATCTCTGCTCTAAAAAAAGCTGTGTACTTTGGATTTCTTATATCTGTATATAATGAAAGAGTGAAGACATCGGATCATATCAGATGTGATTATTATTATTATTATTATTTGGATGCCTAACTCTCAAACTCTCATGTGTATACATGGCTGAGTATTTAAGAATTTGACATGAAAACCTGGAATTACTATGCGATTAGTTAGTTTAAGTGCTCAAACTGTGCAAGATGCTGGTAGAGGCATCTCCTAAATCGTATTTCAAATTTCTAATGATGTTGGAAAACCCAGAGCTTTCAAAGTACAATCAAATTCACTCTTATCTGCCTTGTGGCTGTCTTTGTGTCGATAAAAACTCCTCGAGTTTTCCTTTTTAGGCAGTACCGTCGAAGATGATATTTGTTTTTTTTTCGCTGTTTCTTGGAGGAGTAACTCATTCCCGCAACTCAAAGGGTATGAGAGTTAACGCTATATAATCTGGTAGTATTATTATAGCCCTATGTGATTGTGTTATATAGTTACCTCTCTGGTATCTCAGTAAGATTACAGTTTCTTATATCTAACTCCTTGAGACTCTTCATCTCCCCGATCCAGCTGGGTAGAGTACTGAGGCTGGGATTGAAGGATAAATCCAGCACCTCTAGATTATCCAGTGATCTGATGCTACAATGAGAGAAACAATGAACCAATAATAAGGCGTGTTGATCAGTGATACATAATATAATAACATCTGTCTAATTTGACACATGGATTGAGCTGCACTATATGCCATCTGTACAAATATTAACCTTAAAATATTCTTATAGCTAGTTGTGAAAAGGATCTCTATTCATAGAAGAGTAAAATCAGGCATGCACAAGAGGTATTTTAGTATTAATCCTCTCTCTTATGATGGGGGCACAACTCCGATCAAATTAATGACTTCCTTGTAATTATGAGTGATCTGCTGCTACGATGAGATGTGTGGGACAAAGTAATATAAATATTGTAGTTTAATGATTGGGGAAAATTGAGCTGAATCTGGATTCTGTCTGCGCACCTCACACATGCAAATTACTAGTCTAGAAAAATTTATATTTGTTACAAATTGCTGGAGACAGCAGAGACCATCACGTTTTTAGTATTCATTCTCTCTAAACTCAAGATTCAATGGTTTTCACAAAATTCTATTATTTGAAACTGGAAGGCTAAAAGTTCAATCTCCTGAAATTGAGTTTTAATGTCCTGCACTACTAATAGGTAAATCAATACAATAACATATTATAAGAAAACGCCTGTACAGTTACCTCTCAGGTATCTCAGTAAAATCACAGTGAGGTATATATAACTTATGTAGAGTTTTCATCTCCCCGATCCAGCTGGGTAAAGAACTGAGGCTATAGAAGGATAAATCTAGCACCTCTAGAGTATCCAGTGATCTGATGCTACAATGAGAGAAACAATAAACCAATAATAAGGATGTTGATCAGTGATACATAATATAATAACATCTGTCTTATTTGACACATGGATTGAATCCATTGTAATACATAAATTAATACAGTAACATATTATTAGAAAACACCTGTACAGTTACCTCTCTGGTATCTCAGTAAGATTACAGTTAATTACTATAAATTTACTAATACATTTAATACTATATTCTACTTGTTGCATATGCCCATTGGTAATAATTGTGGAGATAAATTATATTCCTAATCAAAGAGGAGGAGACAGCCAATCATTTCAGGTCATTCAACATTCATCCTCTCTTTTATATTGGGAGCACAACTCGAGATTCTATGTATTTCATGACTCACATTGTGAAATAAGGCTCTGAACACATTATTATATTCAATCATAGCTTCCTATAGCTTCTCGCAAGTGAATTACAAATACATTTTCTTTCATAAAAAATTTCCGTGTTTGACAGCAGAGATAACCATAAATAACAAATAGTGATTTTGTTTCGTATTTGTTGAGAGAACACGCTGACATGTACAGACTAGTGTCAGTCCTGGTGGTAGAAAGGACAGAGTTTACTCACTTCTCCAACTGATCTACATCAGTAACCCCTCCTATCTTCAGCTGTTTGAGATGAGGTGCTATCTGGTGTAGTGGTGGTATGTCTCCGTATATAGCCATATGTGTCACAGTGTGACCTTCTGTAGCTGATAATAACTCGTTTACAGCAAGTGTTCTGTAGGTTAGACCGTCAGGTATCTTATCTATATCAGGCTGACTTTCATGTCTGTACCAGATACGATACTCTGTAAGTGTAAATTATTACTAGAATTGATATATCAGGACCCAACTCAAACAGCGTAGGGGGTAGGGATGGAAAAGTATGGGGAGATCAACAGAATTTTATCTTGAGAGGCACGAATTCCACATGGTTTGTGGTTTTGTTTGTTTTACCGTTATCGGTGCCAAACCTGATAAGTGAAAAATTTGCTCTGAAGCTGTTGAGGAATTAACATAATCACTATGTCCATAGTAATACATCTGCTTTGTTACAGAAAAGGGGATATTTTCTCATAAAGCGGTCGCTTAAGTTCCTGGTGTGCATGGTGATTCAACAAGACGAAGTCAACAAGATACTTTTAAACATCATCTGCTAGCTGTGAATTTTCAGAAAACCTCAACAAACAAATAAATCCTTTGTTCAAGATACTCAATCGCCTATAAATATACCTATATATAACAAAGCCCTGTATGCTGTTGTTGGGGGAAACTGTCCCTCCCTAAATCATACAACAGCAACTTTGATCATAATCATACTTTGTTGTCACCTTCTCACCAGGTTGTCTGCACAGCCTACCAAGCCTTGGCAGTTTGTCTCATACCCTATGTGTCTGCAGAGGTCACACACCCCAATGGGCTTTTATTTCTAGCTACTGATCTAATAATCATCAAACATGTAGGGACTATACTGACATGGCCTGTTTCTGGTATTACTGGCTATAAACTCAAACAGACAGACACACTTACTTTTTCTACTATCACTGCCTTCACTGTACTGTACTGAGAGAGTCTCATCTACATATAGAGAGGAGAAGGTTAAGTTGTTTTAGTCAGTTGTTGAGATACTACAATTTAACTTGAAGTGTAGAGTTGATAAATATGTAAGAACTGTGTTAGAGCACATTGCATCACATTTTTAAATAAAAACATTTTCTGAGTATCATTTTTGAAACGGTACAACACTGCAACATCTTTATATTATACAGTATTTTAATATTTTTATTATGAGCTCAACAGACGCTTTTATTTCTCAATCACTTGGCAGAGACAGAATAAATTATCCTATCCTATCCTATATATTAACTGAATTGTGTTTTGTCCTCTCTGTGTGAGTCATGGTGAGAGAGCAGGTAGAAGTTATCAGATAAAACAAGATCTGTATTGTAGGTAAGCTATAAAACACTTTATCCAGGTAATTATTTTCGTAAATCAAAATATTGATTCAATTTGAATAAAGATTGGTATTTTCATACTTTTGAGTTGCCCTGCCATATTTAAGAATCAAATGTACTGCAATACTACTTCTGACTAAGCTCAAGCACTTAAAATGTGTTGGGATATCATGCTACTAACAGCTATCCTGACACAGTTTGAACGCTAAAACTACTTCTGACTCAGAGTTATTATTCTGTATGATGAAAGTTTAGGATAAAGTCACAGTTCTGGTACATTGTGTTATGTAAAGTAACCAGGCTCACCTGATGTTTGTGTCAGTGTGGTTGCGTCAGCTAAATGTTCCACGGATATATCTAGTGGTTGGGACTTTTGATCACTTATCACCTGCTCCTCTCCCTGCTCCTGTTGGTTTATCTGGTTGTATGTACCTCTGTACTGAGTATAGCCCTGTGAAGGAGAAGTCTGATGAGAGATTGGTAGAGCTGCCTGAGAAGTGTAACCAGGGAGAAATCCTCTCTGGTTGTATGTACCTCTGCACTGAGTATAGCCGTGTGGGGGAAAAGGCTGATGAGCGATTGGTAGAGCTGCCTGAGAAGTGTAACCAGGGAGAAATCCTCTCTGGTTGTATGTGCCTCTGTACCGAGTATAGCCGTGTGGGGGAGAAGTCTGATGAGAGATTGGTAGAGCTGCCTGAGAAGTGTAACCAGGGAGAAATCCTCTCTGGTTGTATGTACCGCTGTACTGAGTATAGCCGTGTGGGGGAGAAGTCTGATGAGAGATTGGTAGAGCTGCCTGAGAAGTGTAACCAGGGAGAAATCCTCTCTGGTTGTATGTACCTCTGTACTGAGTATAGCCGCGTGGGGGAGAAGTCTGATGAGCGATTGGTAGAGCTGCCTGAGAAGTGTAACCAGGGAGAAATCCTCTCTGGTTGTCTGAAAGTAGAAAACCAGTACAAAATATTATTAATGTATTACCACAACCAAACCAAGACAATGAATTCCCTTAAGCCAAGGTCATATTCTTGTTGAATGTATTGTATTTCACAATTGATCACAGGCACTGTTGTGAGAAAGTTTAAATTGCGGAGCAAAAATTTACTGTCCTGGTCTCCATTCAGGGGTGTACATCACTGTCATCACTCAGGGGTGTACATCACTGACTTCACTCAGGGGTGTACATCAATGACTTGACTAAGGAGTTGTACATCACCGGCGCCACTAAGGGTTGTACATCACTGTCTCCACTCAGGGGCGTACATCACTGACTCTACTCAGGGTGTACATCACTGACTCTACTCAGGGTGTACATCACTGACTTCACTCAGGGGTGGACATCAATGACTTGACTAAGGAGTATACATCACTTACTCTACTCAGGGTGTACATCACTGTCTCCACTCAGGGGCGTACATCACTGACTCTACTCAGGGTGTACATTACTGACTCTACTCAGGGGTGTACATCACTGACTCTACTCAGGGGTGTACATCACTGTCTCTACTCGGAGTTGTACATCACTGTCTCCACTCAGGGGCGTACATCACTGACTCTACTCAGGGTGTACATCAATGACTTGACTCAGGAGTGTACATCACTGGCTCCACTAAGGGGTGTACATCACAGTGTCACTCAGGGGTGTATATCACTGTCTCCACTCAGGGGTGTACATCACTGTCTCTACACAAGGGTGTACATCACTGTCTCCACTCAGGGGTGTACATCATTGTCTCAACTCAGGGGTGTACATCACTGTCTCTACTCAGGGGTGTACATCACTGTCTCTACTCAGGAGTGTACATCATTGTCTCAACTCAGGGGTGTACATCACTGTCTCTACTCAGGGGTGTACATCACTCTCTCTAGGGTGTACATCACTGTCTCCACTCAGGGGTGTACATCATTGTCTCAACTCAGGGGTGTACATCACTCTCTCTACTCAGGGTTGTACATCACTGTCTCCACTCAGGGGTGTACATCACTGCCTCTACTCATAGGTGTACATTACCTGTCATCACTAAGGGGTGTACATCACTGACTCCACTCAGGGGTGTACATCACCGTCTCCACTCAGGGGTGTACATCACTCTCTTTAATCAAGGGTGTACATCACTGACTCCACTCAGGGGCTTACATCGATGTGTTCACTCCTGAGTGTACATCACGGTTTACACTCAAAGGTCTATGTGACTGTGAACACTCTCTCTTAGAATCTAAATCAGGTTATTGCCACTTTCATCAATCATTACGTTTATTGGAATGAACCTGTAGCCTTAAAACTCTTAATCCATCTGTACAACAAACAGTACAAACATTCTCTGAAGGTTATTATAATACACCACTCACCACCAGCAGCAAAAGCAGGACGGTCTGTACCTGAGGCCTGACCTCCATCGTCTCCTTCACTTTCGAGTCTTCTCTTCTTTGGTGGATCCATGATCTTCTTTCAGGACTAGTGTTGTATTTTGAAGTCCAGACAGGTTGGAAAGGCAAACTAGAAATCAACATCATAATTATTTGGTTAAAAACAGATCCATTATGTAAGTGAATGATATACCCCTCTCATTTAATCCGAACCTAGAACTACTCTAGTATTATATGATCATATGGAGAGGATATCGTTTACAGGGTATGGAAGAAATAGTATTTCAACCTATATGGGCTTTGTTGATCTAGTAACACCAATGAGCTCAACTTGGTGATATTGGTGTTTTTACAAAACTGATTAGCAGCGGCTATATGGAAATCAGAAACGAACCCATCTTTTACCAGCCATAATTAATACATGCATATGAGCTTGTATAGCATGGGTTGACGCAGTGAAACTATAGACCATGGTACAATTTGAAGTCTCATAAATCAACAGATTGTGAAAAGATAACAAGAAATCTTTGTCATGAGGTCAGAAGCATCCTCAGTTGAAGAACTACAGTTGCTGACCTCTGACACGCTGCCAATTTAGTTTGTCATCATGTATGAGGCATTGGGTTAATCTACTAGTCACCGATTGTGGAATGTTGTAATGCTGATAAGAGCGCTGTATGCCCCACTGCTCCAAGGTTAATTTTTTGTTATCATCAATAAGAATTTGCCACATACATGAACAGCCATGCGGGCTTACAACCTGCCAAAAATCTCCAATTTCCTTCACAGCTCTTGCAGTGAACCCTTCACCAAACCCGCCAACATCAATCACGAACCCCTGATATCTCATATTAAGGTGAATACATACAGATCATCTGCCCCTCCCTCTCCAATCTGTACTCACTTCTTACTTCTAGTATGATTGCCAACTTCACTGTTGGAGGTCCCAGTGATGTGGCAAGCCGTCGGTCGGTAATTGGTCCAGTATAATCAACGGAAACCATTATGGACCAAGTAGCTGTCAGCTACTTGGGGGGGGGGGGGCGGAATCCTTGTCTTATGCTGTAGCAACAAAGAAACTCTTCTGATTGGACTTTTGTCCACGCACACAGAGAGAATATAAACAGATGGTCAGATAGATGAACTACTTACATACAGACTGACAACCAACTAGGAGTTAGTTTGATTACATTTACTTCACCTCCCTTAGAACAAGCAACACAATATCCTTCATCTAACAATCTATATCTACAAGGTGTACTCACCTTCCATTCTAGTTACTGAAACATCCTCACAAGCTCATGTGATCTGGTCTGTTTATAAGCAGTGAATGACTAACACACTTTATCAGTACTAACTCAAGTACTAAATTAAAACTTATCTCATAGTCCATTATACAGCGCACCTCAAGCAGGTCACTGATAAGGAGTGCAAACAGACAAGTAGCCATGACAAGGTAGTATACATGTACTGAAAGTGACACTAACACTCCACAAACACTCTATGGGGAGAAAATTTGTAATTTTCATACCTGCTCACTAGACCTAACCAAATTTAATTGTGGTGGGGATACATGTGTCCCTGGCCTAATGAATAGCATTGCATGTCCATACAAAATTTATAGTTTTCTCAATTTCAGAACTTTGCCGACGTGCAACTAAAACTACAGATGTGGCCAAGAATTTCTGCTAATTCTCATTAATTTCAGCTTGTTTACGAATGTTATCACTAAGTGATATTAGAGCATAGGTAATACTTATAGCATCATCAAGGTTTTAATGGTCACTTGTGGTATTAATCATAATAAAATAATAAAAAAAAAACATGTACAAATAAAGCGGTAACTGTACATTGCTGAACAGGCTGAACGGACTGAACAGCTGAATAGAATTTCTCAGACTATTATTTGTATGATTCTCTTAATGATTAGCTATTTTTGCACAAGCGTGGACAATCCCTTATCCCTTATAGTCTGCTCATTAATTTATTTATTTTGAGTTTGCATTTGCTTTGGTTTCTTTCAATGTTTTTAGCAGTAAATGTTTCTGCATTACACCAGTGACTGGATGGAAGGTAGCTCGTTTTGGCAAGCTTTGTTGGGGAGGAATCCCTAGCCCTACCCCACAACAAAGCTTGTCAAGACTAGCTAGATGAAAGGTTGTGCTGCATAATGTTTCTGGTTTCCTGAACAACCATCAGATTATGCCAGCATTGGCAAAATGATCGCTACATTTGCTTGCCCTAATTCAGTTATATTAGGTGCCAACAGGAACATAGTGACTCATCAAATCACATGGCTAGGAGGAATGTGTTTGAGAAGTGATAGTGATCGTCCAGAGAAGAGAATACAAATAATAATTCTAGTCTGAGAAATTCTGTTCAGCTGTTCAGTATGTTCAACCTGTTC
Organism: Membranipora membranacea; assembly: GCA_914767715.1. Lineage (NCBI taxonomy): Eukaryota > Metazoa > Bryozoa > Gymnolaemata > Cheilostomatida > Membraniporidae > Membranipora > Membranipora membranacea. The sequence goes on from OU612074.1 coordinate 23,890,749, forward strand.
AGCAATTTACAGTTACCGCAAATAAAGGCTACAAAGTTAAGCAGATGACTTTTTAAACTATCTGTTTTTTCGCCTTCATATTTGCTTTCATCAGATATTATAGCCATTCATCGTTCTTTTGTTTAACATCCGGTAGCCACTTAATCCTTACACCAAACACTCTTGAAAGATTAGAGTATTACACAGTGTGAACCAAATAGCCAGATAAAGATTCTATCGCTTCCTGTATAGAGTGGATAAAATATTATTATGGTGAATGCCATGAGAATCTTGTTTTGAATGAATGCAGTAGACAGTCCGCTCAATCTGCACACAAAAGTTTACATGTTACGCACTTTTCTTTTTTGCAAAGGAGGATAATCATTCCTCACTGATACCAAAGGCTCTTGAAATAGACCCAAACATTCTATCCGACTGACCTATCTTTTTTTATCATCATAAGAGAAGCGCGACAACTTGGCCGGAGCCAAACAAAGATATTAATCATGGCTCATAAAACCGTCCATCGTCCCTATCTCATCCCTTCCTACATTTCTAATCGTTCACAACTTCTAAGCATGCCCGAACCACTCGTTTCAACTTAGTCAACACTCTTGCGAGCAATTTTTTTATTGTAGACTGAAAACAGTGGATGGGCAATCCATTAAATCCATTTTACCAGATGTGTGGAACTCCTTACCATCCTACCTTTGCAATCTCTCTTCCACCTCCTCATTTAAATCACATTAAATGTTCCGTGAAGCATATACCGGGTATCTGTAGGTTTTAAAGTGGATTTTTAGGTGCTGGGCAGTTACAAGTTGTAGGTTTCAATTATTTTATCCTCCATCATATTTCCTCATGTTGTTAATAATTTTATGATAACAAAATTATAATCAATTTAATTTATTTTACCAGCCACAGGCTTATTTCATAGTATATGTTTCTATTTTAACGCTAAGAAATCATTGTGTTTAAACATCTTTATTAAACCTTTCATAAATAAACTTAATTATCGTTATTCCCTGTTGATTTCCTCAGCTCTTCAGCCAGTGATATGTTGGTATCGGGTTAGGACCCTTAACCTGGGACATCCTTTCTCTGTATTCTTGCCGATCCTAGTAGAGCAGAGAACTGCACTCCGTCTACTTCCTTCTTCTCTATCTCCAGCATCGCCATTTGTTCATGTAGGTTAGCCACAGCTCCTAGTGCTCCTACAATGATTGGTATAACTGTCCCTGATGTGTTTAATATTTTTCTTATTTCTCTCGCCAGATCCTGATATTTTTCCACCTCCTCCCTCTCCTTTTCTGTGACTCATGCATCTCCTGGGACGGCTATAACAATGATCCAAGTGTGGTTGATTTCTTTGTCTTGCACAACAATGTCTGGCCTGCGGGCTTGTATGATGTGGTCTTTTTGAATTGTTAAGTCCCACAGGGTCTTTGCTTTCTCATTTTCTGTCACTCTCTCTGACTGTTGTTCGTACCAATTTCTCCTGTGGTCTAGTTGACATCTCTTGCACAAATTCCAATGAATCAGTTGTGCCACCTTGTCATTGCGTTTCTTATACTCTGTCTGTGCTATTTTTGAACACTCACTGAGTATATGAAACACGGTCCCTTCTCGTTCATTACACATTCTACACAGTGCTGTACCTCCTCGTTTCTCTATATGTACTTTCTTCCATCGAGTTGGTAAAGCCTGATCCTGTGCAGCCATGAGAAGTCCTTCTTTTTCTTTCTTCATGTAGCCATTCTTTATCCACTTGTACGTTTTCTTGGTGTCTGTTCGATCTTGTGTACTGTCCATATAATGCTTTGTTCTTCCATTCCTGTTGTTTCTCTTCCATCTTGCGGTCTTTATACTCTCGTTTGGTTTCTTTCTTCTCAAAACTCTTGAGGTATCTGTTGAGTCCTTTGTCTTCATGTGTTACGTAATCTGAAAGTCCGTGTTCCTCCGTCCTGATAGTTTCTTCCACTGCTCTCAATCATCTTCCTCTTTCATTTCTTGCCAAATAATGCCTTGCCACACTAGCTCTCGGGTGTAGCGCTCTGTTTATAGTCATAAGTTTTTTGGTTTTTCTGTCCATAACCCCAAACTCCTCCTGTGTCCAGTCAAGTATTCCTCCAGAGTATCTGAGGACAGCAACTGCTCGTGTGTTTACTGCTTTGATGAATTTTCCTCCATTCATCTTTGATTCCAATAGTAGTCTTAATCTTCTGTAATACTCTTTCCTTACTTTCTCCTTCATCTTTTTCATTTTTATGTCGTCAGCTTCAAGCACCCCCAAGTAATTGTAGTCCTGTTCTCCTAAGTCTTTCATCAGCTCTCCATCAGGTAACAATATCCCCTCATCCTCTTCACGTTTCCCTGTCTTCATCACTACTGAAGCACACTTCTGTATTCCGAACTTCATCTTTATATCCTGGGTGAAAATTCTGACTGTTTGTACCAATGACTCCAGTTCTTTTTTTGTTTTTGCCGTATAGTTTCAGGTCATCCATGTAGAGCAAGTGGTTTATTTTACCTGACTGAGGTTTTGAAAGTGTATACCCTTGTTTCGCTTCTCGTAGTATCACACTCAGAGGTATGAGGCCCACAATGAAAAGCAGCGGCGATAATGAGTCACCTTGGAAGATCCCCCTCTTGATGTTCATTATTGAACATCAATTTTTATTGATGTTCAATTGTCAGCTTAAGGAGTGTAGTGTCGCACATTCGACCCACTTGGTGCTGAATATCCGAGCAAAACAGACACCACTATTTCATTCATTTTGCTCATGTTAATTTTGTATGGAGTTAACTTCTTCCTGTTGAGGAAGAAGACAACTCCATTGGTGGTGGTCCATTCTCTTTATCTGAAAACTCCTGAGCTGTGAGAACTTGAGATCTCACAGCTTCTGCCCTCCCTCCTGAGTCATCCGAGAAAGCTGTGAGGCCTACTATGATGGACAGCGTCAGATAAAACCGGTTTCAAAATAGTTTGGTAAAAAGTCTAGGTTGGTGAATTCATTGATTGGTGGTAATATATGCAGTATGGCTTTTTGTGGAGAAATTACATTAGTATAGCTTTGTGTCAGTAATTGGATCTAGCTAAAATCCATTTATTGAGTTTTTATAATAATAAAATGTTATTACAGCATATTAAAGACAGAGTTTCCTGACTGCAAGAAGCTTTAAATCTTTCAAAGTAGATAGCCTTGTTTCCTATCCAGGTATGGGTGGATAAGGTTCTACAGCATCTCCACATGACCACATAGAGCACAATGCAGCACCTTTAAATGTCTCCTTCACACTCTGAGCTTCAACTGCAGGTCACTGCAGGATCAAGAACAGGGTCACCTAATTGCAACTTTTAAAAACCATTTCCTATGCAGCACCAAAGCACATGAATTGTTTGGCACAGAAGACAGCAATAAAATATCTTTTACAGAGTTGTCCTCCTTTCTAACACGTGGGAATAGCTAAAATCTAAGGAAAATAAAACAAATAGAATTGTAACAACTTCAAATTATCACCCCAAACTCACTATTCGACAAAGTATCAACTTCTATCAGTAGGAACCAACATTTACTCTTTTGACAAACGCAAAAACAGTTCATTCAGACAATTATTATTTTGATGTAAATATAGAAATAATGAAAAAAATTGTGTGCTAAGCTAACAGGAAGACAGAGTGTCCTTACTGGCCTCCTGAGTATCGTGACTTATCCTCCCATTTCTATCATGATATGACAGCAGATATGGATATATGGTAGGAATGTCAGGTGTGCTCAGGTATGTATGTAACATGGCGTAACGATATCCGGTCTAATCCAAACAGTGAGCCTGAAACTTCTGATTTTCCCCGGCCGGGGAGGCGGGGGTGGGAAGGCATCAGACAGGGGCAGGCAAAAATCTGGGGAGCTCTGACTACTTCCTGATGCTGTTGTGTTGAATTCTTGTATTTTCTCTTGCCTTACTATTTTTGAACAACCAGTTGGTCTGTCAGAATAGTTGCGTATCCACATATCCAGGCACCTATGTATGCATTTGATGACTTTAGTGGTGGGACGGAATGCCAGCTACAGTTTTGTAAGCCAGTATTCACAGATTTTGCAAAAAATCTATAACCAGACAAAAAAAAGTTTCCACACAATGTGTCATTTTGGTTTAACACAACATTCCAGTTAAAGTAGTAATGTTACCAGGAACAACCACACGATGAGATTAAAGCTCTAGTTCAGAACAAGCCACTAAAACCGAGTCATGCTCTGGTTTTATAGATGATTAACAGAACTTTACTGTGAAGTGTGACTATGACATCATGCAATAACAATACTTCCAGCTTATCTCACAACATTGAATTACCAGCAACAGATAGAAAATTTGAGCTCTTAGACAGACAGGCAGACAGACAGGCAGATAGACAGGCAGACAGACAGGCAGGCAGGCAGACAGGCAGGCAGGCAGGCAGGCAGGCAGGCAGGCAGGCAGGCAGGCAGGCAGGCAGGCAGGCAGGCAGGCAGGCAGGCAGGCAGGCAGGCAGGCAGGCAGGCAGGCAGGCAGGCAGGCAGGCAGGCAGGCAGGCAGGCAGGCAGGCAGGCAGGCAGGCAGGCAGGCAGGCAGGCAGGCAGGCAGGCATGCAGACAGACAGACCAGAAAATTCTGTATTGTATAATAGTATGTCTCTCAGATTTGACCCTTATTTGTTGTCCATGAAGGTTCTCTAAACCCTTAACTGAATCTATTCTCTGTGATGTATAATAAGAAATCCTATTAATTCACAATTAACCACATTCATGCTGTCAGGGCTTCATGTACTTTATTATATTGTGTTTATCTGTATTTTTTTATAACTTTTTCTGTAACTTTTATGGTTGGCTTTTTTGCAATCAACCTTTGAACTCTGTACGCTTAAATTGGGATGAAAACCAAACTAGTGACTACCAGTAACCTTACAATCAGCATATAAAACCAGCATACACTGGTGAACATGCAGATAATTCATTGCGATTCAGGAGAGGCTTATGTTATGATCTAACTGTTAATGGACTTATCTCTTATTTTACTAGATTCTGTCAGCCTTGTATATCTCTGGAGCTTCATCAGTGGTATGTATACATAAGACTTCTAAAATTCATCTCAAACTCAGCTGGAAATGTGATGGATAGTAGACATGGTTTATATTCTCTTTTAATGTTAGTGATACTTGATTGTGGTCTTGTGTAGCCGTTATTGTATTGTGTTTTTCTCATCCCGTCGCCCACATGATAACTTTTTGGAGGCTCTAAATCGGGTGAAGTAAGAATAACATAATACATTGTCACCTATATAATACATAGTCACCTATATAATACATAGTCACCTATATAATAGTATGTGCCTATTTTAGTTTGATATTAGTAACATGTATAGTCAACCAGTTGGAGTCAGGAGTGGCCTGATGGTTAAGGGCGCAGACTTGTGATCTGTGAGGTCCAGGACTAAAAATACCGGAGGTCCACTGTGTGCTTCCAACCCCACATGCAGTACAAACATTTTCCTCCGCCTCTTTGATAAAAAGGGTACAGGGTATAGGACGCTGCTTGAGTAACATGGGCTCCAGTACCTGTACTTTAGGATTACAGCCCTCTCCGCAATGAAGAATTAGACTTGTTCGGGATACAGTACACACCTTCACAGAAAGAACTTTTCATCCATGAAGTATTTTATATTTTTAGTGGCCGACCACCTGCGGCTAACTAGCTCTCAGATACCCAGGGGGAGAGTGGGATTGTGAGATGTACGAGAGGTTGCGCTTATTATTAACTGTCAAGCAATTGGTGCTACAGGACTTGTGGGGGAGCTTTCAAAAATGAATGATCCGCACCCCTTCCAGCACCCCGTCCAACACCCTGGGTGTATATAACTACAGCATTTCTGCATTTTGTAATCAAATTATTGTCCATATTTATTTGCCCTAACAGGATGACAGTTAGCATCCTTAGCACCCTTAGCACCCTTAGTCATGGATTAGTTCAGCTTACCACAAAAAAATGAGGGGTAATCACCTGCAATGGTTTCATCGCTCCTCAAGAGTTCAGAAGTTTCTAAAGATAAATTACATAGTCTGATCTAGAAAGCTTTCATTTCCATGGTTACTTACACATAAAGCCCCAAATTGAAGTCCAGCTGATATAAGATTATGTTTTATCTTCCAAAAGAGAATTCCAGTTGATGATAAAAGTAAATGACTTTTGTGTGAACAAATTATCAATGATACAGTCATATCATCACTAGGCGACTGCAATGAAATGATTTTGTTTGCATGCCTGCGGTGGGAGATGGCGGATAATATGATTAGGTTTTACTATTGGTTTGTTTGCTAACCCTAACAGAATCGTATAGTATTTCTTTCAACTTGTTTTGAGCTTGAATGGGAAAAGTCAATTTGAAATTGTACCCACCGCCAAGTTTCTTTGATGGCCAAATGTCTATCACATCTGACAGTATTAAAGCCAGGGAGATCTACCACTGAATCAGGTATAGGTTTGACCAGACACTAAGAAAATGTCAATAGCGTTTCATAAAGCTGAACTTTCCTGTAATGATATAACGTGATTATAGAGGTGAATGTTGTATTTGAGGATATTGAAGTAATTATTTTACAATGGTTTCTTAGTTGAGTTATGCCAATGACTATGACATGACACTCCGGCTGTTCCCTGTCCACAGCAATTCAAGCGTGAAAACGAGTGTTTGTCAATTTAGGATGCTGTGCTCGCTTGCTCTGTTTATATAAGATTACAAGTAGAAATGATTTCTTTCTGCAGACATAGCCTTACTTATTTCAGATTTGCCTGAGAATGGTTCATGCAATTCTCTTGATTTTTTTTACATGTGTTACCAGAACATATGGGCCACAGTCTAGGCATTTATTCATGTAGTCAGTCAATGGATTTTGCAGATATATTTGATTTAGTGGCTAACATTCCTTTGTGAGATGAGTAAGACAAGGTACACACAATACTAGATAGCCCTTACATCAAACACAGTTTCCTATGACCAACAGTCATTTTAAGCTGACCAAAGGAAGGTGTCAGATTTATGAAATCTGTCATTCACAAGCTGAAAACTAGATAAAAACAGCCCAAAACAGCATTCTTTTCTCCCTCCCCCTCCCCCTCCAACATACTCTTTTTGTGAACCATGAAAATAATCATCATTACCAATCACCTCAATCAAGATATTTACTTGAGAACATTTGCTCCAATTTAAGAGGTAAATGTGGCTATAGAGACGGCCCAAAAAGTGTCCAGTTCATAGCGCCATATGGACACGTCTCTTCTATACATATGCTAAGCAAAAATTACCCAACCATCTGCATGAATGATGGGGCCTTTATTTTAGATTGAGCTTAGCGTTATAACATGAAAACTCAGCTCCATACTCTAGTACTCAACTACATCAGTGAAACTCCACCCATAATCTCAGCTATCATATAGTTAACCTACCAGGCGTTTAGTCGCTGGCAAAATAGTAAGCGGTAAGATCACCACAGTTGCATTTATATCACCTTCCCTTGGTAGTCAAACTATCGTTAGTCATGTTGCCCCTCAAACGCTATGATAAGGCCAATGTCACTTAGTTGATCCTACAGTGTACTTTATAGTTTTTCACCAAATCTTGCAATAAGATCCTACAATATCCTCTCGAGTAAGATCCATACTAACTCGATACTCAAAAATTTGAATTCATTTTCAAAGAAACTGATCTGTGCATTGACATAGACTGCACTTATTCAGTAATATTGAAAGTTCATGTTTAGATGTGCTGAGTAACTGTGGTGCACAAATGGACAAGATCTGATGCCACAAAACAGAAAGCTTCTCCAAGTCACCCACTGCTAACACATTTCAATACTACTCTGTAGGAGGCCGTCAAATTCATTTGGATTTTTTATCACCCTGAAGACTGAAATAACTAGATGACACATTTATTTACATGGATCTACTTTAAGATATGCAAATACTAGTTTTTGATATAAAGAGAACTGTTTATCTGAGTAAGTCTTGTGTGTCAAAACATCTTAAAGTTTGTAAAGATTGCTAAAAAAAATCCTCAAAACAAAAAAATCACTTGTTAGTAATCATCACATGATTTAGATTTTTACATCATTGAGATGCCTGAAATGTCTAGGTCTAAAATATTTTTATTTGAAGTTTCAGTGAAATTTGGAAACACATAATTTTCATGAAAAACAAAGAGGCTACCAGTGTAAATCTTGAATTTCCTATTGAAATTCTATTGAAAGCCACTAATCATAAAGCTCATACTTGAAGCGTAACACTCGTTTTCATGCGGCCGCTTGCCTATTCAACTGAAGACCGCAGTTTGATAGGAGTGTCATATCTTAGTAGTTATAATCTTTGGTTATGCCGTTAGCCGTCGTTTGTTTTATTCTCTCTACACACAGAATGAGTCTATAGCAGATTGGATCGGGTAGTTGATCATTTTTAATTGGTAGACAAACTTTACTGCCATGTAATAGATCTGTCATCCTGAACCAGATTATTTGCTCAATTATGTGTTGACTGCGATAATTTGACGATGAATTTTTTGTTTGGTGATTTTAGGGATTTGTCATGACTATCAGTTCAGTTTTTCGGCAACTCTAAGGCATCATCTTTTAATGTGGAAGAATTATGCATTTTTGAGGTTCAAAAGCAGGGTCTACATACGATTCAGGTCACGCTGCTTTCAGTGAACAACTGTCCATGTTTTCCGCTCTAGTCATGAAGGTCAGCATAGAATGGCTGGTAGGAGGTGAAGTTATGTCGCTCTCTTGGGTTCCGGTGCTGAGTGTTAGCAGCATGGCAACTCGTTGTCAAGCTAGTACTTGTATTTGCTCTCAATGTTGATGGTTTTGAATAGTTTTTTATCCATTTATATGATTATTTAGAGCAGCTTCTTCGGTTTTAAATCATTTGTGCTTGGGTGATTTATACTCAATTTTTATCAAGTCAAACATAGTGGCCAGCCAGTACTGCAAAGAAATAAAAATTTTTTGCCGGATGGTTGAATTATAGTCTCATAATCGCAGGAATTATTATCTAGCCGTAAATAGAGATTAGTAAGAAAATGTTATAACATTATTCCGAATAAATTATCTCATCATAAGTTCTTAATTTATTGATATCATAAGCTGTAAATTACTGATTAGCAGTCATAATCATACAATACTGTGAAACTTGGGATAAAGGGGGGGGGGGGGGTAAAATGTTGATGTCACATGACTTTATGATGAGTGTTTTAAAATCTTTTTTTTGGGCAACGCAGTTAGTGTTTTTAAGATATTCGATGTTTAATGGCAAGTAACTTATACAGATTATCTAGTGTATCATTGTATTAGTATCCAGGGGCGGATTTTCAGAATATTCAATAGGGGTCTTGACCAGGAATTTTAGTGTTTCTCTGAGGTGCGAAGCGCCTCAGCCGAGGGCGCGTAGCGCCCGAGCCAACCCAGCTGGGGGTTTTGGGGGCGCCGGCCGGCCGCCAAGGCTTTTTAGGGTGTATTTTGGGCTCAGGAGGGGTATTTCGGACATTATCAGCTAAGCTATGCCACACTGGCAAATGGTCAACAAAACACAGACATACCTAAATCGTCAATAAGTGTTGTGTAGTCAAATCAGCTGGGGGGTTTGGCCGCTGAAGAATTCAACAAATTTCAGAGCTCTAGATTTTAATGTAAGCTTGGTAAAGCTACATACCTGATGATTGATATACATGAGACATATGATGAGATTGTGATACTTTTAATATAGGATAATACTTTCCATCGATCTCCAAAACAAAAGAAAACATGAATTAATATTGATGCCAGAAATGTTGGTATGATAAGCATGACAGGTGTCACTACTCCGCTAGTGGATTAAGCAGGAGTAACCTCCTTCTCTTCATTGCTATAAATGAATTTACAAGAGTTTTGCCATCGAGGCTCTGAAGAATGTCCCTGTGTTTATAACCTAGCACCTGCTGGTTGTGCTCAGCTGTCTCCTGTTGACCCTTCGACAGCTTTTCCTGAATTGAATTCTTTTGACCGCTAAATACACCCTCTAACGACTCCATGCGAGTCTGAAAATATATCAGCATTGTAAGTTCCAGCAACTTACATTAGTACTGTAAACACTATGTTACTTCCTGCTATGGGTACCAGTGCGAAATATGGTCATTGGGGCAAAATACTTGCCGTTTTGTAACTATGTCTACTCATAGAAATTGTTTTAGTAAAATTTGTAATGTGAGGACTCACCACACAATGGAAATGACTTCTGTTACTGTCCGAGGTGTGCAGCTTTATTCTATCATAGAATTTCTTCCAGTTATTAAAGGGCTTGTTTACTAACTGTTCAGGTTTACGTCCTCTGTCATCTCCTTGTGTTGGAAATAGGCGACAAGGGACACAGTATACCCCATCATCCTTCTTACTGTAGGCTAGAAACGGATAGGTTTTAAGTTTATCCACAGAACACCTTCTCTTCGTAACCCCACGGCTGTTTCTACTCTCCGTGAATTCCCGATCTGGGAACTGATAACTGTAAAATATTAGAATATGATATAATATATGATGGTCACTATATGTGGTGTGTTACAATTTTCATGCTAAAGACTGACTTTCACAAGTATGCTTACTCTTCCATGATCTGGGCGGTTATCAAAGTTTGGTCATAAAGGTTTGTCACTGGCAAAAAAAAAAACTAGGTCTGCAATCATATCACGTTGACCATACCTGGCATCATAATACGGCTTGTTCTTTATGAAGCTATACTTTAGGGCAGGTTCAGATTTGGATGTGATGGATGTTATATCATTGGTGTCAGATTCAGCGGTGTCTGCTGATGTACCCTCCAGTGGTTCCTCTACTATTTCCTCAATCTGCGGGACAGCCACATGGACACTGCCACCTTTGTCTGTTTCATCTATCATACAAAGAAAGATTAGACAGAAAGCTATAATATATTGTGAATGGTGATCGCCTCTGACTGAGAATGTCGGCCTATGTAAAGCAAACTATTCTTTGCTTGAGCATTTCAGCTGAGCTGGCTTGGTATGATCTGTAAAAGGACTCCATCAGGCAATTTACAATCAAAGTATGTAGTGAAGTATATAGAACATGCAGGAACATGCAATCAAGCAGCAGCAAACTTTGTAACTACTTTTACCTGATCTTTCTGCTATGGTAGCTGAGCTTATATAATGGATATGATGTTATGATCCATGTTATGAGGCATGAGACAGGTGTAAAGCAAGGATAACCAAGAATCATAGTAGAGCTCTTTCAATTATGCATTAAATCAGAGGATTGAATAGAACAGTTTACAATCTCTCTTTAGTTTTTTTAGGAAGAGGATGATAGTAGTCTTATTAACTGTAGTTTAGTAGCTTGATGATGTAGCAAATGATCTATTGCTGTGATGATGCTATGATCAGGCTTTTAGATCTATCTTATGCTAACTTTCTGTCAACCAACAATACAGATGACCTTAAACACATATTTGGTATCAGAAGATCCCAGTAACATACCTTGTGAAGAAGTTTAATAAAGTCTTTTGCTTCTTTCTCTGTGGTTCAGACATGGCTCCCAAGTCTGGATGGCTCTAGAAGAAGTTAACCTTGACCTGGGCTTGACCTAATAAATCTAGACAAGAGTAGCTTCAAATCTTTCAGTTTTGGTAGAGCAGTTCAAATAGAGCCCTGGATTCTTTGAGGATTACTGGCTATAAAATTGCTTCCTGTTAGTTGCTAGGAAACATTGGAAAAACCCACACTAAATTATAAACAAATCACTCGAGCAGTTGCAAGCAATGTGAAAACATGGAAAAAAATTTTTTTTTTTTTACAAATGAACATGGGTTCGTGGGACCCATGCGACCATAGCAAAATCCGCCCCTGGTATCAATTTGGTTTTTGTAGAAGATCATTTTAGTTTGACGTTTGAGCACAACACAATTGTTATAGTGTTTCGGATAATTCAATGATTGAATTAGTTTATGCATTATCCCAATAAGGGTATTAAGTACACTTTAAAGAAATCATAATAAAAATGTTAAATTAATTTCTTTATTTCCAGACAAAATCCTTTAAACAGATTATGAATCGAGCAAAGAGAAGAAAACTTGAAGGAGAAGAAAATAAAGTAGGCCATGTAACACAGTCCTGCTATTGGTCAGACTATGTAACACAGTCCTGCTATTTGTCAGACTATGTAACACAGTGTTACTATTGGTCAGACTGTGTAACACAGTGCTACTATTGATCACTCTATGTAACACAGTCCTGCTATTTGTCAGACTATGTAACACAGTGCTACTATTGGTCAGGCTATGTAACACAGTCCTGCTATTGGTCGGACTATGTAACACAGTCCTGCTATTGGTCAGACTATGTAACACAGTCCTATTATTGGTCAGACTATGTAACACAGTGTTACTATTGGTCAGACTATGTAACACAGTCCTGCTATTGGTCAGACTATGTAACACAGTCCTGCTATTGGTCAGACTATGTAACACAGTCCTGCTTTTGGTCAGACTATGTAACACAGTCCTATTATTGCTCAGACTATGTAACACAGTGTTACTATTGGTCAGACTATGTAACACAGTCCTGCTATTGGTCAGACTATGTAACACAGTCCTGCTTTTGGTCAGACTATGTAACACAGTCCTGCCATTGGTCAGACTATGTAACACAGTCCTGCCATTTGTCGGACTATGTAACACAGTCCCGCTATTGGTCAGACTATGTAACACAGTCCTATTATTGGTCAGACTATGTAACACAGTGTTACTATTGGTCAGACTATGTAACACAGTCCTGCTATTGGTCAGACTATGTAACACAGTCCTGCTATTGGTCAGACTATGTAACACAGTCCTGCTATTTGTCAGACTGTGTAACACAGTGCTACTATTGGTCAGACTATGTAACACAGTCCTGCTATTGGTCAGACTATGTAACACAGTCCTGCTATTGGTCAGACTATGTAACACAGTCCTGCTATTTGTCAGACTGTGTAACACAGTGCTACTATTGGGCAGACTATGTAACACGTCCTGCTATTGGTCGGACTATGTAACACAGTCCTGCTATTGGTCAGACTATGTAACACAGTCCTACTATTGGTCACTCTATGCAACACAGTCCTGCTATTGGTCGGACTATGTAACACAGTCCTGCTATTGGTCGGACTATGTAACACAGTCCCGCTATTGGTCAGACTATGTAATACATTCCTATTATTGGTCAGACTATGTAACACAGTGTTACTATTGGTCAGACTATGTAACACAGTCCTGCTATTGGTCAGACTATTTTACACAGTCCTGCTTTTGGTCAGACTATGTAACACAGTCCTGCCATTGGTCAGACTATGTAACACAGTCCTGCCATTGGTCAGACTATGTAACACAGTCCTACTATTGGTCAGACTGTGTAACACAGTCCTGCTATTTGTCAGACTATGTAAACAGTCCTATTATTGGTCAGACTATGTAACACAGTCCTACTACTGGTCAGACTATGTAACACAGTGCTACTATTGGTCAGACTATGTAACACAGTCCTGCTATTGGTCGCCAATAAACTGCTTTCTTATGTTATCTTAGTCAACAGCTTACCTTTCTGTTCTCTCTCGTTACCAGATACCCGAACTAAGTGTGAGTCAGATGAGGATGGTTAGATGGTGCAATCGTTTAAGGAGCTTGCAATTCACTGCCAGGCGATTGGTGTTGCTACTGACAGCAGATATAGCGATAAAAGTAAGTTGGTCTGTGTTTATAGCCACAGCGACACAAGAAACAGGACATGTATATTCCCTACATATTTGATCAGTAGATCAACAGCTGTGCATAAATGACCCCTGCATATAGAATGGGCTACCCTGGTGGCTTGCCGCAGGCCTTGTCTATTGTACGTTGTACAAGGTGCAGAGAACTTAAAAAACAATTATTCATCCACGTATATTAATTTATATGTTTTCTGCCTCTTGTAATTGACTCCCACAGAGAGAAACCACAATAAAGTCAAATTATAAAATTTTATCACCATACTAAAACAACTAAACCTTCTGTTCTTCATATTTAGGCGGGAATCTTTCATCACAAGGTAACCAATCACAGCCAGAGTCAATACAAGATAGCCAATCACGGCCTGAGTCAGATATCAGAACTCAAAGTAAGATGGATTTCTCTGTTACTGACACAGATCAGGGATCTTTCTATGGAGATCACGGTGTGACTGATAGCAGGAATAGTAACAGCAGAGATAGTGACAACAGACATATTAATATAAGTAAGAAGGTCTGGGTTTATAGCCATTGATCCCTACATGTTTACTGAGTAGATCAATAGCCGTGAGTCGCGAGACCCAATCGCGACGTCCGGCCGCTGTAGAGACATCAAGCTCCTGGAGTTATGTACAGCAATGCTTTTCATGTGTAGGGGTTGGGCACTGTATATTCATGCACAGAGTTGCTAGCAGTAGTTGTATGAGCTATTAGGGTCAGTTTTCCCCCAAAAAATAGCTTAAGTTAATTCTGTGCAATTAATAGGTACATTTCTTGGCGATAGAATATAGAATATATTTATTCAGCATATCCGAAAATTAACAGCTAACAATTGGATTTGATGTTAAAAATTAATCAGCGAGCCTTGTAGGAGATGACTTAGTTCAGAGAGTACCATTTATAAAATAGATAGAAAAGAGAAAGTTAATTATGAGTCACACCAGGAGAATGGTCATACATTGATAATAACATATCAACAGTACTCTTTGGATGTGCACGTGTCATGTGACATTCTTCATGGAAGGGCAACTCCGAACTGTGACTTATTCATTTGTAACACATTTAACTTTGCAAGCATCCCTTCTGAGAGTAAACTGAAGTTCAATGCAGCAGTTTCTCAACTTTTTGTGAGATTATATCAATCTGTCCCCCTCAGAGATAGTAAGAATAGTTAGTGTGTCTGTCTGTTTGGGTTTATATCCAGTCATATCAGAAACAGGACATGTCAGTATAGTCCTTTCATGTTTGGTGAGCAGGTAAATAATCAATAATAAAGCAATGTCACGGTGTATGGTCACTGCAGACAGATCAGGCTTTCCTGGTTTCTTGCTGCAGGTCGTTTCATGTGTAGAAGTTTGATGTGACGAGGCCAGAGACTTGTGGGCTGTGCATAGCGCAGACAACCCAGTGAGAAAGGTGACAACCAAATATAATTATGATCAAAGTTGCTGCTGTATGATTTAGGGAGGGCCAGTTTCTCCAACAACAGTATACAGGGCTGTTTTATCTATAGGTACATTATTTCTTGGCGATTTAGTATCTTAAACACTTATTTATTTGTTTGAGGAGGTTTTCTGAAAATTCACAGCCAGCAGATGGTGTTAAAAAATAACCTGTTGACATCGTCCTGTTTAATCATCATGCACACCAGTAACTGAATTAATCTCTTTAAGAGAAAATATCCCCTTTTATAAAACAAAGTTAATGGATAATGGTAATAATGATTATAATAGCTCCTCAAAAACCCCAGAGTTAATTCTTCTCATATCAGGTTTGACACCAATGACAGTAAAATTAACAAAACAACAAACCATATGGAATCATGCCTCACAACAGAAGATTCTGCGGATTTTTGAATTTCCCTGAATCAGCGTGTGTAATCAAATTTAATAAGGGTTGTCATTGATAATAATAGTCACAGAGAAAATGAAGAAAGCAATCAATAATAATATGACTTATTTACAGAGTATAGAGTCTAATACAGAGATTATAGTCAGCCTGATATAGATAAGATACCTGACCGGCCAGACTTCAGCACACATACTGTAAATGAGTTATTATCAGCTACAGAAGGTCACACTGTGACACATATGACTATCTTGGGTGACATACCACCACTACAACAGATAGCACCTCATCTCAAACAGCTGGAGATAAGTGTGTTTACTGATGTGCATCAGCTTGAGATGTGAGTAACATAGACTCTGACCTTTCTAGCAGCAGGGCTGACACTTGTCTGATATTATCACTGTGATTTTCCTTTTCATATGGGTTGCAAAAAAGTTAAAATTCAAACTTAAAACAAGTAGTACTCAAATCATAATTTGAAAGCATTAGGCCTGTGAGATTTTTAGTTTTTGGTTTAATATTTTAAAAATCTGGTGGTAGCTAGGATTTTACAATGTATCCTAACATGTGATACCTGCTGATAGGAAAATGGTCGTTTAGATCAGGGGGTGGTGTCACCATTATAATACATAATATTTAATTGTTACAAAAATGTTACTTTTTGTGGCGATATTGTAGTCAGTAAATATAATAGAGTAATTTTTAAGCAGTAATTTGCGCTAAATGCTACCGAGTACCAGTTGAATAGTACCAGTTGAATAGTACCACAAAACCCAGAATTGCTTTGAATGTAGTCTTAGAAATTCAGTACAAAGAGATCTATGTTTAACACGATTCTATGAGGCAGACTGAGACTGCTTACTGTTGAGAAGTTTGGAGAGAATTTCATCTTATCAGTGTAAGTCTCTCTTACCATCTTATCAGTGTAAGTCTCTCTTACCATCTTAGTTGAAGATTTTAAGACCTCTGAAGAGAACCTTCCATTCCTGCATGGCACAGATTTACGAAAATATTCACGAGCATCATATCAGTTACAATTTTCTAAGAGGGTAATTTCAACTCTATTACATAATGAACCATTAAATCACATCAGTTTTAGTCAACGACAATGTGAAGAAGTGAAAAATTAATTTTGAATGGTCAAATTCTGATAACGGGAAGACGAATTTAAAGAACACCTATTACTCCTATTATTTGATAAATACTTGATTTCAAACGTTTTCTAATTGTAGCATCAGATCACTGGCTAAACTAGAGGTGCTGGATGCTATCTCACATAGATCCCCTACTCTACCCAGCTGGATCGGGGAACTGAAGGGTCTTAAGGAGTTAAGTTTAAGATTCTGTGGTCTTACTGAGATACCAGAGAGGTGACTATAAATGATTTTGCAATTCCGGTTGTTTTGCTGTCAGGTTCATCTCTGCAGCACATCAATGGTGGTGCTGCTTCTTTTTTAAATCGCAATGTTGTGTTTCTTTCCGAAGACTCAGAAAACAAGTAGGCTTTAGGGTAATCGCGAAAGTACCGTGGCTCATTTCTGCCATGCAGTGTTTTGGAATATTCGGAAGCAGGTGCCTAGAAATTAAATGTGTTTCTTTAATAGTCGAGTAGCTACCTGAAAACAAAATAGCCGTTGTAAAATTAGCATTTGGCTGCGTAAAAATATAATGTGTTTCTTAAATATCCGAGCAGCAGCCTAAAAACAACAGATACCTTAAAAACTTTCAATGCAGCTTCCTACAAATAAATGATAATTCCTAGAATTATCTACCCACTACCTAAAAAATCACAGAGGCTTGCCTAGCAATAAACCATGGGTTCCCTACAATCATCATTATGCTCCCTACATAAGTTGCATGCTTGCCTAGAAATATACAGGCCTTCCTTATAATGCACGCTTGATTGAGTTTATAGACAGACCAGACTTGCCATACAATGGTCAAGGCACAGCTGAAATCAGCCTTCTTAAAAATGATTTACAGCCCCCAGGCTATCTCACGTTTGGTGTACTATTGTGGGTCTTGAAGCGTTGAGCAGACAACTCTACTGTGTTTTAGTATGGAGTCTTACTTCGTAACTTATTAACCAGTTTTTTTGAATGAAGAGAGAATACGTCGGAAATAGATAAAATAATAAAAAAGTGATACTACTGATAGTAAGCACTTTTACAGTTAGTAAATAGATTAACAGCGAGTCGCAACCACCAGAGATTGGTGACCCCTCTATCATCAACACTTTCCCACTACTAATATAATAGGATAAAATATTATATAATTCAATTTAAAATATTTTTCTTATTATTATGGTTATTAATATTTTGTGACTAATAACCTACCTAATAACAAGCTTCCTGTTTTATCCAATGTCACTGTGCATTTTATAAAAAAAAATTTTGGGCTTTGTTGTTCAGTTGATAAGATCATTTATTGCAAGCGGGTCGGGCCCCTGCAAGCACCACAACCCGCCGCCCCCAAAGTCATCTTTCAGTCGATTCTAGTTTATTAAAGCTCAGTAAATTGGAACATAATCTGCTTTGCAGTAATTATTTATGGCAGGTCTGTTCTGTCTATAAACTCAATCAAGCATGTATTATTAATAAGGCCTTTATATTTCTAGGCAAGCATGCATCTTTTGTAGGGAGCATAATGATGATTGTAGGGAACCATGGTTTATTGCTAGGCAAGCTGTTGTGTCCTCATGTGCAGTGACCACTAATTAAGTCACGTGCTCATTTAGCATGCTGCCGATAGTATAAACAGGCAGGCATCACAATCATAATCAGTTGATGTACAGTTGATATACAGTTGATATACATTTGATATACGGTTGTTATTAGTCATGTCATTTATAAGTCATTGACACAATGGTCACATAATAAATGTACACGCTCCAATTTGATTTATATACAACCAACAAAACACAAAATGAACATTGGCGACGGGGATAAAACTCAAAAAGATTGAGGTGGAAAGAAGGAGACTGTGCCAAAGAGGGTGATAGATCCATAAACAGACGGTACTCAGCCAAACACAGACACAGACTAAGCGAAGAACAAAAACCTATGACAGTGACGGAGACAGAAATGACTTGAACCGCATTTTTTGGTAAAACCAAATAAAAGGTTCATGCGTCATGTGTTTAGGCAAATGCGTCAGACTGCAGGTGAGACGATAGCTCAATTCGTAGGTAGACATAGGAAAGGTTCTGTAGGCTGTGAGTGCGTTGATGTTAATGACTCGATAGTTGATCAGATTGTTTCAGGCTGCTATTACGATGCTCTTAGAGAAAAATGCTTAGAATCAGGGGCAACCCTTGACCTAGCAAAGCTAATGAGTATTTCAGCATCACATGAAGCGGTCGAAATGCAAAATAGGGAAATGAGAAATGGTCAAAACCCTTGTGCTAGCGCTCATGCTAAAAGTAACGCTCATGAATTTCCCAATGCAACAGGTGGTGTCAACCGATTAGGCTCATTTGTTAGGCATGGACATAGTGGCGGCAAGCCAAAACCCAGATATGAAAACTCCGATGGTAGTAAATCCTACAGGTAGAGGTACATCAAATCGTAAGTCAGCTGAATCATGCTATAGGTGTGGTTCTTCCAATCATATCGGTAGTGATACTAACTGCCCAGCTAAGGAGAAACAGTGTAATAAATGCTCAAAAATAGGTCATTCTGCTATTGTGTGTAGGAGTGTTGAACCTAAGAAAAACGTGCATTCTATATTGTCAGCTGGTAGTCGAAAGGCTGATGAAGGTCAGGCAGCATTTCAGTGCAAAATTATCAGGCCGAAGTTTAATCTAGACAAGCTTGAAATCCGAGTAGGAAACATTCCGCTTGATGTGCTTGTAGAATCTGGCTCACAGAGCAATGTGATTAGTAAAGACACATTTGATTTACTTGTGTCAAGAGGTCTTAGAGCCGAAGTAGAGCCAACAGACCTGAAACTGTTTCTGTATACTGCTGATAAGCCCTTAGACTTGTTGGGATGCTTCAATGCGGAACTAGAAGCAGGAAATCAGCGGGCAACAACTGAAATAATAATTATTAATGATAGGGATCAGACTCGTTGTTGAGTAATGATACATCTCATGCACTAAAACTAATCAAAATAGACTACAACGTAGGAGTAACAGCTTAGATTCTAATACCAGTAATGTCAGTAATTACGGTAGTCTGCTAGATAACTATAAGAATATATTTTCAGGCGTAGGTAAATTCAAAGGCCCAGGTATGAAAATAGGAATAGATCCTAATGTAGCTCCAGTGTGTCAACCATATAATCGAGTTACATTCGCACTGAGGCGTAAAGTAGAGGCTAAACTAGAACAGCTAGTTAAATCAGATATCATAGAGGTAGTAGCAAAGCCTACACAATGGATTTCACCTTTGATTTCTGTACCTAAGGCTAATGGTGATAATAGGCTATGTGTTGATATGCGTAGGGCAAACCAGGTAATTATTAGGGAAAGACATCCCATGCTGACTGTTGAAGATTTATTACCGGATATGAATGGCAGCAAGGTTTTCAGCAAGTTAGACATGAAGGAAGGTTTCACGCATTTTGCGCTGCATCCTGATTCAAGGGATATCACAACATTCAGTTGTCACATTGGCTTATACCGATATGAGAGGTTATTTTATGGTTGCTCTATGGCTCCAGAGAAATTTTATGCAGATATTCATAGTTTGATTCAAGGCATTCCAGGTGTAGCAAACCTTGCTGATGATATCATTATACATGGCTCAGACAGAGCTGAGCATGATGCTAGATTGATACAGGTCCTAGACAGGCTCAGAGCAGCAGGATTGACACTCAACAGGTAGAAGTGTACATTTGGTGTTGATGAGATAGAATTTGTAGGTCATAAACTATCAGCAAAGGGCATCGATTCGATAGCTGGTAAAGTTGATGCTATAGTAAACGCTAAGGAACCAACATGCATAGAGGAGTTGCGTTCGTTCTAAGGATTAGCTAATTATTGTAGCAAGTTCACACCAGATTTCTCGACCAAGACAGAACCACTGCGCAGACTGAAAAATCAGCCAGTAGATGGCAAGCAGAAAGGTGTCAAAGAAAAATTTGTTCTCAACCAAGAGCAGATAGTAGCGTTTGAGAAAGTGAAGAAAAGTCTAGCCAGTAGTGAGACTTTAGGTTATTTTGATCTCAAATATCCGACTGAGGTGGTAGCTGATGCAAGTCCTTTAGGTTTAGGTGCTGTTCTTATCTAGGATCAGGAGGATGCACCACGGGTTATTAGCTATGCATCGAGAAGTTTGAGTGATGTTGAATCTAGATACCATCAGACTGAAAGGGAAGCTCTAAGTTTGGTGTGGGCATGTAAAAGATTTAAGCCATATTTGATTGGCAATAAGTTCGAATTGGTTACAGATAATGAGCCACTGAAGGTTATTTATGGTCCGCGTTCAAAACCATGTGCTAGGATTGAACGCTGGGTGTTACGTCTTATGCAATATGATTACTCTGTAGTTTATTGGCCAGGTAGCAAAAACTTAGCAGACCCTCTCTCAAGGCTCTCAGAAAGTAAAGTTTGTGATTTGTCTCTCGCAATCAAGGCTGAAGCATATGTTAGATTTGTAGCTTTAAATTCTGTACCTATAGCTATTACCGCTAAAGAGATAGAGATAATTTCTGTAGACGACGAGGACTTATCCATTGTTAGGAAATACATAAAGTCAAATAATTTTGATCTTAGTGGTGTATCAAAGTCGTATAAGCTAATTAGTGGTGAATTGTGTGCGATAAGAAAACCCAGTATTGAGAGGCAGCAGACTAGTCATACCCTCTCAACTCAGACCACATGTTTGAAATTTAGCTCATACAGGACATCTAGGGGTTGTTGGTACTAAGAGAAATTCGAGGACTTAGGTTTGGTGGCCAAACATTGATAGCGATGTGGACAAACACATCAAAGCATGTCATGAGTGTCAATTAGTAGGTAAACCAAGTTCTCCGGAACCCATGTTGAGTTCTGACCTCCCAACAGCGCCATGGAAGGAAGTTGCGGTAGATCATTTTGGTCCATTTGGTCATTCTAGCCAGTACTTGCTTGTTGTTATTGACTATTATAGTAGGTATTTTGTGTGCATTCCGGTGAAATCGACTAGTGCTGCAACCACACTAAAGATATTAGATGAAGTTTTTCAAACTCATGGAACCCCACAGTACTTGTAAAGTGATTCAGGACCAGCTTTCATATCGGAGGATTTTAGGCAATTCTGTGATAATTTGGCAATTAAACACAGCAGGGGTACACCTAAGTGGTCTCAAGGTAATGGTCTTGTTGAATCATCGATTAAGTCCATAAAGAAAAGGCTTCAAATAGCTGTGACTACAGGGAAAGATTGGGGAAGTGAACTCCTCAAGTATTTATTTTCTTATAGACATACACCCCATCCTGTGACTGGTAAGAGTCCAGCAGAATTATTATTTGGTCGTAAGCTGCGTACCAAATTACCCATGTATGATAATGATAGTAAGTTAGATGATATTCAGGTCAGACAGCATGACGCTGAATATAAGGCTAAAGTAAAAGAATACACTGACCGTAAGAGCAAGGCTGCAAACTCTAGTATTTATATCGGTGATGAAGTTTTACTCATCAGAGATCAAATTTCACAAAAAGCTGACACCCGCTACTACAATGATATTTATGTAGTAGTGAACAAAAATGGGTCACAAGTAACTGTACGATCCTCAGATGGACAAGAATTTGTCCGTAACAGCTCCCATCTGAGACCCTACAAGAGAACCCATGAAATCATACACTCTTCTTTTGTAGATGCCGGTATCACAGGCACCACAGAGGAAGAAAAGAGGGAAAATAGTGTCAGAAGATCGCCACGCCATAAGAACACTCCAGACAGATACACTAACTATCTAAGCAGTCTCAAGGATTACTACGACTTCTGTTTCACATATTATCAAGGAACTCAGCCTGATATGTCATGTCAAAAGTGCCCGATGCACTGCAGCACAACAGAGTCGAAAGGAGAGTGAACTCCTGCGGTTTCATGCCAAGGCAAATCCTACCCCCACTGACAACGCGAATATCAGTGGTGCTTGTTCTCTATTTTCCCATAAATAGATTATGGTTTTTTTGAGGCAAGGATGGCACGGTAGCTGCTGGCCGCAATTGACTCTGAACATCTCTACACTTTTCCATTGAACTATTATTTACATTCTGAAATATATTATTGCTGACAAATTTTATAAATAAGACATTTATGTTGCTATAATATTTTATGCTCGCTTTTTGTATGTAAAGTTTTCAGATAATTACTCATTCAAGTTTAATGAGGAAAAGAGGGATGTTGCGTCCTCATGTGCAATGACCACTAATTAAAGAGGTAGGAATCGAAGGGGGTGCACGGGGATTAATCATGTGAAGTGACAGGCAAGACCATTGGCTGATCAATGTAATTAGAGGCGGAGAATGGCCTTGGTCTCCGCCTCTAATTGATGTACAGTTGATATACAGTTGATATACGGTTGGTATTGGTCATGTCATTTATAAGTCATTAGAGAGGTTGCGAAATCTCGTAATTGTCTTCTCCTGGAACGTGAAGTTGTCGTCACGTATACGTTTCACGTTTTAGGTAGATGGTAATTTTTGACACTGACGTGATACGAGCCCATAGCAACAACCTTGAACTTGTAAACATTTTTGACTACACCATCTATGTCAAATTTCTGCTTGAATTGCTCCTCCCTCCTGATGTTAATTTTACAAGGGGTAACTGTAACTACTTGGTTTTATCTTGCACAGCATAAGTGAGTAGTAAGTTCTAACATTTACACCACACCAGACTATTTGTTGAATAGTCAGCTTGGAATGTAACTCTTACTGCAAGAAGACTAGGTAAGTCACAATTTTGTTCCTAGTAGTACATCCACACACTAATCCTTGCTCAAATATAATAATGCCCCCCAAGTCCAATTCAAATGAAATTGATTTAAATGACCTCAATTAAGTTGTCCTGACCTGTGTGAGCTGAGCACATGGTAACAATCCTTCCCTTATCCCTCATGGGTCACAGTTTGTATTCATGGATATCAAGAATGGAAACATAGCATGACTATTTTCAGGTCTGTCATTCAGTTCTACAGCCTCTATGTTTGATCACATACACACATTAGAGGTAAAAACATTCATTCATTCATTACAGATCGGATTGCTGTTTTTCTCACACACAAGCAATGGCAAAACGCGCAAAAAAGTGAGTGGGCTTCTAATTTTCTATATGAGGACATGCTTGAATTGACTGGAATATTTACTTTGATATTCAAATAGCTGGCATTGAGCTCTTTGGATCTCATGAGAGTACTGCTTTTTGTTTCATCTGTACTGTGTCATAGGTTTTGTCTGTATGTTAACATCTGTGACGGAGTTATGTTTCAGGAGAGAATTGAATGAATTGCTTGCTGTGTTCATGATGGAATCCGATCTTGATTCTGAAGAAGAAGAAATAGTTACGATGCTTTCCGCTGAGCTCAAAAAGTTCACTAAAGAAGAAATTCCGAAGGAGAAGTTTGATGCAAGCCGTATGTCTGACAATTGGTTCGTGGAAAACACTAGGTAAGATACAAATACCCCTCACTGTCAGTACCCAGAACCCATCGGCATTCAGCCAAGGTACACACATACTGTTGTAAAATAAGCAGTGAATTGTCTGTCGGCCAACAATCGAACGTTAACAGGGGGTTGTATTCTCACGATGATGGATAAGACAATCTCCTCAAACTCATTATATTTGTTCCACTCATTTATTTCCAGGTTTACATACGCCGACATCACGCTACTCGTTGAACTTTTAAAGTGTCCAGCAGAATACAAACTGGACAATCAATCAAGATTCAGGCCTGAGGAAGGATTGATTATTACACTGTGCCGATTGGCCTATCCGAACCGCCTCTCTCAACATGTGTCGCTGTTTGGAAGGTCCAGATCAATGATTTCAAAAATATTTAATTGCTTTATTGAAGACATTGATAATCGTTCGAAGTTTTTACTATAAACCATCCAGCATCCATCATATAATCTAAATGATCTAGCCGAAATTACTGCAAGGCAATGCCCCCTCACAACCTGTATAGGATATGTAGATGGCACTGTTCGACCTATGTGCCAGCCAAGCAGGTTCCAGGAGATGGTATTCAATGGACACAAATGAAAGCATGCTCTAAATTACCAGAGCATAATGTTAGTCAATGGTATCATGATCCTACATGGTCCTTTTGAGGGAGGAGGCACGATAGCTTTCTTATGCAGGAAAGTGAGATTGACGGTCAACTAGCACAGCTGCCTCGAAGACCAGATGGTTCTCAGTACGTTATATATGGCGATCCTGCATATGCTCTGCAGGCACAGGTGGTATGCCCATACCCCCAGCATATCAATTATACACCAGACAAGCAGCTTTTTAATGAATCCATGTCAACTGTCAGACAAAGCGTAGAATATGGTTTCGGCAAGACAGTGCAATATTTTAGTTTTCTCGATTTTGCCAAGGGGCAAAAGTCACTGCTGTCACCTATTGGCAGGTATCATAGAGTAGGGGTTCTGTTATCCAATATTCATACTTGTTTGTATGGCTCAGCAGTGACCTCCCTTCTCAGGTCACAACCACCTCATATCAGGGAATACCTGAGCCTAGTGGGAGATTAAGTGCCTGCTAATTTCCTTCCCCATAGCAGTCATACCTCATTATTAGTTTGTTCTTGAATTATCTGTCTTATTTTTGTATCAATATTGACTTAGGCCATGTTGTAAGAATTATGATCAAAATATTACTAATAATTTGAACCCTATTTTTTTATCCACAGATAAGGTGCGCACTCTGTTTTGTACATAAATACATAATCTGGGTGAAGAAATATGACATTTTTTAATAAATAACAATATAACAAAAAACATTCTTTTATACAAAACAACCTCATAACATTCAACAAAAACAGCATTAACCAACAGTTTTCATTTATAAAAAATAAATAATAGCTCATTTACTTAGTCATTACAGTCATTTACAGTATTCATTATATATAAATATACAAAGAAAAACTACAATCATTTAACCAATAACACAAAACAACCTGATAACATTCAACAAAAACAGCATATCCGAATCATTCAAGTTAACAAAAAATAGTTCATCGAGAAAGCCCAACAGAGATTAACCAACAGTTCT
This sequence comes from Membranipora membranacea, assembly GCA_914767715.1. NCBI lineage: Eukaryota > Metazoa > Bryozoa > Gymnolaemata > Cheilostomatida > Membraniporidae > Membranipora > Membranipora membranacea. The sequence goes on from OU612074.1 coordinate 23,916,597, forward strand.
CATTTATAAAGTAATAGCTCATTTAGTTAGCCTAACAGTATTCATTATACAAAAAAAAAAGAAAGAAAATTTTCGATTATGTACAACACTATGAATTGAAAATCACTACTGCTCCATCGATGGATTAAAAGATTGAAAAAAATTGTTGGGGTTCGAATTGTTTGGTTGTTCATTTTTATCTTGCCTAGCTAGTAAAGTCATGATTAAATCGTTTTGTTGTTTCCATGATTATGATTCTTTATTTTTTCATTTTCTGCTTCAGCTTTTCTTACTTCCAGCTCCTTCTACCTTTATCAGCAGCAGCAGCAGCAGCAGCAATACTGCTACTTGATGAGCTCTTTTTCGACTCTGGCTCACCCTCATGATTCTTTTCTGAAATATAATACAATATATACAATACAATATAATCTACATATATCCCATAGCATGCAGAAATCTTTCAATGAATCAGTTCGGAGTTTGGTTAGTTACACCAGGAGTGCCAAACTCCCTGGTTACACAAACTTACATGTGCTCAATTGATTGTAGTTGTCCTGTCATGTAACACGAACAGACAAGAACAGACTTAGAACACTCACTTTGCTATATTCCGTCTGTGACCGCCTCTAAATTTTCGTAAGGCCGACTCGAAATGCTCCCGACAATTCCTCTTTGTTATCTGAACCCTTGGTGAGAGCTCTTGATTCAGTTGGCTACTTACGGCCTCCCACTCCTCTTGGGACTTTGGTTTTGAGGCATTCACAGCCTTATACAACAAGATTTCTGATTTTATGTTCCAACGAAAACACTGTCTTATTGAAGCCATCTACAAACAAATAAATAATGCCTAGAAAGTGATTATATACAAAAATTTATTTCACCTTGTTTGTATGAGGTAATAGTCAACTGAGCTGATACACTGCTGATGGGATGGCATCAAGTTATTGTGAGTGACGGATAGAATAAAATTTAAAAGCTGACTAATGATGATTTCAGATTTGTGCGACGAAAACCCATTTTAGTGATACTAAAATACTACTCATGATAGTATGAATTTATATGACATATGCGCAAGGTATTCTATTTATCCTAAGCCTACAAAAGTTCAAATACTCCCTCAACTCCTCTTCGCCAGCTAGTAGGTTCATTTAAAAGCCAAAGTACAAGATAACCCCTATATGAATAGCGCAGCCTCTTTCACTTGGGCTTAATCAAGGTGTCTCTCCCACACCTTCCTTGGACCAATGAAGAGGGAGTTCATTGCTTGGACCAATATAACTACCCTACCTATATATATATATATATGTATATTAATATTCTCTTGTTGTTCATTCAACCAAGGAGTAAGTCCTTGTTCCAACATACAGACACTAGACCAATGAACTCCCTCATTGAATAGTCCAAGGAGTCCTCTTACTCTTCGGTATATCCAAGGAGTTAGAGAACTAAATCAAAGTCCTTGGTTGGAGCAAGGAGGAACACCCTGTTACTCCTTGGTTGGAAGTTTGATTAATCCTAATAAACTAACTGAACCAACTTATGTAGGCACGTACCCTGGGACTGATTGGAGCATCATGATCAAAACATTGATAACACCCATGCTTTACCAACTGAAAACTTATGGTTTATGATCTGCTAGAGGAGAAGTGTCTACCAAACTTAGAAAAATATCCAAATTCTAACAACAAGGACTTGCAATGCAAGTGAAAATAAAATACTTGTACATAAAACTGTTCTGCACTGAAACTAGCGAAGATATCCCAGTAAAATTTTGAATGTCACTCCCTGATAACACTAGTTACATAGGCCTATGTACAGCTAAATAGATACCTTAATAACACACAGTTGATACCACAATCTGTAGAAGTACCAGTGCAAAATCAGTCTGAAGTAGGCCTACTGCTATGTAAGTTGATAATCATCAATCTTATACTGACTCTGAGTTACTAGTTAGAAAGGTCATCACTTGAGTACATATAACTGATGAAATATTATACAAACTTTGTCCATCATACTCTAATTTTGTACCAACACATACAGTTATGATCTTACTTTGCTCAATGATGAATGGTATGAGGCTAAAGGTGTCTCTTACTCTGAAAACAACAGCACAACAAGATTTATCGCTTGACTTTTTAGGTAGCTGCTCTTTTATTTAGGAAACACATTATATTTTTTGGCAGCCACATGTTAACATTACCAAGCCTCCTAAGGTTTTAGGTAGCTACTTGATCATTTAAGAAACATATTTTATTTCTAGGCACCTCCTTCCTAATATTCCAAAACGGTGCATGGCAGAAATGGGCCAAGGTACGAGAGGAAACTCCTAGAATTCAAAGTTATGAGATCCCAAAACTAGTTTTTCAATGAGGTTCATATTTTTCTTATATATAAATTTTTCGTACATATATAAATTAGGGGTTTCAATTGTCTACCAAAAATAGTGTAATAGAAGTAATATTGTGGAATGTGTGAAGGTTTGTTAATCGCACACACAGCATCCAGGTACGGCCAAATTTACTTGGTTCAATATAATACAACATTTATTATATTTGTCCAATTCATCATTGACAAACTAACATTATTAAATGGGAAGACGTAAATTTAAAGGCTTGAATTGAACATCTACTAAGAGAGAGAGGATAAATAATAAATACCTCATATGCTGGCCTGTCTCTGCTCTTTTGGTTGGTTGGTTTATTTTATCACAAACATGAAGTATGCTGCGAGATTGATTGTTTATACTGTTACATGGGTAGGGAATACCAAAAAGAAACATAAACAAAATGAGTAAAGTAAAGTCTGACTTCTAGTGGATTAAAAAATATCTTGTAATATCAAAATCAAATGTCTGAGGAAGGAGTCTTTACCTCAGGCAGTTCTGTATTTAAGGCTGCGGTATCTGCCTGAGGGGAGTTTATTAAGAAAATTGTTCGTCATCATGTATTATCTGCAGGGCCAGGTTCTTTGTTTGTTTTGATATGACAAAATCTAGGTCCCCAAGATCAAGACCTAGTCTGTCGCCCCGCACAGACAGCATAGAGTGTGGTTTAATCCATGCAATAAAAAAAGACAGATCTGAAACCACTGCTGCCACACAGTCAAATGTGTGCTTATAGAATTCTGTGTAGCTCAAAACTAATATCATGAGGCTGCAATCTCAGCATTGTCACATAATGAGCAAATAATTTGCACAAACTGATCATCAAAATTAGGGTATGAAATTAATTTATCTACCGCATCAGGTGAAGTAGTTAGCGTCTTACTAGTGCCAACTGTACACGTCATAAGCTGGTGCTTAGATTTCATGCCTTAATTTTGAAGATCAGTTTGTGCAAATTATTTTCCCATTAGGTGACAATTATGAGATTTAAGTCTCAATTACTGGAGCTATGCAGAAATTCAATAAGCAAAAATTTGCATGAGTAGCAGTATTCTAAAATTATTGTTTATCTCAGACAAATACATCTCATTACTTTTTTATTCTCTCTCACATTGTAGCATCAGATCACTAGATAATCTAGAGGTGCTGAATTTAGATGAGAATAGCAGCCTCAGTACCTTAGAAAGCTGGATCAGGGAGATGAAGAGTCTCAAGGAGTTAAATATAAGGCAATGTAGTCTAACTGAGAAACCAGAGAGGTAACTTATATAATGAAAAATCACTCAGGCTTTGACATTGCGAAAATGACGGGAAGTCAGATGATTTACTTTCCGTGGAGCAAACCGCCTTCAGAAAGGCTATAAAAAGTGCCAGATAGCTGCATGGTATGAGAAATCCAAATAATACAGATTTCGTTGTTTGATAACTGAGTGAATGTATTTGGTCATGGCTGATTGGCAACGTCTATTTAGAGATGATTCACATAAATGTCTTTCGTTTTCTTTATTTGGATGGTTTGAATGGTTTGGAAGTTTGGACCCTAGGTATATTTATGAGATGACAATTTTTGGTTTCAATTTCAAATACTGAAATACTCAGCCATGTATACACAGATATGAGTATTTAAAGTTAGTCATCCGAGTGAAAGAGACAAAAAATAATAGCACCTGATATGATCCACTGTCTTCACTCTTCAATCATAGACAGAAACCGTCCTCGTGTGTAGCAGGTCAACCTTTTTTCTGGATGCGATGGATGTGCAGATAGCATCAAGTACAATTTAAGGGTCGATCAACATATGATACATATTAATATATCCCATTCATCACTGAAAAGAAATGTAGCTAATGTATTTTATACTCTTTCTATATGTAGCATCAGTTTATTAGCTAATATAGAAGTACTTGATTTATCAATTAATCGCTGTATCGGAGAACTGAAGAGTCTCAAGAAGTTGGGCATAAACAACTGTGATCTTACTGAGATACCTGAGAGGTAACTTAATATAGTATTGTTATTCAGTTTTTAATGCTGTCAGGTTATGTAGGGGTAGAAGTAGGCTGCATTATTGGAAATCTCAAAAATAGCATTGTTTCATAGTCTATCCTTGCAGCACAGCGATTGTGGCACTACCTTCCACCAAGAAGGGCAACTTCTAGATTTAAAGGGTACGGCTACGGCTCTAAAGAAGACCAAATATTTCAAAATTAAGTGTTTCTATTGTTTCCCTAAAATAGTTACCCAGTCTAGTGGAATTAATTCATGTGCTCTGCTGCAGAGAACATCTACTGTAGATCAATAAGCAGACATTACTAGCCGGGGATTTCTAATCTGTTATTTCTGGGATGATGTTGATTTACACATTACTAGTGGGAGACATTACAGCTCAATTTCAAGAAATAAAGTTTCAGCACTGCTTTTGCAAATATTACGAAATTTTTGACCCTAGGGGCCTAGAATCTTGAGAGAGGACATTTAGTCAAATTCCTCATATTCTCTGTCTATTCATAAAGAAATTATTATCTTGATTAGTTATTTGAATGTGTGTTAAGGTTCGATAATAACACAGACAGTATCAGAGTGAAGCAGGATTTTCTCGGTTCACTCATCACTTAGATAATAACACAGACAGTATCAGAGTGAAGGAGGATTTTCTCAGTTCACTCATCACTTAGATAATAACACCGACAGTATCAGAGTGAAGCAGGATTTTCTCGGTTCACTCATCACTTACAAACTAATGTTATAATTGGTTTATTCTCTTTCTCTGAGAATAATGAGAAAATCCTAAATGTAGAATCTTGAGTTGTGCATCTATTATACGAGAGAAGATAAATACTAAAGTACACCTTTTCATATTGCTAGATAAGTACAAGCACAAAACAGCTGCTGCTTACAAAAATTATGTGCTCATGTCAGGAGGGTAGACAACTGCCAATCCTATGAGTATTTGGTACTATACAACAATAATCCTATGATAATTAATCATAATATACCAGCGTGAGAGCAAGCAACTCCCTGAGATTAAATAAATGTTGTCAAAAATTATTACATTATTGATTTTTTATTGTTTTTTATTTTAACTATTCTATCGAGGTCGTTAATATCGATAACAAATATGTTGTTACTCAGTTCATTAAAGTCAATTATGGCAAATCTTAGGCTAAGAAGTTGTCTTCTCTTATTGCTGGAATTTGGTGGCTCATTTGCAGTATAGAGTTATCACCCCATCTATCTATCTGTGTAAAACATTTTAGTTTCAAGCATGTGGATAGACTGCTTCACAGAGTAAACGGATTCAGAGTAAATTTTTTAACAATAGTCAAGGAAAGAGTTTTTTACTCCTTGGTCAAGGTACCTGCAAGCTTTGCGTCAAGGGGAAAGTTATGGGAAGCTTGATACCAAAAAACTCCTTTCATCTATTTGTCACAATATAGGGTTCTGGAGAATGAACTGAATTCAAAGTTTTTGATTACAGTAAAAAATAGAATATGCAGGCTCTCCCGTAAAAATTTCTCTTTGTACAGCCTTACTCCACAAATAGACATGAATTTTTATGCTTAAATTACACCTAACTATCCTAGCTAAATTGATACGGTGGGTATAGCTAGGAAGGCAGTTTTGTGGCAGTTTTTTACAATAGGATTAACTATTAAACTCCTTGAATGATGCTGCCACAATGTACCCTTGGTCTGTGCAATCATTGAACCTTAAATTTATCGAAAGGGCCTCATATCAAATGTATCTGCGGTCCATCGTCTACTGGGCTTTGGTTGGCACCCAGGTGTGCTCCGACCTGCCTGCAAACAGAGAGCAACCTGGCGCAGATATTGTGGCCTGGCCACTAAGGCAACAAATTTTGCCGCCTATGCTCTGGGATGTGGCTTGTGACAAGACATCTGATTTAAATCAACCTTCAATTTTAATCAGTCTTGAGACACAAAGGTTATCCTCAGGTTTTGATATTCTAATATTACATTGCCTTTAAATCATTTGGAAAAGATAAACAAGGCACAACAGTAACAAATTCTTTCCCTGTAATGAAACACAGAATCTGCAATACAACTGGTTGTTTACAAATAAGATTTTCTTGAGGGATTAGAAAATGTACTCTGAGAAAACAATGCACCCTCTACTTGATTGTGCAATAACTCCCAAAAGAAGGTTTACCCGGCTAACCAAGAGTGAAGTGATCGCAACCTTGTAAAACTTTTTAGAAGCATGGACCATGTTTTTGTTGAGTAAAGAGAGTGTGGATGATTGAATGTCGACAAGGTGTCATGGTCGATTGCAAAAATGTAAATATATGAGTAGCCAGCCACTAGAGCCTATTGATTCAACATAATATGATATGATATTTTAGATGCAATAAAATTGGTATAAAAAAACAGGGCACTCAATATGGGCTAAATTTTTTGTATCAGAACTGGGGTTTCGGGCTTGGAATGCTGGTTGGAAAATATATCTGGACTGAGCCTGAATTACAAATTATCTAGCACTGGGCTTTGGTTGGAACCCAGGTGTGCTCCGACCTGCCTGCAAACAGAGAGCAACCCGGCGCAGATATTGCGGCCTGGCCACTAAGGCAACAAATTTTGCCGCCTATGCTCCAGGATGTTGCTTGCGACAAGACATCTGATTTAATTCAACCTTCAATTTTAATCTGATGTAATAATGCTATAATACATAAATATCATAAGAAGCAACAAGTCTTGAGACACAAAGGTAATCCTCAGGTTTTGATATTCTAAGATTACATTGCCTTTAAATCCTTTGGAAAAGATAAACAAGGCACAACAGTAACAAATTCTTTCCCTGTAATGAAACACTGAGACTGCAATACACTGGTTGTTTAAAAATAAGATTTACTTGAGGGATTAGAAAATTTACTCTGAGAAAAAAATGTCTGTAATTGCTCTAACTGATATCTTCACTGCAAACTGAAACCTCCCTGCACTGGTTTGGCTTAGAGTATAAGCATGAGAGTGATGGGGCGAACATTGTTGCACTGAAACAATGAAGAGTTGGCAGCCTCCCTGGTTGAGCAACAGCGTAAACACACCAATTATGTCAAACCACCGAAACTTACAAAATGCACTGAGGGATCGATGAGATTGATTGAGATGCTCAGCAACACACAGGGGTGGCTTCATGCTGCTGGGGCCGGCCATGAGGAGGTTGTACTAGAGAAGGCCTCGTAACAGCGTTTGACTCATGGTTTCTAGCTGAAGACCTGTGTGTTGTGCAGTGGTACGCGCACCACTGTATGTTGTATCTTCATCCAGCAGAGGTCTCAATTGTACTTGGATCGTTTCAATGCACTGCGTGAAGAATTGCTTCCAATATTGTTTGGAGGCCATCTCAGATTTGTTGCTTATTGAGGCAGCCCACATGTTTGGCTAACCAAATCCTCAAAAGTAACAACATTATAACTTGTTGCAGTATAGATGCAGTCTCAGGGCACGATTTTAAAAAAAATGTACAAATTCAACCGTAACATGAATGCTGTCAATGGTTATTTCAGGACTGCAATTCCTTAATGGTGATAAATGCACCAAGGTCGAACATACAGAAACCAGCTCACTGAAAATGCAGCAGAATATTTCACATAGAATATCATGTGTGTTATTAAGGGTGAGCCCTCCAGACACACAGTTATTATAATCCTATACGCATCCAGCATAGTTACATTAGTGTTTTTCAATAGTAAAAATATTGGGATGACATTCGAGTAAAATATAAGCTCAAACATTTGGGTGTAGTTTGAAAATGCTATCATTGAACAGTATCCACTGAAAAAGCCAAATCCAAACCATGTTTCGGAATATTAATAATATTAATTATTTTGAGGTCTATAGTCATTCTGATAGAATTTGATGGGTGACTGATGGGTCACCACGATCTATACTGAAAACTTATATCAACCAACAGAAATATTCTTTTGTTTAAGTTCAGTATAGCCTCCATTTTCATTTGTAAATTGCTCCACTCCTTTGATAAAAGGCAATTAGAATTTGTTTGAAACTGTACACAATGGCATAGAAACTACAAATATATAGGCTCTTTGCACTGCCTTGCGCAACATTGCCACTGCACTGATGGATGAAATAAACACCGTAATGAAAAAATAAATCGCAATTTTAAATATGTTAAAAAAATATTTCAAACATGCCCTCAAAGCTCATTTAGATAATGCGATGAACTGATGCTCCAAAAAAAACCAGATCTCTGTGAGTTACCATGTCGAAATGTAGTTCTGCCCAAGCAGAAAAACACGAACTTGGAGATTTTTTGTCAGATTTGGAGTTTTTTGCAGGAAAAGATAAATGAATAGTTGGCTGATTGACTAACGATCCAGGTGACCAAATGTGGTTACTCTGAATTAAAAACTGTAGGAAGGAGATAGCTTATAGAAAAGTAAGGAGGAGATAACTACAACTGAGCATTTTTGACTTTAAATAACTGAGTAATGAAACCCATTCTACAGTAAATCAAACTAACACAGATTTTATTGTTTGAGTTGAGAACTAAAAAAACAAATCTGGATATGGCTCCTCCCAAATACTCCTGCCTAGAATAACATTGCATGTGCAGTAAGCTATACATAAATCGATTTCTTAGATTTTTTTAATCGGTTTCGCAGGTTGGATCACCTCTTCAAACTCTTATTATGTTGATATGTATCAAAGAATATTAAATCCTTTTAGATTGAGAAACATAAATCTCGTATGCCACAATCAAAAGCAATAATAATAATTCTCGCTATCAAAGAATCTCCTTGTTGTACAGGGAAGAGTAAGGAGTAAGTTTTTGCAGAGGTCAGGAAAAATGAAGGTATTTGGTTGGCGCAATACTGAAGTAAAAAGGAATCTTTTTCACCCTTGAACGAGTTACTACACTTGTCTCATAGGACCCTTTCTTGTGAGATAAAATCAGACAAGATTAATGGTTGTTTGGTCACAGAGTGAGATTAGGTTTGCCCAGGTATCCCGTGAATATGGGATATTGGATTCACAAAAGAAAGAATTCACTCAAGCAAGAAATCTGAAAATCTTCTTTTTCTGGTCAAATTATATTTTACCCAAGTCCTAGTTCCGTTTTAGATCACAAAGATCTGCTCGGCAATAGCAGCTCCAGATTATGCAGGTCAACATTTTTGTATTTTCCCTCATAGTTTATAATTTCATTACTTTTCCTTATTTTGTGATTATATATTCTTTCACTGAGATCAACAAATCTTGCATCTAGGTAAAATGTGATACATGGGTATGTACTTTGCTTTTTGAGGAGTTTCGGTGATTTTCTCATCTTCTCCTAGCTTGTTTTTTTGTGTGTTTTAATAGATATTTATATATTTCATTACAGTATCGGATCACTTACAAACTTAGTGAAGCTTGATTTTTATTGGAATCAGAACATTCACACTTTACCGAGCAGTATAGGAGATCTGAAGAGTCTGAGGATGTTAGATCTAAGTGGTTGTGATCTTACAGAGAAACCTGAGAGGTGAATATAATATAATTATTCAGGATGAAATACTCATGATTTATTTGAACATCTTGCTATATAGAAAACTGTTAGGAGACAAAATAACTCTAAATCAACCTGGAAAAGCAAAGCAATTAAAATTGTCATAGCTTTGAATGCCTAAAAATCATCTTGTGTTGCCGTACATCATATAGTATAATATTTCACACTTTATGTGTATTCAAATATTGCAGTATGCAGCATGCATGACAAGTTGGCGCTGGCCCTATAGCCAGTGGTGCATCACTTTGCAGGCTGGGTGGGTCGGGGGATCCTGAAAGACTCCCGCCGGCGGCCCAGGCAACACCCCAGTTGGCTGAAGGTCTTATAATTGACCAATCTTGCAAAGGCAAAATAAATCCTGAGCCATAGATCGTTCTGGTGAAGCAGCTTAGGTGATTTTGCCAACCTCTCCTTTGTTTTTATATTACAGTATCGAGTCACTTACAAACCTAGAGATACTTGAGTTATATAATAATAAAAGGCTTCATACCTTACCTAATAATAGTATTGGAGAACTGAACGGCATCCGGAAGTTACATCTACGTGGTTGTGATCTAGCGGAGATACCTGAGAGGTAAGTGCAATATATAATGTCATCAATTAAAATATGCATAACTAAAACAACCCATGGAATGTGGAATAATAATAAAATTCATAATAAAGGTTTTTCTATAATGCTAACAAAAATAAGGTTATATTGGTTAAGTGACTGAAATAAGAAGATTGGTGAAATGAATGATTCTAAGTGTTTTATATAAGATGATATATTAAAACTATAAGTAATCACTTTAGAAGTAAATCCGTGGCAGGTATAATAAACAAAATGAAATATAATTTTACTATTAATCAATAAGAAAAGTTGATCAGTTAAAAATAATTAAATGTGTGGGTCGACCTAATGGTGGTAACTGTCTATTGTTGATAGTTTGTTAACTTTATCCCCATCCTGCTCTGTCTTATCCCCATCCTGCTCTGTCTTATCCCCATCCTACACTGTCTTATCCCCATCTTACTCTGTCTTATCCCCATCCTACTCTGTCTTATCCCCATCTTACTCTGTCTTATCCCCATCCTACTCAGTCTTATCCCCATCTTACTCTGTCTTATCCCCATCTTACTCTGTCTTATCCCCATCTTACTCTGTCTTATCCCCATCCTACTCTGTCTTATCGCCATCCTACTCTGTCTTATCCCCATCCTACTCTGTCTTATCCCCATCCTACACTGTCTTATCCACATCCTACTCTGTCTTATCCCCATCCTACTCTGTCTTATCCCCATCCTACTCTGTCTTATCCCCATCCTACTCTGTCTTATCCCCATCCTACTCTGTCTTATCCCCATCCTACTCTGTCTTATCCCCATCCTACACTGTCTTATCCCCATCCTACTCTGTGTTATCCCCATCCTACTCTGTCTTATCGCCATCTTACTCTGTCTTATCCCCATCCTACTCTGTCTTATCCCCATCCTACTCTGTCTTGTCCCCATCCTACTCTGTCTTTTCCCCATCCTACTCTGTCTTATCCCCATCCTACACTGTCTTATCCCCATCCTACTCTGTCTTATCCCCATCCTACTCTGTCTTATCCCTATCCTACTCTGTCTTATCCCCATCTTACTCTGTCTTATCCCCATCCTACTCTGTCTTATCCCCATCTTACTCTGTCTTATCGCCATCCTACTCTGTCTTATCCTCATCCTACTCTGTCTTATCCCCATCCTACTCTGTCTTATCCCCATCCTACTCTGTCTTATCCCCATCCTACTCTGTCTTATCCCCATCCTACTCTGTCTTATTGCCATCCTACTCTGTCTTATCCTCATCCTACTCTGTCTTATCCCCATCCTACACTGTCTTATCCCCATCCTACTCTGTCTTATCCCCATCTTACACTGTCTTATCCCCATCCTACTCTGTCTTATCCCCATCTTACTCTGTCTTATCCCCATCCTACTCTGTCTTATCCCCATCTTACTCTGTCTTATCCCCATCCTACTCTGTCTTATCCCCATCCTACTCTGTCTTATCCCCATCTACTCTGTCTTATCCCCATTCTACTCTGTCTTATCCCCATCCTACTCTGTCTTATCCCCATCCTACCCTGTCTTATCCCCATCCTACACTGTCTTATCCTCATCCTACTCTGTCTTATCCCCATCTTACTCTGTCTTATCCCCATCCTACTCTGTCTTATCCCCATCCTACTCTGTCTTATCCCCATCTTACACTGTCTTATCCCCATCTTACTCTGTCTTATCCCCATCCTACTCTGTCTTATCCCCATCCTACTCTGTCTTATCCCCATCCTACTCTGTCTTATCCCCATCTACTCTGTCTTATCCCCATCTTACTCTGTCTAATCCCCATCTTACTCTCTCTTATCCCCATATTACTCTGTCTTATCCCCATCCTACTCTGTCTTATCCCCATCCTACTCTGTCTTATCCCCATCTACTCTGTCTTATCCCCATTCTACTCTGTGTTATCCCCATCCTACTCTGTCTTATCCCCATCCTACTCTGTCTTATCCCCATCCTACTCTGTCTTATCTCCATCTTACTCTGTCTTATCCCCATCCTACTCTGTCTTATCCCCATCCTACTCTGTCTTATCCCCATCTACTCTGTCTTATCCCCATTCTACTCTGTGTTATCCCCATCCTACTCTGTCTTATCCCCATCCTACTCTGTCTTATCCCCATCCTACTCTGTCTTATCTCCATCTTACTCTGTCTTATCCCCATCCTACTCTGTCTTATCCCAATCCTACTCTGTCTTATCCCCATCTACTCTGTCTTATCCCCATTCTACTCTGTGTTATCCCCATCCTACTCTGTCTTATCCCCATCCTACTCTGTCTTATCCCCATCCTACTCTGTCTTATCCCCATCTACTCTGTCTTATCCCCATTCTACTCTGTCTTATCTCCATCTTACTCTGTCTTATCCCCATCCTACTCTGTCTTATCCCCATCCTACTCTGTCTTATCCCCATCTTACACTGTCTTATCCCCATCTTATTCTGTCTTATCCCCATCCTACACTGTCTTATCCCCATCCTACTCTGTCTTATCCCCATCCTACTCTGTCTTATCCCCATCCTACTCTGTCTTATCCCCATCCTACTCTGTCTTATCTCCATCCTACTCTGTCTTATCCCCATCCTACTCTGTCTTATCCCCATCCTACTCTGTCTTATCGCCATCCTACTCTGTCTTATCCCCATCCTACTCTGTCTTATCCCCATCCTACTCTGTCTTATCCCCATCCTACTCTGTCTTATCCCCATCCTACTCTGTCTTATCGCCATCCTACTCTGTCTTATCGCCATCCTACTCTGTCTTATCGCCATCCTACTCTGTCTTATCCCCATCTTACTCTGTCTTATCCCCATCCTACTCTGTCTTATCGCCATCCTACTCTGTCTTATCCCCATCCTACTCTGTCTTATCCCCATCCTACTCTGTCTTATCCCCATCCTACTCTGTCTTATCCCCATCTTACTCTGTCTTATCCCCATCCTACTCAGTCTTATCCCCATCCTACTCTGTCTTATCCCCATCCGACTCTGTCTTATCCCCATCCTACTCTGTGTTATCCCCATCCTACTCTGTCTTATCCCCCATCCTACTCTGTCTTATCCCCATTCTACTCTGTCTTATCCCCATCCTAATTTGTCGTATCCCCATCCTACTCTGTCTTATCCCCATCCTACTCTGTCTTATCCCCATCCTACTCTGTCTTATCCCCATCCTACTCTGTCTTATCGCCATCCTACTCTGTCTTATCCCCATCCTACTCTGTCTTATCCCCATCCTACTCTGTCTTTTCCCCATCCTACTCTGTCTTATCCCCATCCTACACTGTCTTATCCCCATCCTACTCTGTCTTATCCCCATCCTACTCTGTCTTATCCCTATCCTACTCTGTCTTATCCCCATCTTACTCTGTCTTATCCCCATCCTACTCTGTCTTATCCCCATCTTACTCTGTCTTATCGCCATCCTACTCTGTCTTATCCTCATCCTACTCTGTCTTATCCCCATCCTACTCTGTCTTATCCCCATCCTACTCTGTCTTATCCCCATCCTACTCTGTCTTATCCCCATCCTACTCTGTCTTATTGCCATCCTACTCTGTCTTATCCTCATCCTACTCTGTCTTATCCCCATCCTACACTGTCTTATCCCCATCCTACTCTGTCTTATCCCCATCTTACACTGTCTTATCCCCATCCTACTCTGTCTTATCCCCATCTTACTCTGTCTTATCCCCATCCTACTCTGTCTTATCCCCATCTTACTCTGTCTTATCCCCATCCTACTCTGTCTTATCCCCATCCTACTCTGTCTTATCCCCATCTACTCTGTCTTATCCCCATTCTACTCTGTCTTATCCCCATCCTAATCTGTCTTATCCCCATCCTACCCTGTCTTATCCCCATCCTACACTGTCTTATCCTCATCCTACTCTGTCTTATCCCCATCCTACTCTGTCTTATCCCCATCCTACTCTGTCTTATCCCCATCCTACTCTGTCTTATCCCCATCTTACACTGTCTTATCCCCATCTTACTCTGTCTTATCCCCATCCTACTCTGTCTTATCCCCATCCTACTCTGTCTTATCCCCATCCTACTCTGTCTTATCCCCATCTACTCTGTCTTATCCCCATCTTACTCTGTCTAATCCCCATCTTACTCTCTCTTATCCCCATCTTACTCTGTCTTATCCCCATCCTACTCTGTCTTATCCCCATCCTACTCTGTCTTATCCCCATCTACTCTGTCTTATCCCCATTCTACTCTGTGTTATCCCCATCCTACTCTGTCTTATCCCCATCCTACTCTGTCTTATCCCCATCCTACTCTGTCTTATCTCCATCTTACTCTGTCTTATCCCCATCCTACTGTGTCTTATCCCCATCCTACTCTGTCTTATCCCCATCTACTCTGTCTTATCCCCATTCTACTCTGTGTTATCCCCATCCTACTCTGTCTTATCCCCATCCTACTCTGTCTTATCCCCATCCTACTCTGTCTTATCTCCATCTTACTCTGTCTTATCCCCATCCTACTCTGTCTTATCCCCATCCTACTCTGTCTTATCCCCATCTACTCTGTCTTATCCCCATTCTACTCTGTGTTATCCCCATCCTACTCTGTCTTATCCCCATCCTACTCTGTCTTATCCCCATCCTACTCTGTCTTATCCCCATCTACTCTGTCTTATCCCCATTCTACTCTGTCTTATCTCCATCTTACTCTGTCTTATCCCCATCCTACTCTGTCTTATCCCCATCCTACTCTGTCTTATCCCCATCTTACACTGTCTTATCCCCATCTTATTCTGTCTTATCCCCATCCTACACTGTCTTATCCCCATCCTACTCTGTCTTATCCCCATCCTACTCTGTCTTATCCCCATCCTACTCTGTCTTATCCCCATCCTACTCTGTCTTATCTCCATCTTACTCTGTCTTATCCCCATCCTACTCTGTCTTATCCCCATCCTACTCTGTCTTATCGCCATCCTACTCTGTCTTATCCCCATCCTACTCTGTCTTATCCCCATCCTACTCTGTCTTATCCCCATCCTACTCTGTCTTATCCCCATCCTACTCTGTCTTATCGCCATCCTACTCTGTCTTATCGCCATCCTACTCTGTCTTATCGCCATCCTACTCTGTCTTATCCCCATCTTACTCTGTCTTATCCCCATCCTACTCTGTCTTATCGCCATCCTACTCTGTCTTATCCCCATCCTACTCTGTCTTATCCCCATCCTACTCTGTCTTATCCCCATCCTACTCTGTCTTATCCCCATCTTACTCTGTCTTATCCCCATCCTACTCAGTCTTATCCCCATCCTACTCTGTCTTATCCCCATCCGACTCTGTCTTATCCCCATCCTACTCTGTGTTATCCCCATCCTACTCTGTCTTATCCCCCATCCTACTCTGTCTTATCCCCATTCTACTCTGTCTTATCCCCATCCTAATTTGTCGTATCCCCATCCTACTCTGTCTTATCCCCATCCTACTCTGTCTTATCCCCATCCTACTCTGTCTTATCCCCATCCTACTCTGTCTTATCGCCATCCTACTCTGTCTTATCCCCATCCTACTCTGTCTTATCCCCATCCTACTCTGTCTTATCGCCATCCTACTCTGTCTTATCCCCATCCTACTCTGTCTTATCCCCATCCTACTCTGTCTTATCCCCATCCTACTCTGTCTTATCCCCATCCTACTCTGTCTTATCCCCATCCTACTCTGTCTTATCGCCATCCTACTCTGTTTTATCCCCATCCTACTCAGTCTTATCCCCATCCTACTCTGTTTTATCCCCATCCTACTCTGTCTTATCCCCATCCTACTCTGTCTTATCCCCATCCTACTCTGTCTTATCCCCATCCTACTCTGTCTTATCCCCATCTTACTCTGTCTTATCCCCATCCTTCTCTGTCTTATCCCCATCCTACTCTGTCTTATCCCCATCCTACTCTGTCTTATCCCCATCCTACTCAGTCTTATCCCCATCCTACTCTGTCTTATCCCCATCCTACTCTGTCTTATCCCCATCCTACTCTGTCTTATCCCCATCCTACTCTGTCTTATCCCCATCCTACTCTGTCTTATCCCCATCCTACTCTGTCTTATCCCCATCCTACTCTTGGTTATCCCCATCCTACTCTGTCTTATCCCCCATCCTACTCTGTCTTATCCCCATTCTACTCTGTCTTATCCCCATCCTAATCTGTCGTATCCCCATCCTACTCTGTCTTATCCCCATCCTACTCTGTCTTATCCCCATCTTACTCTTAATATGCAACACAACCAGGGCTTCTGACGGGGAAGGGAGACAAGTGTCTAGGGGGCTCAGACATGGTGGTGGGCACATAGGCCAGAAGCAGCTATAGCATAAGTTGTTATGGCACGGACAATATTTGATGGCAGGATATTGATCATGTTTTATACTTCATTGGTGTATGTTCTGTAAAATTCACTGGGTGTACCCAGTTGTAGTGGTCATATTTAGAAACTAAAAGGTGTTTTGTTTCGGCATTATATGTGTGGGGAAATAACTCCTATTCTGTCTAGTCTAACTAATCTAATCATCAGGGAATTCCAGGTTGAAATTGCATTGTGGGATTTGTTGACATGGCAATCAATTCACGAAGTAAACTTGTAGAGAAGTCTGCTTGTATCAGACCAGCACAAATTGAAAAATTTCAATTGAATTATGTCAAACTTCTTATGGGACTAGTATGATATTGTATGGTCTTAAGACCACTGTCTTGGGCAATTACCAACAACATTTTTGATGTTTGATGATGATGATCTTATGTCATTTTCGGCTGGATATCTTTTGCATAACACATGAGCAAAGAGTTCAATGAGTGCCTCACTTTTCAGCAAAGAAGCCCACCTGTCAGAGTCTGAAAAACTTAGACATGCCAGCTTCGCACACTTTCCTAACACGCTAATGACATGATATGGGGATATGCGGTAGCGCGGTCTCTCACCAACCACCTCATGATTTGATAAAACATATACAATGTAGAACCCAGGACTATAGTCTTGACTTGTGTCAACTGCATCAAACTCTTGACTTCCCACTAATCACATATCGATAGTGTGAATATTTAGGATATGCAGTAGTGCTGCGGCTGACCTCTTCAACTAGGTACACACTGTTTTCCTACATCAAATTTGTCTCACGTCTAGGCTGCTTTTTGTCTTGTTCTCATTGAGACGTAGTGCTGTCGCTGACCACCTTTTAAAATGATGTGATAGAATATCTTGTTAAAATCATACATATAGTCGTGTTTCCTGCTGATCACTTAACATTTCACTTACCTAACCGATTGTGAAGAAAATTGCAGGTATGCTGCCGCGCTGCCGCTGACATGATTGCTTCAACCGGGTACACTCTCAGTTTTAGATTCAGCACGTTGTTCTACCCTAGATATACCCTTGTTTAAAACTCGTAACAACTTATTATAAGTGATTTTGAGAAAAATTGCGATATGCTGCTGCGCTGCCGATCTTCCGCTGACATGATTGCTACGACTGGGTACACTAGACCAAGTTTGGTCCATTTGCCTGCATTCCGAGTGGCTTCCAATCCCCTGGTCACGCCGCGGCGTGACCTATGGATCGGGAGCAACAGGCATGCAGGCAATTGGATCAAACTTGTTCTAGGTTACACTCTTATTTCTTAATATTCAGCACGTTATTATACCCTTGAAACACCTTTTATTTAAACTCTTAATATTTCACTCATTAAAAGCAATTTTTAGAGGAAATGAGGATATGCTGCCGCGCTGCCGCTGACATGATCGCTACAACTGGGTACACCCTTAATATTGGATTCAGCATGTTGTTGTATGCAATTTTGAGAAATATTGTGGATATGCTGCCGCAAGACGGTATCATACTAACCTCATAAAGATCTGACATTATACTTATTGAAAATTTTTAATTTGTCCTGATCCAACACGAGCAGAATTCTGCAAGTTTACTTGGTAAATAAATTGGCAAGTCAACAAAATCCCCACAATGCAATTTCAACCTGGAATTCCCTGATGATTAGATTAGTTAGACTACACAGAATAGGAGTTATTTCCCCACACATATAATGCAAAAACAAAACACCTTTTAATTTCTAAATATGACCACTACAACTGGGTACACCCAGTGAATTTTACAGAAGAAACATCAATGAAGTAAATTATGTGATCAGTTTCCTGCCATCAAAAGTTGTCCGTGCCATTTTTTTATAGAGCAGTTACAGCTAGGCTGCTTCTGGCCTAACAGTCCACATTAGATAAATCTTTGAAATTAACTTACGATAAGAAGGGGTGCTGCTGCATCTTAATAGCCTAAGTAATCATCATTATTAATCTAAATATAGTGGCATTGCGTAACTATACGACTCCAATTGATTTCTCAGTATCAAAGCCTGGGCCACAAGCTAACATTGCATCAATTAATACAGTCATTATTGATTTTCAGACTTATGTCAATCATGAAATACACAACGGAATAACGTAATATAGTTTATCTGTTTTCATGTTTTTGTGTATCGGTTGGTTGGTTGGTTTATTTTGTCACAAATATTAGGTATGATGCGAGATTGAGTGTATATACTGTTACATGAGTAGGGAATACCAAAAAGAAACATAAACAGAATGAGTAAAGTAAAGTATGACTTAGAGTGGATTAAAAAATATCTTGCAATATCAAAATCAAGTGTCTTAGGAATGAGTCTTTACCCCAGGCAGTTCTGTATTTAAGGCTGCGATATCTGCCTGAGGGGAGTTTCTCAAGAAAATTGTTTAAAAAATGTTCGTCATCATGTATTATCTTCAGGGCCAGGTTCTTTGTCCGTTTTGATATGACTGAATCTAGGTCCCCAATATCAAGACCTAGTCTGTCGCCTTGCTTAAAAAACTTTCTCAGAGCTTTCTTGTCTCGTGAATAAATACTGGTGAACAAAATAGGTAGGCAGTAGGTTAGAATGGATACAATAAAACTTTTAAATAACATGCAGGCTAAAGGCTTTGTACTCTGATAATTAAAGGTTCTGATGACAAACATTCTCTGATTTGCTTTGGATACAACATTATTGACATGATCTTCGAAACGTAATTTGTGATCAAAGAGAACTCCCAAATATTTAACATTGTCACAAAAATCTATTTTTACACCATTTAATTCGAGAGTAGGACTGTCAGGTTTATCTCTCTTAGTGGAGAAAAGCATCTCTTGGGTTTTAGAAGGATTAAGTAATAAGTCGAGTTCTTTGCATAGACCAGAGAATCTATTGATCTCATTAAAATAATTAGACAAGTCATTATTATCAGAGATGCAACCGACTATACAAGTGTCATCAGCATATTTTAAAATAGTTATATTGCTCTGTTCTGACCTAATCCTATTTGTATACACTGAGAATAATAGAGGACTGAGGACAGAACCCTGGGATGTTCCTGTGTTGGTGGTGATTGATGTTGAGAGAATATTGTTTACTATTGTTCTTTGTGTTCTGCCTCAGACCAGAGATTCTATGTATGCATGTTTCCCATAGTCTTATTGATAAAAGGAATTATTAAGCCTATACTGTTTCCACGTCTCTGGGTTTTTGCGTATCTGCTGAGGGTGGGTAGGTGGGTAGGTGTAGGAGGGGAGAGCACAATTTAGTCTCTGCAACATACAACACATTGAGGTTTATGTGTTTAGTAGACGTAAACAATGATGACCTTTTATTATCTGATTGTATTGCCCCATCGCCTACATATTTTACAGGTTGTCTCTAAGGAGGTTATAATACAGATTAATCATAATTTGTACGGATAATAAAACGTATGAAGATGGGCGACCCAGCACCGCCACCTCCTGCTCCAGTGGCTCCAGCAGGACCAGTCAATCCCTAATTACCGGAGGCAGCAGCTAAAGCCGTCACAGAGGCAGCAGCATCAGCAGTCAGCGGGTCAGACTCGGGATCTACAGATGGAGGAGGATCGGCCACAGCGGCGCCCATCGGGACTAAGATGAAGGAGAAAGCTGAGGAGATACTCGATGAGATGGCTGTTAAAATGCACAGTAAGTCTCTTTGTACTACCTAGTACTATCATAGTCTGGTGCACAGTATGTCTCCTGCTACTACCTAGTATTATCTGTCTCATACACTATCATAGTCTGGTGCACAGTATGTCTCCTACTACTACCTAGTATTATCTGTCTCATACACTATCATAGTCTGGTGCACAGTATGTCTCCTACTACTACCTAGTATTATCTGTCTCATACACTATCATAGTCTGGTGCACAGTATGTCTCCTGCTACTACCTAGTATTATCTGTCTCATACACTATCATAGTCTGGTGCACAGTAAGTCTCCTACTACTACCTAGTATTATCTGTCTCATACACTATCATAGTCTGGTGCACAGTATGTCTCCTACTACTACCTAGTATTATCTGTCTCATACACTATCATAGTCTGGTGCACAGTATGTCTCCTACTACTACCTAGTATTATCTGTCTCATACACTATCATAGTCTGGTGCACAGTATGTCTCCTACTACTACCTAGTATTATCTGTCTCATACACTATCATAGTCTGGTGCACAGTATGTCTCCTACTACTACCTAGTATTATCTGTCTCATACACTATCATAGTCTGGTGCACAGTATGTCTCCTACTACTACCTCGTATTATCTGTCTCATACACTATCATAGTCTGGTGCACAGTATGTCTCCTACTACTACCTAGTATTATCTGTCTCATACACTATCATAGTCTGGTGCACAGTATGTCTCCTACTACTACCTAGTATTATCTGTCTCATACACTATCATAGTCTGGTGCACAGTATGTCTCCTACTACTACCTAGTATTATCTGTCTCATACACTATCATAGTCTGGTGCACAGTATGTCTCCTACTACTACCTCGTATTATCTGTCTCATACACTATCATAGTCTGGTGCACAATATGTCTCCTACTACTACCTAGTATTATCTGTCTCATACACTATCATAGTCTGGTGCACAGTATGTCTCCTACTACTACCTAGTATTATCTGTCTCATACACTATCATAGTCTGGTGCACAGTATGTCTCCTACTACTACCTAGTATTATCTGTCTCATACACTATCATAGTCTGGTGCACAGTATGTCTCCTACTACTACCTATTATTATCTGTCTCATACACTATCATAGTCTGGTGCACGCAGTATGTCTCCTACTACTACCTAGTATTATCTGTCTCATACACTATCATAGTCTGGTGCACAGTATGTCTCCTACTACTACCTAGTATTATCTGTCTCATACACTATCATAGTCTGGTGCACAGTATGTCTCCTACTACTACCTAGTATTATCTGTCTCATACACTATCATAGTCTGGTGCACAGTATGTCTCCTACTACTATCTAGTATTATCTGTCTCATACACTATCATAGTCTGGTGCACAGTATGTCTCCTACTACTACCTAGTATTATCTGTCTCATACACTATCATAGTCTGGTGCACAGTATGTCTCCTACTACTACCTATTATTATCTGTCTCATACACTATCATAGTCTGGTGCACAGTATGTCTCCTACTACTACCTAGTATTATCTGTCTCATACACTATCATAGTCTGGTGCACAGTATGTCTCCTACTACTACCTAGTATTATCTGTCTCATACACTATCATAGTCTGGTGCACAGTATGTCTCCTACTACTACCTATTATTATCTGTCTCATACACTATCATAGTCTGGTGCACAGTAAGTCTCCTACTACTACCTAGTATTATCTGTCTCATACACTATCATAGTCTGGTGCACAGTATGTCTCCTACTACTACCTAGTATTATCTGTCTCATACACTATCATAGTCTGGTGCACAGTAAGTCTCCTACTACTACCTAGTATTATCTGTCTCATACACTATCATAGTCTGGTGCACAGTATGTCTCCTACTACTACCTAGTATTATCTGTCTCATACACTATCATAGTCTGGTGCACAGTATGTCTCCTACTACTACCTATTATTATCTGTCTCATACACTATCATAGTCTGGTGCACAGTATGTCTCCTACTACTACCTAGTATTATCTGTCTCATACACTATCATAGTCTGGTGCACAGTATGTCTCCTACTACTACCTAGTATTATCTGTCTCATACACTATCATAGTCTGGTGCACAGTATGTCTCCTACTACTACCTAGTATTATCTGTCTCATACACTATCATAGTCTGGTGCACAGTATGTCTCCTACTACTACCTTTTATTATCTGTCTCATACACTAACATAGTCTGGTGCACAGTATGTCTCCTACTACTACCTAGTATTATCTGTCTCATACACTATCATAGTCTGGTGCACAGTATGTCTCCTACTACTACCTATTATTATCTGTCTCATACACTATCATAGTCTGGTGCACAGTATGTCTCCTACTACTACCTAGTATTATCTGTCTCATACACTATCATAGTCTGGTGCACAGTATGTCTCCTACTACTACCTAGTATTATCTGTCTCATACACTATCATAGTCTGGTGCACAGTATGTCTCCTAGTACTACCTAGTATTATCTGTCTCATACACTATCATAGTCTGGTGCACAGTATGTCTCCTACTACTACCTAGTATTATCTGTCTCATACACTATCATAGTCTGGTGCACAGTATGTCTCCTACTACTACCTAGTATTATCTGTCTCATACACTATCATAGTCTGGTGCACAGTATGTCTCCTGCTACTACCTATTATTGTCTGTCTCATACACTATCATAGTCTGGTGCACAGTATGTCTCCTACTACTACCTAGTATTATCTGTCTCATACACTATCATAGTCTGGTGCACAGTATGTCTCCTACTACTACCTAGTATTATCTGTCTCATACACTATCATAGTCTGGTGCACAGTATGTCTCCTACTACTACCTAGTATTATCTGTCTCATACACTATCATAGTCTGGTGCACAGTATGTCTCCTACTACTACCTAGTATTATCTGTCTCATACACTATCATAGTCTGGTGCACAGTATGTCTCCTACTACTACCTAGTATTATCTGTCTCATACACTATCATAGTCTGGTGCACAGTATGTCTCCTACTACTACCTAGTATTATCTGTCTCATACACTATCATAGCCTGGTGCACAGTATGTCTCCTACTACTACCTAGTATTATCTGTCTCATACACTATCATAGTCTGGTGCACAGTATGTCTCCTAGTACTACCTAGTATTATCTGTCTCATACACTATCATAGTCTGGTGCACAGTATGTCTCCTACTACTACCTAGTATTATCTGTCTCATACACTATCATAGTCTGGTGCACAGTATGTCTTCTACTACTACCTAGTATTATCTGTCTCATACACTATCATAGTCTGGTGCACAGTATGTCTCCTACTACTACCTATTATTATCTGTCTCATACACTATCATAGTCTGGTGCACAGTATGTCTCCTACTACTACCTATTATTGTCTGTCTCATACACTATCATAGTCTGGTGCACAGTATGTCTCCTACTACTACCTAGTATTATCTGTCTCATACACTATCATTATCTGCTTATAATTAGATTAATTACTGAGTCTAAGTGGTCAGACCTTCTGCTCCGACCTTCCCCTGTTGATGTACTTACCTCTCAAAGTTGTAACTAGACTAGAAATGCCGTGATCATAAGTGCCACAAAACTTCAGGGGTGTGGATGATAGACACTCAGGTTGTCGATTGAGTTTACGATGGATGGACAATTGGCGACATCATTACAAGTGCCAACTAAAATGGCTGTCCTTTCCATGCAACCTATGAGGAAGGCAACCTGAATATCGTTGTCCTATTAGGTGGCCGAACTTCCCCCTCAAGTATTTCAGTGAGTACAGCCATAGAATATAGCGCAACAGACATGTTATGATTATGGTACAAACCACCAAGTAGTGAAAGAGATGATATGTAATAAAAAATCAGTTTTCACCGGGACTTGAACTCGGGCCTCCCGCGCAACAAACATGTTATAATTGTGGTATAAACAACCCAGTAGTGAAAGGGATGATATGTACAAAAAAACTGTCTTCACCGGGATTTGAACTCAGGCCTCTCGCGCAACATACTTGTTATAAATGTGGTATAAACCAACAAATAGTGAAAGAGATGATATGAAAAAAAATCTGTTTTCACCGGGATTTGAACTTGGGCCTCCTGCGCAACAAACATGTTATTATTGTGGTATAAACACCAAGTAGTGAAAGAGATGATATGTGAAAAAAAACTGTCTTCACCGGGATTTGAACTCTGGCCTCTCACGCAACAAACATGTTATAATTGTGGTATAAACCACCAAGTAGCGAAAAAATTATATGTAGAAAAATCTGTTTTCACCGGGATTAGAACTTGGGCCTCCTGCGCAACAAACATGTTATTATTGTGGTATAAACACCAAGTAGTGAAAGAGATGATATGTGAAAAAAAACTGTCTTCACCGGGAGTTGAACTCGGGCCTCTCGCGCAACAAACATGTTATAATTGTGGTATAAACCACCAAGTAGCGAAAAAATCATATGTAAAATAATCTGTTTTCACCGGGATTTGAACTCGGGCCTCTCGCGCAACAAACATGTTATAATTGTGGTATAAACCACCAAGTAGCAAAAAAATTATATGTTTAAAAATCTGTTTTCACCGGGATTTGAACTTGGGCCTCCTGCGCAACAAACATGTTATTATTGTGGTACGATCCAACAAGTAGTGAAAGAGATGAGATGTAAAAAAACCAAATGAGTCTTCACCGGGATTTGAACTCGGGCTTCCCGCGCAACAAACATGTAATTATGGTATAAACTACCAAGTAGTGAAAGATATTATAAATGTAAAAAAAAGTTTGTCTTCACCGTGACTTGACCTTGGGCCTCCCGCGCAACAATTATTTTATTATTGTGGTATTAACCACCAAGTAGTGAAAGAGATTATAACGTAAAAAACAAAATTTGTCTTTATCGGGATTCGAACTCGGGCCTCTAGCGTATCACAAGCATGTTCTAATTGTGGTGTATGTAAAAATATATTATTATCCACATGCACTCTTTGGCCCTTTTTTGGTCTCAACCGGGAATTGAACCCGGAATCGACCCTGGGCCACTTGTTCTGCGATTGAGCACACAAGCCACTTGGCCACCCAAGCCGCTGAAGCTTACTGAATTCCATTGATATATGATGGAGATATAAGGGTAAAGTAGGCTGTTTTTTAATTTTTAATTAAATTCAAGCTTTCATGGCATAAATCAGACAAAAAAATATAAACAGCACACCCTCATCTGGTTTTACTACACATACGTGGTAGGACACAGGACTGTGATTCAGCTGTTTTTTCTATTTTCTTCAAAAAAACTTTTTGAAAAAGTGATATGAGGCACTGGTTATGGGTTTTAGTGTACACATGTGTTTATCATAAACACAAAACTTTCAGTTTTGTGGATTAGATTATGTATAACGGGTGATGCTACCCGCTAAGTATCAGTGATGCTACCCACTAAGTATCAGTGATGCTACCCACTAAGTATCAGTGATGCTACCCGCTAAGTATCAGTGATGCTACCCACTAAGTATCAGTGATGCTACCCACTAAGTATCGGTGATGCTACCCACTAAGTATCAGTGATGCTACCCGCTAAGTATCAGTGATGCTACCCACTAAGTATCAGTGATGCTACCCACTAAGTATCAGTGATGCTACCCACTAAGTATCGGTGATGCTACCCGCTAAGTATCGGTGATGCTACCCGCTAAGTATCAGTGATGCTACCCACTAAGTATCGGTGATGCTACCCGCTAAGTATCAGTGATGCTACCCGCTAAGTATCAGTGATGCTACCCACTAAGTATCGCCCCTCCCTTTATTTATATTAACTGATCTTGGACAGCAGTGAGCGCAATCTGATTTTCAGCCTCGCGCTTAAGGCAACAAATATTTTGCCGTCCATGCCTCGGGATGGTAAGTGTGATCAGGGACTATGGTGTGATGGTAAGTGTGATCAGGGACTATGGTGTGATGGTAAGTGTGATCAGGGAGAATGGTGAGATGGTAAGTGTGATCAGGGAGAATGGTGAGATGGTAAGTGTGATCAGGGAGAATGGTGTGATGGTAAGTGTGATCAGGGAGAATGGTGTGATGGTAAGTGTGATCAGGGAGAGTGGTGTGATGGTAAGTTTGATCAGGGAGAATGGTGAGATGGTAAGTGTGATCAGGGAGAATGGTGTGATGGTAAGTGTGATCAGGGAGAATGGTGTGATGGTAAGTGTGATCAGGGAGAGTGGTGTGATGTGACCATCTGATTTTAGTCAACAATTCATTTTAATCGACCATAATTTTATTGTCTGTTGTAGAATGTTCCAGGAGATTATAGACGATAGATCAGAGTCGGTACAAGGGGAGGAGAATCTAGCGGCCCTTACTGCCGGTGAGCGTGTCCCGTGGGCTAAGGCTAGTAAAAGCCTACTTTAATACTGGAGTTAATAAAGCTTCTCTCTCTACTATAGAGAAGAGCTCGTTTGTTCTCGTCTTAGATAACGAAGAATTTAACTACTCAGCTGTAAGTTATGCCTATGACTATACCTGATATATGTAATCCTATACATGTAATAGCTAGCCCGTATCTAATCATAGCTTATCATCATACAATGCTGACGATTATTCGGGTTTAGAAAGATTATGACATCGAATTGCAACATCATATCATGAACCATTGATGATGCGGTTACAGATACTGGTTTAGATTATATAGTTAATGTCTGTTGTAGAATGTTCCAGGAGATTATAGACGATAGATCAGAGTCGGTACAAGGGGAGGAGAATCTAGCGGCCCTTACTGCCGGTGAGCGTGTCCCGTGGGCTAAGGCTAGTAAAAGCCTACTTTAATACTGGAGTTAATAAAGCTTCTCTCTCTACTATAGAGAAGAGCTCGTTTGTTCTCGTCTTAGATAACGAAGAATTTAACTACTCAGCTGTAAGTTATGCCTATGACTATACCTGATATATGTAATCCTATACATGTAATAGCTAGCCCAGTATCTAATCATAGCTTATCATCATACAATGCTGACGATTATTCGGGTTTAGAAAGATTATGACATCGAATTGCAACATCATATCATGAACCATTGATGATGCGGTTACAGATACTGGTTTAGATTATATAGTGTATTGAAAGATTTTTTGGCAGAACAAGTATGCAAAGTGAGGGAATTGCAAACCTCAAAATTGTTTATTTATCTCTAAGAATATTGCTCTTTAAACAACACTAGTTTTCATGTTTCTGCCAACACCCCATCCCTTCCCAAGAGCCAGGTAACCTCCACCTTCACCCTTCAGGGTCTGCATCAGGTCTTCTTATTGATACACAACATTCGAAGGGGCGGACATGGCACAATAATATCGATGCTCGATTAGCTCTCTAGCATCACCATAAGTATACTTTTCCAGGTAGAAAAGCTTAGAACTGGCTGTTGGCCATTTTCGTTTAGATATAAAAGCATCAAATGAATTGGCCCAGCGATTGTACTTGAGCAAATCACCCTGAAATACTGATGGCTCCTCTAGAGGCATTTTACTAGCCTCTATTGACTCTGCGATGGCATAATCCAACTCCTGTCTACGTGACATAGCATAATCTGATTCTATATTTGGAGTTGTGCCCCCTACTACATATGTACTAGAATGCCAGTTTGGTTCTGTTAACTGGGGTGATATACTGCTTTGATGCAAGTCCATGATAGGGGATGGGGGTCTGCGAATGTCATGTGGAGGTGAGCTAAAGTGAACACCATGCGAAGGTACAGCAATACTAACATGTGACAACCATGGGTTACTATTGACAGCTGCTGCAACAGCAGTGGAAGCTACAGTCTGTGTATCGTGAGCAGCATTATTACGAACATGCATGCACAATAATATCGATGATGTCATCATGCTTACTAATATAGTCAAATCATGAAATGATAATAATTTAATATTTTATGCTAGTCCAGAGCTTTTGGGGGTTTGGAAACTAAGGTAACTAAATATATGACTACAGTTATTGTTTTAATATTATATTATAATAATGTTTACTTTGTTTACCGATACATAGTCATTTATAGTTTGTAGCTTTAGTGTTATCATCACACTTAGCCTGAACACTGCTAGCTAGAATGTATATTGTATTTAGAGTGCACCGTTCTCACTGAGTTTGTCACTTACTTCTATATATATTTTGTTCATCCAGCAAATAGAGCTTTAAATGTCGCATGCTTCGATATATATATACAGCTGGCAGTAAATATTGGACATGTACTTTCTTCAGAATGCTATAGTGTTGTTGAATTTTGTACTTGCTCAAAGACTCCCCTCCCTCTCAACTTATATGACATACCAGATTCGACCTGCTTTGATTTATAATAATTACCAACTATCGGCTAATGCATAGATAACTCTACCATAAGAAGCCGATTCATTTTGTTTTATTTGATCACGCCAGGGAGTTTGGGCGTCCCAAACACCTGACCTGACCACACTAGGGCATTTCATCTAACTTTGGTATGAAGTAACATTATCCCTGAGGACAACTCCTATATAATGTGATGATTTGCCTAGTTTCACTAAGGGGGGGGGGGGGGTATAATCACTGCTGATATTAGCTCCGACTCTGATTGTAGGATGATTGTGATTCCCTGAATCACTTTGCTAAGTCGATGCTTCACGGTAACTGTCGTAATCGATGGTTTGATAAAAGCTTCACCCTCGTCGTCTCTACTAACGCTCGAGTCGGATTTAACGGAGAACATTCCTGGTAAGTTATCTCCACTCACTCACCCACTCACTATCGAATTTTGCATAAAAAGAGCATATACCTAAAATCATATGAGTCAGCGATACCTGCTAGGCTCTCGCTTTCAAATCACTCAGTCATTGATGGAACTATATACATTCTGAGTGAGCGATTTGGGAGCAATATTGTCTAATTGAAAGGCCAAGTGAGTGATAATTTTAAGCTATGTGATAGCGATAACTTGCCTTAGTAAAGCATGGCTCTTTCTAATTGAAAGACCCCCTGACTCACATAGTTAAAGTGCTCAAGCGCTACCTGGATTGTTGTTGTGGCAAGTCATTATCAACTTACAAGTGTGGTAGACAACGAAATGCCCATACCAGCAACCCAGGTGGGTCAGCGTTCGACAAACCGAACAATGTATGATGTCATGACAGCCTTGAAAAAATTGGGACTTTTTTCAAAACACAGATATATATTTGGTTGACTTGAGTAATGCAGACATCGTGAAGTCAGACTTGAAACCAGCTTCCAAATTGAGGGTTAGTCTGTACATCAGTTTATACTATATGTATATATGTGCTGTATCGTCCCAAGCCTGAGCTTAGACCCTAATGAATATAGGCCCTATAGTGTGCCTGGTGGCAGATACTGGTGTATTATACACTTTACCTGTTATCTAAGCATTCACACAAGGCCACTAACTGAGCAGTGTAACGATCTCTCGAGTCTCCTCCTTACCAGCTGACGTATAAAAGAACTATATTATTATATAATATTTATATATATCATATTATATATTATATTATTACATAATCAGGGCCGACGCTCCAATCATGGCACAAGTGTGGGAGCATGGTTTTGCCTTTGATTCTATTCAACAAGGGTAAGATGGGTGTTGTTGACCCGCCCACAAGAGCAGCTGGTTACTATAGCCTGAGTTCCTATTCGTTATCAGGCTATTCTAACTAACTACTGCACGAGTTGGAGTGGTCTCCTGTCCCACCCTCAAACTGGCTACCGACTGCTGCTGAGTGCTTCACTTTGCGGTGGCTCACTGTTGTAACAGTTACGCAACGTAACAGTCGTTACGCAATCAAACGTCAACTCCGCTACTCCACCCACAATCATTTCAGCATACTGATGGCAACGTGATCAATTTGAATGGTTTTGGCTGACATTTTTGTCCTTGTCAATCCGAAACCTTATTCATAAGATGAGTGATGTGGTGTAGTTATGGAGTTGACCAGTGAATGTGTATTCGGAGCTTAAACCTTTTCTGTTTTATAACGACCCTCACTGACGACGTTCATCTATTCCACAGGGCGGACGCTCCTATCATAGCCCAAGTATGGGAACATTATGTCGACTATGACCTGGAATCTGGATTAGGGTATAAATATCATCTCCAGTTTTTATTAGGATGAGTCACGACTCCCCCGCCCCCCTCCTCTGCTATAATAACCATGATAGTATACCTCCAGTCCTGAGGCTAGGTATCCCTTTAGTGGGTTGTGGATCTCAGCTACAGTTAACACCTGATATATATGCTATATGGTTTCTGGTAGGGGGAAAGTTAATATTGATAAGTAGCCCCCCCCCCCCCCCCCACTCCATACATGGTTGTGCTTTTGGTGGCTCGCCTCATTTGTGCAGTTGTTCGAGCAGCTATATGGTGATGAGGTGATGAGGTATACTCTTGGTTATTATAACAGTTAATCAGTTTTGACTCATATAACCACACACAGTCAGGTTCTGATTTATCCCCCCGTTTGTCCCCCCTGTCTGTCTGTCTGTGATCTTAACTGGTGACGTTGTGTAGCTTGGTAAGATGCTGCTGATACCCACCAATCGTGTCACAAAGATTCCAGTGTTTTATCTATGATTATTTGTGGACCAACTGATCTCTGCACTCACATCTTACTAACTTAACTGGACAACCTCCTCTCCTCCTTCCAAAGCCCTGAGAATATAAATTATGTATTTGAATTCATGCAAAGTTTTATCAAATCTAGAAATTAGCCGAATTAACGTAGCAAACTTTCAGGGGAAAAGATTGTTTAATATTTTTGGAGATGGAGAATAGAACGGGTCATATCTAGATAGCAAATAAGACCAAGGGCACAGACAGTTATGATTTAAGTTCACTTTATTCACTCTGACCCCGTCCTGTCCAGGCTTGAACTAAATAGAATATACAGAGTGATTCTTTTCTTTAATTTTTATTGTAATGAGGCATGAGGCTGGTCTGTAAATCATTGTAACACAAACACTGGAATCTGATATGACACAGTTTGCATGTTGTGTAGATTATTAATGTCTTCAAATTGTTTAAAAAAATAACGGCCAGCAAATGTGAGATACAATTGATATCTAAGAGATCAGGTGTTTCTATTCTCATTCCTAATTTTGATCTCACGTTAATTTGCCAATATTTGTTTACTGATTTTGACATGAGTAGTTTAGGGCTCTATGTTTGTGACACTTTGCTGACCTTCCTATCTTTTACTCGACTCCTCAGCTTCGACGCTCCGATATTCTCTCAGATATGGGAGGAGTATGTGAACTTCGACCTTGAGCGTGACCTCTCAGGGTAACTTATCCTACAGCTGGTGTTTAGATTAGAGATCACAGATTACCACCACAGATTTCAGCCAGTTTTACTCAGTTAGTCGTTTGATTTGGAGCCAAATATAAATTACTTTTCCTGCAAACATTCTAGTTTAAAATGAATATAAAATGTTCCTTAGTAACATTAATGATGGTCACAAATTTCTCGATTTTAAACAAAGAGGTTCCCAACTCCTCCTGTAGCTGTGTGTTATCTCCCCTGGCTGTGGGTTATCTCCCCGGCTGTGGGATATCTCCCCTGGCTGTGGGTTATCTCCCCTGGCTGTGGGTTATCTCTTCTGGCTGTGGTATTTTCTTACTTTCTATGCTCACTGGTACCCTTATTATGATTCACACAGCTGATTGCTTGGTTTGACTGTATACTAACTAATACTAACATACTGCTAACGCTTATACAGCAGCTTATCGTCATTATTGAGCAGCTTGTTTGCTTTTTCTATTTTATTGCAACTCAATCATACTTGTGATGATCAAAGGCTTAATGTTAAACAATTTATTGACTAGTGCTTCAAGCCAAGGAGACAAATTCATACTTTAACTGTGAATGTTTAAGCAAGGAATTAACTCCTTGGTTTAACTTTTTAACTCCTTGGTTTAAGTGAAGAGAAAAGCATTATATTGATTACCTTCCTTGCTCAGCTACCCTCCCTATGAAATATGAATTTAATGTTTAAAAGTTGCATGTCAGTGTCTGTAGCCTGAGATTTCTGCTTACAGATACACTGAGGAGGGTAACTGTAAAGGCCCCGTATCACAGAGAGAACTTAGGCCTATAAGATTACAGTGGGACATACCTAACGCGTGCCTCGATGTTATGGAGTCCAGTCTACGAGTGGCTCAGGCTATCGCTGCTGATGTAGATCTTCATATTCAGGTTTGCCCTTCATGCGATTCGATTAATTATCATATATCTCACATTTCAAAGATTTATTTGGTTTATACTGGGGAGGTTTCAGATAAAGTCTGCTTTGATGCTGGTATAGGACAGTTTGATACTCTTAGCCAAGCGTGTTGCATAATTTGATGCTCAACATCCTCAGAAATAGCTAGATCAACCTTGCTCCTATTTGCCTGTGGAATTCCCCCCCCTCCCATGAGAGCCGCGGGCTATGCAAGCGGATTGGATTAAATTTGATCCAGGTAGAAGTATGCTGTATGTTAGAGTTTTATATTGTTATCTCGTATCACATTACGAGGTGCCTGTAACAGGTGATGATGCCTATACTTATAGGTACATTCTGAGTTTGGTAAAGGAATAATAAAGAAATGTAGGATATCTCCAGATGCCTTCATACAGATGGCTCTACAGCTAGCTTATTATAGGGTAAATAAGTTTAGGAGTTACATTAGCCTTAGGTTACATAATATATACCGTAGTGCGGGCCCCTGTGTAGGACCTCTCACATCACACTCATAACAGGGTATGGTACATGAGGCACACTGATTTATATTTCTATGTATGATTTCTTGCTGCCGTTATACTCTTGGCACCAAACTCTATTGGGCCAGGCTGATGCTGCCTCATGCTGGTTTATATTCTTGTGCTGCTTCTTCAAACTTGACGTAACACCAGCAATCTCCAAATTTTACTCTGTGTAGTCACTCTAAATCACATCCCAGCCCTCTCCATCTCTTTATATTATTATTGATAATCAAACTTGGTAAATTAAAATTTGATTTATATGTATCAGAGAAAGTTTTATATTGTCACTAGCTTATTCAATAAGCAGCATTACGACACTTTGGATGTCACTCAATTATATAAGACGCACCACTCTCTCCTGCTTATCATCAATATTATATGGTGGATGTGAGATGATAATTTTTATCATTATATTATTGTTATAATGAATATTTTATTATTTGTCTTACGCTTATAATTATAATTATCAGGACGCCGGTAAGTTCTGTCTGACCTATGAGGCGTCTATGACCCGATTATTCCGTGAAGGTTGTACAGAGACTGTTAGGTCGTGTACTATCGAATCTGCTGACTTCTGTAAAGCTGTCGAGTCGGCAGATAAAACAGACTCTGCTCAGCTAAAGAAACTTTTACAACTTGCGTGTGAGCGGCATCAGAACGGATATCGAGACTCTATGACTGGTAAAGGTATGTGTGTCCTGTACCCTAAATAAGTATCAGTACAAGTGGGTCTGCTCCAAACACTTAATATACTTTGTATATTAAGTCTATGGTCTGCTCTCAGACTACCACTTAGTCACTAGGCTAAAGTTACATCGTGAGTGTACTAATAGCAATGACTATAACATGACACTCCCGCTGTTCCCAGTCCACAGTAACTCAAGCGTGAAAACGAGTGTTTTCATTTTAGGCTGCTGCGCTCCGCTTGCTCTGTTTATATAAGATTACAATGGAGCAATGGTTTCTTTCTGCAGACATAGCCGTCCTTATTTCAGATTTACCCAAGAATGGTTCATGCAAACCTCTTGATTTTTTTCATGTGTGTTACAAGGACATATGGGCCACAGTCTAGGCATTTATTCATATAGTCAGTCAATGGATTTTGCAGATATATTTGATTTAGTGGCTAACATTGCTTTGTGAGATGATTAAGACAAGGTACACACAATACTAGATAGCCCTTACATCAAACAAAGTTTCCTATGACCAACAGTCATTCTAAGCTGACCAAAGGAAGGTGTCAGATTTATGAACTTTGTCATTCACAAGCTGAAAACTAGATAAAAACAGCCCAAAAACAGCCTTCTTTTCTCCCTCCCCTCCGACAAAATTCTTTTTGTGAACCATGAAAATAATCATTATTACCAATCACTAGCCCTGTTCACGCGGCCACGGGTTTTGTTTTATTTTGGTTTTGTAAACAAAACCCGTGGCCGTGTGAACAGGGCTAACCAATCACCTCAATCAAGATATTGACTTGAGAACAATTGCTCCAATTTAAGAGGTAAATGTGGCTATAGAGACTGCCCAAAAAGTTTCCAGTTCATAGCGCCATATGGACATATCTCTTCTATACATATGCTAAGCAAAAATTACCCAACCATCTGCATGAATGATGGGGCCTGTATTTTAGATTGAGCTTAGCGTTATAACATGAAAACTCAGGTCCATACTCTAGTACTCAACTACATCAGTGAAACTCCACCCATAATCTCAGCTATCATATAGTTAACCTACCAGCCGTTTAGTCGCTGGCAAAACAGTAAGTGGTAAGATCACCACAGTTGCATTTATATCACCTTCCCTTGGTAGTCAAACTATCGTTAGTCATGTTTCCCCTCAAACGCTATGATAAGGCCAATGTCACTTAGTTGATCCTACAGTGTACTTTATAGTTTTTTACAAAATCTTGAAATAAGATCCTACGCTATCCTCTCGAGTAAGATCCTACTAAATCGATACTCAAAAATTTGAATTCATTTTCAAAGAAACTGATCTGTGCATTGACATAGACGGCACTTATTCAGTAATATTGATAGTCCATGTTTAGATGTGCTAAGTGACTGTGGTGCACAAATGGACAAGATTTGATGCCACAAAACAGAAAGCTTCTCCAAGTCACCCACTGCTAACACATTTCAATACTACTCTCTAGGAGGCCGTCAAATTCATTTGGATTTTTTATCACCCTGAAGACTGAAATAACTAGATAACACATTTATTTACATGGATCTACTTTAAGACATGTAAATACTAGTTTTTGATGTAAAGAGAACAGTTTATCTGAGGAAGTCTTGTGTGTCAAAACATCTTAAAGTTTGTAAATATTGCTAAAAAAAATCCTCAAAACTCAAAATCACTTGTTAGTAATCATCACATGATTTTGATTTTTACATCATTGAGATGCCTGAAATGTCTAGATCTAAAATATTTTTATTTGAAGTTTCAGTGAAATTTGGAAATACATAATTTCATAAAAAACAAACAGGCCACCTGTGTAAATTTTGAATTTCCTATTGAAATTCTATTGAAAGCCACAAATCATAAAGCTCATAATTGAAGCGTAACACTTGTTTTCATGCGGCCAGCGCTTGCCTATTCAACTGAAGACCGCAGTTTGATAGGAGTGTCATCTTAGTATTTATAATCTTTGCTAGTAGGTTTCTAATGGTTTTAGTGTCTGGATAGTACACTTCAGCATATTCACTGTAGGCTGTAGAAAGTTTTGTTGACATAAGTAAGTTTTGTGTAGCTAGACAATCAAACATATTGTTATATAAGTTAATCGCTTGATAAAATTATCCAATGTAAGCTGCGTATAGTTCTTTGCATCAATCTGGAGTAAATGCGGCAGCTGAGCAGCAGCAACAGCTTCTCATGAGGATACAACATCACGAATTGCTCAAACCACGGCCTTACAACCCCACCCCCCTCTCTCTTATTAAGGACGAATGTTATTTATATTATACAGGTATTGATCGTCACATGTTCTGTCTGTATGTGGTATCTAAGTATCTGGGTAACGAGTCTCCTTTCCTCAAAGAAGTGCTCAGTGAGCCATGGAGACTTAGTACCAGTCAGGTAATTATCTCCCCCGATTAGTCACACTTTACAAGTACCCGTTACACCTTACTATCTTATATTATATTGAGTTTAAGAATATTGATAAAATGCTTAAACTTCCGCCTACCATCCATTTAGATCTTTCCAACGCAGCCTAGTTTTGCCGCGAAGCAAGGCTAACGACAAAAATTGAAATCAAAATTATATTCTGAATATATGCAGCATGTTCTAACCAATATGCCATAGGGTATGGTTCTATAAGTATATTATTTTGTGTAATGTTTATTTTTGTGGCAATTGTTGAGGAACCGTGATTACTGGATGATTTTGATATCATCATCATCATCATCTGTAACGTTCTATTCTAAATTCATAGCTCATCAAAAATTAAGATTTCTAGTTTTTGTTTTTTGACAGACCCCTCACTCACAGATGAATAAGATAAACTTAGCTAAGTACCCAGACCATGTGTGTACGGGCGGTGGGTTCGGCCCCGTCTCAGAAGATGGATACGGAGTCTCTTATATAATAGCTGGCGAGGATATGATATTCTTCCATGTGTCGAGTAAAATCTCATGTCAAAATACGGTAAGTAAGAATATCTAACGTCAAAATACGGTAAGTGAGAATATCTAACGTCAGAAAACGGTAAGTATGAAAATCTCATGTCAGAAAACGGTGAGTAAGAATATCTAACGGCAAAATACGTTGAGTAAGAAAATCTCATGTCAAAATACGCTAAGTAAGAAAGTCTTTTGTCTAAGTAAGATAAGTAATAAAATGTCATGTGTTTATAAAGTAAGTTATGACGTCATGTCATAATGAAGAAGATAGTAAACTATTATAATGAGGTAGATAGTACTACAGCCAGAAGTTATCCTGTGACAGATTCATGATAGAATAGAGGGACTAAGACTTTATATAGTTACACACAAATAGACACCTGACCCTGACTACCTCTTGTTGTGTTGACCTATCTTATCCTCACTGTGACTTGACTGTTGTTATTTACTACGCCTGTACTATGCTAGAGATCTAGTGAGAAGAGTCCATGATGACTGAATATCTTTTCTATTAAACATAACATCATCAGTATGAACTCTCATCAAACTAAATGAGCTTATTGATTATTATATATATTTGTAGAGCTCGTTGATTATTATTTATATTTGTAGAGCTCAAAGGAGTTTGGGAGAAAGATCACACAGGCTATGGCTGATGTACGACAAATCTGCGGACAATAACCACACTTCTCTCTATGGACAGTATACATTGGTATCTTAGTAACATGGACTGATAACTGGTATCTTAGTACATATAAGTGATTCCAACTGTCTGCGGTCTTGTGTATCACCTGCATTTCACTCACACACCAGTGAAGAGAGTCGCCAGTGGAGTGACTCACCAGAGTTGTGACTCACCAGTGGAGTATTGCTATCGTTGGCTGGTTATGTCATTCTCTGCTGGAATCGAGGTTCACCAAGTTATTAGGAAATAAAAGAGACCTAGAAGAGTAGGATTCTAGTACCCTACATTTTCAAAGCTTGAATATGGGCTTTTTTGTCAATGCACAATATATTCCAAACAATATAACTCAGTAATATATATGCCAGTTAAATAATTGCCTGTGTCTGTCTGTGCCATGACATTGTAAAATGGCCGCCATGTGAGTCGACATGAAGCACCAGTTACCATGGAAATAATTGATATAGTATCTTTATCTTTTTTTAGTTCCGTTTTTGATGCCGTAGAACATCTTCCCAAAGTTTTATTGATTGTAGCCTTTGGTAGAATTGGCCACTAACCAACAAACCACTGTCAAAGGAGAAATAGGACATTCTACACAATATAATAAGTACCATATGTTCCCTACGGATAGACAATATAATAGGTACCATATATCCCCTACGGATAGACCATGACATCATTTCAGTTATAATATCGTTCATCTACTTCATAGTTTTGCCATGCCGTGTTTTCTGCTGAATGTAACCAAAGAATTACTTCGCTATGGGGTATAAATAATATTATATTATAATACTCTGGGGTATAATATAATAATATGGTGTATAATATTATATAATACAGTACTATTGTGTATAAGTGATATAATACTGATCACTAATAGATGACTTGTGACTGTTTGCTGAGTAGATCTCTATTATCACACTGAATAGCCTCCTGCCGCTCTCAGAGGCCCCTCCCCCTCCACGGGGTCTGTATGTATAACCAGAAGTAAGAGGGGTAACTCCTTCTAACTAATCCGCTCATTTCACTTCATTATTGTGATTCTGTGTTCGTTTTTTGCATCAGTTTGTGTAAAATCAAGGTTTTTCTATGAAACACTTTATAAGAATATGATCCAATAAAATTTGGTTGATGGATGAGGTTTTATCCTGTATTTTTTGTTTGCAGTCAAGATATGAACTGCAATGTTTAGTTAGGTGAACAAACAAACACACAGAGTACTGACAGTGTGCTTAGTCAATAGGCATTCCAAAATGTCCTAAATAATTACTCGGCTTTTTCAATGCACTTAATATTTCTATTGAGGTTTCTTTGACAAACATTGCTAGTGAAAGCACCCTTTTGTTCTATGGCTGAGCTGTATGGCAAGCTTAACTAGCTAGATGAAGGATGAGTAACTGGTCTTTGGTCTTTGTCTGTAAGTTTAGTTAGCAGTTTGTCATCCTACACTGCCGGGCTAACATCTCCTCTCCTCTTCGCTGTGCTCTCTACTACACTACTTGTGTAAGTCTTTCAGGCAAATAATTGTTCATTTTCATCTTTTCGTCTGTTGACGGCTTGTTGTGTGGGAAAGTTGTGCTTGTTAATACCAGCTTAGCCTAATTAGCTTATTCAATGAATTTTTTATTATGGTACCAAACTTATCCTATTCAATTATCAGATTGCAGTAAAGTAAATGTGATAGGAGTTCAAATCCCGCTATATTTTATTCTAGTTAGAGAGGATTGCTACTGGTTTCTACTTCTAAATTAAACATTGAATAGACTAGGGGATACGGCATTATATCAGCACTGCAAATCGGGACCGCAACCTGACCATTTTTACCATATTATTTGTGATTTGTTTTCAGGTTTGTCTCCCCCATTTATCCAAACAAACTCGACAGTAACAATGGTACAGGATAAGAAAGAGAGGAAATCAGCAGCAGAGTCATCAGCTGACGACAGCATAGAGTCGGCAGCTAGTAATGATGATTATGACTCTGATATGGACGACAGCATGCTGGTTGTAGAACCTCCACACATTTACTTCTTTGGTAAGCTTTCACAATTTGGAATAATATGTCGGGTCAGGGAGCAGCACACTAGCTAGCTACGACTCATGATGGTGGATTCGAAGCCAAATGTTTCCACTTGCTTTGCATGATACACTGGCTGGGTTGCTTTTACTATCAGACTGTGGATATTAAAAACATTGGGATAAGGTATAATTGTGTGTAAATTATGACGCCACTGCGACGAAAAAAACTTCAACATTTAATATAATAGTTTATGCAATTTTTTACTAAGAACTTGATGTAGAACTTGATGTAGAACTCGATGTAGAACTTGATGTAGAACTCGATGTAGAACACCTTGATGTAGAACTTGATGTAGAACTCGATGTAGAACTCGATGTAGAACTCGATGTAGAACTCGATGTAGAACTCGATGTAGAACTCGATGTATAACTTGATATAATCTTCTGATGTACATCAGGTGCCGAGTTGACTAAGGAGAGCCCAGAGTTCACCTGGGAGGTCTCCACCACCTCAGCTGATGGTAATGATGAGTCAATATTAACTGGTGATGATGATGACGCTATGAAACATATCCTCAAACTGAGACAGGTAAGTCTACGTCTAATTTAGAAGATTAAATGTAAGGTTTTGGTTTGTTAAGTGTCCCTCAATGTTAGCTAGCACCAATTTTCATTAGCTAAGGCCCGAGTTTGACCTCGGTTTGACTAAGGGTTGACTGTTTTATATCACATTAGCTTCCACCTTCTGACCTTGCCAGCTCATTGAACAGCTAAGTAAAACTGCTACACTGTCTCATCAAAGAGTAATAACCCAGCTCGGCTTCACTAACACTGGGTACCACTGTCTGTTATATCTCACAATTGATTGGCTGACTGGAGCTCACATTTGATTGGCTGACTGCATCTCACATTTGATTGGCTGACTGTATCTCACATTTGATTGGCTGACTGGAGCTCACATTTGATTGGCTGACTGTATCTCACATTTGATTGGCTCCCTCAGGTAGCCATGAGATCTCTCTGGAGTATGAGTTAGAGGATAATGGTGAGTTAGACGCCACTACAGATAATATAGAAGAACTGTCCGAGGCTGAGGATATCAAGTCTAAACGAGCTGCTAAACGTCAGAAAGTCAGCAACAAGGTGAGACATTGAGTGATAAAACAATATCTTCAGCAGACTGACTATCGGGTATCGGGCACAGTGCTGACTCAAGGCACATGCAATGAGGATGCCCCAGAATTAATTAAGTCGACTGGTTTAAAAAGAAATTTGCCAAAAAAACTGTTTAAAGTATCCTTTGGATGTTTACTTGGTGTTAGGGGGACTTTAGGATTAGGGAGAGGAACATATTGTTGTACTGTACCAGATAAGAATGACTTAACGTCATATCATTTATAATCAGAAGTCAGATAAGAAACCAGCTGCTGCTGCTGCTTCTGAGAGTGAAGATGAGAGTGAGGAGGGGGCGGAGCCTGGACAGGAAGAGGAGGAGATGGAGGAGGATGATCATCAGAGTGATGATGATGAGGACAGCCCTAAACCTAAAGAGAAAAAACAGGTACTTAGAGTTACCTGTGACCTATCTCTGTCTTGTGTTATATCCTGCTTTACAACGCCACCGTGAACAAGAAGCACTTGTTCCTTCAATTGCACATTATTCGTAGTTCATCATAACCAAGGAATGAGACTTACCTTTCCTTATTGGAGCACTCGTTCTGCCATCAATAATACCAGCCAAGTAGAGCATTGAATTTTTTACCATGCAAACTGTATCATTTGTAACTGTCTGACTTTTGGGTATTATTTTGGAAGCTATATAGTAAATATTATCCTTCCCTTTTTGTCACACACACACATATATAATATATATATATATATACAGGCCCGTAGTTCTAGGGGAGGCACTGCCTCCACTAGAAAGCTAAATACAGTGGCCTAAAAACACTATAATTGAATAATCCATAGTTGAATCAGTTTCCGGGGATTTCCATTTGCTTATTACATGCCTCAGATTTCTCGGGAAGGAGCTTACTGGGGATGCTTCTGACTTGCCTCAGGCTTTGCCTCTCCTACCTTTTTTCTAAGCATTGGCCATGATATATATATATATATATATATATAAAGTGTACGCAGTATAATATTGTAAAATTCGTCGTCGGTGAAATGAGTCTGTTGCTACTTTACAGGATGTTAACCAGAAGAAAGTGATGAATGGTGGTGGAAAGGCTGGAGGAAAAAGTCCTAAAGATCTGATGAAAGCAAAGATGAAGGCCAAAAAACAGATGGTTAAAAAATCCAAAAAGTTATCCGCATAATCTTTGTAGCCTTGGATTTGTACAAGACGCTTTTTTATTTTTATAATTTGTGTATTACGATGAATGACCAAATAAAACCTTGTTGGGTTTCAGTATAAAAAATATCACAGTTGTCTCAGTAGTTGTGTGTGGGTGTGTCTCGGTGACCGCAAACCTCAGTAATTATATTTGTAATTCCTGTTTTTAAATGACACAAAATTGAGATTTAGCAGAAGTTACAAAGTTTTGCAGCAATGCATAAATGGGTAGTAAAGAATGTGCTACACAGCATCAGCTTTGTGCATGACGCAATGCAAAATTGTTGCTGTCTCTAAGCGGAGTAAGACTTCAGTTTAGGGGAGGGTTCCAAGATATTGCTGTTATAATGATACGTGGAGCACAGGCTAAAAATAACAGAACAGGAAACTGCTCTGTTGGTTAAAAAAATGATGGTTAAAGTCTCAAGGTGTTATCACTCACAGCATCCTGAAGAAAGGGTGGCGAGATAGGGGTGCTTTAGGGGCTAGGCCACAATGTCTGCGCTGATTTGATCTCAGTTTGTAGGCAGGTCCAAGCTCACCTGGGGGTCCAACAATCCCCATTAGGCGGTGGACTACAGTGGAATTAAACCCTCAACCTTCAACACTTGCGTGCTGAGGACCGGCGCTCTCACCAACTGAGCCACCTCCTATTCCTACTCCTTTTCTGTGTGGTTCTATTTTAGCCGGAGTTTAGCAACGTTTGAGACGCCAATGGATGAAATGTTTTACAAGGACTTTCACTGAATAATCATCCGATTTAGCTCTGATCCTTTCCCCTATGCATATGGTGTTTGGAACCCTGTTTGCGAATTACTCACATTATTCATGTCATTGTTACTTTATCAGCTGAGTAGGGGGTGTGAATGGTCAGAGCATCAGATGAGTTGTAATTACATGATCAAATTCTTCAGGTGTCAAAGGTCAAAATGATGGATAAGAATAATATTTTAAAACTGTTAGTTCACAGAGGTCACAAAAATCTCACGGAGGTCGAAGCTCACAGAGGTCTGGAGACAAGAACAACAGAAGATGTTAAACTGTGCAATATGTTGGATTCGGCTTGCAAAATGCTGATCTGATGTGCAAACACTTGTTGACTGCCACGTAGTGTGACTACATACAAATTAAAGTGACAGTGTCTTACATAGCTTTTGACTGAAGGATTTTACTTGTGTTGTACTCAAGATTCTATGATTGATCGTTATCTGTATAAATATATGAATTGTATTGTTATTTATTATCTTTATTTGGGTGATTATCAGACAGAGTATGTATTTATAAATATGGGGAGGTAAAATCTAATAAAGAACTTCTAAAAATGAGCCACAAATCTATAGCTTCATGTTACTAGATCATATTATCAAAGTAAAATAAAACATTCAATGGCGCTTAAAAGAGATCTAAATACAGAGGAAATAAAACGACACATTGTTGTGTGTAGCTGATACATCTACATCTCGCCTTTTATAATTCAGTATAAATAGTAGATAGATGATGTATGATAGATAGACATGTGATGTCATGTCATGTGATGACACAATGTCAGTGAGCTCTCTTATCAAACTGGGAGTAGCCTTCTCTCGTCTCTCTTCTTGTCTGATTATAGTAGATGAGTTAGACTCTGTATGATCAGTGATTACTTCTTACTAACCACTTATAGTAAGTTACATGTCTCACATTCTGTCCATTTCTTGTACTGACTGTCACATCTAAATAAACAGCAATGAGGGAATCAACAAGCAGGATCAGGAGTAATTAAATAACTCAAACTGTTCAAGCAGCCTGCTCATATGTGAAGAGAAGTATTCAGTATCTCCAGTCATTAATTTCCAATAAAAATATCAGTTTGACAAATTCATCTTCGAACTGAACCTTGAAACAAAAAAGATCACATAATATAATAAGTTTGTTACTCACCTGGTTGTTGGTCGATCCTAGTAGCTGTATTGGGTAGTACTGGATTTCTCAGTGAGTCTGGGTGATTCTCTATTCTTATAGGTTCTAAGAAGAACTTATACCCTAGAAATGTGCATCTAGTCTGAGGCATAGAGGCTACATAAGCTCTCTCTGGATTATCTCTGTGTCTTCCGGTATTCAGCAAGTATTCTGTCCTTTGTACTCCAATCTTAGCCACTAACTGCATTATCTACAATGTATATATATATATATGTCTAAAAGTACACCTCAAACATTCACAAAGTTGTGATCATCTGTTGAGTTTTGCACTTAAGATGTAAACTCAAGATTTACTGTGCCAGGAGCTGGAATAATAATTTGGGCGTGAAGATCAGGAAAGT
The DNA here is from genome assembly GCA_914767715.1 of Membranipora membranacea. Lineage (NCBI taxonomy): Eukaryota > Metazoa > Bryozoa > Gymnolaemata > Cheilostomatida > Membraniporidae > Membranipora > Membranipora membranacea. Next base: position 23,960,867 of record OU612074.1, read on the forward strand.
ATCGATGCTAATAGCCTGAGTAGTAGTTGTTGTTTGAATCTGCTACAGAAAGGAGGAGAGGTATACTCTCGAGAGGGCTGGAGCTGGACAATCAACCTTTGAATGCTTCCTCAGTGGGCTTTGAACCCACCACTCCAACGGGACTAATCGCGTGGCAGTGAATAGCAAGCAAGCTAACCGATTGCGCAATCTCAAGATGGGTTGGACTACATACGCTAAAAGTATTCACGTTAAAACGAGGCTGAGTTTACCAAGACGATCCAAGCAATCTTATAAAATGCAGTTGAACTCATGAGAAAGTTGTGTCACATGTATCAAGGCACAAAACATTAAGTGTGACAACAGTAGTATAGATATTTTATCATTACTTACATAGTCTGCCAGCTCTTTTATATCTAGTAGATGGGCACATCTGTAAAACATGGTGACCAGTGTCCGGATGAACGGCGATCCTACAGTAGCTTTTCTCGTAGAAAGAAATGCTACAAGTAGAATGGTACAGAGTCTAAACTTGCATGGTGTTCAGCACTTGAATAAGTGACAGATTATACAGTACCGTTAGCAGCCAATTCTATGTAGGATATATCTGGTTGGATAGGCAATCTATCTCCCAACCCGATGATACTAGCATTGTGCATGCACCATGTTGTCTTTATCCATTAAGGTGTTTATCAATTGGCAAGTCAAGATGAACCAATGATTCTACTGCATTTTTTCTTAAAATTCTATCGCTACTATGATAATAGTAGAAAAAATAGTATGAAAATAGTGAATTCTTACACGTGAAAACTCTGTGTTGTATGTAAGTTCAATTTAAAACTTACACTCAAAGCTCGACTGCATAATGATCAAGTCAGCAGTGGAAATATCTTTATCAGCCAGATCTACTAAGTCATCATCAGCACCAGGAGGCTGCTGGGGGTGACCTGCTCCAGGCTGATTCTGAATGGCTGGAGCTTGAGGGGGTGTGGCTGTTAGCAGCATTTCTCTTCTGCCTGAAATGAGAAGAGTAAATCACTGAACAAGCTGTGTATAAATCATCAGAGGGGAATCTAAGATAAGGTGTGGTGAGAATCACACCATCTCATCCTGGCTTTTCTTAATTTGGTAGTTCTTTCCTCCTTACCAAGATATATGATTTGGGAAAAATATTATGTTGTAAATGACCTATCCCATTTAGCAAAGCCTCAAGGCCATTGCTCACTTACTTCCTGCGCAAGCTTGAATAATGACAATCTTCGGCTTCCCTCTCATAGCAGGGAAGTTCTTAGGGGAGAGTAGATCAATTATCTCCATGATCTTGACTTGTTTTCCATCTGATCCACCTACAGATCCTTCATCACCATGACTTGTTATGACTAAGATAAACGATCTGAGATCTTTGTGTACAGATTCTCCTGTCTGAGCATCAACCAGCTGAGTCTCCTTATGGATCTCTGTGATCATTTCCTGCAGTAAAGAAGTTATACGTGTTGAACGTATTTTGAAAGAAACCTTAGGAGAGCATAAAAATCAGCCTTATCTTAAGCTCCAATTAGATTTTGTTTTCAAAAAGAAAAACCAACAACATGACATTTGAGATAGTTATAAAAGATGGGTCGGTCTTGTAGTAAGCTGCAGGCCTGCTGATCATGTGATCTCTGTTCAATTCTCACTGTTTGGAGCGACTAGTTGAACAAGGTGTTAGTGTTTGAGAGTATGAGAGTTAAAACTAATTAGGCGTGAGAGGGTAATGACAAAGCTAAATACGGACCAGTCCCTAATATTATACTTCGGTGAAATACCCAATCCTACACCCTATGAGGTCGTACATCTCTATAAGGTAGGAGCATATATTGACTGAATTATAGGTCTGGACTTGCTGAGCAACAGCTAATGTTACTTTTAGATTGCATTTGCATTTAAAATTCATACATTTGCCGGATAGTTCCTGTGACCTCCTACAGTGATATATCCGAGCCAGTCTAACATCCTCTTCATATTATCATAATCATATTCAGAGCCTTGTCTGTGACCGTTGTAAGAGTTTGAGATAATTAGAGCTCTGCCGCGTGTGTCAGACATATGATAATCTCCCTAGCAAAGTAATAAAGTTTGATCATAAATTATACATCAAACTTCTAGCATATCAGGCTGGGTGTTTCTCACATTTTTACTGTGAAAAATAATTCATATTATCATGATTTCATTGAAAAGGATATAATACATATATCACTGCATATATGACAAGTTTGACAGACTCCATATCTGGTAGTGTATGAGTCACCCAATCATTTCGGTGTTCCGGAAAAACCTATACAAGCCTCTCATGGCAATGCCTGAGCCGCCGTTGCAGAATGTGGTATATACTGTGTGACCAAGGAGCAATTAGATGAGTGTAAGTGAGGTCATATGGTATCGTAGGGTAACTAGCTCAAATATCTGGTGTTACTCTAAAAAGTTTAGTAAAAGTTACTTGTAATATGTGTTCATTGGCAAGGCTGATCTCTTAGGGGACTGAATACGGAGGGATGACTGTATTGTTACACATCTATAACCTTCTCTTCACTCAACTCACTTTGTTTCCTGAGACGAAGAGATCAGGATCTGCTATCTCTGGATCTATCTGTGCTCTATCAGAGTTCACAATCCTAACAATCTCTTCTAGCTGAGCTGTCTGTAAGACCGGAGGAGGTACACAACCAGACTGGGATGATGTAGGAACTGAATCTACAAAATACAAAATAAAAGACTTTGATTGTTTGATTATTTTTCACAACAGAAAATTGTTAGATAGAATGGATAGACTGAAAAGAAAGATTTTGAATTCTGTGACACCGAATGATCTTATTATTATGGAAAATGAACAAAATGGTCATTATTCATGTTGTCAAGCGAATACTTGCCTCACTTGTTCTGTGATAAATATTTCTGATTATTAACTAATGGCTCAATTCTTTTTCTCACCTTCTCTTGACTCCACACTCTGCAAGTAACCCTCCAAAACTTTAACTCCTCTCTCTGTGATACTATCACCTGGATGATAAAAAGTATAAAATAAAATATGCAGTTTGTCTTAGTCATCTTCACTTTCTCTGTGTAGCATTTTAAAATCTGTTCATGAAAACATAAACTTAAAATATAATGTTGTGATAGTTGAATTTCTTATTATTATGAATGATTACTGCGTTGAAAGGCATTTAAGCAAGCTATGATACTATAAGAGCGTTAACTCACATGGATACCGAAGAGGATGGGGTACAGAGGGGTCTCTGTCACATGATCGTGTCTGACTGCCGTTGAAGGAGATGTTAGATCCGGTTTTCCACGATGGATCAACATTTATGGTCGGCTTACTTTGCTTGGTGAGCAGACAGTGAGAGCAGTAGAAGACAGTATCAAAGTGTGCTCCTTTCCAAACTGTATCTAGTTCTGATGTGAGGTGTTGTAGTGTAGAAATCTGACTATTCCATGATTCCGCAACAAACTCTGGTTTCGTTAATGCTAGTAATGTAACGACTCTCTCTGCATGGTTGTGGAAAAAGTATTCCAGTGTGCCGTTGTCAGCTTGAACACTAGCACCATTCATCCCGGCTTCGACATGAACAAATTCTGTGATATGGAGATCAAGATATATTGCAGTCAGCAGGTGATACACGTGACCTGGTAACGGTAGGCCATTGAAGCGAAGTTCTATCTTCATCGGAATATAGCTCCCGGTTTCCTGAACAGATATCACTTTCTTACTGAAGTAGGGGATGATATAGTGGGTCTCATTAGCCTCCTTGATCGGACCACATATCAGATTGAAGACTTTCAGCACTTCTGTTGCGATCTCATGGTCTAACTTAGACTCTTCTTTTATCAGGTAGGACAGGAGTGTGGAGGTCATTACCCCGGTGGTGTGAAACTTCTCAACCATTGCCTCATACTTTCGCGTGGTGATTACCTGATCATCGCACGTAAACGGAATGAAGTTGACTAAACGTCTGCGCCAGGCCTCCTGGCTAGAATGATCGAAGAGTAACTCAACCAGTTTGGTGAGTAAGTCAATTCTATGAAATACAATGTTTGCCAGTTTTCCTCTGCTTTTGTACCACATCACTTTTCCAATCTCGTGGAAGTATTGAAGAATAATATTATCCTTGTCTTCCGGGAACCACATCTGTATTTCTTCAAGTGTCAAACAAGGCCGATCTTTCTGCTCTGTGCATCTATCCATGAATTCAATCCAGTTCTCAGGTAGCTCTGTGAGAAGTGACAATCCTAAATGGAGCAGTATTGATTTGAGATTAGCGATGACATTTGTTCCAGTTCCTTTATGAATAACCATCGGCTTGTTTCTTTTGAGCAGAGGTTCTGCTGTATCTGTGTCACAGAAACTTTTCATCAAATGGAATGGACTTGATTTGGGTGACATAGCCTTCTCTTCGTTTATTATTCTCTTGCGCAAATTCTCTGTCTCCTTTATCAACTGACTTTGTCTTTCTTTAAACACTTTGGCATCATTGATATCATCACGGTGGGTCAGGACTAGGAGGGGAGGGCCAGCTTGAGGACAGGAGAGGTATAGATGGCACAACCAGTCAAAGCATAACTTCTGACAAGCAGCCTCTGCACCAATCCCACCTACAAGTCTATCAAACTCAGCTATGTCTACGACAAGTAGTGGTACAAACTGATGTCTGGTTGAGAGTGGGTAAGTGAAGTGATAGATAACATGACCTCCAAAGTCATGAAATACTAGTGTGGACTTCTCATTGATTTTAGCCTCACTCACTTTGAACACTTTGGTAGCCATATCTAGCTTGCTATCAGTAGAGCGCTTGGTCAGGTATCTCTTACCATCTTGTAGAGACTTTACAAGGCTAGTCTTCCCAGCCATAGTTTCACCAATGACAGTTACCGGAATGAATTGAAATTTCTTGTCACCACATTTGTCAAGATCAGTCCAGTATTTGTGTAGAGCCGTCATCCCTAGTTTACAGACCGCATATGGAGGATATGAAATCGTTGCAGGCACTTTTAAGGTAGCCAGTTTGGTGAGTTTAATGAGCCCTGCAGGTAATCTGGTCAGAGATTCGTTTTTCCTGACATCTAGCTCCTGTAGATTTGATAGGTCCGATATACTATGGGAAAAGAAGGAAAGAATAAGTAACCTTTGAGCATGACTCAGGGGATTTTCTCTGGCCTTTCCCTATATTCTAAACCACATTACAATGGAGAGCGTTACAAAACTATCATAAAATCACATACTCAACCTTATCATGTACATAATGACTAGTATGAACACCCTTCCCACGTCAACGATGTGTTGTTTATTTGAGATGAAAGCTACGGAATCAGATACATTTGTTTCTAGTATCACGCCAACGACCAAGAAGAGAAACTGTTAATTCCTGGACATTAGCAAGGATGAAATTTAGAGATGTGAATTCTAATACATAGGTAATTTCTCAACAATCTGCTCAATTCAGAAAACATTTGATGCTGACCAACTATAGCGATCCACAGATGAATTGCACATCCAAATTGACAAAAATTTGTAGAGTAGCTCAAGGTTAATTTCCCCATGGGAGCTATTATCACAAGAGCTAATACTTTCATTTAATTTAATTAACATTATGTGTGACAAATCAGGTAACTTGTAGTGAGCCATCAAAACAAGCAAATAACAATATTATGAATTGTCCAGTACGAATACTTAAATATCATTGATCATTATTGTTGGAGTTTTATTATCGCATTTACAACAGGTTACAATTATAATTTAAGTGCTTTACCACACAATAAGTCAAAAAATAATTGTTTTTGTGAACATTACAGAAAGGTTCTGATATCTTTTCAGGACCCTTCAAGATCCTTTAATCTTCTCCATTTGTCACAGCTTGCAAGTCATTTCTCTGCCATTTATGGCTTTAAGATACTCATTAATGTTGGCACCAGCAATGGACATCCTCTCCCCCAGAAAGAACAACATTAATACTGGGTTTGGTGTGAGGTGATGTCCTAGACAAAAGACCATTTTTAAATAACTTCCTTTTAAATTGAGATTATTCTACAGACCCATAGAAGATAATGAATAACCAATGAGCATTGAGCATTTCTATCTTCTCTAGGTGAAAGCATAAATACTGAACTCTCATTGGCTCACCATCAAATCAGAGCATTCTTTTGATAGTGTACCATCAAGAATATAGGGGTTGTCAGCTATTATGGGCACACTCATTCTGTGAATTAAATGTGTTCTCAACAGATCAAAGAAACCACATGCTTACCACCCACCCATACTTATGTCTCCCCGAGGCGAGTTGGATCAACCCGGAGAAGAAGTCTCTAGATGCAATGTGACTGGAGATATTCATTGTTGAATTTTTGCTTTTTCAAAATATTCTGAATAAATTATTTGCTGGTGAGGCTTGCTACCCCTTCACCTAGGTTATTGTTTTGGTAAATTGAACCGTGGGATTAGACCTACAACATGTGCCCTATTAGATGGGCATGGTTTAGCTAAACCATGCCCATCTTATAGGGCACATGTTGTAGGTCCAATCCCATGTTTGGACCAGCTCATCGTCTTTAGCTATTAAAGGATTATGCAATGAAATACACTCATGCATTGATATTCACAAAGTCAATAGGATGATTACCATGAATCCCAGGCAGTTGATGAAGTTGAAGGATGCTAGCCGTAGATATTTACTTGTGATACCACTAAAAGTTATGGGCACATCAATTTGGAACAACAGATTATTAGCCATTTTCTTTCAAAGGTGCATTAATGATTTCATCACTTGGCGGCCATTTTTATTTTCAGAAATGTTCCAGACATCACACAAGCAACCCTGGTTGCTGATTGGTCAATTTCGCCCTTTTGTTCTTCCTGGGGTGAGGGAGTTCTCTGGCTCCAGACTATATTATTGAGCAGTTTTCTTTTCCAATACATCGATTTTCGATGAGAGACACTCATTTCCTGAAACCTCCATCAAATACTTTTCTTTACAATCTTTCAAATGTATCTAATAGCCTTCGATCAGGTCTTTAAACAATTTGTAGGCATTTAAGCAACACACACACATTCATCTATTTCACGTCCAAGACATGATCATTTTCTATTTAATCAGCGTAGCGTCTACGGCTTCCATTTTTCTTCTTTTATTTTAATTTTTGTTGCTTGCTCAGGCAGCATTTTAATGATGTATATTGTTGTCAATATATGTTAAAAAAATGTTTTTAAACAGGGGAGGACGACTTTGGATGATATATCAAAAACTATCTGATTCGCTGTTATGATTTGGCCTTCTCTCATAGGCTAGTTGTATTGAACTTGACTCTTTCCATAGAACGCAATCAATGACTATAATAATATTCACACCACAATTTCATCTGCCAAGCAGATAAAGGCCAGTTAGTGCAATTTCATATTTCTTCCACATCAATAAGCGCACATGTGTTTGTTTGTTTGTTTGTTTAATTTATACTCTTTGTCCAAAGATGTTTACATCGAGATAAAAAGCCCCCTTGGAGAGAGAAAATAATAAATAATAAATTGTAAAAACAGAAACAATTTAAACTTGTTAGGCTAGATAGTCTTTGTTTTTTAAGATTGTCGAAAGCCTTGCTAAAATCATACAAGATCAGTTGAGCCCCGTGATTGTCAGTATCATCGAGCACAGTAGTCACATCATCCAACAAGTAAACCAAAGCATCTGTGCAGCCTACACCTTTTCTGTACGCAAACTGATTAGTGTCTAGTTTAATTTGAAGTTCATCTTGGAGTTGTCGGTTCATAAAGGACTCTATAAGTTTCCCAATGTGCCAGAGTAGTGAGATAGGGCGATAGTCCTTACAAGATGATGCGGATTTAGTCTTTGCTATTGGTGATATCTCGGCCGTTTTATAGAGTGATGGAAATCTGCAGGAGTGGAGTGTCAGATTTACGATTCTGGTTACAGGTACACAAAGGTCTTCGTGACACGCTTTACTTATCCATGATGGATAATCTTGGCTGTGTGTGGCTTTCTGTGTGTTGATTCTTCTCAGCGCACATTTCACCTGTCCTATAGATATCTCAGCATGTTTACTATGTGAAGAGTACGGATGAGGTGGTGTTGGCGTCTGCTCTCCAGCTATAGTACCATAGTGTAGGTTGAGCTTGTCGACGAACTGCTGCGGGGTGTAGAGATTGTCATCTAGGACATAGTGAGATGGCTGATTGCTACTGCTTGCCGATGGGCTTAAACATTTAATGCTGCGCCACCAGTTTACAGTTCCTGCTTTCAGTTGGTTTACTTTGCCATCATAGTATCTCTGTTTGGCCTTGGATATGAATCGCTCCAGGGTAGCCCTTAGGTAAACATATGTGGGGTTTCCCGTGTTGAACGCTTTTTCCTTGGCTCTTCTCAGCTTTATGATGAGGGGGGCTTCCCAAGCTGGATTGCTAACTAGTTTCATAGGTATGCGCTTGAGTGGACAATGTTTGTGATATATGTCAGTCAGGATGGTTTGGTAGCTTTCGGTGAGCATATCAAGATCAGATATATGCGATAGTAACGACCAGTCTGTTTTGGTTACATCGAGCATTATGGCGTTCCTAGCATTAGAGGTGACAGTTCGTTTATAAATAGTTCTATACTCACATTTCTGTAAAAAGGCACTATTAATGATAACACTAGCATGATCGGATTTTCCAAGGGGGGCACTTTTAGCACAATTAGCTTTCAGATATGATAAATCATTAGTAAAAATATTGTCTAAATACGAATCTTGTCTGGTTGGGAAGTTGACAATATTAGTGAGGCCAAATATATCTATCAGGATTGTACAATCTAGCGTGTTGAAATCACCACCAAGCACGATAGAGTGGTTAGGGTGTTTGACAAGGATATCAGTGAGCGTGCTTGAGAGATAGTTGAGAGTAGTCTCGTCTTTGGCACTAGGAGGATGGTATAGGCAGCCGTAGATTATACTAGGAGCAGCTGTTGTCGATGTCACCTTGATCCAGGTTGCTGATACTGCGTCATCGTTGAAAGTATACTTCTGCATCTGCTGAGTAGGAATGCTGTTCTTCACATATATTGCTGTACCGCCACCTCAGTAGTAAGCGCATTTCAGGGGGTCTCCTTTCTGTTTATAGAGTGGTGTTATCCGACTCTTCCTCCATGCAGCTGGTATGCCTGTCTTCTGTATATCCCTCAAAACTGATGTCATCCAACTCACTCCGGTATCTCCTAATCTCTTGACTATCTCAATAGGGAACTCATCCGGTCCGGCTGCTTTTCCTTTCTTCATTTTCTCGAGCTGTGTTTTCACTTCCTCCGCACTAATCAGAGCAATTGGCCATTCTACTTGCTGGACTTCTTCTAATTCCTCTTTTCTATTCCTGGTGTTGAGTAGTTGATCGAAAAACTCCTGCCATCTCCTCTTGATATCTCCATCTTCCGATAATATAAGGCCATCTCCATCTCTCACAAACTTCATCCTATCTATGTCCAATGATCTTCGCTTTCTCGTTTTGGCCAGCTTGTTTAAGTTCTTTGCTCCATTCTCTTCAAGGTCTTTGTACACCTCTTCATACGCCTTCTTTTTTGCTTTCACTACTTCGACTTTTGCCTCCTTATTCTTCGTTCGATATTCCTCCTCAACTATCCTTTCTTGGTCTTGATCTTGGGCTTCATCTCTCCTCGCTGTTTTCCATTGCTTGAAAGCTTCCTTTTTCTCCCTTACAACTTCCTGGAACTCTGAACTCCACCACCAGGACTGTTTTTCTAGATATTTACCTCCCCTTGAGACTCCTAGCTCTTCCTTCGCTATCCTGACTGCATCCACACATGTGTTCTCCCTCGTCGCTTCCTCCATTTCTACTTTTTTCATGATGTTCTCCATCAACTTCATCTCAAACTCATCCCCTTCTGTCTCCTTCATTTTCCACCATCTTATTCTCTCAGGTCTTTCCCTTCTCTTCTCCTTCTGCATTTTTATGTTCAAGTCTGCGACCAGCAATCTATGTTGGGCAGCTATCGATTCTCCTGGTATTATCTTTCCATTCTTTACCTTTCTCATCATAGATCTCCGAACTAGTATGTAATCGATCACCGAAAAGTATCGACCACTCATGCATGTTACCAAATGCTCATCCTTCTTTTCAAAGAAGGTATTGACTAGCACTAGGTCGTACATCTGAGCAAATTCAAGGATCCTCTCTACTAACTCATTCCTCTGTCCTAAGGTCTGTCCTCCATGCCATCTTTCATACCCTGTTCTATCCATGCAAACATGTCCATTTAGATCTCCTGCAACAACAACTTCCTCCGTACCTGGTATCCTACTAATCGCATTCTCCAGTTGGTTCCAAAACTGCTCTTTCTCCTATTGTTCACATCCTTGCTGAGGTGCGTAGGCGCTTACAATGTTATAGTTCCTCCCTGGTGTTACTAATTTCATTGTCATCATTCTCTCTGATACTCTCTGTACATCTATCATCTTATCCTGCCAGTAGCTGCTGAGACAAATCCCAACTCCATTCCTTGGTCGTTTCCCTCCACAATTATACAGCTTGCATCCCTCACCAAGATTTCGGGCCTTTCCTGTCTATCTTGTTTCCTGCAGGCAAAGAATATCAATTCTCCTGGCTGTCATCACTGCCGCTATCTCTCTGCTTTTACTAGTTAGCGTCCCTAAATTTAACAAAGCTATCCGCACCTGTCGGTTTTGCCCCTCTCTCTTATTTGTCACAGCGTCGGGGCAAACATGGTTCCGCTGCATGCCGCATAACACGGGCGGCCTCCTAGCATAGTCTGATTGTCTACTTGCATAATCCCTGTTGTGGCGGGGGTTTCCACGGCCGGATGCCCTTCCCGTCGCCAACCCTCTGTGTTTATCAGGGCTTGGGACCGGCTGCCGGTATGCTGGCTTGCAAACCAACAGGCCACAAGAAACATATATATGATGAAGAAACATAGTTTGCAGAAATTAATTAAATTTTCACAGACAGATGCCAACACCAATGAATCTCAATGCATAGTCCTATAGTCTAGTAAAACTTCTAAAATCTCTACCAAATGATAATCAAGGATAATTCTAGGGTTTAGACAGTGAAAGTTTCTTATACTAAATGAACAACAGAGCTAAAATATCTGACTCTAGTTTCATCCTCATATGTCTTACTGTCTTTTACCCTATCGTACTACCATATACATTTAAAGTTATCTTGGTCATTTTATGACTATACATCATCTAAGATATTAGCTCTTTAGACATTGTTAGGAACAACTGCTTTATCCGAAAAATATTTTAGAGTGTTTTCTAACCATCTAATATTTTCAAACTGGTTTTCTTAAATATTTATTTCGACCTTCTGTACAGTGTAGTTTATCGTGAATCTGCCCGCATCTGTATTTGGTTGGATGAGCAAGAATTGTTTCAGCAAAGAAAGAGGCTTTACCGTAATTTCTATCAAAGTAGTTGCTGTAATATGAAGGGGTGGAATTTTGAGTTAATTTACATGATACATGAACATGCAGCTAGGTCAGCTATCAAATTTCTGTATGGTATGAGGCTGAGTCGGCATCAACTGTGGGAGTTGCGCTTGGCGTTAGGGGTCTGGTAATCGGTGTCATAGCTTTGACAAAGCCCACTTTTGTTCTAAAACTGCGTTCATGATATATTTACTGCTTTATCTAATAAGCTTTCTTTCTAAATGTGAATCATTGCTTTCCATACAATGGTGAAAGCTCTTTCATCCATTTACCCATTCAAAGCTTTTCACCTTTTCACCCATTTAGTTTCACTAGTCACCCAGACAATGGAAAGGATATATCTTTCAGCCAAGAGCTCTAATCAATATTGTAAGTGGTTCTTACTTTTAATATTCCTACAGTTTAATAACTTACTGATTTAGGCAAAACATTTCATCACATTACACTACACTAAACGTCGACATTGTTTTCTGTGGCCTCAGATATTCATTTTCAGTTGCATTTTTCAGACATATTATTATTATTTTCGGCATTCTTCTTTTAGCTAGATGTGATCCCGACTAGCCAACATTTATAATTGCTCATTTACTATCGGATTTTCTATTCCCAATAATGTGTGAGTTTTGTATCAATCGTAATGTTCAATGTGAATTTTTTATGAGCAATTTCATTTATCAGTAGTTGTTATATAGTTAAGAGTTGTGTCATCTTGATCTTTTGGAAGACAACTCCAAAAGTCAAGCACATGATATATATTTTGTCAGCCATCTTGTTTATTCTATCTTATTGTACAAGAATACAATTATTAACTCTCAGCAATATAAAAGAGACTTGTAAGAACATAATAGTAGTGATATAATAAAGGTACATAGTAAATAGTAATTTTGCAGCCATTTGTTGATGGTCATAAGGGGACGTTGTTGCGAACTTTAGATAGAACAGTTAAAACATCATATCATTTAAACAAGGAATGGGACTTAAACTGCGTTTTTTAACAAAGTAGATTTTGTTGTATGACAGGGAGGAATTTTGAGTGTTGATGTAAATCAACATGATAATCTGAGGGGGGAGGGGGGGAAAGGGGTGGACTTACTCGACTATCATTGAGATACCAATTGTGAAAAAAAAAACATTTTCACCTTAATACTACCCGATAAACAACTTAATTAATCAATCAGATGGGTGCAGTTCTTATGAGTAAAATAAAGGATCAATTTAGTTACAGTGTAACAGTGTTTTGAAAACAACTATACTATACTTACCTCTCAGTTATCTCCGTTAAGTGGTTGCAAAGTTTCCAATGTTAACATATATTAGGGTTTTCAAGAATAAATGATAGCTGATAATTTTGCTTGTTTAACTATTCTTGGCCCGGTCTCTAAATTTAAATCCTTGTACATTTCCAACCTGCAGGGTATTTTGGACGTGGGTTTAGGTAGCCTGTCTTGACTAGGTTTGTTGTGGCATATGTTTGCCCCTTCCCACTGCAAAGCTTGTCAAGACAGGCTCGGATATAGGGTGCGATATGCAAAATAATGAGTACTAGCAGCTGGACTTAAATGGCTGTCTGTTGATTCTGTTTTATGATGCCCTGTATATCGATTGCGGATTGTTTGAGTTACCGGAGCTTATTAGTTTATAATGTTGATTTTGTGTGTTTGATAATTGTGTGGATTTACATGTAGCAGACATTATTATGTAATGATTTTGAATGAACCTAGATTGTGCAGGCACTTAGTGTGCCTTCTTTGATGAATTGAGAGCAGAGCAGTGTTCGACTTGAGAGAGAGTGGACCTGCACCAGCGTGAATAATGATCTTTTATCCTTTAAGTACGAGCTAGTGAATATGTAGACAGCAATATATAAATGTTTTTAAGACTTTCACCATGAACCTCCCTGCCTAAGACGGTGCGCCCTGCTCGACAGCACAGAGTTTGAGGAACATTAAAAGAAACAACCTTTAGTCGTTACATCCCCATATCTATAATTAAAGAGTGAAGACATCGGATCATATCAGGTGTGATTATTATTATTATTTGGACGCCTAACTCTAAACTCTTGTCTGATTTTATTTTTGACCTGAGCAAGAGACATTTTAATAAGATAGCGAGTGATCGAGAACATCCACTTTTTAGTAGAGTAATACGAAACAATAACAGAACATCCTCTTGCTTAAATACTACTTTCCGACCCAAGACCTGCAAGACTCAAAAACATGCCAAATCTTTTTCCCAACCTTAATGTCTTATTTTAACAACATACAACCTTAACCTTTCTTAGTCCATATATTAATTAATGCACACATTCAATTTTATCATTCTCATGATACCGAATGTACAAATAAACTGAAACTGAAACTGTAGTGTGTGGTACGTCACAACAGTCATACTTAATATGAGTTATTACACTAATAATCACACAGATATGATCATGATCAAAATTCAGACCTAGATGGGTCTCGAACCCAGGTCCGAATGCAATGCAGGCAATGCCGCTAACGCTGAGCCTAGTGGCGAGATGGTAGCGTCGTTGCCTGCAGGTATGTGGACCTAGATTAGAGTCCCAGCCAGGTCTGAATTTTGATCATCATCTTATCTGTGTGATTATTAGTGTAATAACTCATAAAAAGTATGACAGTCGTGACGTACCACAGAGGAAACATCCGCTTATTCCCTATGCCGATTGAAGGTGATCACCCTGGAAGTTTGAGAGGCCATAACTTCCTCAATATCTGGATTCTTAAACTTGAATTCGCTCATATGATAGAATAAAATATGGAGAATAAGATGTGATACAAAATAGCAGCCTCAAACTAAGTCTTTAATGGCAAGGCTGCAATGTCTGCGCCAGTTTTGCTCTCTGTTTGCAGGCAGATCAGAGCACACCTGGGGGCCAACCAAATCCTACTGCAGTTGGCCTCCAGGCGTGCTCCGACCTGCCTGCAAACAGAGAGCAAACTGGCGGAGACATTGCGGCCTTGCCATTAAGGCAAAATAATTTTCGCCGCCATGCTTCGGGATGTGGCGCTTGATATGACATCCGATTTTAATCAACCTTGAACCAGTTTTTCGTTGACATCGCCGGAACTTTGTCTGATATCAACCTCCAATCTGCTCTAACCGATCTACCATATGACAGTACACATTGGGCAAGTAAAACACTGGCTGCGTAAAATAGACACATCGAAGTCAACATGTGCATCAGACTTTCCCTCATAAGTCTCAAAGTTTTGTTGTGAGGATTGGTGCATACCAATGTGGGATCTAAATAAACAAATGGACAGAAATGATAGATGAAAAGAACTGTCACGCTGATCCTACCGCTTTCCTGGACATGTCAAAGGCTTTTGACAGAATGGAAAAAAATAAAAGTAATAGAGAAGCATTCATCAAGAAAATTTGACAAGAATCTAATCTCCATTGTGCATGCTTCTTGGATGGCAGAGAGCGAAGAGTAAGGTTAGGCAACTCCATCTAACCTTGAAAACGAAAAATGGAACACCTCAGGGAACTCTCCTAGGACCAATTTTCTGGTTACTGTATATCGACTCATGGTCAACCAAGCACGGGACCATTGACAAGTATGGGGATGACCTCACCAAAACACCCAAGGTCAGCAGTGCTGCTAGGGACTATAGATGATATTACCAACTGGTGTGATAACCACAATATGCCAGCCATCGCGATCGCACATCATAGATCAGACTAAATTTCTCGTCTGACATAGAGAAATGCGCCATACTGGTGGAATCTAGGGTGCCTGGTGACACAATGCCTATACAAAGGATATAATTGAAAATAATTCCCAGTGGTAGTAGGCTTAGATGAAGATGCTGTAGATCAGCTATCAATTTCGAGAATTGTGTTTTCAGACAAAGAACACAAACAAGCAATAAAAAGAGTAGTATAAGTACTAAACTGAGAGGAGTAAGTGATCAGCTCCTTGGGTACTCAGGGTATTAGGTTGAGTTGGGATTGTGGCTCCAATACCCGCAAAAAAGATCACTCCAAAGGTGTCCTATAAAGATTTTCAGGCAAAAACAGAACGAAAATAGTAATTTTGCAGCCATTTGTTGGTGGTCATAAGGGGACGTTGTAGCGGACTTTAGATAGAACAGTTGAAACATCATATCATTTAAAGAAGAAATGGGACTTAAACTGCGTTTTTTAACAAAGTAGATTTTGTTGTATGACAGGGAGGAATTTTGAGTGTTGATGTAAATCAACATGATAATCTGATGGGGGGGGGGGGGGTAGGACTTAAGCTGTAGCTCCACGTAACGATGTAATCACAGACCGATGGCATGTCTAGACATGCTCGGCCGATCTCACACTGCTACACAGGCCTATGAGTTAGTATACGATGGTCTAGTGAGTCATAGCGGCTCATAAATCAGGTGCCTTGATTGACCAATGAACTCCCTCAGTTCAATCGATTGACCAATGATATTTAATGGGCGTGTTAACAAATGACCGGATATAGATTGTCACTTTGAATCTTCACCAAATAAAATTTCAGTCTTCTATAAAATTGATTTTCCTATGCTATACTATGGATGTCATGTCAGGACAGCTTCCATTTCCAAGTGATACAGCTATTACCTTCCATATTTTCACTTCAGCACCACTCCTATCTTTGTAGTTATGGTCTTTTTATCATAAATAGGAGGATGTGATTTTACTACAGATATTATCAACTCCTCCATTTTTGAAAGTTGTCACGATTTGATAGATGACGTGTTTAACCGCGTAATTATTGAAGCAAGCAATCAACAACCGATCAGCATAGAGGATCGTCCAGATCACTCGGGCAAAAGACCAACAAGTTCGATGTCCACTTAACACGAGTAATCACTCGTGCAGATCCACCGATTAACCACCCGTGACCCCAAATCGATGTAAAAATCGTGTCATGTAGCCATGGCTTTACTCGACTATCATTGACATACCAATTGTGAAAGAAAGAAAAACAATTTCACCTTAATACTACCCGATAAACAACTTAATTAATCAATCAGATGGGTGCAGTTCTTTTGAGTAAAATAAAGGATTAATTTAGTTACAATAACAGTGTTTTGAAAACAACTATACTGTACTTACCTCTCAGGTATCTCCGTTAGGTCACAATTGCTCAGCTCTAGCTTTTTGAGACACTTCAGATCCCCTATCCGGCTGGGTAAGGTATGAAGGTTCTTATTTCCACATAAGTACAGCTCCTCTAGGTTTGTAAGTGATCCAATACTGTAATGAAAGTTATTAGATCTGTCAGTATGTACCCAGTTTTAAAGGAGCAGCAAAGCAGAAGATAATACAACAGTGCACCAATCTAATAGCAAAGTACATATGCAGGTACTGATCTTACTTTTGCAGGATAGGTGGTATTTAGTGACAATAAAACACATAATAAATAAATAAAGAAATAACAAATATGATGGAAAAAAGCTAATGTATAATAACGTCAACTTGCAGTTCTTGAGACTGCAGCTATTATAAAGATCTATGTGATCTCAAACTGAGTTAAGAATTGGGTATTATATGATTAGATCATAACTTTGCATTGTCATATACTTCGCATGGGCTATTCTTTCTTTGGGGAATCACAGAACCATCGTTCTGGCCAAAAAAACAAGAGTGATTTTTGGTGTTGATCAAAATTCAATCTACATAACATTTCTATCTCATTTAAATTAATATCTAGTGACCTTGAGGTCAGGTTATATATGGTTTAGTGGTTGTCTGCTCTGCAACTGTTATCAGGTCCAATCACAGCTGTATTGAGGATGACCCATAGGAAAAGAGCCAAGGTTTGGTGCTTTCTTATCCGCTTGATGACTCTATATCACCTATCATATTAAATTAATTAGATACTGTGTAACACCCGACTGAGGCTGTTATGGTTCAGGTCATGTGATACAGGAGGCAGCAGCGGAAAATTTTGAGAGTGAACATCTTGATACGACTATGAATCAGTTTAAACATGATATTCAGCTCTGTAGTGAATAATATTCTGTTCCAAAGAGCTGATTTCCTTACTGGCTATTCATTTAACATTTATAAATGGGTTGCCAGGGTTGTCTGTAACTTTAACAAGCACTATTTTATACCCGTCCTTTTAGCAGAATAATAATAAAAAAAAACTCAGCTAACATACCAGTAACCAATTTTATGTTGCCAATCCAACAAAAGAAATATTCACTATGGTTCCATGGATCGATTATGTAAGGATTTCGGTAGTAATCGCCCCATGGAAATGGCATTAAAGTCAAATTCCGATTGTGACGAATGACTTTATGGACGTGAATATCCAAACCGTGTTTATTCGACCTTATTACTAATTGGCGGCGTGGCTGAATGGTTAGCGGCGCTTGCACACAATGCCTTCAAAGTGAATTAACGCGGGAGGCCGGGTTCAAGTCTCGGCCGCGGCAGATTCTTTTCATGTTTTTCCCATCATGGGAATGGTTAGAATCCACTGGATTCTAACCATTCGAAATTGGAGTGAACCACAAAATTGACCCACGGAACCATAGTGATTCTGTCGATCAATACCACTCATGCATTTACCATCAGCCAAAAATCTTTATTTAGTAACTTCATTTATGCCAAACCAGTACAGTCTGTCCGCCCAGCTATTTTGAAAATTGGCACACCTCCGCGAGATAGCTTCAATCTATGTATGTATGTATGTATATGATGCTCAAATAATGGTGTGGGAGAGAAGTTATTCATCAGTTGAAATGAAGGTAAAGAACTGACTTAGAACGCCAACCACCCTCTACCTTTTTTAAATTAGATTTAAGTCCCTGGCCAATTTACGAGATACGAAAATGATTTGCTTCCATAGACTTTACCTTTAGGTCTATTTTTGATACACAGCTTTCTAAGTATCCCTCGGAATATCGTCTCGGAAAAGATTGTATACACAAAAGGAGCCTAAGTTTCTTTAAATTATTTTGGTTGATTGATTATAGCTTGTAATTATACAACAAAATTTACCAAAAGCCATGAGGATCATTACACATTGGTAAGCTTAATTTTGTAGAGTGTTTTGTCAATAACCTTCAAATTGTGTAGTGACAAGATCACTTTTGGGGAAATGTCTAGTCTCCACAATTTAGGTTCTGTTCATTGGTCTGTTATATGTTTGGTTACGCTATAAAATCCCACAGCGTTCATTGATCAGGACAGAACACTACTGATTTAAACTCGTGAGAAAGAAGATAGAAAGACATGGAGATATCTAAAACTTGGGTGACAAATATTCTGAGTCTCTACACTATTTTAAGTCCACTGACCAACTTAAGAATTAAAACTAAAGGCCTTCATTATTCCTGACTTCTCTTCAAACTTACCCTTACTCACTCTCCCCTATGTAACGAGGCAATTTTGTGTCATATTATAAACATTTCTGAATCTGAATTATTGTCATTACTTTCTAATGAATCAAGATTTCCCTTTTTACATTTCAAGAATTTAACAGTAGGGTCTAATGATCCGAAAACTTGTTAAACGAAAACAAAAGATAGCCATTCAATTATATGCACCTAGAAGTTGCAAGGCATTTAGTTATCTTTGGAGGAGCCATGTCCAAATCCCTTATCTCAGCTCTAAAAAAAGCTGTGTACTTTGGATTTCTTATATCTGTATGATGTGATGATGCAGTTTAATAAAATTTTTTGTAGCCAACCAGTAATTGAATCAAACACCTGAGTACTAGCAGCTGGACTTAAATGGCTCTCTGTTGATTCTGTTTTATGATGCCCTGTATATTGATTGCAGATTGTTTGAGTTACCGGAGCTTATTAGTTTATATTGTTGATTTTGTGTGTTTGATAATTGTGTGGATTTACATGTAGCAGACATTATTATGTAATGATTTTGAATTAACCTTAATTGTGCAGGCACTTAGTGTGCCTTCTTTGATGAATTGAGAGCAGAGCAGTGTTCGACTTGAGAGAGAGTGGACCTGCACCAGCGTGAATAAAGATCTTTTATCCTTTAAGTACGAGCTAGTGAATATGTAGACAGCATTATATAAATGTTTTTAAGACTTTCACCATGAACCTCCCTGCCTAAGACGGTGTGCCCTGCTCGACAGCACAGAGGTTGAGGAACATTAAAAGAAACAACCTTTAGTCGTTACATCCCCATATCTATAATTAAAGAGTGAAGACATCGGATCATATCAGGTGTGATTATTATTATTATTTGGACGCCTAACTCTAAACTCTTATCTGATTTTATTTTTGACCTGAGCAAGACACATTTTAATAAGATAGCGAGTGATCGAGAACATCCCCTTTTTAGTAGAGTAATACGAAACAATAACAGAACATCCTCTTGCTTAAATACTACTTTCCAACCCTAGACCTGCAAGACTCAAAAACATGCCAAATCTTTTTCCCAACCTTGATGTCTTATTTTAACAACATACAACCTTAACCTTTCTTAGTCCATATATTAATTAATGTACACATTCAATTTATCATTCTCATGATACCGAATGTACAAATAAACTGAAACTGAAACTGTAGTGTGTGGTACGTCACAACAGTCATACTTAATATGAGTTATTACACTAATAATCACACAGATAAGATGATGATCAAAAATCAGACCTAGATGGGTCTCGAACCCAGGTCCAAATGCAATGCAGGCAATGCCGCTGACGCTGAGCCTAGTGGCGCAATGGTAGCATCGTTGCCTGCAGGTATGTGGACCCAGATTCGAGTCCCAGCCAGGTCTAAATTTTGATCATCATCTTATCTGTGTGATTATTAGTGTAATAACTCTTAAAAAGTATGACAGTTGTGACGTACCACAGGGGAAACATCCGCTTATTCCCTATGCCGATTGAAGGTGATCACCCTGGAAGTTTGAGAGGCCATAACTTCCTCAATATCTGGATTCTTAAACTTGAATTCACTCATATGATAGAATAAAATATGGAGAATAAGATGTGATACAAAATAGCAGCCTCAAATTAAGTCTTTAATGGCAAGGCTGCAATGTCTGCGCCAGTTTTGCTCTCTGTTTGCAGGCAGATCAGAGCACACCTGGGGGACAACCAAATCCTACTGCAGTTGGCCTCCAGGCGTGCTCCGACCTGCCTGCAAACAGAGAGCAAACTGGCAGAGACATTGCGGCCTTGCCATTAAGGCAAAATAATTTTCGCCGCCCATGCTTCGGGATGTGGCGCGTGATATGACATCCGATTTTAATCAACCTTGAACCAGTTTTTTGTTGACATCGCCGGAACTTTGTCTGATACCAACCTCCAATCTGCTCTAACCGATCTACCATATGACAGTACACATTGCGCAAGTAAAACGCTGGCTGCGTAATATAGACACATCAAAGTCAACATGTGCATCAGACTTTCCCTCATAAGTCTCAAAGTATTGTTGTGAGGATTGGTGCATACCAATGTGGGATCTAAATAAACAAATGGACAGAAATGGTAGATGAAAAGAACTGTCACGCTGATCCTACTTTCTGGTTACTGTATATCGACTCACGGTCAACCAAGCACGGGACCATTGACAAGTATGGGGATGACCTCACCAAAACACCCGAGGTCAGCAGTGCTGCTAGGGACTATAGATGATATTACCAACTGGTGTGATAACCACAATATGCCAGCCATCGCGATCGCACATCATAGATCAGACTAAATTTCTGATCTGACATAGAGAAATGCGCCATACTGGTGGAATCTAGGGTGCCTGGTGAAACAATGCCTATACAAAGGATATAATTGAAAATAATTCCCAGTGGAAGTAGGCTTAGATGAAGATGCGGTAGATCAGCTATCAATTTCGAGAATTGTGTTTTCAGACAAAGAACACAAACAAGCAATAAAAAGAGTAGTATAAGTACTAAACTGAGAGGAGTAAGTGATCAGCTCCTTGGGTACTCAGGGTATTAGGTTGAGTTGGGATTGTGGCTCCAATACCCGCAAAAAAGATCACTCCAAAGGTGTCCTATGAAGATTTTCAGGCAAAAACAGAACGATAATAGTAATTTTGCAGCCATTTGTTGGTGGTCATAAGGGGACGTTGTAGCGGACTTTAGATAGAACAGTTGAAACATCATATCATTTAAAGAAGAAATGGGACTTAAACTGCGTTTTTTAACAAAGTAGATTTTGTTGTATGACAGGGAGGAATTTTGAGTGTTGATGTAAATCAACATGATAATCTGATGGGGGGGGGGTAGGACTTAAGCTGTAGCTCCACGTAACGATGTAATCACAGACCGATGGCATGTCTAGACATGCTCGGCCGATCTCACACTGCTACACAGGCCTATGAGTTAGTATACAATGGTCTAGTGAGTCATAGCGGCTCATAAATCAGGTGCCTTGATTGACCAATGAACTCCCTCAGTTCAATCGATTGACCAATGATATTTAATGGGCGTGTTAACAAATGACCGGATATAGATGTCATATTAAATCCGGGTCTTTGTCACTTTGAATCTTCACCAAATAAAATTTCAGTCTTCTATAAAATTGATTTTCCTATGCTATACTATGGATGTCATGTCAGGACAGCTTCCATTTCCAAGTGATACAGCTATTACCTTCCATATTTTCACTTCAGCACCACTCCTATCTTTGTAGTTATGGTCTTTTTATCATAAATAGGAGGATGTGATTTTACTACAGATATTATCAACTCCTCCATTTTTGATAGCCTGTCACGATTTGATAGATGACGTGTTTAACCGCGTAATTATTGAAGCAAGCAATCAACAACCGATCAGCATAGAGGATCGTCCAGATCACTCGGGCAAAAGACCAACAAGTTCGATGTCCACTTAACACGAGTAATCACTCGTGCAGATCCACCGATTAACCACCCGTGACCCCAAATCGATGTAAAAATCGTGTCATGTAGCCATGGCTTTACTCGACTATCATTGACATACCAATTGTGAAAGAAAGAAAAACAATTTCACCTTAATACTACCCGATAAACAACTTAATTAATCAATCAGATGGGTGCAGTTCTTTTGAGTAAAATAAAGGATTAATTTAGTTACAATAACAGTGTTTTGAAAACAACTATACTGTACTTACCTCTCAGGTATCTCCGTTAGGTCACAATTGCTCAGCTCTAGCTTTTTGAGACACTTCAGATCCCCTATCCGGCTGGGTAAGGTATGAAGGTTCTTATTTCCAAATAAGTACAGCTCCTCTAGGTTTGTAAGTGATCCAATACTGTAATGAAAGTTATTAGATCTGTCAGTATGTACCCAGTTTTAAAGGAGCAGCAAAGCAGAAGATAATACAACAGTGCACCAATCTAATAGCAAAGTACATATGCAGGTACTGATCTTACTTTTGCAGGATAGGTGGTATTTAGTGACAATAAAACACATAATAAATAAATAAAGAAATAACAAATATGATGGAAAAAAGCTAATGTATAATAACGTCAACTTGCAGTTCTTGAGACTGCAGCTATTATAAAGATCTATGTGATCTCAAACTGAGTTAAGAATTGGGTAATATATGATTAGATCATAACTTTGCATTGTCATATACTTCGCATGGGCTATTCTTTCTTTGGGGAATCACAGAACCATCGTTCTGGCCAAAAAAACAAGAGTGATTTTTGGTGTTGATCAAAATTCAATCTACATAACATTTCTATCTCATTTAAATTAATATCTAGTGACCTTGAGGTCAGGTTATATATGGTTTAGTGGTTGTCTGCTCTGCAACTGTTATCAGGTCCAATCACAGCTGTATTGAGGATGACCCATAGGAAAAGAGCCAAGGTTTGGTGCTTTCTTATCCGCTTGATGACTCTATATCACCTATCATATTAAATTAATTAGATACTGTGTAACACCCGACTGAGGCTGTTATGGTTCAGGTCATGTGATACAGGAGGCAGCAGCGGAAAATTTTGAGAGTGAACATCTTGATACGACTATGAATCAGTTTAAACATGATATTCAGCTCTGTAGTGAATAATATTCTGTTCCAAAGAGCTGATTTCCTTACTGGCTATTCATTTAACATTTATAAATGGGTTGCCAGGGTTGTCTGTAACTTTAACAAGCACTATTTTATACCCGTCCTTTTAGCAGAATAATAATAAAAAAAAACTCAGCTAACATACCAGTAACCAATTTTATGTTGCCAATCCAACAAAAGAAATATTCACTATGGTTCCATGGATCGATTATGTAAGGATTTCGGTAGTAATCGCCCCATGGAAATGGCATTAAAGTCAAATTCCGATTGTGACGAATGACTTTATGGACGTGAATATCCGAACCGTGTTTATTCGACCTTATTACTAATTGGTGGCGTGGCTGAATGGTTAGCGGCGCTTGCACACAATGCCTTCACAGTGAGTTAACGCGGGAGGCCGGGTTCAAGTCTCGGCCGCGGCAGATCCTTTTCATGTTTTTCCCATCATGGGAATGGTTAGAATCCACTGAATTCTAACCATTCGAAATTGGAGTGAACCACAAAATTGACCCATGGAACCATAGTGATTCTGTCGATCAATACCACTCATGCATTTACCATCAGCCAAAAATCTTTATTTAGTAACTTCATTTATGCCAAACCAGTACAGTCTGTCCGCCCAGCTATTTTGAAAATTGGCACACCTCCGCGAGATAGCTTCAATCTATGTATGTATGTATGTATATGATGCTCAAATGATGGTGTGGGAGAGAAGTTATTCATCAGTTGAAATGAAGGTAAAGAACTGACTTAGAACGCCAACCACCCTCTACCTTTTTTAAATTAGATTTAAGTCCCTGGCCAATTTACGAGATACGAAAATGATTTGCTTCCATAGACTTTACCTTTAGGTCTATTTTTGATACACAGCTTTCTAAGTATCCCTCGGAATATCGTCTCGGAAAAGATTGTATACACAAAAGGAGCCTAAGTTTCTTTAAATTATTTTGGTTGATTGATTATAGCTTGTAATTATACAACAAAATTTACCAAAAGCCATGAGGATCATTACACATTGGTAAGCTTAATTTTGTAGAGTGTTTTGTCAATAACCTTCAAATTGTGTAGTGACAAGATCACTTTTGGGGAAATGTCTAGTCTCCACAATTTAGGTTCTGTTCATTGGTCTGTTATATATTTGGTTACGCTATAAAATCCCACAGCGTTCATTGATCGGGACAGAACACTACTGATTTAAACTCGTGAGAAAGAGGCTAGAAAGACATGGAGATATCTAAAACTTGGGTGACAAATATTCTGAGTCTCTACACTATTTTAAGTCCACTGACCAACTTAAGAATTAAAACTAAAGGCCTTCATTATTCCTGACTTCTCACCAAACTTACCCTTACTCACTCTCCCCTATGTAACGAGGCAATTTTGTGTCATATTATAAACATTTCTGAATCTGAATTATTGTCATTACTTTCTAATGAATCAAGATTTCCCTTTTTACATTTCAAGAATTTAACAGTAGGGTCTAATGATCCGAAAACTTGTTAAACGAAAACAAAAGATAGCCATTCAATTATATGCACCTAGAAGTTGCAAGGCATTTAGTTATCTTTGGAGGAGCCATGTCCAAATCCCTTATCTCAGCTCTAAAAAAAGCTGTGTACTTTGGATTTCTTATATCTGTATGATGTGATGATGCAGTTTAATAAAATTTTTTGTAGCCAACCAGTAATTGAATCAAACACCTGAGTACTAGCAGCTGGACTTAAATGGCTCTCTGTTGATTCTGTTTTATGATGCCCTGTATATTGATTGCAGATTGTTTGAGTTACCGGAGCTTATTAGTTTATATTGTTGATTTTGTGTGTTTGATAATTGTGTGGATTTACATGTAGCAGACATTATTATGTAATGATTTTGAATTAACCTAAATTGTGCAGGCACTTAGTGTGCCTTCTTTGATGAATTGAGAGCAGAGCAGTGTTCGACTTGAGAGAGAGTGGACCTGCACCAGCGTGAATAAAGATCTTTTATCCTTTAAGTACGAGCTAGTGAATATGTAGAGAGCAATATATAAATGTTTTTAAGACTTTCACCATGAACCTCCCTGCCTAAGACGGTGCGCCCTGCTCGACAGCACAGAGGTTGAGGAACATTAAAAGAAACAACCTTTAGTCGTTACATCCCCATATCTATAATTAAAGAGTGAAGACATCGGATCATATCAGGTGTGATTATTATTATTATTTGGACGCCTAACTCTAAACTCTTATCTGATTTTATTTTTGACCTGAGCAAGACACATTTTAATAAGATAGCGAGTGATCGAGAACATCCCCTTTTTAGTAGAGTAATACGAAACAATAACAGAACATCCTCTTGCTTAAATACTACTTTCCGACCCAAGACCTGCAAGACTCAAAAACATGCCAAATCTTTTTCCCAACCTTGATGTCTTATTTTAACAACATACAACCTTAACCTTTCTTAGTCCATATATTAATTAATGTACACATTCAATTTATCATTCTCATGATACCAAATGTACAAATAAACTGAAACTGAAACTGTAGTGTGTGGTACGTCACAACAGTCATACTTAATATGAGTTATTACACTAATAATCACACAGATAAGATGATGATCAAAATTCAGACCTAGATGGGTCTCGAACCCAGGTCCAAATGCAATGCAGGCAATGCCGCTGACGCTGAGCCTAGTGGCGCAATGGTAGCATCGTTGCCTGCAGGTATGTGGACCCAGATTCGAGTCCCAGCCAGGTCTAAATTTTGATCATCATCTTATCTGTGTGATTATTAGTGTAATAACTCTTAAAAAGTATGACAGTTGTGACGTACCACAGGGGAAACATCCGCTTATTCCCTATGCCGATTGAAGGTGATCACCCTGGAAGTTTGAGAGGCCATAACTTCCTCAATATCTGGATTCTTAAACTTGAATTCACTCATATGATAGAATAAAATATGGAGAATAAGATGTGATACAAAATAGCAGCCTCAAATTAAGTCTTTAATGGCAAGGCTGCAATGTCTGCGCCAGTTTTGTTCTCTGTTTGCAGGCAGATCAGAGCACACCTGGGGGACAACCAAATCCTACTGCAGTTGGCCTCCAGGCGTGCTCCGACCTGCCTGCAAACAGAGAGCAAACTGGCAGAGACATTGCGGCCTTGCCATTAAGGCAAAATAATTTTCGCCGCCCATGCTTCGGGATGTGGTGCGTGATATGACATCCGATTTTAATCAACCTTGAACCAGTTTTTCGTTGACATCGCCGGAACTTTGTCTGATATCAACCTCCAATCTGCTCTAACCGATCTACCATATGACAGTACACATTGCGCAAGTAAAACGCTGGCTGCGTAATATAGACACATCAAAGTCAACATGTGCATCAGACTTTCCCTCATAAGTCTCAAAGTATTGTTGTGAGGATTGGTGCATACCAATGTGGGATCTAAATAAACAAATGGACAGAAATGGTAGATGAAAAGAACTGTCACGCTGATCCTACTTTCTGGTTACTGTATATCGACTCACGGTCAACCAAGCACGGGACCATTGACAAGTATGGGGATGACCTCACCAAAACACCCGAGGTCAGCAGTGCTGCTAGGGACTATAGATGATATTACCAACTGGTGTGATAACCACAATATGCCAGCCATTGCGATCGCACATCATAGATCAGACTAAATTTCTGATCTGACGTAGAGAAAAGCGCCATACTGGTGGAATCTAGGGTGCCTGGTGACACAATGCCTATACAAAGGATATAATTGAAAATAATTCCCAGTGGAAGTAGGCTTCCATGAAGATGCGGCTAGATCAGCTATCAATTTCGAGAATTGCGTTTTCAGACAAAGAACACAAACAAGCGATAAAAAGCGAGGTATAAGTACTAAACTGAGAGGAGTAAGTGATCAGCTCCTTGGGTACTCAGGGTATTAGGTAGAGTTGGGATTGTGGCTCCAATACCCGCAAAAAAGATCACTCCCAAGGTGTCCTATAAAGATTTTCAGGCAAAAACAGAACGAAAATAGTAATTTTGCAGCCATTTGTTGATGGTCATAAGGGGACGTTGTAGCGAACTTTAGATAGAACAGTTAAAACATCATATCATATAAACAAGGAATGGGACTTAAACTGCGTTTTTTAACAAAGTAGATTATGTTGTATGACGGGGAGGAATTTTGAGTGTTGATGTAAATCAACATGATAATCTGAGGGGGGGGGGGAGGGGGTGGACTTTCTCAACTATCATTGAGATACCAATTGTGAAAAAAAAAAATTTTCACCTTAATACTACCCGATAAACAATTAATTAATCAATCAGATGGGTGCAGTTCTTATGAGTAAAGTAAAGGATTAATTTAGTTACAATAACAGTGTTTTGAAAACAACTATACTGTACTTACCTCTCAGGTATCTCTGTTAGATCACAATCTCTCAGAATTAGCTTTTTGAGACACTTCAGATCTCCTATCCGGCTGGGTAAGGTATGAAGGTTCTTATTTCCAAATAAGTACAGCTCCTCTAGGGTGGTAAGTGATCCAATACTGTAATGAAAGTTATTAGATCTGTCAGTATGTACCCAGTTTTAAAGGAGCAGCAAAGCAGAAGATAATACAACAGTGCACCAATCTAATAGCAAAGTACATATGCAGGTACTGATCTTACTTTTGCAGGATAGGTGGTATTCAGTGACAATAAAACACATAATAAATAAATAAAGAAATAACAAATATGATGGAAAAAAGCTAATGTATAATAACGTCAACTTGCAGTTCTTGAGACTGCAGCTATTATAAAGATCTATGTGATCTCAAACTGAGTTAAGAGTTGGGTAAAATATGATTAGATCATAACTTTGCATTGTCATATACTTCGCATGGGCTATTCTTTCTTTGGGGAATCACAGAACCATTGTTCTGGCCAAAAAAACAAGAGTGATTTTTGGTGTTGATCAAAATTCAATCTACATAACATTTCTATCTCATTTAAATTAATATCTAGTGACCTTGAGGTCAGGTTATATATGGTTTAGTGGTTGTCTGCTCTGCAACTGTTATCAGGTCCAATCACAGCTGTATTGAGGATGACCCATAGGAAGAGAGCCAAGGTTTGGTGCTTTCTTATCCGCTTGATGACTCTATATCACGTATCATATTAAATTAATTAGATACTGTGTAACACCCGACTGAGGCTGTTATGGTTCAGGTCATGTGATACAGGAGGCAGCAGCCGAAAATTTTGAGAGTGAACATCTTGAGACGACTATGAATCAGTTTAAACTTGATATTCAGCTCTGTAGTGAATGATATTCTGATCCAAAGAGCTGATTTCCTTACTGGCTATTCATTTAACATTTATAAATGGGTTGCCAGGGTTGTCTGCTACTTTAACAAGCACTTTTTTATACCCGTCCTTTTAACAGAAAAATAATTAAAAAAAAACTCAGCTAACATACCAGTAACCAATTCCATGTTGCCAATCCAACAAAAGAAATATTCTGTCGATCAATACCACTCATGCGTTTACCAACAGCCAAAAATCTTTATTTAGTAACTTCATTTATGCCAAACCAGTACAGTCTGTCCGCCCAACTATTATGAAAATTGGCACACCTCCGCGAGATAGCTTCAATCTATGTATGTATGTATGTATATGATGCTCAAATAATGGTGTGAGAGAGAAGTTATTCATCAGTTGAAATGAAGCAACATGTTGTAGGTTTAAGTCCCTGGCCAATTTATGAGATACAAAAATGATTGGTTTCCATAGACTTTACCTTTAGGTCTATTTTTGATACACAGCTTCCTAAGTATCCCTCGGAATATCCTCTCGGAAAAGATTGTATACACAAAAGGAGCCTAAGGGTCTTCAAATTATTTTGGTTGATTGATTATAGCTTGTAATTATACAACAAAATTTACCAAAAGCCATGAGGATCATTACGCATTGGTAAGCTTAATTTTGTAGAGTGATTTGTCAATAACCTTCAAATTGCGTAGTGACAAGATAACTTGTGGAGAAATGTCTAGTCTCCACAATTCAGGTTCTGTCCATTGGTCTGTTATATATTTGGTTATGCTATAAAATCCCACAGCGTTCATTGATCGGGACGGAAAACTACTGATTTAAACTCGTGAGAAAGAGGCTAGAAAGACATGGAGATATCTAAAACTTGGGTGACAAATATTTCGTTGTATGACAGGGAGGAATTTTGAGTGTTGATGTAAATCAACATGATAATCTGAGGGGGGGGAGGGGGTGGACTTTCTCGACTATCATTGAGATACCACTTGTGAAAAAAAAAACATTTTCACCTTAATACTACCCGATAAACAACTTAATTAATCAATCAGATGGGTGCAGTTCTTATGAGTAAAATAAAGGATTAATTTAGTTACAATAA
Organism: Membranipora membranacea; assembly: GCA_914767715.1. NCBI lineage: Eukaryota > Metazoa > Bryozoa > Gymnolaemata > Cheilostomatida > Membraniporidae > Membranipora > Membranipora membranacea. Next base: position 23,990,702 of record OU612074.1, read on the forward strand.
CAGTGTTTTGAAAACAACTATACTGTACTTACCTCTCAGGTATCTCTGTTAGATCACACTTTTGCGGATCTATCTTTTTGAGACACTTCAGATCCCCTATCCGGCTGGGTAAGGTATGAAGGTTCTTATTTCCATATAAGTACAGCTCCTCTAGGGTGGTAAGTGATCCAATACTGTAATGAAAGTTATTAGATCTGTCAGTATGTACCCAGTTTTAAAGGAGCAGCAAAGCAGAAGATAATACAACAGTGCACCAATCTAATAGCAAAGTACATATGCAGGTACTGATCTTACTTTTGCAGGATAGGTGGTATTCAGTGACAATAAAACACATAATAAATAAATAAAGAAATAACAAATATGATGGAAAAAAGCTAATGTATAATAACGTCAACTTGCAGTTCTTGAGACTGCAGCTATTATAAAGATCTATGTGATCTCAAACTGAGTTAAGAGTTGGGTAAAATATGATTAGATCATAACTTTGCATTGTCATATACTTCGCATGGGCTATTCTTTCTTTGGGGAATCACAGAACCATTGTTCTGGCCAAAAAAACAGGAGCGATTTTTGGTGTTGATCAAAATTCAATCTACATAACATTTCTATCTCATTTAAATTAATATCTAGTGACCTTGAGGTCAGGTTATATATGGTTTAGTGGTTGTCTGCTCTGCAACTGTTATCAGGTCCAATCACAGCTGTATTGAGGATGACCCATAGGAAGAGAGCCAAGGTTTGGTGCTTTCTTATCCGCTTGATGACTCTATATCACCTATCATATTAAATTAATTAGATACTGTGTAACACCCGACTGAGGCTGTTATGGCTCAGGTCATGTGATACAGGAGGCAGCAGCGGAAAATTTTGAGAGTGAACATCTTGATACGACTATGAATCAGTTTAAACTTGATATTCAGCTCTGTAGTGAATGATATTCTGTTCCAAAGAGCTGATTTCCTTACTGGCTATTCATTTAACATTTATAAATGGGTTGCCAGGGTTGTCTGCTACTTTAACAAGCATTATTTTATACCCGTCCTTTTAACAGAATAATAATAAAAAAAAGACTCAGCTAACATACCAGTAACCAATTCCATGTTGCCAATCCAACAAAAGAAATATTCTGTCGATCAATACCACTCATGCGTTTACCATCAGCCAAAAATCTTTATTTAGTAACTTCATTTATGCCAAACCAGTACAGTCTGTCCGCCCAGCTATTTTGAAAATTGGCACACATCCGCGAGATAACTTCAATCTATGTATGTATGTATGTATATGATGCTCAAATAATGGTGTGGGAGAGAAGTTATTCATCAGTTGAAATGAAGCAACATGTTGTAGGTTTAAGTCCCTGGCCAATTTATGAGATACAAAAATGATTGGCTTCCATAGACTTTACCTTTAGGTCTATTTTTGATACACAGCTTTCTAAGTATCCCTCGGAATATCCTCTCGGAAAAGATTGTATACACAAAAGGAGCCTAAGGGTCTTCAAATTATTTTGGTTGATTGATTATAGCTTGTAATTATACAACAAAATTTACCAAAAGCCATGAGGATCATTACACATTGGTAAGCTTAATTTTGTAGAGTGATTTGTCAATAACCTTCAAATTGCGTAGTGACAAGATCACTTGTGGAGAAATGTCTAGTCTCCACAATTCAGGTTCTGTCCATTGGTCTGTTATATATTTGGTTATGCTATAAAATCCCACAGCGTTCATTGATCGGGACGGAAAACTACTGATTTAAACTCGTGAGAAAGAGGCTAGAAAGACATGGAGATATCTAAAACTTGGGTGACAAATATTTCGTTGTATGACAGGGAGGAATTTTGAGTGTTGATGTAAATCAACATGATAATCTGAGGGGGGGAGGGGGTGGACTTTCTCGATTATCATTGAGATACCAATTGTGAAAAAAAAAACATTTTCACCTTAATACTACCCGATAAACAACATAATTAATCAATCAGATGGGTGCAGTTCTTATGAGTAAAATAAAGGATTAATTTAGTTACAATAACAGTGTTTTGAAAACAACTATACTGTACTTACCTCTCAGGTATCTCTGTTAGATCACATTCTCTCAGAATTAGCTTTTTGAGACACTTCAGATCTCCTATCCGGCTGGGTAAGGTATGAAGGTTCTTATTTCCAAATAAGCACAGCTCCTCTAGGGTGGTAAGTGATCCAATACTGTAATGAAAGTTATTAGATCTGTCAGTATGTACCCAGTTTTAAAGGAGCAGCAAAGCAGAAGATAATACAACAGTGCACCAATCTAATAGCAAAGTACATATGCAGGTACTGATCTTACTTTTGCAGGATAGGTGGTATTCAGTGACAATAAAACACATAATAAATAAATAAAGAAATAACAAATATGATGGAAAAAAGCTAATGTATAATAACGTCAACTTGCAGTTCTTGAGACTGCAGCTATTATAAAGATCTATGTGATCTCAAACTGAGTTAAGAGTTGGGTAAAATATGATTAGATCATAACTTTGCATTGTCATATACTTCGCATGGGCTATTCTTTCTTTGGGGAATCACAGAACCATTGTTCTGGCCAAAAAAACAGGAGCGATTTTTGGTGTTGATCAAAATTCAATCTACATAACATTTCTATCTCATTTAAATTAATATCTAGTGACCTTGAGGTCAGGTTATATATGGTTTAGTGGTTGTCTGCTCTGCAACTGTTATCAGGTCCAATCACAGCTGTATTGAGGATGACCCATAGGAAGAGAGCCAAGGTTTGGTGCTTTCTTATCCGCTTGATGACTCTATATCACCTATCATATTAAATTAATTAGATATTGTGTAACACCCGACTGAGGCTGTTATGGCTCAGGTCATGTGATACAGGAGGCAGCAGCGGAAAATTTTGAGAGTGAACATCTTGATACGACTATGAATCAGTTTAAACTTGATATTCAGCTCTGTAGTGAATGATATTCTGTTCCAAAGAGCTGATTTCCTTACTGGCTATTCATTTAACATTTATAAATGGGTTGCCAGGGTTGTCTGCTACTTTAACAAGCATTATTTTATACCCGTCCTTTTAACAGAATAATAATAAAAAAAAAGTCAGCTAACATACCAGTAACCAATTCCATGTTGCCAATCCAACAAAAGAAATATTCTGTCGATCAATACCACTCATGCGTTTACCATCAGCCAAAAATCTTTATTTAGTAACTTCATTTATGCCAAACCAGTACAGTCTGTCCGCCCAGCTATTTTGAAAATTGGCACACATCCGCGAGATAGCTTCAATCTATGTATGTATGTATGTATATGATGCTCAAATAATGGTGTGGGAGAGAAGTTATTCATCAGTTGAAATGAAATGAGGGTAAAGAAGTGACTTAGAACGCCAACCACCCTCTACCTTTTTTAAATTAGCCCACAGGATGAACACTTTCCTTGATTTTAAATCCTGCCTATTCACCGAACTAAAACTTCCGAAAAATTACTTTCCTAATCAAATTACAAAGTGGTTGCAAAGTTTCCAATGTTAACATATATTAGGGTTTTCAAGAATAAATGATAGCTGATAATTTTGCTTGTTTTACTATTCTTGGCCCGGTCTCTATATTTAAATCCTTGTACATTTTCAACCTGCAGGGTATTTTGGACATGGGTTTAGGTAGCCTGTCTTGATTAGGTTTGTTGTGGCAGATGCTTGCCCCTTCCTACTGCAAAGCTTGTCAAGACAGGCTCAGATATAGGGTGCGATATGCAAAATAATGAGTACTAGCAGCTGGACTTAAATGGCTCTCTGTTGATTCTGTTTTATACATTAGGATTCGCAGAAGGAGATGAAATGCTTTTCTGACCTTAGAAGATTTTAATCAGACGGAATCGTACTCTATCAAGCAACATGTTGTAGATTTTAGTCCCTGGCAAATTTATGAGATAGAAAAATGATTTTCTACTATAGACTTTACTTTTAGGTCTATTTTTGATACACAGCTTTCTAAGTACCCCTCGGAATATCGTCTCGGAAAAGATTGTATACACAAAAGGAGCCTAAGTTTCTTCAAATTATTTTGGTTGATTGAATATAGCTTGTAATTGTACAACAAAATTTACCAAAAGCCATGAGGATCATTTCACATTGGTAAGCTTAATTTTGTAGAGTGATTTGTCAATAACCTTCAAAATGTGTAGTGACAAGATCACTCGTGGAGAAATGTCTAGTCTCCACAATTTAGGTTCTGTCCATTGGTCTGTTATATATTTGGTTTTCCTATAAAATCCCACAGCGTTCATTGATTGGGATAGAAAACTACTGATTTAAACTCGTGAGAAAGAGGCTAGAAAGACATGGAAATATCTAAAACTTGGATGACAAATATTCTGACTCGCTACACTATTTTAAGTCCACCGACCAACTTAAGAATTAAAACTAAAGGCCCTCATTATTCCTTACTTCTCTTCAAACTTACCCTTACTCACTCTCCCCTATGCAACAAGGCAATTTTGTGTCAACAAAATTCATTGCCATGAATTTTGATGGCAGCATATTATAAACATTTCTGAATCTGAATTATTGTCATTACTTTCAAATGAATCAAGATTTCCCTTTTTACATTTCAAGAATTTAACAGTAGGGTCTAATGATCCGAAAACTTGTTAAACGAAAACAAAAGATGGACATTCAATTATATGCACCTATAAGTTGCAAGGCAGTTATCTTTGGAGGAGCCATGTCCACATCCCTTATCTCTGCTCGGAACAAAACTGTGTACTTTGGATTTCTTATATCTGTATATAATGAAAGAGTGAAGAAATCGAATCATATCAGATGTGATTATTATTATTATTTGGACGCCTAACTCTAAACTCTCATGTGTATACATGGCTGAGTATTTAAGAATTTGACATGAAAACCTGGAATTATGTATGCGATTAGTTAGCTTAAGTGCTCAAACGTCGCAAGATGCTGGTAGAGGCAATTTATTATCAACTAAAAAGTGGTTGATAATGAAATGCCTGTACCAGCATCTTGCACCGTTTGAGCACTTAAACTAGCGATTAGTGTGAAATGTAAGATCCTCTGATTTTTCTGATTTGATAAAGTTTTTTTGTTCGAAATTGAATTTGCTATTAGGTCCTTTAGGCTGTCTACATTAGTTATTTTCACTTAGAACATTAGAACATTAGTACATTAGTTTCCCATCGTCTCATCATAGCTGCATTATTAGGTGATTGTAAATATCTGAGTCAGATGATATCTTTGATATTTTTTGCGAGTAGGTATAACATAAACTGCCACCATCATGATACCATACCAGCCACTGGAAAATCGCTACTAGTAGAAATAGTATTATCAAATAGTTGAAATATTTTGTTCACTGATGAATGGGATACATTTTTGGAACTAAGCCTATTTTATTTTTGCAGGGAAGAACTTTAGTCACTGACTCATACACAGAGATAACATAACTCCCTTCATTGGCCTGACGTCATATAACCTGAATGTTTGTATTATATAGTTAACCTTCATATATCTGCATCGAGTGTCCAGAAAATTAAATCTCCTAAATCGTATTTCAAATTTCTAATGATGTTGGAAAACCCAGAGGTTTCAAAGCACAACCAAATTCACTCTCATCTGCCTTATGGCTGCCTTTGTGTCGATAAAAACTCCTCGAGTTTTCCTTTTTAGGCAGTACCGGTGAAGATGATATTTGGTTTTTTGCTGTTTCTTGGAGGAGTAACCAGTAACCAGAATGAATAATACCAAAGGTATCTTTTCCAAACCTTTAAAATGGCTTGGACATAAATTTATCAACCATTTGTGGCAATAGTGATGATTTATAATATCACTTATACACTACACAAAGACCATTACATATTGTTGTTACAAATGATAAAGGAATTATGTAAAATTTGCATGTTGGTAAATTTCATTGATCTACAGCACTTGCATTAGTGATGTTGGAACGAGTGCCTCCCATTTAATCAACTTTTACTTCTCAGGTATCCGTGTTAGCAGCATCCTGATTGAAACCAGCCCTAAACCATTTTGAGGCCTCTCACTTATTAACCAGATTAAAGTTATAGTGAAAGGAACTTTCAGCTATACTCCCTTCCCTCACCCATTTATACACAGAAAATTGATCCTAAATCATCATATAGCTATTGACTCCTCAGTAAAATGGTATACACACATAAACAATTATACACATACACCTATACACATACACAGTGTTCATGTAAATCAGCATGAAAAACTGAAGATTGATATCGATGAAATCTCAGGTGGTGGAGCAAAGATAATATATAATTTCCCTGAAGGACACTCTAACCACAAACAACATAAAATAATTTTATGACCTTAATATTACCAGGCAAGCTACCTAATTAATCAATTAGATGGGGGGCCGTCCTTATGACTGAAAAAAGGTAATATTTCAATTACAATAACTGTATTTTGAATAGAGCAATAATGTACTTACCTCTCAGTGATCTCTGTTAGATCACAATAGGTCAGATCTAGCTTTTTGAGACACTTCAGATCTCCTATCCGGCTGGGTAAGGTATGAAGGCTCTTATTTTCATATAAGCACAGCTCCTCTAGGGTGGTAAGTGATCCAATACTGTAATGAAAGTTATTAGATCTGTCAGTATGTACCCAGTTTTAAAGGAGCAGCAAAGCAGAAGAAAATGCAACAGTGCACCAATCTAATAGCAAAGTACATATGCAGGTACTGATCTTACTTTTGCAGGATAGGTGGTATTCAGTGACAATAAAACACATAATAAATAAATAAAGAAATAACAAATATGATGGAAAAAAGCTAATGTATAATAACGTCAACTTGCAGTTCTTGAGACTGCAGCTATTATAAAGATCTATGTGATCTCAAACTGAGTTAAGAGTTGGGTAAAATATGATTAGATCATAACTTTGCATTGTCATATACTTCGCATGGGCTATTCTTTCTTTGGGGAATCACAGAACCATTGTTCTGGCCAAAAAAACAGGAGCGATTTTTGGTGTTGATCAAAATTCAATCTACATAACATTTCTATCTCATTTAAATTAATATCTAGTGACCTTGAGGTCAGGTTATATATGGTTTAGTGGTTGTCTGCTCTGCAACTGTTATCAGGTCCAATCGCAGCTGTATTGAGGATGACCCATAGGAAAAGAGCCAAGGTTTGGTGCTTTCTTATCCGCTTGATGACTCTATATCACCTATCATATTAAATTAATTAGATACTGTGTAGCACCCGACTGAGGCTGTTATGGTTCAGGTCATGTGATACAGGAGGCAGCAGCCGAAAATTTTGAGAGTGAACATCTTGATACGACTATGAATCAGTTTAAACTTGATATTCAGCTCTGTAGTGAATGATATTCTGTTCCAAAGAGCCGATTTCCTTACTGGCTATTCATTTAACATTTATAAATGGGTTGCCAGGGTTGTCTGTAACTTTAACAAGCACTATTTTATACCCGTCCTTTTAGCAGAATAATAATTAAAAAAAACTCAGCTAACATACCAGTAACCAATTCCATGTTGCCAATCCAACAAAAGAATTATTCACTATGGTTCCATGGATCGATTATGTAAGGATTTCGGTAGTTATCGCCCCATGGAAATGGCATTAAAGAAATGGCATTAAAGTCAAATTCCGATTGTGACGAATGACTTTTTGGACGCGAATATCCAAACCGTGTTTATTCGTCCTTATTACTAATTGGCGGCGTGGCTGAATGGTTAGCGCGCTTGCACACAATGCCTTCAAAGTGAATTAACGCGGGAGGCCGGGTTCAAGCCGCGGCAGATTCTTTTCATGTTTTTCCCATCATGGGAATGGTTAGAATCCACTGGATTCTAACCATTCGAAATTGGAGTGAACCACAAAATTGACCCATGGAACCATAGTGATTCTGTCGATCAATACCACTCATGCATTTACCATCAGCCAAAAATCTTTATTTAGTAACTTCATTTATGCCAAACCAGTACAGTCTGTCCGCCCAGCTATTTTGAAAATTGGCACACCTCCGCGAGATAGCTTCAATCTATGTATGTATGTAAGTATATGATGCTCAAATAATGGAGTGGGAGAGAAGTTATTCATCAGTTGAAATGAAGGTAAAGAACTGACTTAGAACGCCAACCACCCTCTACCTTTTTTAAATTAGATTTAAGTCCCTGGCCAATTTACGAGATACGAAAATGATTTGCTTCCATAGACTTTACCTTTAGGTCTATTTTTGATACACAGCTTTCTAAGTATCCCTCGGAATATCGTCTCGGAAAAGATTGTATACACAAAAGGAGCCTAAGTTTCTTTAAATTATTTTGGTTGATTGATTATAGCTTGTAATTATACAACAAAATTTACCAAAAGCCATGAGGATCATTACACATTGGTAAGCTTAATTTTGTAGAGTGTTTTGTCAATAACCTTCAAATTGTGTAGTGACAAGGTGACTTTTGGGGAAATGTCTAGTCTCCACAATTTCGGTTCTGTCCATTGGTCTGTTATATATTTGGTTATGCTATAAAATCCCACAGCGTTCATTGATCGGGACAGAAAACTACTGATTTAAACTCGTGAGAAAGAGGCTAGAAAGACATGGAGATATCTAAAACTTGGGTGACAAATATTCTGAGTCTCTACACTATTTTAAGTCCACTGACCAACTTAAGAATTAAAACTAAAGGCCTTCATTATTCCTGACTTCTCTTCAAACTTACCCTTACTCACTCTCCCCTATGTAACGAGGCAATTTTGTGTCAACAGAATTCATTCCCATGAATTTTGATGGCGGCATATTATAAACATTTCTGAATCTGAATTATTGTCATTACTTTCTAATGAATCAAGATTTCCCTTTTTACATTTCAAGAATTTAACAGTAGGTTCTAATGATCCGAAAACTTGTTAAACGAAAACAAAAGATAGCCATTCAATTATATGCACCTAGAAGTTGCAAGGCATTTAGTTATCTTTGGAGGAGCCATGTCCAAATCCCTTATCTCTGCTCTAAAAAAAGCTGTGTACTTTGGATTTCTTATATCTGTATGATGTGATGATGCAGTTTAATAAAATTTTTTGTAGCCAACCAGTAATTGAATCAAACACCTGAGTACTAGCAGCTGGACTTAAATGGCTCTCTGTTGATTCTGTTTTATGATGCCCTGTATATTGATTCCAGATTGTTTGAGTTACCAGAGCTTATTAGTTTATATTGTTGATTTTGTGTGTTTGATAATTGTGCGGATTTACATGTAGCAGACATTATTATGTAATGATTTTGAATTAACCTAAATTGTGCAGGCACTTAGTGTGCCTTCTTTGATGAATTGAGAGCAGAGCAGTGTTCGACTTGAGAGAGAGTGGACCTGCACCAGCGTGAATAAAGATCTTTTATCCTTTAAAGAGGTAGGAATCGAAGGGGGTGCACGGGGATTTATCATGTGAAGTGACAGGCAAGACCATTGGCTGATCAATGTAATTAGAGGCGGAGAATGGCCTTGGTCTCCGCCTCTAACAGCCAGTCCACGTTGCGTTCTCAAGTGGTCAAGTGTGTTATATAAGAAATTGTGATCCGCAGACACCCATAAATAAAGTTGAATAGAAGCTATGATATAGCTATTGTTGTGTTGGCTCATCACACTTGGGATTATAGGGTTTAATTACAACGGTCAATTTCAATCTTGACAACGGTATCTAGGCAACCTCTAAAACCATAAATCATAACGTCAAAATTGACCAATAAGAGCTCGTATATTTTGAAGCGGATGATTTGAAATCATCGGAACTGGGCGATTTCGTATGACATCAGTCATATTTTCACCACTTTCCAATGCCATTATTGGAATGAAAATTTATTGGGCATGTGTATCACACAATTCCGCATCAGCTTGTCTGATTCCCATTAAAAATAATTCACTGCTTCTCCTCTTAATTCCGAGAAAGCAGGAGGAATTTGAATGCTGCTAACCCCATTTGAATTTGATATGGCTGGGTGATCGCTTTACATTGACTGGCCCTTATATACCGGTCGAGGCACTTTAAGTACGAGCTAGTGAATATGTAGACAGCATTATATAAATGTTTTTAAGACTTTCACCATGAACCTCCCTGCCTAAGACGGTGCGCCCCGCTCGACAGCACAGAGGTTGAGGAACATTAAAAGAAACAACCTTTAGTCGTTACATCCCAATATCTATAATTAAAGAGTGAAGACATCGGATCATATCAGGTGTGATTATTATTATTATTTGGACGCCTAACTCTAAACTCTTATCTGATTTTATTTTTGACCTGAGCAAGAGACATTTTAATAAGATAGCGAGTGATCGAGAACATCCCCTTTTTAGTAGAGTAATACGAAACAATAACAGAACATCCTCTTGCTTAAATACTACTTTCCGACCCAAGACCTGCAAGACTCAAAAACATGCCAAATCTTTTTCCCAACCTTAATGTCTTATTTTAACAACATACAACCTTAACCTTTCTTAGTCCATATATTAATTAATGTACACATTCAATTTATCATTCTCATGATACCGAATGTACAAATAAACTGAAACTGAAACTGTAGTGTGTGGTACGTCACAACAGTCATACTTAATATGAGTAATTACACTAATAATCACACAGATAAGATGATGATCAAAATTCAGACCTAGATGGGTCTCGAACCCAGGTCCAAATGCAATGCAGGCAATGCCGCTGACGCTGAGCCTAGTGGCGCGATGGTAGCGTCGTTGCCTGCAGGTATGTGGACCCAGATTCGAGTCCCAGCCAGGTCTAAATTTTGATCATCATCTTATCTGTGTGATTATTAGTGTAATAACTCTTAAAAAGTATGACAGTTGTGACGTACCACAGGGGAAACATCCGCTTATTCCCTATGCCGATTGAAGGTGATCACGCTGAAAGTTTGAGAGGCCATAACTTCCTCAATATCTGGATTCTTAAACTTGAATTCGCTCATATGATAGAATAAAATATGGAGAATAAGATGTGATACAAAATAGCAGCCTCAAACTAAGTTTTTAATGGCAAGGCTGCAATGTCTGCGCCAGTTTTGCTCTCTGTTTGCAGGCAGATCAGAGCACACCTGGGGGACAACCAAATCCTACTGCAGTTGGCCTCCAGGCGTGCTCCGACCTGCCTGCAAACAGAGAGCAAACTGGCGGAGACATCGCGGCCTTGCCATTATGGCAAAATAATTTTCGCCGCCCATGCTTCGGGATGTGGCGCGTGATATGACATCCAATTTTAATCAACCTTGAACCAGTTTTTCGTTGACATCGCCGGAACTTTGTCTGATATCAACCTCCAATCTGCTCTAACCGATCTACCATATGACAGTACACATTGCGCAAGTAAAACGCTGGCTGCGTAATATAGACACATCGAAGTCAACATGTGCATCAGACTTTCCCTCATAAGTCTCAAAGTTTTGTTGTGAGGATTGGTGCATACCAATGTGGGATCTAAATAAACAAATGGACAGAAATGGTAGATGAAAAGAACTGTCACGCTGATCCTACCGCTTTCCTGGACATGTCAAAGGCTTTTGACAGAATGGAAAAATATAAAAGTAATAGAGAAGCACGCATCAAGAAAAGTTGACAAGAATCTAATCTCCATTGTGCATGCTTCTTGGATGGCAGAGAGCGAAAAGTAAGGTTAGGCAACTCCATCAGCCTAACCTTGAAAACGAAAAATGGAACACCTCAGGGCACTCTCCTAGGACCAATTTTCTGGTTACTGTATATCGACTCACGGTCAACCAAGCACGGGACCATTGACAAGTATGGGGATGACCTCACCAAAACACCCAAGGTCAGCAGTGCTGCTAGGGACTATAGATGATATTACCAACTGGTGTGATAACCACAATGTGCCAGCCATTGCGATCGCACATCATAGATCAGACTAAATTTCTGATCTGATGTAGAGAAAAGCGCCATACTGGTAGAATCTAGGGTGCCTGGTGACACAATGCCTATACAAAGGATATAATTGAAAATAATTCCCAGTGGAAGTAGGCTTCCATGAAGATGCGGCTAGATCAGCTATCAATTTCGAGAATTGCGTTTTCAGACAAAGAACACAAACAAGCGATAAAAAGCGAGGTATAAGTACTAAACTGAGAGGAGTAAGTGATCAGCTCCTTGGGTACTCAGGGTATTAGGTAGAGTTGGGATTGTGGCTCCAATACCCGCAAAAAAGATCACTCCCAAGGTGTCCTATAAAGATTTTCAGGCAAAAACAGAACGAAAATAGTAATTTTGCAGCCATTTGTTTATGGTCATAACGGGACGTTGTAGCGAACTTTAGATAGAACAGTTAAAACATCATATCATATAAACAAGGAATGGGACTTAAACTGCGTTTTTTAACAAAGTAGATTATGTTGTATGACAGGGAGGAATTTTGAGTGTTGATGTAAATCAACATGATAATCTGAGGGGGGGGGGAGGGGGTGGACTTTCTCAACTATCATTGAGATACCAATTGTGAAAAAAAAAATTTTTCACCTTAATACTACCCGATAAACAACTTAATTAATCAATCAGATGGGTGCAGTTCTTATGAGTAAAATAAAGGATTAATTTAGTTACAATAACAGTGTTTTGAAAACAACTATACTGTACTTACCTCTCAGGTATCTCTGTTAGATCACAATGTCTCAGATCTAGCTTTTTGAGACACTTCAGATCCCCTATCCGGCTGGGTAAGGTATGAAGGTTCTTATTTCCATTTAAGTCCAGCTCCTCTAGGTTTGTAAGTGATCCAATACTGTAATGAAAGTTATGAGATCTGTCAGTACGTACCCAGTTTTAAAGGAGCAGCAAAGCAGAAGATAATACAACAGTGCACCAATCTAATAGCAAAGTACATATGCAGGTACTGATCTTACTTTTGCAGGATAGGTGGTATTCAGTGACAATAAAACACATAATAAATAAATAAAGAAATAACAAATATGATGGAAAAAAGCTAATGTATAATAACGTCAACTTGCAGTTCTTGAGACTGAAGCTATTATAAAGATCTATGTGATCTCAAACTGAGTTAAGAGTTTGGTAAAATATGATTAGATCATAACTTTGCATTGTCATATACTTCGCATGGGCTATTCTTTCTTTGGGGAATCACAGAACCATTGTTCTGGCCAAAAAAACAAGAGTGATTTTTGGTGTTGATCAAAATTCAATCTACATAACATTTCTATCTCATTTAAATTAATATCTAGTGACCTTGAGGTCAGGTTATATATGGTTTAGTGGTTGTCTGTTCTGCAACTGTTATCAGGTCCAATCACAGCTGTATTGAGGATGACCCATAGGAAAAGAGCCAAGGTTTGGTGCTTTCTTATCCGCTTGATGACTCTATATCACCTATCATATTAAATTAATTAGATACTGTGTAACACCCGACTGAGGCTGTTATGGTTCAGGTCATGTGATACAGGAGGCAGCAGCGGAAAATTTTGAGAGTGAACATCTTGAGACGACTATGAATCAGTTTAAACTTGATATTCAGCTCTGTAGTGAATGATATTCTGTTCCAAAGAGCTGATTTCCTTACTGGCTATTCATTTAACATTTATAAATGGGTTGCCAGGGTTGTCTGCTACTTTAACAAGCACTTTTTTATACCCGTCCTTTTAACGGAAAAATAATTTTAAAAAAACTCAGCTAACATACCAGTAACCAATTCCATGTTGCCAATCCAACAAAAGAAATATTCTGTCGATCAATACCACTCATGCGTTTACCATCAGCCAAAAATCTTTATTTAGTAACTTCATTTATGCCAAACCAGTACAGTCTGTCCGCCCAACTATTATGAAAATTGGCACACCTTAATACTACCCGATAAACAACTTAATTAATCAATCAGATGGGTGCAGTTCTTATGAGTAAAATAAAGGATTAATTTAGTTACAATAACAGTGTTTTGAAAACAACTATACTGTACTTACCTCTCAGGTATCTCTGTTAGATCACAATGTCTCAGATCTAGCTTTTTGAGACACTTCAGATCCCCTATCCGGCTGGGTAAGGTATGAAGGTTCTTATTTCCATTTAAGTCCAGCTCCTCTAGGTTTGTAAGTGATCCAATACTGTAATGAAAGTTATGAGATCTGTCAGTACGTACCCAGTTTTAAAGGAGCAGCAAAGCAGAAGATAATACAACAGTGCACCAATCTAATAGCAAAGTACATATGCAGGTACTGATCTTACTTTTGCAGGATAGGTGGTATTCAGTGACAATAAAACACATAATAAATAAATAAAGAAATAACAAATATGATGGAAAAAAGCTAATGTATAATAACGTCAACTTGCAGTTCTTGAGACTGAAGCTATTATAAAGATCTATGTGATCTCAAACTGAGTTAAGAGTTTGGTAAAATATGATTAGATCATAACTTTGCATTGTCATATACTTCGCATGGGCTATTCTTTCTTTGGGGAATCACAGAACCATTGTTCTGGCCAAAAAAACAAGAGTGATTTTTGGTGTTGATCAAAATTCAATCTACATAACATTTCTATCTCATTTAAATTAATATCTAGTGACCTTGAGGTCAGGTTATATATGGTTTAGTGGTTGTCTGCTCTGCAACTGTTATCAGGTCCAATCACAGCTGTATTGAGGATGACCCATAGGAAAAGAGCCAAGGTTTGGTGCTTTCTTATCCGCTTGATGACTCTATATCACCTATCATATTAAATTAATTAGATACTGTGTAACACCCGACTGAGGCTGTTATGGTTCAGGTCATGTGATACAGGAGGCAGCAGCGGAAAATTTTGAGAGTGAACATCTTGAGACGACTATGAATCAGTTTAAACTTGATATTCAGCTCTGTAGTGAATGATATTCTGTTCCAAAGAGCTGATTTCCTTACTGGCTATTCATTTAACATTTATAAATGGGTTGCCAGGGTTGTCTGCTACTTTAACAAGCACTTTTTTATACCCGTCCTTTTAACGGAAAAATAATTTAAAAAAAACTCAGCTAACATACCAGTAACCAATTCCATGTTGCCAATCCAACAAAAGAAATATTCTGTCGATCAATACCACTCATGCGTTTACCATCAGCCAAAAATCTTTATTTAGTAACTTCATTTATGCCAAACCAGTACAGTCTGTCCGCCCAACTATTATGAAAATTGGCACACCTCCGCGAGATAGCTTCAATCTATGATACATGTATGTATGTATGTATATGATGCTCAAATAATGGTGTGGGAGAGAAGTTATTCATCAGTTGAAATGAAGCAACATGTTGTAGGTTTAAGTCCCTGGCCAATTTATGAGATACAAAAATGATTGGCTTCCATAGACTTTAACTTTAGGTCTATTTTTGATACACAGCTTTATAAGTATCCCTCGGAATATCCTCTCGGAAAAGATTGTATACACAAAAGGAGCCTAAGGGTCTTCAAATTATTTTGGTTGATTGATTATAGCTTGTAATTATACAACAAAATTTACCAAAAGCCATGAGGATCATTACACATTGGTAAGCTTAATTTTGTAGAGTGATTTGTCAATAACCTTCAAATTGCGTAGTGACAAGATCACTTGTGGAGAAACGTCTAGTCTCCACAATTCAGGTTCTGTCCATTGGTCTGTTATATATTTGGTTATGCTATAAAATCCCACAGCGTTCATCGATCGGGACGGAAAACTACTGATTTAAACTCGTGAGAAAGAGGCTAGAAAGACATGGAGATATCTAAATCTCGGGTGACGAATATTTCGTTGTATGACAGGGAGGAATTTTGAGTGTTGATGTAAAACAACATGATAATCTGAGGGGGGGAGGGGGTGGACTTTCTCGACTATCATTGAGATACCAATTGTGAAAAAAAAAACATTTTCACCTTAATACTACCCGATAAACAACTTAATTAATCAATCAGATGGGTGCAGTTCTTATGAGTAAAATAAAGGATTATTTTAGTTACAATAACAGTGTTTTGAAAACAACTATACTGTACTTACCTCTCAGGTATCTCCGTTAGGTCACAATAGTCCAGATCTAGCTTTTTGAGACACTTCAGATCCCCTATCCGGCTGGGTAAGGTATGAAGGTTCTTATTTCCAAATAAGTACAGCTCCTCTAGGGTGGTAAGTGATCCAATACTGTAATGAAAGTTATTAGATCTGTCAGTATGTACCCAGTTTTAAAGGAGCAGCAAAGCAGAAGATAATACAACAGTGCACCAATCTAATAGCAAAGTACATATGCAGGTACTGATCTTACTTTTGCAGGATAGGTGGTATTCAGTGACAATAAAACACATAATAAATAAATAAAGAAATAACAAATATGATGGAAAAAAGCTAATGTATAATAACGTCAACTTGCAGTTCTTGAGACTGCAGCTATTACAAAGATCTATGTGATCTCAAACTGAGTTGAGAGTTGGGTAAAATATGATTAGATCATAACTTTGCATTGTCATATACTTCGCATGGGCTATTCTTTCTTTGGGGAATCATAGAACCATTGTTCTGGCCAAAAAAACAGGAGCGATTTTTGGTGTTGATCAAAATTCAATCTACATAACATTTCTATCTCATTTAAATTAATATCTAGTGACCTTGAGGTCAGGTTATATATGGTTTAGTGGTTGTCTGCTCTGCAACTGTTATCAGGTCCAATCACAGCTGTATTGAGGATGACCCATAGGAAGAGAGCCAAGGTTTGGTGCTTTCTTATCCGCTTGACGACTCTATATCACCTATCATATTAAATTAATTAGATACTGTGTAACACCCGACTGAGGCTGTTATGGTTCAGGTCATGTGATACAGGAGGCAGCAGCGGAAAATTTTGAGAGTGAACATCTTGATACGACTATGAATCAGTTTAAACTTGATATTCAGCTCTGTAGTGAATGATATTCTGTTCCAAAGAGCTGATTTCCTTACTGGCTATTCATTTAACATTTATAAATGGGTTGCCAGGGTTGTCTGCTACTTTAACAAGCATTATTTTATACCCGTCCTTTTAACAGAACAAACATAAAAAAAAAATCAGCTAACATACCAGTAACCAATTCCATGTTGCCAATCCAACAAAAGAAATATTCTGTCGATCAAGTCCACTCATGCGTTTACCATCGGCCAAAAATCTTTATTTAGTAACTTCATTTATGCCAAACCAGTACAGTCTGTCCGCCAAGCTATTTTGAAAATTGGTGGTAGAGGCATCTTGCACTATCAACTACTGGTGGCTGATAGTGAAATGCCTCTACCAGCATCTTGCACCGTTTGAGCACTTAAACTAGCGATTAGTGTGAAATGTAAGATCTTCTGATTTTTCTGATTTGATAAAGTTTTTTTGTTCGAAATTGAATTTGCTATAAGGTCCTTTAGCCTGTTTACATTAGTTATTTTCACTTAGAACATTAGAACATTAGTACATCAGTTTCCCATCGTCTCATCATAGCTGCATTATTAGGTGGTTGTAAATATCTGAGTCAGATGATGTCTTTGATATCTTTTGCTAGTATAATATAAATTGCCACCATCATGATACCATACCAGCCAGTGGAAAATCGCTACTAGTAGAAATAGTATTATCATATAGTTGAAATATTTTGTTCACTGATGAATGGGATACATTTTTGGAACTAAGCCCATTTTATTTTTGCAGGGAAGAACTTTAGTCACTGACTCATACACAGAGACATCATAACTCCCTTCATTGGCCTGACGTCATATAACCTGAATGTTTGTATTATATAGTTAACCTTCATATATCTGTATCGAGTGACCAGAAAATTAAATCTCCTAAATCGTATTTCAAATTTCTAATGATGTTGGAAAACGCAGAGCTTTCAAAGCACAACCAAATTCACTCTCATCTGCCTTATGGCTGCCTTTGTGTCGATAAAAAGTCCTCGAGTTTTCCTTTTTAGGCAGTACCGGTGAATATGATATTTGTTTTTTTGCTGTTTCTTGGAGGGGAAACTAGTAACCAGAATGAATAATACCAAATGTTTCTTTTCCAAACCTTTAAAATGGCTTGGACATAAATTTATCAACCATTTGTGGCGATAGTGATGATTTATAATATCACTTATACACTACACAAAGACCATTACATATTGTTGTTACAAATGGTAAAGGAATTATGTAAGATTTGCATGTTGGTAAATTTCATTGCTCTACAGCACTTGCATTAGTGATGTTGGAACGAGTGCCACCCATAAGGGAAGCTATCTCTCAATTTAATCAATTTTTACTTCTCAGGTATCCGTTTTAGCAGCATCCTGATTGAAACCAGCCCTGAACCATTTTTAGGCCTCTCACTTATTAACCAGATTTAATTTATAGTAAAAGGAACTTTCAGCTATACTCCCTTCCCTCACCCATTTATACACAAAAATTGATCCTAAAACATCATATAGCTATTGACTCCTCAGTAAAATTATATAAACACTTAAACATCTACGCACATACACCTATACAGACACACACAGTGTTCATGCAAATCAACATGAAAAACTGAGGATTGATATCGATGAAATCTCAGGTGGTGGAGCAAAGATAATATATAATTTCCCTGAAGGACACTCTAACCACAAACAACATAAAATAATTTTATGACCTTATTATTACCAGGCAAACTACCTAATTAATCAATGGGATGGGTGGGGGGGGGGAGTGTGCTTATGACTACAATAAGGTAATAATTCAATTACAATAACTGTATTTTGAATAGAGCTATACTGTACTTACCTCTCAGGTATCTCTGTTAGATCACAACTTGTTACATTTAGCTTTTTGAGACACTTCAAATCTGATATCCTGCTGGGTAAGGTATGAAGGTTCTTATTTCCATATAAGTACAGCTCCTCTAGGGTGGTAAGTGATCCAATACTGTAATGAAAGTTTTTAGATCTGTCAGTATGTACCCAGTTTTAAAGGAGCAGCAAAGCAGAAGTTAATACAACAGTGCACCAATCTAATAGCAAAGTACATATGCAGGTACTGATCTTACTTTTGCAGGATAGGTGGTATTAAGTGACAATAAAACACATAATAAATAAATAAAGAAATAACAAATATGATGGAAAAAAGCTAATGTATAATAACGTCAACTTGCAGTTCTTGAGACTGCAGCTAATATAAAGATCTATGTGATCTCAAACTGAGTTAAGAGTTGGGTAAAATATGATTAGATCATAACTTTGTATTGTTATATACTTCGCATGGGCTATTCTTTCTTTGGGGAATCACAGAACCATTGTCCTGGCCAAAAAAACAAGAGTGATTTTTGGTGTTGATCAAAATTCAATCTACGTAACATTTCTATCTCATTTAAATTAATATCTAGTGACCTTGAGGTCAGGTTATATATGGTTTAGTGGTTGTCTGCTCTGCAACTGTTATCAGATCCAATCACAGCTGTATTGAGGATGACCCATAGGAAAAGAGCCGAGGTTCGGTGCTTTCTTATCCGCTTGATGACTCTATATCACCTATCATATTAAATTAATTAGATACTGTGTAACACCCGACTGAGGCTGTTATGGTTCAGGTCATGTGATACAGGAGGCAGCAGCGGAAAATTTTGAGAGTGAACATCTTGATACGACTATGAATCAGTTTAAACTTGATATTCAGCTCTGTAGTGAATGATATTCTGTTCCAAAGAGCTGATTTCCTTACTGGCTATTCATTTAACATTTATAAATGGGTTGCCAGGGTTGTCTGCTACTTTAACAAGCACTATTTTATACCCGTCCTTTTAACAGAATAATAATAAAAAAAAAACTCAGCTAACATACCAGTAACCAATTCAATGTTGCCAATCCAACAAAAGAAATATTCTGTCGATCAATACCACTCATACGTTTACCATCGGCCAAAAATCTTTATTTAGTAACTTCATTTATGCCAAACCAGTACAGTCTGTCCGCCAAGCTATTTTGAAAATTGGCACACCTCCGCGAGATAGCTTCAATCTATGTATGTATGTATATGATGCTCAAATAACGGTGTGGGAGAGAAGTTATTCATCAGTTGAAATGAAGGTAAAGAACTGACTTTAGAACGCCAACCACCCTCTACCTTTTTTAAATTAGCCCACAGGATGAACACTTTCCTGGATTTTAAATCCTGCCTATTCACCGAACTAAAACTTCCGAAAAATTACTTTCCTAATCGAATTACCAAGTGGTTGCAAAGTTTCCAATGTTAACATATATTAGGGTTTTCAAGAATAAATGATAGCTGATAATTTTGATTGTTTTACTATTCTTGGCCCGGTCTCTAAATTTAAATCCTTGTACATTTTCAACCTGCAGGGTATTTTGGACATGGGTTTAGGTACCCTGTCTTGATTAGGTTTGTTGTGGCAGATGCTTGCCCCTTCCCACTGCAAAGCTTGTCAAGACAGGCTCGGATATAGGGTGCGATATGCAAAATAATGAGCAGCTGGACTTAAATGGCTCTCTGTTGATTCTGTTTTATACATTAGGATTCGCAGAAGGAGATGAAATGCTTTTCTGACCTTAGAAGATTTTAATCAGACGGAACTGTACTCTTTCAAGCAACATGTTGTAGATTTTAGTCCCTGGCCAATTTATGAGATACAAAATGATTTTCTACTATAGACTTTATTTTTAGGTCTATTTTTGATACACAGCTTTCTAAGTATCCCTCTGAATATCGTCTCGGAAAAGATTGTATACACAAAAGGAGCCTAAGTTTCTTCAAGTTATTTTGGTTGATTGATCATAGCTTGTAATTATACAACAAAATTTACCAAAAGCAATGAGGATCATTACACACTGGTAAGCTTAATTTGTAGAGTGATTTGTCAATAACCTTCATATTGCGTAGTGACAAGATCACTCGCGGAGAAATGTCTAGTCTCCACAATTTAGGTTCTGTCCATTGGTCTGTTATATATTTGGCTATGCTATAAAATCCCACAGCGTTCATTGATCGGGACAGAAAACTACTGATTTAAACTTGTGAGAAAGAGGCTAGAAAGGCATGGAGATATCTGAAACTTGGGTGACAAATATTCTGAGTCTCTACACTATTTTAAGTCCACTGACCAACTTAAGAATTAAAACTAAAGGCCTACATTATTCCTGACTTCTCTTCAAACTTACCCTTACTCACTCTCCCCTATGTAACGAGGCAATTTTGTGTCAACAAAATTCATTCCCATGAATTTTGATGGCGGCATATTATAAACATTTCTGAATCTGAATTATTGTCATTACCTTCTAATGAATCAAGATTTCCCTTTTTACATTTCAAGAATTTAACAGTAGGGTCTTATGATCCAAAAACTTGTTAAACGCAAACAAAAGATGGCCATTCAATTATATGCACCTAGAAGTTGCAAGGCAGTTATCTTTGGAGGAGCCATTTCCACATCCCTTATCTCTGCTCGAAAAAAAAAACCGTGTACTTTGGATTTCTTATATCTGTATATAATGAAAGAGTGAAGAGATCGGATCATATCAGGTGTGATTATTATTATTATTTGGCCGCCTAACTCTAAACTCTCATGTGTATACATGGCTGAGTATTTAAGAATTTGACACGAAAACCTGGAATTATGTATGCGATTAGTTAGTTTAAGTGCTCAAACGGTGCAAGATGCTGGTAGAGGCAATTCATCATCAACTAAAAAGATAATGAAATGCCTCTACCAGCATCTTGCACCGTTTGAGCACTTAAACTAGAGATTAGTGTGAAATGTAAATCAACATGAAAACCTGAGGATTGATATCGACTGAAATTTCAAATACTGAATTCTTTGCACTTGAGTTTTCCACCCATCTGACGATGGAAATAAATCAGAAGATTGTGACTTTAAATGGAATAAAAAATTTTCTTTTGAAATTTGCGAAGTGAGCTCCATCCATGTCCAAAAATGATCAAGTATCACAAAAACAAACATTTTCTTCTCTTTTTTCAATATAACTTTGAATTCTTTGCAGTCTCATACCCCTTACAAAGCTATGTAACCAGACCAAATAATTTCAAAACTTTACTGGACAAGCAAAACTACTCTTGTTACTAGAGAGAACTATCTCAGCTGTAGGCATGTTGATCAGTGATACATAATATAATAATATCTGTCTTATTTGACACATGGATTGAGCTGCACTATATGCCATCTGTACAAATATTGACCTTAAAATATTCTCATAGCAAGTTGTGAAAAGGATCTCTATTCATAGATGAGAAAAACAAGGCATGCACAAGAGGTATTTTGGTATTTGTCCTCTCTCTTATAATGGGGGCACAACTCCGATCAAATTAATGACTTCCTTGTAATTATGATGATCTGATGCTACGATGAGATGTGTGGAACGAAGTAATAAAAATGTTGTAGTTTAATGATTGGGGATTGGTTCTGATCCTGTAGTCAGCATATATTGACCTTTCACCTCCTGAGTGGGGTTAGGTCCACAAATGCAGTGTAATTTACTATACTATATTCTATTTTTTACATGCCTATTGGTATTTGTGAAGAGGAATTATATTCCTAATCAAAGAGGAGGAGACATCCAATCATTTCAGGTCAATTCAACATTCATCCTCTCTTTTATATTGGGAGCACAACACGAGATTCTATGTATTTCATGACTCGCATAGTGAAATAAGAATTCGGCACTATCATATTCGATCATAGTGTCAGGAGCATTTTCGTAACTCCTAACAAATACCATAGTTATTATACTGATATTTATTAGTGTAGGTAAGCAGCAACCTTATAGGCCCTGTATTTATGGACGGCACACGTGCAAATTAAGGGTTTATAAACTGCGCATGCGCTGAAAGCATGCTTGTGTTATTCCATGGCTTACTCAGAGATGTTTAATTTATTTAGCCTTGGTCTGCTGAGCTAGCAAAATGTAACTTATTGTACTATCTTAAATAATCTGCCGTACAAAGCAAAAGTGTAGCACAAAGGAGCCGATCATTAAGGCATAACTGATCATTATATCAAGCACTAAATCCTTGAGGTGCTAATAATAATTGAAGGATGTTTGATTTAGCTTCAGTTTAATTATTATGACACAAAGATATAATTAGGAAGATAATTGGTTAGTAATGTGTAAATTCAGGCAGCAACTATTAGAGACACAACTGCCTCAACAAAAAAATAGTGTTCAACAATGTTTATTGCAACAGTGACCTTTTAATCAATGCTATTCTCCCCCCCCCCCCCCATTTTATTAGCCGCTACACTATTCATGTACAATTGTTGTGTCTAGTTATTTACATTACCACAATTAGCAGTAGAAACTTGTGCTATGATTATTTATTTATTATTGGTGTTTAGTTGTGACTATTTATCTGGTCATGGAAAGCAGCATTAGATAAACTAATGGCTGTAGAATTATTATTAATTCTATGATTAACATAACTTATACATACTGGAAACTTCAGAATAGGAGTAAGATAATTTTCATGTTTAATAATTATTTATTATCAAATAAATGACATACGTAGCAATGCTATGTGCTAACCAATATTTATCATATGTTTTATACTTAATCTTGGGTTTATGAGTCATATATAGTCAGCAAACAGTCAGCATCATTGCAAAATATCGACCCTAGCAAATGTTCTACTTATCAGCAAACGGAATTTTTTATGCGCCACATCAACATTATTGCACCATGCCAACTCAACAATCTTAACACCCTATATAAGGCAGGGCCCACCATAGTAAGTCAGAGTAGTATCATTTTTGGACTTTGGCAGCAAGGGTTTGTCAGAGTAGTATCATTTTTGGACTTTGGCAGCAAGGGTTTGTCAGAGTGGTAGCATTTTAGACTTTGGTAGCAAGGGTTTACCAAGAGTATCAATTATAGACATTGGTGGTAAGAGATTATTGAGGTGAAATACAGAGTTCAGGATTACAAGTTGAAGACACGGTGACAGAGACGTACACAAAGAGGAATTACAGAGTTCAAGATTACGAGTTGAAGACACGGTGACAGAGACGTACACAAAGAGGAATTACAGAGTTCAAGATTACGAGTTGAAGACACGGTGACAGAGACGTACACAAAGAGGAATTACAGAGTTCAAGATTACGAGTTGAAGACACGGTGACAGAGACGTACACAAGGAGGAATTACAGAGTTCAAGATTACAAGTTGAAGCCACGGTGACAGAGACGTACACAAAGAGGAATTACAGAGTTCAAGATTACTAGTTTGAAGACATAGTGACAGGAGCATTCACAAAGAAGAATTACAGACTTCACTAGAATATAGCAAGTACCGTATTATTTCGTAAGGCAATTATTTTTAAGACCTTGAAGATTTATTTATATCTCAAATTTTATGAAGTTAAAGTGTCATCTGATTTTGTTTTCAATAAATTCAAAATTCGCAAGAGGCTAATATTTTCTAGCCGGGCAGGTGGCACTTCAGGGTATTTATTGGCATACCTAAAGTGGGGCGTAAAGCAGTTTATTTTGGCTAGTGAGACTGCTTCGCTTGGGTCAAATACTTTAATAAGTTTACATAACTATTGGAGAGCTTGAATTAAAGTCATCCTTTGATGTAATTGAAAGGGATTATTTATAAGGCTGAAATTTAATTTTGTTATCATAAGTAGACTATTAAATTATATGTTATGTAATAGTAAAGCTAATTCTTTGAAGTATCATTTCCCCCCCCCCCCCCCGCAAGTCAGGGTAAGGATAGTCCTAGTTCTATCAAGTAGCCTTTTCTGTTCAGAACTGTGAACGGTAGAACGAAGTCTATTTTTGGGTTGCCTTTTGTTAAACAAAGCACTTGATTATTGACATAATAGACTAATTGAGATATTAATCTAGTTTATTAACCTAGTGTGTAGACATAAACATAGACAGGTCATACATAATTTGTTGCATTCTTGTAAACTTTCCTAACCACGTCATAATAAGGAAGTTACAATAGGGTTTCCCCATGAAGTTCCTTTGTAATATTGAGGAGGGAATTCCCTAAGTTAAACTATCTTGAGTAACTACAGTTGAATAGTATTAATTGACCATAGAATTTAACGCTTATTATTACATTGTATTTTGAGATATTATCCCTGCTAGGAACCTGAGAAAAATTAGTATTTGCTAACGGCGTAAAACCAAAAGCCCACCTTACCAGCCTGACAATAGCTTCCTATTGCTTGTCACAAGTAGATTACAAATGCATTTCTTTCATCAAAATTTCCCTTGTTTGACAATGCGTGAATAAAAAAGAGTGATTTATTTTCATATTTTCAAGAGAGCAAAACCCACTTTTTTGTTAGAGGGAACATGCTGACATGTACAGACTTGTGTCAGCCCTGCTGCTAGAAAGGACAGAGTTTACTCACTTCTCTAACGGATCTACATCATTAATCCCTCTTATCCTCAGCTGTTTGAGATGAGGTGCTATCTGGTGTAGTGGTGGTATGTCTCCTTCTATAGCCATATGTGTCACAGCGTGACCTTCTGTAGCTGATAATAACTCGTTTACAGTAAGTGTGCTGAAGTCTGGCCGGACAGGTATATTATCTATATCAGGCTGACTATCATCTCTGTACCAGACTCGATACTCTGTAAGTGTAAATTATTACTAGAATTGATATATCAGGACCCAACTCAAACAGCGTGCGGTGGCGGTAGGGATGGAAAAGTATGGGAAGATTCAGGGATATTAAAAAATCCACAGAATCTTATCTTGAGAGGTACGACTTCCATATGGTTTATGGTTTTGTTAGTTTTACCGTTGTCGGTGCCAAACCTGATAAGTGAAAAGTTTGCTCTGAAGTTATTGAGGAATTAACATAATCACTATGACCATAATCCATTGGCTTTGTTATAGAAAAGGGGATATTGTCTTAAAAAGCGCCGAAGGCGGTCACTTCAGTTCCTGGTGTGCATGGTGATTCAACAAGAGGAAGTCAACAGGTTACTTTTAAACATCATCTGCTAGCTGTGAATTTTCAGAAAACCTCAACAAACAAATAAATCCTTTGTTCAAGATACTCAATCGCCTATAAATATACCTATATATAACAAAGCCCTGTATGCTGTTGTTGGGGAAACTGTCCCTCCCTAAATCATACAACAGCAACTTTGATCAGAATCATACTTTGTTGTCACCCTTCTCACCAGGTTGTCTGCACAGCCTACCAAGCCTTGGCAGTTTGTCTCATACCCTATGTGTCTGCAGAGGTCACACACCTCAATGGGCTTTTATTCCTAGCTACTGATCTACTCATCAAACATGTAGGGACTATACTGACATGGCCTGTTTCTGGTATTACTGGCTATAAACTCAAACAGACAGACACACTTACTTTTCTTACTATCACTGCCTTCACTGTACTGTACTGAGAGAGTCTCATCTACATATAGAGAGGAGAAGGTTTAGTTGTTTTAGTCAGTTGTTGAGATACTACAATTTAACTTGAAGTGTAGAGTTGATAAATATGTAAGAACTGTGTTAGAGCACATTGCATCACATTTTTAAATAAAAACATTTTCTGAGTATCATTTTTGAAATGGTACAACACTGCAACATCTTTATATTATACAGTATTTTAATATTTTTATTATGAGCTCAACAGACGCTTTTATTTCTCAACCACTTGGCAGAGACAGAATAAATTATCCTATCCTATCCTATATCCTAACTGAATTGTGTTTTGTTCTCTCTGTGTGAGTCATGGTGAGAGAGCAGGTAGAAGTTATCAGATAAAACAAGATCTGTATTGTAGGTAAGCTGTAAAACACTTTATCCAGGTAATTATTTTCGTAAATCAAAATATTGATTCAATTTGAATAAAGATTGGTATTTTCATACTTTTGAGTTGCCTTGCCATATTTAAGAATCAAATGTACTGCAATACTACTTCTGACTAAGCTCAAGCACTTAAACTGTGTTGGGATATCATGCTACTAACAGCTATCCTGACACAGTTTGAACGCTAAAACTACTTCTGACTCAGAGTTATTATTCTGTATGATGAAAGTTTAGGATAAAGTCACAGTTCTGGTACATTGTGTTATCTAAAGTAACCAGGCTCACCTGATGTTTGTGTCAGTGTGGTTGCGTCAGCTAAATGTTCCACAGATATATCTAGTGGTTGGGACTTTTGATCACTTATCACCTGCTCCTCTCCCTGCTCCTGTTGGTTTATCTGGTTGTATGTACCTCTGTACTGAGTATAGCCCTGTGAAGGAGAAGTCTGATGAGAGATTGGTAGAGCTGCCTGAGAAGTGTAACCAGGGAGAAATCCTCTCTGGTTGTATGTACCTCTGTACTGAGTATAGCCGTGTGGGGGAAAAGGCTGATGAGCGATTGGTAGAGCTGCCTGAGAAGTGTAACCAGGGAGAAATCCTCTCTGGTTGTATGTGCCTCTGTACTGAGTATAGCCGTGTGGGGGAGAAGTCTGATGAGAGATTGGTAGAGCTGCCTGAGAAGTGTAACCAGGGAGAAATCCTCTCTGGTTGTATGTACCTCTGTACTGAGTATAGCCGTGTGGGGGAAAAGGCTGATGAGCGATTGGTAGAGCTGCCTGAGAAGTGTAACCAGGGAGAAATCCTCTCTGGTTGTATGTACCTCTGTACTGAGTATAGCCGTGTGGGGGAAAAGGCTGATGAGCGATTGGTAGAGCTGCCTGAGAAGTGTAACCAGGGAGAAATCCTCTCTGGTTGTATGTACCTCTGTACTGAGTATAGCCGCGTGGGGGAGAAGTCTGATGAGCGATTGGTAGAGCTGCCTGAGAAGTGTAACCAGGGAGAAATCCTCTCTGGTTGTCTGAAAGTAGAAAACCAGTACAAAATATTATTAATATATTACCACAACCAAACCAAGACAATGAATTCCCTTAAGCCAAGGTCATATTCTTGTTGAATGTATTGTATTTCACAATTGATCACAGGCACTGTTGTGAGAAAGTTTAAATTGCGGAGCAAAAATTTACTGTCCTGGTCTCCATTCAAGGGTGTACATCACTGTATCCCTTAAGGGGTGTACATATCACAGTCATCACTCAGGGGTGTAAATCACTGACTTGACTTAGGAGTGCACATCACTGACTTCACTCAGGGGGGTACATTACTGTCTCTACTCAGAGTTGTACATCACTGTCTCCACTCAGGGGTGTACATCACTGACTTCACTCAGGGGTGAACATCAATGACTTGACTAAGGAGTTGTACATCACCGGCGCCACTAAGGGTTGTACATCACTGTCTCCACTCAGGGGCGTACATCACTGACTCTACTCAGGGTGTACATCACTGACTCTACTCAGGGTGTACATCACTGACTTCACTCAGGGGTGGACATCAATGACTTGACTAAGGAGTATACATCACTTACTCTACTCAGGGTGTACATCACTGTCTCCACTCAGGGGCGTACATCACTGACTCTACTCAGGGTGTACATCACTGACTCTACTCAGGGGTGTACATCACTGACTCTACTCAGGGGTGTACATCACTGTCTCTACTCGGAGTTGTACATCACTGTCTCCACTCAGGGGCGTACATCACTGACTCTACTCAGGGTGTACATCAATGACTTGACTCAGGAGTGTACATCACTGGCTCCACTAAGGGGTGTACATCACAGTGTCACTCAGGGGTGTATATCACTGTCTCCACTCAGGGGTGTACATCACTGTCTCTACACAAGGGTGTACATCACTGTCTCCACTCAGGGGTGTACATCATTGTCTCAACTCAGGGGTGTACATCACTGTCTCTACTCAGGGGTGTACATCACTGTCTCTACTCAGGAGTGTACATCATTGTCTCAACTCAGGGGTGTACATCACTGTCTCTACTCAGGGGTGTACATCACTCTCTCTAGGGTGTACATCACTGTCTCCACTCAGGGGTGTACATCATTGTCTCAACTCAGGGGTGTACATCACTCTCTCTACTCAGGGTTGTACATCACTGTCTCCACTCAGGGGTGTACATCACTGCCTCTACTCATAGGTGTACATTACCTGTCATCACTAAGGGGTGTACATCACTGACTCCACTCAGGGGTGTACATCACCGTCTCCACTCAGGGGTGTACATCACTCTCTTTAATCAAGGGTGTACATCACTGACTCCACTCAGGGGCTTACATCGATGTGTTCACTCCTGAGTGTACATCACGGTTTACACTCAAAGGTCTATGTCACTGTGAACACTCTCTCTTAGAATCTAAATCAGGTTATGGCCACTTTCATCAATCATTACATTTATTGGAATGAACCTGTAGCCTTAAAACTCTTAATCCATCTGTACAACAAACAGTACAAACATTCTCTGAAGGTTATTATAATACACCACTCACCACCAGCAGCAACAGCAGGACGGTCTGTACCTGAGGCCTGACCTCCATCGTCTCCTTCACTTTCGAGTCTTCTCTTCTTTGGTGGATCCATGATCTTCTTTCAGGACTAGTGTTGTATTTTGAAGTCCAGACAGGTTGGAAAGGCAAACTAGAAATCAACATCATAATTATTTGGTTAAAAACAGATCCATTATGTAAGTGAGTGATATACCCCTCTCATTTAATCCGAACCTAGAACTACTCTAGTATTATATGATCATATGGAGAGGATATCGTTTACAGGGTATGGAAGAAATAGTATTTCAACCTATATGGGCTTTGTTGATCTAGTAACACCAATGAGCTCAACTTGGTGATATTGGTGTTTTTACAAAACTGATTAGCAGCGGCTATATGGAAATCAGAAACGAACCCATCTTTTACCAGCCATAATTGATACATGCATATGAGCTTGTATAGCATGGGTTGACGCAGGGAAACTATAGACCATGGTACAATTTGAACTCTCATAAATCAACAGATTGTGAAAAGATAACAAGAAATCTTTGTCATGAGGTCAGAAGCATCCTCAGTTGAAGAACTACAGTTGCTGACCTCTGACACGCTGCCAATTTAGTTTGTCATCATGTCTGAGGCATTGGGTTAATCTACTAGTCACCGATTGTGGAATGTTGTAATGCTGATAAGAGCGCTGTATGCCCCACTGCTCCAAAGTTAAGTTTTTGTTATCATCAATAAGAATTTACCACATACATGAACAGCCATGCGGGCTTACAACCTGCCAAAAATCTCCAATTTCCTTCACAGCTCTTGCAGTGAACCCTTCACCAAACCCGCCAACATCAATCACGAACCCCTGATATCTCATATTAAGGTGAATACATACAGATCATCTGCCCCTCCCTCTCCAATGTGTACTCACTTCTTACTTCTAGGATGATTGCCAACTTCACTGTTGGAGGTCCCAGTGATGTGGCAAGCCGTCGGTCGGTAATTGGTCCAGTATAATCAACGGAAACCATTATGGACCAAGTAGCTGTGAGCTACTTGGGGGGGGGGGGGGGGGGGGGGGGCAGGGAATCCTTGTCTTATGCTGTAGCAACAAAGAAACTCTTCTGATTGGACTTTTGTCCACGCACACAGAGAGAATATAAACAGATGGTCAGATAGATGAACTACTTACATACAGACTGACAACCAACTAGGAGTTAGTTTGATTACATTTACTTCACCTCCCTTAGAACAACCAACACAATATCCTTCATCTAACAATCTATATCTACAAGGTGTACTCACCTTCCATTCTAGTTACTGAAACATCCTCACAAGCTCATGTGATCTGGTCTGTTTATAAGCAGTGAATGACTAACACACTTTATCAGTACTAACTCAAGTACTAAATTAAAACTTATCTCATAGTCCATTATACAGCGCACCTCAAGCAGGTCACTGATAGGGAGTGCAAACAGACAAGTAGCCATGACAAGGTAGTATACATGTACTGAAAGTGACACTAACACTCCACAAACACTCTATGGGGAGAAAATTTGTAATTTTCATACCTGCTCACTAGACCTAACCAAATTTAATTGTGGTGGGGATACATGTGTCCCTGGCCTAATGAATAGCATTGCATGTCCATACAAAATTTATAGTTTTCTCAATTTCAGAACTTTGCCGACGTGCAACTAAAACTACAGATGTGGCCAAGAATTTCTGCTAATTCTCATTAATTTCAGCTTGTTTACGAATGTTATCACTAAGTGATATTAGAGCATAGGTAATACTTATAGCATCATCAAGGTTTTAATGGTCACTTGTGGTATTAATCATAATAAAATAATAAAAAAAAAACATGTACAAATAAAGCGGTAACTGTACATTGCTGAACAGGCTGAACGGACTGAACAGCTGAATAGAATTTCTCAGACTATTATTTGTATGATTCTCTTAATGATTAGCTATTTTTGCACAAGCGTGGACAATCCCTTATCCCTTATAGTCTGCTCATTAATTTATTTATTTTGAGTTTGCATTTGCTTTGGTTTCTTTCAATGTTTTTAGCAGTAAATCTTTCTGCATTACACCAGTGACTGGATGGAAGGTAGCTCGTTTTGGCAAGCTTTGTTGGGGAGGAATCCCTAGCCCTACCCCACAACAAAGCTTGTCAAGACTAGCTAGATGAAAGGTTGTGCTGCATAATGTTTCTGGTTTCCTGAACAACCATCAGATTATGCCAGCATTGGCAAAATGATCGCTACATTTGCTTGCCCTAATTCAGTTATATTAGGTGCCAACAGGAACATAGTGACTCATCAAATCACATGGCTAGGAGGAATGTGTTTGAGAAGTGATAGTGATCGTCCAGAGAAGAGAATACAAATAATAATTCTAGTCTGAGAAATTCTGTTCAGCTGTTCAGTATGTTCAACCTGTTCAGCAATTTACAGTTACCGCAAATAAAGGCTACAAAGTTAAGCAGATGACTTTTTAAACTATCTGTTTTTTCGCCTTCATATTTGCTTTCATCAGATATTATAGCCATTCATCGTTCTTTTGTTTAACATCCGGTAGCCACTTAATCCTTACACAAAACACACTTGCAAGATTAGATTATTACACAGTGTGAACCAAATAGCCATAGAGTTATTATATAATCTATGCAAATAGCTCAGATAAAGATTCTATATCGCTTCCTGTATAGAGTGGATAAAATATTATTATGGTGAATGCCATGAGAATCTTGTTTTGAATGAATGCAGTAGACAGTCCGCTCATTCTGCACACAAAAGTTTACATGTTACGCACTTTTCTTTTTTGCAAAGGAGGATAATCATTCCTCACTGATACCAAAGGCTCTTGAAATAGACCCAAACATTCTATCCGACTGACCTATCTTTTTTATCATCATAAGCAGTGGTACTTTTGTACAGTGAGTAAGTGGAGCTCAGCTCCACTTGGTTATAAACACCCTTCTTGAAGTGGAGCTGAGCTCCACTTCAATTTTTTTTATTACCTCGACAAGCAGGGCTCTCAGCCTGGGAGGATTCGAAACCTGAGTTTTGATATTAGCATGTCGCATAGTGGTATTTTAAAGGTGTAAAACGCCCTGAGCATAAACAGCACAATAACGTTACTCTCGGTCAATCTTGATACTTTGATTGAAAAGTAACAAGCAATCAAACGAAGTCAATGCCCCTCCGGAAGATATCCAACCATTAAATATAGAGGAGCATGGGGCAGAGATAGTTTTTTTCGCCACCTTGTACATACTTTAAATGATCATTTGTTTTAAACAATCCAACAGAGCTCTGAATTTCTTCCAATTTTTGTTCATGTCTAATTTTAAGGCCAGTACGTACATGCAACATGTACTTTTGTCTGTGATATGTAATAAATCAATCAACCAGCCAAAACCAACAGGGACATGTCACTGATGTCACTAGGTGAAAGGTCAGAGCCCATCGACTCTGAGTATGCTCTTAAAACAAGCGATACAGCATAGTCGGTTCTGATCGTTTGAGACAAAACTTTTCGTGTTGTACAGTGAAACGAAGCACAGCATTACAAAGTAATAAACAATGCATCGCTTAGTAATTATCGATTCCTCAGGTAAACATTTTTTGGATTCAAAACGACTGAATGGATTGCAGTTTCATACTTGTCAATAATAAAGCTTTGCTCTTAGTTCTCAAATGACTGAAATTGGACCTTGGTTATATATATTGATCAAATACTTTATTGGTGGCACTTAGCCCTATTCACACGGCCACGGGTTTTTTTTTCGGTTTTTTGGATGGCCAGGTACTTCTCGGTATAGTTTCAGTAGTTGTCTTCTGCTGTTTTAGCTCTAATCATCAGCACTTTGAGCTTTGACTTTTTCCCTGTTCCATTGACAGATTGCACTAAATATTGTAGTAATAATGTGAAAACATGGCTAAGCTTAAAAAAATTTAGTATTATTGATAAGATCATTTATTGCAAGCGGCTCGGGCACCTGCAAGCACTACAACCCGCCGCCCCCAAAGTCATCTTCCAGTCGATTCTAGTTTATTAAAGCTCAGTAAATTGGAACATAATCTGCTTCGCAGTAATTATTTATGGCAAGTCTGTTCTGTCTATAAACTCAATCTAGCATGTATTATTAATAAGGCCTTTATATTTCTAGGCAAGCATGCAACTTTTGTAGGGAGCATAATGATGATTTTAGGGATCCATGGTTTATTGCTAGGCAAGCTGTTGTGTTCTCATGTGCAGTGACCACTAATTAAGTCACGTGCTCATTTAGCATGCTGCCGATAGTATAAATAGGCAGGCATCACAATTATAATCAGTTGATGTACAGTTGATGTACAGTTGATATACAGTTGATATACAGTTGTTATAAGTCATGTCATTTATAAGCCATTGACACAATGGTCACATAATAAATGTACACGCTCCAACAACAAATCAAACAGCTTGATTTATATACAACCAACAAAACACAAAATAAACATTGGCAACGGGGATAAAACTCAAAAAGATTGAGGTGGAGAGAAGGAGACTATGCCAAAGAGGGTGATAGATCCATAAACAGACGGTACGCAGCCAAACACAGACACAGACTAAGCGAAGAACAACAGCCCATGACAGTGACGGAGACAGAAAAGACTTGAACCGCATTTTTTGGTAAAACCAAATAAAAGGTTCATGCGTCATGTGTTTATGAGAAATGAGAAATGGTCAAAACCCTGGTGCTAGCGCTCATGCTAAAAGTAACGCTCATGAATTTCCCAATGCAACAGGTGGTGTCAACCGATTAGGCTCATTTGTTAGGCATGGAAATAGTGGCGGCAAGCCAAAACCCAGATATGAAAACTCCAATGGTCGTAAATCCTACAGGTAGAGGTACATCAAATCGTAAGTCAGCTGAATCATGCTATAGGTGTGGTTCTTCCAATCATATCGGTAGTGATACTAACTGCCCAGCTACGGATAAGCAGTGTAATAAATGCTCAAAAATAGGTCATTCTGCTATTGTGTGTAGGAGTGTTGAACCTAAGAAAAACGTGCATTCTATATTGTCAGCTGGTAGTCGAAAGGCTGATGAAGGTCAGGCAGCATTTCAGTGCAAAACTATCAGGCCGAAGTTTAATCTAGACAAGCTTGAAATCCGAGTAGGAAACATTCCGCTTGATGTGCTTGTAGAATCTGGCTCACAGAGCAATGTGATTAGTAAAGACACATTTGATTTACTTGTGTCAAGAGGTCTTAGAGCCAAAGTAGAGCCAACAGACCTGAAACTGTTTCCGTATACTGCTGATAAGCCCTTAGACTTGTTGGGATGCTTCAATGCGGAACTAGAAGCAGGAAATCAGCGGGCAACAACTAAAATAATAATTATTAATGATAGGGATCAGACGTCGTTGTTGAGTAATGATACTTCTCATGCACTAAAACTAATCAAAATAGACTACAACGTAGGAGTAATAACTTAGATTCTAATACCAGTAATGTCAGTAATTACGGTAGTATGCTAGATAACTATAAGAATATATTTTCAGGCATAGGTAAATTCAAAGGCCCAGGTATGAAAATAGGAATAGATCCTAATGTAGCTCCAGTGTGTCAACCATATAATCGCGTTCCATTCGCACTGAGGAGTAAAGTAGAGGCTAAACTAGAACAGCTAGTTAAATCAGATATCATAGAGGTAGTAGCAAAGCCTACACAGTGGATTTCACCTTTGATTTCTTTACCTAAGGCTAATGATGATAATAGGCTATGTGTTGATATGCGTAGGGAAAACCAGGTAATTATTAGGGAAAGACATCCCATGCTGACTGTTGATGATTTATTACCGGATATGAATGGCAGCAAGGTTTTCAGCAAGTTAGACATGAAGGAAGGTTTCACGCAATTTGCGCTGCATCCTGATTCAAGGGATATCACAACATTCAGTTGTCACATTGGCTTATAGCGATATGAGAGGTTATTTTATGGTTGCTCTATGGCTCCAGAGAAATTTTATGCAGATATTCATAGTTTGATTCAAGGCATTCCAGGTGTAGCAAACCTCGCTGATGATATTATTATACATGGCTCAGACAGAGCTGAGCATGATGCTATCCGATAGCTGGTAAAGCTGATGCTATAGTAAACGTTAAGGAACCAACATGCATAGAGGAGTTGCGTTCTTTCTAAGGATTATCTTATTATTGTAGCAAGTTCATACCAGATTTCTAGACCAAGACAGAACCACTGCGCAGACTGAAAAAGCAGCCAGTAGATGGCAAGCAGAAAGGTGTCAAAGAAAAATTTGTTCTCAACCAAGAGCAGATAGTAACGTTTGAGAAAGTGAAGAAAAGTCTAGCCAGTAGTGAGACTTTAGGTTATTTTGATCTCAAATATCCGACTGACGTGGTAGCTGATGCAAGTCCTTTAGGTTTAGGTGCTGTTCTTATCCAGGATCAGGAGGATGCACCACGGGTTATTAGCTATGCATCGAGAAGTTTGAGTGATGTTGAATCTAGATACCATCAGACTGAAAGGGAAGCTCTAAGTTTGGTGTGGGCATGTAAAAGATTTAAGCCATATTTGATGGGCAATAAGTTCGAATTGGTTACAGAGCATGAGCCACTGAAGGTTATTTATGGTCCGCGTTCAAAACCATGTGCTAGGATTGAACGCTGGGTGTTACGTCTTATGCCATGTGATTACACTGTAGTTTATTGGCCAGGTAGAAAAAACGTAGCAGACCCTCTCTCAATTCTCTCAGCAAGTAAAGTTTGTGATTTGTCTCTCGCAAACAAGGCTGAAGCATATGTTAGATTTGTAGCTTTAAATTCTGTACCTATAGCTATGACTGCTAAAGAGATAGAGAAAATTTCTTTAGACGACGAGGAATTATCCATTGTTAGGAAATACATAAATTCAAATAATTTTGATGTTAGTGGTGTATCAAAGTCGTATAAGCTAATTAGTGGTAAATTGTGTGTGATAGGAAACCCAGTATTGAGAGGCAGCAGAATAGTCATACCCTCTCAACTCAGACCACATGTTTGAAATTTAGCTCATACAGGACATTTAGGGGTTGTTGGTACTAAGAGGAATTTGAGGACTTAGGTTTGGTGGCCAAACATTGATAGCGATGTGGACAAATACATCAAAGCATGTCATGAGTGTCAATTAGTAGGTAAACCAAGTTCTCCGGAACCCATGTTGAGTTCTGACCTCCTAACAGCGCCATGGAAGGAAGTTGCAGTAGATCATTTTGGTCCATTTGGTCATTCTAGCCAGTACTTGCTTGTTGTTATTGACTATTATAGTAGGTATTTTGTGTGCATTCCGGTGAAATCGACTAGTGCTGCAACCACACTAAAGATATTAGATGAAGTTTTTCAAACTCATGGAATCCCACAGTACTTGAAAAGTGATTCAGGACCAGCTTTCACACCGAAGTGGTCTCAAGGTAATGGTCTTGTTGAATCATCGATGAAGTCCATAAAGAAAAGGCTTCAAATAGCCGTGACTACAGGGAAAGATTGGGGAAGTGAACTCCTCAAGTATCTATTTACTTATAGATATACACCCCATCCTGTGACTGGTAAGAGTCCAGCAGAATTATTATTTGGTCGTAAGCTGCGTACCAAATTACCCATGTATGATAATGATAGTAAGTTAGATGATATTCAGGTCAGACAGCATGACGCTGAATATAAGGCTAAAGTAAAAGAATACACTGACCGTAAGAGCAAGGCTGAAAACTCTAGTATTTCTATCGGTGATGAAGTTTTACTCATCAGAGATCAAATTTCACAAAAAGCTGACACCCGCTACTACAATGATATTTATGTAGTAGTGAACAGAAATGGGTGACAAGTAACTGTACGGTCCTCAGATGGACAAGAATATGTCCGTAACAGCTCCCATCTGAGACCCTACAAGAGAACCCATGAAATCATACACTCTTCTTATGTAGATGCCGGTACCGCAGGCACCACAGAGGAAGAAAAGAGGGAAAATAGTGTCAGAAGATAGCCACGCCATAAGAACACTCCAGACAGATACACTAACTATCTAAGCAGTCTCAAGGATTACTATGACTTCTGTTTCACATATTATCAAGGAACTCAGCCTGATATGTCATGTCAAAAGTGCCCGATGCACTGCAGCACAACAGAGTCGAAAGGAGAGTGAACTCCTGCGGTTTCATGCCGAGGCAAATCATACCCCCACTGACAACGCGAATATTATCAGTGGTGCTTGTTCTCTATTTTCCAATAAATAGATTATGGTTTTTTTGAGGCAAGGATGGCACGGTAGCTGCTGGCCGCAAATGACTCTGAACATCTCTACACTATTCCATTGAACTATTATTTACATACTGAAATATATTATTGCTGACAAATTTTATAAATAAGACATTTATGTTGCTATAATATTTTATGCTCGCTTTTTGTATGTAAAGTTTTCAGATAATTACTCATTCAACTCAGTTCATTAAAAGTATTTTAGCTTCAAGTTACTGTAGAGTTATCTTCTCATTTTCATACAATTTTGTTCTTATTATGAACTAGAAGTTATCCCACTTTGCCCAATTTTTCATATCCCGTCCTTGTATCCGGCTAAACATAGAGAATTCTTTACAGAAGAAGAATCTAGGATCGAAAACTGAATGTCTCCAAACATTAGAAATTTTATCAACATACAAGTTCTTCCTGTATACAGGTATTATTTCAAACTCCAAGCACCAAGCAGAAGAATCAATTGTGTTAATGTCGTTAAAAAACTCTCCATAAACCCTTATACTTGCAAGATAATAATAGAATAGATAGCGATAGATATTTGATTTACAATTTCCAATCCAAATTCAATACTACTGCTTTTAATTTTTGCTGGACTGGGTAATAGTTTTTGAGCGGTTGGATTAAATGAGGTCGCATAATTCATCTACTGGTACTTGAATCAACCCACCTTAACCAGTGATATGAACAAAGTTTGAGTCAGGGATACCCATCAAACAATTATAAAATAGTTTAATCCTACGAAATACACAACAAGGCCTGACACTATCACATTTCAAACAAGGATTAATCGAGGAAACAACGTCAATTAAAAATTAGTGAAGTTTAACAGGGTTGTTTCAAAAATAAATTACTGTCTTTCAAGCAAAATGTTTGAGAGTAGATTGGGCAGTGCTTCTGATTTGAGCAAAAATAAGTGTCACGTTTCAAATCCCAAATCTTTCCCTCAAAGAAGCCCTAATAGTAGTAGTATTGATATTATAGAGGCATATTATATCAGATATAAAATACTTTCTAGTTACGATTCGATTATGATCAGGTAAACACCAGAGAAGGCATGAGAGGGATTTCATTTTGCAGCTTAATTTGAGCTAGAATATTCCAAAATGCAGTCACCAATCGCTACTTGGCCATATGCCATCAACAGCTTGAAGTCATTATGGTTAGTTGGGACTCCAGATAAATCACAGTATGAAAGGTATTTACTATGGTATCTACCTGTCATGAGGATATTATTGTTCACTATGTTGAGGGCTGGGATGCCATACAGAGAGCAAGGAGTTACAGGTAGCGCTGTCACGATTTTCTATTTGGCTAGGACTGCCTCGATTCTGATTGTGGCATCGATTTTCCCGATTTCGATTTTTCGATTTTACACCTTCGCTTTCAACCAACCCTTGTCCCAATTTCGATTTTCGATTTCTCCTTATCGGTATTTTCGATTTAAGGTATCAATATATGGTATTGTGATAAGGTGTGATAAGGTATTGTGGGAATGAAAAGAGGAATCGTAATAACCATATATCGACCATAGTAACCATGACAATGAATTTACTGCTGTGCAATGGACTTCAGCTGTCACCTTATTAAATCCGATAATGAGGTGAGATCGATTGGGTATTCCGGATATGAATCGTATTGTGACAGCACTAGTTACAGGAGTCTTAGCCCATGATTATATTCAAAATTATATTGCGCTAGCCTAAATTATTAGTCATTGTTTTGTAAGCCTAATGCCAGCAATCCCTCCTGGTAGGCCTACCTGTAAATATGAGAGCACTACATAGCAAATCATTTGATTGTAGGACTAAACAGAGAGACGCTGCGACAACGCAAACCAACACAATTATGAGATTATGTCCACTTAATCTTGTCACCAAACAATAGCTCAAGCGCCTGTTTTTAAAACCATTTTAATTAGCCACACAATTACAATCATTATGAAAAGCAGCACATGATAACCCTATATGAGAAGAATGCTGTGTGTAGAGCCTCTGCTTACAATTGAAATTGCTAGAATAATAAATTATGCTGTGTTAAACATTGTCCAGCTCCTATCTCAATTTTAACTTATGAATCCCTATGCTCAGTACCAAGACATGCACATATTTTGGTAATCTTCCCTTTATCATAATAGATAGACTGCAATTCAGTATTCATAGATAAGTTTCTTGCAAAAATCTGTAATCAAAGAGTTACCCATGCCTGCCTATTGTCAAGGCCTGGGGACTAACCAAACCCATGACCTTCAATACATGCGTGCTTAGCGACTGACACTCTTAGTGTATACCACCAACTCAATGAATGATGAGATTTTCTGCTAAATTACTCGATTTGAATCAGCACCATCAAAAATTTATTTTATAATCAGAATATTTTGTAAAATGTAGTATTAACAATTTATAATCTTTAGTATTAACAGTATTAGGCAAACTGTAGTGGATTATAATTGTACTTGTGGCATTTGGGACAAAGGATTATTGTGCCTCATACATTGACTGAATTGAACGCTTGTTATAGATGGGGCTTTGTTTAGACAAAGAGAGTATATCAAAGGG
The DNA here is from genome assembly GCA_914767715.1 of Membranipora membranacea. Classification (NCBI taxonomy): domain Eukaryota; kingdom Metazoa; phylum Bryozoa; class Gymnolaemata; order Cheilostomatida; family Membraniporidae; genus Membranipora; species Membranipora membranacea. The sequence goes on from OU612074.1 coordinate 24,030,912, forward strand.
TAAGGTCTCTGGCGTATTGCGCAATCGTTAACATACATCAGGCATACTTTTAAAAAATAGATATACATGTTACATTTTGCTTGTATGCACTTTACAATGATGCAAAAATCGTCATTTTTGGACAGCCCTATTCTGAACGACCAAAAAAAATTTGGAAGAAATCTAACTATTGGAAGTAGGGTTGCGATACATTACCTTGTTAGTAAAGGCTGTTTTTTGTAGATTTCTTTGAGAAATAATATTTTTTTAAATATTATTGTTGCTCATTGGGTTTATATTGGTATAATGCATAATAACATGTGGGTCTTATTCACCTATAATAAATACACTTCCCTAGAGTGAAGTTCAAAGTTTGGTCAGGAGGAGATAATCACTAAATTCAGCCAATACTTTTAATGAACTGAGAAGTTTAATGAGGAAAAGAGGGATGTTGTGTCCTCATGTGCAATGACCACTAATTAAGTCACGTGCTCACTTAGCATGCTGCCGATAGTATAAATAGGCACAGCATCACAATTATAATCAGTTGATGTACAGTTGATATACAGTTGATATACGGTTGGTATTGGTCATGTCATTTTTAAGTCATTAGAGAGGTTGCAAAATCTCGTAATTGTCTTCTCCCGGAACGTGAAGTTGTCGTCATGTATACGTTTCACGTTTTAGGTAGATGGTCATTTTTGACACTGACGTGATACGAGCCCATAGCAACAACCTTGAACTTGTAAACATTTTTGACTACACCATCTATGTCAAATTTCTGCTTGAAGTGCTTCTCCCTCCTGATGTTAGTTTTACAAGGGGTAACTGTAACTACTTGGTTTTATCTTGCACAGCATAAGTGAGTAGTAAGTTCTAACATTTACACCACACCAGACTATTTGTTGAATAGTCAGCTTGGAATGTAACTCTTACTGCAAGAAGACTAGGTAAGTCACAATTTTGTTCCTAGTAGTACATCCACACACTAATCCTTGCTCAAATATAATAATGCCCCCCAAGTCCAATTCAAATGAAATTGATTTAAATGACCTCAATTAAGTTGTCCTGACCTGTGTGAGCTGAGCACATGGTAACAATCCTTCCCTTATCCCTCATGGGTCACAGTTTGTATTCATGGATATCAAGAATGGAAACATAGCATGACTATTTTCAGGTCTGTCATTCAGTTCTACAGCCTCTATGTTTGATCACATACACACATTAGAGGTAAAAACATTCATTCATTCATTACAGATCGGATTGCTGTTTGTTCTCACACACAAGCAATGGCAAAACGCGCAAAAAAGTGAGTGGGCTTCTAATTTTCTATATGAGGACATGCTTGAATTGACTGGAATATTTACTTTGATATTCAAATAGCTGGCATTGAGCTCTTTGGATCTCATGAGAGTACTGCTTTTTGTTTCATCTGTACTGTGTCATAGGTTTTGTCTGTATGTTAACATCTGTGACGGAGTTATGTTTCAGGAGAGAATTGAATGAATTGCTTGCTGTGTTCATGATGGAATCCGATCTTGATTCTGAAGAAGAAGAAATAGTTACGATGCTTTCCGCTGAGCTCAAAAAGTTCACTAAAGAAGAAATTCCGAAGGAGAAGTTTGATGCAAGCCGTATGTCTGACAATTGGTTCGTGGAAAACACTAGGTAAGATACAAATACCCCTCACTGTCAGTACCCAGAACCCATCGGCATTCAGCCAAGGTACACACATACTGTTGTAAAATAAGCAGTGAATTGTCTGTCGGCCAACAATCGAACGTTAACAGGGGGTTGTATTCTCACGATGATGGATAAGACAATCTCTTCAAACTCATTATATTTGTTCCACTCATTTATTTCCAGGTTTACATACGCCGACATCACGCTACTCGTTGAACTTTTAAAGTGTCCAGCAGAATACAAACTGGACAATCAATCAAGATTCAGGCCTGAGGAAGGATTGATTATTACACTGTGCCGATTGGCCTATCCGAACCGCCTCTCTCAACATGTGTCGCTGTTTGGAAGGTCCAGATCAATGATTTCAAAAATATTTAATTGCTTTATTGAAGACATTGATAATCGTTCGAAGTTTTTACTATAAACCATCCAGCATCCATCATATAATCTAAATGATCTAGCCGAAATTACTGCAAGGCAATGCCCCCTCACAACCTGTATAGGATATGTAGATGGCACTGTTCGACCTATGTGCCAGCCAAGCAGGTTCCAGGAGATGGTATTCAATGGACACAAATGAAAGCATGCTCTAAATTACCAGAGCATAATGTTAGTCAATGGTATCATGATCCTACATGGTCCTTTTGAGGGAGGAGGCACGATAGCTTTCTTATGCAGGAAAGTGAGATTGACGGTCAACTAGCACAGCTGCCTCGAAGACCAGATGGTTCTCAGTACGTTATATATGGCGATCCTGCATATGCTCTGCAGGCACAGGTGGTATGCCCATACCCCCAGCATATCAATTATACACCAGACAAGCAGCTTTTTAATGAATCCATGTCAACTGTCAGACAAAGCGTAGAATATGGTTTCGGCAAGACAGTGCAATATTTTAGTTTTCTCGATTTTGCCAAGGGGCAAAAGTCACTGCTGTCACCTATTGGCAGGTATCATAGAGTAGGGGTTCTGTTATCCAATATTCATACTTGTTTGTATGGCTCAGCAGTGACCTCCCTTCTCAGGTCACAACCACCTCATATCAGGGAATACCTGAGCCTAGTGGGAGATTAAGTGCCTACTAATTTCCTTCCCCATAGCAGTCATACCTCATTATTAGTTTGTTCTTGAATTATCTGTCTTATTTTTGTATCAATATTGACTTAGGCCATGTTGTAAGAATTATGATCAAAATATTACTAATAATTTGAACCCTATTTTTTTACCCACAGACAAGGTGCGCACTCTGTTTTGTACATAAATACATAATCTGGGTGAAGAAATATGACATTTTTTAATTAATAACAATATAACAAAAAACAAGAAACATTCTTTCATACAAAACAACCTCATAACATTCAACAAAAACAGCATTAACCAAGAGTTTTCATTTATAAAAATTAAATAATAGCTCATTTACTTAGTCCAACAGTATTCATCGTATATATATATATACAAAGAAAAACTACAATCATTTAACCAATAACACAAAATAACCTCATAACATTCAACAAAAACAGCATTAACCAACAGTTTTCATTTATAAAAAATAAATAATAGCTCATTTACTTAGTCATTACAGTCATTTACAGTATTCATTATATATAAATATACAAAGAAAAACTACAATCATTTAACCAATAACACAAAACAACCTGATAACATTCAACAAAAACAGCATATCCGAATCATTCAAGTTAACAAAAAATAGTTCATCGAGAAAGCCCAACAGAGATTAACCAACAGTTCTCATTTATAAAATAATAGCTCATTTAGTTAGCCTAACAGTATTCATTATACAAAAAAAAAAGAAAGAAAATTTTCGATTATGTACAACACTATGAATTGAAAATCACTACTGCTCCATCGATGGATTAAAAGACTGAAAAAAATTGTTTGGGTTTGAATTGTTTGGTTGTTCATTTTTATCTTGCTTAGCTAGTAAAGTCATGATTAAATCGTTTTGTTGTTTCCATGATTTCGATTCTTTTTTTTTTCATTTTCTGCTTCAGCTTTTCTTACTTCCAGCTCCTTCTACCTTTATCAGCAGCAGCAGCAGCAATACTGCTACTTGATGAGCTCTTTTTCGACTCTGGCTCACCCTCACCATTCTTTTCTGAAATATAATACATAATCTACATATATATCTCACAGCATGCAGAAATATTTCAATGAATCAGCTCGGAGTTTGGTTAGTTACACCAGGAGTCCCAAACTCCCTGGTTACACAAACTTACATGTGATCAATTGATTGTAGTTGTCCTGTCATGTAACACGAACAGACAAGAACAGACTTAGAACACTCACTTTGCTATATTCCGTCTGTCACCGCCTCTAAATTTTCGTAAGGCCGACTCGAAATGCTCCCGACAATTCCTCTTTGTTATCTGGACCCTTGGTGAGAGCTCTTGATTCAGTTGGCTACTTACAGCCTCCCACTCCTCTTGGGACTTTGGATTTGAGGCATTCACAGCCTTATACAACAAGTTTTCTCATTTTATGTTCCAACGAAAACACTGTCTTATTGAAGCCATCTACAAACAAATAAATAATGCTTAGAAAGTGATTATATACAAAAATTTATTTCACCTTGTTTGTATGAGGTAAATAGTCAACTGAGCTGATACACTGCTGATGGGATGGCATCAACTTATTGTGAGTGACGGATAGAGTAAAATTTAAAAGCTGACTAATGATGATTTCAGATTTGTGCGACGAAAACCCATTTTAGTGATACTAAAATACTACTCATGATAGTATGAATTTATATGACATATGCGCAAGGTATTCTATTTATCCTAAGCCTACAAAAGTTCGAATACTCCCTCAACTCCTCTTAGCCAGCTAGTAGGTTCATTTAAAAGCCAAAGTACAAGATAACCCTATATGAATAGCGCAGCCTCTTTCACTTGGGCTTAATCAAGGTGTCTCTCCCACACCTTCCTTGGACCAATGAAGAGGGAGTTCACTGCTTGGACCAATATAACTACCCTACCTATATATATATATATATATATATATATATATATATATTAATATTCTCTTGTTGTTCATTCAACCAAGGAGTAAGTCCTTGTTCCAACAGACAGACACTAGACCAATGAACTCCCTCATTGAATAGACCAAGGAGTCCTCTAACTCTTCGGTATATCCAAGGAGTTAGAGAACTAAATCAAAGTCCTTGGTTGGAGCAAGGAGGAACACCCTGTTACTCCTTGGTTGGAAGTTTGATTAATCCTAATAAACTAACTGAACCAACTTATGTAGGCACGTACCCTGGGACTGATCGGAGCATCATGATCAAAACATTGATAACACCCATGCTTTACCAACTGAAAACTTATGGTTTATGATCTGCTCGAGGAGAAGTGTCTACCAACCTTAGAAAAATATCCAAATTCTAACAACAAGGACTTGCAATGCAAGTGAAAATAAAATACTTGTACATAAAATTGTTCTGCACTGAAACTAGCGAAGATATCCCAGTAAAATTTTGAATGTCACTCCCTGATAACACTAGTTACATAGGCCTATGTACAGCTAAATAGATACCTTAATAACACACAATTGATACCACAATCTGTAGAAGTACCAGTGCAAAATCAGTCTGAAGTAGGCCTACTGCTATGTAAGTTGATAATCAATCTTATACTGACTCTGAGTTACTAGTTAGAAAGGTCATCACTTGAGTACATATAACTGATGAAATATTATACAAACTTTGTCCATCATACTCTAATTTTGTACCAACACATACAGTTATGATCTCACTTTGCTCAATGATGAATGGTATGAGGCTAAAGGTGTCTCTTACTCTGAAAACAACAGCACAACAAGATTTATCGCTTGACTTAAATGGGTTCTCTCTTAGTGGAAATTATGCTGATAGTCTTAGAAATAAATTCTCAATACAAGTTTGTAGGAACATAAGCTAAATATGCTTTTCGGTGAAATGAAGAAGTTGTCGTGCTATTGTACACGTGACACATGCTGGTTTCCCGGATCCGAGAAGTTGTCGTATCTCGTCACGTTTCACGTTCCCGGACAGATTTCGCAACCTCTCTAATGACACAATGGTCACATAATAAATGTACACACTCCAACAACAAATCAAACAGCTTGATTTATATACAACCAACAAAACACAAAATAAACACAAGCCTCTATGATTTTTTTAGGTAGTGGGTAGATAATTCTAGGAATCATCATTTATTTGTAGGAAGCTGCATTGAAAGTTTTCAAGGTGTCTGTTGTTTTTGGGCAGCTGCTCTGTTATTTAACAGACACATTATATTTTTAGGCAGCCACAACGCCAATTCAACAAAGTCTATTTTGTTTTTAGGTAGCTGCTCTTGTATTTAGGAAACACACTATATTTTTTGGCAGCCACATGTTAACTTTACTAAGCCTCCTAAGTTTTTAGGTAGCTACTCGATTATTTAAGAAGCATATTTTATTTCTAGGCACCTGCTTTCTAATATTCCAAAACACTGCGTGGCAGAAATGGGCCAAGGTACGAAAGGAAACTCCTAGAGTTCAAAGTTATGAGATCCCAAAACTAGTTTTTCAATGAGGTTCATATTTTTCTTATATATACATTTTTTGTACATATATAAATTTGGAGTTTCAATTGTCCACCAAAAATAGTTACCCAGTCTAGGAGAATAAATTCAGGTGCTCTGCTGCAGAGAACATCTACTGTAGATCAATAAGCAGACATTACTAGCCGGGGATTTCTAATCTGTTATTTCTGGGATGATGTTGATTTACACGTTACTAGTGGGAGATATTATAGCTCAATTTCAAGAAATAAAAGTTTCAGCACTGGTTCTGGAAAACACATCACTTAATATTATTTTCAGCACTGCTTTTGCAAATATGATAAATCATGCATCCAAGAGAGGACACTTACTAAAAGTTGTCATATTCTAAAAGTTGTCATTATTATCTTGACTAGAAGTAATATTGTGGAATGTGTGAAGGTTTGTTAATCGCACACACAGCATCCAGGTACGGCCAAATTTACTTGGTTCACTACAATACATCATTTATTATATTTGTCCAATTCATCATTGACAAACTAACATTATTAAATGGGAAGACGTAAATTTAAAGGCTTGAATTGTACATCTACTATGAGAGAGAGGATAAATACTAAATAACGGACGGCCTGTCTCTGCTCCTTTGGTTGGTTGGTTTATTTTGTTACAAACATTAGGTGTGTTGTGAGATTGAGTGTTTATACTGTTACATGGGTAGGGAATACCAAAAAGAAACATAAACAAAATGAGTGAAGTAAAGTCTGACTTCTAGTGGATTAAAAAATATCTTGTAATATCAAAATCAAATGTCTGAGGAAGGAGTCTTTACCCCAGGCAGTTCTGTATTTAAGGCTGCGGTATTTGCCTGAGGGGAGTTTATTAAGAAAATTGTTTAAAAAATGTTTGTCATCATGTATTATCGACAGGGCCAGGTTCTTTGTTTGTTTTGATATGACAGAATCTAGGTCCCCAATATCAAGACCTAGTCTGTCGCAATGCTTAAAAAAACTTTCTCAGAGCTTTCTTGTCTCGTGAGTAAATACTAGTGAACAAAATAGGTAGGCAGTAGGTTAGAATGGATACAATAAAACTCTTAAATAACATGCAGGCTACAGGCTGAAGCTTTCACTATTAGATTTCCTTTTCACTACTAGCTATAATAAAAAAATGTGAAGGTTAGATATCTGCACAGACAGCATAGAGTGTGGTTTAATCCATGTAATGAAATAAGACACATCTTAAACCACTGCTGCCACACAGGCAAATGTGTGCTTATAGAATTCTGTGTAGTTCAAAACTAATAAAAAGGCTGCAATCTCAGCATTGTCACATAATGAGCAAATAATTTGCACAAACTGATCGTCAAAATAAGGGTATGAAATTAATTATCCACCGCATCAGGTGAAGTAGTTACCGTCTTACTAGTGCCAACTGTACACGTCATAAGCTGGTGCGTAGATTTCATGCCCTGATTTTGAAGATCAGTTTGTTTATTTTCCCATTAGGTGACAAATATGAGATTTAAGTCTCAATTACTGGAGCTATGCAGAATTCAATGAGCAAAAATTTGCATGAGTGGCAGCAGTAGTTTAAAATATTGTTTATCTCAGACAAATAAATCACATTATTTATTTATTCTCTCTCACATTGTAGCATCAGATCACTAGATAATCTAGAGGTGCTAATTTAGATGGGAATAGCAGCCTCAGTACCTTACTAAGCTGGATCAGGGAGATGAAGAGTCTCAAGGAGCTAAATATAAGGCAATATAGTCTAACTGAGAAACCAGAGAGGTAACTTATAAAATAAATAATCACTCAGGCTTTGACATTGCAAAAATGACGGGAAGTCAGATGATTTGATTTCTGTGGAGCTAACCGCTTTCAGAAAGGCTATAAAAAGTGCCAGATAGCTGCATGGAATGAGAAATCCAAATAATACAGATTTCGTTGTTTGATAACTGAGTGAATGTATTTGGTCATGGCTGATTGGCAACGGCTATGTAAAGAAGATTCACATAAATGTCTTTCTTTTTTTTTATTTGGATGGTTTGAATGGTTTTGATATTTGGACCCCAGGTATATTTATGAGATGACAATTTTTGGTTTCAATTTCAAATACTGAAAAACTCAGCCATGTATACACAGATACGAGTATTTAGAGTTAGTCATCCGAGTGAGAGAGACAAATAATAATAGCACCCGATATGATCCACCGTCTTTACTCTTCAATCATCGACAGAAACCCTTCTCGCGTGTAGCAGGTCAACCTTTTATCTGTATGCGATAGATGTGCAGATAGCATCAAGCACAATTTAAGGGTCGATCAACATATGATACATATTAGTATATCCCATTCATCACTAAAATGAAATGTAGCTAATGAATTATACTCTTTCTATTTGTAGCATCAGTTTTCTAGCTAATATAGAAGTTCTTGATTTATGTATTAATCGCTGTACCAGAGAACTGAAGAGTCTCAAGAAGTTGGGCATAAATAACTGTGATCTTACTGAGATACATGAGAGGTAACTTAATATAGTATTGTTATTCAGTTTTTAATGCTGTCAGGTTATGTAGGGGTAGAAGTAGGCTGCCTTATTAGAAATCTCAAAAATAGCATTGTTTCATAGTCTATCCTTGCAGCACAGCGATTGTGGCACTACCTTCCACCAAGAAGGGCAACTTCTAGATTTAAAGGGTACGGCTACGGTTCTAAAGAAGACCAAATATTTCTAAATTAAGGGTTTCTATTGTTTCCCTAAAATAGGTACTCGGTCTAGGAGAATTAATTCAACAGGTGCTCTGCTGCAGAGAACATCTACTGTAGATCAATAAGAAGATATTACTAGCCGGGGATTTCTAATCTGTTATTTCTGGATGATGTTGATTTACACATTACTAGTGGGAGACATTAAAACTCAATGTCAAGAAATAAAAGTTTCAGCACTGCTTTTGCAAATATTACGAAATTTTTGACCCTAGGGGCCTAGAATCTTGAGAGAGGACATTTAGTCAAATTCTTCATATTCTCTGTCTATTCATAAAGAAATTATTATCTTGATTAGTTATTTGAATGTGTGTTAAGGTTTGATAATAACACAGACAGTATCAGAGTGAAGCAGGAGTTTCTCGGTTCACTCATCACTTAGATAATAACACAGACAATATCAGAGTCACTTACAAACTAATGTTATAATTGGTTTATTCTCTTTTTCTCACAATAATGAGAAAATCCTAAATGTAGAATCCTAAGTTGTGCATCTATTATACGAGAGAGGATAAATACTAAGGTACACCTTATGCCGGACTGTCTCCCCTCTTTCACTATTAGATTTCCTTTTCACGACTAGCTATAATAAAAAATGTGAGTTTAGATATCTGCACAGACAGCATGTAGCATATGCCATATAGCATATAGCATATAGCATATAGCATATAGCATATAGCATATATAAGCAAAATACAACTAATTTTTAAACTTTTTCTAAATCCATCATCAACAAACAGATCTGGTTATTACCTTATTATCTTTTTCGTTGATTATTGATTTTTTATTGTTTTTTTATTTTAACTATTCTATTGAGGTCGTTAATATCGTTAACAAATATGTCGTTAATGAAACCCATTCTACAGTAAATCAAAATAACACAGATTTTATTGTTTGAGTTGAGAACTAAAAAAATAAATCTGGACATGGGTCCTCCATAATACTCCTGCCTAGAATAACATTGCATGTGCAGTATGCTATACATAAATCGATTTCTTAGATTTTTTGAATCGGTTTCGCAGGTTGGATCACACCCTTAAACTCTTATTATTTTGATATATATCAAAGAATATTAAATCCTTTTAGATTGAGAAACATAAATCTCGTATGCCACAATCAAAAGCAATAATAATAATTCTCGCTATCAAAGGATTTCCTTGTTGTACAGGGAAGAGTAAGGAGTAAGTTTTGGCAGAGGTCAGGAAAAATGAAGGTATTTGGTTGGCACAATACTGAAGTAAAAAGGAATCTTTTTCACCATTGAACGAGATCTGAAGAGTCTGAGGATGTTAGATCTAAGTGGTTGTGATCTTACAGAGAAACCTGAGAGGTGAATATAATATAATTATTCAGGATGAAATACTCATGATCTATTTGAACATCTTGCTATATAGAAAACTGTTAGGAGACAAAATAACTCTAAATCAACCTGGAAAAGCAAAGCAATTAAAATTGTCATAGCTTTGAATGCCTAAAAATAATCTTGTATTGTCGTACATCATATAGTATAATATTTCACACTTTATGCGTATTCAAATATTGCATTATGCAGCATGCATGACAAGTTGGCGCTGGCCCTATAGCCAGTGGTGCATCACTTTGCAGGCTGGGTGGGTCGGGGGACCCTGAAAGACTCCCGCCGGCGGCCCAGGCAACACCCCAGTTGGCCGAAGGTCTTATAATTGACCAATCTTGCAAAGGCAAAATAAATCCTGAGCCATAGATCGTTCTGGTGAAGCAGCTTAAGTGATTTTGCCAACCTTTCCTTTGTTTTTATATTACAGTATCGGGTCACTTACAAACCTAGAGATACTTGAGTTATATAATAATAAGAGGCTTCATACCGTACCTAATCGTATTGGAGAACTGACAGGCATCCGGAAGTTACATCTACGTGGTTGTGATCTAACTGAGATACCTGAGAGGTAAGTGCAATATATAATGTCGTCAATTAAAATATGCATAACTAAAACAACCCATGGAATGTGGAATAATAATAAAATTAACAATAAAGGTTTTTCACTAATGCTAACAAAAATAAGGTTATATTGGTTAAGTGACTGAAATAAGAAGATTGGTGAAATGAATGATTCTAAGTGTTTTATATAAGATGATATATTAAAATTATAAGTAATCACTTTAGAAGTAAATCCGTGGCAGGTATAATAAACAAAATAAATTATAATTTCACTATTAATCAATAAGAAAAGTTGATCAGTTGAAAATAATTAAATGTGTGGGTCGACCTTATGGTGGTAACTGTCTATTGTTGATAGTTTGTTAACTTTATCCCCATCCTACTCTGCCTTATCCCCATCCTACTCTGTCTTATCCCCATCCTACTCTGTCTTATCCCCATCCTACTCTGTCTTATCGCCATCCTACTCTGTCTTATCCCCATCCTACTCTGTCTTATCCCCATCCTACTCTGTCTTATCCCCATCCTACTCTGTCTTATCCCCATCCTACTCTGTCTTATCCCCATCCTACTCTGTCTTATCGCCATCTTACTCTGTCTTATCCACATCTTACTCTGTCTTATCCCCATCCTACTCTGTCTTATCCCCATCTTACTCTGTCTTATCCCCATCTTACACTGTCTTATCCCCATCCTACTCTGTGTTATCCCCATCTTACTCTGTCTTATCCCCATCCTGCTCTGTCTTATCCCCATCTTACTCTGTCTTATCCCCATCCTACTCTGTCTTATCCCCATCCTACTCTGTGTTATCCCCATCTTACTCTGTGTTATCCCCATCCTGCTCTGTCTTATCCCCATCTTACTCTGTCTTATCCCCATCCTACTCTGTCTTATCCCCATCCTACTCTGTCTTATCCCCATCTTACACTGTCTTATCCCCATCCTACTCTGTCTTATCGCCATCCTACTCTGTCTTATCGCCATCCTACTCTGTCTTATCCCCATCCTACACTGTCTTATCGCCATCCTACTCTGCCTTATCCCCATCCTACTCTGTCTTATCCCCATCCTACTCTGTCTTATCCCCATCCTACTCTGTCTTATCGCCATCCTACTCTGTCTTATCGCCATCCTACTCTGTCTTATCCCATCCTACTCTGTCTTATCGCCATCCTACTCTGTCTTATCCCCATCCTACTCTGTCTTATCCCCATCCTACTCTGCCTTATCCCCATCCTACTCTGTCTTATCCCCATCCTACTCTGCCTTATCCCCATCCTACTCTGTCTTATCCCCATCCTACACTGTCTTATCGCCATCCTACTCTGTCTTATCCCCATCCTACTCTGTCTTATCCCCATCCTACTCTGCCTTATCCCCATCCTACTCTGTCTTATCCCCATCCTACACTGTCTTATCCCCATCCTACTCTGTCTTATCCCCATCCTACTCTGTCTTATCCCCATCTTACTCTGTCTTATCCCCATCCTACTCTGTCTTATCCCCATCCTACTCTGTCTTATCCCCATCCTACACTGTCTTATCCCCATCCTACTCTGTCTTATCCCCATCCTACTCTGTCTTATCCCCATCCTACTCTGTCTTATCCCCATCCTACTCTGTCTTATCCCCATCTTACTCTGTCTTATCCCCATCTTACTCTGTCTTATCCCCATCTACTCTGTCTTATCCCCATCCTACTCTGTCTTATCCCCATCCTACTCTGTCTTATCCCCATCTTACTCTGTCTTATCCCCATCCTACTCTGTCTTATCCCCATCTTACTCTGTCTTATCCCCATCCTACTCTGTCTTATCCCCATCCTACTCTGTCTTATCCGCATCTTACACTGTCTTATCCCCATCTTACACTGTCTTATCCCCATCTTACTCTGTCTTATCCCCATCCTACTCTGTCTTATCCCCATCCTACTCTGTCTTATCCCCATCCTACTCTGTCTTATCCCCATCTACTCTGTCTTATCCCCATCCTACTCTGTCTTATCCCCATCTACTCTGTCTTATCCCCATCTTACTCTGTCTTATCCCCATCTTACTCTGTCTTATCCCCATCTACTCTGTCTTATCCCCATCCTACTCTGTCTTATCCCCATCCTACTCTGTCTTATCCCAATCCTACTCTGTCTTATCCCCATCTTACTCTGTCTTATCCCCATCCTACTCTGTCTTATCCCCATCTACTCTGTCTTATCCCCATCCTACTCTGTCTTATCCCCATCCTACTCTGTCTTATCCCCATCTACTCTGTCTTATCCCCATCCTACTCTGTCTTATCCCCATCCTACTCTGTCTTATCCCCATCTTACTCTGTCTTATCCCCATCCTACTCTGTCTTATCCCCATCCTACTCTGTCTTATCCCCATCCTACTCTGTCTTATCCCCATCTTACTCTGTCTTATCCCCATCCTACTCTGTCTTATCCCCATCCTACTCTGTCTTATCCCCATCTTACTCTGTCTTATCCCCATCCTACTCTGTCTTATCCCCATCTTACTCTGTCTTATCCCCATCCTACTCTTTGTTATCCCCATCCTACTCTGTCTTATCCCCATCCTACTCTGTCTTATCCCCATCCTACTCTGTCTTATCCCCATCTTACTCTGTCTTATCCCCATCCTACTCTGTCTTATCCCCATCCTACTCTGTCTTATCCCCATCCTACTCTGTCTTATCCCCATCTACTCTGTCTTATCCCCATCCTACTCTGTCTAATCCCCATCTTACTCTGTCTTATCCGCATCTTACACTGTCTTATCCCCATCTTACACTGTCTTATCCCCATCCTACTCTGTCTTATCCCCATCCTACTCTGTCTTATCCCCATCTTACTCTGTCTTATCCCCATTCTACTCTGTCTTATCCCCATCCTACTCTGTCTTATCCCCATCTTACTCTGTCTTATCCCCATCCTACTCTGTCTTATCCCCATCTTACTCTGTCTTATCCCCATCCTACTCTGTCTTATCCCCATCCTACTCTGTCTTATCCCCATCCTACTCTGTCTTATCCCCATCTACTCTGTCTTATCCCCATCCTACTCTGTCTTATCCCCATCTACTCTGTCTTATCCCCATCTTACTCTGTCTTATCCCCATCCTACTCTGTCTTATCCCCATCTTACTCTGTCTTATCCCCATCCTACTCTGTCTTATCCCCATCCTACTCTGTCTTATCCCAATCCTACTCTGTCTTATCCCCATCTTACTCTGTCTTATCCCCATCCTACTCTTTGTTATCCCCATCCTACTCTGTCTTATCCCCATTCTACTCTGTCTTATCCCAATCCTACTCTGTCTTATCCCCATCTTACTCTGTCTTATCCCCATCCTACTCTTTGTTATCCCCATCCTACTCTGTCTTATCCCCATCCTACTCTGTCTTATCCCCATCCTACTCTGTCTTATCCCCATCCTACTCTTTGTTATCCCCATCTTACTCTGTCTTATCCCCATCCTACTCTGTCTTATCCCCATCCTACTCTGTCTTATCCCCATCCTACTCTGTCTTATCCCCATCCTACTCTGTCTTATCCCCATCTTACTCTGTGTTATCCCCATCCTACTCTGTCTTATCCCCATCCTACTCTGTCTTATCCCCATCTACTCTGTCTTATCCCCATCTTACTCTGTGTTATCCCCATCCTACTCTGTCTTATCCCCATCCTACTCTGTCTTATCCCCATCTACTCTGTCTTATCCCCATCCTACTCTGTCTTATCCCCATCTTACATGGACAGGCCAGTCTCGGCCTCTAACTACACTGATCAGCCAATGGTCTTGCCTGTCACTACACATGATTAATTCCCATGCACCCCTCATTTGCGCCAGTTTAAGCTTAAGCGTGCCGCCTTGCATCAAGAAAACAGCAAAGTGCTGATAAGTCCTTGTTCAACAAAATTCTCCCTTTGTGATAATTTTTGAGACCAACTTGCCTATCCCTCCAGCCAATATGGTAAGAGGTTTATGCGTGTGTATATGTGTGCGTTTGTTTGTGTTTATGCGATTTAACTGAGGAGTCAATAGCGATATGATGGATCAGGATCAGTATTTGTGTAAAGATGGGTGAGAGAGGAAAATTTATGTCTAAGCCATATCAAAGATTTAGAAAAGAAACATTTGATATTATTCGTTCTGGTTATATACTCTTGTGAAGGCAAAAACACTGCAAACTACATTTATGTCTTTAAGGGTTTTCTCAGAATTATTTTCTGAAGCCAGTGTCCTTAAATTTTGTGACATTGATGAAGCTCAACGTGAAAACTTCAAAACAAACCATTTTTATTCCATTCAAACTCAAATTGCCTCGGTCGAGTGTTACATCATCAATGAACATCAACCTTGTATTTAGAAAATGAGAGCAATCCATTGTTTGTTGTTATACTATTAGTTGGGCCAAAATCTGAAATAATCATATTGATTATATTGCAGTATAAGTTGACCTACAAACCTAGGGAAGCTGAGCTTATATGGAAATGGGAACCTTCATACCTTACCCAGCTGGATAGGAGGTCTGAAGTATCTCAAAAAGCTAGATATAGGAAGCTGTGATCTAACAGAGATACCGGAGAGGTAAGTACAGTATAGCTATTTTCAAACTATGGCTGCAAAGAATTTGGTATTTAAAATTTCAGTCAGAGTTAGACCAGGTTGCTAACAAAGCCTTCTCAGAAGTAATCTGGACATCATGACAGGACCATAATTTAGAAAAAGTGGTGGCAAGAGAGGCAAGTCCAAAGCATCACCATGAGGGGTGCTGTAAGCTCCTCCCCGAGCAATTTAGGCGTATAATTAGTAAAGTGTTAGAGCCGATTCTGGCAGATCAATCAATTATAGTGCTTTTAGGCCACTGAATTTAGCTTGTTGGTTAAATAATGTTGGTTAAAATGTTGGTTAAAATCGCAAGGGTTAGTCACCTACCACATCGTGGCGGCAAAATAGTGTGGGCCTTAAGGCCTTAAGTGCCTTGTTTGTCGTTGTGGTATTAGACAGGCCCAAATGTGACAAAATTCACATAAATTATATTACAGTATTGGATCACTTACAAACCTAGAGGATAGATGGGAATAAGAAACTTCATACCTTGCCCAGCGTGATAGGGAATCTGAAGAGTCTGAGGATGTTAGATCTAATACCTGAGAGGTGAATATGATATAATTTTTCTGGGTCTGATGAACTTAAAATTTTATACTCTGGGCTTCATTTTCTGAAATAACCTCAATACAGTTAGAAATACACTGTTAACGTGACTTTTATTTTTCAATTTAATTTCATTATGATTCATCGATATTGCTACAAATTGTTCATGATGAATTCATGTCAAAGCCATTCCAAATGTTTAGAATTTTCAATATTGTGTATTCGGGTTAGATATTAAATAATTTGAAATTTTGAATTATATTGAAAGATAGCAGATGCTTGTCAATGTGATACTTGATTGATTTAATCCTGGAGAGAATTTGGATTCACTACAGATCTGAAAATTTAATTTAAAACAATTAATAGTTTATTCAAGATATTCACTCTCAAAATTCCTGGCTGCTGCCAACTGCATCATACTACCATAATTACATGACCTGAACCACAAAAGCCTCAGACAGGTGTTACATCATTATTGAAATTAAATTTGGTCTTCAGACAACGAGTGTGATCCCTTGATATTTGTTGTTATACCATTAGTCAGGCCCAAATCTGGCAATCATCAATTTGATTGCATTACAGCATTGGTTCACTTACAAACCTAGAGAAGCTTTTCTTATATAAGAATTGGAACCTTCATACCTTACCCAGTGGATTAGGAGATCTGAAGAGTCTAAAGGTGTCATCTATAGGTGAATGTGGTCTAAGGACGTTTTCGGAGAGGTAAATATAATTCAAATTGTTTAGCCTCTGATGATCATAAAATTTTATCATCTGAGCCTGATTTTCTGAAAAATTTTAATGGAGTTAGAAACATACGGATCAATTGACTTATGTATTTGTGACAAAGAGGTATTAATCTCTTCAAGCTTAGAAAAACAGTAACACCTTGTCCTGGGTTTACTTATTTATATAGTAGAAAATATTCTAATATAGACCAATGATATTTGAGACCATTCGGACATGTTAAATAGTATTCTACAATGTGTGTTACCGGGATAACCAGACACAAACTCAATGATAGCATGATATTCTGAGTATTTCCGAGAATTCCGGTCCAAATCTTGATTGTTGGAGTGTCATGAACCCGCCCTTTTTTTTATTGATCTTTATTTGAGCCGATCTTATAAAGGTATTTAGGACTTAACGCAGATACCTCTATATGCTAAGGCCTACTCAATAGTGTTGTTGTCGTATTTACGCTATGATGTATTCTCCGAAACAACAAAAGTTGACGCCATTGCCACTAGGACCTTGCACAGCCAGAAATGAAGATAGATAGAAATGACGATAGATAGAAATGAGAAGTTCAATTGGGATGAAATTGCCGCTCCGTCCTATGTGATTGGTTACCCCAGTAGTCTGAACCAAAGTGTTGGCTGAACTGTACACTGCTACTCACACAAATTAAAGATATATACATATGTTATTAAATACCACACGCTATATTGTTTGTTGTTGATGGGTGACAGTGAAAGCTCAAAATAACTGTTGTCAATTAAGTGATTGACAATCATATTAATCTCCCGACTATGCATTACATTAAAGTTGCTTGTTTGTTGTAGACATGCCGAAGGGAGAGAAATTATGTAAAAAATGCTCAGAAGTAGTAATGGCGGCGGCCAAGAAATGCAAAAAATGCAGTAAGTGTGCACCACATTTTCTTATTTCTCATCGATGCTCTTTGGGTTAATTTCCTGACATGGTGTAAATTTTGTGAGTTTGATGGTAAGATATTATCTATTTCACCAATGTAATCTTTGTTGCCTTTGAGAAGGCATGCCCAATTGTTTATAGTTATGTACGGTAGCTTTTGACGATTAGTGATTGGTAAGAGAAACATAATTTCATCTAGTTTGTATCTCAAGGCACAAGCTAAGTTTATACAGATTGGACGTAAGAATTGTTTTTTCAATTAAATGTATTGCCCATGTGTTTATGCAAAACCACCTATCTTTTCAAGAAACTCCAATAATTAAACCGGGGATTCAGGCCCGCATGGAAGCTGAGAGGAAAAGAGGGGAGGAAATGAGGAGAGACCCTAAAAGAAGGAAGAGGGGACATGCTATGGAGCAATTCATGCTATCGGTTAGTGACGGTTCACCAATTTCTTGCTTCATGTCATCATTCTAGGTTAAATACGAATACAAGATTTTAGTTGGTACAAATGTATAATAAGATTCTTCAGTACAAAATATGACAGTAGTCTGTTTGCCGCTATGTGACTGATTGGTTTCTGGCTGACTCATGTATTTGTTTACCTAAGTTCTCCAGCTACATGTAACATGGGAGTTGCCTTCACTTTGTATGTGGCTGGGCAACTTCAAAGTAATATGTGATGGCCATTAAAATTTGGCCACTAGTCAAAATAACACTGCATAACGGTGCATCAATTTGCATAATTTAGTTTAATATCATTATTGTAATGATGTCCATGACGTTATGTTCCTCAGGTATGTATATAGTGATCCACATTCCTGCACATACAACCATTGGCCAATATTAAGCTGTTGGTGTCTTGCGAATAATGTGGCGAAATAGAATGACAACCAGTTTGGAATGATGTTATAGAGGATGGGCTTTGCTAAGCAGATTCATTAAATCGTTGTATCAGACAAACATTTTGATATTACTGAGCATAGCTTTAGGGTTTGGTAACCTTAAGTACCATGACATTTTACCTGACAGTATTTTATTTTATTTTGACAGGCAGCAAGACTCTCTGGTTTTGGAATTGAGATTTCAATTTTTGCCTACGCAGAAAGAAAAATCCAGGTGTGGTCCTCACACCTGGACAATGAAAGAATAAAAAAACTGGCACTTGTTGCCAACGGCCTGGCAGGCTTGCCGGCTAGCAACACAGACTGTAAGTTGTCAAATAGTCTTTCATTGATCAAGGGAATTTTGCATAGGTTTGACTAGTATAAAGCCAGTACCCGAAATTCAATAATATCGAGGTATCAAACTGATTCGAAGGAATTACTATCCTAAAATCCTGCAACATTTTTTGAAAACCTTGTACAAATATCTGGTATGAACTTGCAACTGGGTAACGAATGAATTTTAGTGCAGTTTGGATGCAGACCCTGGTTATTTCTCAATTCAGGTTAAGTACTACTGGCAACCTTCTAACTGATCAACTGGGGAAAGCTATTAGCTTGCAGATGACCTTTTGTTGCTATAGTGCTTTGATAGTTTTAGGCTTGATTGCATATAATTAGTAGTGCTTTTCTTGCTTCAGATTTTCAGATTTATTACTGTATGACTAAAAGGTTTTGTTCCACATGCCATGTACATAAAAATGTATATGTGTTTTTTTTTCTTCTTTTTTACCAACAGACGAAATGTTGTGCAAGATTGGGGAGGGCGGAAGAGAGACAGAGGAGTACAGAGGAGAGACAGGGGAGAGAGGACGGGAGACAGGGGAGGGAGGAGGAGTGACGGATGAGGACGGAGGAGAGACAGATCAGGGAGGTGGAGTGACAGATGAGGACGGAGGAGAGGCAGAGGAGGGTAGAGGAGAGACAGGGGAGGGAGGAGGAGAGACAGACGAGGACAGAGGATAGGTGACAGAGGAGGACATAGAGAACATGATTAGATCATCAACATCTGAGAATAATGGTTAGTCTAAGAAGGACATTTCCCTAAAAGAAGATTCCCTGATCCTTAATCACCTGCAGCCACTAAATTTCCAAAGTCATCCATCAAATTGTCAACATGTATTGTCATACAAGGCTTGCTTTATGTGAGTTATGATTATTCCTACGGTTTGCAGGTCTTTTTATGCAAATACAAAAACCTCATGACTATGTTTTTGCGCTGTAGAAATAATGAGATGGTCTATGTGTCGCATTTAGGACACAAGTCCTTGAAGACTCTTTACAAAATCACCACTTCTAGGCAGTTAACTCACACAACTCTGATAATGTCTTGCGCTAGATAACATTTCATCAATCCGTTGTGTCGCAGTGTTGAATTTATTTTTGTTAGAGAGTGAGGATGATAGCAAGAAGGTGGAGGAAGAGGAAACATGGAATGTGGAGGCAATCCTCAAAGAAAGAATTGTAAGTTAACCTTCTATATGCGCCGATGGTTGCATTGCGTATTCATGGAAAGCCGGAAGCGGTCAAAAATTTGTCCTCCATTGTCAGGTCACATGTTGAAATCTTGACTATTGCTCATGTTGTTGACGGAGGTATGTTTTCCATACTTGGATCCCAAAAAGAAAATTTCTATGCCCTTATTTGTAATTTCTAGGATATATTGTACAGACTGTCTCATTGATAATAAGGTGTATATTGTAATTGAATTGGTGTTTATACTGAAATTAAATTGTAGTGGTACCAATACCCAGAATAAAAGAAAGTTCGTAATTGACTCCAAAGGGCTATTTGGTGTTTGCTCAGTGATTAAAAACAGGTAGGCTGATACTTGTGAATATTTTATTTCCAGAATAAGAAGAGAGGAATAAGCGAATGGTTAGTGCAGTGGGAGGATGAGGGCAGGTTAGTATTAGTAAACAATCTGTCGCTATCAGTTTTTTTGTCACAATTCACACATAGTTGCATGGTAACTACAATGAATTTGCAGATCATGTTTGATAGTGTCATGTTGTTTCCACTCTGTTCATCTATATGGAAAAGTGAGTCTTCAAGGCAAAATTAACGCTCCCTGATTTCTCTAAAATTACTTTGATCATATCATAGTCACTAAGTGTGATAAAGCGTGTAGAATAGGATGACTGGTAAATCGGTAAACAGGTTAATTTTAATGTTTTAGCCTTTATCTTCATTGCATCATTGTCTATAGTACCCATGTACTAATCTATGCTATTTTTTTCCCTCTTAGCAAGAGATGGAAACCTACATGGGAGCCGTTGAACAACATCTACAACACCAGCAAGTTTGCTGAATACATGGTTTGTGCATATACTATTTCATTTATCTTCTATCCGATTGTATCAAGTGCACTCAATTCAGTCACAAACTCGATTTCTAGCGTCGATTTGCACGTATTGATGTATAGTGATAAAATGTTGTAATTTATCTACAGCTTTGCACCTTTTTTAGTTGCCCACTGCGCACATCACGGCCCAAAATATTGGAACCATGCTGATGAGGTACTTCATGTATTGCGTGCATATTTTTTTCCTTTTGATATGCAATTAACAAGCATCCTCACCTATCCTAACCTATCTCCGGTCTGTACGGATAGCGAAGAATTACTGACCGAAGAGGTGAAGTAGCCTAAACATCATTATAGAAGAATACTCAAAAAAGCAACAGGTGCCAACACAGTTCATAATTATTATCTTTAACTGGATTTTAAGTTTTCTGCATTCATTATAAGGAATAATACTCATTTTTGTAATACCGTCTCATTGTCACTTTTAACTTACCTCTAGGACATTTTTTTAGATATTATTTTTACATTGCGTAAGCAATCAAAACCAGTTTCATGTTGACATTTACTCAGACTTTTTTCTGTTATTTGCAGCTCCAGCATATATAGTTTTGTCAATACTGTTTCCTTCAACTGTATTTTTGTTGAACAGTTCGGTAAATAAATTTACTGTTGATATAAAACAAAGGCTGACCGCAAATTTTGTTTGGACTAAGTGTTTTCGTGAGGCGAAATCCCCTGTGCACAACAAACATTTAATCCGCAGAAATTGTTTCTCTGTTTTTAAAGCGGTGGCTATTATAAAGCATCGCTGGTTAGTTTTTATGACGTATTCATACCTTGATTTTTTTGAGGGTATTGAAAAACTGCTGAGCAATCGCCCTATGCAGAAGGGGGGGGGGGGGTGAAATTACCAACAAATAATCAACATTACATCCACCATCCATGTTTCTGCCATGTAAATCTAATTAAATCTTGAAGCTCAGATCTAATAGCATTTCCATTAATGCAACCAATGTCCGCAGCGCACTGTATAATTTTTAAAACTCTGTTTGTAAAGCAGTGGCTGTTATAAACTATCCTTGCTGAGGTTGAGTTAGTTTTCGTGACAATTTCATCTTTCAAGATTTTCTGAGGGTGTTGTTAATTAAAATTTTGAATTGCCAGTTGCTGGATATTATTTTACATTCTTTCTTGCATCACCGGAGCATCATATAAAAGTTTTCATGAGCCCCTGATTAACCTGCACGGAGATATGAGCGATCTCCCTATGCAGAAGGGGGGGGGGGACAACTACCAACAAATAATCAACATTACATCCACCACCCATGTTTCTGCCATAAAAATCTAATTAAATCTTGAATCTCAGATCTAATAGCATTTCCATAAATGCAACCAACGTCCGCAGCGCACTGTATAATTTTTAAAACTCTGTTTGTAAAGCAGTGGCTATTATAAACTATCCTTGCTGAGGTTGAGTTAGTTTCCGTGACAAATTCATCTTTCAAGATTTTCTGAGGGTGTTGTTAAATAAAATTTTGAATTGCCAGTTGCTGTTGCCAGATATTATTTTACATTCTTTCTTGCATCACCGGAGCATCATATAAAAGTTTTCATTAACCTGCACGGAGATATGAGCGATCTCCCTATGCAGAAGGGGGGGGGACCACTACCAACAAATAATCAACATTACATCCACCACCCATGTTTCTGCCATAAAAATCTAATTAATTCTTGAAGCTCAGATCTAATAGCATTTCCATCAATGCAACCAACGTCCGCAGCGCACTGTATAATTTTTAAAACTCTGTTTGTAAAGCAGTGGCTGTTATAAACTATCCTTGCTGAGGTTGAGTTAGTTTTCGTGACAATTTCATCTTTCAAGATTTTCTGAGGGTGTTGTTAATTAAAATTTTGAATTGCCAGTTGCTGGATATTATTTTACATTCTTTCTTGCATCACCGGAGCATCATATAAAAGTTTTCATGAGCCCCTGATTAACCTGCACGGAGATATGAGCGATCTCCCTATGCAGAAGGGGGGGGGGACAACTACCAACAAATAATCAACATTACATCCACCACCCATGTTTCTGCCATAAAAATCTAATTAAATCTTGAATCTCAGATCTAATAGCATTTCCATAAATGCAACCAACGTCCGCAGCGCACTGTATAATTTTTAAAACTCTGTTTGTAAAGCAGTGGCTATTATAAACTATCCTTGCTGAGGTTGAGTTAGTTTCCGTGACAAATTCATCTTTCAAGATTTTCTGAGGGTGTTGTTAAATAAAATTTTGAATTGCCAGTTGCTGTTGCCAGATATTATTTTACATTCTTTCTTGCATCACCGGAGCATCATATAAAAGTTTTCATGAGCCCCTGATTAACCTGCACGGATATATGAGCGATCTCCCTATGCAGAAGGGGGGGGACAACTACCAACAAATAATCAACATTACATCCACCACCCATTTTCAGAAGAATTGAAAAGCATTGTTGCATGAGCACACTGAATATATTTGGTAACAAAAAAACCTGCATCAAATCGTCAAAAGAGGATGATACGCAAAGCAATGATGATGATAAATGATGATGTTCAGGGTCTGATATGTTCCAGTCATTTATATCATATAGTATTTATTATTATTATAGTGATTATTTATTATTAATTCATCTAATCTTCTTCAACATCACTTTCTATTTGTGGTTCATCAAAAAACATGTCGTCAAAGTCTTGCTCCGTCATAATGTAAGCGTCACACGCATTTGCCAAATAGTTTGTTAGCCATGAAGCATGGTCGCCCTCTGACATGTTACACTGTTTGATAGCGTTTTCAGCCAATTTGGCTCTTTCTTTATGCAGAATATCCAGCTCTTCTGCCACCCTCTGTCTTCGCTGGAAAACGTCCACTGCAGCTAAGACCTCAGGTCGTAGCATCTCTGCCTCCATACTTCCTTCGCTCCATGGAAATTTAGAGTGTCGCTTTACAGTTGTTTAGTCTCGCCATTGATATCCCCTTATGACCTAACACAATAACAACATCATAAATGAGGGAGTAGGCACATCCTGTCTTGAATATGTATGTCAGGCTTTCAGCAATCACTCGCATGGCACATTTTTTATGAATCGCCTGACCCATTCACAACTTTCCCCTTTCAGCTAGACAAAAATATAACCGAAACTGGGTTAACAATTCACTGAAACATGAGAGTCTGCTAGATATATGTTTATAAACTACATTGATTATGATACATACTTTTAGCATATTTCTTCATCTCTTCCTTCAACCTCTCCGTCTGCTTACTCAGTGAGCATCTCATGGTTTGCCTGAATTTTGAAGTATCTAAAATACATCACAGAATGTAAGTTAAGTCATTAGAGTATTTGACTACAGTCGAGCACATTTTGAGAGGATCAATTATAATTCAATTAATTTTTTCGGACGATAAGTCAAAATCCAATCTCCATTTTTATGGATTTTTTTCCACAGTTTATTGCATTTTTATTTTCAATCTCCGTTTTACTATTTTGGAGCGTATCACTCTGTACTAATTTGGAGCATATGATTCTATACTATTTTGGAGCAATCACGCCTTTTTTCGGAATTGACGCATTCTACCCTTTTGCACAGGACACTTTGACGTTATGATAGAGCTTGGTTTATTTTTTACGATGACTGTTTAAAATTAAATTCACTATTCATGAAAATTAAGTCTGATTTTGATGCGAAAAGGTATCTCAACGATGAGTTATTAGTAAATTGAGTTAAAAGCTTATCAAGTTCAAGTGCCTGACAAACTTGAGTAGCTAAACAAAACAGTCCCTTTCTTTAACAGGAAGGGGCAACTCCATACAAAATAAAATTGAATTATGACGCACAAAAGAGGAGTGTCTGTTCTGCTTGGGTATTCTGTCGGTTGAATATCTGACAATCTCCCGTATAAATTGACACCATTCTCAAGACATTGCTGTGTTCAAGTCATAGAAAATCGAACTGTCAGAGCAGCCTGGAACCACCCTGCACCTCATATACATTCAAAAACAGCCAATTCTCTCCATTCTAACTCCCTTACAATGCCACATAATATGGCAAAGCTTGACCCATTTCTCTCACTACAGTGAATAATTCTTTCAGCAAAAAATGGGAAAGTTGACCTCCTGGGGTTTCATCAAATGTTTTTTATTTAAGTAGCTTTTGTGTGTCACAGAAATCATTGTACACTTGATTTTTAGGATAATGTGTACGGGACAAGGAGTACAAAGCTTCCCTACCTGCTTCTGTTAACAGTTTCTGCTCCATCCTTTTGCATCTACTTGCAAGCTCTTCAATACACTTCTCGTTTTTTGTTGTGGCATCTGCAATAATGATTGTTTATATGGGTGCAGGGAAAAACAACAATATTTTAATCTCATAGGCTAGAGTAAAATTTAATGGGGGACAAATATTTGACTAAATTCTTCATGGAAATGTTTTTGTGCGGCAAACCTATGTGCTTTGTAGATGATACAGGATGGGGAGGAAGGGGAAAATATGCTCACTATTCTTACAAGAGTGAGTTGCATAAGGGGAGGCAAATGAGTGAGGGACACGCTATATGACTAAGAGATGACAGGTTCGGAGACAACGCAACGACAAAGCCTAGCCGGAACACTTACTTTGCCCAATGTTAGCTATGTCACTTGCTACTCTTGCGAGATACTCTTCATTTTTACCAATTTCTTTGCATGTTGTTTTGAGTAGCTCCTCTAGGCCTTTCAGTTCTTGTTCTCGCTGCATTTAAATTAAAAAAAGCATCATCTATTATATTGCGGGATGCAAGCAAACCAACCAGCACAGAAAAAGGGAAAACAACTCTAAACACTGCCATTTTGAGTTACCGCAAATGCTCATATACCCAGCTAGAGTTCAACACAGCAGGTATAAATAACATCCATGGTTAATGGCAAATAGAGTATAAATTTTACTTCAGCGCACCATCATTAATATAATTTACTACGGCAGAACGGCTTAACAAATACCAAAGCCTTGAATAAGTTGCCAATTAGCACGATGCTTAGTCATGATAAGCTAAATCTCTATTTATTGTTTATCGCCGTACATTTTATCTGAGGATGCTGAAATTTGGAAATCTAAATCAAACCATGAAATTCGACTACCTAAAAATTATTTAAACCCGGAAGCCGATGGTATATAGTGATACGGTCACATTTGAAAAACGACTACACAAAAGCCCTATATATATGATTATAATAAATAGTGGCTGTTAGTAAGACGGAGACAACTATAGGAAACTGGAAGATGAGTCAAACGAATATTGCTAATCAATGGTGCAACTTGAGACTGAAATAAAGAACATTCTGGACTTCAGGAAGAACTCACCCCCCCCCCCCCCTTCTTATTAACCAGCGAGAACAAAAGAGATGAGGCTACAATAACAGACGTCATAGAACAGCAGTTAGCAACACGTGCCGCTATTGCAGACATGCTAGCAACACGTGCCATCTTTGGAAAACCAATCAGAGGTTATATAAGGAATAAAATTCGTCACTAGAGAATTACGATAACACACAACGAGAGAACGAACACACACACATACACACAGGCACACACAACCACAGAACACTTTTAATACAATTATAGAATTGTATTACGCGAACTATCTTTGAAGTATTTTTTCATAAGCAAAATTATTTAAGTACACCTTATACTTTGAATCATGTTCTTTACCCACATCTTCTAAGGATTTATATTGGATATTAACTACTATTGGATATTATATTACTTATATTAACTACTATTGGATATCATATTACTTATATTAACTACTATTGGATATTATAACTACTTATTGGATATTATACTACTCGGAGTTCGAAGAAAAAGTTAACGGAAGGACGTTAATAATTACTATCTTTATAATTTTTTAACATAAGTAATATTATTATATTTTTGACATTTTAACATTATTGGAATTTTTAAAATACTTTCAGAAAACAAAGCTAAATAGAATTATTTAACCCCATTTGACAACCCGCTTGATTTTCCAAATCAGTTACTTTAAACAACACCAAGTTTCAGGATTCAAGAGTCATCATAAAATTGAACCTTGCGAAATCAAATCAGACACACAATAGGAGTTGCATTACCTTTGAATAATTAAGGGTAACTCCAAATATAATTCTACTGGTTGAACAGTTTTTAAATTACAAATTATACGCGAAATTTGAAGCGACCTAAAGCTACTCCTGGTCCTAAAGGGAAGTGGACTGAAGTCTAGAACAAACATTCAGTTATAAGGCCTGTGATTCTGATTAAACTGCCTAAGCTACCTAATTGGACTTCCAGGCACTATACAAAGATCAATTTTAGCGTTGAAAGTTAGTAATCCATAAAATACTTGAGACTGCAAGATATTTTGAAGTATAAAACTTATCTTCTAAATAGAAGCCTCCTCTTTTTAAAATAACCGCACGCTCATAACCCAAAAAGGGTTATTTAATTGCTTTGTGGTGCATGAATATTATTTTCAACTCCACTCGAGTTACTGTTAGAACAACCAAGGAGTTTTCTGCAGTATATCGGCAGGAGCCACTCTTTGAAAGGCTAGGAGCCAACTTCTCCGATGTCCAAGAGGGGTCGGACTTATATACAATCCTAAGGGATTCTCTAAACCGGGAACGGGGAGCCAGCTATTCTTCACTTTAGATTTTGTTAAGGTTAATTTGTTACATTTTTAATTTAACGTGCTACCGAACATTTACACAGAACCTTAGTAAGTTGTAGTTATCTCCGTTGTCTCAAAAGAAATTTCAGAGAGAATACAACCTCAATTATAATCAGAACTAGACAACTTACTCAATAAGTTACGTGTTGGCACCTTGAATATTTTAAGCATTTCAGTATACGATTTTGGTATACTACTATTAATTCCGTTCCTCACAGTATTGACTTAATAAGACAACACAATCTGCATACAAAAGGATTTGATAAAAAATTGGGTTCAAAAGTAACAGGCACCAGCACAATGGGAGAGAGAGAAAATTGTAATATTATTACCTTTAGATAACATTTGCTTAAATGAGATGGTAGCTCCATCAACTTCCGTACATTCCAGAATGCTGAACTGTGGGTTATCTTCTCCTGTCGACCTTTATGATAAAATTAATCTTTTAGCCAGAGCAAGGAGTTAGAGACTAACTCCTTGGTAAGAGTAGCTGACTGGCAGCACTGAAGTGTTACAATGAAGTGCGCTGGTGAAACATTGGTACATACCTGTGATTGGGCTTCAATGGAAAGCCCACAACAGAAATAATAGAGGTACAGTGCACTGTTATATATATTCATTGATTAATATTGATCTAATATCTGACACGAAGTTATATACTGATGAAGTTTCTCCTCAAGTAGCCATATGGCCTACTGTGTATTCTGTCACTAATCCATAAATTCATATCAATGTACAATGCCATTGTGGACAATTACAGCACCTATTTCATGAAACAAGCTGACTTTCCCTAGCCTGATTTGGTAATTAGCAGATTGGTTGAGGAGAAGGCAACTCTTTGAAGACTGAAGACCATGAGTTTACATGTAATTTGATAAAAGAAAATCTGTGGCTTGAAGAATCGTGTTACCCAAATCTGAATGAAGCATACTGAATGATTACTAAGAAATCACTTTACCCATTTCAGCATTCAACAACCAAAGAGCTCCCAAAGGCAGCTATGAGCTCACCTGCTTTGTGGCTGTTACGTGTAACAGGACCCAATCGTGAAAGGTAGCTGTTGGCCAGCTCTGTAGTTTCACCAGTTGAGCAGCCAACCCCTTCAACAACTTTTGCGCTCCATTTAACCTGGCAAGAGAGAGAATTTTCATAATTACCAGATCTAACACAATCTCATAAAGTATACGAAATTTAAACATAGTCCTGGCTCTATGCAGGTCAAAGGGGTGCCTGAACTACTGTTACTCTGTCCAAGGTAAAATACAGAGCGCTTTTGCTTCCGGTACTGAAATTTCGGAAGGGTGATCAAGTTGGTGTAAATCACACCAGAGCAAGTACCTGGCAGTTCCAGTTGTGTGATTTGGCATGCATCACCGACAGCATAGGGGTGTGTCTACGTGCCACCGTACCATCCAGTTTCTCCAGCCAGGGCCAATATCTGCAAATCGTATCATGGGCGATATACTTGGCGGTCGGGAACTCTTTCTACAATAAACACAGGCAAAATAAATGGTGTACATGTACATTGTATATGTCAAGCACTCATAAAATCATCGCCGCCAATAAAATAGGAAGCTCACTGGATGCTCTGAAGATTTACGTCCTGGGCTAATTACATATTGTTAAATATGAAAACAGCCCAGGATACTGACGACAATGAACTGCTTCAAAATATTGCCAAGATTTGAAACCTTCAAATGTTGGTGCTGATATTGTGCCCTTAACAATGCAGATCACATGAATAGACACCCTTTTTTACAAAGGTGCACATGAAATCAGTGCAAACTGAAAACACCCCCGATGACATACTCAATATTTCTATGTTGATGTACCAAACAATAACCCATTAATTAACCTACCTGTAGAATATAGGGGTATTGGAATATTTCTCCTCTCGTCATGTCCAGGGCTTTTAGGACAAACATGTGTCTACAGGTTGCAACCATCAAACCTGTTTCATCTTTATGATGATGGCGACGTACAGGTGCAATGGTATTCGGAGCTTTGGATGTGGTACCTCCACAAGTGTCGGAAGTGTCGGTTACTTCCTACAACAGTATGCATGTTCAAGCTATAAATACGCGCTTCTCAGTATTTGGTATCATATTGAAAGTCTCAGTCTAATAAAGAGCACCATGGTAACCTTTTTAATAACCGATTAAATAACACTGTTGAAACAATCATCATTCTTCTCTCAACCACTAAGGTTGTCTCCTCCTTATCACACAAACAATGGGCAAATAACCCTAACACATAAGCTGTCTAGATGGCGGTGGTGGAATGGGCTGTGATGCTGATGGGAGATTGAACGCAACTCTGAGTAGTTAGTAGCGGGCAGCCTAATTAGCGCCATCAACCCAGTCTTTTTTGGGATGGTGAGATGCTAGTTATTTTGCCTTAACATCTTTTGAAGAGGAGTTTAAGGGTTTTCAGAGGTGTATCTGCACCACATTGTCCATAAAAATCCCCACTCACAACAACATGGCATCATGCTGAAACCAATATTTTCAGAATCACTGTGTGATTAGCTTTCCAACAATATATAAAATGTCCAAATCGATCGATGTTGGTATCATAACCTTATTTTGAGAGCCCTTAGGAAGTTGTAACTTATATAATAGTAGCCATTGAGGTGAGGTGAAAGTAGTTGACGTTACAACTCTCCCTTTAAGCGATTAATTGATGGACAAAGCTGAAAATTTGTCAATGGTTTACCCAGAGCACCCCGTAATCCACTTTTATAATCACTTAGTAATATAGGATCTGACAATAAAACGAAACTAAAACTAAGCTAGAATCCGAAAATATATGTTATGACACTACCTTGGCAGTTCTGTCAATATAACCTCATCAAAAGCCTAAAATGATTAATTCCAATAAACGTTATTGAAACCATTATTTGACATATGATTCACAAAGATTCAAATTTTTGTGTCAGTGCAGACCAGTGCAAGGTCGCTGTATTTCATGTTCAGCAGTTTAAGAACAACTCTCACAGTGTCATTATATTTAGGGTGGGAAGATTAGACATTGACATCCACAGCTCATGTCACAAGAATTGATATAAATTCCACTCACCAGGAATCTCTTTGTTGATATGAAGTTTAGAGAGTTAGTTACGCTGGCGTTGCTAAGGAGGGGGTTGAAGTTGCTCATGGTTGATATGAGATCCAAGACTTCAAATTCAAGATATATATATTTATTCGGCGATATCGGAAAGACACCACAGCGGATCATGTCTACAGGCAGATCTTGGTTTCCACAGTCAAGGCAAACCATACCAGTTAGCTGCCTTGTACCTGTAAAAAGAGAGTCAACATCAACACTGTGTCATAATATGGAACAGAACATCTTAGGCCAAAGTTCAGAGTAATTTAACTTATCTATCTTCTTTGGTTCTCTTAAATGTAGTGCACACTGATTTGGCGGAGTGACGGCAGCAACAAATGTTTTCAGTTAATTTGAGCTGGCAACTGTGAGTATTGCACTAGATAGAAGTTGGAGGTGGCTCAGAAGGTTAGAGCACCGGTCCTCCAGTATCTTCAACAGTCCATCGACTGACGGGGTCTGGTTGGCCCCCCATATATGCTCCGACCTGCCAGAGAACAACCCGGCACAGAAATTGCAGCCTAAGGCATCAAATATCTCGCTGCCCATGCTTCGAGTCGAGGCAAGTGATATGACCATCTGATCATCAAAATTTTTTAATCAACCATACCGACTCAACAATAAACTGACAGTTCCAGTAGGCATAAACACCATGGTTGGTCTGTGGTAATGACAGACAACACTCTGAGCCATAAATACACTGACGTTTTGTGCTCAGACTCGAAAATTTGGTTCAAACTTTACCTTGACTAATGATATAAGCATCTTGGTCATAAAGCTCAATGTTGCTTGATGCACAACCGTCACATATCATATCTCGATGTTCCCATCTATCACCTATGACAAAATAAAGTTGTGCACATAAAAGCGTCAGGTAAAGAAAACTCTTAGAGGCCCACCATGCCAGCAAACGTTCCCAATAATGTTTTGCCTAGCCTCGGAAACAAATTTAAATTATAGAGTGGGCTCCATATAACTGAGGCAACAGCATTTGGGTAAAGATAGGGATCACTGCTATTTCTTACCACAATACTGGAGTAATCTACCTCTGTAATAAGGTTTGTCTTGCTATTATTGCCGAAGACAATTGAGCTGACAGTATGACAGCATGAATGAAACAGAAATGAAAGCAGCAAGCATAATATTATTGTTATGAGTAAGAGCAGGGGTACAATGTAGCCAAACCATTTCCATGATAATTTTTTGACAGCAGTGGGAAAAGCAACTACACACAATCCTTACCTAAGTCAGGACATTGCTCAATGGCTTTCCATCCTTTCTCAAATAAATTGGGTAGATCTTTTCTATGGTCATCCCACTCTGCCTCACTGCTCTCTATGAAAGTCGGCCTCCGTCTTTTTCTACTACCGTTAGGTTCTAAAAAGGAAGACAAGGAACTAAATACAAGCAAAATCAAAGTATTATTTGTCTTGTTTGTTACCAACTAGGCTTTTGAGGTCTAGATGTACTTCAATATATGGACATTTTTTGTATCAATGTTGACAAATAAAATGTTCATACTGCCAAAAGATGTGAGCTGCGGCTATTATGAAATACTGTCACATCTGTTCAGCTCTTTTGTAATTGTAAGATTTAAGATGAACGAAACTCAAAATGTTTTACAAAGACTATCAAGCTTTCTAACCCTGATATAATCATGTATTGCCTAGACTGATCGGAACAATTGTTACATTGTACAATTGTCATGTTTAGCAGAAAGTTGGAAATTTTAGCTAAATGCATTGGAATTCCATTCTATCACAATGTCTAATAGACTTTTTCTCTGGAAAAAATAGATGAACAATGACACATACCTCCAGGGATTAGTTGAGAGAAACATTCTGAAAAGTTGTCTGCTTGGGGTATGTAAGTTTCTGTGAAAAAAAAGAAGAAAAATTGATGAAACATAATATCATACAGATATCTTTCAACAGATGAAACCATGACCCAATTTGACAAATAATCGTAAATAAAGATTGTACACAAGGATTTTGTTAAACTGATATTTTAAACACTGATGTCTAGACCACCAGGTAATGTAAAAAAAAACAATGGGATATGTGTAATCAATATTATATTTATCTATAGGGTGGAGAAGGAATGCTTTGTTTCAGAGTTGTCCTTCCATTTTGTATGCATGCACAATTCCTACCCTACATTTCCATGGGAAGTGAGAGACTCAACAGCCGTAGAGTAATTATCTATCGTTAAGGGTCTGATTAAATTAAAGTTATTCAATTTTGATTTGCTGGTGTGAAAACAAGTCAAAAACCAATCTGGTGTTGGTTTGTGGTACCGATGCCTTGATATGCAGGTTGCAAGGAACAATACACCCATATTTTGAAGCAAAGATACAAGATACAGGTAAGTATCTCAGTCTCTGCGCTGAATTTTTTGCTACGGATTCAACATCTCGTGACATGACATTAAAGGAAGCTATGGGCTTAAGTTTGTATAAATTTTCAACACTTTACAATGACAGAATTTGGAAGAATTTCTTTAAATGACTAACTATGGATTATGCTGAGACGCTTTAATTTACTATTCAAACATAATGATGGGTTGTTCATTCATTTAAAGTCCGACTTAGCATGTTGTGAGCACACGTGTAAAGTATGGCATACAGATAACACCTACCTTGCACTCTTTCTGCATCAGCTGGTATGAGGTCAGCCGGATTCCCTCCATTGCTGGATACCAAGGGCTCTAATCTTTCGGTGACA
The DNA here is from genome assembly GCA_914767715.1 of Membranipora membranacea. NCBI lineage: Eukaryota > Metazoa > Bryozoa > Gymnolaemata > Cheilostomatida > Membraniporidae > Membranipora > Membranipora membranacea. Next base: position 24,064,422 of record OU612074.1, read on the forward strand.
ATGTCTGAAAAGATGACACAAAAATGTAGCCCACGAGTTTTTGTCTGCAGATATCAATTGTCTGTTTGTTTTGTACTGTAAGCCCATTCAATAGACATGGAACAAGGTCGTATGCTTGTTGTATTGACTGGTACAATACATCACACTGTTATCAACAGAACCAAATGAAAACTCTGAATGTCACAAGTACCGGACGATTCGTCAAATGACATGATATGATATTTTACATTGATAAAAATTATCCTTTTTCTGGTCAGTGATATCGTTAGTCACTGTACTCCGTAATTTGTGTTAATATGAGCTAAAAACCCAAAAACCTCTGCGATTAACTTTAACACAGGTAATTAAAGCGGCCAAACTATGACATGCCAAACTATGTGTTATTGTGTTCCATTGATTGATACAATTGATTGACCCTGAAAGTCAGAGTCTCTCATTTAAATTTGACAAGTAATATTAATACCATCAAAGTCTTACCATCATGTAATGATTGTAAATGGTCAGGCTCCTGGGCAATATCAAATGCGTTACAAAATTCACCCAAAGGATCAGCATTAATTTCCATCCTCTTGGCTTCTCGTTCAGTTCTACATTCTTGCAGAAGAGCATCTAATGGGTCTTCACAATCCATCCTCTCCTACAAAATGGAAACAAATACAACCTGACAGACCATCATCATTAAACAGAGATGGAAAAGCATATTATGACAGATAGAGAACAATGAGATTTAATAGTGGAGGCAAAAAGTTGGATGGGACAATGAGTGACTCCCACCACACTAGAGAATCCGAGTTGGCTGCATAGATACTGGGTCATGGGGATAGTATTGCTGTCTTATTTAGCCTGGATAAACAAAGAGTGTTATTCAATAGATTACCCCGTTAAAATAAAGTCCCAGAGTGATTTGAGTGAGATGGTTGCCTCCAGCTTATGGTAACAATTAAACAAACGACTGAATTTGGGAATTGTCACCCTCTTTAATATCACCTAATTACCAACCCAGAGGTAGCTATTTCATTATATGCCACCCCTTTTGCTTCCATGCCCTCTATTAGGCAAGCTAGATGAAAAGACAAGTAACTACACGACTCGGTGCAATTCAAGAGTTGAGGAATCGTTGTATATCTAATTTCCTAATACTAAGATGCCTACGCCATTTGACTAGCCCTAACTCATGTGGGGTCTGTGAAGAAAAGAACACTGGAGAAGATATTTATTTTTATCTCCTCACTATTACTATCTTTCTCTAGCCGGGAGAGGTGTAATAATTCTCAGATAGGCTGCATGAGGGTTTAGATTATAGGCATAGGCTTTAAAATTGTCCACTCACTCACTCCCTGACAGTAGTATGTAAAATCTGATCAAACGGTTTGATTTGATTCGTCATAAATGATACGCTATTTAAGGGAAGAATGGTATAGCTGATTGAAAGACCCACTGTTTTCTATCTAATCCTAGGTTGTTCATTTTCCCACAGAGGCAAATAACAACTTATTCCCATGCTTGCAAAGAGATACGATTGCTCTTGGTCACAGTGCAATCCCTAGTGAAAGTCTCTCATCATGAGAGAAAGCACTCAATCCAAGCAGTTGCTTTCTAGAGTGATTGAAGGTACCCCATTTGTCTTATGCTCTTGATTACACAATGTGTGTTTGGGTTTTATTTTGAGGGCAACAGAGTACTAGTTGGTTAGCCTGGTTTAAATGTCTTTACTAAGTATAATAAGATCATCAATGAGACTCTTTGGAAAGACAAAGACAGAGCACAATTTGGGATCTCATCTTTTTTGGTTTACCAAAGACAAAAATACTAAATTTGGGGTTAGCATACGCAGGAATACATACAAAGGCCTACAAATAAGTATTTATTATACAGGGTTAAGAAGGTCAATGAACAATGTTGTGAGAGTGACACTACTACTGAGTGAGTGGAAGTGTTTTACAAATACAATAATGATAATAAATAAAGGCAAGGGGGGGTTTTTACTCCTTGATATAGCCTAGGCCTACCAACTAAGAAAGCAATCAATTCAATGACTGAGTGAATCAGTAAATGAGTTGAGTTAGATAGATGACACTCCATTTCATGGGCCCAATGAAATCCCTCTTCCTTCAGAGGGAGTTCATTGGATTGATTGATGGACCCATGTTAAAAGTGTTTACCATAACTAACCATAATAATTAAGTTGTTATGAATATTTTCATTGTTTATTGACACACACTCCCCTTCTTTCGTGGAAAACAGAAGAGGAGAGTTCATAAGTAATGTAACAGAATGATGGTGGCAATCATGTACAGCCAAACCTATTAAATTTGATTACTCTTCTTCCTTACTACTAACTATCTATTAATTATCATCATAGATAGATAGAAAGATAGTACTACTACTAGTAGTAGCATGGAGTAAGTCTTTTACTCCTTGGTAGTAGGTAGCTACAGCTAGGGACTGAAGTAGGTTAACCTCATTAGTTGTAGGGACACTTTCTAACCTCTTTGGCTCCAAGAGTGTTGGCTACAATACTGGTGATTTGTGATATCTTCTTATAAGTAGCCTATATTCTTTACTTCTTTTTTGCTGTACTAAATTTGTGCACTTAAAATTGTGTAACCATACCGGATACAGTATATATGGTGCATCCAGTTAACTCCCTCATATAACATGGCAATTTACTCCCTGATCCCACCAAAGAGACTTAAATCCCTGCTCAAATAAGAAGTTTAGGACAATATTTAGTCAAAAAGTTTGGAAATAACTTGTTGTATTCATTTCCTAAGGGTCAAGAATGTTAAGCCACACCTTTACAATGAAAAAAGTGACTATACTGAACTAAAATGTTACTGGCACTATTATCACAAAACATTTTCTGAAAACTTTAAGTTGCATTCCCACTAGTAAAGAGGGTATAACTCCCAATTATCTAAACCTATCGGCCCAAAAGCAAACAAGGTAACCTATGAGGTAGAATGAAATTACTTTAAGTCTACAAATAGGGTAAACTGGCCTGAAAGAAATAACTCGATTTGTAAACTTTAATTCCACCTCATGAGTAGAATTTTACGCAGCATGGGCTGCCAGTCTCGCCTTTGATGTTTTGTACTCTTCCACAAGCGATTTCATAGGTAGTGAAAGAGTAAACGAACTGGCATACAGTGCATTAGTGTTGAAGCTCCTTGGCTCTCCGAGCCACTTACGCATGTGCTTGTTAATCATTTGCTCCATTCTCTCAACTGGTGTTAGCGGAATATCATAAACTGTCAGAGGCCACAGAATTCGAGGCATGAGTGCAAAGTTGAGAATCCAGGCTTTGTATTTACCAGACAGACCACATTTTTCAATCGCGTCCAGCCCTGTAATGAGTTGCTTTTTCACCTCGTTTCTGCGAAACCTGTCGATGATCGGTAAACTATACCATCTTCCTAAGCTCTTCACAGGCTGCTCTGGGAGCGTGGGAATACACTCTGTTCTGAAGTAGGTATTTGGTACAGGCTTGCCTTTACACAAAGACAGGGACCGGTTCTTGCTAGGATTGAATCGCATCGCACATCTCTCTATCAACTCATGCAGTCTATCGATTGAGGCTACAACCTGGGCCTTATCTGGTGATATTATTGTAATATCGTCCATAAAGGCCCTCATCGGGGGGGGGGGGGGGGGGGTAGTATCTGGTTATTCGCAACCTGGATCCCATTCACACTACCTTGTGAATTCCGTATAACTACCTCCATCACCATAACGTAAGGTCTGACATGTCAAACATTTAGATAAAAGATCCCGCAATGTTTGCTTACCCTCATAATTGGCACCATGCCAACACAATTGCTGGATCAAATAATATCGCCTTTGTTCTCAGCAGTCAATTGGTGTCATGGGTGGGGCGGTGTTATATTGTGTGACATAACAACTGTCAAGCTGTCAACACTGCAGCGGCAGAAGTCTCTGTTTATATTTTATACTGCCTGTTAGATTCAGTCTTTGCTAGACCTTTGTATATCTATCAAGCATACTTTATCACACACAATAGAAATCTAGAATAATGTAACCTAAAACACAAACTCGTGACTTCTGTACCCCTAAAGGTCTGTCCACACTGGGCCGAATCCGACAAAAAAAACCGGCCGATCCTGCTTTTTGACGGGTGAACCGACCCGCACCGCGGAAAAGTCGGCCCGGTCGTGTTTTGGGCATACGGTTTTGAACGTTTGTCACAACAGACTTTTCATACCGGGAATTTCCCACGGTCAACTGTGATTGGCTGACTGGCCAGTCAACTCTTGTGAAGGAGTCCTGAAGTTTGAGTACTAGTTTCTGCTCTGACATTTCTCAAGCAAGAGTCAATTTTTCAGCTGATAAAATAAATCTAAATCATAATTCATCTTCATCATGTCAGACTCAGAATCAGAACAGCAGACACTAGATAATTCTACCATGACTTGGCAAGAGTTTTTGATAGAATGTGTTAGGGCTAGACCATGTCTATATGACAAGTATGATGTCAATTTTAGTGACACCAGAGGGGTAAAGGCCAATGCCTGGGCGGAGATTGTTGGTGAGCTAATTGCTGCAGGATTCACCACCATCAAGAACAAACCTACAAGTGAGTATACATAGAAAGTTACATAGCAATATTATCTTCCTAATTAAATTAATATTAAAAAAAAGACTCAAGTCTCCCTTCAGGTAAATTGGTTGGTTTTACTTGAGACAAACCTCCTATCATCATCATCATTATGTATGCTTGTATGTATGTAACTAAAAATTCACTCTGTGACTGACCTCTCTAGGCTTTTGAATTGAGTTCTGGTATGATGTATATTGTATGGCAACCATTATTATTTGGGGTGTGCAGCTGTTGAATATAAACTGGGTTAAATATTCTACTATCAACTGGGCAAGAAGCCACAGTGTCATCAAAACAACATGATTTGTTTACATTTATATCTATGTATATTGCCACAACAGCTCTATTGTGAGCCCTGTATGATGTATGGATTTGTACTAAATGTTTATGTTGGGTTTAATCAGAATTAACTATTATATAAAAGATACTAAGATACTATCTATAGCTATCCATTGTTATCCATATCATATTTTTTCTAGATTTAGAAAATGTGAAACAGAAGTGGGAATCACTGAGAGACTGCTTCACCAAGTATAAAAACAAACTAAGGGAAAACTCTGCCAGTGGAGCAGGAGCAAAAGAAATCAGGAAATACATCTATGCAGATCTGCTCGAGTTTACGGACATGAGTAAAAGAAAGCGGCTGTGAGTAACATTGGTTTTACATTCACACAACCTGTTATATATATATATACATATATATATCTATATATATATATATATACATATATATATATATATATATATATATACATACTCCCATCTCAGCTAGTCGCAAAGTAGTGATAGCTAAAGTTTAGTCAACCCCAAACAGCTTAACTTGCATAACAACATTAACTTGACTCTAGCTAATATTTACTCCTCCATGGAATGTTAGAGCACTAATGATTTGATTACACTTTTTGTAGGTCCACATCTAACTCGCAAGTGATAAGAAGCTCTTTGACACCACAGTTGTACAGCCAGCCATCTACCTCAACCGATGTGCTGGGAGATGAAGATACACTGAGCCCTCCACCCGCTCCCACTCCCCAGTCCACACCACGGCCGAAAGGCAAACAGAGAAAAGCACCGGAGACCTCAGCCTTAGAGGAGGATATAAAAAAAAGTATGGCTGGTGCGAAGGCTGCAATTGAGGCAGCAGTTGCCAAACGTGATGAGGATTTCAATTTTGGCACTGTTGTGGCAGATCGTTTGAGAAAATTACCGGACGGTTACATTAAAGAAAATGCCAAAATTGAAATTTTGCAAGTCATCTTGCGTGCAGAACATCCAATTCCATCCAATTACAACCAGCAATCCTTTACTAATTTATTAAACAATTAACCGTTATTACTGAACTAAAAACAATGCTTATTTATAACACCTAAATATCCTAATATATATTGTTCATAAAGTTCCAACAACATGTTTTTTATTAAAAGTTCAAATTCAAACAATTTATTTTTATTACAAGTTCAATCAACACAGTTACAAGTTACAATTACAAGTTCAAACAATATATTTTTATTACAAGTTCAAACAATATGTTTTCGATATTCCAATCAGAAATTGTAGTTTTTATAAGTTAGGTTCTACATAAATACACTTTAATTGTAAACTCAAATATACTGTTATATCTTTAATAGTGTAACTACCCAAGCAGGTTATAGCCTCTGGGGCCGTCTATTCACGTAGTCATATTGCCACGGCACCTGTCCCTCATTCACAAAATAGTCAACAAAACCTTGGCGGGCTGCTGCGGCAGCAGCAGGAAAATTCCTTATACCAGTAGCAGGAGCTTGTGGTAACTGCGCATCATCAACTCGCCAGTTTCCTTGAGCAGCTTCTCCACCTCCGAATATTGTATCTGCAGCTCCTTGTGGTAGATAAGTTCTATCATTATTAACCAGCAGATAGTTATGGAGAACAGTTGTTGCTGACACAATAGTGGTTATGTTCTCGGGTTTGCCAATAATGGGTTTCCTCAGCAGCTGCCACCTTTGAGTGAGGATTCCTACAAGAATAAGTTTTATCTATGGTTTAGAATTCATGGTCATCTTCTCTACCTGATTTTATGTAATAGAGAAGACAATTACTCCATGGTAATAATAATTCAACATGGAAAACGTAAATGTAGGCCTTATTAATTAATGGACAATATTAATCAAAATCTACTCACCAAATGCGTTCTCTATCACACGTCTTGCTCTAGACAGACGGTAGTTGTAAATTTTCTTGTTCTCTGTACCCAACTGTGCTCCAGGAAAAGGCCTCATAAGATATTCCTTCAGCGGAAATGCTTCGTCTGCTACGAAAGCATACGGCAGCATTCTCTGGCCCTCGGCAACTACTTCATCAGCTGGGAGCTTCACTGCACCTATCACAAACAAAGCATGAGTTAAGTATTCAGAACAAAAGTTGATATGTAAATTACAATGTAACTGGAACCCAGCTCTACAAATCAAGTATCAGGATTAAACTCACCAGTCTGTAACTTCTGATTGAAGATGCAGTTACTCCACACCCCTCCATCGCTTTCACTCCCACATTGCCCGATGTCTACCATGATGAACCTGTAGCGGCTATCAGATATGGCCATTAAGTTGATTGAGTGCAGCTTTTTATAGGCAAAGTATTCTGACCCAGCACCTTGAGGCTTTTGGATAACGACATGCTTGCCTGAAAAATAATGGATGATTATATTGATTGACTGATTTCATATATTTGTTATGAGTATTAAAAAAACACTATGATTTTTGTTCTGGGTGTAAACTGTCGTGTTTCAAGATTATATATCTCATAGCGGAATATATTGTAATCAATAATTGACTCAATAAAAAGTGTTGATGACGCTCTACTATCACACCCTGCACCAGCAGTCTGAGCACTGTAACTATGGACAAAGGAAATTCTAACTCCTTGGACCAACCCACTCGCTATCATCAATGTACTCTATTGGACTTCTTACCATCTATTGCTCCGAGGCAGTGTGGGAAGTTCCAGTTCTCAGCAAAGCTACAACCCAAAAAAGCTTATTAGGATCATGCAAAAACATCATTTATGAAATATATAATCTTGAACATAATACATTATATACAATATAAGATAATCAATTATAATATACAAATATAATATACAAGTCTCTATGCAGATCAATGGAAAAAGTGTATGCTTACCCATCAGCTATGGTTTTCCATTCTGTCACTGTAGTTGGCTGCTGGAGGTACATAGGTGCCATAACATTCCACAAAGCATTGCACACATCTACCACTACTTCTGCACAAGTAGACTTCCCCACTCTCCAGTGTTTATGCAAATTGCCGTAGTCTTCACCAGTAGCAAGGTGATGTAAAGTCAATGCTAGCTTCAGGTCTGGTGGCAGAGCTTTCCTCAGTCTCGTGTCTTGTTTGGTAATGTCAACGCGAATCAGATTTAATATGTAATCAAAAGATTCTCGTGTCATGCGTAGGTACTGATGATGCTTTTCTGGGTATAAACGAACTTCTGCTACTAGGTTATTAAACACGCCGAGTCTGTCTCTAAAATAAATAAAATTATCAAATTTGATGATAAATCCATCATTCATCACACATCAGGAACAATATAAACTTTGACATCTAGGGCTAGGCTGCTATCTAGAGGTGGCAGCATGTACCACCCATCGATAGGCACTGTGTACTAGAATCATTTATATTCACTTTATGATACCATTCAGTTAAGTATTATATATATAGTATTGATATGTCCAAATCCTAACAACAAGTAAACAATGCAAGTGAAAAATTTGTAGAATTGGTCTGTACTGACATCTGCAAGATATCCAATCAAATGTTTGGTGATCAATCACTGATAGCTCTGGTGACATAGCTCTAAGTACAGCTAAATGGAAACTTAAATAACATACATTTGATACCACAGTCTGTAGAAGCAACAGTGCACTGATCAATTCCAGATATGACTAATAAATATGCAAGTTAATAGTCAATCTGATACATAATATACTGATTTTGTAAGGTCTTCACTTGAGTACATGTATCTGATGAAATGGTGAGCAAACTTTGTCAATTATGTTCTAATTTTGTACCAACACAGACAGTTATGAACTTACCATACTCACTGATGAATGGTATGAGGATACAGGTGTGATTACACGGAATATTTATTGGCAGCAGAATAACAAAATCAATCGCTTGACTTTTTTGTTTTGGGAGGGTGGGAATGTCATGTGCTGTTGTGCCCCTTTACCTACCTTGATTGATTGATTGGATGAACCCAATAACGTCGTTTGCTCTTTATTTTATCAAGTGACTTGCGCCTTGTGTAGCATTTATAGATTACAAGCATAGCCTGGTAAATTTCCAAAATGTTTTCTAGTTCCATGTTAAGATAAATTTATTTTTGGAAAATGAATTCCGGAAACGGATGTGATGATTCTGCATCGATATGATTGGCCTAGGTAATGTAGGTCGGTAAAAACGGTCCGTGTTTTTATCGCCCATCAGCCAAGTGTGTTCAAACCGACTTTTCACGGACGATTTGCCCACGAACAAAATTCGGAAACGGAATCGCCCAGCAGTGAACACGGACCAGTGTGGACAGACCTTTACACAGATAGGGGCACACATTATAACAGGCGGTTATCCAGTTAATTGCCCTGAGGCTACATATAGCCCATTTTTTCATTAGCATTAAAATCTCTATGACAGGGACAGTTACAGCTGGATTTTGAGGGCAGTGTACCGATTACTATGAGAATGGTGGAGGGGACTGGTCCAGTCTGTATTACAGGTCTGTATTATATTGTTTTATATTATTTTATATTACGTTGATATAAAAACATTGTAATTTAGAAGATTAAATGTAAGGTATTGGTTTGTTAAGTGTCTCTCAATGTTAGCTAGCACCAGTTTTCATTAGCTAATGCCCGAGTTTGACCTCGGTTTGACTAAGGTTTGACTGTTTTATATCACATTAGCTTCAACCTTCTGACCTTGCCAGCTCATTGAACAGCTAAGTAAAACTGCTACACTGTCTCATCAAGTGGTAATCACCCAGCTCGGCTTCACTAACACTGGGTACCACTGTCTGTTGTTTCTCACATTTGATTGGCTGACTGGAGCTCACATTAGATTGGCTGACTGTATCTCACATTTGATTGGCTGACTGTATCTCACATTTGATTGGCTCCCTCAGGTAACCATGAGATGTCTCTAGAGTATGAGTTAGAGGATAATGGTGAGTTAGACGCCACTACAGATAATATAGAAGAACTGTCCGAGGCTGAGGATATCAAGTCTCCACGAGCTGCTAAACGTCAGAAAGTCAGCAACAAGGTGAGACATTGAGTGATAAAACAATATCTTCAGCAGACTGACTATCGGGTATCGGGCACAGTGCTGACTCAAGGCACATGCAATGAGGAGGCCCCAGAATTAATTAAGTCGACTGGTTTAAAAAGAAATTCGCCAAAAAAACTGTTTAAAGTATCCTTTGGGATGTTTACTTGGTGTAAGGGAAACTTTAGGATTAGGGAGATGAACATATTGTTGTACTGTACCAGATAAGACCATGACTTAACGTCATATCACCAGCTGCTGCTGCTGCTGCTTCTGAGAGTGAAGATGAGAGTGATGAGGGGGCGGAGCCTGGACAGGAAGAGGAGGAGATGGAGGAGGATGATCAGCAGAGTGATGATGAGGAGGACAGCCCTAAACCTAAAGAGAAAAAACAGGTATGAGCTATCTGTGTACTATCTGTGTTCTGTCACTGTATTATCTTTGTACCAACAATTGGTATGATGATCAAATAGGTCAGCATCCATCCACAGTCAGGATGTTTGGGTCTACTCTAACTAGAACCAAACTCACCAGACCTGTGACCTATCTCTGTGCTGTGTTATGTCCTGCTTTACAACGCCACTATGAACAAGAAGCGCTTGTTCTTTGAATTGCATATTGTTCATAGTGGCATCATATCCGAGGTATGAGACACTTTTCCCACGATCAATAATTCAAGCCGAGTAGTGCATTGAATTTTTTTACCATGCAAACTGTATCATAAGTAACTGCCCGACTATAACATGTATTGGTCTTGGGCTAGGCTTAAAGGGCAACCAGGGTTTCAAACAACTTCTCATTGATTAATAGTAGATTGCACCCTCTGCATAGGGAAAAAGACAAAATCTAATTCGGATGATTATTCAGCCAGAATTCTTATGAAACATTTCTTCCATCAGGTACTCAAACTCAGCTAAAATAGAATACCAAAGAGCAGTTTCCTGTTCCTGTTATTATTTAGCCTGTGCACTACCATCATTACAGCAATGTCTTGGAACCTCCCCTAAACTGAAGTGTTACCCAGCACATTATTTACTACCCATCAATGCATCGCTGCGAAACCTTGGTTGCCCTTTAAAAAGCCTAATTAATTTGGAAGCTATATAATATTATCCCTATCTATTTGTCGCGTATAGTAGTATATAATATAATCTTTATTTCAAACCATTGGTATGCCACCTGAAGAAAAGTGGCCAACCTTACAGGTTTGTACAAGAAAGAAAAAATATACATATATTTATAAAGTGTAATAGTACAGTATAATATTGATCGTTGGTGAAATGATTCTGTTGCTACTTTGCAGGATTTTAAACAGAAGAAAGTGATGAATGGTGGTGGAAAAGCTGGGGGAAAAAGTCCTAAAGATATGATAAAAGCAAAAATGAAGGCCAAAAAACAGATGGTTAAAAAATCCAAAATGTTATCCGCATAACCTTTGTAGCCTTGGATTTGTACAAGACGCTTTTTTTATTTTTATAATTTGTAAATTAGGATGAATGACCAAATAAAACCTTGTTGGGTTTGACTATATAAAATATCACTGATGTTTCAGTTATACTTGTGTGTGTTTCAATAATTATATTTGCAATTTCTGTTTTATAATAACGAAGCCAAATTGAGATTTAGCAGAAGTTCTTACCTAAAACTCCATAAACTATAAAATCAGTACATGTTACTCATCAGGCAAGGACCCGATGAGCTTCGCTCCGTGTTTGGAGGAACTACCGTTTTCTTGAACTCTTAGCCCTTCAAAGATAGTCGAGGGTCAGTGGTAGGGTAGTGTCCATGATACCAGGACAAAAGCAACTCAGAAAAACACTCGCATCTATTATCAATATTATAATGGCTAAAGCATACTTTAGATAGATAATTGTTGCAAGTTTTGTTGTCATACCCCCCCCCCCCCCCCCGCCCGATCTTCTGTGGTTGATAATGTAAGGCCAGTAACTAGCGATATAGCCACCTGAGAACGATGTACTATGTACGCAAGCCGCAGTCAGTGATTAAAACAATATTAGAACAGAGTTAATTTGAGTTATCTTCTACTTGCTACTATCGACAAGTCGATGGTGAGTAGACTGTGCTGCATTTAGTGGCTGGAGATGGAGGCTGATTCAAACAAACTGATTTAAGAAGACAAGCGATGGAATTGGGAGTGACTTCCTTCGCTCTTGGCTTTGACTTTGCCTGGCTTGACAAGCTTTGTTCGGTTTGTTCCTCCCTCCACTGAACAAGGCTTGTCAAGACAGTCTAACTTTGACGGTGATGCAATTGTAGCCGCTCTTTTTAATCCAGTATAGTACAAAATGAAGTTGATATCACAATTCAATTATAAATAATTTTATTTGTAAATCAATATGATAGTTTGTTATGTAATAAATAGCTGAAATTAAATAGCAGCTGGAACCATTGTAATATCCTGAAATCAGAAAAATTAATCACTCAGCCACTAGGATAGAACTATAACTAGAAGCGGTAATATTGGCATGCAAATGTGAATTAATAGGACCATCCGTATTCAACATTCAACGTCAATTATTTTCCATTAGGAAACTAATATAATAATGAGGCAAACATATTATTGTCTAAACATATATCAGTAGACAGTGTATGTTTAGAAAAAATCTTATTAGCAGAAAATTGTCTTTGAAATAAGGCAGCTTAATCTTAAGAACATTAACATCAATATGTATAAGGTGTGATTGTAGATTGCAACTGAAAAAATTGATAAAAAACTTTGATAAAACTTTGTGTGAATATATAGCTTGTTGAAGATCGTTGCCTTTCATAGGAATGAGCAGGTTTAAAAAAATATAATCCCTTTTCAAATGTCCATTGAAAAGTCGGAAATATCCAATAAATCGTTAGATAGATAATGAGTAAGAGAAATATAACATTATTTATAATAAACAATGTAGTCTGAGATAGGTAATAGAATCTAACTAATCATTTGGGGATCTTACTCACATACGTAATATTGTATTTATGTATAGAGTTTGAACTTGTGAAGAGATCTATCTCTGAATTACTGCAGTGTAGAGGACCAGTAATATATCAGGATACTCTGACTAATCTCTTATAACCTTCCACTTATAGAAAGTAGCTTCTCTAACATTCTGTCCATTTCTTGTGATGCTCAGATCCTCTTCTAAATAAGGAAAAACTAAACTTATTTACACTGATAACAAGAATCTATAACAAATGTGGAGAATATATGACGATATTAGTGTTCTAGTGCGCTGAATATATGTTCTTTCATGTCTTACATGTGGGATATTACCATTAAATGGCTGAATGTATCCATGATGTGCCCTTACCCTTATATATATATATTTATATATATATACACACTTCAGAACTTTATTATTTGATTATGTACCACTTACCGGGTTCCTCTTCGATCCTCGTTCTCGTCGGATTTGGTAACACAGGATTTATTAGTCTATCTGGATGGTTGTCTATTCTCTTTGGCTTGAGATAGAAGTCACCGAGTAAGAAGGTACATCTAGACTGAGGCATAGAAGGGATTGTGCTCTGTACTCCTACACGTGCTACGATCTGTCTGATCTACAAGATGTAAGAACACCTGTTTGTGTTTTATTATGGTCATCATTTTTATAAATCTGACATCATCATCAGGCATAGTTTTAATCAATGTATTTCTCGTACATATCATAAATCAGTAGATCGAATCAATCACAATCAACCACTTTGAACTAGATAATTTGTGTAGAGCAATTCTGTAATGGTTTGCTAAATAAGATGCTTAACCGATTTAAAGTTTCTGATTACATTTCAATCTTATTTATCAAACTTATTTTCTTGTAATGTCAGGGCAAGCTGTGTCAAGTCAATCCGGTTGGGGCACAACACAGGACATGGATCAAGGACTGTTAGGAGGGGCACAACACAAGACATGGATCCAAGACTGTTAGGAGGGGCACAACACAGGACATGGATTCAAGATTGTTAGGAGGGGCACAACACAGGACATGGGTCCAAGACTGTTAGGAGGGGCACAACACAGGACATGGATCCAAGACTGTTGGGAGGGGCACAACACAGGACATGGATCCAAGACTGTTAGGAGGGGCACAACACAGGACATGGATCCCAGAATGTTAGGTGGGGCACAACACAGGACATGGATCTAAGACTGTTAGGAAAGAAAGAAGTGGTAAACTTCTTCATTCATACACTGAAAACTTACACATTTTGCTAGTTCTTCCAGGTGAAGTCTGTGAGCATACTTATAGAATACAGCCACAAGTGTTCTTATAAATGGTGAGCCTGTGTCAGGACTTCGAGGTGAGACGAACGCTGAAAATAAGAATATCAAAATATAACACTACGATTTTAATTTTGAGTACATCATTGATACACAACTGAAAATCAGTGGCCTTTGTTACCATATGATGCTCAGATTTGTCTTAGGTTGTGGTTTAGGGGATAACCAAGCATATGAAATCTCTGCCTCAGAGTCAAGCTTTAGTCCTTGTGCTTGTAGAAAGGATTTTGCAATCAATGTTAAGAATAATGCTTATCAGCCTACAGTCAAAGCTGGACTGCATGATGATAAACTCTGAAGTAGAGATATCATGAGCCGTTCCATCTGTGGATATCTGGTGCTGGTGGATATTATCTCCTCTTGGTAGATTCTGTATGATCGAGGATTGGGGAGTGCTGTCTGTTAGTAGCGTTTCTCTCTTTTCTGAAATTGTACAAAGACAATCATTAGTTAGAGAGTAGAGTGTAGGAGAACAATAAATGAGATTTGTGATTTACTGATGTCTCAGTAATCTTCGCACAAGCTCTCAAGTTTTAGCTCAGTATATATCTTCAATACTTCAGGAATGATGAACAACATGATGTCTATAATCAGAAAATATATAATAATGATAATGATAATAAAAATAATAAAAATAATGAAAATGAAAAAACGACAATGAAAATGAGATAAATACTGGTGATAGCAGCTATGTCGAGCATCATTCTAGGGTTCACTCTTAGGTTTTATACTTACTGCCGGCACAAGCTTGTATTATAATAATCTTAGGCTTCTTCTTCATAGCAGGGAAGTTCTTTGGAGAGAGGAGGTCCATTATTTCAGTTATCTTGACTTGTTTTCCATCTGATCCAGCTACAGTTCCTTCATCTCCATGACTTGTTAAGACTAAGATAAAAGATCTGAGATGTCTGTGTACAGATTCTCCTGTCTGAGAGTCGACCAGCTGTGTCTCCTTATGGATCTCTGAGATCATTTCCTATAATGATGAAGGCGGCAACTGATCATCAATTTGCATATGAGAGAGCTAAGTCTGAGAATGTGTTATTTTGTTGGTTATACTAGATTATGGATTACAGATGAATATGACCAAACTAGAACCCTCTTACATCGGCGGGATAACTTCTGTGATCTCCCACAGTGATATATCCAAGTTTTCTCAGCATCTGTTCAATGTTAGTATGATCGTGTTCTGAACCGGGTCTGGTTCCATTGTATGAGTTAGATAGTATGAGAGCTCTACCTCTTGTCTCAGACACTGTATTGCGCTCCTAGAACATAAATATCACACAGTTATTACCCTAGTTATTGATGACTGCAGATACAGAACTGGGTAAAACACATAGAATTAATAGTAAATCGAGACAGGATACTATATGGAGCATTAGCATTCAGGCACTGAGGCATTTAATTGTGGGCAACAAAACAACAGTGGATGGATGGCGTAGTAGCATTGAAGATAACAATAGATCTAACAGCTTATTGTGAACAGTTTAATACAAATTTTCGGCAAAATATCAACATCGTTAACAAGATGCGGCTGATTGTAATTTTTA
The DNA here is from genome assembly GCA_914767715.1 of Membranipora membranacea. Classification (NCBI taxonomy): domain Eukaryota; kingdom Metazoa; phylum Bryozoa; class Gymnolaemata; order Cheilostomatida; family Membraniporidae; genus Membranipora; species Membranipora membranacea. The sequence goes on from OU612074.1 coordinate 24,080,199, forward strand.
AAATCAAAATTCAATCAAAATTGATCAAGTTACAAACAAAAAACCTGGATTGTGGACACAGTCGATCACTGATAGCATCTTGTATCATACCTCATTCCTGGAGGCGAGGACAGCACTATCACCTGTGACTGGCTCTAAATCAATCAGCGCTGTCTGTGAGTTCACAATCTCTACAATATCGTTTATCTGCTCTTCTGTTAAATCAGCTCCAGGCTGAGATGATGGAGAGGCTAAAAATACACATCAAAGGCTGTAGGTGTAAATCAGCTACTAAAATATAAATTTGCATTTTTATGTCATCTCTCCTAGTTTGGCTTGAATCTCAGAAGGTATCAGGTATGGATATATGACAACAGATGATTACATAATCATAATTATGCAATCAAACCCTAAAGAAAATGAACAAAAGTTATCACACTTGGCCAGATTGCGCTTCAATTAGTACTTCAGAGTGAGAGTAATGATACAATATCATACTTAGATAATAACTTTGAAGGTTATTGGAAAGTGCTGCTACAAACCTATAGATCTCCGATTCAGCTGGTATATCTGTAAGTGTCTGTCCAATTCACGACTTCCACTCTCTGTAATGCTGCCGCCTTCAAAATGGAATAAAGATAAAGATTACAGACATTATACACATAGACTGAAAGGAAATCAAAATGTAATTTCATTTCAATAAAGATTTTTTCCTTCAAGGGAGAATTTATTTTGTGCAATTTTAATGGAGTTATTGGAAGTTTTTGACATTATTTATATTCAGTCTCAATTATGAACTTGAAGACCCAGTAACTATGAAAGTATATAATCTGCTCACATGGATTGAGAAGAGGGAATGGTATGGTGAGTTTTCCTTGCTCCTTGAGCTCCTTTTTACAAGCACATACTTCTTCACCAGTGTACGGAGGTTTATGCACGCTATCATCCCATGCTGGATCTACCTCTGTAGTTGGGCTGTCTTGTTTGGTGAGCAGACAGTGAGAGCAGTAAAATACAGTCTCAAAATGGGCTCCCTTCCACACAGATTTCAGCTCTGATATTAGATTATGCAAATTGGACAGAAGATGCTCCCAGGATTTAGTGATTAGTTTTGAGTTGGTCATCATCTGAATTGTTACAGTTCTCTCAGAGTGGCTGTGGAACAGGTATTTAATTACTTTATCTGTGTCCATGACACAGGCGCCATTCATACCAACTTCTATGTAATTCTGTGCTGTGATGTTGTGGTCTACAAAGATGGCAGTAAGCAGATGGTACACGTAGCTCGGCAATGGCAGCCCTTTGAAGTGTATCTCGACCCTCATTGGAATGTAGTTGCTCGTTTCAGGAACTGATATTACCTTCTTACTGAAGTATGGAATGATGAAGTGAGTCTCACTTCCCTCCTGTATTGGTCCACATATCAGATGGAACACTTTCAGTACTTCAGTGGCCATTTCAGAATGGAACGGAGACTCGCTGTTGATAAGGTTTGTCAAGAGAATTGAGTTCATCACCCCAGTTTCCTGAAACTTGACTACCATTGCCTTGTACTTATTCAGGCCAATACCCCTACCATCATGCTTGAATGCGATGAAACTATTTAAGCGCGACATCCAGGCCTCTTGGCTGGAATGATCAAAGAGCAACTCAACAAGCTTTGTAAGCAGCTCAATGCGGTGAAACACAATGTTATCTAGTTTCGCTCTTTTTTTGTACCACATGATTTTTCCGATCTCATGAAGATATTGAAGGATGACGTGATCTTTGTCTCCTGGAAACCACGAATCTAGCTCTTCAAGAGTCAGGAAAGGTTGGTCTGTTTTTCCTGCACAAAGTTCCATGAACTCATTCCAGTTTTCTGGCAGTTTTGTAAGAAGCAACAACCCAATAGAGAGCAGAATAGATTTCAGATCAGCAATGACTTTTTCCCCGGTTCCTTTATAAATGACCATGGGCTTGTGCCTTGTGAGAAGGGGCTTTGATGTATCACAGAAGCATTTCATTGAGAAGAATGGGCTTGATTCTGGGGCTGAAGCCCTTTCCTCTGTGATTATTTTGTGACGCAAACTCTCTGTTCCTTTGATCAGTTGATCTCGTCTTTCTTTGAAAACCTTTTTATCTTTGATACAATCGCGATGTGTCAGCACTAAGAGAGGAGGGCCAGCTTGAGGACAGGAGAGGAAGAGATGGCTGATCCAATCAAAACAGAGCTTCTCACAAGCAGCATCAGCACCAAACTCGGTCACTAGTCTATCAAACTCAGCTATGTTGACGACCAACAGTGGCACAAACTGATTCCTGGAGGAGAGTGGGTAGGTGAAGTGATAAATCACCTGTCCTCCAAAGTCATGAAATACTAGTGTAGATTTTTCATTGACCTTAGCCTCACACACTTTGAATACTTTCGTGGCTTCATCCAGCTTGTTAGCAGACATGCGATTGGTCAGATATCTTCTATCACCCTGCAATGACTTAACAAGACTAGTCTTCCCAGCCATACTCCCCCCAATGACAGTTACAGGGATGAAATCGAAGGTTCTGTCACCACACTTGTCAAGATCAGTCCAGTATTTGCGTAATGCCTTCATTCCTTGTTTACAGAGCGCGTACGGAGGATATGAAATCGTTTCAGGCACTTTGAGGGTAGTCAGTTTGCCGAGTTTGTTGAGGCATGCAGGTAATTTGGTTAAAGATGTGTTTCCACCGACATCTAGCTCTTCTAAGTCCCATAGGTCTGATATACTATCGGAAAGAAGGAAAGAATAAGTGACCTTTAAGCATTGTTCGGTATGGGCTTTTACAAAAAAATATGAGGATGACATGTTAATGTTTTTACTGGAATTAACGACTCCATCTGAGCGGGCCCAGTTTCATTTCCTGCCCATGACTCAGGGGATTTTCCCTGGCCTCTCCCTATCTTCTAAACCACATAAAATTACATACTCAACCTAATCTTGTACATAATGACTAGTATGAACACCCCTCCCACGTCAACGATGTGTTGTTTATTTGAGATTTAAGCTACCGAATCAGATAAATTTGCTTCTAGTATCACGCTAATGACCAAGAAGAGAAACTGTTAATTCCTGGACATAAGCAAGGATGAAATTTAGAGATGTGAATTCTAATACATAGGTAATCACTCAACAATCTGCTGAGTTCAGAAAACATTTGATGCTGACCAACTAGAGAGATCCACAGATGAATTGCACATTGAAATTGACAAATTTTGGAGAGTAGCTCAACAATAAATTCCCCATGGGAGCTATTATCACAAGAGCTAATATTTTCATTTAATTGAAATAACATTATGTGACAAGTCAGGTAACTTGTAGGGAGCCATCAAAACTAGCAAATGACAATATTATCAATTGTTGAGTACGAATACTTAAATATCATTGATCATTATTGTTGGAGTTTTATTATTGCATTTACAACAGGTATACAATTATAATTTAAGTGCTTTACCATACAATAAGTCACAAAATAAATGTTTTTGTGAACATTATAGAAAGGTTCTGATATCTTTTCAGGACCTTTCAAAGTCCTTTAATCTTCTCCATTTGTCACAGCGTGCAAGCCATCTCTCTTCCATTTATGGCTTTAAGATACTCAATATGTTAGCTCCAGCAATGGACATCCTCTCCCCCAGGAAGAACAACACACATTAATACTGGGTTTGGTGTGAGGTGATGTCCTAGACAAAAGACCATTTTGAAATGGCCGCCTTTTAAATTGAGATTGTTCTACAGACCCATAGAAAATAATGAATAACCAATGAGCATTGAGCAGTACTATCTTCTCTAGGTGAAAGCATAAATACTGGACTCTCATTGGCTCACCATCAAATCAGAGCATTCTTTTGATAGTGTACCATCCAGAATATAGGGGTAGTCAGCTATAATGGGCACACTCATTCTGTCAATTAAATATGTTCTCAACAGATCAAAAAGCCACATGCTTACCACCCACCCATACTAATGTCTCCCCGAGGCGAGTTAGATCAACCCGAAGAAGAAGTCTCTAGATGCAATGTGACTGGAGATATTCATTGTTGAATTTTTGCTTTTTCAAAATATTCTGAATATATTATTTGCTGGTGAGGCTTGCTTCCCCTTCACCTAGGACATTGTTTTGGTAAACTGAACCATGGGATTAGACCTACAACATGTGCCCTATTAGATGGGCATGGTTTAGCTAAACTATGCCCATCTAATAGGGCACATGTTGTAGGTCCAATCCCATGTTTGGACCAGCTCATTGTCTTTAGCTATTAAAGGATTATGCAATGGAATACACTAATGCATTGATATTCACAAAGTCAATAGGATGATTATCATGAATCCCAGGCAGTTGATGAAGTTGTAGGATGCTAGGCGTAGATATTTACTTGTGATACCACTAAAAGTTATGGGCACATCAATTTGGAACAACAGATTATTAGCAATTTTCTTTCAAAGGTGCATTAATGATTTCATCACTTGGCGGCCATTTTTATTTTCAGAAATGTTCCAGACATCACACAAGCAACCCTGGTTGCTGATTGGTCAATTTCGCCCTTTTGTTCTTCCCGGGGTGAGGGAGTTCTCTGGCTCCAGACTATATTATTGAGCAGTTTTCTTTTCCAATACATCGGTTTTCAATGAGAGACACTCATTTCCTGACACCTCCATCAAGTACTTTTCTTTACAATCTTTCAAATGTATCTAATAGCCTTCGATCAGGTCTTTAAACAATTTGTAGGCATTTAAGCAACACACACACATTCATCTATTTCACGTCCAAGACATGATCATTTTCTACTTTATCAGCGTAGCGTCTATGGCTTCCATTTTTCTTCTTTTATTTTAATTTTTGTTGCTTCCTCAGGCAGCATTTTAATGATGAATATTGTTGTCAATATATGTTAAAAAAATGTTTTTTAAAGAGGGGAGGACGACTTTGAATGATATATCAAAAACTATCTGATTCGCTGTTATGATTTGGCCTTCTCTCATAGGCTAGTTGTATTGAACTTGACTCTTTCCATAGAACGCAATCAATGACTATAATAATTACACACCACAATTTCATCTGCCAAGCTGATAAAGGCCAGTTAGTGCAATTTCATATTTCTTCCACATCAATAAGCGCACATGTGTTTGTTTGTTTGTTTAATTTATACTCTTTGTCCAAAGATGTTTACATCGAGATATAAAGCCCCCTTGGAGAGAGAAAATAATAAATAATAAATTGTAAAAACAGAAACAATTTAAACTTGTTAGGCTAGATAGTCTTTGTTTTTTAAGATTGCCTTGCCACATTTCACAGTTCGTGACCGTTTTATATACACATCAGTTTGACACTTTCTTACATATCTCTGTGGTCTTACGTTGGTTTTGTTATTTAGGCGGTTTCTCAGCAGATGTTCTGGATTATTGCCGATTCTCAGCACATAGGTTGAGCATACGTCATGGAGTAAATCGCAAAGTGGTGTTAACTTAGCAGCTTTGAGTCTATCGATATAATGTTCAAGGTCATGGAAAATTATTCGCAGTGCTAGTTTCTGGATCTTTTCCAGCTCGTTCCTGAGATAGTCTGCTAAGAAAGGAAACCATGCTGGAGCTGAGTAGGTTATTGTTGGCAGTATTTGGGCTCTGTACATCATCACAAGTGTTTCTGTGTTAACCCCAGATTGTTTCAGGACTAACAATCCGTGGATTTTACGGTTTGCAGCCTTTCGTACCTCGGACACATGTTCGCTGAATGTAAGGTGGCTATCAAGTGTCACGCCTAGTAATTTTGTTCTTGAGACGTTAGTGACGCTCTGGTTGGTGTTCATAACGAGTTCAGAGTTCATGTTTAGAGATTTTCTGAGGGATACATTGAGCGACTTGGTTTTTTGGACATTAAGACGCATCTTATTCCGATTAGCCCAATCACTGCACTCTCTGATTAGTTGTTGTCCGACTTCAGGAGGTACAAAGTCGACTTCTGATCGAGTGCAGCTAGTGGTCTCAGTAGTGGATTTCTTCAGCGGATAGTAGGTAGTCGTATCATCTGCGTATTTGATGGTGGCGCCTTGTGAGAATTTGAGCGAGTTTACGAATGCTGACCAGAGTGTGGGTCCACAGAGTGTGCCCTGAGGGACTCCAGTGTTGCATATTCGGTAGGTTGACATCACATTGTGGCATCTTAGAGTGACACAGTGTGAACGGTTACATAGATAATTTGCGACGAGAGATATTAGTGCATCAGATAATTCCAGCTCTTGTAGTTTTGTGAGTAGAAGTTGATGATTCATCAAGTCGAAAGCCTTGCTAAAATCATACAAGATCAGTTGAGCCCCATGATTGTCAGTATCATCGAGCACAGTAGTCACATCATCCAACAAGTAAACCAGAGCATCTGTGCAGCCTACACCTTTTCTGTACGCAAACTGATTAGTGTCTAGTTTAATTTGAAGTTCATCTTGGAGTTGTCGGTTCATAAAGGACTCTATAAGTTTCCCAATGTGCCAGAGTAGTGAGATAGGGCGATAGTCCTTACAAGATGATGCGGATTTAGTCTTTGCTATTGGTGATATCTCGGCTGTTTTATAGAGTGACGGAAATCTGCAGGAGTGGAGTGTCAGATTTACGATTCTGGTTACAGGTACACAAAGGTCTTCGTGACAAGCTTTACTTATCCATGATGGATAATCTTGGCTGTGTATGGCTTTCTGTGTGTTGATTCTTCTCAGCGCACATTTCACCTGTCCTATAGATATCTCAGCATGTTTACTATGTGAAGAGTACGGATGAGGTGGTGTTGGCGTCTGCTCTCCAGCTATAGTACCATAGTGTAGGTTGAGCTTGTCGACGAACTGCTGCGGGGTGTAGAGATTGTCATCTAGGACATAGTGGGATGGCTGATTGCTACTGCTTGCCGATGGGTTTAAACATTCAATGCTGCGCCACCAGTTTACAGTTCCTGCTTTCAGTTGGTTTACTTTGCCATCATAGTATCTCTGTTTGGCCTTGGATATGAATCGCTCCAGGGTAGCCCTTAGGTAAACATAATTATGTTGGGTTTCCCGTGTTGAACGCTTTTTCCTTGGCTCTTCTCATCTTTATGATGAGGGGGGTTTCCCAAGCTGGTTTGCTATCTAGTTTCATATGTATGCGCTTGAGTGGACAATGTTTGTGATATATGTCAGTCAGGATGGTTTGGTAGCTTTCGGTGAGCATATCAAGATCAGATATATTCGATAGTAACGACCAGTCTGTTTTGGTTCCATCGAGCATTATGGCGTTCCTAGCATTAGGGATGACAGTTCGTTTATAAATAGTTCTATACTCACATTTCTGTAAAAAGGCACTATTAATGATAACACTAGCATGATCGGATTTTCCAAGGGGGGCACTTTTAGCACAATTAGCTTTCAGATATGATAAATCATTAGTAAAAATTTTGTCTAAATACGAATCTTGTCTGGTTGACAATATAAGTGAGGCCAAATATATCTCCTGCCTGTCTCCTGATCTCGGTATTCTCGACATGGTCCTCATAGCTGATCCCATAGATATGTCATCCGCATTTCTGTCGCATCCATCCTGTTTTCCATTCTCTGTGTGACCGGCCAGGTTTCGCTGCCATACATGAGTGTTGGCTTAATAGATGTCTTGTATAGAAGTACTTTTAGTCTAGTTGGTACTTTCTTGTCACACAACACCCCTGTAAGATCCCTCCACCTGTCCCAAGCCGCACCTATCCTCCTAGCTATCTCCCCAACACACCCTCCATCCTGATCTATCATGGTACTCAGGTACTTAAAGGCAGTTTTCTCATGTAATTCACTATGGTCATGCTGGTTGTAGTTTTTCAATTTGATCTTCCTAGTTGCTCCTGTTGGTGGCATGTACTCCGTTTTAGTCCTACTCAGTTTCAGTCCTGCATCCTCTAGGTGTTTTCTCCAGTCGGCCCTCCATTCCGTCTGCCTCCCTATCACAGAGAACTTAATCATCTGTGAACAGCATGGCCCATGGGGGTTCCAAACTATCTCCTCCGTGATCACATCCAAAATCACTATAAACAGGAAGGGACTGAGAGCTGAGCCTTGGTGGAGACCAACATCTATCCTCTCTTCCTCTGTAGATCCCATATTTGTATTCACAGATGTGGAACAGTTTTCATACATATCCTCTATCAGTCTGATATACTCTTCTGGCACTTGTTGTCTCCTTAGGCAATACCAGATCAAGTCTCTTGGTACAGTGTCATAGGCTTTCTCGAGATCAACGAAAACTAGATGCAAATCCTGTTGGTATTCTCTCATCTTCTCTTGCAATATCCTCAGACAGAACATAGGCTGTGTTGTTGATTTGCCTTTCTGAAATCCGTACTGTCTCTCAGATAAGTCAACATTAGTCCTCAGCCTACATTCCACTATCCTTTCCATGAGCTTGAGGCAGTGACTGAGAAGTTTGATGCCTCGGTAGTTAGCGCAGTTCAGGGGGTCTCCTTTCTGTTTATAGAGTGGTGTTATCCGACTCTTCCTCCATGCAGCTGGTATGCCTGTCTTCTGTTTATCCCTCAAAACTGATGTCATCCAACTCACTCCGGTATCTCCTAATCTCTTGACTATCTCAATAGGGAACTCATCCGGTCCGGCTGCTTTTCCTTTCTTCATTTTCTCGAGCTGTGTTTTCACTTCCTCCGCACTAATCAGAGCAATTGGCCATTCTACTTGCTGGACCTCTTCTAATTCCTCTTTTCTATTCCTAGTGTTGAGTAGTTGATCGAAATACTCCTGCCATCTCCTCTTGATATCTCCATCTTCCGATAATATAAGGCCATCTCCATCTCTCACAACCTTCATCCTATCTATGTCCAATGATCTTCGCTTTCTCGTTTTGGCCAGCTTGTTTAAGTTCTTTGCTCCATTCTCTTCAAGGTCTTTGTACACCTCTTCGTACGCCTTCTCTTTTGCTTTCGCTACTTCGACTTTTGCCTCCTTATTCTTCGTTTGATATTCCTCCTCAACTATCCTTTCTTGGTCTTGATCTTGGGCTTCATCTCTCCTCGCTGTTTTCCATTACTTGAAAGCTTCCTTTTTCTCCCATACAACTTCCTGGAACTCTGAATTCCACCACCAGGACTGTTTTTCTAGATATTTACCTCCCCTTGAGACTCCTAGCTCTTTCTTCGCTATCCTGACTGCATCCACACATGTGTTCTCCCTCGTAGCTTCCTCCATTTCTACTTTTTTCATGATGTTCTCCATCAACTTCATCTCAAACTCATCCCCTTCTGTCTCCTTCATTTTCCACCATCTTAGTCTCTCAGGTCTTTCCCTTCTCTTCTCCTTCTGCATTTTTATGTTCAAGTCTGCGACCAGCAATCTATGTTGGGCAGCTATCGATTCTCCTGGTATTATCTTTCCATTCTTTACCTTTCCCATCATAGATCTCCGAACTAGTATGTAATCGATCACCGAAAAGTATCGACCACTCATGTATGTTACCAAATGCTCATCCTTTTTTTCAAAGAAGGTATTGACTAGCACTAGGTCGTACATCTGAGCAAATTCAAGAATCCTCTCTACTGACTCATTCCTCTGTCCTCCATGCCATCTTTCATACCCTGTTCTATCCATGCAAACATGTCCATTTAGATCTCCTGCAACAACAACTTCCTCCGTACCTGGTATCCTACTAATCGCATTCTCCAGTTGGTTCCAAAACTGCTCTTTCTCCTATTGTTCACATCCTTGCTGAGGTGCGTAGGCGCTTACAATGTTATAGTTCCTCCCTGGTGTTACTAATTTCATTGTCATCATTCTCTCTGATACTCTCTGTACATCTATCATCTTATCCTGCCAGTAGCTGCTGAGACAAATCCCAACTCCATTCCTTGGTCGTTTCCCTCCACAATTATACAGCTTGCATCCCTCACCAAAATTTCGGGCCTTTCCCTTCGATTGACCTCCTGTCTATCTTGTTTCCTGCAGGCAAAGAATATCAGTTCTCCTGGCTGTCATCACTGCTGCTATCTCTCTGCTTTTACTAGTTAACGTCCCTACATTTAACGAAGCTATCAGCACCTGTCGGTTTTGCCCCTCTCTCTTATTTGTCACAGAGTCGGGGCAAACTTGGTTCCGCTGCATGCCGCATAACACGGGCGGCCTCCTAGCATAGTCTGATTGTCTACTTGCATAATCCCTGTTGTGGCGGGGGTTTCCACGGCCGGATGCCCTTCCCGTCGCCAACCATCTGTGTTTATCCGGGCTTGGGACCGGCTGCCGGTATGCTGGCTTGCAAACCAACAGGCCATAAGAAACATATATATGATGAAGAAACATAGTTTGCAGAAATTAAGTTAATTTTCACAGACAGATGCCAACAACCATGAATCTCAATGCATAGTCCTATAGTCTAGTAAAACTTCTAAATTCTCTACCAAATGATAATCAAGGATAATTCTAGGGTTTAGACAGTGAAAGTTTCTTATACTAAATGAACAACAGAGCTAAAATATCTGACTCTAGTTTCATCCTCATATGTCTTACTGTCCTTTACCCTATCGTACTACCATATACATTTAAAGTTATCTTGGTCATTTTATGACTATACATCATCTAAAATATTAGCTCTTTAGACATTGTTAGGAACAACTGCTTTATCCGAAAAATATTTTCGAGTGTTTTATAACCATCTAATATTTTCAAACTGGTTTTTCTTAAATATATTTCGACCTTCTGTACAGTGTAGTTTGTCGTGAATCTGCCCGCATCTGCATTTGGTTGGATGAGCAAGAATTGTTTTAGCAAAGAAAGAGCCTTTACCGTAATTTCTATCAAAGTAGTTGTTGTAATATGAAGGGGTGGAATTTTGAGTGAATTTACATGATACATGAACATGCAGCTAGGTCAGCTATCAAATTTCTGTATGGTATGACCTGCCTTCATGATATATTTACTGCTTTATCTAATAAGCTTTCTTTCTAAATGTGAGTCATTGCTTTACATAAAATGGTGAAAGCTCTTTCACCCATTTACCCATTCAAAGCTTTTCACCTTTTCACCCATTTACTTTCACTTGTCACCCAAACAATGGAAGGGATACATATTTTAGCCAAGAGCTCTAATCAATATTGTAAGTGGTTCTTACTTTTAATATTCCTACAGTTTAATAACTTACTGATTTAGGCAAAACATTTCATCACATTACACTACACGTCGATATTGTTTTCTGTGGCCTCAGATATTCATTTTCAGTTGCATTTTTCAGACGTACTATTATCATTTTCGGCATTCTTCTTTTAGCTATATGTGATCCCGACTAGCCAACATTTATAATTGCTCACTTACTATCGGATTTTCTATTCCCAATAATGTGTGAGTTTTTTATCAATCGTAATGTTCAATGTTAATTTTTTATAAGCAATTTCATTTATCAGTAGTTGTTATATAGTTAAGAGTTGTGTCATCTTGATCTTTTGGAAGACAACTCCAAAAGTCAAGCACATGATATATATTTTGTCAGCCATCTTGTTTATTCTATCTTATTGTACAAGAATACAATTATTAACTCTCAGCAATATAAAAGAGACTTGTAAGAACATAATAGTAGTGATATAATAAAGGTACATAGTAAATAGTAATTTTGCAGCCATTTGTTGATGGTCATAAGGGGACGTTGTAGCGAACTTTAGATAGAACAGTTAAAACATCATATCATTTAAACTAGGAATGGGACTTAAACTGCGTTTTTTAACAAAGTAGATTTTGTTGTATGACAGGGAGGAATTTTGAGTGTTGATGTGAATCAACATGATAATCTGAGGGGGGAGGGGGGGGGGGAAGGGGTGGACTTACTCGACTATCATTGAGATACCAATTGTGAAAAAAAAACATTTTCACCTTAATACTACCCGATAAACAACTTAATTAATCAATCAGATGGGTGCAGATCTTATGAGTAAAATAAAGGATTAATTTAGTTACAATAACAGTGTTTTGAAAACAACTATACTATACTTACCTCTCAGTTATCTCCGTTAAGTGGTTGCAAAGTTTCCAATGTTAACATATATTAGGGTTTTCAAGAATAAATGATAGCTGATAATTTTGCTGGTTTTACTATTCTTGGCCCGGTCTCTAAATTTAAATCCTTGTACATTTTCAACCTGCAGGGTATTTTGGACATGGGTTTAGGTAGCCTGTCTTGACTAGGTTTGTTGTGGCATATGCTTGCCCCTTCCCACTGCAAAGCTTGTCAAGACAGGCTCGAATATAGGGTGCGATATGCAAAATAATGAGTACTAGCAGCTGGACTTAAATGGCTCTCTGTTGATTCTGTTTTATGATGCCCTGTATATCGATTGCGGATTGTTTGAGTTACCGTAGCTTATTAGTTTATAATGTTGATTCTGTGTGTTTGATAATTGTGTGGATTTACATGTAGCAGACATTATTATGTAATGATTTTGAATTAACCTAGATTGTGCAGGCAATTAGTGTGCCTTCTTTGATGAATTGAGAGCAGAGCAGTGTTCGACTTGAGAGAGAGTGGACCTGCACCAGCATGAATAAAGATCTTTTATCCTTTAAGTACGAGCTAGTGAATATGTAGACAGCAATATATAAATGTTTTTAAGACTTTCACCATGAACCTTCCTGCCTAAGACGGTGCGCCCCGCTCGACAGCACAGAGGTTGAGGAACATTAAAAGAAACAACCTTTAGTAATTTTGAGTGTTGATGTAAATCAACATGATAATCTGAGGGGGGGAGGGGGTGGACTTTCTCGACTATCATTGAGATACCAATTGTGAAAAAAAAACATTTTCACCTTAATACTACCCGATAAACAACTTAATTAATCAATCAGATGGGTGCAGTTCTTATGAGTAAAATAAAGGATTATTTTAGTTACAATAACAGTGTTTTGAAAACAACTATACTGTACTTACCTCTCAGGTATCTCCGTTAGGTCACAATAGTCCAGATCTAGCTTTTTGAGACACTTCAGATCCCCTATCCGGCTGGGTAAGGTATGAAGGTTCTTATTTCCAGATAATCTCAGCTCCTCTAGGTTTGTAAGTGATCCAATACTGTAATGAAAGTTATTAGATCTGTCAGTATGTACCCAGTTTTAAAGGAGCAGCAAAGCAGAAGGTAATACAACAGTGCACCAATCTAATAGCAAAGTACATATGCAGGTACTGATCTTACTTTTGCAGGATAGGTTGTATTCAGTGACAATAAAACACATAATAAATAAATAAAGAAATAACAAATATGATGGAAAAAAGCTAATGTATAATAACGTCAACTTGCAGTTCTTGAGACTGCAGCTATTATAAAGATCTATGTGATCTCAAACTGAGTTAAGAGTTGGGTAACATATGATTAGATCATAACTTTGCATTGTCATATACTTCGCATGGGCTATTCTTTCTTTGGGGAATCACAGAACCATTGTTCTGGCCAAAAAAACAAGAGTGATTTTTGGTGTTGATCAAAATTCAATCTACATAACATTTCGATCTCATTTAAATTAATATCTAGTGACCTTGAGGTCAGGTTATATATGGTTTAGTGGTTGTCTGCTCTGCAACTGTTATCAGGTCCAATCACAGCTGTATTGAGGATGACCCATAGGAAAAGAGCCAAGGTTTGGTGCTTTCTTATCCGCTTGATGACTCTATATCACCTATCATATTAAATTAATTAGATACTGTGTAACACCCGACTGAGGCTGTTATGGTTCAGGTCATGTGATACAGGAGGCAGCAGCGGAAAATTTTGAGAGTGAACATCTTGATACGACTATGAATCAGTTTAAACTTGATATTCAGCTCTGTAGTGAATGATATTCTGTTCCAAAGAGCTGATTTCCTTACTGGCTATTCATTTAACATTTATAAATGGGTTGCCAGGGTTGTCTGTAACTTTAACAAGCACTATTTTATACCCGTCCTTTTAACAGAATAATAATAAAAAAAAACTCAGCTAACATACCAGTAACCAATTCCATGTTGCCAATCCAACAAAAGAAATCTTCTGTCGATCAATACCACTCATGCGTTTACCATCAGCCAAAAATCTTTATTTAGTAACTTCATTTATGCCAAACCAGTACAGTCTGTCCACGCCCAGCTATTTTGAAAATTGGCACACCTCCGCGAGATAGCTTCAATCTATGTATGTATGTATGTATATGATGCTCAAATAATGGTGTGGGAGAGAAGTTATTCATCAGTTGAAATGAAGGTAAAGAAGTGACTAAGAACGCCAACCACCCTCTACCTTTTTTAAATTAGCCCACAGGATGAACACTTTCCTGGATTTTAAATCCTGCCTATTCACCGAACTAAAACTTCCGAAAAATTACTTTCCTTATCAAATTACCAAGTGGTTGCAAAGTTTCCAATGTTAACGTATATTAGGGTTTTCAAGAATAAATGATAGCTGATAATTTTGCTTGTTTTACTATTCTTGGCCCGGTCCCTAAATTTAAATCCTTGTACATTTTCAACCCGCAGGGTATTTTGGACATGGGATTAGGTAGCCTGTCTTGACTAGGTTTGTTGTGGCAGATACTTGCCCCTTCCCACTGCAAAGCTTGTCAAGACAGGCTCAGATATAGGGTGCGATATGCAAAATAATGAGTACTAGCAGCTGGACTTAAATGGCTCTCTGTTGATTCTGTTTTATGATGCCCTGTATATCGATTGCGGATTGTTTGAGTTACCGTAGCTTATTAGTTTATAATGTTGATTCTGTGTGTTTGATAATTGTGTGGATTTACATGTAGCAGACATTATTATGTAATGATTTTGAATTAACCTAGATTGTGCAGGCACTTAGTGTGCCTTCTTTGATGAATTGAGAGCAGAGCAGTGTTCCACTTGAGAGAGAGTGGACCTGCACCAGCATGAATAAAGATCTTTTATCCTTTAAGTACGAGCTAGTGAATATGTAGAGAGCAATATATAAATGTTTTTAAGACTTTCACCATGAACCTCCCTGCCTAAGACGGTGCGCCCTGCTCGACAGCACAGAGGTTGAGGAACATTAAAAGAAACAACCTTTAGTAATTTTGAGTGTTGATGTAAATCAACATGATAATCTGAGGGGGGGAGGGGGTGGACTTTCTCGACTATCATTGAGATACCAATTGTGAAAAAAAAACATTTTCACCTTAATACTACCCGATAAACAACTTAATTAATCAATCAGATGGGTGCAGTTCTTATGAGTAAAATAAAGGATTATTTTAGTTACAATAACAGTGTTTTGAAAACAACTATACTGTACTTACCTCTCAGGTATCTCCGTTAGGTCACAATAGTCCAGATCTAGCTTTTTGAGACACTTCAGATCCCCTATCCGGCTGGGTAAGGTATGAAGGTTCTTATTTCCAGATAATCTCAGCTCCTCTAGGTTTGTAAGTGATCCAATACTGTAATGAAAGTTATTAGATCTGTCAGTATGTACCCAGTTTTAAAGGAGCAGCAAAGCAGAAGGTAATACAACAGTGCACCAATCTAATAGCAAAGTACATATGCAGGTACTGATCTTACTTTTGCAGGATAGGTTGTATTCAGTGACAATAAAACACATAATAAATAAATAAAGAAATAACAAATATGATGGAAAAAAGCTAATGTATAATAACGTCAACTTGCAGTTCTTGAGACTGCAGCTATTATGAAGATCTATGTGATCTCAAACTGAGTTAAGAGTTGGGTAACATATGATTAGATCATAACTTTGCATTGTCATATACTTCGCATGGGCTATTCTTTCTTTGGGGAATCACAGAACCATCGTTCTGGCCAAAAAAACAAGAGTGATTTTTGGTGTTGATCAAAATTCAATCTACATAACATTTCGATCTCATTTAAATTAATATCTAGTGACCTTGAGGTCAGGTTATATATGGTTTAGTGGTTGTCTGCTCTGCAACTGTTATCAGGTCCAATCACAGCTGTATTGAGGATGACCCATAGGAAAAGAGCCAAGGTTTGGTGCTTTCTTATCCGCTTGATGACTCTATATCACCTATCATATTAAATTAATTAGATACTGTGTAACACCCGACTGAGGCTGTTATGGTTCAGGTCATGTGATACAGGAGGCAGCAGCGGAAAATTTTGAGAGTGAACATCTTGATACGACTATGAATCAGTTTAAACTTGATATTCAGCTCTGTAGTGAATGATATTCTGTTCCAAAGAGCTGATTTCCTTACTGGCTATTCATTTAACATTTATAAATGGGTTGCCAGGGTTGTCTGTAACTTTAACAAGCACTATTTTATACCCGTCCTTTTAACAGAATAATAATAAAAAAAAACTCAGCTAACATACCAGTAACCAATTCCATGTTGCCAATCCAACAAAAGAAATCTTCTGTCGATCAATACCACTCATGCGTTTACCATCAGCCAAAAATCTTTATTTAGTAACTTCATTTATGCCAAACCAGTACAGTCTGTCCGCCCAGCTATTTTGAAAATTGGCACACCTCCGCGAGATAGCTTCAATCTATGTATGTATGTATGTATATGATGCTCAAATAATGGTGTGGGAGAGAAGTTATTCATCAGTTGAAATGAAGGTAAAGAAGTGACTAAGAACGCCAACCACCCTCTACCTTTTTTAAATTAGCCCACAGGATGAACACTTTCCTGGATTTTAAATCCTGCCTATTCACCGAACTAAAACTTCCGAAAAATTACTTTCCTTATCAAATTACCAAGTGGTTGCAAAGTTTCCAATGTTAACGTATATTAGGGTTTTCAAGAATAAATGATAGCTGATAATTTTGCTTGTTTTACTATTCTTGGCCCGGTCCCTAAATTTAAATCCTTGTACATTTTCAACCTGCAGGGTATTTTGGACATGGGTTTAGGTAGCCTGTCTTGACTAGGTTTGTTGTGGCAGATGCTTGCCCCTTCCCACTGCAAAGCTTGTCAAGACAGGCTCAGATATAGGGTGCGATATGCAAAATAATGAGTACTAGCAGCTGGACTTAAATGCCTGTCTGTTGATTCTGTTTTATACATTAGGATTCGCAGAAGGAGATAAAATGCTTTTCTGACGTTAGAAGATTTTAATCGGACGGAAGTGTACTCTATCAAGCAACATGTTGTAGATTAAAGTCCCTGGCCAATTTACGACATACAAAAATGATTTGCTTCCATAGACTTTACTTTTTGGTCTATTTTTGATACACAGCTTCCTAAGTATCCCTCGGAATATCGTCTGGAAAAGATTGTATACACAAATGGAGCCTAAGTTTCTTTAAATTATTTTGGCTGATTGATTATAGCTTGTAATTATACAACAAAATTTACCAAAAGCCATGAGGATCATTACACATTGGTAAGCTTAATTTTGTAGAGTGATTTGTCAAAATGCCTTATCTCTGCTCTAAAAAAAGCTGTGTACTTTGGATTTCTTATATCTGTATGATGTGATGATGCAGTTTAATAACAATTTTTGTTGCCAACCAGTAATTGAATCAAACACCTCACTTGATGCCCTGTATATTGATTGCAGATTGTTTGAGTTACCTGAGCTTATTAGTTTATAATGTTGATTTTGTGTGTTTGATAATTGTGTGGATTTACATGTAGCAGACATTATTATGTAATGATTTTGAATTAACCTAGATTGTGCAGGCACTTAGTGTGCCTTCTTTGATGAATTGAGAGCAGAGCAGTGTTCGACTTGAGAGAGAGTGGACCTGCACCAGCGTGAATAAAGATCTTTTATCCTTTAAGTACGAGCTAGTGAATATGTAGACAGCAATATATAAATGTTTTTAAGACTTTCACCATGAACCTCCCTGCCTAAGACGGTGCGCCCTGCTCGACAGCACAGAGGTTGAGGAACATTAAAAGAAACAACCTTTAGTCGTTACATCCCCAAATCTATAATGAAAGAGTGAAGACATCGGATCATATCAGGTGTGATTATTATTATTATTTGGACGCCTAACTCTAAAATCTTATCTGATTTTATTTTTGACCTGAGCAAGAGACATTTTAATAGGATAGCGAGTGATCCAGAACATCCACTTTTTAGTAGAGTAATACGAAACAATAACAGAACATCCTCTTGCTTAAATACTACTTTCCGACCCAAGACCTGCAAGACTCAAAAACATGCCAAATCTTTTTCTCAACCTTAATGTCTTATTTTTACAACATACAACCTTAACCTTTCTTAGTCCATATATTAATTAATGTACACATTCATTTTTATCATTCTCATGATACCGAATATACAAATAAACTGAAACTGAAACTGTAGTGTGTGGTATGTCACAACAGTCATACTTAATATGAGTTATTACAATAATAATCACACAGATAAGATGATGATCAAAATTGAGACCTAGATGGGTCTCGAACCCAGGTCCGAATGCAATGCAGGCAATGTCGCTAATGCTGAGCCTAGTGGCGCGATGGTAGCGTCGTTGCCTGCAGGTATGTGGACCCAGATTCGAGTCCCAGCCAGGTCTGAATTTTGATCATCATCTTATCTGTGTGATTATTAGTGTAATAACTCATAAAAAGAATGACAGTTGTGACGTACCACAGGGGAAACATCCGCTTATTCCCTATGCCGATTGAAGGTGATCACCCTGGAAGTTTGAGAGGCCATAACTTCCTCAATATCTGGATTCTTAAACTTGAATTCGCTCATATGATAGAATAAAATATGGAGAATAACATGTGATATAAAATAGCAGCCACAAACTAAGTCTTTAATGGCAAGGCTGCAATGTCTGCGCCAATTTCGAGAATTGTGTTTTCAGACAAAGAACACAAACAAGCAATAAAAAGAGTAGTATAAGTACTAAACTGAGAGGAGTAAGTGATCAGCTCCTTGGGTACTCAGGGTATTAGGTTGAGTTGGGATTGTGGCTCCAATACCCGCAAAAAAGATCACTCCAAAGGTGTCCTATAAAGATTTTCAGGCAAAAACAGAACGAAAATAGTAATTTTGCAGCCATTTGTTGGTGGTCATAAGGGGACGTTGTAGCGAACTTTAGATAGAACAGTTGAAACATCATATCATTTAAGGAAGAAATGGGACTTAAACTGCGTTTTTTAACAAAGTAGATTTTGTTGTATGATAGGGAGGAATTTTGAGTATTGATGTAAATCAACATGATAATCTGATGGGGGGGTAGGACTTAAGCTGTAGCTCCACGTAACGGTGTAATCACAGACCGATGGCATGTCTAGACATGCTCGGCCGATCTCACACTGCTACACAGGCCTATGAGTTAGTATACGATGGTCTAGTGAGTCATAGCGGCTCATAAATCAGGTGCCTTGATTGACCAATGAACTCCCTCAGTTCAATCGATTGACCAATGATATTTAATGGGCGTGTTAACAAATGACTGGATATAGATGTCATATTAAATCCGGGTCTTTGTCACTTTGAATCTTCACCAAATAAAATTTCAGTCTTCTATAAAATTGATTTTCCTATGCTATACTATGGATGTCGTGTCAGGACAGCTTCCATTTCCAAGTGATACAGCTATTACCTTCCATATTTTCACTTCAGCACCACTCCTATCTTTGTAGTTATGGTCTTTGTATCATAAATAGGAGGATGTGATTTTACTACAGATATTATCAACTCCTCCATTTTTGATAGCCTGTCACGATTTGATAGATGATGTGTTTAACCACGTAATTATTGAAGCAAGCAATCAACAACCGATCAGCATAGAGGATCGTCCAGATCACTCGGGCAAAAGACCAACAAGTTCGATGTCCACTTAACACGAGTAATCACTCGTGCAGATCCACCGATTAACCACCCGTGACCCAAAATCGATGTAAAAATCGTGTCATGTAGCCATGGCTTTACTCGACTATCATTGACATACCAATTGTGAAAGAAAGAAAAACAATTGCACCTTAATACTACCCGATAAACAACTTAATTAATCAATCAGATGGGTGCAGTTCTTTTGAGTAAAATAAAGGATTAATTTAGTTACAATAACAGTGTTTTGAAAACAACTATACTGTACTTACCTCTCAGGTATCTCCGTTATGTCACAATTGCTCAGCTCTAGCTTTTTGAGACACTTCAGATCCCCTATCCGGCTGGGTAAGGTATGAAGGTTCTTATTTCCACATAAGTACAGCTCCTCTAGGTTTGTAAGTGATCCAATACTGTAATGAAAGTTATTAGATCTGTCAGTATGTACCCAGGTTTAAAGGAGCAGCAAAGCAGAAGATAATACAACAGTGCACCAATCTAATAGCCAAGGTTTGGTGCTTTCTTATCCGCTTGATGACTCTATATCACCTATCATATTAAATTAATTAGATACTGTGTAACACCGGACTGAGGCTGTTATGGTTCAGGTCATGTGATACAGGAGGCAGCAGCGGAAAATTTTGAGAGTGAACATCTTGATACGACTTTGAATCAGGTTAAACTTGATATTCAGCTCTGTAGTGAATAATATTCTGTTCCAAAGAGCTGATTTCCTTACTGGCTATTCATTTAACATTTATAAATGGGTTGCCAGGGTTGTCTGTAACTTTAACAAGCACTATTTTATACCCGTCCTTTTAGCAGAATAATAATAAAAAAAAAACTCAGCTAACATACTAGTAACCAATTCCATGTTGCCAATCCAACAAAAGAAATATTCACTATGGTTCCATGGATCGATTATGTAAGGATTTCGGTAGTAATCGCCCCATGGAAATGGCATTAAAGTCAAATTCCGATTGTGACGAATGACTTTTTGGACGCGAATATCCAAACCGTGTTTATTCGACCTTATTACTAATTGGCGGCGTGGCTGAATGGTTAGCGCGCTTGCACACAATGCCTTCAAAGTGAATTAATGTGGGAGGCCGGGTTCAAGTCTCGGCCGCGGCAGATTTTTTTCATGTTTTTCCCATCATGGGAATGGTTAGAATCCACTGGATTCTAACCATTCGAAATTGGAGTGAACCACAAAATTGACCCATGGAACCATAGTGATTCTGTCGATCAATACCACTCATGCATTTACCATCAGCCAAAAATCTTTATTTAGTAACTTCATTTATGCCAAACCAGTACAGTCTGTCCGCCCCGCTATTTTGAAAATTGGCACACCTCCGCGAGATAGCTTCAATCTATGTATGTATGTATGTATTTGATGCTCAAATAATGGTGTGGGAGAGAAGTTATTCATCAGTTGAAATGAAGGTAAAGAACTGACTTAGAACGCCAACCACCCTCTACCTTTTTTAAATTAGATTTAAGTCCCTGGCCAATTTACGAGGTACGAAAATGAATTGCTTCCATAGACTTTACCTTTGGGTCTATTTTTGATACACAGCTTTCTAATTATCCCTCGGAATATCGTCTCGGAAAAGATTGTATACACAAAAGGAGCCTAAGTTTCTTTAAATTATTTTGGCTGATTGATTATAGCTTGTAATTATACAACAAAATTTACCAAAAGCCATGAGGATCATTACACATTGGTAAGCTTAATTTTGTAGTGTGTTTTGTCAATAACCTTCAAATTGTGTAGTGACAAGATCACTTTTGGGGAAATGTCTAGTCTCCACAATTTAGGTTCTGTCCATTGGTCTGTTATATATTTGGTTATGCTATAAAATGCCACAGTGTTCATTGATCGAGTGAGAAAACTACTGATTTAAACTCGTGAGAAAGAGGCTAGAAAGACATGGAGATATCTAAAACTTGGGTGACAAATATTCTGAGTCTCTACACTATTTTAAGTCCACTGACAAACTTAAGAATTAAAACTAAAGGCCTTCATTATTCCTGACTTCTCTTCAAACTTACCCTTACTCACTCTCCCCTATGTAACGAGGCAATTTTGTGTCAACAAAATTCATTCCCATGAATTTTGATGGCGGCATATTATAAACATTTCTGAATCTGAATTATTGTCATTACTTTCTAATGAATCAAGATTTCCCTTTTTACATTTCAAGAATTTAACAGTAGGGTCTAATGATCCGAAAACTTGTTAAACGAAAACAAAAGATAGCCATTCAATTATATGCACCTAGAAGTTGCAAGGCATTTAGTTATCTTTGGAGGAGCCATGTCCAAATCCCTTATCTCTGCTCTAAAAAAAGATGTGTACTTTGGATTTCTTATATCTGTATGATGTGATGATGCAGTTTAATAAAAATTTTTGTAGCCAACCAGTAATTGAATCAAACACCTGAGTACTAGCAGCTGGACTTAAATGGCTCTCTTTTGATTCTGTTTTATGATGCCCTGTATATTGATTGCAGATTGTTTGAGTTACTGGAGCTTATTAGTTTATATCGTTGATTTTGTGTGTTTGATGATTGTGTGGATTTACATGTAGCAGACATTATTATGTAATGATTTTGAATTAACCTAAATTGTGCAGGCACTTAGCGTGCCTTCTTTGATGAATTGAGAGCAGAGCAGTGTTCGACTTGAGAGAGAGCGGACCTGCACCAGCGTGAATAATGATCTTTTATCCTTTAAGTACGAGCTAGTGAATATGTAGACAGCAATATATAAATGTTTTTAAGACTTTCACCATGAACCTCCCTGCCTAAGACGGTGCGCCCTGCTCGACAGCATAGAGGTTGAGGAACATTAAAAGAAACAACCTTTAGGCGTTACATCCCCATATCTATAATTAAAGAGTGAAGACATCGGATCATATCAGGTGTGATTATTATTATTATTTGGACGCCTAACTCTAAACTCTTATCTGATTTTATTTTTGACCTGAGCAAGAGACATTTTAATAAGATAGCGAGTGATCGAGAACATCCCCTTTTTAGTAGAGTAACACGAAACAATAACAGAACATCCTCTTGCTTAAATACTACTTTCCGACCCAAGACCTGCAAGACTCAAAAACATGCCAAATCTTTTTCCCAACCTTAAAGTCTTATTTTAACAACATACAACCTTAACCTTTCTTAGTCCATATATTAATTAATGTACACATTCAATTTATCATTCTCATGATACCGAATGTACAAATAAACTGAAACTGTAGTGTGTGGTACGTCACAACAGTCATACTTAATATGAGTTATTACACTAATAATCACACAGATAAGATGATGATCAAAATTCAGACCTAAATGGGTCTCGAACCCAGGTCCAAATGCAATGCAGGCAATGCCGCTGACGCTGAGCCTAGTGGCGCGATGGTAGCGTCGTTGCCTGCAGGTATGTGGACCCAGATTCGAGTCCCAGCCAGGTCTAAATTTTGATCATCATCTTATCTCTGTGATTATTAGTGTAATAACTCTTAAAAAGTATGACAGTTGTGACGTACCACAGGGGAAACATCCGCTTATTCCCTATGCCGATTGAAGGTGATCACCCTGGAAGTTTGAGAGGCCATAACTTCCTCAATATCTGGATTCTTAAACTTGAATTCACTCATATGATAGAATGAAATATGGAAAATAAGATGTGATACAAAATAGCAGCCTCAAATTAAGTCTTTAATGGCAAGGCTGCAATGTCTGCGCCAGTTTTGCTCTCTGTTTGCAGGCAGATCAGAGCACACCTGGGGGACAACCAAATCCTACTGCAGTTGGCCTCCAGGCGTGCTCCGACCTGCCTGCAAACAGAGAGCAAACTGGCAGAGACATTGCGGCCTTGCCATTAAGGCAAAATAATTTTCGCCGCCCATGCTTCGGGATGTGGCGCGTGATATGACATCCGATTTTAATCAACCTTGAACCAGTTTTTCGTTGACATCGCCGGAACTTTGTCTGATATCAACCTCCAATCTTGTCTAACCGATCTACCATATGACAGTACACATTGCGCAAGTAAAACGCTGGCTGCGTAATATAGACACATCGAAGTCAACATGTGCATCAGACTTTCCCTCATAAGTCTCGAAGTTTTGTTGTGAGGATTGGTGCATACCAATGTGGGATCTAAATAAACAAATGGACAGAAATGGTAGATGAAAAGAACTGTCACGCTGATCCTACCGCTTTCCTGGACATGTCAAAGGCTTTTGACAGAATAGAAAAATATAAAAGTAATAGAGAAGCACGCATCAAGAAAAGTTGACAAGAATCTAATCTCCATTGTGCATGCTTCTTGGATGGCAGAGAGCGAAAAGTAAGGTTAGGCAACTCCATCAGCCTAACCTTGAAAACGAAAAATGGAACACCTCAGGGCACTCTCCTAGGACCAATTTTCTGGTTACTGTATATCGACTCACGGTCAACCAAGCACGGGACCATTGACAAGTATGGGGATGACCTCACCAAAACACCCAAGGTCAGCAGATGATATTACCAACTGGTGTGATAACCACAATATGCCAGCCATTGCGATCGCACATCATAGATCAGACTAAATTTCTGATCTGACGTAGAGAAAAGCGCCATACTGGTGGAATCTAGGGTGCCTGTTGACACAATGCCTTTACAAAGGATATAATTGAAAATAATTCCCAGTGGAAGTAGGCTTCCATGAAGATGCGGCTAGATCAGCTATCAATTTGGAGAATTGCGTTTTCAGACAAAGAACACAAACAAGCGATAAAAAGCGAGGTTTAAGTACTAAACTGAGAGGAGTAAGTGATCAGCTCCTTGGGTACTCAGGGTATTAGGTAGAGTTGGGATTGTGGCTCCAATACCCGCAAAAAAGATCACTCCCAAGGTGTCCTATAAAGATTTTCAGGCAAAAACAGAACGAAAATAGTAATTTTGCAGCCATTTGTTGATGGTCATAAGGGGACGTTGTAGCGAACTTTAGATAGAACAGTTAAAACATCATACCATATAAACAAGGAATGGGACTTAAACTGCGTTTTTTAACAAAGTAGATTATGTTGTATGACAGGGAGGAATTTTGAGTGTTGATGTAAATCAACATGATAATCTGAGGGGGGGGGGGGGAGGGGGTGGACTTTCTCAACTATCACCTATCATATTAAATTAATTACATACTGTGTAACACCCGACTGAGGCTGTTATGGTTCAGGTCATGTGATACAGGAGGCAGCAGCGGAAAATTTTGACAGTGAACATCTTGAGACGACTATGAATCAGTTTAAACTTGATATTCAGCTCTGTAGTGAATGATATTCTGTTCCAAAGAGCTGATTTCCTTACTGGCTATTCATTTAACATTTATAAATGGGTTGCCAGGGTTGTCTGCTACTTTAACAAGCACTTTTTTATACCCGTCCTTTTAAGAGAAAAATAATAAAAAAAAAACTCAGCTAACATACCAGTAACCAATTCCATGTTGCCAATCCAACAAAAGAAATATTCTGTCGATCAATACCACTCATGCGTTTACCATCAGCAAAAAAACTTTATTTAGTAACTTCATTTATGCCAAACCAGTACAGTCTGTCCGCCCAACTATTATGAAAATTGGCACACCTCCGCGAGATAGCTTCAATCTATGTATGTATGTATGTATATGATGCTCAAATAATGGTGTGGGAGAGAAGTTATTCATCAGTTGAAATGAAG
Organism: Membranipora membranacea; assembly: GCA_914767715.1. Classification (NCBI taxonomy): domain Eukaryota; kingdom Metazoa; phylum Bryozoa; class Gymnolaemata; order Cheilostomatida; family Membraniporidae; genus Membranipora; species Membranipora membranacea. The sequence goes on from OU612074.1 coordinate 24,105,676, forward strand.
CAACATGTTGTAGGTTTAAGTCCCTGGCAAATTTATGAGATACAAAAATGATTGGCTTCCATAGACTTTACCTTTAGGTCTATTTTTGATACACAGCTTTCTAAGTATCCCTCGGAATATCCTCTCGGAAAAGATTGTATACACAAAAGGAGCCTAAGGGTCTTCAAATTATTTTGGTTGATTGATTATAGCTTGTAATTATACAACAAAATTTACCAAAAGCCATGAGGATCATTACACATTGGTAAGCTTAATTTTGTAGAGTGATTTGTCAATAACCTTCAAATTGCGTAGTGACAAGATCACTTGTGGAGAAATGTCTAGTCTCCACAATTCAGGTTCTGTCCATTGGTCTGTTATATATTTGGTTATGCTATAAAATCCCACAGCGTTCATTGATCGGGACGGAAAACTACTGATTTAAACTCGTGAGAAAGAGGCTAGAAAGACATGGAGATATCAAAAACTTGGGTGACGAATATTTCGTTGTATGACAGGGAGGAATTTTGAGTGTTGATGTAAATCAACATGATAATCTGAGGGGGGGGGAGGGGGTGGACTTTCTCGACTATCATTGAGATACCAATTGTGAAAAAAAAAACATTTTCACCTTAATACTACCCGATAAACAACTTAATTAATCAATCAGATGGGTGCAGTTCTTATGAGTAAAATAAAGGATTAATTTAGTTACAATAACAGTGTTTTGAAAACAACTATACTGTACTTACCTCTCAGGTATCTCTGTTAGATCACAACCACTTAGGTTTTTGAGACACTTCAGATCCCCTATCCGGCTGGGTAAGGTATGAAGGTTCTTATTTCCATATAAGTACAGCTCCTCTAGGGTGGTAAGTGATCCAATACTGTAATGAAAGTTATTATATCTGTCAGTATGTACCCAGTTTTAAAGGAGCAGCAAAGCAGAAGATAATACAACAGTGCACCAATCTAATAGCAAAGTACATATGCAGGTACTGATCTTACTTTTGCAGGATAGGTGGTATTCAGTGACAATAAAACACATAATAAATAAATAAAGAAATAACAAATATGCGTAGTGACAAGATCACTTGTGGAGAAATGTCTAGTCTCCACAATTTAGGTTTTGTCCATTGGTCTGTTATATATTTGGTTATGCTATAAAATCCCACAGCGTTCATTGATCGGGGCAGAAAACTACTGACTTGAACTCGTGAGAAAGAGGCTAGAAAGACATGGAGATATCTAAAACTTGGGTGACAAATATTCTGAGTCTCTACACTATTTCAAGTCCACTGACCAACTTAAGAATTAAAACTAAAGGCCTACATTATTCCTGACTTCTCTTCAAACTTACCCTTACTCACTCTCCCCTATGTAACGAGGCAATTTTGTGTCAACAAAATTCATTCCCATGAATTTTGATGGCGGCATATTATAAACATTTCTGAATCTGAATTATTGTCATTACTTTCTAATGAATCAAAATTTCCCTTTTTACATTTCAAGAATTTAACAGTAGGGTCTTATGATCCGAAAACTTGTTAAACGAAAACAAAAGATAGCCAATCAATTATATGCACCTAGAAGTTACAAGGCAGTTAGTTATCTTTGGAGGAGCCATGTCCAAATCCCTTATCTCTGCTCTAAAAAAAGCTGTGGGCTTTGGATTTCTTATATCTGTATGATGTGATGATGCAGTTTAATAACAATTTTTGTTGCCAACCAGTAATTGAATCAAACACCTCACTTGATGCCCTGTATATTGATTGCAGATTGTTTGAGTTACCTGAGCTTATTAGTTTATAATGTTGATTTTGTGTGTTTGATAATTGTGTGGATTTACATGTAGCAGACATTATTATGTAATGATTTTGAATTAACCTAGATTGTGCAGGCACTTAGTGTGCCTTCTTTGATGAATTGAGAGCAGAGCAGTGTTCGACTTGAGAGAGAGTGGACCTGCACCAGCGTGAATAAAGATCTTTTATCCTTTAAGTACGAGCTAGTGAATATGTAGACAGCAATATATAAATGTTTTTAGGACTTTCACCATGAACCTCCCTGCCTAAGACGGTGCGCCCTGCTCGACAGCACAGAACGAAAATAGTAATTTTGCAGCCATTTGTTGATGGTCATAAGGGGACGTTGTACCGAACTTTAGATAGAACAGTTAAAACATCATATCATTTAAACAAGGAATGGGACTTAAACTGCGTTTTTTAACAAAGTAGATTTTGTTGTATGACAGGGAGGAATTATGAGTGTTGATGTAAATCAACATGATAATCTGAGGGGGGGGGGAGGGGGTGGACTTTCTCGACTATCATTGAGATACCAATTGTGAAAAAAAAACATTTTCACCTTAATACTACCCGATAAACAACTTAATTAATCAATGAGATGGGTGCAGTTCTTATGAGTAAAATAAAGGATTATTTTAGTTTCAATAACAGTGTTTTGAAAACAACTATACTGTACTTACCTCTCAGGTATCTCTGTTAGATCACAATAGCCCAGATCTAGCTTTTTGAGGCACTTCAGATCCCCTATCCGGCTGGGAAAGGTATGAAGGTTCTCATTAGAAAATAAGTCCAGCTTCTTTAGGGTGGAAAGTGATCCAATACTGTAATGAAAGTTATCAGATCTGTCAGTATGTACCCAGTTTTAAAGGAGCAGCAAAGCAGAAGATAATACAACAGTGCACCAATCTAATAGCAAAGTACATATGCAGGTACTGATCTTACTTTTACAGGATAGGTGGTATTCAGTGACAATAAAACACATTATAAATAAATAAAGAAAAAACAAATATGATGGAAAAAAGCTTATGTATAATAACGTCAACTTGCAGTTCTTGAGACTGCAGCTATTATAAAGATCTATGTGATCTCAAACTGAGTTAAGTTTAATCAAATTACAAAATGGTTGCAAAGTTTCCTATGTTAACATATATTAGGGTTTTCAAGAATAAATAATAGCTGATAATTTTGCTTGTTTTACTATTCTTGGCCCGGTCTCTAAATTTAAATCCTTGTACATTTTCAACCTGCAGGGTATTTTGGACATGGGTTTAGGTAGCCTGTCTTGACTAGGTTTGTTGTGGCAGATGCTTGCCCCTTCCCACTGCAAAGCTTGTCAAGACAGGCTCGGATATAGGGTGCGATATGCAAAATAATGAGTACTAGCAGCTGGACTTAAATGGCTCTCTGTTGATTCTGTTTTACACATTAGGATTCGCAGAAGGAGATAAAATGCTTTTCTGACCTTAGAAGATTTTAATCAGACGGAAGTGTACTCTATCAAGCCACATGTTGTAGATTTAAGTCCCTGGCCAATTTACGAGATACAAAAATGATTTGCTTCCATAGACTTTACTTTTAGGTCTATTTTTGATACACAGCTTTCTAAGTATCCCTCGGAATATCGTCTCGGAAAAGATTGTATACACAAAAGGAGCCTAAGTTTCTTTAAATTATTTTGGTTGGTTGATTGATTATAGCTTGTAATTATACAACAAAATTTACCAAAAGCCATGAGGATCATTACACATTGGTGAGCTTAATTTTGTAGAGTGATTTGTCAATAACCTTCAAATTGCGTAGTGACAAGATCACTTGTGGAGAAATGTCTAGTCTCCACAATTTAGGTTCTGTCTATTGGTCTGTTATATATTTGGTTATGCTATAAAATCCCACAGCGTTCATTGATCGGGACAGAAAACTACTGATTTAAACTCGTGAGAAAGAGGCTAGAAAGAAATGGAGATATCTAAATCTTGGGTGACAAATATTCTGAGTCTCTACACTATTTTAAGTCCACTGACCAACTTAAGAATTAAAACTAAAGGCCTACATTATTCCTGACTTCTCTTCAAACTTACCCTTACTCACTCTCCCCTATGTAACGAGGCAATTTTGTGTTAACTAAATTCATTCCCATGAATTTTGAGGCGGCATATTATAAACATTTCTGAATCTGAATTATTGTCATTACTTTCTAATGAATCAAGATTTCCCTTTTTACATTTCAAGAATTTAACAGTAGGGTCTAATGATCCGAAAACTTGTTAAACGAAAACAAAAGAGAGCCATTCAATTATATGCACCTAGAAGTTGCAAGGCAGTTATCTTTGGAGGAGCCATGTCCAAATCCCTTATCTCTGCTCTAAAAAAAGCTGTGTACTTTGGATTTCTTATATCTGCATGATGTGATGATGCAGTTAAATAACAATTTTTGTTGCCAACCAGTAATTGAATCAAACACCTCACTTGATGCCCTGTATATTGATTGCAGATTGTTTGAGGTACCGGAGCTTATTAGTTTATAATGTTGATTTTGTGTGTTTGATAATTGTGTGGATTTACATGTAGCAGACATTATTATGTAATGATTTTGAATTAACCTAGATTGTGCAGGCACTTAGTGTGCCTTCTTTGATGAATTGAGAGCAGAGCAGTGTTCGACTTGAGAGAGAGTGGACCTGCACCAGCGTGAATAAAGATCTTTTATCCTTTAAGTACGAGCTAGGGAATATGTAGACAGCAATATATAAATGTTTTTAAGACTTTCACCATGAACCTCCCTGCCTAAGACGGTGCGCCCTGCTCGACAGCACAGAGGTTGAGGAACATTAAAAGAAACAACCTTTAGTCGTTACATCCCCATATCTATAATGAAAGAGTGAAGACATCGGATCATATCAGGTGTGATTATTATTATTATTTGGACGCCTAACTCTAAACTCTCATGTGTATACATGGCTGAGTATTTAAGAATGTGACATGAAAACCTGGAATTATGTATGCGATTAGTTAGTTTAAGTGCTCAAACGGTGCAAGATGCTGGTAGAGGCAATTTATTATCAACTAAAAAGTGGTTGATAATGAAATGCCTGTACCAGCATCTTGCACCGTTTGAGCACTAGTGATTAGTGTGAAATGTAAATCAACATGAAAACCTGAGGATTGATATCGACTGAAATTTCAAATACTGAATTCTTTGCACTGAGTTTTCCACCCATTTGACGATGGAAATAAATCAGAAGATTGTGCCTTTAAATGGAATAAAAAATTTTCTTTTGAAATTTGCGAAGTGAGCTCCATCCATGTCCAAAAATGATCAAGTATCACAAAAAAACAAACATTTTCTTCTCTTTTTTCAATATAACTTTGAATTCTTTGCAGTCTCATACCCCTTACAAAGCTATGTAACCAGATCAAATAATTTCAAAACTTTACTGGACAAGCAAAACTACTCTTGTTACTAGAGAGAACTATCTCAGCTGTAGGCATGTTGATCAGTGATACATAATATAATAATATCTGTCTTATTTGACACATGGATTGAGCTGCACTATATGCCATCTGTACAAATATTGACCTTAAAATATTCTTATAGCAAGTTGTGAAAAGGATCTCTATTCATAGATGAGAAAAACAAGGCATGCACAAGAGGTATTTTGGTATTTGTCCTCTCTCTTATAATAGGGGCACAACTCCGGTCAAATTAATGACTTCCTTGTAATTATGAGTGATCTGATGCTACGATGAGATGTGTGGAACGAAGTAATAAAAATGTTGTAGTTTTATGATTGGGGATTGGTTCTGATCCTGTAGTCAGCATATATTGACCTTTCACCTCCTGAGTGGGGTTAGGTCCACAAATGCAGTGTAATTTACTATACTATATTCTATATTTTACATGCCTATTGGTATTTGTGAAGAGGAATTATATTCCTAATCAAAGAGGAGGAGACAGCCAATCATTTCAGGTCATTCAACATTCATCCTCTTTTTTATATTGGGAGCACAACTCGAGATTCTATGTATTTCATGACTCGCATTGTGAAATAAGAATTAGGCACTATCATATTCAATCATAGCTTCCTATAGCTTGTCACAAGTAGATTTCAAATGCATTTCTTTCATCAAAATTTCCCTTGTTTGACAATGCGTGAATAAAAAAGAGTGATTTATTTTCATATTTTCAAGAGAGCAAAACCCACTTTTTTGTAAGAGGGAACATGCTGACATGTACAGACTTGTGTCAGCCCTGCTGCTAGAAAGGTCAGAGTTTACTCACTTCTCTAACTGATCTACATCATTAATCCCTCTTATCTTCAGCTGTTTGAGATGAGGTGCTATCTGGTGTAGTGGTGGTATGTCTCCGTATATAGCCATATGTGTCACAGTGTGACCTTCTGTAGCTGATAATAACTCATTCACAGTAAGTGTTCTACGGGCTGTATAGTCAGGTATCTCATCTTTATCAGGCTGACTATCATCTCTGTACCAGATACTATACTCTGCAAGTGTAAATTATTACTAGAATTGATATATCAGGACACAACTCAAACAGCGTGCGGTGGCGGTAGGGATGGAAAAGTATGGGGAGATTCAGGGAAATTAAAAAATCAACAGAATCTTATCTTGAGAGGCACGACTTCCATATGGTTTGTGGTTTTGTTTGTTTTACCGTTATTGATGCCAACCCTGATACGTGAAAAATCTGCTCTGTAGTTGTTGAGGAATTAACATAATCACTATGGCCATAATCCATTGGCTTTGTTATAGAAAAGGGGATATTGTCTTATAAAGCGCGGTCACTTCAGTTCCTGGTGTGCATGGTGATTCAACAAGAGGAAGTCAACAGGTTACTTTTAAACATCATCTGCTAGCTGTGAATTTTCAGAAAACCTCAACAAACAAATAAATCCTTTGTTCAAGATACTCAATCGCCTATAAATATACCTATATATAACAAAGCACTGTATGCTGTTGTTGGTGGAAACTGTCCCTCCCTAAATCATACAACAGCAACTTTGATCATAATCATACTTTGTTGTCACCCTTCTCACCAGGTTGTCTGCACAGCCTACCAAGCCTTGGCAGTTTGTCTCGTAACCAATGTGTCTGCAGAGGTCACACACCCCAATGGGATTTTATTCCTAGCTACTGATCTACTAATCAAACATGCAGGGACTATACTGACATGGCCTGTTTCTGGTATTACTGGTTATAAACTCAAACAGACAGAGACACTTACTTTTTATACTATCACTGCCTTCACTGTACTGTACTGAGAGAGTCTCATCTACATATAGAGAAGAGAAGGTTTAGATGTTTTAGTCAGTTGTTGAGATACTAAAATCTAACTTGAAGTGTAGAGTTGATATATGTAAGAACTGTTTTAGAGCACAACGCATCAAATTTTTTAATAAAACATTTTTCTGAGTATCATTTTTGAAACGATACAACACTGCAACATCTTTATATTATACAGCATTTTAATCTTTTTATTAGGAGCTCAACAGACGCTTTTATTTCTCAACCACTTGGCAGAGACAGAATAAATTATCCTATCCTATCCTATATCCTAACTGAATTGTGTTTTGTCCTCTCTGTGTGAGTCATGGTGAGAGAGCAGGTAGAAGTTATCAGATAAAACAAGATCTGTATTGTAGGTAACCTATAAAACACTTTATCCAGGTAATTATTATGTAAATCAAAATATTGATTCAATTTGAATAAAGATTGGTATTTTCATACTTTTGAGTTGCCCTGCCATATTTAAGAATCAAATGTACTGCAATACTACTTCTGACTAAGCTCAAGCACTTAAACTGTGTTGGGATATCATGCTACTAACAGCTATCCTGACACAGTTTGAACGCTAAAACTACTTCTGACTCAGAGTTATTATTCTGTATGATGAAAGTTTAGGATAAAGTCACAGTTCTGGTACATTGTGTTATGTAAAGTAACCAGGCTCACCTGATGTTTGTGTCAGTGTGGTTGCGTCAGCTAAATGTTCCACAGATATATCTAGTGGTTGGGACTTTTGATCACTTATCACCTGCTCCTCTCCCTGCTCCTGTTGGTTTATCTGGTTGTATGTACCTCTGTACTGAGTATAGCCGTGTGGGGGAAAAGGCTGATGAGCGATTGGTAGAGCTGCCTGAGAAGTGTAACCAGGGAGAAATCCTCTCTGGTTGTATGTGCCTCTGTACTGAGTATAGCCGTGTGGGGGAGAAGTCTGATGAGAGATTGGTAGAGCTGCCTGAGAAGTGTAACCAGGGAGAAATCCTCTCTGGTTGTATGTACCGCTGTACTGAGTATAGCCGTGTGGGGGAGAAGTCTGATGAGAGATTGGTAGAGCTGCCTGAGAAGTGTAACCAGGGAGAAATCCTCTCTGGTTGTATGTACCTCTGTACTGAGTATAGCCGCGTGGGGGAGAAGTCTGATGAGCGATTGGTAGAGCTGCCTGAGAAGTGTAACCAGGGAGAAATCCTCTCTGGTTGTCTGAAAGTAGAAAACCAGTACAAAATATTATTAATATATTACCACAACCAAACCAAGACAATGAATTCCCTTAAGCCAAGGTCATATTCTTGTTGAATGTATTGTATTTCACAATTGATCACAGGCACTGTTGTGAGAAAGTTTAAATTGCGGAGCAAAAATTTACTGTCCTGGTCTCCATTCAGGGGTGTACATCACTGTATCCCTTAAGGGGTGTACATCACTGACTTGACTCAGGGGTGTACATCACTGTATCCCTTAAGGAATGTACATATCACTGTCATCACTCAGGGGTGTCCATCACTGACTTGACTCAGGAGTGCACATCACTGACTTCACTCAGGGGGGTACATCACTGTCTCTACTCAGAGTTGTACATCACTGTCTCCACTCAGGGGTGTACATCACTGACTTCACTCAGGGGTGTACATCAATGACTTGACTACGGAGTTGTACATCACCGGCGCCACTAAGGGGTGTACATCACTGTCTCCACTCAGGGGTGTACATCACTCTCTCCACTCAGGGGTGTACATCACTGACTCCACTCCGGGGTGTACATCACTGTCTCTACTCAGGGGTGTACATAACTGTCTCCACTCAGGGGTGTACATCACTCTCTCCACTCAGGGGTGTACATCACTGACTCTATTCAGGGGTGTACATCACTGACTTCACTCAGGGGTGTACATCAATGACTTGACTAAGGAGTGTACATCATCGGCGCCACTAAGGGGTGTACATCACTGTCTCCACTCAGGGGTGTACATCACTCTCTCCACTCAGGGGTGTACATCACTCCCTCCACTCAGGGGTGTACGTCACTGACTCTACTCAGGGGTGTACATCACTGTCTCAACTCAGGGGTGTACATCACTGTATCTACTCAAGAGTGTACATCACTGTCTCCACCCAGGGGTGTACATCACTGACTCTACCCAGGGGTGTATATCACTGACTCCACTAAGGGGTGTACATCACTGACTCTACTCAGGGTGTACATCACTGTCTCCACTCAGGGGTGTACATCACTGTCTCCACTCAGGGGTGTACATCACTGTCTCCACTCAGGGGTGTACATCACTCTCTCCACTCAGGGGTGTACATCACTGACTCTACTCAGGGGTGTACATCACTGACTCCACTCAGGGGTGTACATATCACTGTCTCCACTCAGGGGTGTACATCACTGGCTCAACTCAGGGGTGTACATTAATGACTCGACTCAGGAGTGTACATCACTGGCTCCACTAAGGGGTGTACATCACAGTGTTACTCAGGGGTGTATATCACTGCCTCTACTCAGGGGTGTACATCACTGTCTCTACTCAGGGTCGTACATCAGTTGTATATCACTTTCAGCTAGTCAGTGGATATTATGACTGTACCCAGTCAGAGCTGATGATGACCGGTTCCATTCTGAGTGTAAGTCACTGATTGTATTTGTATTTACTATCATATGTAATAATAATAAGGTCCTAACAAACAGTAATTTTTATTACAGTGCAAACTCCACTCACCACCAGCAGGGCGATCTGTCCCTGAAGCCTGGCGGTCTTCATCCACCCCTTCTTTGTCTAGTTTTCTTCTCTTCGCTTGATCCATGATCTTCTTACAGGACTAGATAGGCATTATGTGTATGAATCCTCTGAGTCCCTCTGTGAACTAAAATATAACGTCAACACAAAGGCATTTAGAACATCATTATTTTCACCTGATTGTTAATGACTGTTAGATTTGGATTCAGTCTGACGTTTAACCATCATAACCCACTTACAGATATAACAATGGTTGTATGGCTGTATTGGGTGTAATATCTCACAGTAATACAAGAGACACAAAACCATAAAAGTGTAGGGATGCATCACGAGGCCTGTCTCACAACACTAAGGGTCTACAGAGCACCAGGGTATCCGCTGATGTAGGGCCTGCATGAGTCATTACAAAGTTCTGAAATGTACATAACATATAAGGTTGAGGGTGTATTGATGTCCACCAAGCCTTCATTTGGTTTTGTGAAAGAATCTGGGTTTACGGATTGGGCCTTTAGACTACATACAAAGACTTATGACTGTCTCACAACATCTCAACACTGCCTAACATCAAGTCTTAAGAGTCTTTAAGTACCCGTTGTACTCGTGGGCATATCTCAAAACTGGGGTCCATCTTTCGCTCTGAAACCTGTAGTGTATGTGTTGTGAGACCCCTTAGGATGGTTTGTGTCCATTGCATTGGATTGAGAACCTTAACATAATTGTTTGTAGGCACAATGAGCTGTACCAGCACAAACTTCTATGTATAATTTGGGTTGGACTGGACTGTATTGCTCAATGCACAGACAGCAGGTCACTGACAATTGATTTGATGAGTTGCAGCCCTGTGTGTGTGTGGTTTGTGTTTGTTGTGGTTAAGATGTGAAGCTGCGCATATTCTGGCCAATGAGAGAGAAGTGACTCATCTGAGCAATGCAATTGGCGGGTACAGAAGCTACGCAGCCGCGATAACTTGGTTCATGCACAGCTTCACATCTTCACCACAACAAACACAAACCACAAACACACAAGGCTGGGCTGCAACTCATCAAATCAACTGTCAGTGACCCGCGGTCTGTGCTCAATGGTTGGATGATAGGACTTGTGCTATCAGCTGACTTTGGTTACACATTAACGTACTAATAGATTGCCAGCCATCCTTTACTTTTGGTGCTTTAGTTACCAAAGTTAGCTACTTGTCCACAGTCCTAGCCTGGTCTTAACAAGCTTTGTTTGGGGTTCAGTTTTTCTCCCCCCCCCACTGAACAAAGCTTGTTAAGACAGGCTAGTCCCATTCATGCATAAAAAAAAATTAGTACTACAAAATTCAAAATTTTAAACATATACACACCATAATCCTATGCTAGCTCTAGCTGGTCTATACAAGAGTTATTTGTTCAAACCTGGAAACTAATCTGGAGTGGAAAACTTTGGAAAGGAGCACTTGGAGAGGATACAAGGAGAACAAAGGATTGGCTTAGCTACTTCTCAGATCTACACCTGGCAACCCTTCCTCCTCATCCCTGTCCCTTAACCACTACAATCCACCTGCCCCCTACCTCCCCCCAACCAATATACCCTACCAACAATTTCCCCCACCCAAACCTACCCTCATTTTTCCCCTCCACCCCCAACCACACTCAATAAATATGACACCAATGATGATGAACAATGATGATGATGAAACCCAGAATAACACATCAATGCCCCAAGAAATCAGCAGTATATACCTATGTGGAGCCTGCAAGGAGCCTGTCACTTGGGAGGAGATGGGTGTCCTCTGCGAAGAATGCTCAACATGGTATCACATCAGCTGCCAGAACCTATTCTCAGATGAGTATTCCAAGTTAAATCACAGCAGTGTAGTCTGGGCATGTATCAACTGCAATACCCAAAACCTCACTAAACTAGTATTTGACTGGACCAGTATTGACAAAAAAGTGAACAGGTACTCGAAACTAGATTTGACTGAATCTGACCTCAGTATTGACTCACTTGACGAAAATGTGATGCCTAAACACGAATCCTCCCCCAGGAAGAAAACAAGAAACCGCCAGAAAGGTAAGCCATTGCGCTTAATCAATGTCAACTGCCAGTCACTCATTGGCAAGATTGGAGCATGGAGAAACCTTATAGACTCAACTGAGCCAGATATTATTGTCGCAACAGAGACTTGGCTGAAGAATGATATAAATGATGCTGAGCTTGAAATGGACGAGTTTACAATATATAGGAAGGACCGCCAACACTCGATGGGTGGTGGGGTTCTTTTCGCTATTCATAAATCGATAAATTCAACCCAAGTGTCTATCAACGTTGGAGAATCAGAAATGGTATGGGCGAAAGCTATGCTCACAGGTGAACAAGATCTAACCATAGGCGCATGTTACCGTCCAGTGGTGAGTGACAAATCCACAATACCAGATCTGAAGCCCTGCCTTGAGACCCTCCTAGGACGAAAACACAGAAACCTAATACTAGCTGGTGACTTTAACTTTCCTGGTATAGACTGGGAAAGTGACCTACTCAAACCTGTATGCAGTTACACAACACTGCACGAGGAGTTCAGAGAAATAATCAAAGACTACGGCTTACACCAACACATCAAAGAACCAACCAGACTAGAGAACACGCTAGACCTTACAATGACCAACATCCCTGACAGAGTGAACAGAAGCAAAGTGCTACCCGGTATAGGCGACCATCACATCCCCTTCACGGAAATATCACTTAAGGTTAACCGCAGAAGAGAAGCCGCAAGAACGATCTGGCTGTACAAACGTGCAGACTGGGAAGGACTTGCAGACCACCTACAACCGCTGATGGAGAAGATAACCCAAAGCTATAGTGATGTTAACTCCCTATGGTGTACCTTCAGAAGTACACTATTAGAGGGAGCAAGGAAGTTCATCCCCACCAGGAGAAGTAGCACACGCCCTTCTCAGCCATGGATCAGCTCTACCCTTGACAAGAAGATGCAAAAGAGGAATCGGCTCCATCAAAAGAGTAAGAAACATGGGAAAGCAGATGTTGAACTACGATTCAGACAACTAAAAGCTGAATGTCAAAGAGAACTGAGACAAGAGCACAACAAATACGTTGAAAACATACTCACTGACACAGACGGTGATGGGGACCCCAACAAGAGATTTTGGAAATATGTCAAGCACAAAAGATCAGAAGCTGCTGGCATTGGTACACTACGTGTAGGATCTCGTCTCCTCACCTCACCAAAGGAGAAAGCTGAAGCTCTCAACACATACTTTCAGTCTGTGTTCTCTGAGCCACACACTTCACAGCCCACCCCAAGAAGTCACCATGCCAGTGAAATGCCAACCATCACCGTTGATGAGAAAGGGGTGCTATCTCAACTAATGAAACTAAACCCACACAAAGCTACCGGACCTGATGACCTGTCCCCTCGGCTCATGAAGATGATGGCTAAAGTCATCGCCCCCGCTCTCACACACATATACCAGATCTCCCTGGACTCTGCCTGTGTCCCAGAGGACTGGAAGATGGCTAGAGTGTGCCCAGTTTTTAAGAAGGGTGACAGATACCAGCCCTGTAACTACCGACCCATTAGCCTCACATGTGTGTCTAGCAAGATCCTAGAACACATCGTTACCAGTAATCTAACTAGGTACATAGAGAGCAACAACAAACTCACCTCCCGTCAACATGGCTTCCGGAGTCGCAGGAGCTGTGAAAGCCAACTCATCGAGCTGACCTCAGATATATCACAACTCCTCGACGACGGAAAAGAAGTTGATGCTTGCTTTCTCGATTTCAGTAAGGCTTTTGACAAGGTAGACCACTCTCACCTCATAAAGAAGCTTGTCAACATTGGTGCTAACAGCCAGATCACGAACTGGACACTAGACTTCCTGGCCCAACGCTCCCAGGTTGTTGTTGTTGATGGTTATCCATCTTCAGCGCAACCTGTCACCTCAGGAGTGCCCCAAGGGTCTGTGATTGGCCCCATCCTATTCTTAATCTACATCAATGACATGCTGAACGACATCAAATCTGAAATCCGGTTGTTTGCAGATGACACAGTTATCTACAACACCTCTGACAACTATGACATTCTCCAAGAAGACCTCAGGAAACTTGAACTTTGGGAAGCAGCATGGAGCATGGAATTCAACCCTAGCAAATGCGAGCACCTGAAGTTCACCCGAAAACTGAAGAACACCTCAAACAACTCCTACACTCTCCACAACACTGAGATGTGCAAGGTTTCATCCGTGAAATACCTAGGGGTTAAACTTCAATCAAACTTACGCTGGAACGAGAACACAGCATTCATCACTGGGAAAGCCTCTAGCAGACTTGGGTATATCAGGCGAACAATTCCACCAAGCCTACCCTATCTGCGAGAAAAGGCTTACAAACAACTAGCTAGACCGATCCTAGAGTACTCATGTACAGTTTGGGATGCGGCTATCACCAAAACCCAGTCCACCCAGCTTGAGTCCGTCCAGAGAAGAGCAGCACGGATCACTAAAAACATACCAAGAACAGACCATGTTACCAGCACCACCAAGCTACTGGAAGACATGGGATGGGAAGAGCTCCAATCCAGGAGAGTAAATCGACGGATAGGGATGTTCAGGGCCATGCACTTTGGCGAAGTCGCAACCAACATCTGTGACTACATTCCAATCCAGCCCCCATCAACTGTACAAACCCGAAGACACAGTCAGCAGTACTTGACACCTCACTGTCGGACTAAGGCCCATCTAAACAGCTTCTTCATCAGTTCAGCGAAGCTGTGGAATGCCCTCCCACCATCGAGTTCCCTCCTGGTCGGCCCCCCTCTGGCAGGTTAAGACATCGGCGGTACTCCTGACTGGCACATGTTGACGACTGGAACGATTATGGACTGACGATTATGCCATGTTGCTGAAACCTTCAACAGAAGTTAGCGACTACACAGCAAGTAGCAAGTAAGTAAGTATCTAGTATTATATGCTTGGCATGCATTGCTATATATTTGTGAGAGACAGACACAGAATGTCTACAACTAAGAATATCTCCACTTATGTTGGCTCTTTCTAGTCAACCCAAGACTGTTTCCTACCTTAACATCATGGGCCCCTGGGACTTACATGTCTTTACTTAGCCAATGAATATGTCCACTATCAACCACCCAAAAACTCGTATCACAGAGTCGATCTGCAAGCAGTATGTACTAATAGTGTAATCGGGTTCACTAAAATGCGGAAATCCGTGATCACGCAAATTCACGTGCATATTGCGGAAATTTAGTGCGTATTTCCGCATTTTAGTCAATCCTGTGTGGGATTGACTAAAATGCGGAAATCACCTTGTGACCTACTTGTGACCTTGAAAATCATTTTTCCGCATTTTAGTCAAAATTGACTAAAATGCGGAAATTTCAAATTTAGCTTTTTTACCACTTAATGTGGCCTGTAAGAAAAAAAATTGGTATGTGTTCTATGAAACCGTCTCATAGGCTATGTGTATGGGGAATCTGGGTTAGAAATAATGTGTTGTAGGACAGCTGTAGCACTATTTATGTAAAGCGGAAATACAGTGAAATCTTCAGTGAAATATGTACATGAATATACAGGAGAAGATAACTCTAATATGATGATTTGTCAAACAAAATCCCCATGCTAGTTACTATTTCTGAAATGCAGATTTTGATAGAGGCAAGTTTTATTGAGGAGAAATGCTTTTATGGGCATATTATACATTGAGAGTGAAGATATAGGACACTAATATACATTGAGAGTAAAGCCATATAATATATGCAATAGCAACCCGGGTGTTTACACATCGATAGTTAACCTGATATCTTACAAGTGGTGACGTTGGGTGATTATCATGGTAGTAGCAAAAAAGTCATCGGAGAACATAGGAAAACATCTGTGAAAACATGTAGATCAGTCTATTGGTGATCAAGTCCTTCATAGCAGAACCGTATACAGTAGAGCATAGCCACCCACTTTGACACCAAAGATCACTTTCCGGGAAAGACAGGGTGGTCCTTGTCACAACAATTCATAAGAGTGTTTTTGGTTTTTCATTCTGCTCTATTGAAGTGCAAATGAACTAATTATAACTTATAATATCTAAGCACATAGTCAAGATTGCGTGATGAGACTGAGAAATTATACATTTTATTTTCATAAGCCACACAATAATCATATTGATCAGCCTGTATAAAAGCACAAGTGAGTCCAACAATGTAGTTGGTAGATATTTATAAAACAATTCATTGTTTCAGGAATTGATAGTGTAGATGCGTAATATCAGCCAATGTTTTACTAAAATCAGGGGTAGTTTATAAGCATACATACATCTGTAACTTTGTATTTAGCAAGATTAAACCTTGATTCACTTTGGTGTTTATGAAATAAAACTGACCTACATTAGATGAGTTAAATTTTGGCAGGAGGAAAAGTTTGACATTTCACAATCTGAAATTTATCGATAGACTACATTCACTTTGAAAAGCTCTCTATCATTTCTACGAAGGTGCCAGCTAGTACCAGCTTGATGGCTGTGTCTTTCGGCTCGAAGACACAATTCATGTTGATTGGAGAGTCTGTTGTAACCTTCTGCACAGGATAGACTAGAATCTATCGATCATGAGGCAGCTTCAGTCCATAGCAAGAGTTATTCTCAGCAATCACAGAACTTGGTAGATGCGTCCCTAGAAGAAAAGATAAAAATGCCGACTTTCAGCTGAGCAGACCGGGGGGGGGGGGGGGGGGGGGGCAACTTAAACTACTGCTGCCACTCATGCAAATTTGTGCTCATTGAATTCTGCATAGCTCCAAGATAATCAATTGATACATAAATCACATAATTGTCACCTAATGGGCAAATAATTTGCACAAACTGATCTTCAAAATCAGGGCATGAAATCTACGCACCAGCTTATGATGTGTACAGTATGCACTAGTAAGACGGTAACTACGTCACCCGTCACCCGTGCTGGTAGATAATTAATTTCATACCCTAATTTTGACGATCAGTTTGTGCAAATTATTTGCTCATTACGTGACAATGCTGAGATTCAGCCTCATTTTATTAGTTTTGAGCTATACAGAATTCTATAAGCACACATTTGGCTGTGTGGCAGCAGTGAACTGACATGTCAAAGAGAGAACAACTCTATAATTTGTCTCAATTTGAAGTGAAAAAAGACATGGAGCAGGGATGGTATCCCACCCGTCCTCCCTGCCGAAAAGGAGACTCCCTGATGAGACAGAAACAAACAGACCGCAGCTTCTTCCCTAATGATATTGAAACTGCTTTGACCACCCCTTAGCTAAAAGCTGATGGTTGATCATTGTGCGGGTCTCTAAAGGTCTAATGTTTCAGCATTTATTTCATATCTTTCACCTACAACTAGGGCATATGCCTCCAATCGGACAAAATATCCTGTCACAGTATCATATGACATAAGGTTATGCTTTAGATACACACAGACCATCCTTGGTATTAAATCTAACTGCTAACTGCACGGTAGGCAAGTCTTTTGGACAAGAGCGATCAACTTCTAGCATGTCATGGCAAGATTGGCAGTCTTTTCTCAAGATCAGCTTCCAATATTGGAACTGTTTGTTTGACATGTTAGCTTCCTAGTCACTTTTGGTCCCGCACCACATGTATCTCTTCACACCCAGTTGTGAGATGTCTAGCGATTTTGGAGGTATTGAAACATGTTTTTATGCACATTATACTCATCAAGCCCAAGGGTCTCGCAGTTATAAAATTGAAATTAGGACAGATTATTTGTAAAATAATATTTGCTGCCGCCGGCCTGTATAATGCAAGTCCCTGACCGGCAGTAGTATGACGAAAAATTATCAGATAAATTTGAAAGTGGGATTCTGAAGTATTG
Source organism: Membranipora membranacea (assembly GCA_914767715.1). Classification (NCBI taxonomy): domain Eukaryota; kingdom Metazoa; phylum Bryozoa; class Gymnolaemata; order Cheilostomatida; family Membraniporidae; genus Membranipora; species Membranipora membranacea. Next base: position 24,123,378 of record OU612074.1, read on the forward strand.
AACAATGATGTGGTTTGATTCAACATATGTCTCATATATATATATATATATATATATATCACTGACCTTATTGTACACAGTTCTTCACCATAATAAATAAACATGCTGCAAAACAGTATACTAATACTGCAAACCTGAGCAAGGAGTCTGGAAATCATCTGAAATAAAAAAATTAAATATAAAATTTGTGGGGACGGTGAAATGGTGCAATCAGTTAGCGCGCTTGCTATTCACTGCCAGGCGATTGGTGCCGCAGGATTTGTGAGTTCAAATCCCGTTGGGGGAGCTTTCAAGATTGATTGTTCCAGCCCCCATCAGGTGTATACCTCTTCTATAAAATGGGGAACCATTGTTACTGCCTGTTAAACACATTAGTGGTTTGTTTACTCCATCCCTAGAATGTAAGGAAGTGTAATTTTGTGGCAGCAGGGAGGGTACATGTGATATGGAATTTCTACAGATAGTCTGTTACGCTACTCAAAACAAATTTTTACCCCATGCAATCGGTACTGCTGAAGCTGGATTTTTAGTCACATTGAAGAAAATTTCTAGCCCCTAACTTCTTAGGGGTGTATATCCTCTCTACCTAAGAGCACAAAAAAACCGTGTTTGAAGAGGATAGGTTCTTTTGAACTACCCAAGAGGAGTTTTAATAAAATGGCTTTGTGGAAATTGGGGTGTGCTAACATCACCTCCTAACTAGCTTATTTATTTACTTCTCTTGGGTTGTTTATGAAGGATGTACACAAACCAGTTATGAAAACTTGAGGCGTTGCGTGAAGTGACATGATGAGATCGTACTGTTTTTTTTCCAGTACTGGTAGTGGAAAATTCAGTCTACCTCCAATATGATTGGATGATCTTTTTGCTCGTTTTGGTTCCATGTACGTGGTTGTAGAACCATGATTAATTTTTTTTTATCGAGGCGCATATGGGGGACAAGCCATACTACAGGAATAACAGAAAAATAGGTAGCAACAGGTGCTCAGTAAAATCCCGCCTCCAGCCGCGCGATGTATATAAGAGGGTTCGACCAAAGCTGTGGGCTCATTCTCGGTGTAGCAGTGATCAGGAAAGTTTTGCACGGGCACTCTCGAGAACAGAATAAAGAAGTATATTAATGATTGTAATTGTTCCTCACTTCAACATGGTTGCATTTTTCTATGTATTGTTAGCAGTTTTTAAGATATAAATGGACCAGCGGGTAGGGCACTCATCTATTTGAGGTTTGCAGTGAAGTTTTATAAAGAACAACTTGCTGATAGCCCTCTGTTTACAGCCTAATTCTGTCGTCAGAAGTGTCTTAAACACGAGGCAAGTGGTATGATCAACACATACTCCCACCTTGTGATCATTCAGGGATTATGAGGCAACTGAGATAGGTCTAGAGCATATCACTTGCAGCATGTAATGCCAAAAGTTATCAAAAATACCTTAACATAAAGTCTCTTTCCCATGTATCCCACTCTTTGGATAGTCATGATCACGCATGCAGCATTGTCCTTGCATGGTATGATGAAAGTAATCGACCTGTATTAACTCACAGATCGAATTAACTTTTTGTGACACTCAGTTCTACAAGTACCAATAACAAACAAAATCATTGCCAAGCTACTTCAAAAAAATGCCTGCGATGGATTTTTGAGGTAAGATACAAACAATTGGACATCGTTTGACAAACTGATCAATGATGAGGAATTCAGATTTATTAGTTGTTCCACAATTGATGAATCAAATTGAATTACTGGAGCTCAATGGGAAAAATGAATAACTGCTGATTTTAAACATAAAATGTCATAATCATGTCATAATTTGACACTAATTACGTTACCACCTAGCAACTCAAGCTTTTTTCACATTATTCGGCAATTTTTTAAGTTTTATGACTAGGTCAACTTACAATGGCTTTTGCTTGTTAAATGAACTCCATCATTGGTTAGACAGGCATATTGTATAGTGCTGAGTACTGCAGACGAAACAGTGGCATTTCCTGTGAGTTACCAGTGAACATCTGACGTCTTCGCTACCACACATCTAAAATGGCAAGTGGTCTTCAACCTCATTTCAAAAGTTGCGCTAAATTACTTCAATTGTACATGGAAAATCAGTGCAACCAAACATGCTACTTCTCAGCAATGTGTTTAGATATAATTTTATATTTTCAAGGCAAAGAGCTGCAAGGAGGCCGCTTTTTTTGTAGTGCAAGTATTTCACTTGATGGTTATCCGTTAAAAAAAAAAACTATTGGGATTAATGCACTATAAGCTGTCTAATAAATAATTCTGTAGGCCAAAACCAAGAACCAAGGATCTCCATGACCAATTCATCAGCTTTAATGAAGAAAGAGGCGGTAAGTACATTAACACTAAGCTGTGCAGTGTAGGCATATGGCTCAAGTGTTATTTTTATTCCCAACGGTGCACTGTCTAGCGTGCTGGTCTATGAAACTTAGTTATAACATCTGAATGATGTGGAGCACAATTAAGTCAGGTTCAAATGGGTGGACTTCCAGCCTCATGACCTATCTATAGGCAAAGGGCCTCGCACCACCCTCACCCTGCTTGCACTCTCACTGCTCACATATAGCTAGCGTTAAATTCTATTCAAAGTTACCTACTCAATGAGTGTGAGCAGACAACTCAGCAAACAAATCATCTAAAGCACTTTTTTTTACACAGGGTCTGAAATATGCCGAAGTAATCTTATGGGAAAAATGAAAAGTCCACATACATCTTTGTCATCTAGACTTGATTTTCCTAAAAGACTAGAGGTAGCCTACTCACATTGATCTTTGTCTCAGTCGCAGTTCTCAATGAATAGAAATGAGTATGAAGACCACCAATCGCTCTTCTCACAGTAAAACCATCGCCAGTAAGAGAAAAAAACCTTTTTTCCTGCAACAAGCAAATATCATGCACTTACAGGCCCAGGTAATATCCATACTGTACATTGTTTTTTCTGCATATTCTTTCAATGCAATGTGGGTTATGATCTTCAGAAGTAATACATTCAGAAGCAATACTATGGATAAATTGACAAATTTCTAGTAATCTGAATACAACTACATGTACATTTCTAAGAACCACCAAGCCTCACTACTTTCAGCTTTCTAAAGTGGAGATCATAAGAAGGAGGGGTGTATAGTTAAGTTAGTTAGTTAGTAAGTTAGTTTGAAAAATCTTTTTTTTTCATTTATTCATATGGCATAAACAAACCAAAGCTCAATTTTGGTGTGATATGAAGTGAATTTGTATGCATATCATAACAAGAACTTTTTTATCACACCTTCTAATGTAGGCTACAGCAACTGTACTTGATCAAACCAACAAGTAAGCTAGGGGAAAAACATCGGTACTTTGTAGCTGGCAACAGCAGTGTAGTGTAGTGTTATTATGCCCATACATAGCTATAGCAAGCACAGGAGCAAACAAATTTTGAGAATACAATCGACCATTGATATTTCTGTGGTCGAGTACAAAATCAATTACGACACGGACAATGCTTAAGGATATGTCCCCATTGATTCCCCAACAACCAATGTAAGAGGAATTAACTAAGCGTTAGACGATCTACTGACCAAGGAAGCCTTTGAAGCACAGCACATGTTGTTTCAAATGAGTACAAATAAATGGCATTTTTATATCGATTTAATATTAATTAAATTCACTCATTGTTGTGCTTTTGTACGGTGAGTGAGTTTAATGCAACCACGCGCAGGTCCCATGTCCCGAGGGTTGAACATCCACACGCAACTCATCACAACCCAGGGTTAATGTGTTGTGTGCCATGTGACACAGGGGGTTGGATCAAGTTGAAGTTAAAAGTTAAGTTTGAACGCACCAAACCAACCAAGACCTTGACAAGATTATGGACTTGAGTTTCTACCGAGGCTTATATATATAATGTAAAATAAGGCTTGCAAGTAAGTCCCAGGCCAGGGGCACCATGGGACTATCGGCATCTGGAGAACTTACAAGCATGTAATTGTATACTTCGCCAATCCGATGTCCATTGGCAAAGTTAGCCTGTCTTGAAAAGCTTTGTTTGAGGGTGGGCGCCGAAAAAAGCTTGTCAAGACAGGCTATGGCAAAGTATACATGCTTATAATCATAGGCATCTGGAGTTATACCTATGGTTATAACATCCACACAGTCACTGATCAAGCACACAATACAGCACTGACTTGAGTAAGTGTAACGTGTTGGTATATAACAGCAGAGTATTGGTTTAGTTCAGTGAGTGGGAAGGCTACTAGACTTGTAACTAGTAAGCTGAGTAAGTAGTAGTAATAGTACTACCTACAGTAAAGTCATAGGCATCTGGAGTTACAAGCATGTATACTTTGCAATGTACATGATCATGATCATTGGTCACCCATCCTAGTCCTTTCCAAGCAAGGTATAGGCCATATGCATCTGGAGTTACAAGCATGTCCAGTATCAACCATACTGGACATGCTTGTAACTCCAGAAGCAGATGCCTATGGTAAAGGCATGGGCCCCTGGGACTTACATGATGTCTTTACTTTGCCAATGTCCAGTATCAACCACCCCAAAAAAAATACTGATATATATACTTTTTATTGGCATCAAAAGTCATCTCATTCGAAATGTTTTGCACTCAGTGCCAGAAAACAATTTTTTTTTATAACAAAAAAAGAGAAACAGAAGGGAAATAATATCATCAATGATGTTGCTCAAGTCGATAATATATGGTTGAAAAGTAAAGTTTTGAATGAACTGAACTTCTCTTTAGATCTCAAATGTAACGGTAAAGAATTGTATGTAGCAGAAACTTTGTATCTTAGATTGTCTGTATGATATAAAAGTAAATGTTTATCACGAAAATTGAACTTGGTAGTGTTTTTAAATCCTCTATATATAAATGGTGGTGTTAAAAAATTGTTTATCTTATGCGCAAAAAGTGAAGTGAAATAACAAACAAGCTTAGGAAGAGGTAGGAGTTGTAATGATTGTGTAATGGATTCGGTTGAAATGAGATAATACGGGATGTAATGCACATTGGCGATAATGCGTAAAGCCCGTTTTTGCAACAAAAATAATCTATTGAGGGCATTATTGCAGGACAAGTTGCCAATGATATGGATACCATATATAAGGTGACAATAGATAAACTGGAAGTAAAATGTGCGGGCACTTGCTATATCCAAGAAGTATCTCAAATTTTGAAGTAGGTAAACATTCCGTTGTACCTTTTTATATACATACTCTAGATGATCCTGCCATGAAAGCGAGTCATTCAACACAAAACCCAGAAGCCTTGTAGTTCTCTGTCTGTTTAGTTTTTCATGTCCTATGTACAGTTCCAGGTCATAAAGCGGATCTGAGATATTAAGTAGCATGTAATGAGATTTCTGAACATTTATAACCATCCGGTTACGATTGCACCAATCCAAAATGCCACTTAAATCTTCAGATGCCTTTGCCTTTAGTTGCTGAAGGTTTTTATTAGATGACAGGAACACTGTATCATCAGCATATGCATATGATGATGAGTCTGATTTTGATGAAGTTAATAAATCATTTATGAAGATGAGAAACAAAGTTGGTGCTAGGATTGAACCTTGAGGGACCCCTATTGTGATAGGCAATCTACAAGATTCAATATTATTGAGTTTAACAAACTGCCTTCTGTCTGTCAGAAAGGTGTCAAGAAGTTTTAACATATTTCCTCCGATGCCGCAAGCCTTCAACTTATTGTGTAGTAAAACATGGGATACACAGTCAAATGCCTTTTTAAAATCCAGAAAAAGTAATGTCATAACATTTCCATTAATTTTCTCCACCAAAGAGTCTGAAATAATTTTAAATAAACTGTCTGAACAAGAATGGCCTTTTCTAAATCCACATTGAAGCTCATGGATGATTTTGTTCTTAGTGAGATATTCTTGCAGATGGTGATTTATGTGTTTCTCAAATATTTTTGAAAGAACAGGCAAGACTGAAATTGGCCTATAATTTGATGGGTTATTTATATCCCCAGATTTATGTATTGGTGAAACTCGAGCTAGTTTCCATGTTGAAGGGAACTGCCCTTTGCTTAAAACCCTGTTAAACATATCGGTGACAATATCCACAATATAAGGCCAAACAAGCTTCAACATCTTCACTGTAATTCTGTCAGGTCCTGTACTTTTACTATCAGGAATGTGGAACAATATTCTTGTACATGTGAAAGGGGTGAATTGTGGTATGTCTGTCAAATTATGTTTGGATACGGGAAATGTCATCTCATCTGTTACAACAAGGTTTTTTGTGATTGATTTTGCAATGGATGTGAAATGGCTGTTAAATTGATCTGCACTCAAATTTGTCGCAGGGAAAGTCTCCTTCTTTTTATTCTTTAATACATCCCAAACAGGTTTTGTATTACCTTTAGACTCTTTAATAGTATTAGAAATAGCTCTTTTCTTCTTTTGTCTGATCATATTAGTGACATAATTTCGCTGTTTTTTATATCCTTCCCAATCACCGTTTTGTTTGAGTTGATCTCTGATTTTGATGTTCATTTTTACCTCATCATCCAACCATTTTGGAAGATTATGCGTTCTTACAAAACGAGTCTTCTCAAACACGAGTTTTGATATAAGATGATTCAAATGGCTATAGAACTTCTCAAACATTGAGTCTATTGATCTTTCATACAGTACATAACCAAAATTTTCCCTTGAGAATGTGTTAAAAATGTTTTCAGGTGTTGCAAATGAATAATCCAAAAATGTTACCTTACATCTTTGTTTAGATATTTTAACATTTCTATCAATCTCTCTTGAAGCGACTATCATGAAATGATCACTCAGTGAATATTTGATGACACCAGATTTAGCAATATTGTCACTTTTACTTGAATAGATGTGGTCAATTAGTGTCCTTGATGAATTAGTTATGCGAGTGGGTTCAGATATAAGTTGATTCAACAGTAGTGGAGAGGTAACATTATCTAACCACCTATTTTTCGAAGTTGGATTCAGCAAATCAATATTGAAATCACCAAATATTATAATTTCATCGTTCAAACCATAACAACGCTCGACAAACTCTGAAAAGTCTGTGTTCCATGATGCTTTTGATTGGGGAGGTCTATATAAGTATGTGACCAAAAAACTCTTTTGGCTTCTGGGTCTGACCTTGACTGTTATACTCTCATCCATGTAAAGATCTAAATTTTCCAGATGTTCAATGACCAGTGAATCATGGACATAGCAGAGTAATCCCCCACCATTGTTACAGAGCCTATCCCTTCTTATCATCGTATATCCTGGTACCTCATATAGGCAGCTGTCATCATTTTCATTCAAAAATGTTTCAGCCAAACACAGTATACTAAATTTGTGATCACTAAGAATTAAACGAACCTCTTCCAGTTTGCTTGCCAATCCACGGATATTAAGATATGCGCTATAAAAATTCATTGCCATCATAGAAGTTTTTCAAAATGGCATTTAAGTTTAAGTGAGTCTAAAATCATACCTTGACTGAGGACCTTGTTGTATTGGTCCTGAGTGTCAAACTTTACTTTAAAGATGCGCATTTTCTTTTCCCCTTTGTAGATCCTTATAGCTGAAGAGTTGGGGAAATTCTGTGATATCTCTTTTATTACAAGTTCATCATCAGCATCGATAGGAATGCCTCTCAGCATACCAGTGTTGACTTTTGCTGATTCTGGATTGATTGTCTTTCTTACTTGCGAGTTTTCAAATAGTAATGTATTCCAAGTGTTTATCAACTTGGTCACTGTCTTTTCATCGCGAAGGTGCAGCATAATTTTTGGAGATTCTGTCTTGAAATTGTAGGTCGTTATGTTTTCTATGATTGTTGGGCCGAATTCACGGTTAATCTCACGTCTGATGTTGTCTTGATTATAGTTTTGGTAGGTTTTTGATGACTTGTTGATACTTATTACGATGCAGTGCTTGGGGTTGAAGTTGTTTGGACGAGATGTTTATGTAAAAGAGGGCATGTGATCTGGTGTGTTGGATGTAGTTGCCGGTGAACTTGGTGTTGGTGTGTTTTGATGTGTTGTTGATGAAGGAATATTTCTGTGGAGTTGTCTACTGCTGCTTGCAACTGATGACCATTGTTGTGTGGTGTTAAGAGTTTGAGTTGGAAGATATGTTTGTTGTACGGTATTTTTGGAATTTGATGGACATTCCTTTGTACTAGGGCTCTCAGAAAAAGCACTAGTAATTTTATCCAATTTAACCTGCATGCTGTCCATCTTCTCCTGCATGCTGTCCATCTTCTCCATCATAATAGAAAGCACGCCATGTAGAGTTCTGCATGACGCACATTCGGGACTCTCCCCACAATCTCTGTCCCTGGAATGACTGGGAGCGCTGTCGACGAATGGAGCAGAAGTCTCCATTGTCTCAGACAGGGAACACTGAGAAGACTCTGGCAGTGAAACTGTAGATCCCCCTAGAGCACCTTGTGTGCTTTGTTGTTGAGTTGTGCTGCTGTTGGCATTGGTTTGTTTACTTTTTAGCGATTCCATTGCATTTGAGCATGAGGAACGGACTTTCTCGTTTAAATTGGCAATTGTTTCTGGCTGTAATTCACCTACCAGCTTAGAGTAGTGACTTATAAACACATCCACATCTTTGATAGCATTCACCAGTATTCTAGAGGTGGTATGGTAAAAGTTTGCAGTATAAAGGCGTCTATCCGATTTCTTCTTGTTTTTAACGGTGAATATGGTGGCTGTTGTGTTTTTGTCCTTATCTTTATTCATTTTCCTAGTTACATAAAGATATTGCTCCTGAATGGATGTTTGAAATATAGATCTGACAAGCTCAAAAACAGCTGTGCTGCAGTCAACGACAATTTGGATGTTTCCCGGATTACCTTTTATGGTGATAGACTCATCAGTGGTAGTAGAGTCGATTTTCTTTTGTAATGCCTTCAACTTGTTGAGCGAATAGGTGAAGATATTATCCTCAGCATCATCCTCATCAGGATCATTACTGGAAATGAGTTTTCTCTTCTTGCCTTTGTTCATTTTGGGTGAAAATTACCAAGATTTATTGTCAATTTTTCTGGAGCTCAGATTTTTTCCAATATATACTGGTCATCGATATATACTGGTCAATATGATACTGGTCATCGGCAAAGTAAAGACATGTAAGTCCCAAGGATGGAAACTGTAACCTGAAACTTGCTGAGACTGGAAAGGAAAACACTACAGCAGTATAGTCTTCATTAGCAGAGTAGAGAATGCAGCTTTACAGAGCTTCTTCATGAAGAACACCACCAGGCATCAACCAAAATCCATACCATGTTTTGGATTAGGCAGAAAATGAGATGACTACCCCTGATTGGCTTGGTGGGATTCAATTAACCAATTAGAATGTGTTTTCCAAATTTCCGCATTTTAGTCATTTCATCGTAAAACTGAGAAACACGCGTGCTAACGCGTACTTTCAAGAGAAATTCCGCATTTCCGCATTTTAGTGAACCCCTAGTGTAATCTCGAAATCAGTGTGCACTTTCTGTTCATAGTGTTAGCTCTGTATATTTGCGCATAATATATACAAATTTATATTAAGCATTTTGTATTTCTTCTCCTTAAAATTACTTTCTAAGTACATCGAATTTTCTTACATAATAATATAATACCATATCATTATAATTTTGTGATTATTGTGATACATTAGAAGATTTTTTTTCAGGCAACTTATATATGAAAGTCTGTTAATTTGAATTTGGCGCACCAACTTTTTTGGACAACATCCATCAATTCTCAAGAGGGTAAGCTTAACACGACCAAGATCTGGTCTGCATCTTGGCTTCAGCAGACTTGATTGGTGTTGGGATACCATAGATAGAAAGTTTGATAGTCAGAACAAGGACTAGGAGGTACAGACAGAAGAGTGTCTGTTACTTCTCTCTTGGTAAGAAGTGTTTCTCTGGTGTCTGGATACCATAGAAAGTCTGTTGTGTTAGTCTTAGTGAGTGTTATGTACATTAAATGTAATCAAACAGAAAGTAGCACTAGTTAGTAGGTAGGAGCAACCTATTACTCCTTGCAAGGGGTAACAGACTTTCTTCTATGATGCCAGAGAAAGTCTGTTGCTCCCAAACTGTACTTAACAGACTTTCTATGATATCCAGATACCCGAGGAAGTCTGTTGCTCTGTGATACGTGGTTGAATGCTAATCGCAAGGTGGTTCAACTTAGCCCAGCTAAGATTTATATCAGTATGCAAGAAGGTTTAGATGTAAATATTAATTACCAGAGAGATAGATGTCGAGTGTGCCTGTCAGTATGTCCAGGTGAGAGTATGAATAGAATGGATTGGATACCAATCCAATGGTGTGTGATAAGTGTGTAACCTTGTTAGGTCAAGTAAGTGAGCTAGTTAGTTGTGATGGCCAGTTGACCATCTGTATGTATGCTCGATATATGTATTGGAATACCACCAGTCATGGGTTTTCCCGGCTAAGCCGATGGCATCCCAGAATGCCAGTCAGGGTTTTCCGACTATGTGTCAGCGACAGCCCCGAACGCGCCAGTTCCCAGAGCTATGCCAATATTTTGACCCCACCTTTTCCCAGTTACAACTTAAATAGTGTGCTATTGTGCTGGCTGGAGGAGATAATGACTGGATTAAATACAGTTGAGAATAGCATACAGTAATTATGATGATGACTCAGTAGCTATCAATGCAGAAAGCCTTAGTTGAGTGTAATAATATTTTAATTACTACAGGTTGTGTGTAAAAGTATCTCAGTTGCCTCAACATAAAAAATAGTAGGTTTTAAACTTCAATTTTTATGTTTAAGCCCAGTGTTAAAGAGTTCCAAGTCTGATATCAAACAAATCCTAGGAGGCTATGCCTCTGCCCAGTGTAAGATGCTGCCTAGCATCTTAACATAGAATCGCCTGAAAAGCCACCACCTTCAGCTGTTGTAGGAGAAAATCGCAAGGGTTTTGATGAAAGATCTGAGTAGAACCATAACCACTTGTAGTGCCAGGGCAGGTATGAATAATAGTGTTTGCAGAGAATGTGTGTGAAACAATGTATGTCACGTAAGTTACGCAACATAAGTAGTGGCTGGTTACATGTCCAGGGATACAGCGCAGCACACGAGGCGATAGTGGTACCACATTGTCGGATGTCAATAGTTTCCGAACAGTTTATTGTGTATGCAGCAGCATGGTTCACATTCAACATTGGTGTCAGATTGGCAGCAGTCACATAATGATTTGTACCGGCAGAACAAAACATATCTGGGTATAAAGTTAAAGTTTGTTCAACAGCAGTTGTCAAGACAGGTGTCATAGCAATGACAGACAGGTCTCGTAGCAACGAGCAGTGTTTCAGATTCGATAACCTTAGCAAAGGTCTCGATTTCCTCAACAGTTTTAAAGTGAACAGTTTCTTGACTTGACGTACAGATATGGACAGGGTTTACTGATACAGTTTGAGATATCTCAACGCCATGATGAACCATAACTGGCAATGGAGTATGATAACTGACTGGTACATAAGAAAAGGAGAATATATCTTCAAAGCGTTGAAGATAAAATTTACAACCCCGTACATGAGCTTCACTCTGAGCATAGAGATGTAGTCCTAGCTGATGGTCATTATCAAACATATTTATAGCCTTCTGTAATGTAAGAGTATTGCACTGATACTCACCGAATATCCTAGACATAATTAATAACTCTGCATGGTGATCCCATAGTTGATGTTTTTCACAGAAGTTCAGTGCTTGGTCAAGTCTGATCCGTATATTTGGCTCAGCAGGTAGCAGCTGCCTCTGCCCAGTGAAGAGGTTATCCATAAGTTTGCTGAAAGTTTCACCTGGATAATGTTCTTCGTAGGGTAAATCCATTTTAGCTTAATTAAAGAGTGTAACTGAGTGTACTGGAGGCTGTAAATTGAAAGATCTTTAGCCCACCCGAGGACGCCAAACTGTGATACGTGGTTGAATGCTAATCGCAAGGTGGTTCAACTTAGCCCAGCTAAGATTTATATCAGTATGCAAGAAGGTTTAGATGTAAATAATAATTACCAGAGAGATAGATGGCGAGTGTGTCTGTCAGTATGTCCAGGTGAGAGTATGAATGGAATGGATTGGATACCAATGGTGTGTGATAAGTGTGTAACCTTGTTAGGTCAAGTAAGTGAGCTAGTTAGTTGTGATGGCCAGTTGACCATCTGTTTGTATGCTCGATATATGTATTGGAATACCACCAGTCATGGGTTTTCCCGGCTAAGCCGATGGCATCCCAGAATGCCAGTCAGGGTTTTCCGACTATGTGTCAGCGACAGCCCCGAACGCGCCAGTTCCCAGAGCTATGCCAATATTTTGACCCCACCTTTTCCAAGTTACAACTTAAATAGTGTGCTATTGTGCTGGCTGGAGGAGATAATGACTGGAATAAATACAGTTGAGAATAGCATACAGTAATTATGATGATGACTCAGGAGCTATCAATGCAGAAAGCCTTAGTTGAGTGTAATAATATTTTAATTACTACAGGTTGTGTGTAAAAGTATCTCATGCTCCCAAACTGTACTTAACAGACTTGCCATGATGTTGTCTAGATACCAGAGAAAGTCTGTTAGGTACAGTTTGGGACTTCCCATGTATCCAGATATCAGAGAAAGTCTGTTACTCCCAAACTGTACCTAACAGACTTCCCATGTATCCAGATAGCAGAGAGAGTCTGTTGCTCCAATACTGTACTTAACAGACTTTCCATGTATCCAGATAGCAGAGAAAGTCTGTTGCTCCAATACTGTAGGTACTTAACAGACTTTCTATGACATCCAGATATCAGCGAAAGTCTGTTACTCCCAAACTGTACCTAACAGACTTTCCATGTATCCAGATACCAGAGAAAGTCTGTTGCTCCAATACTGTGCTTAACAGACTTTCTATGACATCCAGATATCAGAGAAAGTCTGTTACTCCCAAACTGTACCTAACAGACTTTCCATGTATCCAGATAGCAGATAGAGTCTGTTGCTCCAATACTGTACTTAACAGACTTTCCATGTTATCCAGATACCAGAGAAAGTCTGTTACTCCCAAACTGTACCTAACAGACTTTCTATGATATCCAGATACCAGAGAAAGTCTGTTGCTCCCATACTGTACTTAACAGACTTTCCATGTTTTCCAGATACCAGAGAAAGTCTGTTGCTCCAATACTGTACTTAACAGACTTTCTATGATATCCAGATACCAGAGAAAGTCTGTTGCTCCCATACTGTACTTAACAGACTTTCCATGTGTCCAGATAGCAGAGAGAGTCTGTTGCTCCAATACTGTACTTAACAGACTTTCTATGACATCCAGATATCAGAGGAAGTCTGTTACTCCCAAACTGTACCTAACAGACTTTCCATGTATCCAGATAGCAGAGAGAGTCTGTTGCTCCAATACTGTACTTAACAGACTTTCCATGTTATCCAGATACCAGAGAAAGTCTGTTGCTCCAATACTGTACTTAACAGACTTTCTATGATATCCAGATACCAGAGAAAGTCTGTTGCTCCCATACTGTACTTAACAGACTTTCCATGGTATCCAGATGCAAGAGAAAGTCTGTTACTCCCACACTGTACTTAACAGACTTTCCATGGTATCCAGATGCCAGAGAAAGTCTGTTGCTCCAATACTGTACTTAACAGACTTTCCATGGTATCCAGATACCAGAGAAAGTCTGTTGCTCCAATACTGTACTTAACAGACTTTCCATGGTATCCAGATGCCAGAGAAAGTCTGTTGCTCCAATACTGTACTTAACAGACTTTCTAAGGTATCCAGATACCACAGAGAAAGTCTGTTACTCCCAAACTGTACATAACAGACTTTCTTTGGTATCCAGATACCAGAGAAAGACTGTTACTCCAAAACTGTACTTAATTGACTTTCTATGGTATCCAGATAGCAGAGAAAGTCTGTTGCTCCCAAACTGTACATAACAGACTTTCGATGTTATCCAGATACTAGAGAAAGTCTGTTCCTCTCATACTGTACTTGACAGACACTCCATGGTATCCAGATGCCAGAAAAAGTCTGTTGCTCCAATACTGTACTTAACAGACTTTCAATGTTATCCCGATACCAGAGAAAGTCTGTTGTTCCAATAATGTACTTAACAGACTTTCCATGGTATCCAGATACCAGAGAAAGTCTGTTGCTCCAATACTATACTTTACAGACTTTCCATGGTATCCAGATGCCAGAGAAAGTCTGTTGCTCCAATACTGTACTTAACATACTTTCCATGTTATCCAGATACCAGAGAAAGTCTGTTGCTCCAATACTGTACTTAACAGACTTTCCATGGTATCCAGATACCAGAGAAAGTCTGTTGCTCCAATACTATACCTAACAGACTTTCCATGTATCCAGATAGCAGAGAGAGAGTCTGTTGCTCCAATACTGTACTTAACAGACTTTCCATGGTATCCAGATGCCAGAGAAAGTCTGTTGCTCCAATACTGTACTTAACAGACTTTCCATGGTATCCAGATGCCAGAGAAAGTCTGTTGCTCCAATACTGGACTTAACAGACTTTCCATGGTATCCAGATACCAGAGAAAGTCTGTTGCTCCAATACTGTACTAAACAGACTTTCTATGATATCCCGATACCAGAGAAAGTCTGTTGCTCCAATACTGTATATAACAGACTTTCTATGGTATCCAGATAGCAGATAGAGTCTGTTGCTCCACTGTACTAAACAGACTTTCCATGTTATCCAGATACCAGAGAAAGTCTGTTACTCCCAAACTGTACCTAACAGACTTTCTATGATATCCAGATACCAGAGAAAGTCTGTTGCTCCCATACTGTACTTAACAGACTTTCCATGTTTTCCAGATACCAGAGAAAGTCTGTTGCTCCAATACTGTACTTAACAGACTTTCCATGTTTTCCAGATACCAGAGAAAGTCTGTTGCTCCAATACTGTACTTAACAGACTTTCTATGATATCCAGATACCAGAGAAAGTCTGTTGCTCCCATACTGTACTTAACAGACTTTCCATGTGTCCAGATAGCAGAGAGAGTCTGTTGCCCCAATACTGTACTTAACAGACTTTCTATGACATCCAGATAGCAGATAGAGTCTGTTGCTCCACTGTACTAAACAGACTTTCCATGTTATCCAGATACCAGAGAAAGTCTGTTACTCCCAAACTGTACCTAACAGACTTTCTATGATATCCAGATACCAGAGAAAGTCTGTTGCTCCCATACTGTACTTAACAGACTTTCCATGTTTTCCAGATACCAGAGAAAGTCTGTTGCTCCAATACTGTACTTAACAGACTTTCTATGATATCCAGATACCAGAGAAAGTCTGTTGCTCCCATACTGTACTTAACAGACTTTCCATGTGTCCAGATAGCAGAGAGAGTCTGTTGCCCCAATACTGTACTTAACAGACTTTCTATGACATCCAGATATCAGAGGAAGTCTGTTACTCCCAAACTGTACCTAACAGACTTTCCATGTATCCAGATAGCAGAGAGAGTCTGTTGCTCCAATACTGTACTTAACAGACTTTCCATGTTATCCAGATACCAGAGAAAGTCTGTTGCTCCAATACTGTACTTAACAGACTTTCTATGATATCCAGATACCAGAGAAAGTCTGTTGCTCCCATACTGTACTTAACAGACTTTCCATGGTATCCAGATGCCAGAGAGGGTCTGTTGCTCCAATACTGTACTTAACAGACTTTCCATGGTATCCAGATGCCAGAGAAAGTATGTTGCTCCAATACTGTACTTAACAGACTTTCCATGGTATCCAGATGCCAGAGAAAGTATGTTGCTCCAATACTGTACTTAACAGACTTTCTATGATATCCGGATACCAAAGAAAGTCTGTTGCTCCCAAACTGTACTTAACAGACTTTCCATGGTATCCAGATGCAAGGGAAAGTCTGTTACTCCCAAACTGTACTTAACAGACTTTCCATGGTATCCAGATGCCAGAGAAAGTATGTTGCTCCAATACTGTACTTAACAGACTTTCCATGGTATCCAGATGCCAGAGAAAGTATGTTGCTCCAATACTATACCTAACAGACTTTCCATGGCATCCAGATGCCAGAGAGGGTCTGTTGCTCCAATACTGTACTTAACAGACTTTCTATGATATCCGGATACCAGAGAAAGTCTGTTGCTCCCAAACTGTACTTAACAGACTTTCCATGTTATCCAGATACCAGAGAAAGTCTGTTACTCCAATACTATACCTAACAGACTTTCCATGGTATCCAGATGCCAGAGAAAGTCTGTTGCTCCAATACTGTACTTAACAGACTTTCCATGGTATCCAGATGCCAGAGAAAGTCTTTTACTCCCAAACTGTACTTAACAGACTTTCTATGATATCCGGATACCAGAGAAAGTCTGTTGCTCCCATACTGTACTTAACAGACTTTCCATGGTATCCAGATGCCAGAGAAAGTCTGTTTCTCCAATACTGTACTTAACAGACTGCTATAACAAATGGCAGAGAGAACCCATATTAAGTTAACAATTTTTTTCGTTGTTGTAGCCCCTAAGGTGGTTATATACGATATTGCGTGCAACCTGCACAGATACTGTCTCAACCGAGATCCTGGCTTCTTTAAAGAGCATTATTCTTTGAGGACAAGTTTCATTGGTGGAACCACACAGGTATACTCCTGCAACAACAAACTGTTTGATTTGAGTATACAGTATCTTTAGTTCTACCCCTATATCATGTACAGATAAAATCTTTGTACTTCAGGTAAACTCTCAACATAGATCATAGAGCTACTCATGTTGTTTTGCTGTTCAAAGTTACAAACTTAATCAGGGTGCTTGGTCACTGGGTGCAGGCCCCAGGGAACTGAGAAGAAGGTTCATTGCGTAAGGCGGTCCTTGCACCCTGCTTTGCTCTGCTTAAACCTACCTATGGTTACCAGATTGAACCATGCCAGATGTTTATTCCTGGTCATAAAACTAATTTTTGTTGACAGATATGTGAATACATGTGTAACAGTTACACATGGCCAACAGCCTGTCTGGTTCATCATTTATTACTCCAAATCTGTGATGTCAAGCTTCTCCCCTACTTTCACTTTGTATTTTCCTATTAAAGACGTTTGTCTGTGACAGCGCATGAATGATGAGGGGTCGTCTGAGACTCTACAGCTCCAAATTGATGCGAGGGAGAGGCAACTATCATTTCGCATCAAAGGAGATATACTGCAGCAAGTTATAATGTTTTTACTTTTGAGGATTCAGTTAGCCTAACAGAAGGGCTGCTTCCATAACCAACAAATCTGAGATGGCCTCCAAACAAAATTGGAAGCAATTCTTCACACAGTGCATTGAAGTTTGAGACCTAAGCTTGATAAGGATATCAGTGTATTGTTGTTAGATCAATTACAGACATTGTTTTCTGAGAATGAATTTTCTAATCCCTCAAGAAAATCTTATTTGTAAACAAGTTGTATTACAGTCTCTGTCTTTCATCACAATGGAAGAATTTGTTACTGTTGTGCCTTGTTTATCTATTCCAAAGGATTTAAAGCAAATGTAATATTAGAATATCAAAATCTGAGTATACCTTCGTGACTCAAGACTTTTTGCCTCGTATGAAATTTGTGTATTGAGGCATTATTACATCAAATTAAAATTCATGGTTGATTTAAATCAGATGTCTTGTCACCAGCCAAATTCCAGAGCAATGGCATTGAAATTCGTTGCCTTAGTGGCAAGGCCGCAATATCTGCACCAGGTTGCTCTCTGTTTGCTGGCAGGTCACCTCGGTGCCAACCAAAGCCCAGTAGTCGATGGACAGCAGATACATTTGATATGAGGCCCTTTGGATAAAATTAAGCTTCAATAATGACTGGGACCAAGGGAACATTGTGGCAGCATCATTCTAATTTATAATAGCTATTCCTATTACTAAAACAGTCGGAATACTGCTTACCCATCGTACCAATTTAGCTAAGACAGTAACAGGTGTAATTTAAGCATAAAACAACAAATGTAATCGTGGAGTAAGGCTGTACAGAATGAAATTTTTACGGGAGAGGCTGCATATTCTATTCTTCACTGCAATCGAAAACTTTGAGCTCCAGATCTCTATATTGGTGAAAAACAGATGAAAGGAGTTTTTGGCTTCAAGCTTCACATATTTTTCCCCTTGACACAAAGCTTGCGGGTACCTTGACCAGTAAAAAACTCTCTGCCTTCATTATTGTTGAAAAATTTACTCTGTATCCCTTTCTGAAGCAATCTAGCCACCTACTTGCAATTTATATGTTTTACACAGATTGATGGCTTCATATAGATTAATCTGCAGCCAGCAGCTCGAATTAGCATACTCTCCATGCTCAACACAATGTTACGCAAACAGTTGTAGTCTTGAAAGCTGCAGCTACTCTATTTTGTAAAACAGCCACCAAATTTCATCAATAAGAGAAGACAACTTCTTAGCCTAGGATTTGCCCAAATTGACTTTAATGATCTGAGTACTTGATAGCGCTTGACAGATTTTTTTGATTTTTGAACAAAATAAACTGTATATATGGCCGTCACATCCTAATGGTAACAATTGCATTGAAATATTGATATGACAAGACTTCATGATAGCGCTTGACATATTTTGTGATTTTTGAACAAAATAAGCTCTATGCATGGCCGTCACATCCTGAATTGGTAAGAAAAATGGAAGACTAAATGATAGCGCATGACAGATTTTGTGACTTTTGAATGTATAAGCAGAACCAAATATCTGAGCTCTACTCAGCTGAGCTGACATTTTATAACACCCCTGATAAAACCATCAATTTGTGTTGGTTTGGCCTGGGCACTATATTTGAATTATTTACGTGTACTCTATATTGAGAGAAATTTGTCAGGTGTCGCAATCACAATTAGTATTTTCATTTGCGCTCTGCATGAGCTGAGGAGGTAGGAGGTAGCTCAGTTGGCTAGAGCGCCGGTCCTTCAACATGTAAGTGATGAAGGTCGGTGGTTCAAATCCCACTGCAGTCTATCGACCCCTGATAAAACCGTCAATTTGTGCTGATTTGGGCTGGGTGCTTTATTTAAATTATTTACGTGTTTTCTGATATTGATAGAAATTTGTCAGATGTAACAATCACAATTTATTTTTTCATTTGCCCTCTGCATGAGCTGACATTTTATAAGGCCCCTGATAAAACTATCAATATGTGCTGGTTTGGCCCGGTCGCTAATATTGAAATTAATATATACACATTACAATATTGATAGAAATTTGTCGGAACTCGCTATCACAACACAATTAGTTTTTTCATTTCCACACTTAATGAGCTGTCATATTATAAAACCCCTGATAATATTATCAACATGTTTTGGTTTGGCCTGGGCACTATATTAAACTCATGAACACTATTCTAATATTGATTATTACATATTTTATATATATATATATATATATATATGCCAAGCAAGTCACTTTGACATATGAGACGTTCAAAACAAAAATATTACTGACTGAAGGGCTGATCTATTGAATGTTTGTTCATCTGTAGTGAGGCAGTGATGCTATGGGTTCTTGTCATCGGATCAAAATTCCATAGTCTGCCTCATTGTAAATCATTGGTATGAACTTGCAATCACCACTTCAATTGCGCTCTACATAGCTGTCGTATTACAACTAGAAAACTTCTGATTATAAAATATTGATAAATATTTTATTTGTATTATATTAGTATCAGAGATTTGTTGGTAAGTACAACATGTTATTGTGCACAAAATGTTGAGATTTGATAACATTACTACAATAAAACACCATCACCACTTGAACTGAAAATAGGAAATGTGAGATGTGGTTTGATAGGAATTCTCTACACAAATACGTGATTTGTCTACTCATAGTTTTTACAAGTACAGATAACTCCCAATCTGAAACCTACACAATTTAACAAGGATACAAAAATAATATCAGTCGAAGATCCGATCAGAGAAACAGAGGTATCAATGACTGGATAATATATGAAGATAAATTTGATGCTGAACACTGCTTATGAGCTATGAAAGAGGGATGAGGAATATCATTGACTTGATTTGCCCTGATCTGTTGTTAAACTAATAAGACTGTCAGTCTGATGAGAAAAGATTTGCATGCTGCTAGAGTATTGAGCCTTGTGAAGTCTGAATAGCCATAGTATTCTGATGATCAAGCTACAACATAAACAGCAAGGTTGATATTGTAATCATCAATGTTTATCTGTGGAAATAAATTGATGAAGTTGATTAAAAATTAAAGGTTGAATAAAATCAGATCTCTTAACACAGGCCACATCCCGAAGCATAGACGGCGAAATTTTACTACCTTAGTGGTGAGGCCGCAATATCTGTGCCAAGTTACTCTCTGTTTGCAGGCAGGTCAGAGCACACCTGGGGGCCAACCGATCCCAGTAGTCGATGGACTGCAGTGGGATTTGACAACCTTCAACATTTGCATGCTGAAGGGCGGGCGCTCTAACCAACTGAGCCATCTCCTACTCATTGAACAACAATTTATTTACCAACAACAGGGATGACATATGAGGTACCAAGACAGAATCTTTCAATTTATTTGTCCTGAGAACTCAGAACTGTGCAGCTAATATAGCTTTGACACAAGTTGGTTGACAGCCTGCTTACCTTACTTAATCTCGTGCTTATCATTGTAAATGGTATATCTGGTACCTTGTGAGTGTCCACGACGTGAAATCCATAGCAAATCCCTAAAAAAGCAGAACAGTAAATGAAGAACTGAGATATCCTCGCCTAAAATTGCCTAGATCAGAATTCAGTGGAACATTTCTCATGTCATCCAAATTTGTAATGTGAAAGGACAACCTTATATAGCGGATAAATTAGATGAGCTAAACTTAAGCTAAATAGTCCAAACTGTTGAGGGAGAAAAACTCAACATTGTGGTTTGTCAGTACCAAGAATACCAAATTTGACCATTTAATGACTGCATTACCCGTTCTGCGTTCGTCTCTTCTGTCAAAGAGCTCACTTAAAAAAAGAGTTGATACCTAAATATTAGCCATATACCTCTGTTATTCTGCTGATGCCATAGCCCCTTGAGCATGCATGATGTTCTGCTCAAGCGATGAGCTCAGATATAACTTCGTCAAATATGGTAATGGATTTGAAGCACTTAGCTGATGATGGTAGCCATGACTAGGATTCAACAGTAATTTGGAGAATCTAAAGACAACAAAGAAATATTATCCATATTTTGGATAACGGTTTTCATTGGCCACCACCCCTAGAGAGTGACATGGAGAATGACATGAATTGACAGGGATTCCATCTTAGACGAGAAGAGCTTATCATCCATCAGCAGCATTAGCTGATGATAGATCTAAAGAGACTGGACTAGCCTGGAACAAGCCAAATGAATAATGCAATGAATATGTTTAACCCCTCTCCGCTATTGAGTGCACTAACTATTACTCTTGATTATGATTTACATGTCCCCAACAGAGAAAAATGGTATCTAGGTGAGAGAAAAATGGTATCTAGGTGACTGTCAGTTAATAGGCCTTTTTTCAGGCATAATTATGTGTAACAGTCTGTCCATTGCAGCATTCATATAGAAACATAGCTAGATTTCACTTACCCATCAGGTACTCACGCAGAAGTCTGTGAACCACAGCGTGTCTCCCATATTAAAGACACCAATGTCTCCACCATCGGATACATCACCGTGAATGCCTCGCTTAAGACATAGGGATTGTAAGTCTGCAAATACATATTTAACCAATTCAACATTATATAATCAGAGAGAAATCAATGCCATGGTTTGAATTATACCACTAGCATAGCAGGAAACATGTGACACGCAAGATAATGTATCGCAGTATCATCAATTGTCAGTGGCAATATGAGGAGCTGTCCAGTCAACAGCTCGATATTACACATATTCCGGTATAGACTCGTCCACCCTAACAACATATGGAACTTCCACCAAGAGGATCAAACATCAATATATAAACTACAATGGAAAGCTTAGAGACTTACACAGGCATTCCTTGATCTGATTGCTGATCCTGAATCCAAAAGTCTTGTAGGTTATTCTGTTTTCTGCAGCTGGCAATCCTGCAAAAAATAAGTAGTACCTATACTTGTATACTATACTATCGGGTACTCCAGACTCCCTCTACAATATACCTCCCCTGTCTGTAGCTCAAAGTCACACCAAGAGAGCGTCTTATAGCTACATCTAAGGACTTGATCGCCCTCCCCATCGGCAGCTTCTTACCCAATGGTACCCTAGGAGTGTTTGGCTAAGCCCCGCGCAATTGGTAAACCCGTTAATGACTGGAACTACCTATCAAGAAATTGTTTTGCCATAGCCTATTGTCAAGATCATCATCCTCAAAGTATGAAGTTAGTAGTTGGGTCAGCAAACCAAACAGGCAACTGAAGTCAACCGTGTCTATAATAAATTTAATTGTAACAATAAAATAAAAATGAAATATATAAGTATAAGCAGGGAGTATGTAACAGTACTCAGCACTCCAATTTGTTGCCAAAGGCATGAAACGAATCATGAAACCTCAAAATTCATGGATCCAACAGTAAGTATCACCCATATTCATTCAATTACTTGTCCCTTCCTTCGTCTCAATATCATCATTATTGTAATGTATAGTAAGTAGAGTAAGTAGGCCATTATGTATGTATATATTATAGCTGTCATGCCTTTACTATGCCAATGTCCAGTAAGGCCTGTGCTGTATGGTCCACACAACACAGGCCTTCTTCTTGGTGGTGCAAGTCCAACTCCGGTACAGGCTTTGCAGTTTGCTCCTGGAGGAACCACAGAGAAAAAACAGGAGCGGTTTTGAGAGAGAGATTGAAAAATAATAATAATGACATACTCTTCTCTAGTAAGTCTCTGGAGATTTATCACTGGAGAAGCAGGCTCCCTTGTTATTTCTTTAAATTTTGTAAAAGACAAATTCAGACTTTGTGCTTGCTTTTGGAAAATGGAGGCACCAAAATAGTTCCAAACCTTTTGACAGAAAAATCCCTACAACAATCAACACAGTTTTTAATCAATTGAGTTGCCTGAAGGTATGAGTAAGACCCTGTGCTTAAAAAAGCTTTTTTGACAAAGTAATATGTGAAAATAACACAGGTCTCCTCTTAAACCTGGGACTTTGGCAATGTTTGACTGCCCCCTTGAGTTTTTGTTGTTTTGTCGTTTGAAGGTAGGCCTAATTCGTGGTTGAGAAGACACATCCAACTTTCATTGTCTCTGGAGTCAAAAGAAATTTGGACAGCACTTCCCTGAGTATTCTGTTTGAAAGACTACCTCCTAAGCTGCTCATACATACCTCATTTGATGGATTTAGTCACCTGTAGCTCTTTCAGCAAACAATTTCAGTTCAAAACAACAAAAACCCAGGTCCCAGGTTTTGGAATAGACCTGTGGGAAATTAGGAAAAAGGATGTTATGACTGCTTCCAGGTTTCGCAGGATAGTAAATGCAAAGTTTCGCCTACTTTTGGAAAATGGGGATTCCATGTAGTTTTCTAAATAAATTAGACTGCTAGAATTCTCAGTCTGACCCTCTGTGATCATTCGACTTATCTAATCTTAAGTATATGTTAAATTCAGTTAGGATGGCTTTATAAACTAAGTTGAAATACATAAAAACATCACTGATGAAAGAAAAAGAGAGAAAGTAAAGTTATTAGGGGTGAAAATCAGGAGTGTGTTAAGAAGTCTGCTCACCAGTTCCGGTGATTATCAATACCTGATTTTGATGACTTATTCCATTGGGATCCCCACTTCCCAAAGATTTGGAAAACCCCAACAGAAGTGTGTCAACATCTATAAGCCGCTTGATTGGACACCCAATGCCTAGTAAGCCAATCACAATACCTTTTTATAGCGATTCAACGGATCACTATGGTACAATACCTCTATTTATTTCCCCATTGTGTTATTTACAAATCTCCTGTGAGTTGAGATGAGTTGTCTCCCCGCAGAAGAAAAGGGCACAACTCCGAAATTCACTTTATGTCTAATTACACTAATTGGACTAATTTGATGGCGTGCTCGGGTTATGACAGCCGTGCATCCTAGCAGTTATTTCCCTTGAACTGATACTCTCCACTGCTTCGTGCAATAAAATGTGGATGGAGAACACAAACGCAATTACCACCAGCTATACATATACGCTGACATTTGTATTATTATATTACAGACTCTCATTGAGGACGATAATGGAATTATCAAGCCCAGTGACGACCGCCATCTATGTAGGATGAAGCCTCACTAGCTTTGGCGCAGATATTGATGCAAATAGATCAACGCATTCCAGGTTAACACTTGGATTGTGGACCGCACTCTGAGTATATTCTTGGATTGTTACTTGCTAGCCAGCAGATTAATACAGGCAATCCGACCACCGCAGAACAGTCGCTATACCTAGTGTCACTTATAGCAGACCTTCGCAGCAGCAGGTCCCGGGTTTAGGCCCGAGGTAGGTGACCAGGTTAAATCCTGAGGTAGGAGACCGGGTTTAATCCCGAGGTAGGCGACTAGGTTTAGGCCTGAAGTTCCGGGTTTAGGCCCGAGGTAGGAGACCTTGTTAAATCCTTGGGTAGGAGACCGGGTTGATCCCGAGGAAGGCGACCAGGTTTAGGCCTGAAGTTCCGGGTTTAGGCCCGAGGTAGGAGACCAGGTTAAATCCTGAGGTAGGAGACCGGGTTGATCCCGAGGTAGGCGACCAGGTTTAGGCCTGAATTTCCTGGTTTAGGCCCGAGGTAGGAGACCAGGTTAAATCATGAGGTAGGAGACCAGGTTAAGTCTTGAAGTACCTGACTGGGTCCAATCCCGAGGTAACAGGAGAATACCAGGAGAATACCAAGAGAATACCAGGACAAATCCTGAAATATCAGGAATCTAGGAGTTGCCTCCCCGAAGGCAAAGGGAAGATAACTCACCATTATTGAAGAAGTGTAAAGACCGAAGAACCGGCACAGATAAAGAAAGACAGCACAGATACCAAATAATACACAATATGAATGCGTTGTATCATTTTATTTGTGAACAGTAATAAAAAGTCTTATTACGAAACATTCTGCGCATGCTCAGCTCTGGGCATGAGCTGATCTCAGCAAAATTGAGTCTCGGAATTCCGAAGCCATCTGATTGGCTACCTGCTCTGGTAACATACTCCCCAAAGCGTGCGGATTTGTTATCAATAGTTATCCTCTCTTGTCATTATTAGCTGATTTTTATTGACAGTTTATGCAGGGGATATCCCATTTCCCCTTTCCAAAATTGCAATCAGAACCCAAACTAAACTCATTGTTCTTGAACATGCGCAAATTCAAGTCACGCATGATGCATACTTAGCCTTACGACACCTGCTTTGTGGTAATGATAGCCTAGTTTATCAGTGATCTATATGCCCAGTCAGATCACGAGAGTCAGTATGATTACGAAATACACATCCGGTTTCTGTTTGTTCTTCAGCGTCTGTAAAAGAAAATGAACTGCGATTAGCCTCAGTATTTAGCGAAGCCGCGGGGGCAGCCCCGAGCTGAACCACAAGCTCGATCTGAATAGTAACGTTTGAACGTATAACAGAATCATTCTCTCATGCTAGCTCCAAAAGCCTGCTTCAAAACGTGATACTCACCATGAATAACCACTCAAAATGTAGCTCAAAACCTGTATTTTAATATATATCATTTCTGTCAAACTCTTACCATTGAAAACTTTTTTACAGGCCTGGAAAGAATCGAAATTTCCCCCATTTTTACTGCACATTCCATTGCCAACATGGACACCATCCAAGGCTATAAATGCATTATATTTAGATTTTATATCATTTTATTTTTCGAATCTCAATTCTTTACACATTTGAAAATACTTTCATAGTATTCTTCAACTCACCAATGCAATAGCTCGGCTTTTCCAGCTTGTTTTTGATCAAATTTGTAATTTATTTTTCTTCGAGCAGTGGTTCAACAGGCCCATGATTAGTCAATTAGGAGTGTTGTACCTATGAAAATGACCCAGAATGAAAATGACCTGAGATGAAAATAACCTGGAATGAAAATGAAAGACAATGTAGCAATGTAGCAATCTTCAGCTACATTTATATAAACTTAAATTAACCTTTTCCCCATGCTGTATTTGTTTGCCAGAGGATGAATCCCCTGAAAATTTCCTTTATAGATGCCCTATGTACAAAGACATTAGAGCATTATATACACCCACACTTGGAAATTGGAAGTCGGTAGCTGATTACATTTATTTCACAGGCAGAATACTTTAAATTTCTCGCGGCCGCCACTCATATTTGTAAACCATGCTTTTATCTAAACCCCCTTGTTTTACCATGGGTAAGGTCAGGGGATTGCCTCTCATCAGGAGATCGTCATTAATTCAAGAAAGGGCGAGTTATTTGACAAGCTGTCATCTCATCTAGCCTAGAATAGGCTGTCATTCTGTCAATTATATTCATATCACCAAATTCGCCAAAATGGAAGTTGTCAGCTCTCGGCTCCACTCTATCAAACCGGACAATCTTTAACCTAACCTTTAACCTTAATCTCAATTAATATGATTCTAATTTTCTACAGTCACTGGTTGTTATGGTGTAAATCCAAAAGTTATATTTCAAAACACGTATTATTAACTGTGGTGGAACCGGATAATAGCATAAGGGATCTAGACAGCAGGTGAAAGAGATTAGTAAAGGATGCAGACTCGGACTAATATCCGGATGCACGAGAGGGGAGAGTATTAGAATAAACGTGGACTAAGAGAGGAAAAGCCCAAGGGAGAGACTGACTAAGATACATGCAGAACTAGGGAGCTAGGAGTACCCATACAACAGTACATGTAAGTTGAATACACGACATGGTGCCAGATGTAAACTAGAATTAGAGAGGATTGGCATGAGAGTTGAAATTAGACAAGGAAAAGAGAGTTGAAAGAGTTTGAATTTGGCGGAGTGTGACGTCATCGAGAAAATTTGGCAAGGTTCCCGGTAACTCCTTGGTATTAAAGCAATGGAAGGAAAATTCGGCAAGGGTGTGAAGACACCAGTGTTTAACATTGAGCAAGGAGCGGAGTTAGAGTGCTGGACACAGTTCATAAAGAGGTTTGAGATAGCGGTAATTGGAGCGGGAATCAGGCACAAAGAGTGTGATGGAGTTAAAACAAAGAGATCCGCCAGCACCGAACGTCAACTAATTTTTGAGATTGAACAGAGAAAAGCGGCTCTGCTAGTTGATAGCATGGGGGAATATGGCATGAACATTTTTGAGACATGGCGCATAGAAGTGGAAACCATGCAATACGAAAGGCTGAAAACCGCTTTCGAGGAGCATTTTGCAAGCCGAGAGAATATAGTGGCATTGCGACACAGGTTCTTAGGAATGGAACAAAAAAGCGAGGAGAGGTTAGATAAATTTATCGAGAGAGTAGAAAGGAGAGGAAGTACTTGTAGATGGGGAGGATTAGAAGAGGAGATGAACGTTCAGGTAATGATAAAAGGCATGCATGTGGATAAGACAAGAAATGAGTTGCTATTGAAGAAAGACCTGACATTACAAAAGGTAAAGGAGGTTTGCAACAGGTACGAGTCAGCAAGGACAGCTTATAAGATCCTACAAAGAACCAAGCCAAAACCCAAATCAGAAGTGGACGAAGTAGCGGAGAAACATTCAGGCGACTATAGTCAGGAGGGAGAACAGGAAAACATAGATAGAGTTGGAGGAAGCAATTATGGCAGTAGTTTCAACTCGATATTTAGAGGTCGAAGATATGGGAGAGGGTGAGGAAGAGGAAGAGGCTGCTACACGTGTAGAGGATTTGCACATGACTATAAGGGTTGTAGAGATAAGAAAGAGAGAGAAATGGGAGCGAAAAGTGGAAACACAAACTTTAAGTGCTACGTTTGGGGAGACACCAGACATCTAGCGAAATTCTGCCCAAGCCGATTCGGACAAAAAGACCCAAGCAAAAGCAAAGTTAATGCAGTGGCAGGGTATTCGAGCGAATCAGAGGAATCATTCTGACTGCAAGGGAGAAAGAAAAGCGAGGATTTCAAAATAATATTGAGAGTCGACAATAAATGGTTAAGTTTATAGTCGACACAGGAGCTGACGTCACTGTGATTACACCAGAGACAGCAAATAGACTGGGGTTAGAGAGGAAACCAACAAAGAGTGAGTTCAGAAGAGCCGAGGGTAATAAGCTTGATATAAAATTCAGGACACACATTCCCCTATTGTCAGAATGGGGACAAGCAGTTAGAGGAAGAGCTTACATCTTGGAGGGAACCCAAAACAACCTTTTAGGCAAACCAGAAATAAGTAAATTAGAGTTAGTAAAGACAGTACGGAGCATCAGCAGCGGGGACATTGAAACAAGACATCCGAAACTCTTCGGTAAACTTGGAGTTTTGGCGGATGTTTTCAAAATCAACGTGAAAGAGGGAGCGAAGCCGTTATGTCTTAATGTCCCTAGGAGACTACCGATTGGCTTGAGGCAGGCCACACAAGACGAATTAGAGAGGATGGAAAGCTTAGGAGTAATTGAAAAATTAGAAAAACCAACTACTTGGTGTTCAGGGATGGTGGTAGCACCGAAGTCGAGGGGAAAAGTTAGGATCTGCGTAGATCTCTCAGAACTCAATAAGAGTGTTAAGCGAGAGACATTTCCTCTGCCCCATATAGAAGATACTTTATCGTCATTGGCAGGGAGCCAGTACTTTAGCAAAATGGAAGCCAACTCAGGGTTTTGGCAGGTTAGATTAGAGGAGGAATCAAGGGAATACACAACTTTTATCACCCCTTTTGGTAGATACCAATATAGGAAAATGCCTTTTGGTATACCAGCAGCCCCAGAATTCTTTCAGCGACAGATGGATAAGATTCTGGGAGAGATGGAAGGAGTAGTTTGTATGATGGACGATATATTAGTAGTAGGGAAGAACAGAGAAGAGCACGATAAAAGGCTTTGGGAGGTACTTTTAAAGATAGAAAGAGCAGATATGATCTTAAATAAGTTCAAGTGTGAGTTTGGCGTTAAGGAAGTGAAGTTCTTGGGGCACATACTCAGCACGAAAGGGATAAGTGTGGACCCCGAGAAAGAGAGAGCAATTAGAGAGATGCAACCCTCAATAGACAGAAAAGATTTTTGGCAATGGTCAATTATTTGTGTAGGTACAGTTCACAGTTGTCTGAAGCAGAAGTGGCCCTCAGCGAGCTGGATAGACAGAAAAATGAAAGGATTTGGCTGGAAACTCATCAGAGAAGCTTTGAATTAGTTAAGGACTTGATAACGTCTTCTCCGCTATTGGCCCTGTTCGACTATAATAAGGAACATAGGGTGACAGCGGACGTTAGCTGCCATACACTAGGTGCAGCATTACTACCAAACCAAGGTAATGGAGAATGGAGACCAGTGGCATATGCGTCCCGAAAACTGACAGATGCAGCGAGGAGATACGGTCGAATCGAGAAAGAGGCCATAGCAATCACATGGGCATGTGGAAAGTTTGATTTCTATTTGGTGGGAAGGCGGTTTGAGATAGAAGCGGACCATAAACCGTTGATACCGATACTAAGATCCAAGGAACTCTCAGAGCTTCCCTTGAGAATCCAAAGGTTTAAAATGAAGTTGATGAGATACTGCTACGACATTTTTCATATGCCCGGGAGCAAGATGTTTATAGCAGATCTCTTGTCAAGGCCACCAACCAAAGATGAAGCAGATAAGATATCACGAGTGGAGATGCATATACAGAGCCTACTATCAGCCGAGGAAGATAATCTTATTGAGGAGATAAAAGTCGAAAGCGTATTAGATAAGGAGTATCAGGATATTGTCAAATTTATAAGAGAAGGGTGGCCCGGTGAATTGAAAGGGGAAATGAGGCAAGTTAAGGGTAGTGCAGACCTATTAAGCGAGAAAAACGGCATGGTGATGATGAATAATCGGTTATACATTCCAAAGAAGATGAGAACTCAAATGTTGGGAAGGTTGCGTTCGGGGCACCAAGGCATAGTAAAAACATACCGCAGAAGCCAGGATTCAATCTGGCGGCCCACCATTAGGAGAGAGATCATAGATATAGTTGAAGGATGCCTCAAGTGCATTCAATTTAGGAGAATACAAAATCTGCCGCTGAAACAGACCTAGCTGCCAGACAAGCCTTGGACACATATAGTGTCAGATTTATTCGAATTAGAGGGAAGGAACTATGCACTCTTCATAGATTATTACTCAAGGTGGATAGAGGTGGTCGAGATAAAGGGACTAACAGGAGTAGAATTAGCCAAGAAATTTAGAGCAGTCATCTCAAGATTAGGAGCACCAAATAGGATTAGAACAGATAACGGCCCTTGTAATGTATCTCAGGGATGGAGATCACTTATGGAAGAGTATAATATAATACACTCTACAAGCAGTCCACATCACCCTCAGGCGAATGGACTAGCAGAGAGAGGAGTGGAGATCGTAAAGGGGCTGTGGAAAAAGGAGGCGGATAAGGACAAGGCACTCTTGGCCTATCGAACAACGCCAGTGAAAAGTGGGTCCCGACCCGATCAGTTA
The DNA here is from genome assembly GCA_914767715.1 of Membranipora membranacea. Taxonomy (NCBI): domain Eukaryota; kingdom Metazoa; phylum Bryozoa; class Gymnolaemata; order Cheilostomatida; family Membraniporidae; genus Membranipora; species Membranipora membranacea. Next base: position 24,154,001 of record OU612074.1, read on the forward strand.
CTCTGCCGACGTAGAATGAGAAACGAGTTGCCAATACAACACGAACAACAAGCAGACAAGGGCTCATTTAAGGAGAGAGACTCACATTTGAAAAGAAGAACAAAGTTGAACTTTGACCGGGGAAGAAGAGCTAAAGAAGTTGAGGAGCTGAAGGAAGGCCAATTAGTGTGTCTAGAGATTAGCCATGAAGATAAAGGAAAGAAGGGAGTGATTAAATACTAGGCGGAAGAACCTAACAGTTACTGGGTTGAAACAGAGAAGAGACTAGTGCGGCAGACTAGAAAGACTAGAAAAACCCACTACCAGCGGAAGGCCCAACAACTGCAATAGCAGAAGACAGGGGAAAATAAAGAGAGTTATTCGGGTAATGAGGAACCACTAGTACAACCTAAGAGGCTGGTTAGTGTATTATTAGGATTGATGGTAATTAAAACTTATTATGTTGTAGAATTGAGTCGAAGGAACAGAGGTGGATAGCGGACAAATTAGTAGAAAGGAAAGGATAGTGGAATTAGCAAGGGATTTAGAGTTTAGGAAAGACTCGTGAGATTTAGGAAGGACTTGAGAGATTTAGGAAGGAATTGTGAGATTTAGGAAAGAAGAGATGGCAACTAACAACACCTATGTTGTCATCGGTAACAGCATCGTGAGATACCTGGACCTCCCTGAGATCGATACTTTTAGCTAGCCGGGGTCTACACTATTTCACATGAGACAATACCTAGAACGACCAGGCATCAAGCTGTTGGTATCAGGGATACCAGACATTGTACAAAGGGGGGAAACCCACGCAGCGGGCCCCATGATATTAGCTTATGAGAGGACACTAAGAAAATTAGCGGAAAGGGCCGATGTGATACTGTGCCCATTTTATCCCCCCGACCACTCACACCAGTTCACTGGGGGATAGTGAACAGATTAGATCACATGATCTGTGATCTGAACTCGCGAAAAGATAAAAGGAACTCCCTGCCTCACAGTGGGAGTATTCAAAAGGCAGAGCGGCAGCCAGGACTTATATTTTAGACCAGGCCAATTTTTAGCAAGGCAAATGTCTGACACGATCAAGCAGTTTATCAGGACTAGAGAAAGAAGGCTAGGAGAGAGGGGAGAGGCGAGAGTACCAGCAATTAGAGAAGGAGAGGATGCAAGAGATAGAATTGAGGCCAACCGGCAGCAAGAAGAGACAGAGAGGAGCTAAGGAGAGAAAGAGGTAGAGAGGAAGAAAACATCAGGAGAAGTAAATGAGAAGAGATGGAAAGGGCGTTAGAGGAAGTTAGAGCAGAGTACCAAGAGCGGCGCCATAGGCTGCTTGAACAAAACAACAGGATGTACCAACAAAGGCCAGATGAGTTAGAGAGAGAGAGGAAGAGGAACGAGAAAGGGAGGAGCGACAGCGAAGAGAGCGAGACAGAGACAGAAATAGGAGAGAAGCACAGGTGGAGAGAGAGAAGAGCCCAGATTCGGAAATCGGCACATAAGAGAGAACGTCCCCAGTAGACGGTACAATCAGGATTAGAAAAAAAAAGATAACTTAGAAAATTAGGAAAGGAAAGGAGATGTGGTGGAACCAAATATTAGCATAAGGAATCAAGACAATAGATTTGAGGAAAGGAAGGGAGATGTGGTGGAACCGGATATTAGCATAAGGGATCTAGACAGCAGGTGAAAGAGATTAGCAAAGGAGGCAGACTCGGACTATATCTGGATGCGCTAGAGGGGAGAGTATTAGAATAAACGTTGACTAAGAACGGAAAAGCCCAAGGGAGAGACTGACTAAGATACATGCAGAACTAGCGAGCTAGGAGTACCCATACAACAATACATGTAAGTTGAATACACGACATCAACCATTTTATTGTCAAACTACCTTGCCTGCAAAAAGAGGCATATTTAACCAATAAAAGATCGATATATATATATTATATAAATGAAAGACATAATGAAAATGACCCGAGTTCAGTTTTTTTGTTTTTGAGATTAATGCAAATGAGGGCGCCCATGCTTTTGCATTCTCAAAGAATATATTTGATAATTTGTTGTTATTTCAGCCCAAGCACATGCTGTTATACAGGTAAATACTATAATTATAATATAATATTAGGCTCAGAAACTCACATAGTTTAGTCACAGCAGTCAGTCAAAGGCAAATCAGTCTGAAAGGGGTCCAGAGTGCCTGTGAATAAAATACAGCCAAGCCACAGCTTGGTTGGAAACGGTGCAGCTCCTGACTGATGAGTCTGAAGCTGACTGTGTTGCCTAACAAGATAGTTTGTTACTCCTATCAACATGGCTGATGAAGTATTTTGTAACATCAAAAGGTATGCCAAGGATAACCATCCAGTAGATTGTCCGTGTGGTCTGTCCCTAAATGATTTTCAAGATGCTATCCCTCCTAGTCCTATGGAGGATAATGATGACAAGAGCAATAATGTATTGCTGTTACAATCTTTCCCTGAACCTAAGAAGTGCTATCAAGATACCCTACGGTTTATCCGAAGTCATTTCAAAATATTAGCACAAAAGTACCGCCCAGACAAAATTGAAACAAATCTGTGTGACAGATGTACTGACATTATGACCATCATCAACAAGGCCTATTACAAGCTAGCACATGAGTTGTCCTTTTCAGGAAGTGCAACTAACAAAGTTGTGCATGGAGAAGCTATATTTGCAAAAGTAAATGAGTTCACTGTGACATGCCAACACCTGAATTCAATTGCTGTGTACTGATGGAAAGAACATGGAAAAAGCTGGAATGAAAAACTGCAAACAGCACTAGGAATCAAACAAAGAAAACCTGAATCAAGGACAAACAAGTCGGTCCAATTCGGGTCAGACACAGATTCTCTCTATATAACAGCGTATGAGAATGGGACAATATCTTTTCAAGGGATATTGACGATACAATTCAGTGTCTCAAGGCTTCCAGGTCTGTTGGAGGAAGTTATGAAAGAGAAAGTTTTCCCAAAGCCAAGATTGTTCTCCACAAAGCAGAAGGCTGCACTAAAACATTTTACATGCACTAAACAGACTGCGAGTAACAAGGCAATAACTCGATCAGGGAACACAGGGAGGGCTAGGATGAGTAGGTCTTCAATGGACAATCTACCATCGATCCAATGTCAAGGGGATACAAATGATATACACCTAGATATTAGACAATCACCAACAAAAACAAACGGTGAGAAAAAACTGTCTAAAGTGTCAAACACAAGTCCAACACATGAAACTAGTGAAATAGAGCAACTCAAAAATGAACTGAAGGTTGCTATGGCTCAAATTGCATCAATGAAGGAAGAACTACAGGAAGTGAGGACAGCAAACCTAAAAATGGAGAGTGCGATGAGTAGAATTTCAAAAGAAAACAAACAGATCATGTCTACCCTAGGACCAAGAATTGGAAAGCTTGAAAAAGCTGGCAATGTGGGAAATATTGGTCAATGGTCATCTCACAGTCCAAACAAACAATCAGGAAATCCTCTGGGTACTCAGGAAACTCGTAAACCTACTGAACCAGCTTTAGAAAGCAAAAGAAGAGGATTGGTAAGTTTTGAGCCCAAAAAATGTGTGGTTATATCCTCCACTCATTCAAAGATTTGACTCTGGAAATAAAAAGACAATGAAATCAGAAGAGAAATTGGAAAGCAGTGTGGTAAAGTGATCATTGACAGAATCACAAGATATGGAAAAGCAGCTAAAAACCTGATGGTACAGCTTGGAAGTGAGGAGATGGTCAAACAGGTGACATCAAACTGGGAAACCGATCTATTTAACGGAACCAATGTAAGAGAAACAATGAAGGAACAGGATCAAAACTTCTGGGGAGTTGCAAAAGGAGTACCTTCTGATAATGAAAACTCAGATCTAGAGGAAATTGTTAAGAGCATAAAAGGGAAACAGGCCATCAGGATGATCAAAAACAAGGAAGGAACTAAGGTCCCGCTGAAAACAGTGAAACTCAAATTTCACTCTAAATCGGAGTTGGTTGAAGCTATTAGTACAGGATTAACAATTGACAACCGACACCTTAGGGTTGAGGAGTTTACTAAGAAGGATGACATCATACAGTGCAACAAATGCAAAAGGTACAACCCCATGCAGAGCATCTGTGTAAGAAAAGATACATGTGCAAGATGTGGTGAAGATCATCACACTGAAGAAGGTGATACATGCAACAAAACACTGAAATGTGTAAACTGCGGAGGAAAGCATGGATCCAGAGACAGAGATGAATGCCCAAAATACAGAGAGATAAGAGAAAAGCTCTACAAACGCAATGTATAATCAACAACACAGAAACATGAGGATCTTACAAATAAACAAAAATGGATGTTCGGATCGCTCGGTCATGTCACGCAATAAATATATAAATGATAAAACTGCAGATGTTGTTTGTATCTCAGAAACTAAGACTGAGAAGGATCTACATTTCGACAACTTCACTGCCCTGACGAAACCTAATATAGACCAGCATAGCGGAGGGGTCACGTTGCTGGTACATAAATCAGCCTCGGTAGACCGGATATCTGAACTAGAAAAGTCTGATGTGGATGCGCTCATCTCAGTTGTGACCAAATTGGAAAAAATAGGCTGCTAGTCTGTTCAGTGTACTCACCACCAAATTACAAGAAATCGCCATGCAAAGCCCTGAAGGTCCTTCGAGACGTAAACACTGCAAATAAAACCTATAGATGCTGTTCAACACTTATAGTCGGAGATCTAAATGCAAGGCACTATAACTGGAATAACAAGATTTGTAACATTGCTGGAAAAGAGTTGGAGAAGTTCTGCACAGAAAACAGTATTGCCGTAGCCAGTTGGATGAAACATCACACATTTGTTTGTAATGAAGGTGGAAGTCAGATAGATCTTGTGATGATATCAGACAAGGATGTTGGAGTAGGGGTTGAGCAACCAAACGATAGATGATGAAGTAGAGCTCTTCTCAGGTGCCCCAGCTCGAGGACACTTAGCAGTATGGACAGAATTGACGATTGAATCACAGAAAGTGAAAAGTTACAAAAAATGGTGTTGGAAGGACACAAATTGGGCTGATTTCCAGCTCAAACTTGACCAAAACTCTGCAGAGATAATTCCATGGATGCGAAGTTCTCATGATTCATACCAGATGTAGCAACAATTACTGACTGTTTGACCAGGACAAGAGAAGATCTGCTCCAACTGAAAACTGTAAGTTCCCATGACCCACATGATCAATCTTATTGTTCGAACATCGAAAATTCCAGATAGCCAAAAAATTGCCAGAGTACGACCACGGCATAAAAAAGGTGACAAATTTGACTGTAACAACTATCGGCCGATATCAATATTAACTGCAATATCCAAAATTGCGGAAAAGTATTAGCTATCCAACTTCGTTTTTATTTGGAAAGTTCTAATATTTTAATTGACAGCCAGTGTGGATTCCGTGAAAAACGGAACACAACCTTTGCTATATCTAGACTAATGGAACACCTGTACGACAGTTTTAATAACAGTAAAATTACACAAGGAATATTTTTAGACTTCAACAAGGCTTTTGATACCATCAACCATGATATTTTAATCAAAAAATTGCCTTTTTATAATTTTACAAATGATGCATGTGACTTGTTGAAATCTTATTTAGAAAACAGAAAACAATTTGTCAAAATCAACGATCATTCCAGTACAATGGAAAAGGTCGATATAGGAGTTCCTCAGGGATCTGTATTAGGTCCAATTTTATTTTTAATATTTATCAATGTTTTGGTAATAGCTGCGCCAATGTTTAAATATATTCTCTTTGCCGACGACACAAATAAATTTTCCAATGATCCCGAAATTTTAAAATCAAATGTTCATAAAATTGAACAATGGTGCTTGAGTAATACATTGATTTTAAACTACACAAAAACATTTCAGGTAATTTTTAAATCCCAAAATAAGCAAATTGTAGATCCTGAACAGTACCAAGTTAAACTTGGTAATCAGGTTTTAGAGACAAAACATAGCACCAAATTTCTCGGCATTCACCTTGATGAGAGCATTATTTTTAAAACCCATATTTTAGAACTTTGTCGGAAATTGAACTACATCCTATTTTTAATGCGTAGTGTACGACCATATTTCGATATTCCCACGATGATCAATTTGTATTACACATTCTTTTATCCACATTTAATTTATGGTATTGAATTTTATGGTCATGCCGCAAATTGTCATCATAATCAAATCTATTTACTTCAAAAATCAGCTCTTCGTGTCATACTCAAAATCCGCCCGCGTGGTCATGTGACCTCTTTCTTCTCTGAGTATCAAATTATGCCCATCGAAATGCTTTTTGAATACCGCTATTTGTTACATTTTAATAATACTCGCCTTAATGGGGAGTTAGAAATTCAAACCCCTGCCATTACAGCCACTAGGTCGGAGGAAAAATTTGCCCCAAAGAGAGCCAACAACTGTAGAGGGGAGAGGTCAATGTTAACCACAGGTGTTAACTTGTGGAATTCACACCTACTGGGGGAGGAGGGGGCGGCTCCTTCTGCTTTGCGTGGGAGGTTGGCGTCCTCGCTGTGGGGGTGTGGTTCGCTTCTTGTCGAGTAGGCTGCATGTCTGGGCTTGGTCTGGGGACAGTAGCCTTTCCGGATAATCGGATGGTCACCAGATTAGTCCTTGACCAATCTGACCATGCCGCTGCCTTATTTTATTTCAATATTTTAGTCATTTGATTTTAATTACAATAAATTGTTGCAGAAACCAAAAAAAAAAACATATTGGAATGAAACACTCTCAATTCTGTCATTGGAATTGAGATCAGCAAGGAAGAAATTCAAAAGAAGACCAACATATGAAAATGGAGATGAACTAACAGGAGCAAAAGCTAGATTTGAGGAAGAGCTTATCAAAGCCAAGAAAGACAGACTTGCCAACCTAATTTTTCCAAAATGAGTACAAAAATTTGCAGAATGCTTAAAAATGCTTACAAAACTCCAGGGTGCCTCAAATGACCAGAAAACGCCGCAAAAAATTTTTCGCGCTGCGCGAAAAATCCTATTATCACAGTAAGTAGTCCTTGGTAGCGTAGGAGTGCAGATCACTCAACATTAGTCTTTTTCCTTTTGCGTTGTAAGGTGCAATCTGCTAATAATAAATGAGAAGTTGTTTGTAACCTAGCCTGTCTGGACAAGACAGGCTATTTGAAACCCTGTTTGCCCATCCTCCCTGGTTTGCCCTTGAAACACTGGGGCAGGAGATCTGAGTTATCTCACCCCAACAAGGAGGTAGACAACTTTGTTACTCTGATTAAAGAAAAGTTGAAGTTGGCAGAACCACCATATTCTACAATGGATTACTAGTTATGTTGTGTCTCATTGAAGAAAGGTTGCAATTTGGCTCATGCAAAACTTGGACAGGTAAAAAGTCAACTGTATATCAACATCATGGTTTTCTGCAGCCAATACCAGATTTTTAGACTATTATTTAACCATGACAACCAAGTAAACACTAAAGATAAAAGATGCGTTTTTGATTGCCTAATTAGATGAACAGGCGTTTGGAAAACCATAAATGAGTACAACTAGCGTTTTGCGTTTAAAACTCAATTAGTGTCAAATAAGCGTTTACAAACGCTTTATGCGTACAGGTTGGCAAGTATGAGAAAGATCATGTAGAAGAACAAACAAAAGAACTTGATGAAGCACATGCATCCCAATTCTGGTCAAACTTTAAGAGAAAATGCTACAAGAAAAGTGAAAATAGTATTGGTACTCTCCAAGATGGAAGAGGTAAACATCTGGTTGAAGCAGCCTTTGATGACACATGGGAGACAGAAGTAGAAATCAAACTACGGCAACCAGAGCTTGCAAACAACGAAGAGACGGCGATGTTAAGTACAGGTATCACAGTTGAAGAGATATGCAAAGCTCATGAGAGAACAAAAACAGCCAACAAAAGCACAGATGCAGATGGAGTTCACCCACTTATGATACGTTATTGTGGACTACAGTTTCAGATTCTTCTATTCATTCTGTTTAACAAATGTATGGAGACCCAGAATTGGCCTTGGTCAAATCACAACAACGTCATATTCCTGAGAAAACCAGGTAAATCAAATTATTATCAAACATCAGCATACAGACCAATAACTATAAGCTCATATATTGGGAAACTAATGGAAAGAGTTTTGGAAGCAAGAATCAGAAGTTATGTGGAATCAAACAACCTCATACCAACGACGCAACATGGATTTAGAAGTAAGAACAGTACAGCAACATACTTGACAAAACTGATCGCAACGGTTCAACACAGCATGGCGAACAAGGACAAAGTTGCTGGAGTTTTTCTTGACCTCCATAAGCGTTTGGTATGAGGGGATGCTCTTTAGACTGACAGAAATAGGAATAGGAGGGCCGATGTTAGGTCTGCTAATCAGTTTTCTCAAAGAAAGAACAATTACTCTAAATGTAAATGGATTCAAATCAGAGAGGAAACCAGTTACAGTAGTCTTACCACAGGGTAGTGTGCTCTCTCCATTATTATTCATTATCTTCATCAGAGACATGCTAGCTAATACAGAGGGCCTAGCCTTGCAATTTGCAGATGATTGCACCACCATTGCAGCTCACAAAGACAATACGGCTCTAGGTCTGATCCATCAGAGCAACGGTGATAAGGTGTCAGTGTGGATGAACAGATGGAGGATTAGAGCAAATTGTTCGAAAACTGATCTAGTCAATTTCTCATCACAAATTCAATCACTACAGGTAAATGGAGTTAACATTAATAACGCAAATGAGATGAAAGTTCTTGGAATTACAATTGATTCCAAGCTGACCTTCCACCTACAAACAAACCAGGCTAAAAACTCATTGCAACGCAAGTGGAATCTGCTTAAGCCATTCATCCATGCAGGACTGTCAGCCAGCACAGCCCACAAAATATTGACGACAGTGATGCTTCCCGGAGCGTTCTATGCAAGTCATCTCTGGGATATCAAGAATGACCTCAGAATCTACAGCTTGGTCAAAGAGATGATGCGCATCCCTTATAATCAGCCAGAAGAATTACTACTAGCGATGGCTAGTATTACACCGGTACAGTGAAAAAGCCGAACGGTCGAACAGCCGAATGACCGAATGGCCCTCCCCTTTTCATACTTTTGAAATTGGCAAATAGGTAACATAATTTTTTTCAGGAGCCAATAAAAATTTGTTTTCTGGTATAACAGCCATGTAAAGACAAATGTATCTCAGTGAACAGAGTATCAAGTTCTCAAATTTGTCAATTTCTTTCTCTTAGACTTTCCTTGCATGCCTCCTCACTTCTTGTATCGTTTGCTACAATTTACAATTCCTTTGAAAATTTCATGAATTATAATGAGAACTGAACACAAAAGGTAGGTGACTAGAGCTAGACTGACAATGTCAATATTTTCTGAAACAACAATGCTTAATCAACTAAGGTTGTTTAACACTACCACGAAGATTATTATAATAGATAGGGATGTGATTCTTCTGACTTGACTCTGACTTCTTCTTAATTATTGAATTTATAACATTATTATTGTTTGTCTGTTAACTAACTGTCTTTGTTTATAATGTCTATATTCTCTCTACAATATTCATATTCTGTCTTTATTATCTCTATATTTTCTCTATACAACCCATATAATTTCATGAGGCACTTAGTCATCAATTAAAACATGAAGTTTCAGCTCTTACTCAACAGGCCTCAAAAGGGTAAGTTGCTGTGGGTGTTCTTGTGGCTAGCTGTGGGTGGTCTGCATGTGTTAGTTATCTCCAATCATATAATGCAAATAAATAATGGTTGGTTGTCAACAAGATTTGCATAAAGCTCCCCCATGCTGGCTGAGATGTTTATGGGTATGGTTTAGCCACTAGACAATGGAGAAAGAACATTCTAGGAATAAACAAGGGCATTAAGTGTATTGCTTCGTCCTACCCTTCCAAGTTCCACTCATGCCATTCCCACCGATTCCAGCTTGTGTAATAAGATTGGACTCTCTCTAACAGACAATTTTGCACTTACCATCCACAACCCATATCAAGCCTCTGATCAAATTTTAAACATTCACGTGGCTACCCAACTTATCATTACAAAGTGGTAGTTGTGCCCTCATCGGTTCAAGGCTGACAACTCTCCAACACTCCTATGATGCCAACTACACCTCTAGTACCTAAGGCCTAGTTTTTCTTCTTTTGTTCATAGTGCCTATTATGCTGCAAGCTAACTCCACAATATTATGGTGTAATAATAGGTGGAGTTCAGAAAGATGTGTTCTAATGACAATAAGCACCGTGCTGATGCGAAGCTGTCTTCTCTTGGCAGTTCTGTAGGGATATAAAAATCATTGTAGAAACAACGCTAATCGGGAGATATTGTGAGAACATTAGCTAAGGATTCTAACAAAATTTCAAAATGTAAGGGTGGTAGAAAACTCATGAAACGCGTGCAGCATAGAACTCATGCAGATACTGATTGCTTTATTACGTTGTGCAAAACACGCAGTCAGTGTCTTTTTGAGCTCCATAAGACCAGCTTTCTATTTGCTACAGACGTCCCCTAAATTTGGAAACTTAGTTCTCAGAATTGTAGCATATTTTCTAGAGCATTATTTCTACAATGATTTTTTTATCCAAAATTGAACTGGACTGCCAAGAGAATCAAAATCATTATAGTAATAACGCTATATTATGAGAGAATAATATGTGAACAAATGAGCCAAGGCTAAGAATGACTAAGAAAGTGTCCAAATTTTATGGGTCATTATTGCGTTATTTATTTCAAAAATAATTTTGTATCCCATTAGGATTGAACAGGGCTATCAGGAGAACACAACTTCTCTCTGATCTCTCCCTGTGCTTAAGAATTAATCCTTGCTGTGCGCATGCCGCCCTTCCAAGAAAAATATTTTCTGCAATTATTATTGATCAATCATAATATTGTAGGTATTATCATGCACAGCAGTGAGGCGGTCTGGTAACATCATCCAACACATTCGCAGGAGGTGCTATATTACATCATATGGAGCCATATATCTAAAGCAAAGACTGCCCCGGGAAGTCTTAAGAAGGTTTATGGAGAGACTTTATAAACTGTGGCAACAAAGCAATGCTGTAACACCAGCTACATAGCTGCCTTGTGCAAGATCTGTGGCAGTGATTGCAGCCAGAAGTGTTATTGTTCTATGCCGTCAACTCAGTTGATCACAAAGTCAAAACGTTAAAGTCAGGATCGTGTTAGATACCACCAAATAGTAACACACAGCGTTTAGAAGATCTCTTTGTTCTGTTAATTAACAGTTTCTATTGGTGGATAATTAAATCATTACACTAAAATTATACATAAAAAACTGAAATCTTGTGAAGATAAAGCATCATTATTATGAACTTAATTTCCATGATTTGTCTGGTATAAAAGTATGAGGCCTAACCTTCAAAGGCTAATTATCTACAATGTTATGAAATGACCTGGCAAGCACAAAACAAATTAATTCTATCGATTTTAAATATCTTGAGTTTAAACTAAGAAACCGTGTTGTCTAAGTAATCCAAACATTGTCTCCGGTACCGTATGATCTGGGCATACATGTAGTACTTTGTCTCTAGAGAAGCACTTGATGTGGTGGTATGCCCACTCCCGTGTTACAGTAGTTTTGGGGCCATGTGTCGTATGGAAACTACGATAGAGTTTTTTGCCTATGACACGGCTCACTTTCTCCTGGTCGAAGCCCCATTTACATTGGTAGCATTTGCGTATCCTCCTGCCCTCCAAATCAACCAGCAGAGTACTAAAATCATGGTCACTTGGGGCTCGTTGTGGCTGGGTATTTGAGCCCACTATTATTCTCTGGTGAGGCTTCCGGCCAGCTTTGTCGGGAGCCCTATCCAAAACACTCAGAGCCTTGGATGACGAGCTGCCCTTTGCTGTTTCAGATGTGATGACAGCTTGTTTGATAAGTGTGCTGCCGCGATGGAATGCGAACAGATGTTGTAGCACTTGTGTGCCGGGCAGTCACACGAGCCTTTACCGCTGTCTCAGACTGTAACAGTGTGATTTTTAGTCCCTGTTGTACTTAGGCAGCTGTATGCTTTGATGTTGGTCTGCATGTTTGGAATTTGTACGATGTAACTATTTCCTATCATTTATTCTCCGCCTTTTTAAACATGTCCTTTTTTACTTGTGACATGCTGATGGATTCCACATCGGTTGTTGATAGAGTGTTGCGCATCAGTAATGCCTGTGAGCGAGTCTCTGATGGAAGAGTGGTAAACTCACTCAGAGAAACGGTATCTGACATACTATCAGTTATTGTATCTGTACTTGATCGACGAATATATGTGTCCTGTATGGAACCTTGCACAGCAGCAAATAATTTAATGGACAGCTCTAGAAAGTTGTACAAGCCCATAGAACGGCCACCAGTAAATCTCTTCAGATTGCTATTCACCGACTCCGACATATTGGTAGTAAATACCTCGCCACCATTGACTCTCACATGTAGGTCATTCCATATAACTTCCTTCCTCTTTTCAAGGTACTTAGCCATCTGAGTACTTTTAGTATTCCAAAACTCAAGCGTCTCGGCAAAGGTGTTCTCGAATTGGTTTGAGTTGATCAGCCTGGTAATATGCTGTTTAATTGTCTTCTCAAAAAAGGCAAGGCCACATTTCTTCAATTGTTCCATAACGTTTTTTTCGAAGTGATAGTTACATCTTGTCATTTTCGTATTCGGCAGAGATGCTTTTATACATGTGATGAGCTCGTTTTCTCCATCAGTCCCTACTCTATTTATTTCTGCTATTGAAGGTCGCTTTTGGATGAGAGTGTCAAAGAGCAGTTGGTATGTGATCCTCTTCTCTTCAAAATGAATCAACATTGGGCCACAAAAGCAGCCCTTTGTGCCAGTGCGCTGTGATGATATAAATTGGTGTTGGTACGTTATGGGTGTCATAAAGAATTCGCCAATGTTAAATGTCGGATCGACACTGATTGCCTAACTTTCCTTCCCAGTCGCGAAACGTTCTAGATCGTTTAGCTGTTGTTCTGTTGCAAGCACTATAGCTGGATGCAGGTGCAGCTGAACTAATCGGCAGATATCTTTATTTTCCTCGGCCCAGAGTGTTATTTGTTCCGCAAGATGTAGTTCTGTTTATGCCATGTCTGTACAATTGGCCTGTATTGGGACAGTCCTCTGCTGCAATACTGGCTCTGCCGTCATGCTGGGATATATGTTGTTCTATTCCACCCCTAACAGATCTTTCCCTTACAGAATTTGTTGCAGCGTTCGCAATGGATGATGGTTTAACGTGAGTGTACTCATGTGTTCGATGCTTAGGATTGCCATGTGGTTGTAAGGTTATTGCATGCTTGGGGCCATCGAATGAATAAATGTAACCACACACATGTTATTGACGTACTTGTTGTGGCTGTCTTCCACAAAAAGTATTTGTTGTTTGAAATCCCAATGATCTCTGTGAACAAAGTATGACTTGCAAATGATAAACTCATCAGCAGTGCTGCAATTTGTCTTCTGACCTTTGCGGTGCTTGGTCTTAATGCATTCATTGTCCTCATTTCGGTGGTACTTCCAATAAAAGATGCCGTCGTTTTTTAACTTTCCATTACCATCAGCCTTAATGTCATCCATATCGAGTCCTGTCATGTCGATGAAGTGACGGCTATTAGTTTGAATACGAGACGGTGGTGACAGTGGTGATGTTGACAGCTTCTCCCTTTTCTCAGTGATAATTTCTAGCAGAACTATGTCGTCGGTTTTCTTTGTCTTATCCTGAAAGAAACACAAAGTCGTCATAAGAACTGTTTGTCAGCGAAAAATGTCAATATCCAATATTGCTGCCAAACCTTTTGATATTATTGAGTTAAGGATCTTTTTTAAATAACATTGGGACTGTTGACTTGAAACTTTTGTACCACAGGTACTGTTCAGCGTTGAGGTGGCTCATGATGTTATTATATTATTATCATCTGTGTCGAGGGGGGTAACCTTGTGCTATATTTACCTTGTGGTCAATCCACTGTTTTTTCTAACCCTAACTCCTAAACGCAGAACATTATAATAGCATGTCATCATGAGCAACTACGGATATACCAGACCTAATAGCACAATAAACAATGGGCCCAGAAGACGGTGCATCCGATGAAATAGTTCCTTTTGACTTGCCACGTAGTTTTCCACCCGAATACATAGACTTATTATGAAATCATGTTCATGCTGACTTAGCAGAGTATAAAACCAAATAAACCATATAATTGCATATATGTACAGGCTTCTTCTCAAAGTCTTTCTGCGCCATGCATCGCAGATGCACATACAAGATTTGGAGAGTTCTGGAAAGATGATTTTTCTTCCATCTTTGTTGTACTGCCTATATGTTAGGACACACGCTACAACAATTTCCTTGGGCAATTATGTACCATGGCAGCTATAGCATGATTAAGAAATAAGTCTAACCCATCACATACAACATTTCTGGTTTTAATGCGTCAGAGAGCAGATTCTCTGCTCATTTTTATTCTGGCAATTAGAAGAAAACACTGACGAACCAAACATATTGATTCAATCCAACCTTCAAGGTCAAATGCTGAAAAATATAGTATGACCAGAACAAAAACATCATCCATACCTCTGCATCACCTGCTTCTAGTTTATCCGGTTTCAGTTTGTTTGCAAAATTTCTTTTTCTTGGGACAGGTAACTTGACTTCTGAGTGCTGACAAACAAACAGATTAATGTTCATGTTAACTTAACTACTTATATGTAAACAGGAATATGTTTCAATGGATACGGTAGTGGGGTATGACATTAGATGAGGGCTTATGTCCAGTGTTTGTATGAAAGACTGTGTTTCAATAACATATAGGATGTAGGCTATCTGTCAATCACAGTGTTAATATGACATTGAATACTGTTCTTGACTATTCCTTACATACTTGCCAAGTAATCTAAATACAAAATAGGGAGATTCCATTTTACGGCGATACTGCACCACAACGTGATGCTTCGAGGGTGCGAAGCACCCAAGTCACCCACCTGGGGGTTTGGGGGCGGTGTGAGCCCCCCAATGGGGTACGGGGCGCAGCCCCGTAGAGCATTTCAAGCCACTAGGAAGGGCTAAAAAGGTATATTTGACCCCAAATAATTTCATGTTTGTACTAGTACTAAAATTTCAAACTGAGGTGAAATACTTCAAACAATTACATACATGCCTTTACATTGTCAATGTCCAGTATCAAACACCCCATTGGCAAAGTAGAGGCATGTAAGTCCCAGGGGCCTTTGCCCGTCAAGACAGGCTACAAGTGCCTATGCATCATCAAGATCAGAAAATGTGCTCAGTCACAGACAGTGAGAATCCAGATAAGGTAGGCTACTATATTTTTGTTTGACTAACATTAAATATGTTTCAAAATCTTTTGTGTGCAAAGACCTTAACAGTAACTAGTCAACAACAACATGTGCTTGGATAACTATCAAAAAATTGCGATTGGACTGTTTTCTCTAAAATCTGGAGGAAATAGTGAGATTTACAAAACTTAATATACTACCTAGACAGGACAATGCTTATGCTTCACTGATCATAATGTGTCCCACTTAAATAGCACGACATGACGTAATTAGTTTGTGCTGTGAGCCATAGTTTACTATATACCATTCAATGAAATGATGTGAAAAATCGAGGGACGCCGGACACGATATCGGCTTTTGTCCGGCCCCTAATTATTTAAACACAGAGAAAATTTGTGAGTTTATGTAAAAGACCTGTCCGCACGAGATGGTATAAAAAATTGACTCCTTAGGTGAATCCAAAGCGAGAGCAGACCTGATAAGGTACAATCATTAGCCAATAAATATTGAAACAAACACAGCCATATACCCTTAACATATATATATTAAGTCTATGGTCATCTCTCATCGAAGAAATAATATAGTAAATCAAGGCACGCAGGGTATAATACCAGCCAAATTATATTGGATCTGTTTTAATTTATGAGATACAAATTATCAAAACAAATACAGCCCTGTACTGAAACAGAAGATGAAAGATACTATGTAAACAAAGTGGTTACTGGTCTTAATATTCATACTTTGAATTTTCAAAGTATGAATATTCGTACTTGAGATTATTTATTTATATAACGTGAACCTGCGGCCTGCTGTCTCATCTTCACAAGTAAGCCCAGCTGCATTTTTACTATCATCAGTTGCGAGATACAAGGCAAACATGGAAGTTTTGGATATAATACCCACGCCGCTCAGTTTATAGCAAAACTATTTTTAAATGAGCCTACAGCCTGCTACCTCGTCTTCACAAGATGATAATCTGGCTGCCTCATCTTCACAAGATGATAAGATGATAATCTTGCTGCCTCATCTTCACAAGATGAAAATCCTGCTGCTACCACTTCACAAGATGATAAGGTAAGAAACAGCCCAGTGGTGGCTCTCATGTATGCATTGTCATATTTCGGTCTTTATTGGATTGAATTTTTTGACATAATTTCTGCTTGTCCCATCCATCTAAGAGGACAGGCTTCCTTATTTATTTTTAAATAGAAATCAATTAAATATTGTCACATAATAATACCCACATCCTTTTATACATGCACTTAAATTTAAGGCTATATTTAAGACATAGTAAATAATAATCGATGGGTGTGATAA
Organism: Membranipora membranacea; assembly: GCA_914767715.1. Taxonomy (NCBI): domain Eukaryota; kingdom Metazoa; phylum Bryozoa; class Gymnolaemata; order Cheilostomatida; family Membraniporidae; genus Membranipora; species Membranipora membranacea. Next base: position 24,170,694 of record OU612074.1, read on the forward strand.
AATTTGAATGTAAGAGAAAAAAGGTGGAACGATAGTGATGGGGCGGGGGGGGGGGGGGGGGGGGCTGGAGGGACACTATTTGAGATGACAATTCTGATTTACTCCCGAAATATCTAACTCAGAACTGGCACAGCAGTCAAAAAGTGTGAGTAGACTTAATCGGTGATCTCGCAAATCCTTCTTTGCCATGCTGACACTGCTATGAAATTGATTTTACAATTTCTGTTTATTATATCAAAAGCTGTAGTTTAATGATAATTATTGTATATGTTATCATTTGTGATGCTTTTAGAAAAAGTCATCTTGGAACTGGTGTGCAGCCTACGGCTGTGGAAATAACCCGGCAGGAAATCCTAATTTAAGCTTCCACGCCTTCCCCAGAAATAACGAGGAGAGACTAAAGGTATGGGTTTCGGCCGTTAAACGCAAGAACTGGACTCCATCCAAATATGATGTTCTTTGTAGCGAACATTTGAAACAAGATACATTTAGAAGGCCTCCTGGTGTGGGTGGGAGAGCTTTGCTAAAAGAGGATGCTATCCCAACAATTTTCCGATCCTTCAAACACCATCCACTGTGTCTAATAGTGAAGAGATATACGCTGGTCAGAATACACCATGAAACAACCAAACTCGCAGCAAACACTGACAATAAGCCCTCCAAACTGAGCAGGCTTATTGTGCTCAGTCATATCTAATTTTCAGCGATCGCTGATAGTGATAGTGTCTCATTTGGAAATTTTGCAGCAATCACCGATAGTGGTAGTTTTCTAGTCTTTGACCCATCCGCAAAATTCAGTAGAATCCCACAGTATATATATTTTTTTGCTAAGTAGTGTAAGAAGTGGTTAGCTTACATTCCTCTACTAATTTGATTAAGTTTAATGTATACTGCAACCAGTCATATCTAACTTTGCAATGCTCGCTGATAGTGGTAGTGTTTTTAATTTTTGTCGTGCCCACAACAATTAGTATAACTCAACAGTATATATTCATATTTTTTACAAAGTAGTGATAAGAAGTGGCTAGCTTCATGGCTGTATTTGTGTCGATAAGCTTTAGCTTATGCTGTAATCAGTCACATCGAATATGGCAGCAATCGCTGATAGTGGTAGCCGTTAGCCTTGGTCGTGCCCTCAGAAATTATAGTTCAATCCCGCAGTAACAGCCCTCTTTTTTGTCATGTAGTGTAATAAGTGGTTAAGTACAGGGCTGTATTTGTTTTGATAATTTTTATCTCACAAATTAAAACAGATCTAATATAATTTGGCTGGTATTATACCCTGCGTGTCTTGATTTACTATATTATTTCAATGATGAGAGATTACCAAAGACTTCATCATACATACATATCTGGAGTTGGCAAACACAATTTACAGCACAGATCTATTCTTCCTCATGAAGCGACAATAAAATTTGCAGTAAAATCTTTTAACAAGGAATCCAATCTGAGCAGGTTGTGCTCAGTCATGACTAGGAATATTTATGCAAAAATCTATGATGATGGTGGTGGTGCTTTTATCTGGCTCATCCAACAAAGTATTTGCGATACTGTGTTGTGGGTATTCTGTGCATTTGAATAGTAGTGGTAGAAGTGTTAAGGGTAGATGGCTGTATTTGTTTCAATATTTATTGGCTAATGATTGTAACTTATCAGGTCTGTTCTCGCTTTGGATTCGCCTAAGGAGTCAATTTTTTATACCATCTCGTGCGAAAAGGTCTTTTACATAAACTCACAAATTTTCTCTGTTTTTAAATAATTAGGGGCCGGACAAGGGCCGATATCATGCCCGGCGTCCCTCGATTTTTCACATTATTTCATTGAATGGTATATAGTAAACTATGGCTCACAGCACAAACTAATTACGTTATGTCGTGCTATTTAAGTGGGACAGTATTGAATGCTATTGGCCTGTCTAGGTAGTATATTAAGTCTATGGTCACGCCTAAATCGGGAGAATTGGCAAGTATGATTCCTTATGCGAGGAGAAGAATCATCATCTTGCTGTCTATGGATTTGACTGCAAGTCGTAGAGTTGAGAGTTGTCTGCACCTACTCCTATGGGAAGGCAACTCCACCAATGCTGATTTAGATTGGAAATACTCAATACTCATTTATACTATTCATGGATGGTGACCTGACTGCAACTATTGAATAGAGACTGAAGTTGGTGTACTATGAGCAGCCTCTAAGTGACAACACTGAGGCACTGGTAATGAATGTTCTCTAAATTATGTCTTTGCCTGAATAGTGATTCAGATAAGGTTTTCACACCATTTAGACCTTAACAGGAGAGGTCAATCTGCAAACTGCACTAATTTTGTGTAAATATGTAAGTGATCTAGGTAACGTAACACATACCTAGGTTTTGGTGATAAGCACATTGCACATCGATCATCGTCATCATTGTCAAATGTACATTTCCCACATCTCCATTTTCTGAAAAATATAAACAATACTTAAATACTTACAAGTAGAAAATTTATTGAAAGTAAAGTAAAGACGGCCAATGAGAATGTTTGGTTTAAAATAGACTGCGCGTCATAATAATACAGTCAATTAAAAGGTTTGGTTTAAAATAGACTGCGTGTCATAGAACTTCAGCCAATGAGATTATCTTGTGTACTATTTCCACATAAGGTGCAATCGGGCAATCAATGATGTAAGAAAGACTGAGAGCAAAACATTTCATTTACAGGGAGAACATCACCACACCCGCGATAAAGCAGCACAAGGATGAAGGATAAGAGTCTTGGGAATGATGAAAGATTTCAGCAAGCACCACCGGAGGGTATGAAAGGAGGAAAATTCGAGTGAAAAAAGACAAGTGCTCACCGGATACAAAAACACATTATAACAGTAGAAACATGTAGAAAAGCACTTCATATTTTTTTTATAGATCTGATTTTAATTCAGATAAATATTTTGAGAATTAATCTTACCATGAATTATTTTTACTCCTGATTATTCACACTTTGGAGACTGGATATATTATAAGCAAGAGGACCCAGGATATATTGGTAATTATACTTTAGTTTGAAAAGGATTATTATCACTTTTTTTATTAATCATTTTATACTTCTACATTTTTAAATTGACATTTTGTATTCACTTCTAAATTTAGGACAAAATAAATAGTTGTATTGACCTCAACTAAGCATCCGCTTGATTAAATTATTGAGTTGTAAACAACCACCGAGTATCAGGATTCAAGACTCGTTAACACAGTCATTGACCTTGCAAAATTATCATCCTAATTAAAGCATCAAGAATTTTATTATCTTTGAGTAGTCAAAGATACTTTGAACTAGAATTATGATAGGTCAATTAAAGTATCAAGCTAAAATTTAAGCCAAATTTGAAGCGACCTAGAGCTATTCTCATTCCAAACAGAGAAGTGAATTGAAGTCTGTAACCTATCAATTGGTTACAAAGCCTGTGATTCTAATACAACTGCCAGTGTCACCTAATTGGACTTCCAGGCACTAAACAAAGTCCAACAACCTTGTTGGAAGTCAAATCTCCACAAACAAGTGAGATTATTTATAGATAACTACGCAATATATATATATTAAACTATGAACCACAGGCTAATATTTATTATTGCCACGAGTTCATAAACCACATACAGTTATCAATAGCTTTGCGGTGCATGAGTAATGTCTCAAGCTTATAACAAGCTTTCTGCTAGCCCAATTTAGGGATACCTGCGGTTGATTGGCAGGAGCTGCCCTTTGAATGACTAAGGAGCCAACTTCTCCTTAGTTCAAGAGTGGTCAGACTGATAAACAATTCTAACGGTTTCTCTAAACCTGGAAAGGGAGGCCAGCTGTTTGTCTCTTGAAATTTTGCCAAGGTTAACTGACACATGTGGTTAATTGAGTGCTACCAAATTTACACACACACAGAACCTGAATTACATCATCGAGATATTCATTCATAGATTATATAGAAGGAGTAAACAACTCCAAATTGAATAAACAAAGATAACTAAATTCAATAAATTACGTGTTGGAACTTGGAGTTATTCAGAGTAACTTCCTTTACCGTTCCTAACAGCATATACTTTATAAGTATATGCGGGAACCCCTTTTCCGTTCCTCACACAGGTCAGTGACACGCTGTCAGTGGTCAAACAAAGACAGTTAGTTAACAGATTAAATATAATAATGTTATAAATTCAATAATCAAGTTCAATTCAAGTCGGAAGAATCACACCCCTATCTATTGTAATAATCTTTGTGGTAGCGTTAAAAAACCTTAGTTGATTGAGCCTTGTTTGTTTCAGAAAATATTGACATTGTCAGTCTAGCTCTAGTCACCTACCTTTTGTGTTCAGTTCTCATTATTATTCATAAAATTTTCTAAGGAATTGTAAATTGTAGCAAACGGTACAAGAAGTCAGGAGGCATGCAAGGAAAGTCTAAGAGAAAGCAATTGACAAATTTGAGAACTTGATACTCTGTTCACTGAGATATATTTGTCTTTGATTGGCTGTTATACCAGAAAACAAACTTTTATTGGCTCCTGAAAAAAATTATGTGACCCATTTGTCAATTTCAGAAGTATGGGCCGTAAAGGGGAGGGCCGTCCGGTCGTTCGGCTGTTCGGCCGTTTGGCTGTTCGGTCGTTCGGCTTTTTCACTGTACCGGTATAACACCACTAAATATTGGAGATACTTCTAACAGACTCAGCATACTAAAACAACAAATCGCAAATAATGATACATTTTGTATCACAAACAACACAAAGAGCTCACTACAGAAACTCTTTGTTGCTGACTTAGTAAAACTTAAACAATCCGGAAACACGGACCTAGTAGAAATTAAGTCTCAATAGACCCTGCACCTCATCCCCAGGAAGAGGGAGTTCATTGCCTTGTCAGACTGATAAATAATCAGCAGCTCAATGACGTCACAAATAAAAAAGAAATAAAAAAAGTAAAAAGAAAGTCTTATCAAGGAGTCTTAACTTATTCATGTATTGATTCAGCATTCACTGTAATTGTATAACTATATTATTCTGTCAGGAAATGCATTTTATGGGTAACCCCTTGGGTCACCACACAAACAATCAAATTAAAAACAGAGAGAACCTCAAACTTTCATATTGTATTCACTATTACTTATCATTACATTCCAAATGTTTGATTTATTACACTTGCTTACTCACTGAGCTGGTAATACTTGTTCCTGTAGTAGGAAGTAGTTTCCATTCTTCACACACTGCGATCTGTCCATGACAACCAGTGTTCTGGTATTCTGGTGTTCTGGTAGCAATGCAGTAAGGAGATGCAAAGATTTTTTAGCTGCACTATTTTTGCAGAGAGCAAGTTGCATTGTCTGTCTAGTTAGCAGAAGTTAAATAAAGCTGCAGTAAATGTGTTATGCAGTCAACCATTGGACTATTGGGCAAAGAAAAATATGCTATTGGGTAATGCATCCCATCCCTGTATCTTTACCCATACAATGAACCAAATATCCTTTTCATTAAAACATATTTGGCATTTTCCTATTTCTGATTTATCTCAGATATCTTCAAAGATCTATAACAGTTAGCATATATGCAATCTATTTTATCAACTAGTTGATTTTGTGTGTTGTTGCACTTTAAGCCTCAGGACGTGAAGCGCGGGGGTGAGAAGGTCAAAGCAACATGTGACATTAATTATTATTATGCAATATTTGTTATGGAAATATAGGAACATACGCGTGATACATAAAGGATTCCCTGCACTAATTATTTCAGGTCTGAAAGCTAAGGCGAGGGGTTCCTTAGACAAGTCTTTGTCCGAGGGCTTAAAGAAGTCCTGTGATGAATTTTACAACCAAAAATGTTCTGCTCTGAGCAAAAGCTCAAATAATTGTCTACTTCGTCACTGGAGTTGTTGGTCACAAACCTAGCCCAAGACGGAAAGAAACACGGTGCAATCCTGTCGCATGTGTCAGCAGTGAAATTCTATTGTGTAAAAAAGAATAGTGGGATTACCTTTGTTACTCCTAAACTAAAGTTAATATTGAGGGGTATAAAAACCTCACAGGGTAGAACTCAAAAGAAAACACAGGCAATAACTCATGATCAGTTACTCCTTGGTTACACACTCTGATCACTAAGGCAGAGCTGGTCTTGGGGAGTCTAGAGAAGAGGCGCTTTTCTGCCATGGTATCTTATGCCTTTTATCGGTCCTTACACCCTAGCGAGTATTGTTTTTCCTCAGCAGGGCATCATATTATGTCTGTTGGCGATGTGTGTTTTAGCAAGGGTGCCATGGAAGTGCACATTAATTCATTCAAGTATTCTGCAGAGTCAGCAAGCATAATGATTAAGGCTGTAGAGGGAGAGACATGCCCGGTTCGCCTTGTTAAGAGTTATTTAAAACACTTGAGCCCCTCCAGCAGAAGCCCTTTGTTTGAAGTCACAACAGAAGAGTTCAGAAAAGAGTTCAGTGAGGTCCTTATGGATTCAAAAACAAAGGCCTGGGTCACTCCTCACTCACTAAGAGGAGGGGGCACAACCTGGGCTAGCATTCAAGGCTGGTCTGACTCAAGAATAAGATCTTTTGGCAGGTGGTCATCCGATGCCTTCAAGAATTATATCATGATAAACGAAGGTGCAGTTTTTGGCGAAACAATTGTTCTGAGCTTTCTATGTGTGCCTCGCTCAGAGCAATTGGTTTGGTGTTCATTTGTTCCTCAATTCATCTAATACTATGGCAAGTACCCTGTCTGCCAAAGAACATGTACAGTGGCGTTGATCGTCACTTTCGGTTACAAATGCGTGAAGCGCCCCATATTTTTTCCCCTATAATATGTTACATTATAAGAAAGAAGAAGAAAGATTTGGTACAAAAAAAAGATTTTTTTCTGCACTTATAACACTCTCCTTGTCATGGCAATCAGTCCCAAGACGTAACAAATAAAGGTCAACTGAATAAGAAGTTGCCGTCCCTCAACCAGCTAAGGAAAACTTATTGGTAATGAAAACTTAGAACTACTGTTCAAAGCAGGGGCGTATATTCTAAAAATTTTCACTCACTGACTTTTTTGAGTTGAGCATAATGATCGGGCGCAGCCCGATCCACACGCCGTAGGCGTGGCGGGGAGGGTGTGGGAGGGGCGCTTAAGCGCCCTCCCACCACGGAAATTTTTGCATATCGGTAGCAAAATAGTGCAAGCAGAGAGGTATTTCAATAGCTCACTGAGGTATTACAATAGCTCACTGAGCTGTTGGGTACTTTCAGAAAACAACTCAATAGCAGTAGAAGATTACGGAAAAATTTTGAAAAAAAACTGACCTAAATGGGATTCGAACCCACAACAATCTGATATACAGTGATTATAAAGCAGACGCTCTACACACTGAGCTATTCAGTCACTCACGGAAATCCGTGGGCCGTGAGTGCTAATATACGCCACTGGTTCAAAGCCAATGATAAGCTTTTATGTTATTCACACCGTTCCTGATATCCTGTCAGCATGACAGTATTGAAGAAAAAAGTCTGCTCAAATTGACGGAGATACAAAGACATAGCTGACTCCTTTGGTTTTTGTAATTAAAAGTTTTAGTTTTGTACAAAAGTATATATTTTATTTTTGAATTATTCGGAATTTTATATTATCAGTGATCTATATCTCAAAGAACAAACGGTTTCAGCACAGGTTTAGATATCACATAAGTACTCAAGCTGTTTACTTCATCTTATATTTTGACTTACACTTTATGTCTCACTATTAAGAAAAAAATTTTCATTTTAGTCACTAAATTGGAAACAATATTCCAATTTGCCAGACTGGATCATCATTTTTGCCTGCGAATAGAGGCTTTTGTGTTCTTCTGTAGTTTTATATTTCAATAAAAAGATTACTACTACTCAGGGTCATCTCAAGTTGCCCAACCCATTCCGATATTGGTAGGTTACAAAAAGTCTATAACCGGAAGCGAAAATGACCCAACCAATCAGACACCTACATGAAAATGACCCAACCAATCCTTGAAGGTGTTACTGTACTGTATTTGAATATTGTCAAAGTTAAAGTGAGGAATATTTACACAGTCTTAGCAGGCTGTCTGGGGCGGTGTGACATACCCCTTACACAAGAGATCAAGCCTAGGCTAGTTACGCACATGTATCAATTTCACTTTGGTACCATTGCTATTTTGTTGACTCTTGTATCACTTGATCAATGAGCTTCTTCATTGATTTTATGGTGGACATGCAGTTTGTTTGTTATGATAAAGTATCATAGTAAGGGTACACCACACATTTTGCTCTCTATAACATAGCAGCAGTGTGTATTTTGGATATCTTAAGATATTTTCAGAAGTCAAAACAAAACCATCAATTCCTTTTTATGATTATTTATAATTCCCCAAACACATCAACTTCTAAGCGTGTTTATTGCAGGTGCAATTACTGGGGCAAGGCTATCCGATTGCCGTCGTATCTTTGACAGTCATGTGGGTTGTCACATGCCCCAATTTTCTAGCGTAGGTAAGTAGGTAAGGAAATTTGGATATGTACACCGACATGACCCACTTCTTATTATTGTCGGTTTTGCACGTTGTCACACTTTTCCAGAGTTTGTTACGTTTTGCACATGGTGTCATGTTTTGTGCATTAGTCACTTGATGTGCCTCAACAAGCAAATGATTACTCCAACTTCAGCAAACATTGGCATCCACAAAGTTCATTTCCAGACTTTACATGATGTTATAGCTGGTATCCAGCATTGTTCTCACCTTTCTACGATCTACACTCTGATGACTAATCAACCTCAGACGCTCTCTCTCAGATATAGTCATGATAAATGTCACTTAACAAATGAATTTGGGATAGATTGCCAATCTGGAAGCTACTTCACAACTTATGAGGACTGCAGATCCGCTTCGAACAAATATAGTATGTTGCGTAATTTATGTAATTTATTATTTAATAATGATTTCTTTTTCTATGCTTCTTAGTTTTTTCAATTTTGATAAATAAATTTAACACCGATCAATTCAAGGAGCAAATATGACCATGGGTTTGCAAATAACATCAAAAAATAAGAAAGGTATTGATGTAGTGAGGTGAATTTTTCCGCAAAGAGCTGTGTTAAATTAAGGAAGGGCCGGGGTTTTATGATGTGACGAGGTTGGAATGTAGGTTATGGTGAAATAATGGATGGCGGGTGTGATCTGCTACATTATGGACATAGTTGAGGCAGCATATGTTCTATTGAATTCACTGTGCAAGCCGCTCATCATAACATTCTACAAATGGCACCATGATCCTTAAAGGCATATTTTCTCAAGCCCTGCAAGTCTCATATTTTCCTATTTTGACAAGTATGGAAACAAACTTGGAGCCGCCTATGAGATCAATGACAAAATCCTCCATCTATAGAATGTGATCAGACTATAGATGTGGAGACGCCGACTTCCCTAAGCCCAGTGATGGCATCCACAGCTGGCCTTAATTAGTTATAACAGAATCAACTTGAGCACGAATCTCATATGATCGTTAAACCAAACCCCTAAAATTTTTACTGATGAATTATGTAAGCTAGGCATGTCATTTATCCTGATAGGATCACTAATTACGTTCCTTTGAAGATTGAGAGTCAGTGATAGCAACTTAGCATTGAATTCATCTCCTGCACAAAATTGTTCCACAAGAGCGCCTCCATGTTAGTAACCAGTGGAACCCCAATTTTGCAACACTCATATGATGAATATACATCTGCCATCTATCATTGAAAAATCAACATCAGTCTGACCAGATTTGCTCGTTACCATAAATGCTTGTATGCAGCTATTCAATATCTGAGCCTAACCTACCGGTGTTTTTAAGACTGTTCCTCTTATGTCAGTAAAATTAAGGCAATATCATTCACCAACTCAGATAAAATGATGTCATTCATAAAATTAACAGTTAGGTTAACGTTAAAGTTAAAGTTAACATTTTTGCTTTTTTATATTAAAACAAGGGTTGAACTGCATCTGCACTCCAGGATGCAGAGTGGTTCTCCAGGTTTGGAGTTCGTCCGCGGGAACCTCCTGATTTCTGGGTCCAGCAACTTGTCAGGCATGTATGTATGGGCACTGCATATTGGTTATATTCAGGCTGATTGTGTGGGGTAGTACCCTATACCCTTGTGTGGGGTAGTACCCTATACCCTTGTGTGGGGTAGTACCCTATACCCTTGTGTGGGGTAGTACCCTATACCCTTGTGTTGGGTAGTACCCTATACCCTTGTGTTGGGTAGTACCCTATACCCTTATGTGGGGTAGTACCCTATACCCTTGTGTGGGGTAGTACCCTATACCCTTGTGTGGGGTAGTACCCTATACCCTTGTGTGGGGTAGTACCCTATAACCTTGTGTGGGGTGGTACCCTATACCCTTGTGTTGGGTAGTACCCTATACCCTTATGTGGGGTAGTACCCTATACCCTTGTGTTGGGTAGTACCCTATACCCTTGTGTTGGGTAGTACCCTATACCCTTGTGTGGGGTAGTACCCTATACCCTTATGCTGGGTAGTACCCTATACCCTTGTGTTGGGTAGTACCCTATACCCTTGTGTGGGGTAGTACCCTATACCCTTGTGTGGGGTAGTACCCTATACCCTTGTGTGGGGTGGTACCCTATACCCTTGTGTTGGGTAGTACCCTATACCCTTGTGTTGGGTAGTATCCTATACCCTTATGTGGGGTAGTACCCTATACCCTTGTGTGGGGTAGTACCCTATACCCTTGTGTAGGGTAGTACCCTATACCATTGTGTGGGGTAGTACCCTATACCCTTGTGTGGGGTGGTACCCTATACCCCTGTGTTGGGTAGTACCCTATACCCTTGTGTTGGGTAGTACCCTATACCCTTATGTGGGGTAGTACCCTATACCATTGTGTTGGGTAGTACCCTATACCCTTGTGTTGGGTAGTACCCTATACCCTTATGTGGGGTAGTACCCTATACCATTGTGTGGGGTAGTACCCTATACCCTTGTGTTGGGTAGTACCCTATACCCTTGTGTTGGGTAGTACCCTATACCCTTGTGTGGGGTAGTACCCTATACCCTTGTGTTGGGTAGTACCTTATACCCTTGTGTTGGGTAGTACCCTATACCCTTGTGTTGGGTAGTACCCTATACCCTTGTGTGGGGTAGTACCCTATACCCTTGTGTGGGGTAGTACCCTATACCCTTGTGTTGGGTAGTACTCTATACCCTTGTGTGGGGTAGTACCCTATACCCTTGTGTGGGGTAGTACCCTATACCCTTGTGTGGGGTAGTACCCTATACCCTTGTGTGGGGTAGTACCCTATACCCTTGTGTGGGGTAGTACCCTATACCCTTGTGTTGGGTAGTACCCTATACCCTTGTGTGGGGTAGTACCCTATACCCTTGTGTGGCTAGTACCCTATACCCTTGTGTTGGGTAGTACCCTATACCCTTGTGTTGGGTAGTACCCTATACCCTTGTGTGGGGTAGTACCCTATACCCTTGTGTTGGGTAGTACCCTATACCCTTGTGTGGGGTAGTACCCTATACCCTTGTGTTGGGTAGTACCCTATACCCTTGCCCGCCGTTGCCGGCTACTCTTTTTTTTTTCGAAGAGGCAGAGGGGGATCTTTATACTGCATGCAAGCACACAGTAGACCTCCTGCATTTATGGTCCTGATCCGAACAGACCTGGCTAGGATGAATGGCTTGCCAGTGCCAAATCAGAAATGACAGCCGGCGCCGGGAATCGAACCTGGATCATAAGATCACAAGTCCATACCCTTAACTGTCAGACCACTCCTGACTCCTGACACTGGTCGGACAACTCCAATGCAAAGATTTACCCTACACACTGATAGCCACTATATATATATATATATATATGAATGACTCATTGTCCAGGGTTTTTATGGGTACAATAGTGGGATATATAATTTATGACACTTTATTGCACAAATGTGTGTATATATATATATATTCAGGCGTATTTTTAGTTATTTGTGTTGACACTGTTAAACAATCATATAGTCTATCATATATAGTAAAACTACTCTTTTATTAATTATGTCTTTCAGTGGAAGCGAACTATCTGATAAGAAATATTAAAATTTATAATTCTGAATCCTAATATTTGTGTATATCATCAGTTGAAGTTCTGCTGACTATTGATGAAACATTAACAGTGATATATTATAAAACAGTGGGTGATCTTCCATGAAATTCTACTTTACCAGATGTGTGGAACTCCCTACCATCCTACCTTCGCAATACCCCGTATCCGTAGGTTTTATAGTGAATTTTTAGGTGCTGGGCAGTTGCCACTTGTAGGTTTCAATTATCTTATCTTTCATTATATTTTCTCATCTCACTAATAATTTTCTAATGACAAAATTTTAATCAATTTTTTTTCCAGCCACAGGCTTTTTTCATAGTATATGTTTCTTTTTTAACGTTTTATCACCATGTGCAACGCTTAGAAATCATTGTTTTTAAATAATTTTATTAAGCGCTTCATAAATAAACTTTATTTTGATTATTGTTATTTTTTAGCGATGACCTGAAATAATAACAAAAACTAAATAATAATAATAATAACAATAATAAATAAATGAACCCTGATGAAATTTTTGAAAAGGCCAAATCACGATTTTATGTTTTTCATAGATTTAAATCTTTTGGTCCGCCCTTCAAACTGTGCCCTTATTTTATAAAATCACTCATATTTCCTGTTTTACTTTACAACTCAAAACTGTGGTTCTACTCTAGCACAGAGGGAGATAGACATTTAATTTTAAGACCTTTTAAACGTGCCAGCTTTAAGCTGTAATATCAAACGTTTTATCCACCAGAGAGCAGTAAAAACTGCTGAGAACCTTTGTTTGATCAGAATCACATTCTTAACCATCGTTATATTCGTAGTAGACGATTTTTTATCAGTGCCAAAACAGGAACAGCTAGATACCATATAGTTTTATACCAACTAGTATTAGAGTTTTAAATGAGCGACCATAAGTCACTTAATTTGCTCCATCTGTGATGAAAGCAACCAATAAAAATCTTATGTTATTGATGGCCATCTTACTAAATTAAATGTTACGACAAAGAAAATAGAAATTTGATTTCAAAGTTTAAGTTGAAAGTTTGATTTTATCATTGTCAGCTTAAGGAGTGTAGTGTCGCATATTCGACCCACTTGGTGCCGAATATCCGAGCAAAACAGACACCACTATTTCATTCATTTTGCTCATGTTTATTTTGTATGGAGTTAACTTCTTCCTGTTGAGGAAGAAGACAACTCCATTGGTGGTGGTCCATTCTCTTTATCTGAAAACTCCTGAGCTGTGAGAACTTGAGATCTCACAGCTTCTGCCCTCCCTTTTTATTGACTCTCCTGAGTCATCCGAGAAAGCTGTGAGGCCTACTATGATGGACAGCGTCAGATAAAACCGGTTTCAAAATAGTTTGGTAAAAAGTCTAGGTTGGTGAATTCATTGATTGGTGGTAATATATGCAGTATGGCTTTTTGTGGAGAAATTACATCAGTATAGCTTTGTGTCAGTAATTGGATCTAGCTAAAATCCATTTATTGAGTTTTTATAATAATAAAATGTTATTACAGCATCAAAGACAGAGTTTCCTGACTGCAAGTAGCTTTAAATCTTTCAAAGTAGATAGCCTTGTTTCCTATCCAGGTATGGGTGGATAAGGTTCTACAGCATCTCCACATGACCACATAGAGCACAATGCAGCACCTTTAAATGTCTCCTTCACACTCTGAGCTTATCCTCCCATTTCTATCATGATATGACAGCAGATATGGATATATGGTAGGTATGTCAGGTGTGCTCAGGTATGTATGTAGCATGGCGTAACAATATCCGGTCTAATCCAAACAGTGAGCCTGAAACTTCTGATTTTCCCCGGCCGGGGAGGCGGGGGTGGGAGGGCATCAGACAGGGGCAGGCAAGAATCTGGGGAGCTCCGACTACTTCCTGATGCTGTTGCGTTGATTGATGCGCTGCGTTGTATTCTTGTATTTTCTCTTGCCTTAGTATTTTTGAACAACCAGTTGGTCTGTCAGAATAGTTGCGTATCCACATATCCAGGCACCTATGTATGCATTTGATGACTTTAGTGGTGGGACCAGAGACTATAGATATATCTATAGTCTTTGGTGGGACGGAATACCAGCTACAGTTTTGTAAGCCAGTATTCACAGATTTTGCAAAAAATCTATAACCAGACAAAAAAAAGTTTCCACACAATGTGTCATTTTGGTTTAACACAACATTCCAGTTAAAGTAGTAATGTTACCAGGAACAACCACACGATGAGATTAAAGCTCTAGTTCAGAACAAGCCACTAAAACCGAGTCATGCTCTGGTTTTATAGATGATAAACAGAACTTTACTGTGAAGTGTGACTATGACATCATGCAATAACAATACTTCCAGCCTATCTCACAACATTGAATGTCCAGAACTGACAGCCCAAACTTTTCTGATGACTGCCAAGTAATATAATGTGCAGTGGCCGGTTAGAATATGTAAAGGGTCTAATTATGAATTAAAAGCTTTTGATATTGATATTTGGGGAGAGGGGGGGTAGCGTTTGCGGGGGCGGAAGTGGATCCGCAATGTGCTGATCTACCCTGATGTGTTATTCGTAAATGATGAAGAAACCTTTGAATAAGCTACATATAGTGATTACAGACACGAGTTAAGTAAAGCTTACCATGTGATAAATCGTCAAAAATCAGAGAAAGTGTAGACTATGTCATTACCAGCAACAGATAGAAAATTTGAGCTCTTAGACAGACAGGCGGACAGACAGGAATACAGACAGGCAGACAGACAGACAGGCAGGCAGGCAGGCAGGCAGGCAGGCAGGCAGGCAGGCAGGCAGGCAGGCAGGCAGGCAGGCAGGCAGGCAGGCAGGCAGGCAGGCAGGCAGGCAGGCAGGCAGGCAGGCAGGCAGGCAGGCAGGCAGGCAGGCAGGCAGGCAGGCAGGCAGGCAGGCAGGCAGGCAGGCAGGCAGGCAGGCAGGCAGGCAGGCAGGCAGGCAGGCAGGCAGGCAGGCAGACATACAGAGAGACAGACAGACAGACAGACCAGAAAATTCTGTATTGTATAATAGTATGTCTCTCAGATTTGACCCTTATTTGTTGTCCATGAAGGTTCTCTAAACCCTTAACTGAATCTATTCTCTGTGATGTATAATAAGAAATCCTATTAATTCACAATTAACCACATTCACGCTGTCAGGGCTTCATGTACTTTATTATATTGTGTTTATCTGTATTTTTTGTAACTTTTATGGTTGACTTTTTTGCAATCAACCTTTGAACTCTGTACGCTTACATTGGGATGAAAACCAAACTTATGACTACCAGTAACCTTACAATCAGCATATAAAACCAGCATACACTGGTGAACATGCAGATAATTCATTGCGATTCAGGAGAGGCTTATGTTATGATCTATGATGTTAATGGACTGATCTCCACATTTTACTAGATTCTTTCAGCCTTGTTTATCTCTGGAGCTTCATCAGTGGTATGTATACATAAGACTTCTAAAATTCATCTCAAACTCAGCTGGAAATGTGATGGATAATAGACATGGTTTATACTCTTTTTTAATGTTAGTGATACTTGATTGTGGTCTTGTGTAGCCAGTATTGTATTGTGTTTTTCTCATCCCGTCGCCCACATGATAACTTTTTGGAGGCTCTAAATCGGGTGAAGTAAGAATAATATAATACATAGTCACCTATATAATACATAGTCACCTATATAATACATAGTCACCTATATAATACATAGTCACCTATATAATACATAGTCACCTATATAATACATAGTCACCTATATAATACATAGTCACCTATATAATACATAGTCACCTATATAATACATAGTCACCTATATAATACATAGTCACCTATATAATACATAGTCACCTATATAATACATAGTCACCTATATAATACATAGTCACCTATATAATACATAGTCACCTATATAATACATAGTCACCTATATAATACATAGTCACCTATATAATACATAGTCACCTATATAATACATAGTCACCTATATAATACACAGTCACCTATATAATACACAGTCACCTATATAATACACAGTCACCTATATAATACACAGTCACCTATATAATACACAGTCACCTATATAATACACAGTCACCTATATAATACACAGTCACCTATATAATACACAGTCACCTATATAATACACAGTCACCTATATAATACACAGTCACCTATATAATACACAGTCACCTATATAATACACAGTCACCTATATAATACACAGTCACCTATATAATACACAGTCACCTATATAATACACAGTCACCTATATAATACATAGTCACCTATATAATACATAGTCACCTATATAATACATAGTCACCTATATAATACATAGTCACCTATATAATACATAGTCACCTATATAATACATAGTCACCTATATAATACATAGTCACCTATATAATACATAGTCACCTATATAATACATAGTCACCTATATAATACATAGTCACCTATATAATACATAGTCACCTATATAATACATAGTCACCTATATAATACATAGTCACCTATATAATTCATAGTCACCTATATAATACATAGTCACCTATATAATACATAGTCACCTATATAATACATAGTCACCTATATAATACATAGTCACCTATATAATAGTATGTGCCTATTTTAGTTTGATATTAGTAAGGTTTATAGTCAACCAGTTGGAGTGAGGAGTGGCCTGATGGTTAAGGGCGCAGACTTGTTATCTGTGGGGTCCAGGACTAAAAATACCGGAGGTCCTTTGTGTGTTTCCAACCCCACATGCAGCTCTTCGATAAAAAGGGTACAGGGTATAGGGCGCTGCTTGAGTACCATGGGCCCCAGAACCTGTACTTGAGGAGTACAGCCCTCTCCGCAATGAAGAATTAGATTTGTTCGGGATACAGTACACACCTCCACAGAAAGAACTTTTCATCCATGAAGTATTTTATATTTTTTGTGGCCGACCACCTGCGGCTAACTGGCTCTCAGATACCCAGGGGGAGAGTGGGATTGTGAGACGTACGCGACGTTGCGCTTATTATTAACTGTCAAGCAATTGGTGCCACAGGACTTGTGGGGGAGCTTTCAAAAATGAATGATCCGCACCCCTTCCAGCACCCCGTCCAACACCCTGGGTGTATATAACTACAGCATTTCTGCATTTTGTTATCAAATTATTGTCCATATTTATTTGCCCTAAAAGGATGACAGTAAGCACCCTTAGCACCCTTAGCACCCTTAGTCATGGATTAGTTCAGCTTACCACAAAAAATGAGGGGTAATCACCTGCAATGGTTTCATCGCTCCTCAAGAGTTCAGAAGTTTCTAAAGATAAATTACATAGTCTGATCTAGAAAGCTTTCATTTCCATGGTTACTTACACATAAAGCCCCAAATTGAAGTCCAGCTGACATAAGATTATCTTTTTTCTTCCAAAAGAGAATTCCAGTTGATGATAAAAATCTCCTAAGTAATTGACCTTTGTGTGAATAAATTATCAATGATACAGTCATATCATCACATCTATCACATCTGACAGTATTAAAGCCAGGGAGATCTACCACTGAATCAGGTATAGGTTTGACCAGACACTAAGAAAATGTTAATAGCGTTTCATAAAGCTGAACTTTCCTGTAATGATATAACGTGATTATAGAGGTGAATTTTAATTTTTTTTTACACGTTTATTGGCAGTCTATTTCATTCCAGTAGCGGAATGGTTTCCGAATAGTGCCGAAAAAAAGAAAAAGGAAAAGAGAAAAAAAGGAAAGCTTGAGACTGAAGATGAGTTAAAATGTTTCAGCAGTGAGGTGGAAATAGATAGGATGTCTTTGAGAAGAGAGAAAATAAAAATGTTAAGATATTTTCATTACAGTATTGTACAGAGGCAAAACTTGTTGCAGAGATAAAATAGATAATGTTATAATTGAAACAAAAGATATTTGAATACGCCAGATTTAAATGATGTTAATTTGCTCAGTGAGCGTATTGACAAAGGAAGATTATTAAAAGATGAAGCAATTGCAATGTTTAGTTTATCATTAGGAGGTAAAATAAGAAAATTATCGCGCTTGGGGTATCTTCGATTTCTAGAAAGAAAAAGATCATTAATATAGCTAGGTGTGATGTTATACATTATTCTGTAGGCATAGAGAGAACTGAAATCAATCAATCAAAGTGTGAGTCAGATATCAGAACTCAGAATCAGATGGATTTTTCTAACACTAACACAGAATCCCTAGAGTTTCCAGCTTTATCAGAAGGTGGAAATCTGGTGTCTGATAGCAGAGATAGTGACAGCAGAGATAGTGACAGCAGAGATAGTAAGAATAGTTAGTGTGTCTGTCTGTTTGGGTTTATATCCAGTCATATCAGAAACAGGACATGTCAGTATAGTCCCTTCATGTTTGGTGAGCAGGTAAATAATCAATAATAAAGCAATGTCACGGTGTATGGCCACTGCAGACAGATCAGGCTTTCCTGGTTTCTTGCTGCAGGTCTTTTCATGTGTAGAAGTTTGACGTGACGAGGCCAGAGACTTGTGGGCTGTGCATGGCGCAGACAACCCAGTGAGAAAGGTGACAACCAAGTATAGTTATGATCAAAGTTGCTGCTGTATGATTTAGGGAGGGCCAGTTTCTCCAACAACAGTATACAGGGCTGTTTTATCTATAGGTACATTATTTCTTGGCGATTTAGTATCTTAAACACTTATTTATTTGTTTGAGGAGGTTTTCTGAAAATTCACAGCCAGCAGATGATGTTAAAAAATAACCTGTTGACATTGTCCTGTTTAATCATCATGCACACCAGTAACTGAAGTAATCTCTTTAAGAGAAAATATCCCCTTTTATAAAACAAAGTTAATGGATAATGGTAATAATGATTATAATAGCTCCTCAAAAACCCCAGAGTTAATTCTTCTCATATCAGGTTTGACACCAATGACAGTAAAATTAACAAAACCACAAACCATATGGAATCATGCCTCACAGCATAAGATTCTGCGGATTTTTGAATTTCCCTGAATCTCAGCGTGTGTAATCAAATTTAATTAGGGTTGTCATTGATAATAATAGTCACAGAGAAAATGAAGAAAGCAATTAATAATAATATGACTTATTTACAGAGTATAGAGTCTGGTACAGCAATGATAGTCAGCCTGATATAGATAAGATACCTGACCGGCCAGACTTCAGCACACATGCTGTAAACGAGTTATTATCAGCTACAGAAGGTCACACTGTGACACATATGACTATCTTGGGTGACATACCACCACTACACCAGATAGCACCTCATCTCAAACAGCTGGAGATAAGAGGGTTTACTGATGTACATCAGCTTGAGATGTGAGTAACATAGACTCTGACCTTTCTAGCAGCAGGGCTGACTCTTGTCTGATATTATCACTGTGATTTTCTTTTTCATATGGGTTGCAAAAAAGTTAAAATTCAAACTTAAAACAAGAAGTACTCAAATCATAATTTGAAAGCATTAGGCCTGTGAGATTTTTAAATTTCGATGTAATATTTTCAAAATCTGGTGGTAGCTAGGATTTTACAATGTATCCTGACATGTGATACCTGCTGATAGGAAATGGTCCTTTAGATCAGGGGGTGGTGTCACCATTATAATACATAATATTTAATTGTTACATAAATGTTACTTTTTGTGGAGATATTGTAGTCAGTAAATATAATAAAGTAATTGTTGAGCAGTAATTTATATATCGGGCTTTATTTATTGATCACAAATCTTTTGATAATAAAATCAAAAAATCTACTAATAATCTTCAATCAGAAAAAGTTTGCACTATTTTGCATATTGAAATTAAAAAGAGAAACAAAAGCTCACATGTAACATAAAAATGGAGAGTTTGCCCTCAGTGCGGTGCGTGCCCTTGGTCTTGGTTTCTTGGCCAGTCGAGTTGACCTTCGGAGGAGCAGTTGTTGGTTTGTAACTGGCCATCACACCATTAAGGCAGTGCTGTGTGTTATTTTCTATATTACACATGTACTCTTGGCTCGTCTGGTTGAGGAGATCAAGCACTTGTTGTATCTCAATGTTCGCTGTTCGGTCATTGTAATCGTGACCACACGGATCAAGAACCTTGAGTACCAAATTTTCTACACGCAGGATCCTCATTCTTTGTTGCTGAGAGAGCATGGAATACCAGGAGGGAGAAGCATACAGGACAATGGGAGGGATGCATGCTATGTAGAAATGTTTCAGTGCACCGATTGGCATTCCAGATCGTTTGAGGTCTATCAGTGTATATATTATTGGTCTAGTCTTTTTCACGAGGTGATCAACGTGTTGTTTGAATGTCAGATTGTTGTCAATCACGACACCTAAAAACTTTGTGCTTGTCTTGTTTCCAATAACGTCACCGCTCATTGAGAATCTGTGCGGCTCGATCTTTTGACTGTTGTGCACATTTGAGAACGTCATGCTCACTGATTTTGTTGGATTGGCTATCATGTTATTCTCAGCACACCATTCTGTGGTCTCGTCTATAGCTTGCTGCAGTTGTTCGGTCTTTTCGCTGGATGAAGATGGTATGAGTGTCACGTCATCAGCGTACTTGATGGTAGTGCATGAAGGAGACAGAGTACAACAGCCAGAACATTGGACCCAAGAGAGTACCTTGAGGTGTACCATTCTTGGTTGAGAGTGTGGAACTATGCTCACTGCCCAGTTTGACGTTCTGCTGCCGTTGATTAAGGAACCTGTGTATGATCAGCACCAGAGGTTTGTTTATACCGCGATCGGTTAACATTTCTATGAGTTTGCCCTTATCCTTAATTTGCAGTAAATGCTACCGAGTACCAGTTGAATAGTACCACATAACCCAGAATTGCGTTTAAGTAGTCTTAGAAATTCAGTACAAAGAGATCTATGTGAAACACAATTCTATGAGGCAGACTGAGACAGCTTCACTGTTGAGAAGTTTGGAGAGAATTTCATCTTATCAGTGTAAGTCTCTCTTACCATCTTATCAGTGTGAGTCTCTCTTACCATCTTAGTTGAAGATTTTAAGCCTTCTGAAGAGAGCTTTCCATTCCTTCCTGGCACAGATTTACGAAAATATTCACGAGCATCATATCAGTTACAATTTTCTAAGAGGGTAATTTCAACTCTATTACATAATGAACCATTAAATCACATCAGTTTTAGTCAACGACAATGTGAAGAAGTGAAAAATTAATTTTGAATGGTCAAATTCTGATAACGGGAAGACAAATTTAAAGAAGACCTATTACTCCTATTATTTGATAAATACTTGATTTCAAATGTTTTCTAACTGTAGCATCAGATCACTGGCTAAACTAGAGGTGCTGGATGCTATCTCACATAGATCCCCTATTCTACCCAGCTGGATCGGGGAACTGAAGGGTCTTAAGGAGTTAAGTTTAAGATTCTGTGGTCTTACTGAGATACCAGAGAGGTAACTATAAATGATTTTGCTATTCCGGTCGTTTTGCTGTCAGGTTCATCTCAGCACATCAATGGTGGTGCTGCTTCTTTTTTAAATCGCAATGTTGTGTTTCTTTCCGAAGACTCAGAAAACAAGTAGGCTTTAGGGTAATCGCGAAAGTACCGTGGCTCATTTCTGCCATGCAGTGTTTTGGAATATTCGGAAGCAGGTGCCTAGAAATTAAATGTGTTTCTTTAATAGTCGAGTAGCTACCTGAAAACAAAATAGCCTTTGTAAAATTAGCATTTGGCTGCGTAAAAATATAATGTGTTTCTTAAATATCCGAGCAGCAGCCTAAAAACAACAGATACCTTAAAAACTTTCAATGCAGCTTCCTACAAATAAATGATAATTCCTAGAATTATCTACCCACTACCTAAAAAATCACAGAGGCTTGCCTAGCAATAAACCATAGGTTCCCTACAATCATCATTATGCTCCCTACATAAGTTGCATGCTTGCCTAGAAATATACAGGCCTTCCTAATAATGCACGCTTGATTGAGTTTATAGACAGACCAGACTTGCCATACAATGGTCAAGGCACAGCTGAAATCAGACTTCTTAAAAATGATTTACAGCCCTCAGGCTATCTCACGTTTGGTGTACTATTGTGGGTCTTGAAGCATTGAGCACACAACTCTACTGTGTTTTAGTATGAAGTCTTACTTCGTAACTTATTAACCAGTTTTTTTGAATGAAGAGAGAATACGTCGGAAATAGATAAAATAATAAAAAAGTGATACTACTGATAGTAAGCACTTTTACAGTTAGTAAATAGATTAGCAGCGAGTCGCAACCACCAGATATTGGTGACCCCTCTATCATCAACACTTTCCCACTACTAATATAATAGGATAAAATATTATATAATTCAATTTAAAATATTTTTCTTATTATAATGGTTATTATTATTTTGTGACTAATAACCTACCTAATAACAAGCTTCCTGTTATATCCAATGTCACTGTGCATTTTATAAAAAAAAATTTTGAGCTTTGTTGTTCAGTTGATAAGATCATTTATTGCAAGCAGGTCGGGCCCCTGCAAGCACCACAACCCGCCGCCCCCAAAGTCATCTTTCAGTCGATTCTAGTTTATTAAAGCTCAGTAAATTGGAACATAATCTGCTTTGCAGTAATTATTTATGGCAGGTCTGTTCTGTCTATAAACTCAATCAAGCATGTATTATTAATAAGGCCTTTATATTTCTAGGCAAGCATGCATCTTTTGTAGGGAGCATAATGATGAATGTAGGGAACCATGGTTTATTGCTAGGCAAGCTGTTGTGTCCTCATGTGCAGTGACCGCTAATTAAGTCACGTGCTCATTTAGCATGCTGCCGATAGTATAAACAGGCAGGCATCACAATTATAATCAGTTGATGTACAGTTGATATACAGTTGATATACATTTGATATACGGTTGTTATTAGTCATGTCATTTATAAGTCATTGACACAATGGTCACATAATAAATGTACACGCTCCAACAACAAATCAAACAGCTTGATTTATATACAACCAACAAAACACAAAATAAACATTGGCGACGGGGATAAAACTCAAAAAGATTGAGGTGGAGAGAAGGAGACTGTGCCAAAGAGGGTGATAGATCCATAAACAGACGGTACTCAGCCAAACACAGACACAGACTAAGCGAAGAACAAAAACCCATGACAGTGACGGAGACAGAAAAGACTTGAACCGCATTTTTTGGTAAAACCAAATAAAAGGTTCATGCGTCATGTGTTAGGCAAATGCGTCAGACTGCAGGTGAGACGATAGCTCAATTCGTAGGTAGACATAGGAAAGGTTCTGTAGGCTGTGAGTGCATTGATGTTAATGACTCGATAGTTGATCAGATTGTTTCAGGCTGCTATTACGATGCTCTTAGAGAAAAGTTCTTAGAATCAGGGGCAACCCTTGACCTAGCAAAGCTAATGAGTATTTAAGCATCACATGAAGCGGTCGACATGCAAAATAGGGAAATGAGAAATGGTCAAAACCCTTGTGCTAGCGCTCATGCTAAAAGTAACGCTCATGAATTTCCCAATGGCAGTAGGGCAAACCAGGTAATTATTAGGGAAAGACATCCCATGCTGACTGTTGATGATTTATTACCGGATATGAATGGCAGCAAGGCTTTCAGCAAGTTAGACATGAAGGAAGGTTTCACGCAATTTGCGCTGCATCCTGATTCAAGGGATATCACAACATTCAGTTGTCACATTGGCTTATACCGATATGAGAGGTTATTTTATGGTTGCTCTATGGCTCCAGAGAAATTTTATGCAGATATTCATAGTTTGATTCAAGGCATTCAAGGTGTAGCAAACCTCGCTGATGATATTATTATACATGGCTCAGACAGAGCTGAGCATGATGCTAGATTGATACAGGTCCTAGACAGGCTCAGAGCAGCAGGATTGACACTCAACAGGCAGAAGTGTACATTTGGTGTTGATGAGATAGAATTTGTAGGTCATAAACTATCAGCAAAGGGCATCGATCCGATAGCTGGTAAAGTTGATGCTATAGTAAACGCTAAGGAACCAACATGCATAGAGGAGTTGCGTTCTTTCTAAGGATTAGCTAATCATTGTAGCAAGTTCACACCAGATTTCTCGACCAAGACAGAACCACTGCGCAGACTGAAAAAGCAGCCAGTAGATGGCAAGCAGAAAGGTGTCAAAGAAAAGTTTGTTCTCAACCAAGAGCAGATAGTAGCGTTTGAGAAAGTGAAGAAAAGTCTAGCCAGTAGTGAGACTTTAGGTTATTTTGATCTCAAATATCCGACTGAGGTGGTAGCTGATGCAAGTCCTTTAGGTTGAGGTGCTGTTCTTATCTAGGATCAGGAGGATGCACCACGGGTTATTAGCTATGCATCGAGAAGTTTGAGTGATGTTGAATCTAGATACCATCAGACTGAAAGGGAAGCTCCAAGTTTGGTGTGGGCATGTAAAAGATTTAAGCCATATTTGATGGGAAATGAGTTCGAATTGGTTACAGACCATGAGCCACTGAAGGTTATTTATGGTCCGCGTTCAAAACCATGTGCTAGGATTGAACGCTGGGTGTTACGTCTTATGCCATATGATTACTCTCTAGTTTATTGGCCAGGTAGCAAAAACTTAGCAGACCCTCTCTCAAGGCTCTCAGCAAGTAAAGTTTGTGATTTGTCTCTCGCAAACAAGGCTGAAGCATATGTTAGATTTGTAGCTTTAAATTCTGTACCTATAGCTATGACTGCTAAAGAGATAGAGAAAATTTCTTTAGACGACGAGGACTTATCCATTGTTAGGAAATACATAAATTCAAATAATTTTGATGTTAGTGGTGTATCAAAGTCGTATAAGCTAATTAGTGGTGAATTGTGTGTGATAGGAAACCCAGTATTGAGAGGCAGCAGAATAGTCATACCCTCTCAACTCAGACCACATGTTTGAAATTTAGCTCATACAGGACATCTAGGGTTGTTGGTACTAAGAGGAATTCGAGGACTTAGGTTTGGTGGCCAAACATTGATAGCGATGTGGACAAACACATCAAAGCATGTCATGAGTGTCAATTAGTAGGTAAACCAAGTTCTCCGGAACTCATGTTGAGTTCTGACCTCCCAACAGCGCCATGGAAGGAAGTTGCGGTAGATCATTTTGGTCCATTTGGTCATTCTAGCCAGTACTTGCTTGTTGTTATTGACTATTATAGTAGGTATTTTGTGTGCATTCCGGTGAAATCGACTAGTGCTGCAACCGCACTAAAGATATTAGATGAAGTTTTTTCAAACTCATGGAATCCCACAGTACTTGAAAAGTGATTCAGGACCAGCTTTCATATCGGAGGATTTTAGGCAATTCTGTGATAATTTGGCAATTAAATACAGCAGGGGTACACCTAAGTGGTCTCAAGGTAATGGTCTTGTTGAATCATCGATGAAGTCCATAAAGAAAAGGCTTCAAATAGCCGTGACTACAGGGAAAGATTGGGGAAGTGAACTCCTCAAGTATTTATTTTCTTATAGACATACACCCCATGCTGCGACTGGTAAGAGTCCAGCAGAATTATTATTTGGTCGTAAGCTGCGTACCAAATTACCCATGTATGATAATGACAGTAAGTTAGATGATATTCAGGTCAGACAGCATGACGCTGAATATAAGGCTAAATTAAAAGAATACACTGACCGTAAGAGCAAGGCTGCAAACTCTAGTATTTCTATCGGTGATGAAGTTTTACTCATCAGAGATCAAATTTCACAAAAAGCTGACATCCGCTACTACAATGATATCTATGTAGTAGTGAACAAAAATCGGTCACAAGTAACTGTACGATCCTCAGATGGACAAGAATATGTCCATAACAGTTCTCATCTGAGACCCTACAAGAGAACCCATGAAATCATACACTCTTCTTTTGTAGATGCCGGTATCGCAGGCACCACAGAGGAAGAAAAGAGGGAAAATAGAGTCAGAAGATCGCCACGCCATAAGAACACTCCAGACAGATACACTAACTATCTAAGCAGTCTCAAGGATTACTACGACTTCTGTTTCACATATTATCAAGGAACTCAGCCTGATATGTCATGTCAAAAGTGCCCGATGCACTGCAGCACAACAGAGTCGAAAGGAGAGTGAACTCCTGCGGTTTCATGCCAAGGCAAATCCTACCCCCACTGACAACGCGAATATCAGTGGTGCTTGTTCTCTATTTTCCCATAAATAGATTATGGTTTTTTTGAGGCAAGGATGGCACGGTAGCTGCTGGCCGCAAATGACTCTGAACATATCTACACTATTCCATTGAACTATTATTTACATACTGAAATATATTATTGCTGACAAATTTTATAAATAAGACATTTATGTTGCTATAATATTTTATGCTCGCTTTTTGTATGTAAAGTTTTCAGATAATTACTCATTCAAGTTTAATGAGGAAAAGAGGGATGTTGCGTCCTCATGTGCAATGACCACTAATTAAGTCATGTGCTCACTTAGCATGCTGCCGATAGTATAAATAGGCACAGCATCACAATTATAATCAGTTGATGTACAGTTGATATACAGTTGATATACGGTTGGTATTTGTCATGTCATTTATAAGTCATTAGAGAGGTTGCGAACTCTCTTAATTGTCTTCTCCCGGAACGTGAAGTTGTCGTCACGTATACGTTTCACGTTTTAGGTAGATGGTCATTTTTGACACTGACGTGATACGAGCCCATAGCAATAACCTTGAACTTGTAAACTTTTTTGACTACACCGTCTATGCCAAATTTCTGCTTGAATTGCTTCTCCCTCCTGATGTTAGTTTTACAAAGGGTAACTGTAACTACTTGGTTTTATCTTGCACAGCATAAGTGAGTAGTAAGTTCTAACACTTACACCACACCAGACTATTTGTTGAATAGTCAGCTTGGAATGTAACTCTTACTGCAAGAAGACTAGGTAAGTCACAATTTTGTTCCTAGTAGTACATCCACACACTAATCCTCACTCAAATATAATAATGCCCCCCAAGTCCAATTCAAATGAAATTGATTTAAATGACCTTAATTAAGTTGTCCTGACCAGTGTGAGCACATGGTAACAATCCTTCCCTTATCCCTCATGGGTCACAGTTTGTATTCATGGATATCAAGAATGGAATCATAGCATGACTATTTTCTGGTCTGTCATTCAGTTCTACAGCCTCTATGTTTGATCACATACACACATTAGAGGTAAAAACATTTAGTGCACAGATTAAATACTAGCAGAGAAGTGTAAAGGTGTTTTAGCCTTATGGACAAATAAAATAAAGGAAAGGGTCGAAAGGATCAATCATTTTAACATGCCATTTCCCAAAATCATTGGCCATTGCATACCTTTCAATGTTTGCATCGCTGTCTCTCTCAATGCCTGGCCTGCCTGCTTATCCGCAGCCTGCTTCTGTGCAGATGTTGCTACCGTAGCAGCACTGACTGCGGCCTCCTCCCGCCACCACTCACTAAGCTGTTGAAGGAGCACAAGACTTCATCGACTTCTTCTTCTGTACCTGATCTGATGAATATACAAAGCAATGTGATAAATATTGGGAAAAAGTAACAAATCGCCAGCAGAAGCACTTTAACAAACTAACTAGCCTAACTTTTTGATTGAGTTAGAAATTTATTTAGAGCTGAGCTTAGTTGGATGATGTAAGCATGACACCTTAAGAAATGGCAAACATGTGCCAATGTGAATATATATTTCAGCTCACAAATTATTTATTCTACAGAGCAACTTAGGTCTGTATTATACATATCCTTAGGCCTACACTAAGAACACTCACTTTGCTATATTCCGTCTGTCACCGCCTCTAAATTTTCGTAAGGCCGACTCAAAATGCTCCCGACAATTCCTCTTTGTTATCTGAACCCTTGGTGAGAGTTGTCAGGGTGACAATTTTTAAAGCATGCACCAGTAAGATAAACAAATTGATATATGTTAGGGTGATAATTTTAAAACATGCAGCAGTACTATAAACAAATTGATATATTTCTTGAGATTCATTATCAGACAGGATAAATACCAGACAGAATTACTGTACCGAAGGAATGGCAAAAGAACCAACAATAGCAACTTTCTGCGGTGATAGCCCAACCAGAGAGAATGTTTTCAACACCATCTCTGAGGGTAGTCGCTACCATGATAAACCGACATTAACAATTTTCTGCGGTGATAGCTCAACCAGAGAAAATGTGTGCATCACCATCTTTGAGGGTAGTCGCTACCATGATAAAAGCATATGCAGAGATCTTAGTACTAAAGTTTTTTTTTGGAGAGATCTAGCGAACGCTTCCAACTGCATGCAAGTAACTGGGCTTGATCCATGGAAAAGAAGCTAGGGTGGGGAAAGTTGCTGACGTTTTTTTAAAACGTGACAAAATAATGAGACACACAACATCGTCTTCCTTCAAACCTCATTTTGAACAAGAGGTGATGGTACAGTCAATAAAGCCATATCCATATCTAAATCCATAAACCCATAATCTGATAAATATTAATGATTTTACATTATAGTTGAATCTTAAGGTGTTGAGATTATATTGTGAAACTAACGTTGAGTTTAAAAGTAAACAGAATTATTAACAGCCTATCAGTAGATAGGATTTTATTCAAAAAAAGAAAAGCAAAACGACACTTAATGGCGTTTTATTATAACTGTGAATTAACCCTGGTTTGTGGAGATTTCTATTTTAGCATCAGCTTAGTATGACCTCCCTACCTTCTGACATATATATATGAGGACCCGAACGCCAGAGTAATACACAAGAATAGAAATAATGTCGAGTCCAGTATAGCACCTAACTTCCACCATCACTCCTAAAGAAGAAAGAGAATATAACTACAAGTCACCACCAACTTCAATAATACTTGCACCAGCTACACCTTGCCTGCTACTTATATCATCAAAGTGAAACTACCTGCTTGCACAACAATTATATCATCATCAAAGTGAAACTGCCTGACAAAGCTGCATCATGTATACACCATTGAACACACCAATAAAGATATGGAGCAGCCACAGCTTCAGGCAGTAGCAACAGGACCGTTGTCCTTTACGGTATCATTTAAAGCAGTTAGTATTAAGACAGGAATGCAACAGGACCGTCGTCCTATTTTATCAGTGGCTTAAATTGAGAAGTAAGAGAATTGATTATATCATATAATATATTGTATTGTTGTGTAATTCAAAAGTATATCAACTTGTCTGTGCGATCAGTGACTAAATCAGAATTCATCTGGCATTCTGGCATATAACCAAGGAAAAGAGTGCAAGGACAGTCAGGTTAGAATATTCAGAACGACTTTTAATATTTTTATCTTATATAAATATTTTATATGTGTATTTTGTCTCAATTGAATTAAATGGTCAGGGTAATTAAATAAATAGTCTTAGTCTAAACAGATTAGTTTTATGCCTGTCTGGTTGACATAAATAATTGATAATCCAAGCAGCTTGACTCTTTAGTAGTCGCAATTGTGTATTCAAAGGCAATCCAAACTTCACGCACTTGTAGACGGCCTTGTCGGCGCTTTCATGTAATAGATCATAAACAGACATCCGAAGTTGCAATATATATATAAATTGTGATGAATTAAATAGACTGTGTATTATAATAATCTTGAATTAAATTTAAGTTAACACTCGTGACGACGTCTAGTGAATTAAGCTCATGAGTAGATAAACAGTGCGTGTGTTACATTGTGTCAGGAAATTAATTGATATCGGTCACTGACGACCATCAGAATTTGTCGCAACAGTGTATTGTATATCAGTCTATAGTAGATCCGTGTATTGTATATCAGCCTATCTTTGAGACCCTTCTGTGGGATATAATAATGATTCATAATTCGAGCGATGGCTTTCAGTGCTAAAACACATAGAACCGTAAATTAAATATAAAAGCCCTCTCGCTCATCAGAGTAGACTCGGAGCAAGCCAACTACACCCTGTTGTGTACACGGCCCAGTCCGTTTCTCACAGAGTTCTTGATTCAGTTGGCTACTTACGGCCCCCCACTCCTCTTGGGACTTTGGGTTTGAGGCATTCACAGCGTTATACAACAAGATTTCTGATTTTATGTTCCAACGAAAACACTGTCTTATTGAAGCCATCTACAAACAAATCAATAATGCTTAGAAAGTGATTATATACAACAATTTATTTCACCTTGTTTGTATGAGGTAATAGTCAACTGAGCTGATACACTGCTGATGGGATGGCATCAACTTATTGTGAGTGACGGGTAGAATAAAATTTAAAAGCTGACTAATGATGATTTCAGATTTGTGCGACGAACACCCATTTTAGTGATACTAAAATACTACTCATGATAGTATGAATTTATATGACAATGCGCAAGGTATTCTATTTATCCTAAGCCTACAAAAGTTCGAATACTCCCTCAACTCCTCTTAGCCAGCTAGTAGGTTCATTTAAAAGCCAAAGTACAAGATAACCCTATATGAATAGCGCAGCCTCTTTCACTTGGGCTTAATCAAGGTGTCTCTCCCACACCTTCCTTGGACCAATGAAGAGGGAGTTCATTACTTGGACCAATATAACTACCCTACCTATATATATATATATTAATATTCTCTTCATGTTCATTCAACCAAGGAGTAAGTCCTTGTTCCAACAGACAGACACTAGACCAATGAACTCCCTCATTGAATAGACCAAGGAGTCCTCTAACTCTTCGGGATATCCAAGGAGTTAGAGAACTAAACCAA
Organism: Membranipora membranacea; assembly: GCA_914767715.1. NCBI lineage: Eukaryota > Metazoa > Bryozoa > Gymnolaemata > Cheilostomatida > Membraniporidae > Membranipora > Membranipora membranacea. The sequence goes on from OU612074.1 coordinate 24,201,522, forward strand.
AGTCCTTGGTTGGAGCAAGGAGGAACACCCTGTTACTCCTTGGTTGGAAGTTTGATTAATCCTAATAAACTAACTGAACCAACTTATGTAGGCACATACCCTGGGACTGATTGGAGCATCATGATCAAAACATTGATAACACCCATGCTTTACCAACTGAAAACTTTTGGTTTATGATCTGCTAGAGGAGAAGTGTCTACCAACCTTAGAATAATATCCAAATTCTAACAACAAGGACTTGCAATGCAGGTGAAAATAAAATACTTGTACATAAAATTGTTCTGCACTGAAACTAGCGAAGATATCCCAGTAAAATTTTGAATGTCACTCCCTGATAACACTAGTTACATAGGCCTATGTACAGCTAAATAGATACCTTAATAACACACAGTTGATACCACAATCTGTAGAAGTACCAGTGCAAAATCAGTCTGAAGTAGGCCTACTGCTATGTAAGTTGATAATCAATCGTATACTGACTCTGAGTTACTAGTTAGAAAGGTCACTACTCTGTCTTATCCCCATTCTACTCTGTCTTATCCCCATCCTACTCTGTCTTATCCTCATCTTACTCTGTCTTATCCCCATCTTACTCTGTCTTATCCCCATCTTACTCTGTCTTATCCCCATCCTAATCTGTCTTATCCCCATCCTACTCTGTCTTATCCCCATCTTACACTGTCTTATCCCCATCTTACTCTGTCTTATCTCCATCTTACTCTGTCTTATCCCAGTCCTACTCTGTCTTATCCCCATCTTACTCTGTCTTATCCCCATCCTACTCTGTCTTATCCCAATCCTACTCTGTCTTATCCCCATCTTACTCTGTCTTATCCCCATCTACTCTGTCTTATCCCCATCCTACTCTGTCTTATCCCAATCCTACTCTGTCTTATCCCCATCTTACTCTGTCTTATCCCCATCTACTCTGTCTTATCCCCATCCTACTCTGTCTTATCCCAATCCTACTCTGTCTTATCCCCATCTTACACTGTCTTATCCCCATCCTACTCTGTCTTATCCTCATCTTACTCTGTCTTATCCCCATCTTACTCTGTCTTATCTCCATCTTACTCTGTCTTATCCCAGTCCTACTCTGTCTTATCCCCATCTTACTCTGTCTTATCCCCATCCTACTCTGTCTTATCCCAATCCTACTCTGTCTTATCCCCATCTTACTCTGTCTTATCCCCATCTACTCTGTCTTATCCCCATCCTACTCTGTCTTATCCCAATCCTACTCTGTCTTATCCCCATCTTACTCTGTCTTATCCCCATCTACTCTGTCTTATCCCCATCCTACTCTGTCTTATCCCAATCCTACTCTGTCTTATCCCCATCTTACACTGTCTTATCCCCATCCTACTCTGTCTTATCCCCATCTTACTCTGTCTTATCCCCATCCTACTCTGTCTTATCCCCATCCTACTATGTCTTATCCCCATCTTACACTGTCTTATCCCCATCCTACTCTGTCTTATCCCCATCCTACTCTGTCTTATCCCCATCTTACTCTGTCTTATCCCCATTCTACTCTGTCTTATCCCCATCTTACTCTGTCTTATCCCCATCCTACTCTGTCTTATCCCCATCTTACTCTGTCTTATCCCCATCTTACACTGTCTTATCCCCATCTTTCTCTGTCTTATCCCCATCCTACTCTGTCTTATCGCCATCCTACTCTGTCTTATCCCCATCTTACACTGTCTTATCCCCATCTTTCTCTGTCTTATCCCCATCCTACTCTGTCTTATCGCCATCCTACTCTGTCTTATCCCCATCCTACTCTGTCTTATCCCAATCCTACTCTGTCTTATCCCCATCCTACTCTGTCTTATCCCCATCTTACACTGTCTTATCCCAATCTTTCTCTGTCTTATCCCCATCCTACTCTGTCTTATCCCAATCCTACTCTGTCTTATCCCCATCTTACACTGTCTTATCCCCATCTTTCTCTGTCTTATCCCCATCCTACTCTGTCTTATCGCCATCTTACTCTGTCTTATCCCCATCCTACTCTGTCTTATCCCTATCCTACTCTGTCTTATCGCCATCCTACTCTGTCTTATCCCCATCCTACTCTGTCTTATCCCCATCCTACACTGTCTTATCCCCATCCTACTCTGTCTTATCCCCATCTTACACTGTCTTATCCCCATCTTTCTCTGTCTTATCCCCATCCTACTCTGTCTTATCGCCATCCTACTCTGTCTTATCCCCATCCTACTCTGTCTTATCCCTATCCTACTCTGTCTTATCGCCATCTTACTCTGTCTTATCCCCATCTTACTCTGTCTTATCGCCATCTTACTCTGTCTTATCCCCATCTTACTCTGTCTTATCCCCATCTTTCTCTGTCTTATCCCCATCTACTCTGTCTTATCCCCATCCTACTCTGTCTTATCCCCATCCTACTCTGTGTTATCCCCATCCTACTCTGTCTTATCCCCATCCTACTCTGTCTTATCCCCATCCTACTCTGTCTTATCCCCATCCTACTCTGTCTTATCCCCATCTTACTCTGTCTTATCCCCATCCTACTCTGTCTTATCCCTATCCTACTCTGTCTTATCGCCATCTTACTCTGTCTTATCCCCATCCTACACTGTCTTATCCCCATCCTACTCTGTCTTATCCCCATCCTACACTGTCTTATCCCCATCTTACTCTGTCTTATCCCCATCCTACTCTGTCTTATCCCCATCCTACTCTGTCTTATCCCCATCCTACTCTGTCTTATCCCCATCCTACTCTGTCTTATCCCCATCCTACTCTGTCTTATCCCCATCCTACTCTGTCTTATCCCCATCCTACTCTGTCTTATCCCCATCCTACTCTGTCTTATCCCTATCCTACTCTGTCTTATCCCCATCCTACTCTGTCTTATCCCCATCTTACTCTGTCTTATCCCCATCCTACTCTGTCTTATCCCTATCCTACTCGGTCTTATCCCCATCTTACTCTGTCTTATCCCCATCCTACTCTGTCTTATCCCCATCCTACACTGTCTTATCCCCATCCTACTCTGTCTTATCCCCATCCTACTCTGTCTTATCCCCATCCTACTCTGTCTTATCCCCATCCTACTCTGTCTTATCCCCATCCTACTCTGTCTTATCCCCATCCTACTCTGTCTTATCCCCATCCTACACTGTCTTATCCCTATCCTACTCTGTCTTATCCCCATCCTACTCTGTCTTATCCCCATCCTACTCTGTCTTATCCCCATCCTACACTGTCTTATCCCCATCCTACTCTGTCTTATCCCCATCTTACTCTGTCTTATCCCCATCCTACACTGTCTTATCCCCATCCTACTCTGTCTTATCCCCATCTTACTCTGTCTTATCCCCATCTTACTCTGTCTTATCCCCATCCTACACTGTCTTATCCCTATCCTACTCTGTCTTATCCCCATCCTACTCTGTCTTATCCCCATCCTACTCTGTCTTATCCCCATCCTACTCTGTCTTATCCCCATCCTACACTGTCTTATCCCCATCCTACTCTGTCTTATCCCCATCTTACTCTGTCTTATCCCCATCTTACTCTGTCTTATCCCCATCCTACTCTGTCTTATCCCCATCTTACTCTGTCTTATCCCCATCTTACTCTGTCTTATCCCCATCCTACTCTGTCTTATCCCCATCTTACTCTGTCTTATCCCCATCTTACTCTGTCTTATCCCCATCCTACTCTGTCTTATCCCTATCCTACTCTGTCTTATCCCCATCTTACTCTGTCTTATCCCCATCCTACACTGTCTTATCCCCATCCTACTCTGTCTTATCCCCATCCTACTCTGTCTTATCCCCATCCTACTCTGTCTTATCCCCATCTTACTCTGTCTTATCCCCATCCTACACTGTCTTATCCCCATCCTACTCTGTCTTACCCCCATCTTACTCTGTCTTATCCCCATCTTACTCTGTCTTATCCCCATCTTACTCTGTCTTATCCCCATCCTACTCTGTCTTATCCCCATCTTACTCTGTCTTATCCCCATCCTACTCTGTCTTATCCCCATCTTACTCTGTCTTATCCCCATCCTACTCTGTCTTATCCCCATCTTACACTGTCTTATCGCCATCCTACTCTGTCTTATCCCCATCTTACTCTGTCTTATCCCCATCCTACTCTGTCTTATCCCCATCTTACTCTGTCTTATCCCCATCCTACTCTGTCTTATCCCCATCCTACTCTGTATTATCGCCATCTTATTCTGTCTTATCCCCATCCTACTCTGTCTTATCGCCATCTTACTCTGTCTTATCCCCATCCTACTCTGTCTTATCCCCATCCTAATCTGTCTTATCCCTATCCTACTCTGTCTTATCCCCATCTTACTCTGTCTTATCCCCATCCTACTCTGTCTTATCCCCATCTTACTCTGTCTTATCCCCATCCTACTCTGTCTTATCCCCATCCTACTCTGTCTTATCCCCATCTTACTCTGTCTTATCCCCATCCTACTCTGTCTTATCCCCATCTTACACTGTCTTATCGCCATCCTACTCTGTCTTATCCCCATCCTACTCTGTCTTATCCCCATCCTGCACTGTCTTATCCCCATCCTACTCTGTCTTATCCCCGTCTTACACTGTCTTATCCCCATCCTACTCTGTCTTATCCCCATCTTACTCTGTCTTATCCCCATCCTACTCTGTCTTATCCCCATCCTACTCGGTCTTATCCCCATCCTACTCTGTCTTATCCCCATCCTACTCTGTCTTATCCCCATCCTTCTCTGTCTTATCTCCATCCTACTCTGTCTTATCCCCATCTTACACTGTCTTATCCCCATCTTACTCTGTCTTATCCCCATCCTACTCTGTCTTATCCCCATCTTACACTGTCTTATCCCTATCCTACTCTGTCTTATCCCCATCCTACTCGGTCTTATCCCCATCTACTCTGTCTTATCCCCATCCTACTCTGTCTTATCCCAATCCTACTCTGTCTTATACCCATCTTACACTGTCTTATCCCTATCCTACTCTGTCTTATCCCCATCCTACTCGGTCTTATCCCCATCTACTCTGTCTTATCCCCATCCTACTCTGTCTTATCCCCATCCTACTCTGTCTTATACCCATCTTACTCTGTCTTATCCCCATCTTACTCTGTCTTATCCCCATCTTACACTGTCTTATCCCTATCCTACTCTGTCTTATCCCCATCCTACTCGGTCTTATCCCCATCTACTCTGTCTTATCCCCATCCTACTCTGTCTTATCCCCATCCTACTCTGTCTTATACCCATCTTACTCTGTCTTATCCCCATCTTACTCTGTCTTATCCCCATCCTACTCTGTCTTATCCCCATCTTACTCTGTCTTATCCCCATCCTACTCTGTCTTATCCCCATCTTACTCTGTCTTATCCCCATCCTACTCTGTCTTATCCCCATCTTACTCTGTCTTATCCCCATCCTACTCTGTCTTATCCCCATCTTACACTGTCTTATCGCCATCCTACTCTGTCTTATCCCCATCTTACTCTGTCTTATCCCCATCCTACTCTGTCTTATCCCCATCTTACTCTGTCTTATCCCCATCCTACTCTGTCTTATCCCCATCCTACTCTGTATTATCGCCATCTTATTCTGTCTTATCCCCATCCTACTCTGTCTTATTGCCATCTTACTCTGTCTTATCCCCATCCTACTCTGTCTTATCCCCATCCTAATCTGTCTTATCCCCATCCTACTCTGTCTTATCCCCATCTTACTCTGTCTTATCCCCATCCTACTCTGTCTTATCCCCATCTTACTCTGTCTTATCCCCATCCTACTCTGTCTTATCCCCATCCTACTCTGTCTTATCCCCATCTTACTCAGTCTTATCCCCATCGTACTCTGTCTTATCCCCATCTTACACTGTCTTATCGCCATCCTACTCTGTCTTATCCCCATCCTACTCTGTCTTATCCCCATCCTACACTGTCTTATCCCCATCCTACTCTGTCTTATCCCCATCTTACACTGTCTTATCCCCATCCTACTCTGTCTTATCCCCATCTTACTCTGTCTTATCCCCATCCTACTCTGTCTTATCCCCATCCTACTCGGTCTTATCCCCATCCTACTCTGTCTTATCCCCATCCTACTCTGTCTTATCCCCATCCTTCTCTGTCTTATCTCCATCCTACTCTGTCTTATCCCCATCTTACACTGTCTTATCCCCATCTTACTCTGTCTTATCCCCATCCTACTCTGTCTTATCCCCATCTTACACTGTCTTATCCCTATCCTACTCTGTCTTATCCCCATCCTACTCGGTCTTATCCCAATCCTACTCTGTCTTATCTCCATCCTACTCTGTCTTATCCCCATCTACTCTGTCTTATCCCCATCCTACTCTGTCTTATCCCAATCCTACTCTGTCTTATCCCCATCCTACTCTGTCTTATCCCAATCCTACTCTGTCTTATCCCCATCCTACTCTGTCTTATCCCCATCCTACTCTGTCTTATCCCCATCCTACTCTGTCTTATCTCCATCCTACTCTGTCTTATCTCCATTCTACTCTGTCTTATCTCCATCTACTCTGTCTTATCCCCATCCTACTCTGTCTTATCCCCATCCTTCTCTGTCTTATCCCCATCCTACTCGGTCTTATCTCCATCCTACTCTGTCTTATCCCCATCTTACTCTGTCTTATCCCCATCCTACTCTGTCTTATCCCCATCCTACTCTGTCTTATCCCCATCCTACTCTGTCTTATCCCCATCTTACTCTGTCTTATCCCCATCCTACTCTGTCTTATCCCCATCCTACTCTGTTTTATCCCCATCCTACTCTGTCTTATCCCCATCCTACTCTGTCTTATCCCCATCCTACTCTGTCCTATCCCCATCCTACACTGTCTTATCCCCATCTTACACTGTCTTATCCCCATCTTACTCTGTCTTATCCCCATCCTACTCTGTCTTATCCCCATCTTACTTTGTCTTATCCCCATCCTACTCTGTCTTATCCCCATCCTACTCTGTCTTATCCCCATCCTACTCTGTCTTATCTCCATCCTACTCTGTCTTATCCCCATCTTACTCTGTCTTATCCCCATCCTACTCGGTCTTATCCCCATCCTACTCTGTCTTATCCCCATCTTACTCTGTCTTATCCCCATCCTACTCTGTGTTATCCCAATCCTACTCTGTGTTATCCCCATCTACTCTGTCTCATCCATCCTACTCTGTCTTATCCCCGTCTTACTCTGTCTTATCCCCATCCTACTCTGTCTTATCCCCATCCTACTCTGTCTTATCCCCATCTTACACTGTCTTATCCCCATCCTACTCTGTCTTATCCCCATCCTACTCTGTCTTATCCCCATCCTACTCTGTCTTATCTCCATCCTACTCTGTCTTATCTCCATTCTACTCTGTCTTATCTCCATCTACTCTGTCTTATCCCCATCCTTCTCTGTCTTATCTCCATCCTACTCTGTCTTATCCCCATCCTACTCTGTCTTATCCCCATCCTACTCTGTCTTATCCCCATCTTACTCTGTCTTATCCCCATCCTACTCTGTCTTATCTCCATCCTACTCTGTCTTATCCCCATTCTACTCTGTCTTATCCCCGTCTTACACTGTCTTATCCCCATCCTACTCTGTCTTATCTCCATCTACTCTGTCTTATCCCCATCCTACTCTGTCTCATCTCCATCCTACTCTGTCTTATCCCCATTCTACTCTGTCTTATCCCCGTCTTACTCTGTCTTATCCCCATCCTACTCTGTCTTATCCCCATCTTACTCTGTCTTATCCCCATCTTACTCTGTCTTATTCCCATCCTACTCTGTCTTATCCCCATCCTACTCTGTCTTATCCCCATCCTACTCTGTCTTATCTCCCTCCTACTCTGTCTTATCTCCATTCTACTCTGTCTTATCTCCATCTACTCTGTCTTATCCCCATCCTTCTCTGTCTTATCTCCATCCTACTCTGTCTTATCCCCATCCTACTCTGTCTTATCCCCATCCTACTCTGTCTTATCCCCATCTTACTCTGTCTTATCCCCATCCTACTCGGTCTTATCCCCATCCTACTCTGTCTTATCCCCATTCTACTCTGTCTTATCCCCGTCTTACACTGTCTTATCCCCATCCTACTCTGTCTTATCCCCATCCTACTCTGTCTTATCCCCATCTTACACTGTCTTATCCCCATCCTACTCTGTCTTATCCCCATTCTACTCTGTCTTATCCCCGTCTTACTCTGTCTTATCCCCATCCTACTCTTTCTTATTCCCATCCTACTCTGTCTTATCCCCATCCTACTCTGTCTTATCCCCATCCTACACTGTCTTATCCCCATCCTACTCTGTCTTATCCCCATCCTACTCTGTCTTATCCCCATCCTACTCTGTCTTATCCCCATCCTACACTGTCTTATCCCCATCTTACTCTGTCTTATCCCCATCCTACTCTGTCTTATCCCCATCCTACTCTGTCTTATCCCCATCCTACACTGTCTTATCCCCATCCTACTCTGTCTTATCCCCATCCTACTCTGTCTTATCCCCATCCTACTCTGTATTATCCCCATCCTACACTGTCTTATCCCCATCCTACTCTGTCTTATCCCCATCCTACTCTGTCTTATCCCCATCCTACTCTGTCTTATCCCCATCCTACTCTGTCTTATCCCCATCCTACTCTGTCTTATCCCCATCTTACACTGTCTTATCCCCATCTTACTCTGTCTTATCCCCATCCTACTCTGTCTTATCCCCATCTTACACTGTCTTATCCCCATCCTACTCTGTCTTATCCCCATCCTACTCTGTCTTATCCCCATCTTACACTGTCTTATCCCCATCTTACTCTGTCTTATCCCCATCCTACTCTGTCTTATCCCCATCTTACACTGTCTTATCCCCATCCTACTCTGTCTTATCCCCATCCTACTCTGTCTTATCTCCATCTTACTCTGTCTTATCCCCATCCTACTCTGTCTTATCCCCATCCTACTCTGTCTTATCTCCATCTTACTCTGTCTTATCCCCATCCTACTCTGTCTTATCCCCATCTTACTCTGTCTTATCCCCATCCTACTCTGTCTTATCCCCATCTTACACTGTCTTATCCCCATCCTACTCTGTCTTATCCCCATCTTACTCTGTCTTATCCCCATCTTACACTGTCTTATCCCCATCCTACTCTGTCTTATCCCCATTCTACTCTGTCTTATCCCCGTCTTACTCTGTCTTATCCCCATCCTACTCTTTCTTATTCCCATCCTACTCTGTCTTATCCCCATCCTACTCTGTCTTATCCCCATCCTACACTGTCTTATCCCCATCCTACTTTGTCTTATCCCCATCCTACTCTGTCTTATCCCCATCCTACTCTGTCTTATCCCCATCCTACACTGTCTTATCCCCATCTTACTCTGTCTTATCCCCATCATACTCTGTCTTATCCCCATCTTACTCTGTCTTATCCCCATCCTACTCTGTCTTATCCCCATCCTACTCTGTCTTATCCCCATCCTACTCTGTCTTATCCCCATCCTACTCTGTCTTATCCCCATCTTACTCTGTCTTATCCCCATCCTACTCTGTCTTATCCCCATCTTACTCTGTCTTATCCCCATCCTACTCTGTCTTATCTCCATCCTACTCTGTCTTATCCCCATCCTACTCTGTCTTATCCCCATCCTACACTGTCTTATCCCCATCCTACTCTGTCTTATCCCCATCCTACTCTGTCTTATCCCCATCCTACTCTGTCTTGTCCCCATCCTACACTGTCTTATCCCCATCTTACTCTGTCTTATCCCCATCATACTCTGTGTTATCCCCATCTTACTCTGTCTTATCCCCATCCTACTCTGTCTTATCCCCATCCTACTCTGTCTTATCCCCATCCTACTCTGTCTTATCCCCATCCTACTCTGTCTTATCCCCATCTTACTCTGTCTTATCCCCATCCTACTCTGTCTTATCCCCATCTTACTCTGTCTTATCCCCATCCTACTCTGTCTTATCTCCATCCTACTCTGTCTTATCCCCATCCTACTCTGTCTTATCCCCATCTTACTCTGTCTTATCCCCATCCTACTCTGTCTTATCCCCATCCTACTCTGTCTTATCCCCATCCTACTCTGTCTTATCCCCATCCTACTCTGTCTTATCCCCATCTTACTCTGTCTTATCCCCATCCTACTCTGTCTTATCCCCATCTTACTCTGTCTTATCCCCATCCTACTCTGTCTTATCCCCATCCTACTCTGTCTTATCCCCATCCTACTCTGTCTTATCTCCATCCTACTCTGTCTTATCCCCATCTCACTCTGTCTTATCCCCATCTTACTCTGTCTTATCCCCATCCTACTCTGTCTTATCCCCATCCTACTCTGTCTTATCCCCATTCTACTCTGTCTTATCCCCATTCTACTCTGTCTTATCCCCATCCTACTCTGTCTTATCCCCATTCTACTCTGTCTTATCCCCATCCTACTCTGTCTTATCCCCATCCTACTCTGTCTTATCCCCATCCTACTCTGTCTTATCCCCATCCTACTCTGTCTTATCCCCATCTTACATGGACAGGCCAGTCTCCGCCTCTAACTACACTGATCAGCCAATGGTCTTGCCTGTCACTACACATGATTAATTCCCATGCACCCCTCATTTGCGCCAGTTTAAGCTTAAGCGTGCCGCCTTGCATCAAGAAAACAGCAAAGTGCTGATAAGTCCTTGTTCAACAAAATTCTCCCTTTGTGATAATTTTTGAGACCAACTTGCCTATCCCTCCAGCCAATATGGTAAGAGGTTTATGCGTGTGTATATGTGTGCGTTTGTTTGTGTTTATGCCATTTAACTGAGGAGTCAATAGCGATATGATGGATCAGGATCAGTATTTGTGTAAAGATGGGTGAGAGAGGAAAATTTATGTCTAAGCCATATCAAAGATTTAGAAAAGAAACATTTGATATTATTCGTTCTGGTTATATACTCTTGTGAAGGCAAAAACACTGCAAACTACATTTATGTCTTTAAGGGTTTTCTCAGAATTATTTTCTGAAGCCAGTGTCCTTAAGCTCAACAAGAAAACTTCAAAACAAACCATTTTTATTCCATTCAAACTCAAATTGCCTCGGTCGAGTGTTACATCATCAATGAACATCAACCTTGTATTTAGAAAATGAGAGCAATCCATTGTTTGTTGTTATACTATTAGTTGGGCCAAAATCTGAAATAATCATATTGATTATATTGCAGTATAAGTTGACCTACAAACCTAGGGAAGCTGAGCTTATATGGAAATGGGAACCTTCATACCTTACCCAGCTGGATAGGAGGTCTGAAGTATCTCAAAAAGCTAGATATAGGAAGCTGTGATCTAACAGAGATACCGGAGAGGTAAGTACAGTATAGCTATTTTCAAACTATGGCTGCAAAGAATTTGGTATTTAAAATTTCAGTCAGAGTTAGACCAGGTTGCTAACAAAGCCTTCTCAGAAGTATATTGAAAGATAGCAGATGCTTGTCAATGTGATACTTGATTGATTTAATCCTGGAGAGAATTTGGATTCACTACAGATCTGAAAATTTAATTTAAAACAATTAATAGTTTATTCAAGATATTCACTCTCAAAATTCCTGGCTGCTGCCAACTGCATCATACTACCATAATTACATGACCTGAACCACAAAAGCCTCAGACAGGTGTTACATCATTATTGAAATTAAATTTGGTCTTCAGACAACGAGTGTGATCCCTTGATATTTGTTGTTATACCATTAGTCAGGCCCAAATCTGGCAATCATCAATTTGATTGCATTACAGCATTGGTTCACTTACAAACCTAGAGAAGCTTTTCTTATATAAGAATTGGAACCTTCATACCTTACCCAGTGGATTAGGAGATCTGAAGAGTCTAAAGGTGTCATCTATAGGTGAATGTGGTCTAAGGACGTTTTCGGAGAGGTAAATATAATTCAAATTGTTTAGCCTCTGATGATCATAAAATTTTATCATCTGAGCCTGATTTTCTGAAAAATTTTAATGGAGTTAGAAACATACGGATCAATTGACTTATGTATTTGTGACAAAGAGGTATTAATCTCTTCAAGCTTAGAAAAACAGTAACACCTTGTCCTGGGTTTACTTATTTATATAGTAGAAAATATTCTAATATAGACCAATGATATTTGAGACCATTCGGACATGTTAAATAGTATTCTACAATGTGTGTTACCGGGATAACCAGACACAAACTCAATGATAGCATTATATTCTGAGTATTTCCGAGAATTCCGGTCCAAATCTTGATTGTTGGAGTGTCATGAACCCGCCCTTTTTTTTATTGATCTTTATTTGAGCCGATCTTATAAAGGTATTTAGGACTTAACGCAGATACCTCTATATGCTAAGGCCTACTCAATAGTGTTGTTGTCGTATTTACGCTATGATGTATTCTCCGAAACAACAAAAGTTGACGCCATTGCCACTAGGACCTTGCACAGCCAGAAATGAAGATAGATAGAAATGAAGATAGATAGAAATGAGAAGTTCAATTGGGATGAAATTGCCGCTCCGTCTTATGTGATTGGTTACCCCAGTAGTCTGAACCAAAGTGTTGGCTGAACTGTACACTGCTACTCACACAAATTAAAGATATATACATATGTTATTAAATACCACACGCTATATTGTTTGTTGTTGATGGGTGACAGTGAAAGCTCAAAATAACTGTTGTCAATTAAGTGATTGACAATCATATTAATCTCCCGACTATGCATTACATTAAAGTTGCTTGTTTGTTGTAGACATGCCGAAGGGAGAGAAATTATGTAAAAAATGCTCAGAAGTAGTAATGGCGGCGGCCAAGAAATGCAAAAAATGCAGTAAGTGTGCACCACATTTTCTTATTTCTCATCGATGCTCTTTGGGTTAATTTCCTGACATGGTGTAAATTTTGTGAGTTTGATGGTAAGATATTATCTATTTCACCAATGTAATCTTTGTTGCCTTTGAGAAGGCATGCCCAATTGTTTATAGTTATGTACGGTAGCTTTTGACGATTAGTGATTGGTAAGAGAAACATAATTTCATCTAGTTTGTATCTCAAGGCACAAGCTAAGTTTATACAGATTGGACGTAAGAATTGTTTTTTCAATTAAATGTATTGCCCATGTGTTTATGCAAAACCACCTATCTTTTCAAGAAACTCCAATAATTAAACCGGGGATTCAGGCCCGCATGGAAGCTGAGAGGAAAAGAGGGGAGGAAATGAGGAGAGACCCTAAAAGAAGGAAGAGGGGACATGCTATGGAGCAATTCATGCTATCGGTTAGTGACGGTTCACCAATTTCTTGCTTCATGTCATCATTCTAGGTTAAATACGAATACAAGATTTTAGTTGGTACAAATGTATAATAAGATTCTTCAGTACAAAATATGACAGTAGTCTGTTTGCCGCTATGTGACTGATTGGTTTCTGGCTGACTCATGTATTTGTTTACCTAAGTTCTCCAGCTACATGTAACATGGGAGTTGCCTTCACTTTGTATGTGGCTGGGCAACTTCAAAGTAATATGTGATGGCCATTAAAATTTGGCCACTAGTCAAAATAACACTGCATAACGGTGCATCAATTTGCATAATTTAGTTTAATATCATTATTGTAATGATGTCCATGACGTTATGTTCCTCAGGTATGTATATAGTGATCCACATTCCTGCACATACAACCATTGGCCAATATTAAGCTGTTGGTGTCTTGCGAATAATGTGGCGAAATAGAATGACAACCAGTTTGGAATGATGTTATAGAGGATGGGCTTTGCTAAGCAGATTCATTAAATCGTTGTATCAGACAAACATTTTGATATTACTGAGCATAGCTTTAGGGTTTGGTAACCTTAAGTACCATGACATTTTACCTGACAGTATTTTATTTTATTTTGACAGGCAGCAAGACTCTCTGGTTTTGGAATTGAGATTTCAATTTTTGCCTACGCAGAAAGAAAAATCCAGGTGTGGTCCTCACACCTGGACAATGAAAGAATAAAAAAACTGGCACTTGTTGCCAACGGCCTGGCAGGCTTGCCGGCTAGCAACACAGACTGTAAGTTGTCAAATAGTCTTTCATTGATCAAGGGAATTTTGCATAGGTTTGACTAGTATAAAGCCAGTACCCGAAATTCAATAATATCGAGGTATCAAACTGATTCGAAGGAATTACTATCCTAAAATCCTGCAACATTTTTTGAAAACCTTGTACAAATATCTGGTATGAACTTGCAACTGGGTAACGAATGAATTTGAATTGTGCAAGATTGGGGAGGGCGGAAGAGAGACAGAGGAGTACAGAGGAGAGACAGGGGAGAGAGGACGGGAGACAGGGGAGGGAGGAGGAGTGACGGATGAGGACGGAGGAGAGACAGATCAGGGAGGTGGAGTGACAGATGAGGACGGAGGAGAGGCAGAGGAGGGTAGAGGAGAGACAGGGGAGGGAGGAGGAGAGACAGACGAGGACAGAGGAGAGGTGACAGAGGAGGACATAGAGAACATGATTAGATCATCAACATCTGAGAATAATGGTTAGTCTAAGAAGGACATTTCCCTAAAAGAAGATTCCCTGATCCTTAATCACCTGCAGCCACTAAATTTCCAAAGTCATCCATCAAATTGTCAACATGTATTGTCATACAAGGCTTGCTTTATGTGAGTTATGATTATTCCTACGGTTTGCAGGTCTTTTTATGCAAATACAAAAACCTCATGACTATGTTTTTGCGCTGTAGAAATAATGAGATGGTCTATGTGTCGCATTTAGGACACAAGTCCTTGAAGACTCTTTACAAAATCACCACTTCTAGGCAGTTAACTCACACAACTCTGATAATGTCTTGCGCTAGATAACATTTCATCAATCCGTTGTGTCGCAGTGTTGAATTTATTTTTGTTAGAGAGTGAGGATGATAGCAAGAAGGTGGAGGAAGAGGAAACATGGAATGTGGAGGCAATCCTCAAAGAAAGAATTGTAAGTTAACATTCTATATGCGCCGATGGTTGCATTGCGTATTCATGGAAAGCCGGAAGCGGTCAAAACTTTGTCCTCCATTGTCAGGTCACATGTTGAAATCTTGACTATTGCTCATGTTGTTGACGGAGGTATGTTTTCCATACTTGGATCCCAAAAAGAAAATTTCTATGCCCTTATTTGTAATTTCTAGGATATATTGTACAGACTGTCTCATTGATAATAAGGTGTATATTGTAATTGAATTGGTGTTTATACTGAAATTAAATTGTAGTGGTACCAATACCCAGAATAAAAGAAAGTTCGTAATTGACTCCAAAGGGCTATTTGGTGTTTGCTCAGTGATTAAAAACAGGTAGGCTGATACTTGTGAATATTTTATTTCCAGAATACGAAGAGAGGAATAAGCGAATGGTTAGTGCAGTGGGAGGATGAGGGCAGGTTAGTATTAGTAAACAATCTGTCGCTATCAGTTTTTTTGTCACAATTCACACATAGTTGCATGGTAACTACAATGAATTTGCAGATCATGTTTGATATGTTGTTTCCACTCTGTTCATCTATATGGAAAAGTGAGTCTTCAAGGCAAAATTAACGCTCCCTGATTTCTCTAAAATTACTTTGATCATATCATAGTCACTAAGTGTGATAAAGCGTGTAGAATAGGATGACTGGTAAATCGGTAAACAGGTTAATTTTAATGTTTTAGCCTTTATCTTCATTGCATCATTGTCTATAGTACCCATGTACTAATCTATGCTATTTTTTTCCCTCTTAGCAAGAGATGGAAACCTACATGGGATCCGTTGAGCAACATCTACAACACCAGCAAGTTTGCTGAATACATGGTTTGTGCATATACTATTTCATTTATCTTCTATCCGATTGTATCAAGTGCACTCAATTCAGTCACAAACTCGATTTCTAGCGTCGATTTGCACGTATTGATGTTTAGTGATAAAATGTTGTAATTTATCTACAGCTTTGCACCTTTTTTAGTTGCCCACTGCGCACATCACGGCCCAAAATATTGGAACCATGCTGATGAGGTACTTCATGTATTGCGTGCATATTTTTTTCCTTTTGATATGCAATTAACAAGCATCCTCACCTATCCTAACCTATCTCCGGTCTGTACGGATAGCGCAATAAACAAGCATGTTCTCTGTTTGATAGCTCAAGAATTACTGACCGAAGAGGTGAAGTAGCCTAAACATCATTATAGAAGAATACTCAAAAAAGCAACAGGTGCCAACACAGTTCATAATTATTATCTTTAACTGGATTTTAAGTTTTCTGCATTCATTATAAGGAATAATACTCATTTTTGTAATACCGTCTCATTGTCACTTTTAACTTACCTCTAGGACATTTTTTTAGATATTATTTTTACATTGCGTAAGCAATCAAAACCAGTTTCATGTTGACATTTACTCAGACTTTTTTCTGTTATTAGCAGCTCCAGCATATATAGTTTTGTCAATACTGTTTCCTTCAACTGTATTTTTGTTGGACAGTTCGGTAAATAAATTTACTTTTGATATAAAACAAAGGCTGACCGCAAATTTTGTTTGGACTAAGTGTTTTCGTGAGGCGAAATCCCCTGTGCACAACAAACATTTAATCCGCAGAAATTGTTTCTCTGTTTTTAAAGCGGTGGCTATTATAAAGCATCGCTGGTTAGTTTTTATGACGTATTCATACCTTGATTTTTTTGAGGGTATTGAAAAACTACTGAGCAATCGCCCTATGCAGAAGTGGGGGGGGGGGGGTGAAATTACCAACAAATAATCAACATTACATCCACCATCCATGTTTCTGCCATAAAAATCTAATTAAATCTTGAAGCTCAGATCTAATAGCATTTCCATTAATGCAACCAATGTCCGCAGCGCACTGTATAATTTTTAAAACTCTGTTTGTAAAGCAGTGGCTATTATAAACTATCCCTGCTGAGGTTGAGTTAGTTTTCGTGACAATTTCATCTTTCAAGATTTTCTGAGGGTGTTGTTAAATAAAATTTTGAATTGCCAGTTGCTGTTGCCGGATATTATTTTATATTCTTTCTTGCATCACCGGAGCATCATATAAAAGTTTTCATGAGCCCCTGATTAACCTGCACGGATATATGAGCGATCTCCCTATGCAGAAGGGGGGGGGACAACTACCAACAAATAATCAACATTACATCCACCACCCATGTTACTGCCATAAAAATCTAATTAAATCTTGAAGCTCAGATCTAATAGCATTTCCATTAATGCAACCAACGTCTGGAAAATGAAATTTCGAATTGCCAGTATCTATAACATAACATATAGGTATAATCTGATTTCTTCAATGAGTGCACCCAGTCTTCTGTCTAGTTTTAAAGATACACCAGTCACCAAATAAATGTAAATCATTGAACTTTCTTAGACGGATGAGTTTTTCATTGTATTTGGATGGATAGGTGTTTAATTGTCATCTCGACCTCTCAATTGGGCACCTGATTAGTAAATATTTTCAGAAGAATTGAAAAGCATTGTTGCATGAGCACACTGAATATATTTGGTAACAAAAAAACCTGCATCAAATCGTCAAAAGAGGATGATACGCAAAGCAATGATGATGATAAATGATGATGTTCAGGGTCTGATATGTTCCAGTCATTTATATCATATAGTATTTATTATTATTATAGTGATTATTTATTATTAATTCATCTAATCTTCTTCAACATCACTTTCTATTTGTGGTTCATCAAAAAACATGTCGTCAAAGTCTTGCTCCGTCATAATGTAAGCGTCACACGCATTTGCCATATAGTTTGTTAGCCATGAAGCATGGTCGCCCTCTGACATGTTACACTGTTTGATAGCGTTTTCAGCCAATTTGGCTCTTTCTTTATGCAGAATATCCAGCTCTTCTGCCACCCTCTGTCTTCGCTGGAAAACGTCCACTGCAGCTAAGACCTCAGGTCGTAGCATCTCTGCCTCCATACTTCCTTCGCTCCATGGAAATTTAGAGTGTCGCTTTACAGTTGTTTAGTCTCGCCATTGATATCCCCTTATGACCTAACACAATAACAACATCATAAATGAGGGAGTAGGCACATCCTGTCTTGAATATGTATGTCAGGCTTTCAGCAATCACTCGCATGGCACATTTTTTATGAATCGCCTGACCCATTCACAACTTTCCCCTTTCAGCTAGACAAAAATATAACCGAAACTGGGTTAACAATTCACTGAAACATGAGAGTCTGCTAGATATATGTTTATAAACTACATTGATTATGATACATACTTTTAGCATATTTCTTCATCTCTTCCTTCAACCTCTCCGTCTGCTTACTCAGTGAGCATCTCATGGTTTGCCTGGATTTTGAAGTATCTAAAATACATCACAGAATGTAAGTTAAGTCATTAGAGTATTTGACTACAGTCGAGCACATTTTGAGAGGATCAATTATAATTCAATTAATTTTTTCGGACGATAAGTCAAAATCCAATCTCCATTTTTATGGATTTTTTTCCACAGTTTATTGCATTTTTATTTTCAATCTCCGTTTTACTATTTTGGAGCGTATCACTCTGTACTAATTTGGAGCATATGATTCTATACTATTTTGGAGCAATCACGCCTTTTTTTCGGAATTGACGCATTCTACCCTTTTGCACAGGACACTTTGACGTTATGATAGAGTTTGGTATATTTTTTACGATGACTGTTTAAAATTAAATTCACTATTCATGAAAATTAAGTCTGATTTTGATGCGAAAAGGTATCTCAACGATGAGTTATTAGTAAATTGAGTTAAAAGCTTATCAAGTTCAAGTGCCTGACAAACTTGAGTAGCTAAACAAAACAGTCCCTTTCTTTAACAGGAAGGGGCAACTCCATACAAAATAAAATTGAATTATGACGCACAAAAGAGGAGTGTCTGTTCTGCTTGGGTATTCTGTCGGTTGAATATCTGACAATCTCCCGTATAAATTGACACCATTCTCAAGACATTGCTGTGTTCAAGTCATAGAAAATCGAACTGTCAGAGCAGCCTGGAACCACCCTGCACCTCGTATACATTCAAAAACAGCCAATTCTCTCCATTCTAACTCCCTTACAATGCCACATAATATGGCAATGCTTGACCCATTTCTCTCACTACAGTGAATAATTCTTTCAGCAAAAAATGGGAAAGTTGACCTCCTGGGGTTTCATCAAATGTTTTTTATTTAAGTAGCTTTTGTGTGTCACAGAAATCATTGTACACTTGATTTTTAGGATAATGTGTACGGGACAAGGAGTACAAAGCTTCCCTACCTGCTTCTGTTAACAGTTTCTGCTCCATCCTTTTGCATCTACTTGCAAGCTCTTCAATACACTTCTCGTTTTTTGTTGTGGCATCTGCAATAATGATTGTTTATATGGGTGCAGGGAAAAACAACAATATTTTAATCTCATAGGCTAGAGTAAAATTTAATGGGGGACAAATATTTGACTAAATTCTTCATGGAAATGTTTTTGTGCGGCAAACCTATGTGCTTTGTAGATGATACAGGATGGGGAGGAAGGGGAAAATATGCTCACTATTCTTACAAGAGTGAGTTGCATAAGGGGAGGCAAATGAGTGAGGGACACACTATATGACTAAGAGATGACAGGTTCGGAGACAACGCAACGACAAAGCCTAGCCGGAACACTTACTTTGCCCAATGTTAGCTATGTCACTTGCTACTCTTGCGAGATACTCTTCATTTGTTTTGAGTAGCTCCTCTAGGCCTTTCAGTTCTTGTTCTCGCTGCATTTAAATTAAAAAAAAGCATCATCTATTATATTGCGGGATGCAAGCAAACCAACCAGCACAGAAAAAGGGAAAACAACTCTAAACACTGCCATTTTGAGTTACCGCAAATGCTCATATACCCAGCTAGAGTTCAACACAGCAGGTATAAATAACATCCATGGTTAATGGCAAATAGAGTATAAATTTTACTTCAGCGCACCATCATTAATATAATTTACTACGGCAGAACGGCTTAACAAATACCAAAGCCTTGAATAAGTTGCCAATTAGCACGATGCTTAGTCATGATAAGCTAAATCTCTATTTATTGTTTATCGCCGTACATTTTATCTGAGGATGCTGAAATTTGGAAATCTAAATCAAACCATGAAATTCGACTACCTGAAAATTATTTAAACCCGGAAGCCGATGGTATATAGTGATACGGTCACATTTGAAAAACGACTACACAAAAGCCCTATATATATGATTATAATAAATAGTGGCTGTTAGTAAGACGGAGACAAATATAGGAAACTGGAAGATGAGTCAAACGAATATTGCTAATCAATGGTGCAACTTGAGACTGAAATAAAGAACATTCTGGACTTCAGGAAGAACTCACCCCCCCCCCCCCTTCTTATTAACCAGCGAGAACAAAAGAGATGAGGCTACAATAACAGACGTCATAGAACAGCAGTTAGCAACACGTGCCGCTATTGCAGACATGCTAGCAACACGTGCCATCTTTGGAAAACCAATCAGAGGTTATATAAGGAATAAAATTCGTCACTAGAGAATTACGATAACACACAACGAGAGAACGAACACACACACACACACAGGCACACACAACCACAGAACACTTTTAATACAATTATAGAATTGTATTACGCGAACTATCTTTGAAGTATTTTTTCATAAGCAAAATTATTTAAGTACACCTTATACTTTGAATCATGTTCTTTACCCACATCTTCTAAGGATTTATATTGGATATTAACTACTATTGGATATTATATTACTTATATTAACTACTATTGGATATCATAATACTTATATTAACTACTATTGGATATTATAACTACTTATTGGATATTATACTACTCGGAGTAGAAAAAGTTAACGGAAGGACGTTAATAATTACTATCTTTATAATTTTTTAACATAAGTAATATTATTATATTTTTGACATTTTAACATTATTGGAATTTTTAAAATACTTTCAGAAAACAAAGCTAAATAGAATTATTTAACCCCATTTGACAACCCGCTTGATTTTCCAAATCAGTTACTTTAAACAACACCAAGTTTCAGGATTCAATAGTCATCATAAAATTGAACCTTGCGAAATCAAATCAGACACACAATAGGAGTTGCATTACCTTTGAATAATTAAGGATAACTCCAAATATAATTCTACTGGTTGAACAGTTTTTAAATTACAAATTATACGCGAAATTTGAAGCGACCTAAAGCTACTCCTGGTCCTAAAGGGAAGTGGACTGAAGTCTAGAACAAACATTCAGTTATAAGGCCTGTGATTCTGATTAAACTGCCTAAGCTACCTAATTGGACTTCCAGGCACTATACAAAGATCAATTTTAGCGTTGAATGTTAGTAATCCATAAAATACTTGAGACTGCAAGATATTTTGAAGTATAAAACTTATCTTCTAAATAGAAGCCTCCTCTTTTTAAAATAACCGCACGCTCATAACCCAAAAAGGGTTATTTAATTGCTTTGTGGTGCATGAATATTATTTTCAACTCCACTCGAGTTACTGTTAGAACAACCAAGGAGTTTTCTGCAGTATATCGGCAGGAGCCACTCTTTGAAAGGCTAGGAGCCAACTTCTCCGATGTCCAAGAGGGGTCGGACTTATATACAATCCTAAGGGATTCTCTAAACCGGGAACGGGGAGCCAGCTATTCTTCACTTTAGATTTTGTTAAGGTTAATTTGTTACATTTTTAATTTAACGTGCTACCGAACATTTACACAGAACCTTAGTAAGTTGTAGTTATCTCCGTTGTCTCAAAAGAAATTTCAGAGAGAATACAACCTCAATTATAATCAGAACTAGACAACTTACTCAATAAGTTACGTGTTGGAACCTTGAATATTTTAAGCATTTCAGTATACGATTTTGGTATACTACTATTAATTCCGTTCCTCACAGTATTGACTTAATAAGACAACACAATCTGCATACAAAAGGATTTGATAAAAAATTGGGTTCAAAAGTAACAGGCACCAGCACAATGGGAGAGAGAGAAAATTGTAATATTATTACCTTTAGATAACATTTGCTTAAATGAGATGGTAGCTCCATCAACTTCCGTACATTCCAGAATGCTGAACTGTGGGTTATCTTCTCCTGTCGACCTTTATGATAAAATTAATCTTTTAGCCAGAGCAAGGAGTTAGAGACTAACTCCTTGGTAAGAGTAGCTGACTGGCAGCACTGAAGTGTTACAATGAAGTGGGCTGGTGAAACATTGGTACATACCTGTGATTGGGCTTCAATGGAAAGCCCACAACAGAAATAATAGAGGTACAGTGCACTGTTATATATATTCATTGATTAATATTGATCTAATATCTGACACGAAGTTATATACTGATGAAGTTTCTCCTCAAGTAGCCATATGGCCTACTGTGTATTCTGTCACTAATCCATAAATTCATATCAATGTACAATGCCATTGTGGACAATTAAAGCACCTATTTCATGAAACAAGTTGACTTTCCCTAGCCTGATTTGGTAATTAGCAGATTGGTTGAGGAGAAGGCAACTCTTTGAAGACTGAAGACCATGAGTTTACATGTAATTTGATAAAAGAAAATCTGTGGCTTGAAGAATCGTGTTACCCAAATCTGAATAAAGCATACTGAATGATTACTAAGAAATCACTTTACCCATTTCAGCATTCAACAACCAAAGAGCTCCCAAAGGCAGCTATGAGCTCACCTGCTTTGTGGCTGTTACGTGTAACAGGACCCAATCGTGAAAGGTAGCTGTTGGCCAGCTCTGTAGTTTCACCAGTTGAGCAGCCAACCCCTTCAACAACTTTTGCGCTCCATTTAACCTGGCAAGAGAGAGAATTTTCATAATTACCAGATCTAACACAATCTCATAAAGTATACGAAATTTAAACATAGTCCTGGCTCTATGCAGGTCAAAGGGGTGCCTGAACTACTGTTACTCTGTCCAAGGTAAAATACAGAGCGCTTTTGCTTCCGGTACTGAAATTTCGGAAGGGTGATCGAGTTGGTGTAAATCACACCAGAGCAAGTACCTGGCAGTTCCAGTTGTGTGATTTGGCATGCATCACCGACAGCATAGGGGTGTGTCTACGTGCCACCGTACCATCCAGTTTCTCCAGCCAGGGCCAATATCTGCAAATCGTATCATGGGCGATATACTTGGCGGTCGGGAACTCTTTCTACAATAAACACAGGCAAAATAAATGGTGTACATGTACATTGTATATGTCAAGCACTCATAAAATCATCGCCGCCAATAAAATAGGAAGCTCACTGGATGCTCTGAAGATTAACGTCTTGGGCTAATTACATATTGTTAAATATGAAAACAGCCCAGGATACTGACGACAATGAACTGCTTCAAAATATTGCCAAGATTTGAAACCTTCAAATGTTGGTGCTGATATTGTGCCCTTAACAATGCAGATCACATGAATAGACACCCTTTTTTACAAAGGTGCACATGAAATCAGTGCAAACTGAAAACACCCCCGATGACATACTCAATATTTCTATGTTGATGTACCAAACAATAACCCATTAATTAACCTACCTGTAGAATATAGGGGTATTGGAATATTTCTCCTCTCGTCATGTCCAGGGCTTTTAGGACAAACATGTGTCTACAGGTTGCAACCATCAAACCTGTTTCATCTTTATGATGATGGCGACGTACAGGTGCAATGGTATTCGGAGCTTTGGATGTGGTACCTCCACAAGTGTCGGAAGTGTCGGTTACTTCCTACAACAGTATGCATGTTCAAGCTATAAATACGCGCTTCTCAGTATTTGGTATCATATTGAAAGTCTCAGTCTAATAAAGAGCACCATGGTAACCTTTTTAATAACCGGTTAAATAACACTGTTGAAACAATCATCATTCTTCTCTCAACCACTAAGGTTGTCTCCTCTTTATCACACAAACAATGGGCAAATAACCCTAACACATAAGCTGTCTAGATGGCGGTGGTGGAATGGGCTGTGATGCTGATGGGAGATTGAACGCAACTCTGAGTAGTTAGTAGCGAGCAGGCTAATTAGCGCCATCAACCTAGTCTTTTTTGGGATGGTGAGATGCTAGTTATTTTGCCTTAACATCTTTTGAAGAGGAGTTTAAGGGTTTTCAGAGGTGTATCTGCACCACATTGTCCATAAAAATCCCCACTCACAACAACATGGCATCATGCTGAAACCAATATTTTCAGAATCACTGTGTGATTAGCTTTCCAACAATATATAAAATGTCCAAATCGATCGATGTTGGTATCATAACCTTATTTTGAGAGCCCTTAGGAAGTTGTAACTTATATAATAGTAGCCATTGAGGTGAGGTGAAAGTAGTTGACGTTACACCTCTCCCTTTAAGCGATTAATTGATGGACAAAGCTGAAAATTTGTCAATGGTTTACCCAGAGCACCCCGTAATCCACTTTTATAATCACTTAGTAATATAGGATCTGACAATAAAACGAAACTAAAACTAAGCTAGAATCCGAAAATATATGTTATGACACTACCTTGGCAGTTCTGTCAATATAACCTCATTAGATCAAAATCAGTGAGTCATATTACCCAAGTACACCCAAAATCAGGGTGATCAGTTAGTTTATTACATTTATTTATATAGAGTTTGACCAATGATAAACAGAATATGTCGCACATCCCTACTTTGCCATCTTTGCCTGTAGCAGTGCCCCAAATCCTCAAAAAACAGCATCAAATAAGTTGTGAATAGTTACCGGAGTGGTTCTCTCATTTCTGAGGCTATCAACTTCAGCTTGAACTGATTCCTGGTCCATAATGAGTGGTCCCCTATGGCTATTCTCAGTGATTCTGTAAAATGATAAAGTGAAATGTTATGACACACCAATCAAACAACTTGAGCTAGGAGCCCAGCCCTCTACGCCAAGCAAAGACCATATGATGAAGCACCAACCAGTAGTCAACATAATATTGTCCGTAAATTCAGTCATAATTGAAAATTTATGTATTGAATAGAAAAGAATAGAGCCTGTTTTATGTATTGGTACAAAATAAATCTTGAGCTACTGACGTTATTTCACCAATTTTGTCATCCAAACCAAGATTTTCTTTATTATTTATTCGGCGATATCGGAAAGACACCACAGCGGATCATGTCTACAGGCAGATCTTGGTTTCCACAGTCAAACCAAACCATACCAGTTAGCTGCCTTGTACCTGTAAAAAGAGAGTCAACATCAACACTGTGTCATAATATGGAACAGAACATCTTAGGCCAAAGTTCAGAGTAATTTAACTTATCTATCTTCTTTGGTTCTCTTAAATGTAGTGCACACTGATTTGGCGGAGTGACGGCAGCAATAAATGTTTTCAGTTAATTTGAGCTGGCAACTGTGAGTATTGCACTAGATAGAAGTTGGAGGTGGCTCAGAAGGTTAGAGCACCGGTCCTCCAGTATCTTCAACAGTCCATCGACTGACGGGGTCTGGTTGGCCCCCCATATATGCTCCGACCTGCCAGAGAACAACCCGGCACAGAAATTGCAGCCTAAGGCATCAAATATCTCGCTGCCCATGCTTCGAGTCGAGGCAAGTGATATGACCATCTGATCATCAAAATTTTTTAATCAACCATACCGACTCAACAATAAACTGACAGTTCCAGTAGGCATAAACACCATGGTTGGTCTGTGGTAATGACAGACAACACTCTGAGCCATAAATACACTGACGTTTTGTGCTCAGACTCGAAAATTTGGTTCAAACTTTACCTTGACTAATGATATAAGCATCTTGGTCATAAAGCTCAATGTTGCTTGATGCACAACCGTCACATATCATATCTCGATGTTCCCATCTATCACCTATGACAAAATAAAGTTGTGCACATAAAAGCGTCAGGTAAAGAAAACTCTTAGAGGCCCACCATGCCAGCAAACGTTCCCAATAATGTTTTGCCTAGCCTCGGAAACAAATTTAAATTATAGAGTGGGCTCCATATAACTGAGGCAACAGCATTTGGGTAAAGATAGGGATCACTGCTATTTCTTACCACAATACTGGAGTAATCTACCTCTGTAATAAGGTTTGTCTTGCTATTATTGCCGAAGACAATTGAGCTGACAGTATGACAGCATGAATGAAACAGAAATGAAAGCAGCAAGCATAATATTATTGTTATGAGTAAGAGCAGGGGTACAATGTAGCCAAACCATTTCCATGATAATTTTTTGACAGCAGTGGGAAAAGCAACTACACACAATCCTTACCTAAGTCAGGACATTGCTCAATGGCTTTCCATCCTTTCTCAAATAAATTGGGTAGATCTTTTCTATGGTCATCCCACTCTGCCTCACTGCTCTCTATGAAAGTCGGCCTCCGTCTTTTTCTACTACCGTTAGGTTCTAAAAAGGAAGACAAGGAACTAAATACAAGCAAAATCAAAGTATTATTTGTCTTGTTTGTTACCAACTAGGCTTTTGAGGTCTAGATGTACTTCAATATATGGACATTTTTTGTATCAATGTTGACAAATAAAATGTTCATACTGCCAAAAGATGTGAGCTGCGGCTATTATGAAATACTGTCACATCTGTTCAGCTCTTTTGTAATTGTAAGATTTAAGATGAACGAAACTCAAAATTGTTTACAAAGACTATCAAGCTTTCTAACCCTGATATAATCATGTATTGCCTAGACTGATTGGAACAATTGTTACATAGTACAATTGTCATGTTTAGCAGACAGTTGGAAATTTTAGCTAAATGCATTGGAATTCCATTCTATCACAATGTCTAATAGACTTTTTCTCTGGAAAAAATAGATGAACAATGACACATACCTCCAGGGATTAGTTGAGAGAAACATTCTGAAAAGTTGTCTGCTTGGGGTATGTAAGTTTCTGTGAAAAAAAAGAAGAAAAATTGATGAAACATAATATCATACAGATATCTTTCAACAGATGAAACCATGACCCAATTTGACAAATAATCATAAATAAAGATTGTACACAAGGATTTTGTTAAACTGATATTTTAAACACTGATGTCTAGACCACCAGGTAATGTAAAAAAAAACAATGGGATATGTGTAATCAATATTATATTTATCTATAGGGTGGAGAAGGAATGCTTTGTTTCAGAGTTGTCCTTCCATTTTGTATGCATGCACAATTCCTACCCTACATTTCCATGGGAAGTGAGAGACTCAACAGCCGTAGAGTAATTATCTATCGTTAAGGGTCTGATTAAATTAAAGTTATTCAATTTTGATTTGCTGGTGTGAAAACAAGTCAAAAACCAATCTGGTGTTGGTTTGTGGTACCGATGCCTTGATATGCAGGTTGCAAGGAACAATACACCCATATTTTGAAGCAAAGATACAAGTAAGTATCTCAGTCTCTGCGCTGAATTTTTTGCTACGGATTCAACATCTCGTGACATGACATTAAAGGAAGCTATGGGCTTAAGTTTGTATAAATTTTCAACACTTTACAATGACAGAATTTGGAAGAATTTCTTTAAATGACTAACTATGGATTATGCTGAGACGCTTTAATTTACTATTCAAACATAATGATGGGTTGTTCATTCATTTAAAGTCCGACTTAGCATGTTGTGAGCACACGTGTAAAGTATGGCATACAGATAACACCTACCTTGCACTCTTTCTGCATCAGCTGGTATGAGATCAGCCGGATTCCCTCCATTGCTGGATACCAAGGGCTCTAATCTTTCGGTGACAATGTCTGAAAAGATGACACAAAAATGTAGCCCACGAGTTTTTGTCTGCAGATATCAATTGTCTGTTTGTTTTGTACTGTAAGCCCATTCAATAGACATGGAACAAGGTCGTATGCTTGTTGTATTGACTGGTACAATACATCACACTGTTATCAACAGAACCAAATGAAAACTCTGAATGTCACAAGTACCGGACGATTCGTCAAATGACATGATATGACATGATATTTTACATTGATAAAAATTATCCTTTTTCTGGTCAGTGATATCGTTAGTCACTGTCCTCCGTAATTTGTGTTAATATGAGCTAAAAACCCAAAAACCTCTGCGATTAACTTTAACACAGGTAATTAAAGCGGCCAAACTATGACATGGCAAACTATGTGTTATTGTGTTCCATTGATTGATACAATTGATTGACCCTGAAAGTCAGAGTCTCTCATTTAAATTTGACAAGTGATATTAATACCATCAAAGTCTTACCATCATGTAATGATTGTAAATGGTCAGGCTCCTGGGCAATATCAAATGCGTTACAAAATTCACCCAAAGGATCAGCATTAATTTCCATCCTCTTGGCTTCTCGTTCAGTTCTACATTCTTGCAGAAGAGCATCTAATGGGTCTTCACAATCCATCCTCTCCTACAAAATGGAAACAAATACAACCTGACAGACCATCATCATTAAACAGAGATGGAAAAGCATATTATGACAGATAGAGAACAATGAGATTTAATAGTGGAGGCAAAAAGTTGGATGGGACAATGAGTGACTCCCACCACACTAGAGAATCCGAGTTGGCTGCATAGATACTGGGTCATTGGGATAGTATTGCTGTCTTATTTAGCCTGGATAAACAAAGAGTGTTATTCAATAGATTACCCCGTTAAAATAAAGTCCCAGAGTGATTTGAGTGAGATGGTTGCCTCCAGCTTATGGTAACAATTAAACAAACGACTGAATTTGGGAATTGTCACCCTCTTTAATATCACCTAATTACCAACCCAGAGGTAGCTATTTCATTATATGCCACCCCTTTTGCTTCCATGCCC
Organism: Membranipora membranacea; assembly: GCA_914767715.1. NCBI lineage: Eukaryota > Metazoa > Bryozoa > Gymnolaemata > Cheilostomatida > Membraniporidae > Membranipora > Membranipora membranacea. The sequence continues at coordinate 24,230,337 of OU612074.1, forward strand.
TCTATTAGGCAAGCTAGATGAAAAGACAAGTAACTACACGACTCGGTGCAATTCAAGAGTTGAGGAATCGTTGTATATCTAATTTCCTAATACTAAGATGCCTACGCCATTTGACTAGCCCTAACTCATGTGGGGTCTGTGAAGAAAAGAACACTGGAGAAGATATTTATTTTTATCTCCTCACTATTACTATCTTTCTCTAGCCGGGAGAGGTGTAATAATTCTCAGATAGGCTGCATGAGGGTTTAGATTATAGGCATAGGCTTTAAAATTGTCCACTCACTCACTCCCTGACAGTAGTATGTAAAATCTGATCAAACGGTTTGATTTGATTCGTCATAAATGATACGCTATTTAAGGGAAGAATGGTATAGCTGATTGAAAGACCCACTGTTTTCTATCTAATCCTAGGTTGTTCATTTTCCCACAGAGGCAAATAACAACTTATTCCCATGCTTGCAAAGAGATACGATTGCTCTTGGTCACAGTGCAATCCCTAGTGAAAGTCTCTCATCATGAGAGAAAGCACTCAATCCAAGCAGTTGCTTTCTAGAGTGATTGAAGGTACCCCATTTGTCTTATGCTCTTGATTACACAATGTGTGTTTGGGTTTTATTTTGAGGGCAACAGAGTACTAGTTGGTTAGCCTGGTTTAAATGTCTTTAGTAAGTATAATAAGATCATCAATGAGACTCTTTGGAAAGACAAAGACAGAGCACAATTTGGGATCTCATCTTTTTTGGTTTACCAAAGACAAAAATACTAAATTTGGGGTTAGCATACGCAGGAATACATACAAAGGCCTACAAATAAGTATTTATTATACAGGGTTAAGAAGGTCAATGAACAATGTTGTGAGAGTGACACTACTACTGAGTGAGTGGAAGTGTTTTACAAATACAATAATGATAATAAATAAAGGCAAGGGGGGGTTTTTACTCCTTGATATAGCCTAGGCCTACCAACTAAGAAAGCAATCAATTCAATGACTGAGTGAATCAGTAAATGAGTTGAGTTAGATAGATGACACTCCATTTCATGGGCCCAATGAAATTCCTCTTCCTTCAGAGCGAGTTCATTGGATTGATTGATGGACCCATGTTAAAAGTGTTTACCATAACTAACCATAATAATGAAGTTGTTATGAATATTTTCATTGTTTATTGACACACACTCCCCTTCTTTCGTGGAAAACAGAAGAGGAGAGTTCATAAGTAATGTAACAGAATGATGGTGGCAATCATGTACAGCCAAACCTATTAAATTTGATTACTCTTCTTCCTTACTACTAACTATCTATTAATTATCATCATAGATAGATAGAAAGATAGTACTAGTAGTAGCAAGGAGTAAGTCTTTTACTCCTTGGTAGTAGGTAGCTACAGCTAGGGACTGAAGTAGGTTAACCTCATTAGTTGTAGGGACACTTACTAACCCCTTTGGCTCCAAGAGTGTTGGCTACAATACTGGTGATTTGTGATATCTTCTTATAAGTAGCCTATATTCTTTACTTCTTTTTTGCTGTACTAAATTTGTGCACTTAAAATTTTGTAACCATACCGGATACAGTATATATGGTGCATCCAGTTAACTCCCTGATATAACATGGCAATTTACTCCCTGATCCCACCAGAGAGACTTAAATCCCTGCTCAAATAAGAAGTTTAGGACAATATTTAGTCAAAAAGTTTGGAAATAACTTGTTGTATTCATTTCCTAAGGGTCAAGAATGTTAAGCCACACCTTTACAATGAAAAAAGTGACTATACTGAACTAAAATGTTACTGGCACTATTATCACAAAACATTTTCTGAAAACTTTAAGTTGCATTCCCACTAGTAAAGAGGGTATAACTCCCAATTATCTAAACCTATCGGCCCAAAAGCAAACAAGGTAACCTATGAGGTAGAATGAAATTACTTTAAGTCTACAAATAGGGTAAACTGGCCTGAAAGAAATAACTCGATTTGTAAACTTTAATTCCACCTCATGAGTAGAATTTTACGCAGCATGGGCTGCCAGTCTCGCCTTTGATGTTTTGTACTCTTCCACAAGCGATTTCATAGGTAGTGAAAGAGTAAACGAACTGGCATACAGTGCATTAGTGTTGAAGCTCCTTGGCTCTCCGAGCCACTTACGCATGTGCTTGTTAATCATTTGCTCCATTCTCTCAACTGGTGTTAGCGGAATATCATAAACTGTCAGAGGCCACAGAATTCGAGGCATGAGTGCAAAGTTGAGAATCCAGGCTTTGTATTTACCAGACAGACCACATTTTTCAATCGCGTCCAGCCCTGTAATGAGTTGCTTTTTCACCTCGTTTCTGCGAAACCTGTCGATGATCGGTAAACTATACCATCTTCCTAAGCTCTTCACAGGCTGCTCTGGGAGCGTGGGAATACACTCTGTTCCTATGAAGTAGGTATTTGGTACAGGCTTGCCTTTACACAAAGACAGGGACCGGTTCTTGCTAGGTTTGAATCGCATCGCACATCTCTCTATCAACTCATGCAGTCTATCGATTGAGGCTACAACCTGGGCCTTATCTGGTGATATTATTGTAATATCGTCCATAAAGGCCCTCATCGGGGGTAGTATCTGGTTATTCGCAACCTGGATCCCATTCACACTGCCTTGTGAATTCCGTATAACTACCTCCATCACCATAACGTAAGGTCTGACATGTCAAACATTTAGATAAAAGATCCCGCAATGTTTGCTTACCCTCATAATTGGCACCATGCCAACACAATTGCTCGATCAAATAATATCGCCTTTGTTCTCAGCAGTCAATTGGTGTCATGGGTGGGGCGGTGTTATATTGTGTGACATAACAACTGTCAAGCTGTCAACACTGCAGCGGCAGAAGTCTCTGTTTATATTTTATACTGCCTGTTAGATTCAGTCTTTGCTAGACCTTTGTATATCTATCAAGCATACTTTATCACACACAATAGAAATCTAGAATAATGTAACCTAAAACACAAACTCGTTACTTCTGTACCCCTAACACAGATAGGGGCACACATTATAACAGGCGGTTATCCAGTTAATTGCCCTGAGGCTACATATAGCCCATTTTTTCATTAGCATTAAAATCTCTATGACAGGGACAGTTACAGCTGGATTTTGAGGGCAGTGTACCGATTACTATGAGAATGGTGGAGGGGACTGGTCCAGTCTGTATTACAGGTCTGTATTATATTGTTTTATATTATTTTATATTACGTTGATATAAAAACATTGTAATTTAGAAGATTAAATGTAAGGTATTGGTTTGTTAAGTGTCTCTCAATGTTAGCTAGCACCAGTTTTCATTAGCTAATGCCCGAGTTTGACCTCGGTTTGACTAAGGTTTGACTGTTTTATATCACATTAGCTTCAACCTTCTGACCTTGCCAGCTCATTGAACAGCTAAGTAAAACTGCTACACTGTCTCATCAAGTGGTAATCACCCAGCTCGGCTTCACTAACACTGGGTACCACTGTCTGTTGTTTCTCACATTTGATTGGCTGACTGGAGCTCACATTAGATTGGCTGACTGTATCTCACATTTGATTGGCTCCCTCAGGTAACCATGAGATGTCTCTGGAGTATGAGTTAGAGGATAATGGTGAGTTAGACGCCACTACAGATAATATAGAAGAACTGTCCGAGGCTGAGGATATCAAGTCTAAACGAGCTGCTAAACGTCAGAAAGTCAGCAACAAGGTGAGACATTGATTGGTTAAACAATATCTTCAGCACACTGACTATACGGATCGGGCACAGTGCTGACTCAAGGCGCATGCAATGAGGATGCCCCAGAATTAATTAAGTCGACTGGTTTAAAAAGAAATTCGCCAAAAAAACTGTTTAAAGTATCCTTTGGGATGTTTACTTGGTGTAAGGGAAACTTTAGGATTAGGGAGATGAACATATTGTTGTACTGTACCAGATAAGACCATGACTTAACGTCATATCATTTCTAATCAGAAGTCAGATAAGAAACCAGCTGCTGCTGCTGCTGCTTCTGAGAGTGATGAGGGGGCGGAGCCTGGACAGGAAGAGGAGGAGATGGAGGAGGATGATCAGCAGAGTGATGATGAGGAGGACAGCCCTAAACCTAAAGAGAAAAAACAGGTATGAGCTATCTGTGTACTATCTGTGTTCTGTCACTGTATTATCTTTGTACCAACAATTGGTATGATGATCAAATAGGTCAGCATCCATCCACAGTCAGGATGTTTGGGTCTACTCTAACTAGAACCAAACTCACCAGACCTGTGACCTATATCTGTGCTGTGTTATGTCCTGCTTTACAACGCCACTATGAACAAGAAGCGCTTGTTCTTTGAATTGCATATTGTTCATAGTGGCATCATATCCCAGGTATGAGACACTTTTCCCACGATCAATAATTCAAGCCGAGTAGTGCATTGAATTTTTTTACCATGCAAACTGTATCAAAGTAACTGCCCGACTATAACATGTATTGGTCTTGGGCTAGGCTTAAAGGGCAACCAGGGTTTCAAACAACTTCTCATTGATTAATAGTAGATTGCACCCTCTGCATAGGGAAAAAGACAAAATCTAATTCGGATGATTATTCAGCCAGAATTCTTATGAAACATTTCTTCCATCAGGTACTCAAACTCAGCTAAAATACAATACCAAAGAGCAGTTTCCTGTTCCTGTTATTATTTAGCCTGTGCACTACCATCATTACAGCAATGTCTTGGAACCTCCCCTAAACTGAAGTGTTACCCAGCACATTATTTACTACCCATCAATGCATCGCTGCGAAACCTTGGTTGCCCTTTAAAAAGCCTATTTAATTTGGAAGCTATATAATATTATCCATATCTATTTGTCGCATATAGTATATAATATAATCTTTATTTCAAACCATTGGTATGCTACCTGAAGAAAAGTGGCCAACCTTACAGGTTTGTACAAGAAAGAAAAAATATACATATATTTATAAAGTGTAATAGTACAGTATAATATTGATCGTTGGTGAAATGATTCTGTTGCTACTTTGCAGGATTTTAAACAGAAGAAAGTGATGAATGGTGGTGGAAAAGCTGGGGGAAAAAGTCCTAAAGATATGATAAAAGCAAAAATGAAGGCCAAAAAACAGATGGTTAAAAAATCCAAAATGTTATCCGCATAACCTTTGTAGCCTTGGATTTGTACAAGACGCTTTTTTTATTTTTATAACTTGTAAATTAGGATGAATGACCAAATAAAACCTTGTTGGGTTTGACTATATAAAATATCACTGATGTTTCAGTTATACTTGTGTGTGTTTCAATAATTATATTTGCAATTTCTGTTTTATAATAACGAAGCCAAATTGAGATTTAGCAGAAGTTCTTACCTAAAACTCCATAAACTATAAAATCAGTACATGTTACTCATCAGGCAAGGACCCGATGAGCTTCGCTCCGTGTTTGGAGGAACTACCGTTTTCTTGAACTCTTAGCCCTTCAAAGATAGTCGAGGGTCAGTGGTAGGGTAGTGTCCATGATACCAGGACAAAAGCAACTCAGAAAAACACTCGCATCTATTATCAATATTATAATGGCTAAAGCATACTTTAGATAGATAATTGTTGCAAGTTTTGTTGTCATACCCCCCCCCCCCCCGCCCGATCTTCTGTGGTTGATAATGTAAGGCCAGTAACTAGCGATATAGCCGCCTGAGAACGATGTACTATGTACGCAAGCCGCAGTCAGTGATTAAAACAATATTAGAACAGAGTTAATTTGAGTTATCTTCTACTTGCTACTATCGACAAGTCGATGGTGAGTAGACTGTGCTGCATTTAGTGGCTGGAGATGGAGGCTGATTCAAACAAACTGATTTAAGAAGACAAGCGGTGGAATTGGGAGTGACTTCCTTCGCTCTTGGCTTTGACTTAGCCTGGCTTGACAAGCTTTGTTCGGTTTGTTCCTCCCTCCACTGAACAAGGCTTGTCAAGACAGTCTAACTTTGACGGTGATGCAATTGTAGCCGCTCTTTTTAATCCAGTATAGTACAAAATGAAGTTGATATCACAATTCAATTATAAATAATTTTATTTGTAAATCAATATGATAGTTTGTTATGTAATAAATAGCTGAAATTAAATAGCAGCTGGAACCATTGTAATATCCTGAAATCAGAAAAATTAATCACTCAGCCACTAGGATAGAACTATAACTAGAAGCGGTAATATTGGCATGCAAATGTGAATTAATAGGACCATCCGTATTCAACATTCAACGTCAATTATTTTCCATTAGGAAACTAATATAATAATGAGGCAAACATATTATTGTCTAAACATATATCAGTAGACAGTGTATGTTTAGAAAAAATTATTATTATCTTATTAGCAGAAAATTGTCTTTGAAATAAGGCAGCTTAATCTTAAGAACATTAACATCAATATGTATAAGGTGTGATTGTAGATTGCAACTGAAAAAATTGATAAAAAACTTTGATAAAACTTTGTGTGAATATACAACTTGTTGAAGATCGTTGCCTTTCATAGGAATGAGCAGGTTTAAAAAAATATAATCCCTTTTCAAATGTCCATTGAAAAGTCGGAAATATCCAATAAATCGTTAGATCGATAATGAGTAAGAGAAATATAACATTATTTATAATAAACAATGTAGTCTGAGATAGGTAATAGAATCTAACTAATCATTTGGGGATCTTACTCACATACGTAATATTTAATATTTATGTATAGAGTTTGAACTTGTGAAGAGATCTATCTCTGTATTACTGCAGTGTAGAGGACCAGTAATATATCAGGATACTGTGACTAATCTCTTATAACCTTCCACTTATAGAAAGTAGCTTCTCTAACATTCTGTCCATTTCTTGTGATGCTCAGATCCTCTTCTAAGGAAGGAAAAACTAAACTTATTTACACTGATAACAAGAATCGTTAACAAATGTGGAGAATGTATGACGATATTAGTGTTCTAGTGCGCTGAATATATGTTCTTTCATGTCTTACATGTGGGATATTACCATTAAATGGCTGAATGTATCCATGGTGTGTCTTTACCCTTATATATATATATATATATACACACTTCAGAACTTTATTATTTGATTATGTACCACTTACCAGGTTCCTCTTCGATCCTCGTTCTCGTCGGATTTGGTAACACAGGATTTATTAGTCTATCTGGATGGTTGTCTATTCTCTTTGGCTCGAGATAGAAGTCACCGAGTAAGAAGGTACATCTAGACTGAGGCATAGAAGGGATTGTGCTCTGTACTCCAACATGAGCTACGACCTGTCTGATCTACAAGATGTAAGAACACCTGTTTGTGTTTTATTATCGTCATCATTTTATAAATCTGACATCATCATCAGGCATAGTTTTAATCAATGTATTTCGCGTACATATCATAAATCTGCATATCAAATCAATCACAATAAACCACTTTGAACGAGATAATTTGTGTAGAGCAATTCTGTAACGGTTTGCTAAATAAGATGCTTAACCGATTCAAAGTCTCTGATTACAATTCAGTCTTATTTATCAAACTTTTTTCTTGTACCTTCAGGGCAAGCTGTGTCAAGTCAATCCGGTTGGGGCACAACACAGGACATGGATCCAAGGCTGTTAGGCGGGGCACAACACAGGACATGGATCCAAGACTGTTAGGTGGGGCACAACACAGGACATGGATCCAAGACTGTTAGGTGGGGCACAACACAGGACATGGATTCAAGACTGTTAGGTGGGGCACAACACAGGACATGGATCCAAGACTGTTAGGTGGGGCACAACATAGGACATGGATCCAAGACTGTTAGGTGGGGCACAACACAGGACATGGATCTAAGACTGTTAGGTGGGGCGCAACACAGGACATGGATCCAAGACTGTTAGGTGGGGCACAACACAGGACATGGATCCAAGACTGTTAGGTGGGGCACAACACAGGACATGGATCCAAGACTGTTAGGTGGGGCACAACACAGGACATGGATCCAAGACTGTTAGGTGGGGCACAACACAGGACATGGATCCAAGACTGTTAGGTGGGGCACAACACAGGACATGGATCCAAGACTGTTAGGTGGGGCACAACACAGGACATGGATCTAAGACTGTTAGGTGGGGCGCAACACAGGACATGGATCCAAGACTGTTAGGTGGGGCACAACACAGGACATGGATCCAAGACTGTTAGGTGGGGCACAACACAGGACATGGATCCAAGACTGTTAGGTGGGGCACAACACAGGACATGGATCCAAGACTGTTAGGTGGGGCACAACACAGGACATGGATCCCAGACTGTTGGGTGGGGCACAACACAGGACATGGATCCCAGACTGTTAGGAAAGAAAACTTACACATTTTGCTAGTTCTTCCAGATGAAGTCTGTGAGCATACTTATAGAATACAGCCACAAGTGTTCTTATAAATGGTGAGCCTGTGTCAGGACTTCGAGGTGAGACGAACGCTGAAAATAAGAATATCAAAATATAACACTACGATTTTAATTTTGAGTACATCATTGATACACAACTGAAAATCAGTGGCCTTTGTTACCATATGATGCTCAGATTTGTCTTAGGTTGTGGTTTAGGGGATAACCAAGCATATGAAATCTCTGACTCAGAGTCAAACTTTAGTCCATTTGGCATTGGATTGGCAGAGTGCTTGTAGAAAGGATTTTGCAATCAATGTTAAGAATAATGTTTATCAGCCTACAGTCAAAGCTGGACTGCATGATCATAAACTCTGAAGTAGAGATATCATGAGCCGTTCCATCTGTGGATATCTGGTGCTGGTGGATATTATCTCCTCTTGGTAGATTCTGTATGATTGAGGATTGGGGAGTGCAGTCTGTTAGTAGCGTTTCTCTCTTTTCTGAAATTGTACAAAGACAATCATTAGTTAGAGAGTAGAGTGTAGGAGAACAATAAATGAGATTTGTGATTTACTGATGTCTCAGTAATCTTCGCACAAGCTCTCAAGTTTTAGCTCAGTATATATCTTCAACACTTCAGGAATGATGAACAACATGATGTCTATAATCAGAAAATATATAATAATGATAATGATAATAAAAATAATGAAAATGAAAAAACGACAATGAAAATGAGATAAATACTGGTGATAGCAGCTATGTCGAGCATCATTCTAGGGTTCACTCTTAGATTTTATACTTACCGCCGGCACAAGCTTGTATTATAATAATCTTAGGCTTCTTCTTCATAGCAGGGAAGTTCTTTGGAGAGAGGAGGTCCATTATTTCAGTTATCTTGACTTGTTTTCCATCTGATCCAGCTACAGTTCCTTCATCTCCATGACTTGTTAAGACTAAGATAAAAGATCTGAGATGTCTGTGTACAGATTCTCTTGTCTGAGAGTCGACCAGCTGTGTCTCCTTATGGATCTCTGAGATCATTTCCTATAATGATGAAGGCGGCAACTGATCATCAATTTGCATATGAGAGAGCTAAGTCTGAGAATACGTTATGTTGTTGGTTATACTAGATTATGGATTACAGATGAATATGACCAAACTAGAACCCTCTTACATGGGCAAGATAACTTCTGGGATATCCCACAGTGATATATCCAAGTTTTCCCAGCATCCGTTCCATGTTAGTATGATCGTGTTCTGAACCGGGTCTGTTTCGATTGTATGAGTTAGATAGTATGAGAGCTCTTCCTCTTGTCTCAGACACTGTATTGCGCTCCTAGAACATAAATATCACACAGTTATTACTGTAGTTATTGATGACTGCAGATACAGAACTGGGTAAAACACATAGAATTAATAGTAAATCGAGACAGGATACTATATGGAGCATTAGCATTCAGGCACTGAGGCATTTAATTGCGGGCAACAAAACAACAGTGGATGGATGGCGTAGTAGCATTGAAGATAACAATAGATCTAACAGCTTATTGTGAACAGTTTAATACAAATTTTCGGCAAAATATCAACATTGTTAACAAGATGCGGCTGATTGTAATTTTTAAAATCAAAATTCAATCAAAATTGATCAAGTTACAAACAAAAAACCTGGATTGTGGACACAGTCGATCACTGATAGCATCTTGTATCATACCTCATTCCTGGAGGCGAGGACAGCACTATCACCTGTGACTGGCTCTAAAACAATCAGCGCTGTCTGTGAGTTCACAATCTCTACAATATCGTCTATCTGCTCTTCTGTTAAATCAGCTCCAGGCTGAGATGATGGAGAGGCTAAAAATACACATCAAAGGCTGTAGGTGTAAATCAGCTACTAAAATATAAATTTGCATTTTTATGTCATCTCTCCTAGTTTGGCTTGAATCTCAGAAGGTTATCAGGTATGGATATATGACAGCAGATAATTAAATAATCATAATTATGCAATCAAACCCCAAAGAAAATGAACAAAAGTTATCACACTTGGCCAGATTGCGCTTCTATTAGTACTTCAGAGTGAGAGTAATGATACAATATCATACTTAGATAATAACTTTGAAGGTTATTGGAAAGTGCTGCCACAAACCTATAGATCTCCGATTCAGCTGGTATATCTGTAAGTGTCTGTCCAATTCACGACTTCCACTCTCTGTAATGCTGCCGCCTTCAAAATGGAATAAAGATAAAGATTACAGACATTATACGCATAGACTGAAAGGAAATCAAAATGTAATTTCATTTCAATAAAGATTTTTTCCTTCAAGGAAGAATTTATTTTGTGCAATTTTAATGGAGTTATTGGAAGTTTTTGACATTATTTATGTATGTCAAACGAGGTTTTCCTCTCTCTATTCAATCTCAATTATGATCTTGAAGACCAAGTAACTATGAAAGTATTTATAATCTGCTCACATGGATTGAGAAGAGGGAATGGTATGGTGAGTTGTCCTTGCTCCTTGAGCTCCTTTTTACAAGCACATACTTCATCACCAGTGTACGGAGGTTTATGCCCGCTATCTACCCATGCTGGATCTACTTCTGTAGTTGGGCTGTCTGGGTTGGTGAGCAGACAGTGAGAGCAGTAAAATACAGTCTCAAAATGGGCTCCCTTCCACACAGATTTCAGCTCTGATATTAGATTATGCAAATTGGACAGAAGACTCTCCCAGGATTTAGTGATTAGCTTTGAGTTGGTCATCATCTGAATTGTTACAGTTCTCTGAGAGTGGCTGTGGAACAGGTATTTAACTACTCTATCTGTGTCCATGACACAGGCGCCATTCATACCGACTTCTATGTAATTCTGTGCTGTGATGTTGTGGTCTACAAAGATGGCAGTAAGCAGATGGTACACGTAGCTCGGCAATGGCAGCCCTTTGAAGTGTATCTCGACCCTCATTGGAATGTAGTTGCTCGTTTCAGGAACTGATATTACCTTCTTACTGAAGTATGGAATGATGAAGTGAGTCTCACTTCCCTCCTGTATTGGTCCACATATCAGATGGAACACTTTCAGTACTTCAGTGGCCATTTCAGAATGGAACGGAGACTCGCTGTTGATAAGGTTTGTCAAGAGAATTGAGTTCATCACCCCAGTTTGCTGAAACTTGACTACCATTGCCTTGTACTTATTCAGGCCAATACCCCTACCATCATGCTTGAATGCAATGAAACTTTTTAAGCGCGACGTCCAGGCCTCTTGGCTGGAATGATCAAAGAGCAACTCAACAAGCTTTGTAAGCAGCTCAATGCGGTGAAACACAATGTTACCTAGTTTCGCTCTTTTTTTGTACCACATGACTTTTCCGATCTCATGAAGATATTGAAGGATGACGTGATCTTTGTCTCCTGGAAACCATGAATCTAGCTCTTCAAGAGTCAGGAAAGGTTGGTCTGTTTTTCCTGCACAAAGTTCCATGAAATCATTCCAGTTTTCTGGCAGTTTTGTAAGAAGCAACAACCCAATAGAGAGCAGAATAGATTTCAGATCAGCAATGACTTTTTCCCCGGTTCCTTTACAAATGACCATGGGCTTGTGCCTGGTGAGAAGGGGCTTTGATGTATCACAGAAGCATTTCATTGAGAAGAATGGACTTGATTCTGGGGCTGAAGCCCTTTCCTCTGTGATTATTTTGTGACGCAAACTCTCTGTTCCTTTGATCAGTTGATCTCGTCTTTCTTTGAAAACCTTTTTATCTTTGATACAATCGCGATGTGTCAGCACTAAGAGAGGAGGGCCAGCTTGAGGACAGGAGAGGAAGAGATGGCTGATCCAATCAAAACAGAGCTTCTCACAAGCAGCATCAGCACCAAACTCGGTCACTAGTCTATCAAACTCAGCTATGTTGACGACCAACAGTGGCACAAACTGATTCCTGGAGGAGAGTGGGTAGGTGAAGTGATAAATCACCTGTCCTCCAAAGTCATGAAATACTAGTGTAGATTTTTCATTGATCTTAGCCTCACACACTTTGAATACTTTCGTGGCTTCATCCAGCTTGTTGGCAGACATGCGATTGGTCAGATATCTTCTATCACCCTGCAATGACTTAACAAGACTAGTCTTCCCAGCCATACTCCCCCCAATGACAGTTACAGGGATGAAATCGAAGGTTCTGTCACCACACTTGTCAAGATCAGTCCAGTATTTGCGTAATGCCTTCATTCCTTGTTTACAGAGCGCGTACGGAGGATATGAAATCGTTTCAGGCACTTTGAGGGTAGTCAGTTTGCTGAGTTTACTGAGGCATGCAGGTAATTTGGTTAAAGATGTGTTTCCACCGACATCTAGCTCCTGTAGATTTGATAGATCTGATATTCTATGGGAAAAGAAGGAAAGAATAAGTAACCTTTGAGCATTGTTCGGTATGGGCTTTTACAAAAAAAACATGAGGATAACATTTTAGTGTTTTCACTGGAATTATCAACTTCAATCGAGCGAGCCCAGATTCATATCCTGCTCATATATCAAAGGATATTCTCTGGCCTCTCCCTATCTTCTAAACCACGTTGCAATGGAGTTACAATACTATCAAAAAATCACATAATCAACCTAATCATGTACATAATGACTAGTATGAACACCCCTCCCACGTCAACGATGTGTTGTTTATTTGAGATGAAAGCTATCGAATCAGATAAATTTGCTTCTAGTATCACGCCAACGACCAAGAAGAGAAACTGTTAATTGATCCTGGACATTAGCAAGAATGAAATACTTAAATATCATTGATCATTATTGTTGGAATTTTATTATTGCATTTATAACAGGTATACAATTAATATTTAAACCATTAGGTGGCTCAATATTACTTATGCATCACATTATTCTCTGATTCTTCACCTCCGTAATGATTTGCTTCTTTAAAAAAATGGTCCACTCTAAGTGCATTATATATCTATCGCAGTAGAGGCCTTCCCGAAAACGCTCACGTCAAGCCAGGCTAACATTTTGTGACGTCAGAGAGCTGTTTGAGTGATCAGCATATTGTAAAATCAAAAAAAACAGAGCTATCTTGTATTCAATACAGCGGAAAATCCATGGTGCTGATTTTCATTTTCCACTATAAGCCTATGCACCCACATCTCAATTGCAAATTAAAAACGCTCGCATAAAATTAACACTGATAAGGGTGTGATATTTGACGTCACAGAGCTGTTAGTGCGCTGTGTTGATAGAAATTCCTCAACAACTTTAGCTAAATAGGTCACGCATCAACATCTTTGTTGACTACACACAGTATCCTAGTGGATGCGGTTATGTCTACATATCCAATGTTTTATAATCTTTGACAAGGCTCTCCCCACATAAAATATCACATTGCTGTCAAAACAAACATTATTGCGCTCATAATAAATTACCTAATCGATGACTGCAAAATATGCTCAGAGAGTAAGGATATATCCTTACTATGTTATATGCTCATCATATAAACATCCATGACCATAGAATGATACAAGCCCCAATTCACAAAGCCAGATATAGTTTATTAGCGACGATCAATTTGTCTAACATTATTCAACACACGTTATTAAATTTACGATCCTTAGTTTTGGGCAAAATATTTCGATGGCAATAATGTCGTCAGATAACTGATGTTATCTAAGTGACGATTCTGTTGAATAGGGCAGGCAACTGATGGTGAAGGAATATGTTTCTTCACAAGAACTGACCGTGGAGGATATGCATGCAGAGGAAGGCTTGTTTCTCAAGTGGAATGACAATAATATTTCAATGGACATTACAATAATTGATGACAAATAGATTTTGATTTACATAACCAGCAAAAATTTGTGTCCTGGTTGATGTTTTGTGTTCTGGCCATTTTTTACAAAAAATCAAGAATCTTTGTCTCAGTTAGCCGCAGCACAGTATTTTTCGGATGTACCTCTTGCCATCTACCCAGCACATTATTTAGAATTTTATCATCACATAGAATTTTTGTCTGCTGATAAAGTTTTATCAATTAAAAATCTCCAATTATAAATATACAATGGATGGCAAACAGCAGGTCCTCACCGAAAGTTTTTAGTCAAGTTCACATAATTATACATAAGGCATACTATAAGCTGGTCAGCAGCAAGAATATGAGAACAGTAACACAGTCAATGTCTAAAGCTTTATCAAAAGTCTAAAGCTATAACATATTGGAATGCTAAAGTCTAAAAATTCTTGATCTCCTTTCCCTTCGCCTTATTTTCACTAACTTCGTGCAGCCGATGACTCAGCTATCGCTGGATTATTTTATTATCTGACCTGCGTCTTACCTCAGTTTATAGTATGTGTCGCCGTGCTTGTTGTAATATAAAATTCCAAGTTTGTTTACTTAGCCAGTGGATCTCAGTGGAGTATTGTATTCAATGTGGGACATTCATAGAATACCTTACTACACAATATAGCCTTAGTTTGGTGCTCTGTGTTGACCTACATTTGCAGAAATCACACAAATAAGCTGAGTTTTTAGACCATCATATCTCAAATTTGGGGATGGGGATGCCAGTGCCCTTCCATGAGGTTGCAATTGAGATGTGGGTGCATAGGCTCATAGTGGAAAATGAAAATCAGCACCATGGATTTTCCGCTGTATTGAATACAAGATAGCTCTGTTTTTTTTGATTTTACAATATGCTGATCACTCAAACAGCTCTCTGACGTCACAAAATGTTAGCCTGGCTTGACGTGAGCGTTTTCGGGAAGGCCTCTACTGCGATAGATATAAAATGCACTAAGAGTGGACCAATTTTCTAAAGAAGCACATCATTACGGAGCTGAAGAATCAGAGAATAATTTGATACATGAATAAAATTGATCCACCTAGTGGTTTAAGTGCTTTAAAATGATTTATAATATCACTTATACACTACACAAAGACCATTACATATTGTTGTTACAAATGATAAAGGAATTATGTAAGATTTGCATGTTGGTAAATTTCATTGCTCTACAGCACTTGCATTAGTGATGTTGGAACGAGTGCCTCCCATAAGGGAAGCTATCTCTCGATTTAATCAACTTTTACTTCTCAGGTATCCGTGTTAGCAGCATCCTGATTGAAACCAGCCCTAAACCATTTTGAGGCCTCTCGCTTATTAACCAGATTAAAGTTATAGTAAAAGGAACTTTCAGCTATACTCCCTTCCCTCACCGATTTATACACAAAAACTGATCCTAAAACATCATATAGCTATTGACTCCTCAGTAAAATGGTATACACACATAAACATCTACACACATACACCTATACACACATACACAGTGTTCATGTAAATCAGCATGAAAAACTGAAGATTGATATCGATGAAATCTCAGGTGGTGGAGCAAAGATAATATATAATTTCCGTGAAGGACACTCTAACCACAAACAACATAAAATAATTTTATGACCTTAATATTACCAGGCAAGCTACCTAATTAATCAATTAGATGGGGGCCGTGCTTATGACTGAAATAAGGTAATAATTCAATTACAGTAACTGTATTTGGAATAGGGCTATACTGTACTTACCTCTCAGGTATCTCTGTTAGATCACACTCTCTCAGATCTAGCTTTTTGAGACACTTCAGATCTCCTATCCTGCTGGGAAAGGTATGAAGGTTCCTATTTACAGATAAGCTCAGCTCCTCTAGGTTTGTAAGTGATCCAATACTGTAATGAAAGTTATTAGATCTGTCAGTATGTACCCAGTTTTAAAGGAGCAGCAAAGCAGAAGATAATACAACAGTGCACCAATCTAACACCCAAGGTCAGCAGTGCTGCTAGGGACTATAGATGATATTACCAACTGGTGTGATAACCACAATATGCCAGCCATCGCGATCACACATCATAGATCAGGCTAAATTACTGAACTGACGTAGAGAAAAGCGCCATACTGGTGGAATCTAGGGTGCCTGGTGACACAATGCCTATACAAAGGATATAATTGAAAATAATTCCCAGTGAAAGTAGGCTTCCATGAAGATGCGGTAGATCAGCTATCAATTTCGAGACTTGCGTTTTCAGACAAAGAACACAAACAAGCAATAAAAAGAGTAGTATAAGTACTAAACTGAGAGGAGTAAGTGATCAGCTCCTTGGGTACTCAGGGTATTAGGTTGAGTTGGGATTGTGGCTCCAATACCCGCAAAAAGGATCACTCCAAAGGTGTCCTATGAAGATTTTCAGGCAAAAACAGAACGAAAATAGTAATTTTGAGTGTTGATGTAAATCAACATGATAATCTGAGGGGGGATGGGGTGGACTTTCTCGACTATCATTGAGATACCAATTGTGAAAAAAAACAACTTTTTCACCTTAATACTACCCGATAAACAACTTAATTAATCAATCAGATGGGTGCAGTTCTAATGAGTAAAATAAAGGATTAATTTAGTTACAATAACAGTGTTTTGAAAACAACTATACTGTACTTACCTCTCAGGTATCTCTGTTAGATCACAATTTCTCAGATCTAGCTTTTTGAGACACTTCAGATCCCCTATCCGGCTGGGTAAGGTATGAAGGTTCTTATTTCCAAATAAGTACAGCTCCTCTAGGGTGGTAAGTGATCCAATACTGTAATGAAAGTTATTAGAACTGTCAGTATGTACCCAGTTTTAGAGGAGCAGCAAAGCAGAAGATAATACAACAGTGCACCAATCTAATAGCAAAGTACATATGCAGGTACTGATCTTACTTTTGCAGGATAGGTGGTATTCAGTGACAATAAAACGCATAATAAATAAATAAAGAAAAAACAAATATGATGGAAAAAAGCAAATGTATAATAACGTCAACTTGCAGTTCTTGAGACTGCAGCTATTATAAAGATCTAAGTGATCTCAAACTGAGTTAAGAGTTGGGTAAAATATGATTAGATCATAACTTTGCATTGTCATATACTTCGCACGGGCTATTCTTTCTTTGGGGAATCACAGAACCATTGTTCTGGCCAAAAAAACAAGAGTGATTTTTGGTGTTGATCAAAATTCAATCTACATAACATTTCTATCTCGTTTAAATTAATATCTAGTGACCTTGAGGTCAGGTTATATATGGTTTAGTGGTTGTCTGCTCTGCAACTGTTATCAGGTCCAATCACAGCTGTATTGAGGATGACCCATAGGAAAAGAGCCAAGGTTTGGTGCTTTCTTATCCGCTTGATGACTCTATATCACCTATCATATTAAATTAATTAGATACTGTGTAACACCCGACTGAGGCTGTTATGGTTCAGGTCATGTGATACAGGAGGCAGCAGCGGAAAATTTTGAGAGTGAACATCTTGATACGACTATGAATCAGTTTAAACTTGATATTCGGCTCTGTAGTGAATGATATTCTGTTCCAAAGAGCTGATTTCCTTACTGGCTATTCATTTAACATTTATAAATGGGTTGCCAGGGTTGTCTGCTACTTTAACAAGCACTATTTTATACCCGTCCTTTTAACAGAATAATAATAAAAAAAAAACTCAGCTAACATACCAGTAACCAATTCCATGTTGCCAATCCGACAAAAGAAATATTCTGTCGATCAATACCACTCATGCGTTTACCATCAGCCAAAAATCTTTATTTAGTAACTTCATTTATGCCAAACCGGTACAGTCTGTCCGCCCAGCTATTTTGAAAATTGGCACACCTCCGCGAGATAGCTTCAATCTATGTATGTATGTATGTATATGATGCTCAAATAATGGTGTGGGAGAGAAGTTATTCATCAGTTGAAATGAAAGTAAGGAACTGACTTAGAACACCAACCACCCTCTACCTTTTTTAAATTAGCCCACATGATGAAAACTTTCCTGGATTTTAAATCCTGCCTATTCACCGAACTAAGACTTCCGAAAAATTACTTTCCTAATCAAATTACAAAGTGGTTGCAAAGTTTCCAATGTTAACATATTTTAGGGTTTTCAAGAATAAATGATAGCTGATAATTTTGCTTGTTTTACTATTCTTGGCCCGGTCTCGAAATTTAAATCCTTGTACATTTCCAACCTGCAGGGTATTTTGGACATGGGTTTAGGTAGCCTGTCTTGACTAGGTTTGTTGTGGCAGATGCTTGCCCCTTCCCACTGCAAAGCTTGTCAAGACAGGCTCAGATATAGGGTGCGATAACTCTGCTCTAAAAAAAGCTGGGTACTTTGGATTTCTTATATCTGTATGATGTGATGATGCAGTTTAATAACAATTTTTGTAGCCAACCAGTAATTGAATCAAACACCTGAGTACTAGCAGCTGGACTTAAATGGCTCTCTGTTGATTCTGTTTTATACATTAGGATTCGCAGAAGGAGATAAAATGCTTTTCTGACCTTAGAAGATTTTAATCAGACGGAAGTGTACTCTATCAAGCAACATGTTGTAGATTTAAGTCCCTGGCCAATTTACGAGATACAAAAATGATTTGCTTCCATAGACTTTACTTTTAGGTCTATTTTTGATACACAGCTTTCTAAGTATCCCTCGGAATATCCTCTCGGAAAAGATTGTATACACAAAAGGGGCCTAAGTTTCTTTAAATTATTTTGGCTGATTGATTATAGCTTGTAATTATACAACAAAATTTACCAAAAGCCATGAGGATCATTACACATTGGTAAGCTTAATTTTGTAGAGTGATTTGTCAATAACCTTCAAATTGCGTAGTGACAAGATCACTTGTGGAGAAATGTCTAGTCTCCACAATTTAGGTTCTGTCTATTGGTCTGTTATATATTTGGTTATGCTATAAAATCCCACAGCGTTCATTGATCGGGACAGAAAACTACTGATTTAAACTCGTGAGAAAGAGGCTAGAAAGACATGGAGATATCTAAAACTTGGGTGACAAATATTCTGAGTCCCTACACTATTTTAAGTCCACTGACCATCTTAAGAATTAAAACTAAAGGCCTACATTATTCCTGACCTCTCTTCAAACTTACCCTTACTCACTCTCCCCTATGTAACGAGGCAATTTTGTGTCAACAAAATTCATTCCCATGAATTTTGATGGCGGCATATTATAAACATTTCTGAATCTGAATTATTGTCATTACCTTCTAATGAATCAAAATTTCCCTTTTTACATTTCAAGAATTTAACAGTAGGGTCTAATGATCCGAAAACTTGTTAAACGAAAAGAAAAGATAGCCATTCGATTATATGCACCTAGAAGTTGCAAGGCAGTTATCTTTGGAGGAGCCATGTCCAAATCCCTTATCTCTGCTCTAAAAAAAGCTGTGTACTTTGGATTTCTTATATCTGTATGATGTGATGATGCAGTTTAATAACAATTTTTGTTGCCAACCAGTAATTGAATAAAACACCTCACTTGATGCCCTGTATATTGATTGCGGATTGTTTGAGTTACCGGAGCTTATTAGTTTATAATGTTGATTTTGTGTGTTTGAGGTCTCTGCCTAAGACGGTGCGCCCTGCTCGACAGCACAGAGGTTGAGGAACATTAAAAGAAACAACCTTTAGTCGTTACATCCCCATATCTATAATGAAAGAGTGAAGACATCGGATCATATCAGGTGTGATTATTATTATTATTTGGACGCCTAACTCTAAACTCTCAAGCTGCGTTTACACAGAGGAGATTTCTTAGTTTCTTCATGACTGCAGATTGGCAAGCAACTAGTTGAAGCTGTGTAAACATACTAGTGTCTCAAAAACCTGGTGCGGGCAACCAATCTTAGCAACAGTTTCCGGAATGCAGCAGTGCTGCATTTCAAGCAACTGTTGCTGGCAACTGGGTGTGGCTTATTTATTTCACCAATCACAACAATTCAAAAGAATCTGTCTGTTCAGACCTAGCATCAGTTTGCATTCGTTCATCACACTCTAAAGCCCAAATGGTTGCATGTGTGTAAACAGATCGGAAACTGCAAGTTTCCACTACAAGTTTCCAGAGGTTTCTCAAAGCTTCCAGGTTGCGAGTCTCCAGTTGCCAGTTTCCTCTGTGTAAACTCAGCTTCATGTGTATACATGGCTGAGTATTTAAGAATTTGACATGAAAACCTGGAATTACGTATGCGATTAGTTAGTTTAAGTGCTCAAACGGTGCAAGATGCTGGTAGAGGCATTTCATTATCAACCACCAGTAATTGATAATGAAATGCCTCTACCAGCATCTTGCACCGTTTGAGCACTTAAACTAGCGATTAGTGTGAAATGTAAGATCCTCTGATTTTTCTGATTTGATAAAGTTTTTTTGTTCGAAATTGAATTTGCTATAAGGTCCTTTAGCCTGTCTACATTAGTTATTTTCACTTAGAACATAAGAACATTAGTACATTAGTTTCCCATCGTCTCATCATAGCTGCATTATTGGGTGATTGTAAATATCTGAGTCAGATGATATCTTTGATATTTTTTGCTAGTATAACATAAATTGCCACCATCATGATACCATACCAGCCAGTGGAAAATCGCTACTAGTAGAAATAGTATTATCAAATAGTTGAAATATTTTGTTCACTGATGAATGGGATACATTTTTGGAACTAAGCGTATTTTATATTTGCAGGGAAGAACTTTAGTCACTGACTCATACACAGAGATAACATAACTCCCTTCATTGGCCTGACGTCATATAACCTGAATGTTTGTATTATATAGTTAACCTTCATATATCTGTATCGAGTGTCCAGAAAATTAAATCTCCTAAATCGTATTTCAAATTTCTAATGATGTTGGAAAACCCAGAGCTTCCAAAGCACAACCAAATTCACTCTCATCTGCCTTATGGCTGCCTTTGTGTCGATAAAAAGCCCTCGAGTTTTCCTTTTTAGGCAGTACCGGTGAAGATGATATTTGTTTTTTTGCTGTTTCTTGGAGGAGTAACTAGTAACCAGAATGAATAATACCAAAGGTTTCTTTTCCAAACCTTTAAAATGGCTTGGACATAAATTTATCAACCATTTGTGGCAATAGTGATGATTTATAATATCACTTATACACTACACAAAGATAATTACATATTGTTGTTACAAATGATAAAGGAATTATGTAAGATTTGCATGTTGGTAAATTTCAATGCTCTACAGCACTTGCATTAGTGATGTTGGAACGAGTGCCTCCCATAAGGGAAGCTATCTCTCGATTTAATCAACTTTTACTTCTCAGGTATCCGTGTTAGCAGCATCCTGATTGAAACCAGCCCTAAACCATTTTGAGGCCTCTCGCTTATTAACCAGATTAAAGTTATAGTAAAAGGAACTTTCAGCTATACTCCCTTCCCTCACCCATTTATACACAAAAACTGATCCTAAAACATCATATAGCTATTGACTCCTCAGTAAAATGGTATACACACATAAACATCTACACACATACACCTATACACACATACACAGTGTTCATGTAAATCAGCATGAAAAACTGAGGATTGATATAGATGAAATCTCAGGTGGTGGAGCAAAGATAATATATAATTTCCCTGAAGGACACTCTAACCACAAACAACATAAAATAATTTTATGACCTTAATATTACCAGGCAAGCTACCTAATTAATCAATTAGATGGGGGCCGTGCTTATGACTGAAATAAGGTAATAATTCAATTACAACAACTGTATTTGAAATAGAGCTATACTGTACTTACCTCTCAGTTATCTCCGTTAGACCACAATAGCTCAGATCTAGCTTTTTGAGACACTTCAGATCCCCTATCCGGCTGGGTAAGGTATGAAGGTTCCTATTTACAGATAAGCTCAGCTCCTCTAGGTTTGTAAGTGATCCAATACTGTAATGAAAGTTATTAGATCTGTCAGTATGTACCCAGTTTTAAAGGAGCAGCAAAGCAGAAGATAATACAACAGTGCACCAATCTAATAGCAAAGTACATATGCAGGTACTGATCTTACTTTTGCAGGATAGGTGGTATTCAGTGACAATAAAACACATAATAAATAAATAACGAAATAACAAATATGATGGAAAAAAGCTAATGTATAATAACGTCAACTTGCAGTTCTTGAGACTGCAGCTATTATAAAGATCTATGTGATCTCAAACTGAGTTAAGAGTTGGGTAAAATATGATTAGATCATAACTTTGCATTGTCATATACTTCGCATGGGCTATTCTTTCTTTGGGGAATCACAGAACCATTGTTCTGGCCAAAAAAACAAGAGTGATTTTTGGTGTTGATCAAAATTCAATCTACATAACATTTCTAGCTCATTTAAATTAATATCTAGTGACCTTGAGGTCAGGTTATATATGGTTTAGTGGATGTCTGCTCTGCAACTGTTATCAGATCCAATCACAGCTGTATTGAGGATGACCCATAGGAAAAGAGCAAAAGTTTGGTGCTTTCTTATCCGCTTAATGACTCTATATCACCTATATTATTAAATTGATTAGATACTGTGTAACACCCGACTGAGGCTGTTATGGTTCAGGTCATATGATACAGGAGGCAGCAGCGGAAAATTTTGAGAGTGAACATCTTGATACGACTATGAATCAGTTTAAACTTGATATTCAGCTCTGTAGTGAATGACATTCTGTTCCAAAGAGCTGATTTCCTTACTGGCTATTCATTTAACATTTATAAATGGGTTGCCAGGGTTGTCTGCTACTTTAACAAGCACTATTTTATACCCGTCCTTTTAACAGAATAATAATTAAAAAAAAAACTCAGCTAACATACCAGTAACCAATTCCATGTTGCCAATCCAACAAAAAAAATATTCTGTCGATCAATACCACTCATGCGTTTACCATCAGCCAAAAATCTTTATTTAGTAACTTCATTTATGCCAAACCAGTACAGTCTGTCCGCCGAGCTATTTGGAAAATTGGCACACCTCCGCGAGATAGCTTCAATCTATGTATGTATGTATGTATATGATGCTGAAATAATGGTGTGGGAGAGAAGTTATTCATCAGTTGAAATGAAATGAGGGTAAAGAACTGACTTAGAACGCCAACCACCCCCTACCTTTTGTAAATTAGCCCACAGGATGAACACTTTTCTGGATTTTAAATCTTGCCTATTCACCGAACTAAAACTTCCGAAAAATTACTTTCCTAATCAAATTACAAATTGGTTGCAAAGTTTTCAATGTTAACATATATTAGGGTTTTCAAGAATAAATGATAGCTGATAATTTTGCTTGTTTACTATTCTTGGCCCGGTCTCTAAATTTAAGTCCATGTACATTTTCAACCTGCAGGGTATTTTGGACATGGGTTTAGGTAGCCTGTCTTGACTAGGTTTGTTGTGGCAGATGCTTGCCCCTTCCCACTGCAAAGCTTGTCAAGACAGGCTCAGATATAGGGTGCGATATGCAAAATAATGAGTACTAGCAGCTGGACTTAAATGGCTCTCTGTTGATTCTGTTTTATGATGCCCTGTATATTGATTGCAGATTGTTTGAGTTACCGGAGCTTATTAGTTTATAATGTTGATTTTGTGTGTTTGATAATTGTGTGGATTTACATGTAGCAGACATTATTATGTAGTGATTTTGAATTAACCTAGATTGTGCAGGCACTTAGTGTGCCTTCTTTGATGAATTGAGAGCAGAGCAGTGTTCGACTTGAGAGAGAGTGGACCTGCACCAGCGTGAATAAAGATCTTTTATCCTTTAAGTACGAGCTAGTGAATATGTAGACAGCAATATATAAATGTTTTTGAGACTTTCACCATGAACCTCCCTGCCTAAGACGGTGCGCCCTGCTCGACAGCACAGAGGTTAAGGAACATTAAAAGAAACAACCTTTAGTCGTTGCATCCCCATATCTATAATGAAAGAGTGAAGACATCGGATCATATCAGGTGTGATTATTATTATTATTTGGACGCCTAACTCTAAACTCTTATCTGATTTTATTTTTGACCTGAGCAAGAGACATTTTAATAAGATAGCGAGTGATCGAGAAAATCCACTTTTTAGTAGTGTAATACGAAACAATAACAGAACATCCTCCTGCTTAAATACTAATGAAGATGCGGTAGATCAGCTATCAATTTCGAGACTTCCGTTTTCAGACAAAGAACGCAAAGAAGCAATAAAAAGAGTAGTACAAGTACTAAACTGAGAGGAGTAAGTGATCAGCTCCTTGGGTACTCAGGGCATTAGGTTGAGTCGGGATTGTGGCTCCAATACCCGCAAAAAAGATCACTCCAAAGGTGTCCTATAAAGATTTTCAGGCAAAGACAGAACGTTGTATGAAAGAGTGAAGACATCGGATCATATCAGGTGTGATTATTATTATTATTTGGACGCCTTACTCTAAACTCTCATGTGTATACATGGCTGAGTATTTAAGAATTTGACATGAAAACCTGTAATTACGTGGGCGATTAGTTAGTTTAACTGCTCAAACGGTGCAAGATGCAGGTAGAGGCATTTCATTATCAACTACTGGTGGTTGATAATGAAATGCCTCTACCTGCATCTTGCACCGTTTGAGCACTTAAACTAGCGATTAGTGTGAAATGTAAGATCCTCTGATTTTTCTGATTTGATAAAGATTTTTTGTTCGAAATTGAATTTGCTATAAGGTCCTTTAGCCTGTCTACATTAGTTATTTTCATTTAGAACATTAGTACATTAGTTTCCCATCGTCTCATCATAGCTGCATTATTAGGTGATTGTAAATATCTGAGTCAGATGATATCTTTGATATTTTTTGCTAGTATAACATAAATTGCCACCATCATGATACCATACCAGCCAGTGGAAAATCGCTACTAGTAGAAATAGTATTATCAAATAGTTGAAATATTTTGTTCACTGATGAATGGGATACATTTTTGGAACTAAGCCAATTTTATTTTTGCAGGGAAGAACTTTAGTCACTGACTCATACACAGAGATAACATAACTCCCTTCATTGGCCTGACGTCATATAACCTGAATGTTTGTATAATATAGTTAACCTTCATATATCAGTATCGAGTGTCCAGAAAATTAAATCTCCTAAATCGTATTTCAAATTTCTAATGATGTTGGAAAACCCAGAGCTTCCAAAGCACAACCAAATTCACTCTCATCTGCCTTATGGCTGCCTTTGTGTCGATAAAAAGTCCTCGAGTTTTCCTTTTTAGGCAGTACCGGTGAAGATGATATTTGTTTTTTTGCTGTTTCTTGGAGGAGTAACTAGTAGCCAGAATGAATAATACCAAAGGTTTCTTTTCCAAACCTTTAAAATGGCTTGGACATAAATTTATCAACCATTTGTGGCAATAGTGATGATTTATAATATCACTTATACACTACACAAAGACCATTACATATTGTTGTTACAAATGATAAAGGAATTATGTAAGATTTGCATGTTGGCAAATTTCATTGCTCTACAGCACTTGCATTAGTGATGTTGGAACGAGTGCCTCCCATAAGGGAAGCTATCTCTCGATTTAATCAACTTTTACTTCTCAGGTATCTGTGTTAGCAGCATCCTGATTGAAACCAGCCCTAAACCATTTTGAGGCCTCTCACTTATTAACCAGATTAAAGTTATAGTAAAAGGAAGTTTCAGCTATACTCCCTTCCCTCACCCATTTATACACAAAAATTGATCCTAAAACATCATATAGCTATTGACTCCTCAGTAAAATGGTATACACACATAAACATCTACACACATACACCTATACACACATACACAGTGTTCATGTAAATCAGCATGAAAAACTGAGGATTGATATCGATGAAATCTCAGGTGGTGGAGCAAAGATAATATATAATTTCCCTGAAGGACACTCTAACCACAAACAACATAAATTAATTTTATGACCTTAATATTACCAGGCAAGCTACCTAATTAATCAATTAGATGGGGGCCGTGCTTATGACTGAAATAAGGTAATAATTCAATTACAACAACTGTATTTGGAATAGAGCTATACTGTACTTACCTCTCAGTTATCTCCGTTAGGTAACAATTTCTCAGCTCTAGCTTTTTGAGACACTTCAGATCCCCTATCCGGCTGGGTAAGGTATGAAGGTTCTTATTTTCACATAAGTTCAGCTCCTCTAGGTTTGTAAGTGATCCAATACTGTAATGAAAGTTATTAGATCTGTCAGTATGTACCCAGTTTTAAAGGAGCAGCAAAGCAGAAGATAATACAACAGTGCACCAATCTATTGACAAATATGGGGATGACCTCACCAAAACACCCAAGGTCAGCAGTGCTGCTAGGGACTATAGATGACATTACCAACTGGTGTGATAACCACAATATGCCAGCCATCGCGATCACACATCATAGATCAGGCTAAAATTCTGATATGACGTAGACATTGAATTCCATATCTGGAATAGCATCATTAGCTTTCTTTTGCAAAACAAAGGGCTTGCAAAAATAGCCAGTCCCTAGTAGCAATCTAGAAATGCCCTAATCATCGACGCTGTAGGGGTATAATTACTGTTTGCAATTTTGTAAACAAGACAATTTCTCAAGCTAATTATTCATGCTACTAGGGACAGCCAATCAGATAACAGTCAGTTGGGTCCCTGTGTTTAGTGTCCTAACCGTATAACGCTATGATACTATTTCCATTCTAAGAGAAGAATCTAATTCAGTGGACGTAGAGAAAAGCGCCATACTGGTGGAATCTAGGGTGCCTGGTGACACAATGCCTATACAAAGGATATAATGGAAAATAATTCCCAGTGAAAGTAGGCTTCCATGAAGATGCAGTAGATCAGCTATCAATTTCGAGACTTGCGTTTTCAGACAAAGAACACAAACAAGCAATAAAAAGAGTAGTATAAGTACTAAACTGAGAGGAGTAAGTGATCAGCTCCTTGGGTACTCAGGGTATTAGGTTGAGTTGGGATTGTGGCTCCAATACCCGCAAAAAGGATCACTCCAGAGGTGTCCTATGAAGATTTTCAGGCAAAAACAGAATGAAAATAGTAATTTTGAGTGTTGATGTAAATCAACATGATAATCTGAGGGGGGGATGGGGTGGACTTTCTCGACTATCATTGAGATACCAATTGTGAAAAAAAAACATTTTCACCTTAATACTACCCGATAAACAACTTAATTAATCAATCAGATGGGTGCAGTTCTTATGAGTAAAATAAAGGATTATTTTAGTTACAATAACAGTGTTTTGAAAACAACTATACTGTACTTACCTCTCAGGTATCTCCGTTAGGTCACAATAGTCCAGATCTAGCTTTTTGAGACACTTCAGATCCCCTATCCGGCTGGGTAAGGTATGAAGGTTCTTATTTCCAGATAATCTCAGCTCCTCTAGGTTTGTAAGTGATCCAATACTGTAATGAAAGTTATTAGATCTGTCAGTATGTACCCAGTTTTAAAGGATCAGCAAAGCAGAAGATAATACAACAGTGCACCAATCTAATAGCAAAGTACATATGCAGGTACTGATTTTACTTTTGCAGGCTAGGTGGTATTCAGTGACAATAAAACACATAATAAATAAATAACGAAATAACAAATATGATGGAAAAAAGCTAATGTATAATAACGTCAACTTGCAGTTCTTGAGACTGCAGCTATTATAAAGATCTATGTGATCTCAAACTAATTTAAGAGTTGGGTAACATATGATTAGATCATAACTTTGCATTGTCATATACTTCGCACGGGCTATTCTTTCTTTGGGGAATCACAGAACCATTGTTCTGGCCAAAAAAACAAGAGTGATTTTTGGTGTTGATCAAAATTCAATCTACATAACATTTCTAGCTCATTTAAATTAATATCTAGTGACCTTGAGGTCAGGTTATATATGGTTTAGTGGTTGTCTGCTCTGCAACTGTTATCGGGTCCAATCACAGCTGTATTGAGGATGACCCATAGGAAAAGAGCCAAGGTTTGGTGCTTTCTTATCCGCTTGATGACTCTATATCACCTATCATATTAAATTAATTAGATACTGTGTAACACCCGACTGACGCTGTTATGGTTCAGGTCATGTGATACAGGAGGCAGCAGCGGAAAATTTTGAGAGTGAACATCTTGATACGACTATGAATCAGTTTAAACTTGATATTCAGCTCTGTAGTGAATGATATTCTGTTCCAAAGAGCCGATTTCCTTACTGGCTATTCATTTAACATTTATGAATGGGTTGCCAGGGTTGTCTGTAACTTTAACAAGCACTATTTTATACCCGTCCTTTTAACAGAATTATAATAAAAAAAAAACTCAGCTAACATACCAGTAACCATATCCATGTTGCCAATCCAACAAAAGAAATATTCTGTCGAACAATACCACTCATGCGTTTACCATCAGCCAAAAATCTTTATTTAGTAACTTCATTTATGCCAAACCAGTACAGTCTGTCCGTCCAGCTATTTTGAAAATTGGCACACCTCCGCGAGATAGCTTCAATCTTTGTATGTAAGTATGTATATGATGCTCAAATAATGGTGTGGGAGAGAAGTTATTCATCAGTTGAAATGAAGGTAAAGAACTGACTTAGAACGCCAACCACCCTCTACCTTTTTTAAATTAGCCCACAGGATGAACACTTTCCTGGATTTTAAATCCTGCCTATTCACCGAACTAAAACTTCCGAAAAATTACTTTCCTAATCAAATTACAAAGTGGTTGCAAAGTTTCCAATGTTAACATATATTAGGGTTTTCAAGAATAAATGATAGCTGATAATTTTGCTTGTTTTACTATTCTTGGCCCGGTCTCTAAATTTAAATCCTTGTACATTTTCAACCTGCAGGGTATTTTGGACATGGGTTTAGGTAGCCTGTCTTGACTAGGTTTGTTCTGGCAGATGCTTGCCCCTTCCCACTGCAAAGCTTGTCAAGACAGGCTCAGATATAGGGTGCGATATGCAAAATAATGAGTACTAGCAGCTGGACTTAAATGGCTCTCTGTTGATTCTGTTTTATACATTACGATTCGCAGAAGGAGATAAAATGCTTTTCTGACCTTAGAAGATTTTAATCAGACGGAAGTGTACTCTATCAAGCAACATGTTGTAGATTTAAGTCCCTGGCCAATTTACGAGATACAAAAATGATTTGCTTCCATAGACTTTACTTTTAGGTCTATTTTTGATACACAGCTTTCTAAGTATCCCTCGGAATATCATCTCGGAAAAGGTTGTATGCACAAAAGGAGCCTAAGTTCCTTTAAATTATTTTGGTTGATTGATTATAGCTTGTAATTATACAACAAAATTTACCAAAAGCCATGAGGATCATTACACATTGGTAAGCTTAATTTTGTAGAGTGATTTGTCAATAACCTTCAAATTGCGTAGTGACAAGATCACTTGTGGAGAAATGTCTAGTCTCCACAATTTAGGTTCTGTCCATTGGTGTGTAAGATACTGAGGCTACGTTTTTCAAAGTTCTCTTTTAATCTGCTCTTCATAAAATGAGCAATTTTAGCCTTTTAATGCTGTTTAATGTAATAGTCATCAGTTCAAACCTACACCATCTTAAAGATCTCGTCAGCAGCAACACATACATGGTAAATATGACATCATCTACCATCACATACACTAGAGGAGAGCTGCTGAAATTCAAGGATAATACACAAAGAGACAATTTATTCAATTGGCGCCAAATCGACACTATCGTACGCCCGACCTTTCATAACTCAGGTCGAAGAATCCCTACTATTATAAGTAGTAGGCTACCAGTGTCAAACATTCCATACCAACAAAAGAGATACTCTAATCTATTATCAATACCCACATTCCAATCTATTGTGGATTATAAAATAGATAGGGCCGGATCCACGAGTGTGAATGGGAGAGCAGGGGTTGCGGAAGCGCCTTGGTCGATCCCCCACTGTGGCTATGGCCAGCCGTTACTGACCGGCGCACAATGCCGGAACACTAGCTTTAGGTCTGAGGGTGATAGAAGCTGTAGGAAGACTCAGTCAGAATTGGCAGCAGTACATCAGCACAACAAGTCATCCAACCCTAATCTAATTCCGTTGTGCCATGTCAGAATAGACAACTCCAGACAGCACCACCATCCCGCTGTTATGATGACAAACTGTCAATCACTGACATCTGAGAAGCTAGATGAGTTGCAACTAATCATAGAAGATCAGGAGCCGAAAGTTATTATGCTGACGGAGTCATGGCTGACGGAGGCGAAGGAGCAGTCCAGACTCATAAGGGGTTATAATCTGCACACATCAGACCGATCGGTCTTCACCCACCATACCCTAGATGTGAAGGTCGTCAGAAGATATACCAGTAAAACATTTAGCTCACTGTGGATTAAAGTGATCGGCAAGTCATTCAACTCGATATATGGGTGTATTTATCATCCAAAATCTAAGACTATTGCTGACAGCGAACACAGTCTCAAACACATCAGCGACACCATCACAGATCTCTCCATCAAGCATTCCAGTAACTTTGTCATCGCTGGAGACTTCAATCATCTCAACATGCATGACATAAGTGAAGTATTCAATTTGACCAATATCGTGAACTTTCCGACACGGAAAAATGCTTACTTAGACCATATTTACACCAACATCGATGAGATTAAATCGCTGGTATGTGAAAAGCTGCCTCCGCTAGGAAGTAGTGACCACGACACCGTATATCTACCTACAACAGTGGTGACACGCAGATAATCCGAATATTACTACTTGAGAAAACCCACACCACAAACACGAATAGCGATCCAAGAAGAGGTTACATCCATCAAGTGGGACACAATCACCACTCTGTCTGATGTGAATCAACAGGCTGAGGCTATTCAACACACTATGACCAATATCGTAGACAAACACTGCCCTAAGAGACGTTATAAGAAATCCAACAAATCCGCACCCTGGTTTGACAGTTTGGCACGGAAACTAAGAAATGCTAAGAAGAAGTCGTACAGTAGAGGATCCCCTTCATCTAAGTTTTTCTCACGTCTACTGAAAAAACACCTACGGACAATAAAAAAGAAATGGATCGTCAAGAAACTTGATGATAGAAACCCAAAGACGTGCTGGAATGTTATCAACACACTCAGAGGCAAACACAAAACTAAGACAAAAGAAAGCTACAACCTAAACGGCGAACACCTAAACCAACAGCAGACAGCTGATAGACTCAATGACTATTTCTCATCAGTTGGAGGAACCCCGACTAGCATAACCCCTGACACCGCCAGTCATGAGAGTGCTACACCCCTGTCTGTTACAGTCGATCAGGTATATAAATGGCTCATAGATATTGACACAAGGAAGGCTACACATTCACATGACTTCCCATCATGGGTTACACGAATGTGTGCAGACGAGCTTTGCTTTCCTATATGTACTATCATAAACAGCTGTTTTAAATGTGGTTATTTTCGTGATATTTGGAAGTGTGCAGAGATAGTACCAATCGAAAAAAAGAAGTCTGTTGATACTGAATCAGATTTTAGACCTATTTCCTTGTTAGTGCACCTGGGCAAAATTATTGAAAAAGCTGTTATGCATTTTTATGTTCAGTTTGTTTTACCAACCATTGATGGAAACCAGTTTGCGTATCAGGAAGGCCGAGGTACAGTAGATGCAATCATAGCTGCTATCGATAATTGGACCCAATTATTAGATGAACCAAAGTCAAAATATTTGACAGTCGCTTTCCTTGACATGTCAAAGGCTTTTGACAAGATGGACAGAGGAAAACTGATAGATATGCTAACGAGGAAGGGTATCAACTATAATCTAGTGCAAATCATCAACAGCTTCCTCACACACCGATACCAATCAGTACACATCGGCAACAATACCAGCCGAACATTACCAGTTATAAATGGAACACCCCAGGGAACATTGCTAGGTCCTGTCTTCTGGCTTTTATATGTGGACAGCCTTGAAGTTGAATGTGACATAATAAAATACGCAGATGACCTGACATTAACAGGCCTGCCCGCTAAAACACTAAACCAACAACTGGACCTCCAAACCTCTCTAGACACAGTATCGACATGGTGCGATGAGTATAATATGGTGGCTAATGCAAAAAAGTCATCTATTATGCATCTGACTAACAAACATGCTCGATACCAATTCCAACCACCAACTCTGAAGCTGAATGGAGAACAAATACCACCGACAACTAAGACTAGATTTCTAGGAATCACTATCGATCAGCATCTGTCTTTCGAAGACCATGTAGACTCGATCCTGAAGAACGTCAGACCGCTAACCTATACCCTTCTTAACCTCAAACGCTCTGGCGTACCTCAACGGTTACTCACGAGGTTCTACCTTACATGTATACGGCCTCGTATGACATATGGAAGCGTAGCCTGGTTCTGCATGATGACCGACCAACAGAAGAAACGAGTAATCCAGCTGGAAAAACTCTCACTGAAAATTATAGCCCCAGGCTGTGACGAGTATAGTGAAAGGATAGCCCTGCTAAACATCATACCACTAGACGAATATATTGACTCTATGTGCCATCAACACATCGACAAGATCAAGACACCTGGGCACTGCCTGCATCATTTACTACCTCAACCGAGTGCTCGCAGACCTAGTAGACATACAACGCGCCTCAACACCAGCTCACGAACTGAATTGAGAGGCAACACTTTACTCTTTTGTTACAGCAATGCCGGATGTGTAAATTATAAAGTCTAAGGATTAATTTTTTTTTTTATGTTTTTTATTTTCATGCCCAGGTTGCCTTCCTTACTTATATTGTGATGAAACCTCTAAAGGTCGCCTCTAATTTTTAGAAGATGATCATTGGTTCAGTAATAAAGATTATATATATATATATATTTGGTTATGCTATAAAATCCCACAGCGTTCATTGATCGGGACAGAAAACTACTGATTTAAACTCGTGAGAAAGAGGCTAGAAAGACATGGAGATATCTAAAACTTGAGTGACAAATATTCCGAGTCTCTACACTATTTTAAGTCCACTGACCAACTTAAGAATTAAAACTAAAGGCCTACATTATTCCTGACTTCTCTTCAAACTTACCCTTACTCACTCTCCCCTATGTAACGAGGCAATTTTGTGTCAACAAAATTCATTCCCATGAATTTTGATGGCGGCATATTATAAACATTTCTGAATCTGAATTATTGTCATTACCTTCTAATGAATCAAGATTTCCCTTTTTACATTTCAAGAATTTAACAGTAGGGTCTAATGATCCGAAAACTTGTTAAACGAAAAGAAAAGATAGCCATTCAATTATATGCACCTAGAAGTTGCAAAGCAGTTATCTTAGGAGGAGCCATGTCCAAATTCCTTAACTCTGCTCTAAAAAAAGCTGTGTACTTTGGATTTCTTATATCTGTTTGATGTGATGATGCAGTTTAATAACAATTTTTGTAGCCAACCAGTAATTGAATCAAACACCTGAGTACTAGCAGCTGGACTTAAATGGCTCTCTGTTGATTCTGTTTTATGATGCCCTGTATATTGATTGCAGATTGTTTGAGTTACCGGAGCTTATTAGTTTATAATGTTGATTTTGTGTGTTTGATAATTGTGTGGATTTACATGTAGCAGACATTATTATGTAATGATTTTGAATTAACCTAGATTGTGCAGGCACTTAGTGTGCCTTCTTTGATGAATTGAGAGCAGAGCAGTGTTCGACTTGAGAGAGAGTGGACCTGCACCAGCGTGAATAAAGATCTTTTATCCTTTAAGTACGAGCTAGTGAATATGTAGAGAGCAATATATAAATGTTTTTAAGACTTTCACCATGAACCTCCCTGCCTAAGACGGTGCGCCCTGCTCGACAGCACAGAGGTTAAGGAACATTAAAAGAAACAACCTTTAGTCGTTGCATCCCCATATCTATAATGAAAGAGTGAAGACATCGGATCATATCAGGTGTGATTATTATTATTATTTGGACGCCTAACTCTAAACTCTCATGTATATACATGCCTGAGTAGTTAAGAATTTGACATGAAAACCTGGAATTACGTATGCGATTAGTTAGTTTAAGTGCTCAAACGGTGCAAGATGCAGGTAGAGGCATTTCAATATCAACCACCAGTAGTTGATATTGAAATGCCTCTACCAGCATCTTTCACCGTTTGAGCACTTAAACTAGCGATTAGTGTGAAAAATAAGATCCTCTGATTTTTCTGATTTGATAAAGATTTTTTGTTCGAAATTGAATTTGCTATAAGGTCCTTTAGCCTGTCTACATTAGTTATTTTCACTTAGAACATTAGAACATTAGTACATTAGTTTCCCATCGTCTCATCATAGCTGCATTATTAGGTGATTGTAAATATCTGAGTCAGATGATATCTTTGATATTTTTTGCTAGTATAACATAAATTGCCACCATCATGATACCATACCAGCCAGTGGAAAATCGCTACTAGTAGAAATAGTATTATCAAATAGTTGAAATATTTTGTTCACTGATGATTGGGATACATTTTTGGAACTAAGCCTATTTTATTTTTGCAGGGAAGAACTTTAGTCACTGACTCATACACAGAGATAACATAACTCCCTTCATTGGCCTGACGTCATATAACCTGAATGTTTGTATTATATAGTTAACCTTCATATATCTGTATCGAGTGTCCAGAAAATTGAATCTCCTAAATCGTATTTCAAATTTCTAATGATGTTGGAAAACCCAGAGTTTCCAAAGCACAACCAAATTCACTCTCATCTGCGTTATGGCTGCCTTTGTGTCGATAAAAAGTCCTCGAGTTTTCCTTTTTATGCAGTACCGGTGAAGATGATATTTGTTTTTTTGCTGATTCTTGGAGGAGTAACTAGTAACCAGTATGAATAATACCAAAGGTTTCTTTTCCAAACCTTTAAAATGGCTTGGACATAAATTTATCAACCATTTGTGGCAATAGTGATGATTTATAATATCACTTATACACTACACAAAGACCATTACATATTGTTGTTACATATGATAAAGGAATTATGTAAGATTTGCATGTTGGTAAATTGCAATGCTCTACAGCACTTGCATTAGTGATGTTGGAACGAGTGCCTCCCATAAGGGAAGCTATCTCTCGATTTAATCAACTTTTACTTCTCAGGTATCCGTGTTAGCAGCATCCTGATCGAAACCAGCCCTAAACCATTTTGAGGCCTCTCGCTTATTAACCAGATTAAAGTTATAGTAAAAGGAACTTTCAGCTATACTCCCTTCCCTCACCCATTTATACACAAAAACTGATCCTAAAACATCATATAGCTATTGACTCCTCAGTAAAATGGTATACACACATAAACATCTACACACATACACCTATACACACATACACAGTGTTCATGTAAATCAGCATGAAAAACTGAAGATTGATATCGATGAAATCTCAGGTGGTGGGGCAAAGATAACATATAATTTCCGTGAAGGACACTCTAACCACAAACAACATAAAATAATTTTATGACCTTAATATTACCAGGCAAGCTACCTAATTAATCAATTAGATGGGGGCGTGCTTATGACTGAAATAAGGTAATAATTCAATTACAATAACTGTATTTGGAATAGGGCTATACTGTACTTACCCCTCAGGTATCTCTGTTAGATCACAATTTTGCAGACTTAGCTTTTTGAGACACTTCAGATCTCCTATCCTGCTGGGTAAGGTATGAAGGTTCTTATTTCCATATAACCACAGCCCCTCTAGGGTGGTAAGTGATCCAATACTGTAATGAAAGTTATTAGATCTGTCAGTATGTACCCAGTTTTAAAGGAGCAGCAAAGCAGAAGATAATACAACAGTGCACCAATCTAACACCCAAGGTTAGCAGTGCTGCTAGGGACTATAGATGATATTACCAACTGGTGTGATAACCACAATATGCCAGCCATCGCGATCACACATCATAGATCAGGCTAAATTACTGATCTGACGTAGAGAAAAGCACCATACTGGTGGAATCTAGGGTGCCTGGTGACACAATGCCTATACAAAGGATATAATTGAAAATAATTCCCAGTGAAAGTAGGCTTCCATGAAGATGCGGTAGATCAGCTATCAATTTCGAGACTTGCGTTTTCAGACAAAGAACACAGACAAGCAATAAAAAGAGTAGTACAAGTACTAAACTGAGAGGAGTAAGTGATCAGCTCCTTGGGTACTCAGGGTATTAGGTTGAGTTGGGATTGCGGCTCCAATACCCGCAAAAAGGAGCACTCCAAAGGTGTCCTATGAAGATTTTCAGGCAAAAACAGAACGAAAATAGTAATTTTGAGTGTTGATGTAAATCAACATGATAATCTGAGGGGGGGAGGGGGTGGACTTTCTCGACTATCATTGAGATACCAATTGTGAAAAGAAAACATTTTCACCTTAATACTACCCGATAAACAACTTAATTAATCAATCAGATGGGTGCAGTTCTAATGAGTAAAATAAAGGATTAATTTAGTTAAAATAACAGTGTTTTGAAAAGAACTATACTGTACTTACCTCTCAGGTATCTCCGTTAGGTCACAATTGCTCAGCTCTAGCTTTTTGAGACACTTCAGATCCCCTATCCGGCTGGGTAAGGTATGAAGGTTCTCATTTCTATATAAGTACAGCTCCTCTAGGGTGGTAAGTGATCCAATACTGTAATGAAAGTTATTAGATCTGTCAGTATGTACCCAGTTTTAAAGGAGCAGCAAAGCAGAAGATAATACAACAGTGCACCAATCTAATAGCAAAGTACATATGCAGGTACTGATCTTACTTTTGCAGGATAGGTGGTATTCAGTGACAATAAAACACATAATAAATAAATAAAGAAAAAACAAATATGATGGAAAAAAGCAAATGTATAATAACGTCAACTTGCAGTTTTTGAGACTGCAGCTATTATAAAGATCTATGTGATCTCAAACTGAGTTAAGAGTTGGGTAAAATATGATTAGATCATAACTTTGCATTGTCATATACTTCGCATGGGCTATTCTTTCTTTGGGGAATCACAGAACCATTGTTCTGGCCAAAAAAACAAGAGTGATTTTTGGTGGTGATCAAAATTCAATCTACATAACATTTCTATCTCATTTAAATTAATATCTAGTGACCTTGAGGTCAGGTTATATATGGTTTAGTGGTTGTCTGCTCTGCAACTGTTATCAGGTCCAATCACAGCTGTATTGAGGATGACCCATAGGAAAAGAGCCAAGGTTTGGTGCTTTCTTATCCGCTTGATGACTCTATATCACCTATCATATTAAATTAATTAGATACTGTGTAACACCCGACTGAGGCTGTTATGGTTCAGGTCATGTGATACAGGAGGCAGCAGCGGAAAAATTTGAGTGTGAACATCTTGATACGACTATGAATCAGTTTAAACTTGATATTCGGCTCTGTAGTGAATGATATTCTGTTCCAAAGAGCTGATTTCCTTACTGGCTATTCATTTAACATTTATAAATGGGTTGCCAGGGTTGTCTGCTACTTTAACAAGCACTATTTTATACCCGTCCTTTTAACAGAATAATAATAAAAAAAAAACTCAGCTAACATACCAGTAACCAATTCCATGTTGCCAATCCAACAAAAGAAATATTCTGTCGATCAATACCACTCATGCGTTTACCATCAGCCAAAAATCTTTATTTAGTAACTTCATTTATGCCAAACCAATACAGTCTGTCCGCCCAGCTATTTTGAAAATTGGCACACCTCCGCGAGATAGCTTCAATCTATGTATGTATGTATGTATATGATGCTCAAATAATGGTGTGGGAGAGAAGTTATTCATCAGTTGAAATGAAAGTAAGGAACTGACTTAGAACGCCAACCACCCTCTACCTTTTTTAAATTAGCCCACATGATGAAAACTTTCCTGGATTTTAAATCCTGCCTATCCACCGAACTAAGACTTCCGAAAAATTACTTTCCTAATCAAATTACAAAGTGGTTGCAAAGTTTCCAATGTTAACATATTTTAGGGTTTTCAAGAATAAATGATAGCTGATAATTTTGCTTGTTTTACTATTCTTGGCCCGGTCTCTAAATTTAAATCCTTGTACATTTCCAACCTGCAGGGTATTTTGGACATGGGTTTAGGTAGCCTGTCTTGACTAGGTTTGTTGTGGCAGATGCTTGCCCCTTCCCACTGCAAAGCTTGTCAAGACGGGCTCAGAGATAGGGTTCGATAACTCTGCTCTAAAAAAAGCTGTGTACTTTGGATTTCTTATATATGTATGATGTGATGATGCAGTTTAATAACAATTTTTGTAGCCAACCAGTAATTGAATCAAACACCTGAGTACTAGCAGCTGGACTTAAATGGCTCTCTGTTGATTCTGTTTTATACATGATACATTATACAAGAAGGAGATAAAATGCTTTTCTGACCTTAGAAGATTTTAATCAGACGGAAGTGTACTCTATCAAGCAACATGTTGTAGATTTAAGTCCCTGGCCAATTTACGAGATACAAAAATGATTTGCTTCCATAGACTTTACTTTTAGGTCTATTTTTGATACACAGCTTTCTAAGTATCCCTCGGAATATCCTCTCGGAAAAGATTGTATACACAAAAGGAGCCTAAGTTTCTTTAAATTATTTTGGCTGATTGATTATAGCTTGTAATTATACAACAAAATTTACCAAAAGCCATGAGGATCATTACACATTGGTAAGCTTAATTTTATAGAGTGATTTGTCAATAACCTTCAAATTGCGTAGTGACAAGATCACTTGTGGAGAAATGTCTAGTCTCCACAATTTAGGTTCTGTCTATTGGTCTGTTATATATTTGGTTATGCTATAAAATCCCACAGCATTCATTGATCGGGACAGAAAACTACTGATTTAAACTCGTGAGAAAGAGGCTAGAAAGACATGGATATATCTAAAACTTGAGTGACAAATATTCCGAGTCTCTACACTATTTTAAGTCCACTGACCAACTCAAGAATTAAACTAAAGGCCCTCATTATTCCTGACTTCTCTTCAAACTTACCCCTACTCACTCTCCCCTATGTAACGAGGCAATTTTGTGTCAACAAAATTCTTTCCCATGAATTTTGATGGCGGCATATTATAAACACTTCTGAATCTGAATTATTGTCATTACTTTCTAATGAATCAAGATTTCCCTTTTTACATTTCAAGAATTTAACAGTAGGGTCTAACGATCCGAAAACTTGTTAAACTAAAACAAAAGATAGCCATTCAATTATATGCACCTAGAAGTTGCAAGGCAGTTATCTTTGGAGGAGCCATGTCCAAATTCCCTAACTCTGCTCTAAAAAAAGCTGTGTACTTTGGATTTCTTATATCTGTATGATGTGATGATGCAGTTTAATAACAATTTTTGTAGCCAACCAGTAATTGAATCAAACACCTGAGTACTAGCAGCTGGACTTAAATGGCTCTCTGTTGATTCTGTTTTATGATGCCCTGTATATTGATTGCAGATTATTTGAGTTACCGGAGCTTATTAGTTTATAATGTTGATTTTGTGTGTTTGATGATTGTGTGGATTTACATGTAGCAGACATTATTATGTAGTGATTTTGAATTAACCTAGATTGTGCAGGCACTTAGTGTGCCTTCTTTGATGAATTGAGAGCAGAGCAGTGTTCGACTTGAGAGAGAGTGGACCTGCACCAGCGTGAATAAAGATCTTTTATCCTTTAAGTACGAGCTAGTGAATATGTAGACAGCAATATATAAATATATAAATGTTTTTAAGACTTTCACCATGAACCTCCCTGCCTAAGACGGTGCGCCCTGCTTGACAGCACAGAGGTTGAGGAACATTAAAAGAAACAACCTTTAGTCGTTACATCCCCATATTTATAATGAAAGAGTGAAGACATCGGATCACATCAGATGTGATTATTATTATTATTTGGACGCCTAACTCTAAACTCTTATCTGATTTTATATTTACCTGAGCAAGAGACATTTTAATAAGATAGCGAGTGATCGAGAACATCCACTTTTTAGTAGAGTAATACGAAACAATAACAGAACATCCTCTTGCTTAAATACTACTTACCGACCCAAGACCTGCAAGACTCAAAAACATGCCAAATCTTTTTCCCAACCTTAATGTCTTATTTTAACAACATACAACCTTAACCTTTCTTAGTCCATATATTAATTAATGTACGCATTCAATTTTATCATTCTCACGATACCGAATGTAAAACAAACTGAAACTGAAACTGTAGTGTGAGGTACGTCACAGCCGCCATACTTAATATGAATTATTACACTATTAATCACACAGGTTGGAATGCAATGCAGGCAATGCCGCTAACGCTGAGCCTAGTGGCCCGATGGTAACGTCGTTGCCTGCAGGTATGTGGACCCAGGTTGGAGTCCCAGCCAGGTCTGAATTTTGATCATCATCTTATCTGTGTGATTATTAGTGTAATAACTCATAATAAGTATGACAGTTGTGACGGACCACAGGGGAAACATCCGCTTATTCCCTATGCCGATTGAGTGCGATCACGCTGGAAGTTTGAGAGGCCATAACTTCCTCAAAATTTGGATTCTTAAACTGGAATTCGCTCACATGATAGAATAAAATATGGAGAATAAGATGTGATACAAAATAGCAGCCTCAAACTAAGTCTTTAATGGCAAGGCTGCAATGTCTGCGCCAGCTTTGCTCTCTGTTTGCAGGCAGATCAGAGCACACCTGGGGGCCAACCAAATCCTACTGCAGTTGGCCTCCAGGCGTACTCCGACATGCCTGCAAACAGAGAGCAAACTGGCGCAGACATTGCGGCCTTGCCATTAAGGCAAAATATTTTAGCCGCCCATGCTTCGGGATATGGCGCGTGATATGACATCCGATTTTAATCAAACTTAAACCAGGCAAATGACATCTCGTCCACGCTACACCATCAATGATAAACACATGAGCCGTGCTTATACTGCCAAAAAACTGAACCAGTTTTTTTTGACATTGCCGGATCTTTGTCTGATGTTAACCTCCTGTCTGCTCTAACCGATCTACTTTATGACAATACACATTGGGCAAGTAAAACACTGGCTGCGTAATATAGTCACATCGAAGTCAACATGTGCATCAGACTTTCCCTCATAAGTCTCAAAGTTTTGTTGTGAGGATTGGTGCATACCACTGTGGGATCTAAATAAACAAATGGACAGAAATGGTAGATGAAAAGAACTGTCACGCTGATCCTACCGCTTTCCTGGACATGTCAAAGGCTTTTGACAGAATGGGAAAAATAAAAGTAATAGAGAAGCATGCATCAAGAAAAGTTGACAAGAATCTAATCTCCATTGTGCATGCTTCTTGGATGGCAGAGAGCGAAAAGTAAGGTTAGGCAACTCCATCAGCCTAACCTTGAAAACGACAAATGGAACACCTCAGGGCACTCTCTTAGGACCAATTTTCGGGTTACTGTATATCGACTCACGGTCAACCAAGCACGGGACCATTGACAAATATGGGGATGACCTCACAAAAACACCCAAGGTCAGCAGTGCTGCTAGGGACTATAGATGATATTACCTACTGGTGTGATAACCACAGTATGCCAGCCATCGCGATCACACATCATAGATCAGACTAAATTGCTGATCTGACGTAGAGAAAAGCGCCATACTGGTGGAATCTAGGGTGCCTGGTGACACAATGCCTATACAAAGGATTTAATTGAAAATAATTCCCAGTGGAAGTAGGCTTCCATGAAGATGCCGTAGATCAGCTATCAATTTCGAGACTTGCGTTTTCAGACAAAGAACACAAACAAGCAATAAAAAGAGTAGTATAAGTACTAAACTAAGTGATCAGCTCCTTGGGTACTCAGGATATTAGGTTGAGTTGGGACTGTGGCTCCAATACCCGCAAAAAAGATCACTCCAAAGGTGTCCTATATAGATTTTCAGGCAAAAACAGAGCGAAAATAGTAATTTTGCAGCCATTTGTTGATGGTCATAAGGGGACATTGTAGCGAACTTTAGATAGAACAGTTAAAACATCATATCATTTAAACAGGAATGGGACTTAAACTGCGTTTTTTAACAATGTAGATTTTGTTGTATGACAGGGAGGAATTTTGAGTGTTGATGTAAATCAACATGATAATCTGAGGGCGGGGGAGGGGGTGGACCTTCTCGACTATCATTGAGATACCAATTGTGAAAAAAAAAACATTTTCACCTTAATACTACCCAATAAACAACTTAATTAATCAAACAGATGGGTGCAGTTCTTATGAGTAAAATAAAGGATTAATTTAGTTACAATAACAGTGATTTGAAAACAATTATACTGTACTTACCTCTCAGGTATCTCTGTTAGATCACAACCACTTAGTTTTAGTATTCTCAGACTCTTCAGATCCCCTATTCGGCTGGGTAAGGTGTGAAGGTTCTCATTTCCATATAACAACAGTTCCTCTAGGGTGGTAAGTGATCCAATACTGTAATGAAAGTTATTAGATCTGTCAGTATGTACCCAGTTTTAAAGGAGCAGCAAAGCAGAAGATAATACAACAGTGCACCAATCTAATAGCAAAGTATGTATGTATGTATGTATATGATGCTCATATAATGGTGTGGGAGAGAAGTTATTCATCAGTTGAAATGAAATGAAGGTAAAGAACTGACTTAGATTGCCATCCACCCCCTACCTTTTGTAAATTAGCCCACAGGATGAACACTTTCATGGATTTTAAATCCTGCCTATTCACCAAACTAAAACTTCCGAAAAATTACTTTCCTAATCAAATTACAAAGTGGTTGCAAAGTTTCCAATGTTAACATATATTAGGGTTTTCAAGCATAAATGATAGCTGATAATTTTGTTTGTTTTACTACTTGATGGCCCGGTCTCTAAATTTAAATCCTTGTACATTTTCAACCTGCAGGGTATTTTGGACATGTCTTGATTAGGTTTGTTGTGGCAGATGCTTGCCCCTTCCCACTGCAAAGCTTGTCAAGACAGGCTCGGATAGAGGGTGCGATATGCGAAATAATGAGTACTAGCAGCTGGACTTAAATGGCTCTCTGTTGATTCTGTTTTACGATGCCCTGTATATTGATTGCAGATTGCTTGAGTTACCGGAGCTTATTAGTTTATAATGTTGATTTTGTGTGTTTGAGGTCTCTGCCTAAGACGGTGCGCCCTGCTCGACAGCACAGAGGTTGAGGAACATTAAAAGAAACAACCTTTAGTCGTTACATCCCCATATTTATAATGAAAGAGTGAAGACATCGGATCACATCAGATGTGATTATTATTATTATTTGGACGCCTAACTCTAAACTCTTATCTGATTTTATTTTTACCTGAGCAAGAGACATTTTAATAAGATAGCGAGTGATCGAGAACATCCACTTTTTAGTAGAGTAATACGAAACAATAACAGAACATCCTCTTGCTTAAATACTACTTACCGACCCAAGACCTGCAAGACTCAAAAACATGCCAAATCTTTTTCCCAACCTTAATGTCTTATTTTAACAACATACAACCTTAACCTTTCTTAGTCCATATATTAATTAATGTACGCATTCAA
Source organism: Membranipora membranacea (assembly GCA_914767715.1). NCBI lineage: Eukaryota > Metazoa > Bryozoa > Gymnolaemata > Cheilostomatida > Membraniporidae > Membranipora > Membranipora membranacea. The sequence goes on from OU612074.1 coordinate 24,274,155, forward strand.
TTTTATCATTCTCACGATACCGAATGTAAAACAAACTGAAACTGAAACTGTAGTGTGAGGTACGTCACAGCCGCCATACTTAATATGAATTATTACACTATTAATCACACAGGTTGGAATGCAATGCAGGCAATGCCGCTAACGCTGAGCCTAGTGGCCCGATGGTAACGTCGTTGCCTGCAGGTATGTGGACCCAGGTTGGAGTCCCAGCCAGGTCTGAATTTTGATCATCATCTTATCTGTGTGATTATTAGTGTAATAACTCATAATAAGTATGACAGTTGTGACGGACCACAGGGGAAACATCCGCTTATTCCCTATGCCGATTGAGTGCGATCACGCTGGAAGTTTGAGAGGCCATAACTTCCTCAAAATTTGGATTCTTAAACTGGAATTCGCTCACATGATAGAATAAAATATGGAGAATAAGATGTGATACAAAATAGCAGCCTCAAACTAAGTCTTTAATGGCAAGGCTGCAATGTCTGCGCCAGCTTTGCTCTCTGTTTGCAGGCAGATCAGAGCACACCTGGGGGCCAACCAAATCCTACTGCAGTTGGCCTCCAGGCGTACTCCGACATGCCTGCAAACAGAGAGCAAACTGGCGCAGACATTGCGGCCTTGCCATTAAGGCAAAATATTTTAGCCGCCCATGCTTCGGGATATGGCGCGTGATATGACATCCGATTTTAATCAAACTTAAACCAGGCAAATGACATCTCGTCCACGCTACACCATCAATGATAAACACATGAGCCGTGCTTATACTGCCAAAAAACTGAACCAGTTTTTTTTTGACATTGCCGGATCTTTGTCTGATGTTAACCTCCTGTCTGCTCTAACCGATCTACTTTATGACAATACACATTGGGCAAGTAAAACACTGGCTGCGTAATATAGTCACATCGAAGTCAACATGTGCATCAGACTTTCCCTCATAAGTCTCAAAGTTTTGTTGTGAGGATTGGTGCATACCACTGTGGGATCTAAATAAACAAATGGACAGAAATGGTAGATGAAAAGAACTGTCACGCTGATCCTACCGCTTTCCTGGACATGTCAAAGGCTTTTGACAGAATGGGAAAAATAAAAGTAATAGAGAAGCATGCATCAAGAAAAGTTGACAAGAATCTAATCTCCATTGTGCATGCTTCTTGGATGGCAGAGAGCGAAAAGTAAGGTTAGGCAACTCCATCAGCCTAACCTTGAAAACGACAAATGGAACACCTCAGGGCACTCTCTTAGGACCAATTTTCGGGTTACTGTATATCGACTCACGGTCAACCAAGCACGGGACCATTGACAAATATGGGGATGACCTCACAAAAACACCCAGCGTCAGCAGTGCTGCTAGGGACTATAGATGATATTACCAACTGGTGTGATAACCACAGTATGCCAGCCATCGCGATCACACATCATAGATCAGACTAAATTGCTGATCTGACGTAGAGAAAAGCGCCATACTGGTGGAATCTAGGGTGCCTGGTGACACAATGCCTATACAAAGGATTTAATTGAAAATAATTCCCAGTGGAAGTAGGCTTCCATGAAGATGCCGTAGATCAGCTATCAATTTCGAGACTTGCGTTTTCAGACAAAGAACACAAACAAGCAATAAAAAGAGTAGTATAAGTACTAAACTAAGTGATCAGCTCCTTGGGTACTCAGGATATTAGGTTGAGTTGGGACTGTGGCTCCAATACCCGCAAAAAAGATCACTCCAAAGGTGTCCTATATAGATTTTCAGGCAAAAACAGAGCGAAAATAGTAATTTTGCAGCCATTTGTTGATGGTCATAAGGGGACATTGTAGCGAACTTTAGATAGAACAGTTAAAACATCATATCATTTAAACAGGAATGGGACTTAAACTGCGTTTTTTAACAATGTAGATTTTGTTGTATGACAGGGAGGAATTTTGAGTGTTGATGTAAATCAACATGATAATCTGAGGGCGGGGGAGGGGGTGGACCTTCTCGACTATCATTGAGATACCAATTGTGAAAAAAAAAACATTTTCACCTTAATACTACCCAATAAACAACTTAATTAATCAAACAGATGGGTGCAGTTCTTATGAGTAAAATAAAGGATTAATTTAGTTACAATAACAGTGATTTGAAAACAATTATACTGTACTTACCTCTCAGGTATCTCTGTTAGATCACAACCACTTAGTTTTAGTATTCTCAGACTCTTCAGATCCCCTATTCGGCTGGGTAAGGTGTGAAGGTTCTCATTTCCATATAACAACAGTTCCTCTAGGGTGGTAAGTGATCCAATACTGTAATGAAAGTTATTAGATCTGTCAGTATGTACCCAGTTTTAAAGGAGCAGCAAAGCAGAAGATAATACAACAGTGCACCAATCTAATAGCAAAGTATGTATGTATGTATGTATATGATGCTCATATAATGGTGTGGGAGAGAAGTTATTCATCAGTTGAAATGAAATGAAGGTAAAGAACTGACTTAGATTGCCATCCACCCCCTACCTTTTGTAAATTAGCCCACAGGATGAACACTTTCATGGATTTTAAATCCTGCCTATTCACCAAACTAAAACTTCCGAAAAATTACTTTCCTAATCAAATTACAAAGTGGTTGCAAAGTTTCCAATGTTAACATATATTAGGGTTTTCAAGAATAAATGATAGCTGATAATTTTGTTTGTTTTACTACTTGATGGCCCGGTCTCTAAATTTAAATCCTTGTACATTTTCAACCTGCAGGGTATTTTGGACATGTCTTGATTAGGTTTGTTGTGGCAGATGCTTGCCCCTTCCCACTGCAAAGCTTGTCAAGACAGGCTCGGATAGAGGGTGCGATATGCGAAATAATGAGTACTAGCAGCTGGACTTAAATGGCTCTCTGTTGATTCTGTTTTACGATGCCCTGTATATTGATTGCAGATTGCTTGAGTTACCGGAGCTTATTAGTTTATAATGTTGATTTTGTGTGTTTGAGGTCTCTGCCTAAGACGGTGCGCCCTGCTCGACAGCACAGAGGTTGAGGAACATTAAAAGAAACAACCTTTAGTTGTTACATCCCCATATTTATAATGAAAGAGTGAAGACATCGGATCACATCAGATGTGATTATTATTATTATTTGGACGCCTAACTCTAAAATCTTATCTGATTTTATTTTTGACCTGAGCAAGAGACATTTTAATAAGATAGCGAGTGATCGAGAACATCCACTTTTTAGTAGAGTAATACGAAACAATAACAGAACATCCTCTTGCTTAAATACTACTTACCGACCCAAGACCTGCAAGACTCAAAAACATGCCAAATCTTTTTCCCAACCTTAATGTCTTATTTTAACAACATACAACCTTAACCTTTCTTAGTCCATATATTAATTAATGTACACATTCAATTTTATCATTCTCATGATACCGAATGTACAAATAAACTGAAACTGAAACTGTAGTGTGTGGTACGTCACAACAGTCATACTTAATATGAGTTATTACACTAATAATCACACAGATAAGATGATGATCAAAATTCAGACCTAGATGGGTCTCGAACCCAGGTCCGAATGCAATGCAGGCAATGCCGCTAACGCTGAGCCTAGTGGCGCGATGGTAGCGTCGTTGCCTGCAGGTATGTGGACCCAGATTCGAGTCCCAGCCAGGTCTGAATTTTGATCATCATCTTATCTGTGTGATTATTAGTGTTATAACTCATAAAAAGTATGACAGTTGTGACGTACCACAGGGGAAACATCCGCTTATTCCCTATGCCGATTGAAGGTGATCAACCTGGAAGTTTGAGAGGCCTTAACTTCCTCAATATCTGGATTTTTAAACTTGAATTCGCTCATATGATAGAATAAAATATGGAGAATAAGATGTGATATAAAATAGCAGCCTCAAACTAAGTCTTTAATGGCAAGGCTGCAATGTCTGCGCCAGTTTTGCTCTCTGTTTGCAGGCAGATCAGAGCACACCTGGGGGCCAACCAAATCCTACTGCAGTTGGCCTCCAGGCGTACTCCGACCTGCCTGCAAACAGAGAGCAAACTGGCGGAGACATTGTGGCCTTGCCATTAAGGCAAAATAATTTTCGCCGCCCATGCTTCGGGATGTGGCGCGTGATAAGACATCCGATTTTAATCAACCTTGAACCAGTTTTTCGTTGACATCGCCGGAACTTTGTCTGATGTTAACCTCCAATCTGCTCTAACCGATCTACCATATGACAGTACACATTGGGCAAGTAAAACACTGGCTGCGTAATATAGTCACATCGAAGTCAACATGTGCATCAGACTTTCCCTCATAAGTCTCAAAGTTTTGTTGTGAGGATTGGTGCATACCACTGTGGGTTCTAAATAAACAAATGGACAGAAATGGTAGATGAAAAGAACTGTCACGCTGATCCTACCGCTTTCCTGGACATGTCAAAGGCTTTTGACAGAATGGAAAAAAATAAAAGTAATAGAGAAGCATGCATCAAGAAAAGTTGACATGAATCTAATCTCCATTGTGCATGCTTCTTGGATGGCAGAGAGCGAAAAGTAAGGTTAGGCAACTCCATCAGCCTAACCTTGAAAACGAAAAGTGGAACACCTCAGGGCACTCTCCTAGGACCAATTTTCTGGTTACTGTATATCGACTCACGGTCAACCAAGCACGGGACCATTGACAAATATGGGGATGACCTCACCAAAACACCCAGCGTCAGCAGTGCTGCTAGGGACTATAGATGATATTACCAACTGGTGTGATAACCACAATATGCCAGCCATCGCGATCGCACATCATAGATCAGACTAAACTTCTGATCTGACGTAGAGAAAAGCGCCATACTGGTGGAATCTAGGGTGCCTGGTGACACAATGCCTATACAAAGGATATAATTGAAAATAATTCCCAGTGGAAGTAGGCTTCCATGAAGATGCGGTAGATCAGCTATCAATTTCGAGACTTGCGTTTTCAGACAAAGAACGCAAACAAGCAATAAAAAGAGTAGTATAAGTACTAAACTGAGAGGAGTAAGTGATCAGCTCCTTGGGTACTCTATTAGGGTATTAGGTTGAGTTGGGATTGTGGCTCCAATACCCGCAAAAAAGATCACTCCAAAGGTGTCCTTTAAAGATTTTCAGGCAAAAACAGAACGAACATAGTAATTTTGCAGCCATTTGTTGATGGTCATAAGGGGACGTTGTAGCGAACTTTAGATAGAACAGTTAAAACATCATATCATTTAAACAAGGAATGGGACTTAAACTGCGTTTTTTAACAAAGTAGATTTTTTTGTATGACAGGGAGGAATTTTGAGTGTTGATGTAAATCAACATGATAATCTGAGGGCGGGGGAGGGGGTGGACCTTCTCGACTATCATTGAGATACCAATTGTGAAAAAAAACAACTTTTTCACCTTAATACTACCCGATAAACAACTTAATTAATCAATCAGATGGGTGCAGTTCTAATGAGTAAAATAAAGGATTAATTTAGTTACAATAACAGTGTTTTGAAAACAACTATACTGTACTTACCTCTCAGGTATCTCTGTTAGATCACAATTTCTCAGATCTAGCTTTTTGAGACACTTCAGATCCCCTATCCGGCTGGGTAAGGTATGAAGGTTCTTATTTCCATATAAGCACAGCTCCTCTAGGGTGGTAAGTGATCCAATACTGTAATGAAAGTTATTAGATCTGTCAGTATGTATCCAGTTTTAGAGGAGCAGCAAAGCAGAAGATAATACAACAGTGCACCAATCTAATAGCAAAGTACATATGCAGGTACTGATCTTACTTTTGCAGGATAGATGGTATTCAGTGACAATAAAACACATAATAAATCAATAAAGAAACAACACATATGATGGAAAAAAGCTAATGTATAATAACGTCAACTTGCAGTTCTTGAGACTGCAGCTATTATAAAGATCTATGTGATCTCAAACTGAGTTAAGAGTTGGGTAAAATATGATTAGATCATAACTTTGCATTGTCATATACTTCGCATGGGCTATTCTTTCTTTGGGGAATCACAGAACCATTGTTCTGGCCAAAAAAACAAGAGTGATTTTTGGTGTTGATCAAAATTCAATCTACATAACATTTCTATCTCATTTAAATTAATATCTAGTGACCTTGAGGTCAGGTTATATATGGTTTAGTGGTTGTCTGATCTGCAACTGGTATCAGGTCCAATCACAGCTGTATTGAGGATGACCCATAGGAAAAGAGCCAAGGTTTGGTGCTTTCTTATCCGCTTGATGACTCTATATCACCTATCATATTAAATTAATTAGATACTGTGTAACACCCGACTGAGGCTGTTATGGTTCAGGTCATGTGATACAGGAGGCAGCAGCGGAAAATTTTGAGAGTGAACATCTTGATACGACTATGAATCAGTTTAAACTTGATATTCAGCTCTGTAGTGAATGATATTCTGTTCCAAAGAGCTGATTTCCTTACTGGCTATTCATTTAACATTTATAAATGGGTCGCCAGGGTTGTCTGCTACTTTAACCAGCACTATTTTATACCCGTCCTTTTAACAGAATAATAATTAAAAAAGAAACTCAGCTAACATACCAGTAACCAATTCCATGTTGCCAATCCAACAAAAGAAATATTCTGTCGATCAATACCACTCATGCGTTTACCATAAGCCAAAAATCTTTATTTAGTAACTTCATTTATGCCAAACTAGTACAGTCTGTCCGCCCAGCTATTTTGAAAATTGGCACACCTCCGCGAGATGGCTTCAATCTTTGTATGTATGTATGTATATGATGCTCAAATAATGGTGTGGGAGAGAAGTTATTCATCAGTTGAAATGAAATGAAGGTAAAGAACTGACTTAGAACGCCAACCACCCTCTACCTTTTTTAAATTAGCCCACAGGATAGATTTTAAATCCTGCCTATTCACCGAACTAAAACTTCCGAAAAATCCCTTTCCTAATCAAATTACAAAGTGGTTGCAAAATTTCCAATGTTAACATATATTAGGGTTTTCAAGAATAAATGATAGCTGATAATTTTGCTTGTCTTACTATTCTTGGCCGGGTCTCTAAATTTAAATCCTTGTACATTTTCAACCTGCAGGGTATTTTGGACATGGGTTTAGGTAGCCTGTCTTGACTAGGTTTGTTGTGGCAGATGCTGGCCCCTTCCCACTGCAAACCTTGTCAAGACAGGCTCAGATATAGGGTGCGATATGCAAAATAATGAGTACTAGCAGCTGGACTTAAATGGCTCTCTGTTGATTCTGTTTTATACATTAGGATTCGCAGAAGGAGATAAAATGCTTTTCTGACCTTAGAAGATTTTAATCAGATGGAAGTGTACTCTATCAAGCAACATGTTGTAGATTTAAGTCCCTGGCCAATTTAAGAGATACAAAAATGATTTGCTTCCATAGACTTTACTTTTAGGTCTATTTTTGATACACAGCTTAAGTATCCCTCGGAATATCGTCTCGGAAAAGATTGTATACACAAAAGGAGCCTAAGTTTCTTTAAATTATTTTGGTTGATTGATTATAGCTTGTAATTATACAACAAAATTTACCAAAAGCCATGAGGATCATTACACATTGGTAAGCTTAATTTTGTAGAGTGATTTGTCAATAGCCTTCAAATTGCGTAGTGACAAGATCACTTGTGGAGAAATGTCTAGTCTCCACAATTTAGATTCTGTCCATTGGTCTGTTATATATTTGGTTATGTTATAAAATCCCACAGCGTTCATTGATCGGGACAGAAAACTACTGATTTAAACTCGTGAGAGAGAGGCTAGAAAGACATGGTGATATCTAAAACTTGGGTGACAAATATTCTGAGTCTCTACACTATTTTAAGTCCACTGACCAACTTAAGAATTAAACCTAAAGGCCCTCATTATTCCTTATTTCTCTTCAAACTTACCCTTACTCACTCTCCCCTATGTAACGAGGCAATTTTGTGTCAACAAAATTCATTCCCATGAATTTTGATGGCGGCATATTAAAAACATTTCTGAATCTAAATTATTGTCATTACTTTCTAATGAATCAAGATTTCCCTTTTTACATTTCAAGAATTTAACAGTAGGGTCTAATGATCCGAAAACTTGTTAAACGAAAACAAAAGATAGCTATTCAATTATGTGCACCTAGAAGTTGCAAGGCAGTTATCTTTGGAGGAGCCATGTCCACATCCCTTATCTCTGCTTGAAAAAAAAACTGTGTACTTTGGAGTTCTTATATCTGTATATAATGAAAGAGTGAAGACATCGGATCATATCAGATGTGATTATTATTATTATTTGGACGCCTAACTCTAAACTCTCATGTGTATACATGGCTGAGTATTTAAGAATTTGACATGAAAACTTGGAATTATGTATGGGATTGGTTAGCTTAAGTGCTCAAACGGTGCAAGATGCTGGTAGAGGATTTTCATTATCGACCACCAGTAGTTGATAATGAAATGCCTCTACCAGCATCTTGCACCGTTTGAGCACTTAAACTAGCGATTAGTGTGAAATGTAAATCAACATGAAAACCTGAGGATTGATATCGACTGAAATTTCAAATACTGAATTCTTTGCACTTGAGTTTTCCACCCATTTGTGGATGGAAATAAATCAGAAGATTGTGACTTTAAATGGAATAAAAAATCTTCTTTTGAAATTCGCGAAGTAAGCTCCATCCATGACCAAAAATGATCAAGTATCACAAAAAACAAACATTTTCTTCTCTTTTTTTCAATATAACTTTGAATTCTTTGCAGTCTCATACCCCTTACAAAGCTATGTAACCAGACCAAATAATTTCAAAACTTTACTGGACAAGCAAAATTACTCTTGTTACTAGAGAGAACTATCTCAGCTGTAGGCATGTTGATCAGTGATACATAATATAATAATATCTGTCTTATTTGACACATGGATTGAGCTGCACTATATGCCATCTGTACAAATCTTGACCTTAAAATATTCTTATAGCAAGTTGTGAAAAGGATCTCTATTCATAGATGAGAAAAACCAGGCATGCACAAGAGGTATTTTGGTATTTGTCCTCTCTCTTATAATGGGGGCACAACTCTGATCAAATTAATGACTTCCTTGTTATAATGAGTGATCTGATGCTACAATGAGATGTGTGGAACGAAGTAATAAAAATGTTGTAGTTTAATGATTGGAGTTGGTTCTGATCCTGTAGTCAGCATATATTGACCTTTCACCTCCTGAGTGGGGTTAGGTCCACAAATGCAGTGTAATTTACTATACTATATTCTATTTTTTACATGCCTATTGGTATTTGTGAAGAGGAATTATATTCCTAATCAAAGAGGAGGAGACATCCAATCATTTCAGGTCAATTTAACATTCATCCTCTCTTTTATATTGGGAGCACAACTCGAGATTCTATGTATTTCATGACTCGCATAGTGAAATAAGAATTAGGCACTATCATATTCGATCATAGCTTCCTATTGCTTGTCACAAGTAGATTACAAATGCATTTCTTTCATCAAAATCTCCCTTGTTTGACAATGCGTGAATAAAAAAGAGTTATTTATTTTCATATTTTCAAGAGAGCAAAACCCACTTTTTTGTTAGAGGGAACATGCTGACATGTACAGACTTGTGTCAGCTCTGCTGCTAGAAAGGACAGAGTTTACTCACTTCTCTAACTGATCTACATCATTAATCCCTTCTATCCTCAGCTGTTTGAGATGAGGTGCTATCTGGTGTAGTGGTGGTATGTCTCCGTATATAGCCATATGTGTCACAGTGTGACCTTCTGTAGCTGATAATAACTCGTTTACAGTAAGTCTGCTGAAGCCTGGCCGGTCAGGTATCTTACCTATATCAGGCTGACTATCATCTCTGTACCAGATTCTATACTCTGTAAGTGTAAATTATTACTAGAATTGATATATCAGGACCCAACTCAAACAGCGTGCGGTGGCGGTAGGGATGGAAAAGTATGGGGAGATTCAGGGAAATTAAAAAATCGACAGAATCTTATCATGAGAGGTACGACTTCCATACGGTTTGTGGTTTTGTTAGTTTTACCGTTATCGGTGCCAAACCTGATAAGTGAAAAATTTGCTCTGAAGTTATTGAGGAATTAACATAATCGCTATGACCATAATCCATTGGCTTTGTTATAGAAAAGGGGATTTGTCTTATAAAGCCGGTCACTTCAGTTCCTGGTGTGCATGGTGATTCAACAAGAGGAAGTCAAGTTCAATGATGATGTGTGATGATCATTATGTGAGCTAATTATAGTAATTTCTGAAAACAGATGCTTTTATAGCTTGCTGGAGACACTCCAAACATACTCTATATGAGCTCATGTACGGGTTTAGAAATTATAAGTCTAGATCAGGGGTGCTCAAACTTTTTTGCCAGTGGGTCACTTTTAAAATTTAACATACTGAAGTGGGCCAGGATCTTTTGCGCCAAGCAAGCAGGCTATCAGTCAGGGGTATATTGAGTTTATTATTGAACTACAGATCTGCGCAAAGCGCGAAAATTATCTGGTCCTCATGTTTACTCATATGCATACTTAGCACTGTTGTCACCAAGACTTGGTGCGTGTTTTGGCCATGAGTAAACTTTCTGCCTAAGTAAACCAGTCGCAACGGGTAAGTTTTAATATGGGCAAGTGGCCCACCTAAAATTGGCAAGTGTGCCAAATTTGGCCAACGGACCATAGTTTGAGCACCCCTGGTCTAGATCAAGACCTTGACTAGATACTAAAATACTTTATGCTTTTCAACTCAATGTGTCACATGACCTGAAGGGAACTCCCTCTATCTAGGTCACAGCTTAGGGGATATCCCCTAATACTTTGTTTATACAACCAATAGATGGTGTTGCCTATTTCTCAACACTGGATTGCAAAAGAGTGATAAGAAATTGGTGGGTATATGTAATGAAACATGGAGATGTCTATGAATCTTTAAGCCAAGGTCATCTATTCTTGTTGAATGTAATATATTTTACTATTGATTACAGACACTGTTGTGAGAAAGTTTAATTTGTAGCGCTAACATTAACTGTCCTGGTCTACTCACTGACTGCACTCAGGGGTGTTCATCACTGTCTCCACTCAGGGGTGTACATCACTATCTCCACTCAGGGGTGTACATCACTGTCTACACTAAGGGGTGCACATCACTGACTCCACTCAGGGGTGTACATCACTGTCTCAACTCAGGGGTGTATATCACTGTCTCAGCTCAGGGGTGTACATCACCAACTCTACTCAGGGGTGTACATCACTGACTCCACTCAGGGGTGTACATCACTGTCTCAACTCAGGGGTGTACATCAGTGTATCTACTCAGGGGTGTACATCACTATCTCAGCTCAGGGGTGTACATCACCAACTCTACTCAGGGGTGTACATCACTGAATCCACTCATGGGGGTTTATTGCGGACTTCAGTCAGTGGATAATTTGACTGCTCCCAGTCAGGGGTGATGACTGGTTCCATTAAGAGTGTGATTCCCTGATTATGTAATTAATATAATATAAAATAATAAGGTGCTAACAAACAGTAATATTTATTACTGTGCTAACTCCACTCACCACCAGCAGGGTGATCTGTCCCTGAAGCCTGGAGGTCTTCACCCACTCCTTCTGGATCCATGATCTTCTTACAGCACTAAATAGGCATTATGTGTATGTATCCTCTGGTTACTCAGTGAACTAAAATATAACATCAATACAAAGGCATTTAGAACATCATTAGTTTAAACCTTATTGTTAATGACTGTTAGATTTGGATTCAGTCTGACGTTTAACCATTATAACCCACTTACAGATATAACAGTGGCTGTATGACTGTATTAGGTGTTGCAAGGTTTAGTAAGATCTCACAGTAATACAAGAGACGCAAAACTTATCTTTAACTATAAAAGTGTAGGAATGCTTCATGAGGCCTGTCTTACACACTAAGGGTCTACAGAGCACCGGGCTATCCGCTGATGTAGGGCCTGCATGAGTCATTGACAAAGTTCTGAAATGTACATAACTTTATAAGGTTGAGGGTGTATTGATGTCCAGCAAGCATTCATTTGGTTTTGTGAAATGAATCTGGGTCTACGGATTGGGCCTTTAGACTGCACACACAGACTTATGACTGTCTCACAACATCTCAAAACTGCCTAACATCAAGTCTTAAGAGTCTTTAAGTACCCGTTGTACTCGTGGGCATATCTCAACTCTGGGGTCCATCTTTCGCTCTGAAACCTGTAGTGTATGTGTTGTGAGACCCCTTAGGTTGGTTTATGTCCATCGCATTGGATTGAGAACCTTAACATATATTTGTAGGCACAATGGGCTGCTCAGTTCATTAAAAGTATTTTGGCTTCAAGTTGCTGTAGAGCTATCTTCTCATTTTCATACAATGTCATACTTAATATGAATTAGAAGTTATCCCACTTTGCCTAATTTATCATATCCCGTCCTTGTATCCAGGTAAACATACAAGCTTAAATGAGAGAATTCTTTACAGAGGAAGAATCTAGGGTCAAAATTGAATGTCTCCAAATATCAGAAATTATACCAGCATACAAGTTCTCCCTGTATACAGGTTTTATTTCAAACTCCAAGCACCAAGCAGATTGTGTCAATCTGGTTAAATAACTCTCCGTAAACCCTTATACTTGCAAGATAGCAAGAGAATAGGTAGCGATAGATATTTGATTTACTATTTCCAATCCAAATTCAATACTACGGGTTCTAATTTTTGCTGGATGGGGTGGAAGTTTTTGAGTGGGGGGATTAAATGAGGTTGCGTAATTCATCTACTGGTACTTGTGTCAACCGACCTTGCCCAGTGATATGAATTAAATTTAAGCCAGGGATACCCATCAAACAATTATGAAATATTTCAATCCTAAGAAATACACAAGAAGGCCTGACACTATCACATTTTAAACAAGGATTGATTGAGGAAACAATGTCAATTAAAAATTATTGAAGATTATTAGGGTTGTTTCAAACATAAATTACTGTCTTTCAAGTAAAATTTTTAAGAATAAATTGGGCAGTGCTTCTGATTTGTGCGAAAATAAATGTCACGTTAAAATCCCAAATCCTTCCCTCAAAGAAGCCTTAATAGTAGTAGTAATGTTATTATGAAGGCATATGATATCAGATATAAAATACTTCTGGTTTCTAGTTACTATTTGATTATGTAATATCAGGGCTCTCAACCTGGGAGGATTCGAAACCTGAGTTTTGATATTAGTATGTCCCATAGTGGTACTTTAAAGGTGTAAAACGCCCTGAGCATAAACAGCTGAGGGTATGTCTGAATTGGTACCGAAATATTGTCGGGTGAAATACCTGGGATTTGAAGATTATGTGCAAAGAATAGCTGGCAAAGCAAGTCAAAGAATGTAAGTTGTTAAAAAAATGTTGCATATAAGTACAAAGCCATTAGCTTCCATGATGTTCAAAAGTTTTGTAGTTTCCCTCTTGATGTATTGTCTGCCTGTTTTGCACACGAGCATATGTACCATAGACAAGAAATTACTAAGAAAAGTTTTTTAATGTTGCCAAGAATTTGAGGCTTGACGTAGGCGACCTCGATATTATTGTGCTGTTCTGCTGATGAGCATCACATCATACAAAATTTCCTAGAGCGATGCCCTCAAATGCAAGTTCCATACATTAGTATCAAGCTCCTTTAATGACAAAGTATATGCATCCCTTTCTAGTAAATCAATAAAAACCTAGAGCATTGCTTGTAAACATAAAATCGTAAATAATTTTAGATTTGATCCAGATGAACCAATTCATATGGACTAACCAAGGCCATCGCCACAGGTGAAAATGAATCCCAATGATGTAAAAATATGTTTGTAAAAATATTGTTTTAAAGGCTGACGAATCGAGCCGCCAGGGTAGAAAGGCATATAATTGATGAAATGTGATGCTATTGAAATCATTGCCTGGATTTATCCGGTTCACCTGCAAAATGACTTTTTTAACATTCCTAAAACTCAAATTTCTATTTAGCCATAATAATCTATTTGCAAATCACTGGGAGAGCAATAAGAGCATAGCTTATCACAAATGAAATCAAATACCCACAACAAATACCACACATTATTCTCATGCAAAAGTTTGATGTCATCTCAGTGTGAACCGAGATGCTTTGACAGAAAGGCAAGTTGGGTGTAATGTGTTGATATTCAAATTAAAGACTAGGTTCATTCAATCATGTCAAGTTCATTACAAGCTAAATTTTAAAAGCGTTGTCAAATACAAAATGGAATCTCACATAAATGACTTGAATAGGCAGCGCAGTGAGAGCATAGCTTATCACAACTAGAATCTAATACCTGATCATTCATTAATAATATGACATAAATTATTGTAAGGCAACATTTAGCATTGTTTATATATTATTCATCTCTGCCAACGAGCAAAATCTGAGTTTTAGCTCACATTTTAAAATCCCCTGAGAAGCCTGAGTTGAACCCAAAAATCTGAGTAACTCGGGCTAAATCTGAGTGGTTGAGAGCCCTGGTAATATTGTCTGTGATATGTAATAAATCAATCAAATCAATCAGGTGAAGACCAGAGAAGGCAGGGGAGGGATTTTGTTTTGCAGGAGAGGTATACACCCGAGGGTGCTGGGGGCTGGAACAATCAACAATGAAAGCTCCCCCAGTGGGACTCGAACCCACAACTCCTGCGGCACTAATCGCCTGGCAGTGAATAGCAAGCGCGCTAACCGATTGCGCCATCTCACCATCCCCAAAAAAGAATGGGTCGATGGCGCTAATTAGATAGCCCGCTATTCACTACTCGGAGTTGTGTTCTCTCATCCCACAGCACATTCCAATCCACCATTGCCACCCTATGAAACACAGGGTACGTGTTAGGGTTAATTTGAGTTAGAAGTTTTCCAAATGCAGTCACCAATAGCTCCTCGCCCATTTGCCATCAACAGCTTGAAGTCAATATAGTTAGTTGGGTATACAGATAAATCACAGTATGAAAGGTTTTTACTATCGTATCTACTGTCATGAGGATATTGCTCACTGTGTTAATGGCTGTGATGCCATACAGAGAGCAAATTGTATTGTGCTAACCTAAATTATTAGCCATCCTTTTGTAAGCCTCTATAAATAAATAAATAAGCAATCACTACTAGTATGCCTACCTGTAAATATGAGAGCACTACATAGTAAATCATTTGATTGTATGACTAAACAGAGAGACATTGCGACAACACAAACCATCACAAACCAACACAATTATGAGATTATGTTGACTCAATCTTTCACCAAACAATAGCGTGTGCTCCTGTTTTTAAAAACAATTTTAATTAGCCACACATTTAGATATTTTATTGTGAATAGCAACACATGATAACACTCTATGAGAAGAATGCTGTGTGTACAGCCTCTGCTTACAATTGATATTGCTAGCATAATGAATTACTCTGTGTTAAACACTTTCCGGCTCCTATCTCAATTTTAACTTATTAATCCCTATGCTCAGTGCCAAGATATGCACATATTTTGGTAACCTTCCATTTATCATATAATCTGTAATCAAAGAGAAACCCATGCATCCCAATTGACAAGCCCTCGGCTAACAAAACCCATGACCTCCAACGCATGCGCGCTGTGCGACTGACACTCTAACGTATGCCACCAACTCTTAAATCAATCTCATTCTTGATAGCACGCTTTCTGCATCAAACAATCGAAGCTAATAAAATATAATCTATTTTAACAATAATTTCTAAATTGAAAGATTCATACCCGTTTGTGTTGACTAATTAAGCCATCACAAAGTTACAAAGAAGATCTTTCCGAACCCACAGAGTCAGTATATTTTGGAGGCATGTGTCATGTGAGATTATAATAATAACTAGAAACGGTAATTTTTTTAATCAACAAAATAATATTTGCAAGCAAATATGAAGGAATACAACCAATCATATCGAATATCGAGGTCACGTGACATCATAATTGTTGGTCTCAAAGGATTCGGTATATGCCAAAACCCCCATATCCCAAGTCTTAACTCAAGTGCATGATCAGAACTGTTAATCGGCAAGCACTTCCTGTTCATGGTGGCATATTGGATTCGGGTCACATGACATCAAAAATGATGATGTCATAAGATTCGGTATGTGTCATAACCCCCGTATCCCAAGTTTTAACTCAATCGCATGATAAGAACTGTTAATCGGCAGCTATTAACTGTCTATGGGCCATATTGGATTTCGGGTCATGTGACATCAAAATTGATGATGTCATAATATTCGGTATATGCCAAAACCCCCATATCCCAAGTTTTAACTGAATCGCATCATAAGAACTGTTAGTTAGCTGCAATTTACAGTATATGGCGGCCATTTTGTATTTCGGGTCATGTGACATCATAGGCGATGATGTCATTAGATTCGGTATACGTCAAAACCCCCATATCCAAAGTTTTAACTTAATCGCATGATTTGTTCTCAAGATATCATCAATATAAACATCAAAACCTCCTTCACTAATTAGTCTAATTAGCGAGTGTTACATAACAATTCAAAAACTCATTTAGTAATTTCTCATCTAGACATATGGAACTATGTTGTGACCAAGTAACATCCAATTCTGCCTCGTAGTTCTTGACTTATAAAAGCCCAAAAAGTGTTGCAATAATAATAATAAAAACTAGAAACGGTAAACATATTTGCAAGCAAATATAAAGGAATACAACCAATATATTTGATTATCGAGGTCATGTGACATCATAATTGATGATGTCATAAGACTCGGTATATGCCGAAACCCCCTTATCTTAAGTCTCAACTCAATCGCATAATGAGAACAGCTAATCGGCAGCAATTAACTCTTTATGGCGGCCATATTGGATTTCGGGTCATGTGTTATTAAAAATGATGATGTCATAAGATTCGGTATATGCCAAAACCCCCATATCCCAAGTTTTAACTCAATCGCATGATAAGAACTGTTAATCGGCAGCCACTTCCTGTTTATGGCGGCCATTTTGGATATCGGGTCATGTGAAATTGAAATTGATGATGTGATAAGATTCGGTATAGGTCAAAACCCCCAAATCCCAAGTTTTAACTCAATCGCATGATAAGAACTGTTAATTGGCAGCAGTTTACTGTTTATGGCGGCCATTTTGTATATCGGGTCATGTGACATAAAAATTGACGATGTCATGAGATTCGGTATATGCCATAACCTCTGTATCCTAAGTTTCAACTCAATCGCATGATTTGTTCTCAAGATATCACCAAAAGAAAATCGAAAAAACATCCTCCACTAATTAGTGTAATTAGCAAATATTACATAACATTCCAAAACTTCGTTTTGCAATTTCTCATCTTGACATATGGGACTATGTTGTGACCATATATCATCAAATTCTGCCAAGTAGTTCTTGACATATAACAGAATGAAATTGGGTAAAAACGTTAAAAAAGGCAAAACCTCCTTCACTAATTAGTGTAATTAGCAAGTATTACATAACATTTTAAAATTTCATTTCGCAATTTCTCATCTAAACATATGGAGCTATGTTTTGACCAAGTAACAGCAAATTCTGCCCGGTAGTTCTTGACTTATAAAAGCTACAAAAAGTGTTGCGAGACGAATAATAATAATAACTAGAAACGGTAAACATATTTGCAAGCAAATATAAAGGAATACAACCAATAGATTTGATTATCGAGGTCATGTGACATCATAATTGATGATGTCATAAGACTCGGTATAGGCCGAAACCCCCTTATCCCAAGTCTCAACTCAATCGCATGATGAGAACTGCTAATCGGCAGCAATTAACTCTCTATGGCGGCCATATTGGATTTCGAGTCATGTGTTATTAAAAATGATGATGTCATGAGATTCGGTATATGCCAAAACCCCCATATCCCAAGTTTTAACTCAATCGCATGATAAGAATTGTTAATCGGCAGCCACTTCCTGTTTATGGTGGCCATATTGGATATCGGGTCATGTGACATGAAAATTGATGATGTCATAAGATTCGGTATAAGTCAAAACCCCCATATCCCAAGTTTCAACTCAATCGCATGATAAGAACTGTCAATCGGCAGCAATTCACTGTTTATGGCGGCCATTTTGTATATCGGGTCATGCGACAATAAAATTGATGATTTCATAAGATTCGGTATAAGTCAAAACCCCCATATCCCAAGTTTCAACTCAGTCGCATGATTTGTTTTAAAGATATCACCAAAAGAAAAACGAAAAACATCCTCCACTAATTAGTGTAATTAGCAAATAAATTGCATAACAATTCAAAAATTGTCCAACCATTTTTTCATCTTAACCTATAGGACTATGTTGTGACCAAGTATCATTAGAATCTGCCCAGTAGTTCTTGAGTTATAGAAGACTTAAGTTTGGTATAATCAAGGTATGATTGATAAAAACAGCAAAACCTCCTTCACTAATTAGTCTAATTAGCGAGTGTTACATAACAATTCAAAAACTCATTAAGTAATTTCTCATCTAGACATATGCAACTATGTTGTGACCAAGTAACATCCAATTCTGCCTGGTAGTTCTTGACTTATAGAGGCCCAAAAAGTGTTGCAATAATAAAAATAATAATAAACCCTACTAAAGTAAAAGGAATACAACTTTGTTGTATTCCTAATAATAATAAACTCAACTAAAACAAAAGAAATACAACTTTGTTGTATTCCTAATAATAATAAACCCTACTAAAGTAAAAGGAATACAACTTTGTTGTATTCCTAATAATAATAGCCATTCGCATCATGGTTGCACTAGTCTAAGTGCCCAGACTCCAAGGTGCAGGGAGTTACTTGCGCAAACTATTATAGTTTGCGCAAGCAACTCTCTGCGCCTTGGAGTCTGAGCACTTAGACTATGGTTGCACTAGCTTGCCATGCACTTCTAGTAGCTTGACTCAGGAGGCTTTACTGGTTGTGGAGCAAGTCGATTGAATAATATAAAACTCAAGCACTTTCTAGACGATCAAATGTTTGACAAAGGTGAAAAAACCTATATATACATGAAATTACAACTAAACTACACATGAATAAAAATTTTGTTGAGATATTAATCATTGAAATAAGGTGGGAAACCAATCAAGACCATTTGCGCCCAAGACTTATTTCCACATTTGAAGTTGAATGATGAGATTTCCTGCTAAATTACTGAATTCGAATCATTTAATTCATGATCAGAATATTTTGTAAAATGTATTAACAATTTATAATCTTTGGTAATCACGGTATTAGGCTACCAGTAGCAGATTATAATTGTACTTGTTGCATTTGCGACATAGGATTATTGTGCCTCATACATTGATTGAATTGAAAGCTTGTTATAGAAGATGCTTTGTTTAGACAAAGAGAGTAAATCAAAGGCTAAGGTCTCTGGTGTATTGCGCAATCGTAAGCACACATCAGGCATACTTTCAAAAAACAGATATACATGTTACATTTTGCTTGCATGCAACTTACAATGATGCAAAAATCGGCATATCTGGACAGCCCTATTCTGAATAACCAAAAGAAATTTGGAAGTAATCGGACTATTGGAAGTAGGTGTGCGATACATTACTTTGTTAGTAACGGCTGTTTTTTGTAAATTTCTTTGAGAAATAATATTTTTTAAAATATTATTGTGGCTCATTGGGTTTATATTGGTATAACACATAATTATATGTGGGTTTAGTTCACCCATGTTAAATACACTTCCCTAGAGTGAAGTTCAAAGTTTGGTCAGGAGGAGATAATCACCAAACTCAGCCAATACTTTTAATGAACTGAGTGTACCAGCACAAACTTTCTATGTAGAATTCGGGTTGCGCCCATAAAATACTGGACTGTATTGCTCAATGGTTGGATGATAGGACTTGTGCTATCAGCTGACTTTGGTTACACATTAACGTACTAATAGATTGCCAGCCATCCTTTACTTTTGAAGCTTTAGTTACCAAAGTAAGCTACTTGTCCACTCCTAGCCTGTCTTAACAAGCTTTGTTCAGTGCGGGGGGGGGGAGGGAAACTGACACCGAACAAAGCTTGTCCCTCCATGCATAAAAAAATTAGTACCACTATCTAGTACT
This sequence comes from Membranipora membranacea, assembly GCA_914767715.1. Taxonomy (NCBI): domain Eukaryota; kingdom Metazoa; phylum Bryozoa; class Gymnolaemata; order Cheilostomatida; family Membraniporidae; genus Membranipora; species Membranipora membranacea. The sequence continues at coordinate 24,294,252 of OU612074.1, forward strand.
ATATGTTTGGCATGCATTGCTTACTTGAGAGACAGACACAGAATGTCTACAACTAAGAATATTTCCACTCATGTTGGCTCTTTCTAGCCAACCCAAGACTGTTTCCTACCTTAGCATGCATCACCTAGGTTAGCATACTTTCAGCTTGTTCTAGATCTTTCAGCAAACTTCCTGTTGTTGTGAGTTTAGATTGACAAGTGCTACAGTCTTTGAGTTTTATTTTGATGACTCATTCCAAGGGCATAGTTTAGGGGTAGGCAACGAGACTGATAGTACTGTCTTAGTCCTATTTCAATGTATTTTAAATGTCATAGATATTTTATGATATTACTTCGGAAATAATAGACTAGGTCTACATAGTCCTAGAAAACAATACAGACAAACATTACTGGTGTTATCTTTTCCCTATCATGAGAAGAAATCAGACTATCAATCATTGTTTACAAAATCCTAGCAACTAGATGAGATGTTGGACAAATTAAATGTGGATGAGTCTCTCTCTCATGCAAACTGCATAGCAGATGGCATAAATCTGACAATTGTGTCCAAAACAGTAATAGGTCACCGACAGTCTAGGGATACATTTGGACCACTCAGTCACTAAAATATCCTCTTTTTTTTCTGTCCCAATGGTTGTACTCTTCTTGGTGGTACAAGCACAATGAGCTTCCTACCACTGCAATTAGTCCACTCATCCCTGAGACACATAATCAGAAGCCAATAATAATAAAGGGAAAATACCCACTAGGTCAACTTGTCAGTGCAGTCAGTAAGGAGTTACTCTTGGTTTTAGGTATCTAATGATTTTATAAATAGCATGAATAATGATGGTCTTCGATGTGTCTAGCAGTTCTATGTCTATGTCAAATCTATGTCCTGGCCATATTCAACATGATACAATTTTCTTTTCTATTCGCAAACATTTATTATGCATATACAGTATATTATATATATATTCTTACTTCAACTCAGTGTTAAGTGTAGACATGGTGGTATGAATCAACCCAAGTCTAGTCAATCACATAGAATACATCATGATAATTTTACTTGAACAAGATGCAGATGCAATAAAGTTTCAGGAGTTTTTGGTTTATTGCAGAATTTTCTCAAAAGACAGCTAGTATCATCCCAGCTCATATGCAGGTAGATCACTTTTCAAGTTAACGAGTTTACATTTCCCTGTAAAGACTAAAGTTTTTTATTCCATGCATATGGACATAAAAACCGGTACATTTTATCAAGCCGACTCTTCTTCATTCTATGAGGAAGTTCAATATAAGAAAAGCTCATAACACAACATGTCAATGTGTCTTATTAGTAATCCTTTCAGTTTCCGTGTTTAACCATTCCATCGACTCTGTTTACGCTTTGTAAACCAGCCAACCATGTTGTGTTATCACCAACAGATTGTCACACTGCTCGCTTTCTGCTCTTTCCGACTGTGGAATAGGCACCCGCATAATTTCTTACTTGAATTGACTGACTTGTTATACAGGCTGGCTGACCTGTAAAATATAAATTATCACGTCATGATTTTCATTGAAATCCCTGTTCTGTTAAACAATAAAACATAATATTGAAAGCAGTTTTATTGATCATTGATGGCTTCTGACATTAGTCAGGTCAAGATGTAATAATTGCTCAGACCAGGATGTTTGGACCTCCCAGATCAGACTGGGTTGTTTATTGACAACTTGTTCAACACTTTGGAGTTGTCCTCCCCATAATTCTGCAGTCAAAGAGCTTGCAACTCCCAAAAGTGTCCATATTGCCAAGTCATGTGAATACTGTACAACAGAAAAATAATGACCTGATTTAGCCTGAGCAGGGAGAATTCTCCCTAGCCTGAGCAGGCTAGGCTGCCCAGGCTAAACTTGATTGACATTACAACAGCTCTGATGCAGATAGAGCTGCATGGCTTTTGCAGATTTCGAATGCTGCATTATCATAATTGCCTGGTGTGCAGCTCTACTAGTAGCCCATACTTTTGTCAAGGAATATTGTACTTCAAAAATACCTGCTACATTCTATTGTCTTGGCAAGACAATTCTGTTTCTTTGATAAGCACACACAAGTCATGTGCTGCACCAGTAGCTAGAGGTAGTAGCTGTAAGAATCATTCCAGTGTCCTATAAAAGAAGAAAAGAGTCCTAGCTAGTAGCAAATTGACTACTAGAGTATTTTGTAGAGGTAGACTAGGCAGGTTGTTTAGCTGAATGTTTCCCAGTAGAAGGCCCAAAGGACACAAAAATAACAGTATTATATCTCAGATACAGATAATCGGGGTGATATATAGCATAGGAACACATATATGTGACACAACATCAAGCTAGTGTCACAGCACAGCTAACAAGAGGGTAATGGCAGTCAAGAGTTCAGATTGTGAGGCGGAAAAGAGGTGTTGTCATCATAAGCCAGAATTAAAGAACCACATCAGCCTAAATCATAGGCAATGAGTGAAATCCAAGGCACAAACATGTGTAGAACAAATATTCAACATCACTTTTTGTGTTTACTAATTCATCAGGTGGCAGTTACATTGCATTTAAAAGATTAAAATTGAAATTTTCAGTAATATAAAATATCACATTTAAGCTACCATTGAAAGCAAAATCGGGCAGTGACAACATATCTTATTTACAAGAGGGAACAATGAAGATCTTATAAGAATTCAGAAGGGGTTTTTAGACCCAAATATTCAACAGCAACAAACTGAGTCATAATTTAAATTAAGTCAATTTTTAAAGCAAATATTCAGGATTTACCACCTCATCTTTAGCATATCATTACGATGTGACCGCCATTTAATAGGCTCTTTTCATTGTGATATATCAAATCTACAGTCTTTCTTACCTCTGTTATGTCATTTTGAAGTGTTTCAATCCTTATCCAGTGGGAGAAATGTCATTGCATCAAGAAATGACATTTCAAAAAAAATTCAGCTCTTTGATCTTTATACGTAGTCTGAGACCGTTGCCAACCCCTACCCTTGCTTATTCCATTGGGATCCCCACCTCCCAAAGATTTGAAAAAAACCCCAACAGAAGTCGGTCAACATCTATAAGCCGCTTGATTGGACATTCAATGCCTAGTTAGCCAATCACAATAGCTGTTTTAGTGACTCAACACTTCCCTTTCTACAGGCAGGGATATGTCCAGGAGGGCACAACTCACATATCTTGCCTGTCATTTAATGAAACTGAAAACAATGTTGTGTTTTTATTTGGATTAAGGTCTAGCTGTGAGCATTCTCCCTGATGTGAGCTCACAATAAAACATAAGCAGGAAGCAATATATATATATATAGTTGCTTTATATTTGATCAGGGATTTTAAAATTCAAAATCTGTTATTGATCTTTTGATATAAAAACAAAAAAGTTGAATCGAGGGTGACTTTTAAACATTATGATAGAAAATGAGCGGACGCTTCGATCGGAGTTCGGTTCGAGTGGATGGTGGTATGGGCAGGTCTAGGCGGGCGGATCTCCGAGGGGGTGCTGCAGGAGTATAGCTATGGGCTAGCTGGTGGAGACAATGTTCAGGGCTGCCCATGATGCGATTGATGTAACTCTTGCTGGTGTCTTCGAGTAGAGTGAGAATGGGCACTATTTCGGCTGTTTGAACGCGTTCATCGTAGTCTTGGCTGCTTGGGTCCATGATCTTCAGAGCTAAGTTTTCTAGTCTTACTAGCCGCAGTCTCTGCTCACCGGTTGTGAATGAGTACCAGGACGGGCAGGCGTAGAGGATGATTGGTCGAATGCATGTTGTGTAGAATTTTCTCATGATGTGTGTCGGTACTCCTGATCTCTCCAGGTCTAGTAGTGAGTACACAAGACCACGGGTTTTCTTTATAACATGATCCATGTGATCTTTGAATGTCAGATGTTCATCAATAATGACGCCGAGAAACTTGGTGCTGGTCTCGTTCGAGATCTGCTCACCATTCATTGTGAAGGTGGGTGCTTCAGGGACGAAGTTGTTGTTGATGTTAGAGATGGACATGGTGACAGACTTCTTCGGATTAGCGATCATGTTGTGGTTGCTGCACCATCTAGTGGTCTCGTCGATGGCGGTCTGAAGATTGTTGTTGGCGTCGAGGTGTGGTTTGGTGTGAGAGTAATGTCGCTGGCATATTTGATGGTTTCATTTGAGGTAGTGGCAATATCCCACATGTAAGACATGAAAGAACATATTCAGCGCACTAGAACACTGATATAGTCATACATTCTCCACATTTGTTAACGATTCTTGTTATCAGTGAATATAAGTTTTGTTTCTACTTCTTTAGAAGAGGATCTGAGCATCACAACAAATGGACAGAATGATAGAGAAGCTACTTTCTATAAGTGGAAGGTTATAAGAGATTAGTCACAGTAACCTGATATATTACTGGTCATCTACACTGCAGTACTTCAGAGATAGATCTCTTCACAAGTTCAAACGTTATACCATCACCATGTTTCCATGTGAATTTTGAGGTCTGCCTATATCGAGCTGAGTTGTCACCTCTTGCTTTTACTTTATTTTCTCAAATGATTAGTAAGACCAACTCTTATATCAGATTACATGGTTTATTATAAATAATGTTATATTTATCTTACTCGTTACCTATCTCACGATTTATAAGATATCCCCGTCTTTTCAATGGACATTTGAAAAGGGATCATATTGTGTTGAAGCGGCTTATTCCTATGAACTTCTACCATCTTTCATCAAAATTTTATATCAGATTTTTTAATTGATACAGTTACACCTAAGATATTGGTATGAGGAGTTTGTTTGCTGTCAAAGCTCTCAAGATTAAGCTGACTTATTTCAAAGACAATTTTCAGCTAATAAGAATTTTTCTAAACATACACTTTCTACTGATATATGTTTAGACAATAATATGTGTGCCTCATTATTATATTAATTTCCTTGACTATGGATGGTTGTATGAGTTCAAATTTGCTTGTAAATATTACGGCTTCTAGTTATAGTTCTATCCTAGTGACTGAGTGATTAATTTTTCTGATATTAGAATAATATAATGGTTCCAGCTGCTATTTAATTTCAGCATCTTATCACATAACAAACTGTCATGTTGATTTACAAATAAAAATTTATAATTGAATTGTGATATCAACTTTATTTTGTACTATACTGGATTAAAAAGAGCGGCTACAATTGCATCACCGTCAAAGCTAGCCTGTCTTGAAAAGCCTTGTTCAGTGGAGGGAGGATCAAACCGAACAAAGCTTGTCAAGACAGGCTAAGTCAAAGCCAAGAGCAAAGGCAGTCACTCCCAATTCCATCGCTTGTCTTAAATCAGTTTGTTTGAATCAGCCTCCATCTCCAGCCACTAAATGCAGCACAGTCTACTCACTATCGACTTGTCGATAGTAGCTAGAAGAAGATAACTCAAATTATCTCTGTTCTTATATTGTTTTAATCACTGCCTGCGGCTTGTGTACATAGATTATGCCTTTGGTAAAGATTGGAGATTCACAGGTAATCAGAATAAGTCTAAGCTCTCAGACGGCTACATCGCTAGTTACTGGCCTTACATTATCAACGACAGAAGATGAATGAATGATAACTTAAAGGGCAACCGAAGTTTCAAACAAGTTCTTTTTGATCAAAAGAAGATTGCACCTTATGCATTGGGAAAAAGATCAGATCTAAATCAGATGATTATTCAGTGAAAATTCTTGTGAAGCGTTTCAGCCATCAGGTGCTTAAGGCATCTCAAATGTTGCTCAAACCCAGTTAAAATAGAACCACCAGTCAGAAAACTGATAGGCTTCAGTGTGCTTAGCTTTTTGACGAAGCGATTCGTATTCATGAAGTTAGTAGGTAAGTTGTCCTCTCTCTAAACAAGTAAAGATAACTCCTGACTCAGTCCCTTACAGTATTAATCAGCTTAGATAGGATGACTACATGCGTGTTAATGTGTATGTGAGGCCAGCAAGCTATCTTTTAATTGGATTGAAGTCAGAAACACATTGGTGATTATTGCAAAGTGATTTGACATAGCAAACTGACATAGCGATCTGACATAGCGATCTGACATAGCGATTTGACATAGCGATCTGACATAGCGATCTGACATAGCGATTTGACATAGCGATCTGACATAGCGATTTGACATAGCGATCTGATATAGAAATCTGACAGGATGACTACATGCATGTTAATGTGTGTGTGAGGCCAACAAGCTATCTTTTAATTCAATTGAAGTCAGAAACACATTCAATTGAGATGCAGATCACAGTATAATGGAGATACCAGATGGTGACAGGATACAGGAGAGTATACCCTCCTACTTTATGCTCACACTTAACTTAATCCTTGTAGTTGTCGGATTCACACAGGACTTCAGAGTCCAAGAATGAACATTTAGTTTTATGTTATATTTATTTGAGTCAGCCTTGTTGATATTTAGACAGCCCAACTGTGAGTTAGATTTGAGAAGGTACCTGCTGCAGAATGTCAATGTATTCGGTTTTTATTATTAGAAGGTGAAAGGCAACTTTACATGACTTCTATTAGCTTTAAATTTTATAATAGTTTACAGCCTTAAATCTTATTCAGGTAGGGGTGGATAAGGTTCTACACTATCTCCACATGACCACATAGTTTCCTGCAGCATCTTAAATGTCTTCCTCAGACTCTGAGCTTCTGCACCGAAGTACCATCCTTTCCCTACAAACAATAATTGAGTATATTTGATGAGGTATAAAAATACAGAGTTTGCAAACAATACTCCCACAATGTAACACTCCCACAACACACCACTAGTATGATGCAACACTTTGACAATCAACCACTACTGACTAATGGGCTCAATTGACGCCCCAGGTGTGCTCCGACCTGCCTGCAAACTGAGAGCAGCTTGGCGCCGAATATGGCGGCAGCGCTCTTTAGGCACTCTTATTTCTCAGTCTTCTGACAGAGACAACACTTGCGATTTACTAACATTCTTTCACCAACCAAACTTTACTGCAACACATATTATCTTTGGTACATACTTGTACAGATACCCATGACAGGCATCCAATCATCACAGCACCACCTATCAGCTCCAGTTATCATCTCCCCTGCACCTCTACCTGGACAGAACATCCTCCATGTGGCTCTCTTATCTATAGAGGACATAATGTCACGTCTACCGACAGCCATACCATTCTTCAACTCAGGTGTACACAACCTTTAGAAAATAAATAGAATAAGTATTAGAATCAACGTTTCTTTTCCAAATAGTGATTCATCAACACATGTTAATCAGGGATGGTAGGTCAGCCCAACCACCAATAATACTACACTGTCTTGACAAGCTTGGTTTATGTGGAAGCGAAGTCTGTCGGCAGTGACTTACTATACTAGATGGAAGTTTTCCTTCTCACAGCAACGATAAAAATCTTCACAATTTCTAGTTTTCATTCTATGTTTACTTTACATACAAAAAAATGTAATTAAGACAATGCAGAGTAAGCAAGCACAGGGAACCAAATATTGAGGCGAATTTCATCCTTGTTGTGTGAGATGAGAAAGCTCTTCTCGACTGATTAAATGCTCCTCGTCATTTTGAAAGCAAGTGTTGAAAAGATTTGTTTCCCTCCGTCCGACAGCTAACCAGTGTTATATCATTCCAACTCTCCGGATGCGCTGCCGGCAGTTCAAAGGAGAAAAACTTCTAATGGAGGCAAAGAAGTCATAATCGATCTAGTCATATCACTTCCCCACTCTGCACTCAGACAAAGTTGTAGAGACATTCTACAGTATGGTAACATCACTTCTCTGCTGCAGCCACTTCTGTGGCCGCTGCTGCTTTGTGGTCAATAATTCAAAATAACAGATGATATAATAGACTAATTATCAGTTCATGCTGAAAGGGATAAATATCTTCAGCAAAACAACCAAAATGTTTTACACAAATATGGACAAAATGAGACTAGATAATAACTAACCCCATTTCTCCTCTCTCCATAGATAACCAGGTATATAAGAATACTCTTAGTTGTGTAGAATGATCCAGTTTATAGATATCGTAGCCCAAATTTCTCAGTGTAGAGATCTGTTTATCCACTGTAGTTGTCATCGGATATCTGACAGCTGTCACAGACAACAGAAGACAGGTGCTCACCAGGACAGCTGTAGAAAATGTCTGTATGACAGCCATACTTGTAGTTTTCTGATGATCCAGTGAATCTTCTGACCACCATGCGAGGATAAGATATGTCAGTTGAACGATTACCGATACCATTATAGGTAGACGTGATGTCATGTGAATTACCATATGTCATAGTGATTATACAGGTCTGTCCTGCTTGGATCTATGTGACTCTTGATCATATGAGCTGATAATAAGTCAGTAGTCTGTGTGAGAACTGCAAACTTATGGTCACACGACCTGCCTGATATTGAAGATGATTGGTGATGCTGGCTGGCTGCTGCCGAGGCATACAAACCCCCAAATGTGGCTAAGATAGTTAGTGGGAATTATTAATTTATCTAAGTAATGATTGCATACCATGAGAATTCATTGATTGAGAGTACTTATCTCTGTTCTCTTACTAATAACCAGTAAAAGTTATGAAAAGCTGAGAATAGCTGATGAATAGCCTTTATACAATCAATGATATAAGGAGTTACCCACCCCTGTATGAAGGTTACATAACTCCAGTGATATAAGTATTTTACTTCATTGTTTTGGCTGCAATGGGTGAGGTATGGGTCTTGCAATCGAGAGGTCCTGTGTTCGATTCCCAGCAGATCACAGTGCTGTCAGGAAGAGCATCCGACCTCAAGTGCTCCTGTTGAGGATCGAGGACCCGTACTGATACCGGAAACAAAAAAACCAAGAATCATCAAGGTTTCTCACAAGGTATCACAGGGTATCGAAATTTTAAATGGACGTGAGCGCTTTGGCTGCTATTATTCACCATGCATCATCTACACCGATAGAGTTACATGTGGGTTATGTGAAGCGGAGTGGGTGTAACTGTCCTCTATCGGTAGAAGTTATTAGTATAGAGTCTGCAGCTGATGCCGTTTAGCCACTGAGCTGGTAATTTAGTAATTACTTGTATTATTCTACATGCTGACTATTGTCCAATAATAAAACATTAATAAATTAATGTATCTGCTGACACACACACAGATATATATAATCGTGGTGTGGTTATTGATTAATATAAATCCCATGATAGATTATACTAACACATCACAGTATGAGATATTGATCGGCTCGGTGATGCTGACATAGTGACAGAGCTTGTATTACCAGCTGTCTGTTAGAATCAGCTACACGGAGTCTCCGTATTAGTCAGCAGTCAGCAGCTCTCAGTGTACACTAACTGGATAATCTGCAGGCAGTACTTACCAGCAGCGTCTCTTACCGGCAGCATCTCCTACCGGCAGCTTCCCTTACCGGTACATGGTATTAAAGTGTCCAGCAGTTTGATATTCACTGGTAGGTAAGCAGAGCAGAGAATGGTCTCTGATTATCAAGAGTGCAATGCAGCTTCTCCTTCAGGGGAAAATCAGTCAAAGTTCAACAAAGCCTCTGAGTACATCCAAATCTGGTGATAGGGAGATAGGGGGTGTGCTCACTTAGGTTTGAGGTGGACTATCACATTTGGGTTACAGATTGGGTAATAGCTTAATTTGTGTGTGGATGGCTGCTCTATATGGTATGTTATAGTTTCATTTGAGTTGTTTTATGTTTGAAACCAAATGCCAGTTTCTGCTATCACTAAGAATTGTCCCTGGAAATGGTCGGCCTACTTCAATTTGATAATTTGTTTGAATGATGCAGTAAATATTTGGGTATATGAGAATACTCATCTATCAGAGGGAGTAAGGACGGTGAGAATACTCATATATCAGAGGGAGTAGGGACTGTGAGAATACTCCTCTATCAGAGGGAGTAGGGACCGTGAGAATACTCATCTATCAGAAGGAGTAGGGACTGTGAGAATACTCATCTATCAGAGGGAGTAGGGACTGTGAGAATACTCATCTATCAGAGGGAGTAGGGACTGTGAGAATACTCATCTATCAGAGGGAGTAGGGACTGTGAGAATACTCATCTATCAGAGGGAGTAGGGACTGTGAGAATACTCATCTATCAGAGGGAGTAGGGACCATGAGAATACTCATCTATCAGAGGGAGCAGGGACCATGAGAATACTCATCTATCAGAGGGAGTAGGGACTGTGAGAATACTCATCTATCAAAGGAAGTAGGGACTGTGACAATAATCATCTATCAGAGGGAGTAGGGACCGTGAGAATACTCATCTATCAGAGGCAGTAGGGACTGTGAGAATACTCATCTATCAGAGGGAGTAGGGACCGTGATTGATCCATTGATTCATTGTTTAAATTAGGACTCATTTGTTGGATTATTTATCATGTTGTCCAGTTTGAGGGATAATTTTGAGTATGATAGATAAGGTAAATTTACCGGGATTCTTCACATGTAAGTCTCCATATTTGCTAATCTGGTCACTGCTCATATTAAAGCTCTCCGGTAATTGATTACTGCACAGGGTGCCCTGCTTGTGTACAAAGGATATTGTTCAAGGTCAAACTTGTCAATTCTCAACTTTGAGTACGGTGACTTAATGTATTGTGAGGTACACTTGGTAACAGGTGACAGGACAAGCGAATTGTAAACCTCTATCGACAGGATTGCATACCCTTCTGCATCATTTCACAGAACAATTTTAATAGGGCTCCTCACTGTATTTCAATACAAACTCTCCATAAGACTGAAAGTGGCACAGCACAGCAATGAACTGAGGGAGTTCATTGAGCACAGCGACATGAGGATAGGTACCCTGCACGTAATGTCACAAACTGATAGTATGTGTGACAGGCTGACAGTCTGACAGGTTGTTCTATTAGTTTCGGGCAGCAGATATAAGGCGGGTAACATCATTTCGCACACTTCTATCTGAGGCAGTCAGCGGATTGGATCCAGAGTATATTGTCTGTATTATTAAGTAACTTGTGTTGTGGCTGACTGAAATGTTTTCTGATCAGTGATGCTGGGATTATTTCATATAATCAACGTAAGGTGAAGTTGTGTCTTATTATTTAATATGCAACACAAACGGGCCTTCTGAGGGGGGGGGGCAAGAGTCTGTGGCACTCAGACTAGGATTTAATGTACATGATGGTGGACACAGTCCACACTAGATAAATCATTGAGATTAATCTACGATAAGAAAGGGTCCTGCTGCATCTTGATAGCCTAAGTAATCATCATTATTGATCTAGATATAGTGACATTGCGTAACTAAATGACTCCAATTGATTTCTTAGTATCAAAGCCTGGGCCACAAGCTAACATTGCATCAATTAATACAGTTACTATTGATTTTCAGACTTTGTCAATCATGAAATACACAACGGAATAACGTAATATAGTTTATCTGTTTTCGTGTTTTCGTGTTTTCGTGTATCTATGTATGCATGTTTCCCATAGTCTTACTGATAAAAGGAATTATTAAGCCTATACTGTTTCCACGTCTCTGGGTTTTTGCGTATCTGCCATCTGTTTAGGTGGGTAGGTGTAGAAGGGGAGCGCACAATCTAGTCTATGTGACATCTAACATATTGAAGGTTATATGGTTAATTGATGTAAACAATAATGACCTTTCATTATCTGATTGCATCGCCTTATCGCCTACATATTTTACAGGTTGCCTCTGCGGAGGTTATAATACAGATTAATCATATCTTGTACGGAGTAGGATAATAAAACGTGAGAAGATGGGCGACCCAGCACCGCCACCTCCTGCTCCAGTGGCTCCAGCGGCTCCAGCAGAACCAGTCAATCCCTCATTACCGGCGGCAGCAGCAAAAGCCGTCACAGAGGCAGCAGCGTCAGCGGTCAGCGGGTCAGACTCGGGATCTACAGATGGAGGAGGATCGACCACAGTGGCGACCATCGGGACTAAGATGAAGGAGAAAGCTGAGGAGATACTCGATGAGATGGCTGTTAAAATGCACAGTAAGTCTCCTAGTACTACCTATTATTGTCTGTGTCATACACTATCATTGTGTGCTTATAATTATATTAATTACTGAGTCTAAGTGCTCAGACCTTCTGCTCAGACCTTCCCCTGTTGGAGTACTTTCCTCTCAAATTTATAACACAGCATACTAGACTAATCTGATAACCTCAGGAGCCAATCTGTCAGAATATTCACAGAACAAAGCATGGATAATGTGCTTTTATTGATTTCCTATTTATAACTCATTGTGTCCTAAAAGTGTCAGGCATAAGGCCGACCATTGAGAAGCCATTGAGAGGCGGTTGGGCTTTCCATTCTGCGATTTAGATATTATTATCATTGAACTATTTGCCCTGGTCTGCCATGTAGCTAAGTTATAATTATACCGAAAACTTGTCTAGGAAATGATGATAATAATGTTAATAATGTGTCACTCTGTCAAAGGCTGAACCATGTGTGCTGTACATCAGCAGCACCGGCGGCAGCAGCACCGGTGGCAGCAGCACTGGCGGCAGCAGCACCGGCGGCAGCAGCACCGGCGGCAGCACCCTGCTAACACAGGGAAACAGAACTATATGTGTGACACTACATGATGATAACCCTACATATATATAAAATATGTATTACTGTATATATGCCTCATACTGCCAGCCGAACGCCACATCCGTGGTGTCTGATGAGACGGTTCCACCTGATCACATTGTCTCAATCTGACACATTTCTTCTTTTAGTGCCTGTTTGGGCTGTGATAACTATTATAGTGGCGATACTTCTCGTCGTTACTGTCATATCTGTGTGTATATGCATCAAGTGCTGCTGTAAAAACAAGGGAGGCAAAGACAAAAAGAAAAAAGGTGGTATGTTTGGAGGTAAGTGGACATAAAACTAAAACACTGACTAAAACATATCCCAAAATGCATCATTGATAAAAAAAAATTGTGTATCCTTCATTACAACTGATATTATAATGTAAGGTATCACAGAATTTAATAAAATAACTATAAGATATCCCACAATGCATCTGATTCTAGTTGCAACAGTCTCATCATATTTCTATGATCACACTGGGAAATCCTGTCAAATGCATTGTGGGATACTCTTTAACAAGATCCATGCAGGAGATTTCTGGTGTGTTAATTCAAATTGAAAGCAGTTGGCAGAAATTGAGATTAGTTAGTGATTAATTGATTGAACTCAGTTTGTTTTAGAAATTGCCAAAAATAATCTTTGCAAACTAAAATAATGACATTTAGTTTAGGCCTACCTCTAGACTGTGACTCAATAAGACATAATGCAGGGTGTTACAGGGTGATCGGGATGGTGGGGTCAGGGTGCTACAATCAGAGCTTCAAAAGGGTCGAGATATATTATATATTGGAATAAATTTGAAATCATCCTATGAGGTCAAACTGGGCCTTCACCTATTGTTAGAGTCGGAGATAGAAATGTAAACATGACTAGATTTGAATCTTTCAACCAAGACAAAAAAATTTATAATTACCAGGTCAAAGCCATTTTATAAATCATATCCTCGCTTTCAACCGGACAGTGATCAGAGAGCCAAGAGGAAACTTTATAACACTGCTGCATTGTGGGAAAGTTACTGTTGTTGACAAACTAAAAAAGGAATGTCAAAACAGCATCTGGACACTCCTGGACGGAATAGTCTGAGCACACGTCCCCTACTATAGTCTGAGCTCACGTCCTCTACTATAGTTTGAGCTCACGTCCTCTACTATAGTCTGAGCCCACGTCCTCTACTATAGTCTGAGCCCACGTCCTCTACTATAGTCTGAGCTCACGTCCTCTACTATAGTCTGAGCCCACGTCCCCTACTATAGTCTGAGCCCACGTCCTCTACTCCTCTACTAATCAATAAAAGGTCATGTGCATATCAAGGGATTCTATATAAGAGATATATTGATTATCAATAAGAAAACACAAACTGAATAAAGCTATACGAGTCACATATAGAATATATACAGGACATATACAGGACATAACGTCATCATGTTATTATTAAGATATGATAATATGAGGGGGTGTGTGTGTAGTTTGTAAGATTATACAGACCGGCGACAGGAGACACTCTATTATTGTGTGATGAATCAGGTGTTACTAATACCTGAGTTATGTGACACAATCTTGTCCTAACTATCATAATTTATCAGGTTATTTTATGATTTATAATTCCCTCAGAGAAGTACAGGTATAATAAATTATCAAACTTGAAAACTGAGCAGTTTCACTAATCATGTACAACATATAATCAGCAGTCTAGACCTCTCAGACCAAGTATATCTGATATCTCAAACAAAGTATGTCTGGTCTCTCAGATCAAGTATGTCTGATATCTCAGACTAAGTATGTCTGATGTCTCAGACTAAGTATGTCTGATATCTCAGACTATGTATGTCTAATATCTCAGACTCACATTTCTGTGGTGGTGGTTTAGGTGGTATTGAGAACAAGGAGATGAATAGTCACTCTACTGGTACTTACCAGTGTCCAGTATACATGTCATATTTGGGTGGTGTAGGAGGGGGTCACATCTGTTAATCAATCAGTGGGATGGTGTCTAAGCCTTTATATACTAATATGTTTAGTTCTAATGCACTAATTCAATGGTCAGAATACCAGTGCATGTCTCATAACAAACTTAGCTTCTACAAAACATTTATAATAATCCCTGGATGGCGATATTCTGCTAACGGATTTAACAGATAAAAGGTCTGATACTTTATACTGGACCCTTTTGTGCTAAAAAATGACCCCAGTTGAATGTATACTCATAGACACATAATTCTGCCTAAATATTGTGACACAATTTGTTTAATCCCAATGAAAATGAAAATGAATACAGTTTAAGTGGGGTATGTCACGAAGTAAGGTGATGTTGTAGACTACACAGTACTTACCTCCCCTGATTTCTATGTCTGACAGGTATAGTGATTATCTCCCCTGATTTCTATGTATGTATGTCTATCTCTGACAGGTATAGTAGATATGAAGGGAGGACCAGGACTACTTAAGGGGTTTAATAAGGAGAGCGTACAGCCAGACCTGGAGAGCCTGGAGGGTAATATGGAGGAGGAGGAAGGAGAGGAGAAGGAGGAGGAAGAACAGGAGAACCTCGGCAGACTTCACTTCAAACTTAACTATGACTTTAATAAATCAGAGGTCAGTCTCAGGTATCATAAAGTAACGCTAAGTTATATCTATGTTATAAAACAATGTCCAGCCGGCATTACAGCCTGCAACAAATTAATGCTGGGGTATTTGGTTTGAGGTTTTGGGTTTTGTTGTTTCGGATTTTAATGACTCCTTGTAGGCTAATCTTCAGCTTCTGTAGGCCTCTTTACCTCAGTCACTCTGAGCATTGGGGTTTTGGGTCATCTCAGGTCACTGTGAAGGGCAACAGTAGCTGAACCCAGCGGAGGGGAAGAGGAGGGGTCCAGTCCCAGCCATCCCGTAGTACCCAACTCAGTGACTGTGAGTGGTGGTGGGGTCTGAATCAAAGAGTAACAGGAGTCCTCTATCCCTGAAACTGCACAAATCCAGCCACTGGGTTTTTAGTTGAGCTCCTCAGTACAGGGTTAACCTTCCACCCTCTACACCTTATTTTGAAACTATTCTTTTACAAGATTGCAAGCTACAAGAATTTTCATGATTGCCTTCTTTCATTATGTCACCAGATTCGCTGATAGAACACTGAGTTATGTCTGCTCTATCATATAATTAAATCATTGATAGTGAAGGTATAAGATGGTCGGGTCAGTGGATTCTACAGTCTAGATGTTAATTATCTACTCTACTTAGGCGTGTGACTCTTATATACTGAGGGCTGTGTGTGTATATATATACTGTGTGTGTATATATACTGTGTGTGTGTGTACATACTGTGTGTGTGTACATGCTGTGTGTGTATACATATACTGTGTGTGTATACATGCTGTGTGTGTATACATGCTGTGTGTGTATACACGCTGTGTGTGTATACACGCTGTGTGTGTATACACGCTGTGTGTGTATACATACTGTGTGTGTATACACGCTGTGTGCGTATACACGCTGTGTGCGTATACACGCTGTGTGTGTATACACGCTGTGTGTGTATACATACTGTGTGTGTATTCACGCTGTGTGTGTATTCACGCTGTGTGTGTGTGTATACACGCTGTGTGTGTATACATGCTGTGTGTGTATACATACTGTGTGTGTGTATACATACTGTGTGTGTGTATACATGCTGTGTAAGTAGGGTGTCTCTGTCTGATGTGTACACAGAGTTACACACTGCAGAATTATACACAGAGTTATATACAGAATTATACACAGAGTTATATACAGAGTTATATACAGAGTTATATACAGAGTTATATACAGAGTTATATACAGAGTTATACACAGAGTTATATACAGAGTTATATATATACTTATAAAGACTTAGCCGACTTATAAGTAGATACTTGTATCACCACTTCTGGTGTAATAAACACATTCAATGTATAAGAGAATCATCACAATAAATCAATAGCCTCAGCTCTATAACTATAACTGTACCACACAGCTTTCACAGTATATATCATTATTAATTAGTAGGTATTGAGAAGAACTTAGGCTATTTAGATCAATATCTATTCCGGCATTAGTTTAACACTTTATTGACTTATAGTGCTGACTAGCTCAGGTTATGTTTGGATAAAGTTTGCTGGACAATCAGATTCAGTATCCAAATCTATAAGCCCCATCTTACCGAGATCACAAGCTATCTATCAGCCCCCCTTACCGGGTTCACATGCTACCTATCAGCCGCCACTTACCGGGATAAGACGCTATCTATTAACCTCTTCTTACCGCCATCAGAGGCCTACCATAGTGCTGGTAATGCCATCTTCTCTTTGGCCAGTACTACAAGGGTGGGAAGTATTGACGTTTACAAATCATCCCACATTCGTATAAATAATAACATATATTAGGAGGTGTTTTCGGCTCAGTATGAGTTTTATGGCAAATCACAAGGCAAGAGATGCAGCAGCAGCAGCAATCAAACAAATAACACACCACAGACATATGAAGTGTTAAGTGTTAAATGTAGCATGAGTTTGCTATATTAGCACTAATACTAATATTACCGTAACATGTGTCATGCTGCCTGCATAGGGAAAGGTGACAATGTTCCCAGCCTTAAGCCCTACCCTTACTGACCATTGACACCCTAACCCAATGTTTAGTATTACATGATAAGCTCAGAGCTGCAGTAAGCGAGAGCAGGTAATTCTACTGTATATGGAGGGAACTTACACATGATGTTAGATTGCACACAGGAGACCTCAATTATATAAAGTCCTGATCTGCGGGGACTGAGCGGTCAGCCATGTAATCAAGCAAAATAATTGGCTGGAGGCGTTTATGCTAACCATCCCCCTCTCGGGTCATATCTAGTGAACTGACTGATACTCTGATAGGTAGGGAGGCAATTATTAAATGACAAGGGAGGGTAACTAACACTTAGCCGTTGCGATCAGAGCTCTATTAATAGAGGGTATTCATATAAGGATAAACATAACTCCCAGCTTCCCTTTATAATACGACTTTATTATGAAAGTGCTTTTTATTATCTCCCCACTAAATCTATAATTGTGACTTATGGGTTACTCTTTGATCTATCAAAACCTCTTGTCATTAATTAAATTAACCTGATTGATTGATTTAACTATTCTATTATAACTATATTATAGTTATTGTAGTATTTTTAACTCAGTTTTATATAGAGTTATACCATTGATATTTATTCGAAGCTTGAGGCCAAATCAGACATTAAATATAAATATTTAAATTAGGAGCAGAAAAATGTCACGATGTTTCCTACGCTTCAATAGAAGCCAATGTTTGTCTTTGCCTGAGATGCTGATCTGTAGAATCATATAAGATTGTAGCTGACTGTCGGAGTTTTATAATGAGGGGGGGGGGGTACACACGCCCCTGTATCAGACAGTACACCTGTATTAT
Organism: Membranipora membranacea; assembly: GCA_914767715.1. Taxonomy (NCBI): domain Eukaryota; kingdom Metazoa; phylum Bryozoa; class Gymnolaemata; order Cheilostomatida; family Membraniporidae; genus Membranipora; species Membranipora membranacea. The sequence continues at coordinate 24,312,272 of OU612074.1, forward strand.
AACCCTCTCTATGATTGTAGCTGACTATCGGAGTTTTATAATGAGGGGGGGGGTACACATGCCCCTGTATCAGACAATACACCTGTATTATAACCCTCTCTATGATTGTAGCTGACTATCGGAGTTTTATAATGAGGGGGGGGGGGTACACACGCCCCTGTATCAGACAGTACACCTGTATTATAACCCTCTCTATGATTGTAGCTGACTGTCGGAGTTTTATAATGAGGGGGGGGTACATACGCCCCTGTATCAGACAGTACACCTGTATTATAACCCTCTCTATGATTGTAGCTGACAGTTGGAGTTTTAGAAGCCGAGGAGATCCCAGCTATGGATATGTCCGGTACATCAGATCCCTATGTCAAAGTTTTCATTCTACAAGACAAAAAGAAAAAGTTTGAAACAAAAGTACACAGGAAAACTCTCAGCCCTGTCTTCAATGAAAGTTTTGTGTTTAAGGTGAGTTATTCTTCAATGGACAAAGGTGAGCGGAGTTGTCTGACCCTAATAAAAGAGAAGATAACTGCTTCAGACACGTAATTCGTTGTCATTGGCGCAACGTAATATTGTATAAGATCTCAAGAGGGTAGCATGCTTTAGGGGTATGTGGTTATGCTTACTGATGGGGTCATATCCTGATAATCTTGTACAGTATGGTGGAAGGGCTGAGGGTTTCTCCACTGACCCGCTTTATGACTGACCTGTAGTTCTATAAATAGTTTTATCAGTCCTCACCGCTCACATGAAACTCAGCTGATCGACAGAGATAAATACAAAACAAGGCAAGGATATAATGACTCTATGACAGCTTTATGCGCAAAGAGCCGAAGTCATGAGAATCTGATTAGACTGATAACTGATACTTCTGCTGATACAGCTGTACAGTTTAACCGGTTTCTCGTTCTCGTCTGTATCATGTATTTAATCACTTATTTTTCTATATAATTAATTCATTTACTGATATGTTGTTGTATCTGACTTTCAGCTGCCATTCGGGGATATACCACAGAAGACGTTAGTGATGGCCGTCTATGACTTTGATAGATTTAGTAAACACGATCAGATAGGACAGGTTGTTATCCCCCTTAGCTCTATAGATCTATGTGAGAGTATAGAGGATACTAGAGAGCTAACCAGCCCTGATGATGAGAAGGTGAGTCTACTTATCAGGCTGACATGTGTACCTGTAAAACCTCATCAAACAACCATAATGTTAATCATGATAATGATATAACCTGGGAGCTTTTAACCAGACCGTTTATCTTCAAATTTATCATGCACCCTCTTTAAAGTGATTGGGATATTAATGCATGGTGTCGGTATTAAATACAGCGATAAAACTAGCAGTGGCCTCTACCGCTGCCTATCCAGCACCTATCCAGTACCTATCCAGTACCTATCCAGTACCTATCCAGTACCTATCCAGTACCTATCCAGTACCTATCCAGTACCTATCCAGTACCTATCCAGTACCTATCCAGTACCTATCCAGTACCTATCCTGTACCAGTCATTACCCTAGTACACATGAACCAATTATTACCTGGGTACACATGTACCCGTCATTACACACGTTAACTTTTGACTCTTACAGGAAGTGCTTGGTGATATCTGTTTTTCTTTACGTTACGTTCCGACTGCAGGAAAACTTACCATCAATATTTTGGAAGCGAAAAATCTGAAGAAGATGGATGTCGGTGGCTTGTCAGGTATGGATAAATCAGAATTTTGTTCGGAGCCTTAAATTAAATTATCACATTTAAAATTTAGTATAACTGTAAATTATAGATAAGGGCTAGACCAAATAAATATTCAGAGTTAGCTGCAGATTGAGCCTACCTGTGAGCTTAATGCCTGTACGGCTGTATTTTCCCTGTCGATATTCGAGCATTTGAAGACTTACTACTTTATCTTGTAGGTCTAGTCTAAGCATGAAGCATTTAACATTGTAATTAAATAATAAAACAAGCCAAATAGCCATGTCTTGAACTTAATCAATAAAAACAAAAGAAGACTTGTCATAGGAGCAGACATCTCTGCACACTATGCTGTGATAAATTTACCGATACTTTTATGAACACTTAGGAAGGAAAGGCATACATAGGAGCCTCGTCACGCAGCCACGGGTTTTGGATTTTTTGGTTTGTATATAACGAAAAAAATAAAAAATACTAAAACCCATGGCTGGGTGACAAGGCTAGCGCAGGTGTCAAACACAGGACCTCTCACAGTCCCACCCCTCACCCGGTATAAACATCACCGCTACTATAAGGTGTCAAACACAGGACCTCTCACAGTCCCACACCTCACCCGGTATATGCATCACCGCTACTATCAGGTGTCAAACACAGGACCTCTCACAGTCCCACACCTCACCCCGTATATACATCACCCCTACTATCAGGTGTCAAACACAGGACCTCTCACAGTCACACACCTCACCCAGTATATACATCACCGCTACTATCAGGCATCAACCACAGGACCTCTCACAGTCCCACAACTCACCCGGAATATATAATTAATGATTTGTGTGTGTCTGATTGATTACAGATCCCTATGTGAAGTTAGCTTTGATACAGGGAGGTAAGCGGGTGAAGAAGAAGAAGACAACTATTAAGAAATGTACTCTCAATCCTTACTTTAACGAGTCGTTCACATTCGAGGTGCCGTTTGAACAGATACAGGTAAATATAAAAATATCTCAGTACGGCTACTGAATCATTACCAGACTCATACCTGATATAACTATTTATAGTATTAACCAAGCTGCCTGCATTAACTTACTAACTATTGAGGGGGAGAGCTTAGTGATAAACATCCTAATGCCCTGTCCCCCTACTGCTCCCCTACTTTACCCTCAGCCAATGATAACGTGACCATTTATCTCCCAAATGATTTGTAGAGAACCCAGGCACAGATTACAGTAGTTGATTACGATAGAATTGGTACATCAGATCCTATTGGCCGAGCTACTGTTGGTTACGGCACTACAGGGGCGGAGCTTAGACACTGGAGCGACATGTTAGCCAATCCAAGGAGGCCTATAGCCCAGTGGCATACACTGCAGGAAGTACCTGAGGGTAAATGAGTCACCAATGATTTACCTGCAGTATAATAATCTCACTAATAACATTATGTACCAAAATACAGGGAGTGAAACGGTCCTTCTGAGGAACGAGATGCAAATATTACAGCAGCAGGTGCAGCTGTCACCCACACCAATCTACTTATCAGATACAGACTTAATATTAGGTGTGAGGATCAGTCAGATACAGACTTAATATTAGGTGTGAGGATCAGTCAGATACAGACTTAATATTAGGTGTGAGGATCAGTCAGATACAGACTTAATATTAGGTGTGAGGATCAGTCAGATACAGACTTAATATTAGGTGTGAGGATCAGTCATAGATTAAGTTTGTAAGTTATCAGCTCAGACTGACAGACCTGCAAGATCATAACTTATTATATTATTTATGGTATTATAATATATATTATATATCACATGTTATAAATGATAAATTAATTATATATCATACAGCAGTCATGGCATTATGAGTGATGTATTATATATCATGTGATACGAATTTACTAACATTATAAGGGAAACAAAACTGTGCCGTTGTAACATTTAGATTGAGTTTGTAATTTTGTGTGTTGTGATAACAAAATTTAATCATTTGTAATAATATCCAGTATTGAAAGAGCAACATTAAAATCTTCATGGTGTGAGTCTGTATCATGGTGTGAGTCTGTATAGTTTTCAATCTGACATATTTTGTTGCTAAGCGGAAATCAGTGATACTCTGCTGTCAGACCACTAAGGACAGCAGGTTGTGAGTCGTATACATTAACTTTAGTTTAGCTCTTTGGAGATTTCTTTTTTTTATTCTATATATCACAAGAAATGTGAACTATCCACTCTTATTTATTACCACATGAATAATGCCTTTTGTGGACTCTGTGGATATCTGCGGATATCTGCGGATATCTGTGGATACCTGTGCTGAGGTAACAAGATAACAGAATCATTTACAAATCTATAGTTGAGCTCATTCTTTGCTTTCATCGGGTTTTTTTTCATTCCATCGAATCTTTTGGAAAATCTGACTCACATCTGCTTCTTCTGGTATTTAGTATTTATTTAGGAGCTTTTCTTCTTTATCTCATATTGATTTGAGGTCCTCTGGTCTGTGTCAGAGCTAGAGTAAGATTTAGACAATACTTTGTGTTACTTTTTCTGTAATAAGTTCCTTTGATTATTAAAATAATTAAACTAAACAAAGATATATATATATATAATTTCTTTATAGAAGGCATCGCTCGTTAGTAAAGTATAAATAATAATGCAAGAATTGAAAAATTACAGTTACAGTAAGAACGAACAACTAGCTACCAGATCCTGTTCACCATTGTATCGTATTTATGTACTAAAAATTTTCAGAAATCCCCAACTAATAAATATACCCACTTCATGTAGGCGATTGTGATTGATGGGAGAAATGCTCTTTAACCATACCCATAGTATTATGGGTTGATTGAGCTAACCACCAAACTGGCTCTTCACTTCTCAGAATTATGCACATCCCAGACTTCATACCATTGAACTGTTTAAATGAGTGAACCGTTAGGGTAAAGCTGTCCACAGACCAGCTAGAAAACCTGAGCTAGTAGAAATAAAATAGAGCTTGAAACTCTAGCTTTACTCATTATCTCTTCACTTGTCATTGCACCCACAAAGCATGTATACACACAGCAAGATATTCATTAGGTTAGATATCAGCTAATGGTATTCATTAGGTGAGATATCAGCTAATGGTATTCATTAGGTTAGATATCAGCTAATGGTATTCATTAGGTTAGATATCAGCTAATGGTATTCATTAGGTTAGATATCAGCTAATGGTATTCATTAGGTTAGATATCAGCTAATGGTATTCATTAGGTTAGATATCAGCTAATGGTATTCATTAGGTTAGATATCAGCTAATGGTATTCCATGAACAAATTTACTTATTTCTTCCCAACATCAGTGCCTGACTAGCTACCACTGTCTGCAGTACCTTTACCTTATTTTATATAATTTCAACTTTGTTCCTTTAAAATCTCACATTGAACTTGAAATTGAAGCTTGACCCAATTTCCCATAAACTCTAATTGAGACGCCATGTTTGGAAGGTCACAGTTAGAAAAGTTCCAAAAGGTTGCAGCAGCTTATTGGGCTGGGGAAAGTATATTATAGAGTATGAGCCTGATAGTGATGGGGCAAGCATTGTTGCACTGAAACAATGAAAAGTTGGCAGCCTCCCAGGTTTCGCAACATCATAAACACACCAATTATGTCAAAATACCGAAATTGACAATATGCACTGAGGGTCGGAAGAGATAGATTGAGATGCTCATCAACATGAGGAGGTTGTTCTAGAGAAGGCCTCAAAGCAGCGCTTGACTCATGGTTTCTAGCTGAAGACCCGTGTGTTGTGCAGTGGTATGCGCACCACTGTAGTTATGTCTTTGTTGCAATTTCCAGTGCAGAATGAACAGAAGGTGTTATATATATATATATATCAAACTAGTTTATTCTACATGGTTGGGTCGTACTCCCTTACCATTGAGTATATCAGTCCACAGTTCAACATGCTTGTATGAAAAGAATATCACTAATGCATTTCATGTTACTGTCATATTAAGCGATAAAAATAAACCAGAAATCAGACATCAATATTTTCGGTACATATAATTCGGACCCAAGAGTCAGTAACAGCAATATGATTTTAATGCAGCACTAGATACAAGAAATTCTCGACCCAAACCTCAAAAACATCAACGATTGAATTCAATGAAGAATGGTTTTAAATCGGGCAGACAAAGGTGTCTGGCCAGTTGCATACACAGATATCGATATCAAAGCCGAGACCATCGGGGCAGTTCTTAGTCTCTGTAGGGACTCCGGGTGCAGATTGAGTGTATTTAGTACAATCAGTTCCCGGAACAATCCTGAATGTGTTACCATACAATGAACAGCTGGCTGTAACAAATAAATATAAATACCTTAAGGCCACAATCAATTGTGAGATAATGTATATCAGAGCATTGTATTGTCAACTCTAAGGCTCAACATAAGAGCTATTTGTAACTAGAACTGATATATCAGGGACCAAACTCCAACAAGGGCGCGATGGAAGGTAGGGATAGGAAAAGTATGAGGGGGAGGTATGTTTGCAACAGCAATATGTCCAGTGAAAAAACCGAGGCATGTCAATTATGGGTGATTTTTGTGAAAGCTGCCTCTTTCATATAGTTTGTTTATTGGGGGGGGAACCATATCGCTACTATTCCAAATAAAAAATCACTACATATCACTAGGTCTACCCCAAAAACTGGGTCTTTGGCAATGTTTGACTGCTCCTCTTGCGTTTTTGTTCAAACAACTCAAGAACAAAAGCTCAAGGGCCGGCAGTATGGCTCCGCCAAAGACCAATGATACATCAAAACAGCTGAAGTGTGGTCCCGGGTCAGTCTATTGTTTTAACACTCTGATAATTCAAAGTTGTTTATCCTGATCAACAAAGAAAGTAACTCTTGTTCAGATGATTTTTATTGATATAGAGGATGATCATAATCTGGATTTGGAACTTATGAATAAAACTGCCAAGCCTGCTAATCCAATTCCGTGGTTACTACTGCAGGTCACTCAGTCATCAAATCGCACTTCCTTTACCGCTTAATATTTCAGGTTGAGAAGCAAGTCTGTTGTTGTCGATTCCCTAAACATGCCCAATTTCGTTTGAAAATGCCCAAGAGTTGACACTTTTGTAAATAGGACAATGTGTAATGGAACAAAGTGCTCAGGTGTCCAGGTGTGTAAAGTAGGAAGCTTACACTATAAATAGCTATGTTATTATGTAGCATAGTATCTAGGGTTGAGTAATGGGTGGTAAGAATCGACTCACTAGGTTTTTCACAGAGAAAAAGTCTCTCATAATCACAGTCCAGATTATTCCAGTCTCCACTAGATGGCCATCTGTTAAACTCCAAACACTTCTCTATATCTTCATTGTTAGGTTCACCTGTAAGATATACCGAGATATAATACTGAGATTATTGAGATATCATACTGAGATATTATACTGAGTACTATACTGACTCATTATACAGACACTTTTAACCAACACATTATACTGAGATGTGTGAAGGGACTAGGGTACAGGGCATTGGGGTACTGGGGTAGTGGGGGACTAGGGTATTAGGACTAGGGACTTGTGCAAGGGTTCTAGGTACATTGGTACAGTTGGTATAATTACCCAAGTTACTACATTTGCTAGAGTTGCTATAATTCCTACTGTTCCTCCTGAGCTGTACATGTTATCAAAGCTGCCCAAGTTTTCAGTCTCTTCCGCTAAGTTTTTTCCAGGAATTTTATATGTAGATCTTTGTGACTATCAACTTGATCCAATTAGAATGCATAGAGATATCACAGATGACTCGGCCTCTAAGATTATTTGGCCTGCCAGATGGCTCGACCTGTCATTGCTTTGTGGTGAGGATATAATAATGTCCAGCAAAGATGACGGAGATGGTGATATAAGTACAAACAGGCTATCATTTTTGAATAAAAGATTATAGTATATGTTTATAGTCATGCGCTGAAGGTACATGTAGTTTATTCGGGAAGCACTTGTCAGACTCTGAGCTAATCTCGCTCACCTGAACAAGGCTTAATCTCAGGTGCCTGTACAGTATAGCCCTAATAACTGAGCAAGGACTTTGACCCGGAATCAGCTGATGACCCTGCATATCCAAAATGAACATCACACTATATTTAGTTGGATGTCATAATATCTTACCTGAGTGCCATTTTGTGTAAGTAAATGGCGTATCATCAGTCCAACTCCACTCTCCCTCAGCAATAAAATCGTTTCCACCTACCCACATTGCGTTCTCTCCACATAAGCCTAAATCAAATCAAAATCACTAAACAGACTGTCAAAATCAACCATGACATAGCCATCAAACAATTTCAATCTGAAACAAATTAACGTAACAAGAGATGTCTCCGTGACACTTGTAAGCAGAAAAGCAAGGGATGGAATAACCTTTATTATTATTTGAATGAGAGGGGATAACTTATTACTCATTTCCCTTCAGATATACAACTGTAAAAATTATTATTGTACTGCTGTCTGTAGTTGGGACGGTCAAGAGTGCCCTACCACCTCCTAACATAGAAGTTTGGGAAATTAGGCTAAACTAATAATCAATTCCAAAAATAAGATTATTTAAGGATGATAATATTTGCCCTTACAGTCTTTTACCATGTATAAAAGTCTCGCTCTCTCAGTCTCCTACTATGTATAAAAGCCCCGCCCTCTCAGTGTCTTACAAAGAATAAGCCCCGCCCTTACACTCTCTTGCAGTATATATAAGCCCCGCCCTCACGGTCGATTACAGTAAATATAAGCACCGCCCTCACAAACCCTTACCATATACGAAGTCTTGCTCTTGTTCATTAGATACACTCATCAGGTCTGAAGCCATAGACTGACAATAGACCCGCGCCTCGTCCCATCCCACCGCGTTGGAGCTGAGATAGTAACAATTACCAGATACATCATCACCTACCCATCCATCCCCACAGTCCATTGTACCTGAAACCGAACAAAATAAATGTATGAACATTTGGTAGGAGAATCTGTCGAGGTTGTGTTGGAAGGCAGGTTGCATTGTTGCTGTTTGCCTTAAAGGGTGAGTCCTATTAAAAAAGTGGATATATTACCCCAGGAAATCAAATATAGTGAGTTCATAGGGCAAACAAAAATAATGAAAAAATGAAAATTGTGGAAAATAGCAAATAAAGGATCATAGTGGATCATAGTGGTGGTCAGGGGGAGGCAATTAATCACTATGATCCACTATGATCCCAATTTTCAGACTTTGCAGCAACTTTACTGCAATTAGGTTCACAGGCTGTTTTATTTCATATGCCCTAATGACCTCTCACCCTGAGGTCTTTAAAACAATACCAAACATGGCCTAGTAGGACTGTCACTTTAAAGTGTCTATGAAAGCAAAAAATAACTGCTGTTCATATCAAAGTTTGCCATCGCAATGAGCAAAAAAGTAAATTTTTCGCACAAAGACATTGTTAAATGATTTAACCTAATTTAAAGTGCAAGCATCCAGAGTCAAGAAGGGTCTACAGTATATTATCTCCCCTGTCACAGATTCAAATTTAATTGATGATCCACTTACAGAATGACAGTACACCTAGCCCGAGCTTACCTAGGACAGCTACAAGGCTGCTCTACATACACTAGACATTATCCAAAAAAAAACAGTATTGGACAACGGTAACATAGTCAAAGATATTTTAGTGTTAATACATAGCAGGGGAGATAACATACTCTAGACCCTTCTAGACCCTGGATTTTCAACCTTTAAATTATGTTATATCATTCAATGATGTCCGTGTGCGAAAAAATTTACTTTTTTTGTTCATTGCAATGGCAAAACTTTGATATAAACAGTGGTTGTGTTTTGCTTTCCTAGACACTTTAAGACTCCATCACAATCTTGTTGATACCAAAAGTTTTCTCTTTTCCTTGGTTGATACCAGCTAGAGACTAACTAGATGGGATGTAGACTCTCAGACTCAGACAACTGTTGTTTAGTAAATGAATGTAATATTTGACATACCCTTTGGATAAGCCTCAATGTGTTTCTGATATTTAGTCGAGTTCTCCACATGGACATCTCTCGAATCTGACATCTCTAACTTAGAGTTATGCTCTCTCTTTGCTTCACTTTGTCCACACTGTGAGGAAAAATATCAAACTTACTAAGGACTATGGAGACATGAGTCACAGCTGACTGCCTAATACAAAAATAATTATATTTGCACCTATGTATACTCTAGCTGATTTAAATCAGCTAGAGTTGATATGAACTGGACGGTTGTTCAACTGATTGCCTGTAGCAAAAAATGCGCAGTGGCATGTTAAAAAGGCAGCCCAAAGAGCAATGCATGTTATAGTCAGGCAGTTTGTTATAATAAAGTGTTGTCAGATTTGCATAGTAAAATAATTCAATGCCTACTTGGTATGGATTATTGAAGGTGGAAAGAGTGCCTCCCATAAGGAACAGTAACTCCCATTCTCTGAATTATGATGTCACAGTCCCCCGGAAGTGCAATACAACAAACACGCACTTCGAGACAACAGTGACAGCATGATGCAAAGAATAGGAGCTACCTTTGTGTATGGGAGACACTTTTCCTACCATCGATAGTTTATGCCACGTAGAGCATTGCATTTTTCTACCATGCATATCTGACAAAACTTCATCCAAGTAACTGCCTGACTATAAAATGCATGGGTATTTGGGTAGCCATTAAGCTTTGATATTTGATTTCTTGTGTTTTACTTACCAAAGTTAGCAGCAGCAGCACAACCGTAGTCTTAGTGACCGTCAGCATGTTGTACCTGTAAGAAGAGTGAGGAGATAAACTCAGACTAGCCAGCACATTGACATAATAAATATACTGTTAATGAATTAGGAATAACATTGTATCCCTCAATGACAATAACATGATAGACAACCATAAATTTGTATAACATTCAAAGAAATAGGATAATATCAGCTATGTATTTAATTTTGCATGTTTACTCACTATGCTGTGATACCCTCAGTACAGCTCAGAAGTGGAGATAACTCTCTCTGATGCACAATCTACATCAGGATGTCCTATTTATACTGTCAGATTTGCATGTTTAAGTTTAGAGATTGGAATTTCCTTCTGGTTCTGTTTAGATGGGATTTGAAAAGTCCTCTTAAAGCAAAAAAGAATCATGTCTGTTTATGATTTTGTTATCATAATATACATATCTAATGTAAGATGGCTCCATACGAGCAGAGAGGGCTGCATGTGTTTTGCAGCCAATGTTAAGCCTCCAGGGCCGTAGATAAGAATCAATGGTGGGGGGGAGGGGGGGATAGTGGTGGAGAAAATCTGAAAGGTGTGAATCAAGACTGATGGGTTAACAAGGCTTATAAACAACAATGGAACCGCAATAGAGCTGAGTCAGACATGAATTATTCAACTATGGTGTTTTCAGGCCAATTATTTGGCATTCTAGGGAATGCAATGTCTCTCTGCAGCCCCTATAACTCCGGGCCTGACCTTTCACCCCTCACCGAATTGTTTAGGTGAGAATATAAGTCTAATCTGTGACAAACTAAAATCATACCTATATAGTAACATATCATCTCTTATATCGTCTCCGGTCTGTATCTGATGAGAGTCAGTATATTATCACTCTCTGCTCCACATGTTGTATGGGATTGATTAGTACTTTAAGGTTTGTGTTGTTTTGGATGTATAAGTCAGCTAAGTACACACACACTTACACACAAGAGTGCTGCTTATTCATGTAATTATTACAGCCGCATATAATGCTGAACGTTATCTTGCGAACATAGCTCTGGAAATATATATTGTATAAATATAAATAATTGAAGTATATTCTAAGACAAAATACTGTTTACTGTGCCTAAGTTTAGCCGTATAAGGCGTCTAGGTCTAAACCCCCCCCCCCCTCTCTCCCTCTATGAGAACTATGAGGCTCTTAGACTATATGTGCTACCACTGACTGTGTAGTAGTCTTTTAGTGCAAACTACTCAAATTCAATCACATTTTTACAATTTTGGAAAAACAATGAGAGAGAATGATGGATAATTTAACATAGCCTAAGCACAAATATGATCGTTAGGTGGGGTAAAGGCTGCCCTTAAATAAATTGTTGACAACTATAACCCAACTATCAATTACAAATTATCTCTCCTGTTTGCTTACATGGTGAATAGTAAACAAAAATAGAATTAGATACGCCCATGCAGAACTGAACCCTCTCATATAGGGTAGTACAAAGTGCATTCATCATCATGTGACGACCGGGTGCCGAAGATAGTGGGGATATATTAGAATACCTGCCATTTTTCAGACTGGCCATTTGAGTTTCCTTTTTCAAAAGAAAATTTGAAGCTTCTTTGGTTACCTTATGAATTATAGTATGATTGGAAGACAGCGTCTTGTTTGAATATTTCTACTGCTACTTTGTCCGCGAAAAAACATGTTTGTTGACTTCAAAGATTATTTTGTGATTGATTAGGTACTAGAAAGTTATCATGAGTAACACATGTATGTTATTATCACTTAAGTTCAAACATGTGTTACTAATAGTAATCAAGCGCATCACTACTGCATGTAAAATATAAATATGTACAGCAAAACACAACCTCTCAAGGTCAATGATCTAATATCATCATATAGGCGCTGAATGTGAAGCGTAGGATCATATAACAAAGCTAGGATCTATTATAGATTTAAAAAAAGGTAGTTAGATGGACACTGCATGCTTTCGTCATCCAATAAAATATGTTAGCTGCTTTAGCCTCAGGGCTAGGAACCAAAAAAACCTAGATCATAAGGCTTATCAATTAAACTACTTTCACAGCCAATCTAATTTTTACAGTTGTGATTGGCTTGAAAGTACCGAAAGTACCGTAGTTTATTAAAGTACCGTAGTTTATTAGAGTACCCACAATATAGCCCCAAAACATATCAACTAATTAGGACTAATTAAAAGATACCTGTTGGAGTTATGGTCAACATCTATAAAAATACCTTGGGAAAAAGAATCTTAAGGAATTCGTTCAATTTAATGTAGTTCCATGACAAAATAATCTCTGGAGTCAAAAAACACGTGAAAAAATTTAGTAGGATTGATCAGCAGTAGAAAACTGTCTGGAGAAGCGCTCTTCCATCACACTATGATTCATAAGGTAACCAACTTGTTTTTAGGCTACATTAAAATGTGCATCAGTCTTCGGTTAATAGTTTTTCCAATAAATGAAAAGTGATTGAATTTTAGTATTTGGGACTTTCTCAAGAAAATCTAAACTAAAACCCACAGAACCGCATGTTACTCATAACCCTTCACTCCCATCCAGTCATCAGTGATAGAAAGCAAGATAAAAAGGTGAGATCAGATATCAGGATTCGTCTGGATATATGAGTAGCCCCTCCAGGATAGAGAGTGAAGGAGGAGTTAAAAAAATCCTTCGTCCTAAGGATAGATACATAGAGCTAGTAAAACCTGTATGTACCCCATAGAGTTAACAATAGACTTAGAGACTTAGAACCAGGACACCATATACACCTCGGGTTAGGCACAGTAATTAACAGTATATTGACTTAGAATATACCTCAATTATGTTGGGTGTTTGAACATTTGGGGATTTATACAATCTATTGACCAGTCCTATATTCGCAAGATAACGTTCAGCATTATATGTGGCTGTAATAATTACATGAATAAGCAGCACTCTGGTGTGTAAGTGTGTGTGTACTTAGCTGACTTATACATCCAAAACAACACAAACCTTAAAGTACTAATCAATCCCATACAACATGTGGAGCAAAAAGTGAAAATATACTGACTCTGAACAGACACAAACGTGCCCGGAGACAATATAAGAGATGATATGATACTATATAGGTATGATTTTAGTTTGTCACAGATCAGACTTATATTCTCACCTAAACAATTCGGTGAGGGGGTGAGAGGTCACGCCTGGAGTTCTAGGGGCTGCAGAGAGGCATTAAATCCCCTAGAAAGCCAAATAAAGTGGCATGAAAAGATTATGGTTTGAATAATTCATGTCTGAATCAGCTCCATCGAGATTCCATTGCTGTTTATAAGCCTTGTTAACCCAGATTTTTGCCCCTCCCCTACCATTGATTCTTAAATTGAGGCTTAACATTGGCTTCCAAACACATGCAGTCCTCTAAAGTCGTATGGAGCCATCTTACATTAGATATATTTATTATGATACCGAAATCATAAACAGACATGTATTTTTTTGCTTTGGGACGACTTTTTAAATGCCAGCTAAACAGAACCAGAAGGAAATTCCAATCTCATGCACAGCACATGCAAATCTGACAGTATAAAAAGGACATCCTGATGTAGATTGTGCATCAGAGAGAATTATCTCCACTTCTGAGCTACACTAAGAGTATCACAGCATAGTGAGTAAACATGCAAAATTAAATACATAGCTGATATTATCCTATTTCTTTGAATGTTATACAAATTTATGGTTGTCTATCAATTATCATGTTATTGTCATTGAGGGATACAATGTTATTCCTAATTCATTAACAGTATATTATTTATTATGTCAATGTGCTGGCTAGTCTGAGTTTACCTCCTCACTCTTCTTACAGATACAACATGCTGACGGTTACTAAGACTACGGTTGTGCTGCTGCTGCTAACTTTAGTAAGTTAAACACAAGAAATCAATTATCAATCATTAAGTTGTAAGCCTTAGTACATGCTACGGCACATTTCTTGATACATGCAATCAGTAGAAAAACCAGTTCATCTAGCTGAATTTAATGAGCATGCAGTGTTTTAATCAAGTAGGAAACAAGTATCGTTATTTCTCTATTAAGGTTGATTATAATGCGTGATGGGTAGATAATAGATTAGTCAGCTGAGACTGTTATACCATGTCTTGCTATGTTTGATATTTCTCCTCCCAGTGTGGACAATGTGAAGCAAAGAGAGAGCATAACTCTAAGTTAGAGATGTCAGATTTAATAGAAGTCCATGTGGAGAACTCGACTAAATATGAAAAACAAATCGAAGCTTACCAGAGGGGTATGTCAGATACTATACTCACTTACTAAACAATATTGTCTCTGAGCAGCTCAGAGTACAAATCATCTCAAGTTAAGCACTAACTGGTATCAACCAATAGATAAGAACAATATTGTGGTATCAACAAGCATTTGCAGATCGTTATGGAATCTTGTGGCAAACAACCTCAACAGAATGTCCTACTGCAGAGTGTCCTACCGCAGATTGCCCTACCGCAGATTGCCCTACCGCAGATTGTCCTACCGCAGATTGCCCTACTGCAGATTGCCCTACTGCAGATTGCCCTACCGCAGATTGCCCTACCGCAGATTGCCCTACCGCAGACTGTCATACCGCAGACTGTCATACCGCAGATTCTCCTACTACCTGCTCACATATTTATAATATTTTGTTGCAGGTACAATGGATTGTGGGTATGATCAGAGATGGGTAGGTGATGACCATTCTGGTAATTGTTACTTTATCGGCACCACGTCATTGCAATGGGACGAGGCGCGGACAGAATGTCAAATCATGCATTCAGACCTGATGAGTGTTTCTAACGAACTGGAGCAAGACTTCATACATAGTAAGGGATTTTAAGGGCGGGGCTTATATAGACTGTAATAGATTGTGAGGGCGGGGCTTATATATACTGTAATTGATCGTGAGGGCGGGGCTTGCATATACTATAATTGATCGTGAGGGCGGGGCTTATATATACTGTAAGAGATTGCGAGGGCAGGGCTTATACATACTGTGAGAGATTGTGGGGTTTTTTATACAATGTAAGACATTGTGAGGGCAGGGCTTATATTTCCTGTGAGAGATTGTTAGGGCCAGGCTTTTATACATGGTGAGATATTTATAGGGGTGGGGTTGTTGTACATGGTGAGACATTGTGAAGGCAGGGCATTTATACATGGTAAGACATTGATAGGGGCGAGGGTTTCATATGTGAGGGTAGATATTATCACCTCTTAAAAATATTTCTTTTTAATTTGTTTATTTGTCATTGTTCATTTGTTTTGCTCAAACTCCAAAACTTCTTATTAGGAGGTGGTAGGGCGCTCACGACCATCCCGACTTCTATGGTGCAATAATAATTATTTCCGGATGTATTGCTGCAAGGAAATGAGTAATGAGTTATCCCCTCAAAAAGTATACATTATTTTATTCCTTGTTTTTATGTTTAGTTTTGACCAGGCATATCACAGGATTTGATCAACGGTTGATAACATGTGTTCAACCATTCATTGTGTTCTCTTACTACATAAATCTTCTTCAGATTGAAGTTATTTAATGGTTTCTCCTGACAAAGATAATGTCAATGTTGATGCTAACAGTCTGCTAAGCTAAGCTGTTCTGTGATTTAAGTTAACTCATAATTCCTTTGGTTTAGGGTTTGTTGGAGATGATGCATATTGGATTGGCGGAGAGGATTTGTACTCTGAGGGAGAGTGGAGCTGGACTGATAATTCACCGTTTACTTACACTAATTGGCACTCAGGTAAAATCTGATGTTTATTTCTTTTGATATTCACAGTCATCAGTAACTCTTTGTCATGTTCAGTGGTCAGTGAGATCAAACTGACCTCTATCTAAAGGATCAGTTCATGACTGCTAATGTATATGCTGTCGTATCACCACAGTGTACCCTCAGATCCCACACCCCAGCTGTCAAACATGTTGTGGCTCTCATTACATCCTCATCGCAAAGCCAAGTCAAGCCGATTTATCTGACAGGCCAAATAATCCGACAGGCCATTTCATCTGGTACCCTGACACTCTTGCACTCTGTGGCGATATGATATCTCAGTATAATATCTCAGTATAACATCTTGGTATATCTTACAGGTGAACCTAACAATGATGATATAGAGAAGTGTTTGGAGTTTAATAGATGGCCGTCTGGTGAATGGAATAATCTGGCCTGTGATTATAGGAGACCTTGGATCTGTGAAACATCTAGTGAGTCTATTCGCATCAGCCATGACTCAATCCTAGATATTGTTGTATGTGAGAGATCCTCCCCCTTCCTTCCTCTTCCATTCTCGTTTACTCCCCCCCTCCCTCTCACTTCTATCTATAATTTCATAGCTATGTAGAGTTTGAACTAGTTAATCCACACACCTGGAGACCTGAGAAATTTGTTCCACTTATGAATAGTACAAATTTTCGGCCATTTTTGGGAAATAATAGGCATATTTCAGGTAATCCACAACAAAAATTCATCTATACATAAAGAAGTAAGTGGTTATGGAAGTGCACTGATGACTGAGTGAACAGTAGTAAGCGCTGGATTGAATTAGCAGGGTTAGCAGGTAGCAGTTTTGCTCATGTTTTGTCTCAATATGGATTGTGATCATCCTCTTTATCAAAAACAAACATCAGAATAAGGGGATCAGAGAAGACAACTTTGAAATACAGTTACAATCTTAAATTAACAGGGTGTAAAGACAATGGGCTGTCCTCGGACCACACTCAGTATTTACAGGCTTCGAATTATCCATTTTACAATTTCATTACAAATAACTGTTATATTGAGACTGGGAGTATACTAGAGAAAGTTCTGATTAATATCAAATCACATCTGACTACACCCAATAATTATCCATATTTATATGTTACAGTCAGCTGTTCGGACGCCGGAAACACATACAGGATTGTTCCTGGAACTCACTGTAGTAAATTCACTCAGTCTGCACCCGGAGTCCCTACAGAGACAAAACAATGTCCTGGAGGTCTTGGATTTGATACTGAGATCTGTGTATGCACTTGGTCACAGTCCTTCGATTGCCCAATTCTATGAACCGCTTCTAAATTGAATACAATCATTAAAGTGATGCATTAAATACTTATTGCTGCGACCAAGGAGTTAGAGTTAACTCCTTGCTGCGACTGACTCAAAGTTTATTATCTGTTTCGAAAAAATTAATGTCTGATTTTTGTTTTTTTTATCGCTTAATATGACAGTAACATGATATGCGTTAGTGATTCCTTTCATACTAGCATGTTGAACTGTGGACTGATATACTCAATGGTATGGGAGTACGACCCAACCATGTAGAATAAACTAGTTTGATATATATATATATAACACCTTTTGTTCATTCTGCACAGGTATAATTGGTTCTATCATGGTTTTAAAAAATTACCAATCGACAATAACCAATTTGCATATTGTTTAAACTTTTTGCTGCTTAAATGCAGCATCCCATTTAGAAGTGAGTCAGTGAATTGAGTGACCTGAAAAATTCAAGTTGATTTTGAAGCTGGAAATGAGAGATTATAAAGGAACAGGTGTGTAAACATTCAAGGTAATAACTGGAATGCATTATCAATCGATAAGCACTACAGACAGTTGAGGGCTGTCAGGCTCGGATAAAGCAAAGAACAAAAGTAAATATTTGAGCTTTTTTGCGTGTTTGTCCTGACAGAATAAGAGACAACTAAGATATAATCAACTTATCAACTAACACTCAGTATAAGAATGGGGATCCACACATATAAGGTAATTCAATGTTGGCATTGATGGCATGTTTCTTTGGAAAGATTTAATTTGCACTTTCCTGCATCACGGTCTCTCACATTCTACATGTGATCAGCTAAAGAAGGAGCATCGCCACGAGTCTGTAATCTGGATCATAGTTGATGATTACATTCTTCATTTCTCTGAGCTGACTTGGACTAGCTGTCTTATGGTTCTCCATCGCACTAATATCCAATTATTACTGAATTTGCCTCATGCATCTATTATCTCATTGTCTATTATCTGTTATCAAAGTCTGGTTACAAAAGGCAAAGACTTACCCAGATCATCCATTCACTATTGACTGAAGGTTGGTTTCCCATTGTACTGTCAGATTTGTATGAGGAGCCTAGATGGTAATGTTACATCATTGCCAGACTCTGTACTCTGTACTACATCTCAAAGTTTGCTTGATTATTCACAATCGAAAGGGTGTTTCTTTCAAAAAGGTCTTGATTCAGTTCAAATGCTCTGTAAAGAATAGAATACAAAATAAAGGGCATATTCCTAAAAACAAGCTTCGTTCTCCCTTGTCAGAAGCATGACAAATTCCTTTTTCAAGCCGCCATTGCTAGTAGGAATATGGATAGGAACTGTGTGAAAAGTCTTCCTGGCTTATTGATTAACTAGGCATGGGCAGTAATTCCTAATATGCTACTGGCATATCATTCATCTTAGCCAAGTTCTTCCAGGACCGGACTAAAATTCCTGGAAGTCAAGGCTGTGTATCTACACACTCAATATACAGTTAAAGGAACCATCCATGCCTCTTTACTTTAAAGAGTAGCAAGGTTCACATATAGAATTAGGTGTGAGTTAGTTAGTTGAATATTTTATTTCATGTAATATTGAACCTCAAAATTACACGAAGGAACTAAAAAAGGCCTATTTTGAAGGCAAATGTGTACATAGAATGTGATATTCAATAAGAAAAAATATATGATCTAGGTTATTTTGAAATAATATATGTGAGAATTCTAATGTGTTATTATGCTGGTGATATGAGATGATGGGATGATGGGTGGAGCACCTGAGGTAGGGATTTTGGCAATTGAATGCACACGTGCTTAGCCCCTTCGACATTTTAGACTATGATATAGGGGTACCCAACCTTTTTTTGATGGGAATAAAGCCCATAGCACCTGATGCCGTGGTCATATTTTGACATTTATTTACATGCCGTATAATGAGTAGAATAGTTGAGTATTAAGAGAGTTTGGTGCATGTGAGAGTGAGATGACTAGAATTTCTAATATTAGCTTATATTCTAGTCGTGATGTTTATACAAGTAAAGTTCGATTCTGGTTCTGTTCTATAGCCACTGAAAATAATTTTGTGTTTGTAGTTTGATTACCACTCATGGATAAAAATGTAGAATATAAACATGAAATGTGAAATATTATAATTATTGTGGATATTCGAAGGTTTATATGGTTTAGAATTACTGAGAGAATGTTCGTGTTCTGGTTGAAAAGATTTTTTGAAGTTGTGATAACAGAGATACCACGCCAAGGCAGGCATAAGGGCAGAAGCTACCCTGGCAGCCCGACGGGCAATAAAGCTCCTGCCGTGTCTGCATTGAACAGACTGATCCACTATTTTGTATTTGTGTTGACTCTGGAGTAGATGTCCATCTAAAATGAAAGTGTCATTAGTGTGAGTACTATGAGTCCCAGTACCCGTTCCTTAGGGAGGATAACTCTTTCCACTCAAAAGAGGATGATGTTTAACTGGAAACTAATGACAAAGATTTCTAAGCGCATGACTCAGTTACACCGCTCTATTTAGGTCAAAGGATAAAAATAAAAGTGGATACCATAGACAAAACACTTTGGAGGAGGAGACTCTAAAGTTTATACTCTGAGAATTTCCCTACAATGACCTTGACCTCTGTGACCGTGACCTTGGTGACTTCACCTCACTGATTGAAGTCCATTACATTGCCATCCACAAGTATAATAAAACCTTATCAGAAGTAGTTTTGCTTTGTTAATTTACTCAGTTTATTTCATTTTCTTTTGCGATTAAAATAATTAATTGATAATTATTGATTTCAACAGAGACTTTTGTATGCTCATCTTATTTGAAGGGATATAATAAAATACATCATTGAAAGATATATAAATTTGTTAATGCTTGTTAACTGACGTTCATTATTGCCTGTGCTGTCTAACTGTCAGTCTTCTCTTAGAACCAACAGATTATCTGATTACTTTCTCACAGAAGAAGTAGCGACCACCGTTACACCCCCAGTCATCCCAG
The DNA here is from genome assembly GCA_914767715.1 of Membranipora membranacea. Classification (NCBI taxonomy): domain Eukaryota; kingdom Metazoa; phylum Bryozoa; class Gymnolaemata; order Cheilostomatida; family Membraniporidae; genus Membranipora; species Membranipora membranacea. The sequence goes on from OU612074.1 coordinate 24,332,776, forward strand.
TAATAAGATAGGCCTGCATATGTACCAAGACAGAGTGATGTGTTGTCGTTCGGCTGTCCGCCAGCGAAGAAGCTGTACTGAATCTCCCCGCTAACCCTACCATACCAGTTCCAGTGGGAACTACCAGAAGATCTTTTACCTCCAATCCAGGAATCACAATTCCACCCTGAAACTAAAATAAATGGTAATGATGTTACTGCATGCATGTGATGTAATTTTTTCCAATACATTTGTTAAAAACTTTCTATTTGGCAATCACGCTAATGCATACATCATAGCAGGCTATAGAATTGTGCCTGCAAGAGTACAGCACCATAGTCAATATTCTTAGCTTGAATGTAAAAATTTGCTATGTGAGAGATATTGTGTCGTGCATTATGTCCTGCATTGGGTCGCGCACTGTGTTGCGCACTCTGTCGCACATTGTGTTGCACATTGTGTCACACATTCTGTCACACACTTAGCACCTGGTGATTTGCAGTAACTAACCTTCCTGCTGCTGGATACGAAGCCATGTTGCATCTTGAATGGTGTCAAATGTGGCTAACTTTTCACCTGCATTCTCACAATAGGATTTGGCATCGTTCCAGTTCTTTGATATTCTGACGATTCTAATACAAGTGTTAGAGTATGGATTACGCTGATACCCTGATGAGCATCGAACTAGATCTGAAATATAGAAAAACTGTTTGGACATGGGGAATAATTACTAATGTTTTGTGTCAACTTTTATACAGTTACAAAGTTAGAAGTGTTGACTGTTGAGATCAACCACCTTCTGTTTCGCAACTATTTTTTTTTGGTCGGGCAGCAATGGAGAATATTTTCTGCAATATAAGCATTCAGAAAGTTTGATTTTATGAATATCTGACTAGACATGATAATAAATACCTTGATGCACCCAAGTCCCACGCTCTCCTTTAGAACCAGTCAATCCTCTAACGCCAGGTTCGCCTTTTTGACCACGAGACCCTTGTAGCCCGGCAGTGCCTGGTACGCCAGGAGCTCCACTTCGTCCTGGTAACCCATTAGATCCGACTAGCCCTTTACTGCCTGGTGGTCCCCTTACTCCGGGATCTCCCTTAGCCCCACTGGATCCAGGTGTTCCATCTTCTCCGGGTAGTCCATGTATACCGGACTCACCTATAGAACCTTTATCCCCTTTTGTGCCAGGAGAGCCTGGGATTCCATGTGTTCCGGGTATACCTATCAAAGTGACAAAGGCTTAGAAATGACTTGCAACTCATGACAGTTAAGTCGTCACATATACATATTGTGGTGAGTGACATGAAACATCAGATGCCATGTGAAGATGTATCTTGGAGAATGAGAACATAACAGATCTGAATTTTATCTCTTTGCTGAAAACTTACCATTAACGCCATCATCTCCATCAGCTCCGTCCTTCCCGTCATCTCCCTTCAGTAAAGTCACCAACTCTACAACACAGTATAACACCCAGTATAACATCTATCCCAAATTTACTCTTGAAGCATATAATACTAATCTCATGTATGTTCTAAATGCTTATGAACTAGTTGGACTTCATCAAACTTCTAGGAGAAGTAAACACTCAAGGAAAGCTAGGAGCGAGAACAATCAACCTTTATAGGGCAAGTCACCTGCCGCACCAATGGCCACCTGCTCCATCTCACCATTCGCAAAAATAATGGGTTGAATAATTGACAAGTCAGTTCCTGCTAAAATCTTTGCGATTATAGAGGTTGGAACAATCAGCCAGGAATTCTCCCCAAATGGGACTCTACTAGTAAACTCCTACAACCAGCAGGCAGTGAATAGCCAGTGTGCTAAGCAATTATGTAATCTAGTATCTCAAAAAGGTTGGGCTGAGATTAGCAGCAGGCTATACTCTGAACTCACCAGTCAGTGATAGTCGGCTGAATATTCCATCCAGGTCGTCCCCACCTTCTCCCTCTACTACTTCCTGTCTGGCTGCCACTCCTTGGGAAACTTCTGCTACTGCCTTAGATATAACCGGCACTGTGAACTAAAATAGAGTTAATCAGAAGCCTTAACGAGGGCAGTATTAACTAGTAGAGCGAAATTGCCCGCTTCAACCTGCCGTAAACTCTGGAACGACAAATATTTAGCTTTTGACATGAGCCAAGTCTGAAACAGTTAAGTTAACAAAGGAAAGATTATTAGTTGAATGCGTGCTCGTCTACACACAGTTACGGAGGAGATTAACTGACCATAGTAGCGAGTTTCTTCACTGAGTCTGTCAGTTTGATGAGTTTCGTCTCACATTGACTCGAAGTTTTCTCTAGCTGCTGAATTCTTTGCGTGAACGTCTCCTCCACTTTGTGAGGAAATCCTCCAACAATTAGGCAACAAATCACCATAACCAGGAACCGACTAAAAATACATTAATACACTAACTTTGGCCATCTTAAGAGAAATAATATTTGCGTTGTTTTTGTTAATAAAATTATCATAATAACAATAATAAGTAGATCTGAATGAAGTGAACTAGAAATCATACCAACTACCAACTACCAACTACCAACTACCAACTACCAACTACCAACTACCAACTACCAACTACCAACTACCAACTACCAACTACCAACTACCAACTACCAACTACCAACTACCAACTACCAACTACCAACTACCAACTACCAACTACCAACTACCAACTACCAACTACCAACTACCAACTACCAACTACCAACTACCAACTACCAACTACCAACTACCAACTACCAACTACCAACTCCCAACTCCCAACTCCCAACTCCCAACTACCAACTCCCAACTCCCAACTCCCAACTACCAACTACCAACTACCAACTACCAACTACCAACTACCAACTACCAACTACCAACTACCAACTACCAACTACCAACTACCAACTACCAACTACCAACTACCAACTACCAACTACCAACTACCAACTACCAACTACCAACTACCAACTACCAACTACCAACTACCAACTACCAACTACCAACTACCAACTACCAACTACCAACTACCAACTACCAACTACCAACTACCAACTACCAACTACCAACTAAATTTACACAAATATACAATAATCATGAATTGTGTACATTTAAAAGATTCTTTCACATTGCCAAGGTAAGTTTACCATGGGAGCTATTGTTGATGTGTTGATTTTACTTTATCAAAAAAATTTATTTTGCTGTCATATAACCTTTGTGGGTTCTTAGTGTTATATGAATAATGATAAATTAATAGGCAACCTGTGTCTTTGAAATGACAAAAGCGATGTTCACATGCCTCAATCATAATCTCTTAAGTTATTTGGAATATGATTTAAGGGACTGCTGAAAATGAAACTGGTGTTCTGATTGTATGCCCTTTAGAAGTCTTATGTACATGAAAACACAAGCATTTTAGATGATTTTTTCCTCAAAAAATTGATATCTCACGGTTAGACCTCAAGCAGACTAAAAGAGATACTAAAATACTCACCCATGGCTAGCAGAGATCAGTGAAGTCATGACTCGATGATATCAGTAACTCAACTGGAGCTTTTAGTAATAACCAGTGTATGATATATGTGTTATCAATTAGGCGAGATATCAATGTTACGTAGGGAGATATCTTTGAGAGGCATGTGTTCAATTTTGATTGGTTTGAAGCAGTCGTTGAAAAGAAAGCATTTTAAGGTGGCTAGTTACGAGATGATTGTTTCCTTTGCCATGTTAGCAGTAGAGGAACCCCATCCCTCTCACCTCAGCAGCATCATACTTGCCAAGTAATCTAAATTACAAAATAGGGAGATTCCATTTTACGGCGATACTGCACCACAACGTGGTGCTTCGAGGGTGCGAAGCACCCGAGTCATCCACCTGGGGGTTTGGGGGCGGTGCGAGTCCCCCAGCGGGGTACGGGGCGGAGCCCCGTCTGCAGAAGCTCTGAGAGCGTTTCAAGCCACTAGGAAGGGCTGAGAAGGTATATTTGACCCCAAATAATTTCATGTTTGTACTAGTACTAAAATATCAAACTGAGGTGAAATACACTTTAAACAATTACAATCAATCCATGGGCCCCTGGGACTCTTACATACATGCCTTTACATTGCCAATGTCCAGTATCAAACACCCCATTGGCAAAGTAGAGGCATGTAAGTCCCAGGGGCCCTTGCCTGTCAAGACAGGCTACAAGTGCCCATGCATCATCAAGATCTGAAAATATGCTCAGTCACAGCAGGGAGAATCCAGATAAGGTACTATATTCCTGTTTGACTAACATTAAATATGTTTCAAAGTGTTTGGTCCGAGCTTTGTTAAATTGTAGTGGACCTACCTTTGGAATTGCTAGGTTTCTATTTTCCTTCACTTAAATTTAACTAGACTAGACAGTACAAAACTATTACTAAAAAATGTGTGATCTGAAAGGCAATGAAAACTAAATGTATGCACTTGACTAGCTACTTTATATTTTGACCAATGACAGTCAGTGTTGTGAGTTATGAGAGGATGCTATTGGTCATTTACAATAATAGGCTGAATCTTAACAAAACAGGTAAATTTGTTAGGATTGTTTAATTTGATAATTCCTTTCAATTTTGTGTGCAAAGACCTTAACAGTAACTAGTCAACAACAACATGTGCTTGGATAGGTCCAACACCTCTATTTATTTCCCCATTGCTTTACATGCAAACTATGTTGACTTGTCACCTCAATAGGCCTGCTTCAGATTCTTCCAATTCTTTAACCAGACCACTCAAACTGATGATATGCTCCTGGTCTTCCATATTGGTGACTATGGGTTGAAAAATGGTTGTCAGAATTTTTTAGTGGCCCCATATATAAGACCATTGCATTTTGCACACATTTCCGGTCTAATTTACATTAGCCAATCCGTATGCATTGATCTTCCAAAAATGATTTTGCAAAAAGATTTTCAAACTTTAATTCAATAGATTTCCATTGCAAATACACCTGAAAATATTAACAGGGTTCAATATCACTGATAGCAGTGCTTTTGAATTGGCTACAGCCTCATTTGTCATCAGCATACTAATCATTTTATTTTGGAGGATGGGTGCAACAAGTTGACCTTCACCCAATTACAGATGTATTACCATAACTATCAAAAAATTGCGATTGGGCTGTTTTCTCTAAAATCTGGAGGAAATAGTGAGATTTACAAAAAGTGGGAGGTGGGTGTAAAAATCTGGAGGGTCACGCCTAAATCGGGAGACTTGACAAGTATGAGCAGCATCAATAAGAAAATAAAAGTTAATTACAAAAACATTTATTCTCAATAATTCAGTCAAAATAAACTCCTCAGTAGGCACAGGATCAGAACCAAAGATTACCCCTCAGAAATATATTGATCACAAAAACAAAATGAAAAACTCGGACAGTGAAATCTTTCGATGAACTTTCTTAGGGTGGTGTAGATAACAGAACATGAATCAGTAGCACACTTACGCTCACACTTTAAAGAATATAGTTGAGGTGCTCACACATTACCAGTACATACAACAATCATCCATTGCTTAAGATCTATGGCGGCAAAAACTATGAGACAAATGGTTTACATCGACAGTTTGATGACATGTCCTTGACATTTCACTTGTTGGTTCTCTATCCAATGCGCAACTGTAGAAACTGTAGAACTGTTTACCGACAGCATTGATCTCGATTGATCGGTGAGCTGGATGGTTGGATGGTTGATTGATCAATCATTACCATTAGCACAGAGGTTTTGAACAAAAGATGGTGGTGTGTGAACAGTTGAGAATAATAGACACAACATACTCATTTAAAGTGCTACACCCGTGTCTTCAAAGCTGACTTTGCCCCTCCCGCTGGCACTTCTGTAAATTAGTGTGCCTCAAACAAAGTGAAGGGATAAACAGTACCAGATATATTATTGAGCCGCAAGTACTATTGATATATACTACATGTCAAACTAGAGTGTTATATAAATATAGCAATGGTTTATTGGGAATACTACTACCATTTCCAAACCACACTATCCTTGCTAAATATAACCACCCAGTGTGCAGCTGATGCACAGCTTGGTCATCAATATAGGTAGGTGTTTATATGATAGATTGAAAACATCATCCACTTTCTCAACACGTAGAAAAAACCTGTACCAGAACATAATAAGATGTAGATTTAACCTTCAAGCCTTAAACACACGAGCTAACAAGGCAGGGATGGTAGATCATATGATCAGAGTGATTTCCTTTGATATTTAACTGCTAGTGTTTATTAAGTTTAGCACATATAAGTAACATTTTATACATCCGTCACATCAATAAGCTCAATTATCAATCAATCAATAAGGAAATAAGATCACAAGTGGGTTTCATGATAAACTCGTCACACTTCCCTATTAGATTTCCTTGTCTTACAGCTGACGTGGTGTAACAGCAGGGCGTCATTAACAAGGAAACACCTGAAGGTTAGTAAAACTGATGTTCAGAAAATAAAATGGTCGCTACAATTTGTGACAAGTAAGCAAAGGTGAAAAGAGCCACATCATATCATAGTAATACCAAGGTAACAAGACAAAGAAATATACATGACTTGAAGTGAGTAAAAAGTGTATTAAGAGTTGGAGAACCCAGGATCTAGATGGGTATAGAGATTCTAGACTCCCCTGGATGAAGAAACAAAAAAAACAAACTTAACTTATCCAAAGGAATGCTTGTCACACGATACGGTTAGGCTGTCTGTTGTATGCTGCACATTCAGAGGTATCAACATCAAGCGACAGCACTTAATTAATGATAATGCTAGATTTTTCTAAAATGGAACTGGGAAGGAGTTGTCAAGGTGCTTTTCCCCTCTCAAATATAACAACCAAACATATTCAGCAAATCAGAGGTGATCATTGTTAGATAAACCTAGATAGTCACCAGTGATATTTAGTTTGTATTTATAGTTTAGGTGATAACAATTCATAAAGTAAAGACCAATCTAATATTGTTTGATCCTCAAGTTTCAGGGCGTTTCTAGGTTGAATAGCTTTCTTTGAAGTTTATCTCTCTTGGTACGTAGATGAAAGTCTTTGAAACCAACTAAATTTCGTCAATGATAGCAACTGACCTAGCTGTTTCAAAATATATTGAAACTTCACTTTTATTTTTGGAAGAATGGAACAACACAAGACTTTTAATCCCTTTTGATGTAACGGTGCTAATTTTCCCTATTTGCCTGCTTCTAAGAACAATACCCAGATCAAGGGGACGATCAGTGATTAAATAGGCACTCTATCAAATTAAAGGCCTGCCTGTTGGATTGATTGAATTGAGTTATTAGTGTTGTGACCAATTTTGGTATTTTTTCCTTATTGTTGTTAATTTTTAACAAATTTCCAATCAGTGTGTATACTGAATATCATTTATGAAGACAGTGAAAATATTTGTGAATACCTTAGGCATATGTGTATCGGTTAAATACAGTTAACAGAAACATGCGGCAATGGATAGGCATAGACAGGCACAGTCATATCCATGTACAAGCCTGTAACACATCTGGACAGGCACAGTCATATCCATGTACAAGCCTGTAACATATCTGGACAGGCACAGTCATATCCATGTACAAGCCTGTAACACATCTGGACAGGCACAGTCATATCCATATACAAGCCTGTAACATATCTGGACAGGCATAGATAACACTAGATAAGCATGGTTATGGTTGAAAAGGAAAGTTTGCCAGGCAAGCCGCCATGTAAAATGTTCATCAAAACTGCGCTTTTAGCCATTTATGGGCAAAAGAGGAAATATGGACATGGATATGAACAGTGTCAAACGTGAAAACACTGAATGGGAAAATTTGAATAACTTCACAGGCGAAAATGGAGAAAAACATTTTTTCCTATGCTGATAACGATTTGACTTAGACTTTCAAGGTTGAGCAGGAGCGATCATATGAGATCTGAGACATGCCAAACTTGGAGCACAGTGATGGAGGCCAGTGCTGGATATATCTTATAGTAAGGAGTTATTGAATCACTTTGGCAGCAGTGACAGAATAAATATCAACTATTCATATCACAGCGCAACCATTAAATATCATAATCACAAATTCAAAAAAAGTTTTAATGTTGTGAAACCGACCAATCAACAGTATTTCTCCCTTCATTTAACTTATATAATATAGTGAGAGGGAAATCTGCTATGTTTAGTTCTACATACTACTTGTTTTTAGTAAGATGTATCTAACTATACACAGGTAGATGATAAACTAAACTGTTTCAGATTCTTATTTGTGGGTTGTTGTTACAGATTACTTATTTGTGGGTTGTTGTTACAGATTACTTATTTGTGGGTTGTTGTTATAGATTACTTATTTGTGGGTTGTTGTTACAGATTACTTATTTGTGGGTTGTTGTTACAGATTACTTATTTGTGGGATGCTGTTACAGATTACTTATTTGTGGGATGCTGTTACAGATTACTTATTTGTGCGCTATGGTTACAGATTACTTATTTGTGGGATGCTGTTACAGGTTACTTATTTGTGGGTTGTTGTTACAGATTACTTATTTGTGGGTTGTTGTTACAGATTACTTATTTGTGGGTTGTTGTTACAGATTACTTATTTGTGGGATGCTGTTACAGATTACTTATTTGTGCGCTATGGTTACAGATTACTAATTTGTGGGATGCTGTTACAGATTACTTATTTGTGGGCTGTTGTTACATATTACTTATTTGTGGGTTGTTGTTACAGATTACTTATTTATGGGTTGTTGTTACAGATTACTTATTTGTGGGTTGTTGTTATAGATTACTTATTTGTGGGATGCTGTTACAGATTACTTATTTGTGGGCTGTTGTTACATATTACTTATTTGTGGGTTGTTGTTACAGATTACTTATTTATGGGTTGTTGTTACAGATTACTTATTTGTGGGTTGTTGTTATAGATTACTTATTTGTGGTTATTGTTACAGATTACTTATTTGTGGGTTGCTATTACAGATTACTTATTTGTGGGCTGTTGTTATAGATTACTTATATGTGGGTTGTTGTTACAGATTACTTATTTGCGGGTTATTGTTACAGATTACTTATTTGTGAGTTGTTGTTACAGATTACTTATTTGTGGGCTGTTGTTACAGATTACTTATTTGTGGGCTGTTGTTACAGATTACTTATTTGTGAGTTGTTGTTACAGATTACTTATTTGTGGGCTGTTGTTATAGATTACTTATATGTGGGTTGTTGTTACAGATTACTTATTTGCGGGTTATTGTTACAGATTACTTATTTGTGAGTTGTTGTTACAGATTACTTATTTGTGGGATGCTGTTACAGATTACTTATTTGTGGGTTGTTGTTACAGGTTACTTATTTGTGGGTTGTTGTTACAGATTACTTATATGTGGGTTGTTGTTACAGATTACTTTTTTGTGGGTTGTTGTTACAGATCACTTAATTATGGGTTGTTGTTATAGACTATTTATGGTTATTTGTGGGATGCTGTTACAGATTACTTATTTGTGGGCTGTTGTTACATATTACTTATTTGTGGGTTGTTGTTACAGATTACTTATTTATGGGTTGTTGTTACAGATTACTTATTTGTGGGTTGTTGTTATAGATTACTTATTTGTGGGATGCTGTTACAGATTACTTATTTGTGGGTTGTTGTTACAGATTACTTATTTGTGGGATGTTGTTACAGATTACTTATTTGTGGGCTGTTGTTACAGATTACTTATTTGTGAGTTGTTGTTACAGATTACTTATTTGTGGGCTGTTGTTATAGATTACTTATATGTGGGTTGTTGTTACAGATTACTTATTTGTGGGTTGTTGTTACAGATTACTTATATGTGGGTTGTTGTTACAGATTACTTATTTGTGGGATGCTGTTACAGATTACTTATTTGTGCGCTATGGTTACAGATTACTAATTTGTGGGATGCTGTTACAGATTACTTATTTGTGGGCTGTTGTTACATATTACTTATTTGTGGGTTGTTGTTACAGATTACTTATTTATGGGTTGTTGTTACAGATTACTTATTTGTGGGTTGTTGTTATAGATTACTTATTTGTGGGATGCTGTTACAGATTACTTATTTGTGGGCTGTTGTTACATATTACTTATTTGTGGGTTGTTGTTACAGATTACTTATTTATGGGTTGTTGTTACAGATTACTTATTTGTGGGTTGTTGTTATAGATTACTTATTTGTGGTTATTGTTACAGATTACTTATTTGTGGGTTGCTATTACAGATTACTTATTTGTGGGCTGTTGTTATAGATTACTTATATGTGGGTTGTTGTTACAGATTACTTATTTGCGGGTTATTGTTACAGATTACTTATTTGTGAGTTGTTGTTACAGATTACTTATTTGTGGGTTGTTGTTACAGATTACTTATTTGTGGGCTGTTGTTACAGATTACTTATTTGTGAGTTGTTGTTACAGATTACTTATTTGTGGGCTGTTGTTATAGATTACTTATATGTGGGTTGTTGTTACAGATTACTTATTTGCGGGTTATTGTTACAGATTACTTATTTGTGAGTTATTGTTACAGATTACTTATTTGTGAGTTGTTGTTATAGATTACTTATTTGTGGGTTGTTGTGCATTCTGACTGTGAATGCACAGTCTAAAGGAGATGAAGACTCTCAATGCAGCTGCTCTGTACTGCAGAATAAGGTTGAGAAACTTGAAGCTGCCATGAAGAAGTTTGTTATGATGGTAAGTCTCTTCCCAAATATACAAACTCGTACATCCAACACATTTTCATCACCCTTCCACTGTGTGTGGTTGTCAGTTTGACCATCTTTAGAGAATTGTTTTCATTGTAATTACTGCAGTAATCTTTGAACACTGAACGAGAACAGTTACTTTGCTCTCTTTATGTCACCAGTTCACAGCCACAGCACCTAAAGAGGCGACTCCAGGCCTGAGTAAGGAAGGTGAAGGAGCCAAACAGGCTGTTGAGGAGATGGAAGATAATGATGTGGATTTAGAAGGGATATTGAGTGGACTTTCAGCTAAAGGTAATACATGATATTATATTATAATGAGGCTGTCTCATACTAAGTACTATACATATTCTCTATTGGATAAGGCTCATTGTGTATTTCAGGTACTCAACTTCTTTGGCATAAGCTTGTATGATTGTATGTCATATGGTTGTAAAGAGGGAAGGAAAGTATCTGTAAGACAATAATAATCTAACTTTTTTTTGAGTTTACAGATTTGTTGGCCCTTCTCAAAGGTGATGATGGGCGTGATGGATTAAACGGTGAGCAATGTCTCATCAATGATTGTATACTTCAACGCTTCTGATATTTTGATTCTTCAGTTTGGGTTTTGCTACTGAATTATTTTTATGTTGTTGATTCAACACTGATGAAAGAGAATGAAGAGAATTAAAACCCCATTGATTAGTCCAAGTCAGATAAGGATAGTGATAATGGTGAGATAGTGTAGTGATGATTTCAACCAGCTACATTGAATTCTTAGCCTATAGGGAGACATTGAAGTTATAGCCTATAGGGAGACATTGATTTGATTATAATGAATGTGATTTTCTTATTTTGACCATAGATCAAAGTTAATTGTGGTAGTTTAGGCTGTATCAAGCCCAGCTGTATCAGGCCCAGCTGTATCAGGCCCAGCTGTATCAGGCCCAGCTGTATCAGGCCCAGCTGTATCAGGCCCAGCTGTTAAAGACTAATATTTGTTTATTTTAGGTCTTCCTGGATATCCAGGTCACAACGGGCAAAATGGTGAGAAAGGAGATAGAGGCGCACCAGGAACACCCGGAAATCATGGATTATCCGGAGAGGATGGACAGGCTGGAGAACCAGGCACAAAAGGTGTCAAAGGTGAACCAGGTGCTCTCGGAGTTGGCGGTACAAAAGGAGCAGATGGGAGTATAGGGCCAGTTGGACCTAAAGGAACTCGTGGTGAGCTAGGCTATCAGGGACAAGCTGGTATAAAAGGGTCTAGAGGGTTACCTGGAGCAACGGGAGACCAGGGAATACAAGGGTTACCTGGAGCAAAGGGAGACCAGGGTACCTGGAAACAACAGAGTGAGTTCATTATTATGTCATCGCTTAAAAATAAAAGCACACAAAATGATCGCACAACTTGGGTGAAACTATTATAAGATTTTCTATCATTTGTAATGATAAAGTTCCAGACAGATCCAGACAGCATTGCTATGAAAAGTAGTAACTGTGATCTCAGCAAAATCCGTATTTGAATGACGTCAAGAAATCGCAGATAACTAAAGAATGATCGGAGGATCTTGAATACTGATCACCTTTTGTATATATCTGTAGATCTAGTTGTCTGCCCATCAGGATACAAACTCAATCCCTACTCTAATACTTGTATCCGCCTTGTGACATCATATAAACGCTGGTCTGATGCTCGAAACTACTGTAGAGTCAGCGGAGAGGAATTAGCAACATTTGAAACTATTCAAGGAGCAGCCTGGCTTAGAATTCAACAACAACAAGGTATGAGCGATTCAGATCTTAATAGTGGTTCATTCAGTTTCAGTGTCTGCCTCCAAGTGTAGCTGTGTGCTGTTCTTGTCCAATTTTACTCGGCCTGAAGGGGTAATTCAACTGACAGCGGTATCAAAATATCATAAATCATGAACGCCAAACGCAACTAATATAGCCTGTATAATTTGAAATGGACGACTTGAAATCACTAAACGATTTACAATGAAACTAGATGTACACTAGATATATATTTTCATCACTTTTCGAATACGATTGGGTATCAGTACACTCCTCATTTACATGGAAAAGTTCACTACTGCTCCGAAAATGGCTGGGGAAATATGAATGCTGCTAACCATTGAATGGGGTATGGCTGAGTGATCGCTTTACGCTGACTGGACCTTTTATACCTGCCTTTTGCCTTCAAACGTTTTTTTCCTACTTTTAAGTCTCAGGATGGAATGTTCTTGCGTGGATCGGAGGGAGACTATCTCAGGGCCGTTGGCACTGGCAGGGACTAGTAAGAGAGGAAATACAGTACAGCTACTTTGCTGATGAGGAACCAAATAATGGCGCAAGTTGTTTGGGCACATATCCTCAAGGGGACTACTTCTGGGATGATGGCGGATGTGATGAGCGCAGGTTCTTCTGTGAGAAAACAGTCAACTAACTGGTTTATCTCCAACTGCCATATCGTAAAATGACAAAGACTTATAGATCTGTATTGTTATTTGTCTAAATAAATCTTCAAAGCAAACCTAATTTATTGATATTCAGGTCTTCTGGTGTTTAAGGATGTTGAGATCGATCTATTTTAACTTCCTTTATGTTGTTGGCTTACATCCAGTTCATTGTTACTAATTATAATTGACATTGTGTCGGAGGTCAGAGGTCACTTCCACTGACACCTCCATATAGACATCAATCTATATATGCACAGGTTTTATTTAGCCAAGGTAGAGTAGGTAGGTTAGGTAGTCACACAAACAAACACCAAAGGAAACATACACAAGTAACATTCTGTCTTGCTGCTTTTAGACTAAAAATTTATTAGAAAATTCACCGGATAGGGTCTGCCTGTTGTTTCTGGTAAGTTTTATGAGCTAACATTGAGCAATAAGTGGCTTACTACCATTTACCCAAACGGTGATATTCTCGGGGTCCAAGTTGTTCATTGCAAGACAAACCATGACAAGGAAAACACATGAGCCCAGAAAACCGCTAGCTTATAATGAAGCAGAAAGCAGTCACAAGCCTCAACAGAAACTGGGGAACAGGGTGACAACAACAAACAACCCCAAACCCCACTAGATATACTTACATAACTTCATCCAAGTGGGCGGTCCTCAGAGAGTATGTTTGGTGCTTAAAAAACATCTTGAATCTGTGGAAAATTTGAGCTTGTTCCTTTGAATTCTTAACACAACGATGGAAGTAAATCATTAAAACAAAGAGTACATTTATAATGTTCCATTCAGACACAAAAAGAAGTGTGTATCTGGTCAACGGCGACTTAGGGGAGAAACTGAGAATTACAGAACAGCTATTTTGTTTGTGGTGATCTCACCTAACAACAATGCTGGTTGATAAGATCAAGGAGTTGTATTCAACTCCTTGATATTGATAAGATACATGGGCATGGATTAGTTCTTTCTGGGTTGAGGCCGCCCATCTGACAGGTGGTTTTTTTTTCAGGAAAAAATTGAGATACAACATACAGTGGTGCGCGTACCGCTGCACAGCACACAGGTCTTCAGCTAGAAACCATGAGTCAAGCGCTGTTTCGAGGCCTTCTCTAGTACAACCTCCTCATGGCTGGTCCCAGCAGCATGAAGCCACCCCTGTGTGTTGATGAGTATCTCAATCAATCTCATCGCTCTCTCAGTGCATTTTGTAAGTTTCGGTGGTTTGACATAATTTGTGTGTTTACGCTGTTGCGCAACCAGGGAGGCTGCCAACTCGTCATTGTTTCAGTGTAACAAAGTTCGCCCCATCACTCTCATGCTTATACTCTAAGCCAAACCAGTGCAGGGAAGATTGCATTCCATCGACTCATCGGCGCAACATCGCTAATCGTCAAGGCACCCGCCTCTCGTGCCTTAGTTCACTACTCAAATTCACCACATTGAGCATAGTACAACTCATACACAAGTCAGAGAGATGACTTGTTTGCGCTACAGCCAGTGGGCTGACTGTGATCTCCTGTCTCGCTCTGCCTGCATAATATGCGATGGCCAAGCTTTTAATCCTATGTTTGTAATGCCTTAGATCTAACTCAGATTCACTTTGGTTTTTCACCCTGCAGAGATTAAAATACTTTAATTTGAGTATTAAAGGCATAATCCCGTTTAGCCTTCTACCCCGAGCTGTTTGCTAATCATCACTTAATCCCCTCAATCGAAATCCTAACAAGGATTATAAACAAAGGAATTAAATTCTGGCCAACTCCACAAAACAAAGTGAATGTGTTAAACCCCAGCTTACAAGCAATAGGATTATTTAGCTTTTGTCTTCACACAGTGCTGTTGCCAAATGCCCATGCAGATGCGCTTTCTGCCTCATGTACTATGCTTTTTGTGGCTTGTTTGAGTTCTCTGCCCGACAGCCCAACTCTAGTCAGCAATTGGGTAGCTGATCTAGCCATGAATCCACGGCAGCCAACTTAAACTGCGAATAATTCGCAATTCCAACCTTTGTCTTGGCATTGTGTCACCAGATCTTCGTATCTTGTCAGTTTTCTCTCATGCGCGTTTGAGAGATTTTCTTCCCAAGGCACCGTCAATTCCATCAGTATTAGTGCTTTTTCTTTGTCAGACCAGACAATTAAGTCTGGTCTTTGGTTCGTGATCACAATATGCTGTGGCATACAGTCAATTTAAAACTTAGTTATGACAACGTAACGTAATGACAGACTTGTTGATACGGGTTCTGATATTTAAATACAATCTGTATCAAAATATTGGGGACTCCCTTGTCTCATAGACAACATGTTAACTTTCAGATAACTAAATTGCTATGTAATGTTATAAGGTTGAATAGAAGCTCCTGTACTTTTTTGTAATGACGGATAGTTATAGAGCATATGAAGAGCTGTGAGATGAGGACGCGATAAATCAAGGTTTTATTTTGGAAGCACATCCTAAACAAGCTCAAGTTTCAAGTTCAACAATATTAATTTCAGGGAACAAGTGATGAAAATAGATGCTTTCAACATCCTTCATTCATTGTCCCGTTTGTTTATGTACGTTATCATATTATGTATGTTATCATATTAAAAGCTACAATGTCTATAAGAACTGACGTTGACGAAGGTACAATACCTGATTTTTACAAACTAGCGTTGATGTGAAACTCAGTAACTAAGAAATGTCGTATTGTACAATTGTGTCTGAAGATGACATATTAACAAGATAAGACATAATGACACTTTGGGATCGGACCAATTGAAACGTAGTGTTAGATTTGCTATCAACACAATCACGGATTCAAAAATTCAATGTGAAAACTTTTTCTTGGAGGCTAAACACTATTGTCAGGTCATGACACAAGGTTGAAACCAATCATGCGCTATGAATATATATTTCAGAATCATCTTTGTCCTGATTGTTATAGAACGTTAATTGGTAGGATTCGATACCAGGGACTACTTTTCACAATATTGCAGGCAGATTCGGACCTAGACCAAGACTGCTTGTTCTTCTCACGAGCCTATCAGATCACTCCGTCTTCGATCAAGGACAAGAAAACTATCTGTATAATTACAGGGAATCCCTAGGCTGAATAAATTGCTACAGTATGAAGGATATCATGGACTACGGTATGAAGAACATCATGCTTTTTAAAGGTGCGAGATATCAGAACATGTGGTTATAGATTTATTGAGGTTGTGACTTAAACAGAGTTTGTGTATTTGGACCTGACTAAACTTTGTTTATGATAACGTTATAGTTTCTTTCTCATGTGAGTGAATCCGACTTTATTACTTTTAAAAATCAACATAACCAGTCTGATGTAACCATTTTATGGCTTCTGGTGTGGATAGGGTACCTCTGGTGTTGTGTCATGGTATATTTACAAACACATCTATATACAAATCTGTTGTTATCGTTTCCTTGTGACACTGTCGCAGGAAGCAGTAAGATAGCAGTATGAGGATAAACTGGCTCTCCTAATATGACATCATTATATCTTCGTTATTACACATCTAACAGCATGCTGATATACTGTGTCTCCTGGTCCGAGTTTTATGAGTTGATATCCTGTGTCTCCAGGTCTGAGTTTTATGAGCTGATATCACTACTATATAATTATTACACATCTCTGACTCGCTGAGAATAAATCAGAGCATCATGGCTCTGACTCACCCTAACCTTATAATCTGACATCATGTCGAGCCTGGAGCTGCTCGGAGCTGGATCTGATCTTCTCTGGAGATCAGCTATAGTCAGTAGAATCCTCCCATTAGGATCTACAAACCTTATAGAAAAATACTACGGTCAATCAAACAGGGGAGACAAATACTACGGTCAATAAAACAGGGGAGGCAAACACTACGGTCAATAAAACAGAGGAGACAAATACATGTACTACAAGAAATCTTTGAGAGACTATGGAGGCAACTTATTCAGATATTCACTCCTCGGTATAATCACTTAGTGACCTCCAAATGATAGTCAACAGAGCAGAAATATTTGAAATCATTGAAAGTTGTCGCCAACGGTCCCTCATGATGAGCAGAGAATGTAAAAGATTAGTCGGTCAGTATCAATGTTGTTATGTCACCACAATTAAGTGCTCCAAATAGTGTGCTGTCCAGGTTTCCTATTAAGGCTATGGTCAGTATGGATTCAGGCTATGAAAACCTGATAAACTGACAAGTGAAGTTCTAAAAGAGCTCTTTTTGAGATGTATATGTATCCTCAAAAGCAGTAGCCGTTACCTTGAAATGTAGATATGTTTGACTAAGTTACCTCAATTATTAGATATGATTGACTAAGTAACCTCGAAGCGTAGATATGATTGACTAAGTTGCCTCGAATCGTAGATATGATTGACTAAGTTACCTCGAATCGTAGATATGATTGACTAAGTTACTTCGAATCGCAGATATGATTGACTAAGTTACTTTGAATCGCAGATATGATTGACTAAGTTACCTCGAATCAAAGATGATTGACTAAGTTACCTTGAATCGTAGATATATTATGATTGACTAAGTTACCTTGAATCGTAGATATGTTTGACTAAGTTACTCTTGAGTGGTCTGGAAGGGGGCAGCACAGTGATATTGACAGCAGTCGATTCACCTTCAAATGAAAAAAAACAAAGAGAACAACAATAAAATGCTGTTGCTCGGAAATTTTAGTTGCTCAAAAGCATTTGATGGCAAACAGCAAAAATATAAAGGTGATAGGCAATTATTATCTAATGTAATTCCATTGCTGTATTTGGTGGCGCACCTAAGCTTCGCGACACTGATTGTCTTATAATTATATCTTTCTCTCACAGTGACTAAATATAGCGCAAGGTCACATGATTTAACTATCAGTATGATTGAGATCTCAAGTACCTGAATTAGCAGCTGTTGAGGTTTTTGTTGAGTATCTATATCTTGAGTTGTCTTTTCTGGTGATGACATTTTTGATACTCAGACTTGCCTTGTACATTTCATCAAGTCCACCTGAAGAATGTCAGTATTACATAAACATTAAATTATTACAGTACTTCTCCCTCAAATTCAGCACTGGACAAATCAACCCGCAATATTATGTCACAGATAATTATTTTTATTCTGATATCATGTTTAAATCAGGGGTTCTCATCACACATCGCATACCGAAGCATTGGTGAGATATTTGTTGCTTTGAGGGCGAGGATGCAATTACATTGCAAGATTGTTCTCAGGTGGAAGGCAGCTAAGAGCACACCTGTCGGTTTATGGACTATAGTGACTATAGTGACTATAGTGACTATAGTGAACTCTTGACCTTCAACAGTTGCATGCTAAAAGTTCGAACCAACTAACTAACAACAATATAGTCCAATAATCAGTAACTAACTTGTCAAACTCTGTGATGACTTTAGGCGATCATTGTTTTTTGTAGATTTCAGGCTATTCTTTGCTTTGTTGGGGGCAGCCTGGTAGTCCGTCCATATAGACTGAGAGTGTGACTTTCCTGACTTTACAATCATGACCGGACCAGACTGCGCTCCTCTATAAGAATAAACCTAAATAGATAGGAATAGCGAATGATAAGTAAGCTGGAATCGTATTAGATTCTGTTTCTTAGCCTGTCTATATTTTCATGTATTTGTTGATGAAATCGATCAAATCAAGCCCTTAAGAGTGTTTGCGAAGGAGATCGACATTTACCATGAGTATTATCTGCTTCAAGTTTATAAATGTGTGACAAATGTTATTTGTTATCATACTTGCTGCCAAGATTCTGGTTTCTGGTGGGAATGGATGTCGATGATTTTGAGTTCCTTTTTCTCTTCTCTTGTTTGTTTACTGGTTCAGATTTCTGAGCAGCTTCAGCAGCAGCGGCAGCTTCAGCAGCAGCAGAAGCGGCAGCAGCAGCAGAAGCGGCAGCAGCAGCTGTATCTTTTCTAACAAAAGGACAGTATGGTGAGAATGACTCAATGTCTCAGGTGAGGGGCTCAGGTGAGACTCTCAGGTGAGAGTCTCAGGTGTGCGGTCGGTGTATTGTGCAACGCTACCTTATTCCAAACTTGGACCAGTTACCATTGTCTCAAACTGTAATTGCAAAATATCTGCAAACCAAACAGAGTTACTTATACTACATTTTGAACAAGGAACTTCTCTATATATAGCCCACATGGTATGTACCCTTCATGGTATGTACCCTACATGGTATGTACCCTACATGGTATGTACCCTTCATGGTATGTTGGTTTCACTAGTAACAGTACCTCTCACTTTTTCTCATCTTATCCTCAGCAGTATCCTCAGCCACTGGTCCAGCTTGAGCCTCCGGTTCTACAGCAGCTTTTTGTGGTTGTTTGTATTCACTTTTAGGTGGATATCGTTCTATTAAGGGTCTGATTCGTGACACAAATCCATAGCTGTCATCACTGATCAAATTCAACAATCGATCAAATACAACAATCGATCAAATACAACAATCGATCAAATACAACAATCGATCAAATACAACAATCGATCAAATACAACAATCGATCAAATACAACAATCGATCAAATACAACAATCAATCAAATACAAAGATTGATGAATTTATAAATTTTACTGTGCTTAAATTATTCTCTCACCACATGGACAAGTCGGTGACGGTACTTTTATTGTTCACTTGCTCCGCTGGTCTTCTCAAAGTTTATCACACAAGCAGGTCAGTCTTTAGGTTTATGGGTTTAGTTTATTTAGTTCAAGATCATTGAAAGACTTCAGTGTATATGATGATTATAAAGTATCTAAAGTAAACACCTGTCTAGTCTTATAATTAACTTACGCTTCAAGAAAATGATTGAGACGATCAAAATCGATTTGTGGGTCACCTGATCCCTGAGCCACAAAATCAGTTTCCATTACTGAATAGTATTTGCCTGGAAGGAAAATAAGAAATATTTTTAGAACCGACATGGCAAATACTTTGTGATGTATACATAGCTATAGGTGCTGGCAGTTTGTATTCAGTCTCTACATTGTAGGAGAATGGAGTGTTAATCAACATAGAAGTGGAACTATGACATTATATTAGCACTCATCCCAAGGATAAGTGTCCAACACAACAAACATAAGGCCTTAAGAGGAGCAATACAATAATATAATAATACAATACAATACAATAATAGGTATTGTTATATTTTACTTTTCATCACACATGCATCAAAAGTATAAAATCATTACTATTACAGGCAATGACTGAGCAGCCCCAATCTCACCATTCTAGTATACTATTACAGGCAATGACTGAGCAGCCCCAATCTCACCATTCTAGTATACTATTACAGGCAATGACTAAACAGCCCCAATCCCACCATTCTAGTATACTATTACAGGCAATGACTGAGCAGCCCCAATCTCACCATTCTAGTATACTATTACAGGCAATGACTGAGCAGCCCCAATCCCACCATTCTAGTATACTATTACAGGCAATGACTGAGCAGCCCCAATCCCACCATTCTAGTATACTATTACAGGCAATGACTGAGCAGTCCCAATCCCACCATTCTAGTATACTATTACAGGCAATGACTGAGCAGTCCCAATCCCACCATTCTAGTATACTATTACAGGCAATGACTGAGCAGCCCCAATCCCACCATTCTAGTATAATTTAATTATAACACGAGTGACATGCCTGCTTTTGAGAGAGCAGCGCTCTGACACCGACTTTGATATTCCCATATCTTTGCTCCTATAAGTGATGTATCATAACCCACTATACTATCTGTATTCGGTGAGGGTACGATCGATGGATGGTTTGAAGCGCTGCAAAGAAATAATATATATTTAAAGTACACTCCTCAGGTGCTACTCAATGTTAGAGCTCAACAACAGAGACTAAATAACCCAACCGCACAGATATAAATGGATTGTATATTGTACTTTTATTTTGGTGAGCAATCATTGGCTGTTATACGAAGATTTTTTATCTGATGATAGTTTAAGGTCAGTAACAGCTTAAAAACATTTTTGGTAATCATGTTGTTTTAAAATATATCATTGGAATACTCTCAATGTCAGGACTGCAGAAAACCGATTTTCATCAACGTCACGTTATGTAATGTAATCATTCTACATGTATTTCGACTGTTCTAGGGATAACTTCTAAACAAATGAAAGTAGAATCCAATTTTTTCTGTTACTGCTGACAATAATCTGCCAGTATAAATCTAGCTTTGAATATCTTTCCATCTCACAGTCTTTGACCTTCTCGAGTCGAGGTGGTTTATCAGAAGCACAATCTTAGTCGGTTACATCTTGTCAAAGGGCAAGATAAGCTGATTAGTGATTGGGGATTACCTATTTTTACTGTAATCTAGTTATGATGTCCAAACTTTGCGAATTCCATGAAAATGTACCCTAGATGGCCTAGAACAAATATATTTTAGTCAAATGTATTCTAGAGCGAGTATAGGTGTGAACATTGTAAAAATTATGATTCTATCAACAACAGTTCAAAAGTTATAATGAAAAGAAGATTGCATCTTCATGACTTATGATGGATGGTACACCGCGTCATATGCCATGTTGTCATATGACATGTCGTCATATGACATGTCATTACATGACATGACGCAAATAAAAGTGAGCGTGTTGTTGAGAGCTTTCCAATGATTTAGGAAACGACATCATTGGTTTGTGCCGTTACCATACTCATGTCATCAACAACTCAACAATGATGCCTGTAACGGAATTAATCTTAGGCCCCGAGGCGTTGCATGTTGCTAAGCCTTCCTCTCTAAAGTAACACATGTTTTGTAATCGCACGGATAATGATTCACACCGGCAGACTTATTGTGTGTGAGTGTAAAATATGAACCTATACAGTGACTGTGTAGAGCCGTTGTTGTTGTGCACATTGTTTATGTGCACACATGATTGAAACAGACACTGGACTGGGTGCACTTTTCATGTAGTAGTCAGTATTATTTTCCCAATGCACAGTTCAGTATCTACACATAGAGACCTTGGCATTATCTAGTAGCCAAGTTAACCTACCGGGTGACAGGAAGATTACCAGCTGCTCCATCGAGATTGGACTCAGTCTGCAGCGCTGTCAGTGATTTCTCCTGAGAGCTGCTATCATATGATGTCTTATTGATTGATTGAGCCTCAGTTTGGCTTCCTGTTTTCTCTCCAGCTACAACTGCTGTGTAAGAAAATTACATAGTAGATTGTCATCTCGCCTTTGGGCTGCCCTAGGAATTAACGCTCCAATCAGTAATATCTCTTAGTGCCACGACCATAAGAAGACCTCAACCATTGCATGACTAAACCGTGGAGTTAAAGACTCCCTGACTAAACACAACGACCACCTCACCATCATGTCCAAATGCCACAATAAATACCGCAATCACCATCACCACTACAACCACAACCAACACCAGTGAGTGATACAAAGCTGAAAATAAAGACACGTGCACACATGTGCCCCTAAAACATTGTTTGATTAAATGATATTTTGAAGGCCTACCTGCTGTTGATCTTTCCTTGCTGGAAGTTTTGTTGATATCATTCACAATGATTGACTGTTTGTGAACAGAGAACTTTTGTAAATCATCATTTTTTGAACTTGAGTCATCTGCATCCCTGAATGGCTGCATGCCAAACAAAACATCACCGCTACCTGTGAGTAAATGTTATATTAGATTTTAGTTTCCAGTGAACAGTATCTCAGATTGGATCCCATTAGAATATAAGATACTGTAATACTCCTATAAAGACTTTCCTGATCGAAAACACACAGGGACGATAAAAATCAGTAATTTAGGACCAACATAAGATCAGATAGGGCTCAATATTTGAGTCCTTTGTGTTTCCATCTTCACTTGAGCATGTTAGTACAGATTTCTTCTTTACTTGAGCCCGATTAAGACTCTCAGTATTCACATCAGGGCCGCTGATATCTTGTGCTCCCCTAAATGTTAAGGATGACGGGGTCTCTCAAATTGTGATTCAAATCTATTTGAATCGAGATTTTTTCAAATGACAATAGATCTAAGTCTGGATGTGTAATGCTACATACAGCTTTGGTGCAGAACAGAAGATCTGTTGGCTAAGTTCATTTCAGGCTTAGTGTAGGAAGGTTACCCTCATGCCCAGTACAGAAAATCATACATTATACAAAACATCATCAGATTAGCCTACTTGTTAATTGAGCTGCTCCCATGTCTACTGCTAAGTCACCAACAAAAGGGATAAATTAATCTTATATTATGCCCCAGCAGTTATCTGCTGTAGTGGTTCACATTTGATATACGCTACATTGCCGCGATTAATTGATCAGTACACAACAGAATTATATCCAAGAAAGTAAGAAGCTTGCCTTGATTAGGTGCTGAAGCCGCCTTCACAGACTGCTGGTAAGAAGGAGGTAAAGACTGCTCCAGAGGCGGACCTGGCGGGGAACCTGGAGGCGGACCTAGAGGCGGGACTTGAGGTGAAACTGGAGGCAGATTCTGATAGTTTGGATAGAATGGACCTAGTGCAGGGGGATAGTAGAGAGCGGCTGTAGGGAGAACAAAGGCTGCTACAGAATGCCCTCTACTGGGGTTAACTCCGCCGGCAGCTTTATCTGAGTCTCCTACAAATAAGAGAAGGTCTGAAGTCTGAATCAGGAAACTCAGAACAGGACATGACAAGACAATGAAATTAATCATTGAAAATCTCTCAGTAGAGTCGGAGTAAGCCTGCCTTTACAAGCTTGGCAGGCTAAGAGGGTGTCCAAAGGTAGAACATTATCTAGGCTATCACTGAGCTTCATGGATGAAACAATGGGCTATAAAACTTTCAAATGTATGGATAAACTGTATTGGTTCGGTAACTGTAAATTGCTGAGCAGGCTGAACGGACTGACTAGCTGTACAGGATTTTTCAGACTAAAATTGTTATTGGTATTCTATTCTCTGGCTGACTATCACTCTATCACTTCTCAAACACATTCCTCCTAGCCAAGTGATTTAATGAGTCACAAAGTTCCTGTTGGCATAGAGGAGTTAAAGTCTAACTCTAAAAGTTAAAGTCTAAGTCTAAAGCCTTGTACCCACCAATGTGCTTTTTTAATCTCAGGAATTTCTAAGATTTTGCACTGGCAATCATTAAAGAATTTGTGGGTACCACAAAATGCCGGTAACTGTAAATTGCTGAACAGGCTGAACAGACTGAACAGCTGAACAGAATTTTTCAGACTACTATTTGTTTGATTCTTTACACGATTGGCTAATATTGCATAAGCGAAAGACAACTCCTTATATTCTGCTGTTAATTTATTTATATTAAGTTTGCATTTGCCTTGGTTTCTTTCAATTTTCTTCACAGTAAATTTTTCAATTTTTTGGCATTACCCTAGTGAATGGATGGAAAGTAGCTTGCCTTGGCAAGCTTTGTTGGGGAGGAACCCTCAGCCCAACACCCCCCCCCCTATAACAAAGCTAGTCAAGACTGGCTAGATGGAAGGTTGAGCTGGATAATGTTTCTTGTTTCCTGAACACCATCTGATTTTGTCAGATTTGGCAAATTGATTGCTTAATTTGCTTGCCCTCAATTGGTTATATTAGGTGCCAACAGGAACTTTGTGACTCATTAAATCATTTGGCTTGGAGGAATGTGTTTGAGAAGTGATAGTCAGCCAGAGAAAATGATACAAATAATAATTTTAGTCTGAGAAATTCTGTTCAGCTGTTCAGTCTGTTCAGCCTGTTCAGCAATTTACAGTTACCGACAAAATGCAGCACAACATATCACACGATAGTAGAATCAATTCTACTATCGTGCGAAGGTATTTGTAAACGCACGATCTCTGTGTATTTTGTAGCCATCAATCACAGCAATGCACAAGTGGTCGTGCATGATCGCAGATGAGTTCCTGGGACAGTTATGCAGTTGATGGGTACCAGGCTTAACTCCTTGTTGGCACCTAATATACCCAAATTAGGGTAAGCAAATGAAGCAATCAATGTGCTGATTCTGACAAAATCTGATGGTGTTCACGGGAAAAGGAAACCAGAAAAATAAACCAGCTCAAGCTTTCATCTAGCCAGTCTTGACAAGCTTTGTTAGAGGGGGGGGGGGTTGGGGGTGCCTCTCCAATGAAGCTTGCCAAGACAGCCACTTTCCCTCCATTCACTAAAGTAATGCCGAAAAACTTTTTGCGAATACAATGGAAAGAAACCAAGGCAAATGCAAACTTATAATAAATAAATTAATGAGCAGAATGTAAGGAATTGTCCACACTCATGCAAAATTAGCCAATCATGTAAAGAATCAAACAAATAGTAGTCTGAGAAATTCTGTTCAGCTGTTCAGGCTGCTCAGCAATTTACAGTTACCAGTATTAATAACCTGTGTCTAGGGGTAGGTACGAAAAACCGAACCACGAACTCACGAACTACGAACCCTCTAAAAACCGAACTCAGGATTATCCTCTCCTGCTTAAATCGATTTGCTCAAAGTTTAAATTGTCAGTAGCCAATGAAATGTCATGTTTTTGATAAGTGACCAATAATATAACAGACATCAAACTTTGACTTTTAATAGAGCTCATTGCATCCTAGCTAGGTGCACTAGCTCAAGGTCACTTGATGAAAAATTATGGAGAGCAAGATGGCACAGTTTATTACACACCAAGTAGATGTCATTGTCATATTAGTCATCATGAATCCAAATGAACTTTTGCATTGGAGAGAGTGTGGTGGATTTTCCACCACAGCTGAACATTCAACTATAAATTCATGAATCATGAGTTGTCTTCCCCTTTCATCATTTTTATAACTTTTCTAATTTTAATAATAATATGCTTTTAATAACTGAATTTAACTATAACAATCCATCTAAAATATTTCATCAGCCAGTATTATAATAATGCTTTTAATTACTGATTTTAACTCTTACACACCCATCCAGAATGTTCCCTGTTTCCTGCTGTTGCATCACCCAGTATCATATTACATTATGCTTTTTATAACTGAACATCAGAAGAGTCTAGTCAGTTAGTATGTAGCAGCTGAAGCAACAAGACCTTATATTTTCAAACTAGTAAACAGATCACCAATAAAGTGCCTTACAACTGAACACAACATATTGAAGTAAGTTTCTTGAGTTCTGCCTGCTGGCAGACCTCCCTGCCTTGACATAAAGTTGCCTTGTTTGTACTCTGTTGTTAGACTGTAGCCTCCCTTGGGTAGTAGGTAGAGGCCAAGTGAAAACCCCCATTGCACCACTGCATCCATTGTCCTGATTGCCAGTCCAGTCCAGTTCAATCTAGTCCAGTTCCAGTCCAGCCCAGTCTAGTTTTCTCGCAAAGATAGTTGTAAACCCAGAGCCATTCCCTCCCCCCCCCATTTGGTTATTTATTTTATCTATACCCCTTCCCTCCCATTGATTATATTATCCAACCCTCTTCCCCTGGCCCATTTGCTTCCTTTTGTCTCGCCCGACGAATAAGTAGTACTCGTCACCCCCCCCCCCTCAGTTAGAGTCGTCGTACTCGGTATATTCCAGGCAGATAGAGAGTCAGCGTACTCGTTTTAGAGAGTCGGCGTACTCAGTATAAATAGGCAATGGGTGTGGTTGCAGTGGCGGGTATCGCCGCCTTAGGGTAACCCCCTCAAAATCCTCTACAATGGTGGCAGCAGTGGGATCTGCTGGGGACACGCGCAGTCTGACAAAACAGGGTACATGGCAACTGTGTTAAAGGTGGGGGAGGGAGCCAGCAGGGCGCAGGGGTCGACAAGGCCGTCGACAGACTCGTTGCTCTTCAGGGTGAGGCACTTATGGATAATCCCTATCCAAGTAACTGGTACAAAGCCCCATGTACCATGGCCAAACAAGCTTCTATTATACAACTACACTCCATGCTGGAAGGGAGCGTTGCTGAAATAGGAAGAGGATCAACTGGTGTTAAAATCTCAGTTGTACTCTGTCAATTTCGGTCTATCAACGCAACAGGCCCAGATTGAATAAATGAGAAGTGGAAATGGAAGCCCACCCCCTGTCACACAAATTACAACAGAAGCTACCCTAGTCAGCCAAACCCCACTATCCCTATCCAGCCAAACCCCACTATCCCTATTCAGCCATCCCTCCCTCCCCAAATGTTAAGAACCTGATTGACCAAGCCCAACCCCACCGAATAAAATATGACCCCTCAGGCTAGTTTGCTTCATAAACACGGTGAGCTTATGCTGGAAGGGAGACTTCACAGCTCCCCTATATTCACTGAATTTTCAGTCTTATGAATGTAGGAAATGAGACCAGGAATGTCATTCTCTAAATCCCCCCCCCCAACATATCCAGGTCTAGTGAGATGTATAATTTGACTCATGAAACCGTTACCATTATTTGGCCACTCCCAACCCTTCACCGTTCCAGTCCTTGTACAGTCCTTGCCCAGTCCCAGTCCTTGTCCAGTCCTTGCTCAGTCCCAGTCCTTGTCCAGTGCGGTCCTTGACCTTAAAACCTTACCTATACCACAGCCTGGCCCAAAACAAGTAGGAGTTGTCCAACTCAAGTCCATCATGCTACCCACAATCCCCTCACATGTCCAGCCCTTATACAATAAAGCCTAAGGAGTTTGCCTAAGCCAAAGTGTGAAGATCCAAGACACTAACAGCCTGATCCAAACATGTAGGCGGTGTCTAACTCCAACATCCCATACTGCCCACAAGCCCATACTTGTTCAACCCTTATACAATGAAATCGTGGAGTTTGTCAAAGCCCAAGTGATTAGCTCCAAGACGCTAAAATGCTGTCCCAATTCGCTGATGCGTTTTGCCGGAATGAAAATATACAAAAACCCTGTCTGCAAGAGGCCAAAATAAAATCAGCATTATTGTCCCCTGTTAGGCAGTAATTATCTCTATGTGCTCGCCCCCAGTTTCCCTGTCCCATTCATAGACCTTCCCAAAGCCCCTACCACTGCCCGCACTGCTGATTGCCTGTCCAAAACCCAATACCGCCCGTACCCCTGTACCCCCAGACAGCTCTACATACATACAGAACGATAGCGTACAATGGCAGAGGACACCTTACGACAGATAGAAGAACAGTACCCACAGATACAAGACAAAGACGAAGAAAATAAGAAAAGTTAGAAGGGAGAGTGTGGTGGATTTTCCACCACAGCTGAACATTCAACTATAAATTCATGAATCATGAGTTGTCTTCCCCTTTCATCATTTTTATAACTTTTCTAATTTTAATAATAATATGCTTTTAATAACTGAATTTAACTATAACAATCCATCTAAAATATTTCATCAGCCAGTATTATAATAATTCTTTTAATTACTGATTTTAACTCTTACACACCCATCCAGAATGTTCCCTGTTTCCTGCTGTTGCATCACCCAGTATCATATTACATTATGCTTTTTATAACTGAACATCAGAAGAGTCTAGTCAGTTAGTATGTAGCAGCTGAAGCAACAAGACCTTATATTTTCAAACTAGTAAACAGATCACCAATAAAGTGCCTTACAACTGAACACAACATATTGAAGTAAGTTTCTTGAGTTCTGCCTGCTGGCAGACCTCCCTGCCTTGACATAAAGTTGCCTTGTTTGTACTCTGTTGTTAGACTGTAGCCTCCCTTGGGTAGTAGGTAGAGGCCAAGTGAAAACCCCCATTGCACCACTGCATCCATTGTCCTGATTGCCAGTCCAGTCCAGTTCAATCTAGTCCAGTTCCAGTCCAGCCCAGTCTAGTTTTCTCGCAAAGATAGTTGTAAACCCAGAGCCATTCCCTCCCCCCCCCATTTGGTTATTTATTTTATCTATACCCCTTCCCTCCCATTGATTATATTATCCAACCCATTTCCCCTGGCCCATTTGCTTCCTTTTGTCTCGCCCGACGAATAAGTAGTAATAATAGTTGTCCATCTCCCTTCCCTCCCCAATTTATTTTGCCTGATAAATATGTTAATAGTTTGTCCATATCCCTTCCCTCCCAAATTAATCTTGCCAGATAAATAAGCCTACTATCTTTGTCCACATATTCCCCCCCAAAGCCAGCCCCAAAGTCAGGTCAATTATATTCCCAGCCCAGTTAGAGTCGTCGTACTCATCACCCCCCCCCCCCCCCCCTCAGTTAGAGTCGTCGTACTCGTCACTCCCCCCTCAGTTAGAGTCGTCGTACTCGTCACCCCCCCCCTCAGTTAGAGTCGTCGTACTCGTCGCCCCCCCTGAGTTAGAGTCGTCGTACTCGTCACCCCCCCCCTCAGTTAGAGTCGTCGTACTCGGTATATTCCAGGCAGATAGAGAGTCAGCGTACTCGTTTTAGAGAGTCGGCGTACTCAGTATAAATAGGCAATGGGTGTGGTTGCAGTGGCGGGTATCGCCGCCTTAGGGTAACCCCCTCAAAATCCTCTACAAGAGGAATGGTTTGACTATAAAAAATATATATTCCTGCAAGTTTGAAAATGATGGAAGTATGTGGAGCTACTACAGAAGGCTGTAATGGAGGACACACCACACCACACTTATTTATTAGAAATGGTCACAGTTTAGTAAATTGGAGCCCCTTTGACTCGTCACAGGAGGAGCAGAAGGGGGGCAGAAGGCTGCCTCCTGAATCATCACCTCTCAACAGAGTTAACAAGTATGTACTATGGGTGTTGGCCTATCTTGAAATATTGTTTTGAAAGTTCATGGCTGTTCCTTGGTTTCAAACAAAGCATGAGGGGGAAAGTAGGACCTCTAATCAATGAACTAAACCTCTTTAGTTCATTGCTCTAATATACATTAAAATTCTTCTATAAAAAATTGAGCTTATTTACTATATAAAATATAACTATAACTGTTAACTGTTAGGTCTTACATGCAGCATTTTGTGCTACTCTAAGAGATATCAGATCAGTGTTGCCTCTCTGAAATTTACATTAGCTTGATCAGGCTTCATCATCTATGAAATGATCCTACTAGTATGAAAGTGGTTAGGCAAATACTATATATTAACTGCATAATCTGTAATAACTAACATAAGAAATCTTGTGTTTGTAGATATCCATGCGGCCCTTACTCATTTCAACCTCAGCTATTGATTTCTCTGACTCGTACCACAGAATACAAAATTATTTTGGTCCGATGGTCAGACTAACATGCTGTACTATAGCTGTGTAACGAAGTCAGGTTCAAGCTGTGGTGGCCCGGACTAAACTGATAATGATAATATCCTAGTCTTCTGAAACGGCCTCGTGTAAAACAACTACATAGTAATTAAGCTGCAAGTTGGGTCAGGTATGTACCAAAATTAATTGGTGTATTATTCATTTTATCCCAGTTGAGCATGATTGATAATATAATGTGGTGTGAGCTTCACCAGTCACCATCTAGCCATAAAAAAGCAAATAATATTAACCGGCAATGAAGAAACGGGGAGCTTGCCTCATGCTGCCCTAAAGCTATGAGTAGAGCGCAGTGAGCAAAAAGTGAGTTTTAGATTTTAACTGATAATATCATGACATATGATATTAAACACTTCTCTTTGAATTTGAATGTGATTTTTTCTGTTTTTTTAGTTACGCAGTACCAGAAGTCACAGCACAATCCTAGTGATAGCTGTTATGCAACAGTGATGGCTTGATAGTTAGCTTACTGTCATTAACAACGTACATTGCCACTACGATTGATTGATAGGAACTGCTTTATGTCCCCGATGGTCTACCATCACACGTGTATTCACAGCCATGAATGCTCACACTTCAGTATTAATCCACCTGAGCCATTACTATTCTCTCAGGCCTTTTTTTCTGCCTCTCATTTTGCCGCTTTTTCAGGCACCATAATATACAAATAAGTTCATTGAATACACGTGTAAACACCATCAACAGTCTCTTCTCTGAACCATTACCTTTATTTTAATGCGCATATAATATGTTATCTGATTGGATCACCTTATCACTCAAACAGTGCAATGATCACATAAACAGAGTATTTGCAAGCATCATTTAGTAAGTAAAGCATCACTGCGTGCATTTGTGCATAATCACTCAATTATCCAGGATCAGTCGCACCACCATGGTAATAATCACTAAGTTTGAACTTGGTGGCTCCCAGCTCTCCGGAACCTCTGTCTCAATCTGGAAATCGTTCAGGCCATGATCTAGCCTGGTGTCTCTTCTAGAACAAAATCCCCTTCTTTGTTCAGTCGGGGACAAACTCCCTGTTCCCCCTCCCTGTTCCCTTCTCACTCTCCCTGCTCATATGTCCCAAACTCTCTGCTGGGATTGGAGTTGTCCTCTACCATTTGCCAAAGTGCAAGAGAGGATAACTGTTCATCAAAGTGTTGACTTTTTGTTACAAAGAACATCATTGGCCGAAATTATGTTTTCAGACACATTGAAGGTTCGGTTTTTTAAAGGTTCGTAGCTTGTGGTCCGGTTTTTCGTACCTACCGTGTGTCTAGTGCAGTGATTGGTCGTTAAGCTGTATCTTCTGCAGTGATTGCTAATCTCCAGACTCTGTGATTATGATATGCATCCGAATATTCTTAACTGGCTTTACAGTTTCCTCACAAATCGCACACAACGTGTTATAACAAGGTCCAATGTATCAGCATCTACAACAACATCTACTGGGAGCCCTCAAGGCTGTGTGCTCAGTCCGCTACTTTTCTCATTCTATGTATCCAGTATGCCAACACTCAACTCCAATACCGAAATCCTCATATATGCTGATGACACAGTCATACTAGAGTTTCTCACGAGTACCCAGCCATCGTGTCTCCAACAAGAAGCAGATCAT
Organism: Membranipora membranacea; assembly: GCA_914767715.1. Classification (NCBI taxonomy): domain Eukaryota; kingdom Metazoa; phylum Bryozoa; class Gymnolaemata; order Cheilostomatida; family Membraniporidae; genus Membranipora; species Membranipora membranacea. The sequence goes on from OU612074.1 coordinate 24,364,685, forward strand.
CTATATGCTTGGTGCTGCGAACATGACCTGCTTCTTAACTCAAAGAAGACCAAAGAACTGGTTTTCAGCAATGCACGGGATAACCCGACCACACAACAGCTGGTAATAAATGGTTCCCCGGTCGATCAAGTAACGGAGTTCGTGTATCTTGGTACTACGCTAACTACTAAACTTGACATTACAGCCTCTGCCAACCGAACTGTAAAGAAAGCTAGAACTCGACTTCACATTATGAGCAAGCTGTATAATCTGGGAATACATATCAGATTGATTACATCATGCTACAAATCCTTCGTCGGAAGCATCCTACTCTACCATCTAGTAGTGATATATTCTCATCTTAGTGCAGACTCTAAAAAACATCTACAGCGAGTGGTGCGCTCAGCCGGTCGCCTCGCAGGAGATATCACCTTCACCGCAGTAGCCGATCTCTACCACAACAAACTCGCTACAAAGAGTCTTCGCATGGTGGCAACCGAACAAACTCCCATGTTGACATTTACTCAATGCCCATCAGGCCGATATTCCACCATCCGGTACAGAGTAAACCTAAGCTAACTGTGTTCACTATCTAAATAGCGTTTTTTCAAAAAAGTAAACTTTTTATATGAATTTTTATCCATTTATTTTTACCGTCCATACTTTTAACAAGAGAGCACTCGCATGAAGCATTTTATTTCTCTAATTGATGAGACAAATAAACACATCATCATCATCATATTGGTCACTAACCTGAATCTTGTTCAGTGATTGGTCACTAACCTGTGTCTTGTGCAGTGATTGGTCACTAACCTGAATCTTGTGCAGTGATTGGTCACTAACCTGTGTCTTGTGCAGTGATTGGTCACTAACCTGCGCTTGTTCAGTGATTGGTCACTAACCTGAATCTTGTGCAGTGATTGGTCACTAACCTGAATCTTGTTCAGTGATTGGTCACTAACCTGAATCTTGTTCAGTGATTGGTCACTAACCTGAATCTGGTTCAGTGATTGGTCACTAACCTGAATCTTGTTCAGTGATTGGTCACTAACCTGAATCTTGTTCAGTGATTGGTCACTAACCTGAATCTTGTTCAGTGATTGGTCACTAACCTGAATCTTGTTCAGTGATTGGTCACTAACCTGAATCTTGTTCAGTGATTGGTCACTAACCTGAATCTTGTGCAGTGATTGGTCACTAACCTGAATCTTGTTCAGTGATTGGTCACTAACCTGAATCCTGTTCAGTGATTGGTCACTAACCTGAATCTTGTTCAGTGATTGGTCACTAACCTGAATCCTGTTCAGTGATTGGTCACTAACCTGAATCTTGTTCAGTGATTGGTCACTAACCTGTGTCTTGTGCAGTGATTGGTCACTAACCTGAATCCTGTTCAGTGATTGGTCACTAACCTGTGTCTTGTGCAGTGATTGGTCACTAACCTGTGTCTTGTGCAGTGATTGGTCACTTACCTGAATCTTGTGCAGTGATTGGTTCACCCGGGTGAGCAGGAGGAGGAAGAGGAGGAAATCCCGTATAATACACAAACTGCGCTGCCGGCATCGCTTGACAAATAAATTCAAACATCATTATGAAGCAGTTCACAGTGAGTAAGCAGAGAACAAGACGAAATTGGGTATCTCACCCTAAACCTACCATACAATAACCTGGAATGAGAATCAACGCCTTAACTTCAGATAAATCCTACACAGTAGTTGAACCGCCAATAAGAAAACTTGTATCCAGATTACTCACATGGGTAAGTGTAGAATGCTGCAGATGATGTCCCCCCTGCTGCTGGGGGAGCTGGTGCTGGCTCCTGGGTACTGGAGTCTGGGTATCCCACATAGTCGCTGACACCAGACCTATGAGGGGTGATCTTGGGGGACGGGGCTGGGTTTAAGCAGCCTAAACAACTACCCATCAATACTGACTACTATCAAACTCACAAACAATAATACAAAATAGTAGCGGCCAACAATAGTAAGTTGTTGATTGAGATGTGCATAGCTCAACGTTTTACAATACACAAACAGAGATTGGCGTAGGGTACGACCACAGGTGGGGAAGTCTCTTATGTTATAGGTCAAGTTACAATTGAAGCTTTTTGGATGTTTTAATATTATATACCAGGGGTGCAGGAAGTAGATTCTTTAGACCGGGACAATGGGAGGTACCAATAATACCTTGTGGCCAGTGACAACCAATAATAACTGATTACTTAATTACACATTTGTGTAATTACATTGTAAGTAAACGGTTGGAGTTATGAGAAATTTGGGAGGAATACCAACTGAAATTGCTCATGTCAGCAAAAATAATAGCTTCAACTTAGAATGTATGTATGTGTTTATTTTGTTGCTCCTAAAATCAGCAGTTTGATGTACTGGAGTACCTGTGATATGTAATAATAACTAACATGATTTTCCAGTCGTGTGGAGAAGAAGCAGGGATATAATAGAGAAGAACATACTCTGTTCAAAAAACAACAATGCTTGTAGCTAAGTGTAATCTCTCTCTCTCCAAATATAACTGAATCAGGCAAAATAAGGACAGAAAACTACAGGGTAATGTAACATGATTGACAACCGATTGAAGCTGAACCATTGGTTAGTCCTGATAAACTTTGAATTTTGTATGTCATACTAAAACAACTACTCACTTATCTACTGACCTACATAAGGAGACGAGCTAATCCAGGTATAACCACTAGATGGCGGCAGGCTTTAATAAATGACACAAAGTTCCACAAAATATTATAGTTTATTGCGATCTTTTCGACTCACATAAACATAGCAGGAAAAAGCAGAAAAAACAGAAATCTTGTGCATCTAGAGTCAACTACAGAATATGATATATTTGCATAGCATCAAATCCAAACTGAATATTTCACATAAATGCTCCGAATATAATCCTCTGAGTAAAACATGACAACAAAGAGGGACAAAGAACACTAGCATGGCTAACGTTATTATAATATCGTAGATCAGTGAATGGAAGAAAATATATAATAGGTATAATCAGTGTAATGATTTATCACTGACAGGTTATAATCATAAACTGTAAGTATGTATATATATACATATACTTACAGTAAGTATTTATATGTATATATATACATATACTTACTGTGTATTATAATGTAGGTTATTATGTGATGAGTGAGATATAATACCGACAATGAGAGATGAGACAACTCGAAATCCTACAGAACTAAGCTATTCACTAAATAAGAATAAGAGAGCGTTTAGCATATTAAAGACATACATAGAATAAATACAACATGGATAATCATGTTAAAGAAACACTCCTAGTTATTTCCTCCATTAATACAATAATTTCATCTCGGATTCACAAAAAGAAAATGTCTTAGAAAAACTAAGCCGGGGAGCAAAGCTCTCATCTGCAGCTGTATAGGGGGGGGGGGGGAGGGGGCAGTTTAAGGCTCTCCAGCTGTCTGATTTCTTCTGTAGGAGGGACCCAGTCTATCAGCGCTGAAAGCTCGAGACTTCACATTCTCCTTACTAGCCTTCAGTATAGATTTCACTCTCTTCACTACAAATATAAAATGAAGAATATAAAATAAAAAATGATGCAGTTAAGAATCGCGTCCCCTTATAAAGAGCGCAGCTGTGAGTGAAATAGAATATCAAGAAGTTATATGAGCTGAGTTCACTCTACCGCTGACCGAACCAGAAGCTATTCTCATTTATACAGGAAAGCTCTATTGTTAACTTTGTACATTTCACTGTTTATATTAACTTTATTAGAAAGAGCAAGTTTATTCACTCACCACAGTATTTACTACAAGAACACCGCAGTTACATAAACTATGCATCTACAAAAGGTAGCTCAAATAAAGAGCTAGAAATGGAGCTATAATAAATTAGCTATAATCAGGTAGCTGAAATAAAATAGCTAATACACAGTAGCTGTATTAAGTTGGCTAATCGCGTTTAGCGGCTTAAGTAAAGTAGCGGCTGTCTGGCTGACTATAATAACTTACTCTGATTGACGAGATCTCCATCAAACTGAGTGGCTCTCATTAATTCTTTAAGTTGAGTTTTCGCCCAATCATATCGAGCCTCCAACTTCTTATACGCTCTCAGTGTCTCCTCAAACTGTCAACAAATTATACATAAATCTATACATCATCAATCTCAGAGGTAAATATACAACATACAATACAATACATCATCAATCTCAGAGGTATATATACAACATACAATACAATACATCATCAATCTCAGAGGTATATATACAACATACAATACAATACATCATCAATCTCAGAGGTATATATACAACATACAATACAATACATCATCAATATCAGAGGTATATATACAACATACAATACAATACATCATCAATCTCAGAGGTATATATACAACATACAATACAATACATCATCAATCTCAGAGGTATATATACAACATACAATACAATACATCATCAATCTCAGAGGTATAGATACAACATACAATACAATACATCATCAATCTCAGAGGTATATATACAACATACAATACAATACATCATCAATCTCAGAGGTATATATACAACATACAATACAATACATCATCAATCTCAGAGGTATATATACAACATACAATACAATACATCATCAATCTCAGAGGTATATATACAACATACAATACAATACATCATCAATCTCAGAGGTATATATACAACATACAATACAATACAATTGAACTCTGACCTTATCACTTCTCCCTCCATCTGGAAGTTCTCTAATGTAGAACTTTGTGATGTACTTCTTCTCTGAGAATAAAGTCCTCCTCAAATTCTCAACACAAGATTTCAGTTCTTTGAGAGTACACCACTCAACATTCTACAAGTACAGAGAGATTACATATCAGCGTGACGTCAGCGTGAAGTCAGCATGACGTCAGGGCAACTCAGACTAGTAATGAGTAAATGAAAGGAAGATTTAAGAATGATCTGAGTCTCGATTAATCAATTTAAAGTATAAAAAAACAACAACTTATCACTACAATGACAGGAAATGGTTGATGTCATTATATGAGCAGGGAACAACTTCAGCAGCAGCGGCAGCAGCAGAAATACAAACTCAGCCAGGGGTTTGGGGTTTGGGGTTTCAGCAACAAGGAGAAAAAATATAACAATAGTATCGAAATACAACCATTACAAAATCAGACCCAAATCTCACAAAACCAACACTACTGAATATGTGCAGGGACCGGGAGTGTTCTACCTAAACCTTACTAAGGGTAATATCGTGCACCATAAAATACCTTCATGTCAGAGCTAAAATACCTTACCATATATCTCTATAAAAAGTAACATTTAGTGGTATAACAAGGTTACGCTGACGGAAACGGCTTAATATGAGTCACAAATTCTGGATCTGAAGAGAATCTGAATGTATTCCCGACACAGAGACAGAACTGAGTCGTATATAAACTCTCTTATCTCCGTATGGGCAGAGCGCTATCTGGTCAGCTAAGCCTAGATATTTATAACTGTCATAAACTTAAATTGAACAAAACATGATACAACATTACTCAGATCCACAGAAGACTTACATCGAGAGGAGAGGTGGCGGGTAACCTGTCAAGCCTGCTCTGTACCCTAGCCTCCAGTCCACTGAGTATAACTAGACTTTCCTCGTTGTGTTTCTTGAGTAGCTCATAGTTAACGAGATCTGATATAGCGTATAGAGGACCTCGTGTCGAGGGTAGATCAGTTAGAGATGTACTGACTACTCTGTCTATGTTACCTATAGGATATAATGATGATATTATTTATCTGATAGAGAGTCGCTTGTCAAAGTGGTCAAAATTAAAGTGTTTGTAAAGGATCAGGTTTTTTGGTATCATTCTAGAGATCTCAGTCTAGTTTAGAACATTATTTTATGTTCAAAAGCAGCCTGTGGCCCAGTTAAGACTTATTTGCCCTCAAAGTTGGGATGAGAAGGTACTAAAAAGGTACTAATTTTTTCGTTTGAAGTTGTGATCACTTGTTGAAAATAGTACCTTTTTAGTACCTCAGATTATAATGGGAATATACAGCACTTTGTAACTAAGGCGTATTGTTATGACACAGTGGTTTTGATATTCTGCATGTGATATCAAAACAAACAGAATTTATCTATTGAATGAATGAGTGAATACAAGGCATTATTTATCTGTCCCATGTGGTTTAGCTGGTAAAACGGGATAGTCTATGACATTTCATAATTCAATGACAAAGCTAACGATCTAAATCGAACACGGCAAAAAATTACAGCTCTAGCTCATTCAACAGTGAGAATGACAATTACAGGGAGATTCGAGTCCATGTGATAATCAGAGGGAAAATATCTCTGAGGTAGTCACACCACTCAAGTTTAAATCTGTATGATTTCGGCCACTGGAAATAACCCACAGTGCTTTGGCAGATACAACATTTTCTGTTAACCATGGTTACTACTGGAGATAGAAATTGGCAATATAAAGGCAGATCAATACATCGCTAAGTGTTTCAAGGTTTTGTTTACATTAATATGATGAATAAAAGAGATTGTGGCTATGACATTCCTATCAAACTCGTCTTCAGCCCGCATGAAAAGCAGTGATACGCTTCAATTATTAGCTTCATGAATAGCGGCTTTCAATAGAATTTCAATGGAAGATACAAAATTTACACAGGTAGATGGTGTGTTTTTTCTTGAAAATGTGTATTTCCAAATCGCACAGAAATCTAAAATAAATTCTTTGTAAATCTCGACATTTCAGGCATTATGATGATGTTGAAATCCAAAGCATGCAATGATTAATACTGAGTGATATGAGGTTTTGACAATTGATAATCGTGTTAGCAGTGAGATACCCGGAGACACTTTCTATTTTTTTATTAGATCTTGTCCATCTGTGTGCATCACAGATACTCATCACATCTTAACATAGACTATCAATATTACTGACCGAGTGCAGCAGGTCTTATGAGAGCACATGTCACTGCACACAACAGTCACTTAGGAAATTAATTTGTCGAGTTTTTGAGTTATTTCGTCGATCTGATTTGGGAGGCTAGTGTTGGGTAAATTGCAAGATTTGGTGCAAACTATAAAGCATTGCATGGACCATTTTTGGGTGAATCTGAAATAAGCAAGGCTTTGTGGGCAGGGAGAATCAATTGCTCCATTATAATCTTATTTTACCAGAGCAAACATGCGCTTCGGTCTGAAAAGAAAATCACTCATTCTCATGCTTGAAAAACAGCTGACAGGGAATGCGTCAAAGTCATAGTCATTGATTGTAATGTACAGTGGTTCTTCTAATCTTTTCTTAGACATGGGCTCATAACAGATATAGAGGTTGTTTTGATTGGCGGTCTCAACTCATCAAATAGTGTGTATACAAATTATAGAACTTTCTTTTGAACTTTCATGTCATCAGACAGACTTGTGAGTGACTTTGTCATTTATTTGCAAAAGCTGTTATCTGACTGCAATAGTCGCTAATATTACAGTATTTCCCCAATAACAGGCTCATAACAAATAGCCTGGACTAGTTGGGCGGTGCATGAGTAGGCGACTCAATGTTGTTAACTTATAACCCCCAAACCTACCAGACCAAATAGACCTGATGACTAATTTTATATGCAAATGCATGTGTGATAGCTGTCTTAATCTGATTTCAAGCTCAAAAATGATACCAAGAAACCTGTTCCTTTACAAACACTTTGACAGGAGATTTATAAAGCTCTATAAACGATAAAAACCCCCAGAAATCCACCGGCATATCCATCCAACATACAGTAGAGACATGTGTGTATAATGTGTACTTACCAGTAAGTCTGCTCAGCTCTCTACCTGATGACTGTTCTACACTTTCATAGACATTAGTGATAGCCTGAGGGCTAGTCCTGTGTACTTCCTCTCTGGATGGGGGTGTGTATCCAGCCCGTGTGTTGGTTGAGTTATCAAACACAGGCGTAGATGAGTGCTGAGGGGGTTGAGTTACCATCCCTGGTCTAAGTGCTCCACTCTGGTGATACATATCAGAGGGAATCTGTGGTCTCTCCTCATAGTTCTGCTGATGTACAGGCTGTTGAGTTGTGGGTGGTCTATATGATTCCGTGATAGTTTGTCTTTGTGGGTGGTCTAATGTGTCATGTTTGACTGGGGACCTTTGTGGGCTTCTGCTCCTGTCCCCAGTTAGTGTGTGGTCCCTGCTGGGTGGTGAGTGGTGTCTGCCTGGGTGGCCCTGTTGTGGGGACCAATAGCCTGTCCCGTCTGCAGCAGGTGCTTGCTGATAATGGACACTAGCTGGAGCTGTCTGATTGGCCGATTCTGGCACTTGCTGATAGGTTATACCATTTATTGTCACTTGCTCAGGGGCACTTGAATGTAACTGCATATTGGGGGTTCTGAGATCAGTAAGATTTGCAGTGTTATTTGGTCCAGTTTGATTGGTCGTTTGGAGATGAGATGGCAGGCTGTGATTGGGTGATATATCAAAAGAGCCTTGATTGGGCATGGACAGTTGAGGAGCGCTGTGATTGGCTGAGAGATCCTCTGCGTTGTTTTGTGATCTATTAGCTGGTAGGTTGACAGGAGACTCTGCCCACTGATGAGATGTCAGGTGCCTCTGTGAGTCAGATGGCTGTAAACTTTGACTCGCTCTCTCAACTCCTACAATATATAACCATAGTATATCATCTAAATATGCAGAGTTTTACCAATCGGAGATCTCATACTATTATTAATTCTTATCCGATTGACTGTCTGAGTGAGGATGTGACACAATGAGGCTACAAGCTCTGTAGCTTGTTATAGGTAACTTAGAACAGGCTTTGTGTATTCTCACCTGGAGACAGGCGATAAGGCAGACCATCTCTGAGCTGTGAGGAAACAGGAAGTGACTGTGAGTGTGTCGGCATCTCATCAGCAGCTGTACCTAAAATAGCAGCATAGTAGTAATCACCGGGAGGGAGGGGGAGGGTCGTCCCTTCCCACCATGAATATAACAAAGTTTGACTGAGCCAGATTTAAATGGATCAATACAATATCAAAAGTTAATTATTATATTATTTAGAGGGTTAGATTAATAATGCATCAGACAAAATCACAGTAATTCACACAAACTAACTGACTCTATGTGACTAAATACCATAACTCTGTGCTAAATACCACCTCCTTTATAATTTAATATGCTAGTATATCCTTCCTTGACACTTGTCTGACACATATCTGACACTTGTATGACAATACCACATACTGGGGTAACTACCTTATATTTGTTAGCTTATATAGACCAGACTAATTATTTAGTATCTAGAGGAGATCATACCGTTAAGTGTTTGACTAGCAGACTTATAATTCTCATGTACACCAGAGGAGGCAATAGTAGCAGAAGGAAGGTGAAGGTCAGCGTGATGAGAATCAGTGAGGCGTGACTGAGCCAGACATTTCTTCTCTAGAGATAATAACTCAGCTATTCTCTGGTTAAGATTCTCTACACGCATTAGATTAAGCTTGAGTAACTCTATTAGATTGTTTCTATCACTAGCAGTATGGGCTGGAACAGCACCGTCCCCATCTATGTCGAGGTGAGAAGAAAACACAGGCTAGTTCAAACACACAATACAGTTTAATTAGAGCCGTTAATAATAGTCACTGCAAATCACTCACTAAAATTTACACAAACAGAAGCAGCGAAGGTTCAGGTCATTCAAAGATATAAACAAACTCTGGTCTATTACACAGAAGCTAAGATCTAAATTTGCATGTTAGGTGACACAAAAATCTTAAAGGGATAATACACTTCTGATCTCTGTTTGGCAGCCAACGGAGCACAGAAAAATTTATGTACATACATAAACTCCTTATTTGTAATTCAAACCCCTTGTTCTGCTCAAATGTGCATTCTAAATTGTAGTTGTGCATCTCCAACAAGAAATAAGACAACTAACAGAATTGCTTGTGATCTGAAAAAAGCTTATTTTGTGAGCAGTTGTGTGCTCCTACCTCTTGGTTAGCATTTCAATCATACAGATACTCATGAGTACGCATGTGCAATAATGATGATCTTTGGACTTCAGCTTGTTATTTTCTAACAGCCAAGCTTTACACTTTTATTACCATATCCATGAGCTCACAAAATCAGCTTTTTTCAGATCACAAGCAATTCTGTTAGTTGTCTTATTTCTTGTTGGAGATGCACAACTACAATTTAGAATGCACATTTGAGCAAAACATGGGGTTTTAAATTACAAATAAGGAGTTTATGTATGTACATACATTTTTCTGTGCTCCATTGGCTGCCAAACAGAGATCAGATGTGTATTATCCCTTTAAGCACGTTTCAAGTCAATTTTGCTGTGTTGAGCAAAGTGTTGTTAAATGAAGAACACAGCGCACATCTAATATTAAATCCTCACACCCCTTACCTGCAGCGCCCCCTACTCGGGTATCATTTAGCCTTGATTGCTCTAGAGCTGAGGCTATATTAGTTTTGATGATATCGCTGGTATCAAGTATAGAAGTTATCTCGTCCTGTAGTCTCCTGACAGCGCTGGGCCTGTCGCTGGGCCTGTCGCTGGGCCGGTCGCTGGGCCGGACACTCTGCCGGTCCCCTGCTGCTGTAAGTTTGTAGGGAGATGAGGCTGGGGAGGCTGATGTGGCTGGTGGTTGTAGTTGTTGTAGAGCAGCCAGTCTCTGTGTCAGAGCTTCTCTTTCTGTCTCCAGCTGTCTCAACTTTTTAGTCATTTCTACCTGACTATTAAGTACAAGGATAATTATATGAGTGCGTTGTATCATTATATGAGTGCGTTGTATCATTATATGAGTGCGTTGTATCATTATATGAGTGCGTTGTATCATTATATGAGTGCTATAACAACAAATTGTTCTCAGATGATATACCATATGTGATAGTTATTACCTACCTGTTTCTTACATATTGATATCATAGCAGGTAATATAAATATACTAAACTATTATCATAGCAGGTAATATAAACAGACTAAACTATTATCATGACTTATTTTGGATTTTTAGCCGCAGGTAATATAAACATACTAAACTATAATTATGACTTATTTTGGGTTTTTAGCCGCAGGTAATATAAACAGACTAAACTATTATCATAGCAGGTAATATAAACAGACTAAACTATTATCATAGCAGGTAATATAAACAGACTAAACTATTATCATAGCAGGTAATATAAACAGACTAAACTATTATCATGACTTATTTTGGGTTTTTAGCCGCAGGTAATATAAACAGTCTAAACTATTATCATAGCAGGTACTATAAACAGACTAAACTATTATCATGACTTATTTTGGGTTTTTAGCCACACAAAATACTGATTAGGAGAAGTACACACTTTTCAGTTTTCTGATTGAGTTCCTCTTTGTTTATTCTGAGCTCAGTTTGGGAGGCTCTTAGGTCACGCTCCGCTCTGCCTAACTTAGACTGTGAATCTCCCACATCTCTCTGTACTGTAGATAATTCTCTCTCCCTACTCTTCAGAGCTTCTTTTGTCTCCCTATAAGTGAGACAAGACATAACGCCATAAGCTCAGTGTACTAATCTAGCGATCTGAGCTCAACAGAATGTGAAACTTAAATATGTATCTAAGCCGTAGTAACGTATAGCTCGTATAGTAACGTATAGCTCGTATAGTAACGTATAGCTCGTATAGTAAAGTATAGCTCGTATAGTAACGCATAGCTCGTATAGTAAAGTATAGCTCGTATAGTAAAGTATAGCTCGTATAGTAAAGTATAGCTCGTATAGTAAAGTATAGCTCGTATAGTAACGTATAGCTCGTATAGTAACGTATAGCTCGTATAGTAACGCATAGCTCGTATAGTAAAGTATAGCTCGTATAGTAAAGTATAGCTCGTATAGTAAAGTATAGCTCGTATAGTAAAGTATAGCTCGTATAGTAACGTATAGCTCGTATAGTAACGTGTAGCTCGTATAGTAAAGTATAGCTTGTATAGTAAAGTATAGCTCGTATAGTAAAGTATAGCTCGTATAGTAAAGTATAGCTCGTATAGTAACGTATAGCTCGTATAGTAACGTATAGCTCGTATAGTAACGCATAGCTCGTATAGTAAAGTATAGCTCGTATAGTAAAGTATAGCTCGTATAGTAAAGTATAGCTCGTATAGTAAAGTATAGCTCGTATAGTAACGTATAGCTCGTATAGTAACGTGTAGCTCGTATAGTAAAGTATAGCTTGTATAGTAAAGTATAGCTCGTATAGTAAAGTATAGCTCGTATAGTAAAGTATAGCTCGTATAGTAACGTATAGCTCGTATAGTAACGTATAGCTCGTATAGTAAAGTATAGCTCGTATAGTAAAGTATAGCTCGTATAGTAACGTATAGCTCGTATAGTAAAGTATAGCTCGTATAGTAAAGTATAGCTCGTATAGTAAAGTATAGCTCGTATAGTAAAGTATAGCTCGTATAGTAACGTATAGCTCGTATAGTAACGTATAGCTCGTATAGTAAAGTATAGCTCGTATAGTAAAGTATAGCTCGTATAGTAACGTATAGCTTGTATAGTAAAGTATAGCTTGTATAGTAACGTATAGCTCGTATAGTAAAGTATAGCTTGTATAGTAACGTATAGCTTGTATAGTAACGTATAGCTCGTATAGTAAAGTATAGCTTGTATAGTAACGTATAGCTCGTATAGTAAAGTATAGCTTGTATAGTAACGTATAGCTCGTATAGTAACGTATAGCTCGTATAGTAAAGTATAGCTTGTATAGTAACGTATAGCTTGTATAGTAACGTATAGCTCGTATAGTAAAGTATAGCTTGTATAGTAACGTATAGCTCGTATAGTAAAGTATAGCTTGTATAGTAAAGTATAGCTCGTATAGTAACGCATAGCTCGTATAGTAAAGTATAGCTCGTATAGTAAAGTATAGCTCGTATAGTAACGTATAGCTCGTATAGTAACGTATAGCTCGTATAGTAAAGTATAGCTCGTATAGTAAAGTATAGCTCGTATAGTAACGTATAGCTCGTATAGTAAAGTATAGCTCGTATAGTAAAGTATAGCTCGTATAGTAAAGTATAGCTTGTATAGTAACGTATAGCTCGTATAGTAACGTATAGCTCGTATAGTAACGTATAGCTTGTATAGTAACGTGTAGCTCGTATAGTAAAGTATAGCTTGTATAGTAACGTATAGCTCGTATAGTAAAGTATAGCTTGTATAGTAACGTATAGCTCGTATAGTAACGTATAGCTCGTATAGTAACGTATAGCTTGTATAGTAACGTGTAGCTCGTATAGTAAAGTATAGCTCGTATAGTAAAGTATAGCTCGTATAGTAACGTATAGCTCGTATAGTAAAGTATAGCTCGTATAGTAAAGTATAGCTTGTATAGTAAAGTATAGCTTGTATAGTAACGTATAGCTCGTATAGTAAAGTATAGCTTGTATAGTAACGTATAGCTCGTATAGTAAAGTATAGCTTGTATAGTAAAGTATAGCTCGTATAGTAAGGTATAGCTCGTATAGTAACGTATAGCTCGTATAGTAACGTATAGCTCGTATAGTAAAGTATAGCTTGTATAGTAAAGTATAGCTCGTATAGTAAGGTATAGCTCGTATAGTAACGTATAGCTCGTATAGTAAAGTATAGCTCGTATAGTAAAGTATAGCTCGTATAGTAAAGTATAGCTCGTATAGTAAAGTATAGCTTGTATAGTAACGTATAGCTTGTATAGTAAAGTATAGCTCGTATAGTAACGTATAGCTCGTATAGTAAAGTATAGCTTGTATAGTAACGTATAGCTTGTATAGTAACGTATAGCTCGTATAGTAACGTATAGCTCGTATAGTAAAGTATAGTAACGTATAGCTCGTATAGTAAAGTATAGCTCGTATAGTAACGTATAGCTCGTATAGTAAAGTATAGCTCGTATAGTAAAGTATAGCTCGTATAGTAAAGTGTAGCTCGTATAGTAACGTATAGCTCGTATAGTAAAGTATAGCTCGTATAGTAAAGTATAGCTTGTATAGTAAAGTATAGCTCGTATAGTAACGTATAGCTCGTATAGTAAAGTATAGCTCGTATAGTAAAGTATAGCTCGTATAGTAAAGTATAGCTCGTATAGTAACGTATAGCTCGTATAGTAAAGTATAGCTCGTATAGTAACGTATAGCTTGTATAGTAACGTATAGCTCGTATAGTAACGTATAGCTCGTATAGTAAAGTATAGTAACGTATAGCTCGTATAGTAAAGTCTAGCTCGTATAGCTCGTATAGTAACGTATAGCTCGTATAGTAAAGTATAGCTCGTATAGCTCGTATAGTAACGTATAGCTCGTATAATAACGTATAGCTCGTATAGTAACGTATAGCTTGTATAGTAAAGTATAGCTCGTATAGTAAAGTATAGCTCGTATAGTAACGTGTAGCTCGTATAGTAAAGTATAGCTTGTATAGTAAAGTATAGCTTGTATAGTAACGTATAGCTCATATAGTAACGTATAGCTCGTATAGTAACGTATAGCTTGTATAGTAAAGTATAGCTTGTATAGTAACGTATAGCTCGTATAGTAAAGTATAGCTTGTATAGTAACGTATAGCTCGTATAGTAAAGTATAGCTCGTATAGTAACGTATAGCTCGTATAGTAAAGTATAGCTCGTATAGTAACGTATAGCTCGTATAGTAACGTATAGCTCGTATAGCCCGTATAGTAAAGTATAGCTCGTATAGTAAAGTATAGCTCGTATAGTAACGTATAGCTCGTATAGTAACGTATAGCTCGTATAGTAACGTATAGCTTGTATAGTAACGTATAGCTCGTATAGCTCGTATAGTAACGTATAGCTCGTATAGTAAAGTATAGCTCGTATAGTAAAGTATAGCTCGTATAGTAACGTATAGCTCGTATAGTAACGTATAGCTTGTATAGTAACGTATAGCTCGTATAGTAAAGTATAGCTCGTATAGTAAAGTATAGCTCGTATAGTAACGTATAGCTCGTATAGTAACGTATAGCTTGTATAGTAACGTATAGCTCGTATAGCTCGTATAGTAAAGTATAGCTCGTATAGTAACGTATAGCTCGTATAGTAACGTATAGCTCGTATAGTAACGTGTAGCTCGTATAGTAAAGTATAGCTCGTATAGTAAAGTATAGCTCGTATAGTAAAGTATAGCTCGTATAGTAACGTATAGCTCGTATAGTAAAGTATAGCTCGTATAGTAACGTATAGCTCGTATAGTAAAGTATAGCTCGTATAGTAAAGTATAGCTCGTATAGTAAAGTATAGCTCGTATAGTAACGTATAGCTCGTATAGTAACGTGTAGCTCGTATAGTAAAGTATAGCTCGTATAGTAAAGTATAGCTCGTATAGTAACGTATAGCTTGTATAGTAACGTATAGCTCGTATAGTAAAGTATAGCTCGTATAGTAACGTATAGCTCGTATAGTAAAGTATAGCTCGTATAGTAACGTATAGCTCGTATAGTAACGTATAGCTTGTATAGTAACGTATAGCTCGTATAGTAAAGTATAGCTCGTATAGTAAAGTATAGCTCGTATAGTAACGTATAGCTCGTATAGTAACGTATAGCTTGTATAGTAACGTATAGCTCGTATAGTAATGTATAGCTCGTATAGTAACGTATAGCTCGTATAGTAACGTGTAGCTCGTATAGTAAAGTATAGCTCGTATAGTAACGTATAGCTCGTATAGTAAAGTATAGCTTGTATAGTAAAGTATAGCTTGTATAGTCACATAGAGACTGAAGCATTATACAACAAGATCAAGTTAAATTAAGGGGTATCAAAATAAGCTGTTCTTTGAATTCAGCGCTCAGCTGTGATAGTCAGTCACTGGGACAGACAGACACACAGACAGACAGACAGACACACAGACCTGAGTTGTTGAGCCGCCTCTTTATAATTGTTACTTTCTCTGCTGATAGAATCATGAGCTGATGTAATCTCATGTCTCGCCTCACTAAGCTCCGCCTCTGAGCCTCTCAGCTTATCTCTCAGTGTATCCATCTTGTCCTACAAGAGAATGATGTCATATCCTGTGTGAGTCAGTAAGTATAGAGTGAGATAAGCCTGTTATAAGCTACTGACTGAGCGATGACAGGCTGACAGTTAGGAGACGGTGAGGAGTGTTCTCTCTGTATGAGACTGGAGGAATACATACCTTAGTCTGTTTTAGCTGATGATTGAGTGTTTGCACTTGACCTTCGGACGACCTTAGCTCTCCCTCGTATCTCTGTGTAAGTTTCTCTATCACCGCAGACTGAGAGGTGAGCTATAATACAGTATGATCCAAATTACTGGTCATAGTACAAAGATAACAAGCCTGTATAATACAATAATTGTACTATAAAATCACTCATGTACAATGTGTTGTAATGCTGGAATATATATTTATAAGGGTCTATGTTATACGTGCACAACTTTAATTGTACGGATATAAAGACACACGTCAATTTATAGCCTCGATACCCTGTGACACTGTGTGAGAAAACTTGTGCTGTGTTTAGTTTTGTGTCTGGTATTAGTACAGGTCTACGGACTGAATCCTAATGTGGCACAGGAGAATTTGTGGTCAGATGCCCTTTCTGACACCACCGTGATCCGAGGAAAATTGAATGCAGGTCCTCTCGATTGAACGACCCATTGTAACCCGGCCATCCCCGGGTATATATATATATCATAAATACACCTATATTTATACGGGTATATATATATATATATATATTACATATACACACCTGCTTCTGAAGAGAAGTAGCCGTCTCAGCTGTCTCCAGTCTTTTCTGCATCTGATCGTCGATCTCATTCTCAGCTTCACTTAGTCGACACTCCACCTCACTCAGCTGAGATCTTAGCTCCACCCCTTCCTGTTGGCTGGCAGTAAGACAGTATCTTAGATCTGATTCTTCCTGCTGACGAGATCGTAACTCTGCCTCGTACTGACGATGTATCTAAAGTACAGATTTACAAAGAAGGGTAAATATATACACTTTGTATTATATATGCCTATGGGTGAATATTATATTATGCCTATGCCTGATGTTCCAACACAAACTCTTTTTTATCGCGTTTTCAGAAATCAATACAGAAAATGTTCTCGCTGCAGCGTGTTTTTAAGACCTTACCTATGCAGGTCCCAAAAATGTGCCGAAACCTTTTTCCCTTTTTTTATGGCTCATTTCAAATCTCAGCTGTGTCATTTTTTACCCAACATTGTAAGCATACACATTTATCTATCAACCCTATGATATTGGAAGAAAAAACCAACTCTAACTATTCAGATATTCACTATTCAGAGTATGTAAGTACATACTTTCATAGTATCTATCATGATTATATATACTTATAGCTTAGCATGAGGAGGGATAGAATATCCTCCTCTATACAGGTAGTCACCTATAGCCGGGATTGTGACACAACACACATCGCATCACATCATGTTATGTTATATGATTTCTGTATGTATTAAATAAGATATAATATTACCTCTCCTAGCCTGTGGTGTTCTAAACCTAGTGTGCTCTCCTTGTTGAGGGCCTTTACTAGACGCCCGCTGAGTTCTACAAGCTCTTCTGTATCCTCAGTCTGAGTACTGGCTGCACTTAGAGGACGTTCAGAGAATAATCCTCCACTCAAACCAGACTAAAAATAGCATACACATCATAATGTTATCATTTAATTTTTAGCTAGGGAATATCACCAAGAGTGATATATCACATCAGTCAGGGTGAGTCAGAGAGAAAACATTCATAAACTTTCATGCACTGTAAATCAGCCAGAAGGTGAGAGACAAAGAACAAAATCAGGATGAGTTAACATCTCGCAGCATTTTGCCTATTTAAGTAAATGATCATTGATGAGATAAACATGTTGATACGATATATTTACAACTGGTCTACATTCAATCTACTGCAGATACAATGAAACAGCTTCTCAGTTTACCTTCCCAGTCGCTTCTAGTGGCTGTCTGAAGGTCATAGGCTGATCAGGATAAGCTCCATTAGCGGCTTGTTGCCATGATCTAGCCTGTGGTCTGTTTTCTAAGAGTCCTCTAGTAGGGGACATCTGCTTTTCGTACCGATCTGTGGCCTGACTGTAGAGAAAGAGAATAACAGCTCATTACAGGAATATAAGTGAATTTCAGCCTGAGCCAATCAGACGTAAATATATACGCATACATATACGCATACATATACAAATACACCAAATATATATACATCAATATACGGACATGTACACTAACTAACGTAGATCAGAGTCTGAATATAAGTGAGTTAAGATATGAGGAGATCGTACAGCTATGTAGGTATTCTTATTTGTCTGAAGCTCAATTTGCCAATGGACTTTCATTATTGTACACAGTAAAGTGAAGCAAGGAGTCTTTAACTCCTCGAGTCAACTAGGTTTGACTTTTTATCATATACTACAAACATGATATACTACAAACATGATATACTACAAAGAGACTTGTTTATATTTGGTCATGAGTATTTATTTATGTGTAGATGATGTAATATAACACTACAAACTTACTCTGCACCGCCCACTTTAACAGGACTATCTAATCTCCTTTGTTTGCGTGGTGATGTAGTATTAGGACTACGAGATCTCTCTGATCTACTAGTACTCAGTGACTGACTATGTATATTATCAGTCTGGGGGCTGTGTACTGTGGGGCTGTGTACTGTGGGGCTGTGTACTGTGGGGCTGTGGACTGTAGGGCTGTGTACTATAGGGCTGTGTACAGGACCCTTCTCTGGTGACATTACACTATCCGTAACACTGAACAGTCTCCTCACGTGTTTCTCCATAGGTAGAGTGGGTATAGCCTCAGAGGATGTGTTGAGAAGGTCATCTTGTGTTTGGATAGGGTCGCCTAGGGTACCCCCCAAACTAGGAGGCTCTGTGTAGCGCATAGATGCGTCTCGCCTCATTCTCTCCACAGTGCTGTCTGTAAGTATAAGAGTAAATAATAGAGTTAAGTTATCTATGAAGCTATCTATGAAGTTATCTATGATGTTATCTATGAAGTTATCTATGAAGTTATCTATGGAGGTGAGTTTTAATCTATGTGGGAGAGGCAGATAAAATAAACACAAACCAAAACAAAGTAAGAGGCAAACATGGCTAAAACTTATAGGTCATGATAATAAGAGGTAACTAACTCATGGGAGGAGATAAATCTATCTATATTATAAGGGTAAGCAAATATATCACAGAACACAAGAAGGCCAGAATGTTCAGCTTATCAGAACTTGCAGGAAGATCGTCAGAATTGGACTGACTAGGGGTTTAGTGGGTTCAGAAATGGGTCACGAGTTTTCAAACAACCAATCAATTACCTCATGTACTAGGCCAGAAGCAGCTATAGCATAAGTTGTTATGGCACGGACAATATTTGATGGCAGGATACTGATCACATTTTATACTTCATTGGTGTATGTTCTGTAAAATTCACCGGGTGTACCCAGTTGTAGTGGTCATATTTAGAAATTAAAAGGTGTTTTGTTTCGGCATTAAATGTGTGGGGAAATAACTCCTATTCTGTGTAATCTAAGTAATCTATTCATCAGGGATTTCCAGGTTGAAA
The DNA here is from genome assembly GCA_914767715.1 of Membranipora membranacea. NCBI lineage: Eukaryota > Metazoa > Bryozoa > Gymnolaemata > Cheilostomatida > Membraniporidae > Membranipora > Membranipora membranacea. The sequence continues at coordinate 24,384,278 of OU612074.1, forward strand.
TTGCATTGTGGGATTTTGTTGACATGGCAATTAATTCACCAAGTAAATTGGAGAGAAGGCCGCTCGTATCAGACCAGCACAAATTGAAAAATTTCAATTGAATTATGTCAAACTTCTTTGGGACTCAAAGATTATAAATACTTGATGGCAGGATACTTGATGCTAGTATGATATTGTATGGTCTTAAGACCACTGTCTTGGGGCAATTACGAAAAACATTTTTGACGTTTCAATTGCCTCTTATGTAATTTTTTGGCTGGATATCTTTTGCATAACACATGAGCAAGAGTTCAATGAGTGCCTCACTTTTCAGAAAGAAACCAAACTGTCAGAGTCTGAAAAACTTAGATATGCCAGCTTCGCATACTTTCCTAACATGCTAATGACATGATATGGAGATATGCGGTAGCGCTGTTTCTCATCAACCATCTCATGCAATGATAAAACATATACAATGTAGAACCCAGTACAACTATAGTCTTGACTTGTGCCAACTGCATCAAACTCTTGACTTCCCACTAATCACATATCGATAGTGTGAATATTTGGGATATGCAGTAGTGCTGCGGCTGACCTCTTCAACTGGGTACATCAAATTTGGCTCACGCTATCATGTTTTGAGCAGTCTTATGTCTAGGCTGCTTTTTGTCTTGTTCTCGTTGAGATGTAGTGCTGTCGCTGACCACCTTTTAAAATGATGTGTTATCATATCTTGTTAAAATCATACATATAGTCGTGTTTCCTGCTGACCATAATAATCACTTAACATTTCACTTACCTAACCGATTGTGAAGAAAATTGCAGGTATGCTGCCGCGCTGCCGCTGACATGATTGCTACAACCGGGTACACTCTCAGTTTTGGATTCAGCACGTTGTTCTACCCTAGATATACCCTTGTTTTAAACTCGTAACATTTCACTTATTATTAGCGATTTTGAGAAAAATTGCGATATGCTGCCGCGCTGCCGATCTTCTGCTGACATGATTGTTATGACTGGGTACACTAGACCAAGTTTGGTCCATTTGCCTGCATTCCGAGCTGTGGCTCCCGATCCGATCCCGCGGCGTGACCAGTGGATTGGGAGCAACAGGCATGCAGGCAATTGGATAAAACTTGTTCTAGGTTACACCCTATTTCTTTATATTCAGCACGTTGTTATACCCTTGAAACACCTTTCATTTAATCTCTCAATATTTCACTCATTAAAAGCAATTTTTAGAAGATATGAGGATAAGCTGCCGCTAACATGATCGCTACAACTGCGTACAACCTTAATTTTGGATTCACCACGTTGTTCCACCCTAGAAACACCTTTTATTGAATTCTTAACATTTCACTTATTATATGCAATTTTGAGAAATATTGCGGATATGCTGCCGCAAGACAGTATCATACTAACCTCATAAAGATCTGACATTATACTTATGAAAAATTTTAAATTTGTCCTGATCTAACACGAGCAGACTTCTGCAAGTTTACTTGGTAAATAAATTGACAAGTCAAGAAAATCCCCACAATGCAGTTTCAACCTGGAATTCCCTGAAGATTAGGTTAGTAAGATTACACAGAATAGGAGTTATGTCCCCACACATATAATGCAAAAACAAAACACCTTTTAATTTCTAAATATGACCACTACAACTGGGTACACCCGGTGAATTTTACAGAAGAAACATCAATGAAGTATAATATGCAATCAGTTTCCTGCCATCAAAAATTGTCCGTGCCATTATTTTATAGAGCAGTTACAGCTAGGCTGCTTCTGGCCTATACACCAATATGAATATTTACTAACCAAGAGGATCCACAAGGCTGGTCAGAGAACGGCTACTACCAGCTGAGGAGGACCTAGCCTGTGATTTAACTCCTCTATCTACACCATTACTGAGAGCAGGAGGGGCGTCACGACCACTGTCCCGACCTGAGCTTACTTCATGTAGAGGGCTCAGAGTCTTACTGTAATGTGGGTCACTAAGAAGGTGATCTAACGATCTTCTTGACTGGATGGGAGAAATTTCTATAAGGAGCAAATGAAATAAAATACACACAGAAGATAATATATATATATAATATATATCTGTGTCTGGGGATAATCTGTCTGACCAGCTGTAACTGGCATCTTATCAATTTATATTCCCTTTATTCTGAGCATGTGGAGAAGCCTTTGCATGAGAGCAAAGTTTTTATGATGATTATTGTAAAAGTTAAGCTGAACAATTTGGGAACTCATCACTTTGATCATCATGTAGGGTGGAGGTATAATGGTTAAATCTGGTCTGAGGAGTAATAACAATCGATGCCTACTTTGCTTTACTAACTTGATACGGGTACGAGGGTATTGTTAGTGTTAGTACATTGAAGTTCTTCTCTCCTCTCCACACCAGAGAGTGACAAACTTATCGAGCCCCATATCTCAACCTGTTCAGGGCTATACTAACCTTCATCAGGAGAGTAGACATCGGCTCGTGATTCCGCTTCTTCCTTGTTAGCTATAGTGCTGGACCCCCCGCTACTGCTAGGTCTAGAACTACGCACTATACCTGACTCTGAGGCGATGTTTGTGTTGCCGCTCTTGTTCATGTCGACCAGAGGGCCGGATTTATTGAGGGATGTATCGGCACCAGGGGCGGATCCAGAGAAAGAGAGTGTGCTTCTATCCCCTGCTACGCCACTGCTTGACTGATGGGATCTACAGAAACATAATCATCTTGTCGGTCAAATAAGCAATGTTTAATATGTCAACAAGAGAAATATAAACTGGTGATCGCCCATATAACATCATTTACACAGCTGCTGAGTAAAGTTACTGAGTAAGGTTACTGAGTAAAGTTACTGAGTAACGCATGTTTAGCCTGTGGACCTCCTGAGTAACATATGATAAGCCTGTGGACCTGCTGACGTACCTATCATGGGCTCCCCCTCCACCTCCCCCGCCACACAGTGACACGACACGGCTACTGGCCCTCTCCTGTGGTACGCTGTGTAATGAAGAGGGAGGACGACTACCACCAACTAGCTCGAGAGTCACAGAACCTTCTGTAGTATCATGTATGGGGGCCCCACTGAGAGCCCGCAATCGAGCCTCCAACTGTTCAATTTTATCTTCAAGATCCTCAATCACCTCATCTTTCTCAAATAGCTTGTCTTCGTAGCTAAAATAATAAATGCATCCTTTTCTAACATCCTGATGAGGTGTGATAATAGGAGCAGATTTTACAGTGAATCATAGAGAATTTCCTGTCATAAATAATGACCTCATGTAGAAACTTTGTGTAATAAATAACATTATGGATGAAGATGGAGTAACCTATCTGTCTGGTTTTATCATGACAAGTACACTTTATGTGTGATTCAACATTATTTTGCAGGCGATACAAAATTTACAAGCAAAGATGCTGTATGATGTAAAAATATAAAATTATATAATTATTGACATAAATATTAGGTGCCCATAAGTAGATATTATTGTAGAGAAAAGATATAGAAGACACGAGAAATCTGGAGAGGAAAGAGACAACCGCTCGCACAGATTATACAGGAATCTGAAACTGGACGTCATCACACAGAACCTACAGCATTACACGCAACCTAACACATAAATGTATTAACCTACCCTATAGGAGTTTATTACACAGAACCTAACGCATAAATGTATTAACCTACCCTATAGGAGTTTATTACACAGAACCTAACACATAAATGTATTAACCTACCCTATAGGAGTTTATTACACAGAACCTAACACATAAATGTATTAACCTACCCTATAGGAGTTTATTACACAGAACCTAACACATAAATGTATTAACCTACCCTATAGGAGATTATTACACGCAACCTAACACATGAATGTATTAACCTACCCTATAGGAGATTATTACACGCAACCTAACACATAAATGTATTAACCTACTCTATAGGAGTTTATTACACAGAACCTAACACATAAATGTATTAACCTACCCTATAGGAGTTTATTACACAGAACCTAACACATGAATGTATTAACCTACCCTATAGGAGTTTATTACACAGAACCTAACACATAAATGTATTAACCTACCCTATAGGAGATTATTACACAGAACCTAACACATAAATGTATTAACCTACCCTATAGGAGTTTATTACACAGAACCTAACACATAAATGTATTAACCTACCCTATAGGAGATTATTACACGCAACCTAACACATAAATGTATTAACCTACCCTATAGGAGTTTATTACACGCAACCTAACACATAAATGTATTAACCTACGCTATAGGAGTTTATTACACAGAACCTAACACATAAATGTATTAACCTACCCTGTAGGAGTTTATTACACAGAACCTAACACATAAATGTATTAACCTACCCTATAGGAGTTTATTACACGGAACCTAACACATAAATGTATTAACCTACCCTATAGGAGTTTATTACACAGAACCTAACACATAAATGTATTAACCTACCCTATAGGAGTTTATTACACAGAACCTAACACATAAATGTATTAACCTACCCTGTAGGAGTTTATTACACAGAACCTAACACATAAATGTATTAACCTACCCTATAGGAGTTTATTACACAGAACCTAACACATAAATGTATTAACCTACCCTATAGGAGATTATTACACGCAACCTAACACATAAATGTATTAACCTACCCTATAGGAGTTTATTACACGCAACCTAACACATAAATGTATTAACCTACGCTATAGGAGTTTATTACACAGAACCTAACACAAAAATGTATTAACCTACCCTGTAGGAGTTTATTACACAGAACCTAACACATAAATGTATTAACCTACCCTATAGGAGTTTATTACACGGAACCTAACACATAAATGTATTAACCTACCCTATAGGAGTTTATTACACAGAACCTAACACATAAATGTATTAACCTACCCTATAGGAGTTTATTACACAGAACCTAACACATAAATGTATTAACCTACCCTGTAGGAGTTTATTACACAGAACCTAACACATAAATGTATTAACCTACCCTGTAGGAGTTTATTACACAGAACCTAACACATAAATGTATTAACCTACCCTGTAGGAGTTTATTACACAGAACCTAACACGTAAATGTATTAACCTACCCTATAAGAGTTTATTACACAGAACCTAACACATAAATGTATTAACCTACCCTATAGGAGTTTATTACACAGAACCTAACACATAAATGTATTAACCTACGCCATAGGAGTTTATTACACGCAACCTAACACATAAATGTATTAACCTACCCTGTAGGAGTTTATTACACAGAACCTAACACATAAATGTATTAACCTACCCTATAGGAGTTTATTACACAGAACCTAACACATAAATGTATTAACCTACCCTATAGGAGTTTATTACACAGAACCTAACACATAAATGTATTAACCTACCCTATAGGAGATTATTACACGCAACCTAACACATAAATGTATTAACCTACCCTATAGGAGTTTATTACACAGAACCTAACACATAAATGTATTAACCTACCCTATAGGAGTTTATTACACAGAACCTAACACATAAATGTATTAACCTACCCTATAGGAGATTATTACACAGAACCTAACACATAAATGTATTAACCTACCCTATAGGAGTTTATTACACAGAACCTAACACATAAATGTATTAACCTACCCTATAGGAGATTATTACACGCAACCTAACACATAAATGTATTAACCTACCCTATAGGAGTTTATTACACAGAACCTAACACATAAATGTATTAACCTACCCTATAGGAGTTTATTACACAGAACCTAACACATAAATGTATTAACCTACCCTATAGGAGATTATTACACAGAACCTAACACATAAATGTATTAACCTACCCTATAGGAGATTATTACACAGAACCTAACACATAAATGTATTAACCTACCCTATAGGAGTTTATTACACGCAACCTAACACATAAATGTATTAACCTACTCTATAGGAGTTTATTACACAGAACCTAACACATAAATGTATTAACCTACCCTATAGGAGTTTATTACACAGAACCTAACACATAAATGTATTAACCTACCCTATAGGAGTTTATTACACAGAACCTAACACATAAATGTAGTAACCTACCCTATAGGAGATTATTACACAGAACCTAACACATAAATGTATTAACCTACCCTATAGGAGTTTATTACACAGAACCTAACACATAAATGTATTAACCTACCCTATAGGAGTTTATTACACAGAACCTAACGCATAAATGTATTAACCTACTCTATAGGAGTTTATTACACAGAACCTAACACATAAATGTATTAACCTACCCTATAGGAGTTTATTACACAGAACCTAACACATAAATGTATTAACCTACCCTATAGGAGTTTATTACACAGAACCTAACACATAAATGTATTAACCTACCCTATAGGAGTTTATTACACAGAACCTAACACATAAATGTATTAACCTACCCTATAGGAGTTTATTACACAGAACCTAACGCATAAATGTATTAACCTACCCTATAGGAGTTTATTACACAGAACCTAACACATAAATGTATTAACCTACCCTATAGGAGTTTATTACACAGAACCTAACACATGAATGTATTAACCTACTCTATAGGAGTTTATTACACAGAACCTAACACATAAATGTATTAACCTACCCTATAGGAGTTTATTACACAGAACCTAACACATAAATGTATTAACCTACCCTATAGGAGTTTATTACACAGAACCTAACACATAAATGTATTAACCTACCCTGTAGGAGTTTATTACACAGAACCTAACACATAAATGTATTAACCTACCCTATAGGAGTTTATTACACAGAACCTAACGCATAAATGTATTAACCTACCCTATAGGAGTTTATTACACAGAACCTAACACATAAATGTATTAACCTACCCTATAGGAGTTTATTACACAGAACCTAACACATAAATGTATTAACCTACCCTGTAGGAGTTTATTACACAGAACCTAACACATAAATGTATTAACCTACCCTATAGGAGTTTATTACACAGAACCTAACGCATAAATGTATTAACCTACCCTATAGGAGTTTATTACACAGAACCTAACACATAAATGTATTAACCTACCCTATAGGAGTTTATTACACAGAACCTAACACATAAATGTATTAACCTACCCTATAGGAGTTTATTACACAGAACCTAACACATAAATGTATTAACCTACCCTGTAGGAGTTTATTACACAGAACCTAACACATAAATGTATTAACCTACCCTATAGGAGTTTATTACACAGAACCTAACGCATAAATGTATTAACCTACCCTATAGGAGTTTATTACACAGAACCTAACACATAAATGTATTAACCTACCCTATAGGAGTTTATTACACAGAACCTAACCCATAAATGTATTAACCTACCCTATAGGAGTTTATTACACAGAACCTAACACATAAATGTATTAACCTACTCTATAGGAGTTTATTACACAGAACCTAACACATAAATGTATTAACCTACCCTATAGGAGTTTATTACACAGAACCTAACACATAAATGTATTAACCTACCCTATAGGAGTTTACCAACAGAACCTAACACATAAATGTATTAACCTACCCTATAGGAGTTTATTACACAGAACCTAACACATAAATGTATTAACCTACCCTATAGGAGTTTATTACACAGAACCTAACACATAAATGTATTAACCTACCCTGTAGGAGTTTATTACACAGAACCTAACACATAAATGTATTAACCTACCCTATAGGAGTTTATTACACAGAACCTAACACATAAATGTATTAACCTACCCTATAGGAGTTTATTACACAGAACCTAACACATAAATGTATTAACCTACCCTGTAGGAGTTTATTACACAGAACCTAACACATAAATGTATTAACCTACCCTGTAGGAGTTTATTACACAGAACCTAACGCATAAATGTATTAACCTACCCTATAGGAGTTTATTACACAGAACCTAACACATGAATGTATTAACCTACCCTATAGGAGTTTATTACACAGAACCTAACACATAAATGTATTAACCTACCCTATAGGAGTTTATTACACAGAACCTAACACATAAATGTATTAACCTACCCTATAAGAGTTTATTACACAGAACCTAACACATAAATGTATTAACCTACCCTATAGGAGTTTATTACACAGAACCTAACACATAAATGTATTAACCTACCCTATAGGAGTTTATTACACAGAACCTAACACATAAATGTATTAACCTACCCTATAGGAGTTTATTACACAGAACCTAACACATAAATGTATTAACCTACTCTATAGGAGTTTATTACACAGAACCTAACACATAAATGTATTAACCTACCCTGTAGGAGTTTATTACACAGAACCTAACACATAAATGTATTAACCTACTCTATAGGAGTTTAATTTAGCTCCAGTTTAATTTGCTACTATGGTGAATGATTTTAATTTAAGATACACTAAATTTCGCTAGTAGGCTTACTAGCGAAAATTTTAAAAAAAATGTCAAAGCTGGGATTCAAACCCAGGGCATAACCCTCCATCTGATTGCAAGGCAGACACTTAGACCACTACACCACACTGCCTTGCATGCGTTAGTAAGGCAGACACTTAGACCACTACACCACACTGCCTCACATGCGTTAGTAAGGCAGACACTTAGACCACCACTACATCACACTGCCTTGCATGCTCAGGTAAGGTATATTCCTGTATAATTGTACATTGTTTATGAAACTGAGTGGTGTATATTGCTTAGGAAGTAATTTCCGCTATCATACAATTTCGCTACTTAGGCAAAAACGCGAAATCTAAAGCGAATCCTAAATGCCGGGAAAACTAAACTCCTATAGGGTAATACATAAACATACCAGCCATAACATTAACGCATGATCATATTAATCTAACACATAAACATACCAGCCATAACATTAACGCATGATCATATTAATCTAATACATAACCATATTGACCTAACATTTACACTTAATTAAGACTATTCACATACAAAAGCATTGCATAAGTCAGGCAGCTGGTCCGGCTGTAGTTAGGAGCAACGCTTCCAGTGAGGAAAGTTCTTTTGTGTACAAGTTATTGAGCGTGATGGAAATTGCCCCCCCTGCACTTCTTTGACTTTAATGTGGGGTGGAGTGTGTGTAACTGTACAAGCAAAGTAAACTGCCTTTTTTATCTAATTAAGACAACTTTAGTAGCTAAATTTCTCAACAAAGGTTAATAAATGAATTCATCTTCTACAATGTCTCCTGGCAATGAAATTTTTTTTATTTTATGTTGAAAAATTAGAAATATATGGAAGTGGCGGCTGATTGGGCTTTTACAGTACACATATAGATGAACAGGGGTATCAGTCTCTAGTGCTGTAGATAGTTTTTACCAAGGAGTGTTAAGAATTCTTTCATTGTGAGAATATTGTATAACTTCAGCAGAATTAGTTACCTGACTATTATATTGCTTTGGTCTGTGAATAGTCTTAAATCTAGTACATACACATTTATTATCCTATAGTAGTACATACATGTATTTATAATCTAAGAGATTTTGTAGCCTCTGTAGGATGATGACACATCTATGATAAGATGTAAGATTGAGTGACAGAAATCCTTACTAGACACAACTCAGACTATGATATAATTAGTAGGACTAAGGAAGTATTTGATGGCACCAAGTATAGTTTGAATTTGCGCCTTTTTGCCATTCGACTTGTCAATAGTTGATTCCAGCCTCATTTCTATATGTAATCCTTGCAACACATAGAACTAATAAAACCCCAAGATGGAATGATAACTTTGATATGACGCTATGATGACGAATCGCCGTTTAGACTATAATGAGATGTTGTATAGACGTTGTATAGTTGTCGTATAGGTGTTGTATAGACCTTTTTGTGTGATACCCGAGTTTATACCTTTGTTCTAACTGTTGATTATACTCCAGAGATCTATTCAGCTCATCCTGAGTTTTATTTAGATCTGAACTCAGCTTATCCAACTTCTGCTTCAACTCAACAGGCCTAAAATATAATAACTACATAACATACCTCAGAACTTAACGCCTGACGGGACGTACGAGGACCCGCTGCGTATCAGCACTACGCACTGCCCGGTAACATCACATAATGTTTGGTGTGTTGTGCGTACAGCTGGTATGAAGTAGTGCGAAAACCATATACAACAATCGATTTTAACATCATACTGTATACACTTAACCGCAATGCACCATTATGTATACAGTGACGACGGAGATAGTGTTACGACTCACCGACCAAACTGCTGAACCTCTTCTCTATATTGTGTTACAAGAGCCCTCAGGCCATCTCCACTGTCAATGCTCTGATTGGCCGCTTTAGATGGTGAAGATTGTGTTGATTGGCCGAAAGTTGGAATTTTTGACAGGCCAGGTTTACTGGATGGCTTGTCACCCATTTTCTGCATCTGTGAAGAAACATTAAGGAATAATCTTCAAAATCAAATACTGTCCAGTCGAAACAGAACGTAATATCAGTATATAGTGAGCATTGGACTGAGGAGAGCAGTACAAAGAATACATATAAATCTGCTTTCTGAGAGTGGAAAACTCTGTTCTTGGTTGCTTGCAGGCAAGAGGTTGAAATGGTTAAGTGACAACCGAGCCTTGTTTTCTTTTAGGTATAAAGGGGTGGTTGACTTACAGCTTCTCTGATTTTATCAGGAGTCATGTGTTTCTGTCTGAACATAACCCCCTGTAGATGCTCCTGTTAAATAAACATACAACATAAAGTCATAGTCACTGTGTATACAATCATCAGGGTGTGAAACCCACCCTCCAACACGACACCTATTCAGATACACCGCACTCACTCTAATAATCGCCGGTCACCCTGATATACCACACCTACAATGATACACCACACCGACCCTGATATACCACACCCACTCTGATATACAACACCCTCCCTCCAACACGACACCTATTCAGATACACCGCACTCACTCTAATAATCGCCGGTCACCCTGATATACCACACCCACTCTGATATACCACACCTACCCTGATATACCACACCCACTCTGATATACCACACCTACGCTGATATACCACACCCACTCTGATATACCACACCCTCCCTCCAACACCGACACCTTTTCAGATACACCACACTCACTCTAATAATCCCCGCCCACCCTGATATACCACACCCACTCTGATATACCACACCTACCCTGATATACCACACCCACTCTGATATACCACACCTACCCTGATATACCACACCCACTCTGATATACAACACCCTCCCTCCAACACCGACACCTTTTCAGATACACCACACTCACTCTAATAATCCCCGCCCACCCTGATATACCACACCCACCCTGATATACCACACCCACTCTGATATACAACACCCTCCCTCCAACACCGACACCTTTTCAGATACACCACACTCACTCTAATAATCCCCGCCCACCCTGATATACCACACCTACCCTTATATACCACACCGACCCTGATATACAACACCCACTCTGATATACAACACCCATACAGGCAACAATTGCATACATCAAGTCACAATGTTACACTTGGTAGTGTGTTAGCTTGTAGATATCACATCTCATATTGTAATTAATGATATTTTGGAGTGAAGCATACAGAGGGGGACTTGTCAATGTGGGACAGGATGGTCGACTCCTAGGAGTGAGACAATCCCTAAAAAAACTTATAGTAGGCTCTATAAACCATCTGGGATGAAACGAATAAGCAGTCTCATCCTAACGTGATTAAATCTCTTATTTGTTTTGGGCAAAGCTTATATTTGTAGCAGACAAACCTGTAGTTCTGAATCATCTTCTATAGAAGAGGATTGTTTTCTGTTTTCTGCCCCTAAACTTGTCTACAACACCACAAAATCACATATAAGTGTGCACAGAAAGAGACAAAGAAAATCACTAAACTAGTGTGACAAAGTGTACATATAGCCAGTAACTAAACACGCTAATAGACAGTTTTCTGAGCTCTTATTTATGCCTCAATTCGGAGTTGTCCTCCCTCCAGTTTGGTACTTTTAACCCACACCGCATAGGAAAAACCTGCCGAAAGAGGGTTGTATCGATAACCGCTGACGTTAGGATAAAAATGAGTTTTGATTCAGAGTCTTCACCATTAAAAACCCTGTGAGAAAGGGTTTCCAATTCATTGGAGGCTTGAATGTTGATAAATCTTAATTTTAGTGGCGAAACTCATGGAAAATTCTGCCAAATGGTCCGCAAAACAGGCGGAAAATGCTATAATTGACTATCCAAATATAAAAATTTTTTCCCAAACTATGTCCGTATGAGTTTTCAATGTTGCAGATTCCGAATCTAAAATAGTTTTTTATCCTTTTATAAGCGGTTTTCAAGATAACCCTCTTTTCAACACGTTTTTCCTATGCGACATGGGTTAAAAGTACCAAACTGGAGAGAGGACAACTACAAATTGAGGCCTAGTTCAGAGCTCAGAAAACTGTCTATAGACAGACGTATAACTCAGCACATCCAGTAATACACCATCACATATCTGCTGGTGGTCTACACTCAATCACAACCAGAATCACAGCAAAATAAGCCTCAAATAAACAAACCAAGTCTTTGTAGCCATACTGAAAGCTCCCCCAGTGGGACCCAAACCCATGACGGCAGCACCAATCGCAAAAAGTGAATAGCAAGCGCGCTCACCGATTTACGATCGGCTCACACCCAGAGGAAGGTCACCAGGATTCTCTCAGATTGATTGCGGGAGAATAAAACTCAGAACAAAACAGAGATAATGATTATTTTGTTTGTCCCAAACTGTCAGGTTATAATAAGAATCAGAGTAGGCTACTTTGAACTCTGTGTGTTAGTCACACTCACACACAGTAACTACTATCTCAATCACATCACAGCATAGCACATCACAGCATAGCACATCACAGCATAGCACATCACAGCATAGCACATCACAGCATAGCACATCACAGCATAGCACATCACAGCATAGCACATCACAGCATAGCACATCACAGCATAGCACATCACAGCATAGCGGAGATGTAATATTGAGTATTACCTCTCTGGAGGAAGCATTGAGGCGGGGGGTGGATGAGGAGCGTCTCGGTATTCTACTCGTCTAAAATGCATAGAACTAAGGCTACACACAAGAGGGTCTCAGTTTTGTTACAAGGCATTATAGGAAACTTTTTATCAGAAAAGTTATCAGCATAGAAAAATAATCTCTATGATGTAACAAACACCAGGTTAGATATGAGGTAGTCAAATCACACGGCCTAGGGAGATATTAGGCTGGCATTAAAGTTCCAAGTATGTCCACATAACACAAGGTTTGGGGATTAGAGCTGAACTTGGTTGCAGCTGAGTCAATCTAAGGCTCAAATCTGAAGATAAACGTTTCATCAGGTCTAAGAGATATTATATCTGCTTTGTTAGACTAATAAGCCGATTCAGATAAGACTATTCAGCGACTATAACACAAGGAAGGTTGATTAAAAAAGGTTGATTAAAATCCGATGTCTTATCACTCGCCCATCCCGAGGCGTGGGCGGCGAAATATTATTGCCTTATTGGCGAGGCCGCAATATCTGCACCAATTTGCTCTCTGTTTGCAGGCAGGTCGGAGCACACCTGGGGGACCAACCAATCCCCAGTAGAAGATGGACTGCAGTGGGATTCGAACCCACGACCTCTAACACTTTCGTGTTGGAGTCCGGCGCTCTAACCAACTGAGCCACCTCCTACTCCTTAGGAAGGAAGGAAGCAAGGGATGTGTTAGATGGCTGAACACAAGGAAGGTATGTGTTAGATGGCTGGACACAAGAAAGGGATGTGTTAGATGGCTGGACACAAGGAAGGGATGTGTTAGATGGCTGAACACAAGGAAGGTATGTGTTAGATGGCTGGACACAAGGAAGGGATGTGTTAGATGGCTGAACACAAGGAAGGTATGTGTTAGATGGCTGGACACAAGGAAGGGATGTGTTAGATGGCTGAACACAAGGAAGGTATGTGTTAGATGGCTGGACACAAGAAAGGGATGTGTTAGATGGCTGGACACAAGGAAGGTATGTGTTAGATGGCTGGACACAAGAAAGGGATGTGTTAGATGGCTGAACACAAGGAAGGTATGTGTTAGATGGCTGGACACAAGGAAGGGATGTGTTAGATGGCTTGATACACCGGACACACTGATTGGTTGAAATCATACCCTCCTGTTCTGTGATTGGTCAGCACTATATGAGTTAGCCAGGCTGAGATTCTCCACACTGGCAGCTCTCTCTACAGGAGGGGACGGTGGTAGGAGCCCCGCAGCCTCTAGCAGACTCTTATAGTAGGCTAGTTTATCTATGAGCTTTTTCTTCTCATCAGCTTGTTGACGGACGAGAGCTTCAGTAGCCTGAAGTTTACTGACTACAGCTGACTCTTCTGAGAGCTTATGTACTTCTGCTGCGGCTTTAGAGGCTGTCAAAACATACAGTGGTGTATTATAATGGGTATACATGTAAACTCCTATTGTCTGATTAGCCTGAATCTATTTGGAGGATTAGATATATAAACAATGTGTGACAATGTGAGCTCGCGCCTCACGTTTGGTAAGCCGAGAAGTAATGAATGTAGGAGAGCTTAATGTATACCAGTGGGTAATAATGAAGGGGTAAGTTACAATAGTGACAGAACACCGGGTATATGAATCAGTACACTGTGTAGGGTGTACCGTGCAGAGTGATACACATATATAACACTGAGTATATATAATAGTACAGACCTTCATGTCTGGTCTGGTCGAGCTCCCTCCTCAGATGATCTATCTCCTCTCTGTATACTGAGCTCGTAGTACTGCTGCCTCCTGATCTCGCTGACCTGCTGCCTGATCTACCTGACCTCTCCGACCTCTGACCTTTCTTATGCATATCCTTCATCTTCTGACTGAGTCTGAACACATCCTCAGCTAGAGTAGAGATTACTGACGGGTCAAACTCTCCTCCGTGACTACACAAGAGACAAACACAAGAGTTAACCTAGATAAGATATGTATGTGTAGCTTAGGTACTAAGCATGCACTTATGTGTATGTATGTATGTGTATGTATTATATGTTCTGTGTGTATATCATGTTATACAATGTAGGGCCTCACTTCTCTCTATATCTAGCCATGGGAACACTCAACGTTGACCTCACATGTAAATAAGGCTGGCTATAATAACAAGTTATCTACACATTGATGTTGGACAGACAACTCCAAACTGCCTATTTATCATCATATCATCATACATAGAAAGGAGCTGAGCTGCTGGTTATATTTTACAAAGTTACAATGTGTAAATCTAGCATGTGTTCCATACCTGAAACATGCCCTCAGTCAATCTCTGGTTTACCCAAGACAACATTGAGTAAACATAAAATCATGCCAAGAAGTCATTCTAAGTTTAGGACCACAAACTGGGATTACATTGCTAATATTGAGACGTTTCGACGACCTTTGTCTCCCCGATATGAATGAACAGATTGACATAACAATATATACTTACTTTAGACTGATTTGTTTCTCATACTTACTTTAGACTGATGTGTTTCTCATACTTACTTTAGACTGAGGTGTTTCTCATACTTACTTTAGACTGATGTGTTTCTTGAGAGCCTCCATCACACGTTTATCTGACTCTCTCATCCTATTAAGAGCTGATATCTGTTCTCTAAGTAGAGATGATGATTCTGAACCTCCGTCTACTTCTTCTCTCGACATCTCAAGTAACTTTGTCTGTATAGCTGAAGCCCGAGCCTGAAATCAGTTATATATACAGAGCTATATACAGAGCTATATACGGGGGTATATACGGAGCTATATACGGACTATACACGGAGCGATATACGGAGCTATATACGGAGCTATATACAAAGCTATATACGGGGCTATATACGGAGCTATATACAGAGCTATATACGGAGCTATATACGGAGCTATATACGGAGCTATATACAGAGCTATATACGGAGATATATACGGAGCTACATACAGGGCTATATACGGAGCTATATACAGAGCTATATACAAAGCGATATACAGGGCTATATACGGAGCTATATACGGAGCTATATACGGAGCTACATACAGAGCTATATACAGAGCTATATACAGAGCTATATACAGAGCTATATACGGAGCTATATACGGGGCTATATACGGAGCTTTATACAGAGCTATATACAGAGCTATATACAAAGCTATATACGGAGCTATATACGGGGCTATATACGGAGCTATTTACAGAGCTATATACAGAGCTATATACAAAGCTATATACGGAGCTATATACGGGGCTATATACGGAGCTATTTACAGAGCTATATACAGAGCTATATGGAGCTATATACAGAGCGATATACAGGGCTATATACAGAGCTATATACGGAGCTATATACGGGGCTATATACAGAGCTATATACAGAGCTATATACGGAGCTATATACGGAGCTATATACGGGGCTATATACAGAGCTATATACGGAGCTATATACGGAGCTATATACAGAGCTATATACAGAGCTATATACAGAGCTATATACAGAGCTATATACGGGGCTATATACGGAGCTATATACGGAGCTATATACAGAGCTATATACAGAGCTATATACAGAGCTATATACAGAGCTATATACGGGGCTATATACGGAGCTATATACAGAGCTATATACAGAGCTATATACAAAGCTATACGGAGCTATATACGGAGGGAGGGGGGAGAGTCACATTAATTTTAGCTAGTTGTGAGTGTAAATCGAGTATTTGTGTGGGGGGGGGAGACTCACGTTATTTTTAGCTAGTTGTGAGTGTAGATAGAGTATTTGTGTGGGGGGGGACTCACGATATTTTTAGCTAGTTGTGAGTGTAGATAGAGTATTTGTGTGGGGGGGGACTCACGATATTTTTAGCTAGTTGTGAGTGTAGATAGAGTATTTGTGTGGGGGGGGGGGAGACTCACGTTATTTTTAGCTAGTTGTGAGTGTAGATAGTCTCTAGTATCACTTGTATCACTGAGTCCATCTATATCCATCTGATCATCGAGATAATCCATAGGTGGTCTGCCCTCACGTAAC
The DNA here is from genome assembly GCA_914767715.1 of Membranipora membranacea. Taxonomy (NCBI): domain Eukaryota; kingdom Metazoa; phylum Bryozoa; class Gymnolaemata; order Cheilostomatida; family Membraniporidae; genus Membranipora; species Membranipora membranacea. The sequence goes on from OU612074.1 coordinate 24,401,433, forward strand.
GCTACGTTCTCCTTCTTCATGTGTTCTATCTCTATACACAGCCTGGTCAGAGCAGACTGCTCTCCTGAGTCTGTAATATATACTAGTGATGTCATCAACTAAACATAGGCGGACGGATACTGACTAAACAAAATATTCAGTAGTGGCACAAGGACACATTTACATACCCCGCCTCCCCTGTGTTAATACTCCTACATATTAACACACCCTCACCATCCCTTAGTTTAATACTGATACACTGGTCTCTGCTATTTATCGTTATCAGTATTTCACAACTTGGGTTTATTGCCTGACAGAGAGTTTTATGTTGAGCTTATAAATAGACCGGTTACCATAATATATTACTCTCAATATGCGAATTGAGTAATACTGAGTTATATGTACTAATCACAAAAACTGTGTACATATCAGTGTGTATATATATCAGTGTGTATATATAACAGTGTGTATATATAACAGTGTGTATATATCGCTGTATGTACCTGGGTTAAAACGCCGAATATTTTGTAAACATTGCAACTTAGGAAATTAGAACACGCAGGCAAAGGATGAGAGTAAATTGATTTTAAGGTACGTTATTTGGTGTCCTAGTTTCTTGAAAATTATTTTTGTAATGAACTGCATCAGAGCAAGACTTTCAATTTCAGGGAGCTAGATTTCGGGTACTGGTCTATTAGATAATCACAAGTCTTGCTGATCAGGAGGTAAGGAGGTGGGAAATCAAGAGTTTAGAAACACACTAAGACTGTGAATAAGACTATGTACCTCTAGGAGTAGAGCTAGACTGAGGTTCTGCTCCCTCCAGCTGCTCACTAAGTCGGGTGTTTAGTTGCTGGATCTCAGTCTGTAGCTGTGAGATGAGTTTATCTCTCTCTGTAATACCCTGAGTGAGTGAGGATATCGTTCTATCTCTCTCCTCTGTAGCAGAGTGTAGAGCGGAGAGAGAATCAGTCTGAGATCTCAGCTCTCTCTTTAATCTCTGTAAGATAGATAATGAGAGTTACTTATAATCCTAGTATATACTAACAGCCCTAAGATCAGATGAGTCCAGTAAGTAACATGAAGATCAGACACCTGTTGATATCAGGAGTCCGCTCTAGTCTATCTGTAGTCTGAGCTGAGCTGATGTCTGAGCTGAGCTGATGTCGGAGCTGAGCTGATGTCTGAGCTGATGTCTGAGCTGAGCTGATGTCGGAGCTGAGCTGATGTCGGAGCTGAGCTGATGTCGGAGCTGAGCTGATGTCGGAGCAGAGCTGATGTCGGAGCAGAGCTGATGTCGGAGCTGAGCTGATGTCGGAGCTGAGCTGATGTCGGAGCTGAGCTGAGGTCGGAGCTGAGCTGATGTCGGAGCTGAGTTCAGGTGACGCTTAGATAATCTACTGTAAATAAATCTACATAACCCTTCATACACTGACACTGATGGGACACACCCGGCAGCAAACTACCGTATAATCCCTATTACACACTGGTGGGTCACAGCAGCTCAATGTTACCCTCGTGTATATCAGACCTAACTGTTACAGAGTAAGCTGTGTATGAAGGTAGCAGTATAGAGTAAGGTGAGTATGAAGGTAGCAGTTCACTAAACCTTAATTCTAATAAAGAATAAATAATAAAAAGGTATGAGCCCAGAATAATAGCTCTTTGAATGGGCTAATAATCCTGTATATACAGTAACAGTATATAATGCTGCCTATATACCTGATCGGTGTAGCGTAAAGTTTAATTGCAGCCTGCTTGACATTTAAATGAATTATTTACTTAGTTATTAAATTTTTAACCTGAGTAAATTTATTGTCTAGATAAGATTTATATTAATGAAAATCTGAAATCAATTTCACAACTGATTTCAGATTAGGCAGAATTTAAGATTGGAATTTAGCTGAACAAACAGAGCAAGGGTGAATTTTTCCTCATTACAAAATCAAGTCTTTGTTTTAATTCTATTGAGTTACATAAACAGTTTAAATCCATTGACTTGAGTACATTTTTACTGAGATGACATTTTATTTGGGCATCAGACAAATTAACGACTGCACAAAGTTACTATATAATCTATGACCCTTATTTTACTCGTACACCTTTTATTTACTTACATACTTCTCTATGAATGCTCAGAGCCTGAAATCTGAATACACTGATAATAAACGATAGAGGTGCTGGTGAGTTAGAGAGATGCTTTAGATACAGTATACACACACAGAGTGCCAGCACTCACCTCTGTAATATTATCCCTCTCTGTAAGCTGAGATGAGAGTTTCTCTAACTCGCTATCTTTGTCTCGTACAGCTCTCTCTAACTCTGTCATCTTCTCTTTTATATTATTTACTTCATTTTTGAACTTGTTCTCCAACAACTACAAATATACATAAAAACTACAAATATACATAAATATACATAAATATACATAAATATACATAAATATACATAAATATACATAAATATACATAAATATAATCAATGAACAGTGGGACGATAAAATGGTTGTATGTTTAACTGTCTGTGTGTGTGTGGGGCGGGGGGGGGGGGAGATTAACTGTCTGTGTGTGTGGGGGGGAGAGAGGGCAGGGGGATCAGTTGGTCAGATATCTAACTCGGGGTAGGGGTGATATAAGTGATATTAGGACAAGGTATATACCAAGGTGTTACCTGATAGTTGTGATGATGCGGGGTAGGGGTGATATAAGTGATATTTAGGACAAGGTATATACCAAGGTGTTACCTGATAGTTGTGATGATGCTTTTGGAGCTCTAGCTCTTTCTCTTTAACATCATTCCTCAGACCCGATACCGAATTATTCAACATCTATAAACAGAGACAGATTATCAGAGACAGATAAACAGAGACAGATTATCAGAGAAAGTCTGATATTACTCTCGTTAGAGGTGATATTACTCTCGTTAGAGGTGATATTACTCTCGTTAGAGGTGATATTACTCTGGTTAGAGGTGATATTACTCTCGTTAGAGGTGATATTACTCTCGTTAGAGTTGATATTACTCTAGTTAGAGGTGATATTACTCTGGTTAGAGGTGGTATTACTCTCGTTAGAGGTGATATTACTCTCGTTAGAGGTGATATTACTCTGGTTAGAGGTGATATTACTCTCGTTAGAGGTGATTTTACTCTGGTTAGAGGTGATATTACTCTCGTTAGAGGTGATATTACTCTCGTTAGAGGTGATATTACTCTCGTTAGAGGTGACATTACTCTCGTTAGAGGTGATATTACTCTCGTTAGAGGTGATATTACTCTGGTTAGAGGTGGTATTACTCTCGTTAGAGGTGATATCACACACAGAGAGACTAGTGTCACTAAATCTGTACATGATCTCTACACTCACCTGAATCTGTTGTCTGTGTTGATTCAGTGAATCGTTTAGGTTATTCAAAGCCAAATCCTTCTCACGTATTCTATTATCTCGAGCTGACAATTCTGCGTCCTTAGAGACCAGAACAGCATCTAGAACACCACATAGATAATCCGTTATATAGAGAATACTAGATATAGTTAGGTAAGTACAACCAGTCGCGCTATCTAAGGTCACGTGTATAACACAAATCTCGGGTTAACAATTATTGTGTAATAGTAATTCTCCGCCACTGATTGGACTTACCGCATCTCAGTAAAACAAGCAACATAAATATAAGACTTTCTTACACTCTAAGACACCTCATTATCATCATCCCATCTCACTATCAGGATATCACATTATCACACCTGTCAAAGTGTCACACCTGTCATGTGTAGAATATCATTACCCTCGAATGTTAGTCTAACTATGTACGCTGCAGACAGATTAGGGCTAACATCCATCTCTGCTGTGGTCTAATCTCAGCTATGATCACTGATGTTGTGAGACTATATTTAGCAGTGCACACTTACATGAGTTAGTTATTCTGTTTAGCAGGATCTGATCTGAACACAGATATAGCCATTTAATTAACTAGGCTTCCTAACTCAATGGGACAGCTTTTACTATTTAATCATAATAGTTTGACCAAACTATCCTGTCTTAGCAAGCTCGGCAATATCAACAGCCAAATCATCAAGTCTCAACTCGTCAAATGACTGACCAGGGTCACATAATCGATGGAGGTCACATGACTGAGCGAGATCACATGACTGACCGAGGTCACATGTCTCTCATGTTTATGTATAAGCGTTTACCTTTTTGAGTGAGTTGATATTTTACAGCTTCTAATTCTCTGATTATAGTCTGAGTTTCCTGATTGTAGGCGTTACTAACTTCAGCTTTATGACGTTCTAACTCTGCCTGCTGCCCTGTGATCTGTGTACTCATACCCTAAATTATACACCACATGTATACAATATATACTCTCACACAACACTATCTACTCAAGTTTGTTGGAAATGTTTGCGCCATAAAATTAGGTTCTACCAAGAATTCCTAATCATTCTAGTGAAGCAGCTTCCAGGAGTCCCTGACGCCATCCTGCCGACTTACGTTAGAGATTGACCTGATTGTAGGGATTCCCTCATCATCTTCGGAATTCCCTCATCTTTCTAAGGATTCTCTAAAATCTATCTAACACAAGCTGTCAATAAGGACACAGTTTGACAATTTCTTTCGGAAGATTTAAGTTTGGGTGCAGCAGTTCTGGTGAATTACTGGTGTATAATCAGGCCATAGTGTTACATACCTGTAGGTCTATCTGAGCTTTCCTTAACGAGAAATCCTTCTGATTAAGCTCCTCCCTCACTGCGTGTATCTCCGCCTCTTTGTGAGATAACTCCGCCTCTCTAACATTAAGCTCCTCCTCTTTATGTCCAAGTATCTGGGTGGTCTGATTAAGCTTAGTGACCAGCTGCTTAAGCTGAAATATATAATATTATATTATATTATATGTGATGTACACCACCTTTTACTGACTGTCAACACTAACACACACAACAATGTATGACTAAGGTATAGTCAATACCCAACACACATACATAGTGAATGATATACACATATATATATATACACAGCAACTGTTTATACCTGATGTTGCTGCTTTCTAACCCGCTGTGTAAGTTATTCACACTTAAGAAGGAGGAGATGGGAGGGGGGGGGGGTGATAGGAGGAGATGGGCGGAGAGGGAGGTATTACCTGATGTTACTGCTCAGTATCCCGCTGTGTAAGTTATCCACACATAAGAAGGAGATGGCGGGGGTGATAGGCAGAGGAGGGGCCGCAGAGGGGAGGTATTACCTGATGTTACTGCTCAGTATCCCGCTGTGTAAGTTATCCACACATAAGAAGGAGATGGCGGGGGTGATAGGCAGAGGAGGGGCCGCAGAGGGGAGGTATTACCTGATGTTCCTGCTCAGTAACTTGCTGGTTGACAGTATTCAGGAGTATATTCTTATCTTGTATCTCTGTATGTTTCTCATCTAAAGCTTGTTTTACTGACAGAAGCTCCTCTATAGATAAAATAACATGGGCTCGTGACTTAATAAGGAGTTGTCTGTCTTTTATACAAGATATGATAACTTGTAAGTTTATCAGTAAAAGTTCTGGCTTTTCACAATACAGCATCCAGGAAATCAGAGCGAAATATTTTTTTGGAACACAGAAGCAACTAAATAGTACATTGGTGTGTGCAGTATGGTCTGGATACACTAAATGATGTACTGAAACTGATAAACAATACAACATAATAATATATGTGGTGGGACAAATATAAAATTATACCTGACTCCGATGTTGAGCTATCTGAAAATAATACTTCTTATTAACAGTCCTTGTATCTTATATAAGAAAAACAGGTGTCCGCCATAAGAACCAACATGTATATACATACATCTGTACATGTATTTACATCTTTGCATTATTCAAATCAAAATAGAGGCACTGTCCGTATGTCTGTGTGTCCGTTAGTCTGATATTGTATAGTTACCTTGAGTAGGAGATGTTATAAGTTGTCTCTCTCTGTCAGACAGACATTTCTTTAGCCTATCTATCTCAGAGTTAGCTGACTGTAACTGAGTCTCACTCTCAAAAGCTTTCTCATTTAGTAAAGACTCCATCTCCGCCAAACTGCAAAATATAATATAATGTTACATGCAAGTAATAACAGCATGAGGACCCATACAGTACAGCAGCAGGATAGTAGGAGCGTGATGGAGACCATATCGCCTCCAGTAGTGCAGCCTGAGTACTCAGGCTATATGACTGAAGGTATTATATGAGTTAAGGTTGGTACACATGCCTGATCCCCGTATCTGAATATAAGTTGAGGTATATGATTAAAGGAATCAAGAGAAGGAGAATACTGTGTGGGTATGTAATATAAGCTCTGCATTCTCCAAACAAATACAAGAACACACATAAAGCGAAGATAGACTTTTAGGCCTGCCAGTTACTGTACTGACCTTGTATATAATATAGTTACCTTCTCTGCTGTTGTTGGAGTTGTGATCTCAGCTCTTCAGCTTCCTTGACAATACCTTCACATCTGTCTTTGTTAATTTGTTGTTCCAGTTCCTCGATATGATTATCATATCCAGACCTGAAAATAGTCATAAAATACTCTCATGGCAATCAAACCTTCAGGCGTGGTATCTTTTATCTCTTACTCTCCATTTCCCCGTAATAAGCCACAATAAAGATCAAGAACCTCTCCAGTAGGCCTCAAATCCACAACGGATTACGGCCAATTAATGGAAACAACTCCATCAATTATGCGTTGACACTCTGAAAGAAGAGTCGATTCAATGACCGATAGACACAGTCGGGCATAATCTTAGTAAGCTTCACAGCAGGTCTGTATCTTCTCATGGCAGGTCTGTATCATCTTACGGCAGGTCTGTATCTTCTCATGGCAGGTCTGAATCTTCTCATGGCAGGTCCGTACCTGGTAATGGCAGGTCTGTATCATCTTACGGCAGGTCTGTAGCTTCTCATGGCAGGTCTGAATCTTCTCATGGCAGGTCCGTACCTGGTAATGGCAGGTCTGTATCTTCTCATGGCAGGTCTGTATGTTCTCATGGCAGGTCTGTACCTTTAAAGGGTTAGATTATATACTGGTATATACTTACATCATCTGTTCCCATGTTTCCTGTTTCTTCTGGAACTCCTGATGTATACTCTGTAGTTGAACTCTCAGATCTATATTAACCTTCAGAGTATCATCCTTATTTATTCCCTTCTGCTGCTCGAGGAAATAAATCCTCAACTTGAGATCAAAATTCTCCTTCTCAAGCCCCTCTATCTGCTATTAGAGAATAAAATAACATTAATACTTCCTATAACAAAGGGGGCCATCAGAGTTGGAGGCCACCAGAGGAGGAGGCCATCAGAGGAGAAAGCCATCAGAGTTGGAGGCCACCAGAGGAGGAGGCCATCAGAGGAGAAAGCCATCAGAGTTGGAGGCCACCAGAGGAGGAGGCCATCAGAGGAGAAGGCCATCAGAGGAGTGAACGAGGAGATAATGGGGTTTTTTCTCGTTTCATCATCTCATTTAAAGTGGACAATGTATTGCGTGGTAAGTAGGTCTAACACTATTTGAATTGATGTAAAAAATGGCAGTCTAAAGTAAATAACCATATATTTCGACGACTTTCATCAACTTCGGGGGGGGGGGGGGGGTGTATAACTCGGCAATTAGACCATCATTAACATATTTATAGCCTGAAAACTTGAAGAGGGAAAACTCTGGTGGACAAGATATCATAGGGAGAATTTAATTCAAACATCAGAATCCTCTCTTGACTAACCTGTTCCACATCTTTGACAGAACGTTTTCTTATAGGAGACATTCTTCCACTGTTAGCTTTCTCTACCACTACAAACATAAACAGTATAGATAAGTCACTGTACAATCCCTGTACAATGAGGATGAGTTACTGTACGATCCCTGTACAGCGCGGATGAGTTACTTTACAATCCCTATAAAGTGAGGATAAGTTACTGTCCAATCCCTATACAGTGAGGATGAATTACTGTACAATCTTTGTAAAGTAAGGATGAGTTACTGTACAGTCCCAATACAGTGAGGATAAGTTACTGAATTATGTGAATTTCTATGGTATATCCCCACTTTGACTAGAAGAGCATCGACAGGTTGACAGCAATGTCACTTACCACTGCATGACAACGGATAAGAGGACAGCATATATTATGTATAATAATGCACACACAACATGCTTCAGTAAGACAGAGTGACAGGGCATGTGACATGACGGTGTGATTTAAGTGTGAAAGTATGACATTGTGCATAGTAAAATAATGGTCTGTACAAACCAAACACGAAATTTTATTGGTTGGTTTATTTATTAAAAAAGAGAAATAAGTGCTGCTGATAATGTAATGTTAGGAGAGACTAAAAATCGGGCATACCAGTGATACACTTTAGCCTGGGTTTCATAGACATTACAGGGACGGGAGTTAATGTCCTATCCTGTACATCTTCTGTTACTGAAGAGAAAAGTAGGCTTTCTAAGAGATATACAATCAAACATTATATCAGACAGTTTTAGCTGCGCACTGTTATTCGTGATCGATGGCTTATTGCTCTACACCCCTGAGCAGTAGGAGGCGCTCGGTGTGCTCTTACTGTGTGAGCGAGCGGTCACAGTATCAGATACTGAGAGATATGGGAGCTAAAACAGGTTACCACTTAAACCATCCTCAGGCTTAACACAGCGAGGTGAGCTCCCATTTTGGGTTCGATTTGAGAACGGAGAGAATGCAGAGTTACATTCCAAAGCTGTTCATTCTGTTTATTTTAACCAGACTTGAATTTTAGTGTAGCAGGTCAGGAATTTGTCAGTAACAGTTGCCACTCCTATATTAGCTAAGTTAACAACTTAATCTGGATGTTGGAATGCCCTAAATCTAGCAAAGCTTGATTTATACCCATAACAATACACAGCACACGACCCTAGATTTGTTATAAGTCTGAGGGGGACATTCATTTTGTTACAACTATGAAACATATCAACTTTGAAATCAAGCTGAACTTATAAAATGCCAAAACACCACAGGATTAAAACAATACAATTAGCTGCTGTTATTCACAGCACAGTAATCTGATCGATTAATTTAGAGGTATTACACAATTTATATCTATATATTAAAATATCAGCATTCCATTGAATACTGAATTCAGCTGACATGTCAATAATTCAGTAGACTGGAATCTAAAAATCGCACCTGGAGAATTGAGTAGAAAAATTAATGGATCAGTGCCAGAAAGTCAGAAAGTATGTCTGGTGAACTTTAATACTTAGTGACTTATCAGATTAACCAATCTATCTAACTCTTCTCATATAAGGTCTACCATAATCACCTCTATAGTCACTATCCTATCTTTGTCACTACCATTATATCTAGGTTAGTGTAACAGGCTAGAAAGATCTCAGAGAAACCTACTGGCACAATTCCTCTCTGTGTGGCCAATTTGAACTCATAGAGCAGGACCGTTCAACAACTTTCCCACAATGCACCATTGTACAACAAGCTCTTAATTCACCATGACCATAACAAGGGGCCTCTAAATTCAAGGGACGGGGAGGGCACAAGAAGAGATTAATCCTGAATGATTGAGATTATCATCTCATCAGATAGTGAGGATACTCAGTCTATACTGAGCTTGGTTTACTCCTCAGTCTATCAGAGTTACTCTGGGGGGGGGGGGGTCTTCAGTTGGAATGAGTGATACTATGTCTAACCAAATTATTGCTTTGCCTTTCTCAAACAAGCTCTTTTTATGTTCAATTATACAGATGCGTTCCCAAATTGCACACTCAGAGAGTCTTCAGTTGGAATGAGGGATACCATGTTTAATATGACGAGTTACAAGTAGAGTAACTTATATACACTGAGGAGTAGAGGTAGAGAGGGCTCAGCAGTAGCTGAGTAGCAGCTGAGTTTATTGTACTTACTTCCCACTGAGCCATCAGATCTGTGTATATGTACATCTGATGTAGTTATATCTGGTAACAAAGCTGGATCCATGCTGTAAATATACAATTATAATAATAGGTTACATATATAAGATTATAATAAGTTACAATATAATATCATCATTACAAATGAGTATAGCCATAAAGACAAGATATAGCATGAAATACATTATGGGGTTAAGTGGGATTGATGTATCCCACAATGCATCAGGAGCTATGAGCACGTAATAATGGAATCTATGTTATCGCACAGTTCAATTTGCTTAAAAGTAAAATTTAACAAAAAACAGAGAATATGCTATAGACTCAGTTCCATCATGTAGTTAATGAAATGAGCAGGAGATCGCTGTGGAGTCCGTGGCATATCAGAAGTATCTACCAGACTTACAGTGTATTTACCACAATCTCAATGAATACAAGAGAACATTGAGAGAGTTTATTGAGTTTGTCTCCCCCTCCCCCGCCTATCTTGCCTGATATATTCTTAGCACGGGAACTTTTAAGTGCTCATAATAATCTGATTGACGAAATTGCGAACTAGTCTCAGTCAAACACCCGCGCAGCTGTGAATGTTCACTAAGACCTAAATACTCGAGCTGAGTACTTTCACCAACATCTCAAACTATGAGAAATCAGTAGTCAGTTGTAGATTATGAATTACACACAAAACCAGATAAAGGTTTGGGACACTGAGTAAGGATATATACTTACTCAGTGATATAAACTAAACTCTGAATTTCTCAAGGGAAACTACAACATAGCAACTAAGTACTGCTGATCCATGCTGCTTAAGTGGACCAGTCTGAATAAAATGTAACCAACAGTGAACAGAACAGACAAATGTCTTCATAAAACTCCTGTCAGGGTCAGAAGTAACAAGGCTCAGAATGTAATATTCAACTAAATAAGTCGACGACTCACACCAGAAAGCCTACTAGTGATGAGCTGAGATAACTGATAATAGTCATCAGGATTGATTAATAACCGTCTGATGTCACTAAATAATAAGTCCATTGGTGTAGGATAACATATAAAAATATACAATATAGTACAATATGTAATACATACATTATACATGTGTAAAGATTTGGCTGTACAATTGCTACAAGTTTACCAAAATTAATTAAATGAGGGACATTCAGCAATCAATTCTGTGCCGCTATCATATAAGTAGTTTCTTTGTTCCACAACTTACAGCTGCATGACTGAAATCTCAGGAGAAGATTATTATATGGAGTCTACAGATGACTGAAGAGAATAGCAGATATATGTATATTAAATACAAACCTTATATGGGAGGACAATTCACAGCGTGTAACTTAGATTTGTACATACTTAGATATTGTATTACATGTTAAAGTATGTCAGTTTAAGTAGAAGTATCTCTAAGTGGTACGTAACTAACTACAGTTAGACATAATATAGCTGCCACTACTTAGGCCTAACTGGTACGTAGGCCTGACTGGTACGTAGGCCTAACTGGTACGTAGGCCTAACTGGTACGTAGGCCTAACTGGTACGTAGGCCTAACTGGTACGTAGGCCTAACTGGTACGTAGGCCTAACTGGTACGCAGGCCTGACTGGTACGCAGGCCTGACTGGTACGTAGGCCTGACTGGTACATAGGCCTAACTGGTATGTAGGCCTAACTGGTACGTAGGCCTGACTGGTACGTAGGCCTGACTGGTACGTAGGCCTGACTGGTACGTAGGCCTAACTGGTACGTAGGCCGAACTGGTACGTAGGCCTAACTGGTACGTAGGCCTGACTGGTACGTAGGCCTGACTGGTACGCAGGCCTGACTGGTACGTAGGCCTGACTGGTACGTAGGCCTGACTGGTATGAGTTGTTATCATGAGGGTTTTGCTACTTGTACATATAGAAACTAATTAATACAGAATGAATGACATGAATTTACAGCAGAACCGATCACAATAGGAGACCTATAAGGATATAGATAAATACAGACAGGCCTATAATTCACTCCTATAAGATTGTCAGAGATATAATATACCTTCTGCACATCGGTCAGCTGGTCCAGAGAGTAAAGACTTTGGCGACATGCAACATAAATTATTATGTGTAGACTATGCGTACTTCACAGAGTTCATTCACTCAGTAAATATCACCAGCGTCTTAAATCTCTCAAGTATGGACACCATGATTGGTGAGCGAGACAAGCTTTTATGTATCACATGAAGAGCAGAGCTCACCTTCACTAAATAATCAGCTCCATCACTAGTCCTTAGAGGAGAGAATCTGTGAGCATCCCGTGGTCTATATGAGCGCGGCCGCGCCGGGTCTTACTGTGGCTTACTATCAGTATAATCCTAACTTATCAGAGTCCTTACTATGTACAGGTCTGAGTCTTACCATGTATAATCCTAACTTAGTACAGAATTACGCTGTTAGTCAAACAGAGAGGAGTGATAATATCAATCAATCATGTTACAATAAAACATTCAATAGATGATAATTATTATTATTGATGTGATATAAACAATAAGATATTGTCCAATAATTACAGATTGAACTGAAGCTGTGACTATCATGTCATTAATTAATTATCAGCCATTTGTCACTACAATAAGTATCCATGTCATGTAGAGTGCGGCTTAGTGATGGATAATATCACAGAGTAAGGATATACAGAGAGGACACTTCAATGATCGTTATAGTGCCTGCGGGTTTTTGATTAACTGGGGGAAAATTGTGCACAGCTGGATGCCGAAAACTCATTATCTCTGTATGTTATAATGTCATTTTTCTTGCAGACATCTCTACCTTTGATGGGCCATAATTCATTCTGTAGTTATCCTAAAGACTGATTTCAAACTTTGTTGGAATGTCCAACCTTCAAGCTATACACCATATTGATTTCATTTTTTGCTAGGATACATAGGCTATGCGCTATCTGCATTTGTAAAATGAGTTTTATTATATAGATTTACGTGTGACAATTGATAAACTTCTGGTCATAAAAATTAGGAAATGTCCGTGTATTGACCAAGGCCACATGTAAACCTATTATTATGATATAACTCATTTTAAAAACACAGATAGCTCATAGCCTATGTATCATGGCAAAAAAGGACAATAATATGGTGTAGCTTGAACATTCTAACAAAGTTGGAATTCAGTCTTTAAGACAAATACAGAATGAATTATGGCCCACCAAAGGTAGAGATGTCTGCAAGAAAAATGACATTATAACATACAGAGATAATGAGTTTTCGGCATCCAGCTGTGCACAATTTTCCCCCAGTGAATCAAAAACCCTCAGGCACTATAACGATCATTGAAGTGTCCTCTCTGTATATCCTTACTCTGTGATAATATAGTGTAATAGGTATTATTCTACAGTACTATAGGGTTATTTATGTACACATGTAGTCTTATCTAATACCTGTCACACAGTAGGAATAATAACCCTAACTTTGACTGATCCATACAAACTACCCTATACAAGTAAGAGGAATAATCTGGCACCCCCTCCCCTCCTCACATGCTTAAAATAGCTAAATCTAAGGCTAGCTAAACTGGACTCTAGCTAACATTTACTCCTACTATGGTATATACTAACAGTGACAACATCTATATACCATATAAATTATATCATCTATAAAAATAAACACTTGCCTGCCTTTATCGCGTTCCAATTAAATCTCGTTAACTCATTTCCTCATTGCTGGATATTCACAAAAGAAATCTCAATTACTTATCTTAGGAACAAAATCGACTTCAGCATAAAAAACAGCCGAGAGCAGAATATCAGCTGGACTGATCTAACACTGTAATCTACAGCTACAGTCTACAGCCAACTTTTCTGCTAGACCAAATAGCTGAACTTGTAAATAGAAAATTGGATAACATGTGAGGTAGTGCGTGGCAGCATATCACAATGTACTGAAAACTATTCATGGAAAACAATGAATAGCAATCAAAGAATGAAATTAAATAATCCAAGTAGTTTGATTTGAGCTTAATTACACAATCAAGAATACAAGCATTGAACGAGCATAACAATGTAACACACACACATCTGTACTATAACATACCGTGACTGTAGGCCTAATGCACGCCAATGAGGGGAGGGGATGGGGGGGGGGGGGGTTATAGCTGTAATGTTGCTATAATTTCACTGAAATATTCTGTTGAACATTTGAAATATAATCAACAAGGATATCCATTGGATGAAGGTGTATGATATTTTTCTGCTGATTATTTTGCAGTTGAGATACCAAACAACCATCTATGAGAGTAAACTATACAATGCAGATTAAGTACCACATGCCTGGTGTTACTGTGAGGGATTTATTAAATAAGGTCTTATTTATATCTGTCCCACAATGCAAGTCTGCAGCTGGGATCCGAGCCGAAATCCCAAGCCGCTAAACTATAGAAAATCTAAAGAGTAAATGAACACTGTACTAACACGAGGTGACAACTCCAAACTATACCAGAACACATCTGAGAACCAACTAGTTGTCAGTAAATTATGAGCCATGTTTTCTGTTTGTTATGAGGTCAAACTGATCATCAAATAACGATGGCTGTATGATACAGTTGTACGTGAGCCTTCTGGAGCGGCTGAGGTAACTTGCCAGCTGAGGGCTGACCTATCTATCGAATGTTCTGTAGCAGCAGCAGAGTGGTTATAATATAGTAATCATGACGAGACACTAAGTACTAACAGAGCATCTGATATTCGATGGTTATCTCCCTCGTGTGTGAGATAACTCTACAGAATCTTAGCAGAGTTCAGATAATAATAAATATTGCTAGACTGACCTCCCGGTAAGTTGTAAAGTTAAATCTGTCTCATCAGCCATATTAGTATAATCTGTTATATTATCTCATTTCTTCAGTCTCTGTCATCACGGCTACATATGACTTGTGTGTTGAGCTCAAGTTGATTGTGATAAGTACTTCTATGGAAAGAACAATAAATATCGTTTTTAGAAACACAAAGCCATAAGTAGATGGGATTCTGGCTTCAAAACCTAGATGTGGGTTAAAAACGCAAGGTCCGTCTCTGTAATAAGGGCGCGGTCGCCATAATAGGCGCCAAGTTGCTCTCAGTTTGCAGGCATGTCAGAGCACATCAGGGCGTCAATTGAGCCAAGTAGTCAGTAGACTGCAGCGGGATTACCAGTGGTGGAATTGGAAATAAATAAGTGCCTATACACCAAACATTGAGATCAATCCAACTTGTTGCGTCGGCCGGCCGAGCACAGCCCGCTGCGGGGTGGGTTCCGGAGGTGCGGGGGTTTTCCCCCATGAATTTTTGTTGAGGTGGTTTCTGGTGTATCTTTTTGACTTTTTGAGCCCAAATCTAAGAGCATGATTTGACTGAAGCAAACGGTAAAGTAAAAGTAAACAAACCCTACAATACAACATAAACAAACTTATCCAAGCATACAAAGTGCACAGCAGTGATAGGTTATAAGTGCCTATACACTTATTGAAGGTGTATAGGCATTGATGTGAACTTCCTATACACCGTATAGGCCCATTTCCACCACTGGGGATTACGGTAACCGTAAATTGCTGAACAGGCTGAACGGACTGAACAGAGTTTCTCAGACTACTATTTGTTTGATTCTCTTAATGATTAGCTATTTTTGCACAAGCGTGGACTATCCTTTATATTCTCTGCTCATTAATTTACTTATTTTGAGTTTGCATTCGCCTTGGTTTCTTTCAATTTTATTCACAGTAGATCTTTCTGCATTACACTAGTGACTGGATGGAAAGTAGCTTGTCTTGGCAAGCTTTGTTGGGAGGAATCCCTAGCCCTACCCCACAACAAAGCTTGTCAAGACTATCTACATGGAAGGTTGTGCTGGATAATGTTTGTGGTTTCCTGAACACCATCAGATTATGTCAGAATTGGCACATTGATTGCTACATTTGCCTGCCCTAAATCGGTTATATTAGGTGCCAACAGGAACTTAGTGACTCCTTAAATCATTTGCTCAGGAGGAATGTGTTTTATGAGTTGATAGTCAGCCAGAGAAAAGAATACAAATAATAATTCTAGTCTGAGCCTGTTCAGCAATTTACAGTTACCGACGGGATTTGAGCCTAAGACCTCCATAACTTGCGCATTAGAGGACAGGCGCTCTAACCAACTGAGCTACCTCCTACTTCTGTACATTGTATAAGTGGCGAGGCCTATATGCGGTGACAGTCTGTAGTTTGGAATGTCGGATAATGGGAGATGTCTGGATCTTTATTTTACTAAACTGGTGGATGGTGAGGTATCAAAAAGTAAATTTTTTTGCACAAGGACATTATTGAATGATGTAACCTAATTTAAAATGCGAAAATCCAGGGTTCCTATCACAAAATCTGATATTTTAATACTGAGTAAGTCAGTAAGATTAAGATATATAAACATTCATCCTGTTATAGTGTGTAGTCTGCATGTCTAACCTGAACTGTTCCTCCTCAAGAGTATGCAAGTTTTTATCTGAGTTTCATGCCCTGCCTTCATTGGCTGAAAGGGAGTAGATGAGTAGAGTCAGAGAGACTAAACGATACTCACATTATCAGAGAGTGACATGGCTCAGCTCGGACCACAGGGCACTATAACAACAACTAGCCAACTATCTAAAGCCTTCTTCTTGTGAAGGTTACAGTTAAGTTAGCCTTGTCCATCTGTAATCAGCCTGTCCACTCCATGTGACAAACAATCATATAGTCAGATTTGGACCCACTAGTAACTTGTTCTATGGCCTGTCTCGACCAGAATCGTTCTGTGGTAGGGGCAAACTTGACAAGACAGGGGGTCTGTCAATTAGAAACAGTCAAAATCGCGATCTAATCGCTCACTCAGTGAGTGATACCTGCTGGGCTCTTGCTTTCATATCGCTCAGTCATTGATGGAACTACATACATTCTGGGTGAGCGATTTGGGAGCAATTTTGTCTATTTGAGAGACCAAGTGAGCCTTAATTTTGAGCGATGTGATAACTTGCTTTAGTAAAGAATCGCTCTTTCTAATTGAAAGACCCCCAGGCTAGTTGTACGAATCGTAGCCTACTACTACTAGGACTAGTTGGTAGTACATTAATAGCCCACCAAGGAGTAACTCTTTGTTGTTACATCTACTAGCTAGTGCCTTTACACTCTTCTCTCTATAATTAGTAGGTAAATAGGGAGAAGATGATACATGATACTTTGATAATAGAGTAGACAGTAGTAGGTAGGTAGGCCTCTACCTTCCTACTACTAAACTAGAGTAGAGTAGTATGTACAGCTAGAATGTTTACCTGCAAGTTGGCAGGTTTCCAGCGCCAGCCACTCCAGCTGTGACATTAGAAACCGTTGTGCCACAATCGGTTTATCGTTCCAGGTCAGCAACAAATTTTCAAATAACAGGCTAATATAAGACACATTGGGGGCTCAGTAGATGACTGGTGTTGCCTTGGTTCGGGGAGTGAAAAACACACACACACACAACACTAGACTTGCACTACTAACTACAGGTTAGATGGCCTGCTTTGCAACCAAATAATCATTTATTTATTATTTACTTATGTAATACTAACCCAAGGAGTATAGATTCTGTTACTCCTTGACTAAACTAATAATAATAATAATGATTGTGATAATTTTTATGTATAGAAAAGCAATCACATTTGCAGGTCCCCAGCAGCCGTCCTTAGACTTGATGATGCAATCAAAGGAATCAAAAAAGTCTTCTTGCTCACACAAGTGCTTCCTGCACTTGCAAGGCGATTACAAACCATGTGGAATCTCACCAACCATACAAGAGTTAAACACCAAACAGCTGTGGGTTCAGTTGAGTGGTGATAGTTACAGTTAGAGGCATGAAACTTTTTACTGTTTTCAAATTGTATCCAATGAAATTTATCAGTGAAGGCTTATTCAATAGACTCCGCTGTCATAATGGGAAAATGACTATATTATTCGATTGACAAATCTAAGAACACGCCCCTTTTTTTAGGCGGGCAACTTCCAATCAAGGAGTTGTCTTATTTACTACAGAGAGCTCGCAACTCCTGTAAAAATACCAGTCATTTTTTTTCATTGTCTTTTTGGGCTTCAACCTTACAGTTGGTGTCCTACGAGCAGTGACTTGTAAAACCTTCCACAGGCTTCAGACCTGAGTAGGTTTCTTAACAGGTTTCCTACCTTAACAGGATACACCAGGGTAACTATAGTAATAGTGGTGCTTTTGAGTTTGTTATATATGCATGGGTTACAAAAATTATTGCCAATAGCGCCAAAAACCCTTTTTTTCTTACCTTTTTCCAAAATTCAGGTGACCACTCTCTGAAAATGTATCATTCTAAACACATTATATGCTTTACAGTTGTACGATATGTGTACATCATCCCGGTTTTATTTATGAGGTCAGGGGAGAAGATATCCAACTATATTTTAGATTCCGTATTTAGTACCATGTTCATTATTATATTCAATCTTGTAGTCAGACGATATAAATCTTTCAGAAAAAAACAAAGCACACCTTGAAACTATATTATCATTTTTGCCTTTTCACACCGTTACTGTGATTCATCTAATTTATCATAAAAATCCATTATTCGAATCATAACCAATTAAATCATAAAGCCAGGCAAAGTGGATTCAGTACTTTTGCATGCCCAGCTAGGGCCTACACCCTTTAGATTTATGCAATGTTCAAAGGACCGCTGTTTTAACATCCTAAGCAGCCAGTGGTCGTATCCTCGGTGATGTTATCTGATGTATGTGTTACACAGCGATGCAGAGAGACCAACTTAAGCAGTTGAGAAATTTAAGAAGATTTTTTCTCCAGTAAAGCTAATAGATTTAACTGTGTCAATAGACTATATAAAAGGTTGCTGCAGTGCTCTTAATTAGCCTAAGATCGTCATTATATGTTACCAAATCCAATATAGATCTTTACTTTATAGGTTTGGTCATGTTCCTTGAAAACAAACACAACCATTTAGTAAATAAATTATTCTAAACCATGTTTTGCTTCTTCGCTCAAGGAGGAAAAAAAGAGAATTAATTCAGTAATTTCAGTTTGCGTTGAGAGAATGTGCTGGTAGTTTTAAATTACATGGTCAGCAGGTAGTTTGCAAGTTGAAAACTGCATTTCTTTTCCATAGGGGTTGTTAGAAAATCAAACAAAGTTATTTTTTAGACTGAAATCAATCCAAAACAAATTTCAGGGTTGTCTAGCCTTCTACAAGGATATGACAACTCCGATTTAGTTTACCACATTTGTTGCCACAAATAAACCCAGCGGGCACATTGAATTCGGGAACATGTTTCCAATGTCGCAATTGGATTCTTTCTGTGTTGCATGGCACACGTTTAACATTCAATATCTTGTAGAGGCATAAACGGTGCATACAAAGCAACATAGTTTTTCCCAATATGGTAACTGCGCACATTGGCCCCTGGGACTCATATGTCTTTACTTTGCCAATGTCTAGGATCAACCACCCAAAAAACACCAAACACCATATTTTTTACAACCTACCATGAGATCTCTCACACTAACTCAGCCCTCCTTTCTATTTCATTTGCTTCAGGTTTGAATGTTCTAGCACAAAGAGAGCTGAATTTATGGACCAGAGAAAGTCCATGTTAACAAAAACCTGAATAGTCTGAAATGGCTGCATTAGTACTGACATCCCCACATGATTATTGTACATTTTTTTATTTCACTAAATTGGTTCTTTTTACTTTAATATATGATTTCTCATAGTTTATTAGAAGCTTAAAAATAAATGAATATAATTTAGAAACCATTATATGAGTGTATATGAGACCAGCAAGGCTTGCTTGTTAAGATCCACTCCTGCAGCTAATTAGTATTGGGTCTAGTTGACAATTGTATAGTTTGATGGAGATACGCTTATGCTGCAACAATTTGTACTAAAAATACTGGAAGCAGCTGCTTACCTCTAGTGCTGTTTCTACACTGCTGGCATCATACATATAAAAGCAAAGGTAGTCTTCTAAGAGACGACGGGTTGTAAGTGTAATATTTGGTTATGCACGCTTCAAGGCGCCTCTTCAAAATAACTATGATCTCATTGGTTGAGACGATTATAATTTCCACCAATAATTATTTAACACTGGCATGTGTGTAATAATCGAATGTTAATCTTCTTTATTTTGCTTTTGAGTTGCGATCATGCAGAGTAAGAATACCTAGTATTGTTTCAATTTTGCTCACTCTTGACATGTGAAGCGTGAAGTCATGTGATATGTGAAGACATGTAAAAAAAAAGCGTAAGGAAAGGTGATTGTTATCGGTTATCACCTTGTATTATAAGATTTTCAGTAGAGGTGCAAGACGAAAAAAGGGGTGAAATCAGGAAAAAATGATTGTAAACACCTTTTGTTAAGGTTTCCATGAGAAGTGTATCCTAAACAAAACGTTCGTCAACTCCCAGGGCCTGTAGGCATCCTTATTTGGCAAAATTGTTCGCTCACTAGGCTCCTGTTGTATATCTTATTTGTAGCGAAAATGTTGCGTCCTCAGATGTTTGGCATCTGATTTTCGACCAACATAGATAACCTATCAAAAATTCCTAATTATGAAATGGTATAATTCTCATTGTGGAGAATTGTTAATACTTACTCAAAATGTAGATTGATAAATTACCATCGCTAATTGGTAAATTGTGTAATCTCAAAATAGAGATTGTAAATATTGCTATTGTTTGCAAAAAGGTTATTGATACCTACTTACTGTTTTCATACCTGTACTATCTCAGAAAGATCGGTTTTGTGTACCTATGTTTTCCCTATGTGGTTGGGCGTAATCTAGCATGGATTGTTAACGCCTCATTTTATTGTGAAACCAAATGTATTCTCAAGAAAG